>CM050651.1:39934273-42781797 GCA_027574665.1 Rhynochetos jubatus
TGTTAATTTAAACCAGGTAGCACTATGTGAAGCTTATGATACATGTGTTCAGGGTGTAGACCAAATTTTTTATCGTTTACACCACCTGTTTGAACATGGTGATTACACTCAGCTCTGTCTTGAAACTGTCAGCTTGCATGACTCTATATTCTCCTACTTTAATTTAAAAGTATGAACACAGTGAAATTTTTAGGCTGGGTCAGTACTCTCCCGCAAAGTAAGAAAGAACTGTTTTGATCAGACTTTCTGCCTGGCTATCATTACTGTAAAAACCGTTAGGGGCAGAGTATGCACTCTATTCTCCCTTCTGAAAAAATTTAATTGATCAAAATAACAGTGACAGTAATCTCTGTTCTTCTGGGAGTCTCATGGTGCTTACAGCATTGAGGAATTTGACAGATACAGAAAAAAGGAGCTATGTCTATGTGATGAACAGGGTTTGTCTGTGCACGTGAAGGTCATGCTGAGTAACATTCCCTTGTCTAAGGATCTGCTACGTGTAAATATATGCATCTTTCTTTTACATGATTAACATTATTATGGCATTAAGGATGTCAGGAAGGTATTTGCTGCCTCTGCTTGTCTCTTGGCTGCACAGTTAACTTGGGGACAAGGATAAGGTGCCCCAGCTGCAGTCTGTCATGCAGATCTGGGGACTGTTTACAGAGGCACAAGGTCCTGTATGTTAAATAAATGGATTGTTTGACTGTGATTATCTGTGAAAATTCTAGTTTCTGTGCAGAAAAATATAATGAATGTGAAAGCTGGAAGTGCAGATGTGCTATGAACAGGTTTGTGAACCAGCACCAGTGGTTCATGCCTGTGGTCTAAACCCTAGAAAAGCAGGGCTACATTATCTATGATGTGGAATGTATACAGGGTATGAGGATACATATCCTAAACCACATATCTGCCATGGAGTTATTACTGGATGCTCCAGAGGATGAAGAAGGGACAGGAGGGAAAACTGAATGAGAATGGGAGTTGAAAGGGGACATGACAGGTATTGTGGACTTTATTTGGTTGTTTAGGGGCACAAAGTTTTTGGACTACACTTTCCTGACACATAATGCCAGAGGCTGTGATGGCTGCTTTGTTGTTAGTCAGCTTCTGGAGGAAAAATTGGGTGTGTAAATCACATGAGGTGGTAAGTCCATGTGTATAGAAGTGCCCAACGTGAGTGTATGTTTTATACACTCCTCAAAATTTGTTACCCATGAAACTAATCAGCTTCTCTCAGGTGACTTGAAAAAAACCCCTGAGTTACCACTGCCAACAAGATGCAAAAATTTTGATGAGGCCTGCAGGTCTTACAGGAATGGGTTTATGGTGATAACCCAGTGCACATCCTGTGAGAAAGAGGGCAGGGGAAAGGTGAAGGCTTATTGCTGTATAGATCCCTTTCAGGATACTGTGCTGGCTGCTACTTGCATGTTCATGAACTTGTTTATGTTCCTAAGCACAATATGGTTGTGGTCTTTCCCCTCCTTCAGATGGCTATCATCAGAGAGAGGAATAAGGGGATATTCAGCCCTCTCCATTCAATAGTTCATATACATAGCCAAAAGGTAAATTTTTCAAATTGGTCATGAGGTGATAAATGCCAGAAAGATGCCCAGAGGAAGAGGACCTGGGGGTGTTGGTTGACAGCCAGATGAATATAAGCCAGCTGTGTGCCCAGGTTGCCAAGAAGGCCAACAGCATCCTGGCCTGCATCAGGAGCAGTGTGGCCAGAAGGACTAGGGAAGTGATCGTCCCCCTGTACTGGGCACTGACGAGGCTGCACCTCAAATCCTGTGTTCAGTGTTGGGCCCCTCACTACAGGAAAGACATTGAGGTGCTGGAGCATGTCCAGAGAAGGGCAACAGAGCTGGGGAAGGGTCTGGAGCACAAGTCCTGTGAGGGAACTGGGGGTGTTTAGCCTGGAGAAGAGGAGGCTGAAGGGAGACCTTATGGCTCTCTACAACTACCTGAAAGGAGGTTGCAGAGGGGTGAGGGTTGGTCTCTTCTCCCAAGTGACAAGCGATAGGACAAGAGGAAATGGCCTCAAGTTGCACCAGGGCAGGTTTAGATTGGGTACTGGGAAAAATTTCTTCACTAAAAGGGCTGTCAAGCACTGGAATGGGCTGTCCAGAGCAGTGGTTGAATCACCATCCCCAGCAGTACTTAAAAGATGTGTAGATGAGGTGCTCAGGGACATGGTTCTATTGTGGATTTTGGCAGTTAAAGGTTGGACCTGATGATCTTAATGGTCCTTTCCAACCTAACAGATTCTATGATTCTATGAACATCAAGTAGAATCATACTACATGGATAGCTATGCAGTTATTGATTGGGTGCTACAGCATTTGAATTTAGTAGATACTTTTCCCATGGTACCATCAAATGCTACCATGAAAATGATTGGAATTCTCTGGCGGCTGACACCTTTGGATATTTGTATTGCACAAGGCAACATAAGGTGGACCAACACAGAGATGCACTTTTCAGCAGCATGACGAATGCCATTGGTCTCATTGCAGGAATCTTACTTTGTATAAATGCTTATACATTTATTGAGGCATAGGTTTTTGTTTCTGGCTTTGGCACATCAGCTGAATACCTCAACTGCAAATAATCAAAAGAGAAACACCGAAAGCAGTGTCTGCTTAAAAACTCTGTGGGCCGCAATTTTTCCTGAGATATGTACACAAGGAATTAAAGTCCCTGTGTTGATTCAGGAACAATAAGGTGTCCTTTTTCCAAGGTCTACCCTAACTGTCAGATGATGTCTCTCTTGGTGTAACTCTGTTCATGGGGTTTTCTGTACAGCTGAGGTAAAATAGAGTAATGCCAAGGAGGAATTCACTGCACAGGGTTACTAGCAGATCTTGTAAGGTTGACACAAAATCAATCATGAGAGACACCAAGAAATTGAAGTCATGTGGTTTCCTGAGGTTTTGAAATTCAATATTGATGAATGGTGCATGCCTTGTGGTAAGAGACTCCTTCAGGTTTTGGAGTAAAGTAATGGGTTGATAGTCTGTTGCTTCACCAGATTTTTTTTTTTTAATTTATTATTTACACTTTGAGGCATAAAATACATTTGCAAGGTTCTTGACAAGAATATGTTTTTAATGTCCCACTGAATTAGGTGCACTAATCCTAGTTAAAATCTTCGTCTGTCACCAATAGAAAATGACATATTTGAAAAACCAGTAGCTTGAATAAAAGTAGAACCCAGATTTTTTTTCACATGGTTTCCCACTAAGCTGATATTGAGCAGAATCTGCTACTGAAATGCACACAGCAAAATAATCTTCAAATATCTCTTCACAAACCAAGAAAATAATAAATAAAAGCCTTTGGACTTGTTGACCTATCATTTTATTGTTGAAAGCTACAACTGCTGGATGAATTTGCATAGTCTTCAGCTCACTGTAAATAAAATCCTACAGGCATTTTAATGTTAGATTTATACAGTGAGGTCTTGCCAGGAGATGAGAAAGGTATCAGAAGAATGTCTTTTTAAATTGTTACTCCAGGTTAAATATGGGCTATTCATATACTTGTTTTGGAGAATTCTGAGTTCATTATATCTCACTCGTTACGTTTATTCTCCCTGTTTAATGTACCCTCATTTGTAACATAAAATCTGTCTTGAACCCCTGCAAGCATAGCTAAGATGTAATAGTCAAACAGACTTCTTTCCTTTTAATGTATTGTCTGTAGTCAAAGAAAGCCCCCAGGCCTGTCGCTTCCCCTAACTTTTCCTGTACAACCCAAATCTTTTTGGATTATTCCTTTGGGCTGCTGATCCAAACCCATTTAAGATAAATAGGTATATACATGCGTAACTGAGTGAACGAGCTGCAGTCAGAGAGGGTTTTGCAGATGTACCCGTGTGTCTGCAGTCCCTCTTTTACTGAGGTTAATGTGTTCTATGAGGGGAAGTTGATGGAAAGGGGCACCTGATCTGGGGGAGCTCACAGCGTTAACATTTTTATAAATAATAAATGCTTTATGGAGAAAGTGGAAAAAACCCTGCCCATGGAATTCCCAGTGTTGTTTTCACAAACGTGTTTTCTCAAGAACCACACACAAGATCAGACTCTGATGCTATTCCTGAAAGATCTGTGACAAATAGATTGGCAAGATCTGAAATTTTCTAATTCCCATGTAAATTGATGTTCCTGTCATAGGAAGGGAAAGAAGAATAATTAATTCTTTTTTCTATAATTTCTATGTTCTAGTGATTACAACAAAGCCTTATTAGATACTCCGTTGATTGACGTGTTAATCAAATAATTTAATAGAGTATCAGTGGACCTAACTGTTCATAGCTCCCATGATCGTGGATCATACTGCCATGCATTCAGATAGAGCTATGTACTAGGCTGCAATACAACTTTGTAACACAAAATACAAATACACCAGAGAGCTGAGATTCAAGGTACTAAGATGCAGCTGTTTATAACTGCAAGCCCTACTGCTTTAATGAGAGTTGCAGAACTGATTGTATCTGTCCAGCTTTAAGCTAGTTACGCGGCTAATAATTGTGGAAGGACTACCCTTCAGTAGGCTGTTCCTGTATACCCTACTGTATAGTGGACAAACTGAAGCAAACTCTTTGGAGCACTTATTTTTCACATTTTTGGGGGTTTTTTAAAGCTTGCCAGATGAGTTTCATTATCTGCTTCTTTCTCTCTTTTTCCCAGAAAGGGTTATAATTTCATAGAAATAGTGGGTTTGGTAGCGTGTTTTTGTTTTTTTGTTTCTAATGTTATATAAATAGAGTGCTGAAAGCACCTGGAAAATACCTTGGTCATGTTCTAACTCAGTTTGAATCTGCACTAGTTTATAAAGGATGTGTTATTTCCAAACCCATCAGCCATAGGGAATGATTCCTTAAAAAGTGATACATATCTTGAACTGCTGTAATGGTCACTGTTCACACTGAAAGTTCAACAGAGCGTGTGTCTATGTATATATATATATATATATATATATATACATACATACACACTATGGGGAAGGAGAAAAACTATTCATACTTTGGAGAAAAATAATTTAAATACTGACATTTTAAGAAAAGAAAATATGTAGATTTTTCATATATTTATTCCTTAACTTCTAAAATGTGATCTGTTTGACATCTTTGTCGTGTGATGGGTGGAAGTAAGAAGTAAATTGTAGCTGATTAGTGGAGTTCTCAGCTTTCTAGTATATGTGAGAAGAGAATGTATCGTTCAGAGTCCTGTCCTGCTATCATGGCAGTCTGAAATGTGACCTGCTGCATACTTAAAAGTGCTCAATCTTGCTTTGTCATGACAAAAAATTGACTGCAAACATAGAGGTAAATTGAAGAAATCAGTATAGTTCACAAGAAAAAAACAACTCGGTGCCTGGCCAAATAAGTGAGATAAGGCATTGGAAATCCATGGAACTTAGATTTCTGGAAGTTCAGAGACCATCTTGGAAAACATTGGTTGCCCTGTTTCTTGTATTCTCTACTTACACTATCTAGAGAAAGTGGACACTAGCTTTTGGCCACAGTTAACAGAGGATAGTTTTTAGAAACCAGTCTAACCAGTTTTATTTGATATTCTTATTTACGCTGTTTGCTAAAAATGTGCTGATTTACTTCCCATGCTATTTCAGTGTTTAGCATCAGTGCAAGTGAAATCCAGATCCATGATGTTAGGTTGCTGCTGCAATAACAGTGATACTGCATGAGCTCATGGAGTAGTTCCTATGTTATCTGAGTTCAGAATCAGTAGTTTTAATAGATCTTGCCCAGAAATCTCCAGTTAATCTCAGAGTGACCAACACAAAACATACTTTTGTGATGTAGCTTCAAATAAGCTCTTCAAAGCCTTTTATATAATAAAAGAAATTGGAGGTAGGAATTCAATTTCACTTGTTTAGTCCACAAGTACCATTTGCCCTAGGTAACAGAAGTCATATCTTCAGCTATACCAAAACCAATATTCTTGTGTAATTTTCAAAGCATTTAAGAAATGTTTAAGTGTGTGTGTATTCAGAGACAGACGCAAAATCACAAGACTTTTAAAGAAAACAGTCATCTTTTTTTTTTACCTAAAAGAATAGTGGGGAACAATTAAAAAAATTGACCTAGAAGAAGAGCCAATATGAGACATCTGAGGATTAGAAAAAGGAAGCTATAACTGAGAGGAATGAGGAAGTAGTAAGAGAAGTTGGTGAAGGTATCTGAGCTCTTGTGAATGCTGTTTGACTTTCTGAACCATCTGTGGGACGTTTAGAAGAGACTCTGCAAAGAAACATTTCAGACAGAAATTAAGATGAGCCTCCGTATAGGAAAAAAAATCCCTGCTCAGGGAAGCTTAGGATGTCTTAGGGAAGTAATGTCTTTTTAAAGCAAAATTCTGCTCTGCTTCCCTAGCAAGAGTTTCACAACCCTCAGTTGTACCAGAGAACATCATGAACCTACAGTAAGTGACTCTGCACATTAACACTTCAGATTATTCTGATCTGTCTAAAAAAAAATCAGGTATTTTCCAAATCTCTGTAGGAATGAGACGGTTAGGGAGGAAATTCCTTTCCTGGGGAGTCTAGCGAAAATGTTGACTGACTCTGGCAACTTGAAAAGTGTTAATTATGCATGGAATTGATATTTGGAGGAAGCACAAAGCTTAGACATACACCTTTCTGAGACTAAGTGAATACCAGGTAATAAGGAATTAGTTTTAAAAGCAGGTGTTTAAAAAATCAAAAGTAAAAATACATGTTCCATTTACTAAAGAAATTTTATGCACTCAAGGAACACCACAGATTGACAGCTTTGAGTGAAATGAATACATCATCTGAAAGAAATCAATGTCTCAAAGTGAACAAATGATGTGGAAACAGTCTGATGTATCTAGGTAAGTTTTTTTAAATGTCAGCAGAGTATTACATTAGCAAATTTTGGATCCTTATAATTGTCAGGGTCCCACACCTACTTATAACTATTCTTGGTGATCAAAGTAGCCTTGCTAGATATAAAAGACGGAATATATTAAAATACGTGTTAGACCTTATTGAGCAGATTTTATTTATGACAAGGGATAAAAATACATACGTATTACCATTAAATTTGGAAGAAAAAAATCAATTGATACATCACAATCTTTTGATTGTTTTCATCAAATTATCTTCTTTTTCCCAACTCTCTCTTGAAAGTGGTCTCAAAGATTTGTGAACCTGTGATTCATCTATATTCTTGATGGTCATTTGCTGTTTACTGGAGTATATTTGTGTTTCAGCCAAAATTATGAGTGTAAGATCTAAAGTAAGTACTAATCTAATGAGGGAAAAAGAAGTAGTCAAATTTTCTAAATACTATTTGATTGATATTGTACATTTATTGTCTCTATAATGATTAACATCCATGATATGGAAGAACAGCTGAGATAAGACATTTCTTTTAGAGAAATTAAATACTTCAGAGGTATCACCTTTCAGTATATGCTAAACATCTTTCTGGGATACAAGTTCTGAATTTTTAACTACATCATTCTACTGCTGATTAATGAATATAGTTGGCTGATGCCCTGAAGAGGGGTAGTTTTTGCAGCTCAAATAACAAACCCAGATGTTTCTAGGAATTCCAGAATGTTACATCAAAGTAAAACTTTGAATCTTGCCTTACATGACAGATCACATTAAGATATGTTTCATAAAGCGAATGCAAGCCAGAGTTGAAGAAAATGTGTTTGTTTGCTGAAATGTGTGCATATATATATTATATATAGAATATTATATGTATGTGTATATAGCTATTAAATATTTGTGTGTATATATAAGTGAACTTAAAATTTTAAAAATGTTTATTGATTTTTGAAATATTAATGCTCCTAGCTTTATCTGATATTTTTCTTTGTTTCTTTACTGCTTTTTGGATATGTAAGATAGGCAATCAAATGAATATTTACATGCCTTATTGAAAGTAAATGGACGTTATTGAAATGCTGAGAGAGGTAGAACAGCATGCAGCTTTGCTTTTCTGTCTTTTTGGTAGACTCTTTAGTTCAAAATTATATAAGCATGTATTTGACTTCTAGAAGTTTTGTTTGGGAGGTTTTGGTGGAGTATCAAAACCAGTGCATCTTTCAAGGGACTTGCAGTTTTCCCCCTAAAAAGGAAATGGGCTTTCTTTGGTCCCACAGACAAACAGTGCAATGTTTTGTCAGGTAAAAATCCAAGGCATCAAGCATAGAAAGAAACCAAGTATTAACATAACTTTTAGCATGAACTGAAAGCTACTTCACTGTGAACAGAATTACCCCAGGTAAATTCAAAGCCAGTTACAAATTGTCTTTATATTATATACTATGTATGAAAATAATGCAAGTAAATTTATGTTGACTTCAGAAGTCTTCTAAGGTTCAGTGCTAGTAATCTAAACCAGAATAGTTTTGGATTTTGGGACTAAGTTTTCTTCTTAAAGAAGCCTCAGACCTACTCTCAAAAGTGCAGTATCAGTATGTGTGTATATATATATATATATATATAGAAATTCAAAGTGCATATAAATACTGATTTGGAGATAAATATATGCGGATATTTTCCCATCAACTGTGGGTGGTTTTTTGCCTCCTTTTTAACTCTGGTCCACAACAAAATTAAGAAACATGACATATTTGGCAAGTAAATTACCTGAATGTATGTGAATACTTTTGAAGTATCCTAATCACACAGACAGTGAAGTAACTTGCCTTGTCTTTTAAATCTGTGTTGTCTGTTATGTACTGTTATGATAAAAAGATGGTGTGCTATGCTAAGCAGGCACTGTTAAAAATAGCATAGAAGCTTATTTGACACAGATAGTTTTCACATACAGTCTGTGTCAGTAACTCTGAGACAACGTGGACTAGAACTGCCCATTAGAAATTGTCAAGCAGAGTGTTTCCTGAAAACTAGAGAGATAAAGGTCTCCTGTGGGATAGTCTAAGTGGTATCATAAATGTCACTAGCCAGATAAAATGTTTTGGGTTTTTTTCCCCTGTATTTGAGGATAGATGCATTCTTTGGAACTCTGTGTGTGAGGTTCAGCTGCATGAGGATACATAAGGCAAAAAGTTATTTTGCTTAAACACCAAACAACCCAAAGTTGCCTGACAGCTATTGTGTAACATTAGTAGTTAAGCTTTTACTAATAGTTTTTAACTTTTTTGTTCATAACACAGCATTAGCTCTGCCCATGGCACCATTCTTCAGCTTTTTCTCTCTAAAGATTTTTTCAGACTGACTTCTACCAAGGGGTGGATATTGTACAAAAGGACAAGAGCAATGGAGAGCGTTACTTGTTGCTAAACACTGACCCTGTTTGTCTGTCTCCCTGGCAATTTTCCTCCCATAAAGCATTCTTGTCTCTCCTCTAGGTGTACTAAAAGGAGCTGAAACAAAGACTAGTCGCTTTGATATTAGACTGGAGTTCAGGAAGAAGTCTGTATGTTATGTACTGGCTTTGCTTTGAATGGTGATGACCTGCTGTGGATATGTCAAGTTGGGGATGGGCTCTTCTATTTGCACTGACTTTTGCTGCAATCCTTTATAAAGACCAGCTGAATATACTTCTGATGCTTTCATCTCGGTCTTTCATTTCCTCTTTTTAATGGTTTTTAAACAAAGATGGGTGCATATCTTTGTCTTTTGCCTTATGTCCGCAGCATTTTTAAAACCAAAGTTGAAAACACAAAACAGTTTCAGTGTTGCTGGCTCACTCTGCTATAGTGACTTCAGCGTAATGTCTTGAAAATAATAATTGTGGAGCCATTTGTAATATACGTGGATTTGGTACGTAATATGACTAATCAATTTCAGAGGCATTTTCAAAGTTTTTTAATCTGTGTCCTCCCTGTAATTAATCTTGAATCTTACAAAGTGCATCCTTGGACAGGGCCATTCACTGCAAAAGTAGAAGGTCCAAATTAAATCATATGCGAGAATGGCCTAAGCAGAGAGTCAATCTCCCTTAGCTAGAGCATTATTTATAGAAAGTGGGACAGCTCTGTCAGGAGAAGCTCAGGTGCATTGTTTAAATTGCTGTACCAAGGAGTATTTCTGAGCTCCTTGCATTGCATTTCACCCTAGGTGTGTACATGAGCCTCTGTCCTGCCAGTGATTGGTTATCGAGGGAAGGCAAATGTTTGTGTTCTGGCCAGGTCCTCTCTCAGGGAACCATGACCTGAGAACTCTGAGTACCGTTCAGCCAGACCTTATTTATAGTCTAATAATTCAGGGGCTCACCTGATGTACAGAGATTCAGGTTCCAGCCACTGTGCTGCCTTAGTGCTTAATCTGCCATAACACAGTTTCTTTTGGGTTTTTTTTTTTTGTTTGGTTGGGGTTTTTTGGATATCAATGTATCGTGCAAAATTCTTGCTTCAATTTGCAGGTTTTTTGCATTTCTTTTTTTTTTTTTTAAAGAAAAATTAAATTGATGGCAAAACTCCAAACACCTATTCAAATGTACACCATTCTTGGATGAGTCTCTTTGTATTGCTTTGTGTATACCACAGGAAACTGAGATTGGTATTGAAAATTCACATCCATCAGTTGGTTTAGTATTATTTCCTATAAGGTTTGTAGGAGTCCACTCCTGCTCCAGTCTTTATCCACAGCCCTGTGTTGTTTTATGCGTGGGTCTGCATAACAAAAGGTTATCTGAAAGAAGGAGGACATATTGTGGGGATTTTTTTCTCCCCTTAGTCAGACATGCTAGAAAAACATCGTATTGCCACGTATGAGACTAGTTTTGCTTCCTCTGGATGCTTTTATCATAAGTCCCTAGAGAATTCTTTTTCTTCCCTTCCCTCTCCTCCCTCCCTCCCTCGTGATTTTCTAGTAAGTAAGAGAGGTCATTCCCTTATTTCTGCTTCCCTGAATAGTCCCCAAAATTCAGTTCTTGCATAATTCTACTAAAAGTCTGATTTTTATATTGAAATAATTCTCATTTTATACCTAGCTTGATAGAAGAGAGAGCTAATTATCCTCAAGTGTTTAATTCATTACTTCCTTATTTTTTTAAATTCAGCCTGCTGGACTTTGTGTAACCATTTTAATGACTATATTTAAATTGAAGTTCAAATCTGATAGCCTCTTGCAAAGTTGTTTTCTTTTACAGAGCAGCAGCTGCTTGCTTCCTATTTGTAGTTAGACTGAAATCAGTCAACTTTTAATTCATATTGTGTGTGGTAGTTTCACCCAAAGTTGGGGGTAGAATGATCTCTCTGGCAATGTGTTTATTAAAGTTGCTTATGCCCTATCATCTACTAACATACATATATTTTTGGGTTGTTGGGGTTTTTTTTCCAATTTAACTTTGACAGCCAAAAAGGACACACAGCAGTTCCTATGGTTTATTGATTTTTATGCTTCATTTTGTGAAGATCAGCAGTAAAAAAATGCTGTGGAGATCTGATAGAAAACTGCCATTAAACTCCTGCCCTTCAAATTTCTATTTGTGTGTTCAGCTTACTGTATATGGTAAAAGCCTCCGATTTAACAAACTTTCTGGAGCAGAGAGTGGAGCAGATGTGTTTAACTTTGATCTAGATGAGACTTCAACTGATTTGAAAGGGAGTCAGGTAACCAAGTGTTGATGCTAACACAAGTTTCTGGATATGCTCAGAGTTTTAAACCCCTAAGTTTAAGGGTGGTGTGCCAGCGAGGCCTTTGGTCTCCTATTTCAGTGGAGGTAGGGGATGGAGATCCATGTGACAGCAAAGATGCAAGGGCTATTGATGTATTAGAAACCACTGAAGCACCTGAGGATGGTCATTCAGGAATTAGGATTTCTACCTGCAAAATGTGGTGAGGTCAATAGCCCACTGAAGTGCATCTACACCAACACACACAGCATGGGCAACAAACAGAAGGAGCTGGAAGCCATTGTCAGCAGGAAAACTATGATTACAGTTGCCATCACAGGAACATGGTGGGATGACTCACACAACTGGAATGCTGCAATAGATAGCTATAAACTCTTCAGAAGGGATAAGCAAAGGAGAGGCGGTGGAGTAGCCCTGTATGTGTTATGATTGTCTAGAGCTTGATGGTGATGATAGGGTTGAGTGGTTATGGATAAAAATTATGGGGAAGGCCAACAAGACACATATGGTGGGAGTCTGTTATACACAACCTAACCAGGATGAAGAGGCAGTCAAAATATTCTATAGGCAGCTGGGAGAAGCTTCACAATCACTAGCCCGTCTTCTCTTGGGGGACTTCAACTTACCAGATGTCTGCTGGAAATACAATACAGCAGAGAAGAGATGGTCTAGGAGGTTCCTGGGTTATGTCGAAGATAACTTCCTGACACAGCTGGTGAGGGAGCCAACCAGGGAAGACACCTGCTGGAGCTGTTGTTTGTGAAGAGGACTGGTGGGGGATGAGACAGGTGGAGGCTGTCTTGGGCACAGCAATCACAAAATGATAGTTTCTGATTCTCGGAGAAGTAAGGAGAGGGGTCAGTGGAACTGCTACCTTGGACTTCTGGAGGGCAGACTTTGGCCTCTTTAGAAGCCTGGTTGATGGAGTCCCTTGGGAAGCAGTCCTGAAGCGCAAAGGAGGCCAGGAAGGCTGGATATTCTTCCAGAAGGAAATCTTACAGGTGCAGCAGCAAGCTGTCCCCATGTGTCAAAAGACAAGCTGGCAGGAATGAAGACCAGCCTGGCTGAACAGAGAGCTTTGCCTGGAACTCAAGTGAAAAAGGAGAGTTCATGAACGCTGGAAGGCAACTCAGCAGGACCACGAGGGTGTCATCAGGTTATGCAGGGGGAAAATGAGAAGGACCAAAGCCCAGCTAGAACTTAATCTGATTACTGCCATAAAAGACAATAAAAAAAGTTACTTCAAATATATTAGCAACAAAAGGAGGACTAAGAAGAATCTCCATCCTTTATTGGATGCAGGGGGAAACACAGTGACAAAGGATGAGGAAAAGGCTGAGGTACTTAATGCTGCCTTTGCCTCAGTCTTTAATAGTAGGGCCAGTTGATCTCTGGGTACCCAGCCCCCTGAGCTGGAAGACAGGGAGCAGAATGAAGCCCCCATAATCCCAGGGGAATTGTTAGCAACCTGCTACATCACTTAGACACTCACAAGTCTATGTAGTCAGATGGGATCCACCCAAGGATGCTGAGTGAACTGTCAGATACACTCACCTAGCCACTTTCAAATATTTACCAGCAGTCCTGGCTAAACAGGGAGGTCCCAGTGGACTGGAGATTAGCAAATGTGATGCCCATCTACAAGAAGGGCTGGAAGAAGGATCAGAGAACTACATGTCTGTCATCAGTCTGATCTTGGTGCTGAGGAAAGTTATGGAGCAGTTCACCTTGAGTACCATCATGCGGCACGTAGAGGACAGCCAGGTGATTATGCCCAGTCAGCATGGGTTTGTGAAAGGCAGGTCCTATTTGACTAACCTGATCTTCTATGATGAGGTTACCCACTTAGTAGATAAGGGAAAGGCTGTGGATGTTTATCTGGACTTCAATAAAGCCTTTGACACTGCTTCCCACAGCATTCTCCTGGAGAAACTGGCTGCTCATGGCTTGGATGAGCGTACTCTTTTCTGGGTAAAATAATGGCCAGGTCCAAATTGTTGTGGTGAATGGAGTTAAATCCAGTTGGCGACCGGTCACAGGTGGTGTTCCCCAGGGCTCAGTACTGGGGCCAGTTCTACTGAATATCTTTATAATGATCTGGACAAGGAGATCAAATGAACCCTTGCTAAGTTTGCAGATGACAAGTTGGGTGGGAGTGCAAATCTGCCGGAGGGTAGGAAGGCTCTACAGAGGGATCTGGACAGGCTGGATCAATGAGATGAGGCCAGCCGCATGAAATTCAGCAAGACCAAGTCCTGGGTTCTGCAGCCGAGACACAGCAACCCCATGCACTGCTACAGACCTGGGGAAGAGTGGTTGGAAAGCTGTCTGGTGGAAAAGGACCTGAGGGTGTTGGTCAACAGCTGGTTGAATACGAGCCAGCAGTGTGCCCAGGTGGTCAATGGCATCCCGGCCTGCATCACGAACAGTGTGGCCAGCAGGACTAGGGAAGTGATTGCCCCCCTGTACTGGGCAATGGTGAGGCTGCACCTCAAATACTGTGTTCAGTTTTGGGCCCCTCACTGCAAGAAAGACACTGAGGTGCTGGAGTGTGTCCAGAGAAGGGCAACAGAGCTGAGGAAGGGTCTGGAGCACAAGTCCTGTGAGGGGCAACTAAGGGAACTGGGGTTGTTCAGCCTGGAGAAGAGGAGGCTCAGAGGAGACCTTATCGCTCTCTACAACTACCTGAAAGGAGGTTGCAGAGAGGTGAGGGTTGGTCTCTTCTCCCAAGTGACAAGCGATAGGACAAGAGGAGACAGCTTCAAGTTGCACCAGGGCAGGTTTAGATTGGGTACTGGGAAAAATTTCTTCACTGAAAGGGTTGTCAAGCACTGGAATGGGCTGTCCAGGGCAGTGGTTGAATCAACATCCTTGGAAACATTTAGGAGACGTGTAGACGTGGTGCTTGGGGACATGGTTTAGTGGTGGACTTGGCAGTGCAACATTAATGGTTGGACCTGATGATCTTAAAGGTCTTTTACAAACTAAATGATTCTATGATTCCATGAGTGTTTACAGCAGACCTTCAGTGAAGCAGAACTTTTAGATACATAAGAGAAGTATGCAATCACTCCACAGATATTCAGGCTAAATGGTTTACAGCTTTTCAAATAAGTAGCTTACATGTCAGTAGAAGTCCATTCAGATTTGTGTATGTAAGGAGGGTCATAAAATGTGTAATTGTTTATTTACAGGAAAAATTTATACGTATTTGCAGTGTTACACTACTTGGAGAATTGTCTAATAAAGTAATTAGAAGGTGTGAGGGTTTTTAAGATGCATAGAGTACTCAGCCTTTTCTTTCAGACCTTGCTAAGCATTTGAAAGATGTTGCTGTTAGAATGTCACATATACAAGCATTCTGTTTATTGAACACTATCCCCTTTTTCCATAGACAGATGACCAACAGAAGTACTGAATGTTACTGAGCCATTCACTACCCTTTAACAATATTTCTGTCAATATCTTCTTTTCTGAAGATTAAAATGAGGCTTTATGGAGTAATGTTTTTTTGGGTGTGGGGTGTGAGGTGGTTATGTTCTTAAATACTGGGTTGTAGAAAGCATTCAGTGCAAGTAACACTTGCTAAATTATTGTTAGCACTTGCCTTTTCAGAACAGACCACAAACTTGAAAGACAAAGGACAACAGAATGGGGCACCTTGTCATTGTCCCTGGTGGTGAAATTGCTCTCAGCATTTCATCCAACAGGTAGGTGCTCAGGAATATCTTATACTTCTCTGGTCATCTAAATGTACATTGACTATCTGCTTATATTTTGTGACTGATTAAAAAAAGATAGACCACAAAAGTAAACAAAAAAGGAAAAGTGAAAACAGATTAAAGACCATGGAGATCAGTAATGGTTAGAAAGGGTGTAATATAAATAGATAGTGTAGAATTTGTGTGTGTGATTAGGATGATGCAGGAACATTCAATACCTGGAGTCATCCAAAACACATTTTACAGTCACGTTAATAGGAATTGTTTCAATTTATCAGCATGACTTCACTAATGTGAAGATGATGTTTAACAGTCAAAATAGAAAATGCAGCTTTTTCCTTTTCAAAATTCACTTGTTAGTAATTCTAAACAAATGAAGTAGGCATCAGTGAAAAGTAGGTCATAATTGGAAGATAATTCTACTGTGTGTTTCCTTTTTTCTATCTATTTTAGGGTTTTATTAGAAATGTATGCTTTCAAGAGGTTCATTGGAATGAAGCCTTTCTGACTTGAAATAGTAGCACTTTAGAGTTGTGTGGCCTTTCCAGTCCTGTTGGGATGGTTATATAGGGTTAATATGACATTAAAACTACTTGCAGAAGCCAGGTCCAACTGAGAAGAATAGGTTGTTTATTTTAATTTTAGGTACTGTACAGACAAAATTGAATTATCTTAGAAATCACCACAAATAATTAATCATGTTAGTTAGGTACTTTCTTCCTTGCCATGTCATCAGATCTAATGGTTCTTTCTTAATTTATGACAGAAATACTGTGGAATAAGGTAAATGTCAACTATAATGATGCTGTTTGTTATGATGAAAACACAGAGAAAAGGAAATTATGTTTAATACATCAAAGCAAGAAATTTCAAATAGGTTGTTTCAGCTACCTTTATTTAGTATTTCTTTGGGGGAGAAAGGAATGAAGGAAAGGTGAGGAATTCTTATTGAAAATAACAGTGTGAAAACATGCATCATAAACAATGGTTAAAGATTCTTAGATACAAAAACTTATTTCTCTCATAGAGGAAGGCTATATGAACACTTTCAGAGACAACCAGACACACTAGTATCCAAATATGTAATGACCAATTAGTGCTTTCTGGCATGGAGAATTATTTGACTCTTCACACAGAGTAGTGATTTATACAGTTCTCAAATTTAGCAGTCATCTTTCTCTACCTGGGTCTTCATTTGGCTCAGTTAACTTCTTGCTTGGAAAAACCTAGCACCAATAATGGTATTGGACAGCAGGTCTTATGCAAGACATGGGATTTATTTTGTACTGAAATATTTTTTAAAAGCCAGCATGCAGAAAGTAACACACACCATAGTTCAAATTGTGTGTTACAACAACTGATCAAATGTTTCTGGTATTCTGATACTATAAACATGTGCAAGTTCCTGGGTAAAAGTAATCTTTTTCATGTTACTCATGTACATGCTTGAAAGAGACCAGATGGTGTTCAGATGCATCCAGGAAAGAGAGTGGACAGTTTTGGTGGGGAGTTTCCTGTACTGCAATTTGGGAAATCCAAATTCTGCTTCAGATTTTGTGACACATGACCTTGGGAATGCACTCAAATTTCTTGTTTCCCTTCCTGACTCTTCTTTTTCTTGTGTAATCAGTGTACTGTATTTGTGGTGAGGACTATTTTGCTATGCATTTAGTGCTGTATCTGCCACAATGATATCTTAGTCTTGATAGGAATCCTAATATAACCCTAATGATTACTACTAAATAAAGATGCAGTAGAAAAATATGTACAGCTTTGCAGGTGCCAGCCTAACTACAGTGTTAAATAACTAGCAATGCCTGCACTATTTAACAGGCTTCACTGTTCAACAGGCTTCCTGCTAACTTTTCCAAATCGGTAAAGGAATTTAATGTGCAGGGTTTTCCCCTGTTTGAACCATGGGCCCACAAAGCAACAATAATTCTGTTTTCCAATACTAAGCTTTTCTGACTCTCTTCCATTGCCCGCAGTAGTACAGACTGAGCAGATTCTGGTCTTGCATGATATGAAACAAACAGACAGCATGTGGCATTTCTGGTTCAGTGATGACTTCTGACTGGCCTTTCTTTTACTGTCACAGTTGAAGCTCCCTCCCAGCTTCCCAGCTGCAGTGAAGAAGTAGAATGAGATCAGTTAAAATGGTTTGCTCTTGGTTGGCTCTTTCACTCCATATACTATCCAGACTAGTCTGAGTCCTTCAGCTGCATGACACTAAAGACTACATGAAGAGCTACTCGGATCTGAACTGTGACTTCACTGTGCTCTGTCACCTCTCTGCTGTCTTTCTTTCATCAAAGCTTTTCTAGAGATTCCTCTCCACTGTAACATATGTTCTCAGCATTAGTTTTCCAGCTTTCATGAGGACTTCTCCTCTGTGCACACCTTCCACAGTGACATGTATTTGGTTTGGTGGATTCTCCACTGAAAATAAGCAGTCCTCGTACTAGTTACATCATAGTCTGAACCTGGGGCTAGAATAAGCCAAAGGTCATTAATGGGTATTAATGTGAGAAGAGCTAGGGTGAGATGGACAGACATCAGACAGAAAACGTACATGTCTCTCACCAGTCACTAATGATGCCTCTGCATTTATCATTCACACCCTACCCAAGCTCTTAGACCTGACTGAGCACTTTCTGAAGTGACTCCACTCCTGTTGCCAATAGAAGATTCATAAGTAGAAACTAGCTGTGTCAGCATATCCCCTGCTTCTCCTGTTTCCCCTACGCGCTTTCTCCACCATTTGTGACTTGCTTTTCACCTGGCATAATTGTGAGATGGCTTTGGCAGAAACTGCCTTGCATCTCTCTCACCCTTCTATAGCTCTTGAAGGAAAAGGAAAGAAGGGGTAAAGGGAAGATAGCAGCAAGAACCAGGATTGTGGAAAGGGCTGAATAATAGGACAAGAAATATTAGAAAGACATGAAGTGCCAGCAAGAGAGGAGTGAAACTGTGTACATACAGAGTTGGGATATGATAAGGCATCTTCAGGAGGAGCCAGGAAAGTCCTGGAATAGGAAACAACTCTGCAAAGTAGTGAATAAGGGGGACTTTGAGAGACATTCACAGACATGAAGGAGGGTGACTGGGTGCTTACGGAGACAGAGAAGGATTTGGCATTAGGAGAATTTGCCTTGATATATAGTACTTATTGGGCAGATGAATCAAGAGAAGGGAAAAATTATTCTCTGGTTTCCTTTTAACCTAGATAAGATTGGAAAGGTATTACATATATAGATATCTCAGAGCACAGCATTCTCTCCTGTGCCAATGAAATGAATGACTTGACACCATTTTTCTTTGTTTTGTTTTCTCAAGTTTTTGTTCTGTTCAGATCATCCCAAGAAGTTTTACTGCTATCAGGCACTGTGTCCTCCCGCCAGTAGCATAACAGCTTCTAAGTGAGGTACATAACAGGATGGCTTAGGCAACACAGGAGGTCTATAACACGAGCTTAAAGGGAGGCAAAATAAATCTACCTCAGCAGCAGTACCTGCTAATTCACTCTGATAACACTGGTTGCTCTAAGCATTGACTTTACTTCATAACCACTTTCTGAGTTTTGTGTAGTGAAGCTAAAGGATAAGACACAAGCTCTCAACCAAACTCAATCAAAATGTAGTTTTAAAAAAATCAAAAAGCTTTGAAATCCTTGCAATGTACTGCACGATTTCTTCTGCCCAGAAGAATAACTCTTGGTTCTGATTTGGTATTTGTTCCTTTGAGATAAGATATTCAAGACCACAACATTCACTGGCTGTTGAAATGCAGTAAATATTTAATGTTCTGTTTATTTTTACAATGGCCAAATAAAATGAATTTCTGTCTATTTATTCACCTGCGTGTGCATACACACACTCTTGCTTGTCATATGCACATCCACATGTTTAAGCTATGGGAAACAGAATGAAGGAAACTGGAAAAAGGATATAATACTTTGCATTTTAAAAACATGAACTAATTTAGTTCTCAAAATATTCCATTAAGAAAGATATATTATTCAGAAGCGGTGACAGAGGCCCAAGAGTGCATGTTTCACTCAAAGTGTGGCAGGACAGATGGAGTCAATGTCTGGGCCAATACTTAGAATTCAAATGGTCCTATTAACCTGGACCTCTTTCATAATACAGAGAATAACCTTAAAGTTGGCAATAGGCTAAGGCTTTCATTTAAATGTTATTTAGTGGTCACTGAAGTAAGTCTATTTCCTAATGGACAGACGTCCTCTTAACTAGCACCCTTCCAGATGAATTCTTGTTTGAAGCTATGCCAGGTAAAGCAAAGACTGAGTAGACATGCCAGCTGAAGTAACCTCTTAGAGCTAGCAGCTTCCCCTGAGAGTCTGGGCACCAGATCAGTGGCAGAGGAACCTTTGCTTGTGGCACATGTTCTCTTGATAGGTTTGTTAGTCAGTTGCTTTATATCAGCACTTTAAGAATGCACTTATTTTTAAAAAATACAGCAATGCAAGGTGAAGGATATTGTCAGGCTTTTTAAAACATAGGAAACTCAGTGTTATTAACATTGAAATAGTACTGTCAAATGGAACATATTGTCCTATGTAAATTAGGGGGAGGAGGGCCGTCAGTTGTCTTATGATCATGAAATATTTATCTGGCCAGCCTTAAGTACACCAAGTTTAAAAGTTAGGCATATCTTCTCACAGACTACATCATAATAATCACAGGTAATGAGAATTAAATTAATATTAATGATAACTTTTTTTGCATCATCACATGTAAATTAGGATATGACCTGGGAATGCATTCTTATGGGGAGATCCTGGACCCACTGAAATGGCTCTCTGCAGGGAGCTGCCTATGCCGATCCTGTTGCTGGATACACTTGTTATATTTCAAGAGTTGTAGTACTGAGGGCAATACAGGGTCCTGTGTTTTTTCTATAGTGCTACTATTTGGTGACAAATCAGCACTTCCAAATATCGCCTGAAGAGAGAAAAAGAGCACATGCTTCCATATAGCCATGAAAGAAATATGGAGATTCACAGAATTACTGTTAATTTTTCCCTGTCATTCAAAAAATGACCCACAAAGTCTCAAAGAAGCAGCAGCAGCTGTGGTGAAAATGAAAACAAATGACATTAAAAGTCCAGAAATAGAAACCAATCTTAGCAATAGTAAATGGTACTTCTTGGCCTTTCTCCCATGTTCAGATGGCATCAATACGAATTTGGGTACGACTATTACATATTTGTGATTGATGGTTCTCTCCTGTAACAGATGATCAATTATTTTTAATCCCACCCCTTAATACAATGATATTGAACTATCTTATGAAAGAGAAGGGAGTAAATTAGAACCAAGTAAAAGAAATATTGTTTTTAATGGCCAGTTGGCACTTTTGGAATTCACAGTTACAGAAGGTCACCAAGTTTTAAAAAAATTGGTATCAGGTTTTGTTTCTTTTTTTATTTATTTTATTTTCCAGATAGCTCTGTGACTGTTAACAAGATTTGTAACTATAAAAACTAAGTTGTAAAGGTTAATTGAATATCAAAATTCAAGATAGGAGATGACAGCTTAGTAGTGTTGGGAAGGACTCTACTCCCTTTCCCATTGTGCACAGCTTAGAACAGTCGGAGGGATGCATACCCCTTTTTTTTTTTTTTTTTTTTCCTTCTCTGAAGTAACAACTTATGACTCTTCATGAAAAAGATGTTGGAGCAAATGGACCACTGAACTAACCTAGGGTGTATCCTGATTTCTTCATGAAAAAGATGTTGGAGCAAATGGACCACTGAACTAACCTAGGGTGTATCCTGATTTCTTCATGAAAAAGATGTTGGAGCAAATGGACCACTGAACTAACCTAGGGTGTATCCTGATTTCATCTCATCTAAACTTTTTGTAAGTTTAAGCAATACACTTGAATATAAAATACTGAATTCTAAAGAGCAAAAGGTGTTTTTAATGCTCATGTGTGGGAATGGTAAATGCTTGCTAATTTAGGACTGTTGTTGTAAGGCTTACCTATTCTGTTTATGTCCCAACACTGAAGGTTATAAGTGAGACTGTTTTGTCACTATGTTAATCTCTTAAAATACATGAAGGATCTCATGGTTCTTAGAATAAAACAAATAAAAAGTTGATCTCTGCATGGTCAGATTTGTTTTATGGCCAACCAGATGGCAAAAGAGGTGTGGCATTGTCAAAATTAAAACTTCACATGAGTGAATAGCACGTGAGACTTCTGTATTTAGCTATCTTTCCCCTGCAGATAGAAGATCAGGTCCCAGACTGACTTGGTTAAGGTAGCAGTGTCATGCAGAGTGTTATGTGTGGGTGTAAGGAAATAAATGTTAGATGGATGCTTTTTCCCCCTGCTGAATCTGTTTTACAAGAGCGTCCTTTCTTTGCTGCTCCTCTAGGGGTTGCCTTAATGTGCAGCACTGTAATAGCTGATCAGTGGAAACATAAGGTACATCAACCATTAACCACATTTCAGTTAGGCTACTAGAAAGAAGACAACTACTCCCTGTTGTTAGAAACATTGGTTGGTTGATGGTGGTGCTTCTCCCTTGGATGTTAATGGTGGAGCTGAAGTGATGATGTAATGGAGGACATTTTGGGAGGGAAATTGTAGTGAAGGAAGAGCAGCGTGGCTGAAACCTGTGGGACTTAAGTTTCCAAAGTGCCTGAGGCAGCAATTATAAAGTCCTGGGAATGGTGCTCATGGCTTATTAGAGGCCTGCGTTCACTCAGATCTGATTATTGGTCTTTTTTAAATTTTATTTTAAAAATACTATTTTCACGCTATCAGTAGCTCCTGTTCTGGAATTCTTTTTTCCCCTTACTTTAACTTTTTGCAAATCCTTAGCTAATATTGAATAGAAGACACTTATCATTTTTCAAGATTTTTCTCTGATACCTTGAACTAAGCATATAGCATATGATTTTTCAGCCTATTTAAATGGATGAAACCAGTTTTTGTTTTTAATGAATAAGAACTGAAGAGAATGAAAGTGAGGAAGTGCAAATGATTTCCTCCCTATTGTGGATGCATATTAAGTCAATAACGTGTTCATTATTTAAGGTAAGTTTATTTGAATTTACGTTTTAACTTCAGTCTCATTCCTCTCAAATGTTCAGGTAGTGCTCTTTACCACTGGAATTGTTATTCAGAGCTACACTCCAAAAGCATTTTTTATTAATTGGAGGGTATTTGTGAGCTACAAACTCTTGGCTGTGCTTCCTGTCCTGTTAAGTATGACTTCAGTGAAAATTTCCATTTAGTGTGGCCAATTCAGGGTACTGGATAGTCAGTCAGTAAGAGACAGTAAGGATAGCTGGTTTCTAGATAAGGTCTCCAAATTCTTAATATTATCTAAACTGAGGATTAAAAAGTTATAATTTTCCAAAGGTTTCCATTACATTTCCTATTCTGCCTAGTGTGCATTGTACATTATTAAAGAGTACTGCTCTGACATGCCCCCCACAGAAGCGAATTAACATTTCTTGTGAACTCTGTTCTTTTGTGGAGAAGTAATAATGACTCAAGCAGCTCCAAAAGTTTCTCAGATGAATCAGAATGTATTACTTGTAAAATTAATGCCCATTACACTCACTGATACTGTGCATAAACTGTCATTTATAGAAAAAAAAGACTTTTTTGCTGTTATCAATAACAGATCTGTGACTTGAACAGAGGATATGGACAAATGCAGCACGAGTGACATAATTTGTGAGGCTTTTGCTTCATGCTGCTCATCATCTTTTTGTTCTCTTTAGGTACATTTTCTTTTGTGTCTTAAAGTCAATTTTCGTTGTCATTTGTTACAGTTCTTAGAAAAGAGAAAGTCCATTCTAGCCAGTGAAAAGATGAGCGCTGCCTCATGCTTTGGATCTGGCTTGAAGTCTTTTGAATGTTTTTGAAGTCTTTTGAGAAATACGCAAGTCAGATGTGACGAACTTAGATTAAGTGCTATAAACAAGGAGACGTCTTCCAAAAAGGTTCGTTCTGAAGAAAAGGGGTTCATACACCTCTATTTAGACTTCTAGAAGGACTTCTAGGTCTTATTGATGGCTTATAGGAGTTTAGGACAACAGCTCTGTTGGAGCAATTCTTTGACTTCTGCACCCTGTTTCTAGTGTGACTAGGAAACTCAAAGTCAGAAGAAAGTGTAATAAGACATTAAGTGGGGATTTAGGCCAGTTTATAGGAACATACTTAATCTCTCTATGCAATTTTCTGTCTGTGGAATGGGGATAATGTATTTAACTACAGTACAAGAAGTCTGCGGATTAATTGGTTAATGAATTTGTAGTACCCTGAGCATGAAAAGTGTGCTCTAAATGTTTTCCCATAGAAATTTCTCCGCTACCTAAAGAGAGAGGAAGAAAAAAGCCAATTCATTGCTTTAAAGAATTGTGAGAATTCCATCAAGAACACAGATAATTAAAGTCATATTAATAGATTTTTAGGTCTTCATTTCCCCTTGAGACCAGGTGTCCCTGATTTTTTTTTTCCCTTTTCCCCTTCAAGCAATGTCCCTGACTCAGTTGTCAAAGACTGAGAAGCAAAAGTGCCCATCTAGCTTTGAACTTGATACCTGCAGTGGAGTTACAAGGTTAAATAAATGGGATGGTTGTGGTTTTTTTTTTTTTTTTTTTTTTTTTAGCAGAGCATAACACTTCAAAAAGATCTTCTCCCCCCCCCCCCCCCCCCAACTTTTCCCTCCCCCTAATTTATTTTTAGGCTGTATGTACTCCTGCCTAAGTCTCTTACTTAGTGCCAGTTGAAGATTTCAAGGGAGATGAGAGCTCTATTTTGTTTCTCCCTTGTATTGCAGATAGGGGGAGGAGGTGGTTATTAGAGAGAAGCGCGCTCGCTCGCTCTCTCTGTTTCTCCCTCTCTGGCTGATAGCACTTATCTCTCGCTCTCTCTCCTTCTCCTAGGTGATCCATTTCTAGGCAACGTGCTGGCTGGTGCTGGAGCCGCCAGCTCTCTCTGCATCCCACCAGCAAAGCAAGCTCCAAAAGCAACCTGCAGACCATCATCTGCTTTCCGCTGCCTTGCTCCGAGCACTCCTCCTCTCGCTCCTGCCCTGTCCAACCACCACCTCGCGCGACAGAGACAGCACGCTGGGCTTGATTCGCAGATTTCTCTATTCTTATTTTTTTTGCCTCCAGTTGTGGGAAGCAATTTTTTGGTGTGGTTTTTTTTTTTATTTTTTTTTTTAAGAGAAGGGTGGGGGGAAATCTCTGCATTACTATCTGCATTACCTTGAAGTTCACTTTGTTTTTTGGCCTCCGGGGGGGTGCTTTTCCTGCAGGAATCTGGTTGCTGGAAACGGGATCGCCTGTTCTCCCGGTTGCCCGCTCCTCCCTCCTCGCTGAAGGCGAGCTATTTGCTGCGGGCTCCTGGGGCTTCTCCGGCCAAGAGGGTTTGTGTGCGTGTGCTTGTGTCTGCGTGTGTGTGTGTGTGTGAGCGTGGTGTAGGTTGGAAGTTGCTGTGCAGCAGCCGGGACCGAGCGGATCCCTGGACCCGGCGGAAGGATGGGGATTGTCTGACCAGCAGAGGCGTCTGCTGCCCACGGCGGCGCCTGGGCTGGATGGATTTGCTGCCGGCGCTCCCAGCAACTCTGGTGCTGCCCAGGAGCCCCCCGAAGTGACGCGGGGTTTCGCCGAGGGGAGAGGCGCTCGGAGCCCCCGGCTCGCCGCCTGCCCAGCCGCGGCTGTGCGCCAGCCACCGGGATTTACACGCTCCTCCGGCGGCACCTCAAACTCTTGGGTTTCCTGCGCCGCGCTATCCTCCGCGGTGGCACCGTTTGGCGAAGAGATCTGTTGTTACAAAGCCTGGACTTCCGGAGGAGATGGAAGTTTTCGCCCTCATCTTGGTGGTGTCCGTCTGTTGGACTCGAACCTGGAAAGCGGCGATTGCAGATTCAATCATTCATATCGGTAAGGGGGTGCTGCGTCTGCTGGTGCTGCTGGACACTTTTCCAGCTCTCCTTTTGCAACCTTCCCTCTTTTGGCAGGCTTTCCCCCCACCCTCCCCCCGCAGACCCCGCTCTCTTGTAGCCTTTGCTCGCCTTTGTTTTGTTTTGTTTGTTCCCCTCTCACAATTGCTTCCCTCCAGGGTCTTAGGCGTCCTCTTTTCCCCCTACCGCTCTGTGTAAAGGTTTCTTGTCGGCGGGGTATGTGCGTGCATAGACCTTAAGGTTTTGCGCGGCTGATGCTCGCGGGGGAGGTGGGGGGAGGCAGGGCTCGGGCATTTCCCCGGTCCCTCCCCGCATCCTCTCAGCTCCAGCCTGCCTTCCTCCTGCCCCGGGTCGCCCTCGGGCGGGGAGGGATCCCTAGCCTCCCCGTATTTCCCACACCGCCCTGACAGCCACGCAAAGCCCCCCCTTCTCCTGCCTTCAACACCCCCTATCCCGCTTTCCTCTCCCGCGGCGGAACAGGTGGTTTGGCAACGTGAGCTCTTCTGCTCCCGCGGGCGAGTAGGCTCCAGCTGCCCTGCGCCCCCCATTCCCGGGCCGCCACCCCGCCGGCCGGGCGGACGCTTTCCGGGGCTGCGGCTCCCGGGAAGAGTAGCGGCCTCCACCGCCGCCGGCGGGTGCGGGGTGGGGGCAGCTGGCAGCGGCGGCGGGCCCCCCCTCCCGGCCGCGGCGGGGCAGCTCGGGTGATGCCCATGCACGGCTCTGTCCCTACTGCTAGCCGGGAAGAGGGCGCCGGGCTTCATCCGTGCCGCCCGTCCCCTTTCTCCCCGTTATCCGTGGCCGGGCGCATCCCCGGGAAGCGCCGAGCCCCGCTGCCGAGCGGCGTTTTGTCCCCGAGAGCGGCGAGACCGGGGTCGCCCCCCTGCGCCGGCCGGGGGTACGCGGGGAGCGGAGCGGGGCGGAGGGCGCTTCCCCCGCGGCCGCTCGCCCATCTGCAGGCACCGCACGCAGGCGGAGCGGGAGCCTGAGAACGCGGGGGCGGCCGGCGGCCCGCTGCCCCGGGGAAGGGGCATTTGGGGCCAGGGTCCTGCCGGGGTTTTGGGGAAGTCCCCGGGGCGGTGCCGGCTCCGGCCGTGGGGCAGCCGCCGCTTTCCCCGGGGTCGGCTTTATAAATATGTCTGCCGGTGCCTGTCGTGGGGATCTGTATCGGGTGTCTGTAAAAGGGGAAGCGGGCAGAGCGTTTGGAAAGCCCGGCCGTCAAGAGCTTTCCTGCAGGACACGTATTCGGGCAGCGATGCGCCGGCCCTTCGTGTGTAGCATCCCCCCCCCTCCGGAGCCCACGGTACCTTTAGGTACCGCAACTTAATAGGGGTCAGTCTCTATAGCTGGGTGCGAGTGGAGCATCAAATATTGCACAGGGGGAGGCAGCGCTCTGCGCCCACCTTTTAAAGGGAGAATGCTTTTTTAAAAAATTCTTCCCAGTTGTAGACTGTTAAAGCAACGCTAGGAGACGGTTATGTCTTAGGATTTCTTCCTTAGGATCTTGTAACAAGCCGATCAGATGTTAGGATTTGGGGGGAAATTCTGACTGTAGCAGCTGAGGAGTTTCTTTGCTGTCCCCTGCCTCCCATCTTCCTGGCTCACGGAACGTTGCTGGGTGAGCTGTATGCCTTTGCACTAGCGTCAGGGGAGACGGTAGCTTTTCTCTCTTCGTGTTAATGACAGTTTTGTTTGTTTCACTTGTTTATGTATGATGAATGCAGCACATTTTACCACTAACGTTTTTTATAATGCTCTTCGTGATTAGATGCATCAACACACTAAATCCTCACTGAAAGCAAAAAAACCCCCGCCAAAGTAGTTGCTTCTCACACATTAATTTGTCTTGAGAGACACTTAGTACAGTTGACGAGGAGATTACCTCTTTTTATAGGCTGTTTTATGTTGCCATGAAAATAGTAGACTGATAATTGTTACACAGAGCTTTAAATCTATTCGAATGAATGCACTGAAGATAAATGACCTGAAATGAGAACTATTTTAACACTAAATATGTAGACAGCTAAATGTTCCAACTTGTACAGCTCAAGGAAGAAAAATTGGCCCCTAGTATCACCACTGTGTTTTGTGACCTGGATGTTCTGACCCCTTTTTGGTTTCTTCCCCTTGTACTGAGTAAACTTATGTATAAAATCTATAGACATAAATAACACTGTATTTATTTATATGAGTTACAAAAAGCAATAGCAGGGTAGACTATGAACAGATTAACTAATTCATACAGCCAAAAAGAAAAAAATGCTCAGTTCAGAGGAAAAGAATTACTAGCAGAGGTAGTACTGATGCCTTTAGGCAACAAACAAGATAAATATATTATCTTTCTCATTCTACAGTGTTCAGGTATTCAAGTAGAAAATATTTTCCTATGTATGAGAGGGGCAGATGGTCATAGGGAATAACACGTTACCTGTGCATACCCTTTTTCTGATAGCATGTACTTTTTTAGTATAATGCACTACCTGTCTTGCTTGCCTATTTATTATTTGATGTTTCCTGTAAAGGTATGTTTTCTGTAACAAAGTATGTTATCAGCCATCTCTTAGAAAATGACGAAAAATATTACACTTTAATGCGTAGAGGCTAATGACTTGGTGATGCCAGTGGGAGGGGTGTGGTGACTGGTATTTATCTACAGTGTGCTTTTTCATGTTTCTGTCTTCTGAATGGTCACAGCTGCTGCTTATGATCATTAGAGCAGGTGTGTGTGTATGTAAATTCCCATATTTAAAAATAAACATTTCCCTATATCATACTTTAAACATTGGTAGGGCTGCTTATAGTCTATAAGTTTCTTCTTATATAGCTCTGCTATTAAAAATAGGAACTGGCAGTTTAGAAAGACTACATTAAGCACTCTTGTGAAAATGTTGAAATGAATCGACTCTACTGTAATTTTCCTTACCCCTATATAAAAAGAAAGGGGCAGGGTTACCATGTCAAAACGGTGCAATTCTGTATTATGCTGCTTCTCTCAGCCCATGCATTGATTGAGTAATTTCATCAGCCCCACATTACTTGATTGCTTAGAAGTTTCCTAATGATCTGTATGCTGTAGGAAGAATCTGAAAGTCATGAGTGGAATAGCAATGATTTTGTGTTTTATGAGGCTATTCAAAAAGTCGCTCTGATTTATGTAGCTCGAAAGCTCCAAAGTCTTTGAGATTAGCCACGCTGCCTGGTATTTTCTTCATACATCAGTCGTCCAACACTCCTCACTCCCTGAACAGGAGTTTAGAACAGTGTTTTAATTAAGCAGGGATTAGGTGGCATTCCTTGTCAACTGCACAATTTGTGTATGCTTTGTATCTTCTACAGCTGATGGTCTCACGTTTTTGTATTTTGTACTTTGTGCTCAATTTTTTTCCCTCGACATGTACATAGTAATACATCTGTATGTGCATATGGGTATTCTATTGTGCATATTGGAACATATATGCAAATATGTGTGTATTAGATGCAGCAAAATCACCAAGGGCAGCAGTCACATAGTATGGTACAAAAGTTTTTTGCTGAAAAAATACGCTAAAGTATTTTTAAAGACTAATTCATTGCAGCAGTGTGCAGCAGTAGTTCAGGCACCTTGATTACTGCAAGTTGTTTTTTTATGTTTATCAGTGGCTTCAGCCATACAGTGCCAGTTGTGTACCGCCCTTAGCTTTTTAATTTTCAATGGCAAGTTCAGAAATACATAAAATATATGGTGTGTACATATATATGATGCGCTTTTACATATTTTTATATATATATACACACTGTTTTTTGCTCTAAGAGAGGAAATGAGATCTGCTCTTCTCTTACTTCTGTCAGCTTTCAGACTTTGCAGGTCAGGATTGCTGCATTCCTTGTGCTAGACAAGTTCCCAGCATCACTGTGTCCTGCGTTTTCCTTCATACTTTTTAGCTCTTCTGTACCATGGATAATGATATCAGGTCAATTCCAACACGGGGTCTGTGGTGGTGTCCTTAAAATGTAAATTTTTTTTTGTAAGGGAAAGGTTGTCATCTACTTGGTGGTATGCACATCCACATTTTGTCTTGTAAGCTGTGGTACTACAATGCAGCTTGGCTTGTACTGTGTTGTGCATTGGTAATATGAATTTAATTTGCTGTGCTATTGGTAAAGCCTCATTAGAAGGTTATGTAGTGTACGTCGCTGACTGTTCATTACAGTATGCTTACATACATTTTGTAAAGCACAGGACAAGCAAGCAAAACAGATTTATTAAAACTCAGTAAATTTCTATGTGCTTATAGTGTCTACAGATGAGCATTTTAGGTCTCTGTTTTCCCTGCTCGGTTATGTGCCAAGGTCACTTGCTTATTTTAAACACACATAAATATGAAGACCTGGAACACAGAGCACACTGTGGTTTAGCAGCCAGTAGACTTTATTAGTAACTATGTTCTACTTACATGCCCAGCATGCGTGATACACTCCATGTTTTTCAGTGCGCTGTTCCTTAAACTCTCTCCCAGGTGCTTAGATTTGTGATAGTATTTAAGTCTCTGTAATGTGTTTTAATGCTAATTACTCTGCAGCTAAAGAGGGATAATTTTCCATACCATAGGTTACGGCTAGCTATCCTCCAAACGCATGGCTTACCATTAGGTGTCACTGCTTTCTGGAGTGTTTCTTAGTGATCACCAGGTGAATCGCATAGTTGACTTCAGATTTTAAACTGAGCCCACTGATTGCTGACTGCAATAGGCAGCTCCTTTTCATGTTCTTAAATAGTTCTTAGTGTTATTTCAAGTTCTTTGTCCTTGATAAAGACAGAGAAAAAACCCCAGCCATCCATTTTCAAGTGGTGCCCTAACAAATGCCTGACATGGCAATCGCTGCTGCTGTGTGCTTTCAGATGACTACTTATGGGTGCACAGGGTCTTTATTCTCACAGTGCCATCTTTGAAAAAACACACTGGAGAAAAATCTTTTAAGGCTGTGACTACATAAACCTACCAACTAAGGTTCATTTAACTTAATGAACAAAGGCATTAAGTATGGTTCTCTTCCACTCCCTGGCCCTGTAAAGCAAGTGGTATTGGCAGGAGATGACTTTTGTAAGCCATTAGGTTACTCCCTAGATATAGACTTGAACTTACATCATTTTCTTCCGTTTGATTTATAGCTATCTATAATCTGCTATGACAGTCTGTTTTTGCTGGAATTTATTGGAGGCTTTTGCCTTTTGAGGTTTTTATTTTATTCTTTGTCCCTTCTATTCCATTGCTTGATCTTTTTAAATTATTTTTCAGCATGCTAAAAATGTTTTTAAAATTACTTTATATGAAAGAGTAGTTCTATTTGACTATCAGTTTCTTGTTAGTCTTCCTAATTACCTGAATTACATATGACAACATGGTAAAACTTTGTGGTTTATATCTTCAGTGTTTAAGAAACTTACTAGACATAGACAATTACTGTTGCTGTTTGGACTTAAGAGTGATCAATAGGGAAAGGAAACTATTCATAAAATGATCTATATTTTGAACAAATATGAGAAAATAAACTCTGAAAACATGTTATGTAAGTATATACATGATAGGTTGGTATGTCCAAAATGTTGACTTCGAGTGATAACACTGGTAGTAAGGCAAACTAGGATACCTCGACATCTGCAAACTCATGTTACTTTTTTTTTTTAAATTAGATTTGAATTGCAGAAGGAATAAGTTATTATCTAAGCTGGTGAAATTGGAAGAAAACTTCAATTTCAGAGGCAGGTTTGGCATGTCTGTCAAAACCTGGATGGCTCCACATCTGTGCATCCTGTAGGCCTTACAGTCCAGTTCATGGCTGTGACCATGCTGACACCCATCTCTGAGACACCCAGATATATTCATTTGTTTATGCCATCTACAAATGCCAGGAGCCAAGTATGACTGTCACAGCTCAACAGTAAAGCATGATGTGCAGTTTGCTGGCAAACTGTTGCCATGGCTGGGAGCCTGGCATGAAAGCTCATGTTTCTCTGGGGCATTTTGTACCCTAGACTGCCTGTCTAGCAACTAGTTTCCTGGTGGACTTCTTGGGTACAGTTGCCATTCCTTTTCTTCTGTGATGCTATTTTATCTTCCTGCACCATCACTATGTTCATTAGCAAGCATGAGTTGACCTGTTGCTTGCAGTAGTTACCAAAATGAGGTACATTGGCCTTTTTTAGGGTAATGTTGACTATGGCTTTGTTGCTCATCTAGGCTGTATCAGAGAAGGTGCAATACTGAGTTGGTGCACTGTGATACTTGGCACAGAATGTGTGCTAAACGCATGTTAAATAAGTGTGGAGCTGTGTTAGTTAAACCTTCCTGAACACCAGGTAAAGACGCTTGGACAAAACTTCCTGCCCACAGATTGTAGCTGGCTCATGCATTTGAAACAGCACAGGGAGAAGAGCAAGTCCTGTTGTCTCCCACTACGAAGCAGAATTTAATTGTGTAGTCTTGATGTCAAAGTAGTAATTTAGAGACTAAAATGGAAGTACCTAGTGGAAGAATGGGTGAGGAAAAGGCGTCTGTCTTGACACTTCTTTCTGCACTTCAGTCTCTTCCTATGAGCACCAGCAGGGCATTTTCCTCTGCTATTTGTTACAGGAGTCAGGCTTTGTTTTCTGGTTATTGTTGGCCAAATGCTTATGTGAGAGATGACGGAGTAAGGGAAAGATCCTCTTGTGTGTGCAACCAATATGATTAATAGTGGTTTATATGGCTTGGGGAGTTATAACTGATCTGTATAACAGGGAGGACACAGGCTGAAATTGAAGGTTAGTAGATGAAATGTACTGGAGGTTGGATGACAGTTATGAAACTTGGCAAGAGAACAGGCTTGAAATTGTGCTGTGGTGTAATTTTGTAAGGTTCAAAATTTATATCCTAGTTTCAGTGATAATACACTTAATTCAGAGAAGAAGGTATTTTGTATTCTGTATTGTACCACAGAGTGCACTTCAGCTAGAGAGCCTTGTTCCTGCTTTGGTCTGGGGTAACCACATCGCCTCAAGGAAGGGATATTCTGTAAGCTCTAAGTATTGCGTAACACCAACTCACAAGAAAAAGTGACACTGTATTATTCTTTCTCATTAAGTGCAGTATTCCTCTGCAGCATTAAAGTTGTAGTGTAAGAGGTGGTACAGAGACAAATACTCTAGTTTTAGTCAGCTGTAAACTGATGGATTTATACGTGCAGGGTTAGATTTAAAGTAGGTTTCCATTGCACACATTAGTTCTGGAATGAGGGGGGAGTAGGATGGAAAAAAAAGATGAAAAGGAAAAAGTTTCCTGAAAGTTATGCTGGGTTTATCTGACAAGCTATGTGCAAGAGGAAATTGAAAAAGAAAATGAGTAAAAATGCAAGGGAGGGAAGAAAATAAGATATCAAAGGCAAGAGCCACTAGTTCTCTCTGCTTCAGTTTCTTGGGGAGCTGTATAATGTTCCTGTAAGTGCTATGCTAAATGGAAAAGTTCTGAACCAGAAAGGGGAAAATGTGAAGATACAGAATTTAAATGAAGAATTATGTGTATTTTAACCTATTAGATAACACTCTGTGCTGAGATGCTAATTATTCCTAATTGTTATATTTGCTTTACCCATGAATAAAATATCACACATCTAATAAAATATGCAGTGAAAATCACTGTAAAATTCCTCTTGGAGTCTTTCATGCAGATTTAAAGAATTTAATCTCTTGTTTCTTCATTGGTTTTTAAATCATTAACTTTCTATAATCAGTTGGATTGCTAAGGCCAATATCCAGTGAACTTAACAATAATTGCTTGTTTTACAGAACAATTTTTTGTTAGTCCAACCATATTTTTCTCAAAGGCTTAAACTGAGTTGGTGATTTCATGATAATAATTCACTTGTGATAAATCAAAATCAAATAGCACCACTCTGGTGCTGTGGAAAGTAGCTCTGGATGAGAGTTCTGGAGAGAGCAGAGGCTGGCATAGCATCACCTGAATGACAGGCATGGATTAGCTATGCCTTATTTTAACATGTATGGATACAACAATGACCGCTTTTGCAAATCCATTTTAAACAGTCGCAACTCAAAACCTGTGTTTGGGACCCAGACCTGATGACAGACGGTATTGTTTTCAAAGTGTATGGAAACTCAAGTCTGAGAGACTGCTAGTTGAGCTTAGGCTCCTGAGCCATTAAGATGTTTTGAAAATGTCAGTTGTCTTTCTGGAGACTATTGCAGAATAACCTCACTGATTGCAACCAGTATTAAAAAGTTGTCTGGCAGCATCCCGTGGGCTGAAAGCTCATAGTGGGGACATCTCTGGACCAAACTTAAGGATATTTGTTGTTGTGTACCCTTTGCCTTCTTTCAATCTTCATAGTGCTCAGCTTAAACATTTGAGAATATTTTTAGACCTGTGCTGGTTCTGGCTGGGATAGCGTTAATTTTCTTCACAGTAACTAGTACAGGGCTGTGTTTTGGAAACACTGTTGTGCTGGAAACACTGTTGATAACACAGGGATGTTTTTGGTACTGCTGAGCAGTGCTTACACAGAGTCAAGGTTTCTTCTGCTTCTTACCCCACCCCACCAGCCAGTTGACTGGGGGTGCACAAGCAGTTGGGAGCGAACACAGCCGTGACAGCTGACCTCAACTGATCCAAGGAGTATTCCATGTTCATATGATGTCATGCTCAGCATATAAAGCTGTGGAAGAAGGAAGGGGGGAGCGTTTGTAGTTACGGCATTTGTCTTCCCAAGTGATGGCTAAGTGTGTTGGAGCCCTGCTTTCCTGGAGATGGCTGAGCACCTGCCTGCTGATGGGAAGTGGTGAATGAATTCCTTGTTGTGCTTTGCTTGGGTGCACAGGTTTTGCTTTACCTGTTAAACTGTCTTTATCTCAACCCATGAGTTTTCTCACTTTTCCTGTTCACTCCCCTATCCCATTGAGGAGGGGGAGTGAGTGAGTGGCTATATGGGGTTTAGTTGCCGGCTGGGGTTAAACTGCAACAAAATCATAAGTACTGGAGAGGTGATAAAGGGAAAAAGACAACAGAAAATATCTGGTTCTCATTCAGTGAAGCCTGTGTAGAGTACTGGCAATGTGCAGCCAGTGCACAGTATGGGCTATGTGGTAATGCCAAGTGAAAGGTGATAGCTATTACTGGTCATATTAAAATACACATACTTCTCCCTTTCACTGTTTTTCTTCATTTTCTCTCTCTTGTATTTCAAATTCATGGCAAGCAGTTGTGATGGTCACTATGTTCTATACTCTTAAATAACTGGATTTTTTTCTGTCCAGGAAGAATTAGTTAAACATACCGTAACACAAATACCTGTTATTTGAACAGATAATGCTGCTTTTTACTTCTCTGGAATTCCACTTATTTGACCCCTTTTGAGACAAATATACCTTCAAAATTTGGTTATCATGCCTAAAGCTAGTCTGTTTTCAGCTCTCCCTTTTGAGAATGTACAGACCCAAGCAGTATTGCAGTATATCCACTAATATATTTGCTATAAATATCTTTTAAAATGTACTACTCAGGTATTACTTAAATTTCCAGGTTCATGATAAAGGTTACTAACTAACAATGGGGCATATATTTATGTATATGTATACAATGTGTAAACATATGCTTTTTCAGTAATCAGAGGGATTATTCTCTTTGAAAATATTTGACTGATTTTTTCTTTAATTTGGTATGACATTAGTTTCTACCTTAAGTAACAACACAGAGCTTTGGGAGGCTTTTTACTTGCACAAAGTTGTAATGTGAATACAGATCGTGAAATGGCACCCCACTGTGCTAGAAGCTGTACAAATATGAAACAAAAAGTTGTCTGTCAGAAGTTTTGAAGATGAAGTGAGAGGGAGGGCTTGGGTCTCTCTGCAACTCAGACAGTTTGTACACCAGGAGACCAAGTTGCAGATCTTGTGGCGTCTTTTGAGAGACAGATTCATTCATTCATGTTCATGAATGATCACTCTGGGTATGAAACACGTAGATAAGTCTACAGGGGTGCACTGAAGGCAGATGTGATGTGGCTGATGTCAGTACTTCCCCAGTTTGGGGCCTGTGATAACAAAAGTTACAGTGCTGTGAGGTAAGAGAATTGATGGGAAATGAAGGCTAGCAAGGTGTGTGATTGTTGTCTACGATGCTTTATTGCCAATAGCATTGGTTAAATTGGCAAAATATAAACAGTCATTATCTCATCAGCTGCCAACGTATTACTCTCTGACTTTATCTCAGGCAGGATCTGATGCATGGTTATGCATATGCGCATGCTCTCTCTCAGGTATCTTTTTTTTTGGACAAATATGTCAAAGTACAGTTGTGGAAGGTATCTAGGTAGAAAAAAAAGTGTCCTTTTTGGGAAGGTAGAACTGTATGTTGCCAAATGTCCTGTTCTGTTTAAAAGAGATATTTAAATAGAGTCAGTGATTCTGAAAATATCTGCAGTCTCATTAGCTAGCCTCATGGAGTTTCTAGAATGTTATTAAAATATTATTGAAACAATCTAGAGAAATTATCTTCCAGCTCCTTGGAGTAGCTCTCCTGTTATGGAATTGGATTGCATCCTGGAGAAACATGAGAAACTTGAAGAAGTTCTTTCATTTTTACCAGTGCTGCAAAGAGTATAGGGACTATGTCAAATAAAATGACTGAGGGGAGTGAGCAGAAGAAAAGCGTGGCCTATATACAATATATAAACTGAACAGGGAATCATCAACAGCATTTGCCATCCCTATCATGGAAGGTGATGTTTTAGGGGGCATCATCAGTGCTGTGTCTGGCTGCAAGGAGAGGGTGAGTTTGTAGGTGAGAGCATGAGTTGGTGGCAGGATAAAAAGCATTATTAGGGGATTTCTGTGCAGCAGAGGCTCTGGGAGCAAGAGTGGTGTGGGGAAGGTTCTGGTGTTACCCTCTGTGCAGGAATTTTGGAAGGAGACAGAGAGTTGTTGTGTTTACCAGCGGTAGGAGTTGGTTGAGTGGTGCAGGAAACATTTGGAGTGGACTAGCCTGTGTGATGGGCCAGGCTAGCTTTGTAGTAGTACAGAATACTTCTAGGGAATAGCAGTTAATGTTACTCTTCTGTGGGCTGGAGACTGGCCTTTAAACATTTGGGACAGGCTGTATAGAGGGAGGCATGTGTGTACACATACAAGGAAAGCTGGGGAACACAAAGGAGTGAGGCACTGGAATGGCCCCAATATTACAGAAAAAAAAAATAATAATATAAACAAGTGATGCTTTGAGAACAATATATCTAGGAGATGATATCAAGGTTTAAAGAAATTAAATTATAGATTAGAAAATGGGATTGTTTCTCCCTGTCCAGCCTCTATAGTTTTACTGTAAAGCATCTGATTCGTGTGGTAGATCTCAATGGGTTTTTTGGGGGTTTTTTTGGGTTTTTTTTTTTGTTTGTTTGTTTTTTGGTTTTTCTGATAATTGTACCTGATTACTTTGCAGAAAAGTGAAATCCATTTTATCTTCGTATTTCCTAGTATGGTTATACACAGATACAAATAATGAGTACAGGTGTCATCTTCCACCCCTCTGCTCCCAGGATAACTCCGACCATATTGTAACTCCCTGTTCTGTAGCACTATCCTTCTGATTAAATAATCTTCCTTTGCTTCCTCTGTGCAGCGATTTATTGCTGGTTTGTACAGTGCCTCCACGTAAACTTAGCTTCTGCGGCTGGCGAGTGGGAGGAAGGGATCCACACAGCCACAGCTTCTGCTCCGTTGACTTTTGACCTAATTTAGGAAGGAAGGAAAAGGAAAATAATGCAGCATGCTTCTGGATTCAAAGCCTGTAGTGTCTTCCATGGAGTGAGAGGGAGAGCTCTAGCTTTCTTGTCCTCTCTTGAATAGCTGCATAGCTTGCATTAAAAGTTAGACCTCTCTTCAGTGAAGCTTCAGAGTGGTGAGCGGATCGGCTATCATGCTTATCTTGCGGCATATGTCCTCATTTGTGCTGTTGAGGCTGAAGTCTGGTTTTCTGTGGACGTCAGTCTTGTCCAGCCCCCATTCAAATCAGCAAAGGGACAGCGACTGACTTGTATTTCCTCTGAGACACGATAAGAGTTGGAGATAATAGGTTTTAAAATATTTTTCTGTTTGAGATCAATGATCTCTAATAACAGGGCTGAATGATGTATGGGAGGAGAAGGTAAATACTTCCTCAGGGGAAGGTACATAATGATAGTATTTGGATACTTCTATTGCTGGAAATCATCTTCTGCAGGATTTAGGAGGGAAAAAAACCCCACCAAAAAACCCTGTTCATTAAAGTACCATGGGGAGTTTTTTAAGAATTTTTTTTAAAGGGATGCATTTTTTCCCTTGTTTTTTGTAAGACTGCCAAACGTCCCTAAGGCTAGAATTAATTGGTTCTTTGTGTTGTCTCAAGTAAGGAGTACAACTGTTTTCAGAAAATACTAGGTTTACAGACTCCCATCCAGAACATGAAAGGGAGAGAGAGGCTAACTTTATATAAACACGGTCCTTTCGTCATTTTGTACCACTAGCTTGGAGTAACAAATAGAATATTGAAATTGTTGGTGCTTTGGAAGCTGTTAAAGTCGTCTCTGTAACCCTCATCCCTTCATTCTGCCTAATCCTCCCTGTAGAACAAGCATGTGTCTCACCTCCAGGCATCTGCAATGAATAATCAAATGTCTGCTACTTAAGGATAACCAGTGTTTTCTTTTTAAGGCAGGTGCAGGAGTAAGTGCCATGGAGAGGTATTTTGGTTTTAGCAATGCAACAGAGGTTACCAGTTGTGATTCGTTTCACAAATGCCCCCTGACCATTGTGGGTTCTGGGGCATTTTATCATTTTTAATGCTGCTGTTCCCAAGGCCACTTCTCATGATGGTTTGAAGTCAATGGACGGCAGCAGATGTAGATGTAAGCTTTGGAATGGCTCTTTTATGGAAGAGTTTGAGGAGTATATTTTGGAGCTGTTGCATTAAAATTCCAAAGTGTTAGCTTAAATCTAATAATGCTCTGACAAAGTGCAACTACCATCTGCTAGTAAGGATTAGTACTATTTAAAAGTCTTCATAATTCCCAGAAAGAGCAGAGGAGCCATGGCATGAAGACAAGTCTAACTCTAAATTATTATTTTAGTTCAAGGAGTCCCAAACTCTTTGCAGGGACCGCTGCCTACTACAGATTTTGTCACACTCTCAGCTCACATAAAAGAGTAAATATTTGTGGTATATGACTAGCGATGCCTGTTTCTAAGAGTGTCCAGATTGGCTTCCAGTTTTGCAGCAGAATCCTTTCTATTTACTACTGCTTCTCATTCACATCAGTGTAACAGTTCGGTAGTAACTGCAAATACAATTTTTGTGGCAAAATAGCAATGGAATGTGCTTAAATGGGTATTTAGAAAGCTTCATTGATGAGCCATTCCTTATCATTTAGCTCTCATGGACTGAGAAACAGTTCTTTGCTTAGTATTCCTCAGGGGTTTGAACACCACCTTGAACTCAGCCCTTTCTGTATGTGAAAGTCAGTTTACACTTAAGAGGATGCTCTGCTGCTGGTGGAATGTTCTCAGTGGCAGAACATTTCTATCCCCAGATATCTCGCAACTGAACATGCAGAAATAATCCATCGTCTAGTAAGAAGAGGGTTAGACCAGTTTAGAACCTGTTCCAAAAGCCGGAGTAACTTAGTGTTATCTGTTAGAAAATGTCTTCTGCAACAGTATTAAGGCTGCTTTACTCATTTTAATGAAGAGCTAAATCTTGCACAGTATGTAAAGAAGGGAGCAAAAGTACAAATCTAATAATGAAAGACTACGTGTAACAAGCAAGTGGCAAGTTTTCTGGCACTTTGCTGGTACTTATCACAAGCAGTTGTCTGTGTCTCTCAACATGTCTCAGGCCAGTCCCGTTTATCATCACCGTTCCTGTGTTGCAATCCGTAGCCTTGGCTTTTTGGAGATCCAGACCTTTAAGATTATGTGACTGTATGCTTGTTGATTGGCATATAAGTATTTATGCTGGGATCTGGCATAATGGCAGGAAGAAAATGGAGAAGTTTCTGGGGCAACAGCTTTTTAGGCAACAGCTGTCACTGAAATTCATAGATAAATGGCAAGAAAAGCGTGCCTTGTGTTTGCTAGTGCTATTCATATAATAGCATTGCTAGTATCCATGTTATGGTAATAGTACCTGGGATCATGGCCCTGCTTTACATGCTGTCTGTGTACATAGTAAAAGCAGTCCATGGTGAAGTTTCTGTAATCTTGCTGTTTTGTTTCTTGTCATCTTCATTTACTTGGTCTCATGCCTCAGGACAATGCTCTTGTATTCATGTTACTGGAAAGGCAAGGGAAAGCTTCAATAATAGTTTTAGCCTGAAAGTATATGGGAAATGTTTCTGCTTCTATTACCTCTTATTTTTCCACATCTGTGCTGATAGATTATATTTATTAGCACAACATAATATTTGGAGCCAAAATACTTATTAAGATCCTCTAAATTGCATATTTATCTGTCTGCTCCTTGTAAAATAGGATTTTTCGGTGTCATTTCCATAGTTTATTACAATGCCTTTAAATGGCACTGGTATGGGTCCTAGGGCTAACTTGCCTGGGCAGAGCACCAAACCCACTTTTCCTTGGCCTTCTGTTCAGTATAGACTTTGTATCGACTGTTTTTATGCACAATCAAAAGGGAAGAACAGATAGAGATTTTTTTTTTTTCCTAACCAATAATCATAAATTGTGCAGCCAAGAAGTTTATGCAGTGGCACAACAAAGGATTTTGCATGTACTTGTTTTTATGTCATATGAAACAATATTTTTGCCTTCAGCTTCTGACCACGGAGGCTGCTGACTGAATACGCTCTTGAAATATTGTCAAGCTTTAATTTTTTTCCTATTCTATAAACATCTGAAAGAACTTGTCATTGTCTCATCTCACCTGCTGAACCAGTGTGCATTTGAATGTGTTGCTGGATTTGGATGGAACTTTAATCCTTTATTATTTCTTTTCTGTGTAATATCTCCTACTGGAATGGTGAACGAGATGAAGACTGCTGGCCATGTTCCTTTTTCTCATTTCTAAGTGGAATGTGATCTGACTGCCACTTTTTCAAGCAGGGCATTTAATTCACAGCTCATGTTATTTTCATAATTCCTGAGAATTGTGCTGGTGTGGCCAATTGCACAGTCTTATGAGTGTGTGTTGATAATGTCATTTTTAGGAGCTGTGATGGGGAAAAAAAGAAGATACTTCTCTTATCACATGTTAGAAAAAGCTGCCAGAGCCATTTAAAGGAAATGGGCTATAACTCTCTTCTTACAGATGATTATTTTAGAGTAAACATCATGTCCTCTGTTGTAGAACATTTGGCGAAATAACATGTCTACCATTAGGCCTGAAATCTGTTCTCTAGCTTTTCATACTCTGTCTCACATAACTTCTGAAGTCAAGTATGAATCATTCCATTGGTTTTATTGGACTTTGGATCACATCTTCTATGTTTATGTGATTCCTTCTTGTCCTTTTGTCCTTCCCTTCTCCCTCCCATCAAGTACATCCTTGCCTTTTTTTATTCAAAGTCAGTAGTAGTACTCATAAGCAGCCTTTTGGTAATGCATGCGGAGTATTCATTTGTGTGTCAATTGAGGGAGACAGATTAGGGAAATCCTCACATTTCCAGATTTAAACAATTCCACTGACACATTATCCCTAATACTGTTGTTATAATCTTTTGTATTGCTTTAAATATTTTTGTCTCAAGAGGCAAAAACCTGATTCAGAAGCGAGTTAATTTTCAGTGAGCTTAATGCCTTTCTAAAGCATTGATCACTGTCAACTGCTAAAGATGGACAAGATCGACCATTGATCTTACACTGATGTCTGTCCAAGGCAAGCCCCATGTCTCCTACTCCATGCTTTGTTCTTATTTCCACTAATAGCAAAGGAGACAAAAAGCAGTTTTATAGTTAATCAATAAAACTTGAATTTGTGAAAGGTGGATTCAGTTTTGGACGCTTTTCTGACCCTCAGGAAGACATGCAATGACTGAAAAATTTGGGCTGACAAAATGATACCATCAGGTCTCCTTATGAGCTAGAGTTGCACAGGCTGGGTTGTACCCCTTTCAGCAGTTATCTTCAGCTTGTTGAACCTCTGTTTTCCATGTGGATAGTTATATCCCCTTACTGAACACCTTTTGTCTTGTCTGCTGAGTTTGCACTCTTCAGGCAGAGCTCTGTCTCACGCTATGTTGTATCTGCATGGCCAATCACAGTGACACCATTTCAGCTGAGATTTTTCAAGTTACTGTACAACTGTTAGTTGTAAAAATGTATTTTTTGCATCAGTGACTAGAACAAGCTATTCTATTTCAGGAATGCAAAATTTGGATGCGAGCAATAAGTTTATTGTATGATATGCTTCCAAGATGATTGTTCGTGAGTGACAGAGTGGGACTGTTTGCTCAGTTATACTGGAGGGTGGAGAGCTACTGTGACGTGCAGAAACGCAGGCTGTAGTGCAACTTTCAAATATATATGTGTATTTATGAAAGCAGTCAAAATCTAGCTTTTGTAAAAGTTTCTATGACAGTGTTTCAAATGGCAGTGTAAGTGCATGTCTACAGGTAGAGGAAACTCTGTTTCTTTTTTATGTACCCTTATCCACTGTTGCAGGCAAACTTGCACTATCTGGAGGAATTGCTCTGCTTTGCATTTGCTGCAATATTTTCAGTTAGGATCCGAAATATCTGTTTTGAAAACCTAAAACTGAAAATTGTGATTTCCTGAATTTGTTTTTTTTTTTTTTTCTCTGACATACAGTACTCCAGCTTTGTAAATCCACCAAATCGCTGTCTAATTAAAACCATGTCATATATTCTATGATACAAAGCAAGTATTAGTTCAGAGAAGTGCACATCTGGTTTTGAACTTCTGGTTATATTTCATGTAAGCTTTACAAGCTTCTTTTATTTCACCTTTTTCCTTCTTCTTACTGATGTGCTGTCTTTAAATGCAAAAGTGTTTTTGGGAACTATATTCCCATTGGAAATATTAAGAGAAGATGCTGTAATAGTTAACAAGAATAGCTTGCTACAAACATTGTGTGTTCTTGAAGGAACGGCACCTCTAAATTGATGTGCACCCTGCAAAGTGCATACAACATTGTCATGTTTAACTCCGGCTAGCAAAATACCACAAAGCTGCTCTCACACATTCCCCCTCCCATCCTCCAGTGGAGGGGAAGAATCGGAGGAAAAAGGAATAAGGAAGCTCGTAAAATTGAGATAGGAACTATTTACTAATTAAACCTAAATCAATATATACAGATACTACTAATAACAAATAATTAAAATAGTAGAAAATGAAACATATGGTACAATATATACAATATGATACAATTTCCCACCATCCACTGACCAAGGCACACCCAGATGTTGAGGGATGAGAATCAGACCCAGAGAGCCCAAGAACCGCAGCCCGAGAGCCACAGCCTGAGGGCCAGAGAGTGGGAGCTAACGCAGCAGATTCTGAGCAAACCCTATCAGTGATAGTGTGGCCACGAACTCTAAACAACCCACCAACTCCCCCACGAACCAGCCAGTACAGGAGTTGGCAAAGCAGCTAACACCAGGAGGTTAGCAAGTTCCCCAGAGAGATGAGCAAGGGAGTAAGGGAGAGAGTAATGGGAAGAGTAATGGCTACCGGACCCCTTCCCTGCCCAAGAGACCGGAACCTGACGTACTATGGAATGAAATACTTTCGTGGTCAGTTTGGGTCAGCATCCTGGACTGTCCCCTACGCTGCTCGGGAGACAGCGAGAAGCAGAGAAGGACCTTGAATCCAGTCTGGGCCCAGCGCCAGCTGAGACCTTATCAGCAACCACAGTAAGGGGAGTTAACCCTTTCCTGACTGAACCCAGCACACAACATGTAAAACAATCTTAGTGATCAGCTGACTTTTGTCAACTGACACAAATTGTCTGTAGGGTCATTGCTTATGTTCATTTCTCAGATTGGTTTTTGAAAAAAAATCTTTACAAAGTTGGCGTAGGTATCAAAGAAAGAGGTGAGCCGTGTCACCTGAGCAGAGAAAACATTATGTGTTATTCCAATGAACAGAGCGCAGCCAAGATGAGTGTTTTCTCTGCATATGCTTACTTGTGTGCTGTCGCTTGATTGGCTTCACATTTTCTGTGATTCAGATAACATCCACTGTCATATTATGATCTACTACAGTCCTGTATTATGCATGGAGTTTCTATAATTTGGGATTCATCCTCCTCATCTTGCTGTCCTAGTGTGCCTGTGTCAGTAACTCCAGTTGTGTCTCCTGAGGGCAGTAAATTCCTCTTAACTTTCTTTCTGTGTCCCATCTGTACTTGCCTTCTACCGGTAGCTGAGGTGGGCAGGTATAAAGCTTATCATGTACATATTCCTTTATTTGTTACCTCATGGGGATGTCTGTACACTGAAGTCCATGGGTGAGCAGCATTGTATGGTTAAAATATTTGAAGGGATTAAGTTTGAATAAGCTTTCAAAAGTTCATGTACTTCACAGCTTATTTTAAAGCAGTTCAGAGTCTTCATCTGTAAGTGTCATTAAAAAATGAATATTTTTATGGTACTTCATATCAGGCCAAGCAGTGTGAAAGTAGGGTTTTTTAAAGTTACCCAACAATTGTATGTCTTAAATGTTAAGCATGAATTCACATTTTAGGAAGATTTGGATTGTTTATTATGCTGGCTGGATTAGTCAAATCCTATTTAAAATACTCATAGGAAGAAATGTCAGCACTCAGTGTAGAACTTCAGCTTTAGGAATATCTTCTGACCAAACAAGGTCAGATTAGTCGTGCGCTTCAGAAGTGAGAATAATGCTGGGGTTAATGCACTTGACTTGTACTTGGGAAACTCCTGTGTGTTTTTGACATTTCCACAAGCTCTTGGGTGACATTGAGCAAGTCACTCATCTTGTTTTATTGTGTGAATAACAGTAAGTAGTGCTGTTTCCATCACTATCTTTAGAATACTATTTTGCAATTATTAGGATTTACAAGGGAATATGGAAAAGTTGAGGCATCCTGAACAGATAAGCAGTATCCCAAGCTTCAAAACAAACAAAAACCCCTGTCACTTTGAAGCACACTCAGAATGTTCTGTTCCCTCTGAATGATATGATCTGTAATATGTAGCTAACGTGGTATTGCCAGATCTTGACAAGGTGATGACAGCATATATATAAAATGTTTTAGTGTGGCGGTGGGAATACTTCCTAGACTGTTCATACACATATTTACTTACAGTCACATGCAGCTACATACTTTCACTATTTTGTTCCCCCAGCAATATTCAGAGAAACAATTTACTTTCACCATTACTGAAAATGGAATATTGCTTCTCTTTCAACAACTGTTTGAAAATGATCATTTGAAGAGTTTCCCCCTTTCTGATTGAAGTTTTGTTACAGACCATGGCTGACCCACATACTAATACCAAAAGTGAGGGGTGTATTTAAAGAAAAAAACATTACCTTACTCATTTCTTTTTATTAAGGATGAAGAAATATGTTCTGTGAACTCCAAAGAGGAAGCAAATGAGTATCCTAGATGAGTTTAGCCTATATATTTTGACATTTTAAGCTATTTTGGAATTATTATATTGGTGGGCATTGATTATATTTATAGCTTAATGGAAACTTCCCTGTAAGATTTTTTTTTTTTTTTTTTTAATGCTGTGGTGTTTAAAAATGATGCCTCAATGCAGACTGAGACTTGAGTAGTTTGACTATATGGATATCTGCTATTCAAATTGATAATGTTAAGACTGTTATTGTAGAGGGTACACCATTCTTTCTGGTTACTAACATTTATTTTTCCTGCATACTTATTATTTTTCCTTCTGTTGCAATATGCATACGTAGCTCTTCTTCTATGAGTAATTCTGTATGTATTTGTATAATCCTATGGTGTTTTCTGATAGATTAAGGAATTAATTTGTCTTCTAATGTTCCTCTTCCTTATTCATAGTTTGTAACTATGTAGAAAAATAATTAAGACAAGAGGGAAGAAATGTAGAGTCTTGATTGTTCTGTAAATCCATAGCTGCCTATTAAAAGGGACAGTCAGCTATAAACTCTGTTTATCAGTTAAACATAGTGTTTATTTTTGGAGGAGGGTGTGTGTATGTAATATTAGCAGGTAGCCTTCTGTATGTAAATATTGTTAGTTTTGTGTACCCTACTGTCTTTAGTAATGTTTTACTGATATTCTGGAACTGGGCCTAATGCAATATCCCATTCCTAGGAAGCAAGTAACTTGGTCTCTGGACCACAACAGTTCTCAGAACTTCCTACAAGACTCTGTCAACTTTGCCCATTGACTTTACTCTGAACGGAAAAAAAGGATGTATGTTTTGCTGTGTAAAAAAAATAGAAGAAATGAAGATGAAGCAAATAAGTATCCTAGATGAGATTGGCCTATATATTTTAACATGTTAAGCCATTATGGATTATATTGTGGTCTCTTAGATTAGCTGGTCAAAGTTATGCTGGAGGATGATGAATTTTAGCCATTATCACATGAGCAATGTGAAAAAGAGAAAGAAACACGTTTCTATTAACAGGGATGATGGACCAGTCAAAATAGCTGGAAACTCATTAGGTGATGTATTTGCATCAACATGTAAGTCCATAGAAATTGAAAAACACTTAAAGACTTCCAATTATGATTCAGACACTTGCCTTCTGTGTAAGACATTTGGTTTTGTGCTAGCTGTTGTGCTTAGAAACATTTGTTAAAATGCTAAGGAGAACTATTCTGTGGTTGCCTAATCCCCATACCATTGTGCAGCTATTTGATGTCTGCAAAAGACAAAAGAATTTAAGGTTATAAAGAGTGAAAAGACAAATACAACTTGTAGAATTGTTTGTTTTGTGTGGTTTACCATATGTGAGATTGATGTGGAAAATGGATGATGAATATGTGATACATTTATTCAATCTGGATTTTCAGAATATGAATATAATTACATTCTAGTACTTTTTTGCAGCAGTGTTTGCTGCCTGTGATAGCTTCTGGGCTGCTTGCAGTCAAATGTGAGCAAAATCTGGCTTTCACAGCGTCTAATTCAGACTCCATGGACCCCTGACTTCCCACTGCTGGCTTGAACAACTTCTGCCCTAATTAGGATTTTTTGTTTCTAGTAGGAAAACTTTTTCTGTCTGTCTGGCAAGTGATGGCCTTCAAAAGATTTCTCTGCAGCAGAGACATAGAAAAGCCATAAGGGCTCTGGTTGGTCTCTCCCTCCTGTGTACAGCCTTCTGTAAAATATCACATTCTTTTTAATCACAGGTGGCAGGCCACTGCTGCCTTTTCACTCTGTTGTGATGTTTTCCAAGGAGAGTTGTTGCTCTTGGAGTAAATGGTAGCTGAGGATGGAGGGAGCAAGTTATCTAAATGTATTTTTGGGCTAAAGAAAGTCTGCAGTTTCTTCAGGATCATTTCTTGGCTCAGTTAGTTCCTCTGAGGGCAATAGCTTTGAGGTAACTTGCTTAGAAAATCAGTGGAATCTTGGACTTTTTGAAAATCAAGTTAAACTCTTTATGCATATTTCATGAATGCTTCTGTAAAGAAATGGCTTCAGTGTCTACAGCATGTGCCAAATTACAAAGTCTCTCTCTCTCTGTATATGTACAGTGTCACTGAATAATTACCGGATTAGTCACTGAGCAGTTACAGTGCTTTAGGACGAAGACACCTGGCTCAGCTACTTAACAGGATTCAGTACCCCATTAGCCTCCAAGAACCTGAGGTTCCCTATCATATGATTTCCAGGTGCTGCTGTTACTGTTGATCTTTATGCAGGAAGTTGTGGTGGTATCGCTGGCATGTAGGGAAGGAATATGCATTAATTCAGCTTGGATGACCACCTAGCCCAGTCCCTCAGTTTAGCAGAGGCAGAAGTGAATACAGCTATGGTAAAATTATGTGACAAGGAGTCAATTGAAATATAAGTAATATAATTAACCTTATTGTTAAAAAATTACTTTCGGAATAACTTTAGGAATCTAGTCTATATACTAACCCATGGAATACAGAGGAACAGAAAAGGGCTTTGTTTAACTTATCCTGTAGTGAGGAATATTCTTGGTCAGGTTGGTCCTTTTCCACTGGTGTCATGTTGACTAAGCTGATGTTGATCTAATAGCCTGGGAACGAAGTTTAGTTTGTGGCAAGGAGGTTGGGACTGATTTCTTGCAATTGTTTCTGGCCTTGGAAAAGTTTATTCAAGTTTTATTGTTCATGGTACTAATGTAAAAGAATCTGTAAGTGAGAATTATTCCTGTGGTTCCTATAATATAGAAATGTAAGAAACTTCCATTCATTATTCACATAAAAGTAATTTGGATTAATTAGAAGAGAATAAATATTCACTCTGAGTTATCAGAATTTTATTTGTGTTTGTTTGTGTTCTGCTCTAAGTTTAATTGCAAGTATATATTTTACCTGTAGCAGTCTTTGGATAAAAAGAAATACACTTCCATCCTGGGGGAAAAAAAAATAATATTCCATTTCCTCAAAACTCTCCTTCTAAGTATTCTCTCATCATTACTGATGTACTTTAGAAAGGTGTGCTACTACTAATGCGGCTGAGTTAGAAAAGCAAAAATCACTGTAGCTTAGGAAATATGCAGACCATCCTGTATTTGGCTTTAGACATTGTTTTATCAGAAGGTCTTGAAAAGACCGTGGATTGTATCTTCCTGAATAGTTCCTTTCAGTGTAATTTTTTATCAGCATAAGAATTATGTTCTCTTTTGTCTTTCAACTTAAGGTTCAGCAGTATTGATTTTGGAACAGACTGGGGAATGCATACCTATACAGAACACTTTTCAGAGAACTTCAAAGAATTTCAATTTGCTGACATGCAAATTGAATTTAATGAGATTATAAATTTAAACACAAAACCAAATTAATTAACTTTTATGTAATTGTGTGTAATTTTTTTTTTTTTAAGAGAGAGCTTTATATTCATCATGTTACTTTAAACTGCAGACACTAGGTTTAGGTGCATCGCAAGCATGAATTGATGAACTGGTTGAGAAGAAAGCAAACATTCTGCTGAATTAAACAGGAAATTAAATGCAATATGTATACAGAGCATAAAGTATATGAAGGCAATTGATTTTTTCAGTCAGCAAAGCTGCATTTTGCGTGGTTCTGTACAGGGCTGTTTGTTTCTAGGTGGGAAACACACTTCACCTGAGAGGAGGAAAAGTAGCATGCAGCTGTTTAACTTTTTGTGCCATATTTGCTGATGTAGAATAAAAACAAAATAATGCTAGCAAGCTAAAATTCCTAGCAGAGGAAAGTGCAGGTGTGGATAAATGGTATGGAAGAAGGCAGACAACTTCAAACTGCTTTTTTAGAATTTTGCTGGTCAAGGATTTCTGAAGTACTCTCTCATGTTCCAAGTGAATAAACCATGGTCTAGGAATTTCTGTAAGCAGTTGGTGTAAAGGAAACTTCTGAGGAACAGTGATGGTAATCTTTGCAGTTGTCACACTAGCAGCTTACACCACAAATATGACCACTTTCCAGAGGAGGATCCCACATTGTGGGGGAAACTAACTCTCCAGAGACTTGAAACTGTCTGAAACCTGCTAAGTCAAGCCACTTAGAAAGTGTGCTGAAGCTCACCAGTGCTGCTTAGTGTAAGAATGACAAGGCTCTGAGTGACTTGTCACACCACCTTTAATGATTTGTGACTTGGGTTCATGGCTTTTGTGGTGAAAGATCTCTTAAACACACTTGCTTGGGATTATCAATAACCTGTGATCAGCAAGTAAGAATTGTTTCATACCAAGTAGTAACGAAGTCCTGAGCCTCCGTTCTCAATCACCACCCTCCCTATGCTGCAGAAAGAAGTAGGTGTGTCCAGCAACAGGAGGTGAACCTGCCTGTTGGGGTAATGGAGTCCCTCAGGCACATCCATCTACTGCCTCTTCTCATCCCAAAGGGTTAGGAATGCAGGTTCATATTTATAGCTCGTTTCTCCTCAGGCAGTGCAGGTCATACCATGAGCCAGTGTTCTTCATCTAGAGAGTGGCAATTTCTTACGGGATTCAGTGTTTCAGCTTGTCCTGTTTTAGAGTAGGAGCTTTCAGGGTTGCTGAGTTTGTGCAGCGTTCAAGGCCAGGGGTGCGTGCTCGAGCTTTGACAAGATTCAAGGCCAGGGATGAATGCACAGTTACACTTTTACAATTTTGCCTTGTTATTTTATTGTATTGCATGTACTTCGCTGTGTGACAGCTTGAAGCAAGTGTGATTAAAGCTTAAATATTTTGCTAAGCATTCTGTCTCTTTATACAGAGTTTTGCTGTGCCCACTGGAACACCATGGTAAATCACTACTTGAGATTCTCTGTGAACAAAGAGCTGGTGGAGGGCTGGTTACATGTAATCAATTGATAGCTAAGGAAATCAAATGCTATTATAACATTTATTTGATGCTTCTTAAAACAAGACTCTCTATAGATTAGGACGTATAAAGTGTATAACTTTCCTGCATGCCATATTGATTTATAGCAAACCAGAGTAATGCATATTGATTCATATATGCGATTCTGTTGATGACAGTCCCTCCAGCATCATCTCCTGCTTTGCTTGGTTTTTCTTGTGATGAAATTAAAGAGCCCATAATACCTCCACTTTAACAGGTCTTCAAAGACCAGCAGCGTTGTCCCAGGACTTGGATATAGGGCAGTTTGCAAAACAACAGGGTAATGATGTTTTACTGTGTTATGTTTTGCCCTCTGAGTTGGTGAGGGACTCTTAGGGTAAGCACACAGTTGCAGATATTACCAGTATTAGTACCATTAGTATCAGGAATATTGAGAAGTACTCATGTAAATGTGCAATTACATTGTTTCTGTTGAACAGGAGTAGAATAGTCTATATTTGAACTTGAAAACGGAGCCATATGGGCTTGTGCAGAAATTATCAGTTACACATTATGAGAGTCAGAATCTTCTGCTTTCTGGTGGGTACTTGTGTAGCATCTGCTTAAAAACATATCCAGCTTTATTTTAGAGCTCTGAATTTTGCTTTAATTAGAAGTGACTTGCATGTCAGTGGACAATAAAATGGATAAAGTTGTCTTTACTAAACCTATTTATAAGAACTAGGCATATTCTCTAGTTTCATCTTAACAAGCCTTTTCATTTACAAACCTTAGAGGAACACTGTTCTGTTCTTTTCATCTGATCTGTTTATGTGGCTATCCTTCCTATGCCAAAATTCCCTCCTTTTGAATACCACACCTTTGACCTCTATACTGGAGTTTCAGATACATGCACAACTTAACAGAAGTGTTAACTTCTCTTCCCCTTTTCTTTCTTGCTTGTTGATTCATGCTATAACGAAAACAAACTTCTCTTTACTACTTCTTCTGCAGTCATTGAGTTAAGTGGATGCTGCCCAAATGAAATCAGTTTGCCCTTGCTGAGTTAGCTTGACCCCCTTCTGGACAGACACTAACTGCCTGACTTTTGTAACATGTATCAGAGAACTGGTATTTCTCCTTTGTTTCATTAACACTTCTACAGGGTCATTTCTTAATGAGATCAGGGACTGGGTAATTTATAATCCTACATCTGAGAGGGTTACATTTATTACATTAATAGAATAAGTGTTTGCTGCTAACCACTGAGATCTGCTAAATAAAATTGGTGGTCTCATGAAGGAAAAAACTTTTCCAACCATTTGGAAGAATATATCCAAAATCGTGATTGTGGGCAGAAGCTAGGGAGAGGATGCAATCCAAACACCTTTGTCAGAGCTTAAAGGAATAGACAAAGATGAGTTTATGGGTCTGAACTGAAACCAGAGAGGCTGCTACCTCGAGAACAGTGTTGTCTAATGCCACCAGAGCTTATAAGAACTTATATTTTTTCTGAGCCCTATTTCCCTCCTTTGTTAACTGTGGATGGCACACATGCTAGCACTAATCCTGACAGCTCAATCTATTAGCAATCAGCAATGAGGCTTTCCCTGGTTATTCCCACAGTCTTTGAGACTGGCATGCCACAAGTCAGCCTGAGCAGAAAACGTGATGCATGGGGATACATTAAAAGGACCCAGCACCCTGGCTGCCCTATGGTTTCATTTCCGGGGTGAGTGGAGATGATTTATTATCCAAGTGTGTGTTTCAGCTCTCCTTTTGATGATGAGGCTGAATGGGAAATTTTTTTTTTCTTTTGAGATCCTTACTGGCTAAAAACACTAGTGTCACTGCTGATACAAACCTCATATTTACAGAATTTTATGTTTGCAACATAAGACTAATTTAGGATAGTATGTAATGTGCTTGCTGTCAGTCTTTCTTATTTTTATTTTAATTTAGGCAAAATTTTAGCTTTCAGAGAACTTAATTACAAGTAAGAAACCTATGATGATCATAGGAATGATAAAACTTTCAGACAGCTGTACAGAGGAAGAACATTCCAAAGATGGATCTTTCAAAGAAACAGATTTAGGGCGTTTTTTTAGTATTCCATGTATATGTTTGTGTGAAATCTCAGACCTATTGCTGTCTTGACAGATGGATTTCGGGTATAATGCTGAAATAATTTGCTGGATAGTCAAAGTTGATTTTTCAAAAAGTCTTTGAGCTCATCACCAGTACAACAAAAGTTCTTCACAGTCTGGATTTTTGGACAGAAAAGAAAGTATTATGGGAGAGTACCTGCTCTTGGGTTTTCACAGCTCTTCTGTCTTGTGTCTTGCTGACCCAAGTCATGAGGAACTACTCTAGTATATGAGAGGTATAGTCCTTGCCTTGGACTTAGCATGAACCGTGGACTTACAGCAACATTTATGGTACTGGCAAAATGGGGTTGTGCTTGTTCTGGTTTGTAACCCAGACATATATTCCCAGCACTAACAGTGCCTTATGTACTCTAAGGAGGTTCCAAGGGTTTAATTTTGTTCTGACTGAATTTAGTAATTAAACTCTCCTTCAGTTATAAGGTAGAGTGAGAAGAGAACTGGAGGATATAAATGTTCATATTTGATTCTAAATGTGGTTTGGATATTTCTGTTATCAGTGGCTTTACCATTCTTAGTTGCTTATTACAAATGAGATTAACATATACACATTCTATAGAATAGAATTTGAAAATTATTCGTTTCTTTCTAGTCACCAGTTGTCTTTGTCAAAGTCTCTGTGAGGTGATTATATTCTTTAGTGGAAACAGGAGAATTTTTAAATCTTAATTTGGAAAGTTCATTCTTGCTTACTTGTTTGAGGTAAATCTGGCTAGAATTTAATCTATGAATTACACATTTTTCTGAATCATGGGGCTGTATTATAGTACATTTAGAGTAGCCCAGACAACAGGATTTAACTACTGTTTGTATAGAGTATACCTACCTGATTATTTACTCTTGTGGTGTTAGAAAACTGGATTGACTCCATAGATTGCCATTAAACCAGTGAACAGTTGTAGGTACTGGAATTAATAATAGTGCTGTAGCACTTGGAGACTCTGGTCTTTACCAGGGATTGTACTGTGTTACCACTGATAAAGGACAAAGATAACATCAGATTCTAAAGCGCCTACTTTGTGAATACAAGATGAGACAACAGCTGGATGTAGGCAGTTACATCTGGGCAGATACTGTGGGACTGGATTAGTCAGCATTGTAGGCAGTCCCAGAAACATTACTGCTAAGAAGGGAGAGAAAAAACAGGTACAGACTTTCTTTCTCTAAAAAAAATTAATAAAATAGATTTTTTTTTTTTTAAATTAGCTGAGCATCAATCTAGCATCAGAACTGATATTAGTTGCTGGTATGGCTTGAATAAGTGGGAAAGATTACACCAGAATGCTGTCGTCTAATCTTACAGAGAAAATGGAAGTGTCTGTTTCACTCTAAATGTCTTTATGACCCTTTATAATCAGTGATCGTCAATACCAGGTAAGCACCACTGGTGTGGGCGTTGCTTCTTCCTGCTGTTACTCATGTTGTCAGAGGTGAAAGAAGAGCAATGTTGCAGTGTACCCTGAACTAACATGGGTGTGAACAGAGATGTTCACACACGTAGGACTGCACACTTGCTCTTTGAGAGATGCTGTTTTCCCAATAATTTATTTTATCCATTAAAAATCTCAAGAGTAATATTAAACCATATATCGGTGCTCCCCAAATGAAACTGAAGCAGTTTTATCATGGTGCTGAGCCTCAGACTCCTGTCAAATTCACTTCATGGAAGCTTATTGTGCCCTTTTGGTTTCATCAGATATGCCCACCCACCCAAATGTATCTCCCAAGCATGTGTACATGTGTGTGTATTTGCCTTTTTTTCTCAAGTGATGTCTTCCAGCATGTCAGTGTCAAATAATAGAGACTATTTTGACAGAAGCTTGGGGACACTGTGACTAGAAGGGGCATGTCCTTCACAGTCAAGTCATGGAAACTTTACCTTCAAACTGATGTTCTCCTGGAGGCAGGCCAAGAGGAGTGCAGAGTGCAGTGCTTTACAAGCCTGTATGACAAAGGAATAAAATAGGGGGGGAAGGAGTGATTTAGGAAATAGAGGTTGTGTGACTATCTAGATGTGATTTTCTCTTTTTTTTTTTTTTTTTTTCCTGTTAAATGTGATTTTGCTATTTTAGGTTCTGAACCATGTGCCAGTGAAAAGCTAGGAAATAATTACTGTTAACAGTGGTTTGGGTTTTTCTGTTTTCATTTGATAAACCTGGGTTGGCTGGAGTGACTGATTTTAAGCAATTCTTTAGGCTTCAATGAGTTTGTTAGTTTACTGCAACACTTTCTCAAAAAAAGGATGCTGATACTGCAGTCTGTGTCAGTAACCTGCCTTTCAATACAGCTGCTGAGTTCAAATGAAACACCAACATGGAGAATGGATGGTGGCTTTAAAACTGCATGAGGACTTTTTCATGTAGCAAGAATGTAGGGACAAGCACAGGAACTTCAGATGGTGGAATAGTGTGTTTTCTTCATCGTTCATTAGTTTGACAGTCCTCATGGAGTTTGTCAATAGGTAACACTGAAGCATTCATTTGGATATTTTGTCCTACTTCCCTTCACCAAAGTTGACTACAAGTCCCAAGTAAAACAAAAAGCCGTTATTGTAAGTTCTTGGAGCAGAGCTGCTTATGTTCCTGAGTCAAGAAAGGTGGAGCCTATCAAGGCTGAGCCCTGGTCAAGGGAGCCTATTGACGAAGCCTTCTTAACCCAGCTACAGGAGGCACCATGCTCGCAGCCTCTTGTCCTGTCCGGGGGACTTCAACCACCCCGACATCTTCACAGAGGGTGTGTTTGAGGCACTGGCACAGGTTGCCCAGAGAAGCTGTGGATGCCCCATCCCTGGAAGTGTTCAAAGTCAGGCTGGATGAGGCTTTGAGCAACCTGGTCTAGTGGAAGGTGTCCTTGCCCATGGCAAGGGAATTGGAACTGGATTGTCTTTAAGGTCCCTTCCTACACAAACCAGTCTGTGATTCTGTGATCTCCTGGAAAAGTAGCATGGCAACCTTTAGGCAGTCCAGGAGACTCTTGGAATGCACTGAGGATGACTTCTTAAGCCAGGTAATAGACTGCCCTACCACAGGGGATGTGTCACTGGAGCTGTTGGTCCCTAACACAAGAACTAATTGGTGCCGTCAAGTTTGGAGGCAGCCTGGGCAGCAGTAGTCATACACTGGTGGAGTTTGCAGTCCTAAGGGACATGGGGCAGGTGAAGAGTAAAGTCAGGACCCTAAATTTTAGGAAATCAAACTTCCAGCTGTTTAAGAAGTTAGTCAGTGGGACCCCCTGGGAAACTGGCCCCAGGGGCAAGGGAGCAGAACAGAACTGGCAGATCTTTAAGGATGTTTTCCATAGACCATAAGAGCTCTTGATCCCCAGGTGTAAGAAATCAGGAAAGGGAGGCAAGAAACCAGCATGGATGAGTCGAGTCCTGCTGGTCAAACTAAATGACCAGAAGGAAATGCACATGCAGTGGAAGCAAGGACAGCTATCCTGGGAAGAGTATAGGGATGCTGCTCAGTTTCGTAGGGATGGGGTCAGGAAGGTCAAGGCACAGCTGGCACTGAAATTGGCAAGGAATGCAAAGAATAATGAGAAGGAATTCTACAGGTATGTCAGCCAGAAAAGGATGGTCAAAGAAAGCATGTCCCCTGATGAGCAGAACTGGCAAACTGGTAACAACAGATGAGGAGAAGGCTGAGGTACTCCACAAATTCTTTGCCTCAGTGTTCACTGGCAACCTCTCTTCCCATACATCGTGAGTGGATGGCCTGCAAGACAGGGACTGGAGGAGCAAAGTTCCTCCCGCTGTAAGAGGAGATGAGGTTCATGACCACCTGCAGATCCTGAACATACATAAGTCTATGGGACCTGATAAAATGCATCCCAGAGTCCATAGGGAATTGGCTGATGTAGTTGTCCAGCCACTCTCCATGATACTTGAAAAGTCATGGAAGTCAGGTGAAGACCCTGGTGACTGGAAAAAGGGAAATATTGTACCCATTTTTAAAAATGATAAAAAGGAGGATCCTGGCAACTACTGAACTGTCAGCCTCAGCTTTTTGCCTGGGAAAATCATGGAACAGATCCTCCTGGAAGCTATGCTAAGGCACATGGAGGACAGGGAAGTGATGAGAGACAGCCAGCATGGCTTCACAAAGGGCAAGTCCTGTCTGATCAACCTAGTGGCCTTCTATGATGGAGTGACTATGTAAGTGGTCAAGGGAAGAGTGACAGATTTCATCTGTCTGGATTTCTGTAAGGCCCTTGACATGTTCCCCCACAACATCTTTCTCTCTAAATTGCAGTGATACGGATTTGATGGGTGGACTCAGTGGATAAGGAATTGGCTGGATGGTTGCATCCAGAGAGTAATGGTCAGTGTCTCAGTGTCCAGATGGGAATCAGTGAAAAGTGGTGTCCCTCAGAGGTTCATGCTGGGAGCAGTACTGTTTAATATCTTCAGCAATGACATAGACAGTGGGATTAAGTGCACCCTCAGCAAGTTTGCAAATGACACCAAGCTGTGTGGTGTGGTTGATTGACATGCTGGAAGGAAGGGATGCCATCCAGAGGGACCTTGACAGGCTGGAGAGGTGTACCCATGCAAACCTCATGAAGTTGAACAAGACCAAGTGCAAGGTCCTGCACCTGAGTTGAGGCAAGCCCAGGTGTGGCCAGCAGGTTGAGGAAGGTGATTCTCCCCACTCTACTCTGCTCTTGTGATATCCCACCTGCAGTGCTGCATCCAGCTGTGGAGCCCTCAACATAAGAAGGATATTGACTGGTTTGAGCGAGCCCAGAGAAGGGCCACAAAGATGCTTAGAGTGCTGTAACAGCTCTTCTATGGGGACAGGCTGAGAGAGTTGGGCTTGTTCAGCCTGGAGAAGAGAAGGCTGAGGGGAGACCTTATAGCAGCCTCCCAGTACTTAAAATGGCTTATAAAAAAGATGGGGTCAAACATTTTAGTAGGGCCTGTAGTGATAGTACAAGAGGTAATGATTTGAAACTATAAGAGGGTAGATTTAGACTGGATATGAGGAAGAAAGTTTTTACAATGAGGCTGGTGAGACACTGAAACAGGTTGCCCAGATCAATGGTATATGCCCCATCCCTGGAAACATTCAAGGTCAAGATCTAGTTGAAAATGTACTAGGTCATTGCAGGGGGGTTGGACTTGATGGCCTTTAAAGGTCTATTTCAACCCAAACTAGTCTATGATTGTATATCCAGCAAGCTGAAACACCTTTTCCTAATTTGATGCTGGTGACATTTCCATAGTGGCACTCTGCAGTGCCATAATTTCTACCATTTGTCTTGGGCAAATCTGTCTGGGCTTGCACAGTCCCCTGAGGCTGTTGAACCTTTCAGACCTAGTCAGAGTGAGACCCCAGAGTCCATAAAGGTGAGTCCTCAAACTGAATTCTCCTTTCAGGTGGCATTTGAGATTATCCTGGCTTTTCTTTATTATCAACTAGTAACCTAACTGTTTTACAATGTAGGTTAAAGATGTTAATGGCCTCGAAAGAGGTCTGAAGTCTAAAGATGAGCAAAGATGTACTCATACCTTGTTTAAAGGTCTGGACAGTAGAGCCCGGCCTACTCAGTTCAGTGGACTTGGCGGGTGGAATTTGCATTCTTAGTTCAGGCATATTCCTGCTGATATACATTACGCATGTGCTGGTGCCACAGAATTAATTTTTTTCTTGCCACCAATGAATTTCTGCACTGTTTGGATCTGTGATACAGAAGAAAGATCTGAGTTTTTAAAAAAATTTTTTTTTTTAATTAAAAATTCAGACCTTGGTGTACTGTGAAAATGATTGACTGTGGAACTCTGAGATACCAGTTTTGTTTTTGCACTTTAATTATACCCAGCTGTTATCTGTAGTTTTATCCTTCATAAGCTTCTTGGAGTAAAGGTTTTTGTTACATATTTGCACTGTAAGTAGTACAATCAGCTGACAAAGTACCGACATAAAGATGTTATTCAAGTAACACTTGAATAACTGTGAAAGGAATCAAATTTTAATATTTTGAATTTTTTTCTTATTGCTTAATTAAAGTGGTAGGCTTAAAAAAGTAGAAAGAAGCTGTTATGAATTCACTACTTTGTCTCCATTTGGAGGAATGAAACAGCTTTTTGGTCACATCTCTGAAATATCCAGCAAATTAAATAAAACCAAATCATAAATATTTGTGTAATTGGGAAAATCTAAGTCTCCAATTAAACAAAAAAACTTGCTGTTTTAGAGTAAATCAGCGTCTCAGGCCTCTTTTGTGGACAGTGGAACAAAACCATAAGTCATCGGTCTGCTTCTTCCTCTTTGCTATTAGCTATAATTTTCCTCTTGTCATTCTCATTCTCCTCCCCACAAGCTGCTAATGAAGGTGCAGTTGGATGGTAATTTCTATTAGAAATGCTATTTAGCACTACTCTGCTTCTTTTTGGAAGAAACTAAAAGCTCCACTTGGTCTCAAATGTTTAACTCTGTGATCCTGTCATAGCAGTGTCCTCAGCTGCTGCAGTGAGGTTGGCATCTGAAAGAAAATACTACCATCTTCAAAGCAAATAATACCAAAGTGCTTTCAATGGGAGCTGATGTAGGAGGTAGACACTGGCACTACAGGGTTCTGTCTTGAACACTAAAGCAACAAGAATTACACATAGCTCCCTAATTGAAAGAATTGTGCAAGGAGGAGACAACATGCTTTTCTAGTAGCTTTCTAGGCTCAGTGCTGATTTATTTTATACAGCTGAAACTTTCTAGTAGGATTCTGAGTAAGCTGTCCAGCTGAACAGGATGACTAGACCTATACCTGAGACTTTTTTATGTCTCTGTCCTCTTATTCAGCCTGAAGGAAAATACTAATGGGTAATCTGTGGGTTTTTATGACCATAAGACCTTTTCTGAGGTCTCCTTGGAAGAGATAGGATCTACCTTTCAAAGCTGGCAAAAAACATCTGTGTCAGAAGGCTGGACAAACGGGTAGAGAGCACCTTAAACTAAGGGCATGGTCTTGAGCAGCTTTAGATGGCCATGTTTGAATGGGGTGAGGGGTTGGAGCAAATGATTTCCAGAGTACCTGCCAACCTCAGCCTTTCTGTGATCTTAACCAACCTGTATGTATTCAAGTTTCTTCATTAAAAATTAGTAACTTTTAAAACCAGTGATCTCTGAGATTATTATTTCCTGTAGATCAACAGAAAATAACTGGTAATTGTGTGGGGGTTTAGGAGTGATTGGTGTGCCTTCACACAAAGCATTTCCATTCCAGAGAATATATATATATAATGGTCTGAACACGAGGCTTGGAAACAGAGTCACTGGGGTTAATCTAGGTGTGATTGCAGCTTTTCTGGACTGCTGCAGGTCTTCAAAACCATCCTTCACCATTTTTGGTTGCTTTATTTTTTTCTTTTCTATTTTGTGTGTAACAGGGATAATGCTTCAGTACTGGAAAGAAGCTGTGAGGAGATTAAGTAGGTAACCTTAAAAACCACTTTAGTATTATCAAATACCTGTCTATGTATATGATAAGCAAAACTTTCTGAGAAGGGATTGGAAGAAAAGCAGGTGAGAGGAAGATAGACTGAACAGATTGGTTTAGCATGGGGAAAAAAACAAACAGGAAAACAGAGTTGTATAGGTGAGCAGAGAATCATGCGAAGACATTTAATTGCTACTGTACAAGGGACAGTCAGTGGCAGGGCAGATAAAAGGCATGGTCACATCACCAGAATTAAGAAGTTGGTATCTATTTGTGCAGAGGCAAATGACTGCACACACAATAATAATGTTTTCTTCTTAATAAGAAAAATTAACAGGAACTTTCTAAAGGCAGGATATAGGAAGTGGCTCTGGCTTCTTTTTTTTTTAAACTTGTCTGCATAATCTGTGCCATGAACCCCTTTTCCTTAAAGCAGATCTGCCTTTCCTGAAGGAGCAGCAGAATTTGAACTGCGGTCTGTCAGATGCAGATAGACCCATTAGTTATTTATTTTGTGTGGTGACTCGCTAGGTGACCCAGTCTTACCTTTTCATGCTCATCTTGCACAACAAATTAAAACTGAGTCTGTTACCCAGAAGCAAAATGAGACTGAAAGCTACTGACAGGCTTTCCTTTCAATTAAGCCTTAAAGTTTATCAGCTGACTTCATTCCTGGCTTTCTGAAGGCAGATTAGAAGATACAAATCTGGACTGTTTCTCCTTCCAATAGCTACAAGCCAGAGAGAGCTATAGTGAGCTTTCAGGTAAAAAAAAAAAAAAAAAGTTTTTTCACATACCTGTTGAAATGCTCTATAGTTCTGCCATCAAAACATTTGTATTACTGTACACCACACTTCACTACAAACTTAATTAGAATAGCCACAGTACTGGGATATCTCTCTAAGGGTAACCTAATGATATGGAGATGCAATGACTGCTGCTTGATCAGGGTAGAATTAGTCTATGTTCTGCTCAGTGGCACAGCAGCTCCCTGGTGCTGTGCTACTAAATGTTGTTTAATCAGGTGATAAATAAGTGTGAAATTCTGAATCCTGATCCCTTTTAATGCAGAAGATTAAAATGGGAAGCAAACAAATTGTGGTGAATCTTGTTTTAAAATTCTAAATTAAGTTTTTTCTTCCTTTTCAGTCAGGGCCTCCTTCCTCCACCAAGATTGGAGATCTATTTATTTATTTGTTTTTAATTTTACAAATGTTTCCTATTCAGTCATATTCCTTTTATGATATGAGGGGTGACCTTAGACCTTTTCTTTTCAAGCATTTCTTCATTGTTTACTTCCATTTTGAATTTCCTATGGGGATTTAACAAAGTCTTTGGGGATTCGGTTAACTGTAACATGAGAGAATGTATTGTTTGTTTCAGGTGTTCTTTCCACATCTCAACAGATGGTCTAAAGCTGCAGGTCAGATGCAAATGACATGACACTGCTGTTTAAATCTGCTAAATATCTTCAGAACAGTCATTCTTTTACCCACTTCTTCCTGTTCATTCTTGTCTCTCAGCTAAACAAGGAGAAGAACCCAAACAGCTTAGAGAGTTGGGCTGAAGTCTGAAGAATGAGAACATCTATGATATATGTGTGTCACAGATGGCAAAGAACTGATGGGCAAGGGTAATGCTCATGGCTGCCAAGGCTACTGCTCGTTCTGTTTAGCTGCGTGTACATGGATTACTAGATGACCCCTGTGATAGATGCCAAGATTAGCATGTATTTTATTAAATGAAATTTAAAAGTTCTGAAGTAATATTGATGTTAATTGGTTCATATCAGGAATTATTGGGCACTACTGCAGTGCTAATAGGAGTGGTGGTGGGGAGAAAACTAGGAAGCACTGAAAAAATGGAATTTCAAAAAGCTTTTAGCTAGAGTTATTTTCATATCTTATTTGAACTTACACATCCACAGTGAAAATTACTGCGTAGAACATTACAATGAGAGCCTTCATCTTTGTTTTATTTAAAGAGCAAAAACAAACCATGAAATTATGAATGTAATAACTGTTTTGTTAGGGAATAGCACACTTTAAAGTTCAGGGCAAAAGCTTATAGCTAGTAGCAGGAATTTTTTCTTGAAAGTAGCAGGAAGACGCTTCTGTTGTAGGACTATGTTTGCCCATATAGAGATGCTACATACGCATTTAGGAAAATTACATTTGTTTAGTGTCATTGAGAATCACAGGAGTTAAAATTGTTTTATAAGGTGTCCCCAATGTGTAAGTACAAACTTCTAGTGCTATACAAATAGCGTGGGACTTACTGCTATTGCAGGAATATTTGATGTAAGCAGTCTTGTCAAACAGATAAAAAATTATCCAATAATGTGAAAAACTAATAGGCCTTGACTGTAGCTTGAAAAAATGCTGATCCTGATAAGGATCTAAATCGTTCATGATTCAGTTGGATCAGCAGTGAGTGATTTTGTGCATCTTTGGCTCCATTCCAAATCAAAGGGTTGGATCTTTGAAAGTGAAGGAATTGGATTTACATGTGACTTACATTCCAGCTTATTTCATATTTGAGCAATCAGATAGAGATTTTTCCGAAGCTTGTAAATGTTCGGGTTACCCAACTCAATACATCCTGCTTTTTATGAGTGCTAGCCATCTGCCTTCTGGGTTTGGGCAGGATCATTAGTCCCTTCCAGAAATCTTGACTTGAATCTTTTACTTAGTTCTTAAGCCAGCTAAATTTACTGAAAAACTGTCGTGTAACGGTAATTCTTCCAGTATTTGAAAACCAGAATGGTAAACTGAGTGCAATACAAAAAAAAAAAAAAAAAAAAAAAAGAAATGAATTTAGCAGTGAAGAAGGTCAAAACTGACCTGAGCCCAAGCCTAGCAAACAAATATGGGAAAAACTGTATGAGTTTGAGTAGCCACAGGAAGTGTGGGCATGATGCTGGCCTTGTTAGCCAAATTAAGAACAGTGAAAAGGGGAAGCAGGTAGTACTAAGCACTAAAACGCCTCCAACACTGTTAAAACTATCAGTTCATTATTTTAGGATGCTATAATAATTGTTTACTTTGTTTCTGTTAATGTGTATTAGGTTATAATGGGCTAATAAGCACTATTCTTTTTCAAGGTATTTACAAGTTTGAGAAAAGCATTTTGTATCACTACTTTAAGTGGAACTAATCATGGAATTGAAGTCATGTTGATGGAAGTCATCACCAAACCACCCATTGACTTTATCGTGTATGACCTGTATTAATAAGTCTGCAAGACAGAAACTGCATTTTCGATGTGGCTTGGATGTTGTGGTCATACCAGTCACTTGTCTATGTGAGTGGAGTACATAGATAACATTCACACAAATAACGCCAACCAACTAATTAAGCCTCAGAAGTCAAGCATTCACAATCCTAGCAAACACTGTCCTTGTGTACCTACATTAATAATCTCTATTTATATTATGATCTATTTTTTCCTCTGTACGGCTTCTACATCACAGTGCATTGGACAGACGGTGTGGATTCCCTCTGTGAGCAACTTTGATACTTCGCTTTTACCTTGATGCTCAATGTATAGCCCTGCATCTTATTTACTGCAATGAGAATTTTCTGAAGTGCGAATTATTCATTTTCTCATGAGCTTTTCCATGGCATTCATTGCCGTAGTGTCTGAGCTCATCACAAACATTAATGAATTTATTTTCATGACAGTGACTTCTGTTGACTTCAGTCACTGTTGTAAGTGCTCAGCACTTTTGCAGATCAGACCCTAGGATCTCCAGGCAGGCAACCAGAAAATGAAGGCACGCAATTGCTGACTATCTGTGAAAACCCACTACATGTGGGTTTTACTTAGGTGGGATTCATAGATGGGCACTGATAGCAGAGTGTTGGTGAGATGGGGGATTCTTTGGTTCCATTCCAGGCTCTGGTGTGGAATATACTCCATTTATTCCAAATTATCCCATGTCTGATTCCACTTTTCTCCTTTCCTTGTTCTGGGCTCTTTACTTACTGAGACCTTGATTTTGCTACTTAGGCTTGTTGTCAGTGAGTCTCTCTCCCCAGCTTGCCATTATATGGATCAATATTTTTCTTATTTTTCCCCCCTCTTATTTCAAGTTCTCATTATGAGATTCCTGTCCCATTCTCCTTGTCCTTTGGATCCATATCCACACTTCATTGTCTCCTTCCTGTTCCATTGTCCCATTTTATCACCACTCTGACTCTCCACCAGTCCTAGGTTTAGTTCAGATCTTTGTTGTTGGGTTTTTTTTTTTTCCTTTTTATCAGTTCCATTTCTTCCCCTTAGCTACTCCTACTCGAGTTTCTTGCAAAGCAAATCCAGACTCCCACTTTGTAAATCATCTACATTTTCTTATGTTCCACCACTCTTATTCCTGTTTGCTCCAGTCCTCATCCCAAGTATTACCTCATTCCTGCTTCTTTGGCTTCTAATGAAGTCCCAGTTTCCCTGATGTCTTTCTTGTATCCCTTTTGTATTCTTGCCATGAAGGTTCTTTCGCTGATACTCTTTCTCTTCCAATAAATCTTGGAAAAGTATTGGTGAAACAAGCTGCCTGTTCTCTGCTCGAATTCCTGGGCCTGATTTGCCTGCTGCCTACTAGAGCTGCAGCCTCAGGGACAGTCTCAGTCAATCTGGGGCTAGAGCTCACCAGTGTGGAGTAGGTAGTGAATTCAGATCAGAAGAGACCTTGTGAATCAGGCATCAGTATACATTTGAACCCTTTTGTATCAGAGAACCATGAGGGTGGCTGGGGCATACCTTTGAAATGAAACCGGGGTGTACTGGTAAAGGATGCTGAGATACCAACAGAAGGGACACTGTCTCTTCTATAAAAACAGTTTAATTGCCTTTGTTTAAAAAAAGATAAACTCAGATACTCACTAGAGGAAAAAAAAGTGCTCAGGTGGTTATAACAATGATCAGGAATTTATAATTGTCATATTGGAATACATTTGTTGGAGTGAAAAACTGACACTATTACCTACAGATTTGCCCTTGACCTCTGCCTTTTCTTTTTAACAGCCAAAGGTAGATGAGGCATATTCTCATCAGGTAATCAACTTGAATTGATGCACTTTGACCTGCATGTCATCTTTTGTACATATGCAGCTACCTGACTTCTGTGTGCACAGACAACTATTCCATTTGATGGTACACATAAAAATGGAAGCATATCCTAGGTTCTTAGTATCTCAGTTGACATAGACTAATGAAGGAAACCTGAAATGTTTATTTTGACACTCTCCCACATGACATCCTTATCTTGAAATTGGAGAGACATGGAATGTTCTGAGAGGTTGAGGGAGTTTGGATTGTTGGTCCTGAAGAAGAGAAGGCTCAGGGGAGACCTTACAGCTGGCTTCCAGTACCTGAAGGGGCCTACAAGAAAACTGGAGAGGGACTTTTTATGTGGGCATGTGGTGACAAGGGCCAAGGGGTAACTGGTTTAAACTGAAAATTTAGATTGGATATCAGGAAGAAATTCTTCACTGTGAGCATGGTGAGGCACTTGGAAGAGTTGTGGATGCTTCATCCCTGGAAGTGTTGAAGGCCAGGTTGGATGGGGTTTTGAGCAGCCTGGTCTAGCGGAAAGTGTACCTGCCCATGGCTGCGGGGTTGGAACTAGATGATCTTTAATGTCCCTTCCAACCCAAACCATTCTGTGAATCTATGATTTTTCTCTTTCTGTTGAATTGTCACAGCAATTTTATACTGGCTACTGGGAGAAGTGAGTCCTTTTAAATATGCATTCCTTACAGAGCGAATTTTAAAGGAATAGTTTTAATTTAATGTGCTGTTACAGAGTATAAAGGAAAGTGGAAAACTAGGACTGGAATGGGCCTCAAGAGGTAATCCTCTTACCCCAAGTTATTTTATGTGTATAGTTTCTAACAGATATCTGTCTTGCCTGTTCTAATTACAGACTTTCCACATCCTTGCCAGGCAATTTGTCACAGTCTGTTACTCTTTTCACTGCTTGAAAGTTTCCATTATGTTTAATATGCATTGTTCTTGCTGCAAGTTGAATCCATTAATGAACATGGAAAACAGGCTATTCCCATCCTCTTTGTTAGCAGCCTTTTATGTACCTGTGGATTATCATCCTGCATCTCCTCTAGTTTATCTATGGTCTGTCTTCAACGATGCTACACATTATTCTGCTAATCGCTGAGATCTCAGATGAGAGAATTTTATCACAGCTTTGTAAGTACTATTTGTTGGAGTCTATCTGAAGTTCTGAAAAGGCAGATACTGTATCCAGGCAGGCAGATGGGTAGATTTAAAGGGCTGAAAAAAGCCCTCCTTGTTTACCTGAAGGAAAATTTCTCTACTATATTTCTTTCTGATCTCTGTGGACTATTTTCATACCCAACTTGTTGTCCCTAACAGGCTTTTTCCCACTGTGTGTTGTAGTTTTTTCAGTGACTTTTTGTCTGTCTTTAATTCAGAATGTCAAGCTGCTTCTTCTCCTCTAACTGCATAATGACTTTAATGCATTTAAAAAGTGACTGGGAAATAATTTAAATTAAAAACTTTTTTGCTTACCAAAATACTTCTACATCTTAAAAAAATAATTGAATTTATTAAGAAAATATCTATTTTTATGTATGAAATTTAGACAAATTTGTTATTGTTTGTCACACAAACCACATCCTGTTTAGCATCTTTGCATTTGTTCAAGCAGGGAACGTTAAGAACATAGTTAAATTTTAACACATGGCTTCAGTGTCTAAGCACAACTGTCTATTGAGTTGCTTTGCCCAACAGCATGGATCTGCAGCACTTGTTTTCTGTGCTGCCCGTCCTGTAAGCTGAGCTAAACATTTTTTTGGCATGTTTGTATGGCAAAAGTATTGTTCAAATTGGTTTATTTCTTCCTCATCTCCATTTTTCTCAGGTTCCCTGTCTTGGTTTTCAGTAGTTGGCAGCCATGGACTTCTTGCCCCTGGTGAAGCACAGTAAAGAAGCATGAGCTTGAGTGTAAGCAGGTGTATGCAGGAGAGAAGGAGCAGAATAAGCTTGGGGCACAATGGGAGAGTAGTTGAACTTGTATGTCTTAGTCACCAGAGCCTGGGCTTGAACTCGTTGACGGTTGACAGTGAGGATTGGTGAGACCAGATTGTAGAGTAGACATCTCGTGTTCGCACTCAAACAAGGGTGCGAAGTAGAAAACTTTCTGCAAAATGCAAAAAAAAATTCAATAAAAAAATTATCTCAGGAAAGATGTTGGTTTAAAATAGATTTACATTTAGAGGATCTCATTGTGCTTGTTAACAGGTATTTCATAAACTTACTATATTAATCTAATGTTATGATCAGGGTTTTGATTGGATTTTTTTTGTTACAGTCTGTATACATGGCAACCTGTGCTATGGGAATGAAGCAAAGTTGCATAGATTGTCCTTTGCTGTCTTTATTTGATGCAAGGCACATGGAAAAAAGCAATGGAATTGAAAAAAAAATAGTCTTGAAAACTTTGCTGTAGTGGAATAGCATTTGCTGAATAAGCAGTGAGTCACACAACTTTCATGCTTCTTTTCTGTCTCCCCCACTTGATATACATGATATTTCACTTGGGGAAGGTCTGAGTGTTTATGGCCCTAATCATATCTTTGGAAACTTGTTTCATGTATATGATGAGTTCTAAGGTACTGTCTTCTAATCAGCCAACTCCAATTCATTGGCTCATGGACAATTTTACCTTTAATTGCTGCCCCTCTGTTCCTTGTGTATGATATGGACCACCTAGTTTTACGGGAGAGTTATGATGTTAATTCTGTTTAAAAGAGAAGCACACTAACATAATACAATAAGAGAACTATAGAAAGCCCATGAAGAAAGTAATAATTCTGTATTCAGTGCAGGGTTTGCATCATGTCCGGTAAATACACTGTGGGATTACACTCCGGGTAGTGAATGTGGAAAGAAAAGTTGAGTAACTATCAATTGAGTACTATCCATACCTGCCTTGAACAAAACAGATGTCCTGTAGAAAGATAGTTTTTGAATGTAAATAGAATATATGCCATATGCATGCAAGAATGTCATGAAGGCTTTGTTTAGACAGGCTTATTTCTGCAATCTCGCAACATCTGAATTATTGAATTTGCCACTAGCCTATTCTTGAAATGCTAAGAATTTCTGGAAGGGCAGGTGGGATGGGAGTGTGTGTAAAATTCATGATACCTGTATTTTATAGGATGCCTAGCTTTAATATAGACTATTGCTATAAAAAGCATACTGGGAATTTTCTGGAAGGAAAACAAGTTCTGGGATGATAACAAGGAATATATGAAAGAATAGATCATGCACATGGAGATATAGTGCTGTGTAGTAAATGAAATGCAAGGATATGTCAGATAGACAAATTAACTATGTCAGGGAGTAATTAAGAATCCCTATTGAATTTCTAGGCCTAAATTTGGTATAAGTAATAAGAGTGTGTTGATAAGTGCTTGATCAGTGGAGACAATGGCATACCTGGAGAGGTCAGAGACACTTGTCAGAAAGCAGAAGAGAAATGTGTTATTTCATCTCACCATGATTGCTGCCTCCCCATGTCAGTTGCGTAGTAGCTGTCAAGTAATTTCAGAATAAACTTTTAGACACCATAAATGACTTCTCATTGAGGAAGCTAATCAGAAAATCAATAGAAGGGCAGTTTATTGACACGGTGTTATTACCAAAGTACGTTCCGTAACAATGTGCTTAAATTCAACATCTTGTCAAGAACAGCAGAAGTTAGAAGAACCAATACAGCAGTACTGAATTTCACAAACAGAAGTTTTTAAAAACTGAAGAAGTTTGTTAAAAAGAAACTGTGAGGCAGCTAAAAACCCCCAGTCTTTACAGATGACATGTATATTGTTTCAAGCCACTGTATTGGAAGGTAAAAAAAAAAAAAAGGCATTAAAGCATTTTAGAAAGACCAAATAATAATAATAAAAAGCATCATTGTTAACCACGAAGATTAGAGTGATTGGTGTATACACAAATATACTTCACAAAATTGCATCCCCATTCAAATGTGAACAATACAAAAGAATGTAAAGTCTGTTATGTGAAATGTGAAAAATACAGTAAGGCAGAACAAACAAGACTGAGGAAGAACTTCCAAAGAATTTTCTCTAACTCCTCAGGCTTGGGATACCTGTCAGATAGTCTGTAAGGCCAGTGGAGGATCAGAGTATAAAGAATTGAAGGAAAGTGCACACACACAGAAAAAGGATTTGTTGCAGTAACAGTAAATGCAAAGTAAATTGGGTAGATGCCCATGTGGTGATATCTTTTTTTTTTGACGGAGTTGATTAGAAAATGTAATTCGGTAGAATTACAGTAGAATTCAGTAGAAGAGACAGCAGAACAAACTGATAAAAGAAGCAGTGCATATTGGTTTAAAATACCTGTACCTGGTGGCATTTGCCCAAGAGTTCTAGAAGACATTTAATGATGAAATATTTTAATTGAATTGTATTTACTGTATTGTCTATTGCCTAACACTTACTTGGTACCGAAGAGTTGGAATGAGATTAATGTGATGTCAAGCTATAGAACAATTTCTTGAGGGTATCCAGGGAACTACTAACCAGTAAGCCTGTGTTCAGCAAGTTGATAGAAACTATAACAAGGAATAGTTATTGGACTAAATAAGTATGATATGCTGAGGAAGGACATAGCTTATTTAGTCATTCTTCACTGTTAGAATTCAGTTTGGATGCTAGAGTAGTCCTGTTGATATGATCTGCTCAGGTTTCCAGAACGTATTTGAGAAGGTTGCTCACCAAAAAGATTATTGAAAAAACTAACTAGCCATGAGAGAAAATGAGAGGTACTCAACATGTATAAATAGGTAAACAAAACCCCACAAAACAACAGCGTGGGAATTAGTTTTCAGTTTTCTTAATGGAGAGCATGTTGTCAGATTTTGCACAGGGGTCTGAATATTCCAGAGAAGTGAGTTTAGCGTGGCTAAGGATGAAATTCTCATGAGATTGCCAAACTAGTCAAGATAATGAAGAGGAGGAGCAACTTCTAAGAGCAGCAAAAAAGCAGATGAAATTCAGTCTAAGTAAATGTGAGGAGGTGCACATGGAGGTAGACAAATATCCCAGTTACAATCATACACGGTGCTGGATAACCAATTAGCTACTGCTTTTTAAGAATGAGATGTAGGTGCTTCAATGAAAAATTCTAGGCAGATGTCCTCTCAGCTTTCTATGGAAATTGGAAACATTTTTTTATGCCTTTGTATAAATTTGCAGTATGCCCGTGTCTTGAAGACTGTCTTAGGAGGATATGTTAAAACTTGCAAAGGTAAGAAAAATGACAAAGTTTATTAAAGAATTGCTTTTCCCTAAGTAGCAATTGAATAATCATGGGCTCTTTAGTCTAGAAAAAGTGATGACTAAAGGTTATATGACAGGAATCCAGAAATCATTGTTAAGCTGAGGGAAGATAAAAGGAGGATTATTATTTACAATTTCTTTGTCTACAAGAACAATAGGGCATCAGATGAAGCTAGCAGAAGGCAGTCTTAATGGGCCAAAGAAGATGCTTCTCAGAAGACATAGTTAAGCTATGCAAAACTGTACTGTTGGGTGTTAGGAATGCCGAGTATGTTTTATGGATCTAAAAAAGCAAGTGCACAAAAGCAGGGAAAAAGATTTCAGAGGGCTGTTAAGTATAAATATACCACGACTAATTGAGAAGGTGAGAAAGATCCTAAGCAGCAAATTGCTGGAGGTAAGGAGTTTTAGAATGATGGCACAAGTATGGGAAAGGAGGGAAAAAGTGTGGATTTATGATGAAAGGAAGCAAATAGTAACAGTGGTGAGGAATGGGAAGGTGTGGATGTGCTATATGAGAAAGGGTGGAGACAGAGAGGAAAAAGAATAAGTAGAGCTGGTAGAAAGTGCAGGTGGCTGAAAGTAGCAAGAATGGGAATTTGGCAGCAATGCTGGGTAGCACTAATATAAATTAGAAAAAAGGTGGTATGAAAACCATAAGAAAATGTCAGAGGAACGGAGTTGGAAAGGCATATATTTTGTGTGTATAGCAATACTTCTTTCTTGGATTGAGTGAAAGCCTATTGATCCTGATCTAATAGTATGCTCTAGGTTAGTTGATTTGAATTGTTAGATTGATTGAATGTTTTTAAAATACAAGAATTATATTTAAGGTATGTTTTCAGTCTATCATATTTAAAGAAAGTAACGTAAGAAAGTTAAAGAATCAGGGCTGTGTTGATGTGCAAATCCACGTACAGTGAACGTTTCTTAAGTATGTAAGTGTTTTCTCACATGTATCATAGAATGGTTTGGGTTGGAAGGGACCTTAAAGATCATCTAGTTCCAACCCCCTTGCCATGGGCAGGGACACCCTCCACTAGACCAGGTTGTTCAAAGCCTCATCCAGCCTGGCCTTCAACACTTCCAGGGATGGGGCATCCACAGCTTCTCTGAGCAACCTGTTTCAGTGCCTCCCCACCCTCTCTGGGAAGAATTTCTTCCTGATACCCAATCTAAATCTCCCTGCTTTCAACTTAAACCCATCACCCCTTGTCCTGTCACTACAGGCCCTTGTAAACCACCCCCCCCCCCCCCCCCCCCCAGCTTCCTTGTAGACCCACTTCAGGTACTGGAAGGCTGTAATAAGGTGTCCCTGGAGCCTTCTCTTTTCCAGGCTGAACAAGCCCACCTCTCTCAGGCTGTTCCCACAGGAGAGGTGCTCCAGCCCTCTGAGCATCTTCATGACCCTCCTCTGGACTCGTTCCAACTGGTTGATATCCTTCTTACGTTGAGGGCTCCACAGCTGCATGCAGTACTCCAGGTGGGGTCTCATGAGAGCAGTGTAGAGGGGGGAGAATCACCTCCCTCGACCTGCTGGCCACACTTCTCTGGATAGAGCCCAGGATACGGTTGGCTTTCTGGGCTGCCAGTGCACACTGCCGGCTCATGTCCAGCTTCTCATCCACCAGTACCCCCAAGTCCTTCTCCTCAGGGCTGCTCTCCATCCATTCTCCACCCAGCCTATACTTGTAGTTGGGATTGCCCTGACCCAGGTGCAGGACCTTGCACATGACCTTGCAGGACCTTGTTGAACTCCATGAGGTTGACAGAGGCCCACCTCTCCAGCCTGTCAAGTTCCCTCTGGATGGCATCTCTTCCCTCCAGAGTGTCAACCGCACCACACAGCTTGGTGTTGTCAGCAAACTTGCTGAGTGTGCACTCGATGCCATCATCCATGTCACTGACAAAGATGTTAAACAGGACCAGTCCCTACTCTGCCCCCTGTGGAACGCCGCTCATCACTGGTCTCCATTCAGACATTGACCCCTTGACCACAACTCTCTGAGTGCGACCTTCCAGCCAGGGCTTTCTCCATCGAGCCGTCCATCCGTCAAATCCATGTCTCTCCAGTTTAGAGACAAGGATGTCGTGTGGGACGGTATCAAAGGCTTTGCACAAGTCCAGGTAGATGACATCAGTTGTCTGTCCTCTATCCACCAAGGTCGTGACCCCAATATAGATGGCCACCAAATTTGTCAGGCATGATCTGCCCTTGGTGAAGCCATGTTGGCTGTCACCAATCACCTCCTCATTCTCCATGTGCCTTTGCATGGTTTCCAGGAGGATCTGCTCCATGATCTTGCCAGGCACAGGGGTGAGACTGACTGGCCTGTAGTTTCCTGGGTCCTCCTTTTTTCCCTTTTTAAAGATGGGAGTTATGTTTCCCCTTCACCAGTCTGCCACGACTTTTCGAATATGATGGATAGAAGTTTCGCAGCCTCATCCACCAGTTCTTTCAGGACCCGTGGATGTATTCCATCAGGTCCCATGGACTTGTGCACCTTCAGGTTCCTGAGGTGTTTCCAAACCTGATCCTCACCTGAGGTGTTCCAGAACCTGATCCTCTTGTATGTATGATAAAAGAAATAGGGATCATCAGCTAGCTTAGCAGATTTGCAGCGCCCATACTGTAGTTTCATTCCTGGTCTTGTCATACACTTCTCTTACCTCAGTAGTATGTGTGTTATTTTGTCTTTTATTTTGGTTTGTTCTCTTATTCATTAGTTCTTTATTTTGTCAGAGCACAGTCAGTTTAGCTTGTTAGCATAGCAAGGATCAACAGAACCATCAAAATATTCCAGATATCCAAGCAAAAGAAATTAGAAATGAATCTCTATGAACTCCACTGCTACATGTTCTTTAAAAAAATTCCCCAGTGAATGAAATGATATTATAAGCTTTTCAAAGAGTTGATGACAGAGAGGCTCAGGAAAGGCCACTGAGTATGAGGTAAGTGCCTGTGTTTTACGTTAGGCTGAGACATAAAATGAAGACTGATAAACACAGTGCTTTCAAAGGCATGCTGAAGTTGAACTCAAAGTCATAGCTAATAAAAGAAACAGGGAAGAGGACATTTTGCTTGCTAAGTAACTCTTTTGCCCAAATCATTGGTTAATCCTTAACGTAGTTATTCCCAACATCTAGGTATTTCAGACACGCAAAATTCTTCCCAGTTACATATTTCATGCAAAACAGAAATTATCCAGTAGAACGTCTGTTCCAGGAACACTGCTAAATCATGTTGATTGCTCTCTAACATCTGCCAGTGAAAGACAAAGATTTTGTGGGGTACAGTTTTGCTAGATTTATTTGTCTCTTTTAGATTTAAGAGGATTAGCTTCCTTTTGAAAGCTGATCTCATTGATTACTAGCATGCATGGTTTCATTTCCAACCTAATATTCTATGCAGAATGCATCGCACACGACTCCTAAGTAGTTCTGTTATTTATTTGTCCCGCTGCAGTGGGAACTGGTTCAGAATGAAAATCCTGTATTATGTGTTGGACAGGTAGTAAACGCAAAGTGTGAAACCACAGAAACCACAAGGTTTACCTGATGGTTGTTTTTTAATGCAATTAGCTTAGTCTCAATGTTACTGTGAAAATGCAAGTAACTAGGTTTTCAAGGTTTGAATGAGGGATAACTGTTTTTCAATAGTTTATCATGCTCAAAGGAGTTCTCTCTGAAGCTTAGTTCTTACCCATCTTTCAAACAGACTGTGATCGTGATTTTTGACCAACCTGACAAGGGTCCCTGGTAGTTGGTAGCTATCTGCCTGTGTAAGTGCCAGCAGCTATTCTAGGATCTGGGGAGGTTCACTGAGTTTGAGATTTCCTTGAGAGATGCAAAAGCATGTCTCTCTTTCGCTGGTTGTCTGAGGATTTTATCTTGTTTCAGAGTTGGCATGTGATACAGAAATAGTCTGTCCTGGTTTTGGCTGGGATAATTTTCCTCTCAGTAGCTGTAGTTTGGATTTGCGCTGAGGAGAGTATTGATAACACACTTGTTTTTTAGTTGTTGCCAAGGAATGTTATCAAGTCAAGGACTTCTTCACTTTCTGATACTGTACCTGTGTTCCCAGATTCTTCTCTACAAGAAGCTGGGAGGGAACACAGCCCACACAGCTGAACCAAACTGACCAAAGGGACATTTCATGCCATCAAATGTCATGCCCAATACATAAGTTGGGGGTGTTGGCCAGGAGGGGAAATCAGTGCATCGGTCAGCCAGTGGTGAGCAGTTGTATCATTTTGTTTTCCTTCCCTTTTTCCTTTTTTTTTTCAATTATATTACTATCTTTAAGTAGTAGTATTTTCATTACTTATTGTTACTATTAAAAGTATTTTATTTCACTTACTTTCAATTATTGAACTTTTCTTATCTCAACACACAGGTTCTCTTATCTTTTTTCCTCTGATTCTTTCCTCAGTCCTACAGAGGGAGGGGGAGAGGTTGTGTAGTACTAGATTCCTGACTGGGACTAAACCATGACAGTCCCTTTTTTTAGGCATGAGATTAGGAGAATCCTCCCGCTGACTTGAAGTTGTCAATGACAGCCGATGCCATGTCATTTCTGTGTATCTAATTTCTGTGTCATACAGAACCTTTCACAATATCATTTGGTGACTGTTACTTCCTCAGATAGGCCTTCATAATAGTCCCACCTTTCAGGTCTGATTCTCTGGCCAATTTAGTGAGTTACTTGATTTGACTCAGTTATGCTTACAGACAGCCTTGGTCTTTGCCTGACTGAGCTTTCTTACATTCAGTTTTTAAATGCATTCTGATTTGAAGCAGATTGCTGCTTTTCTACACATGGAGCCTTTTCTGTCTGTCGTATTTATTTGTATTTTTCACATTTTCTGTGCAAATGAAGGCAATTACTTCTCATTGTGTTTAGAGGGTTTTCACTGGGTTTGTGGTGTTACTCCTGTTATCATTATTTCTAGAAACCTTTTTATTTGTAGTTCTATAAAGTGCTCAAACTGCGTATCTGCATCAGTTTTATCTGTCTGGCATAGTCTGTCCATCTAGGAGTACTTATCAGTGGTGAAAGAACATTGCCTGCCTAACAGCGATAAAAGAACTTCTGCAGAAAAGAAAGGAAAGGGATATTTTACAATGAGTTGTAGAGATATTCAGGAGTATGTTTTGTATTTGTGATTCTGCAGGCCTGATGCAATTTTTACTGATATTGTGACTTAAATGGATAGTGTTTGGTTTCAGGCATAAAGGGTTTGTCAGGAAATAGTGCACTGAGTTGAATTTGAGGTAGGAATTGTAAGATTCCTTAGTGACCAATCTGCCGTTTCTAGTACATGCTGGACTGCCATTTAAGTCATTCTGAGTCTGGAATGTCTGAAGAATAATCAGGTTGTTTTGTCCACTTTAGATTTTTTTTCTTTATTTTTAAGCAATTCATTGTAGTGAGCTGTCACTGGGTAAAGGTATGTTTCAGGTCCCCACACCTATCTGAAGAATCTACACCATCTGCCCAGTGGTGCTGAGAATTGATTAATCTAGTGTTTTATTGCTCTGAATCACAGACGGGGAATGCTACTATATACGCTCACATGCTGTCATCTGTCATTTGATGAATACTAACAAAGCATAAAAAAAGTCCTGGTATAATAAAATGGAGTATTATATAAGCCTCTTGATTGATAGTTTCGCTTAAACAGTATTGGGATAGAATAGTGTAAACCACATTTCTGAATCCTTCCAGTACATAACTATACAGGGTTACCTCCCTCTGCCCCAGGCCCCATTGATCCCAAATGCACTTGAGTTGTCAGGAGAAAACTCGGTGAGGTCATCAAAACAACATGTATTGGGAGGGGAATCTTATTTTTCAGAATAATTTGAAATTATGTGGCTGGAGGTGTTACTGTTACCAGGTAACCTGCATATTTAATTTGAGCCCTTTAAGTGTATTTTGAGTGACTACTTGGCAATATTTTGCTACCAGTACGATGAGACAAATGCACTTCAAGACCCAATAAGACAAGTGATAACCATGTGAATGGTACGATTCAAAATGACTATTACCAAAAGCGCTGGCAGTGCTTTTTCATACTGCCCCAAATTCTACTACTAGACAAGCAATTTTTAACCAGGGTAGGCACAATGAGAGCTTGGTGTAATATTTATGTAGATCTGTATTTTGCATATGAATTCATAGGTGGTTTTTTTCAATCTTTATAGGTCCTATTATTCTTTCCCCTTCAGCTGTAAGTGACACAGAAATGATTTCTTTCCCATTAATTCATGTATATGTCTTCAACCACCTCTGAAATATAGGGGGGTTGCACTTTCATTTCTGTCCATTTCGTTTTCTTCCATTTCATAAACACAATATACATAAACACACATTAAAGAGGTTTTTGTGCGTGCAAGTTCTGGTGTAAAGTGACAGTTTCATGAAAACACTTGTGAATGCTGTTAAAGAGAAGTTCCTAAATGTACCTGTCTTTGTACATGTAAAAAGTTAGACTAATCATAGATTTAGTTATAGTTTTATTTATTTACATAAGGACAGAGTTTCAACAAAGAAAAAGAGTATTTTTATTACGGGATGCTAAAGTATGGCAAGTGACAATAAACACTGATATTTCCTGTGGAAATCTTAATTGCTTTGGAGATTTATTGACACTATCTTGAAAAAGACTGACAAAACGTAATTATAGTTACTTCATAGTTAAACTCATACTTTCAGCTGTGCACTGAATAAGAAAAGCATTTTTTTCTATATTTTATTCATGATTCCATCTTACTGAAGACCTAAACTTGATTCGTTAATGTTTTCTATAATTATATGTGCTTTCAATAAAAATTTGTTTTTACTTGATATAATTACCATTTGCATGTAGTAATTGAAATAAATTTGCTTATGTAAATGAAAATACTTCTTGGCATATAAGCGACTTTTAATAGCCATGTAATTTTATGAAGTTCTTTGTTCCTTTAAACCTGATCTTGTTTTCTAATTTGCATATGCCTAACATGCAAATTACTCGTGTTCCCCATATCTCACTAATGTTTTACTTAGTTTTAATTGCTAAACTTACTTTCAAGTACTTTGATTGGGAGACTTACACTTTCTTTCACACTTCTGACAAATAGGATTTTATTTTACGAGCCTCTACATAATGAAGAGTCTTACGCTGAATCATGATTTGCAAAGTAGATTAAACAGCAAACCCAGTGCTACTCATGTTCTTTCCTTCCAACAGAGTCCATGCAGTAGCAGAGACGATGACTTTAGGCATAATCCATGTACCCTCTCACACTAGTGGTCCTTCTAATAGCACAAAGGAGGATTTTAAGAAATAATGAGTTGCTTCTTCATTTCCTATGTCTTCCCTAGGCACATGGCTGTGTGTATGCAATCAACTGCTTCTTGCTTTGTTTTCTTTTTACTTGTGCGTATCTTTTGCTACTAATATAGTCACTCAGCATAGTTGTTTGATGGAATTTGGTGCTTACTGGTGCTGTAGGAGGTGAAACTGGGAGAAGGTCTTTGCTGAAGAGGAACTTTGATTTTCATCATCACTAGTCCCTTGCTAATTCTTTCTTACTCAATTCTATTCTTTATGGTCTTACTTGACGTTTGTGGCAGCTCTGTTAATTAAGCCGAAGTTATCCCTGATTTAATGTACTGTAAGCTGCTTCTGAAGTGCTATAAATAATGTGGTGATTAATTGCTGTATCGAAACGCAGTCATCCCTTAGCATACTTCACAGATGGATTGTTTTGGTGATGTCCCATTCCCATACGTATTAGAGACATTGATTGCAAAAAAACCTTATCACTCAGTTTTTTCTAATTTCTTCCAAATAATTTATTTTTCTTGATCATTAGATCAATTGGTATAGAGAAGCCATTTTGAAAATACAAATATAATATTCCCGTGGATTCTGTGCAAGATCGTGCATTGCAGTTGAAAGAGAATAACATAAAACGTCTAAGCTCTGGAATTTTCAACTTTCTTCAGCTTTTAAAAGAGTGTTTTCTAACCATGCACAAAGAAAATACACAGCTTGGAAGATAAGGAAAAGATTTTAATCTGTTAGCAAAAGAACTGTGGTTTTCATGTTTTTTTCTTAAAACCTAGACACAAAATATGCAGACAGAAATGTGATGTCTTTTTTTAAAGTTGGTAATGTCTAATTTGTGTCCAAGAAAATGCTGAGTGTAATGAACCAAAAGCTTATATTAATATATTGGAATAAATAATCTTTATTGTTTATTTGAGTTTCTGATTTTAAACATACTAACTGGAAGGAGACTAATAGTTCTAAACTCAGCAAAGCTTTTCAGAATTTCCCCCTTTCAGAAAAGGAATTCTCTGCATAAGAGCAGAACTGTTCTACTTGCTTTTTAGATTTGCTTAACTATTTTGCTTCTACTAGCACTGGCAGAAAGCTAATTCTCTATTCCCACACCTGTGAATAGAGTATTTTAAATTACGTGTGTGTGTATGCAGGCATGCACCCCGTGGGAAAGGGGTGGCACTTGGCAGTATAGACAAAGCCCTGGCTTGAAATCAAAGATCTTACAGGAAGTTGGACACTTTCACACAGATACCCAATTAAAGTAACCTGCTACAATGACTTTTGTACAGGGGTGGACACTTTGTTGGTCATGGTTCTGTGTTGGCCATGAAGGCCTGTCTATTTGCTTCATAGTCCACCCGATCAGACTCAGACTGTGTTCCAAGGACTGCAGCAGTGAAACAATGTGGTTCAGAAATTTTGGACTGTTACTCTGTGTGAGAAAAGGCATTTGTCCAGATGGGATCTCGCTGAAGAACAAGTCTATGAGTTTATTATAGAGGGGAGGGTAGGGATAACTATTATTTATGGGAAATTTCTAGTATCAAATGCTTTGAATACCGTCTTGCAGTTGATGTTATTTCCCACTTCTCAGCTAGAACAGAGTCATGAGCAGGTTGTGTAATATAATAGTAATAAAATAAAATCAAACTTGCATTATGACCCCAGTAATTTAATCTTTTGTTTAGTTTGTTTAGGAATAATTTAGGATTATTATATTCGCTTATTGTATATAGACATTAAGATCATTAAGATTATCCCATTCTTTTAGAGAAGAAGTTTTTGAAAATTCTTAATCTCCTAACCTCAATTTCCCTTTTTTTTTTTTTTATTTTTTAAGAAACCCAGGTGATAAATCTAAGTGCCATCTCTGTTAAGAGCCTTGCTCATTCAACAAGAAGTAATATCATCCATGGTTCAGACTGTGGGCTTCTTTGTTTCTCCATATTCTTAATGATGACAGTGTGATACTTTGCTGATACAAAGAAATAGCTGACAGTCTCAGCCCATTGCCTTTAAGCATGGTGTTTAAGAAGTATAGTTTGTTTTAGCCCATTAATAAAGTTGTCTTGCTACTACCATAACACCAGCATTGAACTCTTTCTCTTGCTCTAAATGAAAAATTAAAAAAAAAAAAATACTGACGTCTCTTTATGACTCAATAGTAACAATCTTGAAGGTGATTGTCTCTCAGTTTGGAGTCTGTCTTCACAGTCCAAATTTATACCATAATCTTTTTTTCTAGTAAGAGAGGAGAAATGTGTTTCTGTAATGTCATGGGTAATTCAGAGAGCAGAGGAAAATGAACTGTTGTGTCCCTTTTCATAAGTGGTGATGTTTATTTTCTTTACCGTCTTGGTATTGTGTTCATATTGATGTACAAAATGCATTACTTGAAAGTGGAGAAGTTAAATCTTCCTGCGTTTGCAAGCACAAAAATCAGGGAGAAAAAGTAACATGGAAAACTAGAGAATTCTCAGTTTAATTGATTTCTAGGAAAGTTTAGGTGTTGGGGTATTTGAAGTAACCCAAATTATTATTGATACTTCTAACTGATCTGTTCTTATCTTTAGTCTAATTACATTAACATGCTTTCTGTTAGACAATATATGCTGAAGGATGAACTAATTCCTATTGAAGTCAGTAGGAGCTGGAAAAGATCCCAGTCCTGCAAGGGCTCACATATCATGCTTATGTTAAAGTATGTAAGCTCAGGTATCTACAGAGAAATCTGCACATCTGTAGAAAATGATACACGTGCTTATGGCTTTACAGAATGGAAAATTAGGACATTTAGATGTTCTTGACAGAGTCTGTGTGCTGACCTCACCTTCTCTCTTCTTTCTGTACATTTGAGAAAGTGTGCTAGTACTGCCTCAAAGGTTTTTTTCCCTGTATTTAAATAGACTTTACAACAGATACAGTAAATAGTTACATATATATTATATATAGAGAAAGAACATAAAGCTAAAATATTCCATCAAGTATTTCCTGAATTGATACTACCAATGTGGAGCTCTTTGTACATTTTAGAATCTGCCCTACATTTGGAAGTACTCTCATACAATATTTATTGTAGATGTTTATAGTGGACTAATGTACTTCTGTTTGTAAAGTGCAAACAGATAACCGTCAGAGCACTATTTACAAAATATTTAAGACAAATAATGTTCACATTATAGCATATTTATTTATATGCTTTTGTAAGCCCCAGGAATATCTTCTCATGTGTTTTACATGCACAGTTTATATCAGTAATTTATGAAAACATGAAGTGATACATTCAAACTGCAAACACAGCTGCTAATAAGAAGGGCAGCGTATTTGCATTGTGCTCAACTAAAAAGTCCTCCAGTCTTCACAGATGCTCTGCTCTTTCAAATGGGAATTAAAAAACATCTTAATAGTAGTTCAAGTGACAGGTATTTTTCAGCAGTTTTATGTTGCTATTATCTGTTTTAACAATTACTGCTTTCCTTGTGACCATAAGACAAAATGCCATTGCTATGTCACCTTATGTATAAGAAAGCAGAGAAAACTCCTAAATCTTAAGGAGAGTGCTTCTTTTCACCTTCCCAAGAGAGGTACATTGTCAGATATATCTTAGAAGTGAGCCATAGAAATCAAAGTCTAAAATGACTTCAGTCATCTCGCAAGCTCTGATTCTCACAAACAATGTGATGTGTGACCAGAAGTTTGAGAGAACTGAAATGTGAAAAACTTATTGAGAAGATGTCTTTTGGTTGAGGACAAGGCCATGAGAGCAATTATGAAACTGAGGGTATTGTCACATTAAAGAGGATAGGGAGATAACAGATTAACTGTGAAGAATGACTTTGTGTTTTGTAAATCAGTATCAAGGAAAAAAGGGCGTGCAAGGGCTTGTGATACACTATATATAATTTCTGTACTGAAATGTACAAAAAGAAATTATGTGACTGTAGCTGATAGCTGCTGTGAAATAACTTAGGAAAGGGTGACACAGTGTGAGTAGAGAGAACCACTTCAGAGTGCAAATCTGGTAAATCTTGAAGAAAATATGCTGGCCCATAATGCAGGTACTATTAAGAAGTGAACAGTATGACATGCTGCAGGAAGCAGGCTATGCATAAAACCAGCTTGTCTTGTGGTGAGGTACACCTTAGCAGAAGGTGGTGTTTCACTGCACCTATATTGTGCATTATGGGGTAATAAGGAATGTGTTATATTTAGGGTGTTCACTTAGAGTTGCCAATTGATCTCTGTCTCAAGAGGTATGTGCTATAAGAAATACAAGAAACTGACTTTCTTTTAGGTATTTTAGGTTTGGGGTACTTCGCTTGTTTGTTTGTTTTAAATTACACTATTACTTGATTATCTTAGCTCCTCCTGTTGAAGGGATTCAGATCATTCCCCTTTTTGGTGCAATTGTATAAAATAACTGGTTTGTCTTCTGACATCTTGGGAAGTCAGGAATGCAAGTCTATTAAGATTTTTAAATAACTGTTAAAAAAAAGTAGTGGTTTTAAATTAATCAATGTAGTGTACTCCATACTGTAGAATATACTTTCCTAAAAGCTAGGATGGAACACCTCTTTCTTCACCAAGTATCCTAATTTGTGGTCTAAAATGCAGTAGATACACTCTCAAATATCTATATATTCTTTGAAATGGTTGTCCAGAAAGAAGTGTTATATACTCACCTTTCTGAAATTTAGAATTCAAGGTCAAATTAATTTTAAAATACAGTGTGGAAGTAAAGTTTTAATGAAACAGCTTTTATAAAGGTGACACCTTTTACAGTGGCCTTTTTAAATTGAAAGAATGTAAATTACACATTTCTGAGGGCATAAAATTTATAGCCAAACTGCATTTCCTGGAATAAGGACACTTAGTTTCTCTAGCAGATGGGAATTTATATTTTGTAATACACTGTCAGAAAGTTGGTAAAACTCAATTTCAGGTAATTTTTAACACTCACTTTTTCACAGTTTTTCTGCCTAATGGGCAGTTAAGTAGAGCCTATAGGAAAACTAAAATCCAATGAGAATTGTTAAGACACATGTAGAATCATTCTATTATGGTGGAAGAAATTTACCTTCTGTAGCCAGCAAAGAAAATACACCTACAACTGTAATAAAATGAGTGCTTTGAAATATCTGGTTAAAACAATTAATTTCTGCATCATATTTTTATTTTTGGGTAAACTACTCCCAAAATATTCCCCAGGTATCTCTGTAAGATATGAAGAATCAAATCGTAATCATCTGCCTTACTTTAAACTTTGAGTAGCTAACTGGAATCATTGAGTTGTTCATTTGAAGCAAGTGGGATTATGTGCTTAAAATTAATCATGTGTTTATGTACTTTGTAATGCAGTGATCTTAATTTACAAGAATACTGAAGTCTTCTGACTTTTAAAGGCAAAGTTCATATCCGTTATGTCTGTCACATAAATATGAAAAAGTTTACCAAAGCTACAATGTTGGGTAACATTTTCAAATTTACACAGGAAACCTGTAGTCTGATATTCAAGTTTTATGTGTGTAGTGCTCACACTGAGCAGTATTTGAGGAGGAAAAGTTATGAGCAGCTCTATAAGGAGAAATGTTGTCCTAATCCAGAGTGCTGCAGTCTATGAGAATTTGTCTTTCTGTATCTGCAGCATACAGCCTTCATGTTGCTACTCTGTCTGTGGTGGGTTGACCTTGGATGGCTGCCAGGTGCCCCCCCAGCTGCTCTCTCACCCCCCTTCCTCAACAGAACAGGGGGAGAAAGCAAGGTGAGAAAGCTCACAGGTCAAGACAGAGATAGGGAGATTGCTTACCTATCATGTCATGAGCAAAACAGACATGATGGGGAAACTTAATTTGATATTCTCCCATTTAAAAATAGAGTAGGATGGTGATAAACAAAAACAACTAAAACCCCTTCTCTCCCGCTTCCTCTCCCCAGCTTCTTCCTCATCTTAACTTGACTCCTTCATTCCCAGCTCCTCTATCGGCTCCCCGCTGAGTGGTGCCAAGGGGATGGGGAGGGAGGATTGCAGTCAGTCCCTAACAGCTCTTCTCTTCTACTCCTTCCTCCTCACACTTTTCCCCTGCTCCAGTGTGGCCTCTCCATGGGCTGCAGTCCATGAGAGCTTTCCATGGGCTTCAGCATGGGTATGTGCTGGGTGCCTGGGCCACCTTCTCCCCCTCCTTTACTGACTCTGTGGTGTTTGCAGGGCTGTTTCTCACACACTTTTCCCCTAATTCTTCTCTACCGACTGCTACACAAGTTTTTTTTTACCCTTTCTTAAACACAATTTCCCTGAGGCACCGTCATCTTGGTTGCGGAGCTCTGCTGTGCCCTGAGGTGGGTCTGCTGGAACAGTCTGTGTCTGGCCCAGGGCAACCCTGGCCTCTTCTCACAGAGGCCAGCCTGCAGCCCCCAGCTGCCAGGGCCTGAGCACCTGCACCAGGTACAGTGTCCGACCACTTCTGCCATCTCCTGGCAGTTTATTGTTTTTAATAAGTTTTGTTATAGAGTTATTCATTAAATGTTCCTCTTCTTAAGCCTTCATGTACTGTGAGGAACAAGATATCTCTCAGAGCATGATTTGACAGCAGTGAAAGCAAGCTGAGAGTGTGTAAAAAATAAATATACTCTTATTTATTTGGTTTTGCATAAGCACATATTGACAAGGGTGGGGAGCATTTTTTTGAAGTGTTTTGAACATCAGGAAGGCAACCAGAAAATATTATTCAGAGAGGGTTGAAATACTCTCCTCAATTTTAGAAGGGAAAGAACAGTATTAAGTTGGGTTGCTCGGGTGTCTTTGGCCTGTCAGAGTAATGGATGCCAGACAACGGAAGAAATAATCACCAGTGAGTTGCCCAGAGCAGTAATAATCGCACATGTATATTTGAGGTATTATCTTATGGTGATGCAAAAAATGGTGGACATTTCCTCCAAATTTTCTTGCCTGTTTGCTGCTTTGCCCAAGAAAGACTGAGATGAGGTATTATGTTGATACCAATTCAGGGCCAACACTACAACTGCTTTATGACTAACAGATTAATAGCTGTAGAAGGACATTGTTGATAGGACAAAGTCAAATTTTGAAGATGAATGCCTAAATTCCACTGATCATATTGCTTCTTGGCCCCTGCTGGGCCTCAGCAGGGCTGTGGCAATATTGACTATTTCTCCAGAAGAAAAGGATATATTTTTGTTTGGTTGGTTGGTTTTTGTGGAAAAATAATCACCTTTTGTATTTGCAAACATGATCTACCTGGAGTTATGAATGCAGCAAAATTGTTATTTTCTGAATTAACATGATTCCTAAGTATTTAACGATAAGAGAATTATTAATTTTTACCTTTAGAAATGGAATTTTTCCCCACCACAGAGACCACTGATAGCCCTGACTGAAACACAGTAAGATTCAGGAAGTTTTACATGAAAATAACTGCTGTTATCAAAATAATACCATTATTTCTAGTATCCCAAATGCTGTACAATATTAAAAGTAATAGCTTGTCATTTCTTCTTTGAGTTGTCCTCAATATGGATTTATTATGGGAGGTAGTGAGATTTTTCTCCCCAGGTTTGGACAGTTGGACCTAGAATGGAAAGAAGTTTCTGTACACAAGAGTACAGCAAGGTACATGTCTCAGGGTACTGCTTGATATCCCAGTCTTAGATGGAAGGGCTGAAGGATAATGGAAAAAAAGACCATACTTTTGACCAGATGCAGAGGGTGCAGTGGAAAAGCATGTGTAAAAATGTGTTGGCATTCCAAAATGTGTGTAAAGTTGTTAACGTTTTCCCATCACCATCAGGGAGCTCTAGCATGTTTATTTCTAGACAGAAGACAAAATGCTTCTGCTTTAATCCTGAAATTCATGATACTTTCATTTCATGTCTGAAGGCAAAAAATGAGAACTGAGTCCCAACCATGTTAATTTATTTGTGAATTTGTGCAGTAGATCAATGCCTCTATTTTCTATATTAGGATATTAAAAAAATCAGTATTACTATGAAAAAGTAACCCTATATAAAAAAATAGTTTATCTGTAATCCTTATTCTATCTGATGTAAAGCAGAGTATAAACAATATAAATTTTATATGCATATTTTATGTACATATTCTATATTAATCTTTAGGCTGATCAGGACCCATCTACATGACATGTTTCAAATTAATATATACATTAAATGCACTTTAGTCATGCATTTATAGACTGTATTTGCATATAAGTTGTAACATTAGTAAGGGAGGTGACAATTTTGAGAGAAAAGAGGTATCTGGAGAAGTATGGTTATCAGGACATGGAGTTAACATAAAGCTTTGGCATTTATATCCCTTATTAACAGAGAAAAATAGTTTAATACAAGACAGTTCAAAACAATTAAGATTGTTTTTTAATGTTTATGGATAAATCAGTAAAAGCACTTTGTGGTATGGACATGGTGTGGGGTTGCCTTCATGGTTAGCACTTTATCCAACATACTGAAAACTGTGTTCGATTCCTGCCCCCCCCCCCCCCCCCCCCCCAATTTAATGACGATATAACATTCATGATTGAAACTTTGAATTCTTTCCATTAGTTATGGCTTTCTACTCTTTATCTAGTCTTTATTTGAACTGGAAGCCCTTTCCCACAATCTTGAGGGGAAAAAATACATGAAACGCAACAGAGTAATTTTTGACAACGTAAATGACAACCGATGTCATTCACCTGGACTTGTGCAAAGCCTTCGATACCGTCCCACACAACATCCTTGTCTCTAAACTGGAGAGACATGGATTTGACGGATGGACCACTCGGTGAATAAAGAACTGGCTGGAAGGTCACACTCAGAGGGTGGTGGTCAACAGCTCAATGTCTGAGTGGAGACCAGTAACGAGTGGCGTTCCTCAGGGGTAGGTGTTGGGACCAGTACTGTTTAACATCTTTATCAGTGACATGGATGATGAGACAGAGTGCAATCTCAGCAAATTTGCTGATGACACCAAGCTGTGTGATGCAGTTGATACGCTGGACGGAAGGGATGCCATCCAGAGGGACCTGGACAGGCTGGAGAGGTAGGGCCTGTGCAAACCTCATGGAGTTCCAGAAGGCCAAGTGCAAGGTCCTGCACCTGGGTCAGGGCAATCCCAACTACAAGTATAGACTGGGTGGAGAATGGATGGAGAGCAGCCCAGAGGAGAAGGACCTAGGGGTACTGGTGGATGAGAAGCTGGACATGAGCCGGCAGTGTGCACTGGCAGCCCAGAAAGCCAACCGTATCCTGAGCTGTATCAGGAGAAGCGTGGCCAGCAGGTTGAGGGAGGGGATTCTCCGCCTCTGCTCTCATGAGACCCCACCTGGAGTACTGCATGCAGCTGTGGAGCCCTCAACGTAAGAAGGATATTGACCGGTTGGAGCAAGTCCAGAGGAGGGCCACGAAGATGATCAGAGGGCTGGAGCACCTCTCCTATGGGGACAGGCTGAGAGAACTGGGCTTGTTCAGCCTGGAGAAGAGAAGGCTCCAGGGAGACCTTATTGCAGCCTTCCAGTACCTAAAAGGGGGCCTACAAGGAAGCTGGAGGGGGACTTTTTACAAGGGCCTGTAGTGACAGGACAAGGGGTAATGGGTTTAAACTGAAAGCGGGGAGATTTAGATTAGATATCAGGAAGAAATTCTTCCCAGAGAGGGCGGTGAGGCACTAGAACAGGTTGCTCAGAGAAGCTGTGGGTGCCCCATCCCTGGCAGTGTTCAAGGCCAGGCTGGATGAGGCTTTGAGCAACCTGGTCTAGTGGAGGGTGTCCCTGCCCATGGCAGGGGGGTTGGAACTAGATGATCTTTAAGGTCCCTTCCAAACCGAACCATTCTATTATGATTTAGCCTATGGTTTGAAAGGTTTTTCATCTGTTGAGGCAAGCATTCAGCCAGAATTTCTAGTACTTGTGATACTACTGCCAAGTTGCGTTGACTGACAAGTATGGAGTCTACTTCAATGAATGAGGCTGTGGGATGTCTTTGGCTAAGGTATCTTCTGTATCAGCAAAAATCTCAAAACAATGAACATTTCCCAAAGACAATATTTCTTTACCTGTGTTCAGCTGCAGTTTATCATTTATATTACTTAGATACAGCCACTGAATATATGAAATATCCACAATGCTATGTTGGCTGGCCCAACTTATTTTAACTCATTTTTGGTGTGGTTTTTATAGACTAGGAAATGCTTCTCTGTAGCTTGTACTCAGCTTCTTGTCATTCACTGGATCTATTTGCATATTTTTGTTTATGAACTCTTTTAATAGGCATTGTTAGCATAATGAGGTGTTATGTGTGGTGGTAGGGCATTCTTTGATTTTTTTTTTTTTTTCCCCTAGTAGTAGCTTCAGGGAAGGTTTGTTTTCACCTGGACCAAGACAGCATCTCACAATAAGTTTAATAATACTTTAAAATGCCTAAACACCGATTTCAGAGGCAAAATTACTTAAGATACTATTACAGTACAACTTGATTCAGGAAAACTGGTCATGTGGTATAGAAAAAAAATGTTATGACTTGGGAAGGACATAATTTACTTAAGATATTGAAATTCTTACAAATAAGCTATTTCTTTCATGATGCTGGTTTTATAAAGATGATAACAGAATGAGATCTGTGATGATCATGTATTAATAATGAAGAGTAAACAGATGTCTGCAAAATGGATTTCATGTGAAATGTTGGATTTGTTTAAGGAAAGAAAACAGGGTTAGATCCTCATCTAATATAAATCATTATAGCTCCATGGAGAACAGTAATACAGATGCTAAAAAAAGCAAAAGATGTATCTGCAGAGGTATTTTTAGCATACAGCAGAATACCAATAGCATTAGATGATCAAAATATAACTTTGTTTAATACAACCAGACTTGTTTTTACATAATGAAATTGTGAAGTATTTGGTTACGTGCCTTTTTATTATTTGCTGTGCAGTTGTCTTTAGGCTTTAATTAATTTCTTTTGGCACAGATGGAAGGAAGAGCCAGGGAAGTTAATTCTGAAGTCAAGACTATTTGTTACTTCAAAGTAACTGTTCAGCATTTGGTACTGGCTTGTTTTCACTTGTTTATTGCCTTTTAGATATTTGCCTGACTGTTACATCTAAAGCTCACACAGTATGACCCCTGTATATTGTGCTGAGCAATCCTTTCCTTTCTTGTAGTAAGAGACAATTTGGAAGTGTTTGGTTTGGCCCTAGTTAATAAAAGGTTGAATTTGTTAATGGTGCATTTAGAATGAAAGTTTGTGTTTCTGCCACCCTTTAAGTGCTCTTCTTGTATCTGGAAATGTTTTTTTAACCTACATAGCTTGGCATCATTGCTGCTGTATTGCTCTCTAGCTGTATCAGCTACCATTTATTATTTGTTGGAAACAAATGCCATTCCTGTAATAACTGAATAAAGAAAGCCCTACAGCTACTTTCTGCCCATCTCAGTATAATAATTTTGGCTAAAATGCAAGATAAATTAATGCTGATTGAATTTAATTATCACTGTACAAGACCCAATCTGCAAGGGCAGAATGACTATGCAAAGGAGCATAATACCATCTCTGCTGTGCTGTTTTATACTTTATGGGGATATTTCATGTATGGTGCATAAAGCTACAAGTATACTTACATTAATGGAATTGGGCATGACCTAAAATATACTTTTATTTATTACGTTAGATGGGAGAGAGTAGATTTTAGTCAGAGTGCCCCAGTCAGTCAAAGCTTAATTGTTGCCTAGTGGAATTCTACAGACCCAGAAAGTGATATTTTTGCAGTGCCCCTATTCTTCAACGGTATTGGATATGCATAAAACACATAGCATTTACCTGCTTAGAGTGTTAAGAAGATTGCTTCCTTTGTGTAAAGAATGAAAAATACTGTTTTTTTTCTTGATAGTGTGTGATAAATTTTGTGCTGGGGAAGAGAAACAGTACCATTTCTACAAAAATTATTTCAGTATATCTTATGAACTTAGAGCCTTTAAACATAGCCGTTTTATCGTGTTAGTATTAGAGGATTTTGCTGTAGCCTTCTTTAACTTCGGGGCTGGGGAACATGTGTATTGGAGTGCAGGTTGTATTCCACTCTTTTCACACACCCTTGAATTTAGAAGTGGGATGACATTATAGCGCTATGCTCTGGTTAATTGTGAATATCCCAGGAGCAGAAGCAAAACAGCAGGTTTCTGTGGCTTTACTGTGAAGTACAGTATAATTTAAAACATTATTTAAATAAAGATACTTTAGATTCAGTGTGTTGCCACTGCAGTCCAGGTACCCACTGAGGCTACCTTCAGTACACCACAGACTGTTAAGTGGAGCAGAGTTGAAGTAGGGGGCGTGTGTGAGAAAGAAAGGAAGAGAGAAATTCCAGAGGTAACAAGGAAAAAAAAATCATCCAGTTATCTGTGTTAATAGTTTTAAAATTAGCCTTTTCCTAGATGTGCTGGAGACCTTCTGTGTGGTTTTGGGAAGAATTCCCAAGCTAAACCAGATGAAGGGTATGGAGTGCCTCTGCTAGTCTTTTCTGCTTTTCTATTTGTACCTCAAGTCAAATAATGCATTTTATTTTCTGCCAACACACACAAATTTCTATCTTGCATCCACATGCAGCAGGTTCATTTTTAGCTTGCTTCTCTGTCTGCAGGACAGAGCACCTGTAATGCTCTCTACCTAGTATGCATTAAAATTTCCACCTATACGGAACTGTAAATTAAGTCAAACCTTACAATTCTGTAACTTATTTTAAACTTGGGGATTTTTTTACTCATGTTTTAGGTAAATAAAATATAACCAATGTCTCAGTTCCTATCTATAAAAAAAAAAAAGAAACATGGATGGTAAGTAAGCGCTTGGTGTATTACTGTTAGACTGAGATCCATATATTCATGGTTGCTTGTTGTGTTCAGGTCACAATTGTTTAGATCTCCAGTGGTTGTAGGATTAGAGAGTAAATTTAAATGCCAACTAAAATAATCAGTTGTTTATCATACATTAGTTTATGTTTGCCATCTTTTTCTTTTCTTTTAAAGCACAAAAGCAAATTTGTTTAAACAGTACATTAAAATCTTGGTGGAAATGTGACAGATTCTGGTTTACTAAATAATTTAAAAAATAGGAATTGACAATAGCACCATGGCGATTTATGCCAGCTGAAAGGTCTTGTCAGAGGAATATGACTAGGCAAAGACTTAGCATATGTTAACTTGCAAGTAAATGCAAAAATATTTACAGAAGCTCTTTGTTCATAACTGCTCTCTGCTAATAATATTATTTGTCTTCCTGGAACACCAGAATAGTACTGATCTTAAGGGATATGTGTATTGAGGTAAGAAGGTTTGTGTGGATTGAATTCTGTGATCAATCAGACAAGATGATAGTTTCAGTTTTCCTCCTGTTGTTTTTGTTCTTCCCCAAAATAAATATATACATTAGCTCAAATGAAAGAGATTGTCATTCACAGCCATTCCTGAAGTGCGCAGAGGGAATCTATTCTGAGTGATTCTCCATATTTTTAGGGCAATGTTGTTCTCTCCCATCTCTCTATTAAAAGGCAGTTGTGGCCAGTTGTGCTGCTTGTGACTTGCCCTCCAGTGTATAAATCATGAGCTACTACTAGCGAAGTGCACCCTCACTCAGACCTATAGTGATGTTCACCATTCCTGGTAGCTGCTTGAGCTCTATTTCCCCATCCATAAGAGGTCCGTTGTAAGCATTCTCTCCCATTACATACACTTAACACACAGTGTTAAACAATTTGGCTCCTTAACAGAGAATGCCTATGTCTACACCCTCTTAGCAGAGTCAGTGCTAAATAAACCACACTGTCTTTATCTTCAAAATGTTACGAATTGCCCTGTATCAGCAGTAACTGCATTGTGCATCCAAACACGTGTTGAGTTCTTTGAGGGTACTGTAATTGGATTAGCAAAATTCAGGCTTCATTAATTCATCATTGTAATCAGGTTACTGGACAACTCACGATGTTCTTGATAACTCTGAGGGAATTATAAATGGCTTTTTATGAAGGATTAAAGAACAGCTGACCCTGCTTTGGGCAGGAGGTTGGACCAGATAACCTGCTGAGGTCCCTTTGAACCTGAATTATTTTATGATCCTATGAAAAACTATTAGCATATATTTCCAAGCCATGGGCAGACCGTCAGCTGGCAGACTTCCTCCCAAACAGTAAGCCCAGGTCACTTCACTCTTAGCCTGAATTTTTATATCACTAATGACTTTTTTCTTTTAACTAACAAATCTTAATTGTCATAATATGTCCTGCTGAATATGCTTTTCACCTGGAGTTTAAATTGTGCTATAAATACTAGTTATGCTTCAGGATTCTTAGGAATATTTTAAAATACTGTAGATTCTATTTGTAAAATAACCAGTGATACCTCTAGGAAAAGAATCACGGAGTCCTAAGCCTTAATTTCCAGCTATAACCAGTTAACTACACTTTTTCAACACCAACCATCATTTCTGTGCATCAGGATATGTACACTGCTCACAGCATTACATGTAAATAACCATCTTTATTCAAAATTTCTATTAGATGTATACTGATTAAAAAACAAAACAAAACAAAAAAAAACCCAAAAAACCCCCACCTTCATACCATAGGCACAGCAACTTTTCCAAATGTAGAAATTATATAACTCTGTCATACACTATGACATCCAGTATAGTACTTCATGTCATGCAACACTGGCATGCATGAAAGCTCTGGGAAAAATATATGCAGGAGAAAGGCAAAGGCATATTCCTTACATTCTGCTTGTGCTACTTTTGTATTCTCTATCTCAAAATTGTCACTGCAGGCCTAGAAACAACCTTTGATGTTTAAAACACACAGTGTGTCACAAGAACAGCCTGAGGAAGGAGATGCAAAGGAAGAAGGATCATTCACTTTGCCCTTTGCATTCTTCAGCATCTTTGCCTTGTTCTGTCTGCCAGAAAAAGTTATATGGGTAAATTAGCGTCAAGATGAAATGAAGCTTTTTTGAGTCCAGCTGTTATCCAAAACCAGTATCACCTCCTGCAAATTACTATGAGTTTTAGATAACCCTTCTATTGGAATACCTTGTTAGGAGCAGTCAAGTGATGCAGACGGCTTTTATGTCATCCTATAACTACTCACAGTTCACCCTTGATTTTTGCCCCTTTGAGTCTCAGTAAGATAGGTTACTAAAGGTGGGAACTAGAGTAGGGATTTGCTAGTCTGCTAGTAATTTGTTACCTTGGTTCTTAATGAAATACACTTGCAGCTGTTACTGTCATCTTTGACTAAGTCCACGCTATGTCAGACTCCCAAAACAGATGCGAAGTTGCCTTTTGTCCTCATCGGCCATACAACGAAGTGAATGCTACAGAGTGCTTAGCTGTGGTAATCTCTACATCTCTTTATCATAATGATTATTTCTAGCCTTTTTAGGGTGGGGTTTTTTTGGTTGTTTTTAGTACCGACTAACTGAAATAATACGAAGCCTGTGTTAGAGTCTGCTAAAGTTGTATTTTTGAAGGAAGAGAACAAGGGCAGGTGTTACATGCCATGGGACTTGGTATAAGGATTCATGAGAGTGTTTGAAGGCACAGAGCTCGCTGAGAAAAGTGTTGGAAAAAATGTTCCAGGTGTGCATGGGGGGTCAAATGAAATGTAGTATTGTCCCATGCTTCATTCATGGACAAGAAATTGTGTCTGGAGCAAAATTGTCTCAGAGCGAGCTGGTTGACTTGCTTTTAAAGGTGGTTTGTAAATGTGGAAAATTAGTGGATCAGGACTCAGGAGATCAGTTCCATGATAACATAGTCATGATTGATAATGTAAGATTGATAATAGACTGAAAACTGAATGTGTTTTCCAAGCTCTGTTGAATGTGTCTTGAAAACGTAAATAGAGTAAATGTGTAGGATGGAAATGGATGGCCTCTTCCACGCAATGTGTTGAGGCTCCTAAAAAGTCAGGCTCTTTTCTGAAGACATTAGAGAAGAGAAAGGAGTAAGGGATTTTCTTAATTCCATTTACCATTATGGTATATTACAGAGTCGGACAAAAAAATTAGGGAGGAGGAAGAAAATCTGTCAGTATGTTTTTCTTCCTATATAAAGCATGAAGAATATTCTTCTGCCACACCTTATTATATGAAATGTTAAAACTAGGTATTTTCTTTGTCATTTAAGAATGCACACTGCAAACAATGAAGCTTGCTTCTCTTATGGGAAACTCAGCCCTTAATAACTTATTTAAAACATTTTATATTCTTCAAATACCCATTTGCTATTTAAAAGAAAATCTTGTGTCGCTAGTTTGCTAACAGTAAGTGTTGCTTTCAGTTTTTCTCACAGCATGTCTAAAAATATCACTGCTTTAATTAATTCAGTTTCCAATAACTTCTTTATAGTACATTGCTGGGTCCTGTTGCTTAAAAATCTTGGGGAAAAAACACCCAAAATAGTAAAAATAAGGGATTTTAGTGATTCCTCACCTCTGGCTTACTAAAGCTAAAAGCTATGTGAAAATATGTGGCATATCTGAAAGATCCTATTTTGTTGGTTTTCATTTTCTCTTTGTTCTGGTTTTTAGTAGTTAGCAAAGAGTAACTATTTAGCAGTAGTTAGAAATTGGTCTCACTTTAATAAAATATACTCTTTATTTCAACAGTAGTTAAAGACCTTTCTCTATAATAGCATTTTTCTTTGTTCTCAATATTGTTTCATATCTCATATTTGCTGTTCTTGAATTCTTGGAAAGTTAACTTTTACATTTATTTCCACCATTAAAGTGTTGTTATAAATATTGCAGATGTTTTCTGTTCTGTGAGGGTCTGGGAAGGAAGAGGTAGGAATTTGAAAAACATCATTTGGATCGTTATATAGAAATGCATTTTTTAAAACGTTGTTTATTTTTTCTTCCTAGGGAATTAATTATGTCTGTTCCATTGAGAACACTCGTCAACTTAAAGCTCTAAAATTTTACAGTCAAGTAATTAACAAGAGACTTGGATCATGTCAGCTATGCTAACAGTTTTATGATGAATGTTACTTAGTGTAAAATTACCTTGCACCAGTCCTATTTGCATCACTGCTGTAGGAATTTATCCACTTTACAACCAAAGAAAGTACACATGGCTTGCTCATTGCAGAACAAAACAGTATTTGTAATAACATGCAAATTTTCCATGACTCTTAAAATCACAGCCCCTGAGCTTTGTCTTCTACCTGATGGATGTTATGTGGTAGAAAGGCCTCTCTGAGAGCATCTCTCTGGTGTAAGTTACTTCCAGCTCTTCTTCAGAAAGTAAGAGATCATCTAAAAAGTGGGTGTTGCTGCACAAAGAAGGAATGTGAATGGAACCATCTTGGTCAAAAGGTACATGCCAATACCTCTATACTGTGTAAAGCATTTTCTGCTGTGTAAAAATAATGGAGGAGGATCCTTTGGGATAAGGCTTAGGGTTTTTTTGTGGTGACTTCTCTGTGAGGATACAGTTTATGCTGGTGTAGAAGGGAGGAAGGTGTAATGTGAATATATCTTTGATTCAGCTTGTTTATATGAACATTGTCACAGCTTATTCATAGTAAGTGAGTTTCATTCCCAGATGCTATTTATTTCATGGCGAGAGAAGTTCTGTGGTGAAGGCTGCAGAGGGAGGCAAGTCCTGGGGAAGGGGAGGGTGGCGGGAAATAAGGATCTCTGAGCCTCAGTTCAGTATGTGAAAAACCCCTATTTTCTAGTGAAAGACATTATACTACCTATGTGTTGTACATCTGAATACAAAAAGGAAGTTATCCCTAGCAAAAGCTACTGTTATTTTAGCATGTATCAACCAGATGCTTGGCTCTGTTTTACTTTTATAGGAGTATTCAGGTCTGAGACAAAACTGTTTCTTGAAATGAATTTATTGGTGTTTAGCATACTAACCTCTGCTGCAGATTGTGAACTTAGTTATTATATAACTTCATCTCTAGTTGTACCATTATTTGTGAAGGCAAAATAAGACTTGGTGGGACATGGACTTTTGACTTTATGCCAAGGGCATGTAAAGCACTCCAACCATCATTCCGCAATTTACATGACCATAATACGGTATTGATTGAATCTGAGCATTTTGGTAAATGGCATAACCGGTGGTTAAATTAATAGGAGTGGAGAGACGCTTTCACAAAAGATGTATTTGGCCATGGCACACTGGAATGGTATGTAAGCCAAGCTTATTTGTTTTTCCCTTGCCTCCCCTGCCTGTGCACGAAATGTTCAGATGCCAAATTTGCCATTTGTGCCCATCCTCTGACTGCTTTACCTCAGCTGTGTAATTAACATCACTACCTAGATTACAGCTGAATTAAGTTCTTATAGGCATTTAAATCACTTACTCAAGGCTGTTTTGGCTCATTTTGTGGGGTTGGGTTTTTTTTGCTCGTGTGTTTTTTGGTTGGTTTTTTTTTTTTTCCCCCTTTTTTTAAGTGACCTCAAAAAAGACCTCTCCTGTTTTGGTCTAGGCATTCAAATTGAGTCTACTGCCTTAACTGCTTTTTTTGTTTAAGATATTTTTTTTTCTTAAAGCAATAATGACTTTTCCATTCCTCTTTATATTAGCCACAGTCACCCAAATGAGTCAGTTTCATACTACTTTCAGTCCTTGGGCCAGGGTTTCAATTTTCTTATCTGGACCTGTTCTTAGGTCTTGCATGGGGAGTGGTGCAATGCTAGGAACACGCTTTGGACCTCAAACCAACACCCTTTCTGCCTACATCTTCTAATTCATCAGATAGTGATTACGGTTCCCTAAAGACATGGAGAAGAAAGCCTAGTCCCCTTCCAGTGGTATTTTTAAATAGTGGGATATGATGCTTCTTATCAAATACATGTTTTTAGAGCTGCTAGCTTAGCATATGACCTCAGCTTAATGAAACATTTTGGTTAGGAGAAATGTTGACCACAAGTTCAATTCTGCTCTGCTACAGTTTGTCCTCAGAAAACACTTCGCTCCAACCTCTTCCTCCGCTTTCAGTTTTACATATGACATTTGCAAAATAAAGAAATTTGCCAGCAGGGTTCCAGTTGGATTAAAACCAGAGTTAGCTAAATTAAATGATATTTTATATACTGTCATTGTTGATCTTAGTACGGTGAGGTTAGTTTTACTTGGTGGTACCTTGGATGTAACACATACCATCTTCCGAGAATGAAAAACGTGTGATTTGATTGGGATGTTCAAATGCCTCTTTCAGAACTAAATTGTAGCTTTGCCTGTATTTGCTCTAACCTCTTGTTTTTCTCTTGTTACCAGATCTTCGTCTTTTTTTTTTTCACTGCTTTGTACAGAAGAAAAAAGCCACAGTTATGTGTGTATCAGGTTATTATTAGAATGATTTTTCTGCTTAATCAATACAATTTTATTCTTGGTAGCACTGCTGGGCTTTGATTGCTTTTTGATAAAGCTTACTGAAAATCAGTTTTACTCATTACTAGCCCAGCAGAAGAGTGGGAAATAAATACTGTGTAGAAAAAGGTGGCGCTCATAGTTGCTGCGGGAGATTTCTGGGGTAACTTTTCTCTGAGTAGTACCCCAGCTTAGAAAATAAATGGCCCTAACTAATATATAGCCAAGCATATTGCCGAAAAGTGAAAGTGAGACTTTTGTGCTCACTTTTACCTCCTTTATGTCTAATTCATCAGTGTTTAAGCAACTACCTAATTTTAAGTGCATGAACAGCCCAATTGATTTAACATGCCTTAAACTCTAGAGCAACATGCTTGACCTTTTATTCCTTTTGAGAATAGAGGCATTAGTGTTTGGGCCAGCAAAAGAATTATATTTCTCTTCTAAGGAATCGGTGGCATTCCTTCCAAGAGGATATTCATAAGAATTACATTTGTTTCCTTGAAGTGGGAGTTGTTACCAGCAGGTAGTTTTAGATGTTAGAAATGGTAGTATTGAATAGAAGTAATTCAAGAATGATTGTTTATTTTTATGAGCTCATCAGTCATTGGTGTAAACAATTGTGGGTTTTTTTAATGACTTTTTTTTCTTCCCATTTCAAAGAACGCCAGAGGTGCTCTATCATCCCTATAGTGATTAATATCCCTTGAAGTGCTAGATATTTTACAGATATGTATAAGAAAGTTTCCTTGCACACTTGGTAATATTAATACTACTGTGTGTAACTACTGTTGTTTGCCTTCTGTCTCTTGGAGGCTGTACAGACATGCAACAATGTACTTGTAATGGATTCTGTCCTACTGTAAGAGTAACTGTTCCGCCTTGCAGAACATGGTCATGGTTATAAAAATATCCCTTCAGGAATAGATTCATTCAGTCAGAACTTAGTCTGAGCATTAGATTTGCTTTAACTCCAGGGATGTCCTATTCGGCCAGGTGTTCCTCAGATGGAGACCAGGAGGATGTTTTGAAAGGAAGATGTTCAACTGCATATGTTTGTTGTCAATGAAAGATGGATTGGGGGGGGGAAGAGAGGCACTAAGTGAGGAAAAATGAACAGAGTGAATGTTTGGTAGTCAGAAGAGTCTAAGACTTCCACATGGGGGGCCCTATCATCGTGGAGGCACCAGTGTTCATAGAACTATTCACTGCTAACATGTAGGAATCTCTGTAGATGGAATAGTCACTTACTCAGAAAATGACTGTTACTCTCTTTGAAAGAGAAAATCCTACCTGTAATGGCTGCAGTGCTTGTTTTTCTTACTGTATCCTGATTTTTCGTTATTTGTTCCTACTGGATCTAAATTGTTTCTTTTTTTATCACTTTATAAGGCACTTTTAAACCCACTCAGGAGGAGGGGAGGTGCTTTCAAATGGACTCATAAAGAATTATGGTTTGAATCAATTTTGAGGTCAGGAGTTAATTCAGAAGCCTTAGACAGAGATCACAATAGCCATCACCTGTAAGCCAGTATGTCTAAATCGACTTTCTTTAGTTTACAGTGCAGTCTTTTTTTGAGAGCTTTAAAACGTGAAGTGAGGAGGATATCGTTCACTGTACCAATGCTGTATTGACTCAGCAGTATTGCCCTATTTACAGAGTGGGCAATTTCAGTTCATTATCCATAACAAGCTTGTGTTTATGCTCTTCTTCCTAGTTAGATATTTTTGTACATATTGGCATTTACAAATTAAAAAGTCTGTCTTTGACAGATTGAAAAATGTGTGTAATTTCTTGGCACTTTTATCCCTCACTCCTTCTATTCTGACTCTGCAGTTATTTTTTTAAAAGCAAGTAGTCATCTTTGTATTGAAAAGGGAAACAAATAGCAATATGCCTTATAGTAATTGATCATTAAAACAAAATGTAATTGATGTCAGTATGTGGGATCTGGGGAAGGGAGAAATGCTCTGTGTGTATTCCATTCCAGCAGGTGGGAATTCCATTTCTGGGAGTATAAAGCCAAGGTACCAATGCTGGGTACACTTTTTTCCCCAATGTTCCAAAGTTTCCTCCAGGAATTTGTCCCACAATTCTAGGGATTGTCCTGGTTATAGGATATTTAAATGATTGTTTATATCCCTGTGTACATATTCTGTTTCATTAACCTTGTGCTTTAAACAAGTCTCTGGCTTGTAGAAGAATCAACTGCTTTCTGCAACAAAATGCTCTGTGCCACTGTTGACAGTAAAGAAGGCCAAAGAGCAGCCAAATGCCTCACAGCCAGGCTTGCTTTTTAAAGTTTAACAAAATACTTTGTGTCAAAGGTAAAACCAGCTGATGCACTCCTCTGTTAGCACTTAACCATTTTTCTTTAGATGGAAAGAGAAGTGATTAACATAATGTATTTTCCTGTTGAGGCAAGAAAGGAATGGCATCTTAGTTCTGTGAACATCAAGACCTTAAAATGATGGTGTTTTATACTTTTGGTGCATGTGAAAGTATGGGGGAATTTTACAAGGTATCCTAAGAAAATGAAAAGCATGCAAAAATCTGCAAGCAAGGTTCATAGTCTATTAATCCTGTAGGCTGTGATTTTTAAAATTACTCTTCTAAGCGCTAATCTAGTAATGTGAAAATGCAAGGTTGTCAAGAAGAGCATCTGAAGTCCCTAGAATTTTTTTATTGTTTACTAAGTATCACACTCACAGCTAAAGAGTGATTGGGGTTAGAACGTGCCTCTGGAGATCATCTAATCCAAATCCCTGCTTACAGCAGGGTCAGCTCAGGACTGTGTCCAACTGAGTTTTGAATATCAGTAAGGATGGAGATTCCTCTAGCTCTCTGGGCAAACTGTGTCCAGAAGTTTCAACCACCCTCACAGGGAGTAAGTGTTTTTTCTTATGTTTAAATGAGGTTTCCTATATTTCAATTTGTGCACATTGCCTTCAGTCATTTCTCTGGATACCACTGAGAAGAGTCTGCCTCCATCCTTTTACTGCCCAATATCAGGTATTTGTATGCATCAAGAAGATCTTCTTCAGCCTTGAGTTCCTTTGCTGGACTTTTTCCAGTATACCCTTGTCTGTGTTGTACTGGGAAGTGCAGAACTTGAAGCCACACCTAGAATGCTTGGTCCACCAATGCTGAGCAGAGGGTAAGGCTCTTACCTCCCTTGACCAGCTGGCAGTATCCATCATATTGCAGCTCAGGATTCTTTGTTGCAAGGGCATATTGTGGGCTTGTGTTTGTCTTCTTGTCCACCAGGACTCCTCAGTCTTTGTCCTTGGATTCTTACATGTTTTATATGCTGTTCTTGTACACTGGTCTTGCACAGCCATGTATTTCTGAATCGAGCAGAGAGCAGCATTGCAGTTAAGAGGCCCAAATCCAAACAGAAACTGGGGGTACTCAGCAGGATGTACTTGACAATTACCGTGATTGGGTCCTTAGAAAAGGACTGGCATACCAAACAAAAATGCATTAATAGGCTACTGCTAGCAGTTGCTGCCTGATTTTCTTTTTACATTCTGCTTTGGATTCTTTGTTGAGAAAATCTCTCTGCTTAAGGCATACTAGAGGTTCTCCTTATGGCAGTAGAGAGGTTAAGGGCAGACTGGTGATTTTTTTTTTTTTTTTCCCAAGCAGACTTTAACAGAGAAGTGATAATAGGAAAGAAGCTTCAATTCTTTTAACAGTGATGGCTTAATAAAAGACTGGGTTGTTTCAGGAACTATCTAGCTGTTCAAGATGTCCTTTTTACTTAATTCTCTCAAAGCGTGAAAGTACTTCTTGATTCTTTTTGAACTGGAAGATTATCAGCTTTAGGTTAATTAAATATTTTAAAAATCTTCCAAACATATTCCTGTCAAACATGTATATGTAGTTCACAAAGCATTGTACTTGTATTTGACATGTACTTCCACTTTGTCATGGTTCTAAATTGGCTGCTGTTATTACAAATAACGAGCTTGTGAAAAGCTAATATAGAGGTTTGCCCAATTTACTACTATTCTATGCTAATTTGAAAAGCTCTAATTTTATTTGTATAGATCTTGATTTATAGATCTACTTACAGTTTGCTACACAAAATGGGAAACTTTGTTGTTTGAATTGTGAATTTAGAGGGCTTGTGAAGGTAGGCTCTGTGGGAAAGCAAAATACTCTAGAACAAGAAAATCAATTGACATTGAAATGAAGAAATAATTATAGAACTTCCTCTCATGAAAGTCACGATATTGTTCGCTGCTCTTTATTTTACCATGCAAGTGCTTGAGTCTATATAATGTATACATTTTCCCCTACAGGAAAATGTATTTGTTCTGTCAGAAGGAAAGTATAAGAAGGAAAATGTGATATTTTGTTGGTTTGGTTTACTGTTGGAACATGGTTACAACACTGGAGAAAATAGTCTTCCATTTTTCCCCCCAATTTTATTTAACCGATTTAATTTTTATAAAACATGATTTTACTATTGGATTGTTTAAAACGATTTTATTATTTTCTCATATAATCCTTGTTTTCAGTACTACATGTAACTTCTATCTGTGAAATATCTATCAATTTCATACTAACAGTAGGTCCTACATATATGCTAATCTGAAGATTATACAGGAAGTGCAACAGGAAGGCAAAGTTTTCAAGCACCAAGAATAGTTTGGGGTAGTTGCAGTTACTTCTGCACTTTTCCCTTTTCTCAAACTACCTTATGTAGATACTGATCAAATTTAACACGGAAACTTAAATATTCTTAATGTAATGTGAAGTTACAGTATTTTTTTGTTCAAGCGTAATAAGTTCTTTTTAAGTCAAGCTCGATTTTGTTCTCTGTTACTTAAGCACTTCACGTCACAACATATCAGAAGTATATCATGACATGGTTGCAGTTGTGCAAGCTGTGCAATTGTCCCCACTTTTCCCCCATGCAGAGACTGTATTAGGTTCTGTGAGGAAGACTGACTAAGAATATGCTATTTTCTCAAAGTCTAACACTTTCTGTATTGAAGCTGTATTTCGGTTAGGAGTTTGCTTGTGTTTTAGTTCTGGAATCCTAGGGATAACATATTCAGTGTCTGAGTCCAGTAAAAAAAAAAAAAAAAAAAAAACCAAAAAAACCCCAAAAAAACCCACATCAAGAAGTCTCCTTTTCTATCTTACTGTAAATAAACTTTCCTTTGTCTTTTACTGGGTAAGTGCTATTTTAATACAAGAGAACAGCTTTGGCATTTAACGAGCATTTTCTATGAAGTTCAGTCATCTGACCTCCATGCTTTTAGGACAGCATGTGCATATTGAAACACAGTGATTGTAATTTCTGGAAGTTGAAATATATTGGGAATTGATTGATCAAATTCAGTATTCTGAAACTGAAATTTGGATAAAGCTTCACATACTATGCTGCCTTACGTTCTTTAGTGTTCTCTAATTGTAGCTGGCAAGAGGAAAGAAAGAAAAATAAGTATGTTCTCATTCACATGGCATTAATTGAAATTCAAGCATATGGTGTCAAAAAAGGTAACAGCTTGCTGAAAATTCAGGTTTACTTACTAATGTAAATGAAAATACTGGTATGAAAAGTGGCTGTAAAACTGCAACTTTATAAATGATCTCATTATACATAGTGTATCAAAAGAAATGGCACAGATAAAAGGTTGCTTCTGACATCATATTTTACAAGAGTGTATTCTGAAGCTGTATAGCATATTTAAATTGTTTTGGTAAATTACACTTCTGTTAGTATAGTACTGATAACACTGAAAGTACTTCTCACTATCATAAGTAAAGAAAACTTATTAACTGCAAGTGCTTAAAAATGGCAATTGAACTGTTTACTTATTGAATATTTTATGGTTCATGTTTGACTGGCTATTAGATTATATTACATCAATTGTAAATATAAAGTGTTTGGAGGTTATCTGTTGTTTGCATACAAGTACAGCTTTCATTGAAGTAAAAAAAATGCTTGTGGTTTTGATACAGGGCTGCTGCTTTCTAGGGTTAGCCATACTTTTTTTTTTTAATATCTGTGATTCCACTTAATTCCATTAAGTATATTTCCACTTAAATTTTATTAGCTGTATGACTATGATTGGATATATTACACACTGAGATTGTGCATCTTGGTGAATTTTTCCAGTTCCCAACTTACTCCATGTTTATGTTCCTATTTTCATCCTCCGTTATGCTAGTCTGACAAACCATTCTTCCTCCTAAGCAGACATTATATAGCTTTAACTTGTCCTATAAATACATACACAGCTGTGCAGATTTTAGTCTAAGCCTTCATAAAGCATGATCACCGCTGCAGGAGGAGGTAGGGGTTGAGAGATATAGATGGGGTGGGGAAGTGAAAAAGATAAAGGTGAGACTGGAAAGAGGAACTGATGAGTGGAAAGTAGAGCATTCAATTATTTAGCTGCTTATCTCTTTTCTTCCTTTAATTAATATCTTGGAGGCATGCTGACTATATAGTAAATCAGTGCTTTAGTGTAGGAAGTAGGTTTTCTACTTACATGTAATTTTGTGACTTTGTGTAGCCTGTGGAATTAACAGACTGTTAAGTCTGCAGATAAGGAAGACACTGTAGGTAAATGAGACACAGGGACAAAATGAGGGTTGTCACAAATGTGCTGATGATCATAATTGTGAAAGTAAAAGGAAGTGACCATGACTCAAACAGTTAAATGACAAACACAGTAAACACCTTAATTTTCAAGATGACCTGTTCGTATTTTGCTTGTATACATTATTATGCATTTTAGTTTGCTGTATTAGCTACAGGGTATTCCTCAAAGAATTCCATATATATATAGGTCATAGTAGACTGAAAGAGATGAATGAGACTGATGGAGAATTAAATGTTGAGGTGACAATAGAGCAATGAATGTAGATCTCAACTTCATGTTGATGCAGGTGATTATGTAGAAAGCAAATAAGGCTTTAAAGTAATTGCAGGTGATGCATTTTTGTAATATGTGCTACTTGTCAAATGGTCTTTGAGCTATTTCAATGGTGTATTTTTTTTCCGTAATTCAATAAAGCATTAGGTGATGATTTTATTCCTGACTGCCAAAAAATAAACCCAACATATAATAGTTTTATGTTAAGATAATATTTTCAATATTTCTTTAAACTTACCTAATAATGTTAATAGAATATGTGAAGCATCAGTCATGCCTATATTATTATCACATAGCTGAATATGAAGTTCCAGGTACTCAGTTGTAGAAGATTGTTTGAATGTATCATAAGACAGTAATAAAATTTGCAGCTTCTAAAGTGCAATTGATATGTTCTTCCTAACTAAGAGGCTAACAAACTGTGTGTGTAGTGATTCATACAGGAAAGGATAAACCTACATTTTAATATGCAAAAAAATTTAATTTAGAAGAGCTTACACAAGTTGTCAAAACCCACACAATGAAGAGTTAACAGTTCCTACTCATCTGCAATGAAGTCTATTCTAAAGACTTGATTAAAGAGGGAAAGTACAGATGGCAAATTATGGTAACTGTGAAATAAGTTTCCTCAGGAGCAATTTGAAAATTCATAGTTTTCATTTTTTTTATCAGGGAAAGTGATGGTCAGTGTCAACAAAATGCAGTTTGGTATTTTTTGCCTTTCTCTACGGTTTCCTAGGCTTGGTTGTGTTATTATTGGGTTTTTGGGGTGTGAAGTGTGACTGTTGGTTGGTGTTTGGTTTTGGGTTTTCTTGTTGTGGGGTTTTTTTTTTGGTATGTCGCATCAGATTGGAGCCCTTGCCAATAAAATTATAATTTTACAGCTATTTACATTTTAAAGGAAAAGGATTTTCCAAATACTTTACTAAGGCTCATCAGGAGAGGAAAAAAGAGATGTAGAGTGAAAGAAAATTAAAAAATTCAAATTCTTTCTGGAATTTGAGTAATTTATTTCCCATTAACTCCTTACGTTAGTCTGGATTTTTATGTGTACAGAAATTGGGCTATACCAAATTAGATGTATTACTTCCTTATGTAGTAGCCAGTCAACAGGATTGTGCATGGGAGTAGGGTCTTCATTTTGGTCTCTAAGGACTTTATTGAGGCCTTAATAAGTGAATCACACTGTCTCTGTATATGATGCCACAAGGCTTGTAAAATGGATTATTACCAGTTTAACATGAAAGGGATTGCTGGCTTGCAGACCTGCTACTCCAGATTTTTCTGCTGCTGTGGAGTGACCATCATGGTGTACACATGTAGCTGTGGAAACTTGTGAGATTTGTGCAGGGCTTCTGGTTGCGGATACCAATGGGTCTTAGGTACAGCCCTCCATACCAATAGCTTAGAATATTTGGCTGAATTTTTTTTTAATTTTATTTTTATTCAAACTGCTTCTCTAAGTTACCCAGTTCTCTCTGCTCTGAGCCCTTTTGACGGCATGATGCTACATGCTGAAAGTATTCGAAGAGGGAGAAAAAAAGATCTGACTGAACCTTCTGTGCCTGATGAAGGATGGTGGCATTTCTCCTGTTGCAGGGCCTGAAGGTGACAGGAAAATCTTGTAGTGTTCATGCTAAATATTTCTTTTTGGGGGGAAGGAAAAAATTTTGAAATTAAATAGTATTTTTAATTAAGGCTGATTTCCTCCTCCACCCCACCCCTGCTTCGCCTCGAATTATCCATTTCCTGCTGAAGGATTTCCTAATGTAGATTAAAAAAGGGAAACTTGCAGATAGTGTTTGAAACTTGGATGTAGTGGGAAGCAGAGCAGAAGTAGGAAAGCAATGGTTGAGAACAGCATTGCAAAGAGAGGAACTCTTCTATCTTGGGGGCGTGATGTGACAGTGTGGTGACTAACAGCCCAAAGCATTAGTAACACTGCGCTTAAATGAAGTCTTTTACTCATCAAAGGCTGAACTCAATGTTCTATCAGTAATGAAGAGATGCTTTAGATCTCTCAATTTCATGCATTAAGGGTGTGAGGTATTTACCTGATACTAATGCAGACAGGCAACTTGTGTCAATGTAATCAATAATAATATCTTGGAAAAAAGAGAAAAATTACATTCAGATTATGTGTAGACCGTTTTGTAATGGAGAAGAAATGAAATACCTGGAAGGAGCGAAATAAAATAGTACCAATCCACGTAAGTGAAACTGGCAATTTAGAACATTTTCTTCAGTACTCATTTGTCCTTTAATACTTATATTACTAATACTAATAAGTTTAATACTTATTTGCAAGTATGTTGCTACGTTATTTTTGTCACAGCTTACAACTGAAAAGAGCAAAATTTTTAAGAGAGAATAGAAGCTACTACACACTTTAGAAATCTGTCATAGAGTAGTGTAATATTAGTTGTAGAAGGAAATGGTAAGTGAAGGATTGCTGTAGATTTTTTGGATCTACAATCCGTCAATCTGTTATTGTCATCGAAAGTCTTAAACCGTGGAAAGTATCTATAAGTTCTAGTTATAATTCATTAATTAGTAGACATCCTATTTCAGTTTTTTCCTGGGAATAGATTAACTGTCTTTTCTTAAATCACTGTGTGGTCATGGCATCATTTTAAAATGCCCACAGTTTTCCAGCAGTGAGAAATTTGAAGTCAGCTGGCAGATTACCGCGTGAAGGATTCTTGTAGTTTTTCTAGATGAGCTGTCAGAATAAGGGGCCAAACATTACGTGGTACTTGCTCTTTGTGGAATTCTCAGAGCAGCCATGGAGTCTAAATTTAAAATCTGATAACCTTGTCCACCTGAGTTCTGTGAGCCATTTTCCATGGATGAAACTAGGTTTAAGATTTCAGTTTACTTGACTAATACTAGTGAACGTTTGCACATTTATCATATACTTACATGAGAACAAGTCTCCAGTCTGAATGAGACTGAAGTCTGAGTTGTGGCAGTGCATCTCTGGCTAAAAGTTGCTTTAGACTGACGTCTGGTACACTTTGGTATTTCAGATAGGCACTGCAAACATTGCCAAGAGTGAAAATTACTTTTGTTTGCGTGTACAAGGTACATTTATACCTGATTTGGTACTTTCTAACCTTTTTACTTTTCAAACCAAGTGCATTAATGTTGCTTATTTATATAGAAAGCTTTCCATGTTTTGTTTATGTATAAATACAAATTTCTTATTTTAAAAAAGTGACTGTATAGATATGTGTGCAAAATGTGCAAGTGCATGCAGTACATGCATGTATGTTAAAAGAAAACACCACACAAGGGAGTGCGTAATGATGATGCACATTACAAAGTTTCATTAACTTAAAACTGTTCAATCTTATTGTCACTATTTAACAGCAAGTAAGCAGTCATAGTAGTTCAATCATGAAAATTATATAGGAGTCATTTGGGAGTTTAGTGATTCAGAGAAGTGACCTTGCTTCTTTCCATGGCTGCAGTTATAGTATCAGTGGTAATGGCACAACAGCAGTGATTGATATTCTTTCCTAAAAGAAGGAAACTCTTAGCAGTGAGTATCCCTGAAGTCATTCTTACAACTCTTTCAGCCATCTTTGGAGCTTAGCAAACAGCTTGAGATGCTGTTGTTGACCCCTTGGTGGGTACTTGTCAGTGTTCGGAGTTCATTGTGGGTGTTTTTGGTGTGTGTTTTTTCTTGTGTTGTTTTTCAATAATAATACCTTTTTAAGAAAATGCACTTTGTTAGGTAATGAACAATGTTGTGTGACATGGTTAGTGTTGGGTGACTGCTTTCCCCATTCTGGCAGTAGAAAATCAAAGAAAGTTGATGGATGTATTGCTTATCCTAGATTAGCCCAACATAGTAACTTCATAGAGCAGACACCAGTATTATTGATGTTTATATGAAATTAGCATTTTACTGATATGTTAAACATGTCAGAAACAGTAGCTTGTAATAGCTTTCAGCTTATTCTTAAAGAAGTGGGGTGGAATAGAGCAAATGAAAATTATTTGAAATTTGTCACAGGCAATTTCATGAAGGTGGGCTGACATTCAAATTGCAACTGAATGAGTTGCAGTATTTCCTCTTTTCACAGTATGCATATTTTTTATAAAGATATCATTTCAGTTTTATCTTGCTATTTTAGTCAAAATAATTTTTTCTTTCCTTCAGCCTAAATGGCACTGAATAGAGATATGACCACTTGTGAATGTTTTGAGTACATCAGAAAATTTTGCTTCTCTTGTAGCCAAGAGGTCTAGTACATCTTTCTGCTTTGGTGGATCACTTCTGGGGTGGAACACTGGAAATTTTTCTGGGCATGACTCATACCAAAATTCCATTAAGAATCTCCAAGGAGTCTTGCATTCTTTTGCTCTTGGGATATTTGAACTTTTGCAGCCGTGAAAAATAATATAACTAACCTATAAAGGAAGCTGATTGAATGAACCAGAAGGGAACAATGTCAATGTCTTGCCACCTATTCTGTATGTAAGCTGAGACGGGAGTTAAACACACGGTCCAGTCTTTGCTGCTGCTTCTGTTCTGCCATCTCATTGTTTTGTGGTTGGGAGTTACAAATTAGTGTATCCTGTATGGAGGCAAAGATGTTCTCTTCCAGTAACACAAAAAGATATTATGTGTATATTATGAGACATAAATTTGTGATCACAGCTTAAATACATGTCCTTCTTTCACTTTGTAAGTCCAGCTTTCAGGGCCATTAGAATGATATTTGCTGCCCTCTGTCAGAAAATCTTTCTTGCTTAGGCTTTTAAATAAAATGTTTTAAATCCTTACTTAAAAAACTTACATGCATTATGCTTTATTTAAAGACCTTAAGCTTCTGCTGTTCCTCCCTGAAGAATCAGCATTCAGTTAGTTTTCCAGGTAATTTAAGGTAGTCTGAGATACCTACAATGTAGGTTTTTCAGGCATGTGTTTATTGCCCTCTTTCTCATATTCTATTTCCCCTCTAATTACTTTTGGTCTGAACCTGTGCACTCTTCATCAGCTAGGTTACTTTTGCTCTCCAGTGATGGCCATCGTTATGATTGGAAGTCTACAAGTGATGCTGCAGTTCTAATCTTTGGCACTGTGTGGGTGTAGAAACAGCAGGGTAAAAGTTTCCATGTTGTTTCATAGTAGGCAGCTGATACCTAGGTCTGATTCAGACTTTCAGACAGAATAGTCTATATTCAGAGATATTTCATCTGAAAAACTGCATGATTTGTGTGAATGTAATTTTGACAATTTTCAATAGCAAAGAAAATCCAAATGAGTTGAGAAGCTGTATTTAGAGATAAATAAAAGGATAAATAGTTTCCTTTGCTAAAACATTTCATATGTTAATGCCAGTAAATGTAGAATATCTAGTCTAAAATTAAATTAACATTTCTAGTAAAAATGTTAGAATGAAATCAATTCTAAATATACAGAAAGAGTCTTTCAATCTGAATTGAATGATGAACAATGCTGAGTTTACATTCACATTTCAGTGGTCAAAAAACCCCAAATATTTTAAAAATAGAATTGCATGGGAAATGTTTACTTTCGTTGCAGGCCAAGAAAGAACTGAAATATTTGGGTATTTTATAGAAGGCAGCTTTCTAACAAAGCTGCTGTTGGATTCTTGCGTTAGTCTTTCCACTGATGGGAATCAGAGCTCACCCTAAAGTAAATAGAATGGCCCAGTCTGCCACTGTTTATTGGTCTATTCCAATTTTAGACGTTTTGAAAATGATTTTATGGTAACACCTACGATTTTCTCAATGCATGTATGAGTGCAAAACTAACACACTCTCCCATTCCAAATGCACAGTCTGAGTGATTGCTTTTCGAATTAGATTTTTATATTTTTTAAACCCATCAGGATGATCTCTCAGTTCATGCTTCTCTCAAATCTAAATTGTCTGTGAATGAGAAGCTTAGCATCTGTTAGTCTTTATCTTTTACCAAGAAAGAAATTGTATAGAAACCCCCAACTCTGGGGCTTAAAGAAATGAAACAACATCAACAAAAAATACAATTAGCTACTATTGGCAAACTGAAAATATAGCATCAGCATCCAACTTCTAGTAGGCAGACATCTGCCAGCAAGAGAGAAGACCTGTTCACTTACACATACATATGCAGTTTGTAGCTTTTTTTTTCTTTTGAAACAGCCTTAAATTAATAGTTATATACCATTCAAGATACCTTTTTGATGAGTTTTTAATGGCATGACCTGTTTACCCATTCCCCCTTTCCACCCAGTGAAAATGAGATGATTAATTCCCTTTTAAAAAGACAATTAGAATGAAAAATGCATTTACTTTCATTCTCTGCAGACTGTCAACACTATAAATCTACGTCAAGTTTGTTTAAGAGAAATGTATCAAGGAAATTTTTACTACTGTATATGGAACTTCTTTATTCATCTGCATTACCAGAGTACTTTTTGGTCCAGTGCCAAATCAGATTTTAAGTAACATCTCAAGGGTAAAGTTTTATTAAAATAGGAGCAAACCATCAAAAGTTCTTAAGTCTCTATGACAGTTTGGTTAATGGGAGCAAATTCATGTCAGTGGCTAGCTTTCTGTCCTTCATTCTTTATATATATATTAACATCACAGAGTCATATTATGGAAACAATAGGGCTGTGTCTCATTCCTAAATAAGAGAAAGGATGATGTGATGAGTTTATTGTAAAATGTTGTTAAACTAAATGGTGTATAAAGCTGGTATATCCCTGCAGTGTTTATTTACAAAATCATGAGAGAGGATCTCTTCTTTTAATGCTGGACGTCTTAGTCTTACTGAAGCAAGTACAGCCTGATATTTTGTTTCTTGTGAAAATTATTTGAATGCTAGGCACATGTGATAATGAATTACAGGGTTGTTTTAGAAACAGTTCTGAAAGAGCATACTGAGATTTAGACTTCTTTATACTTCCTCCTTTTTTTATAATAAAATCCTTAATTTAGTTCTTATAAAAAGTGTTTGATTTGCACTTTTTCACATCACGATTTTATAACTAGTTAAGTGAAATAAAATATCACACAATATTTTTGTTCAAAACTTGAGTTATCTAAAATCGATGTTATGTGAGTGTGGAGAACGCTGATGATCCCAAGCTGTGGTTTGTCCAACCATTTTTGAAGGTACTGCAAAAGAACAGAAAAGGCATGAAAAAAGCAGCTGGTGAAATACCGCATGAAAATGTAGAGTGATAGAGTCTTGGCTTTGAACACTGATATTTGCTTCGTCACAGAATAAGGTAATATTAAGGGTGATGTTGTGAAGCAGTGAGTAGCGTAAAGTGCCGTGCAGATCCTTGTGGTCTACCTGCTGCTTTCTGTGTAATTTTTGCAATACAAGTGCAAAAATCACATTCTTCTGCATTGAAATGAAGCTTCTTACTTTGCTTTACTACTAATGTAGTCAGTGGAAGCTGCAGAACAGACTTTTCCAACCACTGGTTTCTGGTACATGAGAAAACCAGAAATGCATGTGATAGCATGTATATTATTAAATATTTTAGCAATTTTATATGTGCATTTTTCCAGCTGTGATTCCAGGGATACTGACTTGTATGTGTGTGTGTGTATGGCCTTTCTTCTAAGGATATCCGTGATGTTTATCATTATGCTTGCAGCATCAGTAAGACATAGTTTGTGTTGCATATTATCTACATTTTTAAAATGGCTGAAGTACCCAGAAGTGATAGCATTCTCATTATCATTGCTGAAGATACATTCCAGGAAATACATCTATAGTAAGGTTCAGTGACAAGTGCTAGTCCATTTTCTCAGAAGAAATAGCAGTTTGGAAGACAACAGCAGCAGCATGATGGAAGTCTGTTGGTTTGTCAAAATGCCAGTCCAGGATGCAAAAAGTGGTTTGCAACTTGTATTCCATGGAGATAGGTATGACATATATATGGGGATGTATATGGATTATGGATGACTAGAAATCAGAATTTGGCAATAACGTAGAAAAAAAGACTGACTTCCTCTGGATTGTCTCTTATATTATGTAATATCTGTACAGGTTTGCAGCCTTTTGGGGTTTACCAGACCTCAACACAACTGAAAAAGTGGGGTGTGGGGGGAGGAGAGATAGCATGTTTTTTTGTGGGATGAATTCTATATCTAAATGTATAAAAGAACAGGTATTTATGATCCTGTCTTATTAATAAGTGGACCATAATGAATGCTGTTTTAAAAAGGCTAGTCTTATAAAAACCTCTCATATTTCATGTTTAAGCTGTTGGATGTTTCATTTATGTGTGGATAGAGAGAATTCCTCTTTCTTTAGCTGAAAGAATGTCTAAGACCTTTTTTTTTTTTTTAATTTCCCCCCAAAGATTGTGTGGGGTTTTTTTTGTTTAAAGTTTTCACCTAGGTCAGTAAAACCTGCATAAATAGATTATTGGGAACGGCTTCTAAAATTATCTTTGTTTAACCTTGCAGGAGAGCAGCTTGACTTTGCATGCAAACTGTATTCCCTTTCTCCTCTGTGCAATTCTTGGCTCTTTCATGACCCAAAATGAATACCAATGAAACTGTGGTGATTGACAACAGTTCCTCAGTGGACAATGCAGTAGTTTTTTGTTTTTAAATAGGAATTGAAATGTAAGCTTTTAAATAGGAGTTAAATATAAACTTTTGAAGACTCCTAGGCTTCTTACTCTCTTATTTCTGTACATTGTTATTTCTGCTATTTTGAAAAGCATCTCAAATTATAAATGTAACCAACAAAGTAATGGATTATAGTCCACAAGAAATTAAAATACATTGTTACTGTTGAATTAACTCAGGTGCACAGCAAAAAATGCAGGGTTCTGTGAGAAAGTGTTGTGGCAAGGGATCTTTTCATGCTGAAAAGGTGAACAATGTAATAAAGAGCCAGTTAGGGGATAAAAAGATAAGATGCCAAGATCTGAAATAAAAGAATGATAATTTTAATGGAGTTTTGACAGAACTTGAAATTTGAAAGAAGTGCTAATACTTTGCATTTGAGCGAAGATTATGGGGACTTAAAAGCATGATGAGAGAGAAAAAAGTCAAAAGGAAAATCCTTGAAGAATACAAAGTGAACTATTATGTTCTAAGGATTATACAATTACCATTGTTGTCTTTGTAAATGAGAAAATTCAGCCCAGTACCAAGTGTCATTTCAGAAAGCAACACCTATGTGTATTGAAGGTGTGTCATGGAAGTCATGACTCTGCTGTGTTTAGGGTAAAGCAAGTGCACGGAGACATTTTTGCTTCCTAAAGGGACACAGTCTGGATCAGTCACAATGTCTTTTTTTTTTAATTCATGAAGGAAATATTGCTGAGGCTGCATACAGAAAAACATGTAGGTTAATTATTGAAGAGAAAAACACAAGCAAGATATGTGTAAAACATCAGGATTTTGATAATTATTTTCCAAGATGAATAGTAAATAAGGGTTGCTCTTGACTAGAGTTGAAGCCAGGAGACAGAGAAACATTTTGAGGCAATAGTAAGTCATATTTTTTTGTGGAACTTTGAATTTTGGGTAGATCCCATAAATAAGAATCTGAAAGTAAGAGACCTGTGAAATGTTTGTATGCAGAGGTGAGCAAACATTTCCTCCTCACACTCAAATGTGCATGTATTTTCTTCTGTTCTTCTATTTTCTGAAAGATACTTAGAGCTTAAACTGACCTAGGTAGAAGCCACACATGCATGTTCACATACTCTGTCCCTGGTGAGATGTTGATTGTAACTGCATGGGGGTGTGTGTGACTTTTTCTTCTCTTTTGCAAGCTCAGTCTATCTGAGGAAGATTTAATAACTTTATTTGAAATATGAAAACTTAAGTTGAAACTGCAGCCAGCTCTAATACCCCTCCTTGTAGCTCTCTGGGACAGAGAAGGTGGTGGGCCAAATGGTTCACGTGCTGTTGCACACCACACCACCAGAGTTTTATTTGATCACCTCGGTCCAAATCTCCTCTTTCTATTTTAGGGTCAGTTTTTGAGTTTTGCCTCTGACAACAATGCTTATGATCATAGAATCATAGAATGGTTTATATTGGAAGGGCCTTCAAAGATCATCTAGTTGCAACCCCCCTGCCATGTGCAGGGACACCCTCCACTAGACCAGGTTGCTCAAAGCCTCATCCAGCCTGGCCTTGAACACTTCCAGGGATGGGGCATCCACAGCTTCTCTGGGCAACCTGTGCCAGTGCCTCACCACCCTCTCTGGGAAGAATTTCTTCCTGATGTCCAATCTAAATCTCGCCGCTTTCAGTTTAAACCCATTACCCCTTGTCCTGTCACTACAGACCCTTGTAAAAAGCTCCCGCCCCCGCCCAGCCACCCCCCCCCTCCCACCCCCCCCCCAGCTTCCTTGTAGGCCCCCTTCAGGTACTGGAAGGTGCAATAAGGTCTCCCTGGAGCCTTCTCTTCCCCAGGCTGAACAAGCCCAACTCTCTCAGCCTGTCCCCATAGCAGAGGTGCTCCAGCCCTCTGAGCATCTTTGTGTCCCTCCTCTGGATTTGCTTCATCAGGACCATGTCATTGTCTTTTTCAATAAAACAATATCCCCCTGTAAGTGGTGGGGAGGAGGAAAGGGATGCTGGAACATGCATGAGTACAGGGTCATTGTATCTTTTGTTTGCATCAGTCTTGATAGCAATCTTCAGACAGCAATTATGAAAGTGGACTTAGCTGACAAGCTGATGGGGTAGTTCCTACCAGCTGAGTTTTTCTGAGGTAATGTTAAGCTTGTTTTTGGATAAAAGCTCTGCAGCAAAAATAATTTCATGTTTCTGTTTGATTGTTTATTTTACACACTAAATCCTAAAACGCATTGTCATGCCATCTGTCAGAAGCTCTTCGCAATATTGGCTTGAAAGAATAAACTTTTTCAGTAGATAACTGAAATTCAGTTGTTCTAGAACTGGAAATATATGTGAACATAATTTGGAAATAACTGGAAAATTCTGCTGCTAGTACGACACATCACGGCTATACAAACTGCTGATTTCATTATTTCACTGTGTTACAGTTCTGAGCAAAGGCAACTGAACTTCTGGGCTATCTGAAAGAGTCTTAGAGTATACACATGTCCTTTTATTACAAAGGACACGTTTAAGATGCTGTTTTTTCACATGGATAAAAATGCCCCATCCCAGAATATAAGACATTTCTTATCTCCTCTGATTACTTATTTCTAGTGCCAAAGTAAGAATGAAGGGCCTCAACGCCAGTGGAGCCTAACAAAGGGAGACTGTGTCTTCCACATGGTTGTTTGCTATGTACATTAAAAAAAGAAAGCCTGGTCACATTTTCTGTGGATTGTTTCAGTGAGGAGAAATTGATGAAAGCAGGTATCTCTGATGCAACCCTTGTTAAGTACAAAGGATGTATTAAGTTCAATCTCTCATGCATTAGTGAAATCAAGTAAGAGGTAGCTTCTTTGCTGACATCAGTGTCGTGGTTTTATCATGACCAGCCGCTCTACCACTCCGACCCCCCCCCCCCACCCCCGGTGAGGAAGGGTCGGAGGAACAAACTGAGGAAAAGCCCGTAGGAGTTGAGATAAGAACTATTTAATTATATAAATGAAACTTAGGGAGTTACTAACAATGCCAGTGCTAATGAGTAATGTAAGGAACAGAGGGAAAAGGTAGAACAAATGATACAGGATCTCACCCCGAGAAGCGAAAAGGAAAAGAAAACCAACCTGAAGGGAGCAATCCCCCCCCCAAAACCACCCGGGGGCCGAGAGAGTAAGAGAGAGAAAAAAAACCTTTCAAACCCTGACTCCTAGACCGATCTGCCCGGCAAGATGCTGGCTCTGCCCGGAGCACCAACCACTCGCCACGAGGTCCCCACAACGAAACAAACCCCCAGCCCCCTTGGGCGGAAGCCCCCTCATACCCTTCCCCTTTCCAGGGTCATACCCAACCATAACCTGTTCCACCCACATCCCCACCCCCTCCCCGCTGGTCCTGCAGTGCCGCGGGCCCTGGGCTGGCACCATCTATCCAGCTGGATGTATTATGGGGTGAAGCAAAATATAAACAAACTGGTGCAAAACCATAGACTAACGGGTGCAAAGCTAAGACAATCAGCCAGCATTTTGAAGGAAGTAGTTGTCTTAAAATCCACCAACAGTTTCTTCCTAGACTTTTTCATAGGGGTTTTTTTTGTTGCTTCTTTATTTTGCTTTCCTTCTCTTCAGATTCCTTTATCTGTTGCTTGCTTTCGCATATACCTTTGGTTTAGGTCTCTGGGCAGTTTCACATATGCCTTAGTTTGTGGTACCAATAGTTGTCTAGCTCTACACGGTCTTAGAGTTGTCAGAGTCTTAATAGTTGCTAGAGCTCTACATAGTCTCAGGCATCTCCTTCCATAGTGGGTCTTAATGCTATTTTAAATTAGGTTGAAGATTATTCTTCTGTGATTGTACAGAACATTCATTGAGTTTTCTACAGCCCTTTATTTGTGCTGGATATCCTTCCTCGTACGCTGCTTGGGTTAAACACAGCTTTATAACTTCAAGTAAAGAATTAGAAATAGTTAAGACAATAGGGAACCGTATCACTCCTGTATGTTCTTTTTCTCTCTCCACCTCCTTCTTCTGGCAGGTTTTACTCTGTTTGTCTTGTGGATTCAGGGTCATACAATTTGTTCTGCTATAGGCTCTATGTTTAACCATAAAAAAATAAATACATATATTGACTGTACAGGACCCCTTACATAAATAGGATCACTCCTAATTGTCTCATACAAGATGACTGCTTTAGAGAGAAACAAACCTCAGAATAGAAGTACAGGACTTGATTCTAACTAGTGTCTGACAGCTAGATAATGATCTTGCAGAAATCTATTGAACTGCTAATATAACAGCACTACTCAGAAGTAAAATGGGACAAATGCAGAGCCTAGAGGGTTGTGGTAAATGGAGTGAAGTCTGGTTGGCAGCTAGTCGCAAGTGGTGTCCCCCAGGGCTCAGTTCTGGGGCCGGTCTTGTTTAACATGTTTATCAGTGTTCTGCATGAGGGGATTGAGTTCTAAATTTGCAGGTGACACTAAGTTGGGTGGAAGTGTTGATCTGCTCGAGGACGGGAGAGCCCTGCAGAGGGACCTGAACAGGCTGGATCGATGGGCTGAGGTCAGTTGTATGAGGTTCAACAAGGCCAAGTGTCGGGTCCTGCATTTAGGTCACAACAACCCCAGGCAGTGCTACAGGCGTGGGGACGAGTGGCTGGAAAGCTGTCAGGCAGAAAAGGACCTGGGGGTATTGGTTGAAGGCCGGCTGAATATGAGTCAGCAGTGTGCACAGGTGACTGGGCATCCTGGCCTGTATCAGGAACAGTGTGGTCAGCAGGAGCAGGGAAGTGATTGTGTCCCTGTAATCGGCACTGGTGAGGCCGCACCTCGAGTACTGTGTTGAGTTTTGGGCCCCTCACTGCAAAAGGGACATAAAGATGCTGGAGCATGTCCAGAGAAGGGTGACGAAGCTGGTGAAGGGTCTGGAGAACAAGTCTTATGAGGAGCAGCTGAGAGACCTTCAGTTGTTTAGCCTTAAGAAGGGGAGACCTGATAGCTCTCTACCTGAAAGGAGGTTGTAGGGAGGTGGATGCTGGTCTGTTCTCCTGGGTAACTGGTGATAGGACAAGAGGAAATAGCCTCAAGTTGCATCAGGGGAAGTTTAGATTAGATATTAGGACAAACTTCTTTATTGAAAGAGTGGTCAGGCATTGGAACAGGCTGCCCAGGGAAGTGATGAAGTCACCATCCCTGGAGGTGTTCAAAGAACATGTAGACATGGTGCTTTGAGGACATGGTCTAGTGGGTATGGTAGTTGGGTTGATGATTGGACTAGATGATCTTATAGACTTTACCAACCTTAGTGATTCTGTGAAATGTAGTGTCTTCTAGAAATACGTTCTTTAAACAAAAGAGTATTTTTGAGTTTTGCAGAGACATCACCATTAATTTCTAGTCTCTAGTAGTGCTTAAAATGTGCTAGATTCAAACCTGCTCACAGAAAAGACAACAATCTATAGCAGGAAGAATTCAAATCTTAAAGGAGGGAAACCAACCAACCAACCACACACACACACAAAAAAGACAAAACCCAAACAAAAGGCAGAGAGCAATTGTGCTGTAAAGATAGATGACATGCTGATAGCGAGGCCTGATGAGAAAATAAAGGTTTTACCATGGTCTAGCATGTGAGTGTATCCCTTGCATTATTAATTTACCTGGGGTTTGTGGTTGGGTTGAGATTTTTTTTGAGGTAGAGTGGTTATTGTGATAAAGTTAACAGTTATTGTTGGGAATCCTTCCTGTGAAGGGCAGGGAGTCGTTATAACTAGCCACATGGATAGTCTTCCTCCTTTACCAGTTACCTGTATGGCTTATGATTCACTGACTTAAATTCTAATCTAGTTGAAAAGGATGCATGAGGTTAACAGACAAGGCTTGAATATCAATGGATTACTCCATCTGTACAACGTGCACTTAAGTATGAATAGAAATGAGTCACTCATACAAATACGTAATTGTCCCAGTTAGATGCCTATGTATGGTTATGCTTGCCTGCTTGCCACCCCTTAAATGATGGCTTTCCTGAACAAAAAGGCATTTTGTTAATTTGATGACTATACTTACAAACCAACTGTTGTCAGTTTTTTATTGAGCTGTTTTCAGTGAAGGATAAGGTATTGTGCTTAATGGTTTGTCAAGTACTTAAAAGAATGATGGCCGCATGCATCCAGGTATGTAAAGGATGCGTGTTAGCAGCAAAACAGAGAGTGAAGATTTTCATGTTTGTTCTTTCTACATAACATTAATTCTAGAAGTGAACATCTACTCAGGATTCCCTGCAGCTGCAGTGCTCTCTGAGGAATAAATAAAAGCAGCATGTGAATAATTTCGTCTTCCTCCTCCCCACTGGGCTATTCCTATGGTTTTGCTGCAGAACCAATGATTGCCTATGACTTTAATTCTTTATTTCTCAGAAATGCCTGGCAGAAACTGAAATGGATTGGGATTTTAAACTTGTCAGATTTCTCTACGTTTGATTATAGTTTGGTTATCCTATTTGTTGACCCCAGTCTGTGACAGGAACTGTTATTGCTTATGTTAGTACAGTTCACTCTTGATATTAACTTGGTCTAAATGACAGTGCAAAATAAATGTAAAGTCAGAATTCTAATTAATTTTTTTATTATTCTCTCCCCCTCCCCCCTTTTTCTTGCAAAGGATAAGTTCAAATTCTGATGTTGAAGCCTGTTTTATTTTTCTTCATTCATTTACAACTGGTCTGTGGCATGGAAATCAGAAGAAGAAAGAATGGCAGAAAGACTGAGCTGCAGCCAGTTGGGGGACTACCTCAAAACATATGCATCTGTTATTAGAGAGGCTGCATCCATTGCATTTCTCTTTCATTTGTTTCCTGTTCACCTTTTCATGGTGTGGGCCCTGTGCAGACAATTCTCTTTTAGAGGAATCCCCCAAAAAATAACTGGTTCTAAGAGCACTTTCTGTGATGCTGTGTATTATCAAGTACTGCAGGTACGATAGTACACTTAGTAAAAATGTCCAATAATAGGAAAAAATATTTTCCATTAGGAAAAAAAATCAAGCATAAGTCAGAGTATTCTTGTTCTCTGACAGGATATCATCTCTTTTTCCATCCTAAACTGGTTAGAATTAGTTCTTAGTTATAGACCATCATTCCTGAGGCCTGCTGAGATCCTGCTGCATGAAGCTTCTGATTTTTTTTTTTTTAATATTACTTTGTATGTGCTATAGGCCACCTAAATATCTTTGTTTTGGTACAGAAAATGAATTCTAATAGTGACTTCATCTGTATTTCTGCTTCTGAATTTGGTCTCACTGTACTGTTTTGTAGAACACATTTCAGAAGGAGTTCAATTATTCTGAAGGCTTTTTGCCATTGTGGATTGATCCAGACACCTTTATTGCCAAGGTAAAAATACTAATAAAAGAATTTTAATAGGTACCTTGTGTAACTAATGGCTCCTCTTGGATATCTTTCATCAAAGCACAAAGATCTCAGAGCAGTTTTAAAGTCCATGTAATTTCTCCAACACTCTCAGCTTTATCACTGTTATCAACTGGCAGGGCCCATGGCCAAACTGTGAAAAGTACTTGCTAACACCCTATCTCCTGGCAATTACTATAAATAATACAAACAGACAGGAAGGGAAGTTTTCTAGACTTATTTTTATGCTGCTGGGCTTTTTAGCAATAGTAGCCATGTAGCAGAAATGGCACATGGAAATGCTGTTAAGAAGCTTATTTTTTGTTCTTGGCTTCATATTTAAGATAAGGGTAAGGAACTGGAAGGATACATCCTTGCCACTTTACGTTAATGTGTCTCTCCTTTGATGGAAATGTTGCTGGCAGGATAACTCCTATATCACTCATTGATATTGGTACGCTTAGCTACTTATGGGTGCTGGGCAGGGCTACTAGAAGTGCATTGCACTGAAAGCTGCCATCTTGGCAATGAGAGAACTTTACATGTGAGTTGAAAAGCTCATGCTGTAGGAAGAACAGTTTAAGGGTTCTTAGGCATCAATATTGTACTTGACTCAATGCTTCTGAGGTTTTTTAGTGGTAATTGGTTGTCATTTGCATGTAAATGATTCCTAGTGTGGGAGTCAGTAGTTGTCTTGGTGTGTAGAACCAGAAGGAGGAGAAAGCTGTTTTTCCTTAAGTCTTGGTATATTTATCATGTGTGTACAAAGGTATGATTTTAGACACATACATTGAAGCCATTTCATAGAAAATTATGTTGAGCTAGCTGTAAATAGCCTATTGTATCCAAGGTCTTCTACTGGAAGTGATTGAACGTGTTATAACTGCTTTCAGTTCTCAGACCAGGCTTTAAAGTCATGGTGGGATTTCCAATGGAAGTTTTCCGCCTACGTGTGTGTATATGCTGCCGTTGACTCTCATGCCTTGGTTTGTCTAATCAGGTTTCTGAAGTGAAAGAACAGTCAAAATATGTATTTCTAGCAGGTGTCTTCCGAACAAAGTTGCTTCTTTGATGTTAAAGCAGCTAGAATAGGCAAGAAGGGAAGCAAAACAAAGTGAGTTGAATACCGACTGCCCAGGCCCTTTTTTAGTAAGAAGAAATTGCAATTTTATGCCACAGTTGCGGAAGGATCAATACTGGAAAACTGCTAAATCTTACCAAGCATTTTAATGGTCTCCAGACCTCCCAAAGCTGTGAAAGCAATCTAGAAGGGTAATGAAGAAACCTTTTCACTAGATATCCACTCCAATTTTCTTCTTATCAGGCTTCCACTGTGGGAAGTGTCAGCCTTTCTTAGTGTTGCATTTAGCCTTGTTGAAAACAGAGATGCAATACTGTAAAAAATGAAGATTATCGATATTTTTATTAACTTACTTTGCCTATAGAAACTCCAGACTGAGTTCAGTTTAGGTATCCAGTATAATAATGGGTCCAGAAAGTTTCTCCCTACCTTAATCTTAGCTCAGAAAAAAACGAAACAGTAAACCATGTCATGTTTGGCAGCTTATTTTCAGTAATGGAGGTCCTGCCAGTTTGCGACAATCCTAAGTAGATGAGTTAAAGGCACTTGTCTGTCTGAAGAAACTGGAAAGAAGTGACCAAGTAGTTGACACACATTAAATAAGTGTATACTAATTCTACACAGGGGATGTAGTGATGGCTCTGCCTCATTGCACATGCCCAGCTTTTCTTTAGTAAAGAAAAATTTTGAAGTAAATGTTTGGGTCCAGTGCTTGTAACTGTCACCAAAGCATTTACGTAACTAGATTCATTTGCTTTTTGTTATTGCCAAGATCAGTTTATTTCCTCAACCTATTATTTTCCTTTTAATTTTTAAAAAAGGAAAGTTAGACTGTAAATTGGTGGTGAATAGTTCCCTGAATGAGCACTGAAGACCTGTCAACATATCAAATATAATTGAGTCTGTGAATACAGATACAACATAGGTACACTTCATAGTCTGTTTGTAGTAGTGTAGTGACAACTAAAAAGCAAAGACAGTATCTTGGAATACATGTATTGCACTTGTTGCTGTGTAAGTCTGCAGTTCATTCATGCATGCGGTAGAGTGCTAATTTTGGTGGTCTCAGAGCTGGTTCTAGACATCTGCCTGAATGTAATTCTGTTTGGTGGGGTTTTTTTTATAGTTTTAGGGTATTTTTTTGGGGGGGTGGGGGCGGTGTTTGTTTGGTTTTGGTTTTTTTGTTTTGTTCTGACTTTTTTTTGTGTGTGTGTGTCTCTGCTCTTAGTGTGATTTTCCTTAATGTGAGAAAAACACTTCTGTATTGTATGATAAGAACACATCAGGTTAAGCATCAATGGAAATGGTGTGACTTTTTTCCTAAGAATGTATTAAATTACCTAATAACAAAGCAAAGAGAGAACTTGATAAAATTGCATACTTAGTTGTAGTGTTTGCTTTGCTTTCTAAGCCACTTTCTACTTCATGGGAAAAGGAATATGTGTGTGAGCATGTGTGCCTCTGTGTGTGTATATATGTCTATAGAAATCAAGTATATGTATATATAAAACAAAATCTTTTTATTGATTCACATAGGCCTTTAGCCAAGTCATGGTAGCTAAGAGATAGATAAAAATGTAATCTGAATGGGTGATGTGTGCTACTCACAAGAGCTCAGAAGGGCTAAGTATATGTGCTGTATAGGGTACGTGTTTAGGAAATAATTAGTCCATTTGTCAGATAATGTATTAGATTCTTAACTTTCACTTCAGCAAAGTAGGATAAAATTGTCTCAAATACAGCTCTAGTTGGTTGCTTAATAAATTGATTGAAAAAAGGGTTAAAAAGCATTATTCCCTCATTATTGTTGTTATTATTATTAAGAAAGTAGTAGGCAGTATAGCAACTATTAAAGATGTAGGGGCTTTTGAACAGGCATTTCCGAACAGTCTCATAAAACACAATGTCATTGCTATTCCTCACACAATACTTGGATTCTCCTTTCAGTGTACAGATCATTAGGAAACTGTGAAGCAATCAAGTAATATAAGCCCAATGAAATGATTCATTCCATTCCTGGGCTTATAGGGGATAGTGGATGTATGAAAGTCTGGCTGCTAAGTAGAGCCTGCACTGCATAGCGAGTAGTCTTCTTGTGAAGACCACAAGGTACTGAAAGCTAGAGGTGTGTCAGCTGACCTTGGAAAAATAAGTGCAACCCCCTTTAGCTTTGCATTATTTCATTCAAATACAGTCACAAAAGAATCTGTAGCTTTAGGACTAGATATGATTGTGTGGAAAGAGACCAACAAAGGAAAGAAATTTAGAAATACAGTCATCCATTGTTAATAAGGCTGCCCTATGCCTTCTACCTTTTTTTTAGAGCTGTGTCTACTCTTTCCTCCTCTCCCCTGTAGACCTTTCCAGTCTGCACCTGAATACTTAATTCAGTATTAATCTGTGTGCATTGAGAATGTTATGCTTCATGCTAAAAAGAAGAAAGGGGTGCTTAAAGAAGTGACTGCTAAGTCAGGTCTTCAAGTGAAAAAAGTGATTTTCATACTGTGAACAGGAGTTGAAGTTTCCAAGAATGGCAGTGTCACAATGGAGATGGATTGCTTTAGTTTTGGGGAGCAGAAGTGTTGTGCAGTTAGGGTTTCTGAGACCAAGAACTAATTTAAGTATGAGAAGGAAATACATCTTCCTGGTGTCTGTGTAGGGGGAAAAGGTGACAGCAAATCTAAAAATTAAGTAGCCACCTCAAAGACTTGCCTTCTCTTGGACAATGCCTGATCTCCCGAATTCACAGTTTTAGTCAAGAGTTTCACTTTCCTATTCATACTCAACCAGTGGCAGTCATCATCTTATTTTTTTGATTGCACTGAATTTTGTATTTCTCTCTAAAGGACTGAAAATAAATCTGTGGAACATTAATGACTCCACCTTATTTTTGTAACAACAACCCTAACCTTCCCTACAACTTTAGTTATTAAAACCGACCACGTTATATGAAGGAGTTATAAACGTGTAAGGCATAAGGTGACCTTAGCATATATTTATTTTAGGAGGAGGAGGTTAAGATTGTCAGAGGTGAGACACATGCCAGACAGCTTTTGCAACTTCTCAATAGTTTCTTGTATCACTGGACACACTTTCAGCCCCAGTCTGCTTATTGTCAAGGTAGTTTTTGACTTACATTTACTGGAATACTGAAGAGCTTTAGAAAATTATCGCTGGAGGAGTGTCTTATGCCAATGCCTCTCCTTGTTATTCTCATTCAGAACGTATTCTTCTTATTCTCTGAAGGATAGTACGACGCACCCAAAGTCATACCTGGCTTTTTATCTCTAACTCTTGCGCTTAAACAGGATTGTATTTGCTTAATGCTGTAAGTGGTAATTAAGTGTGAGTGCTTAACTTGAGGACTTGGAATCACCATTTTATCCTTTCTGCCATGACTCTTTGCAGTTTTATCTAGTCGCCTTGCTGTTGTGACCATTCTTGGGGCTGTTTCTTTGACACGATACTGAATTGCTAACTAGGTAATTTTTATTCATGCATATGTGCTAAGCACTCTCAAATAAACAAGTCTTAAGGTATGCATGAAAAACATAATAGCAGCAGGGAAGAATTATTGCTACACTGACAACAGAAAATTGTTGATAAGAATTGGTTCCTAGTTGTTTGGTGGCACTTGGATGGACATACTGTTTGTTTTAGATGGGTGGTGAGACGCTTTAAGATTCTGAGTGGAAGTTGCTAATCAAACAAATGTGTTTGCAGAACAAGTAAGGAAACTGTGTAACTATGTCTCAGTATTCCTTGCAGAGTGACTGCTATGGTCAGGTTTTTCCTGAGATGTAGACTATGTAAAATTGAAATACAATATTAAACCAAGTACTGTAATGAATTTTTAGACAGGCAAAGATTCCCTACTACAGACTCTATACAGAATCACAGTTCAGCTTTTTTAAGTATTTCCCTAGTGTTTGAGGTCCAGATGATGCAGAAGTGTCCATCTGCTTGTGAACCTGAAAATAACTTTCAAGGATAAATGGATCAATCTATTTTCATCATTCATGAAAAACAAAGTAGGATATGGAAAACCTGATTGATCTGATTTTCTGTTTTCTAAGCATTTTATAAATTCTTATTAATCTACCTATTGCATTATTTCTAGCCAAATGGGAGGGTGGTGGGAAGCAGTTATGTAGATTAATATGGAAATATGAGGGCTTTAGGCTGGGGTCAAATACAGGTTTGTAACTTGCTATATTTTATGCCTGGGTTAGTCACTCTCTGTACCTCCTCCCTACAAATCTTTTCAGTTGCAGCATGTATTTTTAAAAAAATTCTCGGTTACTCACTACTGGAGAAAAACAGACTCTTACATGGGTAAAACTGATGTGGGACTAGGGACTAGGTAAAGTCGGGGCTCAGAGCCATATAGAAAAAGCTCAACGGGTGGGAAAAATGTGATATGTAGATGTCACTGAAACATCAGAGCAGAGAATAAGGCACCCAGGTATTCAGTGGGGTGGCAGGGTGACTCAGGCTTTACTGTAGTTCGGAAGACAGACAAGGAAATTATAGAAGAGCATAGTCTGTAAAGGTGCTTGTGGCAATTGCTTTGATTAAGAGAGGAGCTGGAGAATACTCTATGCACAACTTTTGTATACTTAAATAGCATTTATATTATTCTTCCATGATGGTGTTATAGTTAAACCACAAGGGTATCTTCTGTGGTTCTTTTCTCATCATTGGTAATTAGAATGATATTCCCCTGTCAATATAAGTCATCTCCTCACTAATTAGCACGTAAATCCAGTGTGATTTGTTAACCAGAGCTATAGCAGTAGAACTGTATCTGTGACTCATCCAAAAATGTATCTCAGCTCAGAAAGCAGGAGGTCTACACCATAATTTAACCTGTTAGCAGAAGAAATGGGTTAATTCAGAAAGAAAAAGGTTTTAGTGACTAAGACACTAATAGGTCAGTCTAGTCTCATGGAGGTCAGAGGCAAGGCCCTACTGATTTCAATGTTGTTGTGCAACCTATGAAAATCAGTTGAGTGGTTAGAAATATTAACTTCAGGCATTAGGATTTTGTTTTTCCTTTTTTACCAATAATTGACTATAGTGATGACTTGCCAGTAGGAGTATCTGCTTTTTGTGTGCGTTATGCTAATACGTGTATTCATGTCCATGAGATATCCGAGGGAGCAGAAGAGGGACTGATCTGCTTCTGGTTTGAAAATTCTTGGGGATACGAAAACTTTCAATTCAGTTTTATGACAAGCTTATACTGCTTCCTCTAACAAAAGCCATTTGAAGCCAAATTCTTTCCATACTTTGAATTTCCTTCAACATAAACAGTTGTCTTCAGAATGATGTAAACTGCTTTTAAGAAATTAGTTTTTCTTCTGTCCTTAACTGCTTTTTCTTTGTGTTTTAAATTTTCTTGTCCCTGAAAGGCTTCTCTGAGAGTTGTAGGATGCACATTATTTGCTACGTTGGTGCATATGCTACTACATTTTATGTTTCTGCTTTCTGTGGTGAAAGGGCTGAGGGCACAGACTTAGTAATGAACCCTGAAGATGCCAAGGGGAATGACAGTGGCGATAAAAAAATGTCAAAAATTGTACTCAAACTATAAATTTTTCAGCTTCTTAATTGTTGAGATCTTACCCTCTTACCCTTTGGGAGCAAGTGCTTTCACTTGTTATCCAGTTATCACAAAATCTTCTGGCTACTGATGTAGTGTCTGAGTGTGCAGCAAAGCCTGTGAGACCCAGGTGCCAGACTAAAAGAAAAAGCAAGGGAGGGAGCGAGCCAAGTCTTTTTGATTATCTGGTTGTGGGTTTCATTCTTGTATCTTGCACCGTAATCTGTGCCTCTGATACTATGTTTCTGCTTCTGCGTAAGACAAATGTGACTTAAAAATTTGGAAGAAATAAGTATTTAAAAACTAAAAAGTTAGTTACCAGCAACTATTAGCCTTTTCCTGTCAAAAATGTGGGGGAAAGGAAGGCATGAGGAACCAGCGATTGCTATCCATGCATCCGTACCCATTTTGTGGGTGAGGGTTAACTTCAGTTTCTATCCCAACCATTTTTATTTTTTTAATAACTTTAAATGAAATGAAATCTCAAGTTCTGCATAATTAGAAAAGTTCTATGTTGGCCACTGAGTCAGAAGTCTACTGGCCAGAAAGGAAATGGGTAATTGATGTTATCTGTGGCATTAAGGAGGGCACTGAAAAAAGAAGTCTAATGGGATGTTGACTTGAACACAGCAAGAGTGATGAATTTCACCTGTGCTGCAGAAATCCCTAACCCTTATTTCTGTTCTTCCAATTGAAGCAAGAAAGGAGGAATTTTTGCAATGAAAATAGCAGCAGTAATGCTGCATTTTGAGTGAAGAGGAGTATTTTCCTTGAACTGTGACCAGATTGCTCAGAGTGAACTAACAGGACTGGGTAAGAAGTTAATAGAAAATTACTAGCATTGAAAAAAATGCAGAGTTTTTATAAATTATTTTTTAAAGCCCATAAAATTAATTCCCATTAAATGAATTTGGTAAATTGTTCACCCCAAATACTTGGTTCTATTTTTGTATTATTTATGACATAGAGCTATGTGATAGCCAGATTCCATTATTTTACTTAACAAATCTTTTTATAATTTTTGAAAACAAAAGAAACCAGATGAACTTAAACCAATTGTTTTTAAGCTGTCAAAGTTGTCATCTTTAGCACAATGCTTTATGATTTCTATTTACTCAACTTTTCAAAATTGCTAGTGAACTCCAAAATTGTTAAGCATGCACTTACTTTTAACCAACCAGTGGTGTTTGAAACCTGGAATTTCAAGATAAGGAAAGTAACAGATGTTGAAGCTGGTTAGCGATGAGGTTGTTTATGGTGTCTGTAGAAATTAAGTATAACTTACTTGTCTTTGGGATTATTGTATTGAATTCTGCCTCATCAAAATATAAGGTAGAAATATATTCCAAGGATGGAGTAGGAAATTGAATAATTAATAGTATAAGCTCCCAATGTGTTCTTTTTGTTTCTTCATTTTTCTCTTGAAGGTAAAAAGGGTAGTAAAGATTATAGTACAAAAGTTGATATTCATAGATATCTAAAGTTAAAACAGCAATTTTATAGTGTGTGAGACAATATATCAGTTGCTAGTAGCAACTGCTGTAAAAAAACTTTCCCTTGCAACTCCCCGTTTTCACACATCTTTAGTTTTGCTTGATGTTCCCCCTATAAAATAAAGTTTTCTGAGGATTTTCCTCTGTCCATAATAATTTTTTTCAAGGTTGAGAAAATTCTTTCAATCCTTACCCAATCAAAAGAAAATGTGAGAAATATTGTCTATATTTTTTTCTTATATCAAGTGTGGTGTTTTAATGATCATGAGAAAAATATTTATTTAAACTAGATATATTACTGATTGAACATATTTGATTTATCCAATATAAATCCTAGGTGTGGTAATTGTAAGCTTTGAATGATCACATGAAAATTAAGATTACTTGTTTTCTTGCTTTGATATCTTTTCATGGTATTGAGACCATTATTGAGGCTATTGTGGAAGCTTTTTAATCTTTAATCAGATCAAATGATAGCCCTAGATGTTTTAAGGGATCTCTAAAGCTTTTGTAAATATCTTGTCAATATTTGGATTGTGTGAATAAATTAATTTCTGATGTTTTTTCTCTCAAGGTAATTTCAGGATGAGGGAGGTGAGCTATAAGACATTCTGTTTCTGGATTACAATGTGGTTAGTCAGTCTTAGGGTCCTGGGCCATTCTGTAAATACCCAGCAAATGGTCATTCTGTGTCTTCGTCCCAGTGCAGGATTTTTTTTCCAAAATTATAATTAACAAGATTGGAAGGGACCTCAAGACATCAGGCACTCATGAATCCAAAAAAGCAAGTTAAAAAAAAAAAAAATTAAAAGTAGAGTGAGGTAAATTCCATATGAATTTTCTTAAAACCCAATAAAGGCTAACTAGTGGTCTATCTTCACATGTCAGGGAAAACAGAATTGTTTCCCTTCGCACATAATGGCTATTTTTCCTTCTCCACGCTTAATGCTGGTGTTGGAGAATCTGACCACTTCAAGTCTGTAACAATGCAAGTACAAATTAAGACAGGTCAGACAGAAGCTTTATTTGGAATGTTATTGTAGGAGAGATAACTAACTTCTTAGCCAGACCTCTCATATTAAATATAAATAATTTTACCATCACAGTGTCTTTCCTTCAGTCTTTCCTCATAGATCAGATTTTCTAGGTCTCACTGTCCTCATTGATGTCTGCATTTTATGGTGGGTTTTTTTGAGGGAGTGGTGGGTTGTCGGGTTTTTTGGTTGTGTGTGGGGGTTTTTTGGGGTGTGGTTTTGGGGTTTTTTTCTGCAGGATCATCTTATGGTCCATCACTGAACTTGTATTTTTCTTGAAGTGATGTGTGCACGCACTCCTGCAACTTCCTTGAGAGCACTGCAGAGTGAAAGAATTAACTGGTGTCTTATAGGCTAAATACCACTTTATACCTCTCTGTGTGATGTTTTATCTTTCCCTGTAAAAACATAACAGTGTTTACTTATGCTGAATTTGTGATCCATTATAATATGTAAATTGTATTCTGCAAAAATATTACCTAACTTGTCATTTTTCATTTTTTATTATAGAAAATAAGCTGCACCCAATGGGACAATAGTCTTTTAAGAATTCATATGTTTATAATTATGCTAAACAATTAAGAGGTCCTATGTTGCTTCTGCTTTCAAGATTAGAGACTCACTTTCTGTGTATTTCCCTCCTCTTTTTTTATCACGGTTATGTTGTGTTTCTGTAGTGACTCCTATCACAGACCTCAACACGTTTTATACGGAGTAACTAGGAAACCTCAGCACTGTGTTGTTTTGGTGGGGTTTTTTTTGTTTTGTTTTGTTTTAATGGAGAGTCTAGGTCCTTAGGGGAAATGGTTTCTTTATTTTGAGTGCAAACAGGTCAAACAATTTCTCATATTTTGTCTAGCATTAGGCAGTGATCTATAAAGTTTAGCATAATTTTTATTCCCAGTGAAGCTGACGAGTTTAGTCACAGAAAACAGTCTTAGCTGAAAGCATCATACCTCTGTAAGGGCTTTTCTGGCAGTTGAAATCCAACTGGAGAGACGTTTGTGATTATTATCTCAGTTATGTTAATTACATCAATCATTAGTAATGGCTGAAGGTCTGTCACCTTCCGAACTTCTTGGATTACCAAAGGAAATACGAGATTAACAAATAAGAAATCCAAGCTTTTGAAAAACTGCTTTGGGGGATTGACTTTTTTTTTTTTTTTTTGAGAACTGTGAAGGAGTGTTTTTTCTGTGTTTCCACCCCACCGCACCACACCCCCCCCAGGTTCTTCTAGTTTCAAAGCACGAAGGGCCACCATGATGTCATAGCTAACGTTCCAAATGACTTATATGGACAGGGCTTCATCTAGGAAAACAAAAATGTTATTGTGTCAGAGATAAAATATCTTGTAATCTTTGTCCATCCTTATTTACTATAATCTCTCCCTCTACCCTAAAAATGTTGTGGAATTTATAGTGGGTCTTTTGTGTCCTTACATGGTATTTGTGTAATCAGATTTTCTTCACCAATGACAGAATAGTCGACTGCTCAAGTAGTGCGAAAGGCAGTAAATACCAAACCTACATTAAGCTTTACTGGTTTTTTTTGACACTGTGCATTACTTCTGTCTAAGGAAGATGCAAAAGAATTGTCATGTTGCAGGGGTCTAGCTGTGCTCTCAGCCGAGAACAGTCTATTTGGTACCAAGAGTGAAATCTTCTAGATGTCATTTTAGGAGTCATCACTTCATTTCTTCAAATACATTTTCCTATCAGTGTATCAGGGCTTCATGCAATGAAAGTAATGTTAAATTGAAACAATAAATTACATTTTAATAATACTTTACACAGAATGCACCAGAGAGATGTTCCTTGCTTAGTGAAGTATGGCACTCTGATCCCAGTGTTTTCTTTTGTTTCGAAGGCTGTGGCACTGACATGGCAGGACTGTAATTTAAAAACTAAGAATGCAAGTTCTGATGATACAAATCCAGTAAAATATAAATGGTCGCAAAAGCATGCCTGTTCAGACTGTATCTACTTACTTCGAATCAAGTTTTCCTGTGAGGTGTGTTTAAACTTTCTCTGTTTTCTGTATGTAATGTGTAATTCAGGCCTTAATCTTTGTTAATATTGAATATTTATTTTTACTGTTGTTATTTTATGGCATAAATCCTGGGCATAGACTGTCTTCATTACACTAGACCAGTTCAAGTAGCTAGAGGGGCTGTCCTGTGCAATTCACAGTCTAGGCAAATCTAGTAAAAAACATTCAAGACTTGACTGGAAAGAATATATTGTCCCTGGTGTCTCAGTACATGAGTACAGCAAAATATATCATAGTTGCTCATTATTTTCCAGTTGCAAGGGGACTAATCGATTGTTTGCTCAAACATTATCAGTTGAGCAGTGAAATTCTTAGGAATATTTGAAAAAGTAAATATTATACATTTGAACTTTGACAGTGTTGTTTTACTTGCAGCTGATAATGCAGAGATTAATTTTGCAAGATACCGCTCTTTCTACAGTGTAATAGAAATAAAAGTTTGTTTCTAGATAATTGCCTTTTTCATATACTACGTGCTGTGACAAAATTAGTTGAAGAAGAAGCTGCCCTTAAATCCCAAATATCAAGTATCAGAGGTTTTCTTTCCTTGGAAATTCTTTAGAAAGTTGCCAAAAAGGTTTCCAAATTTCAGAAGGTGGTTCTTTTTGTTGGGCTTCATGTAAGTCAACGTTGAAGTAAGATGTAGCAAGGTAGGTTATTTCTGTGCAATTGCAATTAGAATGTTACAGTGTTTTTTCAGCTAATACCAACAAGAATACAAGAGCAGTCATACCATTCTTGTATATTAGCTGAAGAGTTCCCCTTTCCTATTAAGGAAGTCGTAATGGTAAATACATATGGTACTTCCTGGTTGAACACTGGTTATTTTCTAGTATTCTGAAATACTATTTTAATGCTATACTTCTTAAAAATATGACCACTTCCTCTAATATATTCAGAAGTTTGTGATTTTAAAAAAGCATTGAAGGGAAAGTTAGCTCAGAGATTTCATTACAGATTCTTTGGTCTTCTTTAACTGTTCTCCACATGAGCATCATTCCAAATTAAAAATACAACCACAAAAACCAAACAACTGAGAGATTTTATGTAGTTGTATACAGGAGTTATCAAATGCTTGATTTTGCATTTTTATTTCAGTGAACAGTCACCTAATCTGCTACCTCCACTTGTTCTTACCTCTTCTCCCCCAATGAACTCTTCATGATCTTTCTCTTTTCAGTTCTAGGATAGGCTTTTTGAGATACTGTGATCACAACTGCATGCAGTAGTCATTAAGTGTTTACACCAAGTATTTGTGGAACATGAAAATAATGTCTGTTTTATACCCTTTTCCTGTTTGAAGGGTTTATTGAGCTGATGTATTAACACAGAACTTGCCACAATATTGTGTGCTAGGTTTCACACAGTTTTTAGTAGAAAGTTATACTGCTTTCTCCTGACATTTTCTCCCAAACATTTTTCTGTGATTTCCTTAAATATGTGGAACTTACTATGTCAATTCCTACCTGAAAGGCAGGAAAAAAAGCATTCACTGTGCAAACATATTTGCAGAAGTCTACTAAATACTGTGAAGGCAGAATTTCACTCTAAAGCTGACTCCACATCAAAGAGTTTTAGGGATTGTTTTAAAAAATGAAAATATACTGAAATAATAAGTGGAAACTTATCATAATAGATTTGTACATGGGGAGGATAGTTGACATGTACAAATGAGGTCAAAGTACCTGATTTGCTAAAAGAATCAGTGTTTGCTAAAACACCTTGAAATAAATTTCATTTCCTCCGTATTTCTAGCAAACAAAGGTGACCTGCTAAGATGGAGAAAATAACCAAGGGAGCAACTGTTTCAGACCTGATTCTGACAAATAGTGAGGACAGAGCTCAGAGTCTGAAAGCAGAAGGCCATTAGGATGAAAGTGTTCTGAAAACACCTTAGAAACATAATACTTCAAAGGGCCACTTGGACCACTGAGTGCCATCTGTCTGAATATAAGAAAAAGAAGGAATGATAGCAGAAATTCAGTTGCAATGAGCATTGAAAGGTAGACTTCAGCCAACTTATAATTAGGTAGAAGTCGTCATTTAAGGGATAAAGGTCTTGGGAAAGGTTCCTTAAAGGGGCAATATCAAAAGCACAACACAAAATTATTTTCATGTAAAAGACAAATAGGAAGTGTGTTAAGAGAAAAATATACTTTAATTGAAGCTTTCTAAAATCAGAAAGAATTATATTACAAGTGGTAATAGCACCATCTTACTAGTGGCACATACAAAAGCATGACACAAAGTTGTAGGGACAAAAAAAGTTCTGTGACTAAAAGACATTGAAAGGCCATAAAAGTGTTCTGTCTGCCATATTAGTTGTTAAAAGAAAACAAAAGAAAACCATAAATCCATTGCTTAGTGGGAGGAAGAGAAAATAATAGATAGCTCATATGAAGCTAAAATGCTCTTCTGTCTTTCAGGCTTTTTAAAAAAAGTTACTTATAACAATTTCACATAATTAAAATCAACAGAAGGATGAGAACATAGGTCAGAACAGGAAAAGCACACATCAAAGAATATTTATCCCAGCTCGGTGTATTTAAGTCAGCTAGGCCTGATGAGGTTTACCTATGATCCCTTAGGAACTAACCGAATCAATGGCTCAGAAACCAGCGGTGTTTATCTTTGAGAGCTCAGAGAATGGGTTGGACCCAGAGGGCTGAAGAAGGGCAAACATAGTAATTAATCTTTCAAAAGAGGAAAAGCAAGCGTGACTGATCTAACAGTCTTTCCTGACTTCGAGCTGAAAAAAGGCTAGAGCAAATTAACAAACAACTGGTTCTTAAGAACTGAGAGACCAAAAACAAAGCAATATGAATTTATGAAGAAAAAACGTCAAACCAGTGTGACTTCCTTCTGGATAAGGAAGTTTGCTGAGCACATGTGATATGGTGAGTTCTCTAATAGTCTTGCACATGACTTTCAAAACAAGGAAGTTGTAAATAATCCAAATACAAGATGATTCTAAGATAATTGTGCCTTATTGGTAACTGCATTTACAGTAATAATCAGTAGTTCTCTATCATTTCATGAAGATAGGAATTGCATTCCCAAAGGCTGTAAAATTATGATACTGTTTTAAATTTTCAGAGATTATCTGAGATCAATAAGATGAAACTGAATAAGAGAAAATATAAAAGATTTATTTATATTTGTACTTAGGAATAAAAATCCCTGGAAAATTGAATAGCTGGGTTGAAAACGGATGGTAGAAAATCATCCAGGACCTGGTGTTGAAAAGGAACTCATGGAGCAGAGACTGCATGACAACTTAAAAAAGGTAATGACAGAAAAACCCCAAACCAACCAACCAGACAGTAAACAACAAACCCTAGAACAAAACAAAAAAACCCCACAAAACAAAAAAAGGATTTAATTAGTGACTGCAGTGTCAAATGTAACGCTGCAAACATTTATTTGATTCTCTTCATCAGCGGTTGAAAAATCTTATGCAGGGTTTCCTGTTTCATTCTGGCCTCTGGACTTCAAGAAGAAGTGGGACAATGTGTATAAGAAGTTGACAAAAGTAGCAATGGTAGAAAACATGGGAGTTTTGTGGATTATTGGACTATCTGAATTTTAAGAGTTTGGAATAAAAAATGTTGGGATGAGATGTGATTGCCCTATGTGTAAAAACCCTTTACATAAATGAAAGTATTAAAATTTGTGTTCAAGGAATTAGCTACCTTAGCCAAAGTGAGATTTAGTTAAGGCATATAGAGGAAAAGGTCTAGTTCGGAGAAACGACATAAAAAGAACTTTCTTGGTGCACGAATGAATTCTCTGTGCTAGAAGAGGATGTTAGAATGGGTGTTAGAATGGGTAAAACAAGCACAGGATTGTCTGACTTTTTTGGTGAGGGAGACAAAGTGGGTCATTTGATGTACTTTCTAGCAGTGTGTTTCTTTGTCTCTAACTTAAAAACAAGGTAGAAGATTCAATTTAGTAATATTTAATTCCAAGGGTAATGCATTTTTCTGTGTTTTTATTCCTACTCCCTGATGATGTGAGTTGATCCTTGAGTGCAGATCATTGTAGATGGAATTGGCACAGGGGCAGGAATATGCTGTTGCTGAGAGCCTTTGCCATGAGCAGTTTTCTAGGTGGATGTTTGGTTTTTTTTTAATAGCTGATGGTCATCACTCCCTACTTCAGTAGCACCTGCTAGGTACTTGTAGGAAGAGCTGATGGATGTCTTATCTTTGATCTGTTCTCTTCTGTAAAGGTACCTCCATATCTTTTAACTGTGTTTTACCTCAGAGGGTTCACTGTGAAAATGCAGCAGAAGACAACAATATTCAATCAAATTTAGGCTCAGTTAAAGCATGATTTTGTATTAAAATAACTTCCTGTTGTACTGACAATTCTGTTGGCCCTTGCAGTAACCACAGATGCAGAATCAGAATGTCTTCCCAAGGAAGAGAAACGTGCTTTTCCCCTGTAATTCATGGAAGAGCACATTTTTCTAACTGCAGCTTCTTTCTCTGTGTTCTTCTTTTGACATTATACTTCAACTTCTTTCTCTTCACAGAGTGGTACTGGGAAGTAGCAAATTTCGTTTTATTTAAAGTTAGAAAACAACACTTTGTTGGTGATTTTTGAGGACCTGCATAGCTTTCCCCCACACCAGCAACCAAGACCCTGGATCTGTAAGCAAGAGCAGGGAAGGAGCTAGACACACTAGATATTTAAAGGATGTGATAGAATTGAAAAAGGAGAGATCTCTTCTGGAGATGGAAGAATTTACTACAAACCACCAAATCAGGAAGCCAAAGACCTGAATCTAGGCAGACAGGCAAATAGGTCATCACCACTGCTACTTACAGGCCAAGTTAGATGCAACTTCTCTGTTTGGGTTTTATGAAAGTGGGTAATGGCATTTATCTCATCTCATAGGGGAGGTGTAAAGATAAATATGCTAAAGGGGGAATTGTGGCTATGAAGCTTCAGTAAAAGGAGTCTTTGCTAGATAATGGGAAACTGCCAGCACATTTTTATAAGCTGTCAAGTATATTTGGTCTAAAGAGTAAAATTAGGAAACACAAAACATGTAAATTACTTAGGTGTTCTTTTCACACCACTTCAGAAATTTGTTTGCTACGATCAAATATGTATGTGTATACACAAAATGTATACACACACACCTGTGTGTACACACAGTTTTTGTGTGGATATATATCTATATGGATACACACCTAGTGGGTGAGAGAGTAAAAGAGAAAATACATACTAATGGTGCTTGAACAGCCGTTTCCTACAGGTAAAAATGGAGCATCCAGAAAGATCTTAAGGTTTCGGTAATGGTCTAGATCAGAAAGGTAGAAAATGTTACATGAAATCAAAATAAATCCAAGAAGTGTCAATGATAGCAAAGAAATATCAGAAATGTTGTTAATGAGCTACGTATAATATAAATATTTGTGGACCACATGGATAACATGGGTACTGTAACTTCCTAACTTCCTGAACTCCCCACTCAGTGTTGGAAAGCAGGAGGTCAGGAAGTAACCAAGTTAGAATACTGCACATTACAGCATAGACTCTAGTCCCCCAAAGTACCAAGACAGTGGAATCATTATATTATTCTGAATACATTTTGAAATAGATGTATTAAATATTATTCTCCCTAAGTAAGGATCATTGATGCAGAAGCAATGAAGTTGGAATAATACTTTATGATTACGCTCATCTACATGATTGGCACAGTAGGCAAACAAAAATAGCTAACTGATTTGTATAGGGGCCCAGGAGAATATACATACTTTGACACTGCTGGAAAAGCAGAGTCTAACCCAGAACATGGTAATTGTGGAAACGTGGGATAAAAGTGCTTATTACTTTTGCCTTTTTGTAATTGAGTTGAGATTAATATTTTAATAACAGAAGATGTATTGCTGTAAGTCCTTGGGATATCTTTAAGTGAACCTTTATAAAAAGAAAAAAACATTCCTTATATATATATATTTTTTTTTTAATGTCAGTTCAGTGGTTTGTAAGTGTCTGACTCTAAATCAAGTAAAGGTACTGTGGAGGCTTTTTGGAAAAGTTATGAAGAACAAGGAAATTGTGTTGACTTTTGGTAGCATTTAAGTATGATACACATTCACACTACATAAGTAACATATCCTTTGGTAAATTACTTTATGTAGTTTGGCACTCATCCCTGTAATCTGTTTCTGAAAGGATTACTTGAAATATAGCAAACTTTGTTTTCACAACAACTTTCATTCATATGGTCACTCAAGCACCCCTTCAATTAAATACTTCGCCTTCTGGATACTTCCATTCTTGTAATAAGTTTTAGCTGTGTTTAAGGCTGTGGTAGACTTCCGTTGTAGTTAGCCATAGACCAATCCTGAATAGTTGTAATATCATTCATATAGTGGATGTCTGCCTTTCTCTGGTAAGTTGTTTACATTTAAACTGTTGCAGTAAAGAGAACTGATTTGTATTTTGTGCTTATGTTTATCAGTGTTGCAAGAGAAATATCTTCCACTTGGCAGAACATTTCTCAAGCAGTGCTATAGGTTTGACAGTTACAAAGAAGATTGGTACTGAGATTGGCAGTTACTGTGCAAGGAAGACTGACCTCAGGAGGCTGGAAACCCTATAGCTATTTTTAAAGTTTTCAGAAGCTCCTTTTGCACCAAAGAAAGTCTGCCTGAATGTTTGTTTAAATGGATTTTCCAGTAGGAATAAACCTTTAAAGCTTTCAAATGACTGTGAGGGCTTTCTCCTTTAGAAGACAGAATTCAAGATAGCTTTTGCTGGAAAACCCATTTAAAAGATTAGGATTTTTCATTTGAAAAGTCAAAATAAGGCTCTTAGAATTTAAATGACCATGGGGAATTCCCTCTTCCTATGCTTTTGCTCTCAGCCAAGATAGCACCCAGAACTATTATGTAAATGAGCAGGGAATCTGGATTAGTAGTCAGTATTTTACATGTGTGACTAACTGGGTTTTTTGGTTTATTTTGGATTTTACTTTGAGACCTATTGCTAGGTAACTCAACCAATATAATTGGAAAAAAAAAATTCACCTGTCTTCTCCTCTCCCATAGCTGGTAACTGTAGCACCAATAACTCAGTCTCCAGAGGATGAGCAGGGAAAGTTTTATTTCAGATGCTGATTCCATTGACATCAATGTGAGTCTTTCCATGGATTAGAGTAGGACAACATTTCATTTGTGAAGAGAGGAAGAAATCACTGTTTGCCTTCTAAAAGAAACCCAAACAATGCTGATCTTCTGAAAGCAGTAACAATAGCTTTGTATGAGCTAAAGTTGGGGGGGGGGGGGGGGGGGGGGGAGGGGAAGCAGTGTAGAACCTTGTCTGCACTCTGAATGACTTTTAGATGTTGGAAGTGTTAGACAATTTCTTTTGAGTGGGACATACTTGGTTTCTCTTGATTCTGTATTTACATACAAAAGCCTATCTCTGGGTCAGTGAAAATTATGATCATAGCTGTTGCATGAGATCTGCATATATTCCAACAAGCAGCCGAGGCTTTAGTGGCTTGCATATGCAACTTGCATAGCCAAGCTACTCAGTTTAGTTATACTCTTTGTATATTTATCACCTAAAGAAGGGTCACAGACTTCTGAATGGCTAAGAAGCCATGCTTCTGGATAACCCTGTCTTATAGCACTGACACATATCTGATGAGTATACTTTGTTTGCCCTGTGTTTTCTTTCCTGCTTCTCTTCTACCACTGAAGAGCCCTTACTGCTTATTCAGGATCTACAGTTCAATTTCTAGTGCCATGGTTTTAACTTTTGCTTCCAGATACTTTGATTGGTCACCTTCAGTTACTGTCAAGCATTTTTCGCTGGATTTTGGGTTTGTATGCTCAGGTCTAAAAAAAAAATAAAAACAATCTTCAGCTATCTTTTCATTCCAGAGGGAGGACGTATTTGTACAGACAAGGTTTGGGTCAGTCATTGAATGACATCTGAAGCTGGCACTTGTGCATTGTTTTGTTTTTTTAATTGTAGGTGATCATCTGGGGTACACTCTTTACTGTCCAATCAAGCAAGCATGAAGTAAAAGAATTTAAATCTATTTATAATGTACCCACCTTTTCTTTATTTCTGTAGAAAGTAACACAATCTGCTGCATTTTGCAAGGCTTACAGTGAATTTTCTCAGCTCTGTTTTGAATGTTGTGATGTTCTCTTCCTTGTAATTAATTACACCATCATCTCTTGCTTTATATCACTGCAACTTTTTAAAGCAAAAGGAATCTCCAGAAAGTAAAGAAATAAATACAAAGGTGCATAATTTATTTACAGAGCCTGACACTCTTACTGAGCTACCTTGAAGGATTCAAAAGTAGAAACTTATAAATTAAAAGACCAAGAAGATATCGAGAACAATCAAATATTAAAGGAATTAACAATGAAGTAAAGTAACTTACAGCCTGAATTAGAACTATTACTTCTTTTTTTCATAGTCTTTGGTTACCTTGGTTACCTTGAATTCAAAGTGACACTGATGATACCAACTTGATGCTGCTTCAGTTCTGCTTTGCTCTGTGGAAGAGGTGTCTCCACCTACTGTATAAATTTATCATGCTTCACTAAGATACAAGCTGCCAGACTTTACTTAATTTACTTTTGTTCTCCTTCAGAGGGTTCATATTCTTTGCATTTTAAGTTTCCTTGATAATAGGATGCTTCCGGCTTAAAGTTGTGTGGCACCTTTCCATATCATTTTGCGCCAGCCCAGTTCTGTATTCTTAGCTGCTCAGTCAAGGTTGCAGCATCCTGAAGTTTCTGTCACAAAAACCTGGACCAGAACTTTGTTCTTGCATAATGCAAGTGCCTTAAAGATTCGATCTTACCTGCAGCTAATGATCATCTGCCAGATAATTTGAATTTAAATCTGCATTAAATTGCAGAATATATATTTTGTTTTAGTTGAAAAAGTCAACTGTGTATATATGTGTAGCATACTCTCAGGCACAAACTGTGCTGGCTCTTGAAAAAAGCAAGTAATCAAATACTCAAATTACATATTTCTTTCATCCACCACACACTCCCTTATGAACCCTAACCCAGAAGGTACTGTTGACTCATGGGTTTAGAATGACATTGGAGTTCCTTAAACCTGTCCCCCCCCCCCACCCCGAGCCACTTAGATGGTTTGCCAAAGGTCATAAAACACATAATTTTTCTCTATTCCTCTTATTTAAATTTATCTCCTGTGACAGAAAGAGAGGTTTAGCAGCCATGTCTAGGCAAATGTAACGCATTTCAACCTCAGGATTGTGCCATCTAATTTTTCTCTAGCCAATGTTGCAGCTAATCAATTTCTTCTTGTTTTCTAGTGATTCTTTAAGTCACAACTGCATAGCATGGGCAAACAATTAACTGATTTATAATTTTAATGCATCATGGACAGTGTGCTCAACTCTATGCTGTAACGCTTAGGGCTAAGGCTGCGTTTTCAAGGTACAAACCTAAAGTCTGAGACAAGGCCAACATAAAGAAGGGAAAAAAAGAATCTAATGACTGCTGATCCATAGTCTGTCATCCAAACCTAATGGATATTTTCAGTCTCATGAATATATTCTTTGTAACTCTTAAATAGTACTAAATCAGTCATGAAGATTATGAATTGTGAAAATGAAATGCACTAATGTAGTGTTTTAAATTTTCATACCAATTTGAGTACTTGTGTGACCTTTACAAGATAAAATAAGCTTTCTGGGTTTAGTATGCACAATTCAATACACAGGCCAACTTTCAGTTCTAATGAGAGAGGAAGAAAAAGAAATATATCCATCTAATTTGTTGGGTATAGGTAACAGGTAACGGTGTTTATGTGCCACCTTATACATTCAGGTATTGATAGATGAACTCTGCAGATGTGTAGTCATGTCTACCACCCAAGTTTCTAACAGAGAACCTTGGGCTTTTTTCTGCAGATAAAGTCCTTACGGCTCAGAGGAGACTTTATAGAGGCTATTTTGATATTGTTCTGAGCTTTCCTGTACTCAATTAGTATGAAGGGAAAAAACCTGTGTTTTTAAATCAAGGGAGCTGACCTATAGTTCACTTGATGAAGATCTGCTGATGGGAAAGAAATTTCAATTTTAACATGAAACAGGTGGTCTAGGTAACTAACCAATATATGTAAATCATGGAAGTACTTAATATCTGTGGTTAAATTTATGATCTTGCTGGGACTGTGGAAGCTTCTAGAAGCAGCAAAGTGACAGCTTAACAGTCATTGTAACTTTCACAAGAACAGTTTATCAACCTAATAGGACAGTGTCTGGAAAATTAGTCATAGTACTTACCTTTAGATATTGTGAGACGTTATTAATTTCATTAGGTCTTTACTGTTTACATACTCTCAATTTTACTTGTCCTTATGACCTTTACTATCTTTTTTGCATACCATTAAGCCTCCCAATAATTAAAATTCTATCAGGATTTTGAGATGGGTTTTCTTATGAACTGTCACACATGCATTTCATTAATTGTTTCTGTTTCTCTTCTTATTTAAGATCCTATCTAAACAATATATACAAAAATTGTATATAAACAATATATAGAAAAATGTCTGATTTTTCTACCTGTGCAGAGGTGACAGCCATGAACCTATCAGTTTGTCTGGCATGCATACATTTATGCAACTATGTTAGTTTGTATTCTCTTCGCATTTTATGTCCATTTACTTGTTAGAATATGTATGCAATTAAAAATGAAAACAACACTGGACCTTCTTAGTATTGTGACAAAAAAATGTGTAGCGTATCTTTGCTTTGTATCACCCAAAGTTACAAATTTAGATATGGACCAGCAAAGATGTGAAAGTATCATAGAACATTAAAATCTGGTGATGATGCATATGACCTGTTTCGCAGTATTATTGAACTCTTAAGAGAGTAAAGTGCTAATTAAGTATTTCTAATTGCCAGTGCTTCTGGTTTGATGAAAAGTGCTGTGTGCTTTGAGGCATAGATAGCCATTCTGGATTTGCCATTCTGGGTGATGTTCTACGAATAGAGTTTTAGCAATGCTGCATGACAACATCTCTCACTGCTTGAGCACTGTACAAGCAGCTGTGTGTTTATCTCCTGCTTTTTCAGCTTCAGGTTTTGAACAATGAGAGATTTGGGATTTTAAAACTGCATTTTATTAAAATGATGCGTGATGTAAATATCTTCATGACTTTCTGCACAGAATATTTTTCCTTTCACAGTGCAAACCACTCTAAAGAGCAAGTAAGAATTTTGCCCCAAAATCTGGTTCAGTGTAGCCATACAACTGGTTGTGTACAGGTTTCAGGGCAGCTCAAGGAATAAATGTAAGGACTATAAATAATCTACAAATAGTTTATAGTTTGCCTTAGTGTTTTCACCGTTCTCAATACTACAGTCTCTTCAGAGCAAGCATACTTTAGTATGTGAGTGATTTGCATTTAATATTATTGCACAGAAGATGGCTGTCTTGCTGATACTGTGCTTTCTCTTTTCTTTAACATCCTGAAAGTTTCTGGTTGCTAGATACTTGCCAAATAAATCCACCTGTTAAATAATGTTGGGGTTTTCTGGTGTGTCATGGTTTAATTCCAGCCAGCAATCAGGAACCACACAGCCACTCACTCACTTTCTCCCTCTCCCAGTGGAGGAGGAGAATTGAAGGATAAGACAGGGAACTTATGGATTGAGATAAGAAATATTTAATAATTTAATAGAAATGAATAAAATAGTGATACCAATAATACTAATATTACTTCTAATAATATGTAATAAGAATCCTATTACTACTAATATGTAATAAAATAATGGAAAATAAAACACATTATGCAATTGTTCTCCACCCGCTGACCAGGTCCCAAGTAGCAAGAGCCAGAGCCAGAAAGCCCGAGAACCAGACCAAGCCCAAGAGAGAGAGAGCATCAAGGGCAAGCCCCAAAAAGCAAAAGAGTGCCACCAAGTGAGCGAGTGTGAGAGCGAAGGAGAAAGCCAACATAGCCCCTGGTCCACCCCCAGTTTATATGCTGAGCAGGATGTCATATGGAATGAAATATCCCTTTGGTCAGTTTGGGTCAGCTGTCCTGGCTGTGTCCCCTCCCAGCTTCTTGTAGCATACAGACACAGACATCATTTCCTTAGTCTGTGGACCATCTTTGCTAAGTGTCCATAAAGTGTGCATTAAGTTATGTAGTCTGTGACTGGGTCCCATCTGTTATGGTGGCCATCAGGACAGGAAAGGTGGAGTGGTGCATGGGATCATTGGGCACCAAAGCCGGGTCAGGTCACTGTTGCACTTGCAAGTCTTGTCCTCTGTAGGTTCAGGTGATTTCTGCTACAGTAATTCCTACAACACACAACTCAAAACAGGGGTTAAATACAGCACTTAATGTCCATCATACATTTTAATGAATTGCCTATTTTCCCCCAGAATCAAATCCCCTTGAGGTACACATGAGACTTCCCCATTTTCTTGCATTAACCGCCAAGTGCACCCAGGTCCTTGAGCAAAAGCAATTCCACGAATGGGTTTGCCTTTGCCTGAGGCAGGAATAACACATATGTTTTCCCTAGCATATTTTTAATATTCACTATAGTGAGTTGATCTCCTTCTACAGTATGTAAAAGTTTTGATTGGGCAGGGCCAACATGACTGGCAGATCCCCTAGTGTTGACTAACTGGCTGGCTTTTTTGCTAACGGTGTGTCTCAATGTTTGTGAGTCCCACCCCCCATTGCTTTCAGGGTGGTCTTTAACAGTCCATTTTTGGACTGTTTTGGGAATGAGTCCCATTGATTCAGTTCTTTCTGGGGTGCCGTGTCGCCACAGGACTTGCTTTTCAAGGCCCAGGATAGTATTTCAGGCAGTGGCATGGGGCACAGGATACGTATCTAGCCATCTGGTGGTTGCTTCCACCATTGTGAGCACATGGCACTTGCCCTGGCGGATTTTGGAGAGTGTGGTATAGTCAATCTGCCAGGTGTCCCCATATTTATATTTCAGCCATCGCCCCCTATACTAAAGAGACGTCAACCTCTTGGCTTGTTTGATTGTAGCACGTTTCACATTCATGGATAACCTGTGCAATAGTGTCCATGGTCAAGTCCACCCTTTGATCACCATGAGAACGTGGTGGTTTGTTGGTTTCTTTGAGGTGGTGTTTTGCTTTATTTTTAGCTAGTGAAGTAGCTGTGCTACAGAGCTTATAGGTTTCAATTAACATTTTCTGGCATGTTATATTCTGTCCTGGAGTCTGACAGTTGCAAAGGAAAGGGAGTCTTGTGTAGAGAAAGGAAACAAAGTTTTGTAGACTGTTCTTTGAACAAGCATTGTGAAACTGTTAGGGGAACCATCTAATAGAAAAATCTGTCAGAATTAAGATACAGCTTTATAGGAGAAGAATCTTGGCTTAAACGTGAGAGCTGTTTACAATCCCCAGACAAATCAGATTTGATTTTATTTTATTTTATTTTATTTTATTTGTACCCCTTAGGTTGCATTTCTTAGTAGCATGTTCTCTGCAGAAGTTGGGTTTTAATGCCAATGCAAATGCAATGATAAAAAATAGGATGAGACTCTTTAAAGTAGCAACAATGTATATTAGATCTTTTTTTGTCATTCTTTATGCAAGTTTTCTTTTGACATTGTTTCTGACTGCTCTCCAAGTGTTCTGAAGAGCCCAGTGGCCTGAGAAATACTGTGTTTTGGACTAAAGTTGCAAAATGGTCCTAATTGTGGCAAAATTGTGTGCTAATTTCCAAACATTGGCAGAAACTACAATTAAGAGTATAAAAGTTCAGTAAATTAGTAAATACAGATTTTTATAAGGTCATTTTGAGAAAGAAACCAGATATTAGAAAAGGCCCTTTTATTTAGTCATGTAAGAAATCTGAGGAGCTGTGAGTAAGGATCTAGTTCCATTTGGGCACACCACACAGAAGCGAAAGCTCAGTATTCGTACAATTCAAGCTGGGTTGTATTGGGCTTGTGTGGCAGGGTTTTGGTAGCAGGGGAGGGACTACAGGGATGACTCCTGTGAGAAGCTGCTAGAAGCTCCCCTGCCTTCAAGTCAGTCCCGCCCCTGGCCAAGGCCCAGCCAATTAGCACCTCTGTGATTAACATGTAAGAGAGAAGTGGCAGTGAAAGAGGAGTGGGATGGGAGAGATACAATTATGCAGACATGGAGGTCAGTGAGGAAAGGACAGGAGGAGGAGGAGGTGGTGGTAGCCTGGAACAGAGATTCCCCTGCTGCTCATGGTGAGAGGGTGGGCTGTCCCCTTGCAGCCATGAAGGCTTATGGTGCAGCAGAGACCTTCTCATAGCCCAGGGAAGACCCCCCATGCCAGAGCAGGTGGTTACACCCAAAGGAGCCTCTCTTGTAAGCCCGCAGGTGAGCAGTCTCCTCCTGAAAGATGGTACTCCATTGAAGGGACACACACTAGAGCAGTTTGTGAAGAAAACTGCAGTCTGTGGGAAGGACTCATGTTGGAGAAGTTCGTGGAGGACTATCTTCTGTGGGAGGGACCGCACGTTGGAGCAGGAGAAGTGTGTGAGGAGCTCTCCCCGATGAGGTGTGAGTGGCTGTGTGTTGCTCTAGTTGCTGGCTGGATCTAAACCATGACACTAGTGTAGGTCACAGTAAATGTTTTGCTATGCTTTCAAAATATGGAATAAAATGTGCTTATTTAAAACCTACAGAGGGAATAATTGTAGCTGAGCTACTGATCAATGTTTATTGCTATACTATTGATTTATGTTGAATTCATTCAAATTAAATTTTGCTGACAGTCTTCTCCGATGATTTCTCTAGAGTTTCATCCATAACACTTTAATATACTTTTAAGGGAAGAAGTGCATTTCCGTATTAGTTAAATTTGAGGAACTGTTGAGAAACTGTTGTCTAAAGGAGTGAGATATCAGGTCACAGGTCCTTCTTGTTTCCCCTATACAGTTGTGTCTATTTGTTCCCTCCGAGGTTTATTTTTTTTTCTGCCTTTGAAAATCTCATGTCCTCTACTTTCACTCATTGTTGACCGTGCATTAGGGATGGTTTGGCTCTCATTTGTAGAATGGAAGTCTTAGTGCTTGAAAAGTTTGTATTGTCTACTTGTTTCTCTGCCTCCAGCCTTTTTCTGTGGAGTTGCTTCAGTACCTTCAAATATCTAGGAATTGAGCCAATTAATGGTGTATCGATTTTTTTTGTAGGGTGACCACCAGGAGCTGAAGCATCTCAGATTATATGTCATAACATAATTTGGTGCAAATTAGCTGGCAGCTGCTCAGTTTAATGTTTTCAGTCACAGATGTTTTGGGCTGAAAGTGAGACAATAGATACTGGAGCTAAAATTGTGGAGGAAAGTCTTCTTGTTTCAGGGCCCTCAAGCATATGCAGACCTGAAACCTCAAAGCAAGTACTATGTCTTTTTGATCCTAGTATTATGTATATTGCATTGTGGGCAAAATCTGTCAATCAGTCAAGCCTGCTTCATTGGTTAAAGTCTGTTGGAATAGTTGACTGATGTGTTGCTTGCCTCTGTTTCCCTTCTTGCATAACCAGTTTCTATCTCTGCACTCACAGATTTTACTTATTATATCTGTTGTGGTAATTACTGTTTATAGGAAGAAGTTCTTATAAATGTCAAAACTAACATGAGAGCACATCTAGAACATGGGACATTAGTCCAGTAATTAAAAAAAAAAAAAAAACCCAAACCAAACAGACAAATGAGTAAAGTGTTTCTTGTCTGCTTCTACCCTGTGCCATTATCCTTTCAGAACAGAAAAATACACCAAATCAAAGATGAGCTTGTCTACATAGTAAAATAGGCAACATGATATGTGGAAAGGATTTCCAAAGCCCCCTTATGAAATATGCACTGGTCATAGTTTCTCCTACCTGCAAGTAGATACTGCTCTGAGATCTTTTCCATCTCATTTAAATACAAGAAACAAGAAGAAGTTATGGTAAGCAAATGCAGTGAGAAGCATGTGATGAGGGGGTGGGTGGGGGGAAGTTTGAGAAACTCAAATCCACTAATACTTAAGAAAGATCCAACTCCTAAAGACAACTGTTTTCTTTCTCAAAGACACCTTGGTTTCCCTCCAGCAACCAGATTTTAGTGTTCTCTTTTTCAGTTTTGCTGTTGCCTGTAGCCATCTTATTTTAATGAGCAGTTTGAAATCTTGGGGACGAGTTGAACAGTTAGCTCTTAGAAGCATATCAAATCTAGAACTCATCTTTCAAAGATTTTTAAGGACAGCTCTAGAAGGTGAATATGACTAGGGGAGTGATGAGTTAAAAGTGGTGCCCTGCAGCTTTATTCCAAGTGTTTTTATTATTTTTCTTTAATTAATATATGTAACAGATTTAAACTGAACAAGAGATAGTCATGAGGTTTTACTAAGCTTAATCCAACTAGTTTGCTGCAGCAACCTCTTAACAGTCTCAAATACAGCTGGGTTGAAGAGTTCAGGTTCACATTTACATACAGGGTGTTTGACTGTTGACTCAATTTAATTTCTGACAGCCCTAAATGCCTTAATGGAATACAGACATAAGTGCAGAGACTACTTGCTTTTAACAGCTCATCCTATGAGGCATACAACCCTTGATGGATGCATGTAGAAAAACACTGAAAGGCTGAGCCAGTTTTGTTTCCTGCCATTCATTTGAAGGGAAAGGAAAAGTGTGTTACCATGTACTACTGTGTCCTTAGGGCTGCACCATTGTGTGATGGCATTAAGCCTGACCTGAATCCAAAGACCAGTGATAACTTTTTGTTAACCATTTTTATATGGTCAGACTGAGGGAAAGAACTGAAAATAACTTGAAACAAAAGAAGAGAATATAGGCTTTTATAGTGGTGTGGGTTTTGGTTTTTTTTTTTCATTTGGTTGGCTTGGGTTTATTTGTTTGTTTTGTTTTGGTGGTAGTTTGATTCTTTATGATATAGGCCTCAGAAGGTTTAGATTCTTCTCTTTTTTTTTTTTTTTTAATTGCCAGTTATGTCAATTCTTTTGCTGGAGATCTTCCCAGGGCTCATAGGTCCTTTGGCCCTTATCACTTTGTTGCCTAAGTCCAACATTAACTCTGTATGGTTCTGAAGACATAGTTTTTGAGATTTCCAATGTATATTTATCGGGGGGGGGAAAAAAAATCATAGATTTTTTTTTTTTTCTGAGGGGACTTTCTCTTTCTCTCCAACGACACTCATTATTTACTCAGTTTAAAAACACAGAAAGTTATAAATAATTTACTACTTCCTGGTTTTGCATATCATTCAGATATCCATGTGATGTAATAATGCTATCAAGGGTAAACCTGCACTTAGCAGATGGCCTCCAGAGCCCTTAAAGATAGGGTGCAGAAGAATCAGGCATTTTAATGCATTAAAATATTTAGTATGTCTTAATTTTATTAAATGTATATATAGTTTACATTTTATTTATTTATTTTCTTCCAATATGGACTAAAAACAATAAATGAAAGAGAAAAGCATTTTGATGTAACCAGTAGGGAATATGATGGTCACTTGAGATGTGAAAGGTCCAGCTCAAAATGATGAATGAGTCTTTAGCCCTGTCTCAACTAGAATTTTCAGAAAGTTTCAGAATCTTTCATGACCGATTGCCATTTCTTCTAATTTAATGCCTTTGTTTGAATAACATTGTTTGGAGAAAACGTGTTCCTGAAAAACTTTGAGACACAGCAGAATACAACAGGTGCAAATAAACTAAACACAGCAGATGACAGTATTTGTGTATTGTTATTTCTCATGTCAAGTATTAAATTCAGGGAACTGTGTCTTTCAGGTGCACTTAGCAGATAAAAGCTGGTTGACGTTTCAAAGCATTTGTTGGATTTCCAGGTTAGCGTGCAGTCTGGGTCATTAAAAACCATCAAGCACGTGTATCTTGGCCCACAGGAAGGCAAGGTACTTTGCTGTCAGACTCTGGATGTTATGCCAGCTCCCTCCTGGCCTCTTGTCATTGAGGTAGGCACATTGCTGTCAGAAATTTTGGCAGGAGTCATGCTCCCCTCAGTGTCTGTGCGACTGCTAGATGAGCTGTTAATGCTGTTCAGGTTTGGATCCAGGCAAACTAAAGTTGGTCTTCGGAGTGTGTAACCTGCAGGTGCCAGTCACCCTGTATGTCCACCTTTTGTGGTACTCTGACAGTTGCAGAAGCTTCATGTCAGCCCTAGGATGGTTACAGTCTTTCTAGTCTGATGCTCAAAAGTTGCCTGAATATCAGCTTTGTGAAGGTTTCACATGTTTTTTGTCATCTTCCAGAAAACTGTGCGTTGCCCTGTGTGTTCTTACAAGTGAATAGAATGAACTTCAAAGACAAATTATTTTATTTATTCTTTTGGCAATTCTCGAAAGCTCTGGAAACATTCTCAGTTTTTCTCAACCTAAAATTTAGCACATCATTGGGACTGTACTGCGAATGAATGGGGGGGGGCGCGGGGCAGGAGCCAAACCGTAAGAGAACAAGAAACCCGTACAGTGGAAAGGCAATGAGCATCAGTATAAAAACACAAGAGACATGTTTGTTTCACACTGACACTTTTAACTACTCCTTGAAGAAAGGTTTAGCAACTGTCACTGTCATTTGAGTCAGTTTGACATTTTGCTGGAGGAACTAACAAAATAGATCTCAGTTATAACTCTGACTTTTATTTCTACTTCTGTGGTAGTAGTAGAAGCAGTATCATCAAGGTCTCTGGTATTTAAGGTTTCCAGTCCCCAACACAACTGCACTTTTTTTCCTACTTGAAAGTTTGGACGTGAATTTTTTAGTTGTTGTTGTTATTGTTATAATGTACTGGTGCCCAAACATGCTAATTCTTCTGAAATACGCAAGTCACCTCACCTTCAAAGTCAAGTGCGCTATATATAAGGTTTTAATTTTTTCCCCACCGGTCTTCCTTATCCCCATGAAACACTGTTGACATCAGAAAGCCGGCTAAAGAGAAAATGTACATTTGGCTTTACAGTTCCAATTATGACAGGGGCAAGCATCATCTTGTTTGGATCGGGAAGCAAGTACAAGGGCCATTGCTTACCACTGAACAGTAGAGAAAAACATTTTTCTAATCCTAGTCCCTGTGGACAGCTTTGGTCTTTTAGCACTCCCATGCTACACAGAGTTCCAGCTATCCTTTTTTTACCCTCTTGTTTGTTGCACAAGGTCATCTTACAGAAAACAGCCTCAGGGAAAGATTTTACAATATTCTTGCAGAATTAATGCAGATCCATAGAAGAATTTCTGTGCAAAGGAGAGCCTAGTTCTAATTTTTTATTTTTATTTTGGGTCATTTAATTCTGATTAGAAGGTAATTTTTGGGCATCGGATAAAATTTTGCCTACAGTTCAGGTGGCAGTTGTTTGTCTTGTTGCCTAACACTGTAAGCTGTATTTCTGAGCTTTGCAGGTGAGAATTCATTATAGTAATATGCTACCATTTAGACATGTTAATTACAAAAACCACCTAAATTTAGATAGGATACAGGCATCTCTGCTTTGTGATACATATTCTCACGCTAAATGAGTATGGTTTATGTTAACATAATTAATAAAATAGGAATTAAATACATGCAGGCTATTGTTTCTATGTCAGTAAGTATTTGTGTTTGGTGTTACAGAATCTCCTGTCATTGAAAGTCTATATTTCTCTTTCTTTTTTATCTACATTTCAAGCTTCTCAGACAAAAATCATTAGCTAATTCTCAAATTATTTGCTCCAGTTTCCTTCTCTAATTGCTGAATGCAAACCACCCTTTCAACAAATTTCTTTGACCCATCCAACCCACCTGAGTGTTAACCGGAACAGATAACCATCTGCTACATTAGGTAAAATTTTGGATATCATCCTTAATCACTTCCTGGTGTCAGTGATGAACCATTTTTGTTGAGGAAGAGAGAAAAGGGAAGAAGAGATTGTCTCCTGGTTGTTAGGCCAACATTTGAGATTATCTTTATTATTGAAATTTTCCACCTTCTGTGTTGTTTGTTCAGAGCATATTATCTGGTACCAGTGACAGTGCAGTAAGTTAACAAGCTGGTAGAGCCAGTTGAAGATTTGGCTTTCTTAAAATGACATTTCTGTTCTCACCTGAAGGCAGTTTTGAGAGACAAGTGTTCTTGACTTACAAAGGTATGTGCTAATATATACTTACAATACAACCAGCTTCTCCTGATGTCACACTTGTTTTGTTAGTTGGCAAAAATGTGGAGAAAAAGAATTGGAGAGATGGGTGGCTTAGTGTCAAGCTGACTATGGCTGTACATTACGTGAAGCTGTACATGCCCCAGACACAAGTACTTCTATATACAATGGAGTTGTAAGGGCTTCTGGTTCTAACACCCCATGGCAGGCAATTAGAAGAGAGAGCTGACAGCAGGACTGCTGTCACATGCAATGGAATAGCTTTTTTTATTCCAGAAGAGGCATGTCTGCCCTCCAGGCCCATCTCTAGAGGTCAGTGTTGCTGGCTATCAGCCATAATATTAAATGCAGTACCCATGCAGGGTTCCATCCTTGGACCAACTGAGTGACAGAAGCATTCAGGAGACACAAGGCTGAGAAAAAACATTTTCTCACACCATTAGTAGTCATGGCAGTGCTCAGGTAAGCTGAGTACCCAAGTTCTTTCTGATTTATGACTGACAGCTTTTTTTTATTACTATGACAAGAGATGAAATTTCAGACATTGTCTTGCTAGTGAAGTGCATGTAGGAGAGGAATCTAGATAACCCAAATGTAGCCGTTCTTAAACTGGTTTTATGTGTTATGGTGCGGATTTATGCATTCATCTAGGCTGTAGAGAAATATATCTAGGTGAGAGAAAACACATCCTTTGAACTGAATTCTATAAACTTTTTACTATAAGGTTTTTCTAAAATACTTTTTTTTTTTTTAACTAATACACACCCTTTGAAGAGCTAATTACATCTGAGTGAATCCTGCAGTTTTTCTGTCCTAGGGTTTGCACACATTCTGTAATGCAGAACGTGATGTTAAGTGAGCTTTATGCTGGTTATTTTGTGTTTGGCAGGTAGCAGGTGTTTGCTTTACTCTTGTCTGAATTATGCTTTAATAGCAAAGACACATGCTGCAACAGCACAGTTAACTGGAAAATGAAGGCCTTTTTTACTTTATTAATAAAGTGTACGGGAGACAACTCAAGCGCTATGAATATTTTAATGTTGTAACCTGTTGGCAAACCTATTCTTTAACAGTGGGTGAGCTGCTCTGAAATGAGTTGGTTAACATCTGAATGAGAAGTGCAAGTCTTCTGGCTGCACTTTTCTTTCTTGTTTTTTTTAAGGTTATTTTATTCTTTCAAATAGACACTGAAATCCTATATGGTTAGATACCATAAATGGGATGCTCAGCTTATTGTAAGTGAATGAAGTTAACTTTGTATTTTAGAAACATTCTGCAGGAAAAGGTAGCCATAACTTTTGTGTCATTGAAGAACAGCAAAATCCGACTGTGTATAAATTTCATTTTATTATACAGAACCAGTGTAAGCACTGAATCCAAAGGACAGATCTTTAGCTACTCTTCCTTGTTTGTGACGATAAAAAAAAAAAGCCACCGGGGCTTCATAGATAACATTAACTCCCTCAAAATTTGATCGCTATTAGACCTGAATAATTGACATCAATTTGTACCTTTCATTTTTATGTGGATTAAAATAAGCCAACAATGATATAGCCCAGGTGATTGCACAAATTATAGTTAAAGATCCTTGAATGTACAGACAGGTAGATAGTGCAACAGTAGACTAATAATGTCTGACTGTATTTTTAATTTGTTATACTGTTCAAACAACAATGAAGGATTACATAATCATCTAAGATTTCTTTCTCTGAAGCCTGTGAAAAACCACATTCTGCTATGTGGCAGAGCTTGTCCTGTCTCGAACATAAGGTATGCAGTTTGCTGGTCTAATGAATGTAGCAGTATGAAAGCATTCACCATTTTTCTGTATTGGAGCTGGCTGATGTTGAATGTCTGATTATTTGTGCTCTGGGTCTTTGGTTGGTGGTTTTTTTCCTTTGATTTTTAACTTTGATTCCCCTTTTAACCTCACTGTGACATCGATGTAATTCTTTCTTTGTGCCTTTAGAACAGATGTTTATAATCATTGGTGGAAAGTAGTAGTTTGAAGGGATGTTGACAATTCAAAATCTTGTCATTTTCAAAAAGATCAATTTCACAGGCATTTTGGAAACTGCATCTAATTCTGGGTTGCCCTGCCCATTTTGTTGTGTTTTTATAAATGCAATTTCATGTGGTTTATGTCCCTTCCTGTGTTGTTTAAAATAGTAACATACCAATGAAAGAGGTGTGATAATTGCTGTATAAGGAACTATAGGTGTAGTTCATAAAGTAAATGTAAGGAATGAAAGAATACCTGATTTATTTTTTTCTTTCCTGTCAGCTTTTATATTGTATGTATTTGTATTAATATAATGTGTAATGCTGATAAAGTGGCACTCGTCTTCAAATGAACATCAACCTTTTTTAACTGAAGAGAATCCATTCAATACACTGTGTTTGTAAATGGGTAACTGTGACTAACATCTTAAAGAAACATTACAGTTTGGAGTGGCCAACTGCAAAGAAAAACTGTTGGCCCCTTTTTCTGGAAACATGAACTTTTTTTTTTTTGAGCTAGAAGGCAAGCATGGTAATTTAGATTCTGCAGTTTCAGAATTGTAAAACATCTTTGGGATTTACTGAAGAGAGAATGGTGTGCTGTGTGAGTTGCAGTTGTACTTGTTCACCTTAATGAGGAAGCTGTGTGAGCCTCGGTCTGATTCTATTCTGTACAAATGGAAATAGTTTTGCAGCAAGGGCATAAAGGTGTTTCTAACCAGGAGCAATTCACAGTCTGAATCATTTAAAGCTTGGTAAACTACAGTCAGCATCAGATTTTTTTTTTTTCTTCTTTGCTCTAAATGAAAACCAATCAGAGTTAGTATTTTATACAGAAACCAGGCAATTGCAAGATGTTTCAATTTTGATAAGGAACTGGTGGAGATGAAAACTGCACAGAAGCCAGGCAGGGTTCCAACAGAAACCTTCCTATCAGAGAGGAGGTACTCTCAGAAACTTGCCTAGTTTCTTGCCAGTTCTTTTTCTGCATGCTTGGCAACTGGCCTGAATGATTGCAGAGTTTATTCTTTGTAACCTTCCAAATCTATTCCCGGCCAATCTCCTTCACCTATATGTTCCTCTAATCTGTGAGCCCTCCTCTGGAACTGGTGGGTGTATGCTTTTCATTGCCTTGACTCTTCATTCTTCTCAGTGGAGAAACCTTGCTTTCAGTTCCCTGAAACCCCTCCATGCCCTACTGATGCAGAGCACAGATCTTGCTCTCATTAGGCTCGATGTTTCTCAGACAAGAAAAATGTTCCCCAAAGGTGCCATAGCTCTCTAGTATTTATGATCAGGATCACTTTTAGATGAGGTTTTCCCATCTGAAAATCTACCAGGTTTTTTCAGATGTTCTGTGCTCCTTCTCTAAGACAAAGTAAATTTTTGGACCTCTAAAAAGAGCTCAGTGAGGCAGTCTTAGTACTGCCACACCTAGTCTGCACAATGATGCAAGAAGGATAAAAATAAAGCCCAAGAGAATCTTGCACTGTGGAGGTATTCCACAGTATCTGTCTTTGAAGACTTGACTTAGGGGTATCAAAGCAGCAGTGAGCTAGGTCTCTTGTGGAACGGGAATACATCTCTTGTAGCTACCTCAAAGCAAGACGAGAGTGAAAAATAAGCCGAATCAAATGAAAGAGATTAAATTTCTGTAATTCAGTCCTTACTGGAAGATAGCTGTGTAGAAGAAGAAAACTTCTAAAAAGTATACTCTGCAAGAATCCTTCATACTAGAATTACTTGGGTTGATCTTAGCTTTGAGTGTGCCAGTACAGAGAAGCCTTTGACAAAGAAACTCTTTAGTATTCACTATCGGTCTGGTGGTTAGAGGTGCTGAGTACCCAGAATCTCACACAGAAGAGGTGAATGGAGAACATCTCAAATGCCTTCTAAAAACACTGCTTGCATACAAGTGTATGCTTCACTCTAGAAATCAAAGCAATATGATTTTACTTAGACTGTTACATGAAGTACATTTTCCTTTTTTTATTAAGAAATAAGATGCTGAGACAGTGTTCACACCTGTCAGACATGGAACAGACCAAGGGAAGTGTTTCAGGTTCCAAGTATGAGGGATATCAGAGAACACCCATAAAAGTGTCTGCAGATGAAAACATCTTAGAAGGAAAAATGCAGAGTGTCCAGACAGCATGGTGCAGTGCTCCAGAGATTATTTGATATCTAAATAAGGTAATTTGAGTACTAGAAGCCTTAAACCCATATTATTTTATTTGGGTTTTTCTGGATGGGGAAGTATATACTCTGGGTTACTACCCTGTACTGAAGCTATAAGATCACTTGCTGTTAATTTCCTTCTGTGTTAGTACGTTATCAGTAGACCAGAATGGTCTTAAGTTCTTGATTGCAGAGATTAATATTACTAGATTCAGTATTACTAGGCTTTCAATAAAGTTAGTAGCTATTGAGTTAGAGAGAAACTTAAAAGCTTGTCTCCAAAGGCAAATTTACTTTTATAAGATTAATGGTACCTGGTGTGTATGTGTGTTTATATATGTATATGTGACTTTTACAACAAAATCATCTGTTCCCAAATGAGTGGAGGTGAAATGAATCCAATACGCGATTTCCGAGTTGGTGACATAAATTCTATTAGAGCAGCATGCCCCTAGGAGGAAAGAAAGATGCGAATTTTTAATCTCTTCTGGCTGCTGGGGAGATGAGTTGGGAGGTGATAAAGATTATATCCAGGTCTTATTTTGATTTCGTAGACAGCAGGGAATGAAACTTTTCATAAACTTGGGCTGCAAAATTCCCACTTGGAATCAATGTTTGTACAGCAGTGTCAGAATGCTGCCTCTTGGTAACCAGAAATAACAGTGAGTACTAACCTTTAATGGATTAAGAAAAGTCATCGAGTACATTTCTAATGACAGCAACAGAATATTGTCTGGAGTCTGAAAGCTTTTCAGAAGGTTATGAAATTGTGCCTGATGGGCAGGCTTCAGCGGTAGGTGAGCGCTTTCAGCAATTTTGTCATCAGCTGTTTGCTGTGTGCTGGTTTTTCCCACGTTATCTTCATTAATGTCCGACACATCGAGGAGAATTACATTGAACGATCTGCAGTAACAGCCTGATTCAATGCCCAGTGAAGTTAATGGATGTCTTTACACAGGCATAAGTTGATTTTTTAGATTCCAGATGCTCTTCATTGCATATTGTAATCAGCACCATTGTTCTCAGAGAAGAGAAATGACATCTCTGAAAATGGAAACGGCATATCTGCAAAACAATAGAATTTTTTGCTGTTGCACTGGGACTGATTGATTTCAGTCTTAATGTACTATTTCTATTCTAATTAAATAAAGCCGGACTAAGTCTTATGATACAAAGTGTTATTTTGAAGTCCTCTTATAATAAGTAAAAACATGTATTCCATGTTACTAAGTCTTTACATAAAAATCCTTACAATGTTTTTCATTATTAATACCTAATATTGGAATCATCAAACTAACCTGTAACATCAGTCTACAGTCTAGCCATGCTGCATGATGTCATAATGGTAATTATTACAGGTAAAAATGTAATAAAATGGCAAGTATGCAGTCAGTAGACATTCATATATAGGGCAGGTCTAGACTGATGCACTTCTAGAAAAGAAAACTGATAAATACACTAAAGCTTTTCTGATTTTTGGCTGTTGGATGATAACAGCAAGCAAATGTTTCAGAGAGAAATTCAAGCTAAGATTTCCCAACCCCCTGAATTCTCCCTTTGATAAATTCATTTGCATTCCCTTAGAATATGGACATTTACTAATCTTCCTTGAGTCGCTAGACAAATCTGAGGTCAAGATGAGTTCCACTTTAGCATTGCAGTGGTGATGGATGACACTTAGCCCAAACCACTGTAGTACCAAAAGATTGTATAGTTCTTCATGTACTTATCTTCATACAATTTATGTGAGATTTGAAAGTGACTTTTATCAGAAGGCTGTGGGAAAAATGTTATTTTTCTTCACAAAAATAGGGCCAAAATATAAATGATGATCTATTCTGCTTTTATCTCTATTTGCAAACAGCCAATGATGATTTAATTACGTTGATTTAAATCTGATGTAGGTTTCCGAATTGAGTTGATTTATAAAAATAGAGAGCTTTTTCCATTAATGCTTGTGCCACTTCTTCTAAGCCCCATTTACTTCTCCACCTATTTATTTGTGTTCAGGTTGCAAGAAAGTGGATGTAGAAGGAGCACAGCAATTAGGATTTGTCATGGAAAATAAATAGATATGCAACTCTAAGGTAATACTGCAGCTGGAAACCAGGGAAACTGAAGCCACAATTTCTTTTAAATAACTTTGTTTTGAAGAAGTCATTCTAAGTGTGGAACTGTGAGTAAAATAGAAAACATATAGACTGATATGTCTTATTTTGTTACCTTTTTCCTATTTAATTTTTAAGAATCGTATTTATATTCTAAAGGCAGGCTAGGATTTATAGTAATGTTTGAAAAACATGTTAGAGATTGCAAGAGAATGCAAAAGCTTAGTGGATTTAGGAATAGATGGGAGATAGTGTGGTAAATGGAGCAGAGAAAAAAATTGTAGCTAAGGCTGAAAGGGAAAGAGAGGATGAGAGAGTGCAAAAAAAGGATCCAAGCATTAGTGAACAGAACACAGAAAACCAAGATTAAAGAAGAAATTAATGAGACTTTTTAAGAGCACCCACGCTTGATTGTGTCTGAGGTCACATAACAAGTTTCTTTCAGGGACATTTCCCACAGGATGAAAACAGTATTATTTGGTAATCAATCCTATTACCCAGTTAGCAAGTTAAAGTTGAAGCATGTAGGTGTGAAAAATTGCCAAGGGGAATTTGTTCTTTTGTTTCCAAACTCTGCAGATGGTGCATCCTGGAAATTTCAGGATATTTTGCTCAATAATCCCTTAAAAATTCAGGAGTTTTTGTTGGTTGTTCTTTTTGGTTTTGTTTTTTTTTTTTTAACTCATTTGCAGTGGGTCATGATCAATGCAGAACACACCGTCTGGCCTTTTAATACCACTCAAAATGTTTGTCAAAGAACTCAGCCTTGGCAGGGCATTTCATTTTTCCCAATTTCTTCATAAATGTGTAGAGTTGAAGTAAGATGGTACTCCTCAATAATCTAGCAAATCTTTTGTAGTGCTGTGGTGTCATCACATGCAACATAAGTTTGGGAAGCAGTAGTAAATTTTAAAAATCTCTTGAAGCATAACCTGCTGATCAGGGGGGTAGCCTGTGAAAAGTCCTGTAACCTTACGTCAACATCTTCCTTCTGTCCTCCTGGGAGGAGCCATCCTGTCTACTCAACTTTTTTTTTTTTTTTTAATGGGTGCTCAAACTTTCCTGAAATGGATTAATAGGCTTCTGGTTGGTTGGTTTTGGTGTTTTTTGATACCAGTCTTCCCAACATCATTTATTTCTTGTTTGATTCCCTGTCATTGCAATATCCTAGGGGTGTTTAGAATCCTGTCTTCATTCCTGAAGCTTGAGGGTTAAAAAGAGTATTGTGATGCAGTCTGCGTGATTGATAAAAAATAGATAGCGCAGTCTTTCCTGTTTTGTCTTGCAGGGTGACTTGCTGCCATCCATCGCTTTGACAGCCTCTCCCTTTAGGTTGCAATTTCAGTCTTCCTTCCAATGTGTGTAGGTCAGTACACTGGCACCTTATCTTTTTATCATCTTTTGATTTCATTCATAGTGGCTGTGGTATAAACACCTCTATCGGTGGTTCCTTTACTTGGCCACAGGGAAGGCAAAAAAGAGGTGGCATTCCCTACACTGACAAATGTGTTGCTTTCCCTAAGGGGAAACCTGAAAGGAACCACTTTGCAGTGTGCGTATGTTTTGTTGTTATTCTTTAAGCTCAAGGCTAGTTGCCAGTTTAATCTGTTTAGAAAATGAAACACCAAAGCTGCCTTCTGGCTTGTCATTGACTTTTAAGGTCTTGCAAATCTCTGTCCTTGCTCCAGAAGTTCTGAGCTTGAATCTGTGTTAGGCCTCATGCTTTTTGGAGGAATGGTTTACCCACGTATTTATTTACCAGTAGAAAAAAAACATTTGAATAAGGCCAGACCTTACTGAAGTCCTGGAGAGTTTTTTTTTTTCAGGAAATATGTCAGTTTGTGACACAGTAGGTAGAACATTTTCTTAGAGGATAACACCTTTTGTTTTTCTTCCTTTCACCTCATCATTTATAAATCTCTTTACAAGATAAACCATTTTTCATTAGGATTCACTAAGTTTCTTTTAATTTACTTAACATTTTATTTTGGCTTCAAGAATTATTTCTGCACAGAAATACAGAGCTAGCTTAGGCTGCAAAAGCTGTCAGGCTGCTTATCTTGAGCATGATTCAGTTTTGGGAGACTGCTCCCTTCAGGACCTAGTCATTGTAAGGCGATAGTAGTAGATGCACACCTATGCATATACATGTATACGTATGTGGTAGCACACACGCATGCATTGGAGAGGTGTGTGTACCCACAGCCAGTGCCTTCTTCGGAAACCTCTTGTCCTTGTAGTGAGGTTTGAACACAGTGAATTTTCACAAGAGATTAGTTTAGTTTCAAAAGGGGAAAACCACTTCCTGTATTCCAAGGGGTTATTTTTGGAGTCCTTTTGAAAACAAAAATTAAATTAAACATGCAACTCTCTCTTTAAAAGAGCATCTCCGGCAGATGCAGCATGGTTTGCAGCATATTCTTCTCAAATGCAATGGGATGAGTATAAGTTGCCAACAGCAACAACAAAAGATGGGGGGGGGGGGGGGGGAAGGCTGAGAGAGAAACAGAAAATGTGTTGACAGTGGATCTGACCAACACAGCCCAAAACAATAGGATGCATGTTTAGCATGACTGGCTCTATTCATTCTCCTGTCGACACTTGGCCTGCCTGCCTCTCAAAGGCAGCAAAGCTGCAGGAAGTGTCTCTTCCTCACACAATATATAGAGAAATTTCCTTGACACTATATTCATCAGCCACAAATAGATCGTCCTGGTGAAGTTTTGATTAGCAAGCAGCTTTAAAAGATACATTAACTTAACGGTAAAGATGCTAAAGAATAATATGCATGAGAGAGGCCTATTTTATAAATCAGCCTAGTGAATGTTGACTGGGTAAGCTTTTCCCTTGTGCTACACAGCACAGTATTTAAGCCTGCTGAAATGTGTAGGAAAAATGCCGTCTGCACCTTCTAAATGCTGTTTTTCTGATTCAGATTACTTCAACTGTATTTAATACTAGGGTGGCACATGAACAGCTACTCTTCAAGAATATGTTTATCTTGCAGCTGATGTGTAGTCTGTGCCACATTTTCCTTTAAGTACAACCTCAGGCCACTATTTAATCACCTGCCAAGACCTTTAATTTGGCAAGAGAGGTGCTTGAAAATGACATGTAAAAAGTGAACCTCCAGTTACTCTATATTTGCAGTACTTCAGCAGAGTAGTCAACTTGCACAAACAGCATTCTGTTGCAAAACAACTGAAGCCACTTCATGTTGCCTGGTTAATTCCTCCAACCCCACTGCAAATGCATGGGAAGTAAGGCAGAGCTAGAAACTTTTTTAGTAACTTGCCATTTCTGCCTTTTTTTGGTTTTTGTGTGGTTTGTTTTGTTTTTTTTTTTTAAATCTCAGCTGCAGCTTCCAGAGCTGCTCTTTTCACACTGATTCCTGTTTGTAGAACTTGTAATTTAGAAAGCAAATATATTCAATATATATTCAAATATATTCATTTATAGAATCATAGAATGGTTTGGGTGGGAAGGGACCTAAAAGACCATCCAGTTCCAATCCCCCTGCCATGGGCAGGAACACCCTCCACTAGACTAGGTTGCTCAAAGCCTCGTCCAGCCTGGCCTTGAAGACAGCCAGGGATGGGGCATCCACAGCTTCTCTGGGAAACCTGTCCCAGTGCCTCACCACCCTCTCCATGAAGAACTTCTTCCTGATATCTAATCTAAATCTCCCCACTTTCAGTTTAAACCCATTGCCCCTTGCCCTATCACTACCTGCCCTTGTAAAAAGCCCCCCTCCAGCTTCCTTGTCGGCCCCTTCAGGTACTGGAAGGCTGCAATAAGGTCTTCCCAGAGCCTTCTCTTCTCCAGGCTGAACAAGCCCAACTCTCTGTCTTTCTTCATAGGAGAGGTGTTCCATCCCTATGATCTTCTCTGTGGCCTCCTCTGGACTCGCTCCAACCAGTCATTATAGTGTAACTTAAAGTGATGGACATATGAAGGGTTTCAGTTTGTATCTCTCGGTGATTTGTTGCTCCCTGGAGCAAGAGCTAAGGTCTTAACGTTTGTTTTTCTCAGCCATGGGAAACCATTGTCTGTTTAATTTCCCTGCCCTACCAGCACTGAGTCTCCAATGCTTGGTGAGAATCTGGTTTTGAATGGTTTTGTTTTAAAGGTGATGATATCTGCTCAAGCCCTACTGTGATAGGGAATGGCCCTGCATGCATTGATAGTCTATTGAAGAACGTGAGCAAAGTGTCAAGCTCTTCCTGAAACCCACAGAGTTTTTCAGGTTTCTCAGGAAATGTGTGTCACAAATAATCTTTCTGAAAATTACTTCTAGTTTCTAGAAGAAGCACTTGATTATGTCCATACCAAGACTGTTACAGTACATCAACAGCATAAGTAGGTAAAAGGCAGGTTGACCTCTCTGCAGTGATTATCATGATTGCTTTCCTGCTTGCTGCTTAAAAAAACCCTACAGGCTCTTTTTTTAATCAAAATGGTAATCAATATGTTTTTAAAAACACAGATATTATTTCCAGGATCTGATGGTAACCTGGTACTTGCATGCTTTGCAGTATTGTGAGCACGTACTCATTGAGACTTGGTTTTTCTCCCTTTTACTTCCAGAAGATGATGCCAAGATTTTGATATGGTTGCTACAGCCGAATGTAATATTTGATAGTGAAAAGGCTGCAAAAAGCAGCCCAGGAGACAGTGGAATTTATTTATTACTTAACGAGGGTAGAATTGCAGATTGCAGTTGATTCTCCACATATTTTTGGAAACAGGCTACAAAATAAAGATGCTGTCAATGAAAGGTGCATGGGTAGCTGTTTACTACTGGATTCTTAGAGAAAATAATCTTGTTATGGGAGTTAATTAGAAAATATTTTCCCTTTTGCATTTTAGCAGTGATTATGGCTGCTCAATCACTTAATGACTATTTGATGATCTTATTGTAGATAAATTTTTGTATTTTTTAATGTGAATTCAGGTATTATTTTTGTTTCTGGAATTCTAACTCTTCTGCATACTTCTGAGAATAAAGAAAAATGGGAAAAAATGTGGGTAACTTGCCAATTTCTATTTGTAGTATGGTAAACAGACTCTTTAACAGTCATATGGAAGCGGAAGTTGGAAGATTTGCTGTAAATTTAGGTGAAAATTGTCAGGTTTTATAATAGCTCAGTAGCTTAACTGTTTACATAAAGGAAGCAGAACTTCTCCCCCCACCCCAGATTTGCTGCTTTTAACTTTGGATCCTTATTCTTTGGGTTTATAACCATCTCTGAAAAATGAAGCTTGAGATGTAGTCTCTTAGATGCTATATGTGCTAATACTGAAGAATTGTAATAAATAGCCTTTGTTAGCTTTGTTATTCTAGTATAGAGCCTACAAACCCCAAATGGCTTCTACCTGAGTAATTTTTATTAGACTTTCAGAAGGCTCTGCATTCACTTGGAAAATGCATTATGCCATTTCTCTTTGGGGAAACACGTTCTTTTGCTTTTCACTCTCTTCTAGAGACTGTATGTGCATGAATATGCGCAGATGATAATTCTGTACAGTGTTCCCTTTCTGTGAGCTTGTGTACGTATTGCCATTTTTTAAATCAAATTTTCCATGAATTTTATAATGCAGGGTGGCTTATTGCAGACTGTAAACATAAAAATCTCACCTTGTAGAGAGATGTTTTATTTATATGCCCTGCCTAGATAGAAAAGGGAACTTTCCTGTCACCTTATATAAAGAAATATTGAGGGTTTTTTTTGAAGTAACTAGAGAAGCAAAATGTCATAAGTTATTCATCTTCAAGACTGGGTAATAGTTTTCTTCCCAATTTTCTGCACATGTGTATTCAGAGAAATAAGATAAGCAGAAAGAGAGACTAAAAGTGTCTGATGATAGGTAATTATTCCAAAGCCAATTTATATAGAATAGCCAGCATTATGTATTCAATGGGGGAAAAGCTACACAGGCATCAAACTTCTATCAGCTATAGGTCTTAGATCAGAAACACTCATGGTCTTCATGTGCGTGTTGTGGTTATGCTTGTTTTGAGATGACCGAAGAGGAAAGCTGAAACTTAAACCAGAATACATTTTGGTTTCTGTAAACATGGCTGATGACAGAGGGTGTTTTCAAACTTGTCTCTCTCCTGAGTTGTGAGATGCAGAGGAGTGTAGTATGCAAGTCCTTTGGGATTCTAGCCTTTAATCTTCTATAGCAGTTGGATGCATGGACTCACTTACATATGGAAACGCAGTGGAATGTGGGGGTGTCCTGCAATTTCCTCTTGTATGCTAGGACATTATCAAAAAACTTGTAAAAAGTGCTCAAGGTCTCTGCAGTTTTATTCTGTCTCAGGAGTTTAAACTATGTCCCATGAAAATGTCCTTGCTATCATCAAAGCATCCTCGTACTCTGCAGCAAATGGATTTATGGACCTGGTGAAGATGTTTTTCTGTCCAGAAAATAATTAAAATTTTACTAATGCAAAGTCCATGAAAGTGAAGGAGTGATGGAAAGAAAAACATGGAAAGAATCTGTAGGCTAATGACTCACCTGGCATTCTTGTCCTGTCTTCAGTGCCTGGTGTAAATTTTACCTTATGCTTCAGAGAGTCTTGATTTGCATTCTATTTCTAAGACAAAAGAGGAAAACATGTTATCTTTATGGGGGGGACGGGGGACGGGGGGGGGGGGGAGAAAAAAGAAAAAAGTGGAAATGCTTATGTATGAATGGAGTGTAAGATGCTTTGCGAGGCTTATTTTTCTTCAACCTGTAAAAGGAACCATCTAGGCATGTTTCAATGGGATGACTAGAGGCTGGAAGAGTAATACTGAAAGAAAATCCTCTAGAATCCAAGATTTGGGGAGATACTTTTTGCTTGCCCTGTCAATCCAATGAATAACTTTTTTTTCTGTGGAGTATTAGCATTTTGTGAGGTTTGTTTTGGTTTTGTATTTTTAAAGACAAAGTTGAATTTTGCTTATGATGCTGGATTACAATTTGATTTTTGAGTTTGATTTTAGAGCTGCATATTTGGGTACAGACTTGCATTGCACTGTATCGGGATATGGAAGAGGAGGTCTGAATGTGAATACTTGTTGTCGTCCCATTTCTTTAGTAAATATTCCCCTTCATTAAGGGCTAGTTTAGTATACATACTCTGTTGTTATGCGGCATGTATGTAGTACTCAAATCGTGGGCAGTATAGTTTTTCTCTTTCTCAAGAATTTTATTTTACAATAAACTTAACTTTGTTACAAACAGTAAATTGTACTGTGATGATCTAGCATGGGAAATCCTGACTTCAGTAAAGAAATACCCACTTTTAAAAATGAGGGATTTGGTGTCATGCCTGCAGCTACAATCCAATTCCTAGAAATGCCTTTTCTGTTACTGTTAAATATAGGATATGTAGATACCCTCATTTTGCTTGGAAACAAGCCAACAGAATAACTTTATATATATAAAAAAACCAACCAAACAAAAAACCCCAAACCACTAAGAAACCAGTGGCGTTTGGAACTGTAGCAGTGCTTAATTTTGCTGGGTTTTTATTAACCTCTAGTAAGGAAATCAAGTACCAGGTGTTATGGGTGCAAGAAGCATTTACTTTAGGTAGAGTTCTGATGTAGTCTCAGAGTAATTTGGCAAATTAGTTCACCATTTGCCCAGATAAAATGTGCCACAGTATTCTTAAGGTAATCTGTACTAATTGGAAATAATACAGTAATAATTATAATGATGCAGTAATAATTGATACTGTAATAATGAGATTCAAAACCTACAGACAAATTCTAAAGCTTTATGTCTAATCATGTGACATGCCTGCAGGCAAAGTCAGTGTGAGCTAAGTTTACTCATCTTTTGCAAAACGATAAAAGGACATGATTAACACAGGAGTAACTGGAAAATGGAGCTAAATGTGTCTACTGAATTATTAATGTGCAAAGGGGAGCTTCTAAGTTTGAACTTAACGTGTCCTTCTGCTTTGTAAAATAAGTTGCCAATTTTCTTTAATGTTCATGTTTCCTATGTGCAGTGATTCCTGGTGTTGTTTTCTCAAAGTTGCAGAGGTAGTTTGTAAGAAAAGTCTTTTCATAAACCAGTGAGCTGGGAGAGTTGCTAATACTAAAAGTGACTACAATAAGAATAGCATGAAGGTTATGCTTCCTGCTGGGTTTCCCTGTGCATTCATCACTTGGGTACTTATCAAATATGACAGAAAATAAAATGCACATTTTTTACAGGTACTGTTCTGCTGACTCAAAGAAAACAAAACCTTGATGTTGGTAACAGGAACTATTTTAGGTTATATTAGTGCTTTGCTGAAAAGGAAATATTTTATGATTGTGGGGTTTTTTTCTTATCACTTTTATGAATTAATAAGAACGTTTTCTTATAATAGTCTGCTGGCTACAGCTGGCTGCTGTAAATGTGCCTCTGTCACTTTGGTTGGCTCCTCACAAACTTGAATTGATCAGTAGAAAACATAATAATAACAATTTTTATCCCTCCACAAGTATCACTTCTGGATTATTTTTAAATTTTCCAGTCTCTACATTGTATGTTTAATTTAAAATATGGATAATGCCACAATATTTTTGTTCTTGTTTCCTGCATAATTTTAACTTTTTATTTTCTCTAGCTACTTTCCAGCTTGAAATATGTGTGTGTGTATATATATATATTATGATTTCAGAAAGACTTTGCCTAAGTTACTAGTTATCAAGTCTATTTAAGTTAGAATGCTTTTCAAGACATTACACCCAAGATTTTTGTCACTGTCCATTTACAGCCACTTCACCTAAAAAAAAGAACCAAGGAAATAAAAGAAACACCAAACCCCACAACCTCCCCTCCTAAGCATCTGTAAACAAAAAAACAACAAAAAAATCCAACCCAAACCCTCTTTTCCAATGAATTTTTTAGATAAAGTGGTATGTACTATAATAGAATACTTACTGTTATTTTAATATCACTATGCTGAGAGTATATGTGTTAAGTGATAGAAATAGAGACAGGTACTTTGAATAATTACTTTTTTATTAGATTCTTCTAATTTTGACAGGGGACTAATTACTGAGTGTCTGAGCAAGTCACTGCACATCTGCTTAATATTCCTTAATCTCTAAAATGGGAATATAATTATTCACTTGCATATGCCTTTTTATAAGTGGTTCTTGACATGAGATAACAAAGCAAATGCATAGTTCTAGGTTGCATTAAAAAAAAATCAAAGGTCAGGCTAGTTTCTCAAAAAAACATTTGTGAACTTGGGGTGATGTGAGTTTATAGCAACTGTGGACTTGGAGCTTGACATCATGCTTCATTTATTTCTTCTATGGTTACTTCTTCAAATAGTAGAGCAAAGCGTTCTCAGCATCAGGTTTTTAAGTAGTCTATTGTATAGCGCTATGTTAGGAAGTCTAAAAGAGTGGGAAAGAGTAAGGGAATATTTGGATTGAAAGAGGTGTCTGACACATCCACAATATATGGAAATTGCTCAGCTGCTGCCTCAGTCTTACCTTGTAACTTTGCCTTCTAAGAGTATGAAAATAATAGAAGCCAGTGCAAGAAACAGGTGTTCTTCATTCCTCATACAGTTTCTGTCTTAAAATCAGAAATCATAGCTTGATTTGAAACATGTTCTTTACAGACGTGTATTGTACCCTGGAAACTGCTCTGACAGAACTTGACTAGATTTAATTGACTTGCAGTGAGGCTTTGGGAAATGTAAATTCACAGACATTTCATATGATAGTGTTATAATTTTCAGAGAGTTTTATATCGCTTAAGAACTGCAGGATTATTAAAAACAAAGCATGAAGTCGAATTGCAGCAGAGAATTGAAGGAATTTAAGGCAGACCTTTTTGGTCATATTTGGTATGTCTCATGTAGAATGACATAAAGCTTTCCTTTATTCTCCACTTCTTTTGGCCTTTCCAAAATAGAAACATTAGTACTAGATTTATTGGGTGAAATTTCTGAACTAAAATGTTTAACTCAGCTTATCTGAGTTATATTCTGAGAGTCTGGTTTTTTTATGCACACTAAATTGAGTTGTGAAAGTAAAAATTATTCTCTTTAACATGCGTAAGAACAACAAAGATGATATGGCTCTATCTTCTATTAAAAAAGGCAAGGAATTTAAGTATTTCTCATCCATGACCATGAAGTCACTTTGAGTCCATAGCCCTGAATATTTCAGGAGCAAATTTTACAGCAGCATAGCTGCTTATATCAAAACACTCGTTCAGCAAAATGTGTACTGAGAAATAAGTGACACGTTTTAGAAACAGGGTCACTTGCACCCTTTTTGGAAAGTGGCTATTTTTTAGGGAATTTTTGTTTGGAATTCTTTTTTCGTGTTGCTTTTGGAAACTGATTGCTTCCAGATTTATTATCCTCTGTGTGACAAGAGAGTGAGAGAGGTTACATATGGTAATTTTCAGCTGGAACATAAATTGCCAAGGCAGGACTGTCCTGTAGTATACAAGAAAATGGGCTAGATGACTATGAGACTCATTTGTTTGGTTTCTCCATTACCATTCAAAGAGTGTGTTTGTGTGTAGATTTGCTGAATGCCTCTCCTCCAGCAGAATAAAAACCTGCTCTAAAGAATAGAAAAGCTGTTTAAGAAAAGAATTAATTTCAGAGTCAGCCTTTGCATTTTCAGTCAGACACATCAAACTGTTTTTTCGCTGCTGCTTTCCTCCCTGACATTAGTTAATTCTTGACCAAGGCAGTCGTAATGGTACATGTGTTATCAGGTAGTTGTGGTTTTTTTTTTTTGAAGCAATTTATTTAACAGATATCTGTCTGGACTTTTCTGATACCCACAGGAGTTGTGGATGCCCCATCACTGGAAGTGTTCAGGGTCAGGTTGGATAGGGCTTTGAACAACCTGGTCTAGAGGAGGGTGTCCCTGCCCATGGCAGGGGCGTTGGAACTAGATGATCCCTTCCAACCCAAACCAGTCTGTGCATCTGTGATACACTGACTCAGCACCTCTCTGTGTTATTTTTTACAACGAATAGGAGGCTAGATGTATATACTGTGTGGTACTCAAGAAATAACCTCTCATTCCTGTAATACTCTCCCAGTGGCAATCTTTAGTGTCAACACCTGTATTTCAGTGTTGTAAACCAGGCTGCTCTACTGCATGAAATGATTAAACTATTTGCAGCAAAAGGCTTGTGTAAATTTTAAAGTGAGATAGGAAGGAAAAAACAGAAAAATTCCCTCCAGAAAAATCTCACACTCTAATCTTTACACTTCTAAATCTGTGTGTGTATGTAGGCATATGTTTGTGTATTAACGTCTCTAACATATTGGTAATCTCATTCTACACAAAGTTCAGCTGCTAGTGGAGTAAGGTGATGCAGCTGCTCCAAGTCATAAAGAAATGGTTTGGCAGCAATCTTCCCTCCATCTCTACTTAGCAGTCTGCATCATTTGATTAATTAAAGCATTAGTTTGTCTTTCAAAAACTACAAAGCAGAATTGCACGTACAGAGAGAGCAACGACTGAGAGCGAAAGACAGTAAGCAATGACATGCTTAACAACAACTCGGGTTTTTTAATGATGCAGTCATCCTTGTTCACATTGCTTTGTGAGGTGTTCTTGCATTCACAAGCAAGGGCTAAAAATTATTTATTAGTATTTTGAGTCAGTGTTTTCTCTGGTTGTAAAACAGTGTATAAGCAAGCTCTGAATGTTCATTATAAGGGTTTTTATTAAAATATTTTTTCATGAATACATGTACTATTCAGTAAATCTATGATCATCACGCTCACTTTTTGTTTGGAGTATTAATAATGTGGTAAGAATATCTACCAAACCAGATGCTTTTCACAGCTAGACCCCAACTTGATAGTTATGGATATGACAGAAAACATGAAAAGCTTCTCATTATTATCAGCTCATTTGTTGCATAATGGATGTGAAGATATTATCACTGTAGTTAATCACCACATCAAGTTTATAGTGGAACAGTGCACAGAAGATATCTTAATTCTTATCCTGTGAAAGGTACATTGTGTATAAAACGTGCTGTTTGTAAGATGATAATATTGTGCCCTGCTGCATCTGTGGAAATAGATAGCAGTCTCCAGTGCCACAACAGGTGTTTGTGCAGTATTTTTCAATTTGCAGGAACAAATTCTTTGTGGCCCTGCAATTTCTGCAATCAATTAGTTGGTTATAAAAAATGCAACACGTATGTCAATTGTTGTTGTTTTGATATAGTAGTTTTTACACTCCTTCTGAAGTGTCACTTAAGTTAATGAGACTGTAGAGCAATTGAGAAGGGACTTCATTATTTACTAGGAGATTTTCTAGAATCACCTTTTTAAAATGCCTTTGATAAAAAGTTACATAGAAAAAAAGATGCACCTGAATAAATGCAACTTTTAGTAGGACCTCAATGTTTTTTGCTTCCGTTCCTTCTGCCCTCCTCCTCCTTGTACTCTCTAGCCAACAATAGCCCTTCACAAAAAGGGATTGGCAAATGACAGCTGTTCTTTTTAATTAATGAGACTCAACAGATGATTTTGACAAATTATACCACTTGTTATATTAACTATAAGTGTATAATGGTGGTTTAGAACTTGAGAACAATTAGAAATGTCTGTCAGGATGAGCTTAAAATAAATCAGCGGTCATTGGAAAGTTTTAGTGCTTGTGCAAGGGACAGTGTAAATAAGGAGGGTAAGTTCTTGAAGTCTGTTCTTTACCAATCTGAACATAATTCCCAGAGACACTGATATGTATCCACAAGGTTGCAATAGCATTAAACGTGGGGAGACGTGGTGGGAATCCAGTGAGCCTATTAGAACTGCACAGAGTGAGAGCAGTAATTCTCAAAATTTCCCGTGAGCTCCACACATCTCCAGCACCTGTTGTGGCCAAATGAATTTACCCCAAACTACCTCTAAATGTATTAAACCCAAATTTTGTAAAGGCAATGTGAAGACAATAGACTCCATACCTTCAGGCTTGTGTTTCAGCTTTCCTATAAAGTCTATATTGCTTTATAATTAATAGATTTAACATATAATACCTGAAGCATTGGGTCTTATTGTATGTAAATCTGTTTTGGACTCATAAAAGCTGAGTCTTTATTTTCTTTGTCAACCTGTCAAGCTACCTTAATACTTTAATACTATACCAAACCTGGGGTGGTATACTTTGGAGAGGAAAAAAAGAAAGAAAATGTGTAGAAAATACAGTAGAATGCTCTCTTGTAGTCAAATAATTTAAAACAAATAACAGACTTCCAAAACAAGCAGAACTGTGTTGGTTGTTTTACTGAGGGATTGGGACATAAAAAACAACTGTGCTTCAGCAGAATGGCAAGACTTCTCTGTGTTTAGGTAACTACACTTTTCTTACTTTCATTGCCTTTGAAACAGACTTTGCCTCTAGCAGTTTGCCAGACTGAAGAAAAAACCAAACAAAAAAAACCCCAAACCCTTAAAATATCTCATTCACCTCTTTGTTTCAAATATTTAAAGTTAGAAAACAAAAAACAGCAAAGAGAGAATTGCTGTATTGTTTACATGAAGTTCCAGCCACGTAGCTTCACTGAGAACAGGGGGTTAATCACTTCAAAAAGGAACAGAAATGGACTGTATGTTTTTTATGGTGTAGCTCCCAGAGTGAGCAGAGGTGCTTTTTGCAGTGATTAGACTAAGTGGTGCCATATAAAGTTGGCAGTGTCATATTAAGCTCAGCAAAGAATCTCATTTTAAGGTGTGACTTGAAAGAGATTATTCACTTGCCTGAAGTTAGGCTTGTCCTTACAAAGCCTTTGCTGAACTTGTGCGTGAATGGGGAAACAAGGTGGAAAAATCTTTCATTCTCCAATACAGCTCTTTAATCTTTTATTTTACTGTTGTGCCCAACTAAAAGGGTAGCTTCTCTGATTCCTTAAATACCAGTAATATACAATTTGTATGTGTCCACCAAGACTGCAGAACATGATGGCAAGATTTTCAGGGAGAGTGGCTTCCCTGGAAAATAACGTGAGGGTGTTTTGTTTTGGGGTGTGGTGATTTTGTGTTTTGGGTTTTTTTTTTTCATGTATTCTGATTAAAATCATATCATAGGCTGGTTTGGGTTGGAAGGGACGTTTAAGACCATCCAGTTCCAAACCCCATGCCATGGGCAGAGACACTCTGCACTAGACTAGGTTGCTCAAAGCCTCATCCAGCCTGGCCTTGAAGACAGCTAGGGATGGGGCATCCACAGCTTCTCTGGGAAACCTCTTCCAGTGACTCACCACCTTCTCCATGAAGAACTTCTTCCTGATATCCTATCTGAGCCTGTGGTGTTGGACTGTGTATTTAGATATTAGGTGTGGACTGTACGTTTACTAATTTTGCAATTATTTTCATTACATTAAAAATGGATGCAATTGTGGATTAAAGAATATGTTATGGAAATAGCAGCAGCCTCTTTGCAGGCATATGTAATGTATGTTCAACCACTGTCAGTGACCTCAGGGAAACTGGCATTGCTCATGGAGTGGCCTGGAAGAACATCAACCCCTCTCTGTCAGAAAAAGACATTTACGTAAGTCCATTGAAATAAAAATGTAAGTAGTCCTGATGCTTCCTGTAACTGAGCAGTCTTGCATCAGTGGAAATCCAGAAACTGCAGTGGAATTTCTCTGGTCTCACCTGTGCTGCGTCAAGTCACAAGTGGACTTTCTGTACTTGTGTGTAGATTTAGTGTTGGCTTAACATTCTGTTAAGCTGATTATTTTAATTTTCTTTTACGTGTCTGATGATAAATAGTGAAAGATATGTGCTGACGTATTGTTCATTTTGCTGAGCTGTGCTTGTAAAATATGAGCTGTATAAAGAGAAATACTACCTTTGGAGTTTGGTGGGCAGGGGGCATTACTTTCTCTGCAGAAGGAGCTGGTGCAGGTGCTTCTCAGCCTACCCTGCTGTCTCTTTCACCATCATCATGGGAGCTGTGAAAGTCTTGAAAAATTAAAATGAACAAACAAGCAGTGTTTTCAAAAATTTCAGCTTGGCCTAGATGCACTCTGGTGCAGAGATACCCATGGTGCAGAGTAGGGAGCCTCTTGGGAGCAAACACACGAGGCTGATGACTTCAGATGCAAGGGACTGGCTCTGCCCTGAGCTGGAGCCCCACGTTGGCCCTGCATGAGCCAGTTGTCCCCAAGGGCTGGGGGCCTTAACGGCTAAGTCCTGTGCTGTGTCTGGCACCCGCAGTGTGATGTGCAAGGTAGCTGAGGACACATCTGCTGTAAACTTCCTTCTGATACAGAAGAGACAGAGGATTTCCACTCTGTTTGTGCTGCAACCACAAAATCAACCTTACTGTGCCCTTTCTAAAGGGTTTCCAAAAGTTAGTCGACTTAAGAGAAAAGCAAAGCATGCTGATGTTTTCCCTTCATTGAATAAATCAAGATGTGGTTGCATGTACTCAACTGCCTATCAGTCAATAGAGAAACTTAGCAGCTTTAAATGTGTCACAAGTGAAATTTATGGTCCAGCTGTATCAGTGCATGCTGAGTCCCATGATAATGGGAGATGCACGCGCAAGGGAAGGTCTCTGTAAGTGACCTCAATTCCTACATTAGCGCAGCCAGACTCAAACACATCAAATCCTTCTTGTTCTTATTAACAGTAATTCCATTATAAGTGGCCTTCTAAAGCTGTGTATATATGTTCATTCAATCACACATGATGGTATGCGGCACAGCCAGGCATTTGCCATTATAGTTAAAAATGAATGGATTCTGTAAAAGTTTTCCCAAGCAGGCACTCATATAGCTTAGGAATAATAGGGGATTTTATTCTACAATGTATCTCGTGATCTCAAATATCAGTCTCATTGATTTAAGTCCCCAGAAATTAATGTATCCTAACCTTATTTCATACAGGGGAGTTAGACCTGTGGCAATGCACTCATAGTCCTGAAGAACACCTTGGATTATGTTTGCCATGAGGACTCAAAACCTTCAGCTTCCAGTTCTGAGTGTTAACAGCATGGCCATCCTCCCAACAGCTGCATTTTCTCATTCAGAATAATAATGTGATAGCAGCAGTTAGAAAATACAGTGGAATTAGATTCAGATACTGGAACAGGTTGGCAGTATTGGTGGGACAACTGATTTCCATAGAATCAGCAGCTGCTGAGAATATCAGATAGTCACTCAAAAAGTCACTGTGGGTAAAACTTTTCACAGATTTTTCCTTTTCTCTCCAAACATTTCTGGACTTGTGAACTAGTAAATTATTGGGCAAAGTGTATATTGCTTCTATTTTTGAGGTATGTGTAAGGAATGTTACAAAGTGAAAATCTAACGTGCTGAAATTGAACTGTGACCTCAGTTCACAATGGCATTTAATCCATGTACTACCCCTCATTTTTGAAATGAGGTACTTTAATTTCCTGACACTGATGTCAGGTACTGAGGTCCAGAAATATCATACTTTCATAGATAATAAAATTATAATACTTGAAAACAGTGCAAGAAGTGGACTTTGTCCTTTCTTAGTCAATAGAAAGATGAACGTTGGTTTAAAACTCCTCACACTTCATCCTTGCAGTCATGATGCATTTCTCTCCCATTTTTACATTTTCTGGGTTGATTCCAGTACGCTGCCCAAGTCACATATAAAAATATAATCCAAATTAGATAATGTCAGCTATTTCTAGAGTATGGATCAGTAGGACAAGTGATCTTTAGAAAGACCTTCTAATTATATTGTTGTTACTTTGCGAACTTACTGAGCATTTATATGATTTGATCTATATTCATTTAAATTCACAGATTTCAGATGACATGGTAGAGTGCGAATGGAGATAGTTAAATACTAAGAATTTTCTGCTAAGCTACGAGACATTGAAGTGCTGAGGGATTTTAAAAAGACAGTAAAGAATTACATTTGTGCTGTCCTCATCCAGAGTCTGAAATACAGCCGAAAGTAATGACATGCTAATAAAACAGGAGGGGGAAACTGGTGCAAAGTAGTTGCTGTGTCAGCAAGTCGGTTCCTGATGCAATCATGGGAATACTCCTTGAGGATAGTTTAAATGACATGTTTAGTGAGAGGAAGTTTTAGTGCAAGAGAAACAAACAGCATCTCCTTTTGTGTAATTTGGAAGCCTTTTTCTTCTTTGTAAATAGTTTTGTTGCATCATTTTCTAGAGTGTTTTACAGTATTTGGAGGAATAATTAATTTTTTTCTCCTCAGCTGTTCATTATTTTCTGTAACAATTTTTCTTACAGCCAAAAGCGTTCATTTTGGTCACATACTGCAAATAAGGCTGCAGTCATTCCAGTTCTCTCATTTGGCAGTTGCATGTGACGAAATAGCAGAGTATGTAGCTCTTACTATAGAATAATTTTAAACTGTGATACTCTTTATTTGTTCATTTGGGTAGTTTGTTTGGCTTAGTTAAAAAAATATATTTTGAAAGAATGAATGTCAAAATTTCAGTGTGATTTCAGGCAAGGAAAGAAAATCATACCTCATGAAAAGTAGTTAAAGGCTGCATTTTGAGCTAGCTGTAAAAATTTTGATAGGCTTGTTTCACATCAGAAAATTCACGTCTGTCAACCAGAAGATGATTCCTGGAACCACAGGAAAATATTCCAGCAATATTAGCACAATCCAGACAATGCCTTTTACTTTTTCATTGAAACGGTTTTTCTTTTAGAAAACAAACAAAAATAATACACGTGCACACAACCTCAGTGTAATATAGGGTGATGTATAGACAAATAGAATGTAGTTGAAATAAAATACAGGGACCTAAAAATACATAAGAAAATAGGAATAATATCAAAACTTTTGGGCTTTTGGCTGTATTTCAGGACTTTTGTGGTTTCGTGTGTGGGGTCTGTGTGGTGGTTTTTGGTGGGGTTTTTTTGCTGTTTTTTGGATTTTTTTAAGTTTTCCAATTTTATTGAGCAACTGAAATTAAACTTCGAGACTCAATTATGAAATATAATTTTTCTTATCAATGAAGTGTGATGCATGTGCTGCTGTGCACAGCCATCTCCTGAAAAGGTACAGGTGTCATCTTTACTATATCTTAAACGGCTTTTAGTGTAGCTAAGTTAGATACTCTAACGAATAAAGCCTTAGTTTCTGACTGAAGACAATCTAATTCCTATTAGGATGCCCAGGCGAGAACTGTGGTTACAACTTTTTGCAATTCACCTACATATTTATTTTACCTACGGGGGTACTCCTACGCTAGAGCATGGGTAATGTCTTGTTTCTGTGAGGTAGCTTGTTTAAAATATCAGATGTAATATTGGTTAGAGGAGAAATCTTGAAATTTGCATCTGATACATGGAGCTGCAAGTGAAATAAGCAGTGATAATAGCTAAACTAGAGCAACTGTACTACAGCGAGAAAGAGCGTCATTTGTAAAGACTGCATGGAGTTTCATCTAATCCAGTTCCTTACATGTAAAGATGTCATCAGAGGTAGGATTTGTGTCAGGCTGAGAATTGGGAGAAAAAGCACAGTGGTTTATTGAAGGTATCTGTGTGTGAAAGAAACAAGAAAGGTTCTCAAGAAGATTTATCTGTTGAGGAACTTAATGCTGGACTGGTGAACGCGCTGTCTTGGGAGCAGTTCTCTTCAGCCCAGCAGGAGGGCCAGGGGGCTGAAGTGGATAGCGCATACAAAGGAAACACTATATACCTTGGACTTTTCTGTATCCTCAATAAATGGCCTGAATTATATTGGGGACAAAGCCAGGCTTAAGATGACATTTCCCAGCTGTAGAATAAGAAGCTGTACTCTGCAGTGTTGGCTGGAAGGTCTTTGTTTTGCCATGCTGTTCTGCAGCACAGTCGACAGCTGCCCTGTGTGTGTGTTCATGAAATCTGTGCATGTTCACTTTCTTCTGGTGTGGCATTTGTGACAGAATTACTCTACAGGGATGGAATTTGACTAATTACTGTCATTATTTTCCAACTTTTTTTTTCCTTCTTAATTTTAACCTTGTTATTTAGTAACCATGTAAAATTGTTCTTTCAAGTATTTATTAACGTTTGCTGGGCTATGGTCATCATCACCAGTGTAGTTGTCTCCCCTAAACGAAGCATGTGTGGTTTTGGTTTGAACTGTTCTATAAGGTTAGAAACAAACATGGTTTAAGGTATATCATTAGGCAGTTGTTTGTACCCTTAAATATTATCTGGATACACAAATAGTCATCTTTGTGGAGAAGACATGGCTTGCAGCATCTTGCATGCCAAGGGCATTCTCGGCCCTGTGCATCTTTGCTTTATGTAGCTAAATAAAACAAGGGAAATAGAAATGGGGGCAAGGGAGAAAATGGATGTTTTCAGCTGAGATTTGCACAGAGATGACAGGTGAATGAGGTGGAGAGGTAAAGAACAGCTGTTCCAGATGGCAGCAGCTTCAGGAGGGAAAATGCTGGAATCAAAGCAGTCAAATTGTAGGAAGAGATGATGCTTATGTAGGATGAGTGGTGCTGGCAGGGAGATGAGTGTTGGAGGTCAGTGAGAAAAACATGATAAACACTGCATAAAGTTTGTTTCTCTTAAAGTAGCCATTTCCTGTAAATTAATCTTTTTCAGTTCTTTTCAGCACAGATTGCAAGTATTCACTTGAAATCATCAGCGATCAGCATTTTCTATTATCTTTGGCTGCCTTAGTTGACTTTGGTGTTGACAACAGACACTCAAGAATAGATACACCTGAAAACTGAAGAAGAGGTTTATAATGATTAAATACAGTTTTCAGAAACCTGTTTTTGAAGCATCCCTTCTGCCTGGAAATGAAAGCTTTAAAGGGTTTTGAAAAACGTAACAGTCTTATTTTGAGGTTTTGAAACAATATAGCTTTCTTCATAGGACTATAAGAGTATAATTTGAGCCATCTCTGCATAAGTAGTTCATACAAGAAGCAAATATAAAATAATGGGAAATTAGTGATGCTAAAAGTGGCACTGTAGTTTAAAGAAAGGAAAAAGGGTCTAAAACTTCTGTATTAGCCTTGGAATTTTTTTTAATATACCTGAAAATTTGGCTGTGTGAGGGTTGGACACCCTCACTTTGCCAACTCCTCCTGAGTTTAATGGTTTTCTGTTTACGATGCTTAGCTTGAATGTTTTGGGGAAAAAATGCCGAACAGTCACTTTTTGTTGGATTTATAAAGGCAGAAATTATTTTAATTAACTGCTTAAAATTAACTTACTGACTGTGAGTCAGACAGTTAGCTGGAGTGTTTTTTTACAAATCCACTAGGAATTAGACCAGAAACAGTTTATATCAGCCGCTGACCTGTCTATTGATCGTGGTTGTCAATTCTATCTCATTTTCCCACTGCTGCTACAATTTTAAGCTTCTTCTCACCTCATATGAACTTAATATTTTTTAAATTGTCAGTACATGATATTAAATGTATATCTTAGCCTACTGCAGTAATTTGATTTTTTTAAACGGCACCTTTGGAAAGGTAATTAGTTCTCATTTCTTGGCCATGTTCCTATACAGATAATTTGTTTTGTGCTTAACTAGATTTCCCCCAAATGTATAACTTCTGTATACTGTAAAGTAGTTTCTGGGATCTGTGTTGAAAGAACTGCTATTTAGGAGTGAGCGAAGGGATGATGTTATAGCATAAAATTTCTTAAATGCTTTAATTAATGCTTTGGGATACTGCAGTTGAAAGGTGCAATGTGATTTTTGATTTTGGCTTTTTTTTTTTTCCCTCCAGGGGCAATTTTTGATGAATCTGCCAAAAAAGATGAGGAAGTTTTTCGAATGGCAGTTGCTGATCTCAACCAGAATGATGAAATCTTACAAACGGAGAAAATCACATGTTCAGTAACATTTGTGGATGGCAACAATCCATTTCAGGCGGTTCAAGAAGGTAGGACATCTAAACAGATTTCCTGCTGTTGTTTCTGCAGAGACACACAAAATACTACCCTGATAGCTTCCTAGCATTATGAGAAATACGTAATTTTTGTTGGCTACTTTTTACATAGAATATCAAATATTGTGTTTAAGTTTGGATTTAGCTGCTATGGTTTGAATTTGTATACAAGTTATAAACTTAGCTTTTATCCAAGCAAGGGCTCTTGAAACATGATACAGACATCAGTCAGAGTTTGCCTACACCTTCCCTGTTTGCAGGCTGTTTTGAAGTTGTTGTCACACCGATAGTGTCCTAACTTTATGACTTACTAATACTGCTTTTTTGTTTAATTTCATGCAACTAACAACACGTAGTTGGAAAACATAGGCTGTGCGGATAACCTTTTCAGCACATACACCTGAAAAATTTACCTATTTTATTGGAGGGATTAGAGACCTGGTGCCTCAGAAAGTCACCTGTGTCCAATATGATTTGGTACTCAGTCCATCCTTTGTCGTTCCCCAATTTTAGGACAAGAGATGACGATGTTGCTTTGGGCTCCTGTGATAGTGGCAGGATGATAACAGGATTCAATATTTGAAATCCCTCTGAGGTGGATTAGTAAACTGCTGGTGTGACTGAGCAGTTGTCTGGAAGGACAGCTATATGAAGTCTTTAGAAATATGGATTGAAAATTGTTTCCTAAGCATTTGTTGTTTGTTTTTTTTTTTTTGCTGTTCTGGCACACTAACATCTGTCTGAGACATGTATGATGTTTATTGTAGGTATGCTATTGAACTTGTCTTAGCAAGAAAAAAAAATTTTGATGACTTTTTGTATTCTTATCGGCTCTGTATTGACAGTTGAAGTAGAACTTGAGATTTAAGGAGCAAACCTAACAATCAGTTCTCCAATACATGTGATGTCAAAGGTCAATACCTTCAATGGACTATTGACAAGGCAGTGTTGATGAAAAGTCTTTAATGCTTATATGACAAATTTTATCAGTGATATTATTTTTCAGAATTTAGGAATTTTTTTGTTTTGTTAAATTTTACAAGTGAATTAGACCAGTGCGGTGAGTAGCATTACAGTCTGGGGTTGATAACATTGAGACAGTAAAAGAAGTGACTTTGAAAGTATGCTAATCATAATCAATTCAATCTATTTCAATCTGAAAAAGCCAACATAAAAATTGAAGCTGTCGGCTACTTTTAGAATCCAGAGGGGGAAAATGGGTAAGTGAAGTCAATCATTTTTAGATGCTTTCCACACAGTTAGTATTTGAACTTTTTTCCAATTTGTCCAGAATGGATAATGTTGGCTGATGATCTGTGATTAACACTGAAACATTGCAATTAATTTCCTTTATCATTCTGTTTGAGCAGTTGCAAATTATTCCACAGAATGATGTTTTAAGCAAGTTATTAATTTATTTCTAACTTAAAGAAAGTAGGACTATCTGCTGAAGTAGAACATTCCTAAGGAGTTAATGACCTGATATCTCAGTATTCAATTACTTATCTTTTGCAAAAGTTACATTGTCATTTTGGAAAATATCTTGGTATAGTCAATATTTGAAACGTGAATTGAGTATGTTTGACATAGATTTTATTACCATGTGTCAGGGGTGGGAAAGGTCTGTTGTGATTTGATGAGTTGAAGAAAGTATTTGCCAGTAAAAACTGTTTCTTGTAAATGCATAGTCAAATGCTGCTACATGGCGACCAAAGCCTCATATTCACCATCTTTTAAGTGTCCTGTGTTTTGTTTGGCATAATTTTAAAGTATTAGAGCGATAATGATAACAACTTAAAATTGGTCTAAATTTGTCTAAAACAAGTACCTTTTAATGAATAGAGAAAATTCTTTAAAAACTTGCCTATGATTTTGAATTTCTAAAAGCAAGAAGTCATGAGCAAAGATCTGATAAAACAAGACGTTATGTACAGTGGAGATATTTAAAAAATCTATTTTTCATAATGATCCACTAATGAAGAGAATGTATTATTTCTACCTTTAATTTTATTTACAAGTAAATCCCAAACAATATAAACAGGAACACTCAGATACTTAATATTGATTTGGGGATGCAAAGATAATTAATTTGAGAGGATCAGCTGCTATGTGGTACTTACTGTTCTTCCTTCTGAATCTATTTCTATATATTATTATGGTGCCCTGAAATGTCTTCCACTTGTACCTTACAGCATCTCATTAACAGTTCTGATTGGAGTGATGAGCCTGTATTGCAAAGCTGAGTGGTTTTATCTTAGAAGAGCTGTGAATGACATGCCCCATAATTTCCCACTGGAAATTCCCTCAGGGACAATTTATAGGCATGTTCTAGTGCACGGAAAGAGGAGGTGAAATTGAGTTTCTGTAAGTTAGGGAATTTTTTTTTCCCATTAGTATATGCTGTGAGATAGAGCCAACAGCGAGCAGGATGCATGCTGTTTACTGTGTGACTCAAGCATATTGACGCTGCAGGGTGGTACAGGCACCCATCAGGATGGGATAAGGCTGGGGGGAGGCAAGTCCAGGGCAAGCCTGGTTGGTATGAGGACCAACACAGTGAATGGCCAAGAGTGCGTAGCTTCAGCTTGCGGGGCACAGGGGAAAGTTTGCCTAGGAGGAGAGTGGCTGAGACACTGGGATGGTGAATCCCAGGCCCTCACAGCAGCTGCAGCCCGGTTGCCGAGAAGTGTCACAGTGACACACACTTCTGGAAATATCCAACATGGCATGTTCCTTCCTCTCTTCCTTTCTTTCTTCAGTACAAAATACTTCACCATATTTAGAATACACTTTTATGTGATAATGTCTTGAAATATTTGTGTGCCTGTGTGATTGAGAGGAGTAATATTGTGGCTGGCTTTTTTTATGCTGTGCCCCTGTTGGGTGCTACAGAGGGAAGGCAGAATTTGTTTTCTCTGTAGAGGCAATGAAGGAAATAGGGATAGTCAGTTTTTGCACGGTAGCAAGTTCTTATTTTAGCACTTATTTTACAAAACAAGGACTTATGATGCCAGATCCCTACTAGTGGCAATAATAATATATATTAGTGTAAACTTTACTTGCTTTCTTGTGAGACTTCAATTTACAGCAATATTTAAATAGGGGTGGGATAGGCATTCAGAAGGTTTTCAGTTCTACAATATGCTTAAACTGTAATTATTTTTGAAAAGAGTCGTGTTTCTGTATTTCTTTTTAATGGACTTGGTGTTGGGTTTGGTGTTTTTTTTTTCTTTCACTGGAGATTGGGTCAGAATAAGTACATTGCTTGTTTTTCGTTTGTGAGAAAATAGTGTTCTCTTATCTTTCTCTTACTTTTATTATTCTTGTGCTTATTTCAATATACTAATAGTTAAAGCCTAAATGTTATGTTTCAAAGCCTGCCATTTCCTCCAATTCTTAATTTCTCATTAATAATATGATCATATGGTTGCTGAATGGCTAATGTGAAATATGCTGTAACCTGTGCATTTTTGTGGGATTTTCTGCTGAGTTACCTTGGTAGAAAGACTGCTAAATATCTGTTTCAGTCCACTGCTAATGATTCTCTAAACCCTCCTTCTCTTCTAAACATTTTCCACAAAGTCCTGTTCTGGCAATAACCGATTCACTTGTATTTGAGAGAAGATGTTTTCCATTGACGCAGGTCTGCTGTAATTCCTATTCCAAGGCAAGTGAAAGGGGTGGGAGGCTCTGGTAACTAGAACGAAAGGTAACACTTTGGCTCATGCTGATCTGTCTCCTTGAGCAGCACAGTTTCTACAGCCCCCATACTGCTGTTTCCACTTGCACATCAGGAGTTACAGTGCGAACTCTGCAGGTGTTTGCAGTGCTTGAGGCGTCTGCAGCATCTGGAGGGTTGTTGGAGCTTGGCAGGACCTATGTCCAAAGATGTGTAGGGTCCTTGGAGGTTCATTGCCAGTATTTTAAACTTCGTGACAAACATTTTTGGTTTTATTTGGTGCTGATATTTTTTTATCCTGCTCCTTTCTCCTACCTCCTTTTTTGACAATATCACATTTTACCTATCTCAAATAATAACTCTATAGTAATCCAATGTTTTCTTTATAGGCTACCTGTAGCGCATGACAAATAGATTTGACTGATGCTGTTTGAAATCTGCTTTGTTTGACAAATTTTCCTATTGCAATCATATATATGTGGTTTTATTTTTTTTCAAACCAACCTTTTTGTCATTCAGGTGAGTCACCAGAGTATGCTTACAGACACCAACTCAAGCCTTCGTAATGGCTTTTGAAAGCTTATTGTGATCAGTGAAGTAAATAAGGCAGTGAGTCATAACTAAATGGGATTCAGCTGTAGAGTAACAGAGGTTTGTAGGGCAGCAATATGTATGAAGGTCACATGCAGGATTTTATTCAAGCAAAGTTTTATAGTCAGAAATTACAGCCTTATGGATACATCTGCTTTGGCCTTTGGGACTAGATGAATGTAATAAGATTGTCCTTTCCTGTTTTTCTGATTGCTGTATAAACTTGTTCAAATCCACAGATTTCATGGACTGCTAAACTTTCTTTTACTTTGTGTCACCTACTACTTCACATTTCTCTGTCTTCCTTGTGCTGTTTATTAACCAGTACATGTTCAGTTTGAGATTAAACCTTTATAGGGTTGCACTTCTTCACTGCCTTTCCATTTCACTCCAGGTTTGCTTTCTTATTTCCCAATAAAGTGGATATTGATGTGAAATGATATTACTAATACTGAGGAGGAAAAAATCATTTTCAACTAGTATTTGAACTGTAAAAAGCTAAGGGAGGAGGAGAAGAATTTCAATAGTGATATAAAACTCCACTGTAAAATCAGAAACTCTTGGAAATGTTTGCAATTGTAAAATGCTTGTACCATCAGTACCTCAGAAAATATGTCAAAAAATCTCTTGAATTACCTGTCCTCTGTGCATCCACATAACGTACCTGCAGTGGTGGCACTGTGCCCTGTTTTCTAAGTGCTGGGTGAGAAGCCTGGTACTCTTCCACAGGCTTTGTTCTCATTTTAGTCCTGCTAACCCCACAAAATCAATTACATCTCCAATGTGCATAAAGGCACCACAGGAGTCCAAGTGTTGGCAGCTTAAGAAAAGAAATTTTACAATGCTGGTGATAATGTCATGAATGAAGAATGTTGGGAAGACAGTGGTTGCATGGGAGAAGATCAGGGAGAAGAGTGAGCATTGACTGAACTAGAAATGGAACATATAATAGAGGTTTAGCTTAGGAGGAGCAGGATGAATATTTAACACATTTTCACCAACAATTTCAAAGCTGTTCTGACCTTCCTTTGCCTGGAAGCAAGTCTACCCAGAGCATACCCCAAACTGTAAATGGGGAACAGATTTAGTTTGAGTAAGGCCTCATACTGTTACAGCAGTTGCAGTAATTGAAAGACCTCCACTGCTCTCCAGTCTTTGAGTTTTGGGCTCCACTATTTTCTAGTTACTAATTCTTCAGGAATTAGAATTAGGAATGAAGAATTCCTATTTCTTCACTTCTGTAGTAATGTTTTCTCCAATTGCAAGACAACTTCCATTATCTTTGTTTCCAGTTTGAAAGCAAACTCTATGGCAGCTGTAAGCTGCACTGGACTTTCAGATACTTGAAGATTAAGAAAAATCCTGTGTCTTTAGCTCCAAAAAATCCCCCCAAATCCAAATAAATTAAAAAAAAAAGGTTAAAAAATATAAGATTAGTCCATCAAGAATGTATTTATCCAGGGTAATTTAAGCAATGTGAGAAACACGGTTTGAGGAAAAGAGGTGCAAACCTCATCAGTCCTTAGTTTTCTTAGATGGTAAATCTAAAAAGTTTGTACTATAGCTATTAGTGCAGTTGAAGAGCCTTTTCTAAAGTAAGTTTTCTTAATACCTGAGCTGAAGGGAGACAAAAAGTCTACAGTGCAGGCTAGTGAAAGATCCTGCCATCTTTTGGCTGCTGTTGTCCACATTGTCTCACAGAGTACCTAAAACCCACCAAACATAGGCCGTATGACTGCTGCATGTTGTTGTTGTAGTTTAAGGAAAGAATATTAGTGTTTCTATGGAAACCACTTTTCTTCAGGTAACTAGGAAGCCAAGTAGCAGCCCACTGTTATGCTCAGCTTCATCAGAGCATTCAAATGAACAATACAGCTGGAGGTATTTACACAGAACCACACATCAAACCAAGGACTAGTGTTTCAGAGTTTGCAGTACCTACCCCAGTACCTTTCTGTGGTCTTTTTTTCCTTCTGCTTTCTTGTGACTTTTAAAACAGCAAGAGTGATTTTCCTCACACTGCTGGCATTTGCCATTGCCAGTTGCCAAAGTTTGGCTCAACATTAATTTTTATAGCAGACTTCAACATTTCTATCAGAGCTTCCACTTTCAAATGACAGACAGGAATTTTAATAGGCTTGAAAGAACTTCCTTCCCAGGCTTTTACTTAAAAAGCATGTGACTGTGAGGCAGGCTGTATTAACGTCTTTACCTCTTATGGGAAGGTGACTCAAATGAATGAATAACTAACTGGCCAAGTGTGATGCCCTTTGGTGATGGAGTGCGGAGTGAATTTATCACCTTATTGTAGGACTATCTAGATAGGCTGATATTCTGCAGTAGTTACACTTTAAATCCGGAATGGATCATTTCTGATTTTGCAGTGTGCATATTTTCACTTGCAGTTCACAAATACGCAGCATAGGTTTTGATACATTAAACACGGTGCTTCAGTCTGCTCTCTTAATGTACCCTGACACACTGCTAGTGGTTTACTTTTATGAGAGCTATACAAAGTGTGATGTGATTAAATAATATCAGTAATACATTTAAATGTTTAAAGCCACTGTGCCTGAAGGCTTTTGGGGTATTTTAACAAACAGAAGTGTAGAGACAAAGCAAATGAGAGAGATGCTTCATCTTCCTAGATGCCAATTGTTTAACTAGCACCCTAGGCTATCAGTCCCCTCACATAATCTCTTTAAGTAAGTTATGGACACCCTATCTGGATTTCCTCCCTGTCTTTTTGTGAAACAATGTCCACTAAAATCACTACATCAGTCAGTCATCACTGTCCAACCAGAAATGTGAATTCCCAGAAAGGCCTCACAGCCTGCAAGCTTGCAGCAGTTTGTGGCAACTACCAAGCAATAAACTGCTGCATTCAATTATTTTTGCTATATAGAGTCTTCTCAAGTCCTCTCCTAAAATAATGTTAATTTGGGATTTTGCTTTACTTGACTAAATTGTCTGAATTAAGTGAAATTCACTAAGTCTTTGTTTCACCTGACAGTTTAGGTGCAAATATGTATCTCACTGTGTACAGATCTGTATTAGCTGTATGCATTTTTGTATCTGTTTGTCTAAAAATCAATGTAATTAATTAATTTTCATTAATTGCTTAATTTAATTCTCCCCTTTGAGCCTTTCTTGTTCTTCTTCCTTCCCTTGTTAAATACATTTTGTTTCATTTAAAAGGTTTTCTTGTAGTAATCTGCTAGGTCTTTGGGTACAGGCTATATTCTTAGTAAGTACACTGATCTTTATTTGAGGCAATTGAGTATTTATGTGATGCAAACAATTTGAAACATACTCCTCTCTCTCTATGTATATAATCAGAGACAAAGTGTACTTTATGGAGGACAGTAGTGTTTTAAAATCTAATTCTGATAATGAGAAAATGAGCCATGACACTCTGGAGATGAAGCCTGAAGTGAATTATGAAGGTCATTCTCTTAGATGGGGAAATTAATTATATTTTAGCCTGGTTGTGTTACTTAGACCCTTTATATTGTACACTACCAAGTAATTTTGACTAAATATCAATTTATGAAAAACTATCAGAGCAAAAGAGAGTGATTACAAGGACAGATTTTGAAACCAGGCAGTGTTTTATTAAAACAGTAATCATACCAGAATACCATAACCTTTCATGTTATCTTTTTGAAAGAAGGTCTGCTTTGGGATTTTAATGCTCATTCTATTCTACTGTCGGTGTGCCTGTAGCTTCTGTGATTACTGGCTCTTCTGAAACTTTTTTTTCTCCTTAAAAAATCTTTGCTATTCTTTACTGTGTAGTCTGAAAGAGTAGTGAGGTGAGTCAAGCCACACTGAAGGATGCAGCCATTAAGCCGAGCATTCACAGGAGGACATGCAACAGGTAGTGTTGATGATAATCAGAAAACATTTACTCTGAGCCTGGAATAGACACGGGAGCCTTGCAGGGCCTCTCATGTGCTGTTGACACACAAGAAGGAGTTTGGGTTTGGGTTCTTTATGTAAGTGTATAAAGCACTAACACATGGGACTCAACTTCATGTGGAAATTAAGCACCTGCTTAAAGGCTTTCCTGAGCAGGGATGTACTTAAGCAATCCCAAATCAGTGACTTAATTTTCTTTGGCAGCTGGTATTCATTATTTTGTTTACTTTAAGGGTATATCTTCTCCAGAAACTTGTAGATCTTTAGCAGCGTTTTCTCTTCCTGTACCTCTGGTTGTTGGAATGACTGCGCCAGGTGGCTGTAGCTCCTCTGCTATTGCAGGAAGCAGAAAATGTGGCTGCAGGTCATGGCTGTGCCCTGTGATAACTGAAAAAAGGTTTGAAATCACAATGAATCTTCGAGTGCCATGCCACAAAACACGGTTAAATAAGTAAAAGCCTACAGAGGTTTTGCTTCTGACACTGTTTTATGACAAGAGAGTTACGATGTACTGGTCTTGGTCATCACAAAGTGCCAGAGAGCTGTACTCAGAAATTGCACTTTCATGTTGCAGGTAAACAATTTATGTTCATCCCATCCCTTCGTGACTTGGTGCAGGAAAGGAAGACAGTAAGAATCTACTTTCTCTTTGAAAAATGTTGTGTTACATCTCTTTAGTACCAAGTTGTGGCTCAGTGGCAAGTCTTGTGAAAACCAGATCTTGCAAAGGACAAAGGAAAGGGAGCATGATCCCCCCTTCCAGGTGCAGCCAGATGTTGGACAAGCTTTGCTGTAATGTTGGCTGCCAGAAGCTGAAAGCAAACAGTTGTTAATTGGCCAACTACAGAAAGAAGCCAGCTGCCCTGAGAGAAGCTTTTGCATTTCTAAGATGCAATTTCAGTGAAAAGGGGTGCCAAAACTTTGTTTCCTAAACAGAGAAGAGGAATGTTTGGAGAAGATTAAATCCATTCAGGCTGCCAAAAGGAGATTAAAAAAAATTACCTATGTTATAACAGCTAACGTGCTCTCCAGTGGAAGCAATCTGAAGTGTGAGGTGATGCAAAGAGACAGACTTGTCAAGACACTTGTAAAAAAGCTTGGTAGTTCTACTTGAAACACAAAAAATTTGAGTTGCTTCCTGAAGTCTTTGCTAATTCTACTTCTCTGACAGATGAAAGGAAAAGGGAGTAAATAGGTATAGATGAAGGAAGAATACAGCTTCCACTTGGCTTTCTTGCCTTTCTAGTATTTTCTATTTTTTTTAATATATTTTTCTTTTCATCTTCATTTAGCACTGATGAATCAACTGCTAAGCCAAAATCATACTCTTCTGTGTGCTTGGCTCATTGAGATCCACACATCGTGGGTAGAATTAAATTATTTCCTCTGACGAGAGGAGGAGAGCATCTAGAGATACCTGTGCAGCATAGGACCAAGTAGTACCTTGCCTAACTTGGTTGCATTAGCCACAATGACCTTGATTTAGAATAGTATTAACGGAGTGTAAAACAAACCTCTAAAAAACACTAACTTGAGAAAACTTTTTAAAGTAATTTTCTTTGCTGTGTTAGTTCACCTATGGCATTAAAAGATACAGTGTTCTACCTTATCTTTAAAAGATGTATCTTTTTACCTTACCTTTCTCTTGAACAAAAAAGAAAAAATTATTCAGAAAAGCATTTTTTTTGTGTTCTAGGAAGCAAGACTTTTCTTTACTAGTCTTTACTAGTAACAGCAACTTCCCTCCTAATAGGAAAATTGTATCTTTCAATGCCTGATAACAACATTATATTGATAGCTCACAGGAATTCTGTAGTTGGAACTTTTTTTTTTCATTGACTTTCATTATTTGGAGGATTAACCTTTTAAAAGAAGGTCAGCATCCAGGGAAGCCCCATGCACAGTTATTGCTTGGCCCTGTGACTCACACTCAATTCTTAATTCTTTAAGCATAAAAACTGACCCTCATAAATTCATGCCTGAAAATATATTACAAAAGTTTTAATAAAGTCTTTTTTTTGTGTGTGATCAGAAGAGAGGATAAGTCATAACTCATGTAAATTGCTACTTAAATTTCTGCCAGCTGAGCCTTTACGTCAGTAAGTTTTGCTTGAGATAGGTTCTGATTCTTCGCAGAAAACAATGCCATCAAAAATAACTTGACAGGTTGTGATGTGTTATGTAGCATCAAAAGTCTTTAAGAATTTTTTTGAACATATAAAAATCAGTTGTGGATGTAACAAGTGGGCCTTGGTATGGCTAGTGTCACTTCATCCTTCTTTCAATAAACTTATAAAGAAAGGCAATGTGTTAAGATACTTGTTTTTAGCTAGTGCTGTAATCCTAAAACTCCTTGGAATTTGAACAGAACTAGTTTTAAAGTTCAAATCTCTTTAAAAAAAAAAAAATGTACCTGATAAATGTGTTTGATATGCCAGGATCATATCTCAGGAATTTCTAACTGACTTTTCTGTCAAGTCCCTAAACTAGGTTGATACATGCAATAGATTTGCCCGTTCACATACATTTCTTCTCTCTTTGGGTAATTATTCTGCTCTTCAGACATTCATTTCATGTGCAGTCTAACTTTATGAGAAAGTTAGAAGCTGCTGTGAATCAGCAGATGCTGTTTTCTTATCTGAAACTGAACAAGTAATTTATTTTACAACATATAAAGCAAGTGATTTCACATTTTATTTAATAATGAAAAGCCAAATTTTTAATATTTTTTCTTCATGTGAAGGTTTTCTTGCATTGCTCTAGAATCCTCCTCCACAAGCAAAATTTAGAAAACTGCCTGAGCTTTTCTTTAAGGCTTGACATTAACATATGCACTCCTCTCCCTTGCCCAATTTATTCCTGTTGGTTAGTTCTCGCTGGTCATTGGTTATTTCTGACAGGACTTGGTTTTATCTGACCAATGCTTATGACATGAATATACAAGAATTTAAAATGCATATACAAAGTACTCAGCTGTAGCTGGCATCATGAGAGAATGAAAATTCCAGATTCTAAATTGCCTCTAATAATCAGTATGGTTACTCATTCTTGGAAACAGCAGGATCAGTAAATCTTTCTGATAACTTCAGTGTGGTCAGTTGTACAATAACAAGTTGGAAAATATTACATATAAAACATCCACGGACTCAACAATGTGTCTGTTGGAGTGATTTTACTCAAAGCTAAAGCTGAAAATAATAGAAACAAAATGAAATCAACATGTTATCAACTTACTGTAGTATTTTGTGTGTTTTGCAGTTTTCTTAATGCATGAGATCTTGGTGGGTGCCACTCTTCAGTATAATTTACTATACTTTGCACACTGAAGAATCAGCTCAGATTCTTCAATATACAAAGGGATGTTCAGTCTTAGTAGAAGTAGCTGAAATACAGAAAATATAAGAAAGGTCTGTCAAAAACTAACAGAAGCAATGTAGCAAATAAGACAGACTACCATCATATTTTTTCAGGAAAGATTTATTTCGCACAAATTGACAGGCTGAACTGTGCCACTGATAGGGAAGAAAATAGTGAGGGATGTTATAAAGTGAAAAATGTGAAAGTAACATTTAAAGATTTGTTCATGCCGTTCCAAACATACTTAATATTTATGCATGTTGGAATGCAGTGGTGTTAATGCTAGAGATTTTGATAAATTATCCAAAGGACAAATGTAAAAACTTCATCATGGCTTTTTTTTTTTTTTAATGCTTTGTAGAAGATGCAGAAGTAAAGTAAACAAAAATGTAGGTGTTTTATTGACTGTAGCACAATAAAATGGCTTGAAGCCTTCCTTCCTTGCAACCTCCTTTGATTATGAATGTCACTGGTGATAGGGAGCCACTTAGGAGGCAGTGCAGGATTCATTGCAAGGTGCATTACTTATATCAGAAGGCTTGTACATTTTTGGGAAACACATCCCAGCTGGAAACAAGAGATTTTGAATGCAGTTTTTGGTAAGATCTCTACTTGCTACTTAGCTGAAGGATTACAGAGTGAAGGTTCTCTGATCCAGGAAAGTAGCACTTTTTCCAGCTTTTCAAATTCCTCTGTTTCTTGAGGTGAATTAGGCTGGCCATTTTGATTTCAAAAGTTAAGTCTAAGTCTTTACACACCTACTACTATTTAGATTTTGTAGAGTTGAAGGCTTTATAATATTGAGGTATCTGTGTGTGGCTACTGAAGTGGGTTAGCAGACCTTTCACTTAAATCATAAGAGTTTAGTACTAAGAGGTTATCTCTTTTTGTAGAGAGCTGTATTCTATGAATGCTGTGGTAAAGCTGGAGAAATATTCATGCGTACAGAAAAATCTGTGCTATTGCTTTCAGTTTCTTTGTGGAACCTGAAGAAGAAAGGATTGCAACCTCTGAGGGCCTCAGCTGACACACAGAACTTACGCAAAATTAACCAAACTAATTTTAACTGTAAACATCAAGCAAGAGTAAATTATATCATGCCAAGGTCTAAAATGCATTTGTGTATCTGGTTCTTTTGTGATGAAAAGTGAAAGAAACATTTAGAAAAATACAAAAAGCACCTATTGATCATAAGTTAAATAATTAGAGTCTAGTGTAGCTGCCTAACCCAGGATCACTTTTTTCCCCGCACAGTTTCTACTGAGGACTCTCAAATTCTGTTAATAGCTTTTCAACTCTATCTCCCATGGGGTTGTGTTATGTCTTTTTCAATTGGTGTACAGAACACAGAAACAGATATGAAAGGTTTAAGCCTAATTCTCTAGCTCTCACTTTCAAAATAGGAATTGAGTAAAAAGCCATACTTGTAACCTCTGTTGGACTCTGCAGAAATCCTGAAGAGTGACATTACAAGAACAGAATTGATTTGCATTTTTCAGCTAACATAAGAAATGTGAGGAGATTTCTTCACATCAGTCACCTGGATAAATTCTTGGTATTTATACTTAGAAATGTATTAATGGAAAAGAAAGTACTGTAATTAGAAACAAACCCAAAAGAATAGCTTTGGGTAGATATGTGTGTGGGTACGTACAGGATATTAATTTGTGATAAAGTTCGTACAGTTACCAAGGCTACAAGAACATACATGATGTCATCTTAAAATGCATCAGTAATCTGTTCCATTAAACTGATCATTGTAGCAACAGCTTGAGCATTTGAAATAGACATTTCCTAAAGCCTTACCTGGCATACAAATTACTTGGCAGAAGTATCTATCATGCAGAGTCATTACATCTGGCAGCTGGAATATATATCTAGATAGAATAGATTGCAGTTTTGGAAATATCAGACTTTTGGAAAAGTAAAATATGTTTCCCAGGTTGTATGTTACACTTGGATGAAAGTGAAATGTTTACCTGCTTTTGGTAGCTTGCCTGTCAAGTCTCCTAGAGCTCACTCCAAGTTTACAGTCTGATTATTTCTTAAATAGTTGCTTTATCTCCAGATTCATATAAGATAAATTTAATAATAAAATTTCATATCTTGACTGTTGCTATCAAATTATATAGACCATAAGTACATAAGTGTAAACTTAAATGGTCTGTTTTATGAGGTTTACCTTTTCTTTTTCCAGACTGCCTGGTGAAACAGTTCAACCAAGTTTTGTCTTTCTCTATACTATGTTCTGGACTTCACTATATTTGGAAGGGGTGCATGTTCCTTGGCTGGGTTCCTTATGACAGACCTCCTCATTACAGATCTGCAGGGCTGTGTTTATATGGACTAGTAACAAGAGATCTACAGTGGACCGAAGAGGGATGAAGGTTACTTTGTACCTGGAGAAATCTATTTGTGTCAGGCTAGGATATGAATTAAAGGGGAATAACTATTCTTGATTGTAACTTTTTGTGGTCTCTTCTAGTCTGCAGAGACCACTGGCTATGAATGTCCGTGAAGATATTTACCTAAGAATAGCTATTTTGGAACAAATCTCCGTGCGGGTAGTCTGAAAGTGAAATATTTTAGATTCTGTGTGAGGCAAAGATTCACCATAACGTGTAGGGGGGAAAAAATCCAAGAGAAGAAAACCCTTACTGTTTAGGACACTTTGCTTTGGTTTTCTTGATATTCTCATGTGTGTAAACAACTTACCTAGTTTGGAGGAGATGAAAGAAGAGGTCAGGTGGGAGCAGAAGAAAACTTCTTAGGAAACTACCACGTTCAGGAGCACTAACTTTGGTTTAGTGTTTTATTTGCCCCTCTACCTATACAAAATGAGGTTTTGGACAGCAGTTAGTTTTCTGCAGAATAAGTAACTTATATAAGATTTCATTACAGACAAGCTGTCTTGTGTTCTTACTAAAGAGTTACTCTAGGGACAGTTGTCGTTTCACACAGTTTTGCCTCTCCAGGTACATAGCAGTTTATGTGAAGCCTAATTTTGGAATTTTCCGAAATACATTATAAAATATGTATTTTCAGTCAACGTGGCTTCACCACTTGCCATTCAGAAGTTTTGAAGGCTCACGAGACCACAATTTAGCATAATGCTAGTGGTGTTGGAGGCTGAGAAATCCAGTGATGGGGTAGAGAAGATGTTTCAGAGAATGATAATTGCTATCACTTGAAAGGCACCATACCTGAGCAGCAAGAATTTGACATCCCTGAGTATCACTAATCTGTTCCATTCCCCTCACCACTTCCTGTGGCATCACGTTCTGGTTGGTTTTGATAGCTGTACAAACAAATTAAATGTGTTTATTTCAACTGAAACTCTGAATACAGGATAGACAGGCCTGAGTGTATTGCCTGATTCACTTTTTGCTCCTTGTTCTGCATTATTGTAAGAGGACAAGAGAGCTTCATGTTTTATTCGGTTGATATAATGTGTATTTAATATGCATTTTTAATGTTTTCGAAGGTGAAGGATAAAAACTTCAGCAGCACTGAACATGGTAATTAAATTTGTTGTAGGGCAATCCTAAGATTCTCAGAAATGGCTTCATTAGGAAATCTTGCAGAGCCTTAAACAGGCCTACCAGTCAAAAACTCACCTGTATTAAACTGTTACTCTCATCCCATGAAGTAGCAGGGAGTTACAGCTGCACAGCTGTCTCAATGTTGCCTGTTCATTTAATTTCAAATCTTTGCAGGAGGAGAAACAAAATCTAAAGGGGTGAATAGAGGCTGCCAAGGCATGCTAAACTCTGCTGAATGCTTTCTTTAATTTCTCCATCAATTGAAATGTCTGAGGTTATCATTTTGAAGTTATTACTTGTGTACCTGAGAAATGGAGGAAGAAAAAAATTGTCCATATCAAAAGGTAGTATATAAAGTTTGTGATAGTGAAATTTATGTCTCCTAATCCAGTGACTGCTTGCAGGATCTAGGTTTCTAAACCAGCATTTTTTACCTGTGTGGATTGTGTGTTATGAAAGATGAGATAAATACACCCTGAGACTTATGATGGCTAGTGTATGCCCTATGCTTCATTGTTCCTGAGTTACAGATGGGGACAATTCTATGAAGTAAAAGGATCTGCATTCTCCATATTAGATGCTGAGGTGGTGATAATTTCAACCAACTCATAAATGTTATGAAGAGCAAACTCGGATAGAAAAATCTCTTTAATCAAATTAAAGTAATTAAAGTTGGTCCAAAGAGGCTATTTATCTATAGTGTGTAATTGTACCGCTCATGTTTTATCAAGCTGTGATTACCACAATAGAGATCACTTAAAAAAGAAGTTAGATACTGGTTTTACAATTTTTCTTCAATATGGCTGAGTGCCCACTTTTTTTTGTACTACTTATAACATTGGTGGTATATGTAAGCCTCCGTTTGCTTAGAAAGAGTATGTCAGCAAAGCTCGTGTCCTAGTACTGAAGTACATACATACAGAGTCACTATATATGCTTTTCTTTTCCAAGCCTTCATTACAAGTTATAGTTCTAGATTAGTGCATAATAAACATATTTTACTGTTTTCTTCTTTTCTTTCAAGCTTCACTTCTTTTGAAGGGTTCCTGAAACACAATAATTTTTTAGTGTGGGGTTGATCGTTACGGCGTGGAAATGAAAATAGCCAGTGTCTAAAACGAAATTGTGGACATGCAGTGGGTGAATCTCCCCAAGATTCCTCTCCTATCTTTTCCTACAGTGATATATCTTCATTATTATTATTGTCCTCTGGTGCATTTTTTTTACCATTTCTAAGCCAGAATTATGAAGTTACTCATTATTATCAGGAGTTGACAAAGATATTCTGTACAATGTGCAGGAGGTTGGCATTTTGTTCATTAACTTTCTCCTCATTAGACAGATTTTTAGGCTGCTGACCTATGTAACGTGTTTGTCATAAGAATCACCAAAGAAAAGGGGTGTGCGTTGGGACTCACCAGATCAAATATCCTTCCACCTTCTGCCACCCCTTGTAAGCCAAAATAGACACATAGAATGGGTCAGGGGATGATTTCATTGAAAGCACTGATATAATTTAGGTCGCAATAATTTCAATAGCATCAACCCGTAGCGTTGGTAAGGCAGTTTAATCCTGTATGAATTATTGTTTAGATAAAGGTTATTAATTACCAGCTGCTGTTCAGTTAATGGCAACATGCCAAGAAAGCACTCAGAGGCCTCCCTGTTCACCCATCTATTCACTGTAGAGAGTTCGAGTCAACTCGAGTGTTTGGCTTTGGAGCAGAAAACTTCAAAGAAATTTGTCTGCTAGGCTTTTAAATTCTTTCAATTATTCTTTCTATTAATAAAATACAGATCTGCAGCAACATTGTTAATGTCTGGATTTAGGTAGAGAGGGAGGAGAGAAAATCGATTGGGAATTGTATTAGTACTGTTGTGTCATCCCATCTACTTGCAATTCTTCAAATTATTATTGCAGGTGCGTTAGTAATATACTCCAGGCAAAGTAGTCTCCAGTTGTGGCTATTTTCCTAAGTCATTGGTCTCTTGAAAGTTACTTTTTAAAAATATTTTGTTATTTATTTGCTTTTTTTATTATACAATTTTTATTGCCTGTTCAGTTATAATGTTGTCTACTCACCACTCTTCCCTTTTCTTTCCCCCAATATCTGTTGCTGCAAGATGTTACCACACAGTGTACTATATTTTTCTCTATTATCAAGTTACCAAGGCCCATTGGAAATAATATTATTACAGCATGTACGGTGTAATAACCTATACAAAAATATGAAAAGAGAATCAAGGGAGAGCAAATTTATTTTCATGACCCTTATGCTATTTGACACTTGTAATTTTTTATGTGATGAACTAGTGCTTTCAGGTGAAGAGCGTGTATAATTAATTTGTGTATACTGCAATGCAGGGTTGTGAAGGAAAAGCAGGACACTTCAAGTAACTCCACAACACAAGTGATAACTTCCTCCAGCCAACTCCTGCATAGCACTGGGAGCTCTGGGAAGGGCATCCATTGGCTAAATGAACACATAATCCCCAAAGAAGCAATTGTGGGAATTTGACTCCAGGGTTGACAGACACAGAGCTGCTTTGAATGTGCCATTCTTTTATTTTTAATTTAACTGTACGACGTGGCCTGAAGGGCAGCATGCTAAGATGGTTAAGCATTGTGCAAAGGGTTTTCTGTATTTATAGTGAAAGAATAATTCCAGGTCTGAAGGGTTGGTTTAAAGAAAAGCATTAGTGACTGTCAAGGTCACGTTTGACACAAACAGCAGTCCGACATGGTATTTTGGCAAAAAGCAGAGTGTTAGCCTCTTTCATTTGTGATATAAGGGTTTTTTCCCATGAGATTACCCTGCTCAGTTATATCCAAAGAGCTCTCTGATAAATTGCCTAGATTCAAATACAGTTTTACAGGAGATTTTATCATTTCGAAACATTTTTACAAGAAAATGTTGTAAGGCCTCAAGCAGAAGCTCTTAAAGAAAGCTTTAACATTATGTATTATTAAAAAACTATAACATGTTGAGAGAAACATGTAAAGAGTGGTTATGGAGAATTGTCCTTGAAGCTGTCCAAATAATCTCATCACTAAATAATTTATTATCTTTTTGTTTCATACTTATTTCTGTGGTTTTAAGGTATGAGCATATATTTATACACCACAATGTACATGGTGTATACACCAAAATGCAAGATTGCAGCAAACGGGAGGCTTAGCAACTTTTTATAATGCTTGTTGTGTATTTTAAGTTGGTACTTATGTATCTGTCATACATCAGTAGTGCTTTAAACCACGTTTACAGCTAAGATTTTGACTATGTTAATAGGCCAAATGAGCAAATGAGAAAGCACGATGGGATAACGAGGAGAGGAACAGGCTTGTGGCTTGTTGGCTTTTATGCAGACTGTGTGGCAGCGAGTTGGCTCCAAGAGGAGAGAGATGTACTGTTCATAGTCTTTTCTTCCTTTGATGGTAGCTTTTGCCCCACTGATGCTTGCAGATAATAACAGTGTGATTCAGCAGTTTGGGGTTTCATATCTGTAAAGTTCCAGAAGTGCCCTACAATTTTATTCACCTAGGGACCTCTGAAACTAATTGTGCGAGTTCAACATAGAGTAAGAGGAATTTATTTATTACCGTAAGGAACTGTAGGGAGAGAGATTAGAACTTCTCATCTGAGGAATAGTTCTGCAGTGCTTTCACTGTAGATTCACATACCAAATAAGCCCCCACACCCCTGGGAAAGAACTGAACCCAAAACTTGAGATGTACAACTTACTGTGAATGACTGACATTCAGGATATCATTAAATGTAACTGCAGGCAAGTTTCTGTTATCTCACTCTTACAGTGCAACAGTTCAAGACTAGAGGAACATATTTTACACCTTCTCCCCTCATGACACTCCTACACTGAAGGAGCTGCTGTTCCCTTTCATCTCAACTTCATTCATTGAGCTCTGTGGTTGTAGGAAGACTTTATGTTCAACTTGGTACACGTATACCTGGCAGCACCTGGCAAGCGTCTGAGGATACAAAGAGATGCTGGAAATTGAAAAAGTCCCTAATATTCTCCCTACAAGGAGAGAAAAGGGCCGAAGAGTTGTGGCATATGCATTTTTGCGGACAAGTGGAAGGAATGGGAGAAGAGGTACTGGCAATCAAATGTCTTGATTCCAGCAATGGAAGGAAGAGGAGGTGTAAAATGGTGACTCATGAGAAACTTAAGAATGCTTACTGTCTTTCCACTTTCAAAATACAGAAGTAATGTCTTTTTTCCCTCCACTAAGGTACAAATGTCCAATGTCTTGATATAGGTACTTGCCATGCAACTGAAATTGCCATTACTGGGAAGGAGGTAATTTTTTCATGCCATCAAACCAACGTGGTGCTAAATCAAGAGCTCCTTCCAAAGCATTATAGAGGTAGATGGCTCAGCATTCTGGGCATCTCAGTAGCAGATGTGCACACAGGAGAAGTGGTGGACAACCCCTGTATTTGCTGCACATAGCTTCCTGTGCTTGCTTCCTAAGCTCCTCTTTGTGACTGTTGAGCAGTGCCAAGTTCCCACAACCTGCTTCTTGCTCCATGTCTTTCTCCTCCCAACTCTGGTTCTACTTGCCTGCTCTGGACTTTCTATGTTTGTTGGCTCAGTTAACTCTATTTGTCCACCTTTTCTGTCTATTTATTACTCTGCCTTTGAAATAAAGAAGCAAAAGCCAAATTGGATAAACTGAGATCACCTCCTCTAACTCCATATGTAATTAGCTACAGTAGGTATTATGCATCCTGAAGTCTGTAAAGTATTACTGTGTATTATCAAATGGTCTTTGTTTTCAGCCATAGGTGGATGGATATTGAGTTAGACAAACTGATCACTGAAAAGTAGTATTTTTTTTGTACCATATGAGGTTTAGGTTGTATTTGAGGTCCTGTTTGTTGAGACAAGCTATGCAGAAAGAAGCAGATCATGTGGGCTTTACTGATGTGTAAAAACTTGTTTCTTCATTTTCTGCTTGCAGAACAGTAGTCAGAGGGGAATTTGTTAATGGTTCCAGGAGAATGATATTGCTGGGTTAGTAACAGGGACGTGAAGTAGAAAACATTTTTTTGCCTGACCAAATGGCCAACTTTCGTGCGTGGTCCACTAATGTCTTGTTCCACTAATAGCTATTGGAGAATTCAACAAATATTTTAGTATAAGGATCATAAAATTCTACTCAGCCAGCCTACCCCATCAAACTTGTTTGATGTGATGTTAATGTGCATGTGCTTATTCTCGTCTGGTTTGTTGTTAAAATGATCATCTTCTTTCATAATCATTATAAGTGGAAACAATAAGTCTTTGCCTCTACACTGATAAGTTTTCATGGTGATTTTATAAGTCTAATTTAAGCAACCATCTATTTTGGAGTGTAGGGATTTCTTAATTAAACACAGTTAGGCTTAAGCTTATGTTTCCTATTTCTTGTCAGAGACAGCATCAAGCACTGTTACAGGCATGTAGAACAATTGAGGCTTAATTGTGGAATGAGATAAACATGCATAAAATCCAATTTCTATTATTATTATCTCCCACATATTTCAATGAGATAATTTATGCCTACGTACAAAGGAGTAGGTCAATTGGAGAGCAATTTATACCTTTTTCTGAGGCATCAGGTCTTGCTGGAGGAGATGACAGACTGCAGACATCAACTGTTTCTCCCTTTAGCATGGTAATAAGGAAACCTCCTTTAATGGGCTTACTGGATTTGTTCTTTATTGCGTACTGCCATCAGTCTGGAAGCATGAATACAGATAATACATGATGCCAGACTTCATTTAAGCAAGGAAACAATAGTACTTAGAGTGGGAAGACTTATTCACTCCCAGTTTGGTGTGTGACTTGATATCTCTTTGTATATTTTGTATACATATTTTTTTTGTTAGTTTGTATATTGAAGAGTGGCTGTGTTTCTAAAATGTAATGAGCTCTCACAGCACTGCTTAAATAACATTCTGGCAGTGTTATATTTGGAGCAGAAAAACCTAGGGCACAGTGCTGTGGTGGGTATGGATTTCACAGTTATGGGGATTCTGAAGGCAAGAGCTTTCATTTTTATTCTGCTCTTATACTTGGCAGCTTTTATTGTTATGCCTATTAACTTTTATAGATGTCATACATTTTTATGTTAATGGTGCAGCTTTGAGTATAGTGAGAAGCTCAACTTCTGCTCATCAAACTAGTGTACAAGCAAAATTATGACACTTCTTCAAAATGCTTAAAAAGATGCTTTTATTGTTTAATGTCAATTTATTGCTTGTGTGTTTTTATGGTAAAAAGGAATTTTTTGGAATGTGTCGGGACTAGCAGAACATCATACCTGTTTAGTAGAAGGATTTATAGTTAATTTTATGTTTGTAGGTGTTGGCATTGGCAATTTCAATTTTGCTGAGGTTTGTGCCAGCTTTCACAGAGAGGTAGTGGAAAAGCACCTGTGTTTCTGAGGAGCTTCTTTTCATCACTGGATAATGAGTATTCTGGCAGCTGTGTGTGCCTTTGCAAAGTCCCACACCCAAGGAGTATAAAGCCTTGTCTTCACTACAGCTAGAGTCAAGTTTCTGATTTCATACAAAATCTGGTGTGATTCTTGCAAGGGAAACACCATTTGTAGTGTAGGCTGATGTATCCCAGAAATAATTGAGAGCCAATCTGTATTTGAAATGCTGTAACAGCATGAAGTAGCCAGTGAACCATGCAGAAAAAGGAAAAAAGAAATGCATCCACCTCTGTTCTGCTGGGCAGCTCCTTGTACAGAGAAATATACCAGCAGAAAGATGCTTCTGTAAGTCATTTGTCCTTTTGCTTGTGGCTACCTTGGCAGAAGTTTTTCTCACTGACCTATGTTTTTTTCTCACTTAGCAGCTGTGTTACTTCCATTGTTCTTCTGGTACAGAAAGTCTAGACACTCTGCTTTGATTTTAAGTGAGTTTAGGGTGTGTTGGATTTAATTTATAATTTTTTTCCTAGAGAGAGAAGACAGGTGTAAGTTTTGGTTATGATGTCTTGCCCTACGTGAAAAGACGGTGAGAAGAAACAGTGTTTGCTTCCTTCTCTTCTTTTGTTAAGTTCCATATCCAACCTCATTGCTAGGAAAATGTCCTTATTTACAAGCAGATGTTCATCACGCTCAGGAAAGTGCAGGATGGAACACAGTGCATTGCAAAATTTGGCTGAAAAAGTATTGTAGTAGTATTTTCCTTTCAGTTTAATGTTTGGAAGTACGAAGTTACACACACACTCACAAAATCAGTGTTCATTATAGACTACATTCTGGTTTACTTGCCCTTTTAACTTCAGATAGAGGCAAAAAAGGGAGGATGTAGTCCACCTTTATTCCTTGCGTGACTTTGGTCAAGTCATTGTGCTGGGTTCAGTCAGGAAAGGGCTAACTCCCTTTACTCTGGTTGCCAGGGAACTATGTTGCTGGACGCTAAATGAAAACATTGATAAGGCCTCAGCTGGTGCTGGGGATGGCCTGTACTGAACTCAAGGTCTTTTGTCCGCTTCGGATACTGTAGCTGACCCAGACTGACCAAGGAAGGATTTCATTCCGTAGTACGTCATGTTCCAGGCTCTTGGGGTGGGGAAGGGGGTCCGGTAGCCATTACTTTCCCTTCTCTCTCTCTCCCTTACTCCCTTGCTCATCTCTCCGGGCACTTGCTAACCCTCCTGCATTAGCTGCTTTGCTAATCCTGTGCTGGCTCATTCGTGTGGGAGCTGGTGGGTTGTTTTGAGTTTTCTGGCTGTGTTATCAGTGATAAGGTTTGCTCGGAATCTGCTGCGTAGGCTCCCGGGCTCCGGCCTTGAGGCCGCGGCTCTTGGGCTGCGATCGCTCTCGGGCTGTGGTTCTCGGGCTCTCGGGGTCTGATTCTCATCCCTCAATATCTGGGTGTGCATTGGTCTGTGGATGGTGGGAAATTGTATCATATTGTATCATACTGTATATATTGTACTATATGTTTCATTTTCTACTATTTTAATTATTTATTATTAGTAGTACCTGTATATATTGATTTAGATTTAATTAGTAAATAGTTCTTATCTCAATTTTACGAGCCTCCTTATTTCTTTTTCCTCCGATTCTTCCCCTCCACTGGAGGAGGGGAGGGGGATTTGTGAGAGCGGCTTCATGGTATTTTGCTAGCCGGAGTTAAACCGCGACAGTCATTTAAACACCATTTACTTGCAATAAAGTAAAATGGTGTCAGTTCCTTAGGTTTTACAGACTGTTGGTATTTGCTAAATATGGTGATGTTAATAATCAGGAACTTCTTTTCCTCTTGAATTAAACAGTGACCTAACCTATCAGTAGCCCTTAGCCAAATTGCCCTTTTTTAATGATGAATCTGGATTTACTATAAATTAAATTCATGAGAAACTTTACTATTATTTCCAATGTTGGCTTCTCATTCAGTCACATACTGTTCCTTTCCTTGAAGTCTGGTTTAAGATTTATTTTTTTTAAAGTGATCTCTTTTCCCACAAACCAGTGCAACAGTTGCTATTTCTCCATGGTCCTTTTCATCAGTTTAGATATTTTTTTGGTTTACAAATCATAAATTACTGTTGTTCCACATGGACCTTTCATACCAGTGTAGGAATTTTTTCATTATACTAATTCTAACCAAATATACGATGAAGAGCAACATTGTCTGCATCCCACCTAGAGATGGCCCTATTCAAGAGAAGAGATTTTGTTAATTTGAGCAGTATGCAAGTTTGAAATTTCAGATTTATATAGCTGAGCTATATAACTCAAACTCGAACTGAAAGATCTTATCAATGCTGTTTAATGTACTCAACATTGGCTCTGTGACTGAAAAGAAATGTTTGTGGCTTATTTAGCCATATATACCCTGAACTTTACCATAAGTATGTCTGTGACTGTCCACTGACTTCTGTTACCTATAGGCATCTCGACATAATGAAATGAGAGAATGTTAGAATTATTTGTGTGAGATGACTGAGGCATATCAGATATAAAAAAGAAATCAATGCCTCTCTAAAACCTTTCAAAATTAATTATTTGCAAAATCTGGATGGAAAACATTACTAGATTAAAATGACAGTATTTTTCAATCCCGTTGGCATAATTTGTGAAGGACCATACACAGGTGCTAATGAGGAGAAAGTCAGCCCCTGTCAGCCAATGTGGCAATATCAAAGATGAGCAGCAGATCCAGTGGAAAAATAGCTGGTATATCTGCCAAGTAGGATTTAATTTTTATCGGCTGTCATTTCTGTCTGTGACTTCCAAAAGGAGAGCAGTGATACTGTTATGAACACTGATGGGACATGAGAAAGACAGGATGAGCACTACAGAGCCCAATGGCAAGGTCAAAATAATTCAGTAAATTCAGTTTACCTTTGGTAATACATTCAATAAACTTATTAAGTGCAGTTAGAGCAAAGGCAAAACAGAAATGATAGATAAAAATGACAATAAGAGTGAACACAGTGTTTGGCAGAGGTAGAAATGATCCTGGTACCATAGATATGAGAGGCCTGAGATTAAAAGATTCTCCTTTTTGAGAGTTTATCTAATCCATATGGTGTGTAATACTCAGTGGGTTTCTCTTACTTTTGAACAAGGGCCATGTAATTTATTCCTGGAATTACTGCAGTAATGCTACTCTCAATTAGTACTAATCTCTCCCCTTTGGGATGTAATGTAAAAAGTGACATTTTCAAGAGGATCCTTTAAATGTTATTTTTTATATAGTCTTCAGTGCTCATTATTATTGTTTCTTGCTTTCCCATTTTCCTTAAGAAATACGTTATAAATGAAAAGTATTCCTGTATTATTACAAACAGAAGAATCCTTAAGAGATGTCAGCCACATTAAAATGTAAAATGTGTAAAATCTGCATCACAATTCAGATAACTTTGTTGTACTGTAGAATATACCTATTGTACTATAAAAAATGAGTGTTAGATATTTGCTGAACATAATGATAAAGGCTCAGATCTAGTAAGGTATTTAGGTTCCTGATTTCTGCTAGTATTCTTTGAGGATATTGGCATGAGTTAGGACTTTGAAAATCAGTGACATAGCTTCTTACAACATAGTTGTGCAAAAATCATTTCCACTGTATATTGAGTAGGATCTTTTAAATGTGTTAGACAGATCAAGAAGATGTAGTTCATGTCCCATATGAGAAAGTGGAGAATTTAACTTTCTTTTTTTTTGCCTGTGGTGTACATGTCCCTTATTTCTGTTATATCTCTTAATAAGTTGCTTAGGCTGGGAAGTTAAGAAAGACATTACAAAAAAATGATTTAGAACAGCACACATCTCGTAGCCTGTAAGACATGTTGCTAACTAAGTTATCCACAGTCAAAGAAATTACTGAATGGCAAAGGCCAAGGCTCATTAAATCTACTTAAGTGATGATTTTGCCTTCTTCCTTCTCACTTCTTCAAAAGGAAAAAGATCAATCTGGTAGAAGAGCCAGCAGGATAAAGCACTGTCTTTGTCTATGTTTTGCCCATTTGGCAGGCTGCACATAGACCTTATCTAAGTTTGTTTTGTGACCTACAAAGCATCACAGGCAGGAGCCTTTTGCTATAAAAAAAATTAGTAAAGTGGCTTATTTATCTATCCTATGTATTAGGTAGGAATCCAAGTATGTTTCTGTCATTAGAAATATGCAAGAAGCAATTAGAAGTTGCTATAATAACATGTATAACAACATATATCCTATATGTATGTAAATAAAACACACTTATTTTGGATTTTATATTCATTCTACCTGAAGAAGCTTTCTGATGTGGGCTGTCAAAAGCCACTGGGCAACTCAGTTTGTCCAGTCATCCCCATCAAGTGTAGGATGGATGAAAGTATCAGTTCTAGATTTTTCAGATCAGAAGACAACAGGCACTGGCTGTTTGTTTCTTTTTTAGCTTCCAGTTCCTGCATCTGTATGTATAGTAAATGTAGAAAATCCTACAGTACCTTTATTTTATTGCAAAGGAAAACTTGGCAATCACAATTATTTGTAGGAAAAGCACTTAAAGTGTTTTTTTCCAGTTGACAAGATTGTTAGTGGTGAAGGTTTCTTTGGGTGTTGTTCCCCAGTCATTGGAAGTGTTCATGTTTACTGCGGTCTTTAATATTCTGCTTCTCTTCACGTACACAGGCTTTCTAGCTTCTCTCACACTGCCCCACCAAGTGTTCCTTGCAACATGAATTGAAGCCCCATTAGGTCTAGCACAAATACCTATATATTTGTAAGAGATTTGTAAATAATATTAGTGGTTTTTTACCTTTGTCATGAAGAGCAGGTGATCAAGTGCAAGCTGCTATTCTTGTATTTTGTAGGTATTGCAAAGTTCACCCAGGTTTTTGGACAGGGTGTGATGCAACTCTGGTGCACCCACTGTTTCTCCTAGTACCCAGGTTGCAATTTTGTGCACTTACACATTCCATTTCCACAGTGCAGGATTTTTTCCACTGCCCTGGCACAGCAAGCTGCGTTACTTCCTGTCACTCTGTATCCATTGCACCCTTCAGGTGACAGGAGCTGTTGAATTTTTTTCCTTTCTTCCCCCATAGTGAAAGTCTGTTACCCCACTACGCACAGTGCCTGCCTATAACTGAAGATTCATGGAGATGAAGATCAGCATAACATCTGAGAGCTGCCTGGTACTGAACTAATATTGCTCACGGAGCTCTGTGCCATCACAGTTGTTTAAATTTGTTTTTTTAAATATAACTGTTCCACTGTAGGCAGAACTCAGAGGTTCAGCTTCCCAAATCCTTCGTGCCAGCATAAAGGCCTTTGACTAATATCTGATTAAAAAGACTTAAAATAGCTCTCTTCATTCTGAGTGTATCTGATCAGAGAAGAAAAGTATAACCTTTGGAAAGACCTATAGACCTGCACTTCAAGCAGAGAGTGGCGCTGGTATACCTGTAGATAAGCTCTGCACTTATGGCTTAAGATACGATGCTAAGTAAGTTAAGTAAGCTATGAGGAGGCAGAAAAAATTCTCCCAGGTGTCTGTAAGTTGTGCTAACATAAAGGAGATATCAGTCACCAGATTTAGTGCTTGCCAGAAATTTCCTATGTCAGACAAGGTCAACAGGATACTTAAGAAATCCTTTTGGGATGCAATCACCTTTCCACTCCCCTGTTGCAATTTGTGCAGTTATCCAGCTCAGCATAAAGGAGGTAAACTGAGGTAGAAGTAATATTTCTACAAAATAAAACAGATTATGTGCCCATTTTTTGCAGTTCTGCATTATTTGTCTGTACTCGGTGGTGTCCAGTTGAAAAATCTGTACTTTGGGCAAATACTGATTGTATCTGTCAGCAACACGAAAGCAGTGACAGAAGGAGAAATGATGCAGGTCTGAAGTGTTCATCAGGATGGCTACCCCAGCTTCCAGGCAAGCAGGTGCCAAGGGTCTCTCAGCATACTTCTGTTTCAGCTCAGCTTTTGCTCCTAGATGAGTTATCCTCCTTCACTTCCTTTTGCGTTTTTTTCACACTCGAATTAAGATGTTGCTTAGGGAAGTGTTTAATTGCATATGGGACCCATGTTAAGATGAGAACAAGAACCATGAACAGAACTGATAGGCCCATATTTATAAAATAATTTCACCCTATCTGGGGTGCTACTGTGTTATTACTGACAGGAAAGGGATAGGCTGTTGTTCATCCAGTTTTAAAGCAGGAGTGAAAGTGGCTAATGGTAGACAATCAATTTGCATGTCCTTTGTTTTTTTAGCTCCCTTAAGTATGCCATTCCTGTGACTGTTGTCACAACTCAGCTAATAATATTCTTTTGCAGATGTAAAGAATCAAAATAGTCTTGCTGTTTAGAAGAGAAGAGATATTTTTCTTTGCTTTCAAGCTGGCCTCATGGAAGGCTCTCCAAATGCAGTAAATTAAATGGGGGGGGGGAAAATAATCCATACATTAGGCCATTATATTGCCATGAATTATTGAGTAATTCTGCTTTCAAAACTGTCTCTGTGGTGACAGGACGGTGTCAGGGAGATAGGCAAGTCACTTTTTGGAATACAGTCGGAAAATTATGAGAATTTTGGATCAATTTCTTTCTAGATGTGATGTTCCTGAAAATAAAGGTGGACTGGTTTTATGAAAGCTTGAAGCAGACACCACCTTTTTATTTCAATAGTTTTTGTTTCTTCTAGGGTCAACTTGAGGGCAATAGCTAGCCCTCTGTAAACAGGCTTGTTACTTTGGAGACTTTATATTACTGTATTTGTAGCTAATGACTAAATTCAGGGGACCGCAAGTCTTAAAATGATTTGGGGAGCAAAATCAACAGAAGCATTTAATTTCATTATCACTAATTATTTCTGGTGACAGATTTTAAGTAGTCCAGAAGAGGATGGAAGTAGGGATTGAGATTATGGTGAAAGAGGTGAATGAATCTGTGCTCTGTCCTCTTCTCAAATCAAGGCCAGTCGATTAACACAGCAGTGCTTGAAACCTTTTTGGACAAATGTCAGCAAATCAGGCTACAGGGCTTGTTCTGCCTGTAGTCTAAATGGATAATAACTCCCAAGTGCCTTGAAGCCAGACAGCTTTTCAATCCCCAATCTGAATTACTGCTGCAATTTTAACCTGGTTACGTGAATAAATCATTCTAAAAAAATACAAGTAAGAGGATATTGAACAGCCTAAGTATTTATGGCCTCTGGTTACACTGGTGCTGGACACAGGGCAAGAAAACCAATTTCCAGGGGTGGCCTACTTCATACATCACTAGTCAAGTATGCTAAAGTGCTGATGGCTAGGAACACCTAACTATGCATGATTAGACCATGGTGGCAGCACACATTTTTTCCGTTTATGTTCCTTGGCTTGAAATTTAGAGGACATATAACTCTTCAGCTTAAAAGATCAGAGGTCGAGAAATTTCAATCTCATCCTTCTCACATCGCAACCTTCATTTCATTTTTCTGCCTAAAACACTATTTAGATCCATGATTAGATGCCATGGTGAGAGGCACAAAATTATCTGTCTCTTTTGCACATCATCTGTGTGTCTCAACTAGCTAAATAGAAACTATGAACTAAATTGTGAGAAATAGTTAAATAAGGCCTGGGTCATTGCAAGTATACCCCCTTTTTCTCTGTTGGATGTAAAGCAAACTAGGACTAAGGGGAATGACTGGTAGGCTATCCAGGTGTTTGCATTATCTTGCATATGTGTGATGGTGCCACAGACCAGGAGGTCTTTGAAACATGGAAAACGTGAAAAAATTGCAAAGATGAGATTACAGCCCTATGCTTCAAACCAGTGGCTGTGAAATTGAATCTGTGTTGCAGTCCAGTGCTCTAATGCCATCCCTCCAGACCTTTTGCTGATGGGAAGTTGCATCATTCGAGTTTAAGCAGATGAGTAAACTCTCCACAGAAAAAGGTTTTGTCAAGACTCACGATGGGCTCTTTAATCATGGTGGTTGTTTATTGGCTTGTAGGTAAGAATTTTAAAATATCTGAAACTGAGCAGAATGCTTATGTTGATTGATTGTTGTTGGGTTTTTTTTTTCGTCCTCTTCCAGTGCCTAAAAGAATCAGTGACAGTTTGATTATCAGCCAAGTCACCTAGGTCAGGATCTCTGAGTTCTGTATTTCTAATATTCAAGCTTTGCAGCTTTGTCATATGATCCATCAGTTGAATTGCTAAAAATATATATTTAATATTCCCTACCAGAATGGGTCAGAGCAGTGCATTATATGCTTGCACCATCATTAAAATTGTGAAGAAGTGCTATAAATACCCATAAACTTGGAGGCAGTCCCTTTGTGCAAGTATAAATGAATACAGAAACTGCTAATAAATAAGCATGTCTCATCTTCATTCCTCACATGTATTTGAGAAAGTGGTTATTACCTGAGTAGGTGGTTCTGTGTTATCTCAGTCTGGCTTGAGAGTACTGGGACTTAAATTATGACATTTAACGTGCAAGTGAGGTTGCATGATCTAACAACTTCCTCCATCCCTCCACTTCTGGCCACATGCTTTTTCTCCCCTCCTGACTGATTTCTGTTGATCACTTATTCCCTTGGGAAGACAATCCAATGTCCAATTTGGAGAAAACAAACCCAACCCAAAAGAAGTGAGTCTCATGTACAGTGGAAATACGACTGTGAGTAGGAGGCCAGGAGACTGGGATTTGGTAACAACCTGTTTTCATAAACAGCACTTTGTTGGATTCACTCTCTTGGGAAACTCCATTCTCAGAGTAGTTTCAGGATTCACAGCTTCAGCACTCCCTGGCTAGGATGCTCAGCAAAGGTCTTCCTCCTGGTACTGAAATGCAGGACAGGCTTATATAATAGTAATTTTTATTGGCTCTTGCTTAGCTTTTTAAAAATAATTTAGGAAAAACTGCACATTATCATGAGGGTTACTAAGCTCTGCATGTGACTGCCATCCTGTGAAATGTTTCTGGTGCAGGGTATCGTGTACATGAATTCAGTTGGCATCTGTATTTCTTGGAATAAGAAGTTGAGATGTTTTCTTTACATATGCATAGGGAAGATCTACAGCACTGTTGATTCTTAAAACTGCTTTGGACTTTGTCTTCATGCTTGAAAGAATTAATATGCCTCAACATGTATGAATGCATTTTCTATAACAGTATAATGGTGTACAATAGGATATTATGGAGTTTTTGCTCCTTCTGACCTATCTGTTAAAGCTCTTGTGAAGACTTAAGTTTTCATCATCCATTTGGTACAATCTCCTTTGTTCTTCTGGGCTTTGCACAATGAAGATAGGCAAAACAGAATCAGCCTGTAATACAAGGACTTCTTTTTGTGCTCAATAGTGTTTATGGTTCCACATACTAACTAAAAATAAGCAGAACTTATCTTTCAGGATGCATAATAAATACCAGAAGAAAACAGCAATTTTCCAAGGCAATTGGGTAGATGCCGCATGGCCCAGCTCCCTATCAGTGGCTTAGTGGTTTGACAGATCAATAGCCTGATGCAGTCATGTAAACCTTGTGTTGTTGAAGACTTCAACAATGCAGTTTCTGTATGGTTCCTTAAGGGTATTTCCCTTAGGGAAATATGTATTTGAATGCATTTTTGTGTAATTGTAAATTATTCATTTTAACAAATTTGTAATCTCCTTTTCTCTGCATGTCAGTCACCGTTCTTTTCCCTTCATACACACAGCTGAATTCTCTTTCTCCTCATCTCTCACTAGTTTTTATTACTGAAAGTGTAGCAGGCATATTGCTGCTTTCTCACTGCTGCCTGGGACCATTAATTGTATAATGTACAAGGTCATGCCACAAATGTATAAATTCCTTTTCCATTTGTTAATATATGTACAAATAATATGAATTATTTGAAATTGGATCAAGTTCTTAAAAAATGAGAGTAGAACACAATTTGTAGTAAGCAGAAGATTAATCGATCCTAAAGTAATTTTTGCTCTTTTTTCAATAATCTCAGACTAAATAGTGATGGAGGAGTACAAAATGTTGGCCACAGGTACCACTTTATTAACATTTTTGTTTTCAGTATTTCCACATACAAAACTGAGAAAGATACTCAGGTATTTGTGGGGATAAATGAACTTTGCCGTACTTCTTCAAACAAACTGTTTTCTCTTTTCCTTGTTCACTAGATTTAGCATGTGACTTTGCTAGCATATTAGTATGTTGCTAATGACAGTAATGATGTGTGAAGACGCAACTTTAAATTGCTATACTTAATTATAGCTGTTTTTCCCTTTCTGCTCTCCTGCAAAAATGTTTCCCTTTTTATTTAATAGCCAGTGATCAAATGATTTAATGAAATGATCTGTGGAGAGTTTCTGCTGAAAGCAGATTTGACACCTCTGATAATTCAAGAGGTTTTGGCTCATTTCTTAGGATAAATGTCTTTAAGGCATCTCTGGGGCTTTAATATTAAGTTCTGCCTATAATATAACTTTTGGATACTGTTTTTAAGAATGCAGTCTCTTCAGAATTGCATTCTTTGCCATTTAAAGCCTAGTATTCACATGGTCTAATGAAATTATCTCGGGAGGTCCACCATCATCTAAAGCAATTTCTCATGATAGACTTCAGCCACTTTTGGATTGAGCTATAAAATGTTACATTAGTTACTGGGTTTCAGGAAACATGGTCTTCATCCAAGACATCTTATTAAAATCTATGGACCCTTTTAGCACCTGGATTAGCTGCCAATGCTCTGTGTAAATATATTTGAAAGAAAAGGAGGCCAATGTCTTTTCTCTAAATTCCTCTTGGTTTCATTTTAGGTGTCAGTAAATTGGATATAGAAATTGAAGGTAGAAATGTGCTTTTTCTCCTGCAAGTGAATATTTCTTTTGCCTGTAGGGCACAATGTGAAGCCTACTGTCTTCTGCTCAGGGGACGTGTTGCATGATGACAACAGAAGGGTAGTATATTTCTATTCTTTAAAATTATAACTTCAAGATGCTTTTAAAATCTAACTCCAGACAAGAGTGGGAAGAGGTTTGGGGCAGAAAGGAGAGGCACATGGGATGGCAGGAGAATTGGAATTGCTATGAGTGGGTTAGAATAAAGTAGCTGAAATGGAAAAAAAAATTATATGCTAACTTATGCCTTCTGTTGCCACATCATGACAGAAATAAGTTATGCAGAAGATAGAAGTTTATGCTGAAGTTATTGTAGGAGACAACAGCATCTTTCTAGCTCATATATGAGCTTGTGAACTAGCAGAATACTTCTCTGAAGGCACAAATACTGGCAAAAGGAGTGTAAGATGCTCTCTTTATCCTTTCCAGTCCATTAGTGAAACAATGTAATGAAGTTTAAGTGAGGTAGTTTGTTATGATGGAAGCTCTGCCTTGGTGCTAACCCGTAGTATCAAGGAGGTTATACACTGCAGTGTCAGAGAAAATCAGTTCTAATGGAGTAACCTAATTAAAATTAATTGGGTATGATTCTGTATCTTAAATGCAAGATTGATGTAGGATATTTTCAGCTGCTTCTTGGCTTAAGGTTAAACTCAGCTTGCTTAAGATATCCTATGTTCTTTCTTTTCTTCTCTTACTGACACACAAGTTGAAGTACAGTGAAAGGGTTCAAATATTTGGAGAATTCAGAGTTGGGAAAGACATACCAGGCCATCTAAGTCTGTTCTTCTGCTAGGCCTCATTAGCATTGATTTGTTCCCTCATTCCTCAGCATGTGTGTTAATTGATGTCACAATAAAAATTGTGTTTATGAGAGCAAAAAAGAATTACATGTGACAGGATATGTTGCGTGTTACATGTCATCTGAACATAAAATCTGGCCTTTTCTCATTCAGTGACATTTTCAGCTCTACCTCAAGTTAGATATGGTAGATGTAGACTATGGCCTATAAAAATGTATTTTCCATGTCATTCCATGCAACTGGCAAAATTGTATATGTTGAAGGAAGTTGAAAAACTGTTATCCTGTTAGGTCTTTTGTAGAACAGTAATTTAAGTCCTTACCTGGTTTTATATTGCCCTTGAGTAAACTCTACAGAATGTGCATTTTTGTATGTCTGATGTGCTATTTATTTACTATTTTTGAAGGTACAAGAAGGTAGCATTTAAAAGTATAAATATTTGTGAATGGAGAAGGAAAAAAGAAAGGTAACAAACACAGTTGTCAATATTCTTGCTGTTGAAAATGGAATATAGTGTTGATTCATGTTATCATCCCATTTTTTGCTGTAATGCGTTCCAGGAAAGATCAAATTGCCTTTTTTCATGTCACTGTCACCACAACTCTGGAACAGTACGTGTACGTATCACAGACTGTATAATCTGCCACAAAATATTATCTAGCTTTACTGCCTATTTGACACTTTCTGAAGTAGAAAAATAAAAAACAAATGGCAAAATTATGGCAGCCTACAGTGCATTTCTTGCTTATTCTGTGCAAAGAACTTGTGCCTTGAAGAGCTGTAAATTAGATTGCAGAAAATTGTTTGGGTTGCAACTCAGGTTAAATGCCTTCAATTATTAAAAGGCATGCCATGACAATCAAATGTGCATTGCCTCAGAGAAAAAGAACTAAAGAACCCCCAAACCTGCAGATGCGACACACGTGCTCAGTGTTGCTTCCCTCCAGAATTAAGGTAACCACTGGGACTCAAAAATTGAACTTGCACATATCTAATTTCCTGTTCCCCCCATTCTTTTAGCTGATTTCTAATGTGATTATGACTTCTGTTGCTGTGTTGAGATTACTGAGGGAACTTAGAGAGTTCTTAATTTTTGAGGGAGTTCAGTGATTAAAGCACCTGCTTTAGTCTGTGTGTGTGGCCACACTAATATGTGCTATGAACATGCTTATTCTTCAGTATGATATTTCCCCTGTAAAATGGAATACTTTGCTAGCATTTTGCTACTATGACCTAGTGATATTACATTTTTTCTTAGGCAACTCCTCTAAGCTGCTAGAGATATCCCTCAGTTTTTTTTACCAGAAGACCAATGAATCATTAGCACCACAGGAGAGGGTTGTAATGAATTCTGATTAATCTGTAATACACCACCTCTCCAACATTCTTTGCTAATGGAATTTTCAATTAGATTAATATTTGAAATCTATGGGTTTTCATCAATTCCTTCTGTAAAAGCTGTACATGCAAGTGGCATTACCATTTGGGAGTATTTAGCTGGCAGAAACTATAGAGAAGCAGTGCCATCTTGACATCCCAGTCCAGAGTCTGCAGGAATCTCTTAATTCCTGTAATAGTTTTCATCAGCTTCTCATACAAACTAAATATAGTGATCAGTCACTAGTGACAAGATGTTTTCTCTACCTACTCTTTTCACAGACTGATGCCTGCATTTTATTCCTTTCTAGGTAGGTATTTTCAACTTCTTAGCAGGCTGACTGAAGGTGGGTAGTGGGTGTCTGGACTATGTTTTGATGTTCTACTGCGTAACCTACTCTGCCAGAGGCTAAATCCGAAAGTAAGGCTTCTCTAGTTTACTCAGTTTTACTTGTTCAGCTGTCCTGAACAGGTTTTATAGTCTATGCCCTGTTTAGAATTTTGTATCTGATTCATGTCTCATTCAAATTTTTTTAGTCTTCAATGAGGCAGGACCTCAAAATGTTAGTTACTGTATCTCCTCCTCTTGAATCACTGAGAAGGCTGGTCCAAAACCTTGGATGATTTTTATGAAGCCTGGAAAAATAAAAGTTCTTTTAGTGCTGCAGGAAACTATCAGAGAAGCTTGCGTGAGAACTTTCAGATGGTGGTAAATAGCTATAATTTTTGAAAGTTTTCATGCCAAAGGAACTTGTAAGCGTAACAGCAAGCCTCCTGAAAGGCAGGTAAAGGTAAAAGGCCAAAGATTCCTCAAAAACTGCCATGGATATGTCTGGAAAGTTAATGGATTTGGGCAGCATTTAGATAATACATTAATCTTTCTGAGAGTATATAAAACAGATCATGTATAAGGTAGTTCCATGTTAGTGTATATCTCTCATCTCCTCTTATTGAAAAACATTTCAGTTATTTAGCGGAGAAAACTCAACTGTACCTACCAAACAAGGGTTTGATGTATTTTGTGTATTGGTATATTTACCAAATAATGAAGAATATTTACCAAATATGAGGGGGATAATGTTTTAGATTGAATTTCCTGAAGAGCAAATAATGTTCTAGAGAACATCTCGCTATAAATGCACAGAAACGTGAATTTCATCGAAGTGCTTGATAAACAAGAGCAGTTTTTTTAATTATGCAAAATAAGCCACTATTACTGCTTAAATTATGAGAGAGATCAAGCATTACCTGCAGGAAAGATCCAGGGAGTTCTGCTTACTAACAGTAAGTCATCAAGGATACCATCACTGAGCAGAACAGGGCAGGTGTCTGGGAAAATAAAACTTACTGTATACAAACCCATTTTTAGACAGCTAGCTCTCCAATGTGCCTACGTACCAAATTTTAATAACATGACTGCAGTTCTTACATGCAAGTGTCATGAATTTATGAGACTTCCTGTCAGAGTTGTGGTCTCTATGGGAGAGAGTGTGCAAGCAGAAATGTAAGTTTCTGTGATGGTAATAAAGCTTCTTTGTCTTCAGATAAGAGCTCATGAGTTCTTATTTTGCATGATAGAAAAGTCTCAAAATATTTGGCATTCTGTAGCTGAGATGAGATGGAGAAAGTACATTTTCTAGGAGGATTTTTCTAGACTCTTCTCTGTAGCAAGTGTCCCCAAAAGGCAAAAATAACTTTAAATCCAAAAGCCAGGCTTACCTTGAGTATAAATTATAGCAATTAATATTCTAAAGCAGGAAGAAACCCCACCTTCTCCACTTGCAGTCTTCACATTCCTTCCCTGGTTACCACCACAGTCTTTTCTCCAAGCTTGGTTTTGCCCTAGCGGTTCTGTGGTTAGAGAGCAACATTTATGTGGTCTTCTCTGTGTCTCCAGACAAAGGCTTTTATCCATCACCTCTGAGGCCTGACTGTGTGTCTGCTTCTGAATTCCTTCAGCATTTCTGCTGTCCAGTCTCATGTCCCTTTGTTAAGCTCCCATTCGCAGTTCTCCTGCTTCTTCCTCTCTCTTCACACACCTCGCAGCTGAGCCCTGACAAAACACTTGCTGTCTGTAGAATCTTCATCATGACCCAATGTGCAGCAGCAGGACAGGGCAATGAAAGCTTTCTCCCTAATGTGCACCCGCAATGCGTTAGGTTATAGCATACCTTATACAAGATACATGTATATTATATAGTAAATAGCAAATTAAAATAAAACGTGTTCATCACAGCTGCACGTGACGTGTGCAGGACAATGCAAATATATTAGAAAATGAGCAGAAATCTGCAAGTGTTGGAGGTGCTGTGGAGACTGAATAATATGCAGAGGATAAAAGGTACACAGCTTTTATTTACTAATGGCCTTTCATGGTAATACTAATGTCAATGGCAAAGCTTTCCCTCATTTCATTAGAAATGGATTTTGCCTTAGTTACTTTTACTTAAAACACCTTGAGGAATGAAAAGGATAATCAGAGTTGCAATGAAAAAGATAAATAAAAATAATAAACTGGAAATGTATTTAGCATTATATGGTCTTGTTAACCTCAGACTTAAAATACTATTTATGGTTTTGGCTGTCTAATATAACCACCTGTTATACTAGCAAGTAGAAAAGCAAGACCATGCATGAACGCTGATCAGGTCAATGCAGGGAAAAAAAGCATATTTTATGAAAAAACAATGCAGAGATTAAATTGTAGATAAGTGCTAAGAGGCTGAGAGATTACGTCTTTTTTTTTTCTTTTCTTTACACACATTAAGCATTATACGTTGTAAAAGAATGTGAAGTAAGACTAGTTCTTTTCTAATTCCAGGAAAGAACTGTAATTGCAATTCAGTCACAGCTGGAGGCAGTAGAAGTTTGGGCTAGGTATAAGATCAGGGTTTTTTTCTCATAGTTCTTAAAATGCAGAAGAGTATGTCATAGAATCATAGAATGGTTTGGGTTGGAAGGGACCTTAAAGACCATCCAGTTCCAACCCCCCTGCCATGGGCAGGGACACCCTCCACTAGACCAGGTTGCTCAAAGCCTCATCCAGCCTGGCCTTGAAGACAGCCAGGGATGGGGCATCCACAGCTTCTCTGGGCAACCTGTTCCAGTGCCTCACCACCCTCTCTGGGAAGAACAACTTCTTGATATCTAATCTGAAACTCCCTGCTTTCAATTTAAACGCATTATCCCTGTTCTACCACTACAGGCCCTTGTAAATAGTCCCCTCCCAGGTTCCCTGTAGGCCCCTTCAGGTACTGGAAGGCTGCAATAAGGTCTCCCTGGAGCCTTCTCTTCTCCAGGCTGAACAGATCCAATTCTCTCAGCCTGTACCCATAGGAGAGGTGCTCCAGTCTTCTGAGCATCTCCGTGGCCTTCTCTGGTCTTGCTCCAACCGGACAATATCCTTCTTATGTTGAGGACTCCAGAGCTGGATGCAGTACTCCAGGTGGGGTCTCATGGGAGCAGAGTAGATGGCGAGAATCACCTCCCTCAACCTGCTGGCCACACATCTCTGGATAGAGGCCAGGATACGGTTGGCTTTCTGGCCTGCCAGCGCACACTACCGGCTCATGTCCAGCTTTTCATCCACCAGTACCACCAAATCCTTCTCCTCAGGGCTGCTATCTATGCATTCATATGCATTGTTGTGTAATGCTCAGGCATTCACATGTGACTAGCAAAGAATGATTTTTAAGGAAGATGTCTTCCCTCTATATTTTTGATATAAGACACAAATACAAGTATTCTCACTTCCTTCTTCTTTATTTTGCCTACCTTCATCTTCCTCTCAGAGCTGTTCTTTTTTATGACTCTAGTTTTTCCTGGCATTCTTAAGTGTATTACAAGGTTTCAGAGCTGACATTTGAGGGCCCAGATGTGTTCAAACGTAATGTAATAATGCTAAAAAGCTAAAAAAACCCGTGGCGAATTAATTAAATGCAGTAACATGACTGTCCTATGGGGTTATTTTCTGGCAGTAGTAGTGGCAGATCTTTAGGAAAAGTATAGGCATCACCTCCCTGCTACAGCTGCTTCTTTGTGCTTTGCAGGCCTAAGTGGACTTCCATAAAGTTGGTTAATCTGGTTTTGAATGCACTTAATCTTGCATATGTAGCCTGTAAAAACACCCCCCTAAATAAAAAATCCTAAGGATGAGATTTTGTTGCATACTTAGTTTCCCATAGTTCCTTTCTCATCTCAGTTTCTGCCATGAACTTCCAAGATAGCAAAACTTACTGTCTGTTAGATGGTAGTACCAAACAACCTCTCTCTGCATAAAATATCAACTGCAAAAAACAAGTGAAAAAAAGCTAGAAGAATCAGAAATTCAACTGTAAGTTCTTTAGGGATGAATTTGAAAATCTACATGCATGTATTTTGTAGCTGAAAGTGAGGTTTTAGGGCGTACAGGTGTACTAATTTTAGGCTAAGCTGAATGATGTTGTTCCAAAGACATGAATGTAGCAAGCATATCTTTGGGCTTGTATAGACAGTTCTATTTTCATTTTTCCTTATTTTCTCTCTCACATTAAGAAAGTAGTGTTAGTGATATCATAGATAGCTGTGTTCATGTTCATTTAATTAAATGCAATTCTAGGATGCTGCCTGGCTTTAAGAAAAGCATAGTTCATGAAAGTAATTTTCTTTCATGTATTGTGATAATCCTTAATTTACTCTAAGTTTGCATGCTTTTGACTTTCAACTGCACGTTTATTTTGATCATTTAATCTTTCAGTAGCATGGGAAGGGCCATTCGTCTTCACACTATTTTATTAGAACAACAAAATAATGGAGTTTCTTACATGGATAGCTCTGGCAGTCAGATTCAATAAGAAAAGCACAGAAAAGAACTAATGACCAGACTAGAAACATAATTGATTCTTTCCTCTGGACTTTTAATTAGAAATGTATACTTTTCCAGAGGTTCAGTTCATTTCTTAGAAATGAATCATCTCTTTGAAGTTCACTTTCATATGATTTTTTTCTCCTCTAATTGGTTGTCTCTTACTTATTATATTCCGTAGTACAATCTAGTTTTTCATATATCTTTTCACAAACTGCTGTGTATGCAAGGTTTTTGTGCATGCTTTATGTATTCTTGTTTGTTCCCAAAAGCCTATATGGAACTTCTTTGAGTAGAAATACTTAGGTATCTAGCCTTGTGCTGTATGGACATACCTGTCCATTCACGGCTTTGGTTCTGGTTACCACTGTTACCAAATGCTCAACCAACAGGGTAGAACATATCCTTTTTGTCAGTTCAGGAGACTCCAGTTTCTAGAGCCTCATCTGCTCACTAGTTTGCTCAGGAGAGAAATTGTGTTTTGCTATTTGTTTGCCAGGCAGATAGATGCAACCATTTTACAAAAGCTGAAGACCTAGTCCACTGCAATTATGGCTAATAGTTTCTGGATTTTGTCTTGTAGCTGAGGGGGGACACTTTGGATGTGATATTTGAAAAATTACTAATGATCATAAACCTGTTATCTATGTCTGCAATGTAGAGACTATGCTTTCTTTGGTGATTTTCTTTCAGGTTGCATATTTGGCATAGGTTTGTGTTTGTTTCTCACCATCCTACTCTATATTTACTAATAAATTAATCTTCCCTAAATCACGTATTTTTTACCTATGGTGGTAACTAGTGTAAGTGGTGTCCCTGTCTTTATCTTGATCCACAAGCTTTTTCATTGTATATTCTCCCCCTGTTCTGTTGAGGAAGGAGAGTGAGAGCGTGACTGGATGGGCACTTGGCAACCAACCAAGGTGAAATACAGTACAGGTTGTAAAGTTACTTATTTTAGAATAGCGTAGTTTACTCTTTGAGTGAGTGGAGAAGTCCAAGGTATTGGGAAGATATGCAGAGAACGTGGAAGAACCCACCTCCTCTATCCCATGTGGGGACTTGATCTCTGGGAACTGCAACAGATGTATTGCAGACCTGCATGACAATTGTGGTAGGGTCTGAATTTGATTTTGATAGAAAGGGATTCAGTGAACCTTCACTTTCTAATGAAGTAGTATGGAAACTCCAAACTGAATATCAGCTGTGGAAACTGTAATTACAGCTATAATGGAATTCTAATGTCTCTGCTTGTCTGAAGATATAATAACAAAAGAAGCTTCAGTAGAAAAGCTTCAGGGAACTACTTTTAATCTGCAGTCTCTTAAGAAGCAACTGTAGTTTAAGAGAGTTCAAGAACATCTGGATACAGATGAATCCGTGTTGTAATATTGGGAATTATTCTATTCACCTGTTCTTGAATTCCTACAAGGTTTTTCTTGTTTTCCAAGCCAACTGGAATAGGGTACTGCTAGAGAGGTAGTAATTTTAGTTATTTTGTCAGTCATGCTTTGCTTCTAAGGTAAAGAGAGTAGGGGGGAGAGTAGAGGCAGAAGTTCTCTGATAACTATATGGCTACAGGTTTGTACTTAATCTAGTTAGATCTGTTAGCAATGAGTAATTAGTAAAAGCAGAAACCTTTGCTCTCCAGAATTATGGATATGCCTCACAGAGCAAGAAAAACAGTGAATGCCCCCCCTGAATTCTGATGCAAATATTCACGCTCTGCCCTAAACACTAATTTTGTCTCTTTTGTTGTTTGCTGTTTGGGGGGTTTTGTGTTTGTTTGTGTGGGTTTTGGGTTTTGTTCTTTCTGACTATAATGGTCTGGGTTAAATCTTGTCTTCCATCCTATAGAAGTACACTTGAAATAGCTGCAGTTCTCTGTGTTAAGTATCTTTGATTTTACTTCTGGCTTGCTCAAGTGCTTGTCACAAATTAGGTCAATACCCCTCCTTTTTCAGTATGGTATTTTCTTCTACTTTTTTTAGAAACTGGGTTGCTCTTGAAGGTATCAAATACCTTTCTGCATTTTCCTTTCTAATTACATGACAAAGATGGAGTTATTAATGTTGCAATAGACTATCTGAATGAGTTAGCTGGAGGGATTTCCATTTTTGCTTAACTTCCAACATTTATCAAACCCTAAACTGCTAAAAATTAAATTGGGCCCTTAGAGATAACACTTCCTTACGAGTGTTGTGTTGAATCTGACACCAACATCCAGGGGTTATATTCAGTATTTCTTGATTGGCATAAGGAAAAATCAAACTAAAAATTACATCACATTTCTGAAACATGAGATTTTATCTTTGCTTATAGGCATTGCTTTCACCTCTCATTATAAATTAAAATTACATCTACATGCATCGGTATTCTGTACAAATGATGCCTAATATTATCAACTGTCAGGTCTAACAGATATCAAAGGCAATTCTTGGCCCATGTTGCCTTGACAACACATCTTGGTTTTGGCCTTCTTTGTCAATTCAAATTCTTGAGTTCATGGAATTTAATTAAGCTGCCTTTTTTTTTTTTTTTTCTTCCCTGAATAGAAATCATTCAGGGATGCCTCTGAATTTGAAATAAATTCAAATAAAACAATTAAGAAGTGGATGCTTTAACAATTTGTATTATCTGCTGGAAACTGCATGTCTTACCTTCTTTCACCTGCTCTGCTATGAGGTTTCAGCGTGTGGGCCTGTCACCTAACTGAGACCCATTCACTACAGTTGTTTCTCGCCCCCATACCCCATGATCACTTCTCTAGATTCAGTGCTGGAGATTGTGATTGCCATTTAACCAGAGGCTTTTCTTCGAGACGCTGTCGCTGAACTATAGAACTGTGCTTTTTGGAAAGCACTGAGCTTAATGTTAATATTTCTCATGCTGCAGAGCTGATGTCAACCAATGATCAGGTGCTTCAGTGGTTCATTGCCTCCAGTGTTAAAAATATCCTCCATATTTTTAGACCATATTAATCTTACTTCAGGTTTTGGCCATTCATTTGAGATTCTTCCATTATCAAATTTTTCTGCTTCATGTAGTTCTTAAAGGCTGTAATCAAGTCACTCCCTCATGTTCCCTTAGATTAGTGAAACAGATTACTGTTCCTTTTTATGGCATACTTTGCTGGTTCTTTAGGCTCAGGGCTTGGGGTTGCCTTTTAAATCTTCAGTCTTCAATAATGTTTCTGCAGTATGAGCGACCAGGCAGAACCCAGCAGTCTGGTAGCACTTTGATTCAATGATAGATGCAGAGGTACCAGGACCCTCCTGAACATACTCAGTATTTGCTTACCTTTACATATCCAAGCTCATTTTTTGACCTACACCATTGCAGAAAGTTGTTCAGGTTCATCAGACTAGGTGCTGTGACCTGTAAATCTTCATCTTGAGACACTGTTCCCTACTAGAGTTTCTCCATTCAGTGAATCTAGTCTTTGCTGTTGACTTCTAGGAACGCAAATGTAGTCTACATGGAAAAGTAAGAAAAATAAGGAGACAAAAAAAAAAAAAAAGCAGATGGTTTAGTTCAAAGCTGTCATTACAAAATTAAATTACATCCTGATTTTGTATGAGAAGAGAAAAGAAATCAGACATCAATATTGGTTTTGACTCCTATCCGCACAGATTATTTTCCTCTAATTTACTTGAAATTCTGGGTTTACTGTCACTCAAAGTCACTATTTATTTAGTGGTCTGCTGCTCAAGTAAAAGGGTATCAAAAGTGACAAATCATCAACCAAGCTGGAACATAAGTGATCTTTCAATATAGTTTTATTTTCAAAATAGATAACTAACTATTGAACAACAAAGCAAATGACTTGTCGATGGAACATTTTGGGGTTTGTCTGTTTCTAGCCATTTCCTTTCTACTGGAAATTCAGACTTTCGCCTCTGATGCAACTCAGCTCACTTGCTGCTGTCGTATCACAGAACCATATTTGGTACTGCATTTGTGCCTCTGAATTACTTTCTTTATTGAATACCTGGTGGACCATGCTCCAGTTTCTGGAGAACCTTTTAAAATTTAATTTCACCCTTTTTATGGATTTAAATTTTATGTGAAGATTTTATTAAGACATTTGGACTGCATTTCTTCAGTTCTGTTCAAAGACAAACGGAAAAGTACCTTTCTGGTAGGTTATTTAACTATTGTGCATTTAGAATGGGAATACATATTCACTTTTGGCTTCAAGAAGCTGAAATAAAACAGTGAGGGGGGGGAAGACAATTTGTTTACCTACATTTGTTTGTGTTTGAGGAAATACACGAGCTGTGTCATTCACATAACTCCAACAGCTTGTAGGTTTTCTGTAACCATTTTGATTTGGAAGGAGACAGGGGTTTTTTACCTTTATGCTAGTAGTGATTTATGGTTGTTTTCATGATAGCACCAAAGGTCCCCAATCAGAAATGAGCTGTCATTATCTCTTCTGTGCTTAGCTGCCTTAGCCTATGAATAGGCCATCTAGTCTTTTGGTCCTGTTAAAGGAAAAATGCAGTAATTGGGACTAAAAAATAGAAAGAGAAAATAATTACAAAGTTCAGCATAACAAAATAGGACCATGATTTAAGATCATAGAATGGTTTCAGTTGGAAGGGTCCTTAAAGATCATCTAGTTCCAATCCCCCTTGCCATGGTCAAGGACACCCTCTACTAGACCAGGTTGCTCAAAGCCTCATCCAGCCTGGCCTTGAAGGCAGCCAGGAATGGGGCACCCACAGCTTCTCTGGGCAACCTGTTCCAGTGCTTCACGACCCTCTCCGTGAAGAATTTTTTCCTGATATCTAAACCTACCTTCTTTCAGTTTAAACCCATTACCCCTTGTCCTGTGACTACAGGCCCTTGTAAAAAACGCCCCCTGCCCCCCCCCCCCCCCCCCCCCCCAGCTTCCTTGTAGGCCCCCTTCAGGTACTGGAAGGTGCTATAAGGTCTCCCTGCAGCCTTCACTCCTCCAGGCTGAACAACATAGCTTTATCATTCCAAAGTATTGCTTCACATGTGTCAGCAAATAAATTATACTGGTTTTTCTGCAGGTGCCACTCACTTTGTCCATAATTTCTTAACACAGTTTTTATGAATCATAGGCAAGAATAATCCTGAAGAGAGATTTATTGGAGAGCACAGAGGAGCAAGGTACCCAAAAAAAAAAAACCAAACACACAAAAAACCCCAAACAAACAAAAAGGCAAAAAGAAAACTCACAGAAAACCCAAACCCACAAAACCCAACCTGTGTATTACCTAGAATACTACCTAGAATAACTATTTTAGTAATACCCTGATTTTTTTCCTCTCAGACTGCATCCTTTACAGACTATGCCAGATTCATTTGAACTACAGGGATGAGACATCTGCCACTGCAAACTCTTGCCCCGGTATAGGGAAAGCTGCCCTTGGCACAGCAGACTGTGAGGATTCTGCAAGACAGGGGACAGCTTGTTGCTTTAATGTACAAAGAACTGTCTATATCAAGTATTCTTGTTTTACTCCCAAACTTCTCTCTTGCAGTTTTAAAAAGCAAATATTTGATTAAACTATAAATATACATATTTTTAAATGCACATATTTTTAAAAAGCTTTATGCTTATACTTCTCAAATATAACTGTTTCACAGAATTAATATTCTTCCTGATATATGTATGATTTTTATCCCTAGCTTGGAAAATATTGTGATAGACAGGAAAGCATGGTTAAGATACATTTGTGGAGCACAGGTCATGTCTGAACTGTGGTAGATTTTGAGCAACATTTGGTTTGCAAGGAAGAGTTGTAAGAAGGCTCGATCATAGAAATTGGAAAGTGGTTCTGTTAGCCCAGTGTAGATTTAAAGGAGTGAGTTTCAACTTTGAAACTATTACAGGTAATTCACTTTTCTGAACTGGGAGTCTGAAGAAGTCTTATAATTATTCTAGATGTTATTAATTTTTGTACCACTGGAAAATCTGTGCCTCAAGTGCATTAGCTCAAATGTCCTGGGATAGCCCCATGATTTGTGAAGAGATTCCTGTCAGATTCAGTCAGACCCTCTTTGAATATCATGTTATCTCAAGAGGATTTTGTTTAAAAAAAGTGTTAATAAAGTTTGTCTCTTTTTCTCCCCTTGTCCCTCTCTCCAAAGGTACTATCTGACTTGCAGCAAAGGGCCCTGGTTCAGGTTATGGAGCTCAGCCTGCGGGCGTTAATGTGTTTTCATCAGTGATGAAGAGCAATAGCCAGATAGCAAAGGGCTAGAGAAACCTTTCCAGGGTGGCTTCTCCGTGGTGGTCAGTTGCTGTTCAACTAGTTTGTGGGTTTTGTTTTTGGGTTGTTTTTTTTTTCCGAGAATGCATTGGCCAGTGATTTCAAATTAATGGGGAAAAGCAGAAAGACCGATAGTGGACCCATGCTTTTTCCTTAAAATAGGCTAATCATGTTGTACTTGTTTAATATTTGTCTTAATAGCTGTGAACATTTTCCTTTGGTACTCAGATACTGAGAAAACATTCTGTATGTCAAAAAGTGTGGCCTTCAGTCTATTAAAAGGGTGAAGATCTGCACGGTGTTGCAAAATTGGAATTGTGCCAGAAGAAAGTTGAATATCCTGATGAAACCTAACAAGAAACTGATAGCACCATCATGGAAAAATGATGGAGTAGTCAGAGTTACAGACTTTTAATCAGCAGTGAGTATTTCTGCACATGGTTCTGCATATGCCTTTTCACTGTGTGCAGCTCAAGTAATAAATATTCATATTTATGCAACTTTGCAAAGCATCATATGAAAACTTTCAGCCAAGAAAATACACAAAACAGAAGCAAAGAGTCACAAACTGCCAGCATATAAAAAAGGAGCAGAATAAATTTTAATGTAGGTTTGTAAAGAAATGCAATGAGTGTTATGTGAGAAAGTAAAATGCCATGACACTGCACTCTGTATTCACACATGCTAAAGGCAAACTGCCTGGTCACGCGGTTCTTCACCCGAGGGCTCCTAGCTTTGCGATCAACTTCAGCAGCAGTTCCAGAGTCAACTTACAGCCACGTAACAGCTTGCAAAATCTTCAGGAACTCAAGTACAGGCTGATGGAAAATAATACTGTACAGTGTTAATGCTTTTTTTTTCCAGTGCATTTTCTCTCTCTGCAAAAGGTACCAACACATGGGTAGGTTTACTGGAGAGCCGCATTCTTTTTGGCCATTTTATCTAAGTTTATAAACCACATTATGAAAATAAACCAAATCAGTGAAAACATGAATAGTGTAGTTACCTAAAAGTTATGTAAACATGACAGACATTGTTCTTGTAATGAAACAAGACTAAGTTTGACATTCCCACTAGGCAACTTGGCAAAAAATCACAAGTTATTGTCGTGTTGTGCAACTTCAATATAAGACCTATTTTCCTAATTATTTTGTGCTATGTTGTAGAATATTTTGTAACACCAAAAACACGTTCCATATTTTCTGAGAACTGAATTTCCTCGTATTAAGAAAATACCCATGCTCAGCAACTTTTTTCGCACGTCAGTTGTGTGTTCTTTCTCTGGCTGGAAAATCAGATTGCCATGCAAGATTTATTAACAGTTTCCCCCATACATACGTGGTATAGACTGTATGTCCTGAAGATACTAGTTTTTACTGCATTTTTTTTGTAGCAGGGAAGCAGTAAACTGCCAACATCTTGCATTTATATGAGGCAAAATTTTGAATAATAAGTTGCATAAGCAGAGACAGAATAGATCTCTGATACCTATCATGGATCCTCTAGGAAACAATAGTGAATGTCCCATCATGTTGCTTGATTATTTCTTTGAAATGTTCTGTATATTCTGTGCTGCCAACGCAGTATAATTTAGAAAGTTGCCATTTAAATCCACATATCTTACTGTGATATTAAGTGTATTTAAACCCCATAAAATGCCTTCTAATTTATTTTTCATTTAGTCCATTTAATAAAATAGCAATAATGTTCTTTGAAGTGAAGGTTATGGAAGGAAAATTGCTCCTGCTTTTAAAATATACTCCTCAATTTGCTGTACCATTTATTGCACTGCAGAAGTCATTTACCCTTTGGAACATTCACTTAGAATAAAATTATTGCTTAATTTCTTTAAAAAACACAGAGATTGGTGATGTTCTTCATAACTTTAAATGAAATTTTGTACATTGTTAATGCTTCATGGTTATGCCTAGCAATAAATTCAAATTTTAATTTATCCTTGGTATTGCTTTTGATTTTGCTTTCTGGAAGCATTGTCATCTTCTGCATTCTTTGGAGACATACTAAAGAATGACAAAAAATGTTATGCTGATGATGCTAATGTTATCTATAATTGTTTTATGATCCACTCTCAGGTTTTTTTTCTTGTGGCAGAAGAAACCAGTTTTGAGATGTCCTATACAGTCTTTGAAGATGTATGGGGAAGGCAGTCTTGGTTCACCAGTGCTGCTTTGAGGACATGCATTTCTGATGTTCCCACATATCTGGAAGACATCTAGGGAATGTTAAATTAACTTTAAGCCTCTTGAGTCTGGTCAAAGTCCAAGCACCATTTCTGCTTTAGGAACCTTCTGTTCTCCTCTTCTTTCATCTCTGGGTGCAAGCCTTTCCTTCAATCAGTACTCTATTCAGAGAGTGAAAGCCCAAGACTGAGAAGTGGATCGGTATCTGTGATCTTTTAGAATTTCATTTCTGTATTTCAGTGATTTTCATATAAAGTATTCTCAATTTACAAGTAACAATACATGTTTTCTAAACTGCCAGCCCTACATAGGACCTCTGGGAGCTGTAAATCAGGCTGCGCTGCAACTTTAATGATGTTGATGTGGTTAAATGTTATTTTTCATTGTATAATTGCCCTCCAATTACACCTGTGCAGTCCTGTTATTTTCAGTCACTATGAGTAGTTGTAACTGTTTGGAACTGCTGATTTGGTACATAAGAGTAGAGCTAAAATCACTAGTTTGCCTTTGTTGTCCTGCAAACTATGACCTTGGTTTATGCATCCTTGTGGAGCAGTTTTGTTGCTGTCTGGTTGAGCATTATGCTTATGATAGTATTTTATGGACAAAAAAAGCACACAATCCTCTCCCCCACACTGGGAAAAGATGCTTCCAAGATCAATTCAGTTTAGGGATGTGAGGAAACCCAAATATTCCCTCTTTTGGACTTCTAGCTTGGGTTTAAGATTTTAGTCTCAGGCCACTTGCTATTTTCTTTGATCAGTTCTTTACTTGAATTATATCTTGATTTATTTTCTTGATTTATGTCTTAGTCTCTTAATTCTTTCAGATACATCTGCTTAGTCCCAAAGGCTTGGTCCGGGAAAGTTCAGCATGGAGCTTGACTGACTTCTTCACATTTAGGTAATCTGAGGCTCTTACAGCTTTCGTCGCAATGAAGAACTCTTTCCTTTCTTTTCCAAAACAGAGAATTAATCCGTTTCTCACACTTTTTCCAATCTGAAACAAGTTTTGTTCTTTCACAGGTATTACATGCCGGTGATAATTATCATAATCATAATTTGTATTGGTTTACTTACAAGAATTAATGGTACTAAATGAATTTCACTTAGAGAAGTTATTGTTATTCTTTACAGATGTCCTATTATTTGTTTATCTTGCACCTAAATTCAATATTGAGTGGCTCCTAAATATTTTTTCTCAATATAATATCCTGCCAGACATTACAACAAATAATACTTGGAAGATACAGATAACTGGTCTAATAGTGAAAATCACAGTGGCCTTAACAAAGCAATTGTTTTGAAATAGCGGTAAATAATCACACGTGCTGTCTGGCATAAAGACAATGTGATTTTTCTTCTGTATATAGGCAGGTGTGTTGGTGGAGGTCATGTGTTTTGTTATTGCATAAGAGAGGGTGGGCAGTCAGATAGTAGTCAAACATAACCACATGGAGTTTTTGGTCAGCCTGACAAAACAACTAGAATGAATTACTTTGCTATGAAAAGTCCTTGTTAAGAAGGAGCAAATATGACATAAGAAATAGAAAAAGACTGGATCATTCATGAAGTGAAAATGAGGAAGCATAGTAAGTGGTAGCAGAAACATACACGTGAAGGAAGGTAAAACAGTCTAGGCTCTCATGTGGTGCTTGTGGTTGACCTTAAATCTCTACATGGGCAGTGAATATTTGAAATGCAGAGCCTTTCTTCCTATTTGTATTCTCATGAAATATTTTATTAAAGAAATAATTTATTTCAAACCCCACTTGTGTTTTTCAAATTGTTTCCAAAGAACTGAGCACATTGCAGAAGTCACTGCTTTAGCCCCATGTTGTGAAAAGGCACTTTTGAAAATGTCTTGTGATGATCATGAAAAAGAGGAGGATCCTTTCTCTTTCTGTGGGAATAGAATGCCGAAGTGTTGTAGCAAGTTTATCTATAATTACCTCTGATGGCAAGACACATGCCCAGATTCAAGTCTTTAGAATATCTTGTACTTACATACAGACAGAAACACCTACAAATCTAGTTTCAGGATGGCAGTGTGGCTTGTGCTGTAGTTAGTTAAGTACGTATAGTTTTAATTATTTCTTCTAGTTTCAAAATTCATGTTACTGAATTTTGGCAACACTTAAGACAGCTTGCTCTGTTGTTCCTAAATTATTCATGAACTTTCTGTAATACCTTTCACTTTGTTTGTGGTGCCATTGCAAGCTCTGCAAATGGGCTCAGATTTAATTTAATGAGAATTTCCTGTATGTACAGAACAGTGTGGGTGTGTGTTTAGAGATGCACAAAATTGTGTGGGTTTAAAAGCATGATGATTTGTTCTTTTTGAAAATTAATGTTTAAGTCCCAAGCTCTTAATGTTTTTTACTAGGCAAGTACGAGCACTTCTGATAGAATCTGCATGAACATTTGATTTTGTATGGCTTGTAAGCAGTTTTCTTTTAAACTCTTATGAAGGGGAATGAGACATTATCTGGACTCAAAACTGTAGACAGACAAGACTATTCTGGCACTTGCTCACATCCCCTAATGAATATATTAGTTTTACCTCTCTATTATTTATCCATTTTATCCCACCCACTTTTCAGTCCATTCTTACACAAAGTGCAATCTCCACATATTTTCCCAAAAGAGAGTTTGATTAAGATAACATTTGCTTTACTGAGCTGAAGGGCATCATAGAAAGTGTATACTTTTCTCTTCTTTTTTTTTTTTCTTTAGGGTTTTGTATAAATGAAGCCTAAGTACTTGCAAAGTGTAACAAAAACAGTCTGCGAGGGATGTCATTTGTTTAATTTATTTAGCTCTTAAAATCTGTTATGTAGCTGCCTCAGGTCTCCTAGTTTTTATGAGGTACTTACGATTGTTTGACAAACTACATTTATGATGTTCTCTTCAAGTTTACTTGGATTCCCAGAATTAATACTGTCTTTTCCTGAGGAGTGGAGTGTTGCTCTTGGAGATCCTGATCATGGTCCCCAAGAAGAACTTCATATTGACCAGAAGTAGTTGGTGCTCTTAAGTCTTTTAGAAGGATGATAAGTATGCTCCACCCTGCCCTCTTCAGCTTGAGAAAGAGTTAGCTTGGAGATATTTTGGTGTTTTGAAAAACATCAAAGCAGTGTGTCAGAGTTAAAGGGTGGTAGGAATTGCTTTGCACACCCCCAGTCCCCATAAAATATTGCGAGAAAAAGCTTGCCATCTTTTATTAGTAATGGTCCAGCTAGTGGTTGAGGCATCAGTATCATCTATAGCAGCATCTTTGACAGATGTTTCTGTGAGAAACAGTTAACACATTGGTAGCAGTGTGGGTTCTTTCTTCCTGTCCTTTTAAACAGTGGTGTTTTGTCTTCAGGAAATGTTTAATTTTCACCTGGCATTGGTTATAATTTCAAAAGGGCTAAAGCAGAGCTCTTAATCTCCTCTCCATTAGCGCAGGGTACAGCCTTCCTAGTCACTGTGGGCAGTATCATCTCTTTTCTCTTGTTTGGCCTATAACCTTGATCTCATTCTCAGTTTTGATTACCTTTTATATTCCAGCATCTGTTTTCTTCATTCATGATTTTCTTCCTACGTGACAGCTCTAACATACAATTTTTACTAACCACACACAAATTTAGAAGTCATAACATTTCATATCCCAATAATGCAATATTCTGTTTTCTGGTCTTGGCAGATGCCATATTTCTGATCCACATCTATTCAGAGCTGCTGCCAAAATATTTTGCTTAATCTGTAACCTGTGACATAAAGCGTTTTGCCTGCTCTCAGCTAACCTCTCTCATGGCCCTCCCTTTCTCTAGCATGTCAGAAAGAGGCTTATTTTTTCTGTTAATGTCACTGAAGGCCTTTCCCAGCCTATGTATTGTTTGTGTGATATCACGCCATTGCATCCTATTTCAGACAGTCTGTGATGTAAGGATTTTGTCACCTGCAGGTTAGTATGCTAATATGCTTCCTCCTTTTAGCTTGTGATATACTTGCATCGACACACAAAACCATCCTGTTTCTCCATTATCTTTTCTTAATACACCCTTTGTCCTAGAATAAGGTTGATGACAGTCAGGCAACTGGTGTGCCTGTCATGCTGACTACCAATATCGTGTTGTTTTTGTGTTCTCCTTGGCTTCTCTCCATCAGTTGTCTTCTGCCTTGTACTTGGACTGGCAGGTCGTTAGGGCAGAGACTGTCCTTTTCGTTCTATGATTGTAGTCTGACAGGGACTCAGGAAAGGCTCTAGTACAAGAGGATAAAAAAATGCTAAAAGTATAGGAATTATGTAGATTGGAAACAACCAATATACAAGTTGGTAGTTATATAATGACTACTTTTAATACAAGAGCCATGCCTAGGAAGGATGTTACTTTTGAGGAATGGATGATTTTCCTCTTTCTCTTTCACCTTTTCCCACACTATCATTCCTTTAAAATTTTGCTACCTGTATCTCCTACAAGGATGGCTTATTTGTCTTATTTAAATATATATCTACAGGCTGAACTTTTTCTGCAGAAAAAGGAATAATTAAGAAAAACCTTACCCTGTAGGATAGATTTCTGAAATTTGAGATGAGCCAAGGAAGTGAATTCTGAAAGGAAATTGAAAAATCTGCAAAGTTAAGAAATTGCTAGAAAGGAAGTTCTACATAATTTTGCCTTGAACTATGAAAATCTGTATCAAATTTATAGCTTTGTATTGAGTATAACTTAACCAGGCATCTGTTGAAAACTTGCTTGATTACACACTTGGGAAATATTTGCGTAAAGCTGACTGTTCTGACTAATTTGATAAAGTGTCTTACTTGTAATATCCTCTTAGAATAGAAGAAAACAGGGTATCATTCTGGCAAATTAAATTTTTCTTCCAAATGTAAATACTAATGCAACTGAGCTTTTTCAGCTTTTTACTTTCTAACCTTTCTAAGTGAGACCTGGCCTCAGGAGTCAGGCATTGATGATCCCATTCTCCATCTTGAGGGATTGACTGATGAGCATCATCTTTCACCTAAATCCCTAGACAATTTTTTTACTTCCCTGAGTCTTTTGCTGTTGCAGTGCCATCTTTTTCTTATCGTTTCACTTTTTCAAGTACCAATCATTTGCTGCAGTGTTGCTAAGTTAATTTCTTCTTGCAAACAAAACTACAGTGATATTTCCAACCTACCAAGTATAATGTCACATTTCAGTGTTCTCCAGCTCACTTTCGGTTCCTGGTTCATGAGATTTTCGTTTGATTGGTTGGAATATTTTTCCTCTAATCCTCTTTTTTGCTTTTCACCGCCGCTCGTGTAACTGTGACTTGCTGTAGAAGGTAAAGCAACTGGTTGGTTGAGGCCATGATTGCACTTACATCAATGCCTAAACCTTGATGTGTCAGAGGTAAACAAAGCAGGAAAACATACATTGTGTCATGCTGAAGATAAGAAAATATATTTCTAGAGGAGGTATTCCTTGTGATTTGTGTGGTGATGTCCTAATACTCAAGAGAATGACGTGGCATTTTCACTCCAGCTTTCTTGCTTTAAATGAAAACCACTGATTTCTATTTTTACGCATGTTACCAATTCCAAACTCAAATATTTTCTGCAGAAAACAAGTTGAAAGGGAAGTAGATCTTAGCTTAGTACTTGTAAAATAAACTATTGTATTTTATCTTAGTGATTTATCTTTACATATCCTATACCAGTGAAATAGCTTCAAGTTATTAAAATGATTGTGCTACTGTGCTTGCAGTATTACTTTTGGTAGTATGAAGTTGAATTTCTATTCTAGGCCTATTTGTGGCAGTAGATCATATGAAAATCCAGCTGTTATATTTGTCATCATTGTTGTAAACAGGTATGGATTTGTAATTATACTCATGTATAGTACTTAAGTTTCTCTTCCACACATACAGCAAAGAGCATTCCAATATGTAATATTTCCGTTTGAAATATGGCTGGCAAAACATGGTAAAATTATTTATTCCAATGCGTTATATAAATTATTAAGTATTTTCATCACCATTCATTCCATTTTAGTGATAATAGTTTAAAAATTACTTTAATTAATAAGACTAATTTATAATAATTGCTGGTATCAACTCTTTAATACAGCATATCCATAGTCATGCTTTGGGTGAGGGACTGCTATATATTGAGAGCAAAACTCTGCTCACCTTGTGCAATGTAGAGTCGTGTGGCCTGAAGTTTTCTCTTCTCCCCCAGCCCCTTATACTGGGACTGAAATGACCTGTGATTTCAGGCTGAGCAGCAGTACGGACTAGATCAACTGTGCTAGTTCTGCCACATCACCCACATCTCTTTTCTCATCTTCCTTCCATCTTCCTGAAATACTTAAGTCCACATTTTGCTAGTGGAACAGTAAAGCTGAATCTCAATTGGGGCGAAAGATCTGGGTTGTCATTTCTGAAATATCCTGAGCTCTCTATCAGTTAGTGAAGGCTCACGTGTATTTGTGCATGAAGCTCACTTCCTTTGAAATTTACTTTTCTATATGTTACAGTGTTTAGTAGCTAAATTTGAAGCAGTGAATTTGGTTCAGACTGTTTTCAAGTCCCCTGGGATGCATTTAAGAAATGGGAAATAAGTAATATCCAGGCTTTCCAGACATTTTTAGGTTGTAGCAATTGGGGTTTGGTTCAAAGCAGTACTGAGAATCACAGATTCTAGATGATCTTATAGATCCTTTCCAGCCTTAGTGATTCTGTGATAGGGACAAAGATGCACTCACATGTGTATTTACTGATTTGTCACAGCAATAAAATTACAGTGCTTTTTGCCAGCCAAAATACTGTTCTAAGTATTTCTGGAAAAGTCAGTCACTTTGGCCATAGAGGACTGGGAGAAACTTAGGACATGATTCATTCAGGTGTATGAAGTTTTGGGAAGCTTATTTGAATTTTTTTGACATCTCTTGTCACAAAGTATCCTTCTAGAAAAGAATTCAGGAACTGTGCTGTCGGTCTTTGTAATTAAACACTTTAGTCATGAACAGCCCTCACCTGTGAGATGCACTTCTCAGATTCTCAGTTCTGGGGGTACCCCTAGCGTGGTTCATCCTGCCCCTTCTCTTAATCACTGCTCATCCTAGGCAGCGCATGCTGTATTTGCAGCACAAAAGCTTTTGTATATATTTGGGTAGAACAGAATGGAGGGTTAAGCATGGGAGGTTGGATTTGCAGATGCGTACAAGTAATCTGGAAGCAGTTTCTTGAAAAAAATCAATGAGAGTTGTGCTTCTGTGTTGTGTAGGTAATTTTTAAAATCTCAGTGAAGCATCAAAGGCTTTGTAAAAAGTAAACAGTCTTAGAGTCACTTAATGAATCTTAAAGAAGTTGGAAAAAGAGAGACTATCATTGAATATGTATTTTGCTTTTTCCTGCATGCAAGCAATTAATTTCAATGTATGACTAAATTCACCTGTTGCTGCGCACATGCACTGTTTGATTCTTTGATGCATGCTGCAATAGTTAATTTTATCAAAATAAAGGAATGATAAAGACTGAATACTCTTGAGTCCTTAAGACTTAGTTCATGTTTTGGTCTTCTGCTGTGTTGTTAACTAGAAAGTGATCTTTTTGTTATGAGAACCATATTCAAATCTTACCTCAATAACACTGGAAAGTTAATTGAAAAGATCATAATGCTTCCCCACATAGAACTTTCTGGGGATGAAATAACAGTAAGAAGAAAAAAAAAAAAAAAGAAAGATTTTAAAACTGCTTTTAAATGTTTCTGTTAACGCCTTAATATTTATTTCCTTTGTATTTGAAAAGGGGCTTATTGTCTCTGCAAAATAACATAGTTTCATATTTTGTCTTTATTTTCCTGTGCTTTTGGAGACTTGGTAATGGATGGAGAAAGCTACATGATTTTTAAAGTTGTAATGCAATGCAAAGCTTGACCCAAATTTTCCAGGCAGAAGAAATTTTAATCAAAATCATGTTGAAGGAGAGACAGTGTGGATTTCAAAGAACAATATTGATGGAAAGAGCAAGCATCGCTAGGTTTAGTAGATAAGAGAAAAAATCATGGACATCATTGCTTCAAAGAGAACAATTACACTGCTAACTCCTTGATTTCCACCACTATCACTGCTTTCTCTGCTCCCTTCCCATTCACACACATCCTAAAACTCAGTTTGTATGCAAATCCTTGATAAGTTGTCCTCTGTTTCTTTTCCTTCTTTCCACCCATTTTCTTCCTGTGCCAGTAGCTTAAAAAACAAGCAAGCAAACAAACAAAAAACCACAATGCCCTACCACAAAACAATCCACAAACATAGCAGAGCAGGATTAGGGGGATGAGTCATGAAGTCAGAAACTTATAAATTAGGTGAAGCCCTGATGATGAATAGTATAAGTTGTATGAGAGTAAGGAAATAATGTTCATTTTAAACATCAAGAAAAAATCTAAGGGTTTAATTTGAAATTGCCTCCTGTATTTGATCATGAGTACAGGTTGCATTGTAGGACTGGTTCTGCTCCCATTCTCACTAGTTACTCTGCTTCTGAGAGGCTTCTACAATCAGTATTTGCTGTAGTTATTGGAAGCCAGCTGTCAAAATGAGCTAGCACATGTAACAATCTTTCTGCAGTGTCCTAGCATCTAACTTGGGGTTTATTAAATAAATTTACAAAAAAAAAAAAAAAGGGTGTGTGTGTGTGTGTGAAGGATGCGTAATTTTTTATTTGTAAGAAAGATAAACTGTTCCTACTGTAGATATCTTGCTGGCAATTTTGAGAAATATTGTGGAGTTTACAGGTAGAAGTGGAATTAGATTCCTTATGGAAGGAATTAATTTCTTTTCAGGACTAATGGATGTCAGTTTCCATTTAATTGGAAATAATACCTCCAGTTCAAAGATCACTTCTGATCTCTGGTTATAATATGTTAATGACATCAAATTATCCAGGCCTAAATCATTTTAAAGATTCCATTTTCTGAGCTGCCGTGCACTCTGCTAGTGTCAAGTAATAAAAACGAATCAGCTGCAGTTTTTTCTCCTGCATGCATTTCTGCACAGAATATCCAGGATTTTGATAGACAATAGATAATGGATCAGAAAACACCTCAAAAAACTTAAAATTCTCAACAGAAATCTGATCTGTGCTGCATTCATAGTTTGCCATTATTTTGAATGAAATGAAATTATGCTGTGACATGAACATCATATTCAAAATAAAGCTCAATAAACACATTTGTTTTGAGACATGCAGATTTTGATTTGGGGAAAAACAGTTTTCTTCAGCTACTGCATGCCAAGCTTTAGGGACATGTATGTGGGTTCGGTGTGTCACACCAAGTCGTTCTGTATGCTCTGTAGAAAATGCTGCAAAACAGTGGCATTGGTGGATTGCAAAAAGTAATGATTAATCAAGTCCTACTGTATAGTATGTTTTACAGGCTGAAATCTGGATGTAGCTGTCAGTTGTGTATATAGCACCTTTTCTAATCAGATATCAGGAAGATGCTTATTCTCTGTATGAGGCTGTTCTGGGCACAAGAACTGCATCTTTTATTTGTTATGTATCCAGGCTGGGTTTACGCACATCTTGCCTTCATCAGTTAACAGGCTATGCTGAACAACCAGGCCAGATCCAGCAGCTCCAGGCAGAATGTGATTATTCATTGTTTTTTAAATTTAGGACCTGCGTGTACTTCAAGGCTTGAGCCGATGGCAGCCATCAGCCCCAGCCTGAACCACCTGTCTCTGTTCACATAAACAAGGGACATGCTAGGAGGATTACGAGATTAATGTTTCTACCATGTGCTCTCTAATTCTTTAGTATTTATTTAAAACGTGCTAAGCAGTGTTTATTTTATGGTTGAACAGTTACAGCAGTGCATTGGAAGTTGTATCTATTGTTGGCTATTTAACTCCAACCGTCACGGACAGTAGTGTGTCGTACCTGCCACAAAAGTACAACAGCAAACACGGGACCGAGCACTGAACTTTTTTTTATTATTAATATTACAGTTATTATCAGTGCACTCTGTCGAGTCGGTGTCAGAGGCCTTGATTAACACAGGGCGAGAGATAAGCTCTTGTGAATTGATGCTAGCAAAGTGCTGGGGAATTCAGAGCAGCACGTTCTCTGGGTATTGCTTATTCCGTTACACCGCACTGCTTGCCTATCGTGTTGTTATATTACCCATTTCCCAGTGATTGATTTTGAAAGTCACAGAATGTATTCCTTTCATATCATAAAGAGCTTAAATGTGTGCACAGAGATTATGCAATGAAAAGAAGCAGACTCTTCTACAAAATCAGTTGAATGCTGAAAATGTTTTTTTCTTTGATTAGGAATCAGTTCTAGAGGAATTGGTTGTATACACTGTAGAACTGAAAGATAGATACTCTCAGCACAAGGATGTTAATATGTATCAGTTGGGAGGGCAAGTAGTGTTTTATAAGATAAGATGGGTATTTATCAGCAAAAGTGATGGTTGTGACTTCCTTTCCTTCTCAATTATTGGAAGTCTACATTGTATCAATTTTAATGAAGAATGGATAGCAAAGTGGGGAGGAAATGAACAATGCTGTATTTATTATACGGGAATGCGCAATTTCAATCTGATCTTTCAAAGAAGTGGTGAAAAGCATGTGTAGAAAAAAAAATTTAAATCACAGAAATGTTTTATCTTGTGCCGTCAGCACAAGAGCCATACCAGTGGTCTTCTGTGTACTGTGCTCACTGTTCACTGTGGTTTCCAAAACCTTAAATACCTTATCTTGGCAGGATGTATGTGTTCTTTTGTCTTTATAATTTACTTTCCATTAGATAGCAGATCAATATTAGTGAGATTTGGTTGTTTACTACTGACCAAGCTGCTGTTGCTGCCAGTTAGGAGCACCCCCTCCTTTGCTTACGCATGTCTCCAGTCTTTTGCATTCTTCAGAAAGATGCCATTTCTCTGGTCTCCAGGTTGGACCTGTTTTATTACTTGTATGATATAGACACGAAACTTGCTTTGTATTCATTTGAGGTTAGAGATCCTTCCCACTTCAATTTGCTTTCTGTTTAAATTATTTAGGTGAGCTGGTAGCTGTTTGTGTCAATCTGAAGTGTGTATCTCACTTTCTGGGCTGACAAAAAGATCTAATTCTTGCAGTTCAGATTCCCACGGATGTTTGGAATAATTTGGGGAGAAGAAAAATTGTTGCTTCTGCTTCCAACATCAGACAGATTTGTCAAAGCAAAACTTTCTGCAGGAATACTCCTGCCAGTTTTGACAGTGTTAATTCTCATCAAAAATAAAGGCCTAAAAGTAAGGATAGGGAAAGCCAAGATGCAAATGCCCAACTTGCCTGATTCAAACCCTGGTGTTGAATAGGCCCTATTGCAGCTTTGTGTTCTTAGAAATCCTCTCATTTAAAAGTGTACCATGTTGTATTAGTAATTAACTGCTCATTAGACCTGGAGTTTGAGCCTTGCTGTCCTGTGCTGAAGATAAGTGACATTAAATAATGTTTAATTATTTGTAATAAGGAAAAGTCTGTCCCTGCAGCAGCACAGCACCTAGCGCATGGTCCTCTGTTGAAGGAGATGTGAGCTCAAGTTCAGCCTAAGTTTGTCTGTTCAGAACCTTGGCTTTGGATCTCCCAGGTAAGTGTGGGATGATTGGCAGTTCTGCTAGTGGTGTGGGTTTGCTCTTCTTGCTTCATTCAAGAAAAAAACCCTTCATGCGTGCATGGGAACTTCCATAGCCTTTTGGCATTTGTACTGAGCAGTGGACGTTCTTTCAGCACAAGGATATTGGAGCTCAGCACATCATTCCAAACTGCTAAACCTTATTTATCAGTAAAGAGGCTTTATGCTGAAAATCTGCTAGTGTCAGAATAACTCTATAGAAATAGTAATATCCTCAGAGATGAATCACTTGTCCTGTCACTACAGGCCCTTGTAAATAGTACCCCCCCAGCTTCCTTGTAGGCCCCTTCAGGTACTGGAAAGTGCTATAAGGTCTCTCTGTGGCCTCCTCTTCTCCAGGCTGAACAAGTCAAATTCTCTCAGCCTGTCCCCACAGCAGAGGTGCTCCAGCCCTCTGACCACCATCGTGGCCTCCTCTGGACTCGCTCCAACCGGTCTATATCCTTCTTACGTTGAGGGCCCCAGAGCTGGATGCAGTACTCCAGGTGGGGTCTCACGAGAGCAGTGTAGAGGGGGAGAATTCCCTCCCTCAACCTGCTGGCCACACTTCTCTGGATGCAGCCCAGGATACGGTTGGCTTTCTGGGCTGCCAGCACACACTGGTGGCTCATGTTCAGCTTCTCATCCACCAGTACCCTCAAGTCCTTCTCCTCAGGGCTGCTCTCTGTCCATTCTTGGCCCAGCCTGTACTTATGCTCGGGATTGCCCTGACCCAGGTGCAGGACCTTGCACTTGACCTTGTTAAAGTCCATGAGGTTGGTACAGGCCCACCTCTCCAGCCTGTCAAGGTCCCTCTGGGTGGATATGTATGTAACAGGGGTCTGAAGAAACAATTCAGAGTACTTCTGAAGATGAATAGAGAATAACACCCTGTGTAGCTTTTATGAGCCATCCTACAGTGCTCAGTGGAAGGGATGTAATTCCCTTTCAGACTTTATAGGGAAGTTTAGCTGCATAGCAAGCTGAGGGATTATTTATGAAAATCTTTAATTATGTGAATGGTTTCCTGTAGCTCTCCTTTATCTCTCTAGTTCTATTATTAGCAGAAACTGCAAAACATAATTCCCTGCTTTTAAAGGAAATAAATTTGAAATATTATGTACAATTTCTAGAAAGGCAGTGTTTGGAACACTTCCTTTTGTAGAGATCAGATTTTCTAAATGGTGCATTGTTAGCAATACGATTTGAAAAAACAGTAATCACTTGGATCTAGCTAAATACTGCTAATAACTCTGGGAGTGCTAGTCTAGGTGGCCATAGCCAGAAGCATCCTAAATGGCACATTGCTTACCTTGAGCAGGGCTGTTACTAAAAATACTGGTAATAGTACTTGGCAGTCATTGAAATAATCTCATCATTTTTTTTTTTACAATTTTTCTTCGTGTAGGCTGAGCATAAATTACGTTGGAGAACGTGTCACATATGAAAGTGTCTCTGAGGTGAAAGGTGTAAAGAAGCAGTTGCTAGTTTGTTTTCTCTGGAAGGTCAAAAATCTTCCCATCTCTCATTAAGTAATTTTGATTTTAACCTTTGTATACTGAAACTTGGGAAGTTTCTGAAATGAAAAATATTGGTTCCATCTCCTTGAGTGCCTCACTGAAGTACAAATATGTAGTGTAAACTGACCAGAGAGCTTGGAAACCAAGGGAAGTAAGTATATGTCACACCATACATTCAGAAAGAAAACCAACAAAACAAAGGGGAGAATAAGTAATGAAAATCATGCAGAAGTGAGTGCTATTTTTGTAGTGTGACTGGACTACGCATACATGCCAGATTTTCTCCAACATGTCACTTTTCATAACTCACGTTGCTATATATTGCTCGATTTTACTGTTATTTTACTGTTCCACCTTAAAAGTCATGCACAGTCAAAACGGTGTCATACTCGCCTGCCGTATTCAGAATGAAGACTCTTGGAGTGACCCAGTATAAAATGCTCATGTTGCTACACAAGACTGAAATTAAGGGGCAATATTGTTTGATTTTGTTTGCCCAAGGACACATTGGTTCAATGGAATTGAAAGACCAGATTTTCATGTTTCACTTTTGCAGGAGAAACTAAATACGTCACAGCCTGAATCCTGCCATTCATAAAGAGCTATCAGAAATAAGGCAAGTTTGGATACCAGTTAATTAAAATATAAAAGGGAAGGTATTATGAAAAATAAATAGCCTAACAAAGTGAAAATTGGAGGATGAATGACTTTTAAATCAATAAAACCTAAAATTTTGAGGATTATTCTTTATGTACCATGTTAAGCCTTTAAACTGTAAGCATTTGACTGGCTTAGCTTTGCTGAAAGATATACAAGGCCAGTAGAAGATAACCTGCCTGATACTATATTTCAATGCACTTCTATATCGTTAGAAACCCTTTGCACATGAGATTCCCCAGAAGTAAAATAAACTAGTTTGGTATTTGAATCACTAATTAAATGAAAGAGGATAAGTAAAACTTCTCTGAGCAGCTTGAATTGAAGAATCCTCTAGGTATACAATATAACTTTAAGTCTTCATGGCTGTGGAGTTTCAGTACTAAAAGTATTATGCAACATTTTAAAATATAAAATATTTATAATAAAGAAAAAGTTTAATATTTAATGGGACAATTCTTATTGTAGTAGTAGTTCTTGCAGCTTTTAAAAATAGAGATAATTCTCTGTAGTGTGGCATGCCTAAAAATAAGGTCACATTTTGTTGAACTGAGAAATTTGGAAGCTCATGGTGGAAAAGGAGAGGATGTGCATGATGGTTTGCTGATGGAGCCCTAGGTAATCAATTCTTTTTCTTTTGGCCTTCCTGCTTTCACGCTCTGACCTGTGCGTTGTTCCCTTGTTTTGCTCAGTTCTGTCTGCAACACCTCTTCATCTGCCTCTGTGCTAGCAGAGCTTTGTGCAGACAGTTCCCCCAGCCTGTGCTCTGAGCTACCCGCAGGCTGTGTGAATGTGGTAAGCACAGTCCTGAACCCAGGCTAGAATACCCCATCTCACTGAACAGATTATTTTCTTGGGCTCAGGCTTTACTAACAGCAATCTTGCTGGTTTGGTCAACTGTGAGTGCACAAGGGGCAAATGTGTGCCTATCTGAAAAATACTTTTCTTGTGTGACTGTGTCACATGCTGGGTCACTCTGAATTCGCTCCCTTGTCTTTAGTTTTATTCTGAGTAATTCTGGGTCTGCTGGCACTGAGTCTGCATGTACACCTTTGATATTTCTATTGTACTCTGTTGGGGTTTTTAATTTTTTTCAACTGTATTGTTGAAAAATCATCTTATTCCAAGACATATTTCTAAGCGTTCCTAGTAGTTAAATTTTCATACTAGCAGAATGAATTCACAGTACTGTGAGATATTTTAGCCCTAGTCTGAAAAATGCTGTTCCCAGTTGTAATTGGGTTCTCTGTATAAGCTTATTTCTTCTGCAGTATCTGTGTGTCTGGTAATTCAGATATGCTTAATTTCAGTGATCTAACAAACTAATATTGAGAAATACATTGTATTGGTTATGATCTGTTTGTAGATAAGCTCAGTAGTCTTTTTTAGCATTATTTTTAAACACCATAATAAACATGTTATTTTTCAATCAGCTATAAGAGCTATTGTCTGCATGTTCATCTGAACCTTAGTGTTGGAAAGATTGCTTCAATTTTAAAATGCAAAGTGAGCACATCATTGTGATGGTTTACAACAGAGTCATGGTTTAAAAACTATTTAAGATGGAGCACAGTATTAAGCTTTTTGTACATAGCATTAAAAAATTTACCTGAGTGATCTACAAAAGGTTATTTTTGCAATAAAATTTTGAAATAAAATAGTAACTAGGTGCAACATTGGGTGCTAAGTAATAATTTTGTAGTATCTTAAAAATTTATGGTTATATACTGAAGAAACACTAGTAGCTGCAGGTTTTGAGGAATTGTGTGTGATGACAGTAGGGAAGTTTAAATGGTCGGGTGACCATTGGACAACATTCATCTTGCTATGTAAATATCCTAATAGTGAATCAAACTGTTACAGTGAGCCAGTGAAGATTTATTGTCTGGCAACCTGATGACATTTTTTAACGCCTCTGAATCTGTGAAGATGAAGTCCCCGCTCACTGCTTGTGACTGCCTGCACTTTTCCTGTGCATTTTAAAAGAAGACGACAGGGAAATTGTCTATTCTAGATATTCTATCTCACCTATTCTTTCTTGGAAATGCAGATGTCTTAGGATAGGATATTTTTTAAAAATAATATGGACTCCTGAATTCATAGTTAGAGTCCAAAATAAGTGGCCTGTGTTTCTAGTACTGGGGGGATGGAGGGCCTACAACATGTCCGTAACAGGAACCCTGAGATGCTAAATCCTTTTGAACATCTGGACATTTATTCAGGTGATTGTTTTGAAATTTCTAAGTGTTAGATCATTAACGCTGAGATTATTAATATGGTCTCTTACACCCTAGCATCTGGATGTCTCCCAAATTCTAATGAATGCATTCATGCAGCATGGTAGTCAAAAAAAAAAAAAAAAAAACCAGCACAAAAATTCTTCAGTTTGCAGACAGAAAATAAATCTTGACTACTTCCACATTCCTAAGCCTGCAGAAGACTGTAGAGAAATTGTCTGTGATTTGCCTAAAGTGAAAAAAATAGAAAATATGTGACAAGACTGGGAATTAAACCCACAGCATTTGGGTTCTAGGAAGGACTTTACCCCTGTCTTCCTCAGTAAGTTCTGAAAATTATAAAAGCATCCTGTCATATCACAGAAGACTCAACACTTTTCATGTAAAGGTATCAGAGGGTATTTAACATTGCTAATGTGAATTCTGATTCATGTAAATTATTTCACAGGTGTGGCACATTTCTACCCAAACAGGTTTTATTTCATTGGGTACTTAGCATTTAGTTAGGCTGTGGAGGATGATGCATTCTTAAACATACCTGACATAATATGAAAACAGCACTATTTTGTGGAAGTGATACAGGAATAATACATAGGTAACAGTGCTCTGGTGACAGTGATACATCACAGCCACTTGCTCTTCTTCTAATGAAGTGAATACAAGATATACATGTTCATTTTATGCTACTAAAAACTCAAAAGACCCCATGATCATTTTAGTCCTTCCTTTCTTCTTATTTTTCATATACTTCTAGTTGGTAAATGGTATGTTAACCTCATTCAGAGGATTCCCCAGTTCCTATCCAAAAGAGGAAGCAAGGATTTAATCAGCCCTGTACTCATTAAAATCTTTCTAATGTAATCTGTTGTTCTCAAAAAGCTTAGCCTCAAATCTACCAAATGTATTTTAATTATGTTTTAGATGGATTGTGTCTGGAGCCACGCGGTTGCTGGAGCAAATTAATCCATTACATCAGCCAGTTCAAATTCTTTGTCTGTATGAGAATATTTACAAAAGATTCACAGACTGGCTAAAGACCCAATACAGGTTTTGAATAGTAGTTTCTTACACTTCATCTTTTTGTCCCCCACCTATGCATGAAATCTAAAAAAAAAAATTATGTTTCAGGGATGCATAATTTTAGCTCACAGAAGTAGATATTAGGAATGATACTTACCACAGGTGCACTCAGCAGTGAAGCTATATTAATTTATCTAATTCCATCTAAAATCTGTGTAACCCATAATAGAATTGCTACAATTAGAAATTTGCTGCTGAAAGCATGCAATAAACAGTAGATGTAGTAGATGATGTTAAATAGAAAAAATAAATTATCAGTTAAAGTGTGCTATCCTGGAAAAGTTCATTTTCTATTGCAAATTGTCACTTCCTGTTTAATAAGCAAAACAGTAAACAACTGAGGAAGTCAGTGTGTTGACCTATTCATTAATAATTTTTAACATTTCTCTAAATACAGTTTATTGTCTAAAAAGTAGTTCTAATGACTTCAGTTAGTTTTGAAGTGTGTCCTTTCTCTGACTGTGCCCATAATTTTGAACCCTAGAGAGCTTTCTAGTCTTCAGGTATGTTTGTTCCTCATTTCAAGATAAAATCCAGCCCCAAGCCTTCTCTAACTGCCTGTATACAGGAAAGAAATCTGGGATATGGTCACAACTTTTCCTTCTACTCCTATCTAGACTCCTTGGGTGAATGGGAATCTGGAAACCTGGTGGACCTGTTTGGTCAATAAACAAGTATAGTTGTGGTCTTTATCCTGTGCGTATATCTGAGGAATGATGATAAGTACATAGTTAGATTGAAATTTAAAAGAAAAATATTTAAGTAGACTGATGTTGAAAAGAGTTGAACAGTTCATGGGTTAAGTCACTCCATACTTGAAAGTTAGACTATTCTTTTGGCAGCTTTAGGAACTCATCTACGGGGTGTCTTATTTCTGGAAATCAGAATATGAGATACCCAAGGAAGCTGAAATACCAATCTTCATTCCATTTTCTTCTCTCAATCTATTATCATCTTCAAGTCTGGGAATAGGAAGGTTATCTAATAAAATGTAAGGTAGGGGAAAAGAGGAAGTCTCACACTTGGAGAAACGGTGAAAGGAGGAAATATTTCATATTTATTATCTTTGCTTATACTTTTCTGTATCTTGCTTTTCTCTTTCCTTCTTGTTAATTTACAGGCGAGTGATGTTTTCAGACAACAGGGATGCTTTAGGAATCCCAACATGAAATAGCAAGACTGCTCAGGACACTGTTAAAATGCATCTCAGAGGAGCAGCCACCTCAGTCTGGGTGTGCTCAAAGTAGACATAGCCCTTTTCCTTATCAGTTAGTCAGGGACTGCTGATGAAAGAGTGCGTTTTCCCTGGGTGCTGCTTGGTTAGGAGCCCTGGTTTCCTGGAGTCCTGCAAATGGGATTGAAAACTCAGCAGACTTTGGCATTTAACTGCACTTTGTCCTGTGCTCAGTGAAGTTTAGCACAATGGCATGGTACAGGCACAAAGTTCAGCTGCAGAAACAGCATCTTGCTGCTCTGCTGTTGGTTATTTGAGTGTTGAAGTGACACCCAGGATGTTGTCTATAGGGGTCTGCTGGGTTCAGTCAGGAAAAAGTTAACTCCCTTTACTGTGGTTGCTAGGAAGCTGTGTTCCTGGATGCTGAGAGTACTGATAAGGTCTCAGCTGGTGCTGGACCTGTACTGAATTCAAGGTCTTTCTCCTCTTCTGATACTGCAGCTAACCCAAACTGACCAAGGAAGTATTTCATTCCACAGTATGTCATGTTCCGGGTCTTGGGGCGAGGAGCGGGGGGGTCTGGTAGCCATTACTCTCTCTCTTTTACGCCCTTGCTCGCTTACTCCTGGACACTTGCTAACCCTCCTTGCATTAGCTGCTTTGCAAACTCCTGTGCTGGCTCGTTCATGAGGGAGTTGGTAGGTTGTTTAGAGTTTATGGCCATGATATCGCTGATAGCGTTCGTTCGAAGTCTGCTGCGACAGCTCTCGGGCTGTGGCTTTCAGGCTGCAATCACTCTCAAGCTCTCTGGGTCTGATTTTTATCACTCAGCATCTGGGTGTGCATTGGTCAGTGGATGGTGAGAAATTGTATCATACTGTATCATATGTTGTATTTTCTATTATTTTAATTATTTATTATTAGCAGTATTTGTATATATTAATTTAGATTTAATTAGTAAATAGTTCCTATCTCAATTTTATGAGCTTCCTTACTTCTTTTTCCTTTGATTCTTCCTCTCCACTAGAGGAGGCAAGGGGAATTTGTGAGAGCGGCTTTGTGGTATTTTACTAACCAAAGTAAACCACGACAAGGGGTCTGTGACTGACCATTTCTTTTACATAACTTTCATATTCCTGTGGCTTACGTAGTTTGAGCTTCATGTGCTAGCTCAGACCCTGCTTTTGGAATCCATGTTTGTGAGAGTTGCCAGTAATGTCGTGTGCGGTGAAGGGTTTCTTGCAAAATTGGAATCCTCAGCTGGAGATCTGAACACTTAAGCAAACATAGATCTCAATAAATTCCATATTGTTTGCTCTTTTTTACTCTTTTTTTTATTTATTGTTCATATGGTGAAAAAAACCCCATGTGTTTGACAGGATAAATGAATCCAGGTCATTTTTCATTAGGACTGTTTTTTCCTGTCTGTAAAATACTTGGAAGTCAGAAAAGCTGGTTATTTCCCTCATAATCTGTGAGTAAGACCTTTAAAGTGGGCTTAAGTCTACTTGAGAGACAGAAGTGGAAGTATTTCATAGCTATATCTCCAAACATCTGCCCATGCCACAAGTGATCTGTAGTGGGGGCACTTCAGTTCTAGTTATTAATTTTCATGTTATGTTAAAATCTTTGCTGTGCTGTCATATTTAATGAAAAAAATTACAGCTGTGACTTGGAAGAAAAAGTTTGAGATACATAAGCTTTATTGCAAGATGATTTTTATACTTCTGAATACTTGTATTGGACATATTTGCTTTAATCTTACTATTGCCTTGATATGGAGTGGGAAAAGGAATGCATATGTAAATTATACCAGTTAATAAAATTGTATACATAGTTACAAATGTTGCTCAAATGTCATCCTTAAATTTCATGTTTACATTGTACTCATTTATTGAAGTGATTCTTTCAAACAAACTCAGCTTTGCTTTGACATTCACATTTGAAAAATGAACCCCTTTTAAAACTACAAAACTACATGATTTGGCATTAAAGGCAAATGTTATTTCATATCAGTTATGTTGTGTACAACCTTTAGATTGCTAAATTAGGGAGGAGATTGAGGTCTGTGATGAAAACATGAAATTGATGATGTTTAAATTGTTAGTTTTTTCTTAGGTGCACCTTTCTCCACATTTGAAGTTTACAACTTTTTCTAAGCCATATATATCTTTGCTAGGCTTTATATGTCTTGGCTCTGATTGAAAGGGAAAACATTTTTCTGCTGAGCATTAGCATTTCCTCAGTGAGGTTGTCTTACATTGCAAGACAGCACTTTGTTGCAGTAAATTGAAATTAATTAGAAATTAGTGAAATTGTATCAGCCTAAATTTTCCTTAGCATTTCTAATGCAGATTTTGGCCATCCATTTAAGTGAAAAATGCTGGAGAAGGCTTACAGAGGACCATGTAAAGTGTTTGTCTGTGTATTGTCAAACTTTGGTTTTGTTTTATTCAAAATGTTTTGCCTGCAGGCTGCTGAATATGTTTGTTGACTTGTTTTCTCAGCTGATGGTTGCACTCTCAATCATAGGAAAATTGATCTAATTTGTTCTCAAAACTGAGAAGATAAAAATCTACAGTTAAATATTTTAACATTCAGAACAAACATTCAGTATAGTCACCAAATAAAGGTTTACTTCTGTGAAAATATTTTTCTGTCTTCACACTGAACTGATATCTACAAATTTAGTAGATGCTTTCAAGTCTTGAAAAATGTTTTTTTTTTTTTTAAATAAAAAGAAATACATCATATTTTCGTTTGAGAAAGTGAACCCTTCTACCCCCCAGCTCAAGGAAGAGAAACCTACTGTGGTTACAACTCTTTGAACCAGGCTTGACTCCAGCTGCATTCTAATGCTGGCAGTGTTGAAATTACTGATTCAGTTCTTGGAATAGGATTACAATTTGCTTGTCTTTATTTTGATTATACAGGAGAAAAATAGAGGGGGTAAAAAAATAGATTTATTATCTTCAAGACTAAAACAAGGTACAAAACATTAGCTTTCTTGTTGTCTTCAGACAAGTGCAGTGCATGTGATATTTGTTGACTTCAATCAATACGGATTCTGTGATGTCCTGTGTTTCAAGTCTCTGATTTATTAGGAAATTTGTTCAGTCAGTGTATTCAGAAGCTGAGTAAAATTAAAGACATATTGAATGATGAATATTAATATTCTTTTACACCACAGTGAGGAAGGAGGGTGCAGTATGATGCAATTTATTTATTTAGTCATATAAATAAGTCAGGTTTTTTCCTAACGGACAGCTTTCAAAACAAGATAGATTATATTTTTTTTTCTTGTGTTTCTTTGAAGCTTTCTGACTGCTTTTCTAAAGTAGAATGTGAATGCTTTCATTAAGTCTGGAAGGCAATGGCAAAAAGTATGTTAGGCTGAAAGGCATTCAGCCCCAGAAAAAAATGTTGAAAAAGGAGCACCTTACAGAATAGATATTTTAAAACCAATTTCACATTTTAGGGCACAAAGGTGTGATACACTTAAAAACCCAAATATACACTTGTAGAGAAGTCACGCATAGTCTGAATTTGTTTTGAAGAAGGTAAAACTGTTCTGCAGTTAAATATTTTGAGAACTGCTGACGTAATCAATGTATATATTTTCTGCAAGACTTTCCTTTGAAAGAGTGCACTGAGTAATTTTTTTATTTCTGTCATTTTGGTATAAACACAGAACAAGTCCATTTTTTCCTTAAGTGAGATCAATAATTAGGCATAAAGTTCACTATATAAAGACAAATTATTCCCAAGAACTTTCCCAGCTAAGTGATCCCCAACTTTCTCAATTATGTATGATCCTCACCCTAAGAAATTTATGTTCATTGGAAAAAATCCTGGGTGTGACCTGGATCAGAACACTGATAAATCCCTGAAGATAAACTCTCATTTCAAATCTGGAAAAGTATTCTGTGGAATCCACCTAGATGGGAGAATGTGCTTGGGTTCTAAATTCCTTACGGAAAAAATAAAAGGTAAGTAATATAGTGTATTAATTGCATCTCAATTGCTCTGGTGTGTGACCTGATTCTCATCCGTGCAGTTATGTTGTCTTGTGTCAAACTGAAGTGTAAGATAAATTACTAAAATGCTGTGGGTGGTAATCTTTTGGGTAACTATTAGCATCAAAAAACTATATTAGATGATGTATTAATGCATGTGTTCTCTCTTTTGATCTTTCTAGATGTTTAATCACTAGCAATGGTATTTGCAATATTTCTATTTAATAGGGTTTTTTTAAGTTTACGAAGCTTGATATAAGCATTGAAGATTCTCAATGGAATTAAATATTAAGGCACCCTAAAGCTACTTTAGTGCTGCAAAATGAGAAAATGGAGATAAGAAAGAAAAAACATGCTCAGCCTGTAAATTTACTTTCCAAGTAAGATTTGGCTCGGAACCAGTTTAGGGGTTTTTGTGGGTTATATTTGGTTTTTTGCTCATTTATTTTTTGTTCGGTTTGTGTTTTTTCTTCACCTGTAGTGTTTAAAGCAGTAAGAATGTGCCAAGGAGTATGAGATTTTTACAGTGCTGCTATACCACTGAAACAGGAAAATGTCTAACTCAGCAGGCTACCATTGACTATTGTGTGATAGATTTCTGGAGACTTCTTGAACAGGATTCACGTGACTAACGACAGTTCGTTATACTGCATTGGTTGTTTGTTTGGAACAGACTATCTGCTGCATTCTCACTACTGTCCTCCAGTTATATGCATATTCAGTGGGAATTTTTGCCTGCTTTTCCTATATAATCTGGACAAGGCATGTGTGATCTTCCTGTTTCTGGTCTCCTACTGCGTCCGTGGTTTGGTTGTTGGATTCAAAAAGCATTTGATCACAAGCCCAGTTATCTCAAATAGCATGTCTGCAAAACCATGAAGAAGCATTTCTACTCAAGATGTCAGGCTCCTGACTTTCCCCATGCAATGTGGAAGAACTATATTCCCTCTTATTTTCTGGTAGTATTGAAGATACTGCTGCCCTTCCTACATCTCTGCTTTCTAGGAAAGTTTCAACATCTCAGAATCACCTGAAAGTTCTGGACCGGTTTCACCTAACCTCTGCCACATTTGTATGTTAATAACCATTATAATAGGTATACGTCTAGCTACTTCTTCCATTTATGACTCATTCTTGCTGTAATTTGGATGATAAATTTCAGGGAAAAAAAAAAAAAATTTATTTTTAGATATTGTAACTCACCAGGAAAAGTGCTGTGATTATATGACTGGGCAGTGCAAAAATAATTCAGTATCAATATTATTAGTAGTACAAGTTGAATTTTCTGTTGGTTAAATACAATTGTGAAACTCCTTTTTAAGAAGAAAGTAATGTAAGAATAAATAACGGAAAGGAAGGAAATGTAGTGTAGTGTGTAAGTGTTAATACAGTTTATAGCTATGAATTAATTTTCCAAACAACTGGATAAATTCTAATTTCACTTATGCTTTAGTCATTCCAGACAATAAGTGTTGAGATTGGGATCTGGGTTACTCATTCTGAGTATAAATTTTTGTCTGCACAGTTCTAGATCTTACTTTTATCTCTTCATTGCTCGTGTATTAGTTGTTGCCTTTATAAATATTCTTAGATTTTGAAATAAAATCAAGATAAGTAAACTGAAAGATAGATATCCAACTGGAGATAGTGACAAAGAATGATGTTCTAAATCTTAGTTACTGCTTTTCTTTTACATTTTTCTTCAAAATCAACGAACTATTCAAACAGACAGAAATAGGAGCAAGCCGTATTGATGCTGGTTTGTGTTAAGAGTGAGTTAATTTTAGAAGTAAAACTACCTCATTTTCTATCCTTGTGAATACAGCCTTGTGTCTCTTCTCAGTATGCATCATTTCCATCGAACAGAATCTGAGCTAAGATCCTCAATTTCTCTGTGTAGTTCCAATGAGAGTAAGAATTGGATGCTTAACTTCTGAGGTGATGAATACGATACCAATCCTAAAAGCAAGAGTGTCTGGAGTTCTTTTTATAGACTACCCAGGCAAAGCCACTTCCCTACCATTTCTCGATCTTTGACAAAGACATCTGTGAATATTTGGTTAGAGTCTTAGGTAGAGTCTAGTGAGGAGCAGAAAACAGAGAATTCTGATTTCAGGTATATGCAGTGCACCTGAACCCCAAAATGCTGTTCTCTCTGCATAAGTGTAAGCTTCAGACTTCACTGACTGAGTGATGATTGGGTTCAGCCTCTTGTAAGAGGTTTCAGGAAGATTATTTATTCTTTAATTTCTCTCAGTAACAAAAAGAGAAAAAGGCATATTACAAAAGATCAGCTTTTGTTACAGTGTAAGAATACGCTGATGTAAGAGCTGATCTGCATTTGTGCTTGGTATTGTGAAGTACAATGAATGTCATGCATTCGTTTTAACATTGATAAATGTAAACGGGATTATCCAAAATCTACCCTTCATAACTTACTGTTTTACATATTCATAAATCTGTTTTGATATTATTACTTTGTAGTAAGATAAAGGTGTATATGGTATATTGCCCTTAAAAAGAGTACAGCTGTTCTGCGTTCCAGAATACAGTTTTAAACCTCTAAATATTGGCCTAACATACAGATTGGTCCTGTTTTATGCTTTTCCTTTTGTATTCTGTGACAGTAGACACTGAATTGCCATAAGGGAATCAATGTCTTTCTAAGCAACAAAGAAATGGAGATTTCACATAGGAACTCTCAGAACCATGTGCTCCAGAATGGATAATACATGGACCTATAAACGTGACCTGACATTTCCTTACCCACGCAGCTATTAACGTTAAGCAGAAATTAACATCACCCAGTCCTTCAGCTCTAACCAGATGCTGTGATATGATACCACCTGACATTCAGAGTCGCTTTAGCTTCCTGGTAACCTGGATGGGGGAAGGCATTAAAAATGTAGGCACCTTTTCTCTCATCATAGTTTTTTTTCCTGTGGTGTAATTTTAGGATAACACATTAAGGTACATCCTGAATATTTTGTTGCTGACTGCACTTTCCTTGTCCCTGTTACTACAGCCTCTGTAATTGTGGTGGATTGACCTTTGCTAATTACCAGACACCTACCCAGCTGCTCTCTCACTCCCCCTTCTCAACAGGACAGGGGGAGAAAATAAGATTGAAAAGCTTGTGGACTGAGATAAAGCCAAGGATATTGCTTACCAGTTCCTGTCGGGGTAAAACAGAATCAACCTGGGGAAAATTGATTAAATTTGTTGCCCATTAAAATACATCTGGTTAGTGAGAAACAAAAATTAAAACAACGCCTTCCTCTCTTGCCAGGTTCAAATTCAGTCCTTCATCCCTGACTCCTCTACCTCTTTCCCCACCCCGAGTGGTCCAGGGGGATGAGAACTGGGGGAGTATCTTGCAGTAACTTGCTCTTCATTTACTACAAAAAAGGTGTTTCCCTATGGAAAAGATTTTGCTTCTGAAATGTCTTCCACAAGCTTACTATGTCTTGGAAATCTTCAAAATCTGATGTGACAGTGTGTGGAAGTTGTCATGAACTGTAGTGGCTTGGCATTTGTAATTGAAATAAATGAGTCTGAGCATCATGTTGTTTAATTAAGCAAATTTTTTTTTTTCAAAACATGTTTCTTATTTTAATCATTCCTTACCTGATATTTCTGCCTTTGCCTTAGAAGTTCCTTTTTGAAGGAGATGCTTGTAGATTAATCAGAGTTCCCCCCTTTCTCTGCCAGCTGTCCTTTTCTTTGACTCTGTCCTTTGTCTCTAAACCGGAAGGGCATGCGCTACTTCAAATAAAGTTAGCTTTAGAGTCTTGATTAAAAAACGTATCAAAGAAAGACTGCCTTTTTTTTTTTTTTTTTTTATCTGCTGTTGCAATTTGAACAGTTGAAATTTTCAGGTTGCCTGTTGATAGGATTTTTTTACTTTTGGCCAAGTAAAGCAGTTTCTGGCATAACTTGAGTAGTGTTTTCTACTAACATTCTGAGTTCTCTTTTACTTATTTTTTTTAATTTATCTATTGGTAGTATTACATTAGATGAGTATTTCAAGAAGTAATAATTTGAAAGTTAGAATAAATCCAGACCTCTAGATCTAAATTTGGAATTTCATGATAATTCAATTTGGAAGAGATAATTATCTCATGTGTCTTTAGCATATTTTCTGCAAGACAGTGCTTGAAGAAAGTAAATGGTAATTTTGGCTTCAGTAGAAATATATGAATGTACACAATTTTTCATGATCACCCTATAGATTATCATGTTATCATGACGCGAAGATAACCATATTTTTCCTTTGAGTTCCTTCCACAGGCGTCAGTTCAAAATTGTCATCCTTACCCTCTCTGTGTTAAGTGAGCAAGCTTTTATTTTTCCCATGCCTCAAATGCATTTTTATACTGTCAGCTGTACCCACTATGTCAACGGTCTTGGTTTGCTTTCTCCACAGGTTACCCATTGATTTGTTTCTCATGTTGCCTCAAAGGCCTGAAATGGTCTCTATCATCTTATGTGCCCTGTAAGCTTGCTTGACTTGAAACGCATCCTATAATCTAGTTATTTCTGATTGGCCTTCCTGATCTGGTCTGTGCTTCTGCGTCACTAGTCTAATACCCTCTAGCTTCTTAAACTGTTGAAGTTTCATCTTTAATGAATACCTGTCACCTCAAAATTGATAAAATTAATTTGACTTCACTTTATTTTGTATGGGAGCAGATTTTAAGCTTGTGTAAAAACCAAAACAACAGGTGATAAATTTTCTTTTCTGTAACACTATGTAATAAATAGGAATTAGTTTAGTGAAAAGGATAGTCTAGATGTCAGCTATATTTAAATCTCAGCTCTGCAGAGAGGGGCCTGGGAATCCTGCAGGACAGTCAGTTATCCATGAGCCAGCAATGTGTCCTTGTGGCCAAGAAGGCCAGTGGTATCCCGGGGGGCATTAAAAAGACCGTGACCAGCAGGTCGAGGGAGATTATCTTCCCCCTCTACTCTGCCCCAGTGAGGCCACATCTGGAGTATTATATTCTGGGCTCCCCAGTTCAAGAAAGACAGGGAACTACTGGTGAGAGTCCAGCAAGGGCTACAGAGATGATCAGGTGAATGGAGCACCTCTCTTGTGAGGGAAGGCTGAGAGAGCTGTGTCTGTTTAGCCTGGAGAGGACTGAGAGGGGATCTTATCAATGCTCATAAATATCTAAAGAGTGGGTGTCAAGAAAATGGGGCCAGGACTGTCAGTATATAAAATAAAGCAGTCTATACTGAGATAGCATACATACTTCCTGTACGCTGACATGTGCTGATCTGATTTTAATCTGGAATTTTCTGCAGTATAAAATATATATGAAAGTTTGTTTTATTTTTGTTGAATTCTGAGAAAGGTAAGAAATTTCGAGACTTTTAGATAGTCTTAAAAGGGTTACTAAATTCTTTTGCCATTGCTCAGGAGGAATCTTTAAGAGGAAAGACAAAGTTTTCTAATGAAATATTTTGAAATGGCAACATTCAAATAGTTACTCATATTATACTCAAATAAAACTCATATTATCTTTCTCTAAACACCTTTTGTGTGTGTTGTGTATGAACACCCATATCTGGCCCTATGGGCATTTGTTTTTTTCTTTTAAAAGAAAAAAAATAAAAGAAAATTGCTGTAAATCTCCATGTGATAATAAAGCCCCACTTGGCTTACATTGATTAGTATAAATTAAATATAATGGTAATCAACCTCAGCATTTAGCATGTGATATGGAAATCTGTGATTTCCATTGATTGCAGTGAAATTATACATACGCTATTTATGCAATATGTGAATAATGCAAAACCACTTTTTACCACTGGTATTAGTATATTTTGCAATTAGGGTGTATCTTTAATCCTAGGAGGGTACAGAACAGTTCACAAATTACAACTCTAGTATAGCAACAGTCATTAAATGCATGCTTAGCTTGAAGCACTTCAATAGTTTCAGTGAAGTCAGTGAAATTATGACTGAAAAATTGCACTGGGTATGTCAGTACCAGTGTTATGCCAGTGCTGAGTATCTTGTGTGTACCTGTAGTCTCATTGACACCAGCTGCCATCAGGGAAGTTGTAGGTGCTAGTTCTTTGCAAACTACCCAAAGAGACTCTCCTTAAAAACTCTCTGAGAAGGCGGATGTTTTGGCAATAGTCGTCTGCTTTTTCATCAGTTGTGTTTCCTCTTTTTAAACCGAAGAATTGGCTTCATGGCTGGCTTCACCAAGATCTTACCCAACGGTTAATAAGGAAACACATTTACATTTACAAAGTATGTCTTTTGTTAACTGAATATGAAAAAGTGAGGGGAAAATGTCTTTTCAGCTCTACTAAAATAATGAAGAATGTGGACTTCAAGTTGCTACAGTAATGTTCATTCCTAGAGGAATTACATTCTTACAACAAGTCAGTAAGTGTGCCACATTGATGCTCTCACAACTGTCATTTTTAAGTGACATTTTAGTTTAGTTGCAAATCTGTCACTGTAATTCAGATAAGTTATTTAATTGCTGATATAGAAGCTCCTCCACTAATGCATGTTTTTAATTTCTTTCAAAATACATTTTCCCCTTATAGGTAATGATAACTGTTAACTCAGCAAGTAGAACACTGTAAGGTCTAAAACAAGTGTATCTTCAAATGAGGCTAACAGAATTCGAAGAGCAACAAAGTGAGTGAAGCTGAGCATTAGCTGTAGGAAAACGTAAAGGAATGTCACAGTACCCAGTTGCTGCAACCACTTGAAAAGCCTCTAGACAGCAGAAGGATTGGGGAAATGAGTACAAATTGGGGGAAAGCAGAAAAATAAGATATTAAGACCACAAAAGACCCCTTGTCAAGAATAAATTTTACAGAATGTGGTAATAACCACTTAAATATGCATAGTGCCTTCCAGCCTCCCAGTTCTCGAGTGCTTTTCAAACTAATGACAACACTGATAAAAAGACCTTCATAAACGTAAAATGGCAGCTTTCTAAGACACAGTTAGATAGAAGTGACAATTTTTAAACACAACTGAAAATTGAGCAAAATATTTGAGCCATTTGCCACATGCCAACTCCAGACAGTCCAAACACTCTGAACTTGGAGGAAAACATACTGCTGAAGGATTTTTTGCTCAAATATTACTTCATCATAAAAGCATAAAGTGATTAAATATGTCCTGCCTGTTTTGTATTATTGTGACATGTAAGCTTGAAATCAAACTGTAAAAAATGAAGTACTGAAATTTAATTGAGCATTTTTCTTCCTTGAATTAGCTTTAATTCATTTGACTTTGTTACAGACTTCATTTCCAGCTTTGAATGTTAACGACGTGTAATAAAAAAGTTAAATACAGGCATGTACCTTGCAGGGAAAAAAAAAATCAGGAACAAAAGAGAAGTCATTTACCTAATCAACATTATATGGAAACTTGGAGCAGGTTTAATCCTGGTTATATACTTTTAACACATTTTTTAGGGACATCTTTTTATGAAAGGACTCTTAGAAATCTCTTTGGAAGAATGATGGAGTCACCTCTTAGCTTTTTGCACATTGCACCTGTCATTGATATATTTTAAAAATCGAAAGGACAAAGATGTACCCTTCTGCAAAGGACTGTAGGTTTGGTTGTGGGGTTTTTTTTTAATGGTTAGTTGTTCAGTGTGTGCTTTTGTAAAGTAAAGGTCCCTTTAGCTATCATAAAAACTAGGGTTATTGCTGCAGTTAGGAATAAGATTCCAGCAATCTGGAGTAGAAGCACTGTGTTTCTTTTTGTCCTGTGTCAGTGCCCCAGATTTTGGATGAGTACTGGCATGAGGAGGAGCAATAGCTGAGTTCTACTTTCACTATATAAGAAAAGTATGAGGCATTGCTCTGGTTCAAATTTTTGGTTAAAGTAAGGGGTTTGGAAAGTGAGAATTTAAACATACTGTGAACTATGTAATAAAGAATGACCTACAAGGCTACCTGCTGCAAGTGGTGTTGACTGGGTGAAGCCAGAGGTCAGGTTAGGTTTTGGGAATAAAGGATTGAAAAACCCAGTTTATTGCAGGTTTTTGCAGGACCTTAGGGAACAACACAAGTGGCAGAAGAAACAACTCTTAATTTTGGTGGCATTTTGGTTCATTGCCATTTTGTAAAGTTTAAATTAGGTTTATGGGAAGAAAAGACTTAAAATAGTCATGTAGTAGTTGCATAGGATGAAGAAGGTTATGAAAGCAGATTGTGTAACTTTATTTTGGTGTGAAAGTGTGGCCAACAGACTATGATTAAATACCGAATTATGGTTAGTATCAGAGCACAGGAAATCAGCGACCAACTTGTGTGACAACAGAAGTGCCCTCTTTACTGTAGAACAATCCAAAGCATTGGGTCCTTGTCCTTGTATTAGAGGAATAAATATCTTACATTTCCTGATAAGGATTGGAGATTAGGAGATTAAAAGGTAGGAGGTCAGTTTACTGAGCAAAGCCTGCAGGAATGTAAGCACAGTGGGGTGATGATGTGGGCTGGAGAGCTTTGGTTAAAGCCAAAGTTAGTTAGGGCTCAGAAGAGCAAGCATTTATGGACTCAGTGAGTATTTCAGGAAAGAGCAATGTTCAGCTAAGCTAATTTGCAGTAAAAAACATGTCTGTTGATTTTTTTTCTTGTAGAAGCCAGCATCTCCACAAGGGGAGGTATTTAAATTCTAATGATTATTCAATAGAAGGTTAAATAGTACCTAAAGACTGATTAAATCTGGATAACCAAGTAGGGGGTTTAGTCTGGTGGTCTAACTGCAAATGCGTGTGATTTTACCCTAAGAGAAATATTAATATAAGCCTAGCACTTGGCTACAACCCTGAAGAAATTTAGAGACAAGTGACTGAACTCATCCATGAACACCAGTATCATGCACAGACTCCAGATACAACTTAAAACTATGTACTTCACGTCTTGCAGCTGTACCGCTCTTGCTTTGCCTCTCCACATGTTAGCATTCATCATCAAGTGAATGCCAGAAAAGAAAATCAGTGGAAAAGGTGTTGCCTGTATATGTAATTACCAATGGTGACAGGAACAAAAGTGAAAGGGTAAGGCAAGAGTTTGTGCTTTTAGGTCAGTATGCTTGGAAGAACACTCCAATGTTGTTCTTTGCAGTGTCTTAGTTGCAAATGAAGTGGGACTTTTTTTTTCCATTCAAAAATGAAATATGTTGCTATAGTTGCCAGCCATTTGATCACTCTTCACTGTGATAATTTCTGGGCTCGTGAAGCTCCTACACAGATGGTAAAATAGGCTGATGTAGTGTGTCTCTGAAATGACAACATTTCTCATGCTAGAACAAAGCACAGCATGCCTCTGTGAAGGATATCTGTGTTGCTATCTCTAGCGTCGGTTTACAGGTAATACTTTGGACCTCTTTTTGTTTTCTTCTTTGGGAGTTGGTGTGCTCATGGGAAGGGAAAACAAACACCAGCATTATATGAAGGGGTACGATTTAAATAGAGACATAAGTTACAAACATGACATCTGCCTTTCTTGGCAAGAGAACTGAGAACCTGGAATGAGAGTGTTTTGGAACTATGGGGATTCATTTCAGAACAAGGTCAGAAACATAAAAGCAAATTACATGGGCCAGTCTGAACATTATTTTTCATCAAAAATCAGTGCCCAAGCTTACTGTTAGAAGCATTATTATGACCATATGTTAGGACTAAAGAAAAACAAAATGCATTTGGAAGATGCCATTGATCTTTAATGAGTGTGCTGTCTGGGACTTAATGAAGCATACGGCTTGTCCAGTTCATGAAGTGGAAGGGATTTTCACTGGGGACATGTTGACATGGCAAATGCTTGGTACATTTTAGCCTTCACATTGTCATTTTTACAGTATGGTTTGCTGCAGCATTGAAGATGCTTTGACCTTCATAATTCAGCAAAATGACAAGTGGAAAAGAATTTCCAGTGAAAGGAAAATTTGACTCACTATGGCAGCATTACTGTTTCTGATAATTCATTTTTAATTGAATTTAATTCTTGTTATGTGAGAATGAGATGTGAAAATGAGGTACCATCGCTAATCTTGTATGTAACAAAATAGTACCATCTATTCATGGTCTAAGTTTTTTTTTTTTAATTATCTCTTCTAGAATAAGGGGTGCCAAAATGCATAGGCAGTCTGGAAGTTGGTATTTCAGGTTTGTCAAGTTTCTGGGAGTTTATCAAGTTTTTGAATAATTTAATTCCATTGAATTCAGGAAATTCAATTTCCAGAATTTCAGGAATTTCAGAATTCACACATACTTCACTGTGAATGATCAAGCACATGGAACATGTCTAAAGGAAAAAAAACCTGCAGTTGTTTACCCAACTGTTTGCATTGTAAAATCGCTAGAGGATTGTCTTGATGGCCAGCTTGGTAGCTTCTATTCCTTGTCCCTCACAGGCAAGGTCAAGAGAAGTGTGATATGCTCAGGCCCTGATGGGAATGGACATCAGGGTAAGAAAGCATCTAAATAATGACCAAAAATAAAAAAGGCAGATTGTGTTTTGAGGTTCAACAGCCTGTTGCTGATGGCAGCTAAAGGGGTGCGAAGTGCAGGACTCTGTGCCCTACACAGGCTTCTCATGCCTGCTCTAGGGCCCGTGGGCATGGTGAGACAGTGCCCCGCTTGTTGAGTAAACCCATTATCATTTTCATCTCAATGGCTCTTTGAGAGGCTCAGGTCAAGTGCTGTGCTTTGCAAAGGAGAAAAACCCGTGTGTTTTGTCATCTGAAAATGCAAGAGAGAGATAGAGTCCACAAGTGCGGTTTTCTCACAGTATTAGTGACTTTTTTATGGCATTATTTTTGCAAAAGCAATCAATTCTGCATGTTAAATGTAGAATCTAATGAAGTTAAATGAGGTGTTTGCCACTGCTAGTATGTATTTTTAGCTAGCATGCAACTGAAATCTGATGTGCTCCAAAATTCTAGGGGGCATTACAAGAACTCATTGACATGAAGAAATACTCAAATAAATGCTGCAGAATCTGACCCTTTGTCCTTTGTCTATCATGTGAAACTTTTTAACTCTCCAAGTGTAGAAGATGACTTGCATGATGTTTGCTCTTGCTAACTTTAAATCTTTGATTTCCAAAAACTAAGGAGTATGCTGAAGGGGAGTATGAATTTTCTGATGTCTCGCAACTCTGCACATCACAGTCAGCACACTGAGCAAATGGACCTTTGGCCAAAGCCATTATGGGTGTTCCTAAATTTTTTGCATTATGTATTTCATCTGTAAACATATAATCCACAGCAAAACTGCCCTAGAGAACTGAAATTGCATTCAAGTACATATAGTTGTTAAGCTGCTTTACTGGGCACAGAAGTGCCTGGGTCATCCTAGATCTTTGTCAATATGTTTTCAACATCATAAGATTTTGTGTTTACACACACACACACACACACACACACACACACACACATATATATATATGAATATCAAGTGTTGGGACTTTTACAGTGTTTTTAATTTGTCATATTAATCATGAGCCTGAGTACAGAGCCTTGTCTGTCAGACATCACCCAAGTTCTTTCTAACCAAATGTCCAAAGTCTGAAAAGGATGAACAGAGGTGACAAAAAAGCAGAACTCATTTTTAAGCAACATACAGCTGTCATTGATTTTAGGTGTTATTTATTGCAGCAGGCAGTCCCTTTCCAAAGAGGTGCTGTATTAAGAATTCATTCCTTTACATTGGTAGATAAGAAAAAATTAATAGAAGGTATTGTACAATATATATTCAGTTAGTATAAAATATTAAGCACTGAAATTACAACCAAGGCTAAGTTCTGTTTTCAAAACCATGAAGTCTTATAGGTGTGTAAGACAAACTTGAAAATGAAATTTAAACCCCTAAGCCATTTAAAACTGTTCTTAATCTTACAATAAACTCAAGCAAAGGGACTATTCATGTGTATCAAGTTAGCATATGCATAATTCTTTTACAGAATCAAGGCCTAAATTTGTCACTTTAAATAGCACTGGCCTATTTTACATGCACAGATTAAACTGACTTTTCATATGAATCTTCTCACAGCAGGAGCTGTGAGTGGCTCCTTGCAGTCCAGGTGCAATAAGTGGCCTCAAAGTAGTCTCCTCTGTAAAGTAGGAAAACAGAATTGATGAGAGAGGGGAAGAAGAGAACTGGAAAAGGGAGTTAAAAAAAATTAAACAAGAGGACTGTGCTTGAAAAAAACCTTCTAGATTTTAAAACATTATTAAATCTTTCAGAACCAAACACCAGTCATTTGAAAATTAAAGGCTTGACTTTCAGTTGCAGAGAATCTCCAGCACCCATTGGCATTTGTGTCTCTTCTCACTCTATTAAAAAAAACCCATAGTCAAATCATTACGTGCCCTTGTAAATTGTATACACAGATGTTAACATGAGTCCCTTTAATGTTTTTGTCTTTGAAAGAAAGGAAAAATTAATTGTGTCCTATTTGTCATGTTGCTTTGAACACTGGCACATCATGTTAATCTTCTGTTTGTTCAGCTGTCACCTAAATACCCAAGTTGTGTTATTTCACTGCAGAATAACATCATACCTGACAACTTAAGGATCAAATGTCTAATCTGTTGGGATGCACATTATGTCCCTTTAGCTGTTAATCATTGCAAATATTCAGAAAAATTGTTTGTAGCCCAAGAAATAATATTCAAGTATAGTGGTTTTGGAGAGGAGGGAAAGACTAACACCATTCTCTTGGGGGAGGAGAACTCTGTTGAATCTAAGTGGTGGACCTTGGCAAAACACCACCACTTCTTATGTTTGTATCGGTAGTTATAGGGGTACAGTGGTGAGATGAGCCCAGTTTTATGGCACGGTTTTGGAGCACTCATCTTCAGAAGTTTTGAAGTAAACAGATCTGTAAGTCTGACTGCACAGGTGATTTTTAGTGCTGCCAACTTAAAAATAGCTTCACCTTATTGCAAAACTTTTATGAATATCAGCACAGCTGAAGTTTTCCTTTACATATTGAATGCAACGTGGCTGCTTCATTCCATTACCTTTTTTGTGGAGTGATCCAGGCACAGAGAGCCCCAATTTGCCTTGGTTTTGCCCACTTCTTCCCAGGTGCAGCGTTGGGGCAGGCTCCTTTCCTTTTTTTTGCAGTCTGGCAGGGTTAGAGGGAGCACAGGGAGAGCTTTCCAACTGTAGAGGAGAGGCAGGGCATATTGCTGCGCTGTGTGTACATTGCCTGCATAGCTTCTTACTGCATAAATCATAATCTAACATTTGCTTTGACGGTTGATGTGTTACACTGTCCCTTACATAACCATAGATTCTGTAAGTTGATGAAAGCTGGAGAGGGGAATGCCAGGATTTGCTTGGATCCCCATCCTGCGTATGTATGTGTGCGTGCCTCTCTGTTGGAGGATTGCTTATGGTGATGGGCTATTTTCAGACATACTCTATATATAGCTGTCATCCTTATGTAAACCAATGCTGACTCTTAGTTTCTGACTGGATGTTGCTCTGCTACTAGAAATTACCAAAAAGAATAATGATGACACTTCAAAACTTACTGTTATTTTTAATACATTTTGAGACTGAAGAAGAAAAGGTGCCTGAGAGCACCTGGTAATGTTATGGTTGTGTGCAAGATTTTCATATCACAAAAGTAATCTCACTATTTTGAATAAAAAATATGTAAATTCTCATAATATTTTGTACATTTATTGAAATAACTGTCAAACAGAATCTAGGCATATTGAATTGCTCAGCGGTAATGGGTAATTTTGCTGGTGATCCTGGCTATCAGCAAACGTTGGAAGTCATTTAAAGTTACAGTTAGTAATTCTGCACAGCTGCTCCTCATTGCTCTGTTCTACTCTTGAGCCTCAGAAATTTGCATGTTGTCCTGTTTTTGTAGCATGATGAATAACTGAACCTCATTTCATCCACTATCAAACAGCTACAGTTGTATTTTTTAATACTCATATTTTTAATACCTACTTGAAGCTTTGAAAATAAAACTCTGCGCAAGACCACTGTTCTGATTGGCTTATCAGAACAGACCATGATGAATAGATGCCATGTTTGCTTCCTGTGGTGTTATCACTGTGTTTAGCTTTTACACAAATAATAAGGTGAGTCCTGCTCCAAGGAGCTTGTGATCTTATTTATTAACTGTACTAAATATTAGTAACAGAGTGGTAGGAGGTCCATTTGGCAATTAAGAACTAACTTGAGAAATACAGCTATAAGTGCATTACGCAAACTTTATAGTCAGTCATGCAAAGAAAGTGAAATTATATACAATAAAATTAATTATATATTTTTCTTGTTACTGTTTTTTACATCATGCTGTGACTTAAGGATCATGATGTAAGGTAGTATAAGCTTTCTGCAGAATAATTTAATCAATTTATATTTGATCTATGCAGTTGTGATTTATAGGGCATTTAATGCTTTTTTCCCCCTCTGTTGTATCTGGAACTGGATAATGCAATTCAAAAGGATGTTTTAACTTTATCGGTTTTGTTTCCACGTTGAAAACTATTTTGATTGTCTTTCAGGGGAGAGAAAAGCTTAATAGTGTATGACACTTTCCGTTCCTTAGAGGAAAAAACTTATTGAAACCAAATACAATAAATTATCGGGCAAAGGTTGTCTGTCTTTGGCTCGTGCACAGTCTGTCTTTCTATCACCAGAAAAGGGCAAAGTGACAATTTTACAGTAAATATAATGAAAGCTTTGCCAATGAAGCTTATTGCTATTACATAGTATGGTGGAGGCATTAGATTCCTGTCTCACCATAATGATACCAGAAAGTAACTATTTTAATCTGACATAGCATTCTGAGAATGAATTAGCATGATTTTTTTTTACTGTGTTGTGACTGGCCAAGAAGTAACATTCTGTTTTATTTTGGATACAAGACATTTGTCTCCCATATGCTCTGAATTAATATCACCGATCAGCAGAGTCCACCTGAATTGTACTTACACAGTTAAAAAAATCAAACCCTATACATTTCTTTTGAAGAGAAGCCTGCAAAAAAAATCTCTCATTTTGGCCTATCTTTATCTCTCCTTGTTTAGGAAACAAAGCATTTATGGTGCACTGTCTGTGGTGCTGTATATCTGTTGCTTATTCCTTGTTTTTTCTCTTTCAATTTTTTTCCCCCTATCTGTTGATCTTATGCTTTTTTGTGTGTCACCACTATTCTTGGACAGAGCCATTTTTTAAATATTTCTATGCTCAGGAAAAATAAAACCACGCTTATGGTTCTGTAAAAAATGTAATTATTCTTAAAAGTAATAGAAAAACATAGAATTGCTGTTTTACACAAAAGTTATATTTAGAACTAACTTGGTTTTGCTGTTGGTTGGAGCTCGTGTATGTCCAAGAAATCATATGCTTCATCCCCTCAGGAAAGTATCAAAAAAGGCAGCTATTTCAAGCATACTGGACAATATTGTCCCTTCTTTCCCATGGACTTCTGCTAGCCAAATTGCTGTTTGAAGCTGGAGGATGGCAGTAGCTGAAGATATTGCTTGCTTCTTGTTGATGAAATGACAGGAAATTTGACACACTTCACATTAGAATCATATTAAAGCATTAGTTAATAGCAGCTCACAGTAGTACAACGAAGGCCCCTAATCAAACAAAATGTCAATGTAAGACGCAGAACTAATTTTGTCCTGGAAACCAAAAGGCCATCCCCAATAAAACCTACTTAATCTCTGCGGCACTGAAGCAGGTATGGAGAATTATCGTCATTGTGTGGGTGGAGAACATGAGGCAGGGGGACTTTGTGTGATTTACCTGGCATCTCCCAGCAGCCAGCACCTCGGCTGCAGGGATGCCAAGGAATTATGCTTACGGCTTTCCCACACAGTAAACAGCAGCTCTGACTTTGAAGGAAATGGGAGGACCCTACTATTGCCCAAAATTATGATCTTGGGGAAATGTCATTGGGAAAGCGGGAATAACGTATGCTGCAGCACATGGTTTACTCAAGTTTAAAGGAAACATGATAGAAATCAAATAAGAAAAACTATTCAAGCATATTCTCTTTCCCAGCATATGTTGTTAAGAAAGTGGGTTTGCAAGGTCACTGCTAAAGTAGCATCACTTCACAAGCTAAACAGAACATGCCCTCTGTCAGCTTTTATCAAACGCTGACCTTAAGAAACTTCTACACTTTAATGTCTTTTCATAGTCAATGAAAATCGGGTTTTTTAATCTCTTTTTGGTGGCCAGAGGGTCACATGTCATTGTTCAACTAGAATGTGGCAAGCTAATCTGAACCCTAAAACAAACAAACAAAAGGAAGTGTCTGTATTGCTGGTAGCATCCCATAAAAGGGGTAGCCATGAGCATTTTAGTTATGGGGTTTTCCCATATGTCACGCATAATGTACAGAGGCTCTCACTAAAGCCAATGAAAGCATGAAGAGACACTGCTGGGAAAGATTAAGTAATATGCTGCAAGGAATGGAGCTTCTCAATAAGAAGCAAATATCTAGAGTAGATAATGGTAATCTATTTGCATTGCTTAGGATGCATTTTAATCTTCAAAGATTAGTCTATAACCTACAGTCTGGTCCACAATGACCCTTTCAGCCTTATTTTTCTATCTTCCCTGTGCATTTTAAGCTCCTTTTTCATTTCTTTCTTGGTACTCCTAAGTTGGTAGAGATTGGTGTTGTTTACTACTTTCATTTTAAGCAGGGTATTTCCAAATGCCTGCAAGGGCTGCAGCATCTTAAAGGCTGGGAAGGAAAAACATATTAAAGACTGTACGCTTCTCATTTTGCATATTTTCTATCCTTTTATATGGGAAATTACACAGCCCCTTCAGAAGCAGCTTATTTCCAGCACCAGATCAAATTAAAAGTGTCAACACAGTTTGGATGCTTTTAGTTTCTATTTTTCATCTGCCCAGCCTTGCATTGTAGGTTCATGGCTACAGGCCCACAGATACATAATTCCAAATTCCAGCATTTCTTGATGGATTCTTTTTCTTCTTTTTTTTTTTTTTTTTTCTGTGGTGTGGAATTCTTCTTCACAGAGAGAACCAGAAAAAAAGGCTTTGTACCATTTGACAGTGTAAGGGGGACTTCAGTGGCCCACAGGTGGCTTTTCAGAGTTGAAGCATATGTGCTACAAACCTTATGTTGATAAGTTTTGCAGATGCACCTTTACCTACAATTTATAACAAGCAGCTGGGAGTGGGGTGGGGTGTGACTTTTTCCTTCACCAGCTGATACAAAAGTTTTTATGTTAAATTCAGCATATAAGTTAGTTGTCTAAGACCTTCTAAAGTAAATGGAAAGGTGGATACCTTCCAAGGATAATTCATCTTATTTTAAGACAGATGAACTCAAGAACCTTTTGGAGCTTCCTCTTTCCTTCCATTGGCTAAAAAGAATATCTGTGTAAGTGGCTTAGATTTCAACAACTAACTCTTAGACATCTGACTAAATTGTTTAGATCTGGTGAAGATTTCTGCACCAAAGGGTGGCTTTGGTCTGCTGTCCTCATTGTTGAAGCATCTTTGACATGATGCCCTTACCCTGAATGCCAGAGGCTGGCTGGTGCAAATAGCACTTGTATTACACCTGCCACCTCAGCCCTTTCAAGGAGACAGATGATATACAATTTTTGTGTGGTTTTGTTCTTGATTGACTTTGGACTGTATGGCATTAAACTTCATTCTTTATCCCCCTTCTCTGAAAAAAATAGGCAACTTTCATATCTATAATGACAATGATTTTGGCTCTTGATAACATACTGAGGGTTTTTCTGAATCTCAAATTTTATCCTTCTGGGACTTCTTGATTGTTGGAAAAAATGATCTGAAGTCTCCTGGGAAAAAGCTTTCTGATAGCTTCTTAAAATCACAAGTGGAGCAGAAAAAAGGTTGAGTTTTTCAATCGGGCTTATAATTTTCTTCAAATTTTAATTTGCTTGGGAAAATCAGGGAAGTAAAATAAAACTCTAAAGCTGAATTTAAATTCCAGAAAAATGGGTAATTTATGATCTGTGATCTTCATCATTGTAGCTGGTCTTTCCATCTCTTATATGCAATCACACCCTAATTTTTGCATTTTCAGCTTTGCTGCAAGTTCATTAAAAACAACATCATTAATGTATTTTCTTCTCTCATTCTCTGAGTATTATTTTAAATGTAAAAACTAGTTAGCTCTCTTTTTTGACATCATCATGTCTGGTTTATCAGCTCAATTGCTGAATGTATACACTGTTTAATTCAAGGCCAGCTAAACATTGTAATTAGTGTACAGACTTTTTAATCTCTAAGTAGGTTTCTGTTTAAAACTCAAGTTATTTATGACCATTGATCAAATGAGTTATTGTAGTTGTTGTCACCTTGTTGGTTATTTTGCCTCCATAGGCAGCAGAAAGTAGACAAGGATACAGCATTTGTATTTGGACTGTCGATCAGCCCAAATGCCTGATAATTTATCTAAAAGAGAGTTTATTGTTTAGCTAAAGAAAGAGCACATTTCTACTGATTTGTGTATCTCTAGCATCCATAAAATGTAGCAATAATGGGATATCAAAATTATTTCACTCATTTATTTTTATGCTTTTTTTGTGATCTTCCCAGACAACCTTGCCTATTTGTACAGTCTTCACAAGTACTTATAAATTGGTTTAGTATGTCATATAGTTGTCAAATAATTTTTGTTGTTAAGTGAGTTTCTGGGAAACTTGCTTGAAAGGAAGAGAAGTTGGCAGACCTTCATACTATATATATCAGAGCATATCACAAAGTGTTTCACACCAAACAGGCTCCAGATGTGCATCCAGCAGTGTCCTGATTCCACAGTGAGCACAAGCCCTCCCTTCCCCTGCTGCTGTTGCACACTCGTTTTTCTCGAAAACCTGAGGATATGGCCCAAGGGTCACTTTGCATGGATACCATCCCAGGTGATCAGGGATCCATATCATGCATCATATAAGAATGCAAAAGCATCCCGAGACACTATATAGGTGTTATCGCCATCATGAGTGGAGAACATCCTCCTGTGACTTCTGGATCAGCTGATAATGGAAATGGTAGACCATCCTTTCCATATTGACTAGTGTAAGTCTTTTTGCTGTGATCATATATATGGTCAGAAAAAAAACAGTAGTTTTGCCAACTGAGCACTCACTAGTGATCAGTTAATGGATCGCTGTTTTAGACAATTTATAAACAATAAGCTTATTAACTTAAGGAGCTCAACAAAACATTATCAATGGATGTATTTTATGCTGCAGGCTTAGCAGATGTTTTACTAACAAAAGTGTGATAAGGCTGAGAAGATAAGATTGCCATTCTTGCTCTGCTATGTGTACTGCTATAAGCACAAAAGGAATATGCGTTTTGTATATTTTATTCTTTTTAAGAGAAAATACTTGACATAACAAGAAATTTTTAACAAAAATACGTATTCAGTACACTAGCTCAATTAACTCTCAGTTTCTTAGTGATCTGCTCACCCAAAAGAATATCCCACTAATGTTCCTATGTATCTAGCACTATTTGATTATAGTAAAATAATTCCTAACTCTGAGAGCAGTACTGATAGTATCTCAAGATTTGATGCTTCTTACACTCTTGCATGCTTATGACAGTTCTTTTTCAAAAGAGTAATAGTATAATGCTCTGTGGATTTCCCTGCAGGACAGGTTTTATAGACATTAAAAAAACCCGAGGTATGCACTCGAAAAACTGTGTTCCATTCAGGAGCCAGATTTGTGTTTCCCATAACTTCAGTCTATCTTTGTTGAAGAATTTGTTAGGAAGATTAACTTTTGTCTTGGAACGGATAAGATTTATGCACACAAATGTACGGCCATACATCCTACAGACTAACATGCGTGCCTTTGGTGCAGAATGCTGATAGTCAAAGAGGTTTTGAAATCAGGGTATCTCACTTTCCCAGGTTCAACCTTTTTGTATACATGTACAGTCACAAAATACTTCTAGGCTACAATGATCCATGATCCTCAGACAGTGAAGCTCACTTATGTCAGTAGTAAATAGTTCAAATCAGACTTACTCATTCAGTTTCTTCAAGAATAATACTTTACCTCAATTCTTAAAAAGTTTAAGGACTAAACAAGAAATAAGGTCCTATTCAGAAGGGCTTTCAGCCATTAACAAACTCATCCCGAAAGCCTAAATATACTAAGATGGGGGAAAAAATTAGGTAAGCACCACCAGGAAGCCTGAGGCTGAACGTTTGGGGTTTTTGTAGTAACTGATTAACATAAGGTTTTATGTATTCAGCTCACCTCCATTTAAATAGTGCCATGAAGTTTTTACTGTTTCTACATCACTGCTTGAAGGTCAATAAAAAGATCAGATAAAAGATGACTTTTACTTACCTTTATCTTCAGACAGATTATGTAAATCTGACATTAAGATGTGCCTTCTCATAGAATATCCAAATACTCAATAATATTTCTTAATATTCTTTGTGTCGGAAGCTTTCAACTTTCTTCAATTTTAGATTTCTTTTATATGGTGGTCAGCCCAATAGCAGACTGAAAACAGAGGGATTTTTGGAGCAAAATGTTCTGCCTTCAGCAACAGCAATGAGAAAGGTCTGTTTAAAAGATGGTTTCAGCAAATCATATTAGAGAAAAATATTTAGCTTCAAGCTATGTATTGTATATCAGCTGTTAGATAAAGAAATGTTTCAGAAGACAAAGAGCCGAGTATTGTAATTGAAAGTCACTGAAATGAGAAATATACATGTGTATGTAACAGACTGAGCAGCTAGGAAGGGAGACAGTGGTAGCTCTTTCACTCTTGCAAACTTACTAGTGTGAAATGAATTATTATGCCTATTAGAGGCAGAGAAGTACTTATGTTAACACCACTGGGACCAGAATTTTACTTGTATGCAGTTTCCCTGGACCTGTAATCCTCTCTGCCCTTTCATCTTGACAAGGTTTCACTGTGTCCCGTGGTAGGTACTTTAAGGGATGTGATACAAGTATACATAACTGTTTTGTAATCTTCAATAGACAAATACCCAATTAATGTATCTCAGATAGAACTTGGCATGAATTGCGCAGTTCTGAAAGACTTCCTTGCCTTTCTTCATAGTAGTCAGAAATAAAAATCCACTTAGATTTGTAAGTCAGTTTATTTTAAAAATCCTGTGATATAACTAATACTATTTGACTTCCACTTTCCCAGATGCACTTGCTGCGCCTGTGTGTAGTCCAAGGATGCCTGTTACTTACACAGGCAGTTTGTACCACATTTAAACCATTTCTTTTAAAAAGGGACTTCGCCTACAGTGCCTGTAGGGTTACTTAGTTGTTTTTTTCATTTGACAGAAAGGTTTTGAGTAGATGTAGCACCTAAAACTATACCTTTAATTCATTTTAAGAATGGGATGTATTATGAATTTTATATTTTTGGACTTCAGAGGGCTGGAGCACCTCTCCTATGAAGAAAGGCTGAGAGAACAGGGCTTGTTCAGCCTGGAAAAGAGAAGACTTCGGGGAGACCTTATTGCAGCCTTCCGGTACCCTGAGGGGGGACTTTTTACAAGGGCCTGTAGTGACAGAACAAGGGGTAACAGGTTTAAATTGAAAGTGGGGAGATTTAGATTAGATATCAGGAAGAAGTTCTTCCCTGAGAGGGTGGTGAGGCACTGGAACAAGTTTCCCAGAGAAGCTGTGGATGCCCCATCCCTGGAAGTGTTCAAGGCCAGGCTGGATGAGGCTTTGAGCAACCTGCCCTAGTGGAGGGTGTTCCAGCCCATGGCAGGGGGGATTGGAACTAGATGGTCTTTAAGGTCCCTTCCAAACCGAACCAAGCATTTATAGCAAATTTTGTATAGACCCCATATACAAAGTATTAAAGTACCATATAAAATACTACAGATTCTGTACAAATGTCCTGCAGCTAATAGGATACTTCCTTTTCCTGCTATTCATTCATATTATTAGTCTTCCTCAGTAACACTGTACATCTGAAACTTGATGGTTGTCTTAGACCATGAATGCTAGTTTAACAGAATTCACTGCAGTTGTTACATATAAGTCAATCTATGTATATTCTTACTTTAGGATGCCTGAAGTAGACTGAATGTTTTATAGGGCTCTGTTTCTGTGTACCTACCGTGGGTTACACTGGCTGAAATTTTGATGGTGGAACATACAAGGAAGGAGCCAGAAGCATCTGCTTTGTAGTGTATTACCTATGTATTGTGCATGTAGTTCATATTTGGCACAAATGTAGCGTATCCTCTGATGACAATATAGAAATACGCTCTCAGAAATCTTGGTGCAAACTGGAAATGATGTAGCATTAAATATTTCTAGTCTGTAGATGAACAAGCAGCTGGTACCACAGGAGAAAAGGAATTGCATGAAACAGGAGGCAGATCACCAGAAAAAAGACGGACATATGAACTCAGGCATCTAATTGCAGTACATACTATATTACTAAAAATGAGCTGTAGGGAGCAGCAACACTGAGCCGTAGTACAGTGTGCAGGCAAAGTGAGACATGTTAGACACTACACTGAACCTACATGTAAAGCTGTTGGAATAATATTTAATTTTTTTTCATTCAGACTCTATCTTGATTACTGGTAAATGGACAGAAATTTGGGGAAAGAGCTAGAATATCTTGAAATTAAGTTGTTTTCATGATTTACTCTAAAAAGCTCTGAAATAGTAATATGAGAACTCTGATGCATTTAGAAGCTCTAATCAAAGATCAGGGACCACCTGCATTCCCCACAAGTTAGACATCATTGTCACTACTCCAGTAAAAACATCTGCTTAGTGTTCAGCAACCATAAAAGCATTAGGTAGCAGTAAGAAAGGAATAGAGACAAATACTGAAAATATTATAAAGCTGCTGTATACATCACTGGTGGAATACTTCGTGGAACATGATGTTCACTTTTTCTGCCCCATTGCAGACAAACCTGTGTCAGATAGGGTAAGGGGATATAAGGAGTGTCGGTTATAGATGGTGGAAATCTACTAAATGCTCTTATTTTTCTCTTACCAAACATCACAGCTTATTAAAAGAGATTATTAATGTTTTTTGCCCTTGACTGCAAACTTTGAGAGAAACTGAATGCATTAATATTTAGCATCAAAAATCCCAATTTCCAAGGAGAAAGCCTTGCAATGAAATATCAATTGGATTCCAGAAAACATGGATCTTATAAAATTGACAGTCAATGCTAAACATGAGCTACATAAACTCTCGCTATAATTGGTGTCATTCACTTCAGGTGCCGTATCACTTCCAAGTTGATTGAGCACTTAAGATGTGAATTTACGTTGCTTTTTTCCCCTGTCAGCATCATGTATTCTCCCTTAATTTGAATAGTATTAATGCTGGTTTTTAAACCAGCACATTAGACTCTCCTGTCTATCCTCACATTAAAATAAAGACCAAGCAGCTGTATTTCAGATTGTGCATTGTTATAGTTAAATGTATTAATTAGAGACTTGTTAGAGGGCATAGCAGTGACATATTTATTGGAGTAACAAGTGCTATTTTCTTAATCCAGAACAACAAATACCCATTTCAAAATTTTCAGAATTTTCAACATGCTGTTTGTTAACCATTGCTTTGCAATTCAGGAAATCATAAACACTAAGACAGTCAACCCCTGGCAGAAATTACCATTACTTCCACACAGCTATCCTAGGAATTAATTTGACCCCTCATATTCAGAGCATTAAGAAGGTTTATTCTCTCTTTGCTATCTACTAGATTTGGGAAATGTCCTGTGTTGTGAGATCCCACGTTCCATGTAATTTTACCAGTACCTGGGGGAACTCGCTTTTTAATTACACTTCTGGCTAAGGGGACATGGATAGGATGGAACTAGATGAATGATATTTCCTGGAAAGTCAATAGGCTAATTATACAGAAAAAGCAAAGCTGCATTTCACTTTTGCTTGAAAGTCAAACATTCTGCCCTTACAAGATGTGACTCTTGTTTATAGACTTGGTTCCTTCCTTCATTTATGAATTACATTAATCAGGATGCTATAAGACATGGCAACAGAATACAAAGGTCAGGAAAAGAAGACTTCCCAATTTTGATTTTCAAATCAGCCATAGGTTCAGCCATGGTTCTTATTTAAATCCTTCTTTTACAGAAGAATATTAGAATATGCAAAGAGGTAAATAATCTTTTGTGCCATAGTGTAGAAACCTTTTTTTTTTCCTTTTAAATATTTTAAAAATAAATATGGTTTCTTTCTTTTTTGTCAGTTGATTTCATTTAGAGAAAATGTCTATCTGATTGTAGTCCTTCTTTGGATGAAGTTTCACATTGCCGTTGCTTCTGACCAAGTGTCAGTACTGAGTATGTATAACATGAGGATTGTCCCCCTTTTACTAAGATCTAGTTGATGTGATTTATGAGGCTAGTGTCACTGAGTATTAAATGTGTTATTATTTGAAGTTTCACAGTAATGATTTCATAATGATTTCTTTAACTTCACCAGTTAACATAGTTTCAATTGCTCTTCACTTTCCTGTTTGAAAATGTGCCACTCAGTTAATCCAAGAAACTGAAGCTAAGTTGCTGCAGCTTGGGTTTTTAAGGATTTTTCTTTTTAGCTGAATTGATATAAAATAAAATAAAATAGAACATGGAGAAATTATCAGATCAAATGCTTGGATCAAACGTAGTTGAACCTTTAGAAGCATCTTATTTCCACTTCTGATTTTATCTGTAATGTTAGATTCTCAGCTTTCTGCAGTGTTATGTGCCTGCCAAGCTGTTCTTCAGGTCCTTGTGACTATGTGCAGGTATGACCAAGTGTGGATTAGGTAGCAGAAGTTTCTGTGTTGATCTCTGACCTCTTACTGCAACCTTTCAAAGCCTGACTGGCAGCCCTCAGAGTATGATGCTCTTACAACTCTCCTAATCAGTGGACTTCACCTTTAATGTGTGATGTGTCCTATACCTTTGTCAATTCTGTTAGTGAATTGGGACCCTCTGACTCAGAATTAGTTCCAGCAGCGTGTGCCTTTGGCTTGTAGTCTAGCCTTGAATAACCTCCTTCTGTATACCCATTACATCACAAGAATACTGGTGATCAGCAGAGTGTATAAGAGGGTAACAAGCAGTGAATTTGCAAAACAATTGAAAGTCTGGGGCATCAGCAGCTCAAATCAACACATCACTCTTTTCTCTCTCTCTTTCAGGAGTTATGGACAGACCATACCTTCTCTGGGTTTCAATTTTTAATCTTTAAACTTGTTATTATAATCCTCTCCAGCAGCCAAGGAACACTGTAAAGTTTAATTAAATTCAATGAACAGCTTTGTAATCCTCCTATGACATTCACTATAGGAACAACTTGTATCATTATTTATTTTCCAAATGTTTTTACCTGGTTATTAGGGGAGAAGGTAAACAAATAACATGTACAGAAGGGAAAAAAAAAGATGGTCAGTAAATGGGGGAAATTATACAGAGAAGAATAGTATGAAAGAAGTAAAGGAGATTTTAAAAAATGGAAAACAGGAGAATAACTTCCAAAACAAAGTAAAAATGATGAGTAGAAAATCTGTATCTGAGTGTTCTTTTGTGCAGCATGTGCACTTTCTTTGGGGATATCTCTTAATATATGCCTAGTGTACATATTCTGCAATATTAAAGATACAGATTAATTATGAGCACAGCTGTGTTATGTGTAGATTATCTTTTATCTGCAATATCGGAAGGTCTTTAAATTTATTTTTGTTTTTTTCCCTCAAAGTTTTCTATTTCTGTTACTCCTCCTTGTTTGCATTCACTTCCTTTGTTATTTGTTTCAGAAACCCAGAAACATTTTTGTTATCCTGTGTATTGATAACTTGCACAATTTGTGCTTGAAATTATTTGAGTGAAGTTCACTGCCTTTTCTTTTTTTTTTTTTTTTGTAAGCTTTGTATGATATGGTATGGTTTATAAATTGTCATTTTCACCTTCTTCAGAGAACAGATGTTAGCAGTGATGCCTTGAACTGCTTTTGTATAAAACTGTCTTCTAATGTCTCCTAGGCATCTTCCATCTGTGTTGACTAAGGCTATGATTCTAACAACCCTTTGAAAGTCAGAATTTCACCACATACTTGTTTCCTAATTCAGTAACAAGTTTAGTCATAATTCTGTATTTGAATGCTTTTTGAGAATACGTTAATGAAGGTGCAGAGGTGTGAAGATCCACAGCATGCTGTTATCCAAAGTGCTAGTGTTATTGCTGTTTATTTTCAGGCCAGTGGATTTTGTGTTTTTTTCCCATGGGAAACAACTTGTTTGACTTTATACTTATGGAGGAAATGCTCCACTCTTTTTTCAGCTGTTTGTTTTCTGATGATCCCACATTTTCTGTTCTTGACAGGTCTAAAGTACTTTTGCTTCTAAATACTAGGTAGGGCTTGCAGACAGGAGAGGTTATAATAGATGTGATGAAAGTGTGCATTTCTGAGTGAACAGACTGAAAGTTTGCAATGCTTGGGATTTCTTGGTCATCCAGAACAGACTACTCAAGTCCTTGTGTTTCCGTGAGTGCAGAGGGTATCAGTAAGGGTACTTCAGACATTTAAAACAAGTTCAAAGACCTCTTTCTAGTCATCAGAATGTCTACAGTGTTGCTCAAGAGAATGTGTTCTTTTGAACATTGTTGTCTTTTTTCTTAAAAAAAAAGAAGTACTCAGAGATGGATGGAAGCTGAAGTGGGTGCCAGAGTTGCTCGGGACAAACTAGGTATCAAACATTCTAGCTTTGTTGATATTTCTCCGTAAGGTGAGATGATGATCTGTGAAGGTCTGAAGAGCTGTACAGGACAGTAGATGGAATGATAGCTATAAAGGTGAGTTCAGAAATGTTACATGTAAGAAGTTTGGCAGTGAGGAAAGAGCCTGCTTAACTGGTAAATTGCAAGTGAATGAAGCACTGGACAGGTGATGTGACTGGTTGCAGGCTACTCAGTCCATCACGGTGACAGCACACTCAGGGTTCATAAAGTCCTCTTGCAGTGAATTTCATCTACCTTTTTCATATTTGCTCCCTTTCACTGTTAGGAAAATTAAGACTCAGAAGCAAAACACACAAAGCAGATTTTGTTCCTTCCCTTTTAGTACCCTGTTACTGTACCATAGGGCCTGCCTGTTAAACTTCAACTGTTTCAAGCTGCTCAGAGTTTCTGGATTATTTATATTAAATACTGAAATTCTGTTGTGCGAAACTTCAAGCTATGAATGAAGCATGTTTTGAAGAGCTTTTTTCACGTGGCTGTCTTGAAATTAACTGTGGTTTACTAGTCTAAAAAAGTTGCAGTGCATTGTGTTTCAGCTATTGTTGCAATGATTAGGTCATGGGAGCATTACCAACTTATTTACTCTTAGTTTAAAACATAGCTGGTGAAATAACACATTTCTCAAAAGCATTACTTCACTCATATCTGCAATGCAGATAATTGACTTCAGGGTCAGATTTACAGGGTACATCCCAGCATGTTTTCAACACTGGAGCTAAATACTTCACTCTTAGCACTTCAGAATGTCTAGTGAGTCAGATTTGTTCTGTATGTCATTCTGAATGGACGGGTTTTGTTTGTTTCTTAGACTTTTTCTTTGGGAACAGACTTAAAAGGGTGATTTTTCTGGTACATGCATCACTGCCGTTAGTGCTTTAAATGAATCCCATAGTGAGGCTTTCCAGATGTCTTAAAGAATAGTGTTCTTTGGTTTACAACTTCCTTCTAGAAAGGGGTTGTAAATTTCAGAATTAGGTAAAGTCCATCTTTTTGTGTAGACTTTGTTTGGAAGAGTGCTGACACATAACTGCACACTAAAACTTCTCCAAATTTGCTCATGCAGTGTATAACTCAAGGTTTCCCTGGAGCATCAGTATTTATAAAACATGCAAACTGGGATGAAACACTGAGATTATAATAACATATCATATACCTAATCTAGTTAATCTCATAGACAGATTTCTGTCTTGGATGAATTAAGGGGCTGTCAAAGGAGATATTTAGTCATGAGTGGAAAAACATTTGAGACAGTTGGTCCAGGCTTACGTTTTGGGTTTTGAACCTGACCCAGATATAACTGTGTTGTTAGCTTTTGGAGCTTTTTCCAGCATTTTCTGATGCATGATAGATGTCACAAAGTATGTTTCAGACAGTAGCATGAATATTTCTTCCACTTGGAAGGGACTGGAAAGGGCAATAGGGAAGGTGTGTATGGGGGTGGGGTGTGGTGACAGCAATAGAGAAAGCAAAAATTTAGCAGTGAAATGAAGGTAGAGTAGCAAAACCAGGAGTTTTTGCTCCAAGTGTGGGGTCTGGGCTCTCAGAGTGATGGTGAGAGACTTGAGACACTTACGTTTTTCAGTTAAATACTAATTGAAGTACTGTTTTGTCAAAGGGAAAATAAGTTGACGGGAAAATGCAAGAAGGTTCTTAGGATCCAAAAACATATTAGTTGAGTATGAACCATGAAGCTTTGTTTGCAAAAAGGACAGGACGTGTGATATTAGCAGCTACACTGAAATCTTGACTCTAACCCTTTTTACTGACAGCAGGGGATGTTTAAAGAGTGTCTGCCGTTTGAAGGTCACACAGTCATGACAGGCGTGTCAAAATATTTGAGAAATGGTGTATAACATGATAAACAATTTTCCACAGTGGCTTTTTTGCAGTGATTGTGGGGGAGAGAACAACTGTGGCATTAATTGTAGTTAGTAAGATTCATACTAATGCAATAGACTATGTATATACACCCATATAAATACATACCATACAAATTGTTGGCAAGTTATCTCTGCTCTTGGCATTTCTGTGAAGGAAGGCCCCACTTTAATAGATGTGCAGTGAGACTTATGGTTGCCATGGGAACTGCTACTCCATGTTTTGTGAGAATGTGCTTCTTTATTAATGTGGCACTCATACTGAGATTTTAACACAGGCTTTTTTATTCTAATTGGGCTGGTTGTGTGTATTCCTGCCCAGCTAAAAAGCAGCTAAGAACAAATGAGGGTTTTCATTATTAGATGTTTATCAGATCCAGAAACACAAAGAAAATTGCTTTCTGTCAAGGCAAGGGGAGAGAGGAGAGCCACTGAGCCTTTGTCTCATTAATTTTACAAGAAGGGAAGAGTAGTTTGCAGTTAGCACATGAAGATAACGTCTATTTACTTTGGTAAACCTTACTGGAAACTTGATAAGCTAAATTTTAATACAATGCTTCTGTAGTCTGTCATGAGGACAAATGGAAGTATGATTTTATTACAGAGCTTAGATAGCATTTATCTTTCCGATCTTATTTTCACAAGCTTTTGGACAGACCTTAAACAGAAAATATCCATTTCAAGTAAATGGATTATAATGTTGAGTTTTCAGAAAAGCCTTGGAGCCTTAAGAGGAGAATGGTCAAGAGACTGGCAATTTTGTATTAGTAGGATCATAATGACAATTATGAATGGGTTATTCTAAAGGGACAGTAATCTTTTGTAGAAACTTTTCTGGTAAGTGTCCAAAATGTAATTTGTTTGGCTTACTGGGAGCTCTCTAAAAATTAATCATTGTTGTCAGAATACATTCCTTTAACTTACATAGTCAAGCTTTTAGTAAAACATCTATTATTTATAAATAATGAGAATATTTCCTTTTTTTTCCCCTCAAAGGTGCATATTTCTAACTATTTTATGTGTCTGTGTATTTAAAATTAACTTAGTTCTGTAAAAATGCTTCAACCTTGTTAGTTGACACGCAAGTTCTAGTCTAGGACTCTTAATAACTTCGGATAGAAAGACAGAAATATACACGTGTGTGTATACTTATAAGTATCTGAAACAATTTGAAATTCAATGTGGATTTTTAATAGAATTTCTGAATGTCCAGGTAAGGACCTTCTGCAGTACATTTTCATGACACTTTGTTCATGTCATACTTTCTTTTGGATTTCTTTTCTTTATCAGAGGTTTACACTCAAAGGAATAAATTTCTAATAGCAGAACTGGAGACAGTTAATTACTCAGGATGTAATGTTTTCCAGCAGTGAAATGGTTCAGCTGTAGATCCAAACTTCCCACAATAACTTATTTCAGTAGCACAGACCCTCTTAACTAAGAACAAAGTAATAAAAGTAATGAGCTCTTAATGAATCTGTTAAAGGAGGTGAGATGAATGAGGCTTCTTGGAAGGACGACTTTTGATAGTTTCTTTGACAGCACAAGGCAGTAACAAGTTAAAGCTGTGCTTGGAAGTAGTCTGTTAGGCAGCTGTGGCTGAATGCCTTCTAATGATTTAATATATAGGAGATAACATGTTATGTCTTTTCTGATAACTAGAGAGCAAGAGAATTGGTCCTCTTGAAGTTCATTATGATAGATTTAGATCCTATTTATCTTGACTTCCTCCTCTGCTCTGCGCTGATTGCTCAGTGGGTTCCTATTCAAGATTTCATTAGGAGATCAGGTAGGCATTATTACAAAAAATGTTTTGTGCCTTTTCAAATCAAAGTCCCATGGAGGTACATACTGCATGTATGAGTCCTGAGCTGGACTGCCCAAAGAGGGGAAGGGTAAAGCTGTAAGAGGATGTGGTGGCTTGCTTTTTCAAAGTAAAGTTGACGTTTGTTTTCCATACCTGTTTAAACTGCCACTTCAGTCTTGAAGACCTTAGGAAACCTTTTATCAGTGGAAATTTTGCAGGCCAGCAATGAAAGTATTAAGGATATCACAAACTACAATGACACACGTAAGATGTGAGACTAGCAAAATAAGATCATAATTATTTTGTGTGAGAAGTTATCTTATTTAGAAAAATAAGTCTCTCTAGTCCTAACCTCAAACACACAAGATGTCAAGAGAATTGCACACCTGGCTGAGTCCAGTACACTTTGCTATTCCAAGGCTTAGTAAATTTTCTTTAAGAAATATTGGTGTGATATTATGAAGTGATAAAAAATCAATGAGGCAATGATTTTCCAGTCAGATGGAGTGCTTTGTTGTTAAATTAATTCTTTCACCTGGGGCTGCAAGGGCTAAAAAAAGTTGGAAAGCACTGCTGGGTGACTTGATGGAGATTTACCTGCTGTGTTATTCCAGTGAAGGCTAAAATGAATCTGCAAATGATGTTTTTGACTACAGTAGAGCACCTGCAATTATTCACTTCACCTCTCATGGAAGACATCATTGATTAAATTCCAAAGCCTATTGACTGTAGTGGTGAGGCTGAACTTATTCTCATCTTGATATTCAAGATCTCAGGGTGCACTTAAATTAAAGTTGATGTTTTGTTGTTGTTGGTTGGTGTGGGGTGGGGTTTTTTTTGTTTGTTTGTTTTTTGTTGTTTTTTTTTTTTTTTAATGTACAGCAGACATATGGAATGTGTTCACTATTAAGAGAGCTTGCCTCTAAATTATTGGCATTTTGTTTCTGGCAAGATAAATTGCAGGTTTAAGAACTAAAGTAAGAGGTAGGTCTGTTTGCAATGGAAGACTTGTTATTTCTCATAGATTCTGGTGAGATGGTTAAAACTGAGCTGAAAGACAAGAATTCATCAGTTTTTTATGACACTCACAAAATTATGAAAATGTCATTAAAATGCTGTTCTGAAAGTTTCAGAACTGGAAGAATCTGAATAGCATTGGCTTTTACAAAATGAGAGAAAATTAACAGTATTAAGGGCTTTGTCATAAAATTTAATTGGAAGTCATGTAAAAATGAAGCATGTCGATGTCACCCCAGAAACAAAGGATAAACTGTTTAAGTCTGACTGTAAAATTAAAAAGCAAAGTTATTTTGTTTTCCGTTGTGTTATCAGTAGAAAACAGAGAAAATCTTTTCACCCAGGTGAATTGTTTTCTGTTCAATTGAACCATGTGCTGTTGAGGAAGTTGAGTGAAGGACTCAACTCAGCTTAAAGAACAGTTTGGTAGTCATCACTTCCTTCTTAGGGAAATATCAACTCCTCTGTTGGATGAGACTTTAGCACAATTGCTTTTCATGGTGTTATGGTGTAAAGCTTTAAAGTTACCAGCTGCGTTTAGTAAAAACTTGTCTTGCATGTGTTTTCATATTCTTCTAATTTAGTAATCATTGTTACCCTTTTCAGCGACTGAACTCTTGCTATCAAAGAGTTTTTTTTTATTAACAAACAACTAAACAAGTGTACTTCCCATAGTGCTTTAGTGCCACTGATCCTCATACAAAAGAAATTACCTAATAAGCCCAGTATTAAAATACTTTATATTCTGTCTTACTATAAGACACAAAGTCTGACTTTCATTTCCTGTAATGTGTGGGATAATAGCAGTAGCAGGGGGAGCACTGAAGTGCTGCCAGTGAGGTTAACTGGCAGGTTTTTTCTTAAAAATTGAAATACTAATTGTAGATTTGCAAGTGTAGCTGTGATATATAATTTTAATTCATACATGCAGTGGTCAGAAAGAGAAGCAGAACGAAATCACAAGCGTTTTAGGTAATAATTACATATGTTTTTTAAAAGTTTTTCTGAAAGGTCTGCTGACAGTGACAAAAAATTAAATCCCTCGTGCTATTCAACAAGTAATACGACAGAGGTTAAAATAAATAAATTGCTGCTGAGATTTTGTAAAGCTCACGAACGCGTGTTGAACGAAACTAGCAATCTCATCGGTTATGCATTAAAGTGCCCAGGCAAGGTACCTTTCAAAAAGGTACATTGCTATTCTGAATCTCTGATGTGTCCGTGTCACTTCTGGCAATGTAACATGTGTATCTGTCAATTAGTCGAAGTATTTCTCCTTGCTAAAGGCTTTTAAGCTCAGGAGTTCAAGTTGAAAATAAAGGAGAGGTATGAATTTGTGGCTGGAAAACAGAATTTTTTGACTCTTGTTATATTAATAACCTTTCTTAACTGATTATTGATTCTGGAAGAATCCTGAGATGTATCTTGATATTTTAGACTGCATAAATGCCTGGGGCTGAGTTGAAGAAAGCATCATTTGTTATAAAGTTCATTTCAGCTGATCACTCTTCTTTGGAAAGCCAGATACATAATGAGAAAAGAGAGCCTTGTAGGAAAGTCTGTTACCTGTCCACAGCATTTAAAGGGGTGGTGTTTGAGAGGAAAAGGCATATTTCAGTAGCCATGTGGGGGTTAGTATGAGGAAACACAGCAGTTTGAGGTCTCAGATATGGTCTTTTTTTTGTAATGCCTTAGGACTGCCAGAAGTACGTATGTACTTGGATTTCAGTTTGGCTGCCTTTGAAGAGATTGCACATCTCAAGGTGTGTATTGTTAAGTGGGTGAACTGGTTTGAGTTTGCATCAGTGTATCCATTTGCATCAGTGTGTGCAGTTAAAACACTTAGAAGTTTTTCTCATGATGAAAAAAGTTTTTCCTGCTCCCTGAAAAAAAATTCCAAGGAGAGATTGAATGAAGAGCTTGATAAAGAATTGAGATATGGTAGTTCAAGAAGAAAATATAATTTTCTAGTTGTTCAGATGGTATTGTATTTATTTTATAGCTTTGGGCTTGTTTTGTGGATTTCAGTCGTCAGATCATTCAGACTTCCATTCCAAGAAATAAAGAAATGAGGTACTTCTACATGAAATACTTAAATAATCACTTCCCAAATATAAGGATACATTAATGCACAGAATTAGACTTGTTTGGTCTCAATAAGAAGAACTAAAGTATCCTGTGTATGTATCAAGAAATGGGATTTGTGTCACAGCATAGGAGGATACCCCAAGAGCCTTGGTGTGCAATAGTAAGTTGGTTTATGGCGCAGAAGGGCAATGGAATAAAGATTAAAGTAAAGATTAAATCATAAAAGGCAAGAAATCTAATTTCAAACAAATCTAACTAGATGCTGTACATTTAACCAGTTTTCAACAAAGCAGTGGGATCATAAGGAATGGCAAAAAATGCTCTTCTGAAGTCCTTATGTTTAACTCTTTCACTAACACCTGGGTTTCAGAAATTAACTGCTAGACATTTTTTTCTGAGATGACTTTTTCAGCAATAAACGGTCAGGACAAGGTGAGAAACAAAATTATAAACTCTGATATTTTACTGAAATTACTGAAAGGCAGAAGTCTTCCAGTGCTGGTAAGGAGATTTTCAGTCCTTTGTGGTATTTTTTTTTATTATTATTATTAACAAGAAAGTTCCATAACTTAATAAATCCTGAAGTTTGAAGATCAAGTGTTACAACACTTATGAGTCTTGGCCATGTTTAGATATTTTAACTGTTGGGGGTTTTTTTTGTTTGTTTTTTTCACCCAATGCAACACTAGAGATACTTTTATTTCTGGCTTTAGTTGGATCTAGACACTTATGTCAACATGAGAATTTTACTCCTGTAGTATTGATTTCTCAGTACGCTGCAACCCCCTCTGCCTGCATCTGCCCTGTAACTTTTTTCAGAACTACCCAGTTCATCTGTGTCTCTTCCAGAGATCCAAGGTCTTGCTCCAACACAGCGCAGGTACATAACCTGGGCCCAGATGTCTGAGAATAGTGTAAAGTTAGGAGTAAGAGCTGTGAGAAAGCCTGTAAGGGAAAAAAGAAAAAAGGGTGAAAATTACAGGCAGAGGCACAACTGTAGAGACCAGGATTGTTAGTACCTGAAAGAATTGGGAGGAAAATAACCAATGTGGAAAAATATAAAAAAGTAAAGTCAAGAAAATGGAGATGGTGGTTAGAGGTCACTGGATGTAGCTGTGAGCCAGTCAGGTCCTTGGTGCCAGCAGAGGTGATGGAGGGTGGCAGCAAGGCCATGCAGGGAATCTGCTCTAGGGAGCTCAATAGGCTAACCCCTCTTCTCTGGACTTTGGTCTGCCTGGCCAGCAAAACCCCTTTGAGTCTATCAGGGTAGTGAGTAGCCTAGCACCTCTGAAACTTGCTGTCTTGTGTGTGTGCTCATCAATAAATAATTGCTTTATACTTTTAAGCTGTGTATTTACTACTGGTGCAGACTCTTTGCTCATACCCAAATGAACTGACACAAAAGAGGGTTGGCAACACACCCACCCACCCACCCAAAAGGCAATTTCAACAAGGTACCTCGATACTTAAAGGAAAAAAAAATCCACAAACAAAACCAAAAATCCAAAGCACTTTTTCAGCACAGAATATCCTGTGCTTCCTTTTCCTTCCTACCCCAGTGATGTACAGGTAGGACAACCTAAAAGGGAAAAAAATGTTATTCAGGGCTGTTGAAATCCAGTTGCATTTTCACTTATTTATCTGCCTGTTAATTGATGTTAAGGATGAGGTTCCAAAGATGAAGCGTTCTATGTTGGTTTTGGCTGGGACACAGTTAATTTTCTTCATAGTAGTTAATATGGGGCTGTGTTTTGGATTTGTGCTGGAAATAATGTCGATAACACAGGGATGGGTGGTTTTTTACGCCTGAGCAGTCCTTGCACAGAGCCAAGGCCTTTTCTGCATCTCATACTACCCCACCAGTGAGTAGGCTGGGGGTGTAAAAGAAGCTGGGAGGGGACACAGCTGGGACAACTGACCCCAACTGACCAAAGGGATATTCTGTACCATATGACCTCATGCTTAGCATATAAAGCTGGGGGGAAGAACAAGGAAGGGGGGTACATTTGGAGTTAGGGTATTTGTCTTCCCAAGTACCCGTTACATGTGACGGAGCCTTGCTTTCCTGTAGATGGCTGAACACCTGCCTGCTGATGGGGAGTGGTGAATGAATTCCTTGTTTTGCTTTGCTTGCATGCATGGCTTTTCTTTGCCTATTATACTGCCTTTATCACAACCCAGGAGCCTTCTCACTTTCACTCTTCAATTCTTTCTCCCATCCTTCGTGGGGAGAGTGAGCAAGCAGCTGTGTGGTGATTAGTTGTCAGCTAGAGTTAAACCATGACATGTACTGCTACTGCTGATTCTCAAAGTATTTTTTGTTGTCTACAATTTCTCTTTCTCTCAGTAGCAATTGTAGATGGAGTACAATTAATCAATATTTCCCCAGCAAATCAGGGTTGCATAAGGTGTGTGGGACATGTATTTTCATATTTCAGATTATGTGTGTTTTATATAATTGATTAGTTTTAAATTATTTCAGGTTTTAATGTCTGTTAATCCAACTTGGTTTGTGTACTGACCTTCAGTATGAAAAGCTTAAATCCACTGCTTCAGCAGCTGCTCAGGGCAAGAGTTGACATTCAGTTTGGTTTATTTCATTGTCTCTCATTTAATTGTTTTTCATTTTGATTTTGGTGGTGTTTTTTGGCTGAAAGTTCAGCTTAGTTAAGAAGAGATTTATAAAATATGTATCACAGGAAATCATATTTTCTGCCTTGAAATTTATATGCCTAGTATGTGAGTTCAATCCACCCTTATTATGTCATTTAGATAATATTCTTTCACGTCCTTCTTCACCCAGACCCTTCTCATTTCTTTCTCTCCCTCTCTCTAATGTAATATCCTCATTGAAATTAAACCCTATGCAGGAATAATCATTTCCAAGATATCATTAAAAAAATGTGCATGACATTTTAAAATATTAGATTTATTGAGAAGAATTCATCAAGTCAAAACAGTGGGATAATGACATTTTTTTAAAGACCATAGTCAATTTATATGGAAACCAATATTTTATTTACAGCATGGTATGTTGAAACACTCAGTGAGCAACACAAGGTGAATCCTCTGGACCTCATTGTTATTTTAAAAGGCTGAAATTAGTTTACCTGATGAATTTAACTAATATAAAGAATGGTAATATTGGAAATGGGCAGATGGTTGGACATCTGAGACACTAACAGAAATACTTTGTTTCATCTATAAATTCAAGATTTTCTTAGAAGTCCTGCAATTTGGTGCAGGGAAAAAAAAAAAAAAAAGCCAGATAAGAAACTAGGCAACTCCACGTCATATCTTTGTAGAACTGGAAGCAAAAATAGAGAATGAAATAAAAGGAGAAATATTGCTGGGCATTCATGGAAAACCAGCCGAGCTGGTGGATGGAGAGGGGAATACTCAGTAAATGTGATAAATTTAAAAATGCAACTTTTTGAAGGGGTTGCAGATGAATATATAAAACTAAAAAGAACAATGAACAAAGAAAAATTATCACATGCAATGATGAAGGAGAAAATGAAAGATAAAGGGCTTTTCCTTGAGTTAAAAGTGATAGAATCTGAAGAAGAGGAAACCTATTCCAAAGACAAGAATTAAGCAACCTCATGGACCTAAGGATACATGACAAAAGATGAAACAAACCCAGTTGCGAGGGTTGGACTTTCAAAAAACCATGCCTTGTTTCACACATCTGTCAGAAGCCAACCTTCATTTTTGTACAGTGTAGAAATTTTAAAGGTGAGGTTTTCAGTAGGGGTCCTGAAGAGTTAATGTTTAAGACCTACTTTTTCAGTAAGAAATTATCGATCCTGTTTCACTTCTGTGGATTATTTTTAATGAACGACTGCTGCCAGAAGCAATATATATCTGTCTCTTAAGTTTCCTGCATCTCTTTTCAGAGCACAATCATTTAAAAGTGGTCGGGCAGACTCTGGTCCGTGTATTTTCTTCCTGCTTGCTTGCTTGCTTGCCTTTTTCACCTATCAACCATCTAGGAAGCTTCAAAGAGAGTTCTGAGCACAGTAGGCCTTTAGGAATAGGAAAATGCTTACTAGATAATTAAGTCCTCATAGTAGAACCGAGAAGCAACTTCAAATAAAATGACTGCAAGAAATTCATATAAAGGTTTATGACAGCAGCTTACAAGCAACTCTTCATCTGTCTACGAAGCATTACTAACTCTAACAACACACAGCTTAAAATGGTCTCAGACAGGTCTGATAGTTTGATAGACAAATTAGAGCAACACAAACCTTTGCGCTGCTGTCATTTAGGAGGACTTGGACAATTATGTTCGGAATTGTTCTGCTTCCAGCTATTGGTCTCTACATTTTTATTCAATTGAGCAAGTGTCAGCTAAACATTCTGTCAATGGGCTTACAAGTGATTCATACAGTCTCCTTCACTGTAAGAAATAAAGTGATTTTGAAAGATGAAGCGGTTAAAGTGATTTTTTTCCAGAGCACTGTACTCGATGTGTGTGTTGGTGTGTTTTTGTGTATATCTGGCTGGTTACAATCAGACTTGGTAGTGTTATAGAGAACCTTCTAGGTAATTAACTTGCTGCAGATTTTCTGTAAGCATACAAGCAGGTGATGGGAGATTCCCTAAAACATTTCTAAGAGGGTTTTACAAGGTGAATTTAAGTGTGTGTATGTGTGAAAGAGAGAGACTGAGATTCTCAGTGTTTATTCAGGGGGAAAAAAGAAAAATTTAAACTTCTGATAGTAACAGGCATGGCTTCATTGGCTTAGACACACAGAGTAGGATGACATAGACACAGGTGTCAAGGGTGTAGCTTTATTTTAACATTGTAATTGACATAACTGTAATTGAGCATGGGTTGCTTTTAGTATATAGATATAAGGTGACCACCCAAGGTGGTGACGATATTAAAAACAAAACAAAACAAAAAACCACCAAAATCCTTCAGGGAGATGCATTCAGCTGAATTTGAAGGTCTCTTTGCCAAGGTCATGGTCTGCCAGGGTGGGTTCTGTAATATGTTTTCTTAATCATGGCTCAAGAGCCATCAGGTAGTTTCTGGATCTGCTAATTGCAGAGGCTAATAAATAAAGCTCACCTGCTAGCTCTTCTGATAGTTTGCTAACTTTGTGACACAGCAAAGGAACACCTGCTCTGGGCAGCTTCTGTTTTTTCCTGGTGCTGTGGACTAGTATGTGATCAGTCCTTGTCCATCAGGAAAGAATAGTCTTGCTGGTCTCTGCTGTACTACAGGACCATGTGCTCGCAACACAGATAAGACTGCTTGTTATGGCCTGCTAGGGCTGAACAAAGGAGCTGCTCTTCAGTTTTTGGCAATTTGCTAGGTCAGGTGAGTTCAGATTTATGTATTCTGGTGTGCCTAGCATGCAGTCATCTTTCTTACTGGGGCTTTGATGAGGGGTGGCCATTAGTGAGTCATCTTCCTGCCTGGCCAAATCTTTCACTAATGGGAAATCTTCTTTTAAGAGTAAAAGTTTCCAGGCAGAATCTGGGCAGGGCTCTGAAACTGTTATTGTTACATGCAGCTATTTGAGACCAGGCACATAATTGCTAAGAGCATCACGGAAAGTACCAGTGTCACTGAGTGATCATTAAGAGTCGGGACTGAAAAGGCTGGACTTCCCAGCTGGCTATAGACAAGAAATGGAATTACTAGAGTACCTATCTTAAGCAAAAATTTCAGGATGCGTGTCTTTGCATTTTGTGTATGTATAAAATAGGTGCTTGAATGCATTTGTTGTAGCTAGAAATGTGAGCTTTATTCTTAACTACATAGCAGCTGAGAATGTATTTTGTATTAAAAGGTAAATTAATTTTCAGTAGGAAGCCCTATACTCATGATTCACCATAGATTTCACTGGAATGCTTAACTGCATCCCCTGTGACAGCGTTTGAAATTATGTAAGTTTGGATTATAGCATAATCTAATTTGACACTGGTAACTGTAGAAATTTTAAATATGTAAATGCGTATAGGCAAAAACCTGCTCAAGTGATTTTCTACTCGCTGCAATGTGCTTTGGATGGTCAATCATTAATGATGGCAATGCTAAAAAACCAAGAGGTTATGCCCTTCTTTAATTTTGGAGGACTGCAGTTTGGAGGCTACCCTGTTACTATTTACAGCGTGCTTGCTGCTTCTGGGTTTCACAGATGATACCTGAATTGGGCCTGGAAGGATCCTCTTTGGCTTCATTTGTTCTTGGACAATGTCCCATCTTTGAAACTGTGGGTTAATATTGGTGGCTGAAGGTCACAAAAAGGGGAAAGGTTTATACAGGCGAGTGCAAGATGGATTTGAACTCTAGGTGCATGTCCCTGAAATTGCTTCCTAAGAGAACCTGCGTGCATACATTTTGAACTTGAAACCTGGACCAGATGTGGAGGACCATCAGTTCTCCATTAATATACCTATTGCTGGTGTTTGGAATGCCTTCTAGTAGGTCAGTAAATATTTGGCAGGGAACATCTGTATTTCTTTATACATTACTGATCTTTCAGATTCTCTGGTACATGCTCCTCCACCTTCAGTGTTTTAAAGATACAAAGGCTTTGTGTGGCTCAGAACAGAGCCCAGATTGTATTTCAATATATGCTATAGTCCCTACAGGAATTGTTAGATATAATGGATGAAAAATCAGTCAAAATAGAAGTGAAGGAAAAGGAATTGGTGGTAATGAATATGGGAGGGAAAAAAAGAATTATATACACTGTAAGTTCTTAAAGTTAATTGAGATTAAGTACTTGCAGCAGTATTCATGCAGGCACCTTCCTTCTTGCATGGAAAGACATTTAATTTTCAATACATTACATGTAACAATTTTGGGCAGGTATGTTATTTGGTACAGCAGGATAATATGATTCGTCAAGTTATTTGCAGAGAACAGGATGAAATAATAGTAGGAAATAATGGGTGATTAATTGTCAGCTCAAATTAAACATCAGATCTGGATGTAATTTTCTGATTTGGATATGTTGAAATTTTGAATCGTGCCCAGTTACCTAGGGTGATAACAGCAGCATTGCAACTGGGCTTTTCGCATCTTTCTGCTCATAATGGGACCTGATGAAATACATCCACAGGTCCTGAAAGAACCGGTAGATGGGGTTGTGAAACCTCTATCCATGATATTCAAAAATACCATGGTGGTCTGGTGAAGTGCCTGCTGACTGGAAAAGGAGAAACATATCGCCCATCTTTTAAAAGGGAAAAAAAGAGGACCCGGGGAACTGTAGGCCAGTCAGTGTCACCTCTGTGCCTGGCAAGATCATGGAGCAGATCCTCTTGGAAATCATGCAAAGGCACATGGAGAATGAGAAGGTGATTGGTGACAGCCAACATGGTTTCACCAAGGGCAGATTGTGCCTGACAAATATGGTGGCCTTCTATGATGGGGTCATGACCTTGGTAGATACAGAACGGGCAACCCATGTCATGTACCTGGACTTGTGCAAAGTCCTGCATGACATCCTTGTCTCTAAACTGGAGAGACATGGATTTGATGAATGGACAGCTTGATGGATAAGTAACTGACTGGATGGTCTCACTCAGAGAATGGTGGTCAATGGCTCCAGGTCTGAGAGGACACCAGTAACAAGTGGCATTTCTCAGGGGTTGGTGTTGGGACTGGTACTGTTTAACATCTTTGTCAGTGACATGGATGATGGGATCGAGTGCACCCTCAGCAAGTTTGCTGATGACACCAAGCTGCGTGGTGCAGTTGACAGGCTGGAGGGAAGGGATGCCATCCAGAGGGACCTGGACAGGCTGGAGAGGTGGGCCTCTGCCAACCTCATGGAGTTCAACAAGGCCAAGTGCAAGGTCCTGCACCTGGGTCAGGGCAGTCCCAAGCACAAGTACAGGCTGGGTGGAGAATGGATCGAGAGCAGCCCTGAGGAGAAGGACTTGGGGGTGCTGGTGGATGAGAAGCTGGACATGAGCCGGCAGTGTGCACTGGCAGCCCAGAAAGCCAATTGTATCCTGGGCTTTATGCAGAGGAGCATGGCCAGCAGGTCGAGGAAGGGGATTCTCCCCCCTCTACACTGCTCTGGTGAGACCCCACCTGGAGTACTGTGTCCACTGTGGAGCTCTCAGCATAACAAGGATATCGACTGGTTGGAGTGAGTCCAGAGGAGGCCACGAAGATCATCAAAGGGCTGGAGCACCTCTGCCATGGGGACAGGCTGAGAGAGTTGGGCTTGTTCAGCCTGTAGAAGAGAAGGCTCCAGGGAGACCTTATTGCAGCCTTTCAGTACCTAAAAGAGAGCCTACAAGGAAGCTGGAGGGGGACTTTTTACAAGGGCCTGTAGTGACAGGACAAGGGGTAATGGGTTTAAACTGAAAGCAGGGAGATTTAGATTAGATATCAGGAAGAAATTCTTCCCGGAGAGGGTGGGGAGGCACTGGAACAGGTTGCCCAGAGAAGCTGTAGATGCCCCATCCCTGGCAGTGTTCAAGGCCAGGCTGGATGAGGCTTTGAGCAACCTGCCCTAGTGGAGTGTGTTCCAGCCCATGGCAGGGGGGATTGGAACTAGATGATCTTTAAGGTCCCTTCCAACCCAAACCATTCTGTGATTCTGTAATTAGGTGCAAGACGAAAAATGACTACTTGCACTATTTTCACACATTGTAAGTCAGAACATCTTGTTGTACAGATATTTTTCTTTCCATCAGGATTTAGTCAATGTCCTGGAAACTGAAGCCCTCAGTGCTGTGTCAGCTAAATAATTGACTGGTCACCATTGTGTTTGTACCTAGCCAGTTGTAATATGGACATGTAATACATGTTCCTTCCCTCAGTTTACAGGTAATCTGTGGCAAGTGGGAAGGGATCGGGATTGCACATCTGGAGATTAATTTAAAAAACTGCATGGCGACATCTGTATTTCTGCAGTTGTGCAGACACTATTTTATTTCAACTATTTATTTTTTTGAAGTGGGTAGGTATTTTTAAGTTATTCGAACATGGTTTCCAGTCTCTGTAGCAAAACACAATTTCTCTTCAGGATTTGTTTTGTGAGGAACAGTAAGATGCATGATGGTTTTTTAAATGTAAGTCAGGAAAGAGACAGAAGCTGTGAATGGGTCCTGTTGTAGTGCACAAGCTACTGCAAAGGGGAGATGTCACAGAGGTAATGTTAGCTGAATCTGCAAATGGACGGAGGAGGAATAGTAATGTTGAATATGATTAAATTACATCAGTGTACAAAAAATTCCTATAGGCAAAGACACCACTCCCACCACCCCCTCCCAAAAAAACCAACCAAAGGGAAAAAAAAAAAACTTAAAAGACCCACAAAAACTCAAAACTCCAGGCTCTAATGCCTTAGATTGTCTGTTTAGGGATACTTTAAGTGCATTACACTGTTGGAGCACTGAAGATGCAATTTCACATCAGGACTATACAGATAGGTACTACTGAACTTGGTAGGAGACTAGCATCTCTCTCATGAGAGGCCTCTCTGTCATCTTTATGTCAGTACAATGTAATGACAACATCTGGGCTTAGAATGCCTAAGTCCTAGGAGGCAATATTTGCCTTTTTCTCACCTCTGAGAGAGCAGCTCTCTGCTCCTTGGGTGTTTGGCCTCATTCTGAAAATTTTGCATTGCTCAGTCTGATATCTTGTCACCTTTTAGAAACAGCTCCTCTCTGCTTTTCTCATCTTTCTCATCTTTGCTTGACACTGCTTAGATCCTGAAGTATTTCTGAAGATCCAATTCCTGTTAAACCATAAGCTTTTGAAGTAAGCATATGTATATTTAGAATTTACTGATGCTTCTTTGAAGAACTGTTCTTGCACTCTTTGAATAGCTCTAATGAGTTTCCTTAGTTGGATTTAGAAACAACACATCTCAGTGTTACTGTAGAGACTCCAGGTATGTTTAATAATACATCTGGTGGAAATGTTTGATGCTGCAAAAGAAAAAAGAGAAAGTCTGATTTGAGGGGTTTTATTTTGCTAGTGAACTGGCAGACAAAGAGCAAACTAAGAACAAAAGCTGAAGCGACACCCTACCATTTGACATGATAAATATTGTTTAAAGATGTCTGATGCCAACAAGATGCACTGCAGATAATAAGCTTAGTACAGGAAATCGGTTTTGATTTTACATGAGAATGACTCAGCATGTTATTAAAAAAAATGGAATCTCTTGTGTTAATGAAATTAATTAAACAAAATCACTTTCAGGAATTACCTTGGGGAGGGGGAATCTCATCCCCTACTCAATAAAGAAAACTTATCTTTCTTTGATAGGTCGATGTGTTAGGAAAGCTTTGGAGTGTTGTTCCTATCTTCTTGTTGCACTGTGCATTAGATCTCCAGGTAAAGTAAGAAGTCCTTAAAACACAGCAGTGGCAACAGGGACTATGACTAAATTGGGGACTGTGGTGCAAATAGAAAAGCATTTTGTTAATATTGCTGGATTTATTCTGGGATTATGTTTAGAGAGGACTGTTTCCTCCTGGAAAAAGTAACCAAAGTTATTTATATCTCAGATAATGCCTTTCAGGAACTTGGCATAATTTAGTGAAGTCCCTAGCTTGATGTTTGCCCATGAATAGACATACTTCAGAAGTAATCTAAGAACTGTATGAGAAGAGAAAACTGACCAAGCTGTTGTTTAGTTCCTCTCTAGGCAATTCAGTTGCAAAATATTGTACCCAACACATTTTGAATAAGAGTATTTGTGCTTTCAGTATGACCTTGATTCTTCTCCTGTTTTCGACGTCTCTTCCATCTTCATCCAAATACTGTTATTAGCAGAAAATATGGACTCTAGTTACTTAAGTACTTCTGCATGACACTGATCACTAAATATTAATCAGTTCTCTTCAAAATCTCATGGATTGCCAACTAAATATCAACTATGGTTTGTAGAAGTGCTATCCCTGAAACTCCATAGTCTGATAATTTGGTGAAAACATTTTAATTTTCTTATATTCAGCCCTGTGATATTTTTTCTTTTGGAAATGGAAGTGTGGTAGCATTTTCCTGTTTTGTGGGATAAGTTAGATAAGTTTTGGTTCTTTTTTTCCCTTTCTCTAGCTGGAGAACAATAGTTACATCAGTCAAATCAGGGCAAATTTGTAGTTCACTAGCTAGTCTGTAGTTGTGCTCTGTATAGATCTCTCTTGCAATGAAGAACTGAGAGTACTTTCTAATTATGGTAAGAATCCTTAGAATTAAAAAAGACAGCTATAAGGAAATAGCGTGATACACTCTAATGTCCTTGCCTATGTATATGGAAACTTATCCTATGTAGAGAAGCTCCAAAAGGATTATTGATATTCATGTGTTTTTCACCTGAGGAGTAATACATGAGAATCAAATAACTTCCAAGTTGTGTTACCGGTGATTTTTCCAGTTCTACCTTAGTGTTTTCTGCATTAATTTTGTTTCTTTGCTTGATTGTTAAACTTGTTTTGCTGTTCTGGATAAATTATTCAGGGGGAGTATAAGATGTGTTGATGCCATCTGTTTAATATTGAATTTTTACCTACAGAGGTAATGGTTTGGGAGAACAGAGGTAATTGACTGCAAGAACTAAAAAACATTTCGGAATATACGAAAATATATAATTGTAAATATCTCGTCTTCCAGGTGGATTTGGAGGCATTTGCCTTCATTACTTTCATTGCCATGCTTACAGGAGACTTCTCCACCTCCCCACTAGAAGTGCTCAGCATCTACATCTCAGAGGTGATGCATGATGAGTACACTTATACACTGAACCAAAGGAGTTATCTGGTAGTTCTGGGGTTGGTCTGGCCCTTACAAGTTTTTCTGCTGAAAAAACATCCACCAGGAATTTGAGATCAGTCTCATAGAGCCTAAATAAGATGTAACTCGGCACAGTTATCTCTGTGCTTGTATGTGTTCTCAGATCAATTTGTGTGTAACGGTGATTGCAAGGGAAATGTTTTGTGTTCTGTGTGGGAAAGACATCAAGTGTGTAAGTGTGTTCCCAGTTAAACATGCAATTGCAAGTTCTAGCTGGGAACTCAGGTGCATAATGTCTGGAAAATTGCTGTTCATTCAGTGTCTATGTCAAATCATCAGTTATGCACCTGCAAAAATGCCTCATTTCTAGCTTTGCTGAGTAAGTTTCCCTTGATCGTTCCCTAAACATGTACACAAGTGGAGCTAGTCCTTTTCCCAAGGATAGGATCTTGGTAGTTTTTATTGCTTATTTAATTTTTTTAACTTTATCACGTATTTAATGTGCTTTTCTAGTAAGCAAAAGCAAAAATTGCCTTATGCTTTTGAGCCAGTTAAATGTTCATGACAGTAAGAGAAGCTCCCATCTGGGAGCAGGGACATTTAGGAATTGTCAATTTTCTTTTGTCTTAAAATTATGTCTTGAGTGATGGTGGAGGGAAAAAAAGCTACACGCGCAAAACACCATTAAAGGGCAAACAAGGCAGGGTTGCAGTAAAGCAAATAAAGCTGCTTAGCTTACATTTGCCAGATGCCATAGGGAGTAGCTGCTAGTCAACTGTACAATTTATTCAACTATAAATACTCTGAAGAGGTTTGTCTTGAGTGTTTTGTTCGTATGGAGAAATATGTTCCAATAAAAAAAAAATCCGACATTCTGAAACTTGCAGCAGTGTCTATGAGTTGAAGTTTGCATGTAGCTAACTTGCAAGCAAGAACAAAGACACATGCAAGTAAATTGTGCATTTCATAGTGCAGGAGTTAACACAGAAAAAAATAGGAAGACCTAGACATTACCTAATACCAGGGAGATGTTGCAAACCTAGACACATTGCAGATTCAAAAATGGTTAATAATTTGCTTATGTTGTGTCAGTGCCATTGCTACTGAATACTATGAGAAGGGTGGTGTCCAGGCAGCTCTGGAGGTGGAGCAAGGAGAAAGCAGGGGAGAAGGTGAAAGATGGAGGTCTGATGGAGAGGAACATATAGCCAAGGTAGAAACAAAAGGATAGAGGCCTGATGGAATGGGAAAACCTGGCCATGTAGGGTTGCTTGTAGAGCAAAGGTGGTGGGAGGGAGAAACAGAGGATGACACTGGTGGGGAGGAGGGAAACTGCAAGACACAGAGGCAAATTTAGGGTGTTAATCATAGAATCATTTAGGTTGGAAAGGACCCTTACGATCATCAAGGCCGATCATCAAGGCCTGCTGTAAACCTGACACTGCTAATGCCACTACTAAACCATGTCCCCAGGCACCTCATCTACATGTAATTAAAGTACCTCCAGGGTTGGTGACTCAGCCATTTCCTTAGACAGCCTGTTCCAGTGCTTGACAACCCTTTCAGTCAAGAATTTTTTCCTAATATCCAGTCTAAACCTCCCTTGGTGCAACTTGAGCCCATTTCTTCTGATCCTATCGCTTGTTACTTGGGAGAAGAGACCAAAACGTACCTTTCTGCAACCTTCTTTCAGGTAGTTGTAGAGAGCAATAAGGTCTCTCTTCAACCTCCCTCACCATTAGTTTTTTATATGTGCCTGAACTATCTTCAGGAGGATATTTTGCTTTCCATTTTATTGTTGTTATTATTGAGACTTAGAAGCATGTGTGGGGTGGGGAAGAGATGACAGGAAAAATCAGGCTGTTCAGATTCAGAGCATGGCTGGCATGCTGACCCCAGGGTACCATGCAGCAGGACCCAGCAGACTGCATAAAGGGGCAAATAGCCTTTTCACTTTCAGGCGGGGGATGTGCTGGGGAGTGTTATCTACACAGCATTGCCTGCCCTTCAGAGAAAGGGCAAAACCTGCTCTGCTGGTATGGTGTCTGGATAGGGCTCTAAACAGGCTTGATCTCAGCAGGGACAGGCATGTCAGTGCTTTATTCATAGTATGGTTGGAGCAGATTGCCCTGAATTATTCCACCCTGATGATGTGTGCCTCTCGCATTCAGACACATCTCCAGGCTTGCAGCAGTCCTTCCTGCCCCCATCCCCCCAGTATGTAAACTTAGGCTAGCAGCTCTCTAATGCAGATAGTCTCTGTCTGTCAAATGTGGTCGTGTCCCAGAGGCTCAGTCTTACTGCTGCACGCTAGCATCCAAAGGGTAGGAATTCTCTACTTTTGGTTTCTGATGGTCTACTTGGAGTGCTCACAGGATAATAGGCTCATCATTATTTCAGGTGTATGAAGCTTCTTTCCTGCCTGTTTGCAACGAATTGCAGTACAGTATTTTAGATATAATTCTTGCCTTTTCTTTCATTGCTGAGGTTCTGCCTGGCCATTGATAGAAGTTGTGGCCAACGTGATACTAAACCACAGACCAGCCTTTTCTCCTGGTGTTGACACCAGTAAAGTTCTCTGAGACCTGAGTGTGGCCACATGTGCCAGCCTCTGTGAAACTGCATGTTATTCCTCTTCATATCGAGATACAATGTTACAGAATTCCTGCAAGCTGACATGACTCCTCAGATACTTTGACTGATCTTGGTACTCTTGGCTGTTGGACAAAGAATTAGTGAGAAATGGAAAAGGGAAAGTAACAGTCATTAACCATGCAGTAATAGTTTGAGAAATGTAACACCTGTAGGACTGGCCTTCTCTGGATCTTTTCAATTATGAGCCTTTTCATCTGTGAACCAGTTTGTAAGTTGGTATTTTAGATCCTGAAGCACTCACAGACAATTTGAAAGAGGTTTTCTGAAAAGGATAAAAGAGGTCTGCCCTGTCTGTCTTAGACAAGTGAGATTTTATCACATTAAAGACCAACCCCTGCCCACCACAGGTGATGTACTAGTTCAGTTAACCTTGACTCTCTAAAAAGAAAGTGCTGTCATCAGATCTCTTGATTTGTGTCCAGGTGTAAAAATTAACAAAAGATCGTGTAGGAAATCACTAATGACTCTCCTCAGTGTAACTGCCAGCAGATTAATTTTCCTGCCTTGCCTTTCTGGAAGAGATGGGTACAATCCTAACCAAAACTCTTGTCAGATTAACATCAATAAATCAAAATTCCTCCTTCCCCACCAAGACAGCAGCAATGTTCTCCTTTCTGTAAAGTCATTAGACAGAAAGGGACCTTTCATCCTCCTGTCTATGAAAAAGAGAGGTTGGGGAAACCCAGATATTCTGCAAAAGCTGGACACCAATTATATTTCCCTAAGTAATCAGCAGAGAACAAGTTTATCCTTCTTAGATGGAGGCCCATATGCTCATTGATTGTAGCTATACTGTACAAGCTGCTGTTTTTTATGCACTGTGTTGGAGGGGGAGGTAAAGAAAGCTGGAGGGAAAAAATGTATTTGCAATATTAAACCTTGTATTGTAGGAGCAGGAAAACATTTGTGATCGTTGAAGCTGTCAGGGTTTATGGCAACAAACTGAAACATTCAGGTAGAATGACCTGTGATCTCATGATTGTATGTATCTCTCATCAACTAATACAGATGCACTTTGCAGGATTAGGATGAGCACGTATTTAGATATTGCTGTATTAGGACGCTGCTGAGTCATGTAGAGGCATTATTTCCTTCATTGTTACTAAACCTTTTGCCAGGAGGTGATGGTTTGAAATTATGTATGAAAGCTGAAGGACAAGGCTTAGATAAATACATACACTGGAAATAGCATGCATGCTTCAAATATTTTTAATAATGTGAAAAATGTCTTTGCTATGTGGATTGGTGTAGTTGTAAGAAAATATACTGTATCTTCACTTTGTAAAATGCTGCATGTTATTCAGAGATACTGTGCATAGTTTGAGAAACTAAGTAGTTCTAGCAAGGCAAAGATATATGGATTTTGGGGAAAAGAGAAGCTGTTTCACAAAATACTTCAAGATGTAGAGGAAATTGTAAGGGACTTGTGGCTCTAAGTGCCACTGAGAATAATCTCTCATTAAAGATGTTCACACATGAGAATTAGAGAATGCTGAATTCTGTAATTAGGGAAATTTTAAATACATTTTTGCTAAACTGGAGATTTCTAGAATGTCACAAAATATCTTGATGTTTGCTTGCTTATTAGTGTATCTGTCATAACAAATGTAACTTGTCTGTATTTGTAGGAGCACGAAGAGAATTTTGCAGTATGTTTTTAATCAATTATGTTTCTATTCCATATGTCAATAACATCTGTATGTTCATAATTTATGCTAATGAAGGTGTCTCAGGACAAAGCTGACCTTTGTAGTTATAAACATCTTGAAATTTATTGCCAGATGTGACTGTCATAAAGCACTATTTGACTGGAATTTATTAAACTAATAACAAATGTTTAATACCTCAGAGGGGACTGTCAAAGGTGACTGCCATTATCTAACCATGTCTAGACTACTTGTCAGACTAGCAGAGGAATTGGCAAGTCTGCAGTTTTAGTTAGGATTAAAATAAGTGACTTGAACTACAAAGTGAAGTTTATGATATTCAAAAATATCAGGTAATCATCATATGTTGTAGCTTTGATTATGATCTCTATATCTCTATTATGATCATAATTACAGTGTATGGGAGTTGTATAAGTTTAATACAGTACTTCAGTGAGAGATGCTGTGAGAATGCTAGTGTATTACCACTGAGCAGTACTGAGTATTTCAACTATTTGTATGTATTTAATGTGAGTTTTTTGAACCTATTCTTGATTTTTAGATTGGAAAAAACCATAAGAAAGGAGTAACATTTCTGAAATGTCCTTTTCTGGGTGACTATGATCAAGTCCCAAAGTTTGCCATAGTCATTATGAGTGTCTCCTTTGATCTCTGTGACCTTTGGATCAGGTTGTAAGCATTTCATGTTTTTCTGTAATTTCTCTCTTCTTTCTTTGACATAGTGACATACTTGAATGTATCCTGAAGTGCTCTGGGAACTGAATCGTTTTGCTCCTAAAAAAATTTAACTCTACTGGATTTTTATTCTTTGCTTTGAAAAAGTATTTAAGCATCAGGGCATCACCTAGCTCCAACAGACATGAGTTACTGAGATAGTTGATCTCAGTGAGGTTTTTGGTGTAAACATTTGCTATCTATATGAAAATTATATTTTTTTCATTATATTGACCAAAAAGAAAAAAACCCAAAACTTTAAGGCATTAAAACTGGCTAATGGTTTCTTACACTGAAGTCAATTACAGTGTCCAAAATGAAATTACAAAAAAAGAACAAGTCCTATTTCCCCAAATACTTTCTTTGTGCAAACAGCAGTATTACTCATAATTAGTATTCACTCCAGGTTTACTACTTTGAATATCAGGGAAAGTTGGGTACATCTCTGTACCCAGCAAGTCATCGTGTTTACTGAAATTCTGTGCTATTTAGCATACAACTTAGAGAGATCTTGGATTCACTGCATATTTTTCTACTAGAAAGCAAGTTTCTTTCACTTGGACCTAATTGAATTCCACTCTTTTATAGGATTTCAGGAAACATTGCTTGGGGTTGTTAGATTCATGTTTAGTTTAGACCCATGTTCTGTCTTTAGATCTGTACATTGGGTTTCCACTGAGGTTTTTATGTGCCCACTGATAATAATAGAAAATCTCTGCATGATACTACAGCTTCAAGTGGATTAGGATGTAGTTACCTAAGAGACTGTTGCTCTTGCACAGACATGTTTCTACAGCTGTTAACAGCAAACTCACCCTGGTTGAGTTTGGCGCATGGGAAAGAGGAGTCAGGAATGCATCAGCTCCATGCAGCTTCTGCCTTCTCACTTGGTTTGCAATACCAGCATTTTTAGGTGCCTGCCTTCTTACCATCTATGTATGTAACTTCCCTACTTTCTTGTGACATCCAGATTTGGGATTGTCATCGAGAGTGTTTGATCTAGTCTCTGATTAAAATAAGAACCAATGCAAATTGCTAACACTGCAGTCCATTTCTTCCTTCAGCTTTGAAGAATTTAGTATGTTTTTTGGTTTGATATTTTTAAGAAGAGTGTGTCTGTAACATTCTTATGTGCATCCAAGGAGTAAGCTTCAAAAACTCTTTAAGAAAAGACAGTTATTAAAATGTAAGTAAGAAGTTAGCATCTACCAAGTTTTGGTAGCATCTACCAAGTTTTGGTAGCATCTACCAAGTTCCGCTTAGCATCTTTTAATACTTTGAGGTGCATGTAAATACTGTATTAGTCATTGTCATTGTACACCTTCCTACTGGATTTATCCACATGCATTTGCCTGCTGTGTTGATTGCATTCAGACACTGTATTCAAATACGAGGTGTGCTTGGGAACTGCAAAACATAGGCTTAGGCTGCTTGTTTCCAGCTGTGTCATCTGGGTGATTGGCTCTGTCCTCCTCTCTGACCTCTTGTCCAGTTCCGCTGCTCAGAGCTGTAGCAGCTGTGAAACTGTCCATAGGGGCTAGCAAAGGGTTAGATGGCTGCTGGGTAATTATGCAGATGCCACTATCAGGAATTTTGCTCCCGGTTTGATGTCTGGGAATATACAGCAAAACAGCATTCTGATTTTTTTTTTTTCACAGTCTCGCTGCAGACCACACACTTGCAATGTTTTTAAAATACTGCCTGTAGGTATTTTCTTGGAACATAAAACTAAGCTCTCATACTCTGGCCCCTGAGACACTATCTCCTACTGCTCTTGTGACTTACATTTTTTATTTGTGGGTCAGGGACCTAATGGAGGGTCACAGTTAAGCACTATTGGGTGCTTTCTTGTTAGTTAAAAAAAAAAAAAAAAAGGAAAAAATAAGAAAGCTTTGGCTTACCTCCAGATAAAAGTATTATATTTATTTTCTTATTCTTGGGACAGTGAAAAATTAATCCAATCCAGTAAGATTGTATTTCATATTATTAACAGAACTGAGTCTGCACCAAACCTCAGAATATAACATAGAAGCAGTCCATAACCAGGTGGGACTTAGCTGTCTCTTTCCCTGTCACTTTTACAGCAGGGTTTGCAACCCCTAACCAGTTACCACCAGGGCCCGTACATCAAGATTTGATTCCTTTCTGCTCTGGTGCCGATGGATGCTGAGTGCTTGCTCTCTGCTGGGCCCCCTGGCTCATGCTCTTCTCCCATTGAGATCTGGAGACTTATGTGCAAGAAGAGATTTTTGAGATAAAACTCCTGCAGAGCTTATAGGCAAACCAATGGCTGAAGTCCCTCAGTGGTACAGCGTTTGCTATTTGGGATTTTAAGTCCAGAAATGTTAGGGGATTAATAAAGTTGTTCCTTAATGAAATATTCAAGAAGTCATGGGCAAACCTTGGGTCATATGATGAACTTGAGATCAGGATAACTTTTGTGGCGTGGTGTTTTGTAATGACTGCTCTATCCCATGCTAACAGCCAGCTCTAGTAGTTACACCTCATGCCTCAGTGGCAGTTTACTTTGGTGGCATGTGATGTTAAAGAATGAGTATTGCTTGGTGTCAGATGCATCCTTGTGTTGAGTTCCTTAGAAATAGCTTAAGCCAGCTATCAATACCTCTACAGTGAATTACACCTCACTTACATTAGACCCACTGCTGTGTATTTACACTGGAAATTACAGGATGACGGCTGAGCTATTCGATCTGACACAAAATCAGTCAGCTTGAGTACCAGTAGTAGCGTATCTGTATCTGCTCCAGAACTGCTGCAGCCTAAAATGCTACGAGTGTAGGAGTAGAGGTATCAAAATCCTGCTGTGTGTGGGAGAGCCACTGCAGGAGGGACCCCAGAGGATAAGTTGCTCTGGGTTTATTGTGACACGTGAATGTTCACAGGAGAAGTGGGGAGTGTGTTGCTTCTCATCAAAAAGTTTCTGTTTAAAAGTAAAACAGCAATGAAATTTGGCATGTTGTCAGAACCAGATTTTATGATGGCAATATTATAATAATGTTGACTTTTAATTAAATGAGGTTGACATATTTTAAGTCTGCAGATTAACCATCTGTTGCTGCATTAATGAATGTCCTTCATGGCATCAGCTCAGGACCCATGTTTTGTTATGTTTTGCTTTTATTTTTTTTCATTTCCCCCAGATAGCTTTCTGAAACATATATTTGTTGATTAAAGCATAAAATATTGGCTAGAATCAATTTGGATTAGGCATTTATCCACTGCTGGGAAATGTACTTTGTGCATAGGGTTGTATTTTCTGTATTTCTACACTCCTTCTGGATTAAAATGTTTCTGAGCAAGACTTTTTGGTAGTCTTCACTACTTCCCTGTGCCAAATACCTTCCTTTGAACAACACCTTCTGATTTATGGTTTGTGAGAAATGTCTGTTGACATATGTATCTTTTTCACAGACAATTAGACTTGGAAGTTCTGATTTTCTTTATGAAGGTGGGATGTTTAAAATGACTCTGTTAACTTAAGCAAAGTATCTTCATGTATATGTTTTGTATATTGAATTTTTATCTTTAGCACCAGATGTATTGTGCATAAAACAAATATTGTTTTGTAAAAATAACTTCTGCCACCAGCAGCTAAACAATATGCTCAGTTTCATAATGACAAAGAAAGCAGCTATAAAGAATACATTATGCCATAATTTGCAGCTGCATCACTTTAGGTATTTATACTGCTTGTAGCTGATATGAATTCTCTGTTTATAAAGTGAATTAATTTTACTATAACTTAATCTAGAGAAGCATTATTTATCCTCTATTGTCCTTCTGTAGGGAGTTGTTTGGATATTGAATGTGCTTCCTGACTTACTTTCAGAATGTCACTTTATTGTAGATTCTTACTGGTCTTGTCTTCTATGAAAACCCTTTTGTGAACACTGACTAAGATGTACTCCTTTCTTTGAATGCCAGAGATCTGACATTCAGTTTTGTTTCTCTTGAGAGGAAGCTTAAAATAATGGCAATGGTCAAGCTGGTTTTCATGAAGCACTGTTACTGGTGACTGTGGAGGTGAGGAGGGACAAGCCCTCTGTGAACAGTAGGTGAAGTACAAGTGGCCTCTTAGATCAGACTCCTAATGCTGATCCCATGCAGAAAGCAGATTATCGAGCACAGATGGAAAGAACAGGTCTGGTAATTGAATTTGCAGTGTATTTTTTCCAGCCCTGATCTACAGATCTTAGTCCTTGTGTTATCCTCAAAACAAATTGTTTGGCTTCCCCCCCCAAATCAAGGGGGTGTGGTAGCTGACAGAAGCACGTGAATAGCTTGACACACATCATGAATTCTTTTTTCACAGGGGATGTGCGGGTTTTTTTGGGATCTCAGAAAGAAAGACATAGACACTAGAAGCTGATTAACAAGTTTATTGCATAAAGACTGGAAATAGTAGAAAAGGTGATAGCAGTAACAGAAAAGGGGAGAGCAGTCTTATGTCCCTTCTGACATTAAGAGAAGTAGTGGGAAAAGTGATAGCAAGCTGAAGTCCCTTCTGATGCTGGGAACCCTGTGTATCGCAACATCAGACAAACCCTTCAAGTTGATCATGCTGTGCAGATGTCCTCCATGATGGGGCTTGTTGGCCTTATGGTCTTTGGAGGTTGCATAAGATTTTCTTAAAAGGAAATACACATACTCGTAGGTGCTGCTGTTGGGTAAAGGACTGTTATGTCTAGCTATGCTGCTTAATCTAAAGGTAGGACAAGGTATGTAGATTGTGTCATGCATATGGACGAGGTGGGAACCATATACAGGCTCCTCTATTGCAAATTCATCAGCTAAGTTTGCAAAGAAGCCACCAAGGTTTGCTGAGAGCAGCACGTTCCAATGTATCTCCATAGGAACAAGTTAAAGGCAGTCATGCTGTACGCTCAGGTTATACAGTGGTTACTCATGCTAACATATGGATCTCTACAAGCAAAGGCTGTGGCTATACTCTCCCTAGGTTCTAGCTAAAATCACTGTCTCCTCATTACATCTTCTGCAGCAGCTCGCTACAGATTCCTAGCTGGCTTGTGAAAAGACCAGATATAGATAAGGTGACCTGGAGCAGCCCTTTTCATGGCATGGTGTTTGCCAATAGGAACCTCATGGTGTGATCCAGATGTTCCCTTTACTGCAGGAAGGTGAGTGATGAACAACTTTGATAGGCATCCTGTTTTACCGAGGTTACCTCCTCTGCAGCAAGGGTCACAGTCTCTGACTCTTAGGCTGAGGGAGAGAGACAGGGGAAGAGCTCTGTGCCTGAACTCCACAGGGGGAAGGTCTGACATGCTGATCATTTAAAATCCTTAAGTCAGATGCCATCTGAGTCAAGACTGATATCTGACAAAATAATGAGGAAGTAAAAGTAACCCTGTCTAGGGCTTTTAAGTCAACAGTGACATTTTAATGTTAATTTTTAATTTTAAAAAGAAGCCTTTGAAAACATCATCTTCTATATATGTCCAGGGATATGGCATGGTATCTTGCATTCATTTGATTAATTCCACATTTAATAATGCCTAACTGCAAACAGAACTCACCAGTTCACTGCTGAATTTATTCTAACATTTTAAGAAAAAAACCCTCTTAAGTGTGTAAGAAAGCTATTAGAGGTTTTTTTTTTTTCTTAGGAAGGGGGAAAAAAAGCTTTGCACTTTTGTTAGTATAAACATTGTTAGGCTTTGATATACACATTTTTCATGACTAATAACTGATTGATATCATTCATCAGTATAAATTGAATCATTGTTATCCTGAAGCAAATTGCCTGGTTAAAAATATTTATCTCTTGAAAAGATGACAGAATGCCAGCATATAAAAGATTAGCAAGTCAAATTTTTCTAAATTCAATGCAAAACCGGAAAGTAAAAGGTTTTCTTTTCCTCTTGCAGCAGCGGAGTGTGAGGAGCTCACCTCCCCCTCGCTGTATTTTCCCTGCATTGGAAAAAAGAAGCTTAAACTACTTGGTGAGCACTTCTAGTTTTGAGATCTCCCCAGTAAACAAGCTGTCAATACTGATCAATCCAAATGCCAGTTCAGCTGTGAAAGGGCTTGTGCCTCAGCCACTATTAGCAACTTGTGATAGAAATTAAGTTCATATTCTTCTTATAGGTTTTCCTTCTCATTGTTACCACCTGCTCAGACACAATACAGCAATCCCTCTGGAAGCCAAGACTTCACCCTGTGCCTGTCTGTCACTCTGAAATTCCCTCCCTTCAGCTCTTGAATTTAAATAGAGAGCTGCCCTGTAGCTGTAGCTGCTGTCTCTTTGGAGGCCGTTTAGCCCAGCCTGGTGCTGTGTGGTTTGACAAACTGAAACTGTGAGAAAGATCTGTGACATTTAACTGATCTTCCACCAAGAAGGCAAGGTCAGTCTTCAAAGCCCCAGTCCTTTGGTGATGGGCTCTGCAGCCAGCTGAAGGTCAGCAGCTGTTGCAGGTAGTAGCGCAAGAGAACGCAGCTCTCTGAGCCATACTGATTGTGCTGTGTTGCAGGTGCCAAGGTGATGGTAAACTAAAGCAACCTGTGGAGGGAAAGGAGTGGAGGTTTCCAGGGAAACCCGATTTCTTGAATCTGAATGAACACAGAATACGAAATATCGACATAAAAACTGTAATGCTTCACTTCCTGAGGATGCAAACTCAAAACAAATAAAAAACATTGTCAAGCTTTATTGTTTCTCTCTGCTTTGGAAATTCTGTTAATTTTAGCATGTTGAGTTCCATTTGTCTATGGAGCTTATTCCTGCTGTGTAGTTTCTGTATGCAAACATGGGAGCCTAGGGAGCAGAGCACACAGGTTCATGGTTGAATCATAGAATCATTTAGGTTGGAAAAAAACTTTAAGATCATCAAGTCCTACTATAAACTTGACACTGCCAAGTCCACCACTAAACCATGTCCATAAACACCCTATCTGCTTGTCTTTTAAATACCTCCAGGGATTTGAAAGCCTGTTCCAGTGCTTGACAACCTTTTTGGTGAAGAAATTCTTCCTAATACCCAGTCTAAACTTTCCCTGGCACAACTTAAGTCTGTATCCTCTTGTCCTGTTGCTTCTTACTTGGGAAAAGAGACCAACCTCCTTTCAGGTAGCTGTAGATTTCAGTAAGGTCTCCCCTGAACCTCCTCTTCTCCAGGCTGAACAGCCCCAGCTCCCTCAGCTGCTCCTCACAGGACTTGTGCTCCAGACCCTTCCTCAGCTCCATTGTCCTTCTCTGGACATGCTCCAGCCCTCAATGTATTTCTTGTACTGAGGGGCAGAAACTGAAAACGGTATTTGAGATGTGACTTCACCGGTGCCAAGTACAGGGGGACAATCACTTCCCTAGTCCCGCTGGCCACACTGTTCCTGATGCAGGCCAGGGTGCTGTTGGCATTCTTGGCAACCTGGGCACACTGCTGGATCATGTTCAGATGGCTGTCAGCCAACACCCTCAGGTCCTTTTTCACCTGGCACTTGGCCTTGTTAAACTGCATATGATTGGCCTCGACCCATTGATCCAGCCTGTCCAGATCGCTCTGCAGAGCTTTCCTACTGTCAAGCAGATCAAGACTCACACCAAAAAGTATGTGAGGGCTCCAAAATGGCTATGTTAAGACTCCACACTCAGCGTATTTTTTGGTTACATTCTTTTTAGCTTGTGCTGGTTAGTAATGAGTTAGTGATTTGTGGTTTGGTGGACAGAGCATATTGGAAGGTGGAAAATTCACTGGCTGGAAATAATGTTTTGGTGAATAAACTTGACAACAAAGGTTGATCCAGAAAGGTTACATTAAAATATTTCCAGTAAGTATCTAGCACTCTGGAGGCATGCTAGTTTGGTGTTATATTCCATTTAAAGTATACAACATTGCTGCATCCTTGTGAATCTAAAATATTTTGTTCTTGTGTTTGACTTTATTTTTTTAAGTGTGGAGTTCTGTTTTTCTTTAACAAAAAATTTCAGGGTTGAACTGCAGACTCCTAGACTTCTGGTCGAAAGCAAAACATGTTAGGGGGGAAGTAATGTGAAGTGCTGCAGTATTTGGGGGACACTCATATTCTCTACTTGTCTGAGCTTGTTTTGCACAGCAACTCCCTTTTCCAGTGATGGGAGCATGAGAAAAAAGTAGTAGAAGTATGCTAGCATGGTGTGAAACCTCAGTGAATACCCTCTACTCTGAGAAAGGTGCTTTTCATCTGGGAAAGAACTGTGACTTAAATAGGGGCTATAGTACATGTGAAGACAATTATCATTTGATTGCACTCAGGTCTGGCCTCAATTTCTTGTATGCCCCACTTATCTTCATAGGATGGAAGCTCAGCATAAAAGGAAATAATGTCATGGGAAGTTGTTGCTGTAAGATTTTGACAGCCAGAAGGAATTTAGATAAATCCTTCATGTAGCCAGGCAGAAATACTTAAAGGTGATACAGAACTACATTTCTAAATGAGGAAAGCTATGAGGAAAGTTCAGGCTCTCATTTTAAAATGTGGGGTTGGAATAAAATTTGAAATTCTAAGTAAATGAAGACAAGACAGCACTAGAGGAAGTACAGCTGTAGCAACACTCTGCTACACTAAAGCTAATGTATGTGGATGTCCAAACTGAGGTAGTTTTGCCCTGTTCTCAGTGATGCGACGTAGACATGTGTGAAGTGGATCACTATCTGCTGTCACAGACATGAACATTAAGCTGAAACAAAGCATATTTAATACTATTTTTTAAAAAAAAAATTACTCCAGGACTAAACTGTGGTAAATAAATGAGATCAGGCATTGTATTAGGAAAGCTTATGGTACAGGCTACTAGCATTGATAGATGGGCACAGCACTTCCATGTGTCTCGTTGTAAGGAGCATAAACAGTAATTTGAAATGCTGCAGATGGAATCATGAAGCTGGGGATCTGTTGCCACTTTTACTGTTAAGTGTGTGTAAATCTGAGGAGGACTTGTTGCCAGTACATCCATCATTCCATTTTCCTCCGGAGATAATTGTCTTAAAATAGCTGATGCTACACTACAGCCCTTGATTTTGATTTTTAAATTATTATTATTCCCTTTGAATGGGAAATGAATAAAATCATGCAGGTCTTGCCCTTTTAATAAAAAAGATATTTTTTTAAGCCAGCTTTTATCTTCTACATGGCTTGTAGTCTCTAGATATGTAGCGAGTTAGGTATCAAATGCAAACAGAGTAGCATACAACATGTCTGGTTTGCCTCCTACTGAAGTTTTCCTTTCAGAATTAAAAATACATCTATCTACGTGGTGGGTTTTTTTCAGCACTGTCACACAAATATGGACCTCCAGCGCCAGTATAGAGTGCATGACTTCAGCTGAGCACAAGGTAGAAGGGCATAATGAGAAGTACACCAAGCCATGGAAAGGAAATCAAATTTAAATATGCATAAACTGTATCTTAATAGCATTGTTTAGTGTTTCTTAACCACCTGAGTTACCCTTTCACAGTGTATCCAAGCCACAAGTATTTCCCTTTCCACATGACATAATACCATATGTTGAAACTTTTTTCTTACTTCTAAGTCAGAACTTCGAAAGTAGTCACCGTTTCTGACAATGGCAGCTATTTGGTTAGTAGCTGAGCTTTATTGCAGCTGAGCTTGATTGATTGTCTTGTCTTAAGTATGTCAGAATCATGCTTTGGTTAATATAACTAATACTTATGAAATTTTGTTCCAGTTTGCTAAAATTTACAGTTTATCAGTCCAAATGCATCCTTCTAATGCAAAACTCAAATGAAAACTGACAGTTCTTCATATGGTGCTTCTTCAGAAACTGTCACTTGGCGAATACCATAATCAGCAGAAATTTAGGTTGTTGAGTTTTTAATAGAAGTTTCCTGATATCATTTAAAATAGCTTGCAAATGTAATTATTTAGACATAAACAGCATATAAATAACCATGGTTCTCTGTCTACAGGAAGAAAGCTCTTCACAGAAAAAATCAAAACATACCTTAGATGTAGAAACCACTGTTGGTGGTATTTCTTGCTGCTGGTGACAGATAGACAACAACCAATTATTGCAAATCTGTGTTAATTATCTGCTAATAATTACCCATTGACTTGTGTGCTTTAAGTACCTTAACTTTAGCCTGTTGCAAAACATTTTTTTTTTTTTTTTTTTATCCTGAGCACTGTGGTTTTAATAGCATTAGTCTGAAACATCCTGAATATGAAATGCAGAAGGGAAATTTTGGCTTTCTTTAAAAAGATATCATGGCCTACATCTTCCGTCTTCTTTCACGCTGCTTGGCACTGTTCCAGCAGATAGGAGCAGCAGGGCAGCTGGCACAGTTTACTGCCCAAGGAGTGAGTTGGAAGGAAGAAAATCCCTCAGTGGCGTCATGCCAGGAGATCTGTCTTATTTCACTACTCTTTGCAGTCTGTGATATTTCATATGTCAGAGAACACCTTGGGGAGCTGGGGGAGGGCAAAAAAATTAATTCTACAGTAAATCCCAGAGTCCAGAAGGACTTTGTTTACTTTATCACACTCGAGCACAATTTAGAGCAGCCTTGAGGTGGCTCCAATTTGTGATTTGATGATAAAAGGGGAAGGCCAGGTTATAGACACCAGTGCATCAACAGGATCAGGATAAGCCCTACTGTGAAACATTAATTTTGAATTTATTCAATGTTGGTGTAGAAAGACAGCATGCACAAACTGTAAAGACAAAAATAATAGAGTTCAGTTACAGTTTGAAAAACAGAGATAAAACATCCATACCTGTTCCTTAGCCTGAACTGGGGGTATGGCTAATTTCAGAAATAATTCTTCAATTGGACTAGATGAGAACAGGTAACCTGTGTGACTTCTACTATCAGCCAGCCTGACTTTTGAAGCGTACAACGATGGGCAGAAATTGCCCATAATCTCATAGGAACCCTATTGCTGCACTCTGTGGTATATTTTCATTTTCAGAGCAAAAGGATATTGAGGAGTATTGAAAAGCTAAATTTCAACACAACTTCAGAAAAAAAGGGTCAAGATTGCAGCCAGCTGATTTGTTTAAATTTAGTTGCCAAGGCAACAGTTGCAAACTGTTACAAAATTTGACAGAAATCTTTCTATAATGTAAATGCATTCATATACATTGACGGTTCTTGGTTGGACTTGATGATCTTAAAGGTCTTTTTCCAACCAAAACAATTCTAAGTACAAATTGTGTCAGAAAATGTGAATGTTAGTATTGCAAAAAATAAAATATTTGAAATATAGGAGATACCTGAATTAAAACTGCCTTCTATCAGTAATCCATTACCTTGCTGTATGTAGTTATATTATAAAACAGTTTTTCTTGTTGGGTCACACATGATTTTCTCAGAAGTGAGGAAATTGTCAGTTGCTTAATGCATGCACTTGTACTTTTCATCCTCCCCAATGTATTGGATGTATGAATGATGCATTCAGTGCACTTCATTGCAACTTCTCACTAAATACTCTACATCATCATTATCAGTGTTGTAGTGGGAATTTTCTATTAGAGGACCATGGTCTTGAAGTGCTGCATAAACTTTAATGAATTTATTCTAACCATACCCAAAGGGAAATTATTGCCTTATCTCTATTTTACAAATACATGATTGACTCTTCAGGATATTATGACCAAAATTGTCAAGCAAACATTTGTTTGAAGAGACATGATCTGAATTTTCAGAAGTATCAAGTTTTTACAGCAGTGTTTCCATTCAAAAAACTGCTCCAATCAAATACAGTTGCAGTTTGAATGCTTAGCATTTCTGTAAATCTGGCCTCAGGTGTTGCCCACTGTGCATGCAGGAAATGAGAAAGATACAATTAGTAGCCATCTGTGAAATGTTTGCCCAGCATCACACTGAAGCTTGATGGCGGAGATGAAGATGGAATCCAATTCTCGAGAGTAGCATTCAGTTGTCTTCACCATCAAACCCTCATTTCTCTTCCGTCTCTCTCCAACTCCATTTATTAACTCCTTCCAGCACTAGCAACAAATGAGGCATGGACAGCAACCTTCAGTAGTCAGCCGTCATTCATTCGTGTTGTATTTTCCCACACTAAACACGGGATGAAACACTCATCCTGTGGGATAGGAATAAAAAGTGCCTTTGTGAAATTAAAACCTGATAGTGTATAGAGAACCAAATACAGGCATTTTGCCTAGTTTTTGAGTACTTGGCATGACATCCTTAATATTCTTTTAGTGCAGGTCTTTTGAGTTTGAAATATATTCTTTGTTTATATATATCTCTCTGTGTATTTGTGCGCTTGTGTATTTAAACAATTTCTGCAATAATGGCAGTTGTTTCTAAAATCATATACAACCTACACACCAAATACTACGTACTATAAGGCTTGCAGTTGAGGAGTTAGGAAAGAAGTTGACATTATTATTATTCCTGGTAGTATTTTAAGCTTGAGAGTAGGAATGAACTGTTCCCAATCTGGAAAATGCAGACCAAAAAGAGAAAAGCAATCAATACGCCTTGGGAGTTAAAGCAAAACAGAATGTCAAAATGATAGTACCAAGAAACAATGTTTCAAGAACAGACCTGAATGGTGAATTCTTCTGCTAACTACCTGGAAGGTAACTTAAATATAGAAAGACAGTAGTTTTGTGTTGTTTGTTACATGAATCATGCCTTGGTTTCACAGATTTACTCTTCTACATTGACACAATTTGCTCTGTTGCAGTGCCCATCAAGGAGCATTAAGATCTGGAGACGAGAGACAAAGGTGTGGGGTTTTTGGTCTCTTTCAGGTTTCCCCAAGAACCTGATAATAATAGATTCTGTGTCAAGAAAATGTCAGGAAAACAACTTGAATCTCGGACACTCGGATCACTGCTTAATCTGAATCAGTTTGCCAAATGCATTTTCATCAAGATTTAGGACTTGAAAACAACCCCTTAGGTTTTCCAGTCAATAAGATGTTCAGATCTGTTAGGCGGGCTATTGCTTAAGACTTTCAGATAAGTTAGCTGCTCAGATAAACTACAAAAAAAACCCCAAACCTAGCTGTCTGTGTGCGACATGATACCCACCCTGACGTGGCTGGTGGGCTCTGTTGATAGACTTCAAGGGCAGCAGCAACTGGACATGGTGTGCAAGGAGTACAGCTGAGTTCAGAATATGGGGTTCTGGGCAGAGTCGGGGATGGGTGGGTCAAAGAACCAAGAGCTGGACTGAAGCCAGCAGGGTTTCTGTGGACTTTCTGCCTTTAGGGTCCTTTGCACTCAGGATTTTCTGTCACTGAAACCAGTCAAAGACAGCTCTTGATGTTCTCTGGCGTCTGTGTAAACAACATCACTTGCTGATGACTTGTCTCTTGCTGATCCCCTGTGCATCACTACACTTCTGGTTGTTAAATGGTGTATTCTAAGTAAACACAGGTGTGCTCCAGCTTGGTTTGCAGCTGAACCAAAGTCCAGTGACCACCCTGTCAACTGCTGAGACCTGCTATGTACTCATAATTGTGCTAACAAAGTCATGATATTTGTGTTTATTATTATTTAGTTATCCAGAGGTAAAGCAGCAGGGAAAGATAATTGTCTAGGGTATTTTCTGTAGACACTTTTTATTAAAAAGAGTCCAGCAAGCATTTAGTTGCAACAACAGTTATTGTGTCTTATGGCTGCTTAATGCCACCATATAAATAGCAAAATTGTGACAGCACTTGGTTGTGTTTTATTACCAATATTCTAGAGCATTGGGACTGCAATATTACTAAAAAAAAAAAAAAAGAAGAAAGGAATCTGACATGGATTAGTGATGAAAGTCATGATCCAAGTCAGAACTTGACACAAGAGGTGTTGTGGCGTTCTTTCGTATACTTAATGTAGTGAACTGAAATGAACTTTTTTACACAGAACTTCAATCATAGTGGAGGCCTAGTTGGTTAGTATAATAATTATTTGTCGGCACAGGAACTTTAGGCAAGTGTAGTGGTTACAAGACTTGCTAACAAACCTGTGATGTTGATACATATCTAGAAAACGCATGTGTGTGTATGATTCCAATAGACATATTGCCTGTAAATGTTACTGTATCCATTCTCAATCCAAATGAGAGACAATTAAATGCTTCATAGTAGATAACACACAGTGTTATAATTAGGGATAAAAATCAGGACAACTAACTCAAGACTTTCTGTTCTAACCACTACTGTATGAACCGCTGTTCCTGCAGTAACTTTCTTCCTGCAACAACACGGTCATTTCTACAGGTGGTGTGTCTATAGAGACTATGTAATAGTGACAGAAGGCACCATTAGGAGAATTCATGGGTGAGTAGGATGAACACAGCATTGTTATATTCGGCTTGCACATCTTGGGATCAATAATGTTAAATGCCTTAGGGAAAGCTCTCCATACTGTCATTTTTAGAGTTAGATTGTGAATATTTGAGTCTAAAAGAACAGTTTTGACTTGCATTTTTCATAGTCTGTATCCTGTGTTTAGCTGGAAAAATTGTGGGGGGGGAAGATCCCAGAGGTAAGAGATTTCATATGTGCTCTAGGTTTGCAGTATAAATTGCTGTTCCATGTAATATGAATTGTCTGTTGAGCTGAAGTGACTTACCTTTTTTATCTTGTAATTCCTGAGGGTAATTGCCACCTTAAGTGGTAGACAAGTAGAGTAATAGTATAAAGCTGTCTGGGGAAAAAATAGTATTGATTTGCTCTTGTTTGCAATTAATATAATGTTTCTTCTTCTTATGTTAAAGTCTGTACTTAATTGATTTAATTGTGTGTACATATCTAGACATTCAGTTGTTGGTGACCTAGAGACACCTGGGAGCTGGTATGAGAGTAAAAACAGCAAAAGAACTGCAGCTTGTATGTTAAATCTATAATACCTCTTTAAATCTTAGTCAGAAACCACGTATAGCCAACTAAATGACCTGAAGTTTGGATGTTATCAAAACTGAATTCATCCAGCTAAATCAAAGTACTTCTGGGGAATTTGGTATACAGAATAACTATACTTACTGCTACTAATCTGTGTAGTGCTGCCATAGGATTTCATAAGCTTAAAAAGGTTTAGCTGTGACTTCTGGTATCAACATAGGCACTGCTGGAAATAATGTAAGACTGTTATGCTTATGGTGAGACATCAAGCTCAGAACTGAGCAGGCCATTTTAAACCCTGTGATACTGCTTCAAGGAAAGAGATGTTAAATTTAACATCTTCAACAAATTCCACTATGACTAATTTAAACTGTCTTCCTGAAATTCTGGTATGACTTGTACAACGCACCTGTGTTCAGGGATTCCTTTTCAACTTAATTTTGAATGAATCTAAGAGTCTTGATGAAATCATAAAACTATTTTGACAAATCTCAAGAAAAAATGATCTGAATTAGTTTTTTATTTTGGAGCCAAATATAAGTAATTTCTCATATGTTGTGAGAGCTCAGGATGTGTTTGAGCTTAGATGAATTAACCTGATAAATGAGTCTCAATAAATCCATGCAGTGCTTGAACAGATCAGTTTCTTCTGTAGTTCCCATTACATACTGTGCTTTATGAACACTACTATTAAGTTACAGAAGGGAACTTCCATAATTTATCCCAGAAGTGATTAATACATCATGCTAGACAGCAAGACACTAGAAAACTGGGTTTTGGGGGTTTTTTTTCTGTACCATAAGCATTGGACATCAGTGTTATATATTTGCCATCTGTAGCAGAATAGTGTATCATGATTTTTGCTGTATTTTCTATTAAATTTATATAAGATAACTGAAATTTTTAGGGACATGCAGGAGCCTGAAAAATGCCCCTTTTCAAGCTTAACTGCTACATTGTTAGCTCAGAACATTTATTGACTAAAGCCTTTGGATACTGAAGAATCATTTTTAAAGGTATCATTTATAGCTTGTGAACTTCTGTCAATATTGTACATTAGACTCTATCCCATGGTCATAATCACCATCTTCAGAAAATGCCCCCCCCCCCCCCCCCCCCATTTAAGGATTCTTATCAGTAGTCATTATGCACCAGTCTTGAAAGTGTGTCTACTTTGACTTCCGGTGTTCATGGACGCATCTGTACTGCGCTTACAGGCTTCCCCAGGGATCCAGTTTCTGTGGCTAGTACCTAGAGGTGCTGGTAGGGTGCCCCGTCTGGTGTGTGTGGGTGAAAACTCAAAAGTACCCACCCTCCAATATGTGTGCAGACAGTTTGGATGACTCGCACCTCACAGGGACCCACTTGGAATGACCGACTTCTGCCAACACATCTCTCTAAAGGACATATGGCATGGCCCACACTATCCTTCTCCTACTGCTCTGGGATGCTTCCATGCATGGCATGCTTCTTTGGAGAGCTGCTCTTCCCAGAGCTCAGGGAGAAGACCTATGCCTTCCTTTCAATACAGAGTGTGTGCATGCAAAGCAGTTTTAACAGAGCTATCCGCAAAACCACTTGGAAGGTCAAGAAGGTCTATTCTGAAGTAATAACAAATGTTCATGGAAGTACTTCCCATGCAGAGAAGATCCAGAAAGACTTTGACAAAGACGCTGTAGTCTGAAATGTGGAATAAGCACATCTCTGGGAGGAGAAGATGGGAAAGGAAGCATAACACACTTAAGGAATGGAGAACTGTCTTGTAAGAAAAGTGGTCAAACATCTTGCACTTCTGCTCAATTGCAAACTTCCCTTAACCAGGTCCGTAGACAGGCTTCAAAACATCATGTGCCCAGTGGAAAGCCTCTTTCTGGGGAGAGTATGCCTCAATCTACCTGTGGACCAGCAGCTACCAAAATATCTTCACCAGCTCTTCTTTCAGGCTGTAAGGTAACCAGAAGGAATCCACAGTGAGCTACGAGGGTTCATCTGCATCACACTTTCTTTTTCACCCTGAAGGAGGATGAAAGGCCTGAGTCAATAATCTCTGTTAGGGAACCCACACCAGCCCCTTAAGGAGTAGGAAATTAATCCATTTCTGGATCACCTTATATTATGAATGAGTTGAAACTAGGTGAAGGATCCTGAAAGAGGACTGTAGGATAGAGTTAAGAGGCAATGACTATGCGAGGGTGGTTCCCTGACTCAAGAGCACATAAGTGCTCTTGTCTTCCAGACTGGCATATGGTTTAAAAAATATAAAGCCAAAAAAAAGCTGAGGAATACTGGTGACCCATTTAAGGAGTGACAACCTTTTTCATCCGGTTTTTACCTTCCAAAATATTGCATATTGAAAACAAGGGGTTTGGCTGACCTTGTCCCCTGTTTTCACCCTAATGCAGGACAAGACTGCAGAAAAAGTAGTGCCTCCTTCTTATGCACACCTTGATGTTCTGACTCAGGGTGAACTTTAATCTGGAAATAAGAGTTGGACAGCTACACCCCAGATTACAGATGATACAGAAAATGTCTCAGACTGCCTAAGATACAGTGGGAAGCAGTAACATAGGACCAATAAGATTTTCATACCCTTCTGGAGTGGTAGCTGGAAGGGTAGGCACTCAGCATCTAAACTGGGACATAATACCATGAGTCTCTGGCTACCAGTGGCCAGTACTGGGAAATCAGAGATCATCTCCTCTTCCACCACAACCGTACTTGCTTCCAGACCATGTCCTGTACCTTCTGGACTTCTGGATCCAAGTTCAGCTGTGTGATCGTGGCTCGTGATGATGTTACACACATCTGAGCATAGATGAATAATTTGGTAACAGATGCATTCTGAGTATGTGGCTCATATTTTGCAATGTTATGTGTAACGACTCATATTTTTGATGCAAGGTCTGAAAACGAAGGAGGGGAGCCTAGTAACTTAATTTTTAGCTTGGCATAGTTAGATGGTCTTTCAGACTATCAGTCTTTCTGAGGAGTGCTTTATTTTTTAATTCCTTATGGGGGTCAAGATAGACATGGTGTGTACTTATGTTCCATTTCTTTGTTATCTGCTCTTCTATGAAAATAATCTCTAGTACAGAAGTAAATCTGAAAAGATCTTGAGCGATATTTTTCTGTGGCTAAATGCTGTCTTTTAGAATAGTACCAGTTTATATTGGCCACGATAAATAAAAGTGACCTGTATAAAAGTGTTTCGTATCTGTGCTTTGAATGTTGTATACTTGGCTACTAAGAAGAATAAAAAATAATTTTATTTATGTAGTCTGACTGCGCTCTGAGTAAAATATCCCAGTATCACTGAAAAGGAACTTACCTTCTTACAAATGTTCTGCTTTGGTTTTTTGTTTATTTGTTTGTTCTCTGAGTGGATAAGTAAATCCATGCAGTGCTCCGGCATGTAGAACGTCTTTCAAGGTTAAGTAGTCCCTTTGCAAGGCCAGTTAAGCTTGCACTTAACAATATACTTTTTTATACTTGATTAAAAAAAGTGTTTCTATGGTTTGTAACACGTTTCCTGGATTTACTGCCCTATATGCAAGTGTAGTGCCCCCCAGTGGGACTTTGCAACTACAGGAGCTTCCAGCAGAGAATAGCCAACGGTCTATAAAAGGAACTGCCAGCAGGAATTATCTTGTCACATGCTAAGCTGAAGGTGTAAAACATCATGGACTTCAAGTACCACAGCTTTCTGAGTGGTTTTGGCCCAGAAGCTGAACAGCCAGGATTCTGTGTTTGCATGTCTCTGTTTCCCCGGAATTCTACACAACTCCACTTGAGTAGTAGATCACCTACTCTCAATAAAATTAAGCTGAGTGTAGGTTGTATCTGGCTAGTTACTACTTTGGGTAAAAGAAACAGAAACAACAGCGACAGAGAGCATGCAGGAGAGATAATGAAGAATAAATGCTGGGGAGGGCCAAATAGCACCTGGGGTCAGACTATGTGGTGGCACCATGGACAGGGAAATATTTGGATGGTGTATAGGCAACACCGTACAAAGTTCCTGTGGTGAATGTGTATGTAGGCAGTTTGCTTGCTGTTCTCTCATTCCTCTTCCAGCACCTTCGTTGTGGTCTTGGACTGCCAATGTGATGTGTGGGAGAAGACTGGGGAAGGTGTGTGTAAGAGGCAGAGGCTTTTTAGGAAGTCCGAAAAGGGAGTCTTGTGTTAGAGTATTCATCCTGATGCAGGCTCATGTGGGGTAAGGGACTGCAGGGTGTCCTATCTTTTTAGGAAAATTTATTTTTGTCTGTGTTTGGCAGTCTGTAAGGGGGAAGGGTATAAACAGGCCTCTCCCCTTTACTAGACAAGTTAAAAAGTAGCTCAGAGGAGTAGTAGTGCTCTTCACATGGTGTATTTATGATGTACAAGAAGGAAGGGACTTTTAATAGATCAGGCAGGGAAGTCCAGCAAGGGCTGTTGGTGATGTCGAGAGGTGCTGGAGGGTTTCTTTGTATCTGGTGATGTACTGCTTAGGCACCTGGCAGGAAACACTCATGGCTAAGGTTTGCTTAGGTACTCTGGCAATCAGGAGAGGCCTGAAAATAATGTGGCAGTAGGAATAGGTGCCCTGATGTACCCCCCCTAGGTCCTTCCATGTCCCAGGAGGAACATGTGAAGTTCTGAAGGATGGCAATGTTATGTAAATAACTTGTCTGCATGATACTGTTGTGCATGAATCTTTTGTTTAACTGGGGAGGGGTGTGAAGAGCAAAATGGAGTGGAAGGGTCTTCTCTTAATGGCCCCAAACCACAGACTGTACACCATAATACCTTTACTGTGGTTTTAGAGAGAAACCTGGCTAATTTAATTTGTCTATGACATAGGAATCTGTTCTTAGTTGTTCTTTACTGCACAACAAAAATGTGTTTTGATGAAGATATTATGTTTTTGTAGTCTTGTGTTCCAATTCCACAGGCAAATCTTCTTCCCTACAGAAAAAAAAAAAGGCAAACCTACATCTGCTTCATTGTTTTATGGCTCTAGCAAGTGCATATAACATGGTTAATATTTACTTAGATTGGAGATACTAGATTCCAACTGTTGGTAAGTGGGATTCTGTGAAAATTTGCATCCTTTAGTTGTCATAGTTTTAACAATACCTGAGGTACCCTATTTCCAGGATGTTGCAGCTGGGATAGTGTACAAGACAGTCTAACCCACTGCCATGTTAATACTTCCACTATACAACCAAAAATGGTGCATTAACTTTGTCAAGACTTGTACAACTTCTCATGCCAATAGTTACTGAAAATTAGTTATAGATGGGAAAATAATATAGATTTATTTGAAATGGTCTTGATTTTTAGGTTGCCAAATTGTTAGACACATAAAGTTCTCTCTTCTCCTTGCTCGCCTTCTAGCCTGGAGAAGGAAAAAACTAAAATAAAACCCTCAAGCACGGACAAGCATTGCAGCTTACCTCTCTGTTCTTGTATAGAATGCTTTGGGATTGTAGAAGGGTTGGAAAAAGATTCTGAACCATTGACCTGTCCTGTTGCGGACAGCAAGACATCTCAAGTTCAGAAAAGTTTTGCTGGCTATACAGTTTATTCATTCATGTGTGTGTGGATATATTGAATGTGGGTGTCTCAGTGGCTCTGCTTTGTAGGAACTGTCTGAAAGAAAATACAAGCCCTCCCATTACTGAATGAAGGAGACAGAAGTAAAAGCTATCCAATAGGGACCAATGTGTTGGAGAGGAAGTTTTACAAAGTCTCTTTTCTATGTCAGATCCATGCTTGATGGCCAAATGTGCCCATCTCCCTGTGGTATCTCTCTTGTGACATGTTTGTTAGGTTTCTGTTCCTGACTTGTTTTTGATTACACTTTCCAAAGTCCTTCTTCTCTTCATCCTGAGTAAGTAGTATTATGTTTAATTAAAAATTCACTGGTATTATTTAGAACGTACTGTAAGTTTATATAGTTATATTTTTTAAACGTGGTGCACTTTCAATCAGCAATGTTAGCTAAGGAAGTATAAAATGAAACAAAGTCTTCAGGGCTGTGTTCTTAAGAGATGGAAGTATTTGTGTATCTGGTCTTTAAAAATATGTAACTGTAGTTTTTATTATAGTACTATACCAGCAGTGTGAGCTATAGAACATGAAGAAATGCACGTAGAAGCTCTCAGGAAGATTTACTTGAGCGGACCAGTGGGTGGTCTGGAGTTCTGTCAGTTTAAGGGTTTACCTGTTACTGTAGAACAGGTTTATCTGGGGTGTCAGAAAAGAGTGAACTAACATGTTAGTCTTGCAATTGTGCCTTTTTAGAGCTTGAGTTGTACAAGGAGAAATTGATGGACCTCTGATAATTTGAACCTCAGACTTGTAACAATGTGATAATGTTTTATTTACAGTTTTTTAATCTTAGCCAGTTTCTCCCATGGATGAGAAAGTTAGGACTACTTCTTTGGAATTCACTAGCACATACCATTATCTATCATTCTAATAGCACTTAAACTGATGAATGATATGTTTATTATCTTTATATTACTGACTTCAAAGTCTTTCTCAAATTATTGATTTTTCATAAGGGAAATACAGTGAAGACATGAGTAGAGTGGTTTTCCATATGAAAAGTTGCAGATCATATCAATGCTGTGCATTGGAGCACAGGCTTGTGCTGCCGGATGAAGCAAAGACCTGAGTCAGTAAACTCCACCGGAAGAGAAGGTGCTAAAGTGACTACATCTACTTAGGTCAAGAAGCACTAAAGCCACATTCAGTATATAAATTGACAGCTAGGAAATATTAGTTGCAACTCACCACACCGAGAACATAGCTGCAACTCCTGAATCTAACTGGGCTTGTGCTGTTGCCATGCAATTGTGCTCCTTCATGCTGCTGGTCTGTGAGTCCCTGGCTTTTAAAGATCACTGCTTGTTTTCCAGTTTTTCTGTTTCTCTGTATGAGTGCTACTCTTAGTTCTTTAAGTGTCTAGCAAAGTTAGATTCATCAGATAGACTGGAAACTTTTCTACGTATCCCCCAACATGCTCTTTTCTTGCTCTGTCTTATATATTTAAAGTTGATGTTACTTACCTTAGTTTTTCTACTTGTGCTTTGCTTTTACCCATGATATCTCTTTCTGTTTGCATGTCATTTTGTACCTCTGATTTCTGTCTTGTACACCAGCCTCACGGTATTACTTTATGCTTTCGTAATTGCAGTCTAGTTTCTGTTTTCTGATGCGCTTCTTTCTCAGGCTTAAAGATAAGTCACGACATAGCCAAGGTGGTATCTATTGCTGTACCCCTAATTAAAGTCTCCTTTATCCCTCAGACTCTTGAAAAGATCAGTCTCTTGATCCCAAACTAAGTTAAAGGCTCTTTCTGCTTTAGGACAAGCTCAGTCCTTTCCCCATACTGTGGTATGTAAACCTCGCACCGTGATGTGGCTTTACTTACAGCTGTGACCAGTTTCTCTGCACTCGTTTCTCTAGCATGCCCAGCACCAGCTAGCACGGGCAGCAGCTGCCCTGCAGTGGGGTGACAGCAGAGTACTGACCATCCCCAGCAGCCACACACTAGCACACACAGATAGCTCCTTGCTGCACTGAGGAAGGATGGGTCCCCCTGTGGGGGTCCTGAGCATGGAGTCCATAGGAGATGTGAGATGAGCCCACAGCTACTGCCCCTGGCAAAGTATATCTCCTTGTCTAGCTGGAGCTGAGCTGAGCATATTTGACTGGGAGCAGGAATGGAATTAGTATTCATTCAGAAACATGAAATCCATGACAAGTTAGCTATTGCTACGTTTTTTCTTTTAAAATAATTTTTATGTTGGGAAGGATATTCAGAGAATAATGAATCAAAGAATTACAGAATGATTTGGGTTGGAAGGGACCTTAAAGACCATCCAGTTCCAACCCCCCTGCCATGGGCAGGGACACCCTCCACTAGACCAGGTTGCTCAAAGCCTCATCCAGCCTGGCCTTAAACACTTCCAGGGATGGGGCATCCACAGCTTCTCTGGGCAACCTTCTCCAGTGCCTCACCACCTTCTCCATGAAGAATTTCTTCCTGATATCCAATCTGAATCTCCCCACTTTCAATTTAAACCCATTGCCCCTTGTCCTGTCACTACAGGCCCTTGTAAAAAGTCCCTCCCAGCTTCGTTGTAGGGCCCTTCAGGTACTAGAAGGCTGCAATAAGGTCTCCCTGGAACCTTCTCTTCTCTGGGCTGAACAAGCCCAATTCTCTCAGCTTTTTTTTTTTTTTTTTTTAATGCTTTTTTAAGGGATAATTGTGCTGTCCAAAATGCACATTTTAGTCTTTTTTTTTTGTGCTTATCTTGATGTACTACAGTAGCTTCCTGTACCCAAGATGGTGTAAGCGCTTAGCAAGTTCATAAGTGCTGTGCTGAAAATGAGCGAACAAACAGAAATCGTAATTCTTGGGCTAGTCCCATTCTTATACAGAACATCAGAAACAATCAGTTGGCTGATACAATTTGTGGTCTATTCTAAATGAGTTGTTGTCTCTCTTTTTAGTGATTTGCCATTTCTTCTTTGACAGACTGTATTTAACATTTGGGCAAAAGAAGCTGGAAGAGAAAAATTTCAAACAATGACCTGACCTTTTCCTTATTATTCCACAATGAATACTGGTAGTAATCATTATTATTTTTCTTAATTGTTTTTAAAGAAATTCAGAAGAATTGTTAAAAACTGTTTGACATTTATCCAAAGAAGTGACTTGGTCACCTTTGTAAGTGACGTGGCCACCTTTGGGCACATTCTAGCTAACAGATGAGAAAAGAAAAAGGTCAAAATCACTGTTTGACTAATGCAGTAATGGAAGTCCCAGGACCTGAGTTGGTTTGGGGTTTTTGTTTGTTTGTTTTCTACGTATCCATTGTTGTAATATCAAAATAAAATGTTAATTAATACACATATTCTAGTCAAGGAGAAAAATAACTTTTAAATTGTATTAAAATGTTGAAAGAGTGTTCTTTAAATTTTAGAATCTGGCAGATTAACAGCATTAGATTAATACCTGGTTACAGTAATTGGATATTGGTAACAGTGTTGTTAGCAGAGAGATCCTATTAACTTGTTTATGGAGCTGCCTTACATGGCTAATCCAATTTGGAGCTTAGCATTAATTACAGCAATGCCGGAGATGAATGGATATTGGGTGCAGCACCTTTCTGCAGGGAAGATAGTTCTGATGGGACAGGGTTAGTTAAGTTGCACAGGTAAGAGAAATGTCTGAGTTTGAGAACAGCATAATCAGAAAAAGCTAATCTCTGTGGTCATAGTGCCTGGCAATCAGGATTGTCCATAGTTCGCTTCTGGAAAGAAGCAGGCTCCACAGGGCTGCCCTTTTTCCTGCCGCAAGGTGAAAGAGGAGGTGATTTATAATTTGCATCTACAAGAATGCAATGCAAAGGTTTGTTTGCACACTTTTATTCTGTGTTTGCATCTAGTGTGCTCTAGGTGTTTAGTTATCTATATGGGCAGAAGTATGTGCTGGCTCACAGAAGGTCTTGCCATTGAGTTGTGTGAATATAATAGTTTTGCTGAATTTGAGGACAGAAGGAAGAAAATGAGCCTCTTAGCAGATCACACATGAGACTTGTATACAAAACTTGCTTGACCTTGTGCTAAAAGTGCTAGACTGGGTGACATAAGTGAAATCAGGGCAAAATTAGGTCACCCACTTTGCAGTCCACTTAAATGTAAATTACTTGTGTTGATGAATGTGGGGTTACCTTGCTATCCACTTTTTTATCCATTTTTCTGTATCTATCTATAGTTTTCATGTTAATGAATATGGCTATAAGAGTGTTATTTAGTTTTTACGCAGGCAAGCCAAAATAGATGGGAGACTCTTGATCAAATACTATGAAGTGAAAGAATGTCTTAAACTATGATGTTGCACATGTGGGTTGAGTACTTGGGGTTTTTTGGATGAAAGTGGTGTTATGTTTCTTGCTTAGTGAATTTTTGCTCTTTTTTTTCTTCAGAGCTCTTTCTAGGTGAAAATTTACAGGAGACTGGTTATGAATTGAAAAGATTTTCTCATCATATTAAGTGAGGCAAAATTTTAAAAGATATTGCACTATCATTTTCCCTGAAAAGTCTAGGATGAACAGAAAGGTGTCAGTGATTAAAATTGCTTTTCTGTGTTCTGTGCATCTTTTAGTAATGAAAAAGTTCTTAGCCAATACCCACATTTAATGATTTTTGTAGCAGAATTTACCGCCTTGGGAAATGGTATAGCTTTTCACATACTGTATGCTTACAACGCTTACATGAAGTTGGTAGTAAATTGGTGTTGTTACAGCCTTTCCATTTTCTCCTTTATTTCTTTTATAACCTCTCCAAATGTGGCCTCTCACTCAAGTCCTCCACACAGATATACTTCCATCTAAAATGAGTGATCCATTTTTCTCCTGTACTTTTGCTGCAGCATCCCCTTACACTTAGTATTTCAGAGCTGACAGAATTGGGTATTCATGGAAAACATATGCAACATTCACCAGGCAAGGATTTCAAATTTCACAAGGTGAAATTAGAACACTTTTGAAGTCAGTGACAAAACTTCCTTCAACTACAGCAGGACCTAGATTTTATCCTCAATTTTTAGGCCCAAGTAAGCACTTCAGACATGAGATTACCCGCTTTGGAGTTCACAGTGAAAAAAAACTGACAGGGAAATAATGGCTGTTCTAGAAAAAGAGTCAGCAATTACATAACGATGAATTAAACACTGTGATGTGTATTCTTACCTGCTTGCCAAGGTCATATTATGCTTTCAGCTTCTAGGCCGGTACTAATCTATTACAGACCCATGCAATGGTATGTAACCTATTTTTACATCACAAAACGCAAAAGAAAGGGAAAAATGGTGTCATCCTGTTTCTGTCTATGTAGTGCTCATGTGGAGTGACCAGGTTGTTGGAAACAAAATCAGTTTTTGTCCTTTTATAGTCAGACAAGCCAGTTTAACGATTTTATGTAAATGTTGAGTGACACAGAAATGCAGGTTTCTTTCTCCCTGTCTTTTTTTTTTCTCTCCCTCCAAGACTGTTAAGCAAATGAAGCAGTCTGTCAAGTAAGCATGCACATTTCAACCGCCCATGCCAAGCTCTCACAGCATGAAAGCACAAGAACTGTTTAATTAAAGTTATCCAAGAAATCCCCAGACTAAAAAAATAGATAAATACACAACACTAATGTTGTTCTCTCCATTAATATCAGTGGAAGTTTGTGTTTATAGATATAGAAAGATACCGTCCTGCCACTGTATATAATGATCAGTTTGTATTCAGGACTTACAAAGATGTTTCATCTGACTAATCTCTTCCATTGTTCTTTTTGGAGAGCTGAAATATTTGTCAGAAGTCTTCAAAGTCTGATATACAATACTCGTAAAACTTTTGTTTATTAAATTGAACCAGTCAATACTATTTACTTCATGCTCTCCTGTTTTCCCTTTTAGACTTTGCTGTTGAACAGGGAGAAATAATGTGGTTTGAAATGAGATTGCAATGTATGGTGTAGTGGTAATAGTTACCCCGTTTCAATGGCATGGGCAAGCTCCTTTCCATCCAGGACAGAGGAGGCAAATAGTGATGCCTCCCTGCAGGGTACCTCTCAGCTTGTTAGCGAAGCTTGTTTGTTAGCACCTTTCTGTGAGGTGGTAACCACAACTCAGAGTGGATGTCCTTTCACGCATGTCCTTCTCAGGCAAGAACTAAGTGAATGAGATCTGTTCCTGTGATTTAGGTGGTACATCTTCTCATGAGCTGTCACAGTGACCTACACAAGCACCATCAGCAGCAATGATTTAAATGTCAACAAGATTAGGCAAGAAGTGAGCTTCATTCTGACCTTTTTGTTTGATACTGCAGATATACATACATAACACACCTATATGGATCAGAGTACCTTGGCTTTCAGTCACCTTGGCAAGTGGTCTTTGCACTGTGGTTGGTATGCCTAGAATATATGGGGGAAGACCACTTCTGAGGTGTAACATATGGGGGAAACCCCTTTTGGCTTGAAGACATATTGCTTGAAGTAGACATACCTTCTGTAATCTGTGTCACACAGGTGGTGTAGCTCAAAACTGATGGAGTCAGCACACAAATAGTGTCACAGGAACATCAAAAAAGAAAAAGCTAGAAAACTTTTTAAAGAAATAAAAGTCAATTTCAGGAACATAATTTTGGAGCTGATATATAAGAACCTGATAGACCACTCATGATGTCTTGAGTTTGGGATGTATTGCTTAGGTAAGGGGGAGTATAATAGATCATAAATGAGCTTGAAAAAATCTATCGTAGGTACTCAGCAGACAGTTGTGTTGGGTGTCATGTTGCTGTGCCTGTGTTTACAACAGTCCTTCATTAGGGAAGGCTGCAGCACATGTTATTCTCTTTTAAGGCATGCTGTGTATGAATCCCTACTTGTCTAGGTCTCAAAAATCAATATTTCTCTTTCCTTCCCATTATATCCTAATTGCAAATTTTGTGACAGTTCTCAAATTGATCATTCTCTATTTAAAATAGCATGAGAAGTGCATACATCTAAACAAAACAGTTATTTGAATATTTTCCTTCACTTTTATCTCTACTCTGAGGCATGTTGATGAAGACATACAGGCATTCTGTCAGAGGCAGTGTCTGGTCCTACAATTAATGATTACAGTAATCTCATTTTCACAGAAAAACTTGACAAAAATGAGTTGCCAGTTCAAACTTCAGCATGCCCCCTGTTGTGCCAGAGATGCTAGTCCCGTGTGTAGGTAAAATGAGGAACAGGGAAGAAGTGAATGCTTTTTTTTTTTAAATAATTCAGGAAGTCAGTGGTGCAGAAATTTCATAATGAAAGGCATGTATACTAGTACATGGATTCCCAAGTTCCCTTGCAATGCAGTTGAATTTCAGTTGACTTAAGGACTGGATTTAAGCTGCATTCCTATGCTGGACCTGCTGAGAGGAAAACAAGGTTGTTGACCATAAACTTGTCAATTGCTACTGTTCAGTGATGGTGAATAAACTGAATGCTTTTCCAAAGCACAAAAATACGATTTCATTCTCATTTAGCTTGAAAAGGTGGAAGAACTAATCTTCTTTAAGGCTCAGAAAAATATTTTCAAATACCTTTCCCCAACCCCAAAGCCAAAAACTCTTGAAACAAATCAAGATCTCTTTCAGAAGAGGAAGAGGCACTGTCATGTACCTGCTATCTGTAAAGATAAATCTCTACTGTTTTAATGGGACAATTATTTCAAAATAGAAATTGTGGCAAAAATCCTGAATGTTTTTTAGAAAGTTAATCTCCCTGAATATAGGGAGTCAAATAGCTTTTCATTTGCCTAATACGGAGGCTGGCACAAACTTTCCACCCCTCCCTACTTTATTCTGGGTATAATGATGGAGCCTCTGTTATGCCAGTGGGCCTCACTACATTAGGGGTCAGTCTCAAGTTGCATTAAAGAAGTTGCACGGACTTTGGTTACAGTTTCTCTTTAGTTTTGGTGATAATCACATAGATAAAATATAAGAGCAAATTTTACTATGACCTTAGACTGGTGATAATCACATAGATAAAATAAAAAATTACATTAGATTACATTTTAAACCTAATGGAGATAATATTCTAAAGTCACAGTTACAACACATAGTAAATGCGTTTAGTAATTATGGTTTGCAGAAGCAATTCCGCAGAAGGGCTGTTCAGCTTTCAATTTTAAAAATTTAGCAAAGTTTTGTCTAATGAACATTGAGAGAGACTGGGAAAAATGTCTGGTATTGGAGTCTAATTTGGGTTTATATCTTGGTTTCAGTTTCTGGGAGAGGGAAAGGACTCATGCCCTGGTTGGTGTTTGAGTCAAACCACATTCATATTTTCACGATTCAGGTGTTTCTGCAGAGTTTTTGCCTACAGATCTGGGTCATAGACTCCTCCTGTGTGGTGGAAGTTAAAGTAAAATTTTTGCTGTTTCAGAAAACTTCCTAGGGACCCTCCTTAACTACAAATGCCTTTCTGTGTACTAGGAAGATACATGTAAAGATGCAAAAGGTGATTTAAAAGAGAGCAAATATAGCATTCTCGTCTGTATTATGCCATTGTGATGGTGGTGTTGTGGGGTTTTTTTTTGTTGGTTTTTTTTTTTTTTTTTTTTTTTTTTATAATTTATGTCCTTTTGTTTATATATCTGTGGGGTTTTGGCAAAGAGACAGACTTTTTATTTTGCCAACAAACACTGGTTTAGCATTGCTGTGGTCTTGTTCCAGAACTGTTGATTCTAGAATAATAGTGGCAACAAATAATAATGATGCTGTGTTGGTCCAGATGTTTATCCTGAGGTTAAAATCATATCAACTGTGCAACCAGACATGATTTGTTTTGTCTTCTTCCTCCTAAAGGAACAACGTATTATAACAAGTCAGGATGGTGAGCGAAGGATGTTCTTAGCTACTCTCTTAACCCATTCAGCTGCCCTTTTGTGCATTCCTATAGCTTCATCTTGCAAACTGAGATCACACAAAAGAACTTCAGAAAGCCTTTATTTCATAAAACATTTAATGAATCTGAAATTAAATCCTTTTCTAGTAAGTCTTCATATCTGAATCCATGAGATGTAGCAGGCTAATTATTTTTTTTTCTCCTTAACTGCATTTGAGGTACAGGTAGCTTTCATTCAGAAGCCTGATACAGATCTCTGTATTTTTGGGTTTTAGAAGAATAAAAAAAAAAAAATCCCCCCAAACCGTCATTGCCCATTTACAAAACATGACTGAATTGCAATATTTGTCCAGAGAGAACATGGTTGGCAGCTGCCTGATGCTTAATTACTTTTTCAGCAGTTGACCGGCTAGTTCCATCTTGCAGAGAAAATGCCATTCCTCTTTGCATAAACCATCAGGAGAGCAGAATGCAGTAATGTAGTAATGTTGCTTTCCTTCTCCACCCCACCCACTGCCCCTGGAAAGTGGGTGCTACACAGAAAATCATCTTCTTCCCACTTGCATGAAGATCCCACTCCTTAAAGGTGCTGAATGGTGGTGAGTGGTAGCAACGTCCACGTGACATCAGCGAGGATTGCTGGCACAATGCGCTTGAGACATATTGAGAGGCACCTGATGTCATCTCCTGCAGGATAGGTCTAAGATGCATGAAGGATTAAATCTTTCTCACTAATTATAGCAATGGCATTTTTTTTCTCATGTTTCTGTTTTGTAGGCTGTAGGTTATGAGAGTGAAAACAAGCGAGATGTTTAAAGGAGCACCTAGCTGTCAGAACAGTGTCTTCCCTACCAAAATATCCTTGGTTTACTCTCCTAAGTAAATGGCATATTTAATTATAATTTACCCTTAAAATGGTGTGTGTGTGTGGGAAGGTAAAAAAAAATCTGCTAAAAAAAAAAAAAACCAAAACATTTTCCAAATTGAAGTGAATAAAAATTGTACTCTATTAAAATAGTTATACTTCTTTTTCTTCTTTTGTCCATTATGTCTTGTTTTTAAATATTTAGAATGACTTGAAATGTATATAGGCAGTCAAGAAACAACTATTCCTGCCATGTTTCGGGAAATTCAGGTACTGTGAGTTGGTACACAGGAAGCACATTAGATGCTATGTGTCTTGAAGTAGAGATCATTTAAAGACTGCAAATACGCATGTATCATGCTTTGTTTTTCTGAGTTGCACTTTGTCTTGCATTAGTAAGTAGATTTTGAATCAGGAAACACTTAAATGCATGTTTTCCCTTTTCATTAAGGGGTAAAAAAAGAAGAAAAAAGGATTGGTATATCATTCATTCTGTACAATACTGGCTATAGAACTTCCCAGAATCATTCCCCTGTAGCATGAAATAGCTTAGGATTGCAAAAATGTAGCTTCCCACCTAGGTTTAAAGAAAGCACAAACCCCTCACTTCTAGGAAGTGATGGATACTATGATATGGTTACCATGTAATAGTAGAAGGTGCTTTCTGGGGAAGTTTTTTTAGAGCTGGGAGGTTTTAGTCCATTCCTTTTAATAGCATTGTCAAAGTCTTTGGATATATATTGCATTAAAACATGAAACTTAATTGTGACAGTATTTCTTTAAATCAGTAACATATCAATGTGGTTTTTAGTGGTGTTCAAAAAGGGTGTACAAATGCTACGTTTGGTTTTTATGGAAGAGAACTTGGAAAATAAAAAACCTAACATAGACCTGTTAATATGATCTCCAGCATGAGTAACACTGGGTTATTCATGCAAATTGAATGTATCTGTATCTAGGAATAGAAATGAGTTAAGCTAGCTTAATTGTTCAAGTAGACTTGGAGCCAAGTGGATTGAGAGCAAAAAGGACAAAAAGTTCACTGAGCTTTCAAAAGTTCATCTCTAATAACCTGTAGTATTGCTGTTTTAAGGGTCTTCTCTAGAACGTCAATGATACTGAGTTTCCAACTTGTTTTTAAGAGAATACAGTTCAGTTACTGACTCCAGGACTTGTCTCAGGGAGGGAACCTGCTATGTTTTGGGGAGCTTCAGCACCAATATAGACTGGAATACATAAGTATTTTCAACTGCTTTTCACACCAAAGAGCAGTCTGGTTTACAAGCAGTAAATAAAAGGGAGATACATTAGATTTGCAATAGATAAATTAATCTGTTGTTAAGATACACTAGTGGAAATAAATTTTCCTTCAAGTCTTTTGAAACAGGCAGATTCTGCAAGACTGGTATCTCTGTAAACCTGTGCTACTTTTGTTCCACTTGTTGAATTTTCTTTGCTGATTGAGATTGTTTGTGCTACCTTGAAGACAAATGTCTTTTGGGCCTGAAGTATCTGACTCTGTGGAGAAAGAGCGGTTTCTCAAAAGAACAAAGTCTAGTTGTCATGTGTTGGGATTTCAGCTGCTGCCAACATTGCTTGAAGTGCTGTGGCCAGCAGCTGGATGGTGATCATCAGTCTGGGGTTTAAGGTCCTGTGCATCCAGCTTTCAGAATAACTCAGAGGCAGTCGTTCCACCTTTCCTTAAGAAATATCCCCCTGGATTCTTTCTGGGTTAACACATTCCCTGTAGGAAGAAGGGAGCGGTGAATAGGCAAGCAGGTTTCAGGTTGTGTTTCACACTTTGCATGCAGGGCCTGTAGTGGGAGCCTTTGCAGTGGTGGGTGCAGATCACAGCACCCTCAGAGCTGCCCAGGTTTGGGCCCATGCGGTCAGTGCTCCCTCAGAGGCTGTAGGATTGCTGCAGCAGCAATGGGTGGTGGCCAGCAGCTGACCTGCATCCCTCAAATGGCCGTGTGTCTCTCCCCCCTTCCAAAACTCTGTATCCTGCTTGGACCATGAAGCTTGTGTAGCACAGGGTTGTTCCTTCAGCTCTATATCCCATGCAGGAATGCCTTCCCCAAGGCTAAATTCTATATGCCTTCTGTTCCTGAGCAGAAACGAATACAGGGATAGTGGTGAATGCAGAGCAATATACCACATTAAACAATGCATTACTCCAAACTAGTGGAAAACAAGCTCCAGTACGAGGACAGTAAACTACTTTTCTTTGTCATCTGCCCAGGCTCATATAGTGAGCAAAGATCATAACGGCCTGAGTAAATTTACAGCACTGTTGTTGTTTGAGGATGAATAGAGATTTTATTTTACATGTGTGGAAATAATTCCCTAAATATATTCTCTCTATGGTTTTGGTATTTTAAAAATCCTCAATGAGTCCTAAGTGTCTTGTTTCTTAACCCAGTCCACAGCCACTCATGACAATCTGAATATTATCTCTGACACACTGAAACCCGCTGGTTTATCTATTTCTAAGGCAAGGTGTAGATGTTAGATGGTATTTAGGAGCAAAATTCACCATTCTCTCTTACTCCCTGTAACCTTGGTGTTTGATTAATGCAGTTAAAATGTGATCTTTCAGCCCTGGTATGACCTTAAATAGGTTCACAATTAATTTGCTGCTTCAGAAGAGGATTTTTTAAATTATTATTATTGTACATAAACTCAGGGTAGAATCCAGATGAAATAATTGGAGCATATTCACCCATTATAAAGAGCCACACAGACTACATGCACCAGATTGGGTAAAAAGGAAACGGCCAGTAAAATATTTCTGGGGAGCACCCCTGCGGTCCCGTTGACTAGGCTGATGTCCATAGCTATGAAATCCTTCAATCTGGTTTTTACTATTTTTGTAACTAAACAACTTGACTTTTCTGGCTTATGTGGCTGTTTCACATCTCAGCTATATTTCTGCCTTTTTGGAAATTTATATCTCCTGCAATTTCTTCCAAGAGAAAATTGATGTGATAAGGGGGTGGCTCCTTTGGCTTATCTTCAGCTCCTTTTGCCTATCCATGTATTTACAATTTTCAGAAGAAATGGCAAGTATCCAACTAGAGTAGTGGGGGTGATTTCCAGATTAGTTTTAACCCACTCCATAACATCTACAACCCTGGAGCTGAACGATCCTGTGTCACCAATTTCCCGTTTTCCACAACTGGCCATATGCAACAGGAATGTTTGTAAAAAGGTTTGTATTGTAGCTAACTTGGCTTCCTGATGCAGGGAGCATGTCAGAAAAATACATCAAAATGCTACCAAAGCACAGGTATTTCAGTGGCTGTTTCATTTGAACACCAGTGGCTAGCCCTAGAAAGAAATTGTAGGGTAAGCACAGGTGGCCCTTGAGCTATGGTAAGAGCCTCTTTACTCAGTGAAACTCTTACCTCCTTGTTCAGCATAGCCTTTGAAGGTGGTATCTGGTTAATATTCAAGAATCACCTCTTTCAGGCTCAGTAGTGATGCATCCCAACAAAGAAGTCAGGTAAAAACAACAGGAAGCCTGTGTGGATGAACAAGCTGCTCCAGGACAAACCCAAATACAAAAAGGAAGCCTACAGAGGATGGAAGCAAGGACAGGTAGCCTGGGAGGAATACAGAGAAACTGTCCAAGCAACCAGGGATCAGGTTAGGAAAGCTAGAGTCCTGATAGAATTAAATCTGGCCAGGGATGTCAAGGGCAACAAGAAGGGCTTCTATAGGTATGTCAGTGACAAAAGGAAGACTAGGGAAAATGTGGGCCCTCTCCAGAAGGAAACAGGAGACCTGGTTACTCAGGATATGGAGAAGACTGAGGTACTTAATGGCTGTTTGCCTCAGTCACCAGCAAGTGCTCAAGTCACACTGCCCAAGTCACAGAAGGCAGGGACTAGGAGAATGAGGAACCACCTGCTGTAGGAGAAGACCAGGTTTGAGACCATCTAAGGAACCTGAAGGAGCACAAATCCATGGGACAAGATGAGATACGTCCAGGGGTCCTGAGGGAGCTGGTGGATGAAGGTGCTAAAACACTATCCATCATATTTGAGAAGTTTTGGCAGTCTGGTGAAGTTCCCATTGACAGGGAAAGGAAAAACATAACCCTCAGTTTTAAAAAGGGAAAAAAGGAAGACCCAAGGAACTACAGGCCAGTCAGTCTCACCTCTGTGCCTGGCAAGATCATGGAACAGATCCTTCTGAAAAATGGTATGGCACATGGAGAATGAGGAGGTGATTGATGACAGCCAACATGGTTTCATTAGGAACAAATTGTGCCTGACAAAATTGGTGGCCTTCTACAATGGGGTTACAGTTTTGGTGGATAAGGGTAGAGTCTACCTGGACTTATACAAAGTGTTTGACACTGTCCCACACAACATCCTTGTCTCTATATAGGAGAGATATGGATTTGATGGATGGACAACTCGGTGGATAAGGAATTGGCTGGATGGTCGCACTGAAAGAGTGGTGGTCAATGGCTCAATGTCTGAGTGGACACCAGTGATGAGTGGCATTTCTCAGGGGTTGGTACTGGGACCAGCACTTGGAAGCATGGATTAGGGGACTGAGTACACCCTCAGCAAGTTTGCCGATGACACCAGGCTGTATGGTGCAATCAACACGCTGGAGGGAAGGGATGCCATTCAGAGGACAGGCTGGAGAGGTGGGCATGTGCCAACCTCATGGAGTTCAACAAGGCCAAGTGCAAGGTCCTGCACCTGGGTCAGGGCAATCCCAAGCAGAAATACAGGCTGGGCTGAGAATGGATTGAGAGCAGCCCTGAGGAGAAGGACTTGGGGGTACTGGTGGATGAAAAGCTCAACATGAGCCAGAAGGTCGAGGGAGGGGTTTCTTAATTTTTAAATATAAAACAAACAAACAAAAAACCACAACCCCTGCAAAATAATAATATATGATTTTTAATTATATTCTTTATTTTGGAAAAAGTCAAATTTTAAAAAGTTCTAATAACTGAGAAGTAGTAGCATTTCATTTTGGGTGAAGAGGAGGACTATTTCTTTTTTGACTTTTTTTGTGTTTCTCCTCCCTTCCACTACAATAATAAAGGAAAAAAGAAACCCAGACTGACCTAAAATCACACACACATTTTTTTATGTATTTTTCACTTCTACCATCAAAACAAATAATGTATTTGTTCAACTCTAGCTAATCCCATATTTCACAATGAGCCCTTGGGTACCTTTTCATAACCTTTGACTTTTCCACTTCAGTGTTCCTACTGAGAAGATTCAGAACAGTTTGTTTTTTAGCAGATGGGGTGTTACGGAGTCAGTTATGCTGGAAGAATATTTTGAAGACAAATTAACTGTGCAGCTGGGAGAAGAATACTGAAAGGAAGACTTTGAGAATGTACTGACGTATCCCCTTTCTTTTACTAAAGATGTGCATTCTCCTTTATTTCAGATGGATATCTCTTTTAAAGTTGAAAACAAACATTAATTTTTTTTTCTTTTCTTAGAGATACATTTTTAAATTACTTTGCAAAGCTGCAATTGTATGGAGCAGGGGGGTAGAGCATCTGAGAGAGTTGTAGCATTTGTTCTCACTCCTTAGACTTCCTTTGTAACCCATAGTAAATTACTTAATCTCAACACCTTTATCTTCTGTTTGTTAAAATGGGGATAATGTTCCCACACTTCACAGGAGGTAATATCTACAGATTTTTTTGAAATTCCCATATATTTGGCATTACAAAAATGCAAAGTATTCTTTCTTGATAGCAATTTAAATATGAGAGCAGCATTAAAATTTAGCGGTTTAACTTTTTCATTTATGAAGAGGAGCCTTCCTTGCAGAGATCTTATTCATCTTTAAGAGGATTTGCACTGGAGCGCCACCAGTACTGCAGAATATTTTCTTATGAGATTGATATTGGACAAAGAGTTACCTGACTTGGGTGGATTGGCATACAGCTAGGAACTCAGGTGCTGCTTCACTTACAGCAGAGACAGCATAAATACATTGGAACTTCGTGTAATTTTTGCACTGTCTGCAAAAATTTCTGTTTTGCATAGTCAAAGGTCAGCACATCAGTTTAGCAGAGAATCTCCAACGGTATTACAGACAAACAGATTAAGCCTTCTAATGTTTAGTTTTACCTTTACTCTTCCGGCTTAAATAAATGGTTGGGAAATAGGGAAATAAGGTTAAGATTTTATATTCACTTATAAGGTGGTCTTGGGACATACAAGGGTTATTCTGGTGTAACGTAGAATTTAAAATCAAGCTTTACTCTGTCATCTATAATTAGGTCCCTAGGACTGATAGAGTCCTGGTGCAGAGTAGTGTTTTGGCTTCATTTCATCATTATTTAAGATGGATGAATATCATGCCTTCCAGTAAAGACAGGGGTAGCTGTGAAAATGCATGACTGTAGCACAATAGATAGTGTCCTGTCCCCAGGAAGAGGCCAGCAGGTCTCTTGTTGCTTCTGCCCTTCAGTGAATGGTATGAACCTTGGATTTTTCCTTTTCTTTGTGTACCAAGTCACATCTCTCTTTCTGTCCCTTTGAATTTTGTAGTGTTTCTCACGCACTTGTTCCATTTCAAGAGAAAATGCACTAAGGGATCCAGTTTAGACTTTTCTGTCAACCAACAGTCAATAAACAGAAGGTTTGAACCGCTTCTTATAGGGAAAAGTTTAGCCTGCAATCCGTCACCTGCTACCAATAGGTTGTTACTGGAAAGATGCATATTTCTTTTTCTCCTGCTGTGTTTCTGCTGCTCCGCTTCACACTTCACTGGGTGTTGTGAGCTTGTCAGCTGTGTGCTGAGCTACTCACGGAATAAAAGCGCAATGGCATGTAGTTTATGAATGCTAACTGGCTTTATGCAGTAGAAATGGTGTGGTGTTCAGGTTGGCCGATATTTTAGTGCCTGCAGTCGTTTGTACGTAGTAGCAAAATGTCTTGTAACGCAGTATGATGTTCACAGTATTTTTAGGCAATTTTAGATGGCATATAAGTGTGTGGACAGGAGACTTCTTAACCTGGTGTGTAAGACAGCTAAAATCTGAGTGGGTCTTACGGACATAGGTCTTCAGTCATTTCACATGAGGAAATAGTTTGTGTGTATATTCATACAAGTTGTGGGTGCTAACTGAGAAAGCAATATCACATGCACTTCTGCATCTAATCACTAGGCTTCTGGCTCCTGAAGTCAGCTGCTGAGACTCAAAGGTAGTTAGCATGAAACTTGACCCTCTTAGGGTCTGTCACCAAACTACCACCCTCACATGTTGGCATGTGTTAAAATGTTGAAGCAGCAAGGTGGGTTTTGCTTTTAGGGTTGTGGATTGATGGAGGCTCACTTACAGCTCATCAGGAGTTTTGTGTGATCTGTACCAGGCTTTGATTATGAGCTAAGCACTGAATATGATACAGACAAAGATGCCATTATCCAAACTTAACCAGGTGTGCTTCATGCAAATTTTCACTGTAGTATATTGCATTTTAAACCATATAGTAATTCACATTAAGCTTAAAGCACATAATTGTACAAATGCTGGAAATGAAAGACTTCAAAAAAAACTATAATTGGAAAATATCACAGTAAAACAGGTATTAAAACTAAAGATGATCTTCCTATAACTTACAAGCTATGATAAAAAGGAAATATTGTGTCCCATCTGAAGTCAACTGTTTAATTAAAAATGCTAAAACTTACTTCATAGCATGTGATAAAACATCTCAAACTTCAAACTCAGTAGTGTATCTGCTTGAAGTAAAAGCAGTTTTATCTACTGAAAAAATATGGTAGGTATTGTGGAGTGGGGTTAGATTTTTATGCTATGTTATGTTGAGCAACTTGTGAACCTGGGAGGTCTGTTTTCCAAGTAATAAAACTCTTTCCTAGCCAGCACTTTTGATGATGTCTTAAGACCTGAGAGCCTTTGAATCTCACTAGCTCACTATGACTGAAGCAAGCATGAATGTTTTATAGTGTAGGTAAGCATCCGGTGCATGCTCAGTCTACTCGGAAAAAAATGTTGGGGGGCATGGCTTTTTGAGCAGCACACCTTTACTCGAGCTGCACGTTTGAAGCGTCAGCGATGGCAAACTTTCGTTTTTTCTGAATCAGTCTATCAAAGGAAATAGAAGAGTTTCACTGTGGGAAGGAGCTTTCCTGCTGATATCACCTAACAATGCACTTTCTGATTTCTGTAGCTTCAATGAGAAACAGCTACAATAATGCTGGCAACTGAGGGAGTGGTAAATGTACTTGCTCTTGAACATTAGCTCATCTGAAGAAAGTTTCAATAAGATCTTAAAAATGCTGTACCTCACAATTCTCCACTGTTTGCCCTTTTGTTTTTTAAGGCTTTCAAAAAATCCTTTTTTTTTTTTTTTTTCCTTAAATGTCTTAGGACACCTAGTGCTAATTCTGGCCCTAAATCACTTCCCAGTAGGAAACCTTCCTCTCTAAAATTATCAACAAATGCTGTACAGCGAAAGTACAGGATCCAACGAAGAGCTTTCCCTTTTATTTTATAAAAGCATGTATACAGTTGTGGGCATATGTGATCAGTGAGTTTTGACTTGGTTCTGTGCAAATTTAATTACTGGTCCATTCTAGTGTGATAGATTAATTATGGTATGGTTCAAGTTTTTTGTATAGTCTTCATTCCCAGTATATACTATGCTTGGCTACATGGGCAGGCAGTATAGGCTGAAATGGGACTAATAAGGAATTTCCACTGTAAAATATTCGTCAATTCGTCAATTCTCTATACGGGTGCATCAAAGAAGAAAAGAAACTCTGCTGGGTTAAGCCAACACGCTCACATATCAAACTCTGTGGTCTCTACCTGCCTGACTCTTTCTAGTGTTCATTTACATAGCAAAAACTTTCACTCACAATCAATTTGTACATGAATGCAGTCTTTCAATTATTTCTGTTGTGACTGGGGAGATTAGCTGTTAAGGCATAAATGAACAAAGATTAGAACATTGAGCAAAATGTGGGATTTGCCAGCAGAGGGAAAGTGTGGAAATAGGTATGTCTCTGGCCAAGTTTCACTCTTCTTAGAGTCATGAGGTTAATGACTATATGCTAGAGATTTGCTTTGGGTTACCAAAATTGCAAGCAAAAGTCTCAAGTGAAAGAAGGGTCAGAAAGGGAATCCTTTTCAAGCAAAGCTGCTCTTTTATTTCAATCAATGCCAGGGGAGACATCTTTGCTCGGTGGCTGGAATATATTATCCTTTTCAAAAGGCCAGATGAAAAAGATTCAATAGATAAGCTAATTTAAAATCAAAAGCTGTGTGATAATACATTAATCTCCCCTCGTCTGACACTATTCACACAGGAAAAAGAAAAATACACAGGCTAGGGCTGACCCAACATAGGGAATTTGACCTACCTGCAGAGGTTGCAAGGAGGGAGAAAGCCAGTATGTGCCTGAGGGCAAGATCGTCAGGGTAAGCTGTGAAGAAATTGAAGTCTTGAGTCACTGTCAGGTCCCACAGAACAGTTACAAACGTGTGTCAAATCTGCAGTTAAAAGAAGCACCATGAGGGTGCATGCCTTTATAGTTCTAAAATTAGCCTTCCCCAGACAGTGCTTTCCTTATTGATTGAAATTAATTTCTTCACGTCTACTTTCTTTCCTCTGGTCCTCAGTAAGGGAAATGGTGCGTATTGTGTGAAATGTTCACAGCCATCCTCATTGTATTGTTGGAATCACTTTTTATTGTTTCTCTCTTTTTGCGCGGTTTTCATTAAAATACAGATTTCTAAGATTTACGGACCACAACATACACCGTGTTTGCCACCTTTGGATGTAACCTGCACTGCGCTTGTCCCAAATACAATTGAAGCTCTATACCTGAATACCTGTCAGTTGACTAAATTGCACTACATGAAGGCAATTTGTGTCTCAAACCTGATTGGCTTAGAAATAAAGAAGTCAAACGAAAATCATGCAGGTCTGCTGAAGTTGCATCTATGATACAGTAATGTGTCTGGCTGGCATCACTTGAATTAATAGCCCACACGTGTCTCAGCTTCTGGGGAGTGCCGCCTTCTGGCTGCTGGCAGAAGGGATCTGAAAGCTGTATTATTTTAAAACATATAATACTGCTTTCTTGTTTCTCACAAAATAAAGTATATTTTTCTCTAGAATTTGGGCAGATTGCCCATATGATGAAAACACTTGTAATTTTTGATCTTGGCTTTCTAGCCTCCAGACTGAGAGGTGGGAAGGGCAGCTATGAAGATGACATTGGTGCAATGCTGTTGCTGTGAAGGGAGGATCAAGGACATGGTTTAGGTAGTTGGAGACAGATAAGTTGTGGAATCCTACTTCTGATTGTTTTTGATAAGTTACAATTTGCGTGTGCCATTGGGCACATGGTTTCTCATTCCTTGTCAGTTATTCCTAACATGGAATGGATGTAGCAGGAACTCTTTCCCAGGAGGTACAGCAGGTAAATAGGAGATCTCATTTTGAACATCTCTTTCTGTATTCTTTAAACAATGGCAGCTGTCTCTTGTTTCCTACCCATTTTTGATGAATATCTCTGCAGCTCAGGCTCAGCCACATTTGTAAAGCAGAATAGTAATTCCAAATTTAGTGCAAGCATTACAAAACACATGGCGTGTTTGTGACTCAGTAGCATTACACCTCAGATCTCCGATGCCGCTTTTCTCATAAAACCCTGACTTGCTTTTGTATGTAAGGTGAAACAATGAAGCTGTTACAGAAATAAATCACCTACGAAATGGGGTTTCCAGCAGTCAGCATCTAAGATTTTTTATGACCACAAGCAGCATTTAACACAATCAACTAAATTGCTTTAACTTCCGAAAACATGTTATCTCTTATGAATGCCTCAAACTCAATGGATCTTGTTTGTGCATTTATTTTCATAGTACGGATAAGAAACCCTTTCTTCCAAAAAGCAGATATTAGACTTTTTGCTCCTTGTCTTAATTTGACTGATAAATTAGTAGTCATAATCAAGTGTTTAACTGAGGCATATACCCAACTCCTGAATGCTGGCTGCCAAGAATTGGGATGAAATCCTGTCCAAGGTGATATACTTTTCTAAAGATATATAGCATGTAAAATGCAGTGGTAGTATATAGCATTAATCAGCATGTCACAGCTTCTGAAATGAGCTCCTGTCAGGGAGCATATATTGCAGCTCTGGCTGATAATGGTCTTGCTAATTTACGACCGACTACCATGTCTGTAATAATAAAAAATCTCCTCTCTCCTGTTCTTTTGATATTTTCCCATTGATGCATGTCATTTTTGAACAGGATACAACAGCTCTGTCATAACATATAATATCTCTGTTCCGTAAATGCAGAATATGCTATTATATAGAAGGAAAATGTTACACCATGCTGTGTAGGCAAGATAATACAAACAGCTTTGTATTGTTTGTTCTTGGGTAACAGAATCATTTATCCAGTCAACTCTTCCACTGCTCTGTTTTGAAAGAGTCTATTTAGAGAAACACACTTAAGGTTTACATCATTTAAAAACGAGCTTCTGACTTCAAGAGTGCAGAAAGTTTAGTTTCAAATCAGTAAATTGATCTGTTGGTAAAATCACCATTTTACAAATCACAAGTAACAGATTATAGTAAGGGTTTGTTGGTAGTGAATTGCTCTTGGAAAGAATCCTTAAACTACCTTGTTCTCAGTTTAGACTTACCATTTTATGAGTGGAGCCCTTTTTATTGGAGAAATAATTACATGAAGTCCTTTGACTAGTCTTTTTTTCTGAAAGTATAATTCATTATGTCTAAATAGAAGGTATTTAATATAGCTTATTCCTAGTAGGCTCTACTGCTTGTAATTTGAGTGCCAGCATTTTGGGTAGATATTAAGAAACAGAGTTTATTAGTTTCGTGAAGTCACTAACCAAGTATTTCACAATATATGAACATAGATATATGTATAGTGTGTATGTTTGCAGTGTGCAAGAAGAAAATTGCCATCCAAGTTGAACACTGCAAGATGGTTAGAAGAAGCTGAGATATAAACTATTGATGTACCTCATCTATTTTTAAGGGAAATCAAAGGGTAATCCCTTGGAATTCTTGCCCAAAGAACTGTGTTGATTTTGAAGGCTCTTTCAGCACTGCTGGGAGCGCAGTTGGAAGGGCTGGTGTTGCTCATATGCTATCCCGTGAAAATGCAGGGCAGCTCTGAAATTTGAGCATATTCAAATACTTTGCTTTCAGCCCTCAGGTTAAAAGGTTCCCTGAAGTGCACCAGCCAGTTCATGCCAACTTCTGCTGTCAGCTCAGGAGACCAAAAATATTCTTAATACTGACAAATTATAGCAAAGAATATTTCCATGTTGAATACTTGAATTTTCACAAGTCTGTGTAGTGCCTCACTACCTGTATATAACATTACAGTAAGTGTAAAGGTGGTAAGATGGCATGGTCACAAGAAGTTGTTACAGCCATAACAACAGCCATAATTTCCTGACCTTTCTGACCCACTTCATTGTAGCATTACTCTTTGTCAACGGCTTGACAAATGTCCTGCCCACTGGGTTGTGGGTACGTACCTGGAGGTTCAAATGCTTTTCTTTGCATCTTGCTTTTCTTCTCTGTTGTCAGAAAATGATTATCTGTTCTTTAACCTCCTGGGGAAGTCTCTGCGAACTACTTCCAGCCCGTGCCACAGAGAAGTGTCTTGTGTCGCTTCCCTGTACAACTGATGGGTGCAGTGATGCAGGGATGGGTATCCGTGCTGAAGTTGGTGCCCTCTGCAACATATCCCCATCTCAAAAAGCTCTACTGAGTATTTTGATCTCTCACTAGCATGGACTTCACAGGGAGATGGGATGAAGGGAAAATAAGGTCTTTCCAGAAAAAGGACGGACTCTGTTAGAGGTAAGATTCAAGGATTAATCAGTAGTTTCAATAAATCGCTGTCTGACATACAAGGCTATTTTTCTGTCCACCTACCTCACTGTGACATTTCCCATCAGTATGGTATTACGAAGCTATTTGAAAGTCATCAGAAATTTTAGGATGTAATCTATTAAACCAATCTAAAGAAGTCAAGAGTTTCCTAAAGTTCTCCTTCTGTCCAGAGCTCTTTATAATAATTCTGAATATCTTTGGGAAGTTAGACTTTTAAAACACAGAACACCAGTGTTTCTTATGTACCAGGTTGTGCATTTCCTGACCCGTATGTTGAATCATTGCATTGACTACTTGGCAACTACCATTTTCTAGTCCACTGATGACTTCATCTTTTAACTCCACAAATAAGATCAAAAAATGTTGAAAGAATTAGAGTAGTATTTTGTGATAAAATATCACCAGAGGGGTTTTTTGGTGTGGGTGGGTTTTTGTGGGTTTTTTTGGTTGTTTGTTTGTTTTAAAGAAAATAGAGAGGTAGGTATAGCAGTTACAAAGCATAAACAGCTTCTAAAGAAGGAAAATACAGGTTATATTTTTCTAATCAGAAGAGGAAAGCATAACAAAAAGTAAAGGTGGAGAGCTCAAGGCAGGTAAATTCAAAACTTTTAATGATAGTGATATGTTAATTCAGCAGTGACATAACCCACTTGACAAAATAGGGAAATCTCCAGTGTCTTGATGTCTTCACAGAGTGCTAGATGCCATTTCAAAATGTGTAGCAGTAATAGTCAGTTACTCATTGCATGTCTATTCTGCTACTCTCAGTGATGCTTAGGGTGACAGAGGGCTTGCATGAAACCTCTCACCATTTTCTTCTCTCTCTCTGTCATGAACTATGACAGTTGTGAGCAGACAAATCCTTCTTTCTCTCTCCAGTTAAATTCCAGGCAGCAGATTTGAGCAGGAAACAATTTTTATGTATCATTGCACTACACTGGTGCTGGGGGTTAACCCTAGTTGGCAGCTAAGCAACGCTTCTTGCTCACTTCCACACACTCCGCTCACAGCAGGACAGCAGAAGAGGAAAGGAAGAGTAAAAGCAATAAAATTTGTAGGTTGAGACAAAATGTGTGTAAGAAGTGACAGAGAAGTGGAAGAAAAGAGAAAGAAAACAAAACAAGTGAGGCAAAGCAATCACTATCTCCCTCAGATAGACCAATACCCAGCCAGTTTTTGAGAAAAACCCCTCCTCTCCCCGTTTTTGCTGAGCATAACATCATATGGCATAGGAAATCTATGGTTAGTTTGGGTCATCTGCCTGGTTACGTCCCCTGTCAAGTTCTTGCACACCTCCCAGTGGGGCAGAAGAGTGATAATCAGAGAAGGATTTGACACTGTGCAAACACTGTTCAGTAACAGCTAAAACATTAGTGTGTTATCAGCATTGTTCCACTTGCAAACCTAAAACAAAAAGTCACATGAAGAGTAGTTGATTTTGGTTTTTTTCTTTTTTCTTTTTTTCTTTTTTTTTTCCAGAAAAGTAGTGCAGTTAAAAAATTGGCTAGTAACATTGCAGTCCAATAAATCCAGTGCCCTGCAGGAAACTTAGGGTAGCTACAGTAGGTCAAAGTCAGCAGAGTGCAATGGTGACCTAGCCTGAAATGTCCTTTAGTTTATTGACCTTAATATGGGAGAGCTGAACTCAAGATAGTTAATTGGAAATGCTTCAAACCCTGGTGGTACTGCATTACTTGCTCTTGTGCAATGAACATTCTCAGCCTGAACAAAATCTCCTGTGAAAAAAGGTCTAATGAAACTGATATATTCTTGATGGGGAAGGTGGTGCTAGTGTTTTTTTTTATTGAGCCTTTTCTGGTGACATGTGAAACATAGTCATAGTTAAACATAGTCAAACATTAAGCTTCACTTGTTGCAGTAAAAGGTTCTGCTAGATGACCTGTGCTAGCACAAAGGTGATATTCTTGCAATGTTTCTTGCACATTTTTATTCCAAACATAGCATTTACTGCAGCCTTTGATTTTGTGGGTTTGTCTTTTTTTTTTAGTCTTTATGGATCATCAGGATTTTTTCATCTTTAGATATGTAAGGGAGAGACACCCACACTTATGCATCCTCTATGTCGTATGTTGGCCTAAGGTCAGCAAGAGATATTGTTTTTATAAGAGTCCCTGAAGGTGTCAGCATGAGGAACAAAATTCATTTTTCTACAGCTAGTATAAAACATAGCTCATGTCACAGTTGCTAGTAATACACGCAGAGACGCATACATATTTTTATACGTAATCATAACTTCAATGCAATTCATCCATAATGGCCGTAGGAAATGTAATGCTGGAAACATTATTCACAGGGGGCTGGCAGGCAAGGAGCCTCCTGAAGTTGGGTGGTTTGAAAGACTACTTCTATCTGAAATAAAACTTCCTAACTTCCTTTTATCAGTAGAAGAACTGTCCTCGTCAGCTTTTTCACTATATACCAAATTTCAATATGAAAATTAATAATTTCCTGTGTGAGGTATATGGACAAAAATGCCAGTGCATTTGTGGAATGTTCATGGTTTTTAACATGAAAGTTCTCATATAATAATGCTATATAAATGAAAGGCTGTTCCTACTCATAAAGAAAGATAAGAGTTAAGAAGGCTTGAGTATAAAAAACAGCAGATTACTTTTAAAGTTGTTTTAATTATGATGTAGAAAGCATACTGCGTAATGAAAGGAATTTACTGGAAATGCTGTAGGTTTCAAAGGCATTACACTTTTCTCCAGTAACCTATTCATAAAATTTAATAAGCTCATGAAACTCTCAAGGGGAAAAATAGATGTTGAGTAATGTCATTATAAAGAGGCTTCCAGAAGGTAAGCGTGGAACTGACTTCACTCGAACCAATGGAGAAGTGTCTTGAAGGTCTTTATTGAGACTACAGCGTGGAATGGCACTGTGTGGAAAGGAGGGTTGATAGACTGACTAGTGCATGATTTGACTGACTGCTATTCTGGTTTTGCTTTAGACTTCTCAGACAATCAGAGGTTGGATGATGCCTGTGAGTGGTCCAAGGAACAGGGATTAGGGTGACTTATTTCATGCAAGTTCTCTTTAAATGTGAAATCACACTCCTCTGTCTGCTTTGTAACCTTTTATTACAGGCTTGGCCTACATCAGAACCTGTTGCGAATGCCCCTAGCTCCTCCTTATTCAGCGTGCTGCATGGGGCATTTTTCCAGTAGTAAGTGTAAAGTTAAGACCCCCCCCTATAGAAGAGTAGCAAGGATGAACCAAGAGCTGTTCTTTCCTCACTGTGAGTTCCCAACATGAGGGTATTGCTGTTCTTACTCCCCTTGAATATGCAGCGCTGCCACCTCTTCCACCCTTTGCTGTGTTTCGCTTTGAAAGCTTCAGTCAGAACATTATGTAGTTACTCTTGGGCAAACCAGGAATAGGTAGGTGCCTTACAAGGAGACTGCTGTGACTGGTAAGACTATGGCATTTATAGGTGCCTCACATTGTTAAAGTTACAGCGTGACAAGGATTGACACCGTTTTTGTCATACTTCTGCTAGTGAGATTTTGGCAGCTGTACATTTAATTTGCAGACTTCAGGCTGTTTCTTGCTCAGTTTGTAGTGTCAGTGGAATCATGAAACCAGTTTCCAGGGTAGGCACCCTGAATGCTGTTTGTGGTCTGTGATGCAGTCATTGGAAAGTTAGATTAAAGATGTGCTAAGTCCTTTATTGGATTTGATCTCTCGTTCCCAAAGGAAGCGATGCATAGCCCTGCACTTTGTTTTGCTCTCTCTGCTGTATCCCACAGCTACTGATGAACACTCGGTTCATTGCTGGTTAAAAGTATGTGAAGGAAAATGCCTTAAAGCAAAATGTATTGATTCACAGTACAAGAATAAAATGCATGATAAGAAAGCACTGAAACTTTTTTTCTCTTAGAGTAAGGATTATGCGCAGAGGGAAGGATTCAGATCAGTGATTAGAAAAAGGAATTCATAGTAAATAAAACCAAGTTATAGTACAGCTCTTCAGAAACGTATACACAGAGTTTTCAAATTATGAGTGGGTTGCAGTGTTTCATCTTTGGATGAACAGGATGCCCAAAGGCAAATGCAGAGGCCAAACTCATAGTCACTTTTAAAAGGAATGGAAGATGAGTGGCAGACTCACCGTCCTTTTTCTTTAAAATATTCAAGCCTACTTTTTTTAAAGAACAGTGTCAGTGGAGCAACAAACTGGGAGCACCTTACCCAAGCCTATGAAATAGCCAGATGGTTACAGTGGGAGCTTCAACTCTCTCTGATCAAAAGGGGAGAACCTGAGTTTTACCTTCTGTGTAAGCCCCCTAACTATTGCAATGGAAAATAGCACCAACCAGTGTCATCTGTGACCATTTCACAGTCAAACCTCAAACACTAGCATCTGGTTTCAAACCATCCTGAATATGTGAATATGGCTTCAGTTAGTACCTAATTTTGGAAGTGAAAGTATGTTTCTACAAACAACCTAATAGATAAAAAACACTCACATTTTACTAGGTTCCAGAGTCCTCCGTTGAAGGAGAATAGATGTTCCTAAGCTAACGCCATGCTCTTCTTGTCCAGGCTCTTAGAGAGGCTGGGTATGATGCTGAAAGCTGATCAGACTAATCCTTGGTGGTGTCTGAAAGATAGGCATCCCTCGATAAGGAGCCTACAAGACATCTGTGCAGTTCAGTATTCTTTAAATTAGATTTCAAGGACTTCACTGAGGCTTACATTATACATGGAGAGTTGCAGCTCTGCCTGCTCCTTGTAAAGAACCAGACCTCCTCTGTCCTCCCTGTTTGAATGGCCTTGACAGGACTTCTGTGGAGTGGGTAAGTTACTGGACTGTTGAGACCTCAGAAGCTTGTGTGGCGCAACAAGATACTTCAAAGGCTTGAAACAGTCCTTTTTTGTAGCTGGCATTTTGCATTTTGAGCATCTTGGGTTTTGGTTGGGTTTTTTTGCCTCTTCCTAGCTCTTAGCTAAACAGTAGTTATGCAATTCCAGGCATGCTGTATATGTATTTTTTCTGTAAGCAAAAAGAAGTTTGTGAAAACCTGGAAGGATAGAAATGATTTTTTTTTCCTCAGCTGTAGTGCCTTGTGCTGGATTGTTTTGAACATTGTTTTGTTCTTAATAGATCAGTCCAAGACAATGGAGTGCCTTCATGCCAATAAAGATCAGCTGGTTTTGTCTTTCCTGCTTAAGACGTATGGAGTCTGAAAGGAGCTCTATACAGGGATCAATAGAGGACCATTAAGAAGACGAAAATACAGTCTAGAAGTGGCAGCAACATATTGGGACTTGAAAATCTCTTTTCTACTCCTGGCTCTGCCTGCAGCTGGGCAATTTACTTACTGTCTCTCTGCCTTACTTCCGTCACATTTAAAATTACTATGTTAGTGCTTTTGCAACAAGAATTACTATTAAGGTCATTCCTATGAATAACTCTGCACGGCATGAAGAAGTAGTGGGTTGTTTCATACCCAGCATTACAGCAGCGCAGGCAGTAGAGCTCCTTGCCTGCTGTTAAGCTAGGTACCACATCCAGGTCCAGGGGCTGCCATTGTCTGTGTAGAAATCGCTGACCTGCTCAGGGCAGTTTGGTATGTGTCCGTGTGGCACTGCATTGAAAGGGAAATGTTGAACAGGATGTACAGGATATTAATATGTGTATAAACAACTCCTTGGCTCTTCCAGATCAGTGGATCATAAGCATTTCATTTCCAGAGAAATAGGCATATTTTTAGTGGATGTCAATAGGTAAAGCTCAGTGGAGTCCAGGTGATTTACAACTACTGAATACTTGGCCCCATATTTTCTTCTGCCTAATCCTAATTAAATGTAAAGCAGTGCTTTGATTCTGTTTCCTCACTGAATGCTGACTGATGCTGCAGTGCCTTATCTCTGATTTTATTGCTACTGGCCTTTTCTGCCAGCAGCTCTTTTCGAGATAAATGTGGGGAATTTTTATTGACAGCTTATTTTAACAGATCTTATGATGAAGGATGTTTCTGTTGCAGAGGTAGAGAGCAGCTGTGAGATGTGTTTTACTGGCTATGATCCAATTTATCTAAGTTTTCCATCTTGCTGTGACTCATCAAGTACTATAAAAAGTAGATGTGAAATGGGCAGGGGAAAAAACCTAACCACACAAACCCACCTCAGAGTGAAAAGGCACTTTATGTCATGGTGTCATGCTTTAAAGCAGGCCAAGATGAGCAGACTCATTGCTTCTCTTTTAGGTAAAGCTGTGTATGTTGAAGTTCTTGTCTAAAATAGTGGATGAATTACCGTGTTGAGCCCAGGTGTGGATCTTGAGAAACGATTGCAGTCATAAAACCGAAGAAAGACAGCATTTGGAGTGCTTGTAGTATGTAATAGTTTACACGTGTACTCGATCTTCCTGCCTAGGAAATGTCACAGCACAAGTTTAGGCTATTGGCTTGTTTTACATAGATCTGTAGCATGAAGAGGCTGGCTCACCAGCTGTGGCTGATGGTGGGAGTCAACGCTTTGCTTTCCCACCTTTTGCCTTCTCCTCAGTGGCATGAAGGGAAAGGAGAAGGTTGTTTAAACGTACCAGCAGAAGAGTCATTGTTTTGCATTTGCAATGGATCAAGGATGGGAAAAAAAGGAACAGAAATAGGCCATTTTGGAAACTACACCCTTTGTGTGTACTGAGGCGGTTGTGGTGTCACAGGCAAGAGTAAACAGTATAAGAAAAATTGTCAGGGATTAACACTTTGACAGACTGTTTTGCTAGCTGAGTTCATATTAAATGATATTTTCAGCTTATAGTCTTCTTAAGAAACAAAGTAGTTGATAGTGCATAAAGTGTGTATGTATAAAATTTATATATACATACAGGTACATATATAAAAATATAAATTCTGTATGGAAGTATTACGGTTATATTACGCCTATATAATTTCTTAAGGGGTTTTGTATTCTGTATGGGTGATGCCAATCTTTATGAACTGCGCATATTACCCGGTGACTCATTTCTCGGTGGGGTGACATCCTGTGATTTGTTCCAGAGGAACCAACCCAGTGTCTAGTGGCATCATGAGAAAACATGAACATATACAGGCTTCATCTCAGTCTCTAAACAATTAAATTGGGTCTGTGCTTTCTAGCTGGAAAAGGTTGCTCTAGTGAAGGAAGCAAAGCAGATGAATGGTGTTTTATGAGTGGTATTTGCAATAGAATGGATAACTTTGAATAACTCATTTCTAATATCTGCCTTTTTTTTTTTTATGTTTTAAAAACTAAAGAGCCTCTTTTTTTTATTTGACCTAATATTATTTTCTTCATCGCCATTTTGTGTTAGCAGAAAACATGGTAGGAATCTGGAAAGACAATAGGCTTTTGATGAATTTCCAAAATTTAAAAATACACATCTTTTCAGGTTTTACGTTAAGTGATCCTAATTGCTCGTTTTAGGTATTAATTCAAAGACTATTCATTTTACTCCTGTTAGTTTTAGGTAAGTCTTTAGAGACTATGGTTATAAAAAAATATTTATTAAATATCTTAAAATTTCCGTTATTATTTTTAAAAAATGCAGTATGAGCAGCTTAAAAATTTCTTTTTTTTTTTTTTGTTTTTTTGTTTTCTTTGATCTAAAAGCTGTTTCCTTCCCACAGCAGTATCAGATGTCGCAATGTAAAGTGAAAACTGAAAAATGTATCAAGCTTTAAAAATAGATGCATGCAAACCCCAGTAATCAGGACAGTACTTTCTTTTGGATTACATTTTAAACTAGTATCTTCTGGAGTGTGTTAGCTCAGTATGTAGCATTTGGAAGTTAACACTGGTGATTAATGTCTGTGCTGGTTTTATTGTTCCAATTTTAGTGGCCTTTGGAAAGAAATAGGAGGTTGAATTGTTTTTGGTAGAAGTAGGATTAAAACAATTTTTAAGTTCTAAGGTTCTCATTCATTTCTAGATACTTCTGTTCATATCATGTTCCTGGGATTTTAGGGGGATTTTTTTGCTACTAAGTTAAATACTAACAAAACATATAGGATGGGTCAAGTTTCAGTTATTTTTTTAATCATCTCAGTAATGTGTCTTTCATTATTTTAGTCACAGCGGGATTTTTTGTTGTAATGATTGCACCATTAAACAGTGCTGTCTCACATAGTGAAACTCTTCTAGGGTTAACTAAACTAAGATAAGCCTTTTCTATGGTTAGTTATAATTTTATTTATTGAATTTATGGAGACACTTCACCTGGAAAATACTGTTTAAAGTTGCTTTGCCACACTTCATTCTTTTTAGTTGGTCATGGATAAGCTGAAGTGGGTAATAGTGAATGTGCTTAATTTTATGAAACCACAGTAAGGGCTTCTGATTAGTAACATGCAAGAAATAACGTCTTGAAGACAGAGAGTGGTAGTAATAGTCACTGTTTAATTTGTTGCTTGAAAGGTATTAAGTGATTTCCTCTGTGGAAGCAGAAATTTTTCTTAAGTTGATAGCTGGGACCCAACTTAGTGTCCTTCAGAGATTTATAAACTCGGGAAAGAAGTAATTGTCCTTTTTAAATATTTGAAGAGGTGACCCTTGAATTTGCAAGGTTTGTGAAGAAGTTGCTTAAGCATTGCTGTATGAGTGATTAATCCCCCAATTAATAACATTTAGACTCAAATGCCTTCTTATATTAGTAATGGCACTAAATGACCTTGACATATTTATACATAAAACAACTTACTATATATAGTGATGATATTAAGCAGTTTTTGCAATTTGCAATTAAATAGCTTAAAGAGGCTTGTAACCTTATTGACTGTTGAAGCATCAAAGATATTCTAGAGCATATTTTCCAACTTTCAGCAGTTATCCTCGAATGTATGTGTTCAGACTGCTTGTAACACAGAGTAGGCTTTAATTACAAAATATTCCTAGAATTCTCTGAGTTAGACTTAAATATAAGTGTTCCATAAAGGAAAAAAAGAGGCTCATGGTTTGTTTGTGTGGTCTTGAAAAATCATGTGTAATATATCGATTTCTGTAATCACCACTGAGAAAAGCTTCTAGTGAAAGCTTTCTGTACCTACTTCTTTACTGTATGGAAGCAGGTTTTTTTTAGGAGCCTCTTTAATTAGGCTGAACCCATACTTAATGGAAGAAAACTCTTCAGTAAAAATAGATACCTTTTAAAGTGTATTTGGAAATCTGGTAAGGGTACAGAAACATTTTTCAAACCTAATACTGAAATGCATTCAATATAACAATTTAGTTTCCCTGTTTCTGTTGATGATGATACTTGTACTCTGCTATATGACAAAATGTAAGATGTAGGTATTAGCAGCAGAATCTGGATCTAAGCAAGTGGAAAACATTGAGAGAATAAGAAACCTTACTAAATAGCACTTAGTGGAGGGCTAAATTGACAATACATTTTCTTCTTTAGTACTTGAATTTCAGTGGAAAGAAAAGTGTGGATAGAGTGTAACTAAGTATTTCACAAAAGGTAACATGTCAATCTGAAAGCTTTTTTTTTTTCCCCAGAGTGGGGATTTTTTAATCTTGCAATATTGCTTCCACTCAATTGACTATGAAATACTGCAATTCCTCAAAATCAGATCCATGGTTGAGACTCACCCTTGGCAGGGCTACACTGGCTATTATATTGGGCTTCAACTCAGGTAAGTTATCCACGTGGTTCCAGGTTCTGTTTAGTTGCTCTCATGATTCAAAGCATGAGCTCAGTTTTCTCAGGGTAACAGAGCTCTGCCATTTTGACTAATGAAATTGTAGCATTTTTTTAACCCACTGAGGGTTTGTTGTAGCTTTTAATTTTATTTGAATGAAGCTTTAAAGGAGGTGAAGGAAGGAGAAAGGACCAGAGAAATAAGCTTTCCTTTTGTTGCAGACCATCTTTATGGGGACTCCTGAGGTTCTGAGAAATGTCAAACTTCCTTTTCTTCAGCCATTCCTTCGGTATCTGAAAGGAGTTGCTCACAGCCATCTTCAACTCCAACGATATATTACGCACTATGTTCCATCACGTGTTGAGTGTTACTCATAAAAAAATCATAAGATTTTTTTAAAATATGCTTTTATACCACAAAGTACACATTCTGCTATTAAGTGAACTTTCAGAGAATGAACAGATTTCTTTGAGGTAATTAGGGGATTAGAAACTCGCCAGAAATAGATTTTGTTTGTTTGCCTGGTTGTTTATTTATAGGAGCCTAAGACTGTTCAGATAAGCTGCAGTTCCAGCCTTGGCATACGTCAACTTTTTAATTATTCTTCTTAGGTAAATGCTTTCTTAATCCCTTTTTGCTGTTCTGTATTCTCCATGTATTATTTCATGGTTGTAGAAATCTTACCATTTTTTCTCCCCAGCATAGTCTGTTTTTCAACCTTCCTCAGAATACCTTAAAATTTCACTCAGTCTTAATGAACAGTTTGGACTGGTTTCATAAAAGTGATAAATAATACATGGATCATTAATAAAGGGCTTTTCAGTCTTTCCCTCCTTGTCTTGGGAATAGTCCATGCTTTTTCCTGTAGATTATACGATCTACCCATTCATTCATGGTAAACTTAGAAGGGTATATGGACAAATGGAAGATGTGACTACCACCTCTCATAAAATCTAATCTTTAAAAAAAAAAAAAAAAAAAAAATTTAGCCTAACCAACTATGTCAGAAGGCTGTTAAAAGCAAAGAAAACTTTCCTTCCCTTGATGTCTCAAAATGCAAGATAATAGAATACCTGCATGGTATTGGTTTATGCATACCCAATTGGGAGATTTAAAAAGACATGAGTTGTGTCCTGGGTGTCTTTGACTTCAAAAGCACAATTCTCTTACTCCATTTCTTATCTGAAATTGTGAAGGAAAATATATGTTTGCTTATTAAAGTGCTCTTAGAATTAATTAATATTTGTCTATCATTTTCACAGTACAAAACACTATTTTAGGCTCAAATATTATTGGTATTTCATATTATCTTGTGATTCTTACTGTTTTCCATACTTTCACACCTCTGAGAATACAAAAATACAAGTTCTGTCACATACTGAAATTTCAGTCTCTATATATCTACTGACAGCATTGCAAGAAGAGTGAAAGTATTATTTTTAGCACAGGTTGCCATTGTCACAGGAAGAAACAGTTAACAGTCATTTGGATAAATTATCAGGATCTTAAGTTATTTTACTAGTCTTCAAATGCCCGCTTATTTTCTATTCTAATGTTTGACTGCAGCCAATATATCATTATGCTTTAAATCTCATGTGGGAAGACAAGAGGGGTGCATGCACAGGACAAACCCACTGAGCAACTGGCAGACTTGGGGGGTTTGCGGTCATGCATTTGTACAGAACTCTTATGGTTGAGGCTCTACAACCCATACACAAGCAGGGAGTGATTAGAGGGAATACAGTAGAAAAATGTGTTTATTGTTTTGTTATTTTTCTTCTTTTCTGAATTCTTCAGAAAGTTGAATAACTTCTGGGACCAAGCCCCAGGTTTGGTATACATCTTGAGCATGTGGTAAGAAGATTGGAGCAGTCCTAGAGATCGGTGTACTGGGTTGAATATCCAAATCTGCCAGTTCCCCATCCTTTATGCTGGTCTGCTTTGAATTATATTCAGGCTTATTTCACCCAGGTTATCAGGATCTGGTGTGGGTCAAAGTAACATGGGTTTCTTCTCCCAAAGAGACCACTGATTTGTGAAACCAGAGAGATACGCACACTTCTCCACATGGGTTTTTTCTTGTATCACAGCTGCTGATGCTTTATAGGTTGTTTTTCCACAGAATTTTTGTTTTTGCGTCTGTTTGGTCACTGACATGAGCCCCCACAGAACAAGGAGCACACAGTGTCTTTCTGTAAATAAGCAGTTCGGATCCTCCCATCTCACCCTGGGAGGAAAATTCTGGCTCCCCATGCACTGTCCAGGGAGGTTTCCTCTTATATACTCACTTTGTCCCTTAGTTTTGGGAGGAGGTGGACATGACTGTGGGCTGAGTTTTTGTCCTCCTCAATTTTCCCAGAGGCTAGTTCATAAAAGATTTCTAAAACTGGCAGAGTGACCCTGGGACCAAGGAGTTGATGATCATGGTGATCAGCTTCAAGCAAAGGAGACATCAGTGTTGTGACTTTTCTCCCACTTCAGTTTTCTGCCCTTGAGAGAATGTGGGTTTAGGTTTGGGGTTTTTTTTCTTTTTACCCCCAGAAAGGATTTTTCAATATATAATCATGATTCAAATCCCTCCAAATCCTTTGAGGACAATTTAGGTCGTTATAGCCCCTGTGATTTTAGCAGCTACTGAGAGGCATAGTAGTTAATTGGAGATGATTGGAGGCAATTTCCCTCAGTGTGACATTTTACTTTGCCGTGCACTGGTTGGAAATACAAGGTTTGATAGGAATTTCAACAAAATGGAGAGAGGAAGGTGCAAACAGGTTAAATATAACACCATTTTTAACAAATATTGTCCACTAGTTCTAAGGGCAGTTGTTTTGCCACTGAGATGCATAAGAATGCAGTATATATGCAGAGCGGTGGGTGGGACAACTGGGACTGCAGAGAACAGAGATCCTCTTCTGTGAAGCATCTTATTTATTAGTATGCAGATATTTTAATCTGAGGGCATCCAGAGGTTGCTTTAGCCATGATGAAATGTAGAAGAAGAAAAGGTTTCTCTGTGTTGAGAGTTTGATTCTTCCATTGCCTTTGGCCCTTGTTCTGAAAAATATAAAGTGCTTGGCATATTTTCATTTGCCATTAAGACAGCATGTACCTAAGGTTAAGTATGCAATTAAGTCTCCTCTAATAAATGTGCCCTTTGTCAACACATCCTTTTACTCTCTGGAATCTAATATAAGTATGTATTTTCCTAAAATTTGCAATAAATGACCTTCAACAGTTCAATAGATCAAATGCTGCTGCTTCTTCAAGCCAGTTAAACAGAATGTATTCGGTCAGCGAATGACCAGCTATGTAGTCATTTAGATCCTCAAAAGCATAACCAGTTACTAGAGATTCTGTGTTGTTCATGCTCTTTCTGCAAGATAACTATACAAAGGAGACAGTGAGCTGGATCTCCTGCCTGCAAGAGTGCCAGGAGTCAAATTCCCAGCTCAGGTGAAGTAGTGGGAACTATACTCATTGACACAAGCAGTGGAGCCGGCTCTGGCTCTGTGTGTTACTGTTTGTCTCTAACCTGTTTGTCATGTGGCTTTTACTGTAGTTTCCAGGTCTTGCACTAAAAATCCAGCTTAATTTCAAATCTTGTACAGTAAATATAAAATTGTTGATTCTAAAATGGTGTAGGCAACCCCATATTCCATATGCACGTGTTCTCTCTAGAAGCATGCTACACTCAAAAGAATAGTGAGATTCAAATTTCCACATCTAACTTGTAGGTATTTCTTTTTGAAGATTTTTGTTCATTTTAGTTTTGTACTAGAAAAAGTAAAACGTAAATGTGCATTGCTGGGATCACTGGCAATGGTGCGTATGAGTCTTAAACAGCATATATGCGTACATATAAGTTCAGCTGCTTTTAATGATGATCTTAAGGGTTAATATCTACGTTAGGCACCAGGCAGAATACTACCATGAAATAAATTATGAAAGCGGCAAGTACACCTTAAGTGTTTTGTTTTGTCAAAAAAAGAAAGTCTTTGGTCAAAAGCATGTAAACTTGGTGTAGTTGATATAGCTCATGAACAGTAATTATAGATAATTAGTCCCTTGAATATTTAGCATTGTGGTAACTAACAAAAAGGTCCTAATGCTTTGGAATGTGGCTAAAGAGTCTGAAACATATCTGGTGTATCCTAATAGACTCTGTCTCCGAGTGCAGTGAAAAGGTCGTGTTGTGATTGCTAATCCAAACTGCATTTCTTGCAGGCAAAGGGACTAGACTCTGAGTTGGTTCTTTTGAAGAATTCATCTTCTGAGCTGATGCCACATGACTGCAGATAGTAAAGCACTAGATCTTAAAGATAGATAAGACCATGCCGTGCTCTTGCATGAGGTTATAATTCCCTAGCTGCACTCATTTCATTATAGCCTGGAGAAAGGGAAAGCAGTGTGACAGAGCATGGCATCTTTCTAAACAACTACATCAGTAGAAACCCCCTGCAGAATTTTAAGTCATTCATCATCTTCCCACCCTCATCCCTCCTTGCTGTGCTGATAAAATACTTTGCATCCATTATTAAAACACATCTTTCTGTATTAGAATGGCCCTGCAGCCAAAGCTGTTCTCTGCTTCGTTATGTGAGGCCAGAAACTATACAAACTTATAATTTAATGTGTTTTCTGACAGTCTGGCGTTTTCATACTGCTTTTGGCAACTAACTTTCTTTTTTCCATTGTTCTTGTGAATCAAAAAACTGCCAGTTAAAATGAGGTGACATATTTGTTTGTGGTTTGCATAAAATTGAACCGAAAGACAGCACAAACTTCATTAAAAGTAAACACAAGACTGTAATAATGTGTGCCCAAAGCAAATCACCCGGTGTTAATTCTAACCCAATGTGAGATACAGACTTGGTAAAAATGTTGCCTGTGCCTTGCCACGTTGTATCCGGTATGCAACATCACCCTAAATATGTCTTAGATCAGTTAGCCTTAAGATTGGGTCCTATTTAAAGTGAATACGATACACAAGATTTATTTAGTTTTTGTGTGAATCTAAACAGAGTGGGCTGTAACGTGTGACCATCTGTCTAAAGGAAGGAGGAAAATTACATTAGAGGTGTCATATGTATTTTTAAGTCTTATCTGAGGCTTCTGATGGTATGAAACAACATATTAGGCTAGTATATAAATGAATCAATTGAAAGGGAGAGAGTACAAGGGTGGTCCTCAAGGACTAACCCAATATTTTCTTATATAAAGACTTGTTTACATAGCTAGTTTTCTTGTATCTGAAAGGCAAGACAAAAAGGTAAATCTCTGAATGTTGCTGAATTCTTCCCTGGAATGTTATTTGCCTGAGACAATAGGGGTTTTCGTACTCGGTTGCAGTGGTAATCTTAGAGCATAGACAGGCGTTGCAGGAAGGATTCTGGGTTCTGCTTTGGCATGTTTTGTACACCCCAGCTTTCAATATCTTCCTTTAGTGGGACTGGTTAAAGGCTTGTAATGACCTGCCATGAGCACAGTCAACTTGGACTTTCCAAAAACGTGATGCTGGCAGAGTTCTTTGCACTGGTATCATGGGTGTGCTTTGCTGATGTAGGGTGACTTCACCACTTCGGTTTTCTCTTAAGTGTCAGGAAATCCTCTCTGTTGCTGCTGGAAGCCCTGAGAATTAATGTAGTACAAATAAGGTTCTGTGTACCCATTTTTAAATGTTTCCTTTTATACTCATAAGGAGGGAGCAAGAGAGATTTACGAGTATAGATGCTTTTCAAAGGAGAGCTTGTGGGGGTGCTGGGCGTGGGGTGCGGAATGACTTAGCTGAAGTTCGGCAAGATAAATATCAGTGCCTTTTGAGAGTTTGAATACAAAGGATTAAAAACAACTTGCTATTTCATTCAAAGAATGAGCTAATGAAAGACCACAAGTCTACCTACCAGTAAATTCTCCATGCTTTTTCACTAACAAATTTCCAAATCCTTTGTTGCCACACTGTCACAAGGGTCTTATCCTGCTGCTATAAGTGTGTGGGGAATTCATAGAGCTAATTCCCATAACACTAAGAGGAATTTTGCATGAAAACCTTTCACAAGGAAGTTTCGTATGTATTTGAATGAAACTGCATTTTATCTTACCAGCAATCTACAGACTTGAATTTTCCTTAGTATTCTCTGACAGACCATGACAAAACACTTAACAGTGACACAATGACTTGTTCACAGCTGTTATAGTCTATTGTGCTGTATGGCGCAATTGGGGAATCTTTTAATCCGCTGCTCCACTCTGAGTAACATGGATTATTGTCATGCTACACCATGGCAGCGCTTCCTACAAGCGAACAGTTAAGCACCTGCGAATGTTCGAGAGGCTGCAACTCTGTACTGCACATATGTTACATAAAATGTATTGTAGCAGCTACTGGTAGACACTAGATAAAAAACTTCAGAATTGTCCAGGGACTGCCCTTGCACACCAGTAGCCTCAAAAACTCTGTTTTTTCTTGTGGGAGACTGCCAAAGAGACATGCTCCCCTGAGATTGCAATACTTAGCTGAAACAGGCATCAGTTTTATTTGGATGCTGAAGATCCTCGAATGTGTTATGCTGTGGAAATATGCATTTCCCCTTGGTGATGATTTTGACCCTAGCCAATTCCAAGTCAGACACCTGAGATTTTGTGAATTGGAAGTCATCTTCAGTGTATTATAGCTATTTTTATATATGAAGGTGTGTAAAAATCTATTTAGCCTAAAATTAACTGGGGGCCATCCTTGAGATTTGCCATTTGCTCAGGGGAATGTCAGGTTCCACCACCTATATAACTGACTCTAGATACAGAACAGGATGTAACTAGTGGAAACCACTGATACTTCCAGCTTATCATTACTAGCTTTCAAATTTACATATTTAAATACAAATTAAATACAAATTACATCGCCTCATATAGAAAGAAAAAAATTAAGAATGCTATGATAAAAGAGCAGTGTTGAGTGACCCAGAGCCCCATGTAACAAGAGTAAACAAGGGATCCTGTTACTTCAGAACATTCGAGAATATGGAAGAAAGGAGAAATGCAGGGAGTCCTGGGACACTCTTTTTCCCTGGCCTATAGTGCACAGAATTGTTGATATGTTGTGGGAGAAATATTAAACAGAGGCCTGGGCCTCTTATCATGTGTTGGGCGTCTCTTAGGGTGTCTTAGCATTGGCAGAGGGTTCCAAAAGTCTCTGGAACAGATGCAGGCAGTCAGGCGCTTGGAGTTTTCTGGGAAGGTGGCATTCAGACAACAGCTTAGGGGTAAATAATTTAATATATAGAAGCACAAGTTTTGTGACCATCTACTTGGTGGCATCATTAACTTCCAGCATCAAATGTCTTTGGTAAATGATTAAACAACAAAGCAAAGAGGCAAGTGTATTTTGCTGGTATGTATTTCCAGATTTGAATAATTCAATAATCTTGACATGGAAGATAAAAATATACAGCTTGTATGTCTCACACAGATTTGGAAACTCTGATGTGCAGCAGCTTTCAAAAGAAGCATGTTAGAAATTGAGAAGCTTATTCAAAGCTTAGTCTGCCAACTGAATCTGCAGTAGGCAGGAATTTCACAGGGGCAGCTTGTTTTGCTAAGTATCCTGATGCTGCTTTTTTTCTGGAGTGGAAATAACCGAGACTAGATTCCCCACACACACCCACCCCCGCCATATTTTTGAGCTTCAAATGGGAACAGAAAATGCGAAGGAGTACAGAATTATGTATTCTCTTAGGGTAATAGGACTTACATACATAGAAAGAATGTGTACATGGTACATGTAAACAGATGCTGTTATATGTGAGCCTACAACATCAGAGCTTTTCCCTAGCACCCAGAAATGAACTGTCACAAGCACTCAAAAGTGCCTTGAGTTCAAAGACAACTGTGTACAGTGAGATATATGTACTTCATGCTGCACAATACATATAGAATCATAGAATCATTGAGGTTGGAAAATATTTTTAAGATCATCGAGTCCATCAGTAGCTCTGTTGAATAAATAAAGACATTCATCAGCTCCGTGGAGTTCAGTTTGAAAATTTCCCAGAGCTGAGGGCCTTTCTCTGTCACACTCAGCCGACTATCAGCAGGTGTCTTTGCTAAGAGTCCCTCCTTCTCCCTGCCAAAGCGATGTCCTTCTCCTGAAAACAACACCTTTCCCTCTTCAATAAGCACACATGAGCCCAGAGGACAGTAATAGGTTCATCAGCCTGACCTCCTCTGAAGGATCACAGCTAACCTGATTCAGCACAAATATTTGCTAAGTTAATTAGACTTCTTATTTAATCTCAGAGTAAGTTGAAGTAGGGTTTGTGTTGATTCTTATAATATTTAAATGGATGTACGGGTTCTTGCTTCTTCTTACACTTTCTGGTTTTGTCACTGTGAAGCCACCTGGTAAAAAATTGACTTTTCATTCAATTATTCACTTATTTCATATGATCCTCTTATAGATTGATGTATGGACTATGCTATATTTCTGGAATGAGTAAGTAGCTTTGTCTACCTGAGCCCATGTTGGGTGAATCCCATGGGGCATTTTTGTAGTAGAGAAATAGTTATTGGAAATTGTTCATAAATCTTTCACAGTTTCTGTTTCATTTTGGTAGCATCTGAGCTGAGCTGATCAATAACAGAGTCTGTCGTTTCACTTGTGCTTCCTGGCCCCTTTAGGAAAATACAATGTTGTTAAAATCAAAAAAGAACATACTACTACAACTTATATCACTCCCAGTGTAGCAGGTTAGAAAATTGAGATTTCTCTCAAAATGGTTTTCAGATTATCTCCTAAAGATTACCTCGTTAAAGTTTTGTTAGAGTTTACACTTTCAAACATTTTTATATCTGTGCGATTGAAAGTGGAACATGTTTTTTCTTGTCTCCTTGGAGACCTTGAAATTGAGATGATGTGTATTTTAACCTGTAATATAAGTAAACTTAAAAAATAACATAAAAATCTGTCCCTGCTCTGCTGATGGCTCATAAGCCTACTACAGCAACAGTCCTGTAATAGTCTGACACATGGAAGTTTTAGGGGATTTTTTTCTCCCACCCTTTTAGTTTTTTATTCATATAGAAATATTATCAAGTTCATTCACTGAGGGTGTGTTGATCTTAGGAATGACTAAATCTGTGAGACAATGATAGTTTTACCAGCAAAAGTCAACTCCATCTCTTCTATGGCTTAGTCTTCTATGGTTTTTTCCATCTCCACTGCCTATTCCCCCACCTCACCCAACTTTGTGGCAGGGGGGGAAAGCACATCTGGTTCCCAAGTTCTGCCTTGCTCATAGCTACGTTAGTTCACAGCCCACTTACAGTTACTAATGTTGAATGGCTGACTTACATTTTTCATACACGTGGCTTAACACCGAACACTTCTTTTCTCTATTTTATAAAGGTTCTGAACTGCTCCAAAGTAAAAGTCAAGGGTAATTGTTCTGTAAGTGTTTCTGAGCAGACCAGAGCAAAAAAATGATCGTTGTATGTGATCAAAGTTTTGGATCAAGACTTTTGTCTATCAGCTCTTATTTACAGGTACAGAGATATTTGAACAAAAGTATTTCTTACCTCCTTAAACATGCGTACTATGTTCGCCACTCCTGCCTCGCACATTCTGACCATTTTTAGGTGAGCTTTTTCCCTGGAAGGTTAATTCATCGGGTAGTCAGTTGCTGACAGCTCTGTTAAGAAATAATCTGAGTCAGTATTAGTATAATAATCATCAGTAAGATAATCAAGGAAGATTTGTGATTTATGCCTTACAACTGACTACATTGGCTATTTCTTAAACAGAAACAGCTACAATATAAACAATATGCTGCATAATCCACCATCTGAGATAAATATACACACACACGTTTTGTATATATATATATAAAATATTTTTCTTGGCAAATGATAGATGCTATATGTCTCCCTTTACCAGAACATTGAATATTTGTTTTCTCACTTGAGAAAATATATCCAGAAATTTTAGACATTTGTAATCAGAATCAAGAGAGAAAGATTGAAGGTCATACTGGAAATACTATAATTTTGACTTCTTATTTTAGAAGTAGAAACACTTGATGTGGGCAATTTTCGAAGTGCTCAGAGGAATGTCATATCTTATCATTTAACAGAATTTGTTGACAATCTGTGTCTCCCAGTTCTCTTTCAAAAATCCTCCTCCTTATGCTGTACAAGGAGAAATATATATAGTGCCTTTTATCAGTGGAAAAGTGATTGATTCCATTCTGTACTTATTATTTAACCTGTGCAAAAATAATCAGGATGCATCTCTGCCTTGTTTTACAGTATTCTGAGCTTGAGACATGAATTATTGTTGTATGTGTATAATTGCAAAGCTGGGAATCAGCTTCCTTTGCACCCTTTGGCAGATCAGCTCACTAGCAATACTGTGAATGTGGTCATTTTGCAATCCTGTCTTTCTGGCAAGCCATGTATGACACTGCATGACACTATCTGAGGAACTCACTTTTTAAAAATCTCTTACGTTTACAAGATTCTTGGCAAAGTATTATGGAATACTAAAAATTCACTTTGGGAATGAAGGTCAAAATTCTTTTAATGATATTATGGTATTTCCTAAAACAATCTACTCTAGGTTAGACATAGAGTGAAAGTAATTTTCATCCACAAAAATTAATGATTAGTTTTGATTTTTATTCTTTCAAAACCAACTATGCAGATTGAAAATCTGTTTGAATCAACTGTTACATGTGTCTGGGAGTGATGTGAAATATTGGCAAATCCACTGCAATTACCAGATTTACAGCAATTGTGTCTTTATATTATGTAAATATATTATTTTATAATTATTCTTTTATAAATATTCAGCTGCTTTTAACAGTCAGTTGCTATTTCTAAAGGAAAATAATATTTTCAGGGATTGCTGTACATAGTGCTTGTGTTAATCTTAACACTTCTGTTACTGACAGGATTTCTAATGTGATGCCATGGAACTCTTGAGTTCTTGATTTTGTTTTCCTCTAAATTTGCATAAGTTCTTACTTGACAGTGGGTCTTGATCTGAAAAGGCAAATGAGTAAAAGTAATCTACAGCATTGGTAACTTTACTGTCTTGAGTCAAGTCGATCTTCAAGCTGCCGCTTGTCATTTACAGATATCTTCTGAGTATGGATATTGTCTAGCATAAACTGGCATTAATATATTGGTATTTTTCTGCAGAATATGATGTCATTGTTTATCTAACCATGTCTAGTGTCGGCTGTAAATAGCTAAGATTGTGATTAGGTGCTGGGGATGAAGGACTGAATTTGAGCCTGGGCAGAAGGTGAGAGTGGGGGAAGGTGGTTTGGTTTTTGTCTTTTTCTCACCATTCCAATCTATTTTAATTGCCAATACATTAAATTATTTTTCCCCACATTCCATCTGGTATGGCCATGATGGTAATTGTTAAATGACCTTCCTGACCTTATCCCAACCCATGAACTTTTTTTATCTTATTTTCTCCCCCTGCCCTGTTGAGGAGAGAGAGTGAGAGAGAAGCTGGGTGGGCATCTGGAGTCCAGCTAAGGTCAACCTTCCATAGTCAAAGAAAATGAAGATCTAACATCAAGTCTGAAAAACATTTAACTCCATAGTAAGCCCAGCAAACAGACCTTTCTCTACAGAGGCAACGTTTGATCTCAAAACAGTTGTTCCACCAGTGTATTAGTTAAAGTTCCTCACAGGAGATGAGAGAACAGGAGTTGTCAGTATTCAGACTACCCAAGCTTGTGTTTTTTCAGTTCTTGACATCCTGTCACTAAATTGACAAGAATAAATTTCCTTTCAAATTGTGAAATCCGTTTAAACCATAGGCTACATTAAGGTAATATTTAGGTAATTACATTAATTCAGCAGTTTACCAAAATGAAAACATGTCCCCTTAATTCATCCATTCTTTATCTCATGACTGTAACTAGTTACAAATTGTTTTCTTACCTATTACAACTTTTTTATTATCAACAGCATTAGATGTATGTGATATTTTACTTATACAGTAGCTAGTATTGTTCCATATTTCTAGTTATTGTATCAATTTGAGATGAAATGGAAGATACTAGAAACAGTAAGTTTTATCCCTAAGCAGTTACAAGTTTTGAGAGATTTTTCACCTGTAAATGCATGTGTCATGGGAATACTGAACCTAATTCCCCATGTGTATAAGCATTTTCTGGCTTTGTAGGTTTGACCAAATAAAAGCTACCACCTTCAATACTAATCAGCATGATCAAGCAATTAAAATTTAGCAGTGAGAAGTACTAGTTCAGGCCAATAATTAAACAAGTTTTCTGTCTCATTTGGTAGCAGTTTATGGACTTAGGCTGCTCTTGAAACAGGTTGGTTGATACTAGCTTTTGGATTTACGAAATGCTGAAACACAGATTTACTCCTTTTACTCATATACAGGAAAATAAATGGCCTTCTTCCAATCTAACTTTTAACTGACAACTTCTGAATAGTGTCTGGGTTGGTGTGGTTTTTTTCCAAGTTGCCTTTTTCAGTCCTACATGTGCCTGAAATATTTTTTTTCATGTCTCTGTGGGTTTACAGGATTGACCTCTGCCTGTAGATTTTCCCCTCAGCTCTTTGTGATCCTGGCATGCCAATGGACTGGATTCCTAAAGTGCAAATGAATTCAATCCTTCATGCTTTATAAAAGCAGCTGGGTTGGGTACAGTCCACTTAGTAGTTTCATGTATTTTGTTAGCCACAGGAAGTTTCTGGTACAAATGGCAACATTTGTCTTCCCCTGAACTGGTTGTTTTAGTTTCCAGTTGTTGTGTTTAGTTACCAGAGAGAGTAAAAACGCTTGTTATTCCATCTGCATGGCTAGGACTGTGTAAATAAACAGTAACAATACTAACAGTCTGGAATCCCTAAGAAGTTCATGATCTTTCTGGATCAGCTAGCAAATAATGCTTGCTTACAGCTATCACGAGCAGGCTGTAAGTGCATACCAAAGCAAACTATACCTTGGGTGCCTGAGACCTTTTTCTCCTTTCTGAAGCTGATTAAATAATGTAAATGCATGCATACATACATAATAAGTATCTGCCTGGTCAGACTGCCAGAAATAAACACATTCATCACTATTGCTAGGGACTTGTTGTGTCACACAAATGTGTCGTCTAAGTCTGATACAGTGGTAGTCCTGTGACAGATTTAACAAGATTAGATGACCTCCAAAAAAAGCTTTGCAAAGCATTACAGATAATGCTATGCAAATTGACAAGCAGCACAGACAAAAAGCTTAATAATTACTCCTTCTTCCTTTTAAAACATTTTTCTCTTTTGGAGGTCAAGCCAGGTTAATTTATAGGGTCCGAAAGTGTCTGTTACACATACTGTGGTCATTTTTCAGAAAACGAAGGAGAAAACCCGAACACTTTAAATTAAGAAAAGTGATCAGTGCAGATTATGTTAAGAGGTCTTCTCTGAGCCTCAAAGGTCAGGGAATTTCAGTTCACAATTGGACAAGCTCCAACAAAACCAGCACACAGAGTTCATGTGTCCCTGCTGGGTTAGAAAATTATTTAAAAGAACCAAAAAATCCCCAACAACCCATTGAAAAATAATTGCTCCAGCAGTGATACAGTCCTGTTTTGAAGGATTTTTTCTGGATAAACTCATTTTTTCTGGTCATCTAATTTATAGGTCATAGTTCCCATAGCCCTGTCTCATGAGTGCTTTCACACAGCATAACTTTTCTCATCAGAGCACTTCATTCTATTGAGGTGTTTGCAGCATTGTGCCCGTTGGGTTGAACTTGAATCACTTATTAAAACTTTACTGAAAAATCTAAGCCCTTGACCCTACAGAAAATGAAGGGATTAACTTTGGGTGCTTTCAGTAGTCCTACCAGCTTCAAATTATTAGTTGTATGTGAGTTTCAAAATTTTTTAGGGAACTGCCTTTAGTCCTACACCATAATCTTAAAAGGATCCGTACTACAGCAACCACTGCTTGTGTAGATGGACTTGAGCTTGTTTGGTAATTGGTTACACTTCACAGGATGAGCATGCATTGTGAATCCACTGCAGAATATGGAAAACTGAAGTGTTTTTGTTAAACGAGGACACAGGCATGGTCATACTGTGCAGTACAGGAATGAAGGGGTAGCCAGGTGCTGTTGAGTTTTCAGTTTGGATAGGGATTTCACTTTTGAAACCCATCTTCTAATCATCCCCACCCACCTCCTAGACTGAACTCTGAGCATGCTGACTAGATTCCTGCCAAGTGGACTGAATGCCCTGCCAGCTGAAACTCACAGGCTCAACACAGCTCCAAGTTAACATCCACCCAAAGCATGGGAAGTGTGGACACTGTCAACCATGTCACTCCTCGGGTTGGCACTTGCTGTGCCTTGATGCTGGCTAATGTGGGCTATTCTCTGAGATGCCTTGGGAGCTAGAAACAGTGCAGTGGAAGACGTGCCTGTGTGGCTAAGCTGTCCTTCATAGCAAGGGCTTATTAGCATTGTTGTATTGGCCATCTGTAAGGCTTTCCAGGGTCAGTCATATGTAGTACTGACCATGCTGTGAAGCATGTCACATTGTGGCTTTCTAGACCATGACTAACTATGTAGGGCAGGTGAGCACGTACATTTCTAAATGTCTAAGGCAAAAGATTTCTCACCAGCCTGAAAAAGACAGTCAATAGTCAGCTCAGATTCAAATTTAGTAGTGGTTTGAGAGAAAATTCTCCTATGACATTTTGAGAACTTGAAGCCTCCTTTGAAAATGAGACACTGGTGTCATTGGGGCAGTTTTGAAAAACACCTCCATGGAAGTAGAATGAGCAATAGAGATGTTGATAAATTAAAAGAGAGCTACCAGTGCATTTTATGTAAGAGTTTCAGTGCAGATTTGTGGAAGGCAAAAGTACTTGTAATGTCATGTAGGTGAATGACTGGTTTAAATTATTAAATTCTGTTAACTTTCATGTAATGTTTGACACAACTCTGAAATCTGTTTTTCAGGATTTTCATTAAAGATTAACAGCCCTGGGTCAGAACTACTTTCCCAGCTTCACCATAGTAATAAAAGGTGAGCAAAACCCAAACAATAAAGTCATGGTCCTTCTAAGAAAGTGAAGAATTTTGGTCAACGGACCTCTAAAGAAGTAGTGTTAGTTGACAACATCAGTATGGATCTGACTGTAGGGCAAAAGAGGATCTGATATTACACAAGAGCTAGCTCTCACGGGCTTTTTAAGGTTAGTGCAGTTTTATTTATTTTTTTATTCAAATCATAGCTCAGTTCCCAGACTGTTGATATTTTGCTGTTGTTAATCACAGCCAAACTTTGAAGTCACAAGCAAACCATGACAAATGAGTTGAGTCAGTGGAAGGTAGCAGAGCCCTAGCTGATACTGGGACATCATTGCTCTAGGCAGATATTGCACAAACATGTTGCAGGAACATGTAGCTCAAGTAGAGAATGGGAGAAGGCAAAGGAGCAAGGGGAAGTGTTGTGTTTCATGTCACAAAAAAGATGGTGTTAAAGTAAGACAGAATCTCCTCATCTTTTCACTCATAGTCTACAACCCTAGCCACTTGGCTTTTTTGCTTCTGGGTTTTATTTTTATGCTTTGGTTGTTTTTTAATGCAAGATCTGAAAGGAGGGTAAAGAACTGTCTGTAAACCACTGTGGAGGTTTCAGTGTTGTGCTGTTCAGTATGCTCCAGTATATCATTTGGAAATCTAGGGTTAAGGAACTGTCAGTGCACAAGTTTCAGCATTCAGTATGTTTCATTATTAATTATAATGGCTGGAAATCTAATAATTTAGTTAGACTGGTCTCTTCAGTACAATGGCTTGGACTTCTGCCAATTAATCACATGTAATTCATTGATCAGGTGGCCTGAGCCCTGTCTTCAAATTTGCCTTTTTCTCTTCCTGTTGGCTCACCATAGATTTCTAGAGAATTTTTGCTTCAGTCATACTGATTACCTTGATAGGGTAAAAAATTAATCTCAGGCAACAAAGAAAAACATTTCTGCTCACAGGAGCATTATAAATGCTGAGAAATTGTTTTTCAAGGAAAATGACAGATAATGAAACAATTGAAGAAAGACTTGGAAGATGAGAACAATCACAAGACCATAAGACTAAGATAACCAGAAAAACCCTTAGAAGTATTGTTTTTTTCTCTATCCAAGGTGATATATTGTTGTGTTTACTGCCTTATTAATTATGGATTATGATTTTAGTTTTTCTGCGCTGGCTTGTTCTTGTATTACGGAAGAATGCATCTTGTAAGTGGGTTCTAAGCCACCACCTGAAAGATATATATATTGTTGCTTCTGTGAAAGTAAAAATAAACAAATTGCACATTAGAAAATATAAGCTGTTTGATTCAAGAATCAATTATAAAAAAAACAAAAAACAAACAAAAAAAAACCCAAAGCCAACCTTCCTGTATGGACAACACTTCACAGGTGGCTCAATGCATTGTGTTATTATTTACTGTGTTATAAAACATCAGTTATTGGTCACTGCCAGAGGCAAGCTGTTGCATTACCTTGTTCAATAAGCAATCTTTTGTCACAAATCTTCTGTTTCTTTGAGATCAATAGAATGGGAGAACACCTTCTGTTTCTGAATTTTTCATGTTCTGTAACAGAATGACTCATGTATAAACATGTTTTTTATTCATATTAAGGAAACTGATTTAAATATTGGTCTTTTCGTCACCTGCACAAATGTAAGAATACACCATCTGATGGAATCAATTTAAGGCTAAAATTTAAATAATATTGTGATGTATTAAATTTCGGTGCTCTCAGATAGTAAAATACTTTTCAGTTCATGAACCCTAGCAAGCTTTGCAGCTGTTTATTTCTCCCCATCCCCTTTTATCCCCTTGATTAGATATCAATTTATAGGAGTTTTAACACAAAGACTACCCCAGGGAAATTAGTTTGTAAAGTCCATTTGAACATTGTGGAGTTCAAATACCCTCTCTACTGAGCAAACAAGAAGAGGAGCAATGAATATTAAGCAAGTCTGGCCTCATTACAGCATAGCACCTGCGAGTGCATAGCTATAATCCACAAGACATTGGCTTTGTAGAACTGTGGCTTTTTCTCATATGAAAGGGTCAGGTCCCCCAGCACATGTGAATTATCATTATGATGATTATGACTCTTGTAGATTTATTTTCATGTAAACTAAATATTACAAATTTTCTTTCATGTATAATAGCCAGCATTTCAAACAAAAGATCCTCTACAGTCTTAGTTTTGAAAAGAAAATTTACTGTTATCACACAGTTCAGGTCCAGGTATTAACTATAGTTTCCCAGCAGAACCATAGAACCATGGAATCCTTAGGTTGGAGAAGACCTTTAATATCATCAAGTCAACCCTGAACCCAACACTGCTACCACCACCACTAAACCATGTCCCTCAGCATCTCGTCCACTTGTCTCTTAAATATCTCCAGGGATGATGACTCAACCACCTGCCTGGGCAGCCTGTTCCAATGCCTGATAACCCTTTCAGTGAAGTAATTTTTCCAAATATCCAATCTAAGCCTTCTCTGGCACAATGCAGGCCATTTCCTCTTGTCCTATCAGAAGTTGTAGTTCATAGTAAGATATTTCCCTGAGTATAATTATCCCATATTATCTAAACTGTCTTTTGGCCCAGTTGCATGTTCAGAATCTTATAAATAATAGCTAAGCACTTACTTAACTTGCACACAAGTATATTTTGTACACAAAACAGTTACTTCTTTGAACAACAAATATTTGTGTTCATGCCATGTACTTCTTGCCATGTAATGAAGATACTTAAAGTTTATATATCTATAAAACAATTAGGCAAATTCAAGGATGAAATGATCCCTGGAGGACCATTAACTATGGGACATGAACTCTTTTTTATTTGGCAGAAGCACTTGAAGGTTGGGCAAATACACGAGTGAGGTGTTTACTTTCTAATTATCCTGTGTCCTGGGCTTTTTTTGAATCTCATTTCCAATTGATAACGTTAAAGTATGTTTCAAGTAAGGCAAGAGGCCTTCCTTTATATATAAAAAAAATCCATTTATAAAATTGTTTCAGTGTAAGATAATAATAATCAAAAATACCAGACACTTGAATATGACCCTTGATTGCATTGTATGCTCATGAAATAATAACACACTATTTGTACTTTGAAGGAAAAAATATTTCATATTCAGTTAATATATTAAATGTAAATATTGATAGGTTACTCCCATGATACAATCATTATTTTAAATAAAACCCCCAAATATTCTACAGTTCATTCTCTGCCTGTAAAAGTAACACTGGGATTTCAAATATTTTAAAAAGTATATTCTAGGTAGTGTGTCAGACATCAAACTGTTGCTTGTTACTGCTTTTAGGAATCTAGAGTTCAGTAATGAAAGGTGAACAAAGCTCTTGAGCATAATGCCAGCATTTCTAAAGAATATTGCTGATAAATTAATTAAGAGCAGCATAAAGACATGAACTATCAACATTAATGTTTGATAGCACAGCATAAATCTTCATAGTTACATTTAATTCATTGTAACTGGGAAGCAGTTCATTACAGGATATGGCTTTTCTGGCATTATTTTACTTTCTCCTTGTGAATCCTGAGTCATGTCACATAAAATTACACAATGAATTCTTCCTACATATTTACAGACCGTAAGGTTTGTCATGACTGACACACATTGAAGAGCATGCTGGCAATTATTTGTCAGAGTTGCTTTGAAAAGCAAGACCAGCCTGATGGTATTCTCCAAGTGCTGAAGACCGTGTAAGAAAATATTTATCTCAGACCCAAGGTTTGTTATATTTTGTAAGTCAGTGGCGTGCAAATACAGAGGGGAAAAATAAAACCAGAAAAAAAGCCAAAATCCCCCAGGCTTTTGTAGTTTGATGTATAAACTGATTTACAGTGAAGTTGAGGGCAGGTGTACTGTTCATATGTTAGCATATGGCCAGCTAGACCCTTTGACTTTATTGTGCATATTAAATAATCATGTTCATGAGTTAATTTCTAACAGATGTGTTCGTAGCATAAAGTGTACATGACTTGGAAAATATGGCCATAAAAGTCTGAAATGCTTGTTTCCAAGACTGCAATGAAATGGTTTGTATTAGTATTTGTTCAAAGCAGGCTGTTCTCGACATAAATTCATTGAAATGTTTGGCAGAGTTTGCAGTCAGAAGATAATTTTGCATTTTTATTGGCTTCATTAAACATCATCTTCAGCTGGGAATCATAAATATTTTCCAGATTGATAGTTATACTCACTTTGCAACATGCTCTCTGGTGGTAAGTCCTTAGAATTTTGAATAAGAAAGTTCCCTTAACACTGATAAATATTTTTTAAGAAATATTTCTAGTTTAGAAGCTGATTAGGCTGGTTAATAGAGGTATTATTATTTTGACACATTAAGTCATGATAGATACTTGAATTATGCTCTTTTGATTGTGATCTGTTAGTTTTGGGGTTTTTTTTTATGTGGCTGTTTAAGTCCTCATCCTTCTGTTTCCTTGCATCTTCAGCAGCAGTTTGCCTGTGCCAAACCAGTTAGATGTTTGCACCCATTTGCTCCATGCACAGAGGGGAAAGAAGTGGCATGAGAGCCATATGTTTCCAGCCTATTACTGCTCTAGAAAGATCTAAAGCCACAAGCAATTTTAGACAGATTTTGAACATACGGGTCACGTTAGGGTCCTCGCTGGGCAATTCTGTGAATCCAGCTCACTTCATTGGTTAAAAGGTATCCTTTGTCACACTCTTTACCTTTTTTGGACTCTTTTTCTTTGTTTTCTTTTCCCTCTCTTTCCTTTCTTGCTGCCATGTCGTTATATAGCTGCTTTTTTGGTTGGAGTGGAGTGGTACAGATGAGACAGTACTTTGCAGTTGTGTTTCATCTTTTGACAAGTCCATTGCTTACACAGTGACTGGAGCTTGCATTTTGTATCAAACTGTCCTCTGTGTCCAAACCTCAGGTGCTGCTAGGGAACGCAGGCACGCGGGTAGGCAGCTAATGACCACATCAGGTGCTGCATCTTGTCCTTGTCTCCCTCATAGTAAAGAATGCCTTTTGTTGCACCAGAACTTAAATTGGCAGCACCCCAACAAAATCTCCAGCAAGCCTTTTCACTATTCGGTAATCTTCAACCAGCTGGGACTGGAGGGCCGGAGGAATTGAGTTATTCCCAGGCTGACATTTCTGAAGAATATGCTCTATACTGATTTACTATGATACAATTTCTAGCAGTGCTACATTTTAAAGTACCCATGTGATAGCTCTGGGGTCTGGCCATGTGTATCAGTGTGTAAGTAAAACTTCAATCCTCCTTCTCAGAGTTAGGTGATAAATCTTTCTGATAAAAATTCAAATCTCTATTTTAGTGAGAAAGCAAGAACTTTGAATCTAATTCATGGCTCCCTCCCAGAGTACTACATGAGCTTACTTTAAATAAAACAGCCATAATTGTTAATAATAAGATCTGGGAAAAAATAATATCTCACATAAGCTGGAAATTGTGATTTATTCTGGCAGTCGTGCTGAATTCAAGTGAGTAATGCAGACAAGATGGGAGAATGCCTTTTGGTCCCTGATCTGTTCTGCCTACCTGACATTGACAGTCCATATATCCTTGTGTAGGTCAGACCAAACTATTATGTTAGTAATAGAACATATAAATGTAATATAAAAATGTGATATAAAGTACAAAAGCCGAGGAATTTATTTTGCATGGCCACTGAAGCTGTGTCCCAGGTGTAACATGGACAGTGTATTAAAATCTGCTCACAGCTGAGATGAGCAGAGATGACATGCAGCCTGGTCATTCTCTAGGGAGACAGAGGTGAAAAACCTTAGCTGATTTTCTGTGCTCTTCTAAAATAAAGTCTTAGGTACCCTTAAAATCTGTGGCTACAATAGTATTTGTGGCCCATTGTGGGTATTGAAAACAATAGATGCTATATAGGCAACAACATGTAGCGGCATAATCTGAAAATTGAAATTGTTTATGAGGGAAAATTCAGCAGCTTTTACTGCCACCGCTGAAAGATAAATGGCAGCTGAAAATAGTTTTGTCTTGCTTTTGACGTCTTAGTAATAACAAGTTTTTAATGCCTTAATAATACAAAGGTAGCCATATTATATCAGTATTTCATCTTGTTTAGCCAGTGCTTGCTAGCGGAGATGAAGAAAAGAGCTGAAGAAAAGATTTTATAAGGCAAATACTGCCTTTCCTGTAACTGCAGTAAATCTAGTCCCCATAATGTCTGATTAATTTGTCTACAGAAGACACCATATTTCAGGATGAAAAAGATGATACAAGGGCTGTGTCCTTTTTGACCATTAACAGGTTCCATGACTGTACCCTGATTTGTCTATCTAAATGCTTCTATTCTAATAAGTGAATTTTGTACTTTTGAAAGCAGCTTTTTAGCATTGCGTTGTCATGCAGTATTTTTCATTGGAAGAAGAATGAATGCAAGAATTTTTCTGTTAGTAAAAGACGGGATTATTGTTTTTTCCCCTTTCAACTGCTGACAACCTCCTCTACTTGACAACAAGCACGATCTATACATGCAATGCTGTATTTCTCAGTAATTTTCCATATCATAGGCAGAGGTGTTGGGAGAGAAATATTTACCTCAGTGATGATTTTCACTGATCATGACTAGCCTGATAGCCTCATTTCTAGGTCTGGAGTTTTTTTAAGCTGGTTGCAACTACTTACTTATGATTCAATACATACACAAATATGTGTAACAATGAATGCACGTGGAAGGCTTGCAGAAAAACCCATCATACTCGTTATCACTAATTTTGGAGAGTAGCAGGAAGAGATAAGGTTACATGACTGTCCATATTAATTCATTTCTTCATTTTCAGAAGCCTGTATTTATTGAGAGATAATTTTACAAGGTGGAAGGACTGGATAACTGTAACTCGCTTATGAAGTTTTGCATTTGTCGCTATCTCATTTACTTCATTTACTTATTTATCTTCTGGGAGAAATTCCTTCGCATCATACAGGTTATAACATCAGCTGGGATATATATGGATGAAATATTTAGTGTAGTCCCAACTGGAAAGTTCTGATAGCTGGCCATTCCGCATATTAGCTAACAGTGTTCATATGCATGACTATATTGCAAGCTGTTTCTTTGTGGAACTTGTAGTACTACTGAACAGCAGTAACTTCCATATCTAATGCAGGTTTCATCTAAAGTAAAGGCTTTGGCTTGATACACCTTTGCCCATCTGTTCAGAATAGTTTTAGAAGGGTAGAGGTTTGGAGGGGTTAGTCTGCTAAGATATTTTTCAAGTCCTGTAGTTTTCTCCTGCTTCTTTTGCATTTTTCTGTTGCATTTCTGTTCATCTTAAGGAAAAAGCCAGGCTCAAAACGGGACTCAAACAATTCAACAGGGCTTCAAATGGGGCTTCAACAAATGTTAGTATTTCTGTGCATAGTGTTAATATTCAAAATTATTCTGAGAATGGGAAAGGATCACTACTTTGTCAATAGCTCTTGCCAGGAACTGATGTTTTCTCTGTAGATTTGTACACTCTGTGTCTACTGGGGAAGAAGAATCATAGTACTAGAATTAAGCTGCAGAAATTAACATCAGGAAGATTTAAAATCTAGGCCCAACGAGACCTCAAAGTTGCCAAGAAAAAACAAACAGGCCTTATTTTCAGGTTCTGAAAGGATCAAACTTGTAGTACTTTACAAGCGAGAGTGCGTTGTGTTTGTGCATCTGAATACAACTTCTGTTACAAAGAAAATTTTTAATGATAAGACTATTGTGGGCTGGATTCATTAGAGGGATTAGCTTGTGTTTGGGCATATGTGTTTATGTAGATATGTGTGATATATGTATATAAATCTATTCCTACACAGAAGGCTTTGTGAGCTTTAACTTCAGATTGCTAAACAACATATCCCACCAATACAACCTGTAAAGGGGGGCAGAGGAGAGCTGTTCTTTTCTGTATTCCCCACTCTATGTTGTATTCATTATTTATGTCTTTTAATGACTAATTACTTTTTCCATGCTTTATGCAGAAACTTTGAATCTCTTTTTATTCCATATGGTAGTGAAGCAGTTCAGAATTTGATCCAGTTTCCTGAATATATGGTCATGATTTTTTCTGATGGTGGCTGAAGCTGTTATCAGTGACATGATGTGTTCTTCCACATGTTGCTTTTCATAGTTTGTAAACTTAGAGACTTTGTAATTTGCATACTTTTATGTGAGACATCACTGCAGCTGGAATTTTTGAAAGAAAACCATCTTGAGTTGTGGTGTTTCAGAAATTCAGTGTATCATGTTAGTCATTATTATTATTTGCCTGTATTTACCTCAAATTCCACTCTGCTTTTAATATGGTCTGACGGTATGTAATCATTATTTGTAATAATGGTGACATATGGATGGTTTATTTAAAATCAGTGAATGATCTGTGAGACAGCTGAGCTTGGTGGGTAGTGCTAGTGCTTTACCAGGGTAATTACAGTGCTCAGCTCTTAATGTGGTGACGCCTCAGGAGTCATTCAGTCCAAATATGACTCCCCTTTAAGGGTTGTCCCTTCCTGTTCTTCCATTTTTACTTTGCTTTGCAGAAGATACCTTCCTATCCTGTGGTTTGCATTCTTAGAAGCTTATCTTTGCCAGAAGAACGTGGCTGTAGCCATCTATTGAATGATTGCTCCCTGGTGGCTTATCTAATAAAATGTTTTTTTCTGGAAATGTCACATATAAATAAAGAGCAAAGATCATTTGGTATCTCTGCCAGACCCCCTCCATCATGCTACGCTTACTGTCACAAGACATTTCGTTTCATAAGAGAACAGCTGTCCCAAGTGTTCCTAACAAAAAATGAGTACCAGTCAAAACTGCTTTGGCTTTGACTGCAAAATCTGCAATGTGGGCAGGGGTCACAAAAAGCTTGTAAATATGCATCGGAAGTCATCAGCTGCTATTGCTCCCATGCTGTCTGTAGAATGGGTGGGCTTGCCCTCGGGTTACCAGTGCTCTACTTCTTGTTACTATTCTTGCATTTGCCAGGGGTCCTGCATGATTGTGTCTTCTAGACTTTCATGGTGGACTTCTACTATGGCCACAGCCTCCCTTCCTAAAACAGCAGAAGGCTGCTACATTAGGACACAGGGTTTTCTCTAATGAACAGAACAATTTCTTTTAAGGTTATTTGGTTTTATAGAATTATGGAATGGGGCAATGTTGGCATCTTGATTTAAACCATGAAGATGTAATTTATTATACGTAGTCAGTTTGAGTATATATTCTGTGACACATAGAATATATAGAATAGAATGGTTTAGGGTGGAAAGGACCTTAAAGACCATCCAGTTCCAACGTCCCTGCCATGGGCAGGGACACCCTCCACTAGACCAGGTTGCTCAAAGCCTCATCCAGCCTGGCCTTGAAGACTGCCAGGGATGGGGCATCCACAGCTTCTCTGGGCAACCTGTTCCAGTACCTCACCACCCTCTCTGTGAAGAATTTCTCCTGATATCCAATCTAAATCTCTGTACTTTCAATTTAAACCCATTACCCCTTGTCCTGTCACTACAGGCCCTTTTAAACAGTCCTCCCCCCAGCTTCCTTGTTGGCCCCTTCAGGTACTCAAAGGCTGCTATAAGGTCTCCCTGGAGCCTTCTCTTCTACAGGCTGAACAAGCCCAATTCTCTCAGCCTGTCCCCATGGCAGAGGTGCTCCAGCCCCCTGAGCATATTCGTGGCCTCCTCTGGACTCGTTCCAACCAGTTGATAGCCTTGTGATGTTGGGGGCCCTAGAGCTGGACACAGTACTCCAGGTGGGGTCTCACAGGAGCAGAGTAAAGGAGGAGAATCCCCTTCCTCAACCTGCTGGCCACGCTTCTCTGGATAGAGCCCAGGATACGGTTGGCTTTCTGGTCTGCCAGCCCACACTGCCCACTCATGTCCAGCTCTTCATGTACGGTATATTAATATGGAATGTGTGCTTCTCCTGACTTTCATTAAGGTCATAGCTGGGGTGGAGCAAGTTCGTATTTGTTCATAATACGTTGTGCAGGCACCCCTCTACTTTTTGTGTGTTATTTGGGCTGGTGTATGTAGGTGTGTCACTTTTGGGTCCTTTTCTTACCCTCCTGCTTACACGCATACTGCATGTCAAGAGGGCAGATGAATAATATGTTCTTTAGTCTAACCGTATGTTTGCTCTACCTAATTTCTCTTGCTCTTTTCAGGTCTCAAATTCCTTTCTCTCCTTGATTGGTAACCATGGTGCTTGTAATGTGCAGCAATTATAGATTGGAACATACCAGCATAGAGTAATTTATGCAAAAGTAATTACTTAAATGACTCTTCATTATATTGCAATCAAATCCTAGATGCTCTGGTATAGATGTTACATATCCAATCTCAGCATGCTACTTAAAGTCTTTGAGTCCAATTCTGAGATGATGTAAATCAGTGCAGCACATCTACACAGCTTCAGTGCTTTGAGGAAGGCGGCACGGGCTGGTGCAAGCTGATTTACAGCTGTAAGAGAAAAGAAATTGAACTTGAAAGCTAACACTGAAAGGTAGATTTGAGTGAGGCAAAAGTATTCTGAGAACAGTAGTCTCCACAGTCTAACAACAGCAGCGATTGTACTCTTTCTTCTCTTAAAGTTCTTTGAGATTATCCTCTACGTTGTTACTTTAGCCACTGAGTTAGGCACAAAGTGGTGAGTGATGCTTATGTCTATTTAAACTGTAGCTGGGTGTTTTGTGTTGTTTGGGGGGGGCAGGGAGGGGTTGCTGGCTGACTGAAGACCTTAGCAGTGTGGTAGCCCCAGTTTGTCTTTCGATCCTGTTTATGCTTTATAAGAGCAAAGTTGCCTTTGACTGTTCTCTGGGCAATTTTAGGCAAATCTTACTAGCTCATTTGGAGGACTGCATTGCGAGATGTGTTACCGAGGCTTCAAAATGTCCTAATGAAATTAGCATGTCTACTTCATGTTGCAGGGTAGTGATGAGCATTTGTAGAGATAGTTGCTTTAATTTGAAGTATTATAATTGCTTGCACTCTGAGTAATATGGAAGCTCAACCTCATTTCCTCCGTAATTCAGAGTGAAATCTAAAAACGCCCGAATCCTCTGAGGATGCACAGAAGGGTTATTATCCCCCATGAAGTCTTTGTGCAAACACTATTTCTGCATTTTAGACTACATACCTATGTTTTCTGTGGTTTGAGTGAGTGCAAGGAAAACCTTTTTTGCTGATTGCAGTTTTCATTATATTCGGAGATTTGCATAGAACACATTTAGTTCAATCAAGTCTTATGGAAAGTAATTCCAGGAAAGTGTAAAACTCTCTCCGCTATGGTGCTTAATGTGGTCAGCAGGAAATGCCAGTGAGAATCCATCCATCTTTCTGGTTCAACTGCTTTGTCATTAGATAAACAGCATGGCATCTGTGTTTCACAAAAGTATTTCTTCCAGCAAGAAACTGTTTCCTGCTTTGTATGAAACTGTGCAGTACTAAATGTCTTTATTTCTTTGCAATTCCATCTCTTGCCCTCCTTTCTATTTATTATGACACAATGGCAAATGGGTCTCAATTTGTGTGTGAAGAGCTGATGCCACATGTGAAACATTTTAATGTATACATGTGGCTGAGTTTGTTTATATTGAATCTGTTACTACTTTGGTTTCATTATCTTACTAGTTGGCTAGTCTGTGGGAGAATACTGAAGCTTTATTTACATATGAATGTGCATGTGAACTTCACTTCTAAGTTATAGGTGTATCTTATTGTATTTCCACATAATAAAATTAAACTGTGTGATGACTAAAACATACTGTTCATACAAGTTCACTTTCAATTCATACTTTGAAACTACCGAAACAGGTGAAAATGAGAGGTTTGAAGAGACACTTGGCTTATTGCCATTACACCTCGACTACCAGGTCATTTTATATGTCAGGTATCTTCCTTACATACAGAACTGCAGTGTACAGTTTCCCAATATTGAGTCTTAGAGGATTTTTTTCTTCTTTTTTCTTTTTTTTTTTTATAATATCAAAGGGTTAGTTTGGTTAACAAGCTTTGTTCTATGAAAACACTTTAATTGCTAGAAATTGACCTAGTGACCTTCTGTTCATCAAAGTAAGGACCTGTAGTCGGAACATGTTGTGCTCCAAAAAACATTGTATGAAAATGGCATCGTACAGTGGCATGCATCTTAAACAGAACTTTGGCAACAAGTTTGATGCTGACCAGAGACACAGTATGATTGCACTACTGTAGTGCTACAGCTGGTATAATAACCCCAGACTTACATATTTCAGTGCAAGACCACAGCTTTACATTAAAAAAAGACACTTTCTATTAAAAGTAGCTTTAGACTATGTAGTCGGCAGAGATTTTTTGAGGCTTTACTTAAATTTGGATGCAGAGATCCGAAAGGTAGGTCACCCAGAACTGGTGAATGTAATGACTAGCTTGAATTGTAAAAATCACAGGTTTTAATTCCTCAAGAAGAAAGGAAAGGACGTGCATCATGTACATGACATTTGAAAAGTGTTTCCCTTTTTTACAATACACAGCCATTCCATTTCAGACTCTGCAGGGTTTGGGGTTTTTTATATAAGGAATCATCTATTTGCCACTAGTTCTGGGCATGTTCAGCTCATTTTACATTTGGAAAGATAGTGCATGTCTGAGGCAAAGTTGTCCATTTCTCCTGCAGATTTTTTCAGTTTTGAGGATATGCCTGTGTTCATTTATTATGAATATATGATTACCCCATTCAGGACTATGTGGTCATTTTCTTAGGCTGCCAACAGAGCAGAACCACTGAAAGAGCACAGGTTTTGGTAGTCTCTAGCCTGAAGTACCTGGCTGTTGATGGATGCAGTGAAAGCCACACCTCTGGTTTTGCAGTTGTCCTTGTGCTAGCTAAATGAAAGCTAATACGGGGTTGTGTTCCTGGCTAAAATCTTATCTTCATGTGGAACATGGATCAACTTAGATTGTTACGCACTGAAAGGCATTAAAAAACCAGCTCTACAACAGATTTATGTTCCCATACAAATGTAGTTGGTGAGAAGTGATGATTCAGCAAAGTAGACCAAAGTGGCAGTGGTTGTTGCTCTCAGACGTTTCTTCTTTAAATATACATATTCTGGGCCAGAGCGTCCTTCTCCCTTTTCTTTTCTGGATTACCGGTTTTGCTAAAAGGAACTAATTAATTTGAAAAACAAAAACTTTAAGAGGGTATATTTATTTAGGTGATTTCAAAACTTGAAACTGAATTAGAAGTACATAAAGCATGAAAATTAATGCCTTGAAATGAGTACCTGGGGTCAAATTTGTGGGTATTGAAAATATATTTGACTTTAATTGGGTCCCAGCTGAGCCCAGTGGTGTAGGGGTGGAATGGGGGCAAAACCCAGTGTGCTTTTGTTAAAGGTGATATAAAAATATAACAACTTCACAATCTTTGTTTTGAATACGGGCCCTCTGTTTTTCTGATGGTCCAACCCTTCATTTTTCTGTGATGCTCCAGTCTAGTAAGTAGGTCAGATTTCTGTAAGTTCTTAATGAAATTTGTGAAGGAGTTTACATTAGTCCTGTTTGGATTTCTTTATGTTTCTTTCCAAATATTCAAGGAAGTGTACGGAGTGGTGTTTCAGATCTGCTGCATCACCATTCATCCTGTTTATTTCATGGGCATGATGAAGGTATTTAGGTCAATAATAATAATAACAATAATAATATTGCTATATATTTAGAACCAGTGACTATTGATGTTAAAATGCACAAGTAAAATGACCTTATATCCTTATGAATAAAATCTGAGCTGAAGATTTGTTTGAAAAGTTTGTAATTGGGGGGTGTGTGTGTGTGTGTTTGTCTCTAGTTTCAAATTATTCTCTTTCTGGACTCTTTTTAATCTTGGCAAGGAATAATCCATTTCTTTTTGGAAAAGTGCATAATTGTATCTTGTACTGGAGCCTTCAGGAGTTTCATATATTTACTTATGGAAGATGTCTGTCATATTAATTTACTCAAGATCACTTTTGGCTAACAGAGAGATAGTGGACGTTTCATTCAGTAAAGCACAAGAGTCTGTGTGGAGGACAAGAGTGAAAAAACCCAACAGCATGAGCTCCTCCGTACTGTATTGTGTCAGTTGAGTCACCATGTTGAATTGGAAAGCGCCATGAATTTTCATTCTTTTCTTTAGAGATGAAAAGGAGAGGGAAAGAAAATGTTTCATGTTCTTATGAGCTGTCATTAGGATAAATTTTGTACTAAGGAATGCATGTATGGGTGACGTGTGGATACGTTCAACATTGGTGAGAAAGATTATCTGAAAATTGTAACTAAGCAGCATAATTTAATAATTAGACTTGTTTGAGGAAAATTTTATCCAGTTTTGACGACAGGCAAAACAAAGTTCTCCCAAATTACCATTTTTGTGTTTCTTTATTTAAATTTACAAACTGGCAAATTGATTACAGAAATAGTTGGCATTGATGTGAGAAACCAATTAAACACTACCAATAACTTCACATTAAACAAAATATATTTTATAAACTGCCAAATTATAATACTTAGGCAAAGTTTTCTTGGATCCACTGATTTTGACACAGTAAGTGCATAAATTACTTTTTGGATCTGTCACATAGTTCTTTGCTTTGAAAGTTTTACAAAATTAGCATTTATTTTTATTTCTTACTTATTAAGTAGGTTGTGTTAAAGAGCAAAGGTCTGGAAAAGGTCTTCTGACCTTCTGTGTTGTATTCCATAAATACTAAATTAATCTTGAAGTGTTAGGATTTCAGGTATTATCACAGTAATATCCTTGTCCCAGAGGACCAACAGTTGTTATAATGATCCACTTTAGGTATCTTTCATAATCTTTGTTTTCCACAGATACGTTGTCTGCTTAGCCTTCTACTACAGCAATGTGAAATCTACAGAGACAGCAAAAATGAGAAAATATTTGAATGTATTTATCAACATTGACACTAATAATGCAATTCACCAAATTATACTCTGTAGCCCTCAGCTTCAGCAGGAGTACTAAGATCTGTCTTTTTTCCTGCTTTGGAATACATGAGAGATGCACAAACCTCTAGAGGATTTGGAGTTACTCCAGGGATAACATTTATTTCTTTAAAATGTGATTCTGCTCATTTAAGTTTTAAATGCTTCATTTCATGACCACAGAAAGTATTACTCTAATTTGTTCCATGAAGCTGTGTGTCCTGTCTTTCAAGGTAGCAGAAGAAGTTCTGATATTTCAGAACTGTTCTGTTCTTAAATAATATCACACTATAGGTGAGGATATGACTGAGAGGCGTGTGCCAAAACTATGGGAAATCCATTTACAATCTAGAAGACAAAGTATTTTTTGTCTGTTTGTTTTCTAGAAGTGGTATTGAACTTCAGGAATTTGTTTCCAGAGCAGAAAATGCAGGCAGAGTGGGAGGTTCACAGAGAGTTAGTCGAACCTGAGGGCAGCAGGTCCGTAGTAGACATCGCAGGGAAGGGGTAGGGAAACCTTGTCCATCCAGCATTCCTGGTTGAGTGACTGGAGTTACCTGGGAGGGGGAAGTGGAAATGCATGCACTGCAGATATCAACACCCTGTAGGAAATAGCTTTCCCTACTGCCACAGTCAGAGAGACAGGGTAGATCGGAGTACTCACTTTCCACTGGGGTAGAGGCATCATTGATCAAATGATCAGGTCCAGTCTGATATTTCTTACACTCTTAAATAAATCTGAATTTTAAAAAATATCCACAAAGAGTAGTAGGAGCTGCTGAATTTGAAACTTAGTATGTTTGGACTGTTTTCCTGTCATGGTTTTCTTTCGCCATTATCACTTTTAGTATATGGGGTTTTTCTCATACATACAGCAAGAGCAAAATCTCCATGTTCCATTCACTCTCTCACTTGCCCCTGTGTATGTTTACCCAGTTTTATTCCTGTGACATAAAGGTATATGTATTGCATATACATGCATTTGAATCTTGCACAAGTCCGAATCACTACCTTATTTTGTGGTAAAATCTGTGTAGTGTTATTCCACAAGCTCAGGAAATGCTGCCTGCTGCCAACCCAACTGCAGAGCACTGTAACAGGTGGTATCTTGTCTATCTAGCTATGAAATGTGGCTGGACGATAGCTTTGGAGGAAGACCAAACCACATCCATTTATTGATGATTTCCCTTATTATTGCTGTTATTGACTTCCAGTATGAAATGTAGTCCTCAGTTATAAATGCAAGTGGACTTTAGGTACGGTTCTCTGGTGGCATGATTATGGAAATAAAACTAATAAAAGCTACTCTACTACACTCCAGTAATCATGTCCTGGGAACACAGTGCAATTAGTTGGCTTTGTCTAGCTGAAAGTCTCTGCACAGTTCCTTTAACTCTGAGAAGACGTTCAAGTGAACCAAATGCACAGCTTTGGTAGATAAGTAATAAGATAAAGAATTTGCATTCTTTGTCGGTTCTTTGAGATTTGAGGGATGGTGACTTGAGAAGCATTATGCAGTTTAGTTTCCATTGACCAGTGCTTGCAGAGTATTGATTATATGTCATACGTATATCCAAAATCATTACTGGCAAGAGGAGAAGAGCTTCAGGATGAAAAGATTAAAAAGTATCCTGCTACAAAATGAAATGTGACACGCTCACAAAAGAGATAAAGTCAACATCAACACCTGTTGGTAATTCTGACATCTAGAGAGGCATTCCACATATAGGAGAATAACAAAGAGTAAGAAAATTACTTTAAAGCTAAATTAAAGTAAGGTTTCTTGTATGTTTAAGAAACACAATGTAGTTAGTTAGTAAAATACATGATCATACAAATTATTTAGTGGATAAATGACCAGTTTACAGCTTTGTATTGAATAACCAAGACTGTGCTTGTTTATATAACTTGGTGCTGCCATTACTCCCATCTGTGCATTTGCCAAAAGGGCATAGGGAGAATTGTTTTACTGAACTGTCGAGTTAAGCACTTGCTCACGGAAGTTTTCTGATTCAGAACTAATGTGAGAAGCAAGTTTTGTAGTATGTCTTTTGGGGTGGTGGGTGAATACTGTGCATATGTTCCCAGGATGCTTGCATAGACAGCTGTTCTCATAGACTAGAATGCTAAACTTCTTCCTTCGAAGAGTATACAGGGTAGTGGTATGCTTTATGTACTGCAGGCACACCTGAGGATTTTGCCAGGAACCTGAAAACATCACCAACTTCATAAAAAAGAACAACATTAGTATTCCACTGTCCACTCTAACCAGTATATTTTATGCATACTGATAATAAACTATTAGGCTTGTGGTACAGAGGAAGTCCAAAATCAGTAAGTATATGATATTTTTTTCCATGTGGGATATTGCTTAAGGAGCAGGACCCCAAACTTCTGTCTGTGAGCTCTAATGGTGTCCCCCTAGAAGAGACATATTCTCACCATTGCTTCTATATTTTTGCCCCTTTGATCCCTAAATATCGATCAAGGATAGAATAAATTGACTATAAAGAGTGCATGCTGTCAGTATAACATAGTGATGGTAAGTACAACTTAGTTTTTCTAGGGATAAGCAGTGTTGACTTGGTGTAGGAATTTTGTGAAACACCCTAATCCAGTTCATCCCCAAGCCTCTCTAGAGAGATTAAAATATCTCATTACCTTTATATGCTCCCTTTAGTTAGGATTAGAATTGCATTCCTCCAGTGGGAAAGAATAATGTCCTGTCATTCATGTTGACATGAGCAACAACGTGATACCAAATAAACTAAGCAGCAAATACTCAGTGCTCTGTGAAAGAGTTCTGTATAGAAGTTTCTTTCTAAGCAAGTAAAATCCTACTTAAAATGCATTTAGAGGGAATTAAAATAGGATCTGATCCAGAGCCCACTAAAATTTATAGAAGAATTTAGGCTTTCTACAGTTGTGTGGCAATGAATACATTCAGAGAAACTGTGATATGCCTACAGATATTTTCCTAAAGAGAAGAATAACATACATTTGCTTTGAATTATTCACTCTGACCCCAGACTGGGTGATTCTCACAAAACTGTGCATAAAAATTATTGGTAGATCCTAGAGGCAGATTTTACTGAGAGTTTTCTGGAGAGTTTTTTGAATTCATGAATCTTTCTGTAAAGATCAGCTCATGCATACCTTCACTGACAAGCTAGAAAGTTTTGACAATAGTCAGAACTTATTAAGGGCATAATTGCTGATGAATGGCAAGACATTTCACTTATAATTCAAAGTATGCTTTGTACATCAGCCTGAATATTTTAACTGTTATGTAGAATTAAATAGAGAATTAAATCCCTCCTGTCAGATTCTGAGAATCATAAAAAAGAATCGGTAGAAAGTTTATCACAATTTATTCATTCAGTTCTGGTGTCTGTAAAACCATTTTTGCCTCTCCACAGAGCCCTGCTGTTGTACTCATAGGATTATTTTATATGGTATTCATGAGCTAAATTTCAAATAAATGCTCGTTACTATAATACAAAATGGACTGCTATAAAAAATGTGAAATCAAGTTATACAAATAGGATCATTTCAAGTGCTTTAAAATATGGGCTTTGGTTGTTGTTTCTTTTAATGGATGAATGCCAATAAATTTTGGCTGAATTTCTAGGCAGCATCAATCATATTTAGAAGCAATTATGTTTACCTCATAAGTAAATGACTTTGGAGAAGGACATACTACATAAATATTGTGTCACTGGCAAAACCAAACTTTGGCTGATGCTGATAACTCAGATTTTGTGTTGTGTCCTTAAATACAGTATGTCTCTCATCCATTAAAATAATCCAGTACTGCTTCCTGCTGCCACGGAAAACAGTACTGGATTATTTTAATGGATTAGAAACAGAAAATTTTATAGGGTAATGAAACTAAGACCCAAAAGTAATAATTCAGACACTACAACAGCAAAAGGGAGAGCAATGAACACTTTAAGAAACTTATTTGTAGGTAATACAGTCTACATAGAATACCACATGGCAGCAGATAAAAAGAGGCAAGTCTTGTTATGGACTTGTAAATAGACAATCATGCTTATAATTAATTTTGGCACAAATTGAAGAAATAGTAAAATTGCATTTGTAGTAATTTGTGCACTTCCAATGACCTTATAATGAGAAGGACATTGCTGAGATTAGGTTGCAGCAGAGACCTCTAATTTACAGTCTGCAAGATGTGAGAGATTAGCCAAATTTGATCTGTGAAGCTCTAGGGGGACTAGAATGAGGAAGGTATCAACAAGGTATATAAAACCCTGGGAGATAGGGGCCAGGATTGATGCTAATATGCTAGAGATAAGTAATTTAAAGCACCAAGATATCTTAGAATTTGTGGGGTGAGAAGAAATTAATTCATAAGAAATTGAATCACTTTCTCTATGCATAGAGTAGGTGAAAAACAGGCCCAATGTTCTGAGTCAACGTTCAGTAAATTGGTCCAGAAGGGAGCTGAGCAAGATTTTGAAAATGTTAGCTTATGGACAAATTTGGTTTTGTACAGCCGTGTTTGTTACTTATCAAGGTTTATTAAAACTAGACCTGATGTCCAACTATCACCTTTCAACAACTGACAGTAACAGCAACTTACTTATCTTTACTCTTACTTGGGGTTGGGGGACATATATCTGCTTACCTACATACCTTTTCTTTGCCAGCTGAGACAAAACTGTCTTTTGCCCTTTAAAAACTGGTGATGGAGAGGGAGTCCCTGCATGCCTGAATGGGTTGCAGCAGTCATTAGTCTGTTTGCTGTTCCCAGCTACATCTGTTGAAGACATCTTTCTGTCTGTGGAAAACAGTGGGTCAAAACATCCCCAGACAAGTTATTTTCTTCTGTCAGAAAGTATGTGAAACAGGGAGAGACTCTGCCATGTCATCTTAAAGATCACACTGCTGTAAACAGTACACACTCACAGAGTATTCAACATTTCCTTGTGCCATTCCAACTGGTAAAAAAAATTTAAATGTATAAAGACAATGAATTCCCTAAGTGCTGTTAGCTGATAATAAAAGTGGCAGTGATGCTGTTACTGGAGATGTTGCTTTGTCAAAAGGAGCCGTTCTCTCAAAAGGAGCTGCACTAGACTGTTCTGCAGATCCTGTGGCTGATTCATCTCTAAATTGGTTGGAAAAATAGCAATCCGCATGGTAGGGAACACATCAAGGACTTACCTGCTCTCCTAGACAACTACAGAAAGATAATAAGGAAATGTCATTGGCTTAGGCATCATTACTCTTATATTTGAGATCCCTTTCAGCGTTTATCCATTTTATGGCAGCTGCAGGCTTTTTTCTGCTTTTTGTTAGGCCTGGTTCATTTGTATTCTTTTTTCTCATTGGAACACTGTGTAATTTTTCCCAAAGCAGAGCTATGCATCTTCCAGCACTAATAAAATTCTTGTCTCTTTTCATTGCAACTTGCCTCCAGAGCAGGGCCTTCTGACATACTCTGCAGCACAGGAGATAAAATAATCAATAAGCCCGGATCTGAAAATGAAATGCAACATTTGTTTTGTTACTGAGCTCTACATGGCCTAAAACAGATGGCTTTGTGATGATGCTTTTAGTGTGCTCATAAGGATTTTTGAGTCATGTATGATTTTTATTTTGAAAATATAAATTGAATGAATGGCTGCTAGCACAGTGACTTGACATCTATTATCCCTCTTCACAGATCAAGAACTGTAAGTGATATACAATTAGAGCAATGCTTAATAGAACTCTTGAAATTAAATGGGACTGTAGTATCTTGAGTGCATAAAGTTCTCCCACTACTTCGTATTGAAAAATATTTTGGTCTATCTTTGTCATTGCTTGTGTGGCTACTTGCTTATGTTGGTATGTGCTTAGCTTATTCAGTGGCAGAAAATAAATGTAAATGCATAAATATGGTTAGTAAACATTATTTATCTGATGGTGGCAGGCATGAGACAAAAGGTGGATTTTATGTGTGTTTATCCTTTCTATATTCTTCTGATTAATTTTTCTTGCCAGAATATATTAGAATCTGGTTTCTGTCGCATACAGTGTGGTAGTTTAAAAATAAGAAGGAAAAGAACCTTCGTACTGCTGCATAACCAAAGTGGTGTTTGACTGCATATAAGATATCCCTTAACTGGGTTGAAATTTGCAACATTATCCCTGGGTAGTCAGGGAGAGCAACACTGTTATGGCAGTCTTCCCGATAATGTCATTGTTAAGGTGGATAAAAGGGATAGCCAGAACACTGCAGTACATGAGTGCTATTTGATATTCTCAATTGGTAAGAAATTTATCCACAAAGAGCATCCCCTCCTACATCGATGCATAACTGCAGTCACGCCTCAGTGTCTTATGCAGTCACAGAGCAGGAGTTAGCCGTGATGTTGTTAGCACAGGCAGATGGCCGTTGCCCCCTTTTTAGAAGGACACTGGCAGAGGCAGCTGACAGAAACGCAGTAGCTGATACACATGGGCTTAGACTGTTCAAGCAGATATGAAGCTCTTCTATTGCCTGAGAGTTGTCTCAAAAACTCTTGCAACATCCTCAGTACACCTCAGGAAGCAGTAGTAGCTTATATGCACATGAAGAATTCATGCCTTCTTGGAAATCAATATGCTTTAAAGAAAAACAATGTTATCAGCAATCTTTAAAATACTTACTATACATAGGATGCAAAGCATTTTGATCAGTTAGGTAGTGAAAACTTGTTGTTTTAATAAATGTCAAGGATTCAAAAGAAAACCATTGTTCAACATTTTCATAAACTTTGACAGAGGCAGAGAAACTTTCATCTCGCCATTTAGTTCAGATTAGTATAATTTCATTTTTGTTGAATATAAGTGAAAAAGAATGGTGAAGAAAACTTCTTAAAACCAACGATCTTTTAAAGATAAAAGATATTTTATAAAGCCATGGGTCAACTGATCAGTCACTCTGGTTCCATCCATTGCCAAGGGTTTAGTTTCCCTGTAATTGCAAGCTGTGGGAAACAATGAGTGCTCAGGCATTTGGCCACAGACCAAAAGTTCTAGACACACCCAAAAGATAAAAAAAAAGAAAAAAGCGCACTTGAAATGGTTGAATAGCTGACTTTTGAAAATCCAGTACCCCCAAGAGCAGTCAGTCAGATCATGGCAGGGCTTGGAGGAGAAAGAGGGGGTTTTACATCAGGCTAACCAAATTTCAGTATTTAAGGATATCTTTTTGAAGGGATTTTTTTAACTTCACCTCAACACAAACATCAAATCTAGAGTGTAGGCTGACAGTGCAGACAGTATGCCTTAGAGGTTTCAATGGAAGTAAACCACAAATGGGATGGAGAAAATTTCTAATGAAAGATACAAGTGTGTTATTCCCAATTTGTAAAAATGGTCAACCTTTTTGTGTCCTGAAGTAAGAAGCAGTTCTTAATTTTGCTTCCTGTGCCAGTAAATTGAGCAATCTCTGGGAATTACAGTGAAATGGATTATTTTATGCAAGGGATGTGAAGTAAACACTGAGAAACCAAAGGCATCTCATTGAAACATTTTATGTTTGCTTTAAGAGTTCAGATGAACATTAAGAGGCTTTTATCATAACCATTTTGTTGTGAAATTTAATTTGCATGCTCTCTGCACTAAAATTTCTTTGATAGGGAGGGATTTTGTTTCAAGTTTTGCTGCTGAAACACTTCCGAAATATTAATTTTTTGTAATGTTGCTCCTTCATTTCACTGATACAGAGATGTTGTCTGCTGATAGTAATTCATCTTCTATGCACTCCATAGATCACTAACTTTCTTTTTTATTACCAATAAAGAATTCATATAGTCCTAGAAGTAGTATGTGTATCTATGGTAAAAGCATTTTCTGTTCAGAACTGACTTTATGAATCAATGAACTATGATCAGTTCTCAAACATAATATTCAGACCATCATAAACCATTATCAGAGTTGCACTTGAAAATACTTTAATGGTTCTGGCATTTACTATACCTTACGAGATCATGGCTTGGAAATCATAGAAACACTGGGAGTTAGACTGTTTAATAGGATAAACACAATAAAACAAATTGTAGGTTCCACTGACATCCACTGGAGCAATGTTGGAAATGCACATCCTTTCTGAGTCAGTGGAGGCAGTTGAGACTTGTGGATTCACCTGTACAAGATGATGAGTCATATTCATAATTCTGCTCGCTTCAAAAGCTTTGACAGATAAAAAAAGAAACTAAACTTGAAGAACAACAGAGATTTCCTCAGTACTCTCAATGGGTTATCCTGGCCGTACTCATTTCTCTGTCCAGCAGATGCTGGGGAGACTTGCACTGGCTGTACAGATACAAGGTATAAAGCTTTACTTTCTTTCCAGTAGAAACTTGAGAAAACATGGGTAGAATGTAGAATACATTCATTATATTTGGTTTTAGAACACCAGAAAATTTATTTCCATTGCTAAAAGAACAGCTCTCTGATTAGTTAGTGGGACTCTGTAATTATGAGTGCTAGTTCTCTGCTGATAGAAATTATAATCTTAGTTTAAGAGCTAAAACTTCAGACACTGAACACTTTTCAAGTGTTTCCCAAACTTCAGAGTATGGGATCTGTCCTCTTTAACGATCAACTTTGAGGCAAACCGCAAAGGAAAGGTCACCTCCTTGTAACTGCAGATCAAATGGTGCTGCAACTAACCAAGTCATTGAGAGTTTGGGGCTGTCCACAATATCTCTTTTCATACAACCAGAACTCTTAGTGCTCACTTGACTTGCTAGGTATGGAACATTCCGCAGCAAGCACATTTTCTGACATTTTTTTCGCTAGTTTTAGTCATATGCGCATACTAAGCCAATTCAGTGGAAGTGATTTCTGGTTTTGACTATCATTGTTAATCTGGTTTTACAACAGAGGACAGAGCCTTCACAGTAACACCTAATCTCTCTGCTAGTCTTTAAACATCTTAGCTAGTCTTTATAAGGCCATGCAATTAAGTTCTCTAGGTTCATCACTTCAAGGAATATTTCGTGTGTCTCCAGAAAGGCTAATTGCAGTCCTTAAGTATGGTGATGGCCATTCTTCACAGGCGTCTCCATCTTGTAGAAATCTTCAAGAGTTATTAGCAAAGATAAAAAATTGTCTGAAAGGATTTACAGCTTCCTTGTCTGCATTGCTTGTCAGATGTATTGAATTAGCAAAGTGCACCTATGAGAGAATGTCTTTGGCATTCTTCTGGTGTTGGTAATCTCATGCCACTGAGAGAAAAGATAATTCTTCAGTTATCCATCAAGAAATCAATGGACAGCCACAATCTTGCCAATGTGGATCCATGTTTTGTACTTGCTGTTAGTTCCAACCCTGGGAATTAACTTATTAATGTCATGACATTGTGGAGCTCTTTTATCAATAACACATCTTCCAAGAGATGTTAAGTCATTATGTTAGATCCTATAAAGTTGGGGGGAAAACAATTAAATCAGGGCCTGATGGATGTCCATTTAAAGTGCTATTTTTTTTTTCCAGTACAATTGTCTAAAGACTTGATTATCGACTGTCCTGGATGATCTGTCCTTTTCAGCCCTCTTCCTCCCACAAATCCATTACTGGTTTATACATTAACATATAAGAAAATATTTTTCTAGGTTAATCATACTTTTGAAGAGAGAGAGAATAATAACCTCCTTATGGCTGTAATTTATGATGGAATTGTGGTAGATGGTCTGAGAAACCTGCTGCAAGCATGAGAGAGCATTTTTTCCTGTCCTCAGTTCATCAAGACTGATGCTATAAAAAATGTCTTTTGAGATTTTAGCTCATGGAATGTCAACAAGATCTTTGGACAAATGAAGATGAAACTACATTACTTTATCTAACTTCTACTTCAGGCAGAACAAAGGCAGTGAAGAATGTACAACTGAGCACCATCCTTAAGTTAGCTTTTTATTTATGCTGCTGCTGCTGCTGCTAAATGGGGCTAACGCTGCTGTCTCAATACTTTATATTCCACTGCAGAGGCTATATAGAGTTAAAAGCAAAACCAAAACGTGCTACAGAGATCATTCTTTGCAACTAATTATTCCAAATTGCCTTCCTATTCCCAGAATCTCTGAATTTTCTTACATTGTGACAGACAGTTTTTCTGAACCAAATCCAGAGTCTTTTATTCTCAGCATATACCTTAGAAGAGAAGCTAATGCATATCTAATTATTTAGCCTTTTAATTAATTGACTTTGAAAAGTTGAAAAATCATTATGTCACGAACACTTACTTAGAAACTATGGGCAAAAGCAACTGTGCTATAACTGTAAAGAAAAAGAGTAGCTTGGAGCACAAATTTACAAATTACCATAAATCTGCAGAGGCATATCAAAATAAAGAGAAAGATCTCTCTCAGGACAGATACTGCATTGGTGACACAGCCTTACTGCCATTGTTTTCAGTCCACCAATACAGGAGATGTTTTTCTCAGGTTCTGCATCAGGATTTGGGCTGCATATTGTATATTATTTTGGGGGAATGATTTCTTTTAGGTTTTTCCAAACTCGTAATGTTTAGTTTCAGATGAAATTCTGATGGAATGCCATTTTGCTTTTTCATTCCTCTTGCCATAAGCTAATGAAATACCTAAATATTCAGAACAAAACCAAACACATAAAACTACCTCAACAATTGTCTGAAAAGAAAAACAACAAAAAAAATGTATCTTATAACCTTAAAAGGCTGGGTGGAGGTAACATTAGGGACTTAATGCGGTGTATTATTGATTTAACAGTTGCTTCTTAATTTTATCTGGAATACTATTATTGGGGAGCAGTGGGGAGTGAATGAATGAAAGAAAAACGAGCAATGAATATGTGGGCTTTTCCTTATAGACTTGCAGCCACTTCTTGGCTGAAGCACAAAAAGCTGTGTGTTAATAGCATATAGCAACAATATAAAGTTGGAAATAAAGAATAATATCATGCCTAATGAAAACTGCCAATGCAATTTATGCAGGTAGGATGCAATTACCCAAATTGGAATATAGCCAGACATGAAAGCATCATGCTTTCTGTTCCAGAAAATGCAATGGCTACTTATGATATAACAAGTAGGAATTATTTTCAACATATTTGCACATCTAAGCCCTAGTATTTTACATGCAAATGTATATTGCTGCCTCAACCGTTGATGTATTTTTGTGCTTTTAACATACTTAAGCAGAAGAGCTAGGCAGCTATTTTCCTGATCTTTAAAAAAAAAAATAAAAAAAAAAGACGACTTCCTGTGATACACTGGTCTAGATGTTTTGTCGCTCAAAATCTTAGTGGGATTTATATAGCTTGGGCACATTTTAAATACATGACTTACCAGATTTGCTTTTAAAAACGGCATTGCTGTGGGAGTATGTTCAGATTAAAAAGAGAATGTTTGTTTCATACCTCAGCCTTGTTGCAAATTTTTCTGAAAAACCCAAACAGAATATAAACATTGAGTAAATTGTTCTAGGACTGCATTTTTCTGAAAGTTGATGTATTTTATAAAGAAGACTATGATAATGCAGTAGTTACTTGAGGCTGAATTTAGAATTCATATGGAAAGTGATGTAGTTGAAGACTTGGACTCCAATATTACAATGAGTTCTATTTATCAACATGTCATTTATATGCCCTTGAACCAAAAACAATAGAAAACCTAAAGTTATGGTAGAAGGCACTTCTCCAGTCTTTTCATGTGTGCTTTATCTACATGTTCTGGTAATTTCTGCTTGCTGGATGTTTTTTCACGAGCTTCTCTAGTCCACCTTCTACTACTTTTCATACTGTATACCAGTCTGGGCCAGGGGATCATATGACCTGCATCATTAACAACTGAATATGAACCTGAAGCCTAAGTTGATTTCACATATGACTGAGGACTGGAAAAACACATAAATCATCTTTTCACATTCTTTTTGTGAGTTTATTTAGGCTTGCTTAGATCCACTTCTGAGTATTGCTCCATGAACAAGTGTTAGTCCTGTTTTAGAATATTAAAATGTAATCTATAATCTTAGGCTTTCTTTGAAGTTTAATTGAAACCAGTGGGACCTATAACATTGTTGCCTTAAGTAGGTGTGTGCCTAACATTATGTTTCTACACCTACACAGATTCCAGTAGTGCGGTTTCAGTTAGTTTGTATGTTCTTTCAGGCATATAACTAGTATGCCAAGAAGAAAGAGACTGAACTTCTTTCGTTGTTTAGTAAAGATTTACTTTGGGTTGGTTTGACTGAACTTGAGAGGTTGATAGTGAAATGCACTTTGGAGAAATTCCCTATAAGTCATGATGACATAAACTTCAGTTGTCCTTAACTGTGGCTCTTTAATCATGTTACAGAAGACTAATTAGTGCTAATGCCTATTTTGGAACTTTTCAAATGTAGGTTTTCCTCTACTCATCATAGATTAAAAGAAAGGTTCACACTCAACTGGCATAATTTTTACGTAACTGAAAGATAATATGGCAAAAGTATATTTTTAATTTTCTCATATAACATCCATTTATGATATCATTCAGGTTGTTGACACTTTCTGAGACTAATCAAGGTGATTTCATTAGCAGTACTCACTTCTGAAAGGAAAAAATAAAAGAAATCATTTATCTTAAGTTGACATTTGAGCATTTCTGCAGTCTTCAGATGTTGCTGTCATTGTTGTTCTTACTTATGAAGGGTTGGTTCCAAGCAGCAGGCATAATAATCAGTAGCACTAAAGACAGCAGACTGGCTATGATGCTGAAACCAAATGAGACAAGTTTTGGATGTCAAGTAAGCAATCAGCCAGTAGGTAACATTTCTGTGGCCATCCATTTGCACCTCCGATTTTCTGTGAAGCAACAGAGGGCAGCTTTTCCAAGGAAACCATCCTCATCTTTTTACCAGTGTCAGCAGGAAGAGAAAGGCCTATTCATGCCACCTCTAGTGTTTCTCAGTCCGTCTCTTTCTACTCTTTTTCAACTTAATTGTCCTGCCTGTCCCACAGCAGCACAGGAGCAGACCCTTACCCTTTCCTTTCCCTTTCCCATGCTAGAAAGACATGGATGTGTAAAACCTGACTTAGCTGAAGAAATAAGAAGCAGGGCAGGCAGAAATAGTGTCAATGTAAACAAAGATGGAAAGGATGCTGACACTTTGTCCCCAGGCATTGAGTCAATGGACATGAGTAGCCACCATGTAGTCAGTGAGTTCACTTTGTCTCCAAAAATCAGGGCACTGAGTGAAAACATCCATTGGGAATGGCCCCCAGAACTTCTTAACCTCTGCACAATGACTGGGAATCACTGCTAGCTGGTGTGGGGACCGTTAAACATCTTAGCGTGGGCATAACCTAGGGGAGGAGGAGTAACACAAAGGTGACTGTGGAAAGAGAGAAAGGGGAAGACATCTCAGGTGAGGCCAGGTTAGAAGGGAAGAGGACTTTCACAGGTAGTGGGGTAGGGCCACTTTTCATTATCCAGACCTTTCCTGAACCAGTCCTCCAGACATTTCACCCCCAAAATAGACCCCCTGGTGTCAATGACCATGTGAGTAATCTATTGAATTCAGTACAGAAAGCATCCTGACAAGATGAAAATTTCCTCCCACATAGTTGTGATAACATTCTGTTTGCTTGATTGTAGTTATGTAAGGTTTATTTTAAACATTCGGATAATCATTTCCTGAAAAATATGACAATTTCTTTTTTTATATTCAAGCGCACTCTATTGTTTAACTGCCTAGTTCTCATTTAAATCAAAGGGAATTAGGTAATTAAACACCTTTGAAGAACTGAAGTTGCATCTAGAAAGATTATTAAAAATTTAGGGCTCTGTGGTAGCTCAGTATGTCCTGCCTGTCCTAGTAGGTGGCAGATCAGAGAAAATGTTTCTAAAACAAAAAAATTGAATCTATGTTGGTATTTGCTTACTCAGTTGTAAAGAGGGTGGTGAGGTTTTGGTGCATGCTTTAAAATATATTTTTAAATGATTGTAAATGTATTTTCCAAATACTGAAAATGTATAGGCTGAGTAATTGATTTGCATCAGATGACCATTTTCAGAAGTTAGTATTTGGTCAACAAATGTCTACTTTCATACCTATATTTAAAACCTGTTCTTTTGCTGAACATGCCACTGAATTTGCTGTAGGTTAGATAATTATCTTTCATTGTTCTTACATTAAAATCAGGTGAGCTTCAATCAGCTTTTTGACTTCTAAGCCTTGTAATTAACTTTTTTATAAAATACGAATAGAAGACAGAGGACCTGGGGGTTTCTTAGCACCAGGAGTTGGAAAGTGACAAATTAGCAGAAAGGACTGGAGAGACTGAAAACTGTACGCACATCCTTAGTATTATTGATGGAAGTATCATGAGGGAATTGAGGTCATGACACTGCTAGAGCTCCACACATACAGCAAGACTGACAGGTCTAAAGACTTTCATCCTCTCTCTCTGTTCTTCCAAATACAGTAAGCATATAATACCATGATTTTTTCCTCTGTAAAGTTAGTTTCTAGAATAGATTTCTAATTATTACTGTTTTATATTTTTTTGATGATAAAATGTTTACCATGGAATACTCATGTTCACAGAAAAAGTTGGAGAGAATTTGTTAGGGAAAATTAAAGTTAAAATATCTTTTTAAAGAACGTTTATGGAGGACAAGCAGTGAAGATCACAGGAATTCTGAAAAACCCTTGTGAAATAATATTCCTGTTCTCTGAGGAGATCAATCTAAATAAAAGGTGGAGTTTGACAGAAATTAGAATCACATAAATAGTGTACGGGATTCAGGCAAAGCTATTATTTTCAAACCTAATTTCCTTTTTGCAATCAGTTTTCTTATGCAGAGACCTTTTTATATATCCTGATAATTTTACTGATAAAGAGATTCATGATTAGCATGTAGAAAACACAGAGGCTTTCATTTACAAATTAAACTGTGTAGCAAAGGCAATTACATAGAAAAGTAGTATAGTCCTGTTCAATATACTGGACTACAGTAAACCTCTTTGCTTCTCAGTCATTGTCTGAAAATGCCTGGCCTTTGGTGTTGCCTTACTTGCTTGGAAGCCATAGTAAGAAGTCTTCAAACTGTTCTAGCCACAGATAACTCCTCCAACAAATGGGAGCTCAGTACTGGGTAATGTTCAGTCTTGGTTTCCAGAAATCAAAGAGAAAGGAATACACCTGTAGGAGGGACTTGAATCTGGGTTATACCCATACTCACCTGTTCTGGCAAATCAGATCCTTTAGGGAAACACTAACGCAGTTTCTACAGTGTGTTTTGGGTTCACAGGATACCAAGATGTAAGTCTTAGTCCTAAAAAAAGCAGACCATCTCTATTATTCTCTAATCTTTCTGTGCAGTAGAATTCTTCTGCAGGGATTATTCATCCATAAAGGTAAATCTTTGTAACTGCTTGAAAATATGGTCAATGGACACTCTAGATGCCACTGTATTTTATCTCAATGCTTGTGCTACAGGGACATCAATGATATTTCTTTCAGACATTTATTTTAAAATATTTTAGTGGTCCTTTGGAGTGGAAGCAAAAGAAGTTTCACAACTGTTTTTAAATCCTAGATTTCCCTCCCCTTCTTTCTCTTCATAATGCACTAGTTAGACATTGAAAGAGCTGGAAAACGTTCCTAGTCACAGCTCACAGAATCACGGTACGTCCAACTAATGAGTAAAAGATTGCAAATTTATTTCCATAGTAGGAATCTGCAGTTGTGCTTCAGATATTGGCACAGACACAGGAAATAAAGAATCAATAGTGGAAGTTACCTGTAACTGACCTAATGTGTGAATGTAAGGTACCTCACCAAAAAGAGGTTAATGTAGCACTATTACTTACAGCCAGGGGAATTCTGCAGATGTTTAGAAAAAATACCTTAACAGCATTTTGTATTTGCTGCCGTATAAAAAACAGTAATGATAAACACAAGCATGTTTGAAATATATTTGAAAACAAAACAGGCAACAAAAACGCTAATAGTAATGGACCATACTGTGAGATGTTCTGTAGCATTGCGGGATTTACTAGAGATTTTGGGGGGCCTGACTATAACTCAGTTCTGTCTACCGTGTCTGGTACGATTCTAGTCCTTGTTGTTTACAGCAGACATAAAATTATTTATTTTTGAAGTATGAGTTCCAACAATAACAGGCCTAAATTATTACTTTGAACTAGCATCAATTGGTGTGGTTCTATTCAAATCACTAGAGATGCACTGATTTATATCCGTTCTGCTTCTCAAAGGGTTTTTTCTGATAGTCTGATGAAATGTTCCTAAACAATTAAGTGAAAGATGATAGCTATAAGACAGTATAGCAGCATCTGATTGCTGCTACAGAACAGACTCTTCCTGAAATAATTTTTCAAGTTAATGCATTGCATCTAACACTCATACAGGCTTCTTTACATGCAAACTTCTCCTGAAACTCCAATGCACTTGGGTATTACTGAGATGTAGTGCTAAATAATTGAACTGCTTACCTATTCAGGTTTTTAAAACGCAGCATTCACTGAGGTATCTGACTACCTTTCACAGATGCAAAGAACACTAATGCATTAAGTCATAGTAAAACCTGTTAGGCAGACAGACATTACAATTGATGGGTTAGTAACATGGCATGACCCAGGTTTCTGATCAAGGCAACACTCAGTGGGCTCTCTACTGGGATTGATGAGAATCTCTGCTTTTAGGGGTAAATGGTTCCTCTACGAAGTCATTAAGATCAAAGTTTTGCCTTTCTTGATAGAGTATAAAAGATATTACAGTCCCACATCATTTCTAAAGAGTAATTGCTGAACTGATTCACAAGTTCATTCGCATACCTGTCTCAAATTACAGATGCACATCAAAGTCCTGAGCATGTGACGAATTGCAACATTTCCTTTTCCAAGTGTCTCGTTCACTCTACATGGCTTTTTCTCTTTAGTCAATACATACTGCATGTCAGACTGTGATATGTGGCAATGGCAAAATGGGCAAGTTCTGTTCCTTCCCTGGTGTGTGAATGTAGGTTAGGGAATCAGTGATTGCTTTTGTACAGCCACCATGTTGTACAGCAGAAATTATGCATTTCTAATAGGCCTCTATCTTGCACAACTGCGCAATAGCCGTTTTAGTATAAACCAAAAAGTGTGTGCCCTAAGTGAGGATGTTAGGGCAAGGCTGCAGGCAACACAAAATACTAATTTTGGGAAGTACAGCATTCACCTATATGCAGTAGTAAGATGTTGATGCCAGAAATCAGTGTCAGCAACCAGAGCAGACTGAGGAAATCATGCAAGAAAGAAAACAGGAAAACTCCACAAAATACAGTCAAGACTTTGGATGGGAGAGATGCCCAATGTTAAGGGACACTCAAGACTAGCAACCTCTTGACATGTACATTTCTATTTTGTTTTTCTTCTTCTTCCTTATGGCCTTTTCCATATTTGCGCAGACCCCTTGCTCATGTAATAAGTCCTGTTCATGAAGCTGGTAGCGTCCACTTTATCAAGCAGCAATGACTGCTGTTTAACTTTTAAACTTACCTTTTTATGGTAACTGTCTTTAATGATAATTGCTTTTTTTTCTGTTGTCCTTCAGACACTTCTTGCTAGGAAAAGTAATCTTGTACATAACCTTCATGTTCTCCTTCATTTCTTACACAGATGTTGAAGATTGTCTGGCTGGGCTGATTTCTCGCATCTCATCACTAATCTCTTTTGTCAGCTTGTCCATTCTTCAGATGTTATCCATTCTTTTGAAGTTCCTCACTTTTGTCCCTCACGTTCACTGAAGGAACAGTGACAAAAGATCCAGTGAAAATAGCAGCATAATTTACATATTTCAACCCTTTCATTCGACTAATGCTAAATGTATAGCATTATGGCCTTCCTTGTCTCTTCCACCTATTGTTTCATACCTAGGATTTATTAAGACTGTGTTGGTCAATAAAAGATAAAAATTATAGCTTGTTAGACTTATCTGTAGTTGAAAATATTAATTTTTGACTGTCAATCTTGATGGAAGACTGTTCCTTTTCTATTTTTAACTTGTTATGAACTCTCTCACACCAGCTGTCTTCAGTACAAAGGCAGGCAGATGTCTTCTGACAGCTGTATTTAGAAATTAAAGTGCTTTCCAGATTTGAATCCAGGATCTAAAATTTTAAGATCAGTGCACAGACAGTGTGGAGGTGAGAATTGTTGTTTTCAGCTGGGTTTCATTGGAGTACTACATTGATCTATCGTTCCAATGAGTGTTTCATCATGTTCCTATCCTAGGAAAATAGCAGCAGGCAAAATTGTACTGGTTCACAGAAACTCAGCAAGCTGATATTTATTTTTGAGAAGATGCCATATTTTCAAGAAATGCAATACAAATATATCAGACTGATGATGTAGTAATCCTTATCTCTGAGGCAGTCCACCCAGGAGAAATGTTAAACTGGCTTCATATGTTTTCAGCATTAATTAGCATTACAGATAGATTACTGGGAGTCTCAGCCCTTAGGTTGCACCAATACAGTATCATATTTCAGAGCTGTGTAAGCACAATAAAATTTCTAATAATGTGTTTTGTTCCTCTACCTCTGGCTCTTGTAGTCAAATATCTGTCAAACAAGTCAGTCAGAAAAGTTAAACATATTTATAAAGGCCTAAAGCTATTTTCCCAAGTGGAACCATGCACCTCGTGGTGTAGACTTTCAGAATGGGAAAGAGCTTCTGTATTATTGTTATTATTATCAACCTCTTGCAATATTTGTGCTGCAGCATCGCATATAAGAGAGGCTCCTGCATTTCTCATTGTGATTGTGGGGGGAATAAGTGTTTCTAAGGTGGGTTGGCCCCAGCCAGCAGCTAAGCACCCACCCAGCTGCTCATTTACTCCTGTCTTGCACAGGATGAGAAGAAAATAAAAGGAAGGCAAGAAGACTGAGGGATCAAGATAAAGCTGGTTTAGTAACTGAAAGAAAAGCTGTATGTGAAAGCAGAGAAAAATAAGGAATTTGTTCACTCCTTCCCACTGGCAGGCAGATGTCCAGCTGCTTCCTGGAAACGAGGACCTAAGCATGAGTTGCTTGGGAAAAAGTAATGCCATACCCACAATCATCTTGCATTCCTCCACCTTTCCTTGAGCTTTTATTGCATCATACAGTAAGGAATATCCCTTTGGTTTATTTGGGTTAGCTGAATCCCCTCACAACTTCCTGGCCACCCCCAGCCTACTAACCAGGTTGGCAGAGTGTGAAAAAGAGAAAGCCTCAATGCTGTGCAAGCACTGCTCAGCAATAACCAAACACTGCTGAGTTATCAGCGCTGTTTTAGCGACAAACCCAGAGCACAGCACCATTCAGGCCACTACAAAAAATGTTAATTCCATCCCAGCCAGATGCAGTCCACTTTCTCATCTCATAGGGAAGATCTGTTGCTACTTTTTCTCTTCTTGGGGGGAATTCAGCAGCAGCAGGCAGTGTTGTTCATTTAAACCATCCCAAAAGCATGTATCATCCTGGCAGCACATAGTCAAACTTGGTGAGGATCACTTTAGGTCAACTATTGCCAGTGGGCCAGTGGCCAGTGCCTGACCTCCAAACAATGCACCCCACCTCCCTTTCACCCACGTCTACTCAGAGCTGTCCTTGATGTGGTGACAAGGCTCTTAAGAATCCTCAGATCTGGGCTTTACCTTAAAATTTACTGCTCAACCCTGAGTGTATTACGGTTGTGCCTTCTGTCACAGCTCATTGAGCCACATAATAATTCTGCATGCATCACCACTTCCTTCCATAGTAAAAATGCTTGGCATCCAGGGATGACATTATGGTAAAGGTGGAATGCGTGCTTCTGGAACAAAGGTCTCTAAAGGCTAAGAAATAGATTAGTAAAAGCTACAAAAGCAGCTGACACGTTATATACATTATACAATACTTGTGTGATGTATTTGAGATTCTTGTGAGAAAATTAACCCCTAAACTTATTGCGTGCCCATTTTTAAAACAGTTTTGGTTCTGATAGCTAATATATTTTAAATTCTGTTTCAACAGTTTATGAGATGCCTGTAAGATAAAACAGCTTTATTCATTGGAGATTTTTCTTCTTTCAAACCTATTAAGATTTCAAGTATCAAACATTCCAAGTCCCTGAGACAAAATTCATAAAGCTTTTGATACATTATTTCACATAAACAGCCACCATGCCTGATGAATTGATGTTGGATGTGTTATATTAAGTTCTTAGATTCCCTGGTTGCTCAGATAGGATTCTTCACTTTTCAGGATTGTCTGGTTTTACTTCTTCAGTGATGCAGTAAATGATTAATATACTAATTGTTCCAGAATATTGTATCTCCTGTCTTTCAGATTCAAAACTGATCCCACTCTGAAGAGCTTCCCCATTCCTCCTCCACTTACTGAAAGTAATAAACCCATGCCTTTCCTTTTCAAAAGTAGTCAAACTGCTTTAAATGTAAAAGTCTAAGTTGTCTCTATACTGTCTCTTCAGTTCTCCCACGCCACTTCTTCCCCTCTCCTAGCATTTTTCAATAGCTTCATTGCCTTTGTTTTCAGTATAACAGCCTCTGTTTCTTGTTAATTTTAGCTTGTCTGAATGCCAACTCTTTTTCTTATTCTTTCTTCTTGATGTTGCTTTGGCTGCTAGGTTTTCAATTGCCGTGATTTACTCATCTTCAATCTATATCCTGTGTATCTATTTTGTCATTGTTTTACAATACTGTCTCTTCTTACTTGCTCTTCAGAGTATGTATATCTTTCCTTGTCCTATTTCTTTCCCAAATTCACTATCACATCTGTTCAACCCCACTTTCCTGATAACTTTTTCCTCATTTTCCCACTGTTCATCCTCAACATTGTGTCTTTTTTTTCCCCACGTCTTCCTCCCCTTTGATTTTCAACAGCTTTCAGTGGTTCAACAAGACCAAGTGCTGGGTCCTGCACTTGAGCCACAACAAAACCACAGGCTTGGGGACAAGTGGCTGGAAAGCTGTCTGGCAGAAAAGGACCTGGGGGGTGTTGGTTGACAGGCGGCTGGATATGAGCTGGCAGTGTGCCCAGGTGGCCAAGAAGGCCAATGACATCCCGACCTGGATCAGGAACAGTGTGGCCAGCAGGACTAGAGTAGTGATTGCCCCCCTGTACTGGGCACTGGTGAGGCTGCACATTGAGTACTACATTCAGTTTTGAGCCCCTCACTACGAGAAATACACTGAGGTGCTGGAGCGTGTCCAGAGAAGGGCAGCAGAGCTGAGGAAGGGTCTGGAGCACAAGTCCTGTGAGGAGCGGCTGAGGGACCTGGGGGTGTTTAGCCTGGAGAAGAGAAGGCTCAGGGCTCTTTACAACCATCTGAAAGGAGGTTGCAGAGAGGTGGGTGTTGGTCTCATTCCCCAGGTAACAAATGATAGGACAAGACAAAATGGCTTCAAGTTGTGCCTGGGAAGGTTTATATTGGATATGAGGAAAAGTTTCTTTACCAAAAGGTTTGTCAAGCACTGGAACAGGCTGCCCAGGGAAGTGTTTGAGTCACCATCCCTGGAGATATTTGAAAGACATGTAGATGAGGTGCTGAGGGATATGGTTTAGTGGTGGTGATAGCAGTGTTAGGCTAACGGATGGACTTGATGATATAAGGGTCTATTCCAACTTAAAAGATTCTATGTTTCTATGGCTTCAGAACATTTTGTTTGGACCGAGAAGAGGATGCTGGCCAAGGGGAATATTTGCTGTGCCAACTTCCAATCCCTATGTGCAGCATGAAGGAGTTTGATTTTTTAAAAATTTCTTTTCCTGCTTCTAAATAAAAGCAGGGCTTGCTCCATATTACAGTCTGGTCATCAACCAAAGATTTTTAAATACATTTCTCAGTTTTACAGGGGCTAAGAAGCATGTTCCTTTTTTTTTTTTTTTCCTTGGTGCTAACTTATCATTTTGTGGCAAATTGTGCTGAAAATTACTTAAAAACAGAATAGGAAAAAAATAGATAAGAAGATTCTTGAATCCAATTACAGCAAGCAAGGAATTTTCCTTAAAAAAAAAAAATTACATTAATAACAGATGTTTTGGGCAAATGAGGCCAACATTTGCTTCTGTTTATAGTTGGTGCACTCATTAAATACAGATTTAGGTTGCATGAGCTGTTCAGAAAACATAAAGTATTTAGCTGCTACTCTGTTAATTTGTGGTCACAGGCCCCACATGTGTAGTGGGATGTGGTACTACAATATTTGTTCTGAAGACCACATAGAGGATGTGATGATACACAGTTCTCATGCTCTGAAATTCTACCTAAAAATGGCACTGGAATTCCAGCCATAGCCTGTGACATTTCTACGTGGACAAAAGTCTGCCCGAATGAAAAAAAAAAAAAAAAAAAAAACAAACAAAAACCACAAGACCAAGCCTAACAAATTCATGACTGTGATTAACTACACATATATATTTATTACACTCAACAAATTATGACAGCTACCTACCACAGCAGCTGAACTTAATCTGTTGTTATTATGAGATTCTTTGTAAGGATGCCTGTAGAAAACCCATTTCAGCAGCATTTCCCAAAGAGTTACAGGTTTTTCTTTGGGATGTAAAAACCCTTTCACTCTAAGGACAGAAAGATTTAGTCAAGTGGTGTGTACTGCTATTGTGCAGATTTCAGTTTTTCCTTGGCTTGTTTGAAGATAACAGAAAAATTAATTTGCCTTCTGTTACCATCATAATCCAGTCAAATGATTCTGTAAGAAGCTGGCCAAAACTAGAAGACACTGACTGGGCTGAAATTGTGGAAGCAGTAGCCCCAGTGGTGAGGAGCCTGGGGACAAGGAAATGAGGCAGCATTGTTGGGAACAATGAGGCAATTCCAGTTGTTAGGAGGGCAAGGTGTGTAGTGAGCTTGGCTAGTGATGACCAGATAGATTAAAGGGATGTAGGCAAAGATATTTGCAGAAGTTTGGATCTGTATACACTCCAGAGAAGTTGAAGTTCACAGTTAAATTTCATTTGAACAGGCAGAGTAACACAGATAGTAGAGAAGGCCCTGGTGGGAGGAGTTACAGTAATCTTAGTGTATACTGATGAAGGCATAAACAGGCATTTTAGCTATATGGAAAGAAGGAAAAAAAGTGTATTCACAGAGGATACTTGGTAGAAGCATGCAATACTGGCTCTTTCTTCTACTAAATATCCTCCTTGAACCCACCTTTTCTCCTTCTTTCTGTGTAACTAAAATACTAATCCAGTCAATCCTTAGTTGAAAGATGACTAAAACAAGTACAGGTTTTGGGAAAGAAAAAGGTCTGTTCCCAAAAAGGAAGCAAATCTTTGGCTGTGTGAAGTTCAAACTGATGGCTGGTCTTCCAGGAAGATGTATCAGAGAGACGGTCTCAGTATCATCAATCCTGCACATTCAAACATAGTTGTAGGATGGGCACAAGGAGTATTTCTGTTTTCCCCCTTTCCATAGACGTTTGGGCTTCTGGTTTACCTTTTTTCAGTGTATATTTTCAAGATCCTATCTGTAGTTATGATTTTGAATACTCTCATCTTTCACCTTCTAAAAGATTACGCTGAGATCTGTGTATGATTCCAGCCTTAAAGAACTACACAGTGTTGAAAAGTTTATGGTAAAAATATCTGGTTGTAAATTCCCTTACACCTGTGGTTCTATGGCAATAACAAAGTTGAAATTTAAGTATAATTATTCAGCTAACTAAGGGCATACTTAGAACAACCACATATCTGTTCAATGGTCCAAACAGTTTGGAGATGTATTTAGATACATCCTGAGACATGTTATCTTTTTTAATAGAACTGAATAGCTTTAAATGCAGACTAGTCTACTGAGGCTGCTGGTTAATGTGCCTCTGTCATGTTCAACATTTCAAGGATCATATTTCAAAGAGAGTTTATTTTTAAATTGCATTTTAGTCTCTGATAGTGTGTGCAGTTTAGAAAAAATCATCAAATGGGGCTAAGTAAATGCGATCACTTTTATCCTGTCAGTATTAATTTTCCACACAATATTTGGAGTGATTTCATATTCTGTTTAAATTAAATACTTTCAGTTTTCTCCGTGAAAAGATAGCACAGCTGTTGAATATACGCATTGCCTCCTTTGCTTCTGTGTACTGCTGGTGCCTGTTTGCTTCCCAAAGTCATACCTGGGCACACACTGTGTGCTGGCAGATTTTTGCTGTTAGTTCGACAGTGAGGGCTGGAGAGGCAATAATAGCTGTGAGTACTGCAGCTCATTCCTACAGTAACTTTTAATTTCGAAAGCGGAAATGGAAAGTGTCATCATGTTTCTTACATCAAGACAGTCGAATATAGGAGCTTGTTCAGTAAAATAGTTGGATGAATTGCATAAATTTCAGTGGCTTGAATTCCTTTGAAAAATAAAAGGAATTAGAACATGTGTGCTATCATTTCCATAGTTATGGCTGGCATAATTGCTGTCTCAGTTCAGGAAACTGTCTTCCTATTGTGATGTTTGTACAGTTTAGCTAGTCTGCATCATCATGGTAAGTGTCATGCTTGGAGATTATTTTATATGCTTCTACTGAAAGAAAAAAGCAATGAAGCTTCACTTTTTGGGTTTGGGATTTTTTTTGTGTGCACTACATAAAATGAGGCTGTAGTAAGATAAATAAAAGCAGACAGATTTTGCTTCTGTCTTTAATCAATCAACAAGTGTAAGGAAGCTATTATGTCAAAAAAGCACGCTTGACTCGTAGGGTCATGGTTTTTGTGGAGTCAGCAATTTATTCAGTACCACTGTGGTGCAAATCCCAAAGGCATAGTCATGGGGCAGCATCTTGGGCATTTCTTAGGTCTGGCAGCAAGGGCAGCACTTTCACCCAGCATCTCAGGCTTGTCCAAATAACATTCAGTGTAAAATGGAGTGCATGTCTAACAGGGAAGGAGATCTTGTTTGGGAGTATGATAAATGTGTCTAACACCCATTTGCTGTATCTGTACTAAAGAAACAATTCAAACATGATGTTAGGGCGCTATAAAATGAATGGTATTGCTGTCTTCTGCAGTCTGGCTACAGGGAAGGACACTGGTGACATGGGAATGTTTATGTAGTATGTTTTCTTTTGCTGCTGGTAGCATTTTCTGATGAGAAAATTTTTCTCTTTCCCCTTTTGCCTTTGTATAACTTCGATGGTTTTAAGAGCTGGAGTTCTATTGCCCCACACGTTATGTCCTCTTTTATATTGAGGAACATCTTTCCTTATATCCTCCTTATGAGGGAGGTCAAACCCTGGAAGAGGGGTTCAGAGAGGCTATGGGATTTCCATTCCTGGAGGATTTTCAAACTCAGCAGGATGATGCCCTGAGTTTGGACTAGGTGACCTTAAAAGGTCTCTTCCAGCATACATTTTTCTGGTTTTCTGTGGTTATTAGAACTGAGCTATGTTTTTTCAGGATAATTCTGAAGGTGGTATTAGATAGCCATGGGACTGACCTATTTTGGCGTAGGGGTGAGTGATGGTAGTATATCATTAATTTCTAGAACAAGTTTTTATTACTATTCTTAAGTACATAACCAAGGAATTAGACTTACAGACAAATAGCAGGGTGAGATGGTTTAGGGCTAAAACTACATGACTATAGGTTATGAGGAGGACTAGCTGTCTCTTGTGTCTGGGATCTCACCCCCCAGTCATTTGTTTCATTTTTGCCAACACAGAGAAACTGTGAATGATGAGAACTGTTTAGTTCGTTTTGTTTACAACCCTGACACCTTAATATATTTTCTGATCACTTCTAATGTGCAAGTATGCAGTATTCCTATAACTAATAACCTTCAGATTTCTATCAACCTGTTTAAAGATCAGTTAATGCATTACCCTATCTGAGCTTTCATCATGTCTTTAAGAGGTGGTTTACAAACACGTTAAGGATGTCATATTGCAGTTTTGTAGAGCTGCCTCAAGGATGTGACTTGCTGGTTTTGTTGATGAGCAAAAGAGGTGGAGGAAGTGAACTTTTTAATTAACCTTAAATAAATGTATCTACTGTTACAAAGAAGTGTGTATACACCATTCACAATTCCCTTCATTTTATCAACCTAAAACCGCTTTGTAGCTTGTTACCAACTAGTAAATGGAGATGTCATTTAAGAGGTTAGTTATACAGTAAAATGTATGGCTTAGAGCCTCTTGTTGAAGATAGCATTTCTAAGCAGTTAAGAAGATCCCTGGTTTTAGGAGTCTGTGCTAGTCAGAAACATATTTTAAAGCATAAAGCTAGTCCTCCAGATGAGACACCTTGTTGCCAGTGTTGATCTCCATTTGCAGAGAAGCTGTAAGACTGCTCCAGGGTGGAATTCCATAATTTACTGTAAGAGCAAAGTAGAGCCTGTATTGCACAGAAGCCTCAGGCTACATTTTATAGCAAGGGCACCACACTCAATGAAGCACGTGGGTGGACATTTGCACAATTTTTCCTTCTTCCCTTCTTTGATTAGGGCAACTCCTTCACAGGATTTTAGTAGGAGAAGTGAAAAGAAGATATGAACTAGCAACAAGAATTGCCTGACTATGTTTTCCCTAGTTTTCTTTTCCCATTCCCGAAATGTAGCTCAATTAGATGTGTAGTAAATTGTGTTGCTGAATGCTTTTGCCTAAGTTTGAAGGTTCATTCGTTGTATTCTTCCATGACCTGAACTACCACATAGGGGATGGAGAGGAACAAAAGGGATTGTTCATATTAGAAATAGAAATGCATTTGGCAAGATGAAGGAATTGGGTTTATTGAACTTAAAAAAACGAAGACAGTAACACTGTTCAGTGATGCCAAAAATGACTGGAATAGTGCTGGAAAAAAGGATTCTCCAAAGGTACTTAAAGCAAGAAATAATGGATGTGGATTGCAGTAAGGGAGTCTGAGGTTAGATATTAAGAAACACTTTTAAACTGTAAAGATTGTGAAGCATTGAAATAGATTGCCTTGGGAGACTTTTGGAGGTTTTTAAGAACAGATAAGTCAAATATATGACAACAGTAGTTTATGTATATAGTTGGTCCTGCTGCAGGGGCTTAAAAGACCCCTTAAGATCCATTCCAGCTCTCTTTTTCTGAATCTTGTGTGGATGAATTGTGTGGACTTCTTGAGAAGCTGCTGAAACCCATATTTTCTATGTGAACTTTGTTACCACAATCAAAAAATGCTTTATGTTCAAAAATGCAATGGACCATGTATTATGTTTGGTCATACTATGTTTGTTTATGTGGTGTTGGATAACACTATCTATTACTAAATACTAACAATAAAGAAGTGTGATGTAGGGACAACATGATTTGACCTGTCCCAAGAATAGAAAGGAATGGACTGTTTTTGTCAAGAGAACCTTCCATGGAGGGTTCCATGGAGAGAACCTTCTCTTCCGTGGAGAAAGTTACGGAAAAAAATCCATATGACTTCAATTACATTGCATGGACTTAGATTAAAATTCCCTTAGAGCAACATAATGGGAAAATTATGATATTTCAGTTCAAGCAGAGTTTCATTTTAATTCCAAGCTCTGGTTTTTCATTTATATGGTGTTTCATGACACAAGTCAATGCACAAAATATGACAGCAGTTTTTGGCACGTCACAATGTGATTGATGTGTCAAAATACAACTCAATTGTTAAAAAAAAAAAAAAGAGTTGTGAAAAAACAGTAAAGGCAACTTTTTCCTAATAGAGATATAGGGCGTTTTCTTTTTCTGGTCTCTTGATAGTGTTACAGTGAAACAGGCAATAATATAACCTTGTTGTAATGTAACATTTTGTACGTGTTACTGAAAAGACCTGTTGACTGAATTAGGACACTGACTGCTAAGCCTGTTCTTCCCAAATCAGTGCATCCTTTGCATTTCGTTTTTAGTGAATTGCATTTCAATTTTACCTTTCAGGCTGTAACTTTCAAACAAGTCGATCTCTTTAGCCTCCTTGAAAAGTGTAACAGAATAGCCAGTGCTGACACCACAGGTGGAATAATTGGGTAATTAGTAGTGTAAACTAGTGAATGTGGGCAAAGACAATTTTAATAGTTAAATTGTTTATTTTATGAGTTTTCACTTATTTGCCACATATTATTATGAAAACATTCAATTAAATGTTAAATGTTGCAAGTAGATGTGAAGGATTTTTCTTAGGGGCTCATTAGTTACTCCCCTGTGATGATTTGGGTTTGGGGTTTTTTTTCACCTGTAGATCATTAGGGTTGCTACACCTCTACACCTGACTCTAAAGATTATCACTTGGGTTTATCAGGTTCTGGGTTGTATCAGGAAATGAGACAATAGATAAATTGGTTCTTCACAAGTTGGTTTGCTTTTGTGGTTCTGAGCTAAGGAAATGGAAGGAGCTAGTAGACTTTTGATTTTCTAGTGCTATCCATATATGAAAAATTTCCCAGAAGGTGAGTGAGTTTAAGAGTTTTATTAATATTACAATATTCAATCTTTACTGTGAATTTTCTGCTGTAGAGAAATAGGATTATGAAGTAGTAGGTAATGTAATGGATTTAAGAAAATCCAGAAAGATTTGAATGCATTTAAATTAATCTCTTTTTGCATATTTAACGAAAACATACTAGTGTGAAGTTAGCAATACAGAGACATGGCAAAGAAATAGTTGTCATCTGCTACATTAATCAAAAGAGAACCATACAGTTCATTGTAAATAATATTTTAAAATAGATTAAATCTATTAATGTATTTGATTGCTGGAATTATTGAAGAGAGGGAGCTTTATTATATGGGAGGGAAAAAACTAATGGGTAATGAAATAGCTTAGAGAAGGTTGTTGGTTTAGACAAGAAATGACAAGAGACAGATAAAAACAGCTTAGATCTTTGTATCTCAGATGAGAAAATAGTTTTATTTATTTTCTCAACATTTATTGAAATTATGATTCACTATGTCTCACCATGAGCAGACTCAACCCATTAGTATGAGTTCCATAAAGCCATTGTGTATTCTGGAAAGAAATCCTGTCTTAGTGTGCAAAATACAGTGTCAGAGTAGCAAATGAGGAATCAGTCTAGGCAGTTACTGGGTTTGTAATGTGTGCAGTTGGCTATTTGGCATTTCCTATGTTTTCTAAAGTCTTTTCCTAATGTGTGAGAGCTGTAGGCCCATAGACCTGGGTAAGAGCAGAGCAGGGGTGTCAGAGGAGAGTCCTTCTGGGGCTGTTCTGTCCTCCAGGCCAGGAAACTCAAGAGGAGGACTACTTGTGTACTGGGTGCTATGTATTCAAATGTTTGAATTGCTGTACCAATGCGCGATCACATAATGTGTTTTGCAAAATTCGTCTTGTAGTGACAATGCTATGTGTGCAGCTGCGGCACTTGTCTCTGCGGTGTGAGGAACATAAAGTGGGATTTTCTGTTTGTTTGGTTTTGTTTTTTAGAAGTATTGTGTGAAGCTGTTGTTGTAATACCTCAGCTAGACAGCTCTGTCATAACTGTGCACAGGCTCAGAGTGGGTACAATGATTCTGTTGTACCTAACCGTGTGGTGGGTGGCTGGGCATTAATTAATGTTATTATGAGTAGTGGGGGGGAAGATCAGAAGTGGATGAAAGTATAAAAACACACTGTTTATCAGTAGCTAGGTACTTTACCTTTTCTGAGTTGTGCTATTGTAAAACAGTGTAATTAGAAGTATAACTCAGAGGGGAAAGAGGAAATGCTTTGCTTGCTTTTACTGATAAAGGATTGCTCGATATTTCTTAGAGTTGGGATCTTAGATTGAGGGGTAAAGAACACTGTTTTCATTTGTATTGGCTTGGTAATGAAATACCTGAGTCAGTCCCAGATAATAATAAGACCCATAACAGCCTGTGCTTTAGTGATAGCACAGATGTGTGAGGCTCACTGAGTGGTGAAGAGGTAAAAGCTAACTAGTGCTTTGCATTGCTTCACTCGGAGTAGGGAGCACGGGAAACTCCAGAGCTGTGTTTTCAAAAATGAAGTAACTGGTACTTTCTGAAAACAAAGCTTCCTTATGAAATCTAATGATGGGCAAATAAAAACATTAGATATACTTGATAAAAATATTCTAAAGTCAGCAGTAGGCAAAAAGCAGCTTCACTTGATTTCTGAGAAATGTATATATAATACCTCACTCGGTTAAAATAGCTTCTTTGTTTTGTTAACAAGCACAAATACAGCTTCTATAGTGTATGTAATTACTCTTGTTTGAGGACTAAGAAGGTTCAGAGTTATACTCTGACAGTATTTTGAGGCTTTTTGCCTTATGAAATGAGGATTTGAACCTTTAGTCTGCAAGTGTTGTCTTATATAAATCCTTTTTAATACACAGCTTATTGGCATGATGAGAAAGGCTGACTCTTCCGAAATGCTTCATAATAGTGCAATTTAAATACTTGACCTTGGTGAAAATCTCATTGAGTCAGAACCTTTAGAATTATAAAATATTTGGAGAAGGGGGGAAAAAAATCTTATTAGATCATAAAAATCTGGAGTTTTGCTGTCTGTCAGACAGAGGGTGTATCTGGTATTAAACTGTTGCTCAATTTGATCTTAGCTGAAGGGTTGAGGTGATTTAAGCTTTGTAATAACTCACCTTTTGGAGCTGACTGCGATATGAACACATCATTGAGGTCTTCTTTAAGAATTTCATTACAGGTAGGTTTCTGAATCACAGATAAATGTCTTTCAACAGTTATTTTAAGGAAATTCTGGGAGAATATTCTTGTAGTGTGAATGAAAATGGAAATGCCATTTGAGAAGTTAGATGCATTTTTTCAGGCTTGATTTTGTTGCTCACATTTGCAAACTGTAAAAGTAACATATAATCAAACAAATATTAAGACAAAAGCAAAGTAACATTGTGGTAATAAGAAAAACATAAGGGAAAGTGTGTTTTATGGAATGATGTGAAATAAGTTCTAATATAGCACACATTTGCTAACTGAGGAAACTTACAGATTCTCATCAGTTCCAAATACTACTCCTGTGCTTGTCTCATTTTGCTACTGCTGTCTATGGTACTTTTCGTACATAATTTCAAGTTGGCTGAGATTTGGGTCTAATGTGTAGGCAGTGACAACTGAGAAGCTGATGTTGAACCATTGGGATCAACCATGGGAGGTATTCTGAGAGTTTTGGTGCTATTGGAATAAGAAAAGAGAAGGTACATGAGGTTATTGTCAGTGTTGTGAGATGGGCATTTAAATAAAATGTAACATCTGGCTGATTGCCAAGCAGTTCATTGGGCAGATGCAGCATTATATTAGCATTGCAGTTATTCCAGGTTTGGTTTTTTTTTTACCCAATTTGATTAGCAAACAAGAACATTTGTGAGAACTTTACTAATTTAACTTTGGGGGAGAACATGGATTTTAGGATAGTTTGTAGGTTCTGATAATTTTTACTCTGCAGTATGTATAACTTAGCAGCATTACTGCTGTGTAGTGTTTGTAAAAAAAAAAAAAAAAAAATTACTCTATTTTTGAGTGTAGCTGTAAGAAATCCTTTTTAAAAAATGTAAATGGGGATGCTGTGAGCCTGCATGTCTGTGTGGGCCTACAGCAATGCATCTCTCACTGACCTTCCCAAAAAGCAGTGTTCTGCCACAAGCAGCGCCTGAGGTTGTGTATGGTCTTGTCTTCTACAGTAAAAAGGCACGATTATTTCTGATGCAGAGTGGCACAATCTTGCCACTAGAGATGAAACTAGTATCATATCCTCTTTGCTATCTGAGATATTCCCTTTGACATTCGTCTTTACACTTCAGCTGCAGCAGAAAAATGGCAAAGGTTTCAGCAGGAAGAAATGTCCCTTAGCAGCTGTGGAGCAAACCTGGACCTATGCCACAAGTTTAAGGGCTGAGTTCAGAGCTGAGTTTCTGTATTTCATAGAATCACAGAATGGTTAGGGTTGGAAGGCACCTTGAAGATCACTACAGGCCTTTGTAAAAAGCCCCGCCACACACACACACACACACACCCCTCCTGCCCCGCTTCCTTGTAGGCTCCTTTCAGGTACTGTAAGGGGCTATAAGGTCTCCCTGGAGCCTTCTCTCCTCCAGGCTGAACAAGCCCAACTCTCTCAGCCTGTCCCCATAGCAGAGGTGTTCCTCTTCATGGCCCTCCTCTGGGCTCGCTCCAACTGGACGATATCCTTCTTATGTTCAGGGCCTCAGAGCTGGACTCAGTACTCCAGGTGGGATTTCATGAGAGCAGAGTAGAGGGGGAGAATCCCCTCCCTTGACCTGCTGGCCATGCTTTTCCTGATACAGCTCAGGATACAACTGGCTTTCTGGGCTGCCAACGCACACTGCTGGTTCATCTTCAGCTTTTCATCCACTATTTCACATACTGTCCCTGCCTCACCCCAGGGATGTGGTGGTTGGGTGCTTTCTTGAATTACGAATATTCTCCTAAAGCCTGTAGGAGAGGAGGAAGCAGCAGCAGCAGCAGGTCTATCAGCAGCTAGGTCAAATGAAGTGGTCTGTTTATTAAAATTATTTCTGGGACATATTTCAGATTTCCTAGTAATTGCAGGAAGGCTGAAAATAAGTATCTGTATAGGGCTTTTACTTTCATTGACACCAACCACTCCACCTTCAGTGGCATAGCCATAATAGCCAGATGTCTTACCAAATCAAGCTGTCAGAATAGCCTTTTTTTTTTTATTTATTTCAGTGGTCTGCATAAGATGGAAGAGCTTTAGATCATTTCTGAAGGCAGGAAGCAGTAAAGATTGGCTTTAGCACCATATTTTCCTGGTCCTCATCTTACCTTTGTATTATCCTTTCCAAACCATTCATCATGCAGTTGGCCACTTACAAGATCTGGGGAATATGATGGATGCGGTGTCAGTGGCAGAGAGGCTGTTTCGAGTATGAAGGAGCTGGAGACTTGAAGGGGAACCTTAGAGTTCTAACATGGTTTGGGGAAACACAGTAAATCCAATGCTGTAGTAAATGTCTGGCAAGCTGGGTTGTTTCAGGACACTGGCACATGGCTGATACTGAGGGTTAGCTTTTTATTGGGTTTGAGGGTTTGGGTTTTTTTTGTTTAGTTTGGGTTTTTCTCCTAGTTAGTTTTATTTTTTTTAATGCACCATTTTCTTAAATGGCCAAGCCTGCCCTTCAAAGTTTAAGGAGTCGCACTGCTGTTTAGCAGGAATCTGGCCTCAAAACAGATGCTAATGAATGCTAATGAATAACAGAAGACAAGAAAAAAAATTAGAGTAGATGAGAAATTAATAGTTGTATTTAAACTCATTTGGAAGTCAGTGTCAGTGGTCTAATCTGAACTGAAGGGCACAAAAATCTGTTGAGCTATTCTGGTGGCTTTTTAGGTGTCAGTCAGTTTATGCAGTGAACTGGTTCCACAGTATTTTTGTTGCTTTGTTCTATCTGATTTCAAACCCTGTTATTCCTTTCTTTAAGGTTTCATAAAATCTAAACCAGAAGATGTATCTGGAGCCAGGAATTAAAATGTAATGCTTTTCTTTGAAAAATGGAGAAGTACTAAGTGTGATAACTCTTCCTTTAGGCTGGCTCTGGTGAATGTTATATTTTCTGAGCACTTTGAATGAAGGGTATTTCTTTAAAACTCATTTTCAGTCAATTTTAGCAGCTATATCTTTAATACCAATAAGAAATGACTTGGAAAACTGCTGTGAAATCTGAAAACAGGGGCTCTGGGCATTTAGTCTGCTTCAGTGAACTATAGATCAATTTCTACAGCTCATGCCTGCTGAATGCTGCAGGTTGAGAAATACAGCAAAAATAATCAGGAGTTAAGTATGAGAGAAGGATTTGGTAAAAAGATTTTACTTATCTTTCTCCTCAGTAACATAAGCCTTAGCTCACTTGTATTAGTTTTCCTGTCTGCCTCCCAGTCCTTTTTCTCAGTATGTATATTCATATTTAACCTCATATTATTCTGATTTATTGGCCACTTCCAATTAGCTTATTTCACTATTTGAATGAAGTTACCAATACATTTTGTGTGGACTGAATATACTGACTTTTTGCTACTAGCCTAAGGTTCACTGCAATTAAACAGGAAAAGCCTTTTTATAGATGTTTCAATGGAACGTAAAATCCATAGTGGCGTATACGAATGCAGTCAGTTTCAGCTGAGGCTTTGTGACTTACTTCTCAAACACAGCACTCTTAAAGGATGGTCAACTGAAATTCAGATTAGCTGACCTCTGCAATTTTTAGTCACAGGGAGTTTAAATGAAATAGGATTCTTGAATACAGTTGTGTTGTCAAAAATCATGAGAAGTATAAACAATATGAATAAAGAATTATTCTTTCATTCACTCGTTTCTCACAGTACTTCAGTGGAGGTTTTGTGGTGGGGAAAAATCCATGAAATCATCTCAGAGTGTCTAAAGAAACAGAATAATGGTCTGTAGGCAGTGAGACTCATTGCTCCAGGAACTTTTATATGCAACAAGTTAAAGTGAGTTCAAAACCTGGGTTGTTTTACACTCATATTGGTATGCACCCCACTGTCTGGGATGGAAGAAGCACAGGGAAAAAGCAGATAAATTTGCCCATTAGGTAGTGAAGTGATGGGAAGTTAATGCTTTTATACGGTTTATATGCCAAAACCAAACTGTCTAGCATATTTTTCAGAGTAGTGTGCTAATGTCTCTTTAAAATCCATTCAAACATCTAGTTGGAGACAAATGAGGCATAAGAAAAGATGGCAGGCTCTGCAGCCAGCTATGTGCTGAATAGATACTGCATGGTTTCTATGAATTTGAAAGAAGAGTAAGAACAGGAATTGAATCATTTCAGTGGCCCTTGTGTGTGTTGTGGTACATATATGTGTGATGTAGGGTCTGGTCCTTAAACTTTGTTCGGTGTAGATGCTGCCTTGCTTAATGAATGGCCTGGTTATCCCACCTCTCTGGGGGAAGGGTAATGCTATTTGTCAGAGTGACAAAATCTAGTTCCTCAAATCAAAGCCAGTGACATATCTTGTTTACTATATCACTGCTTCCTTTTGTAATCGATCTGAAAGTTCAGCTGTTGCAGAAAAGTGACAAATGGTTGGTGCCCTGTATCTGTGGAAACTATCTGGGAGGCTTTGTAAAGGTTCATGAGGCTGTAGCTGGTAAAGATGTAATCTCCTGAATGGCTGAGCAATTGCAATCTGAGAGGAAGAATGGAGATCTTACTTTTTTTTTTTAACATTGGAGAATGCCTGGTAAAATCAGATAAAACTGTGTTTATTTCATATGGAAAAGAATAAGAGGCTGACCTTTGTGTTTGGCTGCAGGTTTGCTGAAGTGTTTTCAAACAAGCACTACTAATTTTTTTTTTTCCTTTTGGGGCCTGGTGTTTCTCAAGAGTTGTGTCTGAAATTAAATGTATTGTGTCATTTCTCCTTACTGCCCTCTCGCAACATTTAGAGTAAAGGTAAATGTGGGTGCAGTAAAGGTCATGTTTTAATTTCACCCTCACTTCTCTAGTTCTTTTGAGAAATAACATTTATACCAATAGGTAGTGTTCTAAGTGTTTAAAAATGTTTCATGAAAAATGTGGTCCTTGAATTTTAAGAATAAAGGAGATGGCCTGAGTTGAGCTGCTCTTGACATATAGCAGCAGTGATTGGAAGCATGGTCTTAAGTTATATTTAACCAAATTCACTTAATCATTGAAAGGATGTTAAACAAAAAAAAAAGGCAAAAAAACCACACTACCACCTCCTCAGAACAAAAAATCCCGTATGTTGAAAAAAACCATTTCCTCAACTGAGGAAGGACACATGGAGCAGTGTATTTAAATGATTCTACCTACATAATAAAAAGGCGGTGATGAGAAAGAAACCTAAGGCAGAAAGAAGACATCAGTGAGGTAGGTGCTCTCTACAAAACAACTGTTTTGAAAGTATTCAGGGAGAGCACAGAAAATGACCCATAGCTGTTATGAGCTGCTGTTTGGAGCGTGGCTCTTAGGTTTCTGGCTGGAGCCAGCTGAATCTGAGTTCGATGGGAGAGACTGAAAACATAGGGAAGTTACAGGAGAGATCAGTGGCTTTGTACAGCAAGGGCCTCTCTGTGTTTGTGTGTGGAAGGTCAGGGTCAGTCCCACTGGGAAGTGATGGGCATAAATTCAATATAAGTGGACTTTAAACACTTTAAATCCTCTCTCACAGGTCTCCTATTGCTTACTTATTTCAACTGAAATTACATGCTGGTTTGTGCCTGTGGCATTGGGATAACAGATCATCATTAATTTCTCCCTAGATATTTAGAATTAGCCTCTAACTGAAAATTTCCAAAGTATTATGTAGTTACCGTTGTGTGCTGGTTGTAGTTTTCTTCACAGTAGTGCTAGTATGAGGCTGCATTTTGGATTTGTGCAAGGCTATACTTCGGATTTGTGCTGAAAGGAGTATTGATAACACTGGTGGTTTTAGTTGTTGCTGAGGAGTGTTTGCACCAAGTCAAGGACTTATATAGTTTCTGGTGCTGTCTGTGTTACAAGAAGGTGGGAGGGGACATGGTCAGGACAGCTGGCCCAGACTGGCCAAAAGGGTATTTCATTCCATAAAATGTCATGCTCATTATATAAGCTGGGGCTGGGGTCTGTGACTTTCTCAGTTGCTCTCTTGCTCATTGGGGCTCCCTCTGGCTCTGATGTGATCTCTCTCAGACTCTTCAGCTCTGTCACTGATGGGATAGAGACGCTGATTACTCAAGACTTGACTGAGTGTTGGTCAGTGGATGGTGAGCCGTTGTATCATTAGTTTTATTTTCCATTATTTTCATTACATATTATAAATAGTAATATTAGTATTGTTAGTATATTAGTATCAATATTTAATTATTAAATTGTTCTTATCTCAATTGATGAGTTTCCTTGTCTTTTCCCCCAGTTCTCCTCATCCACTGGAGGAGGGGGGAGGTGAGTGAGTGGCTGTGTGGTACTTAGTTGCTGACTAGGGTTAAGCCAAGATACATTGTTATTGAAGATGGCACATTTCTGCATGTAACTCTGAAAATTTACTGTATGTTTGATCATTTTGATGATTTGCATGGAGGTGGGCTTTTCAAACAAATTATAGACTGGACACCTTTTGAAATGTATTTGCAAAGGCATCTCATAGGTACTTCAGTAGAAATGTTATGCTACTGATGTTACTTAAAACTTTTTGGACCAAATTGAAAATCTCACAGATTTCAAAAAGACTACATGGACTTCTCAATCTTAAAATACGTAATTGAAAATTATTTTTAATTAAAAAAAAAAAAAAAAACAACAAACTTATTTAAAAATAAAGCTCTCCTCCATGTAAAACTAAATTAAATAGATAAATCTTTTTACCCAGATAGGGCAAAGAGAAAGCGTGTTTTATTCATGCATCAAGCTGCTACTTTACACCGATGCAAATAAAACTACATGTGAACTAACAGCTGCTCTTAAACAGATTGCTGCATCTCACAATCTGCTAAGGGAGCACAGCTGGAGAAATCTGTAAATCAAATACAAAGTAGGAATGCATTAAGTACTGTACACATCATGGCATCAGTGTTTAAAATGGGTCTCCCTATGCTGTACGTAGGGAAAATCACTTCTGTTTTTAGGCTGTCTTCTACAAAATATCAAGCAAATTCGTAGTTTCCGGGGTATTCATTCCTACCTAAAGCACTGCACTGTCAATACCACGCAAATATTTTACTGGGCCTGTGCATGGTTTCATTTTGTCTGATAAAATATGAATGTGAATATCATTTTGACTTGAAGTTGTGTTGTGTCCTTCAAGTCAGGTGTTGGTCTGGGATGGTCAACAGGTACTCAAAGAAATCCTCATGTTGACCCTAAGAGAAGACATTTCTGACTCAGGAAAGAAATTAAATCTGTCAAGCAGATTTGTTCTGGTTTTCTTGTTTGAGAAAACAAACTAGACCTTTTAGGTAAGCCACGGTGGCTGGATCTGTTTCTAAAGGGGTGAGGAAGCATTATACCTTAAGCATTCTTAAAGTTAGAAGTGACATCTTTTGCCTTAACTAACTAACCAAATAAATAAAACCTGAAAAATCCCTCAGTTGTAAATTGGGAAATATGAGCCTGTAGTACCTATCTTAGTATCTTCTTGCCCCCCTGAAAATCACCTATTACCAGAGAGAGATAAAACTGTGACTCATCCCTCTTGACCACAGCTCAATGTTAGCATGACCATTTTGACTGGCAGATGCTAGTCGGTAAGCTGAGCCAAGAGTAAGTGTGGGAAATGATTAAAAGGGAACCATTGGAGACTGTTGGATAAATATATAAACTTCAGAGGCCATAAGACTAGTAGGTAAAAGTGAAATCAGTGTATTAAGCCTTTGTACACTGAAGATTTAATGAACAAATGCTTGTGGAGTTGCGGAAGGCAGAATAGACCAAAGCATGCGGGCACACCAATCCTTTAAAAAATAGATTTAGTTGTGTCTCTGAGCTGAAATCTTTACCATGTTATGCCATAGCAGGACAACAGAGGCACATTTGCATATGAGATATGGTCTAGAAGAAATGTAAAGTAGTGTATTTGAAGTGTTGTAAAGTGTTGCATTGTTTAAGACTAAGAACACCATGGCAGGTAACTGGTTATGCTTAAATATTTACATAACTTTCAGGAGCGGTTAAGAGTTTTGAAGAAAATTGTCTTTCTAAGTGCTTTTGAAGATTTACCTTTGGTGGTTGGTTTTTAGGTTTTTTTCTTAATATACCAGCTAACATTTAGCTCTTTATAACTTCAAATGCTTGTTTTCCCTTTATAGATCAGTGTGCTAAGTGACTTTAAGTACTGAAAGGGCCTGATTCAGCAGAGCATCCTAACAGGTACATGTAAGCTTTGCCACATCAGGAATACTGTTTAGACAACTTTAATTCTATTGGGTTCAGAGAGTTCCAAAATTATTTTCCAAAGTGCGTGTCTGATGCTCAGGGCCAGTTCTGTCCCTTGCAAGAGAAATTGTTTCCTTTTATGTTACGGTGTGAAACAATTGCATTTGCTCTTTGCAATTTATTGGCCACCACAGTAGTATGGCATTTCATTCACTTCTTCATCCTTCGATTGCTTTGGTCTGCCTTAATTAGTTATAAATAGCATTCATTTATATTCATGTCCGGTAACTTCCTCTCATGCTTCCAGGTTATGTGGAGAGATGCAAAATTCTGCTATTCTGTGGAAATAGCCATTAACAAGAGTCTGCTTGTTACCAAGGGATATGTTTTGGAACGTTGTTTTTAGCACACGGAGATACATCAAGAAATTTTGCAAGCAAAGGAAATCTTACTAATAGGACAAAAGTTGAAATGTCTCCATTTGTGGTAAAGAAAAGTATTTTTTCTGGATGCCTTTAATTTGTCATTAGGCTTTTTCTTCTTTTCTAACTTCTTCAGCTTGTAATGAAAGTTTTATTTGTATTGTTTAAATACTAATTTCTGGTTAAAACAAAGTGAATATAGCTGTAATGAAGCATTATCTGCAAAGAGAGATTTTGGGTTATAAAGTCCTTTTTTTGGAAGCACTACAACTTATTTTTTATTTTACCATGCTATCCTTTTATCTACATTGAAAACCATATGATCTATAATATTTCATATTCAGGCATTACTTCCTGAATAAAAGACTAACTTTATTATTAAAGAGGACAGCTGAAGGATCTAAATAAAAAACCTAGAAATGCGACCACAGTGAAAAAGATTAGCAGCTTCTATAGTCACATTAAGCAAGATGGAAATAAATTGCTTTGGTTTTCCCCCTTGCATAGATTAGAGCTTTCTCTTCAGAGGGTATGCAAACACAAGATGAAACAAACTAGCAATAATTGTGGAGTATATAAAAGCCATTTAAATGCCCAAAACTTGTCTTATGATACTGATGTGTGTCCCTAAGCTCTACTTTGATATCAAATCATTCCACACATCCCTGACTGAGAGAAGTGACTAGAAAAATTTTAATTTAAATGAACTATACTTGTTAAACTAGATTTACTTAAGCTATTTACAGTGCAATTCACTGTCCTTATTGTAGCTCTGAACCTCTGGAAATGGCAATCAAACCCCATATTGCTTTACCAGGAGATCTAACATTGTTAGGGCTGGTCTTGATTATCAGCTCTCTTAGTTACCAAGAGTGTAATGTGTTTTCATCCCATTTAATTTTGGGGATGGAGAAAGGAGCAATGATGACTTGTGAATCTGGCAGATAAGTAGCTGTCAAATGCAGATTTGAAGTTGAATGTTTGCAGTGTGGGTTGGTTTATTTTTTTGGTTGGTTGGTTTGTTTGTGGGGGTTTTTTTGTTATGCCTTTTTTTTATTTGACCTTGCAGATTTATGTTGTTTGAAGTAATATTCCAGTTATTTGTTAACTAAAATTAATCTAGATTTAGATTAGATACCAGGAAGAAATTCTTCCCAGAGAGGGTGGTGAAGCACTGAAACAGGTTGCCCAGAGAAGCTGTGGATGCCCCATCTCTGGCTGTCTTCAAGGCCAGGCTGGATGAGGCTTTGAGCAACCTGCCCTAGTGGAGGGTGGACCCAAAACCATTCTATGTCAAGGTACTGAAATGCTTTAGAATCGTAGACTCATAGAATGGTTTGGGTTGGAAGGGAGCTTAAGATCATCTAGTTCCAACCCCCCCTACCATGGGCAGGGACACCCTCCACTAGACCAGGTTGCTCAAAGCCTGGCCTTGAAGACATCCAGGGATGGGGCACCCACAGCTTCTCTGGGCAACCTGTTCCAGTGCCTCACCACCCTCTTTGGGAAGAATTTCTTCCTGATATCCAATCTGAATCTCCCCGCTTTCAATTTAAACCCATTGCCACTTGTCCTGTCACTACAGGCCCTTGTAAGAAGTACTCCCCAGCTTCCTTGTTGGCCCCTTCAGGTACTGGAAGGTGCTATAAGGTCTCCCCAGAGCCTTCTCTTCTCCAGGCTGAAAAATCCCAATTCTCTCAGCCTGTCCCCATAGGAGTGGTGCTCCAGCCCTCTGAGAATCTTCGTGGTCCTCCTCTGGACTCGCTCCAGCCGGTCGATATCCTTCTTACTTTATACCCTATCTTTTGCACTGGAAAATTGTCTGCTGTACCGCCTTCCTTAACATTTCACAGTAAGAATAATAGATAAATTATTTTCTAAAACAATCCATTTAATGCAGATTACTCCTGGAGGAGGAAGATAACTTCATGTTGAGATTGCAGATACATGCTTGGTCAGAAAGGAAAAATAGAACAAAATAATCTTTAATCAAAATAGCCTTTGGTTTTAAAGTGACATCTTATTTCAAGAGAAAAAATGAAGGCTATAAGATTAAAAGAGTAACTAGCTTATTTTGTTACTGATAGGGAAAGCAAAACTGTTTCTGAAGTTAAAATTGAAGATATATAATGAGTAATGGTGTGGTGACTTTTGAAATCTTATTCAGGCAAGTGTGTACTAAAATGCATTTGTTGTAATTGTTATTACATTCCGAGTTAGTTCTGAAGAGTGGTTTTCTTCACAGCCTGCCTCACATTCTGATGTAAGATGGAGAGTTTTCCCGAGCACATTTTACAGGGTAAAACAGGATTCTTTTTAAAAAACTAAATGGAAATAAAAAAAAATATTTATGTGAGATTTAAATGGGCTGAAGCTACCTGGACAGGGAACAATACAGTCAAGCCTAAAATAAATTTTTAAAACAGTATAGAATATTTTTTCTCTGTTCACTTCATAACCATCCCAATGAACAGTAAAAAAAAACGCATAAATGTACATTTTTTTTATATGTGCATTACTTCCAGCAATATTAAATACTTTTGAGACATTTCTAGGGGAAACATGCCATAACACAGCACTAATAAAAGTTAGACAGAGATTTGTTCTAAAAGCAGCCCCACATACTGATTTTAAGCTTTCAGAATGCAAGAAAATATTTAATTCAAGTGTATGATGAATCTTTCAGACGTGTCTTGTGCAAGTAAATAACAAACAATAGGGAAATTATTCTACACACAGAACTTAAGTTTTTAAAAGTTTAGCTCCTACATCAGTAACTAAATGAAGTGTAAGTTAGTTATCTTGAAGAACAAGTGATGTCTTGGGACTTCATTGCTTCAAATGAATACAATAGGGTTTCTACCTCCTTTTCTCAGGCCACGAAACAACTCAGGAGCTTATCTGTGCCTCAAACTGATGGGATAGAGACGCAGAGTGTTGTAAGGGGTTCCATTTCTAGGTACTGTGTACAAAGGGAATGGGTAAATTGCTAGTCATTATCCAACTGAAGCTTCAGGTGATTTTCAGAAGGCAGTGTGTGATATAATTCTCAATTACAGCTTTCTTTTAGTGTAGGTAACTTTGTGCTCCCACAAGGCTGGTTGTAAAGAATGTAGAGCAACAGAATGGTAAAAGACATTGTAAGAGCTGGGTGTGCACTATGTGTCATGTTCACAAAAGCATATAATGTACAGCGCTAACACAGGCTTGCGACTAACTGCAAGCAAAACTAATTTAAAATTTGATACCTAGGAAAGAGACATGAACATCTGGGGTTGGTTTTGAAGTAATGTATTAAGCAGAAGTGACAGTAAAAACACCAAGAGCAACAATAGCAACCTTCAAATAAAATATATTAGTGTAATTAAAGGACATGAATTATAAATATACAACACGATAAACAGTAAGAGAGAAAAAGAACTCATGGGCCCTCCAGAGACAGTGTTGGCATAATTGTAGGTACCAGCATTACACTTTATCATGGTTAATATTCTAAATGGAAAAGATCCATAGACTCTAAGAGAAGGGCAGAATGCCATCATTTATTTTGTAATTACCATTTTTTCTGAGATAGGTGGATTTTTTTGCAAATGTTACTGGAGTTTGGACTTCCCAGTTTAGCCCTGTCTCATCAAACCAATATGTATAGAGAGCTTAGCACATTACTGTTTCATTCTGAATAAAAAATGGAAGAGGAAATGTATTTCCAACATATTTCAGCTTTTTCCTCATCTTCACTACTCTGCCAGAAAACAGGAAATGTCAGGGAGTCTTTTATACTAATGGTGTTCTGTGGCTCTTCATTGGAGAATCATACCTAATTGGAGAAATTAAGAATGAAGGTATACATTCTATAAAAAAAAGACTAAAAGTCAGTTATATCTTTACCATTTACAGTCATTCCCTTTAATTTTTTTTTTAATATCTGTCTGTCTTAAGGCAATGGCAGTCCACAAGAGGTTACAATATTAGATGAATCTGCTAGCTTATATTATGGTTTGTTGCTCATATTTACACTGTCTTATGCCTATGCACAATATTTTTGTTTGGGGTAAGCATCTAGCATAAAGGTAGGAAGGCATGGTACCAAAACAAGTGTAATTCTAGTAGGGTATCAGAGCAACTTATTCTCAGATTGCTTTTCTTTTTCTTGGTTTTTATCTTTTATCTATCCCCTGTTTTGATTCTGTTCTTTTAGTGACAGTTTCTCTGTTGCCTTCTTTGCTGAAAATAAGGAACTTTCAAACCAAACTTTTGAAGACTTCTTGCCATAGAGGGTGTTCCAAAAAGCAAACAGTTTACAATTGCCAGAAAAAATATTGTCTATAACCACAACATGGACCTCATAGGATGCTTCTTAGCCAGTGTTCAAAAGCACTTTGAATGTCAAGCTTTGCTTGTACCTAAGGGCCTCCTAGTTTTTTAGTATGACACAGTTAATTATGTAAAGAGTTGGAAAGCATATGGTTCTGTTCAAGGCCTTTTTGTCTTCCTTGCAAGTTTGCTGTGTGCTATACTCAGCTCTCGAATGATTGAAAGAGCAATAAAGATATTATAGGAAAGTAGTCGTGTACAGTTAATTGTCAGATCTCAATTTAAAAAGGAGCAAGCTGGTTCTTTCTGTTCCCAGAGATAATTACGAATGTCTCAGAACGAAATTCACTCAGCAGGGCAATGTGGTGTGTTTCAGTTCTGCCTTCTCCCAAATGTGTGTGGTGGCATCCTGTGTGATTTACTTTTGTTTTGTTAGAACAGACTTGGGACATCAGTGGGACATCTCTGATGAGACTGATTTGGCCTAATGAGAGTGAATGGAGATGACTGTGTCCTAATTGGGACATTTTAACTAAGAATTTTTCTTAATGAAGATGTGTTCAACAAGTGCTAAGGGGTAAAAGTGTGATGAACTAAGTCTTAAATAAGGATGAAATTCTAGACTTTGACTGTTCAATGTATTTTCCAGGTAAAGTTTAAAGGAAACAAATTTATGATTTTTTTAATTTATTCTTTTGTTTTCATTTACGTTCTTGAATATAAGTGCTTTAAATATCCAGTTGCCTCAGTCAGGACGATGGCTGTCCCCTGAGGATTCTGTCTGAGTCTGTGAGATTAGAGTTTCTAATTTATTTATTGAAAAGTTTAATTAGTGCTGAATGACTGAAGCATATTTACGATTTGTTGAGTCCCAGTGCACTTAAACAACAGAAGAGTCAGTTGCTTCTCAAAAGCTGGGGAAAAACTCCAGTGCAGTGAAGCATGTATAAATAAGACAAAACTAGTCGTCACTATCAGATAATTCCACTTCTTCAGTTCTCTTGTAGTTTGTCTGAAGTGGATCTTAACCAACCCTGTTTGGGGCTTTTCAGAAATGAACCAATGTTATTTTCTCCCCATTCTTTTGGATACAGCTAGGCTATTTACAGTGACAAAGTGTGCCAAGTATCAAACTATTGCAAGAACCTAGGCAAAGCAGTGAGCAGGTGAAGTGCAGGATGTTAAAACAGTTGTCCTGGAAATCATCTAGGTAGTTAAGATAATGTATATTTATTTTATATATTCCTTTTCCAGCAGTCTGCCAGCACTACTGAGGGCCATGGCAGTCTTTAGTAAGAACAAGTTACTATGCAGAAGGTGTAGGTGTGGAGGGCACTATCAGGCCTGGGTTGGGGAGGAACAGCACTGTGGCCCTGTCTGTGCAGTTTTGTTATACTTCACTCCTCTTTTTCCATAGAGTAACACTGAGGTAAAGGTAGTTGCAAGCACCTCAACTAAATGTGTGTATTGTGAAGTTGTAGGAATGTCTGTCTAGTTTCATTTCCTGTCAATTATTGTACTAAACTCTAGTTCTCCAGCTTTGGTGGCATTGTTAGCTGCACCTGAAATGTGGTGGGCACTGTTGATACTAGTGGTGATATACATTGACAAATAAACTCAGAATAGAAAAGGAGTTATGAAGGATTTTGTGTGAATTTCCCTGTTCATATCTGAAAATTCCTCTGTCTTGGGACCTTTAGGTTTGTTAACAGGTCAACGAGATCTTTCTAGAGACATTTAATAGGAAGGCAATAATGTAATTTCTCTAGATGTTGAAGTGGAAAAGATGTAGTGCTTCTGATTGAGGAAGTGTTGTTTGTAGAGATGCAGAGTCTGGGTGAGTGGTTATCTCTGGGTAAACAGGATCCTTAGCCTGTACCCACAAGCTGATGATGCTCAGTGTGGAAGACCAGCACCTAAGCTGATGCTGGTGGGGTATTTTGTATGGAAAAGACCTTCATGTTGGTGATCATTTGCCATTAGGTTGGTGGCAAATATTTTTTGTCAGATATCACATGTTCTAGGGAAGCATGTGTGGTTGAAATCAGAGGGGGTGAGGGCTGGTGAAGGTGGGAACAAGACAAATAAGGTAGGTCTGCTGCTTCCTCTGGTCAAGGACTGACTTGACTGTTCCCATGGCAACAGAGCTCAGTGCTCTCCTTAGGCAGCTGCTGATTACACTTTGAATTTTATTTGCATTCATGATTAAGGAGGAGTATAAAAGGACTGAGGTAAAGTATTAAAAAAGCAATAAGAGGATAAAAGACCTTTCAATCAGTGCTCCTCAGAAGCTTTAATTAAAAAAGTAGAAGGAGAGGGAAAGAAAGAAAGAGAGATGGAAAATGATGGTAAAATTTTAGAAATTTTTATTTAATGGGTGAATTACTCTTTACTGAGGTATTTAAAGGATCGCTAGCATCACCATGAATTTGTTATATTTTATAGCTTTATACCATCTAAAGTGTAGAAGATTTCTTCATTATAGGGAGGGCTACTGTGCTTCAGTATTAAAATATAAATATAAAACTGTATATAAGTGAAGGGTTTACATTATGTTAAAACAGCTTGGGTTTTTTCAGACCTGACTCTACTTTCCATAAGGCCACTCTTATAGTGTGTGTCACCCTGGCTTTTTAGTCCGAATTATTTTTTCTCACGTTATTTTTATCAATCATCAGAGACTTCTATATATAATAAGTACATGACAGCTGCATACAACATGTTTGTTGTTTACATGTGCATTTATTAGACCTATGTAAACATGGAGAGGCTACTACTGAAATTCAGAAGCAATGGCAGTTTACAAAAGTCTCCTACCCTTAATTGATGTGTAATTCAGTCACATTTCTGTTATTGAAACAAAAAGAATTTGGTGTTTCAGATATACTTTGCAGTAAGGTGATTTGTAAACTTTTTTCGCTCCTAATAAAATAAAACTTTACATGACTCTGGTAGTAAAGAAACAGTTCCTTGTTTTCCAAGTGAGGTTGTTGATAAGAATAGAATTTATGAAGGAGGAGAGTTTAGCCATTGCCTTCAGTAGAACTAAGCTTTCTCTATGGATCTTCATCTTGTTCCCAGTACTGCATTTTTCATACCAATTGATATGTTTGTATGATATCATTAATAACATCAAGTTAAACAATTGTAAACCACTGCAATAACATAATAATACAGCTAGTTAATACATTTATTATTCCTGAACTGCTATGGGATTTGTCCTGTCCAAATACAGAAACCTGACTCAAAACAACTTTGTTGTCCAATTTTGTTTCTATCTGCTTTTGTCTGTCAAGTCCCTCTCCAGCCAAATACTTGACTATGTATGCCATGGACTAAACTGAAGTGACACCAGGGAAGTATGACATTTCTCTTTCTGAACCAAACGCATAATGGGGAAATTATTTGGTCAGGCAGTGAGGCAGCCTGTGAGTATGCACAAAGAATGGAAACTGGGGCCTTTGTACCCATATTTTGCCCCAGGTTGAGAGGAATTTCACCATGGATACTGTTTATGGTCTTGTCTGTATTTCTAGCCTGTTCTGTATTTGGTAAGCACTACTTGTTAAAAGGAGGAGCTGGTTTTAGGTAGCAAGTTTCATCTGTGTGAAGACAGTTGTGGCTGTTTGGTTAAGTTATAATTCATTGTGTCTGGTACGTTGCAGCAAATTTTTAAGCTTGTTTGCCAGCTGGTGGAAATATTCTTTGGAATGATGTATGGCAGAGGAGACGTAGGCTAACAGAAATCTATAACTAAGTATCTAACCTCAAGGAAAAAATACATAAAAATAGTTCTACAGAGTTTTTGGAAACTTCAGAATTGCTATCATGTTTCAAAATTAAAAGTGATGTGTGTCAATGCTAGCTGTTAGAATGAGAGGTGTATAAATATGAAATACAGGTTCCTAATATTAACTCCTCGTTCCTGAAAAGAAGTACATATAGGGACTGAGCAAAGCAAAACAAAATATATGGCTCTCTATTGGGAGTTATTTATGTCTTTAAGCAGACAGTTCTGAAGTAAAATGGTTCACCTCTAGAAATACTTTTTTTAAAAACTGTTTAAGGTTTGAATCAGCCTCCGTGTTCAACAATGAACTAACTGTCCAAGCTTTTCAGCTAAGATAACTTGATTTGGCATAGACATCCCACCTATTGAATGCCTTTTTCCCTCCTCCAGTAGTATTTGGAGTTTTGATACTGCAAGATTTAATATTTTTTTTTTATTGAACCACTAGCCTGTCTATTATGTCAAAAGATGATTCAAACTTTTAGAGTGTACTCAGCAGGGAATACTGAAGAAAATAGGTATTGAGAAGATGAGTGAGGAAAAAAACCACAGAGGGTATCATTTGTCACTGTTGAAACTCATTACTGATGTGAGTGAGATCTGTGAAGAGTTGAGCATTTCTAGTCAAAAATGTCAGTATCATGCTTAAGGGAGATTTGTAATGATACATGTGATGAAAACGAATGTTTACTGTCGCTGTGCTGTGGTAAATCTGGTGCTACAAGGAAGCAGATTACAAATATACCCAGAGCAGTGACCACTGTCTCCCCAGTTTGATCCCTTCAGGTAGCCTGTGTTCATCTTAGGTAGACTCATGGGCCACAGTCCGTCAGGAAAATCTGCCATGGAGCACCTGCTCTTCTTCCAACCTTTGTCTTCTCTGCTATTTTCATCACTCCCTCTCCATGTTCCCTTCTCCTTTCTCCCATGTTTTCTGCCCATTCTTAAATACATTTTCCCTGAGACACCACCATTTTGGCTGTAGGGTCGGCTGTTCCCCCCTTGGTGGGTCAGCTGTACCCACTGTGTCGGGTCCAGGGCAATCCTGGCCTCCTCTGAAAGGGGCCACCCCACAGCCGCCTGACTGCCAGTGTCTTGTGACGTGCAAAATGTAATTTTATTTGTCACTGGGTATTTTAAGTGTGTGCCAAGAATATTAATGCAGTTACATTATTGGAAAACTGTTCCTATACAATCTTGCTGTTTTAAAGAAGTGGAGAGTAATTTCTCAGGAGAATCACGTGTTTGACAAAAGATGGGGGAGGTAACTGCATGTGTGTACCCACACATAGACACAGAAATGTGAGATGCGATATTGGTAGTGCTGGTGGAGAGATCAAGCTGTTGGAGAATTATAACAGGCCACCCTGAAAATAGTGTATTGCATTTATAATGACAGTGTTGGTGGTTCTTGACATTCATCAGAGGGTACTGATACAGTCAGTATCCAGGACTGTGTTAAATAATGGGCCTAACTATGTATTTTTATGTATAGTTTTCCCCACACAAATCATGTGAAGCGATAGGTCCTGGCAATAAATATAACTTTCAGCAATGTAAAAAAAAAAAAAACCAAAGAAAAACCCCAACAAAACCCAACCCAGATTTAGTAAGGAGCATTTCTCAGGTGTTAAAAAGCCAACAACTATCATTCTGGTGCTATCTTTAGTTTACTGTCATTTTTCAGTGTAGTAAGTATACTGGGAAACTGCCACGTCAAGAAAACAACTTCAGTTCAGCTGTAGAAGTTTCCATGGAGTATGAAATGGTCTCATGAAAATAATTTTAGTTTTTCCCCTGTATTTTCCTCCTAAAGCAAAGTTGCTTAGGACAATGACCCTGCATTGGTAGAGTCCACAGAATGTTTTGATTTTAGAAAATCAGGTACTGAACTAGTGTAACTGCCAGTTAAGCTAAAGAATAAGCACAGATTGCTTTAAAAGTAAGATATTTGAGGAAACGTTTCCCATTCCTGAATACGGAATTCCTTAGATGTATTAATTTGTGAAGCGAACATAGAGGTTTTCTATGCTTTAACTAAATTGAAATTGATGTGCTCTGAATGATTTGAGATGTATACTTGCGTGCATGAATGTGATAAAAATAGCCAAATAGAGCACATAAATGCTAGAGTAATGCATGTTGTAATTGTAATGTCTAGCTTTAGCTCTCGCAAAATGATCGCAATATACATGAACGGAAGGACATATTTTTCGTTTTGCAGCCAAAATGGACCGCAGTCAGATTTGAGCTAGCTAAAGCATTTGGAAGAAGTTCAGGTAGTTGGCAAGCCATAAGTTGGCTGTTAACGAATGCAGGATATACTGCCATCTTCTTCTGGGCATGTGGATGTTTCTTTCTCTACTTGAATTTTAGTGAAATTTTTAAATAATGTATGTGTTTACTTGGTTATATTCCTTTCAACCCTCCTCCCATACCCCCATCATCCCAAAATTCTGTTTTAGAAAGAAAAATATTTCTCTGTCATTCTGGCAAGGAGTCTATTACATATTTCACATCACAGTGGGTGTGGTGTGCTGTTGGAAAATTGCGTTCTGATGAGAGTTAGTGTGTGTTGGCTTGGTAACAGCTTTTTTAAATTTAATTTCTTTCATCCTAGATATTATGAGAATATATAATCTAGATGCCCTTACTCCTAGGAAATCACTTATTCTGAAAAGTGAACCCTTCTAATGTGCAGTAAACATGGGACATTTTGACAAATTATTGCATTTGATGAACAAGGTTCTCTCTGGCATCTGCAAGTCCTTGGCTAGCCCCAGTCCTAAAGGTCTCTGGTTCCAATAGCTTTGTTTTTTGGGGTTTTTTGTGGGTTTGGGTTTTTTTTTTTTTTCACCCTCCCCTTAAACTGGCAAATGTGTTATAGCAGGGAACTAATGTCTCTATTGAAGCAGCTTGCACTTAAATTATAATGAATTGATTGGCCTGCACTCAGGCCAATAACCATTCTCACAAGTTGCTATTTTTGTGCGTTTTTTGCCCAGATGAGCCAGTAGAGCATTCGTAACTGATATGCATTTACATGGAATTTTTTTCCTGGTTTCTTTTTTCCCCTTGCTTCTAAATAAGCTAAAAATCAGTGCAGCTTTCTGAGTTCTTTTTGAAGGGATGAAGTGCCTCTGCTGTTTGCTTTCTTTATGATAATGCTACCATAGTGCTTGTGGTTAAACATCAGTCACTGTTTCCCACAGAGAAGATTTTTCTCCTGTAGCTGGACTTGGCACATTGTGGCCAATCACCCCATGGCCAGTGAGCTAGCAAGAGTAGTTACTCTCTGTGTTTGCTCTGCAGGGGGCTGTTATCTAGCGAGATCACCTTTGCACATCACTTCTCTGTAGCACCAACAATAATTTATAACTGGAAGGCCTATTTCTGTGTTCACTTCTGGCTAAAAACAACACAGTATCTTGTGCATGTGTTTTGAGTTTGGGGTTTTTTTGACAGCTTCTTAGCACTTTCCAGCTGATGACTCATGCAGTTCCCCATTTCCCGACTATTTAGTCAATGTGATGACTCTTGGGTAGCTGCTGATGTGGGCTGTCATTGTGATCTGACATTTTCTTGGTGGAGCTAGCAGGAAGTCTGCTTCTGTAAAGGCCATGAAATTTGGGCCCCCCTTCTTGCTTTTCTTATAAAACTGAGAATATTGATTCCTCCAAAGCCTCTGTACAAATGCCAAAGGGAGTGAAAAAAAAAAAAGACATTTTCTTTCCCATTCCACTTTTTTTTAATGGTTCTTTCAGCCTGCTTATGTTGGTGCATGGGTCTGTAACAAGGTTGTCTTTACAAGTCCTTGAAAGAGATGCCATGAAGCAATAAGAGTGGCAGTATCTTGCAATCGTAAGGAGTCATTATTAAAAACAAAAATCAATATTTATTTGCTGCTGCTTTTTGTAAGCTTTTTTTAGAAGTACCTTGAGCTAGGGACATGCCCAAGCCACTTAGAAACATAAATATCCCTCATGCCAGGGTTAGTTTTGCCAGCAGCAAAGAAAGATGCTGTGCTGAGGTTTCATGTCCAGTCTTGCATTTCATGAAAGAGGGATGAAAAAGATGTCATGGGACAAGAAAGTTTCTGTTAAATGTGATGCTTTAAGGATGATCTGATGGCTTAGATCCTATCCTATGACTTGGCAACCTGAAAAAGCCTGTTTATAGTAAGTAAGGAGGAAAGCATCCTTGATGTTGTTATCCCCTGCTTCCTGAGGGATAAACCAGGAGTGCTGAAGCCTCTCTGTTAGAACTAGAACCAGTGTTACCTCCAGCAATCTAATATGATCCTCCTGATGTTACACAGTGCTTTTCTTAACCTCAGAGTACTGAACAGTATATCCCAATTGATACAGAGAAGTGCTATCAGGTAGGTTTAGTACTTCTCTTATCTTACTGGAAAGTGTTATGGAATAAGGCAGCTTTCCCCTAGGAAAAATGGTAGCAAAGAAATAGAGGGTAAAAGAAAGCATAGTTGGATTTTTTTTTTTAACAATTCTGTAGCAGCATGGAATTCCATTTGCTTATACTAGCTTTGAATTTGACTCAGTTTTTTCACTCAGAATGAATTAGTTACTGCTAATGGGAATTACACTGGCACTTTTTTCTATTATAAGTAAAAAATAAGCTATTGTGCATGCTCTAGCAGAACACTTTGAAATATTTATACAGGTCCACAATGGATTTTTTTTGTTTTGCCCCACAATAACCACACAGATCAACATGGTGACATGGTGTAGAACATTTGCCTTCCTATTTGTTTTCAGTAATTTTTGGATGAGCATGTTGATCTTCGGGTTTCTTCCTTATCCCAGATGAGTGCCACAAACATTATTTCTAGTTTATTATGGGATGGCTTGGGTTCAGTCTTTCCTGTTACAGCTGTTTCAGTCTATAAAAATAAATACTTACCAGTCCTTTTAGCTTTTCTTTTTCACCTTCACTCTTTCACTAAATATAGACAAGGTTTGAAGGTTAGTCAGTGTCCTTTTTGTCTTTTCAATGTTTTTGATAGCAAAGCTTTTAGATGTATTTGGTTTCTTCAGTTACAAAGCAATAGACATTAGTGAAATCTCAAAATATGTGGGTGAGGTAAATTGTCTTCCATGTAACTCAAAGTTCAATATGTGTTATCACTGTCTGATGAATAAAGCTGTGTGTGCTCATTTGTGGTCCCTGCTTAACAGCATACCTGTCTTGTAAACTAGTACAACTGAGATATTTTAGTTCAGGAAAGAACAGAAGGAAAGCAGAGTTGGAGGCAGTGTAGGGTAGATTGCGAAGTGCCTAAATTGAGGCTTTTGATATTTATACTAATGTTTTTACTATGGAGAAAAGTCTTCCCAGTTTCTGTAAGAGAATATTTGGGATTGGAGCAAAAGGTTTGAAGGATTTGATTTGTAGATATAATTGTTGACACGTTATGTCTTTTTAGTTTCTTTTTTGGTTCAGACACTTTATCCTGTTTGAATTTCCAGTTTGCCTGGTAGGTTTTTAGTTGGGATGGGGCTTTTTGGGGGCGATTGCTTGTAATTTTGGTTTGTGGGTGGTTTTTTTTTCTCTGGTGGTGGTATTTTTTTTTAATTTGAATAACACAAAGAACTGAGCCCCCTTAGACAATTCTTCATAACTCTTATTCTTTAGCAATATAAAGAATGGCAAAATATTGGTTAAACATCAAATCCTGTTGGTACTTATTTTGATTTCAAAATGTCATCTACCCTAAATTAAAGTAAATAATATACGTGTCTTTCAAAATCTGTGTAAAGTATCATCAAAGGATTCTATATATTGCTGGATTTGAAAACTGTATCAGTTTTTTTGTGCATGGATTTCACAGAGACATCTGTGAAATTTGAAAATGTACATCTGTACATTTGAAAAGATTGTGACTGTGGCACAGAGTATGTTTTTGGGTACTAGGATAGAATGTAAATTTTTGGTGCTTTGTGACCATCTGTAGTGAAAGGAAATTACCTTGTGATTCTCACAGGTCACAACAGGTAAGATTAAATAGATGAATTACCATGGTAGTGATGTGCATTTACGCTGTGTCACGTGAGTGCCATATCATTTGTCCTTAAGAGGAGTAAGGTAATTGTAATTCCTTTCCTTTAAGATGCTTGCTGAATACATGTTCCATATACCTTTTCAGCAGTCTACTAAAACTCTGATGTGGGATATCATGCCTGTGTGCAATTAGACTTCTTGGCTTGGCTGCTGAAATAAGGAGATTAAAAGAGTAAAATAAACTTTATTCTAGTAGAGGAGAGAACTGTCTGCTCTATCCGATGCAAAATGGTTTGTCTGAAGTTTTTCTAAGAAACAACAAGGGAAGTGAGAGTCTAGAATTCCTAAGGGGAGATATTTTCTTCCTTTACATGATTATCCAGACTGTGTGCATGAATCATAGGAGGCACAAATTCTTTTCTGCCACAGAAGATTTCACCTTGTAACCCCCATTATCACTGTACTATAAAGACAGGGTTTCTGATGGGAGAAAAGCAGGCTGATGGACCCCAGAGTTACAGTCCTTGTTCCATTACACCTTTGACAGCCTACATAAAGGGAAATGGTCGGAGAGGAGTCTGGGGCTTCACCACCCCGTATATTCCTGTCCAAACAGTAACAGACTCCTTTGGACTGGGTCTTATGAGGTGGTGGTGTTAAGGAAAAAAGAAAACTGGGTCTAAATCCTGCACATCCTCAATGATGGCTTCAATTGCTCAGCTGTTGATTATGTGTATAGGCATTACCCACAAGTGACAAGTCTCTCTCCCAAGGGCAACAAAAATTGGATTTTCCAGCAAGTTTGTAATGAATGAAAAAATTCTCCTAGTACTGCAGGCCCTCAATGAAGATCTGCATTTGAACTGTAAGGGCTGCATCACACAAAGGAAAATCAATTTAGCACTGTGGCAGAGCAAGTGGGTAAAGGGTGGGGTTTATGAGCCAAGATTCAGGTGAAGCAATTTAATTCTAGAATTTGAAGACATCAGCAGCCTTCTGGATGAAAAACTGGTGACCTTTGCTTGCAGAGACAACTGCTGGTAAGAGTTATGAAGTGGTCCTGACTTAAGTCTTCTAAAACACTTGATAGTTTAAATCCTGTAGCAGCCTGTCTGTGCTGGGGGTTCTACCCATCCTGTCTGGAACAACTGTAGTGGTGGCGATAGGTTTCCCAAAAAGATGAAGTCAAAGCTTTACTTTGAATTCCACTTTCTGTCATATAGCATTATATACATCTGCACGGAGTGAAGCGAATTGGTAGAATTCATAATGCAATTGTTAGGAACTCTAATAGTCCTGTTAATATTATATCATAGAGTAAATGTGTGGCATACAAAGTAACCATAATACTACAGTGTGCCTGTATTGGAGCAGTTAGAATTTTTTTTTTCCCTGTAATTTAGATAGCTTTAGGCCTGTGCTACTTTAGTTCCATTTGTAAGAGCTACTATTTAGGTTTTCTAGATTGCCATAATTTGTAGTGCATCTGGCAGTGACCCCTTCCTGTTCCTATCAGCTTGGAAAACCAAATGGTATGATAGATGAAAGTTATGGGGTGAAAACAATAAAATCTGGAAAGGTAGAATTCCCCTTGGCTAGTGTTTTAAGTGAATGCGCAAAGCAGCATAGCTGTCTGTAACTAGTGGCAAAGTCAGATGAAAAATGATTTTTACCAGGCAGCAGTTCCTCCTTCTCTCTGAGATGGCTGCCTGTCTCTACATAAAGGTTTCCCTGGTCTAGTTTGTCCAGGCTTACTCAATATCATAAGGACATGCTTTTTAAAGACCTCCTCACTTGAAGTGGTCAGGTTTCTGATTCATAGAATTGCTTATCCTCTCTACTTCAGCTGCAGGGAAGTGGTCGTAGCCTGTATTTTAAAACAGTTTCCCTGCTAATTTTATCAATCTTCATGTGCGCAGCATTCCTTTTAAAAGTGTATTGTTTTATCTAATCTGTTTTTCATAACAACAGTACAGTTAGCAATTCCCTTTGCAGTTGTATCTATTGAAAATAAAACAATGGTATCAGTCTGCTGAAAAAGTATTATGTGCTATACTCTTCCTTCATGAAAGAAGGAAACATATTACAAATGACAGTAGTCCCTAGCTCTGCAGCAGGATGTGCTAGTGTGAATCCCTGAGCCTGTGCCAGCTCCTATTAACAGTGGAAAAGACAATAACTGAAGGCAGTGGGCAGTTTACATATTCTGCAGCCAGAAGGAAGTTTCTATTTGTTATACTCCCAGGTATAAAAAATTTGCATGTGAAGAAACTTGTCCTTTAGCTGATAGAAACATGCGATACAATGGCACTTCAGTATGCGTGTGATTACAAGGCAGTAGGATATGGTCAGCTGGGGATTCTATAACCATGTCCTGAACAGCACTCTTGTTTCTGAGAAACAGATCAATTGTATCCTAGAAAAAACAAAGGGTGAGGATGGCTTGAGGTGTGCAGCCCTTTGAAACTTCCTCTCACCTCATGAGAGCTTTTATGGTAACTCTCACTGTTGTTCTGCAGTGAAATCTGCAAATCTGTCTTGTGGTGGTACACTTGGAGACCTTCCTGTGAATCTGTACATGAAAATACAAGGGTACTGAGCGCTCAGGCTCCTCTGTGGAAGTTCATGTAGAGGCATTGACTGTAAATCACAGTGTAGATAGAGGAATATTTTGTCAAAATTAGGTACTAGAATGAAGCACTTCATATAGGTCTCTTCAAGGCTGTATGCCTGCATCTCCTTTGAAGAGAAAGGAAGCCGTGGGGAAACAAGACCTCTCAAGAGGGGAGTTGGGATAAAGCATGTTTGTGGTGCCAGACCTGGGGGGAATTCTAAAGGCATTTAATGGAATTGTAATGACAATTTTGGATTGCCACTAAAACCTTAGAATCTTGTGATGACTTAACTACCAATTGGCACCAAGAAGTCAAAAAAAAAAAAAAGTCATAGGAAAAAGGTTTCTTAGTAGAAGAAACTGCTGAGGCTGTTAAATTAGTGGCAAAATTTCTTTAAGCGGGGCTCTTTGTTGCATTTCCAGTGCTGTGTCCTTACTTTTTAACTAGATAAGGACTGAGAAGAGGGCTCTGAGAAGAGGGGGGGTTTGGTGGTGGGGTTTTTCTTCTGTTTCAAGTATTCTACCAGTTTCTGTTGTTTGCAAATCAGAGAGATGCACGAAGATACTAGGCTTCTCCTTTGTCATTCTTTATTTAACATTGCTGGATTTTAACACTGACTTTTAGCTCTAGATATGGCAGTGAGAATAAGAGGATTCTTTTTTTCTTTTCTTTTCTCCCTGCTCTGTCTCCCCTTTTATTTCTTACTTTGGGAACTGTGGCAATTTGACAGTCCTTACATGTGTTTCAAACTTCTGTGCAAAGCATCTTATTCTGTGGTATTTGACATTGCTCATTTGCCTTCATACAAGATAATAAGGAATGAAAGCTGCATTAATTCAAATGTCAATTTCAGGCTAGAAAAGGCTTTGATTTTCTATTGTGGGGACAAAATCACTGGATTTTGGGTCATCTCTTGCACTAATACTAAATATGTGCCTGTGTTAATTGAAGCTTTACGAAGTACTGACCTTAGATTTTTTTTTTTTTTTTCTGTGGTTGGATGACTTAAAGGTTTAGAAATGCAGGCAGCTTTCATAAATGATGGAGACTGTTTTCTTAAAGTTGATGCCGATCTTCTTCTTTTGGTTTTGCATTGGGCCTGTGCAGCTTGTCCCAGAATACTGCTGTGCACAGGGAGAAGCTGGAAACAGTCATGTGATATTTTCTGTGTATGCATACATACTTGCGCGTATGGGTGCTACAGATATACCACGTAAAAAAAGAAAAACACCCCGATGTATCAACTACGTTCCTATTAAAAATAAGCGACTATCAAAAGCAGCAAGGGGGATGAGAGCAAAATGCAGGCTAACTAACAGTGCCTTACTATATTACAGTCTGAAATTCACCTGCTAATAAAGGAAAATGATTGCATGGAATTTGAGAAATGGCAAAATGTACTTGGTTCTCTACTTGCTAATTCCTAAGCAAAGATTGGGCATAACTCTTGGAAAAGCCAGAAAACTTCACACTTTTCAAACCTAGTGAAATGAGATCAGGGCTATTTGCTAAGCTTAAACCTCCAGTTTTATACAAGTTGTGCAGATCAGCCATATAGACAATAGAATAATGTACTAGAATTATGAAAACTCATGCATTACAATGCATTTTAAATTTTTTTTATTCTTGGCAGCTAGTCAGCTGTAATTAAGTTTCTGAAAACTGACCTTTTTTTCTTGTGGAATGCCTCTTGGCGCACACTAATGACATGCAGTGGGAAAGGTAGGCAGTGTCTGGTGTCTGATCAGGCCAGCCCAAAGGCAGAAAGACCATGTAAGCATTGCTCCAATGCCCTTGGTGTAGTGCTGAGGTTACTGAGAAAGTTGTTCTTTACTCAGTCTTAAAGAAACATTTTTGAAACTTCAGTACTTTTTCTGTTGTGCATGCAAGATTCAAACAGGCTTAGGCATTTAGAGTGACACTTACATATATATGGACCAGTCTCTTGCTGCTTACCTAAGTACTGGGCAGAAAAAGACTTGTGTTTTGTAAGACCAGGTTTTCAGATGTGCTGCTTATTCTGTTATATACTTCAGCTATTGTGCTAAAATGGGAATAACTACCTCCTTGCTTTCATGAAGTATTGGATACGCCTGAATGAAAAGAATGCTGTTTATGCCAGTTCTTTTCTTCTTTTACCTCTTTGCTCTCCTACACTGTATCTGTAGTACTGCAGATCAGATGGGGGTATGTAGTGCTGTTTTAGTGCCAGTTTCAGAGCATCCCTGCAAGCCATACAGGCTAAATGATGGTGGGTCCTTTTTTCCACATGGATGCACAACTCTGTTCTGAAGCTGAACACACAGGTGTGATTCCCCAGAGGCATTTGACACCTGAAGCAAATATCCCTGAGTTTTGTGCCTCCCCTGTGAAGTTGTATAGAGAAAGCAGGATGAAGGGAATGACACTACTTGCAGTCCACAACCAGGAGCTCTTGATACACACAATAAGCCTGGTTCCTGTCTCATTCACAACTGGCAGTGGCAGACCAACTTACTTGAAACTCATGAGGTGATACCAAGGCAAAATAGGTTAATGTGCTGTGAAGGCAGAGTACTGTAGTGGAGTCAACATTCTTGTTGGACAGAGTTATTCTGGAAGTGAGTTTCATGAAATAGCTGGAGAAAGGAGAGAAAATCATGTCAGTCACTATATGAAATGCTGCACCTACAGGATTGAATACTGCAATGAAGGAATAATGTTGCTGGTATCTGAAGTAATGCGCTGAGCTCTTAGATCCAGCAGTGCTTAGAACCAATAACAACTAAAATTTTTTAAGAGAGCTAGGGGGAAAAATGTAACCTCCATTTGAAGAAGAAGCGAGCAAGTAGACTCAGCAGTTGAACTGCTTCACTCCACGTGGTGTTCCTATACGTGGCACTGCTGCCTCTGAGCTATACAGCTCTATAAAACCCTTCTACAGTTTTGGAAGCTGCGACCTCTTCTTTTTTCCCTCCCACATGGTTTTGTCTTTGTCAGGGTTCTAAAGTTCTAAAATACTACTTACAGGCTAAGGGAAGCTTACCTCTGATTCCAAGTAGGATTTGTGTTGGCTAATTTCTGATAGTTGGTTTGGGTATATCTCTTGTTGGACACGCACCTCTTCATTGTCAGAGATAGGTTTCAAATATCCTGGCAATCCTGTTGTACGATGGTGTGCATGGTTTAGAACAATTGCCGCTTCCAGTTAAGTGCTTAGTGTTACCCAAATGCTCCTTACTGAAAATGTATTTTTTCCATTTTGGAGTTATGCAAATTTCTTTTTCTGTGACATTGGAAAAAGTCAAGGGAAAAGAAAACCTGCATTACCCTCTTTTCCTGGCATCTCTTGCAACCATTAAAGTCAAAGCAATCTCAGTAAAAGGTTGCAACTGGCATCAAAGGAACACTGCACCATTATTATTCCTGGAGTAAAAGAGCAAAAATAGACTCTCAGACTTAGGCACATTTAGTCTTCTCTCTCCTTCTCCATATGCTGAGGCTGCTGCCAAGCCTTGCTCCTGCATTGTCTGTACAATGCACCAAGTTAATTTTTCCCAAATGTCCTTTTAACTGGCACATTTACCAATGCATTGGCTATCCTCTACTTTGGCTGTTACAGTATCCTAGTCACTGGCCTCCTTGCTGTATCTTCTGCTCTAATCCATTACTCCCACTTTGCAGCAACCCGCGACCTCCTCCTTGATGTCTAAATGGATTTATTACTTCCCAACTGCAAATCTCACTGCCTCATCATTTACCGGCTAACATTTAACATCCCTCCTGCGTGACCTCAAATCTGTGATTACATCCCTTTACTCTTCATGTTCCTTTATTGTTGTTCCTTGCAACAACCTATGGGCTCTCTTTTTTGCTATCCCCATGCTTTCCACTAGTATTGTTTTAACATTTCTGAATTCGTATATTCACTCTATAAGCATTGCACCCTCAACCCTTTTTAAATGTGGTGTTCTGGGTTTTGCCCTCTTGTGTTTGTTAGTGAATATATAGCTTATTTGTGAGGACCAAACAGGCTGTGTGTTAGATATGAAACCATGTCGAGGATATTTGTAAGTAATATAAGGTGAATGCTGGATTCTCCTGTAACTGGTGCCAGATACCCAGTCTGATACAAGTGTATGCCTTTCCCCAAAATGCCTGATCATCAGTGGTTATTTTTCCCAGGAGTTGAATTTTCCATGTATGTTTTTTCTCCCCCCTCTTTACGTCAACACCTTATGATTTCTCTTCAGTTGAACACTGTATTATCTGTAACTTTACTTGTGAAGTGATGGCTCCTTTATTGAATACTTCTACTTATAATACATTCCCCACATCTGCTGCCATCTTGTGTTATCTGCCATGGCTTTGTCTCCCACCTACAGCTTTGCTTTTATTTACCTCATTTACTCCCAATATGTACATGCCTTTGCCTCAACATTGTGGCACATGCCCCCCATCCCTCAAAATCAACAGCACTCTTGCACTCAGATCACTGTGCGTCTGGAACTCATTGTCACTTAATCCTGTTCTTGTAGGCCATGTTGCCTTGCTTCTCAAATCTTTCCTCTTCATAAAGCTTAGTTACATTGGGCTCAGAACATAAAGCACTTTCAGTGGCAGACTAATGCACAAAACAAACAATGAAAAGCTGCAACAAAAGACTTTGTTTTCAGTCTTTGTGCATGTTTTAGCTTGGCATGGAAAACAATTTCCTAGCTTTGCTTTCTGACCTTGACCAAGTAATTCCTCTTGGCACATCTGGGTTGTTTTCTTCTGTGAAATAGAGATGAAGATGCTGAGCTGCTTTGCAAAGCGTCTTGAGAGCCACAAATAAAAGTGTTCTATAAGAGGTAGTTGATATTTTTATTCTTATGATTATTATTCTGTGTGTCAGTCAGCGAAATAAGCGCAATGTCTATTCTTAGCAAATAATAATGGTGATAGTTGTTTTGACTTGTCTAAGGTTTTCTTGAGTGGCTAAGTTGCTAATGGAACTGATGTTCTGAACTCCTACAGACATTTCAGTTTCTTCACAGCCATGTATTTTTTTGCAACCGATGTACTGTCTTTCTTGCTTTCTTTTTATTCTCATACAAAGCTCTCTTATCTTGATGTAGAGGTTGTTTCCCTCTTCCATGGCAAATGCAAGATCTGGCCTTAGTATTTTTTAAGAATTAAATGTGTGTGGTTTTTTGGCTTATGAAAATAGTTTTCTCTCTCTACAATGCCACACACACAAAAAAGTTGGTCTACTGTCCCCTTAGCAGAACATTCTCTGAATGTTTGCTCTTTGCACTATAGGAAAGAAAGCTTTCCCAGATTGCTGTTCACAGATTTCTTTGCCTTTGGGGGATGGTCTTATTTTGAGCAGTATTGTTCAGTAATATCTATGCTTGGGAGAATGCCAAGCTCATCCAGGGCAGCACAGGCAGCTCCTTCCATTGTAGAGCTTCCAATTAAACTAATGCTACCAGCTGTGTGTTCTTTTGTCTGCCCTGGACTAGGTTGTGATATTGTGCTTTGCACTGCATCTCTCCAGCAGAGCCTGTTGTCTCCATACTAATAGCTTGGGCAAGGAAGTGGAGCTATGAAACATCAGCATTCAGAAAAAAACTGAGAAAATTGTTGGGGGTGGGGGACACACAAATGAAATCCTTTGTATTTAGATTGTGCAAAAGTGTGTTACAAAGGTGACAGTGTATCATAATCACCAAAGCATAAGAGAATTCAGATTACTTATCCAAAATCAGTTGTGCAAGAAAGTAATGGCGTGGGGGGGGACCAGGATAATGAGCATTCAGATTCTCAGTCCAGTGCCAAGTCCTCGGGATCTTGATGTTCCCTGACATTGAAGGAGATGGGGTGAGGTAGGTGGGGGAAAAAAAGTTAGAGAAGGGATGGAGGAGGAAACATGAAGGGGGATAGAAAGTTGCTTTGCCTGGCTGGAGCAAATTCTAAGCAGAGAGGGTAAACAGGCAATGGGAGGATGAAAACCAATGTTCTGCAATGCTTAGGAGAAGCAGCAGCAGACAGGAAGGTAAAGATAGATCCACAATAGAAAGGCTGGAAGGGAAAATTGCCTGACAACCTGACTGATAGGTGGCAAGGGAAGTGTAATTTTTGTCAAATGGCATCAAGTTCAGTGTTTTATTCTCTTAACAAGAATATTGCCCTGACTTGTTTTGAGCAAATCCATGAAATGAGAATTGTTGATGCTCAAGGTTTAAACAGGTTTTGTTGTTAATGTGCTTTCCCCAGCATTTCCACACAGGCTTTCAGAGGGCACAGAACTAGAGTAAATCCCCATGATTTTATCAGGATGTTATTTTTTGATAAAATTGTCTTTAATTTTATAGTAAGCTGCTTTAAGATTCAGCCTTTTTGTTTCCGTATAATTGCTGCTCTGCAGCAATTTTCTGCTCTGCAGCAGGCAAGCTAGCTATTAAAAAGGGTATCAGACAGTATGTGCTGCTTAATAACTTCTCAAACAGTTCTGGATAGGGAAATTATAAGATTCAGTAACAGTGCAAGGGTGCAGATGAACAAAGTAAGGGAGGGAAGGACTTGCACTGCAGACTAAAGTAATATGTGCTTCATCATTAAATGGGTAATCAAGTGTAATCTACCAATGGTTACACATGAAATGAAAAGTTTTCATTTTGCTGAATGGATGAACGGAAATTGCTCATGCAACAATTTGAGCAAGGATGCTGGCAGTAGGTGAGATTTGGCTTGTGTCAGTGAGGAATCAGCACAAAAAAGGGAGGATTTGGGAGTCATTCTTGGAATCTAGGCCTAGATTTTCTGCATTCCTTATTTTCCTATGCGCTATGTTAAATTTGGAGATAGACATCCTTCTTAGGATGCCAGAATCCTCGAGGTCAATTTTGTGATGTCTCTGGCCCTTTCTCCAATGAATATCTCTTCCTGACTTTAATTGATTTTGACCTCTTTCTTTTCCTGTTCCACTTCACCCATTAGCACTCTTATCAAACCTTGCTACAACAGCGCTGGCTGGCACAGTCTCCTCTTCCTGGGTCTGTCAGCACTGCAGCCTCTTTTTACCTCTCCACCATACGCACCCTGAAAAGTCGTGGCACATTTTGAGAGTGTACTTCTGTTCATGGGCTAGAGGAGACGGAATGCTTCACCTGAGAATTTGTGGCTGTGTATCTTTGTTAAAATGTTCTGTGGTGGTTTTTTTTCACAATGTTTTTTCAAAGTAGTGGTTTTCTGGGGGGGTGGGGGGGTGTTCATGTTTTTCAAACAAATTCAGGACTTCTCGAAGGGCTAGGAGCCATCCCTCCTCTGAGACAAAGCTTGGGTGCAACTGTTAAAATACCAGGTGAAACCAGAATTTAAAAATATAAGTAGTGCTGCTGTTTCTCTGCTTGGTGTGGTAATCTGACAAGACTTGTGCCTCTGTAGAACTGAAGTGCTGCAGGTTGGCATGCAGGAAACAATAAATCTGGACTTTTGTACAAAAAGAGAGCTTGTGGAGACTTCCATTTGGTAGCCTTTGCAAGCTGTGCTGCTTTCAAGCTCTCCTACTGCATCCTGCAAGAAGTGGTGTCAAAATACCTTTTGTGTATAAATCTTGACTCCCTCCAAACTTGTGAGCCTTCTAGTTGATTTTTTCAAGGCTCAGATTAATTATTATATTTTCATTTGGTGGATTTAATGTTACTATGATCAGTAAAGCCTCTACACATGAAGAAATCTGACCCAGAAAAGACTCTCACAAAAGCCTTTTCAATAAAAAACAACCAAAAGTGATTTTGGTGTTTTGTGCAACAGAGATGCAAATGCATCTCTGGTAATATTTTTTACTTTTATGTATCAGAAGTTTGGATTATTTTTCCCAAACAAAAAAAATCCCCAGGCTTCAGAAGCACAGCTGTTCAGACTCAAACCCAAGTTTGTTTTATAGTCAGGACAAACTAAAATCCCTTAAAGGTTAATTACAAGTGAATTTAAAATATTGTTAGCAGTTGGAGTTGTGTATAATGTAGTAGAGGGAAGGAGGAGATTGGCTCATCTTTACATGGAAGATGTAAATGAAGTGTCTTTCTGTAACTGTATTAAAAAAAAAAAACAACAGTATAGACTCTGTTACTGCACTGCAGAGGAGAATTTTCAGAAGGAAATAAGGGTAAGACAGCAGGAGGGGAATATTATTGACTGGATTTTGGAGAACAGTTTTCAGGATATATTAAAAATATGCTGTCACTCATCTAAGAATAACACAGCTCTGAGTCTGTGATGAACCATTGTTATTGTGGTGGGCTTATTCTGGCTGGAGACCAGGTGCCCACCAAAGCTGCTCTGTCACTGCCCTCCTCAGCTGGACAGGGGAGAGGAAATGTAATGCAGGGCTCATAGGTTGAGATAAGGACAGAGGGATCATTCACCAATTACTGTCCTGGGCAAAACACTCAACTTGGAGAACATTAGATTAATTTACCAATCAGGGTAGAATAATGAGAATTAAAATCTTCCCCCACCCCTCCTTTCTTCCTGAGCTCAGCTTTGCCCCTGATTTCTCTACTTCTTCCCCTTAAGCAGTGCACAGGGATGGGGCATGGGGAGTTTTGTCAGCCCATCGCATGTCTCTGCTGCTCCTTCCTCCTCAGGGGAGGGAGGGCTCCTCACACTCTGCCCCTGCTCCAGCGTGGGGTCCCTCCCACAAGCAGCAGTTGTCCACAAACTTCTCTGTGAGTCCTTCCCATGGGCTGCAGTTCTTCATGAACTGCTCCAGCGTGGCTCCCCTCCCAATGTCACAAATCCTGCCAGCAAACCTACTGCAGCCTGGTCTTTTCTCTCCATGGGTCCTGCCAGGAGCCTGTTGCAGTGCGGGCTTCCCATGGGGTCACAGCATCCTTTGGTCATCCCCCTGCTCCGGTGTGGGGTCCTCCCCAGGCTGCAGGTGGCTCTCTGCTCCCCTGTGACCCTCCATTGCTGCAGGGCACAGCCAGCCTCACCGTGGGCTGCACCATGGACTGCCTGGGAATCTCTGCTCTGATGCTCTGGAGCACCTCCTCCCCCTCCTTCTCTGCTGACCGTGGGGGTCTGCAGGGCTGCTCTTCTCGCATATTCTCATTCCTCTCTGCTGCTGTTTCTCTTTTGTCCAGCTTCCCCCCCTTCTTAAACATATTATCCCAGAGGTGCTATCACTGTTGCTGATGGGCTCAACCTTGGGGCTGGCTGACATTGGCTCTGTCAGACTTAAGGAAAATTTCCAGCAGCTTCTCACAGAAGCCACCCTTGTAGCCCCTGCGGGAATGAAAACCTTGCCACACAAACTCAGTACAGTTACGAAGGAAAAATAATTGCAAGAGTAGAATTTCCATCTAAATGTGCCTAAAAATATTTATTGAAAATATGAGGCCAGGCTCACTTGATCATTGGTTCTCATAATCAAATTTTATCCTTACTTCTTGAATCTCAGAATATGAACATCAACTAAAAGACCAGTAGTTTTTCTGTTTAAAGTTATCTGTAAGTTTTCATGGCTTTTTTTCATGTGAATACATTATCTTTCTGCAAAGAATTAATGAATGTTTGGGGACTGTTGTGTAAAGGTTACAAATAAAGAGTAAAAAAAAAAGAAAGTTGCATTGCAATTAGCGTGACCACTTCATGGGAAGGAAACAGAAAACACCTGAGTGGAAGAAATCCAGACTTTAACCTTATTCCTTACCCTTTGCAACAGAGAATTTGAATGCCATGGTCCCTCAGTCTTCATCAGCATCCTGAAACTAAGAAGGGATTTAAGGAGTAAATCAAGAAATGAAAGCTTGTATTTTCAAAGCTACATAGAAGTTCTGATTGCCCAATACCCAATTATTAGGTGCTCAAGTGGCCTGATGCTGTATTTTGCCCCTTGAATCTGTCAGCTGTTTACCCTGATTTGGATATGGATTAGTACAAATAGGGTGATGGAAGAGATGATGAATATCCAGAATGAGTTAATAAATCTGTGAATACTCTCTTTGTGGCTGATACATGGGGAAAATCTGACATTTTTATACACTAGTTTTTTCTCACTGATCTCTGGCTGGATTGTAGGTTCCTGGGTGTTTTGTTGAAAGGGGGAAGGAATCTGAGTATTCTTTCAGGTAACCTATGATCCATCTGGTGGTGAATTGTACAGACCCTAAAAGAGGGTAAGATGAAAAAGATGTTTCTGTGGAAAGGCTGTCCTCACCTTCTACAGAAATCAGGGGAAAGCTAGTTTGGCCCAATTGTATGAAGCTATCCTGGCTTCAGTTCTTGGAGCACTTCCAAAACACAGAGTAGATAAAACAGTGGGGGGAAAAAACGTGTTTATAACTCCTCACTCTCCATCTCAAAACAGAGATATCTATGAAGAGATGAGTTTTCCACACACCCCTCCCAGTTTCACATTCAGCTAAATAGCTTTGAGGCACCACTCTGTGGGTTATATGTTTAAAACATCCAGGAGCAGCAAGACTGAAATGATGCCAGCTTTGAAAAGGATGTCCAGGGGAATGACATTGGGATGTCCAAGTGTTCTGGTTTCATCCCAAACAGCAACAAAGTACCATGTAGCTGCTCACTCACCTCCCCTCTCCTCCAGTGGAGGAGGAGAATCAGAGGAAAAGACAAGGAAACTTGTGGGTTGAGATAAGAACAATTTAGTAATTGTGAACATAAGTTAATAAAACAGTGATGCTAATAATATGTAATAAAAACAATGCTACCACTAATCATACTATTATGCAATGAAAATAAAACCAATTATACAATTACTCACCACCTGCCAACTGATACCCAGCCAGGTCCTGAGTAGCAAGAGTCAGCAATAGAGCCTAAGAGTGATCGCAGCAGAGTCTGAGTGAGAGAGTGACTGAGAAAAATACAACACAACCAACTTGGCCCACTGGCCCACTCCCAGCTTAGAGACTGAGCATGAAGATTTATGGAATGAAATACCAGTTTGGGTTAGCTGTGCGGAGTGTGTCTCCTCCAGCTTTTGTAGCAAAAAAGTTGGGAACACAGGGCAGTATCAGAAGCTGCAAAAGTCCTTGACTTGGTACAAGCCCTCCTTAGCACCAGCTGGACACACCAGTGTCATCAGCACTCTTCTCAGGGCAAATCCAAACCAGAGCCTCGTACAGCTACTGTGAAGAAAATGAACTCTGTCCTGACTAAAACCAGCACACCAAGTCAGGCCCATGGGACAACGACTCTGGGACCAGCACTTAGATCTAATTTCTGTTCACTCAACATACTTAGTGAAAAAAACTTTCCTGTTCTGGAAGGAGCCTGGTAATTTCTAAATTACAGAAGAACAGGACCCTAGAATATATCTATGATTATTTAAAGGGATAGTACCCACGCTTTATACAGAATATTTAGCATTTTTTAAAAATGTTTGGAGTTCATTGAACATTATTTAACCAGCAATTTAAATGGGAGAAAAATTAGGCTGTTGAAGTTTCCAGAGATCTTATACTAATTTTTTTTTTTTTCAGTTTAGCTTCTTGGTTTGTGGTGTATGCAGGTGATTCGTTATGATTTGTTGGCAGGAAGAAATAAGTAAGAAAATGCTCACATTCATAGCAATAGTTAAATTTCAGTGGTCCTTTTTTTTGTGCTGCTTATTTATTCCTGCATCTGTTTTTAAACTTGCTCTTTATTAGAGATTATTTTTTATTTTTCCTAAATTACAACAACTAGTAGTTATTTACGGACCTATGATTGTTTCCATTTTACAGAGAACACATTTTAAGGACACATTTGTAACCATAGCCATTTAAATTCTGGTTTGCTGGAAGTACTTATACAAGCTGATATCTAGATGTAAATTATTTATTTCAAATTGCAATGGCTATGCTCTTTATTTTTAAAAAAATCACACTGAGCACAAAATTGGGTTTTTTATTTTCTTTAGATGCTGTGCCAAGCTAAGTTAGAAGAGATTTTATTCTAGAAGATCTCTTTTTTTTTTTTTTTTTGTTACTGGTGATCGGCCCACCAGTGTTGGAAATTCAGTAACTTCGCATTTTGATAAAGACAGGATAAGCTAAAGAGTTAAATGTAATGCTGGGTGCGTGTCAGTGTGTGCCATACATGAGATAATCTCTGTCTATCTACAAGGGAGAAACATTTTTAAGTTATCTTATTTTCTAGACATCCCTGATATTCTTTATACGCAATGTGTCAAATTCCATGATCAGTTTTATTCCTTTAGCTGGTGAAAACCCAGTTTTTATAATAGCATCTTCTATCTGGTGGTTATGAAGGCAAATTAATACCTGGATAACAGGTTTAAGCATAACTTATGTTATGAAACAGTAGTGTTTTATAAACACTATTACTCATTCTCTAATCCTTTTTTGTTAAACTTGCAGTGGAGCTGTGTACAAGTCCATTTAAATTTGACATTTCTGCTTTCCTAACTGAGGTCTTAAACACAGCAATATTTTTCTTTTTTCTAGTTGATGGCAAACTAATATGCCTTGATCATATTGGCAGTAGACTAAATACCAGCTTGGAATTTACTACAGCTCGTAGTAAATTAAATTGCAGCTGAGTTTTGAATGGCAAGATAGCATTTATAGTCCTTTAATAGATACGTGTGTGTGTGGATTTTTTAATGCAGATGGTAGAAAATATCTAGGATATTTCAGACTCAAGAAGGGAATGAAACCAGGATTTCAAATATGTGTTAACTACAGCTTTTAGGCAGTTGATAAGATACAGTTGAAATATTTAGATCGCTAGGAAATATATTTAATGGAGCTTTGGTTTGTGAGGGGACAAAAGGGTTAAGAAAACATGTAGACCTCAGTCTGATGCTTTTTACCAATCAACTCTTCCACTGGAGCCAACAGAAGTTCTGCTTGGCTAAGGAGTATATGAATACTGTACGTGATGGTTGGGCATAGCGTATAGGCTTTACTTTGTATGTGTATATATTGTAGAAACTATGTTTCTGTTCAAAGAATAATCCAGTCAGACTCACTTAGAGGTGAACTCTGCAACTCATGCACTCATTTTCTAGAAAAGCTGCCTCTGAGATAACAGCCCTTTCTCTAGCAGCTGACTCCCTGTGTATTAAATAGTCTCTAAGTGTACAGGAATGAGGTCCATTTGCGAGCATAATTAAGTGCATATTGCCCCAATCCAGTACACATGATTCTCATAAGCGTATCATGGAAGAAAGAGCCACACAGGCAACTTCAGTCCTGAGGCTATTGTAACAAATGTGGTGCAGTGTCAAGAGAGATGATTTTAATCCTTTATTCAGTTTGTTTGCCAGTATTAGCATTCGGCCCTGTGGAGCTAAATGTTCCGTGCTGTTTTCTTCCCCTTCATGTTTCAACAGCAATTTTCACAAAAAGCATGTTTCCCACTTCATAGCATTACAGGGAGTGTACTGATTATTCTCAGTCTGAAAGTGTGCCTGGAAATTTAGACATTTTCAAGCAATTTTTGTAATGCAGTCCAACTCTACTATGTTTTAAAAAGTCATGTTTGAGATACTGGAGGGTCACACCACATATTTTATTTGAACAGGTGGGATCAGGGACATGTTGTGCTGGGTTCAGACAAATTTTCATTGAATTAAAAGCAGGCTTTTGCAAAATCTAACTTCAATTTTATTTGTCTATTGATATCTAGCTATAAGGATATCTATTGGCATATACATATCTACAGGTATTTATTGATAACTAGATTGATATATCAATAAAAATAGTTTGCTTCCCAAGTAGTAGCATTCTCACTGGGATATGCAACCTAGATATTGCTGGACTTCGTGCAGGAGAATTGTATCAGGAAAGAGATTTAGCATGTCCCTAAAAAGATAATTTGACAATGCTTTTATCTTTGTTGAGACTGATGGTGAAGAATGTAAACAAGCAGCATAAAAGATGAATAACTAATAAGATTGTTTTGAAATGTTCTGAGTATTAGAAATTTGTGAGATACTGATAATGTTTTTGGTACTTTTTCTGAAAAAGGATTCTTGTGGTTATTGAAAATAGCTCACCTTTAACTTGAAGCCCAGAAGCTGGCCCAAATCTGAGATATATTTAGAGCATGTACAGAGGGAACACTTTATCCTAAGCCATAACACTTTGAAACCTCTCTGTGGGAACGCTCAACCTCCCATATTTATCTGCGTGAAGGAATTCAGACATGTTCCCATCAGACAGAGCCTCAGAGGTATCAGTACATCCTGGGAATCCATTAATGACATGTTCCAGATCTCTATCTTAATGAGAATAATGCAGTGCTTATAGGAGAAAGTGGTTCTCTGCGTTCATGACCTCCAGTACTGTCCTGGGCTACAAAGTCAAGTTCCACATGAGACTGAATGCAGAATGCCATTCCTCACAATCTAAATATTCCCATTAAGATCAATAAGTGTTTGTGGACTAAAACATTACTCACTGTGAGTAAGAGCCATATGATACGGGACAATAGGTTAGGAGCTAAAATATGTTTTTGTATTTTTAGGGGAATGTATTCTCACATGTGGGTTTCTTGGTTTTGCCTGCACCTGTCATGTGCACAGGAAATTCCTGCAAAATAAGTAATTGCACAGTTTAGTGTTGGATTGTTGTATGTAAATACATATTACTCTTTACCATCCCATTATATAATTTACATGTGCAAATTCTGGTTAACTGCATATGTAGCTTTGCCAGTAGCAAATAGAATATTTCAAAATTTAGCCTTGGGTGTGCTCTGGGGAATTATGCCACAAGCCTGTGAAACAAACAAGCTCTCAAGTCTGTTGGAAACCCAATATGAACACTTAACTGTGCTTTATTTCACAGGGTAATTCTTCAGAATTGCAGACCTAATTGTTATTAATTCATTTGATATTTATTGATTACATTAACATTAATCATGATAAATACCTTTAGTATTAGTATGGATGTCATTGGTGGTGTAGTTCAGAGTGTTTGCTGTAACTCAGCCCTCATTAACAGGACCATTAGTTACAAGGTGTTATTTTTTACATAAACAACTCCATGCCTTCATTATAGAAGTGAAGAGAGTATCTGTATATAAACTGTTCACTGAATTTTGACAACATTGTACTATTTATAAGACTAGCTTGCTTGTTTGGTTGTGCTTTTTTTAAGAAGAAAAAAAAAAGTTGCATAAGGTTATTGCATGTGTCTCTTAAAACTCAAAAGCAGCTCAGTTTTTGCTTGAACAAGTAAATGTACATAATGATGTTCAGTTGTCTTCAAAAGTTGACAGCAAGCCTGAGTTGTTATTTCTTCCAGTTTTCGTTGTATAATGCAGAGATCCTATTCATGGATCTGTTGTGATAGACTTTGAAGAGTGCTTATCTCCTTGGCTGGTCATGGTGATTCAGTAGCTGGAATCTTGTTGCTCAGAAGGCCCAAGGGTGGGTCTCATTTTCAAGGGATAATTTGTACCTGGGCAAGGTGGATGGGACAGTCTTTCGGCTCTCACCAACAGATAGCTGAAAGTGAACAGAGAAGCCTCATGATTTTCATGAATTTTAGGTCTTATATAATGTGCAAAATATTGAATATGCAAAATATTTCACTTGGTTGGACCTGTTATGTTTCAGTTGCCAGTGTCTGTGTTTCAACAGCAAAAGAGGCCCTGTGCACTGAACCACTCTCACCTTGAATTCACCTGTGTTTTCTTACAGCCTGTGACCTCATGAACCAAGGCATCCTGGCCCTTGTCAGCTCCATTGGCTGCACATCAGCAGGCTCCTTGCAGTCGCTGGCAGATGCCATGCACATCCCTCACCTCTTCATCCAACGTTCAACAGCAGGAACGCCAAGAAGCGGCTGTGGGCTCACCAGGAGTAACCGCAATGATGACTACACGCTCTCTGTCCGCCCCCCTGTTTACTTAAATGATGTCATCTTGAGGGTGGTCACAGAATATGCATGGCAGAAATTCATTATTTTTTATGATAACGACTACGGTAAGTATTTGTTTAGAGGGGTGGTTTCTGTCAAATCCATAGTTCTGTTGAAAGCAGTCACATTACGTCTTTATAGTCCTCCAATAGATAATGTTTTGCTTGTGAACATTTGTGGTTCTGTCAGCATTTCACAACACCTCATAGAAATCTGTTTCTAAAATCCATCAACATTTACAGGTTTATTTGGTAATTTCTTTGTTAGAGTTAGCTGATAAATGGAGAACTTACCTGGCTTTCTATTTTGTTAGTGTTTATGAAGCATAAAAGTATTTAGCAAGCTCTCTCCGTTTTTGGACTGTAGAAAACAAAGTAAGACTTTATGTTCTGTAAATTGTTTACTGCATGGTGAATCTCTCCTGGTTTTGGCATATATTTGATGGTCAGAAGCTGAAGCAGTGGTGAATGTAGGTCAGAGACCTTGGCAAGAGGGAGCTGCTATTCATAAATCTAAAACTTGTAGAAAGCACTTCTGTAAAGCAAAGAACTTGAGGAGGACGGCCTGGGGAAGGGAATTTTCCTTCTTTTTTGAGTGCATTCAGTGTTCCTAAAGGTGCTGAATTGATGGTGGTTGTGTGATAGAGTATGTGTGACACAGATGCAAGTCACAAGACTGCATTATCCAGCTCAATGACTCAGCCCTGTTCGGTACAGGTATTTTCTACAGCTGAGAGGAGAGCTGGACAGATTTCTCTAGTAGGAGTGCATTATCTAACTAATTTTATGATCTTTTTTGTATGGAAAATTGCTTTGAAACCAGACCTGTTTTCTTCAGATGCATCCATTATTCATAAATAATCATGGCTGATTTGGATGAACATTTTAAAACTTATTTTCAAAGTTAAATCTTCAAGTTATAGAAAAATGCTCACTTCAGCGATTTGCTGGGCATAATATCTGGTTCATTCAGGTCGGGTGTTATTGATTTTTGTTCCCTGTCTACATAATAAATTCTTAAGTTAGAACAATAGAAAATAATTAATAGAATTCCTATTTATAATAAAGCAGCACCTAAAAGCACCAGCCATAAGACAAGGAACACACATAAAAACCAATCCAAAAAGCTTGCAGCAAAGAATATTTTTGCTCACGTTTTATGAATTTTTGCATTTAAGTATCAGTGTACCTATGAAGACGACCTTAACCTGGCCAGCTAAGATATTTTTGGCATGTATTTTTGAGTTTAAAAACCTCAAAAAATATTACAAGTAATATTTTTTAATAATTATATTCATAAATACTGGTATTAAATTATTCAAATTTCATTATTTAATCTGAGAATGCAGTTCAGACACCATGTCATTTTGCCCTTGATTTCTGGGTAAGAATCTCATTATGGTGTGAGTTATCTAACACAGATGCCTGCCTGCAAGGAGTAAGTTTCAGACCAGTAGCTCATTCAGTGCCACATTGTCCCCAGACATGACATGTGGCAGATATCGAGTCTTTCCACCTGCCTCTGTGATGCTCTGACTTCAGTAGTGTACAAGTAATGCCATAACTGGCCAAGACAGATTGCTAATCTGCCTCTGATCAGTGATCACTATCATGTGCATCCACGAAAGAGGCAAAAAAAATTATGCATTTAGTATATAATGAGAAGTCTGGCTTTCTAACCAGCTTAAGAAGTTAGTTAAGTTGGTTAGGGAAAGATTTTAGTAAAGCTGTAATCTTTTGTCAGTGGTATAGCCTTGCCAGTAACAAATGTGAGGCTAACACAGTCACAGTTAATGGGTGAGGAGGTGAGAAAAGAGTACACTTTGACTTGAGCAGACATAGGTGATATGTGTTTGTATTTCATTCACTACAATTATATCTTCACCTTTAGTGTATAAACTCAGATAAATGTGAAAATCAGAATGGGATGAGTCGTCTTTTCACCTATCCTTGCCCTCTGCTGGGATGATGTAGATCAAGCTTGCAGTGAAAATGGTCCAGTCAGTCCCCTGCATTCAGCATGTTTTGTTCCTTGAAGTAAAACAAGACACAGGCCTGCCCAGGACATGAAATCTGATTTTGTGTAAGAAAATTTCCTATGAGGATATTAAGTGTTCAAGGACAATTCTGCGCTTCTTCAAATGACATTAAGGACAGTCATCTTGCAGTTAAAGAGTAGGCAGCATGAAATGCAGCAAAATTATGCAGTAGATTGATGCCTTTCTCAACCTGCTATTAAAATTAGTATCCACACAGCATGTACAAGCCAAATGTATTTCATTTAAGCAGCCAAATCAGTTCTTAGTCTTTTCATTCTTGACTGCTCGGCTCAAACCATAAGATTACTATGCTGCAGGGGATAGCTGTGCATCTCCTTCTTACAGGTGTGTGTAGAGGCTGGGCAGTTTCTCCACTCAGTCTCTGAACTCTCCCTTAGGACCATCAGCACCCTTTTCAGTGAATGCGTTTTCAGACTGGACAGTATAAATGTATAACATAGACCTTTGTTAACTGCAAAGTTTAGATTTGTAAAAAGAGCCACTGACACTGTGTGCAAGCTTTGCAAAGTTACTACACCTTTATGGTTTCCACTTCAAAGCAAACAAAATGCAGTTTGAAACAGCAGATCCTGGCTCACCCACAGACTGGTATCTGACACCAGCAGTCCCCAAATAGTAACATTAAATGACCCTTGCACATTCAATCACAGAGGAAAACAAATGGAATAGTCATTTGAGAGCTGAATGTGTGAGCCCAGACTATGTAAAGAGAGTAATTGACCTAGAAACCCTTCATATTGCTGCTTTTCTCTCTGTGGTGTTATCAACAAGGGGCAAGCTTTTGTAATTTGTGTCTTACTCCTCAGGAAGTTTGCAGTTTGCTGTATTTTCCAGGAATACATAGATACTTTTCTGTAGTAGTAAAATCTTTATGAAGAAACCAATCAATCATTGCAAGAATATAATTGTGAATTTTGTGCAACTTACTGTGTAGGTATCTCTGCATTTCTAAGATGAAAGGGAGAAAGTCTAGCTGTTGGAAAACATTTATTTTTAATGTTTTGTTGGTGCCAAAGCAGATAGAAAGATTCTGCATTTCATCTAGAAAGGTTGGGGTAAATAAGGTGGTTTCTGGAGAATGAAGTTTGTCTTATTTGCTCTTCTTTTTTGTAGTGGTGGCAGTAATATTTTTAAAACCTTCTGTATTTTCTGTTAAAAAAAAAAGTTAAGAAACACTACTACTCTGCCCAAATTTATGGCCTAACCTTGTGTTTTTCAACCCAGAATGCCTTTGATATACCATAAATCAACAGTGATTGTTGCATATTACTGATTCTTAGACTAAGATAACTGCTTATGGCTTTGTGAGCTTCCTACTAATTCTATGTGTATTTGGCAATGAATATTTGCCATTCCCTGAGGTGGTAATGTAATTGTAACTTTGGTAAAGAAAAGAAACAAAACAAGCACTAAGGCTCTGAAGGGGATTGTCTCTGTGAGGCTAGAGGAGGATTCCCATAGCAAATGGAGGTTGAAGAAGTAATTGGAGACTTCACTGAAGGGGTAGGGAGGAGGTTACCAGTGTAAAGTTTAGAGAGGATCTGTATTGCAGAAACTTGTTCATGAGTCTCCCCTCTTGGCTCCTCAGCATACACAGGCATTCCAGAATATTTGCGCACCAGGAAAGGGTGAAGGCAGTGGTGTAGCGTACTGGGTCATATCACTTAAAAGCTCAATCTGAGCTCAGTGTGTCTCAACCTCAATCTGAGCAGGGGATTATGGAGAAAGATACAAAATAAAATACAATCTCAAGGAACAGAGCAGTGAGATTTGTATTGCTGAGGACTCCAGCTTAAGTAAAGCAGTCTGTAGATCTATGACGATAGCATTCTTCCCATCCCTGCCCCAGGAAGGTGGTTGTTTTCAAATAAATTGAGTGTATTGCTACAGGATTGAAGTACTGTTCTTTAAAGACCCTGGAAAAGAAGGGATTATACCTGGAATTTGAAAGGCTGAGCTGCTTGCAGAGAGTGCCTCCTGTGCTCTGAGAGGTGATAGTCTGAGATGATGCCCATCTGTATCGATGGGCTCTGGATTTCTCATATCTCCTTTAAATACCATATAGAATAATAATTCCATTGACACTTTCCTGCATGCACATCTTCCAGAAATAAATATGATGACCACTGACAAAGATGTGCTTGAAATCATAACATTTTCAAATCATTTAAAGTTTTAATGCAAGTTTAATAAAGAGTCATAAAAGAATCATGCTCTCTTTAATTGATTGCAAATGCTTATAATTACCCTGAGGCTGTTTTCAGCTGCCTGATGACTATAGTATTCTGAAGTCTGTCTCCAGACAGTCTTAAAACTGTTTATTACTCACCTGGCTCTTTGCCAACTTCTCGTACTCATTTACTTCATTCTGCCTCAATAAACATATAATTAATTCAAGTTTATTATTGAACTTTCTTTTTTTCCATTAGTATTTATTCTATCATCCAGATAAGGAACATGTATTTTTCATCTGTGTAACTTTAATGTGTCACTTAATTATATTGCAAGTTAATAGCTGTTTGTGAGAACTTTTGTAACAACTTGCCTTTGCTAGTTGACATTACTGGTAGAAATTGAATGTATATTTTGGTTTACCCTAAAATTAATTAACTTCTGAGATAACTGAACTATTCTTTAAAATTTCTCTAGTAGAACAACGGCCATGTTTCTGCTTTTTAACCACATAATAGTTGGGGAAATGCATTCCAGGAGCTGTAAGTGAGCATGTAGAAAGCTAAAAGAGATTTGTCATTCTCTTATGTTGCTGTCTTTAAGGATGGAATGGATTAAGTATTTGAAGGCTTGGTGTGACAGCTATCTATGTTGTGTTAGTAACAAAGACCAAATTTTTTTATCTCTAGAATTTCAGTGCTAAGGTCTAAACAAAATTGTAGGTGTTCTCTTAATATCTGTGTAATGGGTAATCACTGTAAATGAGGTGCTATCTTGAGGTTTTGCAGAGGTATGAGATTTCTTTTGTATATGTACAGTCAGAAAGTGTCAGAACAAAAGTGACTAATTTTAAGAATAATTGAATACCTGAACCTTTTAGTGATCTCCCCTACTGTTTAAGTATTTTTCAACCCTCAATGCATTGTTTTCATATCTTCTCAGAAGCATTGAAGTTGAGTTCGTAAACTAATATTTTGACAGCTAAATAAATCATAGAATCTTTGGGTTAGAGACCTTTAAAGATCATCAAGTCCAACCATTAACCCAATACTGCCCAGTCCACCACTATACCATGTCTCTAAGCATGACATCTACATGTCTTTTAAATACTTCCAGGTCTGGTGATCACTTTCCTGAGCAGCCTGTTCCAGTGCCTGACAACCCTTTCAGTGAAGAAAGCTTTCCTAATATCCAATCTAAACCTCCCCTGGCACAACTTGAGGCCGTTTCCTCTTGTCCTGTGACTTGACGCTTGGGAGAAGAGACCAACCCCCACTTCTCTGCAACCTCCTTTCACATAGCTGTAGAGAGCCATAAGGTCTCCTCTCAGCCTCCTCTTCTCCAGGCTAAACACCCCCAGCTCCCTCAGCTGCTCCTCACAGGACTTGTGCTCCAGACCCTTCCCCAGCTCCGTTGCCCTTCTCTGGACACGCTCCAGCACTTCAATGTCTGTCTTGTACTGAGGGGCCCAAAACTGAACACACAATTCCAGGAGTGGCCTCACCAGGGTCAAGTACAGAGGGACAATCACTTATCTTGTCCTGCTGGCTACACTGTTTCTGGTGCAGGCCAGAATAGTATTAGCTGCCTTGGGCATACTGAGGGATCACTTTCAGCCAGCTGCCAACCAACACCCCTAGGTCCTTTTCCACCAGACAGCTTTTCAGCCACTCATCCCCAAACCTGTAGCAGTGCATGGCATTGCTGCGGCCCAGGTGCAGGACCCTGCACTTGCCCTTGTTGAACCTCATACAGTTCGCCTTGCCCATCGATCCAGCCTGTCCAGATCCCTCTGTAGAGCATTCCTGCCCTCAGGCACATCAAAACTCCTGACCAATTCAGTGTCATCTGCAAATTTACTGAAGGTGCACTTGATGCCCTCATCCAGGTCATCAGTGAAGATATTAAAGAGAACTGAGCCCTGGGGAATACCGCTTGTGACTGGCTGCCAACTGGATTTAAATCCATTAGCCACACCATCCAGCCATTTTTTTACCCAGCAAAGGGTATGCCCCTCCAAGCCATGAGAAGCCAGTTTCTCCAGGAGAATGCTGTGGGAAATGGTGTCAAAGGCTTTACTAAAATCTAGGTAGACAACATCCTCATCCACTGAGTGGGTCACCTTGTCATAGAAGGAGGTCAGGTTAGCCAGGAAGGACATGCCTTTCACAAACCCATGCTGACTGGGCCTCATCACTTGGTTGTCCTGAATGAACAGTTAGCCAAAAACTATTGAACAACGTACTTTGCATGTTGAATGGAAAAAATTATACCACCACTGGAAAAAAGGCATGAGTTAGGCATAATAACTTCATAAATGTCAGGTAGTATCAAAAATTTAAAAGAAAACTTCTCTCTGAGAGTTTTAACCAGTCATGGAAAAGAGGAACCAGAGACACAGGAAAAAGCTAGCAAGCTATTTATTACAGTGTTTCTAAATCTTAGTTTATCAGCATCAGTTTCATAGCTCATGTTCTTCCCAGCACCAGTTCACTCATAAAGTATTCCTGTTCTTATAGTGTAAACTTTTAATCAACTGAAAAAAATTATTGAGGAGCAGAGTGATGCACAGTCAGAGAACAATTTGTCTTAAGATTATAACACGCATAGTCACACTTGGTTTATTACAAGGAAATCTGCAAGGACAGTCACTTAGCTGTTCCTCACCACCTCCTTGGAAGGCATGCATGGTTCCTCATGCTTATGAAAACCAACAGGGAGCAGTAGTGACCTACAGGGAGAGTTGCTTTATCATACATACAGAAGTATAGATTACTTGCTATTAAATAAAGGCATATATCTAGGTAGAGGCATGGAGCTCTGCTGTACAGTTATGTAAGATTTAAGTACAATTTTTCAAGTTTAGTGTGATTTTATCAGGAAAGTAAATGCTGGAGATAAACAGCACTAGGCCCTAAGCCATTATCTTTTGAGGCACTAGGTAGGGAAAATTTCTTTGCACGAGGTTGTTTTACTCAGAAGCAACTCCTAGAAGCCTTTTTGAAATCTCTAATATAGACTGTAGTCAAAAAGAAATTGAATTAAGAGGTAGAAAGCAGGCTACATCATCAGAAGTCTGTGATTATATAATATATTGCCTTGTCAGTCTCTATGAGTGAGGGGTGATCACAGTTTGACTAATTTCTGGTTTTGAGAAGCTAAGGTGGCAGCTGATATTCATATGGGTTAGTTCTAACTTCAGTTTTATTTATTTTATTTTACCCTTTTCTTTTTTTTTTTTTCCTCTTTCCAGTTAAAAAACTGAGAAACTCAAAGGAAAAATCTTGTGTCAATCACCAGTAATGTTGAAAGTTTAAATCCTGCAGGATCTGAAAACTGCAAAAGCTCATGTGTCTCCCCTGACATTGATTCAGCTACTTGAGACTATCTGTACTGAGTTTTTCTTATTTAAAGGGTAATCTCTAATAATTGATATATGGCATGAAACAAGAAGAAACTGATGTATATGACATTTGGATGATCCTTTAAAATAAAGAATACAGACATTTCAGCAGTGCCACAATAATTTATATGAAATGCCAAAATTGAAGTTACTTGTTTTTATTATGGTTTGAAATAGAAATATCTTTTAAAAATAGAAGTGTATATATTTCTATTTTTTTCTGAACTGGATCATATTAAGAAATTTGAGATTTGTTGCCTTTTTTTTTTTTGATATATGAAATTTCAGAAAATTGTAAGCAAGGGAGGAAAAAAGTCATTCTTACCATTTACAAGTTTTCAGTTTCCCCCCAAAAATATCATCCTCACTTGTTAGGTTCCAGAAATTTTGATACTATAAATGATATTTCATATCTATTAAACACTTGAGCATGAATTTACTTATAATGAGTTTGGACTACTGCTATAACCTCTGAAGTGAGATCATCCAGCTGAAATAGTTCAGGTAACTCCTCCCTATTGGTTCTCGAATACTAATATGAAAGAGCTATGTAGATTATTTTTTTAATTTGTTTGTTTTACTTTAGAGGTTCACTGAATTACATATAAGCTAATGAGAGGGAATCCTACTGCTGTGAAAATAGGATGAAGGACTGTTATTGTATCATCATGCTAAATTGTTGTTTTCCTGAGTCTAGATCTTAACCATGTTAATGAATATCAACACGTGCACAGGAACGTGAACACTTAGCTCAAGACTTTATGCAGAGCAGTGGCACTGTCAGAGTTCAGGTGGAGCTGCACATCTCCCTTGTGTGCACTGCATTTCCATAATTAATAGTTGCTGTCATGTTAGCCATCATTGTGTAAGGAAGAACCACTGCACTAGAGTTACAAAGCTTCCTTGATAAGAATTTGAACAGTGTCATTTGTTATACAACGGCTTTTCTCATCAACTGTACAAATAAAGTGGTCTTTTGTGTAAATCAGCCAGTGAATATTTATGGCAGGTGCATTCACCTTTACTGCCACAGCTGAATCAGTTGGTATTTATCATCTGGATAGTGTAAGGAAAATATTCTCAGATCTAAAATGGTATCAGAGGGAGGATGAGCTAATGACTGTAAACCAGGTTTGAGATAACCAAAGTGCTCAGTGAGAGCCTTGTAATTTAAGTGGAATACAATGATAGTGGTGGATGGATTAATTTATTGCTGTTCTTGAACAGTGCCATCTTTCTCTTCTCCTGGTCATAGTGTGATCTGAAAGTTTTTTAGAAACTTTGCATCTACTTCTACCTTGTAGATTTCTCATTTTTAATAAAGGTATAACAGTTCTTAGCGTGTGAGTTGTTAAATATTTGCTGTTCATTTTGTATGGTTTAAAATCTTCATTGCGTATACATACCAATTTTACTATGAGATGACGTCTGAACCCCAGCATAGTTTCTTCTAGAATGTCCTGATCATTAGACTTTCCACAAGATGGGCTAGGGAACTCTCTCCTTCTGAAATTATTCCTCTGCATAGAAGCAGAAATGGCAACATAAAGTTAAGTAGGTCTAGAGAGAACAAAGAAGTAAGAAGAACATCTGAACGAGTGGTAAAATAAAACACACACACACACACACACACACACACACACACACACACACACAAAAAAAACCAAAACACACCAAAACCCTGTAGAAGGACCACATTTTGGTTGGTTTTTTTATATTAAGCTCAGATCATGGAAGTCAGGAATCTTCTTCTAGCTGTGTCACATGTATAGTGTAGAGACCTCGATGAAATGAGAGCTAAGACACAATTTCTCCTGTAATCAGATGTTGAGGAAAGCTGTGGATTTTAAATCCTCCTGATCTCCTGAAAATACTGGCTCCTTTCCCCTATCACCTAGCTGGGCATATTTTCTGCCATGCAACTGCTGAGCTTTCCGTTAAATGGTGTGGTTGCTTGTGTTAGGTGAAGTCTTGACTGTTCCTGCTGGGTTGGCCGTTTAAGGAGGTTTAGGTATATGACCCATAGTCTGTGAAGGATGCTTAGCTCTGCTCTTAGCATGCTCTGCAACAGCATTTAAGCTACTTAACTGCTTCTTGTGGTTTCTCTAATATCAAAAAGATTGTTCAGTGAAAAGACAGTGTGGGTTTAGGTGCTTGCACTCAATTTGACTTGTTTCTAAGTTTTTTCTTAGGTCAGGTCCACAATAATTGACAAAGTAATGGCAAGTCTATGGTAAAGCTGGTACATGAATTCAGATCTCAGCTTGAGTACTGTTATGCTGACTACCTGCATTTGAATGTATCCGTCAGGTCTTCTGAGCTTTTAGGAGGTCATGGGCCATGCGCCCACCAGTGCAGGATGCCCTGCACGTGCACTTCAGCTGTGGCTGCTACCAGTCTGGTGTGTCCAGTGTTGGACCCTGTGTGCACCAGTGGTGCAAAGCATAAGACCTTTTTATAGACCTCTGCCTTGTGGTGGCATGGTTATGTATGGGCAGTCAGGGAAAGTAATTTCCAACACAGTCCTTGATAAATTTTGCTTGCCTTGCTCTTGGTTTATTACATTTTCCAAGACAATTTTACAATCACTTAAATCAACTGAAATTTTGGCTAAAAAGTGAATGTTTGGTAATGTTTCTTTTAAATATCCAGCCTAGCTGATGCTGAGTATCTGACTGCAGAATGGCACTATGTTCTTATGCACACGTGTGTCGAGTGGAAGTGATGGCTGTACAGTGAAAAACCAGAAAACATAATCCGAACTGATAGTGACACTGAGCTGAGAGAGCACATAGCAACTTTGGCTCTAGCGTTGGTCTGTCTCTATGTGGTAACTTTGGCTTTCATCTGTAAGGAGGATAATTAATACTCATGATAATGGGCAGCTCTTCTGCATTTCTGGAAATGACTGTGACTCATCTGATTTAAATAGAAACGCATCTTCTGGCTGGGCAACAGGTTGACTAACAAATTCAGGGCGAGAAACACCTGTGTTCCAGACATGAACAGTCCTGTGTCTCTGCAGCAAAGCCATCTGCACCACAGGTTGCTTGCCAGATTTTTCTGCAGAAGGAGTTTATCTATTAGGGGGATGATTCCACAGTGCAGTGTGGATATGTGCCACTTTCAGACAATCCACACAGGAAAGATAATGCTGCCCATTCATTCAGTGGCAGCATCTGTTCTTTGGCATACATTTTGAATATGATCATTGCTAGTGACTTGCTGCTGAAATATTGGAAGCACCATCGTGATTTAAATAACATTTAAATAGCAGGGTGTTGTTATGTGTTCTCTGCTGTGTTGTAGCAGCAGGTGAGCATCACCAATATCTCCATTCTTCCACTGGGTAAGCTGAAGTATAAGCAAAGTTTGTTTCCTGACCCTTGCTTTGTGTTGTATCAATGCCAAAGGCGAAAGTAGTAAAGAAGTTTTATGAATCCTGGTTTAGTATCTTTTCCATTATAATGGTACTGTTTTCCTACAAGTGTATCACACATACCATACTGTTGGCATCCTCCAACCCAAACCATTCTATGATCTAATAAATAATACTGGACCGCTGTCCCTTTATTTGGTGAGAATTCATTTGTTTCGTTATTTATATTTGTGACAAAGCAAGCCATTTGATCCTGTAATCTGGCTTCTGGAGCAATGCAGACTATGCAGAGTATCAGCCAGTAACTCCAGTGTGTTTATAAATTCAGGTCAACTGAAATTACATTCTTGTTTTGAAAGGACAAAATTTTGGTTGTTCCTGCTTACTGTGTTTTGGTGTTGAAGAATATATGGATTTTGGCTATAGAATTTAATTTTTTAAAAAGGCCTTAAGTAACTTTTCCCCCTTAAAATATGATAGTGTATCTAGATGGTATCTACGTGTGTTCCTTGTACTTCAATGATTTTTACCCCAGTTGGTCAGTTTTTATTCCATTTATCTGGATGTTGAGTAACTCTCAGTGGGTGAGCATCAGGAACTTCAAAATGAAGGGGTTAAAGTGGAAAGATGTTATTTTATCACTTACATAAAACTAGGCATATTTGTAGCAGTTTGAATAATCTTGTTGCTTCTTAAATTGGTATTTAAAATGCCAAAAAAAATTTCTAACATCTCTGATTAGATTGAATTTAATTTTCCTGATTTAGATATTAAATAGAAACTGTAATTAGGATGTGATTCTCTTATGGAATTTTATTTTTAGGGTAAGCATGTATTTTATTCATGTTTAAACTATTCTTCAAGTGTTTAGTAATACTTGTATTTTGGCAGTGTCTGAAAAATGGCGTTGCAATGATGAATGCCTAAAATAGCCTAAATGTCTAAAATTCTATTCCCTTCCAGTTCTGGTATTTTAGAGCTCTAGATGAGAGACCCAACTTGCTGATTGTGACAGTACGACTTCTAAGACCAACCCTGTTGAATTATTTCTGTGGACTAGCTCATTATAAGCTATTACATGGTTTTTCTTTATAATTTGAAGTATCTTGATAGTCTGGTGCTGGAGGATGGCTGTCTGTAATACTCTCGAGTTAGTACATCTCTGCTGGGGAGACAGGCAGAGCATTTTCTCTACCGTGGAGACTGAACTTTGTTTTTCTTATGCTATTGTTTGTGACCAAAAGTAATCAGATCAAGGTCTGAATGTCTAAACCTCAGATGTTCTTGACATGGCTGCTGGACTTCTGCAAAACTCAGAACTTCAGATACCTTATTTTGCCATAGCCTGAAGTCAAATGCCAAAATCACCTATGTTTGTCAGAACCTTTAAACTTCAGAGTATTTTGGGGCTCTCCGCTACCCCCATCCCAAATCCTGAAATGTGTAGCTTGGTAACAAGAGGATTCACTAGGCTTGGAAAAGAGGAAAGCTTGAATTTAGGTTTTGTACAATTTTTCCAGCAAAGTCAGCATAAAGATTTCTAGCTTAGGTATTTCCAGCTTTTCCCTGAAGGCCCATCAGGTCTGGACACTGGAGTATTCCTGCTAGGCTCTTTGGGCTGTGTAGTGTTCATCTGCTGTGGTTACTAGCCAGATGTTAGTTGCATTGATCTTATACTTTTACCACCATAGTTCCCACATTAGGTCCACATGTGACATCTCCATAATCTTCTCACAGGTGTATCCCCACAGGTGTCTGTCATGTTGTTGATGCTTTGCTGGGGTTTGGGGAGTCACATAATTCTCCCCCTGCAGCCCAGACCCCTGGCCATGTTTGCTTTGTTTGCAGGACTGACCTCAGCTGAGTGCTGGTAGCACTGCTGTTGGTGGCTGGCAGCGGGTGCCAGGGTCTAGGCAGCTTGGGGGGGAAATTTCAGAAGACTTCCTTATTTTTAATCATTATTTATTATTTCTTCTGGTCTTAAAATGAATTTCAGTTCCTCTAAAAGCTGTCACCTATCAGTGTACGCCTATGAGAATGTAGCTACTGCAGTCCTGATAAAGTAAAAGTTACATGCTCCACTGTTTTCTGTGATCCGTTTTGGGGTTACCCTGAGCTGTTATCACAGTGTGCCAACACAGGATCACTTGTATCACCTGCAAAACAGACCACCCTAAGGGCCATCTGAGAGCCCTTTCCTGGTAGAGCTTATGGCTGTTTGTGAAACATCTCTTCCAGGGCTTAGAGTCTGTCATGCTCAGGCATCTCTCCAGGCTGCTTTCAGTCTGATTTTCCAGCCTTCTACTGTCGTCTCACATCATGTGCAAACTGCATCTAAGGTGATTCCAGTAGTATGAACGCTTTGGAGATTCTACACTCCATATTTGCTCATCCCACATTTAGGATTAAATAGAGCCTTCTTTCTGCCCCCTGTCGTATAAGAAGGGCAGGGAGTAGATGATAGGTGGGCATGAAAGATCTCCGAGTAGCCAAGCAGCTGTGAAAATCTAATTGGAAGCTTTGTCAAATATAAGATGTTTCATGAAGAAAGGTGCATGATCAACCTGTGGCCTCAGGTCTGACCATTCCCCTGGAAAATGAGTGAGTGAGACAAGGAACTGGTAGAACAGCAGGAATGTAGGATGGCAGCAGAGCAGGAACTGCAATACCCCAGGGATGAGACTGAACTCCATGCACCTAGCAAAGACCCATTTTGGTGTTCTAATAGGAGAAATATCTTTTGGTGGGTTTTAACCACAAATGCCCTCCTAAACCTGAGGATCCCTTATTTTCAAAGAAATGTTTCTTCATAAATTTCTTTTTATGCTGAGTTATCAGTTCCTTTTTTCTTTTTTTTTTTTTTCCCCCCCCTATAACTGGTGCCTGTGTCCCACAGTGTCTGTTTTGTTGGCTCATCTAAGGCTGCACGTTGTTCCTCTAAATGAGATCAGATGGGTGTGCGAGGGGCTGGCATTCCAGCAGGGATGGAAGGATGTCCTGCTGAATATCCTCTGGGAGAGCAGGCCTGAGCGACTGCCAGGGAGAGCAGTCACATCAGGGATCTGGTGACTTAGCTCCAGAAAAAAGATTGAGAAACTGCAGTGGTGAGTACGGATTAGACAGTGAGGACTCAGTGAGGCTGGAGGGATTTTCCTGAGGTTCAGGAGAACCTGCTCTGACCTATGAAGTCATTGAATCATTTTAAATTTTAAGCTTAAAGTTTGGATTTTTAGATAAAGCCATTCAAAAGAACAGGAAAAACAAACACTTTTTTATTTGCTTTTGTGGAATTCACTACTGGAAAAGGCTTGGACCAGCCTGAGGTAGCATCAAAATAAATGTGAGAGTACCCAGCCATTTCAGTTTGGGAGACATAAAAGATATTACAAGCTAGGTGGTGAACACAGTAAGCATTTTTCTGATTAATTCTTTCTTTCAAAGGAATTTTTAAAGAAGGATTTACTCAGTGAGCCAGAAAGCTCTGCTAGAGCAGTTTGCTATGGAAGAACAAATTAAATTCAGCCAGCAGCGGCAGTATCGGATGAGAGCAGGCAGTACCATTGCAACTCTAGGTCTGGACTTAGATTTGAAGAAAATAAATAGCTGTGCAATTCAGGACAAAATTCAGACTTTTTTATGAATGAGCAGCCCAGGCTTCACTCAGATACATTAAGCGCACAGCATTGCAGTGGATAACATTGGTTTCTTTTTGCGGGACTCAAAATTATCTGCTTCCTACCTTTCTCGCCCTCAGATGCCCTCCGACAACCCTCATTCAAAGGAAGCACTGCGTGTTATAGTCACCACAGCTTTACTGCTCTTTGTGGATGTTAGTGTGAAAGTCCTTTTAGAAAAGTAAGGAACAAGTGTGATGAATGAATGACCAAATCAGGAAAGTTGCTAGAAATATTTGCAGGTTTGTTTTCTAGTGGTTCTTTTGGACAGTAGCTGATGTCTGGCCATTTTTTCCTCCTGTTTTAGTACTTTAAGAAATGCTATGAGCATAGCTCAGGAAGAGCTCCAATGAATATTAAGTGACAGCCCATAGGGGTCTACCTGACACTGAACAAAATGCTTCTGTGAGATTAATTGAACAGTGATTTGTGTCTTTTTTTTCCGCTACCTAATTAACATCTTGTTTGTCTTTTGATTTTCCTAGATATCCGTGGAATACAAGAGTTTTTGGACAAAGTATCTCAACAGGGAATGGACGTAGCATTGCAGAAAGTAGAAAACAACATCAATAAAATGATCACGGGGCTCTTTGCCACTATGCGAATAGAAGAACTGAACCGCTACAGGGATACTCTGAGACGGGCTATTCTTATAATGAACCCCTTGACAGCCAAATCATTCATAACAGAGGTATGTGTTTATCACTGTTAAGTTCTTGTTTTGTTGACCAAGACTGCAGCTGTTTGTCAAAAGATTCAGTTTATCTGACTTCATAACAAGCAAACAACAACAAAAAAAATCAAAACCCCAACTGAAAATTTAAATGTTCTGTCTTCAAACGTCATCATGAAAGGATGTGTTTTCATGGTCATAAATGTGCACATGGAGCAGTATAACTACACTCTGCACGAGCAAAAGCACTTAGGAAATAATGTGGTAGAATTAGCCTTCAAACTTATGTTTGAAGCTTGTGGATATTGTATTGCTATTTCCTTGCTCATTGTGTCCCTCACTAAAAAATCTTTGACTGATAATTTTATTATTACTTAGATATATATGATATGTATTTGTGGATAAAATGTGTTAAACTGATTGATATTTCATTCTTTATGTGAAAGAATGTTTGATAATGATCTGTTAGGTACCACAGAGTTGTAATAAATAATGAAATTTATGGAAGATGGGATCTGAGTGAAGAACTTAACATAATAGGCTAAAGTTGTGCTTATGTATTTAAATAAAAACTTCACTCAGTGTGGACAGAATTTTCCAAAAGCTCTTCAGAATTTAGAGGTGGATGGCTTGCATATCGCATTCGACTGTGACTTGTATCTCTTTCGTAAATGAGTGCCATGATGCTTTTTACACAGCACTGTGCTGTTTCAAAGGTGTTTTCTAACATGTGTGTATATTCTTAATCATCAGCTGATGGTTAAAAATATATTTGTTTTCTCTTCCATAGAAATGAGCTTTCTCTTTCAAAAATTTCTCTTAGGATCTACTTGTAACTTGCATTACTTTTCTTTTATACTTTCATATTGCCTAGGTCTTCAGAAATCAAGGCTTAAAAACTAGCTGCATATATAATAGTCAAGTGAGTGCCTTTTAGGAACATTAGTTAGAGGGCTTTTTTTGTTTTCTTTTTGAATCTTTTGGGGTTTTTTGGCTAGGCATTGTGCTGTCCTCATTACACACTGAAGCTCACTAATTCTGAGTAATGAGGGTTTGCTGCTCTATCCAAATGTCTGCAGTGCCTTATAAGATGCAAACAGTTTGTGAGCATATTTTTTAGGTGGTTCTGCATGGTTTTCATCACCCAAGTCTCAGATGCTTTATTTTTTCAGTAAGTGGCATTCTAAGTTTTCACATTTCAACCTGAAAGCAGCAAGTTGAACTCTACTACTATACTCTAACTACAATAACTCAGCAAGACAAAATTCCTGTATTGTTTCTAAAGAGAAACACTTATTTGAAAAATGCACTTGCTTTATCCTTTATTTTTATACACTTGAGCATAGTAACAGAGTCACTGTCATCTTTTGAGGTTGCTATGTATATGTTGTCAAGAAAGTAAACAGTTTATTTTTAGAGTACTCACTTTGGCATTGGCCACTCAAAACCAAAAAAAAAACCCACCCAATTAAACCAAATCCACATTGTACCCCCCAAACCGAAACATTAGAAAAAAAAGATCAACAACACACAACTACTAATGTTTCTTCTTTCCTGGAGACTGTAGGACTACCAGGAAAGGTCATTATCTTCTTTCATGAATGGGGTTCAAGGAGTCTGACTTTAGATGCTATGGTACAGATTTTGCCAGCATAAGTGCATTTATCATAGAAACGCAGAATGGTTTGGGTTGGAAGGGACCTTAAAGACCATCCATTTCCAACCCCCCTGCCATGGGCAGGGACACCCTCCACTAGACCAGGTTGCTCAAAGCCTCATCCAGCCTGGCCTTGAAGACTGCCAGGGATGGGGCATACACAGTTTCTCTGGGCAACCTGTTCCAGTGCCTCACTACCCTCTCTGGGAAGAACTTCTTCCTGATATCTAATCTAAATCTCCCTGCTTTCAGTTTAAACCTATTACCCCTTGTCCTTCCACTACAGGCCCTTGTAAAAAAGTCCCCCCCCCAGCTTCCTTGTAGGCTACCTTTAGGTACTGGAAGGTGCTATAAGATCTCCCCGGAGTCTTATCTTCTCCAGGTTGAACAAGCCCAATTCTCTCGGCCTGTCCCCATAGCAGAGGTGCTCCAGCCCTCTGATCATCTTTGTGGCCTCCTCTGGTCTTGCTCCAACCAGTCGATATCCTTCTTACGTTGGGAGCCCCAGAACTGGATGCAGGACTCCAGGTGAGATCTCATGAGAGCAGAGTAGAGGGGGACAATCACCTCTCTTGACCTGCTGGCTATGCTTCTCTTCACACAGCCCAGGATATGATTGACTGCTGGCTCATGTTGAGCTTTTCATCCACCAGTACCCCTAAATCCTCCTCCTCAGGGCTGCTCTTGATCCATTTTCCACCCAGCCTGTACTTGTGTTTGGGATTGCCCTGACCCAGGTGCAGGACCTTGCACTTGGCCTTGTTGAACTCCATGAGGTTGGCAGAGGCCCACCTCTCCAGCCTGTCCAGGTCCCTCTGGATGGCATACCTTCCCTCCATTGTGTCAACTGCACCACACAGCTTGGTGTCATCAGCAAACTTGCTGAGGGTGCACTCAATCCCATGGTCCATGTTGCTGACAAAGATGTTAAACAGTACTGGTCCCAGCACCAATCCCTGAGGAACGCTGCTCATCACTGGTCTCCACTCAGACATTGAGCTGTTGACCACAACTCTGAGTGCAACCAGCCAGCCAGTTTTTTACCCACTGAGCAGTCCATCTGTCAAATCCGTACCTCTCCGATTTAGAGACAAGGATGTTGCACAGGATGGTGTCAAACGCTTTGCAAAAGTCCAGGTACATGACATGGGTTGCCCGTCCTCTATGCACCAAGGTTGTGACCCCAACATAGAAGGCCACCCTATTTGTCAGGCATGATCTGCCCTTGGTGAGGCCATGTTGGCTGTCACCAATCACCACCTTGTTTTCCATGTGCCTTAGCATGATATCCAGGAGGATCTGTTCCGTGATCTTGCCAGGCACAGGGGTGAGACTGACTGGCCTGTAGTTTCCTGGATTCTCTTTTTTTCCCTTTTTAAAGATGGGGTTATGTTTCCCCTTTTCCAGTCAACGGGAACTTCATCAGATCACCATGACTTTTCAGATATGATGGATAGAGGTTTCGCAACCCCATCTGCCAGTTCTTTCAGGACCTGCAGATGTATTTCATCAGGTCCCATGGACTTGTGCACCTTCAGGTTCCTCAGGTGCTCCCGAGCCTGATCTTCACTAACCATGGGTGGCTCTTCATTCTCCCAGTCCCTGCCCTTGTCTTCTGTGACTCAGGGAGTGCGGCTTGCGCCCTTGCCCTCACTCCGTGAGGACCAGGGTTTGTGACTGTGAGGCTGCTGCCATCTGCTTGTAGAGGGCCATGTCCACTCCCTCATCCTGGTTAGGTGGTCTGTAGCAAACTCCTACTACAGTATCCCCTCTCCCTGCCCTCCCTTTAATCCTGACCCATAAGCTCTTGGTCAGCTTCTCATCCATCCCCAGCTGGAGTTCCATGCACTCCAGCTGGTCTCTGATGTAGAAAGCAACGTCCCTGCCTGTCCTTCCTAAAGAGCCTGTATCCTTCCATCCTGACACTCCCATCATAGGAGCCATCCCAACACATCTCCACAATGCCAATGAGGTCATAGACCCTCATGTGTGCGCACTCCTCTAGTTCCTCTTGTTTATTCCTCATGCTCTGCATTCGCATAGAGGCATTTAAGATAGACCCTGATGAAGTTGGCTTGTGGACTTGGAGCAGCTGGAATTCTATTGTTTTACCTGCCAGATGGTCTCCTGGTGACCTGTGATTCTTCTCTAGGCATGTTAGCGGCACTGGTGGTTTTGTCCCCTTCCCCCTTCAAACTTGGTTTAAAACTCTCTTGGGCAAGTCATTCATGGGCAAGAATCCTTCTTCCCCTTTGAGACAGCTGAACACCATCTGTTGCCAGCAGGGATGGCGACGTGTAAACCTCCCCATGCTCAAGGAACCCAAAGCTCCACTGTTCACACCAGCCTCTGAGCCATGTGTTGATCATGTGTGCTTTCTTGTTCCTCCCAGCATTCTTCCCAGCTGCTAAAGGGATTGAGGAGAACACTACCTGTGCTCCGGATCCTGCAACCATTTGCTCCCGTGCCCCGAGGTCCCTTTTGATGGCTTTTGGATTTCTCTCCTCAACCCTGTCCCTGCCCACCTGCATGACCAGTAGTGGGTAATAATCACAGGGCCGTACCAGACCAGGGAGTTTCCTGGTGATGTCTCTAACCTGGGTCTCAGGGAGGCAGCAGACTTCCCTGTGCGATGGGTCTGGGTGGCATATCGGGCCCTCTGTTCCCCTCACAAGGGAATTGCCTATGACAGTGACCCTCCTCCTTTCCTTAGCGGAGGCAGTTCTAACGCGTGGGGCAGAAGGAGTCGTCCTGGGCAACACCCGGGATGGACCTTCTGCTGCATCCTCTGCAGCTGCCTGACATTCGAGCTCCAGAGCCCCGTATCTGTTCTGCAGGGGCAGCTGGGAAGGGGAGGGAGGGCAGGAGGGGATGCGCCTCCCTCCCCAAGCAGGAACCGGTTTCTATTCCCCTTCCTCTCTTCCGTCTGCCTGATGGCAAGAGAATATGGGTTCCACTGCTGGCTTTGGGACCTCGATCTGCCTCTGCCTCAGCAGTGGTAGACTGGTGAAGCCCAAACCTCTCTCCTTCCCACACTCCCTGATACTCCTCAGCCCTTCCACTTCCCCCTTCAGCTCTGTCCCCCGCTGAGCTGGCAGTCCCCCGGTCACCCCTCACACAGGGCTGTCTCTGCTGCCCCCCGCTGCGAGTGACGGGCTCAGGCACCCCGGGGGGTGCTCAGGCTGCGGGGGCACCGTCTGGGTCGCCACGTTCTTGCCGGCGACGGCTTTCGGCCGAGCGGCCACCGCGGCCGGGCCCTGCCCGCGCGCTCTGCCTCGCCCCGTTCGCCCGCGCTGTTCCCGCGCTCCGCGGGGGCTGCCGTTACCCGTGAGGGGACTGGCCGCCGTCGCTGCCGTCCCCGCCCACGCGGAGGCAGCGCTGCCGCCCGTCAGAGCTCACCCGGCACGCCTGGGGCGGGCGAGCACGGGGCCTCCCTCTCTGCGCGTGTGCTCGTTCCTTCGTGGATTTTGCTGTGGTTTTGCGGCTTCAGGAAGGGTCCTCCGACTCGGTCCTCCCTTTCGGAGGCCTTCACCTCGGTGGCTGCGTTATTTGGAGTATGATGTGTGACTGTTAACAGACAGCTGGAGCCTCTCGGTAGGAAGAGTTACCCAAAGAAAAGTATGATTGCTGCTGTAGGTGATTTCTGTGGGGGCGGGGGATAAATGAACTACACGGCAGCTACATTCCAACACTCCGTGTCTGTGCAAGGGGAAATTTGCGGGGATAGCTTTGGCAATGGATATTAAAAGGTGGTGTTTTGCAGTTGAACTGTCAGCTGTACTGTACGACCGAACAAGTTACAAAGCCTATGGACTGCAGGCTGGTTAAGGTATTCCTAAAGGATCCAAGTGTCCACATGCTTATCCCAAAGACTGTGCCTTATGAGTGATCAGTTTGGCTTGGAATTTGTTTAACGTAGTGGATTTCGCATATAAACTTTACAAAGGTAATAAGAAACAAGTGCGTATGTAGACAAGCCCTTGGTTTCTCGATGGCTTTTCTGCTCAGGAGATGCTCTTGGCTGCCTAGCTGGATTCAGCTGTCAGCCTCTCTCCCCAGACCTCACATAGTTTCTGCTGCCTGGTCCATTCTCAGACGACTGGTTTGGCTGAACCCCCTCATTGTTTAGCTGAGAAGAGGGTTCATTCACTCTGTAACAGCTGTACTAAGCGTGGGCTTGATTACTATGCAAGTAACAACTTTTCCAGGGTAAATAGACACTAGCCTGTGTAAATAGGCAGGCTGTAAATTGGAGATTCCTTGTAGTAGAATTTGTCTTTGTTCAGACTCTTTGAAATTCTTATTTTGAAGTAAGAACGTTCTGGGTTTGAATTTTCTTTTTCTGTGGGTTTTTTTTTTCTTTTTTAAAGCAGCACTGCTTTTTTGTGTTAGATCCTTTCTTTCTCTCCAGCTCATACTCAAGAAAATGGAGATTAAGATGTAAATACACTGTTCTGGCTGTGGAGATAAAAACCTACTTTCTCTTATTAAGTATTGACTTGCCCTCTGTAGGGCATGGAAAGGCAGGAAGACTTGGAAGCAGCAGGTATCACAGCATCTCTTCTTACTGGCTGAAGGATTAATGTAAAGCGAGAGGGAGGGGCCAGCCAAATTCTCTAATAGCCTTCATTGCTTTGAGCTGAGGATGGAGGTGCAGAAGGGAAAAAACATCTGCTGAAATAATGACATTCAGCGGTGCTAAGGAGTGCAGAGGTATGGAGATAGCAGAGATTGGGATCCTTCCCCAGGCCGGTTTGTGGCAGCATCTGAGAAAATCCTTTGCCTCAGTACAAATATTTACACTATCACAATGTTTGTAGTTATACAATGAACTTCATCCTGGAGTGTAATAAAACAAGAAAAGTACATTGCTATATGCAAGCTTTGACCAGTATTCTGGATTTGAACCTACTTTCTTCAAATTTTGGAACTACCTAGTGAACTTTTAAATCTCTTCATGTATCTTAATTCTCTTTCTATACTGATCTGTAACTTGGCAGGCAGATTCATGAGTCTAAGTACAACTCATTAGTGTCATTACAATTTCATAAGTAATTTATTACAAATATTTATGAAAACTGGTTAAACTGCTAGTATGCTTATTTGAGAGAAGCAGAGCTTTAGTGATTAAGTAGAAGATGTAATATGCGCTTTGAGAATCTCATAATATCTGCTGTTGTGCCGACAATTGTTTGGCTATGCTTTGCTATAAATTTCTTTCTGTTACTCTACATGGCTTTTAATGACTCAGTCATTGACTTATCTTCTTTGGGATCTTGCTGGGTATGTTGTTTTCTGGACTAAAACAAATAACTTGAGGGGCTGACCTCCCATGGTCATTTAAAGATGAAATAATTCTCTTGTTCTATTTGTGTTGGCTATTTTGTCCTTCTTTCTTAAATTCCTATCATAGTTAATTATATTCTCCTGTTGTTATACCAGTGATTTTAATTGGATATGATAGTCTTGGTTATTGCTTATTCTTCCTCCTTGCTTTTATAGCTTCACTATAAACACCTCTGTTGTGTTCCTCTTGAAAAATAAATGTCTTCCCATAGAGAGAAAATTGCTTCAACCAGCCAAACAGAATAAATAAATAAAAGCAGGTACAAAACTCGTTAATGAAACAAAGCTATTATATACACATTGGTAGAGACAGTCAGTGTATTAAAGTATGTATATTCCGCAGAGCTGAGGGTGCCTGACTGATTCATGTAGGTGTTATAAAAAGCCCACTCTGAACATCTGCAAAACTAATACGCTGTTGACTACCCCAGGATGAGTGTCCTTTTGAAACAGAATGACAGCTAGAGAGGATTAACTTAAAGTGGAGATAAAATCTGACAAAACTGTTTCTGATCCAATTCTTTCTCCAAAGTCACGTTGCTGCATTGGCAGAACTGTTCTTCCTCCTTTCTTCCTACCAGGAAATAGAGGTATAGCCAGTGCAATAGCTTACCTAGGTTTCCCTAAGATGTAACTGACTTCCTAAGTACTGTGAAAATTCAGTGTTGAATGTTTCTAACCCTGAAGCACAAGTAATTGACTCATAATCAATGGATATCTAAATCGTTTTGTCCATCTGTTAGACTGAAATGAGGAGAACCTAATAGTCATTAGTTCTTCTATGTTAAAAATGTTCCTGGTGGCACCGGTGAAGTTATCTCATTAGTTTGCTCTAAAGTAAAGATGGAAGTTTATACCCTATCACCCCTTTCATAGTGTTTGCTGGGAGTTTGCTTGTGACATTTAGCTGAGCAGGATCTCCCATGTTTTTCTGATCCTTTTTTTCAGTATGTGTGTTGTGGTTTTATTCTGGCTGTAATGTTTTTGCCACAGTAATTTTTCTGTCAATTTAAATTCATTCTTTTAAGATTCGGTCAACCAAATTTGGATTCTTATTTGCAAATAGATTAACAGCACATTAATAAAAACACTTAATACACCATTAGGAACAATTGTTATAGTGATAGGTACCTCAAGATTCAGCTTGCTTTAGTGGACACTTCATAATCAGCAGTGATATTTTTGAAGACTGTTGTAAAATAACTTACTCTATTTTTGTAAGTACTTATCAGACAGTAGCTGGTTGTCTCCACAGAGCCTAAGGAGTTGTGGACTGCTGATAGCAAGAGTTGATTTTAGCTTTAGGCAATATTAGTTTCTCACCTCCCCACATAATTTCTCCCTGTTTTGGACTTGTATTATTTAGTTTATTTATGAATGGTTTCAAAAGATTTTTTTGGCCTGAATGCTGTCATTCCAAAAGGAAAATTAATGGTTGTGATTCATCTCAATTTCCATAAATGAAAATAACATCTGCTTCTGCTAATTGTGAGAATAGATGTAAAAATTATCACTTTGATTTTGTAAAAACATGTTATCTACTGGTTTCTTATGTCGTCCACACTAAAGGCCTTACGCTCCCTTGGAGGGTGCACTTGTTTTATCTCTACTTATAAGTGACAGTAGTCAACACTACTAAAGCTGTCAACAAACTCAGATTCTGCAACAGAAAAACCATATACCTCTTTAATTATTGCTCATGAAAAAGCTAATTACACAAGTACTGAAGTGTATGTGTCAGGCTATGCTGCTTTTGGGACATAGGTAACATTAAGCCTTCAGAGACCAGATTCTCTGCTGTAAGTTGCCAGAAAATTTGTCCTCAAACGCAAATAACCATGGTAATAGGAAAAAGTAGCTAGTGTATCATGTGGTGTTACCTCTTTAGGATCCTCTAGGATGGAACTTACCACAGAGTCACTGGATGCCCTCCTTTGGGATTTAGCCTGCATCCTTTTGCTCCTGGCATGTTCAGTGGTGACTCATCAGTAAACTCAGGCACTAGCTGTGATACATGATAATTAATACACGTGAACATCGAAGAGGTGATCAGTGGGGAGATGGACTAGATGATCATTAAAGGTCCCTTCCAAACAGTTCTATGATTCTGTGATTTTCTGAAATAAAGTTTGAAAGTGATGTCGTACTCCAGACTTGCTAGGGTTTCTTGAAACATAACCTTGAGAACCTCATGAGATTTGCTGGGGAAGGCAATCAACCTTTATTTTAAGATAGATAAATATTTTTATCTTACAAAAGTTCCTGTATTTCACAGCAAATAAAGAATGAGAAGCAGTAGGAGCTTATACTGTCAGCACAAATTAATTTAAGCAGCAGTGGCTGGACATGAAAACACAATGAGAAAGAAAAAAAGGAAAAGGAAATTTGCAAGATGATACTGTTGGCCTGCTGTGTTAAAAGAGGAGAGAAGTTTCTTTTGTTTGGTCTTTTGTGCTTTATTTGGCTCCTGAGCCAGCATTGCAGAGAAGTTAGACACAAATTCAGAAGAGAATAAATTGAGATTGATTTTTGCCGACTTTAGGAATTTGGTAAATGAGGTAGCCTTAAGGAGTAGTTCACGTAAGACATTGATTACTTATAAAGTCACCAGAGCAGGGACTCCTTTTAATTCCCCCTCAGGTAGCTGGAAACAGGTCACAAGAAGGCCTTCAGGCAGTGCCAGTTTTCCTTAGTTCAGGGAAGTACACTCATTCTCACCTCGGCATTTCTCTGTGGGATTATAATGGACAAAATCCACAGGTTATTATGTATGTTATTTGCCATTTTTGCACTGAACAAGAAGAAAGATGATTTGAGGAGGAAGCTGGGGAAGGAAAAGAGAAGGGGAAGTGGATGTTTCAAGCTTCTTTCATTTTCAGTCAACCAGTGATGAAAGCAGCTTCCCACAAACTCTAATTTAAACAGGAGCTTTCAAAAATAACATACTTGGCATTTTGAGATACTCTGAGGAATGAAAGCTTTTCATGTGTGATCTCCATAAAACAGAGTTCATGTCTGAATTGCCTGGATATGTATGAACAAAGAGGGATAATGTGTCCTGAGAGCCCTTGCAGCTTTCGGACATAGATATGGTTTTCATAAATAAACACTGTAGTACTGAAATTTTCCTGTCTCAGGACAGAGAGGCTGTTACGTCTACAGAATTCCTGCTTCACAGAGAATCCTGCAGCCGGGGCTCATCACATCTCCAGCATCCCCAGTGATAACAAGGTAGAGACGTACCTTGTGGAATGCTTAGGGTGCTAAGGGGTCAGAACTTTTCCAAGTGCCTTGATGTTCTGTAAGGGCAAAATACAACTTTCCTTCTCTGTAGCTGTTCATATCGATGTGAGCTCTCCAAACCTGAGCTGTACAGTAGCTCCTAGTTCCCTTCAGAATGTGATTCCATGTGTCAGTCTGGCTGTAAACCATTCTGTGGTTTATAAAACACCTGAGTTATCCTTGCCGTCTCAGTGAAGATCTGTTTCTCTGAATACTCTGTTAGTTTTGTCTCAGGTAAAGGTAGATGGTAGTCTGGAGGGTAGGTTGTGCATTCCTACCTCTCTATCAGTGCAGCTGTCTGTCAGATTATAAATTGGGCAACTTTGAAGAACCAGTGTGTGATCACCATGAGCGGGGTTTGAACTGTACACTTTAGAGCTAAAAGCGTTGCCTAATGTTGGAAAAAACGAGTCACAGGTCCTGATTGTATTCTGCAGATCAGCACAAAGAACAGCCTGCAAAATACACTCCTCAGCTGGTTAAAATGTGCTCTCAAAATGTGTAAATTACACCACACTTCATATCCCCTTAATTTTTTGGCACATCCCTGTGGTAGCGATGTAAATGTGGATCTGATTTGTACTTGTTTTTTAAAAAATAAAAGTTTACCTTAATTTTAGGAAGTGGAAATTAATAATTATAAAATAAAAGCATGTTTTACTTATATACAGTTTCACATATATTCGTCTGACACATATATAAGCCAAGAAGTGTGTTTGTTGTGCAGAAATCATGCCAGCAGTACACTGCTGTTGAAATCAGTATTTAAGGAATAAAGCCTGTGCTTTCTGTTCGGTAAATTAGTTAAATGTTGGAAAAATTTAATTGACTTTAAGAGCTCAGATCCGGACTGAAGCCAGCTAAGAGGTTTTTTCCATCAAAAAATTTCAAGTTTCTTACGGTCTGTGCTTCCAAGATAGTCAGGCAGACTACCTGTGAGCCAGGGCTCTGAAATCTCTTTCACAGAATTTCAAGACTCTTGGGTTTCATTCCAAGCTGGAATAAAACCAGATTTTCAAATATCTACATCCTCTGCAGAGTTACGTGACCTTTTTTCACACTGCTGTCCTCCTGACTAGCTTTTAAATTTACTTCCAAGCCAAGCACTTTACATTTCAGCCTGGTGTATTACGGTCATTGGTCTTTCATTACAGGGAAAACATTACTGTCTTTGTTGTTAAGGCATCCATATTAGGGCATTTAAGTGTCTGTATTGCCAACTGCTAAGTTTGGGCTGAACGTACTTTTTCATTGTCCATTTCATCAATCTTCATTTTAATCTTGTTTATATAGTGGCTGCCAGCCTGCCATTACTGAGGATCCTAATTATGCTTGCAACAGTGAATCCAAGCAGACTGTCAAACCATTGTTCAAAGAGGACACAGAGAGCTAAGTGCTGTCTTCAGAGTAGTTGACAGACTCATGCAGGCTAAAGTGCAGCTGGATCCACCACACAAACGTTGAACAAGAGAGGAGGCAGAACAGGGCGAGAGATCCCATTAATGTGCTGCCACTTTCCCATCCCAGCTGTCTGATCACACTTAAAGTGTGTGAAACGACAAATCCCTCAGACTGTATTCCCTACCTTTGCCATTGCCCGTGGAGGTGACCCATGGGAAACTTAGTGAACCACATCAAAGACTGCTGACAGATCCAAAAATCAGTGTCATCATCTGACTTCTGTTCATTATCAGAGGGAAATTATCAACCCAAGAAAGAAATATGAAAGTGCTTGTTTAGGCCTGAGGTCTGAATGTAAACTGATAGGTAGAATGAAGGACATTAATATCACATTTCTTACAGCTGTTTTGCTACAAGCAAACTTTCATGTAATATATGCATGTATATGTACTAACTACAGGATTTCAGTGAAAGGAGTAAAAATTAGAGTCAGTTTTGTTAACTTGCAGATTCTTTTATTTGTGCTATTTTTTTTTTTTTTTTTAGTCTGGAGCATTGAGATGCATGTTGAGATTTCTTCTCAGATAACAGTATTAAGAGTATGTGAAATTAAATGACTTTTTATTTGAATCCAAAATTAAAACTTAATCTCGCATTGTGCTTTCTGTTCACTATCCTTGTTTATATCAACCAGCCAAATCAGAGGCTTTACAATATATTGTCTGTGCAGTGCAGTGATGTTCCTTGAGGTACAACTGTTACTGTTTGTTCAAGGAATTTTTTTGTTATGTTTGTACAATACTAAGGAGATACAGATACTCAAGGGTTTTGATAGTTCCAATGTATGTTACAAAGAATGGGGAAAAGAAGTACCTCAACTGCATGTTTTGCCCTTGGGAGAAGGAGAATACAGGCATAGAATTTGCCTGGGAGAAATGGCTGGAGCTGCTTTCACTTTTGACAAACATTTTGTTTGCATATTAAAATTAATTCAACAAGACTTTTCTGAGGTCAGATATACACATATGTAGTAAGAGTGTGAAATGCAATATTAAGCCTGGTACAAATGTGTATTCCCTGACAAGACTGGGAAGTACTATTGCTTGATGTGAAAAGCTACTTTTCAGATTGAGGTACTCTCTTGCAAAAATATTTGAGAAAGTTGAAAGAGTTAATTAAGGGCACAGAAAATTAATGATTTTTGGGGATCAATTTAATTGAGTAGATTCAAAATAACCATATTTCCATAGTTTGCTTGTACTCTGAATGCTTGATATAGTCTATACTTCAATTAATATAGTTTTCACTTATGAGCTTTTTATTCTTTTGACTGCTCTTTGGGCAATATTTACCTCTTCTTTTGAAGGTAAGTCTTACTGTAGTGAATTTTCTACTTACCACCATATATTATAAAATTCCTTTGATGTTTACCCTCGTAAATCTTCCATTGAACAAGATGTTTCCAAGATGCTTTGTACATCAGTTCTTACTTAAGACAAGGTATATCACTTCATCCTTCTTGCCTTGTTGACTTTGTATGAATGATTTGCATGGAACCACACACATGATATGGCTATGGTCTCATTCCTTTTGTATACCCATTTTAAAGATTTTTGCCACCTCCTTTTCTTAGGAATGTAGTTTGTCTTCCTGTCTAACTGTGGAATCCTTTGCAGCCTCTCAGTCTGAAGTGATTACTGCTGGATTCTATCTAGCTTTGTACATTGCTGCCTTCATTTTCTTTGTCACTGGTGCTTCTATGCACCACAGCCAAGACCTCACTCTCTCTGTGGGGTCCACTGTATATTGTCAGGGGAAAATCATCATGTAACTCCCACTTACTTTGTATCTGGCAATAAAACTTTTAATTTTTCCATTCTGACTAGATGACATCCTGCTTTTCATGGAGTGACTGAGTCAGATCCTCCTTTTTGAGATGATCTGGTGGTGTTCACACAAAATTCCATTTCTGGGGTTTTCAGCGTGTCTTGGGGGTGTGTGTGTTTGGTTGGTTTTTTTTGTGGGGAGTGTTTGGTGCTCATTTGGATTTTTTTTGTTACTTTTTTCGCCATGCCAGGAGTTAATGCCCTGCTGACTTGAGATGCCATTCCTCCTTAGTAGCATACAGCCTGCAAGGGTGGAGATACGCCTGCTTTGTGATGTCCCTGCAAACTTTATCAATATTTTACTTTGTCTTTGTGGATTTATCTGATTCAGTCAATCTGACCTAAAAGACTGCTTGGGATTTGAAGATGATGAGCTGTCTGCCTTTTGTGCACTTTTCTTGCTTGCCTGAGGCAATCGCACCTACTGCACTCAGTATGACTAAACTGGGACTTTTAGCTTTTGATTGCTTGAAGATTTCTGGTCGTCTTTGTTTGATTCCCCTATTAAACTTGATGCTTATTTTCATAATCCTCGAGTGTCAAGGTAGAGAACCCTGTAACCTCCTCACAGCTCACAGTTCAACTTGCATGGCAGCATGCTTCTCCTTCACAGTGTTGATTGACTTGAGTTCATTCTGCAGTTTACTTAGTCCTGCATCTCTGCTTGCTCAAGGATTTCACTTCTTGTCCTGATGGGCTTTTCTAGTTTGATTTCATATTCTGTGATATACAAAATATACCAGATTCTCAGAAAGGAAAATTTCATAACTTTTGCTGTAAAATTCACTTAGTAGTGAAAGCTTTCTCTGAGCAGCTTACAGCTGATGAATTTAAGACAAATAGAGTATTAGATGTTTTTCATAAGAGCATCATTCAAACCAAAGTCTGTCTGTGCACATAAATGCCATTTTTGCTACTTTTCCACAATTAATTTGTTTATGAGAAAAAGTCTTTCCTTTTGTATGACTTTCAACTGATTTTCCTGGTGGTGCTTATTTTTTCAAGGAGTTTGTATCTCACATAACTGTAGGGTGGATTTGTTTGACAAAAGCCACTGCGGTTAATATCTTGTTTTCCACGTGTAGAATTTGATTGTTCTGTCACATCTCTGCACATTCTGTGCCAGGATATTTCATTTTTTCTACATTAGTGGTATGTGTGATGTTTTTTCATACTGGTTTTCATATTAAGTTTTTTCATAATATGATTTGAAGCTCTCTGTTTATTAATGGTAACCAAAGGTATAAATATATATTCACATCATCCCTTCACTACATGATGACTGTAAAATATGAAAAATCATCTTTAGGATGGAAAGGGAAGTTCTTTTCTCATTAATATTTTGATGGTAACAGTTATTTGTCAACAAAGTTTGTCAACGTCAGTAAGTCCTTGTCTCTCAAAGGTTACTATGGGGAGTTTTATCAATCAAATAATTCTTAGTAAACCCAAGCTTCCATTCTATGGATGACTCTACGATATGGATGCAATATTTGCAATTGAGCATAATTCTTTCCTGTTGTCTTCTCTGTGTTTATAATGTCTAGAAAATTATGTTTGTGAAGATAAATTCAGGATCTGTTCTGTGCTGATGACTCACAGATTTACCCTCTCTGGATCTTTGTCCAACTTAAAGGTGCTCACTCTCTTTCAGATATTTGTTCAATGTTTAATTACCTAAACCTAAGCATGTGTTAATCTTTGTTTAATCATTCTGGACAAGCCGCTACATTCTCATCCATCCCTTATTGCTCAATTTTTCCCTTTCTCAGGATCTTCACATCTGCCCAGTGTTTAACTATAGCTGTCTGTCTAGAAAGCAACTCTGAGGTGCAGACTTTCCCAATACAAGGTGCACAGCTACAATTTATTCCTTGCAATTGAAAATCGCTTTCTCTCGTCTTAATAAATACAATCTCACCCAGCTTGAAGCTATTCAAAATACTGATGAAAGGTTATTTTTCTAGCTTGTTGCTCTAATCATCTACCTGTTCTAGAGTCTGCCTTCCTAGTGGTGTAGAACACAAAGCTTTTGCTTTTTCTCAGAGCCTTTTTTGAAGTATTGAATGTTGCCTTTTATATTTTAAATGGTGTTCAGTTGTCAGCTCGTTTGCTTTGCCCATCTATTTAATTTCTTTCTCAGTGATCTTGCTTCTGCCATGACTTTCCCTTGCATGTGGAAAGAGCATGCTGCTAGTTCACACTAAACCAATTCATTGTCCTACTTCAAACCTTTCCTCAGAACTTTTTTGTCACTTTGCCTATGATTAACTTGACCAGGTACAGGCAGCTGTTAGGCTGAGACAACTGCCTACTGTGGTGACTAATATTCCCTTGCTTCTTTGTACTTCTCATCCACCTGTCTAGCTATCTGTCTACCCTACATAACCTATCTTGTTTTTACACTTCAGATGCTAACTTTCAGAAGACAGATTCTCTCTCATCTTTATGCATGTGCCTAGATGGGTTTTGCCCTGTAGGACTTCCTTGTGCAACAAGCAGTGCTGTTAAGAATTTACTTGTGCTGAGGTCCCACAGTAGCCTAATTTCCGGGCTTCTGTGGTCCAACCCTCCTCTCTGTCCCTAATTGCATGCTGCAGCTCTTTTGTGCCGACTCTAACTTGTTCAACTGTTTGCTTAGTTGTTCCAAAGGGCTATGATTCTAACGCAGCAGATCATTACCCGCTTTTTGTATGTGGTGGCTACAATGTTACTGTCTATTAATAGTCTTCAGATAAATGAAATTCCTTTTTTACTGCATCTGTATCACCAATTAAAACTTGAAATGTGAAGTGTTTCTTGATGTTTCTTTATTTCATAAAGCCATGAAATAATAACAATACTTAATGTAGCTCTAGCATGAATTGGTTGGTACAAAGAATTATTTAAATGTGTGCAGAACTCGTGAGCTAAATTATTACTGAAAACCTTAGAAATAAAATAGATAATCAAAAAAATCATCTTGCATAACAAAATATGACAAACTCCTTTATACTTAAAAGTGAAAGGAAATGCCAATAAAGCTAGCAGATTAAATTCTTGTACTATTGTGAAGGAAGAATGGGGTTTTGGTTCCTGTAGCTAATGCATTCAAATATATTGTAACATAAAGAATGATACTGAAAAGAGCCAACTAATACTGAATGCATAAGTATGTGCAGTTTTAATGACTGCACCATACAACTTGCATCTTTTCTAATTTACTAAGGTTTTTTTTATTGAAACTTGTCTCTCTGGTAGATTACCTGGTCACAACTCTTCATTTTCCAAGAGCATACTCTGTCAACTCTAATTCCTCTGGGTGGAAAGACCCTACATGTTACAATTTTATATGTAATATTTGTAGAGTAGACCTGCTGAGTGTCTCTTTGCGTATTAGGTACTGTAAAAGCATAGGAGGGCTAAATATCTATGCTCTAAGACTTGGTTTAATACTCCAATCTAAGTATGGTTTGCCTTATTTGTACACATCACAACATTATAACTGCATATAAACTGTTGCTCAGTGTGCGTATCCTAATTTAATTTCTTGTGCTGTTTTACAGCCGTGGCCAATGAGGTGCAAAATTATTGTCTACATCTTCCTTCTATCCATTGTGATTACTGAAGGGAAAATAAACCACCACATTTGTTCAGATTAAATCCTAGGTGTTCTTCATAAACCAAGCTATCATAGAGAATTTCTTAAGTTGTTGGTAAAAGTAACAATATTAGTTTTCTGCAGTTTGAACACATTGGTTACATGTGGGCTTCTCTGTATTGTTGTTCTCCTGTAGACAGTTGCATACATTTTTATTTATCTAGTGCAACATTACTTCCATAGTTGGCCTTCTGCTTACATGCATTCTCTGGGAAGAGAAATTACCCTTTTTTGCTTTCACTTTTAACATTTTCCAAAAGCAAATGTGTTTTAATATTTGTATATTCCAATAAATAAACAACAGTCCATCTCTGTTACCTTCCCTCTTGCATCCCAGATGAACAATCTTTGACATTTCCATTTTTGGTGGTGGAGTTTACCAGTCAGCACTTGGGGTTCCTAGAAGAATCTGTCCTTCACAGATGGAAATGATCAGGACCTCTGTGACCTGTCTCATTCATATGATTTTATGTAGATTATTTGAAATTTAGAAAATATTTAGGGATATAAGCAACGACACATTACAAAATGACAGACACAATTAATTCAACAAGCTTTCACATTGCAATAGAAAAACCAAGACAGGTCATGCAAAAAAGGACAAGATATATTCCTGCATTTGCCTCAGAGAGCAGTGAGATTTCCAATATCAGTGCTGTCAGTCCTTAAGCTAACTGCTACTCTACAAGGTAGATGAGGAGAAGTAAGCTTTGAATCTAATTTTAGATACCCATAGTAGGCTTCTGATGTTATGGAATGGCAATACTCCAAGCTTTTTGTATAGACTGGGCTAAATCATATGGTTTCAGCATCTGAAGGCCAAATAACTTGAGATGCATGCCAACATACAGTTCAAATTCTTAAATTAAACATTTAAAATGTTGCCCTTAAATTTATATTGATACCTGAAAATCAATTGCTGACATGTAGTGAAGTTAAACATATAAAATTCCCTTTGATTTTTACCCACAGTTTTCCTCTGTGCAAATTTATATGATGTAGACCTTTTTGAATCCCAGCAGGTGGGTCAGTGTTCAAGTGTGCACTTACCTATTGCTTTGGCTACACTCTTTTAAAAATGTTGGCCTTACGGTGTAATATTTTGGTGCCCATAAAATATCACACACGCCTTAGGTATCTCTTAAATAAAACACAGGAGTGTACTTATCTCTGGTGTATCTAATTAGTTTTATACATATATATATATATATATATAATGCATGTTATTTATAATAGAATTACTATTGACAATTCATGTAATGTACATGTGAAATCCGCGGGGTTGCAAATCTCAGGTCATAAGGATATACATTCAAACTTCAACTATTGTATTGGCATCCTGATCAGGCAACAGCTCAGTATATATGGAGATGGCAGAGACTGAAGGGACGAAAGATGCCTCTCAGATAATAGGCAATTTTATCTGTCTGCATTATTAACTACTCATTCAGAATATCTGGAAAGAATGCCATTCCATGTTTAAGAGTATATAAAGAAGGAAGTATTTTCAACTTTAGCTGTAAAGGGATCTGATCAGAAGAGAGAATTTTTGAGACCTCTGAACTCTAATGAGCTGCAGTGAAAAGCCAGTATTTGATAGTTTCTTTTGGAATGTAAAGTCAGAAAGGGTAACCCTTCCGAAGCGTTTTCTTTTCATGATGCTAAAATATAACTAAACGTATAAATAGAATACTATATTAATAATAATACTAAATCTGCAGGCATAAAAGCATAAATCCATAGCAACAACAATATCAGGATGTTTGGATGTGGATGAAATGAAAGTCAAATTAAATTTTTCTGATACTTCACTAGACAGACCGTCTTACAACTAACACATTCTCATAAATCTGTGAGTTCACACACAGGAGTTTTTGTAATGCAGGTAATTGCCTTTGTGTTTGGGGCAGGAGGCTGGTAACATGAATTTCCAATGGATTGTGCCTATGGAATACATTTTAGGCAGACGAGCTTTCTTTGTCCACAGAGTGGGTAGGGAGCTAACTGAGTTGGTATAATGGTATAATGCTGAACATCACTTAATTATCTCTGCTGACAGGAAGGGTATATTAATGAAGAGTGTGTGCTTCTCCTGACTTTCATTCAGGTCATAGCGTGGGTAGAGCAAGCTCACATTTTTTTCATAATATATTGTGCAGATGCAAAACCTGAAATTAATCAAAATACCATTTAGAAATACTGTTAGAGTCCACTGGTGGCTCTCAGCTACTGAGGTTATGATTGCATTAAATGGATCTTTGAGTAGTCTTATTATTTTAGAGAGACCTAAAACTTGATCACAATTCCTCCAGGTTTTTAAATCGCTCTTCTGAGTACAACCAGTGTATTTATAATGGAAATTTCAGTGGCATTTTTCAGGAATAGAACACTTTACAGGTCCTGATTCTTGTAACACGTATTCATCCATATTTACAGAAATGTTTATTGTCTTGGCAGGTAATGTGTTTTAATAGAAAGGAAAACTTGGAAATCCAATTGAGTAATTGGAAGGTTTTATACTTAAAGGACTGTACCACAATATAATTTAATGTATTTATTTTCTATTGCCTAATAAGTACCGTTATTTGCTCCCATTCCTCAGATCCCTTCTCTGTCTTGAAGTGGTGCTCTAAGTCCAAACTGGGCAATTACGTAACAGAGAGAGAAGTAGGGGAAGCCCCTTTCTGAGTAAGTTTGTTCATTAGGTAGCTCTTTTATTTTCATATATGTTTTACAGCTGTTCCCAGGTGTCTCTTTTTCTCATCTTAGGAGCCATGGTCTACTGTCCTCGTCTCTTTCAGACATACATGTGTTGTTGGCTTTTTTTTTTTCTTGACTTATGAGCATTACTATTTTAATGAGAGACATTTGGAGGCGAGGAGGAAGGTCACAAACTATTTAACAAAGCTAAGGAAAACACCAAATCAGTTTCAGGGATACGGAGAACAGAAAACATGCACTATACTTTAAGCTTTTAAAATTATAAAGTAGGTAAATTGGATTCTTATGGAAATTTCACAGAAAGGCTTGTATTGCCAAACACCAGTATAATATCGGAATCGAGGTGAAATCCGCATGAGATTTGCTGACTTTAAAATTCAGCACTTTCATTTTATGCCATTGCGGAAAAAACTAATTTATTTTTTATCCATATTGCATAAATAACAAAATGAAATTTTACCCTCTGTTGACTGGCAATGCCTTGCATTAGCCAAGATGAAGTCATTAGAAAAGCATTATAGCTTTGCTGCATTTCAGGGTCTGCTGATGTTTTTCATTTACAAACCCTGGCTTTCAGGGTTATGTAAAAACATAAGTTAAAATTTATTTTCAAGGAAAATTGAAAACTTCTGTCATGGAAGCAGAGGTTTTTTGTAACAAAATAGAGAAAAGAAGTCTTGAAGATACATGATGACCTTTTGTATTAATTGTAGAGTTTGGTAATCTAAACTCCTACACCTGCTAAGGACCTGCTCCCTGAAGGTGGACAAGTCCTTTCACTTCTTGGTGAATGCCACATCTTCATTTTTTTGAAATGCAAGTACTTTGGAAAGGATCCTTTTCCTATGGATTTCAGCCACTTGGCTCAGTTTAGCCCAGGTACAAGGACCTGACAACAAAACTGTTCAGTGCTGTGAAATGCAGGAGCATGTTTCTATTTTCAAGGGTAATTGAAGGTATGAAAGGCAGCTTGATTGTAAATGACATTTGCTTGAGTCTTTTCAAATTGGACTGATTCCAGCCCCATCAAAGGCCAGACCCTCAGCTTTATCTCCCACTGAATAAGCTACGTTGGCATAGGTGACTTGGGGATCTCAGTCCCTTTTTTTTTTTTTTTTTTTTGTCATTCAGGAGAAACTAGACTAGGATTAATGCAAAAACTGTCTTGCATTCTATCAAAGTGTCCTTGTCTTACGTTCCACTTTCAGGGCTGGAATAATGCAAATGTGAAATAGAATTTGTCTTGTGATAACTTATCCGACACCTTTTTCTCATGCAGTTTTCAAGATACATGCTTCAAAAGAGGCAATTTAGTGATATATTCTCTTTATCACTTGATATTCCTAAACAGTATTTGGAATAGTCAGGAAAAAAACCTGTTTATAGTCAGAACTGTGTCTGTAGTCGAAATGCACCACTAGAAGACTTAACATAATCATTTTTTACGTAGGAAGTTACTGAATAGCTGCTTTAACAAGCTGAAGTCAACACTGTAATTCAGGAACTTTTCTAGCATTTTAAACTCCCAGAGGAATGTCTCATTAGCCAGGAGTCTGAAAAGTGTAATTTTCTAAAGTGTAAAAAGCATTTGTAATATTTACTCCGTGATTCAGGCTAGAACACTGCAAAAAAGGGAGGGTGTTTTGTCAGGTCTGTAATGTGTTTTCAGTGGCTATAGATTGAGGAATGAAGTCCAGCACGTGCATGGAAAGGTCCCTTCCATTTCTTTCTCTTCCTTTCCTTTTGAGTGGCATGGCTTCTACACTAAAGTGCAAGCAAAAAACTGGAAAAAAAGAAGGGATCCATAGGCCCTGTTTGGGCATTGCTGTTGCGTTCCTATTACTGGTTTTGTACAGCAAGAAGCAATTGTAAGGTCCTTTCAGGAACAGTAGGAAATAGAAGATTGATAGCTGCATTTTTGGGAGAGGCATAGTATTTTAGAGGAAATGCATATTTGGAGTTCAAAACTTGAGTGTCTGGTACAGACAGAGCTAGCAGCTTAACTGCTTTTCTATATAATGCTCTTTCCATCCTTAGAAAATGCTGAGCTGCTTTAGTGGAAGGTCCAGGTGAAGTAAAGCCCTGCTGTGCCTTTATCTGAAAGGTGGATGCTTACAGTGGAGAGAAGAGCTAAGCAAGAAGGGGAAGAAGGTCTTTGGGGTCTTCCCTCTCCTTTAACCTGATTGTAGCTATCAGAGTGCATTACAAGAAATGGTCATGACATACTCAGGCACTGTGGGAGAAGAGACACAAGTATGATCCTGTGATGGGTAGAGGAGAACCTGCTGTCCTTGCATAAACAATGTTCTAAAACAGTCCTAGCAACTTAGAATCACTCTCAAGGGGTTTTCTTTGTTGTTTGTTGTGATGTGGGTTGTTTTGGGCAAGAGGAGAAGTTGACTAGAAATTAAAAGAGCACTTCTATCTTACTGCTATCAAGTACTGCATGTAAGCTATTAGAATTTCCTCCTGTCTTTTATACTATCAAGGGAAAGGTCATATTATTGCACCTGTGCCCACAAAAGGTAGACAAGACAGGAGCAGTGCAGAGGTCCTCCTTTCTTCTTTTATCTTATCTTGGCAGTGTTGAAGGAGCAGAGAACTATGAACTGAAGCAGTCCCTTCACAATAACTTCTTTGCTCCTTTCTTCCATGTCTTCCTTTTTCCATCCTCTGCATCAGTGGATCAGTCTGATTTGGCTGTTCATATTAGATAATAAAATATTTTTCTTGGTAATTTGAGCAGTCATTAACTATTGTTTTCAATTCCTTATAGCAAGTGTAGTTATGTAAGAGTAAAATGCTGAGTAGTTATGCAGTTTATTTCTGTATATAATCTAAATTTTGACTAATATTGATATTATATCCATATAAAATAACCTGAACAAATCCTGTAAACTGACAATGAATGTCATGTCAAAAAGCTTTCATTAATGGTACCTTGGAGAAAACAGAAGTGTGCAAATCCAGAGCAAGAAATGCATCCCCTTACCAGTAGTCACATAAGAAGCTTTAGCAAGCTGAATGCTACAGATATATTATTAATACACATGTTTTTAAAAAAACACTCCCCCTATATTTTCATAGTAGTTTATGTCTTACCGCAGAAATCATACTATAGTAAGTGTCCTAAAAAAAAGGTACTATACTATATAGAATCTATGCTGTCAAAATATCGCCAACGAAAGCAATAGCTTTGCATGGAATATTGATGTATATATTACTATTTCTCCTCCCAAATGCAGCAGATGAATTTAGGAAAAGTCAGACCTGTAACTAGCTGGCTTTCTGCTGTTCACTGACAGGCTCTCTGAAGAATACCAGTCAGCCATATAGTGCTATTACAGAAAACACTGTATTTTATACTGAAATAAATCTGAAAACAAACAAAAAAAAGCAATGTCTTGGCTTTATTATGATTTACAATTTAAGCTCGGTGTTATTGGCAGAGCTGGTGAGTGGAGAGGGAAGAACTGAATCAGCAATTGGGCACCCTGGGAAGACTGACAGTACCTCTTATTTTCACATGTTCCGCTCATAATTTTGGAGACTAAGATGCAAAGATAGCAATGGCAAATGGCCATTCGACAATTTGGGAATTCTTTTGTTCTTAGAATTAATCCTGTCCTTAGGCATTTAAAAAATTTTATTTGCATAATTGTTCCACATATCAAGGGGAAAAATAATCTCTTGCATAGATTTGGACATAATGGATCAGAACAGATCAGAACATCAGGTTCATATAACTGCTGTTTCTAACTGTCAGTAAGCTGGCACTGATTATATCATTATGGTATAAATCCTCAGGCCTTAGGAATTAGATAACTGGTTTTCATGAGGTTTCCTTATTTCTGGAAGGGGAAATGCAGATGATGCAAACAGCTTGCTACATTCACCAAACAGAAGAAATACTCTCCCTATCTGATAAACCAACTGTTTCGGAATATAATTTGAAAAATATTTGGTTGTCAGATTCTTGGGAGAGAAATGCCAAAAGGAACGCATCTTCCTCTGAGGTGGCTTCACTTGTAGCATCCCAGCTAAGCTAAAGTGATTACCCAGAAATTGGCAATACTTTACAAGGAAAAATCTGCAGAAATTAAAATACATCTAATAAACATCTAATGAGAGTGTAGGAGTGTATCACTTTGAAATGTTAGACCAGAGTAATGAAAAGTACCTAGACTGCAGACTGAGTTTCTGCGTGAAACTTTAAAATAGTTTTATGCAAAACATTTACAACCTGATTAGAAAATGTGGCCACCCCCTTAAATAGTGATGTAAATGATTGTTACGTTTAGAAAATGAGCACTCTGACTTGATCATCATTGTCAGGCTACTGTCCTAGTCATATATGGTTTGTTTCTTACTGTCCTGTTGTAAATTCTATATGGAAAGAATGGGGAGGGGGGATGGGGGTGTGTATGAAAAATCCAGGATACAGCTTTGAGACAAGTGCACAAGCAAGAGAACTACATCAGAGGTAGTGAATTGTCTGTGAGCTGTAATATGATACTGTGCCTGACATAAATGTGATACTGTCCTGGGGTATTGTGTTTATCCCCCCTCCCCCCAGCTCCCTGTATCTCACTCTCTGTCCTTGGACAACAGTTTAGTAAAGTGAACGCAAGAGCCTTCTCAACTGAGTGCCCTTTTTACCATTTTGGGATTTCTGTCTGATTAACAAAAGAATTTGCCAAGATTTGTCAAGAACCTACAGAAATTGCACCTCTTTCTTGCCTTCCTGTCTCCCCCAGCTTTTCTATCTAATCGTATAGCTGTAGTTAAAGCTGAGAAAGACTTAGGAGACAAGTTCTGTATTTTTACCTCCTATATTTTACATCTGAAGCCACTCTGTTTCACTTTACTTTCATATTCCGTTCCTTTTACTCAGTTGTGAGTGAAAATGTGAGAGGGAAAGGTAGTGGAGCAGTTTTTACGAGAGGAGAATACAGATTTTTCAATCTACACAGTTATTCCAGAAAAGCTATTCAAGTATGATTTCTCTACAATCTGCTTTTTCACTTTCAATAGAATTTTTTATTCTAGTACAAATTAGTTCTCTGTGAAAGCAAAGGTTTCTGATGAAACCAAAGATAAAGACACACATATCTTGGGCTTAACTTTTAGAGCCATGCTGAGGCATAGTATCTGTTGTGCTTTTTAAAAAATGTTGATTGAACCAACTGTTAGTCGGATTTCAGGTATAAATACACTGAGTTTTATTTTTCTGGACTTCACTTTTGTTGATGGTTGACTATTTTATTCCACTGAGCAGTGTCAAGTTATCTTAAAAGGAAAGGAACTTGAATTTTGGATCAGTTTAAGACTTTGGCAATGGAAACATAATTTGGGGCTTAGAACATATGAAAGTCCAATGCGTGTACATGAGATGACTTGATCAGGGTAAGTGCACATGAAGTAAAATTTTCGTATAGGATGAAATAACATCATTTCAAACTTTACTTATAATTCCGTTAATAGTCCTTTTCTAAATAACTATCTTCTTTTTACCATTTAAAGCTTTACTATCAAATGCTTGTGGTGTTAAAGTGCTTCTTTCTTTCTGATACTCTCATGGAACATTATAGAGGCCGATACCAGTTTGCTTGCTGAAATCCAGTTGTTCTTTCCACTCAGCTATCAAAGCATTTTAGAAAAGTTCCTCCCAGCATGCTTTTATGGCAACACCCTAGTTCTTCAGAATATGGGAACAGACTTTCACAATTGCTGTAAATTGGCCAGACAGCAGGGCTTCTGAGATGCCCTGTCCTTAAAATAAAGTTTAAACAACTAGCGCATGATGAATGGGGAGAATAAACCCTTCGAAAGTTTGTTATTACTTTCTTCCAAATGCTAATAGCTTATGGCTTCTAATAATAGAAGGTCTGATCCTACAAATCATTGTAAATTCAAACTGCACAGTGGGAATTGTTCGCATATAGGCTTCACAGCACCTCATTAGCGTGTTACAGCAGTTCTGCTATTGCTTATTTTAAACTTGCTCCTTTTAGACACTGTCCTGGACATAGTCTATAGGCATTCAGAAGAAGATATTTGCTAATTAATGAGCCAGGGAAGTGAAAGAATTCACTCTTTCTGCAGAGGATTCCTCCTTATTTTTCAGGATAGTCATTTTGTTGCTTGCTGGCATTTATGACGCAAACCGTGTACTAAGAATGAGGTGGGAGAGAATGGGAATTGAGGTGAATTTTCATAAACATACATTAGAGACAGAAATTTTGATGGTTCCTTGAAGTTGCGAGGCCTATTTTTATCCCCAGATTTCAGTTCTGTTTGTTTTCCAGGTATCTTAAAATAATTTAGTGTTAATACGGATTTCATCAGCAGTCTTATTAGGAACACACCAGCTGAAAGAAAGAGGCACCAAGAAGTATATGATCTCTAAAGGCCATAGTAGACAATGGAAATAAGTGGTTTAAAACAAATGTGCAGGGGGTTTTTGGCAGAAAAGGTTATCATTATGCTGAGGTTTTTGACAACAGGTAGTTGTCAACATCCTGCCCCCATCCTTGCCTTGTGCTTAATTTACTGCCAACTTTAGCTTCTGTACAAGATGCAAAGAATGACATAGTCTCTGCACCGTGACAGCCTTTTAACCTTAAAAATCCAGGTAATGTGTAAAGCAAGAGACTTAAATCAGTCACCAAGTAGGCTACGCTCTGCAGTGGCATATGTGTCTGATGCTATTAACTCAGTGAAAAGAAAGGAGCTGCTCAGCTGTCATTTTGTGCAACAAATTCGATTCAGCGTTTGGTTCTTGGAAAATACAAACAGCTCTTGGACAAGGCAGCTGAGTCTGCAGGCTCTCACTGCCCTGGGAGCCCTCAGTCCCTCCCTCCCTCCCTCCCTCCCAAGGGAGGGCTGCGTTTCCAAGCGGATGTCATAGAGGCAGTCATACACTTCAGCCTGCATCAGGAATTTTGCATTGTAGTAACAGCAGTGGTTCTTTTTCTGCAGGCAAAGCAAATGAAACCATGGGTTTGAAAGAAGAGGTGGATCACCAGTCCATTTTGTTCTTTTTGCACTTTATGGTGCTGCTGGCTTAGACCTTCAAATGCAGCATGTCTTGGCACTGATATTTGGGGGAAGGGTGTGGGGTGTTGAAGGGGTGGTGGTGTAAATTCACAGTAATCACAAGTAGGCAGCCTGGCACAGAACTGTGTTTCAATCTCAATAATGCAAAACAGTTTTAAAATAAAACCTGAAATTCTTGAGGTATGGGTATTTATTTTTTTTAGTTAAGAAATGACAGGTCTAGTACTCTGGCTCTTTGCCCTGCCCTGCCAGATAGCGCTTTTGCTGTCATTTTCAAAGAGGACTTGTCCTCTGTCTATAAGTTGTAAAGCAAGCCACAAAAATATTATTGCTACTCTTTAGTAACAGTTTGTCCCTGTTTTCTGCTGGCTTGTGTGGTTTGTTTTTTCATTCACATGCAGAGGCAGAGATGCTTCACTGACAGCGGTGTGTCCATGTCAAGTAGAGTTGTATACCAGTTCCTTGCAGTGTGACATGACCTGCTTTGGGGGGATTCAGGGGCATATCCATTACTTCAAAAAAAGAAAGAGAAAACCCTAATCCTGAAATGTCTTCATTACTGATGTCTGGACAGCTGACTAATGATCAGTAAAACTGGCTGTATTCTGTCTGTTGTTTCAGCTCTGAAAGTGGTGGAAATACTTGAAGAAGCTCTCACTTATTCCAGATGGACAGACAAACCTGTTGCTGGGGTCCTGCTTTTGATAGACTCCACTTCTAATGGTGCTATGCATTCTTGATACAACAGAAGTTAGTGGGACTTTGTGTATATGTGTGTATAATATGGATCTACATATACACTGAACTGGCCTTGTCTTCTCTTCCATTTACTCTTGGTCGTCAGGCAGAGACTCCATTAATCATCTGTTGTGTAGGGGAAAGATGTCAAAAATTAACCCCAACAACAAGGAATGATGGCTTAGAAATTGGACGCAAAGAGTTCTGTGATAATTCTAGTCCTGGATCAGTTCTTCTGCCTGTTCACTGAAGTAGTACAACAGGATAAGAGGCACTTCAGGATGGGGCTTTTCTCACAGGTGGACAGGGTGGGTTCATGGTCAAATGTCATTGCTGCAGCAGAGCAGCCAGGTGAGACCTGCCCCCCCTGTTTCATAATTGTTAAGTAGCAGTATCACAGAAAGATCGGGGCTTTGTTTGGAGGTATAATGAATTGCAGTCAGCAGCATGTGTGTATGTGAGGAGTGGTTGAGAACTTTCCACTGATCCCCGCAAGTGTCCTTTTTCCAGCAGAAAGAAAAGACTTGTTACAGGGTTTTGTCAAGTTGTGTTCAGTGTCTGAGGCAAAGCACAAGAAATCAGTTTTCATAATTCTGTCTATTCTTGCAAATAAACTTACAGGTCCTTCATCATTTGAGTTGTACCTGCTGTTATTTATATAAGATTTAGGATTCTTAAGTAACCTCACAGTTACCATACAGTTATTTCCATATTTCTGTGCTGAATACCAACTATGTTTTACATATAATTGTTAATGCATGTTGTATATTAACATGGACTGTGAGCCCTCCAGAAGGCACTACAGAATAGGGAGCACAATGTATTCCTACCCTGAACTGCAACTATTAATTACCTAAAACAATAAAACCCTAAGAACACCTTCAGTGTGTATATATTTTGCAGACGGGAAAAAGGAAGGAGAGAGATAAAGATATGGTTATAGCCTTGACATTTTGGTAATGAGATTTTATGCTGGGCTGCAGTTCAGGAAAAGCACAGCAAGGGAAACTAAGAGAAAATAGGCAGGAAAAGAGCAAAGGTTAGAAGGTAGAAGGGGGAGCTTTGAGGTGCCACACAATTATATTCATCTCCTCTGCTGAGCTTTCCCTGCTTGCCTGTCTGTTTCTGACACTGGGGTGAGAGCATCACTGGAGTGGCTAAAGGCATCTAGCAGTTAGTAAGCATCACCATAAATACAGGAATCTTATTTTACAGCATCCTTTTAATGACAAACCTTTAGGAATTATTACATGTGAGTAGATAATACAAGGGAAAGCCAGTCCTCCTCCCTCTGGTCAGTGTCACAGATGCTCCAGATCTTGCTTTCTTATCAGTCATTGCTTCCTTTGCTCTTACCAGTGTTTTCATATTTGGTTTTGTTTAGGCTAGCTTAGAGGATGGGGGACTTGGTCATTTGAGAATGTACTGGACATACATCCTATATTTTCCAATTGCTTTATTATTGGAAATGTAAATGTTTTGTATGCACATAAAGCAAGCACACATATTCTTGCACGAGGTTGTGGAACTAAGTATATATTTCATACTAGTTCATTTCTCATTTTGGAAGTAGCTTTATCTAAGGTGCCCTTTGAAATCTTATATGTGAAGATCCCAGCATTGCTATTATTGATTCAAGCTGTGGTGAATCATTCCCTTAGGTGTTATGGAACTTTCATTTTGGATATATATAATTTAACATGAAAGTGCAGTGTGCTGGTTGGAGCAAATGAGAGAGGGCCTTAGCAACAAGTAGGCTTGTGATAATAAAAGAGCAAGTGGACCAGCCAAGGCAAAAGTCATTATACGTAATTGATAGGGTTGTGTTTCAGGCTTGGGGCCAAGAGGGCTGTCTGTCTTTGTCATCTTCTCTTCTTGTTTTAAATTGTCAGAAAGGTTAAGGTAAACTCCCCAGATAATACATTCTTATATGTGGATTAACCAACTGCCATGAGAATTCAGTGGGACTATAGAGTATAAATAGGACTCTATGTCAATTTGGCTCAGGGTCCCAGAGAGACTTCTGAATAGAAGGATATATGGATGCACGTGAGATTTTTTTCTTGGTGTCATACAATATCACTTTATTCAATTATTTTATTTACTTTTTTCTGACTTATCTCTATTTCTGTTGCAAATCTACTACAGAAAATATATTGTTTAGCATAAAATGCATCTATGTGTACATTATATGCAGAGCTACTTCTTTCCCTGTAGCTGAAAGGTTTTCTTCTGAAGGATACGGCTATAAAATTAAGATGAAATAGTTATCTATCCTGGAAAAAGCTCAGTTTCCCAATATTATCTTAAAGCATAATACTGGGGTTTGTATATCAAAACACTCTTCAAACATAGTTTTTCAGGGTATGTGTATGTATTGTGTGTGTTCACATGTTAATATGAGCAAACATAATTGTCATTAATATGTTTGCATTTATTTGGGATAACTTAGGTGCTTCTCTGTAGCCTGAATTTTTGGAGTCCCAACTACCTCATAAGTGCTCAGAGCCTCCAACATTGAAGCCCTCGTTCTGTGTTCAGCACAAATACTACAACAATAACTGTTTTCTCAGGATATATTTTAAAACCTAACTTCAGTCAAATCCTGGGAACTGAAAATCAATTACTGTTGGGGGAAAAAAAAAAAGCTCTTTTCAAAACTGTGCTATAATTTGAATTTAGTTCCATTCAGTCTTTGATTCAGTCAGGCTGCAATTTGTTACATGAAAGCATCTTGCTGTAATTACTTCTTTCTTTCTTTTTTTCTAGAAATAGTGAGCACTACATATTTTGAAGGTAATGAATGGGTGAAAAGAACTATAAAGAAACAGTTTATTAGGAGAAATCTGTTTATTGGAATCACTAGAGTGTTGTGTGAAATAACTAAGCAAGAAGTAAATAAAAAAACCACTCTATTATCCAAAAATTTAATGGTTTCATCACCAGGACTATGTACAGTGGCTTAGTCTTGGTTAAATTTGTGTCTGTAACTCATTTTGTATTTGAGATGAGAACTTACTGAGAAAGTTATTCATAGCTGAGTTGAAGATGGGAGTGGTAAAATTTCATGCTTTCTCTAAATTAAAAGGAGAAACTGTCTTAAATAATAGGAGTGAAATGAGGTTAGCCACTGTGGTTGATGTGCTAATATGCTGTAAAAAAAAAAAAAGGAAGAGAATTAATTTGTTGCTATGATAAATTATTAATTTGAAAGCAAGACAGATTATACTAGTTCCATAATTAACTGTAAATGCTTCACCCCAAGGACTTTGTTTAGCACAGTAACTGATTGAATATAAAGGATTGAATAACTACAAGAAAATCAACAGGTCTTAAACAGCTTGTGCCCAAACCTCTGTTCTCCCTGTGTTTCACAAGCATTGCCATGGTACATCAGTAATTCATGTCCTAAAAAGGAGAAGGTATACACTTGATTTATGTGTAACATCTAAACTTACATTGAGTATATTGATACGTTTCTGGGCTCTGATATGCAACTTCCCACAATCGATGAGGGGGGGAACACGACACGCAGTCAAGTTGTACCACCATCTGTCTCAACGCATTGCACTGCAATAATCTGGTGCCTTCTACGTGAAACAGTGTAAGTCATGAAAAAGCACAAACCTAATAAAATGAGACATGGCCACATGGCGTTGTGTATGCCCGGGACTGATTTTTATTTATTTAATTAAAATAAGCTTGGTAAAGGCTAACTTTTTTTTTTTTGTCAGTATTTGTTACATGCTTTACCTTATCAAAGTTAATTCGTTGTAGTTCCCTCTGTCCTTAGTCATTTACATTGGTGTTCATCTATGGGGAAAAGACGTAGTAACACAGAAAGGGTCAGTGTCTTTGTATTTCAGAGTGGGAAAATACCACTGTCCCGAAAGCAAACAGCAGATAAGAGCCCTTCACGCTGAAACTCTTACTGTTTTCAAAACTATTTGGAAATGTCTTTTCAAGTATCTGTATCTAATTATTTTCAGGGACACTTTTTCTTCATTCCCATGAGTAAGTTGTGACTTTTAAGGGAAGTATTTCCTTGCAACTAGTTTCCAAAATAGAAAAAAAATCTTAATTTCACAATTCATATTAAAATCTAGGCTTAGCAAGTATAAATTGGCAGAGGTCTGCTGACTTTAGGCACCAGAAGCTCAGATGGTAAAACATTAGCTTACTGGACCTATTTTACAGCATGGTACTGTGGTAAAGAGAAGTCACTTGTTTAAGTAAACATTACACAGCAGTTTTCCAGGTTATGCAAGGATTAAGACTCAATCAATTTGTATTGGCTTTGTTATCTCACTAGCCAACATAGATCCTTCACTTCCAAATTTTGGACACTGTCATAAATAATTCACATAAAATACAATAAGCTCCTTTTACTAGGTTTTTCTGTGCTGTCATGGAAACAATATAATTTGTTTTAGTGTGAATAAAAGCTTCTTAAAATTATCTTTATAAGGGATATAATGTTTGATCAAATTTAATATGGCCACATATCCCTTTCCTATTGCTTTTATATTGTCATTTTGAGCAGAGAAAGGTATATGGTTGAAAAAGAAAGTGCAGACTTTGAAAGATTTGTGTTCCCTTCTCGAGATTGAAATGCAGTGCAAAGTGAGAGAAGTAGGTGTAAGCTGCCAAAGATTCTTCTCTGTCTGAGGTTTTTGTTGTCTGAGGCTCAGTGTTCTGCAATTCAATATTCACAGAATTTTCCTGATGTTTCCTTCCTTTCAGGAGGGTATCATTTTTGATTTATTTTGTGGGTCACATTTTAAAAATCAGATATACATTTTTTGGATGTATTCTTTCATATCTGTGGCACTTACTGTAGCTACTGAGTAATAATATTTCAATAGTGCTTATACAGAACAGGTGTTGGGGTTTATTAGTGTGTACATTTAATCCAGAGGTAGTGTGATGACTCTGTGTTCATTTTCTTCCTCATCCTTTTTCATATGGCTTCCTTCAGGTTCCATCCATGCTTACACATCAGAAATGGTAAAATTCCAGTTAATTAATGTGCTTGAGATTATAAAGGAATCTTTTCAGACTAAAATACAGAGAAGTCCCTTATGATTGCATCAGTGCTGGTCACTTACTTTATCTGATTTAGCACTTTTGTAGGTGCATCCATACTAGCACCAACAAACGCCCTAACTTAAGCCTCAGGCAATATTCAGTCAGCATTAATAAGGTTTGAATGCATTTTAAGTGCTCACTAACACCCACCAGCTCAGCTGTAACAGTGCTGGGAAACTGCTTTTGCTAGTGTGAATAGAGATGAGGATGAGCTGGTAGGCAATGCCTTCATTCTTGCCTTTCAAAGCAGGAGACTGGTTTCAGACAATTCCATCCTTTTTTTACCTCACCATTATTATCAATTATTTGTAGTAACGGGGTTTTCAGGGGATTCTATGTCCAGAATTCTGCCGAGGACAAAATTATATTAAAAATTAATATAAATCATTTGATGTTATGTGGCACATTTCACAATTGTTTCTTCTGATATTATCAACCCCTAGAAAGGGGAGGGTACAGCCATACATCCTCCCTCCTCCTTCCCCTTTATATGTGCCTTGATCGGTAAGCAGATAATATGACAGAACCTGAAGTAAGCAGAGGGGAACTAGCACCCTTACTTAGAGCCTTTTTGAGTGTCTCAATAATGAATTGTGATACTTGTAAGTGTAAAGCCCAGGCTCCATGTGTTGCAAAGGGGAAGAGAGTGGTTTAGGTTGCTTAGAAGTTCAGCATCGCAAATATTAGGGGAAAAAGCTATTTTAATATGAATTTGTGAAAAGCGAGACTTAACATAATTTGATGGCAAGGTCCACTCTGTTTGACCTGGAGAAACATACAAAGATGAAATCAAAATAACATGGGATTCAAATGGTTTATATACTAATTAAAATGGTTTATGGAGTAAGAGAAACCAAGTCAGAATTTAATTGCTGTGATGTGGAAAAAGGGCAAGGAAGTTCCTCCCGTAGGGTCACAAGGTTCAGAGTGGAACCCTTTGCTTTCTAAACTCCTGGGAAGTCCAGGCGCAGCTGAATCCACTCCCAGTCCCGGAATTGGTCAGTGGTTTATGTCTAAGGGTTTAGATATAAAAAAGGGATCAGTGTGGTGGGTTTCATGCTTTGTGTGAAATTTTGGGATAGCAGCAATTTGGAGTAACAGCAGTTCAAAGGTCGTTATCACTATTAAGATATATCATGCAATTAGATTATGTAATTTCCCAGCAAAATTTAACTATCAGTAAATCAGCACAGTAACTTAATCAAAGACTTAACAAAGTTGTCAACATAAAGTTGCATGAACACACAGAGAGAAAAATATGGAGATAGAGATATATACACACAAAGGTACCTGTTAAAATTTCCCCTGGAGTTCGGTGAAAATATTCACGTAGGATACGAGTGCATCTCTCAATCGGCTTAGAGTTGAGTCTCAAGGAGGTTTTCAGCCCAAGCCGTGTCAACGGTTCCCTGGTTTCACAAACTTTGGAGTCTGTGAATGCTGAGGGGAGAGGTGCCCCACCCAGAGGGAGATACTGGGTACAGTCTGCTGCAGTCCAGCAAACCTCAAAGGATCTGTCGTGGTTTAACCTAGGCTAGCAACAAAATACCACACAGCTGCTCGCACACCGTCCCCTCCCAGTGGAGGAGGAGAATCAGAGGAAAAGACAATGAAGCTTGCAAAATTGAGACAAGAACCATTCAATAATTGAATATAAATGAATATTATAGTGGCGCTTTTTTTTTTTTCCAACCAGGTGATGCCAAGCACATTTGTACTTTAAATGCTCTTTAAAAAAGTGAAACATAGCTGTACAGGATGGCTGTGAGGAGCCTTGTTGCATGTATAGGGGTATATGCTACAAATGGAGTGGGTCCTGGAATGTAATGAAATGCATGCTGCCTCCAGAAAGAGTTTTTCTGCTTACAGCATGAAATATTCCAAGATGTCAGACCTTATTTTAGTTGCTTTAGGTGAAGGAGTATGACTTTTCATTCCTTTCCATGTACCCCTCCTCATACTGAACCAAAGCAGGAGTTTTTGTCATGATACCTCTAATCCTAGCTACTTTCGGATGGAATGTGATTTGGGGTTGGGAGATATGATGCTGCATATTTAATTCCAAGGTTTTTGTTGCGTTTGTTCTCAAAGTAAAGGCAAAAATTATAGTTCTTTCTCTAAAATGTCAAAGTATAATCATAAGAACAGGGATAACTTCATTTCTTTCAGTTATTACTCAGTCACGTACCCGAACGCCATTGTTAGACATCATGCAAGTGCAGAACAATAGTGATAAAAATATTGTTTATTGCCATAAAGATATATACAAAGCGCCATGTATTGCCTATTGAAATGTACTTTCAGAAAGATTCATGTTTTGACAGAAATACGGTACTGCTCTGCTTTTGTCTTCTTTTGCCCAGGGGAGAGTGAAATAGATAGTCAGTAAGCAATTTTGATGCCCTCTTTCCCATTTTGGAGATGTGTTATGGTGTGCGGAGGTTCACAGATCAGTGTTTGAATCTTTCTCAGTAGAAGGAGTTTTCTGTGATGTTTATGAAGAAAATTTTCTGTGTTCCAGGATCCTGGAAAATGTCTGGGTTAGGAAACAAATTTAGGGGCTATTTTATAACTCATGTAAAGGACATTTTCACATGTATAAAGTTCCCAATTTCTGATCCCTCAGAAATTGCTGAGAGCATATAGGACAAGACATGGTAGATCAAACAAATAGAAATAAATGTGTGGTGATTGCATATATGTATAGATGAATTGTGTGTTGTAGGACAAGAGGAAAATAAGCTTGTTTTGATTAACCAGCACAATGTTAAGTTTTCAGATAGCTCTAATTTGTAGCCTATGCTGCAAGCTTCACACATTGCAGTAAGGAGTGGTTTTAATATGTTTCCAGGATGCCAATGCAGAGAATGAGCTGAACTTGATTTTCTCATGATTCCTTAGAGCTTTTGTCTTTCCCACTGGGCTTTTATCCATGCCTGTCTCATGAACTTTGTATCTATAGAAAGCCCCTCCCTTTTTCTCCAAGTTTCTGGTTGATCACAGAAGAGATTTTACTTTAATTTTTTGTTTGTTTTTTTTTTAATAATTCTCTTGACTCCTCTACAAAAAGTGCTTAGTGTGCACCATAGAAAGATGCAGTATGAAGGCACTGCCTATCCAAGTGGCAAGAAGTGGGAGCAAATGTGTCACAGCATCCCTTGCTGTGACAGCCAGGGAGAAGGCCTGTTGCTCAGGAGGGGTCCATCAGCCAAACAGGCTGAAAAAACAGTGAGGAATACCCAGAAAAAGCAATAAAATATCCAGTAAAGGCTCTGCTGGTGCAGTTTTCATGTGCCTCTGAAATCTTTTTTCTCATCTTGATGGTGTTTCAGTGGAGGAGATGAAACGTGGTGTTGGCAGGTGAGAAAGCATGGTGACTAGGCAGAGATTTAGGGCTGACGGGACGTACGTCGCCATCATCAGAGTATGAAGCACACAGAGGAAATAGTGTATCCCTAAAAGCAGCTATAGAAATGTGTTCAGGTGCAGTTAGCTAGGAGTGTCTGAGCAGTTTAATTGCACAGTAGTGTGCACCGGTCAGGGTCCCGTCATGCTTGCAGGCGAGGTTCCTGACGGGGAAGGGATGGGGGATATGGGAAGGGTTTTACTCCATCCTGCCCCTGACTTAGCTTTGGGAAATGTCTCAGGCAGTTGCCCAAGATTTGTCACAGCTCTACTTGGCTGTGCCAGCCTATCTGCCTCAGGTAAGTTGGGATTTAATTGGACTTGAGATGGACTGTAATTATGACACACGTTCAGAATTTTGCTTAGGTGAGCAACAAACTTCAATATAATTTATTTCTTCATGGCAGAAATGTATTTCTCCTACTTCCTGCATAATAGACCAAATAATGACCTTCCTAGTTAATTGTGATTTTTATTTCTTTCTGGGTTTCTTCCTTTTTCTTTATTTTTATTCTTTTGACTGGCTCAGCTTTGCACTCTGTATACTTGGAGGCCCACAGAGGACTTCTGATGTACTTGCTCCCAGCTGAAAATACAGCCTCATAGCCAACTTGTTTTTCCTATCAATCAGTCTGGAGAGAATAGTGCTCTATCTTGTTGATCATTCTTGTGTAAAGCTCATGTATCACTTCAAGGATTGTCTGGCTATTAGTCTGTCAGTTTGCTTCTATCACCGTCCAAAAGCAAAGACCATGTGCCCATAATATTAATAGTCGGAACAGGAGAGATATATCACTGTTCTGGTTCAGGTCAGTCAAAAGGGATGATTGAAGGAATGCTACGAAAATGCAGTGCTTAAAGGTAAAAAGATGTTTAACAGTACCGGTGGGAAAAAGAAATATGACTCTAGAAAAATGATGTCATTCTATAATGTGCCTTTTATAATTTACATCAAGGTGCCTGTGCTGGTAATCTCTTATGTGAATTATTTTCCTCCTGTGAATAATTTCATCAACTGAGCAATTACACTGACTTTAGAGGGAATTTTACTATGTGTCAAGTTACTGATGTTTATATATTTAACTAAAAAAAGAAGGCACAATTAAAAATTATGGGTTTAGCTGCTTTTCCATGAAAAAAATACATTTGGAATCTGGGCTTAGACTAGGATGGTCTTCAATGCTTCTTTTCGTAAAGGTTAATAAGGTCTTAATTTCTCTTCATAGCTCATTTTGAAAGGCTATTGTCGCTTTCACAAACGTAAAATGCAGAACTAATTGAATTTTTAACAAAGTGCATGCTGTTTTTCCTTTTCCAGGATGCTCAAATCCTCTTGAAGTTCTCCCATTCTTTTCACTTTTCTCCATCAAAGCTTTCCAATTTTTTTAAAAAATATGATAGCAAGGATCTAATTTAAGCCTCTTTGTTCAGTAAACCAAAAGAAATGGGCAACTGTTTCACAGTGAAAATTTGAGAGACTGTTCTTAGTGACTTAATCCCTGTAAATTTTTAAAGAACTTTTTGGAATGGCTCAAATTACTCTGTGTATGTTAAATGCTGATAGTTTTCTGGTTTTCTTATGATAGCAACCTGTGTCTCTCCTATAATACCTCTGCATTTTGGTTTTAATACCTTAAACCAGAAGTGTTTTAAAATATATATCCATACTTGATGGCTAAAAAGTTTCATCTGCTTCTGTAAATGACCACGTGTTGGCCACTTGTGCTATAAAGTACTTTCTAATCTGTTAGGATCTGTCCCATATTAGAGCTGAGCTGATGTCCAAGCTGCACCTGTATTTCAGGTATGACTGATTCTGCAATTTTGACATGTCTGTATTCCCAGTGTTCTGGGGAATTTCTTAAAAAAAAAAAAAAAATAGATGCTGCTTGGATGCTTTGGATCCAGATGCAGTTACTGTGTGGAACCAACTTTTAAACCAATATCTAACAACAGTGAAAAAATGTACATATTTTCTTTCCTTTTAGGGTCAGAATATAATTTAACCTGTATCAGCTTCTGCTGAGTTGTGTGTTTATATTAGCTCAACCATTAGCAGCTCTAGGAACATGGTAATAAACAGAGTACTTTGTATTCACCTTGAACCTTATTTTGTTAACAAATTTCAGTGATATGTATATGAAGCATTTCAGATCTAAGGTATGCAAACACATTTCTGACCAGCAGGGGTTTTTTTTGGAAGAAACTGAATCTGAACAGCTGAATTGCATAGTCAGTGTCAGGAAGGACACTGTTTATCATAAATATGTTATGGTAATATTAAAAATCTTTCAATTACCACTTAGGTTCATGTAGTTGACTGACTGTAAGTAGGATAATAGCAAAATTTCTCAAAATGTAGAGGTACTTTATTAGGAAAATTTAGAACCATTATGAAAAAAAGCTGCGGTTTCGATCCTTGAGCTCTCTAAGACTCGGTGAATCCTTGTGCACATCTTCTGGGCCTGCAATGTCTTTGGACCTTTAGTAAGAGGGATCCATTTTATTGATCTGTTGTGAAGTACAGAAACCAAAATGGCTGATGGGCTTCACATTCAATAGTGCAATTTAGTGGTCAGAATATTTTCAGTATGTTCAGAATAGATTTTGTCTTGGTATGAATGCCTTTGAGAGGATTTTTCTCATAGGGAGCTTCAAGCCTGCAGCCAGTTAGAACTCTATTAAAACTACTCTTGGTACTTGAACTCCTATTACCAGAAAAAAATGCTTTCAGCCTGTGTACTGGGAGAGGAGCTGAATGCTAAGTTTATGCACAAGTCAGAAATGCGGACTATCTCACTTGAACCTCTGCCACCGTTGTTCTCTACCGATATGTGAAATGACAGGAGTGGCACCACCATGAAGCTGAAGAGCAAAAAGAGCTGATGGCTTCAGTGATATTTTGTCACTTGAACAGTGACCTTCATTGATAATGCCTGTGATTAGGAAAATGAAATACTTTCTCTTTCAGTAATGTCAATCTAATGCTTGGCAACAAATGCTTTAAGGCGGACAGGGAAGAAGAAAAAAGAGCAGCACCTTTATATTCTCTAGTGTATGATGTTTAACATTTTCCCTGCTACACAGGCAGACTAGGTCTTGAGTTTGCTAACAGATGCAAAAGGAGTTGAAAGCACATTTCTTTATCACTAATAAAATACACAACATGCTGCCAGCATAATCAGGGCTTGATTTTCAAGGCAGTTTTTTATGTTTAAAAAACTGAATGGAATGGGCAAGTTTCAAAAGCACTCACCATCCTGCAGCCCCTGTTGAGGAAAGTCTGGTGAACTTACTGATACTGAGGACTTAAGAGAGTGTGGCCCTAAAATATTCCCTTGATATTCTTGGAAAAAGGTGAACTAAGCCTTGCATTTTCAGTCTGAAGATACAAATTCAATCTCTATGTTTAATGGTTCTACTTTACTGTAATTATTTCAAAGTTTTTAAAACAACAGCACCCACAGGTAATATTAGAAAACAGTTGAAAGTCAGTCAAACGGACTATTTAGAATTTAATCAATATTTTTATTTTTTTATTCACTTGAGTTGCTGGTACCTGGGGTGGACAGGAATTTTTTTAATGGAAATAGGCTGCTGTTAAGAAAACTGGTATTTTGTCTTTAGGTTTTCTGTTTGCTTGCTTTTAAACAGTGACAGACTAAAAGTATTTATTCACACAACCAAATAGCTTTCTGAACAGTGACCTTGTTCTTGTGTTGCTGTTTTTACTTCATTCCTTCAAGTTCTTCCTCGCGTTTTTCACTCTCTTACTGACAGTAGTTTCCATCCTAATTAACTATTCTTCTCATTTCAACTGGTGTAAAGCAAGAGTAACTGCATTACAATCTGTAGAATTACTCAGGTATAAAATCAGATATGGATGAGAAGGGCAACGTTATTTAAAATCCTATCCTTGCATGATTCCTTTACAAGTTTTATTTGAATCAATGTCCTTTTGCTGGGTGCAGTCAACCCATACAAATGCACACTGGGAGAGAATCTTGTGCCTCACAAGTATATTTTTCTTCAGTCTTAACTGTTCACTGCTTTACTAAAGTGATAACTTTATCTGGTTAATAATGATTCCCAATTAGAAACATTATGTATATGTTTCCATATTGGCAACAGGTTTAAAGAGAGAGTAAATACGAATTTGCATATTTTTACATGAGCTGCCAAAAGACCATATGTTGAAATTATGACACATCCCATTTTATCATCTGTATTTTTTCCTGCAGCCTCCAAAGCTCTCTTCACTAGCAACCTAATTACCTAAAGTGTACATTAAGAACGATCCATTGTCAATCTGACATTCTTTTTTCGTCTAGAAGTTAAAGCCTAGAGTTAATAGCTGTTTGTGTGAGCTTCTCATGTCATGCTAACAGCTTGAAAGGTTTCTTCATGTCAGTAAGGCTTGACATAAGCCTGCTGCTACCTATAAGGTCTGCAAAGGGTTAAAAGTAGGAATTGAACTTTTCATTCTGCTTACAATAATAACTTGTGTACAGATAGAATAAATATAAATTTATGAAAATGCTCCATTAATCCCCAGTTTTCCTGTTGTGGAGAATTTCTGGCCTTGGTGAAGTCAGTTACAGAGATGTCAAAATGAGCAAGGCAATAATTTTCCCTCTATTGGAGGGCTTGTCAACAGTCTTCAGTCTAGAGCGAGTTCACTCAAAGGGTAGCCCTTGAATGTATCTGAGGGTGGGAGATGGTGAAGTGTTTCCAACATAACACAGTTGGGAGAAATCTCTGATTCCAGCTCTTAATCCATATAGAGGAGGAATTTTGGGGGCTTTGGCATAGATTTAGGCTTCTTATGTTTGATTCTTCAGCTTCAAAGGTGATGACAACCAGTTTGATTCAAAGAGCATGTTCAAACCAAATACTCAAGTTTTCTACTTAGTTTTCACCCTTCCAAATGGAAGCTTCAATTAAAAGAAAAAAAGTAACAGATAAAGAACAATAGATCTTCAGACCTCAATTAAGTACTACTACTATGGACAAAATACAGTTATGTATAAAGAGATTACAAAAAATTCTTAACAGGAAAGGAAGCTACGGGCAGTTGTACAACAGCAATGAATCTGAATTTCTGAATTTACATGAGGGTTTGAATCACTTTGCTACTTTGAAATAAGCAGTGTCTAGGTGGGAGGTAACATTACCGTTCATTGAGAATACTATTCTACTTTCTAGCAACTGTCTTCTAGTGCAAGTAGTATAATGGGCTCATGATTCTGAGTTAAAGCTATTTCAGAACAGCTCTGTAGCGGTTTTGTTGGTTTTGGGGTTGTTTTTTCAGAGTGGGTGTTACAAACACTTCTCACAAGGATAATCAGAATATAAATCAAAACACAATGATAAAAATAGCAAAACTGACTGTTAGAATAAAATAATTCTTAAAATGAAAGATGCTTAAATTACTTATAGTTTTAAAACTGTAGTCTGCAGGCTGACCTCAGAGGGGGATACATGGTTTCAGATTCCTATAAAATAAATACATTATTAGCTTTTTTCAGTGATGAAGGAAATGGAAAATGTAAAATGGCCATTTCTACCAGACAGAATGCATTTTTATTTTATCCTCTCAATACAAGCCTATGGTCATACTCTGTGAAGTATTAATGCTGTGTTTATTTGCTTCTATTGAGCATTTAGCTGTTGACTTGTTTTCTTTAGCATGGGACTGCTTTCTCTACTTGAACTGCCTCCATGTCTTAAAATCTTAGGGCAAGGAAGATGAAAACTTCCCTGGAGCTTGACTTATTTCAAATGTAATTAGGATGGCAAGCCAAATTAATATAAAACTAATTATTTAGTGGAATAACCCCACTATTTTCATTACAAGGTATCAGCTTTTGAAATAAATCTGAAAAGGGAAAATGTATCAAGTATTTCAACTACTTCTTTCTTTCTGAAAGAAATGCATATTCATGAGACAAGCCATGTCAGCCATCTCACCTGTCCTTAGGAAACTAGATGTCTTTCCCCCTCCATGTGCTGTAGAAAGTTGCTTTTTAATCCTGGGTAACTAGATAACTAGTGACCTGGGGATTTCTCTGTGAGGTTTCACCCAATGTGTTCTTTTTTTTGCTTAGCAGGAACTTGAGAGAGAAGAATCCCAGAAAGAGATGATGCTCCATAAGAATAAAAACAAATGCTGCTATGTCGGAGATTTTTCCCCTCTCAGGAGTGGAAATGGGTAGAGATTAAAATTAGATTCCAAAAATATTGCCTTGAGTGAAGAGAGATTTTTATGAGCTTTAGTTCCTGGTGTGCAAGACTGAGCTTTATAAATCAGCAACTGATTTCCCTTCTGAGAAGCTCAAAGGCTAAGAGCAGAGACATAGAAAAGGTCTTGCTGGGGCACCAACACAAAGAAATGGTACAGAAAGCCAGATAAAATGGAAGTGGTTTAATGAAGTATCAGCTAGAGGCAAAAAAAAAAAAAAGTGGAGGAGAAAGTACTTGGAGATAAGCTCAGGATTTCCATGCAGAAGTGCTGTAGTGTTTAACATAGTACAACATAATAATAAACTCCATGTGTTTACCCTTCCAAACTTCACATCGGTTAAGGTAGTCAATTTATCACCTAACTTTCTTAATATGACCTGTACATTAGCTATTTATTAGACTTTAACTTCCATATTTTGCTTTGCATACTGCAGCCTGGGGAGCCATCTGTACTATAGGAGCCTGCCCTAAGTGCCCAAGCTAGTTAAATCACATCTTTTCAGTTAAAAGAAATATTAAGAAATGGTCTCTGACTTGTTCTATTTGTTTGGTGGATGTTTTTTCAGATTTTTTTGTTGTTCCTGCTTGTTTGCTTTTTGGTGTTTTCTGGTGTTGAGGGTTTTTCTTTTTTTGAGGGGGTGGGGGTTACGAATCCCAATTTAGGATCGCGTCAATTATGCAAATTTGTCATGAAAGGGTGATTTAGATTGCTTAAAGAACAACTTTCAAAGGTGTTAGCAAAAGTGGTTTTAATATGATGTTGTCATGTTGTAAAAGTGTGACTTAACCAAGTTTAATGGCAAGGTTCACTCTATTAATTACTGCATGGAAAACCAAAGAAAAACTGAGTTACACACAAGTTGGAATGATTCACAGAGAGACCAGAGATTAAAAGGGTTAGGAAGACCCTCCCATTGAGTCACAGGGACTCAACTGACACCTTGCTTTCTAAACTCCTTTTTAGATAAGAATCTAGGTGTGGCTGGATCCAGACTTGGGCAATGATTTATGTCCAAAAGTTTATATATACAAGGTTTATCTAATGTTTTATTAGCATCAGTTCAGCATTCTATCAAAGTTACCAAGGCAAAATCGAAGTTGTCATACTACAGGGTTATGTGCCGTATCGGTCTCTTACCACACATCTGCCATTGGCAAAAGCTCCCTCCTTCTTCAGGAGCAACCTTGAGAGGCCTCCTGAGTCAAGAGATCACTACCACGCAGCTGCACTGCCTGGCAGGGAGAGCTCAAAGGTGGCTCACTTGGACTGTCATATTTATGGGATACACGGTTGAGTCATGATCAAATTAACATGTGATGGAAAAAGTATGCATGAGACTCCTTGTTCCCCAACTTTCTTTGTTCCTTTATAACTGAGTCTTGGAAAAGCCGCATGCTATTTATGCGTTAATCGCATGATGGTTGCACCAAGCTCATATGCATCGATGCTCACCCTGTCACTCTGCTCCTTTGTGGGTTTTCAGAGAACAGATTGAAACTAGAGGAGTTCATGGCCTGGCTGCAGCTCCGGCCTTTACCTCCTCTGGAGCTTGCACCAAACCACCATCCATCTCAACAAGGGGTCGAGTGCACTCGTCACAGGGGAGTCTGTCTTCCTGTCCCATGTGTGTATAGGAAGCCTGGGTTTTATCATGTCTTATTGACATAGCAAATAGGTATGTCCCTGGGAGAGAAAATTAATTAGAGTCATATATGCACCTATAAAACAGCAGTGGTGACTCCAAGAGGTTGGTCTATGAAAAGATGAGCAACAAATTGAGTGGTGTTGGACAACAGCAATTTACAAGTCTTCCAGCAGGAAGAGTGCAATTCAGATTACAAGACCACATAAATGGGACATATTGTGGACAGAGGATGTTTGGAAGAGGTTAGCAGAGAGTTCGTGTCTCAGCTCAACTCTTGGGAAAACTAACTTCTAAATCACTTTTTAAATAATTTCAGTACCAGCCATTTGCAAAACAAGGGATTATGCAATGCCATCTGTTGACTTTTGTGAAAAATCAAAAGGAAAATGTGAAATGGCCAGAATCTGTATGGATCTTTTCACACCTGCAACATTACTGCTCATTAGATGTTTGTGTGATCTCTCTGACCTGTTATATATGTGTGGAGGGGAATTCTGAAGATCCAGAATGGTTTTCCTAGGTTTCCTTTTTAAGAGTTCTGATCTGTATCTTGTAATTTAGGCCCACACCTCTGGGCCCATATCCATAAGGAAGAAATGAACTTTTTGTTATTTTTCCATTAAACTGCATGCCCTTTTTGTTGAGAAGCTATTTTTCTTTCTTTCCTATTATTGCACGTGCAAAAAGCTTGCATGGTGGCACTACTACTGCTTTATTTGCTTTAGATTGTCTTGCATTTAGCCCATCTGAAGGTTTGAGCGTGAACAATAGAAATAGTGATAAGTTGTCAGACTATTCCAAAGATTCAGAAGTTCTGGAGTTACTGCCAATGACAGATGGTTTGTCCTTGCTCATCACTTGTCTGCTTGACAGCATTTTTCTTCTCTCTGCAAAATCTCCCTTGGTGTGTAGCTGAATTCTTTAGAAAAAGAAAATTATTTTCTGCTTCATCCATGTTCTTGCTCATCGGTTCAATAGCATCCGTGTTTGACTAAGTGGAACACCTTCCTCATGAAGCAGAAGTTTGATTTATTTTAATAGGATGTTAGGAGAACTGCTGGAGTTTGACATGAATGCATTTCTAAAGTTACAAAGATGTTTAAGAATGATCTTTTATATCTATTGCTGGGGATTTCTATGACTTAGTATGAATGGCACTGCATACCCGACGGGCTGTATCCTTTGCTGCAGGATTTATGCAACTAATGACACAATATTTTCAAATACTCCGGTATGAACTCTCAGTCTGAGCAGTGGATGAGTGGGTAGAGAGTGAATTTTTTTCAGTTTTTCTCCTATTTCATGAAGTCTGTTTCAGAACTGGACTGCTAACTTGCTGCTTTGATTCTTAGTAGAATGACGTGATACAGCATTAGAAATAGCTGAATACTAACAGCCTATAGATGCAAAAATGCTGAATTTTGAAAAATCATTTTCTGAAATTGATGGCTATGTTGACTGACCTCTGCTTGTTCTCTGACAAAGACGTAGTTGAGTGAGACAGGGATGTGTGAGTTACTATGGGCATTAGCCTACAAGGGCATAGCTCCCCAGTTCATACTGGACTTCATCTATTTATGTATGTTCCTTCAGTGTAGATTTCCAGTGGCACAGCAGAAATAATGCCTTGAACACAGAGTGGGATTTTTTGTATTGTTTCAAATATTTTTGCAGTCTGAACTACGCAAGAGTTGATACAGAATTACTGTTTCTGCTCTTTTAGCTACTGCTAGTATGATTCATCACAATTAAGAAAGCAAAATATATTTGGAAGCACAAAAGCAGCCATCTTGGCTTAGACCAAAGACTGTTTTAATCTTACCTGCAAAGGTGGCCATAGTAGATGATAGTATCATGTATGCCTAAGGAAGCATATATGATAATATTTCCTAATATTCTCCCAGCTAGCAGCTATGTTTAGGTTCAGAGAGCTTTGCACGTGGAGGATAGCCTTTTGTGTTTAATAACCCACAGCTGAATTCTTCTAGGATTTCCCCTAGAGGAAGTGTGAAAAGAGAATATGTCAAATATGTGTATGGTATTCTTTGGTTTGGAAAGGGTCAATTCTCCTCCATTTAATATTTGTGTAGGATTTTGATGTTCAGCCCTCATTATGAATGCACACTCTAGTTTTTTTGTTTTAGCTTGTGAGCTGCATAAACAGTATGTCCACCTGCCTTCTGTCTTGTATGGAAATTTCCAATCTGTCCCTTGCTTTTCAGGAGTGCACAGTGCTGCTTCCTGTCACAGAGCCAGTGGTTGAATCTGAAACTTGCGTTGTATTCAGATGCTTGGAATCTTGAAGCCCCTACCTCCTACACATCCCTATCAAATTGTTTTATTGCTTCTAATATACAGGATGTTGGATTTCTTTTTCATTACTACCCTTATGCCTTTGCAAGCATTTTGTACATTTGTTATTCCCTGGCACAAAACATGAGTTCATGCCACCTCACTTGACATGCATGCAGATGTGAAATTCAACCAGAACAAGATCATCACTCATAACAAATACGTGTTTTAATTTTCTGAACATATTAGTCATAGAAACCTTGTACACAACTGCATTATGTACTTTCATTGAAGCTATGTTATATGTGCTTTTTGGTTATGATCAGTTCCAGCAGAACCAGCCATGCTCTTTTAGGTATTTTACTTTAACCCAAGTTAAAGTAAACTTTATCCCTTCCAAGTGGAAATGTTGTGCCTTTAAGGAAACAAAACAGCAAACTCATTAGCTAGACAAGGGCGTTGTGGAACGTTGTGTCATGACTGTAAAGGCATGCTGTGTTTAAATGATGCATGTTTTACTGACACATCGTTGGATCTAGGTTGTGTTGCTACTGGCTTTAGATATTTTTATTTATTTATTTGGACTGATTTAATATAATCTTGAACATGTACACGTGTGCTTAATAACTGTGGATTGAGAGAATCTTCTGACTGTCAGATTATGCATATGATTACTGTTAGCATTTGAAGAAAACTTTAAGGTTGAACAACTTTTTCCTTCACGCATCAAAAATGAAGGTTTACATAGTATTGTATTTATCTTCGGTAAAACAGTAGCTGTATCTGTGCGTTCTTCTACACTGAAAAACGTAAGAAGCACAGTAATTCGAAAATATCAGAAGGCTATTAATGGTGATGATAATAGTGTGTCCTACAATTCAGATGTAGTCAGAATGTGCACTGCTCAACTTTAAAGGCAGTTAAATGGATAATATAGGTCATACTGGGAGAAGAGATATTCAGATGTGAAGAAGGACTAAGATGCATCATCCTAATCCTGCTGAAATTGCGAGCTCTTTTGTGACAGGTATCAGTGGGACTAGGATTTCATTGGGTAAAACCAAATGCCCCAACAAGGAAAAGATGGGCTTGAAATCCTAGTTTAATGCTGAATCCCATCTTAGATGTAAATCTACATTTCGTCAAATAAAATATACAAAAAAAGGGGTCTAGCATCTTTCTCAGGGCATCATCAGTCATCATTTTAAGCAACCACTGTCAATACTAGAACAAGCTCTAGGTGGATGAGCTAAGGAAAATGCCAGAAAGTAGCTTCTGGCAGACTAAAAGGAAAAGTGAATTCTTAAATCAGGAGCTATTTGTAGCTTATCTAAAATTAGAATATGTTAGTTTGAATGTCTCTGAGTACATTACAAGTTCATCTTAATTTGACATAAGCTTTTTGAAAATGGCTTTAATATTAAGTAGATTCATGAATGCATAAACTTTAATAGATAAAACATGATCTTTCTGCTCAGAGTTGCAACTGTAACTAAAAAATGGATGCATTTCATCTTATTTGCAAGCTGTGAATAAATCTATCACAGGTAGCCTGAGCTGGTTGAAATAATGAGTGACTTTTGAGACCAGTAAGCTCCTTCTAGAGTCTGGCTTAAGTGGTCTGTGAGCTGTGCATAATAAAAACAGTGACACTGAGAACTATACGCTGTTGAAAAGGTCTTGCCTAATTGAAATTTGAGAGCCTGGGCAAAGTAGGTACATAGAACCAAGTATTTATAAAGAAACTAAATGAGCTGAAACCAAAGTTTTAATGGAAGATAAAGTGCATTAAAATCTGATCATCCGAAGCTTCAGGCACAAAGAAGTGATCAAGCTTACATAGACTGTGTTATTAAAAACTGAACAGAAAATGTGGATTCTTCATTTGAGGGTTTGGTTGACTGCCATTTTTAAGCAGAGAAAGAGGTTAGGAGCCCTTTGTGAAGCATAATTATCATTGTCATTCCCCTAACACCACTGGGAACCTTGACTTTGAGAGCATCCCGCTGGCAGACTGTCTTGGAGCCACAGGAACCTGAGGAGAACGTCATCTTGAGCAGAGTAGTTAGGGCAGAGCAGGCGTTCCCAGTGGGACATCCTGGAGCCAGAAGTTAGGAGGGATAAGGGTACCAGGAACCTGACAAGAGACCAGAAAACATGTCAGATGTGATGCTTTTTTTCCCCCCCTTCAATTCTGCTTGCTTTCAGCAGAAATATATGTAGATTGACTAGCAGAATTGTTTCTGCTTCAGTAAGGTGTTGATGTGTTTTGTCTTATGGAAAATTTAAATGGCATCACTTATGTTATAAATGACATAAACTTTCTATGCTTGGAACTTTATGTAAGGAGCAAATGCTCCCTTGAGGACTTTGTTACTAATCGGTCCATTTTTAACCTTTCTCTGTTCCTGGATGTTTTTGTCTTCCAACTGGTTTGATATGAAAGATCTGATTAGAACAGGCATGCTCCAGTTCAAGCACCCTGGCTGGGTCTGTGTAGATGCCTCCCATCACATATTTGTTCAGATTCTATCCTGTTCCTGGTTTATGTGCCATGTGGACGCCTATTGTGGAGAACGCAAGAAAATGTCAAAGCAGCACAAAAAAATATACAGTTGTCACCACAGAGAAAGAGTAGTGAGCCTAAATTCCACATAAAGTGTGGACCCTGATTCCTACTGCTAATAATACTGACGTTTTCCAGAAGCACATTAGCAACTATGGCTTTCATTTCCCCTCCTCTTACTAGTGCTGTGAGACTTTCAAATAAGAAGTCAGATCATATACTGTTGTTCTTGCTTTGTTTTGTTTTTTTCCAGTCTCTCCAGATCAGAATTTCCAATCTTGCCTATCATTCTAGTAAATAAGCAGTGACCCAAATTCTAATGTCCTTTGAATTAATAATGAAAGTGATGGGGTATAAAAATATGGGGTCTTTGCTGCTCCTATCTTAAGAGATAAGATGGCCAGTTAAATTATTCTCCTTTGAACGTGCACAGTATAAATTGTGATCATTCTTGCAACTGCCATTTATGTTGGTCATCATCAAAAGCCAAACATGACTGCTGTGCAATGGTCCAAGTAATAACAGCCCGGAACTAGTCATCCACTTGAACGTTAAAACATTAAGTTCCAAGCCTTGTTTCAAGCCTTGTTTCAATTTTTGTCTTTGTTTATTTTTTTGCTGGGGTTTGGTTTGTTGATTGGTTTGGTTTTCCAGTATTCAACACATTCTTAAGTATCCAGTAGTTTTGAATTGTGAATCAAGAGAGCATGGTGATTATACAAATAAAATGGGATTAATTTGTCTTTAGAACTATTTCGGTGTCAATGCTACTTCAGTTTCACTTAGAAAAAAAAGACAAGGTGTCCAGCCTTTTCTATAGTTTGCCTCTTGCCTTCTCCTGTAGGTGATTTCTTTCCTAGCTAATGAAAACAGGCCAAATGTATTTTTTTCCTTGTTTCCACTGCAAAGGTAAATCAAACACAACTCATCACAAAATGTAGTGGATTTGAAAAAGGAAAGAATAGGGCTGAGTGAAAGATGAGTTAGGAAGTACATTTTCAGTCCAGCACAGGGGCAGCTGCTGGAACAATTTTCAGCAAAGAAAAGGAGAGGATGTGTGGGAGGAAGATTCGAGGACCTCTGTGCATGGATCCTTGGACAGGCCATTATTCATGATCCCTGTGACAGCCCTCTTTCTCAAGAGAACCCTTTCCTCCCCACTTTTTGCATTTCTGTGAAGCCCAGCGATTGTGGTATTGGGTTTTTTTTGGTTTGGGATTTTTTTCACAGGCTTCCAGTGTATGTGTACACTGGAAAGGCCTTGGAGGCAGGAGGTACAGAAATCTGACAGGAGTTACTTGATGTTCGTTTTCTGCCTTCCTTTCTGTTGCTCCCTCTCAACACAATATTAAGGCAAAAACTATTTCATTTTCTCCTCAGTCAACTGAAACGTATTCTCTTCTGTGATGCCGGCAATGAAATGTATTTTCCAAGTTTAATTAGCATTCAAACAATAACACAAATGCTTCTGCAGAATTTTGCTAAAGGTTCTCAATCCTCAGTTGAATACAAAGGTCTTTGAGAGTGTGTGCTTCACTTTTTGTCATTTGCAGAGAACATCCATTTAATTTTTTTTTTCTGGCTTTCACAAGCAAGCTGACTGATAGCTGGTTTGTTCTCTATTTCAGGTCGTGGAGACTAATTTGGTTGCTTTTGACTGTCATTGGATCATTATAAATGAGGTAACTGTCAAGTGAACTTTGTTGTGAAAAATGAATCCTGTTTTCAAGCTTACTGACAATATTCATGCTGGTCTTGACTTTGCCAACAGGAAGCAGTAGCTACAACAAGGTTCAGACATGCTGGAGGAGTGGGATGTTGCTTAATAAAATTAGAATGACAAGTTCTTGGACTTGAATGAATAAATGGGAAACACAATGAAAAAAAACCCTTTTCCTTTTGAGTATCTTGAGATTTCACAATTGACTTGAGCTGACTTTTTTTTAGAGAATTTTTTTAAGGTCTTTTTCATATGTAATCTTTCATAGTGAAGTGCTTGTGTTTCGTTTTTATTTTAATTATTTTTCTTGATAATAAAAATGATAACAATGAATTTTTCCCTTTCCTTTAACAACTCCCCTAGAATTCAGCCATTGTTGCTACCCAAACCTATTGATACTAGTGGGAGGCTTTTTGGTGGACTTCTGGATGAGATCATATATGAACGTTCATGAAGAGAAAACAGGGAGAAAGTTAAATTGAGATCCTATTTTTAACTGTGAAATAGGTTCTTATATGAATGTTTGTCAGCTAAAATATGACAAATCAATATGTGAAGTAGCTTTGCATATAAAACATTGAGCAGTGTCACTGTTTTTAGATTTGACAACATTCAGGTTTTTCTTTCGTTTTATAAAAAGCAGTTTAGGTCCAGAATGACTGAATTCCCTGGAGAGAGAACTCTCCCCTAACATGCAGATCATGCGACTCCTTATATACTCAAGATAAAAGATTACTTGAAGATATGTGTGTAAATTCCAGATCTACTCTCTGGATTTCCTGTGCACTTCTGTTTTCACACTGGATTTTTCTCTGTACAGTGTGCTAATAGTGAGGTAATTTAATCCAAAGCATTTTTTTCAAGGTTATAGTAAAGGTGTAATGTTGTTGCAGTGGGATTGTACTTTGCCCTGTTTGTTTAAACCACCGGATTTTTAGCCAGTTTTTCCTGGAGAAAATTATGCCTCAGAAAGCACTGTGAAGGCAACTCAAATTCAGCAGAAATTATTGGTTTGGGCCCTGCATTGCTCCTGACCAGTAATGTGTATGTTTTCTAGCACTGATCCACCAACTCCTTGCTGGTTGAGAGCTCAGCTTTAAGCTACAGAGAGTCATGGGAACAACATTCTTGTTTTCTTTTTCCTGTCAGATTAAGCTAGAATTCACTTGCTGTGAGTGGTATCGTGAAGCAGAGTAGATCTCTGCTCTTCATAGTTAGCACTTATTATTTAAAAAAAGCAGTAACAGAATGTGAAGCAGTCCACCATTAACCTCTGTATGAATAGATTAGACAGCAATTTCTCAGGTGAAGCCCAGATATTGGCTTGCTGTTCAAGTTAGACACTGCCACTGGTGTTTCATTTCAAATGTTATTTGAATTGGATAGTTCAAAAGAAGGTGCTTGCTTTTAGCTGTGTCAGCTCCTCCACCCTCCTAAAGCAAAATGAAACCAAAGACCCATTCCTAATGCACATGCTCTTTGCTTTTTACTCAGAAATTAGTGTCTCTGTGGAAAAAAGTCTGCTTTCTGAGCATTGCTGTTTGCACATTGCAGCAGATTAAACAGCAGAGGGATCGAAGTCGTTAGCACTCTAAACTTCCTTCTCCACCCCAAAACTCTTTCTCTGCAATCCCAACAGCTACGAGAGCTGAATGATTTATGCACAGAAATGTACATTGTCCCTTCTTAGTTTTATAGCCTTGTATGTGAAATGGGTGAAAGCCGTGATTAAATTCATTCTGGCAAACTGTGCTATAAACCACAGTCATTAAAATTTCTGTATCTCGTTCAGTCATTCCTGGTGCTGGTTTTTAAAGAAGGTGAACATATTTAATGCCATCGCAGCTTAATCTGCTTCTGGACCTAAATCCATATTCCCATTATAGTAATTTACTTGCAAATTCTGTTTGTTTCAAAACGTTAATAATCTCAAGTGTTTTGTGGACCCAAAAATCAGATTAGCAATAAGATGTGTAGATAATGATATGGAAAGAATAATGTTTTGCCCTATTTTTCTATATTGCTATGTTCAAAGTAGAACAGAAATGTAAGTATTTTCTGAATGATGAATGTTGCAAAACATTGCTCACCTATAGTGACATTTTACCAGTTTAGTAATAAGATCTCAATGCGTCCCGTTCGGCAGTGCAAGATCTGAAATGCAGTGATTTATGGGCCTCTTACTGTGTGGTATGTAAAATACCTATCTTCACATCCAAGTCCATTGGATATGGTTGTCCGTTAGCTGTTGATGACCCCAGTACTGCCATGTGACTGTGAAATGACCGCAGAGCTCTGTCTGGTTTGTTGCTTATATAAAACTTTGGTGACATCTTTGACAACTTAGACATCTGTGTTTGTGTGCTTGTATTGGCTAAGGCAGACTGTCAACTAGGTAACTATAACACTAGTTCTCTGGCCTCCTAATTTGAAAATCTAAGATGATCTATTACAGTGAAAATGCATTGTTTTGCAAAATCCACATATGATCCAAAAAAATTCCTTGCAGTGAGAAAGTAGTTGGAATTGTCTTTCTTTTTCCATCATTGTGCCATGTATAGTAATACAAAAGGAAATAACACCTTTGTTTTTGTGATCAGGAATCTGCTTAGGCTTTGTGAAGTAACATCTGTTATCTTAATTGCTCGCTTTAAATGCTATAATACCTGGAAAGAGTTCTTTAATTTTTATTGTCCCATTAGTCACTGTTTTATGTAATACAGCAAATTTGCTTTTAGACTGTGTATCGTGATGGAAATGCATGAGTAGGATGAGGGGCGTTGTTCCTGTAAAATGAAAGGATTCATAATTTGTTAAAGTATAATACATCACGTTAGTCCTTTGCAAATAATACAAATCTCTCTGATCAGTGCATTCAGCTGAGGAAACACTCTCCAAATAAATGTTTCTATTTCTTCAGGGTCTTAAAGCAGATGGTGCCATTCTGTACTTAAAATTTGTAGGAGTTATAGATTTACATGTAGTCATGATAAACTATGCCTTAACAAAATGTGAGAATGGATTTCTCACTCTCTCTCCCGCTGTCAGTGTATCTCTGCTTGCTTCTTTTCCTCTGCACAATAGTAAATATAACCTCCAAAAGCTCAGGACAGTAAAATTGTATTTCTTTATGACTCTTAAATTACAGGTGTACAATAGGGTTTAGATTTTATTTAGTGGAACTGAAGAAGGGATGTTAGTATGATTTTCATCACTTCTGTTTCTTTTGCTCTTCTTAAATGGAAGAAATATGGATTTAAATTTTTTTAAAATTACATGTGTCTCAATCATTTTCCTTTATTAAAACATTAAGGGTCATTTTACTATGCCCAAGGCTGCCACCACTACTCTATTACTATTGTTTACTCAGGGACAACCCAAAACACTTTCCACTGCCTACAGTTACTATATAGGAGGTGAAAATATTAATGCTACTGTAGAAAGGATTGGTTGATTTTCATGTACATTAATGTGCACAATTATGACCAGCTCTATTAAAATTAGAATGAAATGGGTGCACAGAAAAGCTGATTTGTGTGAGGGAAGACTGAAAATGTTGACTTGATTAGCCTATGAAAACAAAGACTGAAAGAGGATATGCGCTCTGTTTATAAAAACATGCGGAGTGTGAATAAATGCATCATTGTCGAGGGCTAGAGGACAACGTTGGCACAAGTACAAATGAGTTCAAATTGCCCATGAATCAACTGAGGGCAAAAGTTAGTGGAAGGTTTCTAATTACCAGAGGTGTCCGAGTCTGGAAAAACTTCTTCTAGCAGAGAAGGGAAAAAAAACAGACAACCAAAGTCTTTTTAAGAATAGTTCATTGGAAAAGACCCAAAAGGTTTTCCCATAATAGCACAACAGAGGACTGGAGGACCCACAAGGTTGTATTCAAAGCCTGCTTTCAGATGAACACGTTTTTCCTAGGAGAGGGCTGGTCCTCGGCTAATGCATTCAACTTGTTCCATTGTGTTGCAGCCCGGTACATTCCACCGTGAAGCAGTGTGTAGAGCATGACAATGTTTTAAGCTCAAGCAGCTAGATCAAGTCCTACAATCACAGCTTGTTTTCAGGACCTCACATGATTTTACATTTTAATGTGGTTAATTGATTAACGGTAGCTTTAGAGATTCGTTTGAACCCTTTCATTTTCTGACGGTGATGGCAAGTCAGGTGCAAAATGTCACCCCCTTTGGTACAGGTCAGTGACCAAGCTGCCAGCTCTTTTTCTCAGACAGGTGAGACCTAAGGGACAGACAGGAAGGGCAGAGCACAAGCCATATGCCATGTGCTATGGCATGCACAGTGGCTGTTCGGAGGCCTCGAGATGGTATGGAGTGGCCACCCATTCCTGCTCTGCACCCTGCTCACTGTTGCTGGCTTTTGGAGGAGGGAGAAATGCTCACTTCTTTGAGTGTCATGAAGGATGTTATGAAGACACGGCATGCACTGCAAAATAGATCATGTCCAGTACTTGATAAATACTGGAATCATTATCTTGGCTCAAAGTTAAGGTGTTTCCATAAGAAAAGATATTACTGCCTTTGGTCCTTATTACACTAGCATTCTTCTATGTCTCTCAGTGCAAGTGCGGTTGCTCTGTGGTGAATAGCAAGGCTCTGCCTAGGTTGCTTATCTTAAAATAACGAGACAAAGCTGAATGGCAATATATATTAGTTCCCACTGGTGTCTCTGCCTGATACGTCGAGGTGATCCTCTTCAGTTCTTTTTTCCTAATTCACCTGTAAAGAGCTATTAATTTAAAATAGCATTTCTTTCCGTATTTATTTGCCTACTCAGATGAAATGTGTATCTGATGTTATCCTTGTTCCATTTGAAACAGGGCAGCCTCCCCTTTATTCCAAGTTCAGACCAACAAAAGAAAGGTTTAGAATTATACATTGAACTTCTCATTTATACATAAACAAATAAATAAGTAGAACCATATAACCTAGCCTGAATTTGTACAGGTGTCAACTCAGTTCAACTTGGCCAACTTCATGCTTTTTTTTGACATTTGGTGCTTGTATAACAGATCATCTGCCATCCTTATATCATTATACTGTATCCTCCTTTGAAGTGCAAATGAAAATTGTTTCCTCTCATACAATAGTTGCTTTATATAGTTTTCTTAAGTCAGATCCAAAATTCAAGAATGAATGATGATATTGGAGAGTCATTATATAAAAGGCTCGTCACTCAGTCAATGCCAAGTATTAAAAAAAAAAAAAAAAAAAAAAAAAAAAATGTAGCAAATGACTAAAGTTGAATTTGAGTTTGCATGGTATTGCTTTGTTGTTAACCTAAAATCTGAAGTTATTATATAATTGGTGGAATTCACAGCACTTAAAATAATGGCTGTCATTAATCTATTGATGTATACACCTCCTTGCCAACCATAGGAAAGTCTCTGGTGTTTGGAATCTGTTAGTAGTTCCCAGGTGATGTATAAAAATATAAGGTAATAACCTAAAGGTTAAAATGAGAACACTCTAATTATAATGCACCAAAAAATGCTAAATACAGAAAAAATAAATATACTTCTGAGGCAGAAAAATAAATGCTTGAGCAGCTGAAAGTCAAAATCTCTTTTAAAGTATTATTTAGCAGTATAACTTGGCCATGTAGATAGATAACAGTTTTTGCATTATTGGAACGAGTCTAATATCTTGCTGTTACAGTTTGGGAACAGTGTGTAATAAAACCAAGCAAACTTTTATTTAAATCTGATAAAGGATATAGTTTAAAAACAAGATAAGTTTCTTGAGCTCTCCTTTCCAATTATATTGAAAGTATTATTTATAAAACTGCATGCATTCTCCTTAAATAGCGGTTTTGGGTGGGTTTTTTTACCTTGCAGCTAGTGAAATGATACAGACTAAATGAAAAGATGGCATCTTAAGCTGAGAGAAGCCATTATCTATGGTACATTAAGGATTAATTGACCAGAAATCCAAGATATTACACTGGACACAGCTGATGCCATGTGTTATATTTGTTTGCAGAAAAATCTATGTTTCATAAAGAATATTAATAACAGATAAATTCAGAAACTATGACAGTCTGTTAAGAAGAAGAAGAAACTTTTACTCTGGTCAAGAGAGTAGAAGTTAAAATTTACATCTCATGTATTTTTCTTCCAAGCTGTAAAGGAATTAAACAAATGCCATTATGTCCAAAGAAGTTGCTTCAGAATAATTAACTTAAAGAATGTACTGAAGCTCCAAGAAAAAGCCAAAGTTACTGGGATAGTTGTCTTAACATTGTAAAGAGCTGCTTTTAAAAAAAACCTTTGCTTCCTTTTTGCACAAAAGATTCTGTAATTTGAGTTCAAATATATCTCCTGGTGTCTGCTAAGTTCCTGGTTATGGGTGCATATCAGGGAGCTAGAGACAGAAAAAGATTGTGCCACTCTAATCACAGGTATAACAGTGCAGATGTGCTGTATCCTTCAGAAAAATGAAAAGGTATAAATACACAAATGAGAATCACAAATATTCAGTGAACTGTGGTTGTATGCAAAGATATGTTAAATGCAGACTGCTAATAGGCGCTCCTTCAGGACCTCCCTTACTGTGAGGGTATGCACACATTGAAATGTCTAGAAAGTTCAGGGCATCGTCCTCTGTAATTAAGATAGATTATGGACAAACATTTCAGTATGATGAAAAATATTCTAGTTTTAAAAATGGGGCAATCTGGTAGATTATTTTTCATGCTTTACAGAAGAATACAGACACAGAAATGCCTTGAAAGCTACCAGCTGACCCTATTTGAGTCATCAGAAAAAGCCCATGTTTAACTAAAGTTCAAGTACTTATGTGAAGGTTGGAGTCAGTTGCTGCTGCTTGTGAGCCCACGCTCCTCTCACTCCATGTTCCCCGAGGGCCTCATTGTTCAGTGGTGTAAAACACAATGTTCCCAAACTGCAAGAATTTATGCTATGTAAAGAACTGTTTCTCTGGTTCCCCTAACCTGCCTTACAGTTAATATTTTAGTCTTAATATTTCACATATTGATGTATTTTTTTTCCTTCAAAGTGTGTGTCCATAGACCTGAGTGTTCAGCTGTAAACCTTAATAGGTACCCTATGGAGTAAAATGTTGGTTTTAAATCAGGTCGTGCTATAAACAAGTACATACACACCTAGAATGCTCTAATGCATTTTCTTTGACCTTTTGGTAAATGATGTTTGCTAACTTGCATGTTATTTATAGGTTCTTGATACTCTGCTTCCAGGAAGTTAACACTTAAGGCCTGAATAATTGTCTGTACCTTCACAGCTCCTAAGTAATGCTACACTTAGAAATGCATCGTGCTATGACTTCCTACTGATTTACACATTATCTGCCAAGGATGCTGTGAAATACTTTTAAGTAAAATATCAAAGGTAAAAGGAGAGGGAGAGAAAACCCCAAATGAAACAACTAAGCCCAGTTACATTTACAAAGGTTCAGTGAGGTTTGGGCACAGTACGCTTTAAACTTTTGCAATTATTGTAAGGTTGGTATGTCAGTTGTTTTAATGAGCATGCGTAGGTTCTTTCTGAGGCTATGGCAGAACTGAACAATAGCTGTGTAGCAATCATGTCTCATGGTCCTCTCGGTTTATTTTCTGTTTATAAACTAGTGTAACATTTCTGTATTTTAACTTTTCTGCGTATTCTCTCCCTTGCCTTATCTTCCAGGAAATAAATGATGTGGATGTGCAGGATCTGGTGAGAAGGTCAATTGGAAGGTTAACAATTATCCGACAGACATTTCCAGTCCCCCAAAACATAAGTCAACGCTGTTTCCGTGGCAACCACAGAATATCTTCATCACTGTGTGATCCGAAGGACCCTTTCTCCCAAAGCATGGAGGTAGTTCATATACCAGTCTATTCCCACATTGGGAACTGTCTTTCTAGATAAGTTCAAGGTGTTTTCCCTGGAGGCTTTGTGTAATTTTAAGTTTATTTTTCATGTCCTATCTGTCATGTAGTTTAATGGCTCGTGGCATGAGAAGAAAATACTTGGGCAGGGGTTGATTGTGACTGATGGATGAGAACTCACCCGCTTCACACCAGTTGAGAAAAAAGTTCCAAAGAGATCTTCAGGCAGTGGGATAGTTATTTTGTTGCCCTGATTTTTTTTTTCTTGGTCATCTCACCAAGGATTTCCTCCTCATAGACAATGTCTCCTCAGTTGCCGTGCTCTCTAAGCCTCAAATGCGTTGTCAATGAGTCTTCCTGGGGAGCACCCACATCTTCTGTTTCAGGTGTCTTGGTGGATGCTGCTAAACCTATGCCTATGTTCCAAAGAGGTCTTATTTTCAGGGTTGCTAATTACAAATCACAATTAAACTCTAAGAGCCTTCCTACCATGTGAAATTAGCAACAGGATCATGGTCACTATTCTGACTACACATATATAGAGCAAATCCTCTCTCTCTCGTATATCTGGTTAGGCTTGGTCATGACAAGGCTATGACAAATCAGAAACATGAAATTGGCTTAAGATGTTGATTTTAGTTTTGGATTTTTTTTTTTTTGCATGGTCATTTATGAAGTTGTAGAAAGATGACTGCATTGGCAGCAGTGCAGGAGGAGCATATGTGACTTAGCAACAAAGAGCAGTCATCTTGTGATGCTGAAAGAAAGGAGTGAGATGAAACAATGGGAGACAAATAGGAAGGTGTTGAAGAGTGTCCTTGCTTAGAATGAAAATAGGTAAGGGGAAGTGTGGCTCGTCTTGCATGTTTCAGGTTAGCCGTAAGAGCCTTTGCATCACTACTTGTTCACAAACCAGCCAGTAAGCTGAAAAACTTTGGCTGTACCACACTATATGGTAATCCTATTAGAGTTCTTAATATAGAATCGTGTAAGGTCAATAGATGCATAAGACATCTCTAGAGGGTATTTTAGGAACCATGAAAATTATTTAGGTTGTACCATTCTGTTACAGCACATGGACGTAGGGGGAACTTGGGTCGTCTATGGATAATGCAGAAAAACAGAGGGTGTGATTACATGCAGCTCCTAGAGATTGCGAGGAGCAGTTTTTATGAACAAGGTTACTGACTACAGCAAGGCAGAAACCCAAAATCGTGTAATGGAAGATTCACATTTTGATTTATTTTTCTCTTCAACTTCACTTTCATTTCATTTTCACTTTAACGGTGAACTGACTCTGGGAAATAAAAGTGCTAGAAATCAAAGTTCAATCTCTACAAATAGTCTAATTCCAATTTAATTCCATTAAATGTGTTAAATTGGACCTTAGGCCTTAACCTGTGTTTCTTGATCAACTCATAGCTTGAAAAGCTGTAATGTTCCTATTAAAAGCTTTCATAACGTTTTGGTTCAAAGGAATGATGGAAGGTTTACTGGTTTAACTGTTCTGCATAGCTGAGTTGCTTTTATGCATTCGCTGAGATGGCTGCCCTTCATTAGTACCTGAGTGAGACAACACTAAAAAATGAAAGGAAGAAAAATGGGCACAAGTTCCCCTGTGTCTTCATACAATGCACAGACCTTCAAGTATCTGTGGGGTTTGTTCAACATTTTTTTGTTCTCCTCTAAAATATTATAAATTAACTGGTATTCCAGTGGGGAGTTGGAACAGTTTATAAATTGAAATTTCTATTTTTTTATGCCACTGAAGTGTGACTAATCAGAAATATTATCTAGAAATTATAAGGGTGTATTTCTTGATTTTTTTTTTCTTAAACACTTCCCCTAAAGTCTGTGTGAAGAAGTAACTTTTTTCAGCAGCTTTATTAAAACACTAAGAAATATTTTGGTGAAGATCTCTCATTTTGTCTGTAGGATTGTCCTAGTCAAAACAACAACTTAATCTGATTGCTAAATACCTTTAGTCTACATTCCGGAACAAAAAAAAAAAATCACATTTGAATTTTGAATTGCATCAACAGGAGGTTTTGCAGTTAGATAGTGCTTGGTAATCCAAGTCTACAGCCATTGGTCTAAGAGCCTTGGAGTAAATAAAGGATCAGTAATGGATATCGGGCAATGTGTTAAATGTCCCAGTAAATTTACATGGGAAATTAATAGAAGTGTAAAGTGGTTTCAAATTGCAGCCTCACTCTGTGCATCAGGACAGTTACTAATGAAGCATACTTGTGGTAGTGACAGAGAAGGGTGTTTTTGAGAAACAGAAATTAATCTGTCTTTATCATTGCATTATCAGTGATCGATAGCTGTAAACATTAAGCTGAACTATTAGTGAAGGAATAACAATGCTTAATGATTACTGAAATCTGTACTCCTGAGCCCTGTTAATACCTGACGAAGGCCCAGCTATATTACTCTTAGGTTAGTGAGTGTCCTTCCTCATGAACTGTCACAACAGTCTTCAGTTCCCATGATACTGGGTTATGGAAACTACCTTGAAAGCAATGTAATTTTGTTGGGAAATGATGACTTACCATCTGCAGCCCTTCATGTACCAATGTTGTCTCATTAGTGACCTTATTGCCGTTGCTTTATAGAGGGTTTTTTTTTTCCCTTTGGCGAAGGCTTATGTAAAATAAACTTGCCTCACAGCATAGTAATAATGCCGTCTCTCCCCCTCAAACCAATGTCCCTGTGGTGCTGACTTGTTTGGCGAAATGAAGGTTTAGCTGAAATTATTTGAATTCTTTGTAGGTTTACAATACACAGGAAATCGTCCAAGTTATTTTAAAAATGCTTGATGAATCTGAACCCAGATCCTCAATCCATGCTTTTAATCCTGTCATGCACAGTGATGCCTGGCCTTGCATCTGTGGAAAGTAAATTAGTTCCTGGGTGAATATTGAAATGGAAATTTTCACAGTCACTGGAGTCATGGGAGAATAAGAATAGAGAAACGTCTTCCAGAAAGTTGTAGTGAAGGATCATTGTCATTTAAAGAAAAAAGAAAACAAGGATCAGGAGTTCTGTGCTTTTGTGGCACTAACAATGTAGAATTGCAATAAAGGCAATAGAGAATACAGGAGTTTATGAGGAAGGAAAGAAGCTGACCATTAGATCTCCTTCACTAAAATTTGGATAAAATGTGATATTTTTAACAGGCAGAACAGGGGCATTCTTCACAAAGTTGGAATACTTTCCTTATTCTAAGCTTTCTCCTGCTTTTAAAATTTGAGCAGACAATCTGTATGGAGAAACTCTTACACAGAGTCAACATGCCTCACAAATCTGGGAAATGTCTTGTTTGTGACTGATGGAGCACAAACAAAATACTAGCAACCTTGCCTCAGTTAGCAAAGTATTGCTGGCCAATTTGTTTGCAGGCAGAGGGAATGCTCTTACAACACCCTTCATAGTCCAGCTGAGAAGCCTGAGTTTCCATCAATAATTTCAGGCTCCATGGCTTCAAATGACCAATAGGTTATCTAAAAGTAATATTCCCGAAGGTCTTTCTCGTTTCTGAACATAATTTCTCTTTCCAAGAATGTCTGTTCAGGAGACCTGATGTTTCTCTTTACGATACTGTTGGTAACTTAAATGTTCCTTCTAATCAAGGAGAGAAATGACTAAAATAAAGCTATGTTGTCAATTACTTGTTTCAGAAGTGTTCATGAATTCTGAGTTTCTGTTCTTTTACATTGAATGGTATCTTTCACATCTGAATTTGTACTGTGTGCATTTCAAAGTACGTACATAGAAATAGTAAAGAGTAAGTGGAACTGACACACAAGTAATTTCTTAAGTTCTCCTTGATGCCAAACTGTAACTTCCTTGCACCCTATGTGTGTAACTATGCTCACAGTGAAACATACACACATTTATTCAATAAGAGTTTTGTGCCAAATACTGTGACAGAAAACACTATAAATTACAGAACTGATGTGCAACTGCACACTGAGTAAGATTACATCGGGTCATATTTCATTCCAGAAATTGCCTCAGTCAGAATTGACTGCAAAAATAAGGACAAAAACTACGCTTCACTTATTTCAAATGTTCAAGAGTTTCTGATTTTCAAAAGAACAAAACAATCTTGAACAGAATTTGATGGTGTCCAAATATATAGTGTCTGCAAAAATGATAGTTGCAGGCAACTGATTAAACATAAAAGAAAGCCTGTTTACCTTCATGAGTAGAGTTTTAAATCCTGCAAGTGGAGCTGTGACAGAAATTGGGCTACCTGTACATCACATGTGTGTAGTCTGTTGCTGCAACTCACTTGTATTGTGACAGCCTCTAGCTGCGCTTTCTACCAGAGCCAAAGATACGACTTTTTGACTCTTACAGATTCTTGTTAATACTAAGTAAGTCATTTAATTACCAGAGGATTATGAATGAGGCAAAACAAATGATAAATTCTGGCTATTGGCAGGAGGCCACAAATAATAATGCTAATACTCCTGTTTTAATGTCTTTGCAGATTTCAAACCTGTATATATACGACACTGTCCTCCTGTTGGCGAATGCCTTTCATAAGAAGCTAGAGGACAGGAAGTGGCACAGCATGGCCAGCCTCACCTGCATCAGGAAGAATTCTAAGCCCTGGCAAGGAGGACGATCCATGTTGGAAACCATTAAGAAGGTACCTTTTCCCTGTACTTCCTTGTCTCTGATTTCTAAAATACTTGCATTAGGCAGTATTTCCTTCTGAGATGTGTCTTATTCTTGCCACTACCAGCAGTGTCTTTTCAAAGCAATAGTTTTGATATATTTAGAGTTTCTGAATGAAAATAAACTTCAGTTGTTTTTGTTTCTTTTCCATGTTGTAATGAGCATATTTGAAACAAAGTCAATGTGTTCGTTTACCAAAACTACCAAACTAGTAGAATTTTCACGTATGAAAATTCCATCCTGTCAAAAAAGTGTCATGGGTTAGGAGGTAAAGCAGATAAATATATATTTTATTTGTAGAAGAAAAAAGTTTGCAGAATTACACTTGGGTAATTTTCTATGGAACTTGCTGTTGCATTGCTATTGACATTAATACAGTGAAATAATGGAAATGAAAGTGAGGGAAACACTGACTCAGCTAGTCTATATCCTGCCATTGCAGAACTGTTCCCTGTAACAGTCTCTACAGTGCTTTATCCAACGTTAAGCTCTTGCTGCTTCCCTGTGATTATTATTTCATACCTTAATTGTTCATGCCCAAGATGCTTTTCCTGTTCTTCTGTCTTTGAAGATACATTTCTTAGTTACTTCTTTTCTTCATTATGTTTACAGTGTCCACATACTTAGAGACAATTATCATAGCCTTCCGAGTCAGGATTTAGTCAAAATAAGCATAGGTTGGTAGTTTACCCTCCCTTGTAAGTTGTTTGGTTCAGTCTCCCTATGTTGTTGATATCTTTCATAAAACTGCCTCTCATTTGTCTGCATGGATTTCCTGGTAATGCATACTTACATTTAAAGTTCTGGCAGTGTCTGCATTGCAAATTAAAAAAAACTAAACAAACAAACAAAAAAACCCCAAACAAACAAAAAACCATCAACAGGACAGTTTAAAAAAAAAAAAAAGTTGTTTTATTTATGGCTTTCATTAAAAGGACATTAAAATAATTTAAAATATAATGTTGTTTCAAGAAGTTGCTGTTCTGCATTAAGTCCTTAACTACACCAGAAATTATGATGATGCAGGCAAAATGTAAGGCTCCTTTGAACACAGATTATTTTTTCCCCAGTCCAGGGTCAATCTGCCTTAGCTTCAAAATAACAGTTCAAGGCTTTCTTTGGTGGCTGTCCCCAATTTCCATTCTAATAGTTAGAAGGTATGAGACTGCAAGGAAAATCCAGGACACGTTTCTTATTTTGGGGGCAGGATATGGCTTTAAGGGACTCTAAACTCTACTGCTCTTAACATATCAGAGCGATTTTGAATTCACATTTGGCAGTCCCATGTATCTTAAGCTATGTTTCAGGCAAGGCTGGCTCTGGAACTTCTCTTATCAGCTTTCATTTTGTAAATATTATTGCACATTTTTTCATTAATAAACTAAAAACTCTTTCTACTTACTCAAATCCGAATAGGGTGTCTGAGCTGGAAAAGTCAAAATATCCACTTCCTCTTTAGAATTAGAATTTACTCTGAGTTTCAGGCAAAGTCTGGTAGCCCTACTAGCATCTCTAAATTCAGTCATACTCCAGCATGGAAAGGGCTGCTGACTCTTTTGCATTACGATTATTTGCTTGCTTGTGTTGTTTGTGGATGTGAGTCTGATCCTACATAAACATTGTTTATGCTGTTTCTTACCACCATCTCATCTCTTTGCACCTCAAATGGAGTTTATTCCATTCTTTGCCACATCGTCTAGCTATCCAGTTTGTCTTCTTCCAAGTCTTACCTCCTAAAATGATATGATTAATGAAACAAAATCCTTCTGTGACCTTTCACAAAAGTTGTGCACTGTGTTGAAGATCAATTTATGTAGCTCTTAACCCTGAAACATGAAGAGACATGACCAGGAGAAATATGAAAGCATTCAAGAAGACAGGGGTTGTGGTTAGCTTGCTAGAAAATGAGTCAAATGCCAAGGAAATTCCTGACATGTACAGCTCACGAGGCTTGCATTCTGTTGCTTTTGGGTTTCTCTGCTATTTGAATTAGATAATTTTGATAAGAAGCTATTTTATTGGTGTAAATTAAGTAATCCAAATAGTCCTTATACTGCATTAGTCTGACAGAGATAAATTTCTAGAAGTAACACGTTAAAACTGAAAGACAAGATTTAATCCAAAATTAAATCTTAGAAAAGGCTAGCAACTGAAGTAGCTGTTCTCCTGGCAGCAGCAAAGCGGAGATGATGTTGCCACCTACTGCTGTGCACAACTGAGCTCTTGCTGCTAGAAAAGCAGAAAAAACTAGTTCCAGAGGAAGTTTTCCTAGAAGAAAATCTATCTTCTGGAATCAGAGATCCAGAAACAGGAATGTCTGTTTCAGCTGCACAGGGAGTCTCCAATTTCTTGAGGGGAAGATAAGAAGAGGTGGGAAATCCCTATAAGCTACACACTGAAGATGGTCAGAGAAGGGGATGATGCTGATGTTCTACCTGCAGCAGCTCTTGTTAACAATAGGAGAATTCTGGCGGTAAATAAACTAATTTCTTGATTAACGAACTAATAGGGAAGAGTAGGGAATGAGAGGGAATGAGCTTCAAATATTTATTGAAATGGCAAAATAGCTGTCTGAATCATTCCTTATTGCCTTTTGTTACTTTTCACTGTTGACCATTTTATTCCTGTGTCTCTATTTCTACAAACAACTGCAAAAGCTGTTTTTTCTGTGTGAATTCAGCTGATTGGTCAGAGCCTAAAAAAAAAAAAAAAAAAAGCTTTAAGCCCACTACAATTATTAACATCTAATATCTCTTTCTACCCATTCTGGAACTGAATAGTTAAATTCATCAAGAAATACAATTCTTCTCATGAATTTGGCCAGCTCTAGCAATTAGTTCTAAATTCACTTCTGTAATAGGAACTGTCCCCAAGCACATGCTCACTTGTTTATTTCTCAGTAAAGCTATTTCATAGTGAGAGAAATAAGTATTACCAGAAAATAATTCTGCTGTTGGAAAAATTAATCTTTCCAAATAGTCTGAGAATAAATGTAAGTAGGATTATATGGAGGATCAACTCAGAAAAATGACATCGTTACTGCATATATCTTCTCTCACACTTATTTGATCTCTTCTCAGTCACATTTGTTTAGTTCACTGACAAACAGCAAATTTTTAGTGCTAGCAGCAATGTAGAGCCTATTCCTTTGTGGAAAATGAGCTATACCTTGTTCTGTTTTATGAATCATAGGTGGAATTATCGGATAATTCTGGTCTCAGAAATGTCAGTGATGTTCATTGTTGATGTTTAAAAAATGCCAAATTGTTTTCCAGGTAGTAACTTAGGCTGTCTTTGATAGTAGCTAAAAACGATGTGTTGAGTTGAAAACTCAACAATGTTTTCAATATCAATTTTTTCAAGAATAAAATCTGAAAATGCTTATGGTGGGTTTTTTTTTTTAATGTCTGTAACCACAGATTTTTTTTTTTTCCTGAACTGCAAAATAGCTAGTCTCTTAGCATAATCACATTTTAGAGGAGGAAAAAAGAAAAAAAAAGTTTGAACAGGACCTGTGAGAGCAAGTACAGTATTTTATAACTGATGATTGGCAAGCTGACATTGCCAAGTGAGGTCCTGACTGGGTAAATAGTGCTGTCTTCAGGGACTTACAGTATAGCAGTGCCTAAGCGTATATAAACTGTAGTTTATCTCGCCAGCCTAGACGGGACTCAAGTAGGCTTTGACTATATTGCCAAGCTTTATAACAGCTCTGTGAAGCCCAGAGCAGTGATCAGAAATATAAGTAAAACATTTTTGTCCTAACAACTGACATTTCACTCTTCAGTTTTAAATATGTCAGGAAATTGCATGGCTGCTGCTCAGCCTTAGAGGAATGTGAGAGGAGACAATAAATCTGTCTCCATTTTTCTGCAAATGGCATTGTTTCTTTAAGTGGAATGAAAAATTTCTTTGACTCTTACCCATTATCATAATTAACTCTAAAATAATATGGAAAAATTTCATAAGGATGTTACTGGATCAGTAGCTGGCATACAGATGGCCATTTCCTCTGTGATCTCTTTCCACTATGCATTTATGAAGGGATAAAACTCAGGCCATAAATCAAGTAAGTGTTTTAGGGGGATCCACACTGTGAAAGACAATGCAAAAAAATTGGAGCAGCATCCTGAAACTCTTCCTGGGCAATACGCTGTCCCACTCCATCAGCTGTAAGCAATAAAATAGGTTTGTGTAAGCCTTGTAAAAATGTGGTGTGGAACAATGAGGACTAGGAGAGAGCAGTAACAGGATTGCCTGGCCTGCAGATCCAGCCAGGTGTGTCACAGCTAGGAAGGGAGAGGCATCAGGACCTCCACAGAGTTTCCTATCAGATTTAATGTTGTTGTTGGTATTATATGGGTGGTTCTTCATTGTTTTGCTTTTCTGCCTCTGCCCTTTCCGAACCAGGACCGCTCCCATATAATCTGAACTCTTATTACACTATTTGCAGATGCATGCAACCTAGGAAAGAAGGCTTTAATCAAAGATGCTCTCACATGAAAGATTTTCAAAGCATCATAAAATTGCAAAACTAAATTAATGAAAAAAGTTGTTATGGTTACCACAGGATTTCAGACAAATAAAAATTACAAACTGCAAGTCTGTTGGTTTCTTGCCCCATCAGTTGCAGCCATTTAAAAATCAAGGTAAATAAACTTAGACAATCGTTTTGGATAGAGATTCAATTCTGAAATATGGTAGGTAAGTCTCTTAACCTATACTGTATGTTAGGGGCTGTGTATTTCCAAAGAATCCTGTGTTTTCTTAAAAAGTGGATTTCATCACTTCAGACATAACTGAAGTGAAATACTTTTTTTTTTTTTAGCATGTTTGATCAAATAAGGATAAAAGTTACTAAAAAAACATTTTTAAGTTGACTAAAATTTTAAATTGCTGCCTCAAGTCGCAAAAAATCATTTATGTTTTACACATGATTCTAACTTCATGTCCCATAAATTATTGGGAGCACTCTCAACCTGGAAAATAAAGTCACTTTAATTTTCTATATTGAAAGTTCACAATGCAAAACTACTTTGTTGCAAAATAAAAAAAAAGGAAAGCATTTTCTGCTGTACAAAGCATCTGTGTTAAGAAATTTTAATTATTTGTTGACTATTTCCTTTATTTTATAATTTTGTCCCAGAGTTTTCCATTCCTGTTTCCAGACCTTGCTTGTGGCTCACTTGAAATCATGATGCAGCTCATGTGGTCCATAACAGCATAATTAATTTTCATACTTCACCTACCTCAGACCCACAGGCTTGGTTCAAATTTGGGGGGGGGGGGGGGGGGGGGAGCTTTAGAAAGTAATATAGGAAATATGAAGTATTAGGTAATAAAAGCAGTATCTGGTAAGGGGTCAGAGTGGTGCAGGACTAGGAATAGCTGCATATTGTCAGAGAGGGTAAGTCAGCTAGATGGAGGCTTCTGGGGGTCAGATGGGGATCCCAAGCCTTGCAAAGCTGTGCTGCTTTGCACACATTTCTACATCCCATGTACCATGAAATTCTAGCTTAATTAATCAAAAAGCCAGATGAGACCATATTAGAAAAGAAGTATGTGGATCAGGTTTTTATTTATTGTTCATGAATAAGATATAATCAAATTTGGTTAGCAGAAAAATTTATATTTCTGAAACTCAGTTATTTACCTAAGGATATTTTCGTATTATTCTGCAGATAAACACAAGCTCATTCTGGTTTTACTCTGAACCAGCCAGAGGTGTGCTAACCCCAATGTAAAAGCCATGAAGGCGTGATTATTACAGGATTGTACTCAAGCTAAATAGTAACCTCAGTGTCATGCTAACTATAGGTATATACATCAAAATTACCTGGCTGTACTTTTCTCTTACTGAGGGAAAAATTACCTGGAGTCTTCCTGTAAAAGACAGTGCATATATACCCTTAATCAGGATGTTGATTTTCCTTTCATTTTTAATTTTTTGTTTTAAATGTATTCTGGTATCTTATCCAAAGAGTAAATATGATAGAAAATATTAAAAATTATATGTACACACACACAGTGTTCTTTTGTTTTTAACTGAAAATGACACTTCATTAAATATGTATGTATTATTCCCTGCCAATATTACTCCGTAGTAAATTTTAAAGTTGTTATCTCAACTATTAACTTCTTTATTTTTATTATAATTATATTAATGTTTTATAAAAGAATGACCACATTTTGTTAGTTCATACTAATCTGCAATGGAGATGAATTGTACTCCTACCTGGATTTTCTCCAAACTGAAAATGTGAGAATAGAGCTTTAAAATCATGATTCAGCAAGACTTTTCTGCTTAGCTAGGTAGTTTATATTGCAGGAGTGTATTTTCCATTTATTTCAAGTCAAATAATAAAACTCTTAACTGAAAGAACAATCACAACTGGAAAACTTTTGCCTTGTGTTTTGAAGAAAAGCTGTGCTTACACCAGAGGCAGATTTTTTTCTCATGCATACTTAAAATATTGTTCAAGTTTCCTGGAGGAAGTGGGATAAGCATCTAATTTTCCCTGAATCTGAAGAAATTTTATAAGGCTAGAGTTTCTCACTGTAGGCATTTCGTGTGGCTCTGTTGATTTTACAGTTCAGGTCATCACAGTTCTTAGACAAAGATGAAATGTGTGTCGTGTTGAATTAACCCTGGAATATATTTTGAGTATTGCTGTGGCATGTATAGCCCTTTCAACCCTGATTCTTTATAGTAAATATTCACTGCTTCACCTTTAGAATTTTAATCCCTTCTGACTAAAACATAAAAAGTAAAAGCAACCTTGAAATATACTGTATCCTCTCTCATCTCATGATTCTTAGTAGTAGAGAAGAGTTGTAGAGGAAAACAGAAAGATCACTATATTCCAGTAGACAAGCCCCTCTTCATTTGTGCAGATCCCTTATGTTGGGCTCAAAAAACACCTAACTTAATCCAAAACTCAACCTGATCTTATGTGGAAATCTCTTTTGGGTGAGAAAGATTTGGGCGGGGGGAGAGGGGTGAAGAAAATTCTTTTATATATTTTTCTTTAGTTTTGCTTCAACTAAAATTAGTCACAAAGGTTGTTCGGGTTTGGTTTTTTTTTCTTTTAATGGGGCTAGAATGTCTATACATGTATGCTGATAGGTCAAAGAACAAAAATTGGAGTGCAGATATACTAAGACTATTGCTTGTGTTGCATCTGATTAGCATTGCTGAAGTTGATTCTTCTGTGAAGAGCTTAAATGATTCAGGAACAATTTTGGTTTCAGAATTTTTTTGGGAAATGTAATCTTTGGAAAACTGTCCTAATTCTGGTAGTTGTATATGTATTCCTTATAGTTAGTCCACAAATCCCTTGGAGAAACAAAAGTTCATTATAATTGGCTACTCTTGAGTTTTCACTCCATTCTCCTTTTTTTCCAATAGGGTGGAGTGAATGGCTTGACTGGAGAACTGGAATTTGCAGAAAATGGGGGGAATCCCAATGTGCATTTTGAAATTTTGGGGACAAATTATGGAGAAGATCTTGGCAGAGGCATCCGCAAGGTGAGGCCACATATTTCCAAACATGGCTATTCTTACCAATTTTTAAAAAACCTTTCTTGTGTTCCATGTTAATAGGAAAGTGTTTGATGTCAGATAAAATGGTGGTGTGTATCATTAAGAAGAGCAAGAAATGAGAGACAAGTCTTGACCTTCTAGTTATCCATCTACTTTTTTCAAAGAGGCCTCGCAGTAGGTCATGTTGATCAAGGTGGTGTTTGTAGTACAGAATGTGTTAAGCTGCCAGTGAACTGTCACAAAACACCAGTGAAAGCTGTTTTGGGTTTGTTGGTGGTTTTTTTTTTTTTTTTGTTGTAACCTTTGCAACCTATTTCCAAAATAGCAAATTTTACATCTTGACAGCCCCCAGATTGATGATAGTTATGGTCAAAGTGTGATGCTCCAACTGTTACATGGTTAATTTCATAGGTACAGAAAGCAAAAATCTGTTTTAACATGGATGGAATTTCTGTGATCTCTTGTCTTTGTGAAAGTAGTACACAATGTTTTAGTAGAAATTAACTTTTACAGAATATGTGTAATGGTATGTATTGAACTGCCAGCCACCATCCAAATACTTGGACTTAGATTGTTTGAGGAAATGGCATACATCTCCAGGAAAATTAATTTTGTCTTGGTATCTCAATTTTGCTAGTCTGAAAAATAAATTTAAGTCTTGTGTAAGGAATAGTGCAAGCAGGTCTCTATTTGCAATACATATCCTTATCTTTGGACAACTGCTCATCTGGGATGGTGAAAATAGCAAAACTCTTATGGTACCTTGTAGGAAAATAAGACTAATACACTTTTCCAGGTGCAACTCACCTTCAAAGACAGACCTCCTGAAAGATAATACTGAGGTGTCTTCATTTCGTGTATCAGATCACGCTGGTTTTTATGTGTGAGGGAACTGAAGTGATTGTCTGAAAGCAAATGACAGATAAAGTTATCTAAATATATGTAAACTGGTTCCATGTGTCAGTGTCACTATATGATGAAGTACATAATTTGTCTGCATAGCTTCTGCAGTAACAGATAAGTGCTCTGAAGGAATGGAGAGATAAATAAAAAGTCAGAAGTGTCTCTAAACTCATGAAATTTCTCGTTCGCTATTCATTGGAATTGTTATTCCATTCCTGCTGTTGCATCCCTTGTCAATAGCTTAATATACAGTTGTGCCTATAGCTATGTCACCTTGAGCAGAGATCCTGGCAGATGCTTTGGAAACTAAATGGAACTGCATCTTGTTGATATTGGTAGGTGTGCCTTTGCAAAGTCTTCAGGTGACCAGAATGTTGGATGAGTCCTTATTCCCTTGCCTATAAATTTAGTGTGTTTCAGCATATTTTGACTTGTTTTATTGTCCATGCTATGCAGAGAAACTATTTGTTCTTTAGAGCAACCAGGTAATCCTTCCTAAGACAAATCTGTATCTCTTAATTTAATTTAATTGGTTGACTTCAGCTGTTGTCTTACTTCAGGCTTGTCTGGGTGAATGCCTGAGTGAAGCATTAAATTGTGTTCTTCCATTTCACAAAAAGACAGAACAAAGAGAGACCCACGCAAAAGTCTCAGAACTATAAACCAGGTTCCTAGCCTTTCTAACTCTTCTCCAATGCTGTAATTTAGATTTATGGTGCAAATTTAAACTATGGTACAGTTTACTTGTAAAGAAGAGATTCATGATCATGGACACATGAGAATTATGCAGAAGAATGAGGTAGTACCAACAGGCTGTTCGAAACCTTCCTTGTTTACCCTTTGTCATAGTTCAAGGACAAAGAGACATTCACTGTCTTTGAAAGGAAATAGACTAGAAGTTGGTGAAAGAGAATAGTTTTGCACAAAATATAATTAGACCATGAAACTCAGTGTCCCGAGACCTACTTCAGGAGAAAAGCGAAATTTAAAAGGTACTGAAAGTATGGGGGTGTTTTGTTTGCTGAGATAAGCGTTTAAATAATAAAGATTGTAAGAAAAATTTCCTGTTGAAGGTTGTGCTATAAATGTCTTTCCTTAGAGTTTTGTGATGCGCTGCAGCTGGTTAAAAAGAAGAAAGTGTCCAGAGCAGAACAGATTTAATCTGTTCCAATTTTTTTTCTAAACAGCATTCATTCATTGATCCAAAGAAAGCTTTAGAAAGAGTCCTGGTGTAGAGAAAGGAATTTCTTTAGAAAGAAACTTATATATATATTGTGAGAATGTGATAAATGTTCCTGGAAGCATCTTTCAAAAAAAAAAAAATTCAAAATAATTTCAATTACATATTGTCTTTTCTTACACTAAATTGAATAATTAAAGGATTTAAAATAAGTGTAGTATTTACAATCAATGTCCCAAAGTTAAAAGAAAAGAAACAAGCTGGGGATCCTAAAACATTTATATCAGAGATAAAGAAATTTTTTAAGGGGAAAATGCTACATCTTGGTTTTACTCCTTTGACAAAAGTTCACATATTTTGCCTCTGATTAGGTTTTACTTTACAGTGTATGAGCCACTGGTGTTGGAAGCAAATGACAGTAATTACAGGAGTCAGATATATTTTTGTTAGCTACACTAATTAAAGTGCGTTTCAGATTTTCATGTATTTAATGGTCTGACTACAGAACTACCTAACCACTTTTATTTCTCAACTCTAGTGGAAACAGCTGCAATTAGCAGACTGACTAAAATTTTTGAAGAAATGCATCTTACCAAATTAACATGTTTCCAAATACTTTTACGTAAGATAATGAAGGATGAAATCATGACAAAAGGCCTATTGAAGTCACTGGGACCAGAAGTTCACACCAAGTCAAGTGTGTAAAGAAATCTTCTTTTTTATTTTCTTGAGGTCAATCAATTGATTTTAATTAAAGCAGGTGAAATTTTAAAACGCACTCCAGTTTCTCAAGAGTTCAAATTCTGCTTTCAAGTCAGCTCTGTATGGGTTCTGGAGTCACTTGGTCACTTATGAAAAGTTCACTTATATTCAAAGGTTAATATTTCTAGGAATCAAAAAAAAAAACCAGTTTAGGAAACACAAGGAATTCATGTTTGTGTGTTTTTATTGGCCAAATTAAGCCATGTAACTAGCAGAAACTGTCTGCAAGTCCCCTGCTTCAACTTTCATGGGCTGCTGTCATACCTGGAAAGCAGTGGGAGCATTCATGTGGAAGTTCGTTGTCTTGGGATCCTTCATCTAGTGACAAGTTAGCAAATTCAGGAGTGGGATTTGACCGAATTACAGATTTTGTATCGTTATGTTTGTAAATGCCATCCATCACCTTGCTGACCACAGGTCACTTAGGCTATATGTATTCTCAGAGTCAGGTACTTGGAGTAATACACTCAGATCACTGCCAGATACTGATTTTATTGACACCAGTGGTGTTACCATCCCAAAGGAACTGCAGAGAAACTGCTTTTACACAACACGCTGTGGCTTGCGTTTGTGCAGATATAGTTATATTCAGCGGGAGGCACGGGTGTATTTCTGACATTTCTCTGTTGGCATTTGTCTGTTGGTATTTGACATTTGAGTATGTATTCTTTGACATTTAAGTTTCAGTGCAATACTTTTATCTATACTATTGAAATAAAAGCTGCCATTCCTGTGAATAACCATCCAACAAACAAATGAACAAAAGGGAGTTGATAGCTCAGAGGAATACTGTCTTTTAGTGTTGTAGAAAACAGCGCTGCAGAAATAGGCGTTTTCATGTTTCTTCCAGTCTCCTTGTAATTTAAAATGGGCTTGTGCCCAGAGTCTCTGTGCTACACCTTTTGAAGTTTAGAGGACTTTCTTCCTGTTCCCACACTGGTTTTCTTACCACATGTGAACATTTGCACATCATGGTGCATTTTGCTCAGCTTCTGTATCTCTGTTAGTTTACACCCACCTCCTGTGCATTTTTCTTCACTTCCAAAGATGGTTTCTGTCATTTCCTCCCAGTGGAGGAATAAAATGACATGCCAGGCTCTTACATCTTCCTCTCTGCACCAGAATATTCATGTCAAGGCTTTCTTTGCATTCAGGACACGTAGGGATGCCTTGGAACAAGGATAGAGCCGTGAGCATGCAGGAAAACAGATACCCTGGGTGGGGTAACTGGGTAACCCAGGATTCTTCGAGCCCTCCACATTTGTCCATTGAGATTGCAGGGCTCTGTCATCAGTGATTTTAATTTGATGACCTTAAGGATGAAATGTTATCTATTTTAATTCATAGGAGATATGTAGCACAAAGCATTTTATGTGGATGTGACTGAAAGCCTTTGGCAGTAATGCCTGATAGATGTGTGCCCTTCTCTCCTGCCAGTGTGAGTGGCAGGATCTTCCTGGTAGAGTCAAAGTATGCAGGTTTTTATTTTACAGATTATTAAGGGTTACATGGGATATTCCATAGTTGTGTTAATTTTTCAGAAATGGGAAACTATTACCTTTTTTGTTTACATTCTAGTAAGATAATTGCTACTTCCATTTCATTTGAGAACAGTGGTTGATTACTGTAGTGGCATTGCTTTTTTATCCAGTATATAATTCTTTTCTGACATTTGCGTCACAAAGCAACATATATTCCAAGTGTATATTTGGATCTTGGGGAAGTTGCTGTCTGTTCTTCTGAAGTTAAAACTTATTTTTTGTATCATTTCTCTCTTATTCCCTTTTGCATTGTTAGGGAAAAAGAGAAGTTATACAGCTTTGCTGACACTTAATAACTAATACTGTTTAATAACCCAGAGCAGACAATGTATTTTCTTGGTTAGCTTCTTGATTAGCTACTTGAGGTACATGATGGATTCACCTGTTCCCTTTGTGATCATGATCAAAGGTAGAGCTCCGTTATGTGATTTAAAAAACATATATCTCAGCACCTGGTACTTTAAGCTATGATCTGTTTCAGCTGTTTTTAGAGGCTGACATGCAATTTATGATGTGACTGAAAGATATACTTGCAGTTTACAGGGACATTATTGATGGTGTATTTTCTAATGATTTGAAAATAAATGGTGCTGTGTCTGACTGCTTTGCCTCTACAGTTAATTGAAAAGATGGACCTGGCATAGTACTAACATGATACTCTCTCTAAAGCAACTTTAAATACATAAGAAGCCTACTAGAAATGAAATTAACTACTTGGTACTAAAGGTAAAGAGGTAATTAAATACCTTAGTGAACAGGGACCTGCTGTTCCAGTTCAGCACAGTACTTAAATCTGCTGTAAACCTGCTGAAGAGTACCATTTCCTTCCTTGGTTTAGGCTATGCAAAAGATGAAGGCATGGTGACTGATGCTTTACTTTCTTCTAGCTGATCTGCAAATCTTCTGTGAAATTTCAGTGAAATTTAATTTTGCTTGAAAGTGTTGGGAATTTCCATGTTATCACAATGAAACTTGTGTTAGTAGAGAACTGTGATTCACTTGTAAGTGCACTTCTGGTAGCTTAAAAGTCAAACTAAATGCATATTTGAGTCTAATGGAAAATGAAAAAAATGCCTCTATACATAATTTTATTCCTGAATTTCAAAAAATTTTTTAAATTTCCCTCTCTTTGCTTTTGAATAAAACATTTTCTTTTAAAATCTGAGACTGCAGAAAGAGAGACGGATTGACTCAAAGTAATCAATACTGTACCATCTGGAGAATTTGTCAGGTATTGTCCTCTCTGCATCAGAAGGGGGGGCCTGAACAGAATCTAAATCTTGGTGCTGGACTTGAGGCCATTGGAGTTATTGTGACCCAAGTGCAGGACCCAACAGTTGGGCCTTGTTGAACCTCATACAATTGGCCTCGGGCCATTAATTGAGCCTGTCCAGATCCCTCTGTAGAGTCTTACTACCCTCAAGCAGATCAACAGTCCCACCCAACTTGTCTGTAAACTTACAGCAGATCTGCACTTGATCCCCTTGTCCGGATAATCAATAAAGATATTAAATAGAACTGGCTCCAGTACTAAGCCCTGGGGAACACCACTTGTGACCGACTGCCAACTGGATATGACTCCATTCACCACAACTCTTTAGGCCTGAACATCCACACAGTTTTTAACCCAGCAGAGCATATGCCCACCCAAGCCATGAGCAGCCAGTTTCTCCAGGTGAATGCTGTGGGAAACTGTGTCAAAGGCTTTACTAAAGCCTAGGTAGATAACATTCACAGCCTTTCCCTCATCTGGTAAGTGGGTCACCTTGTCATAGAAGATCAGGTTGGTCAAGCAGGACCTGCATTTCATGAACCCATGCTGACTGGGCCTGATCTCCTGGTTGTCCTGTACCTGCCACATGCTGGCATTCGGGATGATCTGCTCCAGAACCTTCCCCAGCACCAAGGAACAGACTGATAGGCCTGTAGTTCCGTGGGTCCTCCTTCTGGCCTTTCTTGCAGGTGGGCATCATGTTCCTGTCTTCCAGTTCAGGAGGCTGGGTACCCCAAGAACAACTGGCCTTACTATTAAAGACTGAAGCAAAGAAGACATTAAGTACCCCATCCTTTTCCTCATCCTTCATCACTGTGTTTCCTCCCCGATCCAATAAAGGATGGAGATTCTCCGTAGCCCTCCTTTTCTTGCTAGTGTATTTATAGAAACATTTTTTTTATTGTCTTTTACAGTACTAGCCAGTTTAAGTACTAGCTAGGCTTTGACCCTTCTAATTTTCTCCCTGCATAACCTCGTGTTATCTATGTGGTCCTCCTGAGTTTCCTTCCCTCTTCTTCCTGCCTCCTTTTCCATCTGAATTCCAGTCAAAGCTCTCCGTTCAGCCAGGCTGGTCTTCTTCCCTGCTGGCTTGTCTTTCAGCACATGGGGGTTGTCTGCTTCTGCGCCTTCAAGATTTCTTCTGGAAGAAAGTCGTCTTCCTGGCCTCCTTTGCCCTTCAGGACTGCCTCCCAAGGGACTCTGCCAATCAGGCTTCTGAAGAGGCCAAAGTCTGCCCTCCAGAAGTTCAAGGTAGCAGTTTCACTGGCCCCTCTCCTTACTTCTCCGAGAATCAGAAACTCTTGTTATTTTGTGATCGCTGTGCCCAAGATGTCCTCCCCCACCAGTCCTCTGTTCACAAAAAACAGCTCCAGCAGGTGTCTTCCCTGGTTGGCTCCCTCATCAGCTGTGTCAGAAAGTTATCTTCCACATAACCCAGGAACCTCCTAGATGGTCTCTTCTCTGCTGTATTGTATTTCCAGCAGACATCTGGTAAATTGAAGTCCCCCAAGAGAAGAAGGTCTAGTGATTGTGAAGCTTCTCCCAGCTGCCTATAGAATATTTTGTCCTGATTGGGTGGTCTGTAACAGACTTCCACTGTAATACCTGCCTTGTTGGCCTTCGCCCTGATTCTTACCCATAAATACTCAACCCTCTTGTCACCATCATGAATTTGATCACTATTTGATCTAGACAATCAAAACCCTCCCTAACATACAGGGCTACCCCACCACCTCACCTTCCTTGCCTATCCCTTCCAAAGAGTTTATAGCTGTCTATTGCAGCACTCCAGTTGTGCAAGACCCCACCATGTTTCTGTCATGGCAACTATATCACGGTTTTCTTGCAGCACAATGACTTCCAGCTCTTGTTTGTTGCCCATGCTGTGTCTGTGTTGATGTAGATGCACTTCAGATATGCTACTGATCCTGCCACCTTCTTAAAGGGAGAAGCCCTAATTTCTATGTGACCATTCTTAGGCACTTCTGTGGTTTCTAACACATCAATAGCCCTTGCATCTTTGCTGTCATATGGCTCTCCATCCCCTACCTCCACTGCGATGGTGCACTGCCCCTCAAACACTGGCATGCCACCTCCAGGCTTATCTCTAGCAAGGCTAAGTTTATCCTTTTTCTCTGAAAATGTAGTTTAAAGCTCATTCAATGATCCCTGCTAAGTCCTTTTCCCCCTTTGAGGCAGGTGTACCCCACCTGTTGCCAGCAGGCCTGTTGGTGTGTCAACTGACCCATGATCAAAAAACCCAAAATCCTGCCAGTGACTCCAGGCTTGGAGATAGCTGTTGATCTGCTGGTTCTTTACCTTTTCTTCCTTCATCATTCCCTGCAACTGGAAGGTTGAACTAGGAGAGCACTGCTTGTGCTCCTTTAACCAGTTGTCCAAGGTCCTGGAATCTCTCTTGATTGCCCTTGGACTTCTTGTTGCAACTTCATTGCTGCCTAGCTGAAAAATCAATACCGGACAGTAATCTGAGGGCTGGACTAGATTAAGAAGCCTTCTCCTCATTTTTAACCCAGGCCCCAGGGAGCCAGCGGACTTCCCTAAGAAGTAGGTCTGGTCTGCATATTGGGGCTTCTGTTCTCTTTAGAAGGGAGTCTCCTATGATAATGACAAGTTGGGGAGGTTGTTGTTTACCTTTTTTATTTTTCTTTCTTTCTTTGTGGAAGCAGTTTTGAGGCAGGGAATAGGCCAATTTAACCTCAGCAATACCTCCAAGCTAGGTGAACCATTTCCTGTTACTGTTCAACTCCACTCGCAGAGCCTCATACATATTATTATGCAAGGGCAAACCGGAATGAAGAGAGGTTTGCTCCTGCATTGGGAACAGTGGGGAAAAAGGAAAAATGTAGGATGGCAAGAGGGGAGGGCGCAGTAGGACCCTGGGGAGAAGCATTAATGTCAAACAGAAATTCCCTTTGGGACCTTGGTGCTCTGTAGTATTTCTCATGGCAATTTTGGCAGGAATGAGTCCATCTCTCTTTTGTCCAGAATTTCCATTTTTGTCAAAACTGATATGAATGTTCTTACTGAAAACTGCTTTCAGTGGATCGGGAACTGCGTGTTTTGACTGATTGCTTTCATTAGAAAGAGACAAATCTTTTTAATGTGTTTTAAATTATATAGTTTCATGGGTTTTATTCATTTTTGTTCATCAGGATAAGAGGTTACGTTTTACACATCTCCTGTTGAAAATGCAGTTGTCTTGACAGCAAAGAACAGGAGAAATATTTTCCACTTTCAAAGTTGTGTTTTTAATTTCCTTTAATATCTTGTTATGACAATGGAAACTGGAGAAAGATCAGTCAAAAAATAATAATAATAATAAAAAAAGCCACCTAGGAATTGTATCAGTAACTCCTGTTTTCTATTGATGCTGCTAGGCAAGTGCTTAACCACAGAGGCTTGTCTGTGACTATTCTCTGCTTCAAAACGGGCATAAGATAGAGAACTTCATTCATTTATGTTTTGCAGTAAAGATTTTTGTTGTTCTGAAAAATGTTGAATAGCTGAAATAGCATGGTGTTTTTTTAAGAAATACAGTGGGAAAGAGAATTTGGATTTGAATGTTGGTCAGGTTAGTGTAGCATGTGAGGCTCGATTCTTATCTGTTAGCCTTTTTTCCTTCATTTATGTGTTCCTTTCTCTCTTGAATTGCTTGCAGTTGGACACAGGTCAACCAGACCAAGGGATTATATCACTTTTGTTTTTCCAATCTTGATATTTGCAATTAGTAACACTTTACAGTTATCAGTATGATTGGTTGGGCCACTTTCGAAATACCATTACTATGGCTATATGGCTTTTTCTTCTGCTTGAGTAGCTGTGAAAACCTCCTGGTGAACATGGATCTGCAGAACTGGCTGGCAAGTGGTGGTGATTTTTTTTATCCTCAAATACTTCAGCTGAGCAAATTAGCTTTGTAACTCACTTCAGAGATCTGAAGTGCTTGGGAACTTTGAAGTGCCTCAAAACTGACATTTTGAATAATGTCAGAAGGAACTGTGTATGATTTAAGAATGGACTTAATGCTTCATTGACCTCTCGGGCAGCAATGCTTCTATGTGATTTTTGGAAATCCCATTAGGGACTTCTCTGCCCCTTTAAGGGAGCAGTGGGTGCTGCTTCAAGAATGCGGTTCATCATCCTTGAAATTAATAGGATAAAACACTTAGCTCTACCTGAAATGACTTGATTTAAGTGGGAATTCTCAGTGAATTATAGGTACCTTTCAGAATTAAAGTTTATAGAAGTTTCCAATGCTTGTCATTTGCTCTTTAGAGTTGGTTTGTTTTCGATCAGAGCTATCATCTGATGAAAATTGCTTCATTTCACGAATACTTGTAACTGGAGCAAACGTACATTTTCCAGTAGTAATAAGAAGTAATAAGTGTGTTTAACCCTCCATTAATCCTAAAGAAGGGGGTGTTGTAGCTAATTTATTGTGTGAAGAAGGAGATAACTTTCTCTTCAGTTAAATATTTCCTTCCAAATTCAGATGTAAATTGGGTATCCTAGTCAAAAATTAATAGTAATTGGAAAACCATGTAGACAGGAGAGACAGATGATAAAAAATTGAGCTGCTTTTAACAGGAGGCATGAAGAAATGTTAGTAGGAAATGGGTCATTTAGCCTTAGCTTTTGAGGGTGGTGAAGGGTATTGTTCAATTCTCAGAATTAAGAGCTCAGTGCACAGCTTTGCCAAGGCTGATATGTCTGAGGATTATAACACAGATCTTAGTCCATAATACGTGGAAGTAGATCTACACAGATTTCACAGGATTTGATAAATCGCTTTTTAATTCATTACTCACAGGCCAAGACTGACACATTAGATGGCCTGCTATGTCCTGCCAACCGTGTCTCCCCACGACAATGAATTGTAGAACACCCCAGGCTGGGCTTCAAAGATCATGTAGTCCAAACTTACAATAAATTGTTTCTAATTTACACAATTTGTGAGGGACTTCTCCTTGATGGTTGTGTTGTCTTGCAGGCTGGTGAATGTCAGGTGAGCCCCTATGGTACATCTGAAAGGCCTGGAAGGCTCTTATTGACCAAAACTTTGCTGGTACAAGTTTTAAAGTAGGCAGAACTGTTGTCTTTTGCAGTAAGATCTCTGTTCCAAGCTAGGTTATTAGCAGGAAAATAGGAAAATGGATCTTATTAGACACTGAATATTCATGTATAACAGAGATTAAAGCAAATTAGTGGGGGATTTTTTTGGTTGGTTTTGGTGTTTTTTGGTTGGTGTTTTGGTTTTTTGGGTTTGTTTTTTTTTTTTTTTTGTGGAAAGCCTTTATTTGATTGTGCATGATGCTGAATGATATTTTGTTGACAGTAGTAGGCATGTATGTTCCTGCAGTGGGGTAAGCAGCCCTGAAAAACCCAATGACCTCTGCTTCTGTGGCCATTCAGTGTCACTTTCTACTAAAGCAGGTATAACCCAAACATTTAGTCCCTTTAGTCCTCCCTCCAAAAGCTGGGGATCTAGAGGAGCTAGCCAAGTCATAAATACAGAACCTGTGGATTTCCACTGATACCACTCTCTGTATATCTGTATATCTATATGTATAGACAGATATGTGTAATATCTGCCACCCTCAGACTCCACAGCCATGGGAGTAGATTACAGGGGGCAGGAATGTAGAAACACCTATGGAGCTGCTAAAGGCTCCCCAATTCATCAGAAGAATGTAGGTATCTAAAGGCAAGTGTCAGAAAGAGTTAAGTTAGCAAAGAGTCAAGGGTCAGCTGCGCCCTGGTGAGAGGACAGTGCTGCCCAGCAGGGAGAACAGCTTGAGTTGACAGGGAGTCTCACGTTTACATTGCAATAGAAAATGCATGTATGTACAGTGGTTAGCTAAAGAGAAAAATTGATGTGTCAAACTGTGGAAGATGCTTTCTGCTGCTGTTGCTGCAACACAGCTGAAAGTACGGTAAATCTTTGATGTGTTTTTATTTTTAAGACCTATAAGAAATTAATAGCGATATCTGAGAAGACAGAGAAGAATCTCCATGATTTCAACTTAGATGTTGTATCACTGTTTATAGTGTAGTTTCCAGCTAAATTACTCAGCTTACATATTTCAAAATATGGCAGTTTACTATGCATAAGTCACCAATTGCAAAATAAAAATTTTCAATTACTTTTTTTATCTACCTAAAGAACTTCAGAAATAGAAGTGGTATGTAATTTTGTCTCAGTATTGCATCTATGGCAATGCTGAGATATGTTTTCCATAAAGTGGTTATAACTGTATCCTGCAAATAAAATAATCGTAAAAGTGATTTCCAGAGACACAAAGTTACTTCTGTGTAATTGGTAAGGGCAACCTCCTTGCACCTTTTCAGTTCTTTACAAATAATAAAGACAAGGATGATGAAGCTTTCAATGACTTCATAATATTTGTAATTCTTTCATCGTATTGAAGGATTTTTACGATTCAGCCTTAAAATTACAATGCTCAAAATTTTGCCTGTTGTAAAGTTATGATGTAATGCCTTAATCAAAGGGTAAGTTACAATAAAAATTAATAATAAATACTCTTGTCATGGTGTATTCCTGCTTTAAAATGCACAGCAGAAGTAATAGAAAAAGTGATATGTATTAAGTCTTAAATACTTTTCATCTCAGTAAACAGAATTAATTGAATTTGATAGAACCTATTTTTCTGAAAAACAAAGCTTTTCAAGAAATCATAAGCACTAACAAGGCTTTGAAACACTTTAGGCTAGAAAGTAAATAGGGAGAAATATGTTTTAAAAAATTTGGCAAGATGTGTCTGGCACCTGTGGGAGATGTCTGTTAGAAAATGTCTAAGTGCTCTCTCCTCTATTACTGACACACCCTGCCCTCCTGTTCTAACCATGCTACCCTTTGTGCTTTGCCTCTGGTAATTTTGTGTGCTTCCAATTAACTTACCTGCTGCTTTGCCTCTATTTCTTCCATCTCGTCTTTGCTTTCTCATTACATCCCTTGAAGCTTGGATCTAGTCTCATCTTTGCTGCATTTTCTTGATCCATGCTGAACCAGGCTGCTTCTGCACCTTATCTGGTCATAAAGGTATTAGTCTGAAATGCTGGATTCTTTTTTTTAATGCATTTTTATAATAATTAATATAGTTATGCCCCATAAAAAATTGGATTTAAAGTATACATTCTAATGGAGTCCCTTAATAATGAGCCATGAGTGTTCTACATTAATGTTTTTGTGCCACATCCAGTTTGTATACAGCTCTACTGGTTTTGCATTATAACTTGATTGCTTTTAAAAACAATAGAATTACATTTTAAAGCCTTGATACTGGTGTTTTAAATTAGTTTGGTTCTAGAATGTTTCAGTGCTCTAAACTTATTAGTATTCTGAATTAGTACTCGGGTACTCTTAGTTGTCCAAATTTATTAACTACTGATAAAATGTGTGATTTCCCCATTGAATGTGCATGTCTGAGATATGATTATTCAGTTTATTTTAAGCTGTGTATTACAGTACTTGAGACAAATATTTGACATAAACATACAAAGTAAGAAAACAAATATTTTATTTAGGATCTAGTTAAATAGCATATATCCATGATTGAACCCCACTTGTTACTCACTGGAAAAGTGTCAATTCATGCAATTCTGTTAAAATATTTATTAACTTCTTAAGGAGAATATTGGTTTCACTCATGCCACCACGAGTGGTGTTTTAAACAGGTTTATACACTCTTTTTCCTTGTATCCATTCCTGTCTCTTCATTAAGAAGTTTCTTCACCTTCCTAATTATCTTTGCACTGCAGCAACTAACTTGCCTTGCAATCCCTGGACTTGCCATCTGGGCCTGTTGCTAGGTGTACATTTCTTGATGTTTCATTCATTATTTTTTTTCCCCTCAAATTGCAAGTTCTGCTTCTGACACTGGAGACTGCGTGAGCCTGCTTTGTCTTGCAAAGTGTGTCACAAGTAATGTTGTATTAGCAAAGAATAATGTCTGAGAATTTCTGTGTTTTGCTGCAGGGATATGGGCAATGGTGTAAAATGCATGAAAGGTTCATTTACACACTGGAAGCACCTGCTCAGAAAAGGTTACAGGAGGGGTAGTCCAAGCTTTGAATTAAAGAGGAGCTCCAGTTCACTGTCAGAGAGGTTTTGTTCACACAGTGGCTTTTAGATAGTGATGGGGGTAAATGGATGTAAATCCACAGAGTTTATTCCAGAATGGGGATACAGCCTGGAAAATCAAGTGCCGCACGGATGGATTATGTTATCTCTGTAACAGTCTGTTGCAGAGGAAGAAACAGATAAGGTGGACTTTCTGCTCTACAGTGGTAATGATATATGGAAATATTTTATCCAAAGCCCAGTCTACAGTGCTTGGATAGTCAGCGTGTCTGGTTGATAGCAGAAAAATTTTCAAGTACAGCCTTTGGTCAGCGTAGACTAAGGTACATTGCATTTCCTCAGTATTTTGTGACCTGTTTGTTCACATATTATGTTTTCAAATATGTTTGGAAGACTAGAATAATTCACATCTAGTTTGGTCTACAGTAAAGTTATAATGAGTCTCTGGATAGTTAAATGGATTCCTCTGGCCTTGGAGCTTGTTGTATACTGAACAGCGTGTGAAAGTTATTGTCCGCTCTCACTACTGGCTTCACTGCTGAAGACCTTACACCCTGCTTGTTTTTAGCTTTGCCACTTAATGTGTCTGCAGGAAAGCAAACATGACAAGACCAACTAAGTGATGGATATCTTCCCACATGAGAATACAATCTTTATGTCGCTTTGTGACTGTAGGCCACCAACAGATTGCATTAAACAGGCATTGATGCTCTGAATACAAATGTTTTTAGCATCCCTACATATTGCAGCATTTCTGTTCAGTCCAAAAGGGAGTGAATTTCACAAAGCTTTTCATGGCAAAGATCTTCATGCTGCTTTTACAATCTGGGGGGATGAGGACTAACAGAATAGGAAACTTTAATAAGAAATTCTGATCTTCTGACAGTGTACTGCATCCCCGTTTGCTTAATGTGTTCAGTATGTAACATCATACCTGATATTTATTACAGATCGATTCCTCTGAATTCTTTTTGGTTCCGGTTGTGTATTTGTTCTAAATTTTATTAGGCTTTTTTCTAAGAGCTTTGTAACATCTGAACTGTCAGTCAGTCCCCTAGTCATTAAAAGCTGCTTTCTATTTTGTTGTGCCACTTTAACATATTGAGGCAAATCATTTCTGCAAAAGAAAATGAAAACATCAATAAAGAAAACAGAATCTTTTGAAAACTTGTTAAAGTAATGTTTGTCCTCATCATTATTTTCTTTTGTATTTTCTGATTCGTTGCATTTGCCTTAGAAATAGAAGAAAAGCCCATATATGAATGTCTGGTCTAGTTAAATCCATTTTAAAAAAAGGACTTAAAACCGTTCCAAACCTTTGAAGATCATTGATAAAATGAAGTGGAAGTGTATTTTGCTCTCTCTTTTTGCTTTACTTTTATTTTTCTTATTTTTTTTCTTTCTTTATACACTTTTAGCAGATGTTTTGAAAGGTGCCTTGCCAAGTGCAAATATAATCATAGATAATCATGTGCCAGATTGGCCAGGTTCTGTCACCAGTGTGATCTCTCTTAAATCCTCTTGAACATAAACTCCAACATCTTTCTGTGGAAGATAAAATATTTTCCTGTGGATTATATTTATCCATGGAAAGGTTACATGTTCAGTTGTTGGTTATTATGTTAGCTCAGCAAAACAACAATCTTCCTTTGGGTGTGAAAAAGGGAGAGGTGCTGGCTTTTGCCAGCTGTATTTTAGGAACTGTGGGGATAGCAGTAGACTCAGAATTGTAAGAAGCCTTTGACTTGAAGATGTTGCAGTCATTTGGAGACCACAAATAACAAACTTATTAAATAGTTTAATGAAAGATTTTGGAGTAGGACAATTTAAACATCTCAACCTAAAAGTCTTGAGATAACCTTAGGCAAAAAAAATTTGATATACTGACTTAAAATAAAAAAATCATCCTGACCAGCATACCACAGCTGCTTATCTGTAACAAGATAAGTAAGAGGTGGGAAAAAAGCAGCCTTCTAACTTGCCATTTGGCATTCCAAAAGAAGAGAAAGTGTGAGATAGAGATAAGCAATGGAGTCCCCACATTCTGAAGAAGTCAGCTAAAATTGAAAGTAGACCTTACACACTGCTAGGAACCTTGCTGTAGAAGGCAGGTGTTTCTTAATGTCCTGCTTTGAAAATCCTGGTTAAATAGGGAAAAAAAGTAAAAACCTATTTCATAAGGCCTCATGCATAGTTCTAGGCATAATTGTGTTCTGTTTTTTCCAGTTCCAAACACAATAGTACACTTACTCAGAGGTAGGAGGCTGTTAGTTAAAAATAATACAGCATCGGTTGAATTCTTCACAGAATTTAAAATTAAATGTCTGCAGAGATTATTTGCTGTCATGCTTGCTACAAAGGTATAGGGCTCTTCTGTGGGATCTTGTAATAATTTGAGATATTTCACTGCCCTCTCTTGGTGAGAGTTAAAACTGGTCTCTTTTTCACAAACCTTAATCCAAGAGCAAAACAAATTTTTCCTTTGTCGCAGGTGTTATTTACTAGGAAATCCTAGCAAGTCAGATATTGTGGATTAATAAGTATCCATGAAGTTGTGATGGTTTTACCATTTATTTCAGCTTGAGGTTTGTGAGTGAGCTTACTGATTTGATCTATGGTGTGTGGACTTATGCACATAGGCATATTTAATTATTTATTTCTGTGATTCAGCCTTATGCAAACATCATGACAATATATCCTTTTCCATAATTGTATAGAAATATTTTTAAAACACCTTAAACAAAGTCTCTGTGTCTCGTGAGCAGTGACAAAGCTAATGACATTTTAAATGCTTGCTGGAATTAAGAGCTAGTCAGTATTTTATTAAAACCTATCAGTTTTAGACAGCTAATTCAGGTGCATATGTCAATTGGTAATCTCTAGTAATCTTTGGGAACACTGAGAAATCATACATGGAGCCTTAAACCATGACTGGTTTCCTAACCACATGCTATTATGGACAGTTTTCTGAAGCATGTCACAAACATGAGCTTAGATTTCTGTGCTGTGATTAAATCTGATTGAATTAAATTGAGTTAAACTGTGGTTTACTTCAAAATAATCAAGCAAATTCTTCAATGATAGCATTATTTGTCCAGAAAGGCTGTGAATTTAGACTACAGGAAGGACTATAATTTAGAAATGCTATATATTTTTTCTATATAGCTTGCAACTCTCAAAAGGATCATTATTGATCAAAGTTATGTTTTGCCATACATTTCAGGAGGTCTATGTTATGGCAATATTTATAGAGGAGTGAATGCACAAAAATAAACCAACACGTCTTGTCTTTTGACAGTGTGTTTTTTCAAGCCAAAGAAGTGAAAGAAAACAGAGATTAGGTACATTTCCAGACACTTAAGCAGTTGAGAGTCTGTTCTGTTGCCAAAGCACAGGCATGCTGCTTTGTACTGAGAAGTTTTAAAACATAATTTACCATTGTTGGTAGAATAGCAAAATTATTAATCTGTGTTAGATGGTTTTGGTACAGGCTTATTCTGTACCAAATGCAAATTTGGTAAGTGTCCCTGTCTTAACCTGCTTGGTTTGAAAGGACGGAGGAGTAGACATGTCAGAGGTAGAAAGTTCTAGCTACACCAAGGGTGGAGCAACTTTCAAGGAAAAGGCTGAAGGGGTGGAAAGACACGGAGAGCCTGTGGATGCTCACAAAGAGAAGGGATTTGCATGTTTACTGCCTGAAATTGCTGTTAATCTCCAAGTAACTCGTGGTTACTATGCAGGGTATCTTCCCAGGAAAGTTTGGTTTTTTCCTTTCCTGTCTAGCATTTAGTAGGCAGCACCGTGACCTGACTTTTCACCAGAGGGTTATCAGGAACTCTGCAGATCATCCAGCCCCTTGTTTGCTGTCCTGCTTGTGATCTACATCCAGCAGCAGCCCTCTGAGCAATGAGTGGGGAGCAAGTGGGCTTTTCTGGCACGTGGCAATATCAGCAGGTCTGACTTCATAATGAATGAAGGTCATTCTTTATACGAATTCTCTTGGCTCCCTAGCAGTTTAGCCAATCAATCTGTAAGGAGCTTCTGCAAATGTCACCTTGCAAACTGACTACACACTTTGGCAGGAAATTAGAAGGAGCAAAAACAATTCGAGAATGAGGTTGAGAGGTGGTTATTAATTTTTCGTCTCTGTCTTCACTGAAAGGGGAAACAATCATATCTCTTTCAACACAGCAGAAAAGGAGAAATCATGACACGTTTTAAAAATGCAATATATTTGATGCAGCAATCTTGGTACACAGTGTTGTGAAGTGCCTCAGGGCTGCCACACAGTTCCCTGCCTTCTTTCTTGTGTAGCTGTTATTTCAAATCAGTCTTGTGGGATATGTCCCTTCCCCTACTGCATTTTTGAAGAAGACAGATTCACAACTAGCTGGTATTCTCTACTGACTATTTCTGTATTAGTAGAAAGGCCAGTGTTTTAACTTGGAAACACAAACCTGGATGGCTGGTGCATTTCTCCACATAGCACGTGTATGGGATTTGCCTAGTGTGGACAATCGCCACTTGAAGGTGAGTTTTAGGCTGAGAACCGGTGCAAATTAGAGACATGAGTATGGGGCAAGGATACAGGACCTCAAGGTGAGTGGTAGGGAGAAGCCCTTCAATAGTGTTGTGGAATGGCAAGACAACGCTGTTCCTCTTGATTTTTAGTTTCTGTTATCACTGCATGATACAACAGCAAGGATGTTCGTTTACCTGTGCCCCTGTCAGTGTGGGAACAGAAGAGATTTGAGGAAGAAACACTATTCCAGGAGAAGTGTGGGAAGGGAATGAATATAGCTGTTTGTTATGCTGGTTTTCCATGTTGTCTCTTTTGCTGTGTTTTTGCTGTCCAAAGGTTCTGAATACATGCAGTCAGTGTGAAATGCCATAACCTGGATACTGATATCTCCTCTGATCCAATTTACAGTGAGAAGATCACTGTCCACATTTTACTACTGACTTCCTAATAAGTTGAAAAACTAATCAGGAAAAAAACCATCAATTTTTAACTTATTTTAATTTATTATTCTTAACTTTGCCACTGCACTTAGACGTCTTCCCTTAATTCAACTAAGGAAAAGAATTCCCAATGCAGTGCCTGCTTGTAATTTTAAGACTTGAGTAATTTATTGTTTGTATATATTATTTATGTAGAAATAGAATCATGGAATGGTTTGGGTTGGAAGGGACCTTAAAGATCATCTAGTTCCAACCCCCCCTGCCATGGTCTGGGACACCCTCCACTAGACCAGGTTGCTCAAAGCCTCATCCAGCCTGGCCTTGAACACTGCCAGGGATAGGGCATCCACAGCTTCTCTGGGCAACCTGTTCCAGTGCCTCACCACCCTCTCCGGGAAGAATTTCTTCCTGATGTCCAATCTAAATCTCCCCGCTTTCAATTTAAACCCATTGCCCCTTGTCCTGTCACTACAGGCCCTTGTAAGAAGTACCCCCCAGCTTCCTTGTAGGCCCCTTCAGGTACTGGAAGGTGCTATAAGGTCTCCCCAGAGCCTTCTCTTCTCCAGGCTGAACAAGCCCAACTCTCTCAGCTTGTCCCCATAGGAGAGGTGCTCCAGCCCTCTGAGCATCTCCGTGGCCCTCCTCTGGACTCACTGCAACCAGTCAATATCCTTCTTTTGTTGAGGGCTTGTGCTGGGTTCAGTCAGGAAAGGGTTAACTCCCTTTACTCTGGTTGCCAAGAAACTATGTTGCTGGACAGTAAGTGAAAACATTGATAAGGCCTCAGCTGGTGCTGGGGATGGCTTGTACTGAACTCAAGGTCTTTTGTCTGCTTTGGATACTGTAGCTGACCCAGACTAACCAAGGAAGTATTTCATCCCATAGTACGTCATGTTCCGGTCTCTTTGGGTGGGGAAGAGGGTCCGGTAGCCATTACTCTTCCCTTCTCTCTCTCTCCCTTACTCCCTTGCTCATCTCTCCGGGCAACTTGCTAACCCTCCTGCGTTAGCTGCTTTGCCAGCTCCTGTGCTGGCTCCTTCGTGTGGGAGCTGGTGGATTGTTTTGACTTTTCTGGCCGTGTTATCGGTGATAAGGTTTGCTCGGAATCTGCTGCGTAGGCTCCCGGGCTCCGGCCTTCAGGCCGCGGCTCTCGGGCTGCGATCGCTCTCGGGCTGTGGTTCTCGGGCTTTCTGGGTCTGATTTTCATCCCTCAACATCTGGGTGTGCATTGGTCAGTGGATGGTGGGAAATTGTATCATATTGTATATATTATACTATATGTTTCATTTTCTACTATTTTAAGTATTTATTATTAGTAGTACCTGTATGTATTGATTTAGATTTAATTAGTAAATAGTTCTTATCTCAATTTTACGAGCTTCCTTATTTCTTTTTCCTCCGATTCTTCCCCTCCACTGGAGGAGGGGAGGGGGATTTGTGAGAGCGGCTTCGTGGTATTTTGCTAGCCGGAGTTAAACCACGACAGGGCTCCAGAGCTGGACGCAGTACTGCAGGTGGGATATCACAAGAGCAGAGCAGAGGGGGAGAAACACTGTCCTCAACCTGCTGGCCGTGATTCTCCTGATACAGCTCAGGATACAGTTGGCTTTCTGGGCTGCCAGCGCACGCTGCCAGCTCATGTCGAGTTTTTCATCCAACATAACCCCTAAATCCTTCTCCTCAGGGCTGTTCTCGATCCATTCTCCACCCAGCCTGTACTTGTGCTTGGGATTGCCCTGACCCATGTGCAGGACTTTGCACTTGGCCTTGTTGAACTCCATGAGGTTGGCAGAGGCCCACCTCTCCAGCCTGTCCAGGTCCCTCTGGATGGCATCCCTTCCCTCCAGCCTGTCAACTGCACCACGCAGCTTGGTGTCATCAGCAAACTTGCTGAGGGTGCACTCGATCCCATCATCCATGTCACTGACAAAGATGTTAAATGGTACCGGTCCCAACACCAACCCCTGAAAAATGCCGGTCGTCACTGCATATCAATAGTTATGATGCCTTTAAATTGCACCCCTCTCTTAAAGCACAGAGCACTAGGAAGACCTGGGGTAGCTGAGAAAAATTTTTGGCTGAGCTCAGTTTCATTTGAAGTTCATACAGAAGCTCATTAATATGTATGCCTATATACATACGTACGTGTAGTTGCATGCACACAAAAGCTGCTGGCCTACAGTTTTCCTATAAAACCCTAGTCCACAGAGCTCTCTGTGTGAAAATATATTGTCCAGCCTCAAATACAGGATGTTCAGAAATCCTGAATGCCCCAGAGGTGAGATGGACTTCTGACTCCATTTTTTTTCTGTCTGTTTCTAAAGCCCTGAGGTTTTTCCCTCCTGGCAATAGTACATCTTTTGGAGTGCTGTTTTAGAGTGTGCTTGAGTTCCTGGGAGGAGTTGCTTTCTGCAGGTTTGGAAAAGGCTTATGGATTGGTTATGGACAGTAGCATATTATTGGCCTCTCTTTAGTTTTATGCTGATTTTTTCCGCTGACCTTGCCTTCAATGGAAAGTCACCCATCTCCCCTCTTCCTAAGTGCCGATGGTAAGTTCAGAGCTCTACCATCACAGTATTCTGTATAGCAGTTATGAATACATTATGCCTGAGACAGTCATAGGAAATTGTGCCTGGGGTTTAACTTCTGAGATTAATAGCTTTACAGGGAGCCATTTTACTTCTTGGTTTCTAGTTTCTTCTTAACCTCCAGCACTTTTCTTCTTACCTTCTTAACTCAATATTTTTGTCATCAGTTTTTTCCTTCTTTTTGCCCCTCCCTAATATGATGATAGATAGACTGACTCAAGGAAGCTTTCAAATTGTATTTTCTTCTTATTCTGCTGAATGACTCACTTACCAGTCTTTTATCACTCTAATGTAAGTGTGTAATGAGCCAAGTGACTTCGATGGGGAATTAGAAGAGGGTCACTTGCCATTTATTTTTGGGTTTAGGCTTTGATGGAGCAGTTCATTAGAGCTACCGTGAGTCCTGACAACAGATTTATGGGAAGGAGCTTATTTTATGCTCTTATCTTATGTCATACTATGGTCCCTGGTCATGATTGGATATCACTTATTATGGTCATTTCTATCTTGTTTCAGATTTGGTTTTTCTGCCATGTGGTATTTCTTACTGTTTACTCTTCAAATTTTGTTCCTGATATTTGAGCATTAGTGGATTTGTTAGATTGCAGGCTTGGTCTCTGGCATATTGAATTGATTTTTCTGTGGCTTGAGTTATTCTTTGTGACAGATCTCTTCACTGTAAGCTGTTTTTCTCTTCCTGAAAGCTAGATAGAATTCTTCTTCACACACACAAATGCATACATACATACATATATGTACTTTTTGCTGGATATATAATTTCTTTTTTTCTTTCTTCCAAAAAGACTAAATTATCTCCAGAAAATTCAGAAAAGCTGCTTGAAACCCTTTATATATGTTAGATTTTCTTTATGTGTAAATTTTCATTTATGACCCTTTAGGGTACTTTAGAAATTGAATGGTGGAATATATACTAAATAACAAAGCCCTTATAGCCAAAGTTCCCATTCTTTCTTGTGGTAGGTTATTTATATAATTAATACATAAGTAAATTTAAAAGAAAAAAAAAAGTATGTGTTAATCATTACACTGTAAGATGAAACCATACAGTGTGTAAAAGCAATTTTAGCTGTGTTTTAAAGTGTGTGTAATGTAAATAAAGACATATATGTTCATTTCATTTACATAATTGTTCCTCAGTGGGGGAAATATTATCCATCCCATACTAAAACTATCCTCAATGGAAACATTAGAAGCATGGAGGGTTGTTTTTTGCTTAGTAGAGGTTAGATATCTGAATTTACAAAGTTAATGGGAGCTAAGAGTCTTAAGCATCTGGGAAGATGACAGCACTCAGATCTATATGGCCAATTAAAGATTTAAGTTTCTAAGTTTAGGTGCAGAAGTAATAACATTTAAGGCATTTTTACAACTTTACGGGTATTTAATCCCTTTAACAGAATGTTCAGAACTCTATGGTCAATTAAGCTCCAAGGATGATTTATCCATTTGAATTTTAAGCACTATATATTAATTTGTGATTTCTTGGTTACTTGTCCAGGTTTTCTTTTTACCATGAAAAAAAGTACCTGCTTAAAAGCAAATGGGGTTTCTTGTAGCAAAGCTATTCCCTGTGAATTTGACCATCATAACTTACCATCCAACAACATCTTCAGATGCGTCACCAGATGAAAGCTGCTGTAGTATGTTAGAAAAAAAACAAAGGGCAACTGTAGCCCCTAGTCTCAAAGATCACATAGGTGAGTTTTACAACTTGAAGCAGTATTTTGCTTTCCTCTCCCCCTGCATGTCTCCTCCAGTGAAGATATGTGGTGTGCAGAGAGCATGTGTAGTGTGGTCCTGGAAAGCTTCCTGCTCACTTCACCTGGGTCCTTCACACAGCTCTTCACGGTCTAAGGGCCTGCCCACAGGCTGTTCATTTGAACCATTTGCATTGGCCCTGTCTGGAGTGATCTCACAGGTGTCCCTCCTGACTCCTGTCCCCCACAACACACATTCAGGCAGGGGGACAAAAGGATGAGGTCAGTTAATTGGCATGACCAACTCAAACAAGGGCTGGTGCAAACTGTCTCATCTCTTCCTGCTTTTGGGCTGCAGGAGATGAGTTTGCTGCTAATGATGTGGCTATATATAGTTTGTGGCATTTAAAATGTCAGTGAAATACCTTTAAAAAATCATTTTTTTCAGGCAGAAGTTGTGCTTGTTAGGGGAGCAGTACATTTTATTTTTCTTTCTAATTTCAAATTTCTGCAAGTTACCAGTTTACGGAGAACAAGGGATGGGGAAGTTAGTTCAACGTGTTTTTAAAATCTACATTTAATTCAAGTTTCTGAATTAATGTGTCGTGTAAACTACATTTTAGGAGTTTACTGAGTTTTCAATGTGTTTTTTCCTTTGATGAATATCATTGTTTAACCCCCTCTCTGTTTTGTTACTAAAACCAGTAGGGTTAGGACCATGTTTTGAAGAGACTTAATGAGACGGTTGAAGATTTTTCGTAGGAAGAAGTATAATTGCAGACACTGCACTGAAATAAATGTAGAAATGTGGTAAAAATTACTACCCACCTACAGTTCTCTGGTGAACAGGGCCTACACGATTACAACTGAGCATCTCAAAATAAGATTGTGGGGGTTTGAGGTGTATGTGTGCCTTCATTTTGTAACTTCTCTCTTTAAAAAAAGCTATTGCAAAACTTCATGCTTTTAAGAGTGGTTTATTTGACGCTCCCAAGACGATATGTGGAAAACTTCACAACTTCTATTCAAATTATATGTCATCTGCAGTTTGTGAGGTTGATGTTTGCTGGCGGCTCACCACAATGGTGCTACTGTGCTCTGTCAATGAGTAATTGTGCCATTATAAGGCAAAATCCAGAATATCTTCCTGAATTTCACAGCCTACTTAACAGCAAAAATCATTTGAATGGCTGTAATTATCAGACGAATTATTCACTCCTGTAGATGCTGGGAAGAGAGAACCCGTGTGCTCACTGCTGGACTGACTCTGTGTTTCAGAGCGGCAGCTTGATTGCACTTCCCTTCTCAAGGGCCATCGTCAGCCTGTCTGTATTGATTTGCATTAAAGATGCATTGTGCTTACCAGAGATTCCCAGCATGATCTGTGAACATGTCATAGCTTCTAATCAATCCTATTCTTGTCCTTCTACTGCACTACAATTTCTGGGCAGCTTAACACCTCCATAAAAATCTTTTCTCTTATTATTCTTTTTAAGGAACTGAGCTGATTGCCTGAACTATCTTGCCTGATAATTAGCTGTTACCTGTTAAGTCTGTTGTGACATACAGTAAGTCTTCGGATAACTGGCAAAGAAGGCTAGTTATACAACTACACCATTCATGGGATGTAAAGACAGGGCAAGACATCTGCTGTGTAGAGAGAGAGAACTGGTAAATTTGTAAGTCTTCGGTATGGGGTTAGTAGCAGAATCAGAGGCAAGGAGGTATCAAATGGTGTAAGTGACATCCTCAGCTTCAAATTGAGGTAGTAGTGCAGCTTGGAATTGAGACATTGCCTTTTTGTACTTTGATTCAAAAAAAAAAAAAGGTAGCTTGGAAATTCCTTAGGTAGCGTAGACTTCATGCTACCCAGAATTCACAATATGAACTGTAGTGCACCAGACTCGTGTATCGTGGCTTCTTTGGTGTTATCTGCAACCTGTTGTGGTTTTTTTTTTTTTATATATATATGTATACACACACACACACAAATAGGTAAGATTATCTCTTCATATTCCTTGGCCTTAGTGTTTATAGTGCTTCATGTTTATTTAGTCTGAATATACTTTTATGTATTTTTATTCTGACTTTAGAAAGAAACTGCCTCTATTTTAGTGTAATACATCTTTCTGAAGTCCTAATATTGCATCTCTGTTTTCCACATTTCTTCTTTTACTTCTTTTCTCTGCCTGATAGACTGTCACTAAATGCAGAAGTGCTTTTAAATGCGTAATTGGTATGCACATTACGGTGGGGGCTTTGATGTGTAATTAGAAAGACACCAGAAAATGGTTTCTCAAATAGTTAAATCTATAAATTGATGGGCGTAACGAAGGAAAGGGAGGAGCTTGAACTGGAGCATGTCACTAATTGTTCCCCACAAGGTTTGTAGTTTCTTCAAACAAGTGACTCCCTCAAGCTCTTTCTCTTGTGTGTACAGAATGTGAGTAGTTTTATTAGAATAAATTTAAGGTGCTTTTCTATCTTATACCGGCCTGATATATATCCCCCTGCCCCCAGACTTCAGCAATTTGGTATATCTTGAATTAGAGTAACCTCTGATTTGAAGATTATAAAATCAATCTCAAATGACAAATTCTGCAAATTTTACACAAACTTTTTAAGACATTTTCTGTGTCATTTTCAACGTGCATGGTACTTGGATATATTCCTACACCAAAATTTAAAGTTCCTGTTTGCAAATTTACCACCTTGGACATCTGCATTAGGACACAGACAGCTACAATCCAGAAATTATGAAGTGCATTAAATGTTTCAGGTGTTACAGAATGTAATGCTGATTTTGGGTGGAAAAGTTTCATTTATCTTTTGTAAAATAAGCCAAATTATATTAAATCTAAAAGATTTTATTATGTTCTAAATTTTCCCTTAATCGTCCTATTCACAGTAACATAAGAACTCAGTTTTTCGAAAGGAACCACTATTAAGTTAGTTTCCTTTTTTGCTTTCTGGGATGGAGATTTTATTATATTTACAACCTAGTCTTGTAGGCAAATACAAACTCATTCTGAACTGAAAAATATCCATGTACTACATGAATGCAGTCAAACACAAACTAAGTAAACTTGATTTTTAATAAAAGTCCTGGAGAAGGCCTGACAGACAATTTTTTGCCTTTTTTTTTTTTTTTATCTCAGAGCATGAGCTAAGCAGCTGACTGTCATGGTTTAACCCCAGCCAGCAATTAAGCTCCACACAGCCACTTGCTCATTCCCCCCATCCCCCAGCGGGATGGGGAAAAAGAACTGGAAGAGTAAAAGTGAAAAAACACATGGGTTGAGATAAAGACAGTTTAATAAGTAAACAAAAGCCACGCAAGCAAAGTAAAATGAGGAGTTCATTCACCACTTCCCATCAGCAGGCAGGTGTTCAGCCATCTCGAGAAAAGCAGGGCTCCAGCACATGTAATGGTTATTTGGGAAGACACACCATCACTCCCAATGTGCCTCCTTCCTTCTTCCCCCAGCTTTATATGCCGAGCGTGACGTCATATAGTGTGGAATATCTGTTTGTTCAGTTGGGGTCAGCTGTCCTGGCTATGTCCGCTCCCGAATTCTTGTGGACCCCCAGCCTACTCACTGGCAGGGTGGTGTGAGGAGCAGAAGAGGCCTTGGCTCTGTGCAGCACTGCTCAGCAGTAACAAAAACAGCCCTGTGTTATCAACACTGCACAAATCCAAAACACAGCCCTATACCGGGTACTATGAAGAAAATTAACCCTATCCCAAAAAAAACCAACACACTGCCTTACATCATCCACTGTAAATATAGACTAGCTTTGTACTTTATACATTTAGAGAATTGACAAAACCAAATAAAAATACTGAAAATAAAAAGCTCTGTATCCCCATGTGATGAGACTTAAACAAAAAAAAGCCTTTAACTTCATTGGGTGTAATACATATAATGAAAACGCTCAAGTGGGTTTCTAGCAGAGGCAAATAACTGGAGACATTGTTTATAAAATTCACATACTGAATAATGATAAGCCTCCCCCACACCAGTGAACCATGAATATAAATTTAATACGCTTACTTGTACCGTTCAGCTCACTCAGTACAGTCATAATATTGACTGGAGCTTACAGATTCGTTCTGGGTTTCATATCTATCCATTTTTGTGTTGCCATTTGGATTTAAAAATGTCATAGCCAGAAGATATGAATAAGTCTTATTGAGGGAAAAAAATTATGCAACTTCATCTAAGTTTTGCTGTATCTTGGAGAAATTGTCAGTTGTGCAGTCTTCTTTCCGCAATTAAAAGCCTGATCCGAAGTCCCCTCCTTCCTTTGATTCCAAACTAGTTGTTTGAATAAACAAATGAAACTTTGATCTCAGTGAAGTTCAGTAGCAGAATTCCCACAAGATGTCTCTTTTCCAGGTGATATTTTTTCAAAGCTAGTCGTTTCTGACTTGACTTTTTCTTTATATGCACAACTGGACTAATTTAGTAGAACCAGTGTTGTAAAAAAAAAAAGTGTTCGATTTCTGAAGTTTCTGTCTGTGCAAGGGATGTGTGCGTGGGAGCAGAGGCAGTACTGTAGAGGAATGAATAGAGTTGCGTTAATGGGAGGAGGGGTGAGCGTATTTGTGCATATTGTTTCCATGATTTGCAGTGTAATATTATTATCACAAGATAATAGTAGTATTTAATAATAAATAAGAGAGGTCTGATTGTGGCTGCAACAAACCTATTTCAGATAATATAAGAAGTGATTGAGAAGGTCCTCTAGTCCAGTACACTTTGTTGAAGACTGATGGAGAATGCTCAAGGAAGAATAGAAAAACATTGCAGTCCCTCCATAAACTGTCACATCTTCAGCAGTGAAAGTTTTAATGACTTCTTAGATTAAGATAATGCCTTTATGTTTAATGATCCTGGATTAATAGATTTTCCTTTATGCTTTTTGAAGCCTTCTAAGACTTTTGACATTCATGAAGATCTGGCACAAACACACACACACACACACACACACACCCCCACACACACCCTTCCTTTGTCCTTTCGTAGTTAGATTTGTTCTTTCCAATGTACTTTACTTCACATTTATCAACATTGTATGTCATCTCCTGTTGTATCACGGTCGCTCAGTACCATGAGATCCATCTGAATTCTTTGTCATCTGTTTTGATGTTTACTCCTTTGAATTATTTAGAACAATGAGCAAACTTTGTCACTCATCAACTTTTCTAGATCATGCATGAATATGTCAAACAGCACAGATTCCAGTAGATTAGTACAGATACCAGGATATTAGTAATATCCTGCTAATATGAAACTGTTCCTTTCTTCTTATCATTTTTGTCCTTTAACACTGTTTATCTAAGAAGGGACTTTACATGCCTTGACATACTCTGCTATTTGTGACTTTAATCTATAACAGGCATGTTGTTTCCTCCCACAATTCTGTATTTAGCAGCACAGTTGATAATTCTATTTAACCTCTATGAGTTTCCTGGAGGCTGTAGATGTTTGTCTGTGAATAGTGCACGTATTTTCACCACAAGTCTTGGACAGAAAGAAGGAAACCTTAACCATAAATCTCGAACACTCAATAATCAGTCTCTCCCAGAGATGGAGTTGTCAAACACATTTTTGGAAATGCTGCTAGAGATTCTTAATTAATTGCAATTTTCCATTTTATAAATCCAGAAATTTGCCTGGAATACAAATTCTGCAATAGAGCACTTTCTGTACATACATAAATATCCTCAGACTCCTAAATTTTTTGTTAAATGGAGTATCCTAAAGTAAAAGTGATGTAAATAAGAAGTAATGTGCATTCCAATTGTGCAAACGCTCTGAATTCATACAATATTAATGAAGGTTTTGATTAATACTTCCACATAAAACTAAAGGAGACAGGGCTTTTTCTAGTAGCTCCTCTACCCCTGCTTCTGCATTTTAATGAAAGCTTTGTTAATATTTAAAATGCATTTAAAGCCCCAAGTGTACAGGAAAGCTGTGTAGTTAAAAAAAAGATATAGACATTTTATTAGGCAGAGCTATTTGAACAAAGGATAAATGTCAGACTGGTAATGCCAATGATAAACCCTGCAACTTGAAACATAATTGAAGATTTTAAAATACATTTTGCAGTTTCATCCTATACTACAAAGAAAAAAGTCATCAACCAAATACTTTGCTCATACTTAGACACTGCAGACAAATTGCTGCTGATTTATTCACAAATACTTTATTTAATAGTATATCTTTTGTTAAATATTGTAACACCAAACTTGTGGGTTACTGCTGTGCCACAAGACTTTAATAAATCAAGTAATGTGTTCGTGTTAACTGAATGAAGTATTTTAATAAGCAAGCCTGATTCATGTAGACATTTCCATTCATCTGTCTTGAATATTGTGCTGTATAAGAAGGAACTGTGCCCAATATAGTTTTGATCGCGATTTTTCTAGTAGATTAATTCATAGGAAAAAAAGAATAGTCATTTCACATTTGACGCTTAGTGTGAAAAGTCCCTAGAAAAAAAAAAGCCAGTTAAAAGATAAATAAAAAATTTGTTACTGCTCAGTGTGTTCCAGTCACCAAGTGCTCCCTTTACTCCTATTTAAAGGAGATGTGTCTACCTTTAACAGCCAGTAAGCCAAACCCTTCTTTCAGTAAGGTTGTACAAAGCTTTAAAGTAACGTACATCATGTTGTAGTCTGATGGTGAACTGCAGTCTACTTAGCAAACATTGCACGGATATATGATGACTTGATACATATAAGCCAAAGGTCTGTCTTTAAAGTTTGTGTAGTTACAATTACCTTTGCCTTATAAAAACTGGTGAAATTAGTTGGCCTTGCAAGGTCCCTTCCACTTTCTTCTTCACTATTTCTTCTTTACCTCCCTCAAAGCTTAGGCAGGGAATAATCTTTATCTCTTTCTTTTTCTTCTGGTTACTGAAAACCTGGCCTCTTCCTTTTCCCTATTTCCTGGATGTGAGTTCCACCTATTTGACATGGGTAGAAGAAAGGTAGGAGAAATTTGTCTCTGTGGATACCATATTGCCAAGTTCACTTGACCTACGCACTGTGTCTTGCTTGTTCCGTGCTTTTTCTAGATAAAATTAGGAATACTAATCTGTGGAGACTACTGGATATTTTCGGGGGCGGTTTGCAGGTCAAAAAGCTGCATGTTTTGTCCTCTGGAGCTAAAGTGATTGAATTGTTTTACCCAGTGAAGGACTGATCTAATGAGGTGTTCATTTCTGTTGATATTGCCTGTTTGTGGAACTTATGTAAAAATCAGGTCTACATTGTGGAAATTTGAGTATCTGGAAAAGTACATATTCTAAATCTGTGGCCATGTTTGTAAGCACAGGTCTTTTGACTTTCTCATGATCATCAACTGTGTATTAATATATCTGTATGTGTATGTGCATGGACATGTGTGTTCATGTAAACTTTCGTTAAGTGCTTTTGAAATTTTGAGCTTTTTTTAAATTTTGCCTCAAATTATTAGTTTTAAGAATGTAATGTAACATATCAGAAATGCTAAAGTATGATGAGAAGTAGGAGTGTAACATTGTAATCCCTTTCACATATCCTCATTAATTTGTTTATCTTCACTTATTCCAGTGGTTGAAAACAATGAAACTACTCACATAGGTAATGAATGTAATATTTGGTGTCAGGCTTTTAGCACCACGTCCATGAACGACTGAAGTCAAATGCTTTAAGCACAACCTTAAAAACTTGATATTGCTGCGAGACGGAATATAGTTATCAACTATACTTGCTTTGCTTTTTCAAAGGTCTTCATCCCTCTGTACCTGATAATTTGCAAAATATGATTTTCCATCACTTCTTAATAAGACTTCATTTCTTACCATATGGTTTTATCTTCACTTATTCTACCTCAATACTTCACATCAGTGTGTTCACCTGTGTGCACAAACACACCTTTGTGGTCAGCAATCGTCCTCCTAGTAATAATAGAATGTAATTTTGACAACTGATAATCACTTGTGAACTGCGTGAGAAGAATAATTACTGTGCAATATTTTTTTTACTAGTAAAATATTCAGAAGATAATGTACATACTATGCTGATTTGTACAGTTTGTGTACAGCAAAGCTGTAGTAAGGCTAAGGTAGGTGAGTGCACCAGCTAGACAACAAATAGTCGAAGTCCACCAGATGCACGCTTCACTGCTACTACACCCAAAAGAAGGATTGCTGGCAGCCGTGTAGCAGTGACTAGAGTCTGAAGAAGAGGGGTAGGAATGCAGTAGGTGCAACTATAGCTCTGTCCACAAGTCTTGAACTGACATCCAAAAATAGGTAATCTGTAAACTGAAAAACACCAGGTGACTGGCATATCCTCTAGAACAGGATTAGGGAAGATCCTTCCTGGCAAGAGAGGGATATTACACCTCAACATGGGAGAAATGTGGCATTCCTAGCTTTACAATGCTGCAGCTGAGCGTGCCTGCTAGCTCTTCAGGTTATTGTGGAGTGTGAAACAGCGGGGTGGTCCCGTGCATTTGCAGCATTTTTAATGGTTCTTATGGGCTGCTGGCGTGGCAGAGTAGAGAAGCTTGCCCTGCCTGTTGCAGCAGTTGCTGTGATTTCTTCCTTGTCCTAAGGCATCCTGATGTTGTGCAGGCAAATTCATTATGATGTCTTGAGATCAAACTGGTATCTACATTTCCTTTTCTAAAAGGCTGGTTTGTTGTTGGGGGTTTTTTTTTTTCTTTTTCCCCTGTATATCTGATTCTTTTCTTGCTTTCCTATTATGCTATCTTTTCGCATCTTGGCTGTAGTCTGAATTACTTTGTGTTTCATTTTGAGTCATCTTTTTTTGTCAAGAAAACTTTCCGCACTACATGGCATTTATGGTTAATCATCAAATCACAGTGTTTCTTTCTCCATTAAAGTTGAAAGTGGTGGATTTATAGCCTCTTTTTGGGTTGCTGTTAAATATCTTATGTTGCCTGTTTACTGTAAAAGCACTTTTATTTGTCTGACTGTAGATGAAGAACTGCATATATTTTCCTTAAATAGTTTTGGATGAAAATGCTTCATTGTGAGAGAACTGCAATTATGTAAACTTGTCTTAGGTTTATTGGTACTGTAAATGTAAAATCTGTCCTTTTACAGTACTTAAAGTATTTTCTGCCAGAGACTTCATGAAGTTTTACACTGATTAAAGAAGAGGCAGCCTATATCCAAGAAATACATGTAAACACTTTCCTTGTGTGCTGGGATTTTGTTAAGAGACAGAATGTCAACATGAGCTTTTCTTTCAGCCTACAGTTAAATCCCGGCTCAGACCCTGCTGCAGAAATTACAACCATTTGATGGGTTACTAGAAGCCTGTGCAAAAGAGGGTGATGTTCTCCACCCACTTGAAATAGGAAAAAAAAAAAATCTTTTTTCATCAGAAATGACTGCCTTATCTTTTCATGGACAACCAGTTTCAGGGAGAGTGTTAGACACAGAAGCTGTCTCCTCATTTGAGTCAGCCTGATGCACAGATGTACTGTGAGACGGGCTTACGCCCAGCTATATCAAAGTTCTGGAGATGAGATTTTCACTCCTATCTGTAACCCCCTTGTTGTGCTTAGGTCATTATCCAACATCTTGTCAGAAACATAGTCTCCCTCCCACTTGCAAAATAGAAAAAAGACATGTTGTTACACTGAAGCAATCCACGTTCAAATACAAGTTGCAAACATCAGAAGAAAAGGAACTCAGCGCAGTAAGAGCCAATCTAAGTGCGCAGCACTGGATGGAAATTTAGTGCTGGTAATTATACTTTTAACTCTCTTCAAACAGCATTTGAAGGCCAACCTTTCATTTTGTGATGCAGTTTGGGTTTTCTTCATGTGTCCCCTGCTCAAGTGCAGAACTGACTGGCATTATTCAGACTGGGAGAGCTGCATGCCTCTTAGCTTGATCTGAAATGCCTTCCGGAAGAAATGCAAGCAAAATGCAAACAGCTAGGCCAATGACCAGGTTACCTGTCATCACTGTTTTAGAGTTATAGGCCTGTTTGATTAGATCATTAATTTGGAAATACCAGGTTGTCTGGTTCTGGCTGAAATTAACAGGTTCAATTTTCCGAGGACGAGGCTATGTTAAAACACCTCGGGAGAAAAGACAGAAGTAGAAGGAAAGGTCAGTGTTTACTTAAGAAAAAAGATAAATCAATAGAGTGAACTGAAAAATCTTGCACTCCAAAGAAATTTGGACAAACTGAGTTTGAGAGGAGGGAGACAAGAGGATTGCAGTGCTGACATCCAGTCATATATATATGGTACATGATATCGACATAGGGCTGCTCTTGGAAATCAGATTAAAGGTGGCACTAACTGCATTTTGCTATCTACAATGAAATTGGGCAAGATTTGACTTGGTGTTATTTTTTGGAAAAAGAGAGAGATATCTATGTAAAAGTATTGATGCTTACACCTGTTAGCCACTTCCATACCTATCTACCAAAAATAGGTGTGAGTCACTTTATAAGAAAGGTATCTAGCAGAAGTATAAATCTCAGCACTGTCAAATAAATTGCATGCATATTCCTTTTGTTTTAATCTGTTTGTGTGTGTCATGATTTTGTGCTCCACTTCCTTATGTCATGATCAAATAGCTTTATGCTGGTGAAATGAGTGATATAAACCAAGGAATTTTTCCTTCATTATTTTTCTTCTAAGTAACTTACACTTATCATAGAATGGGAAAACTGAATGGCCTGTTAACTTGACAGGGCAAGCAAGGTATATTTTTTTTATCATTCACTGGGAAGTTTAGTAAGATAGAGATTTTATAAAGTATATCTTTTTCCCACAATTTTTTTTTTAATTATCTTCTTAGAAACATTGAGGTTTTTTATTTCCCAGTCAGTTGATATGTTCCCTTGATACTCAAGTTTCAGTATGTATTTTGGAATTATCAAAGGCACCTTTATCTGCGTTATGTGAAACTTCTCTCTTGGAAAATGTGAATGTTGCTATGGTGTATTTTCTAGCTCTTTCTCCTAACAAAAAAAAAAAAAAAAAAAAGTGTCTTGGCTCTTAAAAATATTCTGATATGATAGCAGGTACAGAGATCTGACAACTTGCAAATTGTAAGTGTGACTGCAAAATATATGTTGTGTGGACCCATGGCCTACATATACACAAGAGAAGACCACAGATTTTGCATGTGTTTCCTGCTAAGAAAACATTATAGTAAGACTTTAAAGAAATAAAAATGCACTTAATGAACAGTAAATTAAGAAAAAAAAACCCCTTATTTAATAATTTTCAGAATTCTGGTTTTATACCCTTATAATATTTTTGCACAGGCGTGGCTCATGGAGGTTTTAGCTACATCCTTATTGATAAGATACGTCCCTAATTTCTTTAAAAGCTATTAACATTTTCCCATTCAAAGAGAACCTGGCTCATAAATTCCCATTCCAAATTCTGCAGCACTGTGACTCCATATGTAAAAGGAGTCTACTGAACAGGTATGTGGTAAATGGGAGAAAATAAGTGCTACTTATTTATTTGTGAAGGGAAGGCTGAAAAGGGAAGAAAAATTTTCATGGGCAACTCACCTTTATCGTGGGGTAGGCAATTGATGTTGGATTATATGCTTCATGTTTTACAGCTTTTCAAGGCACAAGGCTGTTCAAGGGCGATTTAAGTTTCAAGTATAGATGTTTATAAGTAAATACGTACAGGGCCCGATTCAGGTCAGTAGTTAAGGCCAAGCTTAAATTCATCAGTACTAAAAGTAATAGTAGAGCAATGAAGTATGTATGCAGTTATTTAGAATGTGTTCAATTTCCAACAGGACTAATGAGGCTTATGTGGTATGTAGTCTCCTGCATAACCCTGGTTTCCTAAATAGTGTTGGCATGATGCAATTTGACCGTTCTACATCCAGTGCCAGCTAATGAACTCCTTTGTTTTCAATTATGGCAACTGACTTTTATGAATCCAGATAAATGTTACTACTGCTGTGATTCCTAGGTTACCATTTTCTAATTGTCCCAGTCTAAAAAGTGCTAGAGTTTTTTGGCACTTTATTATTTTTAAGTACAGACTAAAATTCCAGTGACATCCATTGGTATTTTGGTAGACAGATGCCAAGCCTCACCATGTGTTTTTATTATTTTCTTGAATAATATCCACTGCTTTCTGCAGGGAAAGAGAGATTGTGTCTAGTAGACAGCAGGAAATAAGAAAGGAAAAAGGAAGGGATATAAAGGATGAATGAAAGATAGAGTCACAGACTTAAAGAGGACAGAAATAATATTGATGTATTAGAAAGTAACTTGGAATAAACAAAACAAAGCAAAGTCAAACAAGGCTCTGTGTTTAACTAAATTAACTAATTCACTAATTAGTGCCTCAAACACAGAGGCTTAGAATAATTATTAGATCAGATGCTTCTGAGCTTGATTTTGAGATGAGTTCTAGGTCACTGAAAATTATATCACTGGATGCATGTATATACAAAAGTATGTATTGTTTTGATTAGAAACTTTATTTACAAAGAGAATTATTTGGAGAAAGATTATTAGAAAATGTTATCAGTAGTGTCTCGCAACATGTATGGTGCAATAAGAATGTCTTTGTTTGTTAGTCAACTGAAAATCCCCAAATCAATGCTAATTAGGTCAGAAGAAAATGAAAATAAAATACATTTAAATGTTTTAAGGATAAGGTGAAATGACAATTAAATATGCTGTTCTCCATTTTCTGCACCTGATACTCTTCTCTTGGTAGTTCCCAAAGTGATTTAATTCAGTGTTGTGTCTGCAAAAACACTTTAAATGTGTCCTTTTTGAAATATTATGTCTATAGCCTGTATTATGATCTTATGACACATCTTGAAATGGATTTAGCCCTCTTGCCTTTAAAGATGCTTTAGGACTCTCTTCAAATCCTTAAAAGCAAATTCTGCAGATTCAGGCCAGTGCTATCGAGACTGGGAATAAATCAGAGAATCTGGATTTATACCTGAAACTCCCAGGAGGGGAAATTCTTCCAAGACACACTTCATGTGACAGGCTTAAGCTCCATAATGTTTTCTGCATTCAGTTATAAATCCTTTTATAATGAAGAGGAGAAAAGGTAACAGTAGTTTTGATATCCGATTTCCCCTATAAAATGATATTTTTACCTACATCCAGATCCAGTTGCAAAAAATACTACTCCCTGAAAATCCATTGAACAGCTGATTTTTAATAGATGCCCTAGCATTTCATTTTAGCTCTTAGCATCACTCGTTATGTTGAAAGAGACCAGGAAACACATCAAAGAAATCACATAAAAGAAAGTATCATATGATATGCATTTACCTGAAAATGTTCTTGACAGTAGACTTTATTTTCTTCCTCTAGTCCCACCACTGTAATAAGATTACTACTACAAGTAAGGGTTGGTGGGATCAAACCCTATTATTATTCTGGAATAGAGATTGCTCAGTCTTTGTGAAATTAACATCCATATTGACAAATTATACAGAGCTGGAAGGATGCATCTCATTTACATATAAACTGTCTTTATTCTTTCAAGCAAAATAAATACTTTTAGGGTCAGACACTCTCATGATAGAAATTGTCATAGCTCCAATTCCAATTTATATCACTGAGTGTTGGCTCCACTGCCAACAATAGAGTTAAGTAAATGAATGTGTTTAATTCTTATCTGAGTTCATTTAATGTCCGCAGTTCATAAGCCAATCCTTCAGCTCCAGGATAGCCATGGGCACTGTTGTAGACAACATTTTCAGCCCTTCCACTGCAGGATTTTCTTTAAAAGTGTGCAGTTGAAAGTACTTTCACTTATCTTGACAACCTGCCTATTATTGTCATTGCTTTCCCTCAGGCTCTGCCAAGAAGTTTGCACTTGAAGCTTGATCAAATTACATGCTTTTCCTTGATGTGAACATGTAAAATATCATTGTGCTTGGCTCAGGAAATTACAACAGATTACAGAATGTCCCTTATTTACATCACTGGTTCGAATCCAGTACAAGCCACTAGTGACTGACTGTCATCCCTAAATAACCCGTGTCAAACTGGCGAGAGTCTTAATCAGTTTAGTTTTCCAAATGAAATATTTTTTGAATGTGAATGACAAAAATCTGAAGATTCATATATGGTGTAGTTGAGCTGCAGCTGAGCTTGAGTGTAAAAGGAAAATATTTCCAGCAGATGCTGAACTCTAAGGCAGCGCTTGATTGACAGTGATATCTCAAAATGATTGAATAGCAGAGGTTGCTCCTTCTTCTATTTTAATTAACAAATTTGAGAGCTTTAGTTCTTCTCCCATTCACCCTTATGATGATGATAATAGTATTGATTAGATATCTAAACAAAACAGCAATAATCATAATAATGCCACCACATAATAAATAATAAAGGTAGTAATTTACTTAAAATATACTATTACCAATTACCTCTAATAATGAGACATAGAGGAATGTCTTAACAAACATGTCAATAATATTCTTCTCCACCCACTTTTAGAAGCTCCAAAAAGAAATAAACCTAGTGAATCCTAGTTGCTTTTTACATCAAGCTTTCAAGTAAGACTGCCAAGTCTAACCACACAAATCAGTTATGTCTCAAAATTATAGTCCAGATACAGTTTAAGGTCTTGCTTGAATGATTTAGTGTGTCCATATTAAAAAAAAAAAAAAAAAGGAAGAAAGAAAGAAAAAAAAGCAAACACAACCAAATTAAAAAAAAAAATAAAAAACAAAACCAAAACAAAACAAAACAAAAAAAAAACCAAAAAAAAACCCCAAAAAAACCAAACTAACAAACCCCCAATCTTTTCTTTCAGGCAAATAAAGCCTCACCCTGTTTTACTTGGGTTTCACTTCTGTGATTCTATGATTCTAGACTTCCCAATATGCACCACCACTATATTTGGTGGTATCAGAGTTCTTACATGATTGCTTGTTTGGTGCTGGGTCATGAATTTCTTCAGTCTTGCGCATATTGATCCCTGAATTTTTCTCCATCAATATTATCATTTTTAGGTGTGGAGGACAGAGTTGAGTCAATATCACTGTGTTAAAATAGAAACAATGTCCAAAATTCTTAAGATTTATTTGGTTTCATATTAAAATTAATCAATTTGATATGCTTAATAATATTGGACAATTGCATAGAATCTCCCAGGTAATTCAGTATGCTAATGAAATATTTAATATTGCATCAATATTTCTGAAAATGCATACCATTTAGGATTTTGTACATGATAATGGATCATGATCTTGCAAAGAAAGGTATCTGACTTTTTGCCAAGATTAGAACTGTCTCTGGAAGCTTTCAGAAATCTCCTTGTTCTCCACAGCAATTTGACATTTATTTTAAAGTACAGATATAATAAATATTAACTTGTGTAGCTCAGGAATTGATAAGTTAAGCACATTCACATCTTATGTTAGTTTGCGTCACTGAACTGAAATGTCTTCCACAACTCCTGTTTGATTTACCCTTTTCAAATATTGTTGCATTATTTAACATATCACTTAAGCTAGTCTCATATTACAGATATGTTTTTGTGGTTTTGATAAATCGGCATGGAGGGTAGGAAGCATCTAACTTGGTCATTTTTGTGATATCAATTGTTGATATGGTACAAAGAAAATTAAATGCACAGTTCTCACTAACAGCAGTGGTAATTGAATTTACAAAGTGAAGAGAAATCTCTTCTCACACAACTCTGCAGGCCAGCTCACACCTTGTGTTAATAGAATTCCATCTGTTTTATCTACCAGTTTTCAGCCTCTCTTTAAAGTGATCTGTCATTTGACTTGGGTTTTCCTTAGCATCAACTGCCTGTCAGCATGTAATAAACCGTGGAATTTTGAGAACCACAGGAAGGAAGCTAGAATATAGGATGTTTGGTGCTGTGAGTGCTATACGCAGTGAAAGTGAATAGAAGTTGTGGGAATGTTTGCTTGAGTCAGCTTCACAGGAGATTTTACTGGGAGGTAGTGAGGTCAGTATTGCAGTTGTCAATGCAAAGCATTGGGAAGAAAAGGAGTGTTCACACCTTAGGTAATCAGCTCAGGGCTGATTTTGTATCAAAGGGAGTGATGGAATGTCACAGACTTCTAAAATACAGAAAATTTTCTTACAACAGTGAGTTCTGGAGTCTCATTCTGAACTGTTACAGTTTAAACTTAGGCCTGTAGTTACCTAGCAAAGTGGTTGTGTCACTTTGATATTCATAAAAGTTTATTTCTTCTACATGATGATAAGCGTTGATGAAGCTATACTCCTAGCATCCTAATGAGGTAAGATAGCTAATCTATCCTGATTCAGAAAATGGGAATTCAGGCACTAAGTTCAGTGTCCATTCAAATTTTTTCAATTCTTTGATCTCACTTGAATACAGACCAAAATGATGAAATAGTTGGGAATGACCGCAGCCTACAGAGGTCACTCAGTTTAGCTTTGGCAATGAGAGCCTTGTGCGTTGAACAGCATTAAGAGAATTTTTTTTTTAAGTAATATTTTTTTCCTATCGTTTTTCTTTTGACTATTACCACTGCCAACATGTTCCCACTGAACTGTTTGAAGATCACTTGGAGTGATAATAGCCCTATGAAGAATAGTTAGAACTTTGTCTGTTTTGTATTACAGTTCTCACCAGCATTGACCACAGCTATTTGAATCACTGCTCTTACATGAACACTGGATCAAGGAAGAAATTCAACACTTGTATTCCCTTTAGATATCTGTGGCGTAAAAAGTATGACTTTTCAATAAAGGGAAATCCATCCTTCTCATCACAGCTGTCAACATTTTACCTTTGACTATATACATTTTAAAAGGTTCATGATATTCCTATGGTTTCAAAAGTAAGGGTGTGAGGTGTAAAGGGAACAGTGATTCTTTAATGTGACATTGATGATAACCTACCCTTTAAGGTTTTCAGTGGGTCAGAAAATGGCAGACCATGATCAAAGGAGATAATGAAGTCTTATGGAAAGATACTGAATGGTCATTAACTGGATCCAGAATCACTTGGCCAGGACCTTTATCTGGGTTTTTGTGTCTTTCCTTGAGGGTGTTTTTTTTTTTGTTTTCCTCTTTTGCAAGAACACCTTTATGTCTGATTCTGTTCATTTGGACAAGATACTGGATATGGAGCAGCTTCATCACCCTAAGTTTCTCTCACGTATCCCGTATAGAACTATAGGGATTGCAAGTGCAGAATCTTCCATGCTACAGAAGAGGCTTCATGTTCATCTTAACTGTGTTTTGGAGGAAGATGACAGTACCTTCATTACAGGAAAAGTCCTAACTCCACTTTTAACTTACGCTTTGTAAGTCTAGTTTCCTTTTTTTTTTTTTTTTTTTTTTGTTATGGGCTTTTTTGTTTATGGGCTTTGCTGGAATTGTGTAAATGGAATGGGACAAAAGGAAATTGTAACTTGCATTAACTTGCCTCCATTCTTCATACAACTTAAGGAGGTACCTGATGTGGCAGCAGTAAGCTTTAAGCGTAGGTCTGTGAGAACTAGCTAATTTATACATTGTGCAACCTGGCTCTGAGCCAAAAGAGTTGGGTTTGTGGGGGTTTTTTTCTCCGTGTATCCTCTACACTTGCAGATCAACTCAAATTATACAGATTTCTGCAGCTGCAATGAATTTTACTATTCTAATGATGCAGAGTATTTTTTCTGTCATCTTCTCATTTTTGGGGATTTTTTTTGTTGCTGTGCAGTTTCACTGTTGCAGAGAAAGTGAATAGCAAATACATGGCAAATGCATCTGCTTGGCACAAGAACAAAAGCAAAATCCAAGAAGCCTGATATTAAATGCTAGATTTTAGAATTGCAGGTCTTGTGCTGTAATAATTAGAGGTTTTACAAAATTGTTAACACAAAAAATTCAGGAGAGAGCATTTCTGTATTTCGACTAATCCCATTCTTTGTGGTCCCGCTGCATACCTATTTCTTACGGAATTTCACTCTCTCGGTTTATGAACTCATTTCCTAAATTCAAAGAATATGCTGAAGGTTTTGCGTTTGATTTTTTTCTAGGAATGCTGTGACTAAGAAATGCAGGGATTAAAACTAATGTATGGCTCCAAAATTAGTATTTGCAGGTACTGATTTGATTCCATTGCAGCTTTGTAGCCTACACAAGGTGTTAGAAATGGTGGTGCTGTTGCTAGGCCCTTGGCACAGCCCAGAGCTGGGGGTCCTTGGGGATGGCTTGGAGTCATCCATCATAACTCATCTTCTCTCTTTGGCTAGAAATTCTCTGCTAAATACTCAATGGTGCACCACAGAGCACTCTCCTGTTAGATAAAGAGTTTCAGACATCCAAAACAGTGAAATGCTGAAGTGATGGTCTGAGACTCTGTCATATTCTGGGTTTTATTAATTCTGTCAATACCTAAAAGCTATGAACAAATCACCAGGAACTGGGGCAGTTCATTGCCTGAGATAATTTATTCACAGTGAATTTTTCAGCCACATTCCTTAAGAATTTGAGAAGAGCAAAATAAAAAAGGGGCTGAGCACTTAAGTCGGAGCACTCTGATCCAGAGATGCCCGAAGTCAGTAGACTCGCGTCAATTTTTTGGGTCTTTGATTTAGGTCTTGAGTGAAAGATTTAGCTGTTTACAAAATACTTTTTAAACAGGATTTCTGTACTATCTAAAGTACAGAAAAGATACTATTTTTTTGAATGTCAGAAATTTCTTTATCTCTTGTTGTTCTACATTCAAGGAAAGGTGTGATGCTGGTTTTTAAGGTATTAATTCAAATTATGATACGCACCTATGGTGAACTTCAAAGTGGCAGAGTTTGAGTTAGAATAAAATAAGCAGCCTGATGCCTCGAGAAATTATAAATCACTGAGTCAAGCCTGTCTTAGAAAAGGCAAGTGTATCCTATTCAGAGAGACATTTTTCCATAGGTATTTTACATGACAACTCTGTGCTCTGCAAAACAGAAAGGAAAAGGAGCTCTTTACTATTAAGAACAAACAACCATTCCTGATGCTTAAAGAATTGTTTCATCAAAGAAGAAACAGCAGAAACCAAACCCATAAAATAGTGTTGTGGGTTTTTTATGACTGATTAGTAGCAAGCCATTATCTAACCTCAATGAAACAGCTTCATGAAGTCCACAGGCAATTTCAGGTTTTCAGTGCTAGTACTGCATACTCTTCAAAGTGCCTTTTGTGGTGTGATTGAAAACAATCTCTAAAAAGCCTGCTAGCATCTAAAGCTCTAATTCTAGTATTCTGAGCTATAGATTCAGACTTTGGTCCCATTTTGCCAAGAGAAGACATATTAGCAGGATTTTAAAATTTGTCTAAAGCAGATTTTACCAAGATGATACAGCACCTGAGTTGCAGGACAGTTTAGAAGTGAAAATAGAGAACAGAGCTGTTTGCCTATCTCAGAATGCTTCAGCTAGCATACGCAAACTTTTCACAGATTGTTTGTTTCCTCACTGAATTGAGCTTCCTGTCCCAAATAGCATTAAAAGTAGGTCATGCCACCTCTAAGGTTTTTTTTTTTAATTTTAAGAATACTTTTTTCCCCAGCAGTCTTCCTTTTACAAAGAGTTGGAAAAAATTTGCCCTAGTTTAAAAAAAAAAAAAAATTAAACGTCAGTCAAAGACAAAATCTGGAACATTTCCAGCTAGAAAGTGTGAAACAAGTAGAAAAATAGTAGGAGGGGGACTTGGTAGAAGTTAGGCTAAAACACTACCTACTGTATTATAACTTAACAAAAAGGCTGTAAGTATTTCCAAGTTTGAATACTACTCAGAAACCATAAAATTACTAATTTTATTTGAATCCCATCTTTCATAATTCAAATTATACGTGTGTTTGAATTACGACAGAGTTTATTTTACGCTGAACTGACATCTGGTATGGAAAACTTCAGCCTCTCTAGTTCAAATTTCCAATATCAAACAAATGAAAAGAATGATGCTTCATAGCATAGGGTGACCTTAATAATTACTGCTTAAACCTCCATCAATTATACCTGTCTGGTAATACATCAATTTATGTTATGATTCTATATTCCAGTTGCTCTTCGTTCTAAGGTCTATTTATAATCAAGAAAAATGGCTTCTTTTGCTTTTAAATATTTTAGTGAACCTTCTTCAAGAAACTGGACAACCATCATTACTAAAATTTGCAGATACCTAGAAGAAGAGTTGTCTACTGTAAAAAGCATTCTGGATTAATTGATAAACTGGGATTTGAAGAATGAGAGTTTTATAGGAAGTTGCTTGCATGAAGAAGACACTTTAAAATCTCAAACATTTTTCTTCACTCTACTTACAGAAATTTGCTTTCCCATTTCAAAGACACCAACTGCCTGTGAAGTACATTGACAGGTTGTCCTGCCTTGATGCCCAGAGAGCATCACGTTCAGGGGGAAAGGGCCGTCCTTCATTCCTCTTGTAGTTTGTGCCTGGCATCTCACTGCTGTCTGACTGGAAACTTGGATCATGTCCTTCCTTTCTTCCCCCCAGTTCTTAGTTTTGTTACAATGCTGACTCTATGACCTTTGAGTAATGAATCTACAATGATTTTCCTCTAGCTCCATTGCTCATTCCAACCCAAATCATTCTATGTTTCATTGAGCAGCAAGCCTGCATTTTCTATAGCCTTCCTTTTGCTATGGATATGCTTGGGAAGCCCTTCTTTCAGTCCCTTCGTATCCTAAAATCTTCTAGATGAACCTAACTGCCTGAGTGCCATCCAATTTCCTGCCTGCTTTCTGCAGATAGCTGAAAGTGCTATGCACTCTCTCCAAAAAACTGATTGTTGTGTTTTGTTCTAGAGGTTAGTAGTCTTGGCAAGCAATCCTAACATGGTGTTGAGGTTGAAGAGACCACTTTCAGGACTGTCAGACAGGCTATTTTATGAATGAAGTTGCTATTTATCTAAGCCATGATTTTACATTCCCTAACTTGTTTTTGGCTTTCTGGTTTACTTTATTTTGTTCTACAACCCCTATTTGACCTATCTCCATCCTACGTAATCCATTATAACCAAGGACACTCAGGCCTATAGGGAAAAGGTTATATCTTTTATAAGACCAAATGATACAGTTGGAGGAAAAACAAGAAAGCTTTTTTGTCTCAGAGGACTTTCATTAGTTTTCTGAGCCCAAAGCTTATTCTCTCCCCTGACTATATCTCTTGGTCTAATAAAAGTTATTACTTCTCACTACAAGCCTAGACTGTTCATAGAATTACACCAGCAGAGCTACAGTGACACTTCTATAGAAGCAGGGAGACAGAAGGCTACACAATTCAAAATAATGTGTATGTGTTAAGGTTATCTGTTCAATATAGTCATTCCGAGCATGGAAATAATTAGCACAGAAATAGACTGAGCTGATTAGAGAATTTTTTTCATGAGATATGACCCTAATATCTATCTGGAGGTGGGAATACAAGTTGTCAGTGTATTAAAGGTAGGAGTAGACCTGGTGGAGTGGCTTAAACCTTGTTTTCATCAGGGAAATAACATATAAGTAGTAACTGCAAAGGAATACTGAGGAAATTCTCTTAGCTACTGAAGTGAGATAATTATGAATACCATTAGCTGGGGGAGAAGGACATTAGTGAATATATTGTAACTTAATACATTGTTAATAGTACTCTGAGTTTTCAGAGTAAAAGAAATCACAAAACTACTAGACAGACTGGTTTGGGTGCCAGGGGCTTGGACTTACCACTCCATGATTGCCTCAGGATTTGGTTGTTCCACGATTTTAAATTTGCTAAAAACTCAGAATGTCAATTACTGAGAGTAGGATTATCAGGTGCTGTGTAATGTTTACAGTAAGTTACCGTTAATGGTTACTTAAGGAAGTATGTAGTCTGTATTTTCATGGGTTCTAAAGCTGATGAGAGTTGAATTGATAAATGCAGATGCTCATGCCAGAAACCTGATAGTTCAATCACAAGACAAAGATGTTCTGTAAGGGCAATGTGTCCTGCCAAATAAACCAGCATAGCTTTCTGATTACTGAATGCTCTGGAGAAACTGCCTGTAATCTCCGTAGCAGGAGCTATTAGAGGACATTATTTTGTAAATAAATTTGTATATGAAAAATAGATAAATTATTCACTTAATTTAGTGCATCTTGCATAGAAGCATTTTACCTTTCCAATAACAGTACAAATTCTCATTTTAATGAGAATTTTAATGCTACAAAAAGTGACCTGAGCATAAATCCCAGGTATTGCCCTAAAAATGGGGGCATATTCAGGACCTATTCCAGGAAGAAATATAGTTGCATTCGCAGGTGTAGAGGTAGGGTTGGATCCTCAGCTAGATAAGTGAGGCTTATTTCCACTCAAATACTCAGACTTACACTGACCAACATCCTAGCCTTAAATGCCTTATATTCAAGTTCACATTTGCAAAACATGATTGCATATTAGAAGTGCAATGAAGTGCAGGTTAAATGAATAATATGTAGCTATGTCAACACAGTTAATGAAAATATCTAAAGTGTTTAAATCAGAACTAATGCTGACAAGCTAATAGCCTTCATCTCCACTTTAGACAATGGATAGATGCCACACCAGGTAATAGGTTCTTCTGACTTCTTTTTTTTTTTCTCTTCAGCTTGAAGTAGCAGATTTACAGCATATTACATGAGATTGCATAGATGGGGTTAGTCTGACAGTGAATTTTAAAATACTAAAAATTCTTCTTTCTAAGTTTATGTAAACCAGTAAAAATCTCTGTCACAACTGTAATGGAGAGGAACACTCAGACAATAGTAATCCAGACAAGAGCCAGCTTCCAAGCAAGCATTCTTAGCCCTGAAGATATTTACACCTTCTCTTGTGTGGCTGTTTACCTTAAGGCCAACTGATTGAAATATAATTAGTGTCCCTAGTGAAAAGCTTTGAATGTGCTTTGGAAGATAATGCGGTGGTACCTACAGGCTGTTTAGAAACATAAATCCAGGATTCTGTTCCTGGGCTGTGTCTCACATTGGGAGGAATATAAAAATATTATTATTTTTAGGTCATCTTTCCAACTGAAGAAATTTCTCTTCTTTTGGGAAGGAGCTTAACATGCTTACCTTCATCAGCACAGCATCAAGGCTGTGATGCTGACATACTCACAGGTAGATCATAGGAAGAGAGAATTCTTTGACATTTCTGACCCCTCAGTAATTGGTTGTACAGGGAACCAGCTTGGTAGCTATCAAGTAGACAACTGAAACTCGGCAAAAAATTAGTATTAAGTAAGTACTTTATTTTGGCTATATCTTTATGATATCTAGAGATATATGTCTCTAATGATAATTATGATTACAGTGAAAAGCTCCATTATGTAGGTTACTAATGCGTACGGTAATGTAGTCCCTACTTCAGATTGTTTACAGTCACATCAAGTGGATGCTGTTGAAAACAGGAAGCACCAGGAGGTCAGAGCAAGTATAGTATCTGTAATGGGCCCAACAGACAAGTACAGTAGCTGTAATATGCTCAAGAAGGTAAATTGGGCCCAATAACTGATTTGTTAATATAATCTTAAGGTAGACATTTCCCCCTTATTAAATGTAGTAGATCTTTTCAAATGGAAAGATGATTTTAAAATTGCTGTTATCCCTTAAAATTAGATCCTAGAAACACTGTAGTGATGAGCACAGTATAACTATGTAGCTGGTTAGATAACTACTGCCATATATGCCACAATATGTTCTTAGAAGGAGCTTTGCAATATTTAACTAAAAAAAAATCTCAGTGGCTTAAATTTCTTAGGTTCTTTACACAATTTCAGCATTGCGTATGCTAAACAGGATCTGTTGTGGGAATATAGTGTACTGGCAAATGTAATTCCCATCCTTTGCAAGATAGATAGATTTATGATGTGTTTCTATAGTTTTAATTACTAAGATATATTGCTAATTTACTTTTGTGGCAAATTCTAGTGTCATTAAAGCAGTGATTTTCATTGGTAAAAGAAATTTATTTACTGATTCAGCTATTCTAGAGAGGCCTTATTGGAAGTGTCAATTCATCTATTAAACTGATGGTTTACAAGGATCCTTTATTTAAGTCTTCAGGTATTCTACCACATATCATTTGCCATTTAAATGTTTATCATATGGAGGTTCTTCTGACACACTTAGTTACTATAACAAGAGCAAATACTTGTACTGTATGGAGCAATGAGTTAGTAAAATCGCTCACACTGCCAGCCATTCAGGTTTTTCTGAGCAACCTACTAAAAATATTTTGTTTTGGTTGGCAAAACTCAGCTTTTTCCTTCCTGAAATTCTTTAACCTTCTAGTTTTGTCCAACTGATGGTAAAGCAGAAGAGATTAATTTTTTGTTGTTATCACTTCTCAAAGACTTCTTAGAAACTTTGCGTCTAATTGTCAGAGTAGGCTTTTATGCATCAGAGGGAGAGTCATAGCATAGCCTATCTCTGTAATGCTATTTTGTTGTGGTGCTTTTTTATAATTTCAACAGTAAATAATAGGCATATATACAGATGATTCACTTTTTTACAAAATGTTGTACTACTCATATGAGCTCTTCTTTAACAGGCAACCTTCCCCCCCCAACATATGAAATTTATGCTCATTCATGCCTCTGCTTCTTTAATACAGAAGCACCCATTCCTGTATATGGCTCCATTGAACCACCTACTAACAGATCCTGCTAGGGTTTAGATATTCTTCCATGGAGCACTGATCAGTAGCAGATAGAGTGGGCTCCATACTTGCCTTAAACCATATATGTTGTTTAGTGCACACAAGTGTAACATCAACATTTTAAACAGTTTTGTACAGTCTAATGCTCAGATGTGATTGCTGTACAGCATCACCATGAGCGAGAACCATTGTACAATCAGAATTACACTATTCCTGCTAGTCAGATGATGATGCCTCTGAGGCTTCGTTGGGGGCATCATCACAAGGCAGTAGGAATACAGGTCTGTTTTAGGGACAGCGTTTCTGCTACATAGTGGTGTAGCAGACATTCTGTGGTGTATAGAAAGGAAAGAAGCTGAATGAATTTTCTGTGCTGAAGGTGAGTTCTTAGTGCTGGTAGTTAAAAAGGAAATTGCTTTTGATCATTATCAGTATAACATTTGGTTATCAGCGTAGTAATTCTGTTACGGCCTCTAGCACAGAAATAATTTCAGTAACAGTTTATTGATGCTAAAAACATCTGTACTTTGGAATTAAGACTAGATCATCTGGAAGCAAAAATCTTAGAAAGGATTATCTGGACCTAATGGAAAGAGAGAACCCTGATATGAGACAGATCATGACCTAGTTCCTCAAACATTTCCCAGTGCCCAGTACTCCTGGCGCTTGTGCTGATCTTTAGAACTGTAGGTGAACACAGCTGCTCACATTGCAGTTCCATCTAGTAGGAAAAAGTTCCCTTTTGTAATCCAGGTTGTTGGGTCAGCTGTTGTTTGGTACTGGTACTCTGCTTGGTCACTGCTGTGCTAAGTGTTTTGATTTCTTCAGTGTCATTTCTGATTCCTAAGAAAGCTGTTCTGTGTTGAGGGAGTGGAGAAAAACCCCACAAGCTTATTTGCTTTACTACCAAACTCTCAAAAAGATACGATCCAGTAAATCACTTGTAATATCTGGTCCGTAATGCACTGATGACACTCTAGCCGTACACCCTGTGAGCCTGGGTTATACAGGAAAATACTTTCTAATGTATCAGTGACAAAATGCTGCTTTAATTTACTAGCCAGCATCAAGCTTGTAAGTTTGTGACATATCCAACTTAGCCTCTTTTTTTTCTGCCAACACTGAGAATAAATCCTGGATTTAGGAACGGAGTATTGATCTATGTGTAAGCAAAGATTGTTTCAATCTCTGCATTTCCCATTTAAGTGTCACAGGAATCTGGAGAATCAGCAGAAAGCAGTTTATCATCTGATGCTGTGCTTGCTGCATTGTCATGTTATCTTCTCTGTAGTGAGAAACTTGAAGGCAATACTGGAGTAACAACTTGTTTCAGTTTGTCCCTGTTCACTAAAAGTCTCTACTCTTTAGATACTCTCAGGAGTGCTTTCACATGTGCATATGTAAAATGGAAATTAGTTAAATTGGCCTTTCATGTGAATTTCTTATGCTCCATCAGGATTTCTTTTTCCTGGTCGTTGTTGTTGATGCTTTGTGAGCTGGGGTTTCATAGTCCTTTTGCCTGGGAAGGCTGTTGCATTGGCAAGTATGAATACATGCGATGCTCTTGTTGGATCTTTCTTTCTTTGTACTATATTTAAGGAGCTGGCAGATTGTTCACTGATCAGTGGAGAGTGTAAACTTCTTTGATGTTGTGTAAGTTTGAACAGCTTCTAGACAGGTACAAATATGGTTTAAGTTATGTATATCATGTGCACTGCACAGTTGTGCATGTTCTCACACTACCTCCATACTAATTCCTTTGGCTGTCATGCTGGTGATGAGAGGGTGAGTGTGTCTGAGGAGAAAGAGACCCACATTCTTTGGGATAAAAAGAGTATCTTATCACATGTAGCTCTCTGTATCTGGGATTTGGAAGGAGTGTTTTCATGCCACTACATCAGTGCCTTGAGTAAGGCAGGGATGTGCTTTCCTATGTCTGTTTCTTATTCTGTGTTTCATGCTGTAGATAATAATTACATAGTAATGTCAAACATGCTAATTGTAAGTATATATTTAAAGGTGAGGGTGTCCTCTTTCAAAGGTTTTCAGACCATGTATTTCCATGGTATGTGCATCCTAGGATCATTTCCCACCCCTTACACAAGTCCTGTGAATGCAACTTTTGTTTTTCATGCATAAGGAAAATCACAGCAGTGCTACTGCCCAAGGAGCATTCAGTAAATACATACATCTACTTTTGAGTAAGTAATGGTAGAGTATGGCTTCATTTAAAATCCTTTAGCCTGCCAAAGGAAAAAGGAGAATCCCATATGTTATATCTGGAAAAAAGTGTACTTCATAACACTGTGCTTCATATGAAAAGATAACCAGATGTAGAGTTTGTTGACGCATTTCTGTGCAAGCAGTGATGTGGTAATTCTGCTTATGCTTCAAAAATAGGACTGAAGAGGTGCCACTGAGATTAGTCTGGATGTTCTGTAGCCTCATTGGGCCCCACATGTACCTAAACAAAGTGTTCCTTGTCAGCTGCCTTTAAACAAGCACGGATTTCTTTAGTACAAGCACAGGTCTGTACTACTGCTCTACTGATGCAGTTGTTGCACTGGAGCTAGGATACAGCCTTTCTTTTTCTGCCCATCTTGGAGAGTGATGAAGCTAATATACAATTCTCTGTGTGAATTTACTTCCAAAACTGACTCCTGGCCTGCTAATTCTGTGGTTGTATGCAAGGGGAGATTTTCATTGCAGAAAAAAAAAAAAAAGCCAAGGTGCTTCTCAGCGTGCCTGCTCACAGAGCTGCCTGCAATGCAGAGTGGAGTAACTCAGCACTGCCAGCAGTCTACTGCAGAAGCAGGGCGTTCAGCACGGGCGAGTTTACACTGCTCTGAAGGATTCACTTATGTGGTTTATTGGATGTTCAGAACCCTGTTCCGTAGACCCACTTCTCTCCAAATGAAACAGTGCTGGTGTTTTTCTATCCTATTACAATTTTAATTTATTTCTGGAACACTGCCCCCCAGAATTTGAGCCCTGCAACAGCACAAACATTTTCTGTTTATATTCCACTTCATCAAACACTTTCTGAAAAATCAAACCCCCAAAAAGCACCTTACTAAGCTGAAGGAAAAGCTGGAAGTATATTGAAGAATGTTTATATGCTCCCAGGGAACTGATGAGAAGCTGAAACGTGCTGTGCACATTTTGTTGCTACCTGTAGAGAGAGAGCTTCATGGAACCCAGTGGAAAACAATATTTTTCATTATTTAACGCTAATTGGGTTTGATCAAAGCTTTTACTATGATACCACAATCATATCTATTGTGATCTAATACAACTGAAGTAGTAACTTTGAATATTTTTCGCTTTGATTTCATAAAGCACTGAACAGACCAAGTTCAATTATAAACCCTGATTTGTTTAAAATATTTTTTAAGACCTTACATGATTTAGATAAAAGACATCCTTTAAAAATAGTTAATGAGAAAGGAGATGAGGATTTGCAATTAGAAATCAGAGTGACTGTATTTAAACTGCACCCAAAACTGAACTTACTTGTTATTATGAAATTTGCCCTATTTAAGTTATTTTGAGTTAATTTATTTATGTCACCGGATAAACTATAACAAGGTGATAACATGGACTCTAGACATTAAAATTTACTGTTAAAAAAAACCATCACATGTAAGTAGATGTTAAGTAGATGAAAGAGAAGCAGGGCCATACATTAATGTATTTTGTTAAGTCCCATGTCCTTTAAAACATGAGGAGAGGGAGAAATTGAGGCAAAGTTTCCTGAGAGAGAGGACCGTATGAGAGAAAAGGAGATCCAAGGCCTAAGGGGAAAGGACCCAAAGTGATTTGTAAGGTGAGTTAAAGCTGGATGAAATTAAATGTGAGCTCCGTTTACCAACCCAAGCCCTACACAAAAAGAAGACAGCAAAAAGACACAAGAAACAGCAAGGAACTTCAAGGGAAAGAAAAGCAAAGAGGAAAGATGCTGAAAGTACACAGAGAAATGGCAAGAGGCATTGCAATACAGGAAAGAGCAAGATAACCACAGGTTAGGGAACCAATGGGAGCACTGATTTCACAGAGAGGGCTAGAGAAAGAGAAAAGGATATTTTCCAGGGATAAAAGAGAAGAAGCTTAAAAGTGAGAAATGATAGATTAAACCCGCCATATTTCAAATGAAAGGGAAAGTAGTGATCAAGAAACTAAGCTAGAGATGAAGGAGGAAGGGAGGAAGTGAGGGGCCATTAGAATGACACCACCAGCTTGGGGAGATGGTTTGTTATCTTTGAGATGTCGTGAAATTATTTACTATAATTTCCAAAAATCATACCATTAGAGTTCCTCTGGAAGCTTGGCCTAACTGCTGAGCGTGAGCTTCATGAAAGGAGCACACAGTGTGAGAACAGCTATGCAATGTATGCTTTTTTCCCCTACATATTCAACGTTTGCCAGTGGTCTAAAGCAGCCAGTTGTAACTTCTGGCACCACTCTGGGTGCATGAGTCCTTGAGAAAATATTGAGCCAATAGCTGGTAGACAAACAAACAGCAGGTTACCAGCAGGTAACTTTCCATTAGCTTCTTTATTTCAATTCAGTAAGGAAAGGAAATTTGGGCAATCCCCAAAGCAAAACATTTTATTAACTGTGTGCAGCGTTACTCTCCCATGTGCTTTGGCTTTGAGGAAACAAATTCTTACTTGGGTCACTTGCACTTGTGTCTATGATCAGTTAATAAAACAAATAGACCACCTTGACTGCTGCAATTACAATCCTTAAGCTACTGGATATAAAACTAAACTTGGGTATTCACATTCTCCTAACATAGCTTGAAAATAACAGAGCAAGTCCAGGGGCAGGTCATTCCTTCTAGTCTGGAGACAAATTGAAGCAATAAAACATACTGTACAAAATAATTAACTGAATGCACAGACCTATATAGGTTTCACCACACAGAATATAGGAGGAACAAGTGCTGCTATACATTATCCAATTTGTTGAACACAGTATTTTCTATTGATTTTAACAACTTATTATTTGCTGACTGTTGCCTAAGCTCCAGCGAGGGGAGAAGTTACACACAGAAAGCATTCCTGCTAACCGGTCATATTAGGAAATTGCTGTGAAGAAAAAAACTGATCCTTGTTTCTTTAATCAAGCCCAGGAGTACAATGGCTCTTGGTTAACCCCTGGCCATCAGACTTCTTGCAGATTTGGTTGACCACCTGCTGGGTGCTGGATAGAGAGCTAAACTCAAAGGACTCTAACCAGGTGACAGGGTGTCCAACTAAATTTTTCATAAATGACAGTATCAGAATTACAACCAAAAGATATCTTTTCTGATGTTTCTTCTGTGAGACGTAGTCTTTCATCTACAGGATGTAGTCTCTTGACTTGCTAGTTGCTGTTGGACATATTAAACAGCTGATGAGGCATCAGGGATACTCTGTGCAAAAATATTTTTATGTTTTCTTGCTTTAATTTTGCCTAAACTGGTGTCCCAGCAAATTTTGTAAATGCTGCATCCACACATCATAAAAAAAGAAAACTTTCTTCATAATTTTTTGTTATGTATCCCGTTTTCAGTCTTCTCAGAAATCCTGGGCATAAGAGTATCCTAGCTGAGTGCTGTTTCATGGCAGCTTCATCATGTTTTTTCCAGTCGTGTAAATTTATTAAGTTCTGGAATGAAAAAAAGTCATGATTCAATGCGCATTTCTTTTGTCATATCTTGGAAAAAGTCAGTTCCTAAAGCAGGTTGGACTTGGGTGAAAATTGAGAAGGCAGTTTCTGAAAAACCTATGTTTACTGCAGGTGAGGAGGCTGGTATTTCTGTGGGTGACCAGTTCTCTTATGAGCTGCTAAGGGAATGTTTCCTCAACAGTCCTCTGTGGTGGGTGTTTCCACTGGAGATGTTTTTTCAGGATGTCTGTGGTAAACCCAAGATCTTGTTCTTTTTTGGTTTTATTTTTTTTAAATACCAGGAAAATAAAAGAAAGAGTAGTGATAGTAATCCTTGTGTCCTGATCAATTCCAGTTGCAGATGTAAATGTATTTTATCTTTCAGATTTCCCTTGCAGCTTCTCCAGGATGTTTTCTGCTCTTCACTGTGTTTGTAGTGTGGCTGTGATGCAATGAGTTCACCCTACACTCTCCTGGAGTGACAAGCTCTTAAGTAATGATTTTGGATTCCAGTAAAACCACTATTCTGGTTTTACTTACTTTCTGTGATTGGCCTGGTGTGATCACAGTTGAGGACAATGTATTTTCCTCAATTAATTGACAGAGTTTTAATCTACATTTTACTCCGCCAGAAAAAGTGCAAGCTCTCAGATGCTAGCTGAGTACACGTATTTCATAGGAAGTAGGGGGAAAAAAATCTGGCTGTAAGCTCTATTGTAAAGGCATTATACATTTTAGTGTTCCAAATTCTTTATAAATTGGTGTCAGATATGTTGCAGACCAGCTAGAAAGGTCAGGTTCTCACGAACCACACAGAGACATGAAGGTCAGGTTCTCATGAGATACATGGGAAATTGGGAATACAGGACTAGGATGTTGATACCAAAGGGGCTCAAGTCACGAGCTTGTTTAGCTAACTGTAAGGCACCTGCAGAGCTAAGCTTACATAAGTTATAGTTATCAGCCTCAGCTTTTGCAAAACACTGGGAGGGGTTAGACTGTGGAAAATTACTGAATCTGTCTATAAAAACCCATGTTGTAAAACAATAAAGGGATCTCGCTCTTTTGCTCACGAACTTGGAGGTCCGTGCATCACATATGCCACACAGGTATACATGAAACAGATTTGGCCTATTCTAATATGGATGTACAAATTACAGACCTTCCATAATGCATAGTTCTTATAGGTAAAAAATTTCTAATGAAGAAACCCCTCTGCAAAGGAGGTCAATTTTCGGCTCTGCCAGCAAAACAGGAGAGAGAAACCCATCCTAATAATGATGGTAGAGGGGATAACAAGCTGGGAGATGGGATGATCAAAAAGAGATTGTAAGTTGGATATCAAAGGAAGCAGAACATTGACAACTTTTCCATCTTCATTTTATATCTGAAGGTAGCAGAGTGAATGCTGTCATTAAAACAAACAAAGGTACCTGCATCTGAAGTACAAAGCACTATGAATGACAAAATCCATATGGTGTGTAGACAAGTACTGTGCTCAGTAAGAATTCTCATCATCCATATTCTTCTACACAAATCCACCAGAATTAATGTGAGATTCTCTTACTGCCTATTCTGTTCTCTCATTTCAACTATCAGAGACAGAGAAAAAGAAAAGGAAGTAAATTCATAAACAATAAATGTTTTGTAGAAGTGATTAAGCGAGAGGTAGAGCTGAATAGGTAGCTTCATACCACCCCCAGCTTGCTGTTTCAGCAATTGTTACATTTGTGCTCCTCGCTGAAATGACAAGCTCAAATTGTCATCAATAAATGTTGATTCATTTTCACCTAGTAACAGTAAGCAGCTCCCCCTCAAAATCAATTTCAACTTTATTGGCAAGGCATTGCACATTTGTCTTTGCCATGACTGTGCTGCATAAAGGAACAATTGAATTGAAAATTAAATGAACAATAATTGAAAATTAAATGTGCCTTTGTAAAGGAAAATTAGTGCAATGCTAAATTTCCACAAGTCAGTTATGTTGGTTTTTTTTTTTTTTTTCCTTAAAAAGGTAGAATGGGTTGGGTTAAAAAGTTAATTATGTAAATATATATATAATTAAAAATGGACTTTAACCTCGAAAGGCTACAAAGGCTCTTCAGTAACTTTGCAAGGTTTTAAGTCTGGCAAAAACAGTTCTGTTTCTATGGTAATTATACTTCCAACACATTTGGATATGCTAATTGGATCTAATTTCTAATAGTTACTTTATATGACTAAGAATGACAACCACTGAATTAATTTAATGTAGTTTTGTTCTGAACTTAGTGCCATTTTCAGTATTTTTAACACAGAAAATGTAGACTATCAAATGCTTTACTTTATAGACTGGCAGTGGTTTATCACATACAGTGTATGGTGCACGTATTTCAAATACATTCACTGTATTATTACAGGAAACACTTCAGCAATTAGGTTATTTAGCTCAAAGTGTTGGAGGGCTTTGCCAGAGGAGTGATGAGGACCTGGAAATGTCAGCAGCGCGTCCGTACTGCTGTGCACAGCTAGACACTCGGTGGAGGTGTAGAAGAAGCAGAGATAACCACTATAATCTCTTGTTGGTCTTTGAGGTCAGATGGGAACATTAAGTGTTTTTATTTAGAAATAGCTATTGGAAAGATGAATAATTGCAAGAGATTAATACGTTGCCTCTTACTTTAGTTTGTCCTTGTGTTCTGTTGTTGCTTTCAATGATTTCTGATGGAGTTCTGAATCCAGTAGATCCTTGATTTAGTTATTACTTGAGATTAAAAGTATACTCAGCATTACCCTTGCTTGTTCCCTCAAAATAAGACAACTCTGAGCACTCCTCAAAATGACAAAGAGAAACGACTACATTGTTTTATGTCCATCTTCTATTCAGAAACATATCTCTATATCATCACAGAATGGTTTGGAGGTTTTACTTTTTGAGGTACCCATTTCTTAAGGAGACACCTTCAAAGAATTTATATTAATTTAAAATTAAATAATTTAGAAGTTGCTGTAAAATAGCCTGTTGGGTGTAATGAAAAAAACAAATATTTCAAATGGTCCACATCTTAAATTGCTAAATGTGTGTACTTGGAATTTGTTCTTTGCTTTGTGTCTTACTTTGAAAGATCTATGAAATATATATACAAAGGATGTTTCCATAGATAACTGAAAATAATTCTTTCTGTAAAGTCATGTTCAATTATGGTCAGCAAAGGTACTACTTTTGCAGACCCCTTCAGCTGCTTCAGACGCCTTGCCATTTCTGTGACTGTGTGTTAAAGGACAGTAACGTTTCGATGTTTTACAATTGATATTTCTCACAGATTATAGCGTTAAACTCTCTAAGAGGCTAGTCTTATAGAGGCCACTGGGCCCAGCAGTAACATACTGATGTTAATCTTGTTTTTGTCAGGGCAAGACCTTTTGTGCCTTTAAGTAGGGACATGAAAACCACCTGGGTTTAGAGGCTTAAGTTAGCTACCCAAGTCAGAAGATGAGCATTCCTCCATAGATTTCATGCACAGTCCATCAAGAAGGCAATTCAGAGCAAGAATTGGTGCCTACAGGTGTCTACCTCTTTCTCTGTGTTTGACTGTATAACAGGTTTACATAAGCAGTTAGTTTACATGCCATAATTGAGACTCTGCTTTGAGACTCTGCTTCAAACCCCTTTTAAATCAGTTGTTCTTCTGTTGAGTTTTAGGCTTAACACTGGTAATTGTACAGGCTGGATGAATGTGGTAATGAATTCCAAAAATGAAACTAGTAATGTTTGTATGTGGTGCTGAGGCATGAGTGGTTGGTTGGGCTGTTTGTCTGTACCCAAGACGAGCATCTACCATCATTTAAGGATGTAGGCAAGTTACATTTTCAGGAAAGCTAAATTATAGGACAGATTCTACTAAATTCAGGTTGAAAGGCAGGTAGTCCTGGAGAGATCCCTGCGACAAGGCTTCTGTCCATGGAAGCCCAAGAAATACAATAGCACTAATGCAAAGCATCTCACAGCTGAATTCCTTTTCCTGTATTATTTGTTGCAGTGTTTTCTCAGTACTGTCATGTGCCTATCCAATGGTCTTTTTTTCAATCATCATCTTTAAATGTGATTTTTAACCTGACTGAAAATCACTGCTGAAAATCACTGCTCTTCCATTATCAATGAGTAGCATAAGCTTTAATTAAAACTAGTGTAATTCCTTTCATCAGAGTTCAGCTAGGAAAGATGAGCTGGAGCAGACAGCATGCTAAAATTATGGTAGCTATTATTTCTGCACTTGTGTATTACTGAAAATAAGGTAGAAGTATCATTACAGCCATACTACTTTTTCAATGTTTTTCATTAATGTAGAAGTCCTCCCTGAGCTCTTCTAAAGAAATACATATACCCCCAAACCCTGGATGCTGTGGTCCATTGCACACTGGTATTTAAAAGCACAGACTGATATCCCTAATTGCTTCATTTGCAATTGAAAGATGAATCTGTGCGCAAGCCCTTCCCTGACTTTCCATCCCATTGATTCCAGAAGGTGTTCTGTTTATTTCGTATGTTCCTGCTTAAAGCCGCCTAAGAGAAATGACTGTCAAAGTTTTATGGGCAGTGAGGAAATGATTTCTGTATTCTCTTTCAGCTTGGCTGCTGGAATCCCATCACTGGTCTGAATGGGTCACTAACAGACAGAAAGTTGGAGAATAACATGAGAGGAGTGGTTCTGCGTGTGGTGACTGTGCTGGTAAGCAGATCCTCATTCTTTTGCAATAGCAAGAATGTATTTTCTTCCTCTTGCTTCATCTTTTTATTAAGTACACCTTTTTACCAAGAACTTGGTCGGTGTTTGAGTGTCTGATTTCAGCTTGCCAGTAAAAAAGCGATGGAGTAATTTCCACAAAATGAAATTATTTATCATTACAGTTCATTTCAGAGTGTAAAACACATTAAAACCTGTTTCTTCCATAGACACATACTAAATTAGCTAGCACAACCATATGACTGATAAAGGGCAACTTCAAGTGCCCTATTAGCTAAAGTTACCTAGCTGAAATTCTAAATGATTCATAAGATGTGGATGCCTTTCAATTACCTTGCCAAACTGAGTGTACTCTGACACAAATTACCACACTTGGAAAATATTCACGATCAGCTTAGAGTGAGTAATGTTAGCTCAGTAAAATGTCTGCTGTCTGCTCCTAGCCCTTCTCCAGCCAGGTTCTTGCCCTGTGTGGACAACTTGCCCAAGCAGCTGCACCAAAGCTGTTGGTTTAAAGGTGAACAGAAAATGCCTACCTGAATAGGGAGGTATTTTGTGGTATGAGGCCAGTGTATTCCCTGTCATAAACTTCAGCTGTTTGAGCAGAAGTTGTTAGAGTAGAAAAAAAAAGAAAAAGAAATGAATATGATGCCTCTTTGGACCGATGCCCAAACACAAAGTTGACCCAGGGCTACAGAGCTGTAAAGGTTATATTGAGCTACTTCCCTCCCTTTACTCATGGTTTTCATTACAGTTACGCTGTTAAAGGGCCTGACTTGCTTGCTTATAAAGAACAAAGCAAGAGTGGTTTCCATGGTTCGCATTGCTGACATTGCATCGTGAAGGAAAGGCTCAGTCAGTGCTGGAAAGTGAGATCACCACAGTGTATCAATGCCACAGGCAGAGCAGTTTTGTACCCCACTGATTATTTTATGGGTTTTTAAAGGCTATTATCTGTCAGGGTGTCCAGTCCATTCCAGCTTTTAGTACACTAGAGAACTTCCTGTGGTAATATCTACAAAACAAAACAAAAACCCTCAACCAAATAAGGATGAATGTACAAAAAAGAAAAGCAGTGGGGTTTTTTTTATACTTCAATTGTATGTTCTTCAAAATAGCATCATGGTGACAGTGGCTGGTCTCTGCATTTTGCCTGATACTCATGCTAATTGATTCAGTATAATTTCTGTTGACAAAACAGATCTGTAGATGTTGTCTACCAAACTAAATTCAAATTAGAGTCTTTGACTTTTTTCTATTTCTTCTTCTTCCTTCTCTCCCCACTCTTTTTCTGATTTCATCCCCCCTTATTTTAGTTAAACTTTCCAGACAACATTCTTCTTTCAAGTCATTATATATTGAATAATTAGCAACTTGCAAAAATATAAAAATGTAATTAGTTATGCTGATAGGATTCTGTATTAAGAGTATAAACAGAAGGCAGACATTTAAAGTTCAGCACACAGCACATGGCAGTTCGGTGCCCTCACTGCAGTCCTCACACAATGCCTCACGTGAGCACACAAAAGCCATTTGGTTTTGTTGAAGGTTTTAAAGCACAACTGGTGACAAATTCCATGCACAACTATTGAAAAACACAATTAGTCTGAAATGTGCTTTGTTAAAATCTGCTAACTTACTTGCTAACTGACTTTCATTTTATGTAGATGTGCACTGAAAGCAATATCTGGGGAAGATGTAAATGATTCATATCATAGCATAAAAATTCCTTTATTCTCTTAAAATTGTAGAGCTTTGCATGGCAAATCTAGACAAAATTTACTGTGAACCACACTACAAATCAAGGTTCCTTTGATTTTACTCAGCAAAGATGAGGGGCAAGGATTTTGTAAACTGCATTAATAAAGGCAGAAAGGAAATACGTACTTAAACTCATGAGCCAGAGACAATTTTTTTGCCCTTGCCATTCCCTTGAGTGCTGGTACTTTCCCCCAAATGCCAAAAATCAAGTAATATAAAATACCATTTCTCCCTCATCCACAAACTCTAATAGCTGAAATAGAGGTAGACAGACACTGACAGAAAATCAAGCTACTAACTGAAAGCCTGAAGAGAAGTTGGACAGTGAAGATGCCAGAATTGCAAAGTGCTAATCATTTCTTACCTCTTTTAATCTTTGGATATCCACAGATGTTGCTGCTGCCACTGTGGGTACTAGCACCATTTAGGGTCTTTACCCTCTAGCAGTTACTCTTGCTGCTCATACTGTGCATAAGTAGGGGTTATTCATGAGCACATGCTGGCTTCTAAGTATTAGTTTCATCCAAGACTTAAAATATAGTTGTCATTATCATATTATTAGTTCAAACATGTATGTTGCTACAGTATAAATTTATAGGGCCTTTACTTGTTGCTAATTATACCTTCAATCCTGTCTTTATTCACATAGCTTATTAAGGTGGTGCAATTATGTTATTTTTACTGGAACAGAATAAATAAATATAACATTTGAATTTCAGTAGAGTCTTCACTGGGATGCCATAATACTGGAAATATAGAAAACTATTTAAGAAAAGGGTATTAATACTTGTTTCATCTCATTTTAAAATTAGACTTTTAGTCCCTCTATTCTTTGTTACTAGATTTAGAAACAAACCTTATTCTTAGAAGAACTTGGTCAACAAAGTTGCTGACTAGAATTTCATTAAGCCCAGTTCATTTTACAGCTATTATCAACGGAAATCTGGTGTTAAGGCTATTAATTTTGTGAAATACAATAAAAATTTCGAGTTATAGTTTGGACAAATCAACCAAACTTTTTCAGGTACACCAAGGCCATATAATACGTGAAATTACAGTGTTCATCTGTTTTATATCTTCTGGACAGGAAAAAAGTGGAGCTTTATATGTATCCTGTGTGATGAAAATGTGTGATTCTTGCCTTTAATGTGAGTGCAGGAGGCATTTCACCCATCAACTTTATTCTAGTGATGATCATTATCATACTTCCTTTTCTATTTTCCTCCAAACTCTTCAATTAAGTCAATACATTTCTGTTACAAGTAAAGAATCTGTTACTGACTATGAATGTCTAGTTGTTATTAGTTCTGCCAGTTTCTCACAATATGGTTTTGATCTTTGGAAACAGGTAGGCTTATGTTAAAATTAAAGAATGATACCTTTGAATACAAATAGGTTTCTCTTTCACTGAAATTTGAGAAATTATCATCAATTTGTTAATTTGTTCTGTTAATGCTTTGAGTCTTTCATGTCTTTCTGGATAGCAACCCTTCTCTTCCAATTTCATTGTATTACGCCTTCAGGTTGAAAAGGACTGGTTCTAAAGATCTCAGTAGAATTTGGGAGGATAGCAAGTTGCAACACCTGGGTTATACTGCATTATACTTGTGATGAAATAAAACGTTCTGCAGTCTGAAAATGATAAATGATTGCAACTAATTTCCCCAAAGCAGTCCTTTGAAGAGGGAGTGCTGAACAATTCCCATCATCTGCATCCATCTACTAATTCCATTCCCTAGATAAATTTAATAATTATGGGCTAAATATCTGCAGATTCAAAACAAAATCTCTTTATGAATATAACAGAATACAGTATGTTCCCATATTAGAAATCTCTGGTTTCATTTGGCAGTGAATCCTGGCTCCTCTGAAGTTAATGGTAATTCTCCCCTTCACTTAAATATGAATAAGAAACAATTCTTAATGTTTTATTCTAAGGGGAACTATGGTCATGCCTGTGTACATGTGATTCAGCAGTTTAATCTGACTTGGATTAGTACCACACTTTCTACACTTCTAGAAAAGATTTATTTTGCCTTACTTAAATATCAAATGGCTCTGTCTTGGACTCCTTCCCCACATGCAGCTGAAGTTTGAACTTTGCATTTGACAAGTTACTTTTAAGTTCAAGTGACTTGCTAGTGAATTTCTGAAATGTATTCCGAGTTGCTGAAATGGAGCTCAATCAAGGTCAGCATAATAACTCCAAACAAATTCAGTGTCTTGAATGAACAATTGTCCAAGAACAAATTTAGCTAGATATCCATTTTGGATATTTCAGTTCATTCTCCTCTTTTTCAGCTGCTGGGGTTTATTGAAAGGGAGCTCAGTGCAGCAGATATTCTCATAATATCGTTTTAGTAGCAGTGGCAATTAATGAATTATTCATATGAATGTTAGGCCATCAGAAATGGAATGAGATTTGGCCTGTTTGAAAATGAATAGGCCAGCAGGTATTCAGAAAATCATGTATCTAAAAAAGCCCCTGTTGTTTGAAAAAAGAAAAGGTTTGAAATTCCCTGTTTTAAAGAATTAACACCGTGATTGAAAAGTACAGAGCCTTTTCTGAAAGTGCATAAGGTACAACTTCCTAATGGTGCAAAATATATTTGTGACTTTACATAAAAATTCAATACAGCTTCCAAACAGGAGGCATGTATTTTCATATCTGGATAGCTCTGAAAATGTAAGCGGGATGAAGGAAAGAAAAAACAGCAAGCAATACTGAATTATGCTTTGCCATACCATCCATATGTACTATTTCTTGAGAGTTATTGCCTAGGTTACTTGCACAGAGCTAGGTGGACCAGAGGCAGTTTGGTGACCCTTGGCTGCAGGTGGGCTGGCAGAAGGGTAAACAAGCATAGAGGAAAAAAAAAATCAGTTACAGCAGGGAAATAGTATCATATGTGTACTAGTTTAATTCTCAACGTTTGGTATTAAATGCATGAGCATTTGTTGCCCAGATTAGGAAAGAAACAAACCTGAAAGCAGACAGTATCTTTAGGGACACAAGCTAGCAGGAGGTCTGCATCTTCCAGCCCTTTTTCTATTGAACTTAGTACTCGGAGGAAAGATGAAAAATAAGATATGAAGCTAAGTCCTGGCTTTAAAAGCTGAGAATGTCTTTGGGATTTGACTTCCAAGGCTGGTTTAAACAATGTGACAAAAGTCCTTTCCAAGAAGCTGGCATAGTTTTCAGAGTGATAGGAAAAAGGAAAGGCATAAGAAAGATTAAATAAAGATATGACTAAAATAAAGATTAACTGCACTGAAATTTATGTGGGGGATACCTCAAGAAATACTGAATAAATATTTAGTAATAGTGTACAATTAGAATAGTTTCACAGATAATGCCACCTCCTTTTTCTCCCAATTTTTTGGTGCTCGTTTTTCTCATGTAGTCCTGATTCCTTTTCCCACTTTCACAATTGAATGGTGTGCATTTCTGTGAATCCTCCATTCTGTCAGACTGCGTTTTCTATGCACCAGTGCCTACAATCGTTTTTAAAAATAATTGCAATTAAGGCATGTATTATACTAAATTATACATTGCTGTGTGTCTCAGCATTATCAGCATATTGGACTATAGTGCACTGTAGTGAATTTTCTGTGGGCAGCAGAAATGCCTTAGGAGGTGGTAAGATTAAGAAACATTACTTGACTGTCTTCATCAGTTGTAGTATGTGTGTTTTGAGCAAACATATCTTACTGGTTTATATCTAAGGCACAAATTCTTCTTTGATGGTCATTTATGCACCCAAGTTTGGCAGAAAAGCTGTGAGTGATGTAGTTTATTCTATTTGGAATATGTCATAAAATCTCTATATACTATAACTCAGTAATGTCTTTCGTATGTGCTATGTGTGGTGTAGTTAATATATTTCAAAAGTACTTGAAGTTTTAGAATATTCCACTGCTAGTTATAAAGAATGCATAATTTCCTTGGGAGCAACAAATCCCTGTGTCTTATTTCTCTTCCTTTTTGTTGCCCATATCCATCTTAGAAAGAAAGCTGGAAAGAATAGATCATTTATAGATAAACACATCAAGAAAAATATTCAGTGAAATGGTGGTAAATTATAGCAACAGTGGTAGAGGTGTTCATTTCATCGGTAAATAAATGAAATCATCGAGAGCAATGACGCATGACAGGATTAGGCTCACTATTTACTATTCTTCATAGTTACCCTTGTTGTTGACATGAAAGCTGTCATTCGGTATGAGATATGAGTGACGAGACTTGCTTTCACCTATGGAAAAGTTGGTTGGTATTGGAATACCTTTTCATGGGGCATATTTTCCAAATTGGAAACTTGATTTCAAATTTTAGGGCATGATTCTGGACAAGCACTTATTAAAACTGAAATTTTAACATTAAAAAAAAAGTCACTTTTACGGGTCTTAATAACAGTTTGCTCATTCCTCATGCAAGGAGTATTTTTTGGCTTGGGATGTATGCTGTGAGTCAGTTTTTACTCTGCTAAAAAGTTATTATTGTATATTTAAAATTAAAAATGGAACTTAATTGCTCTTTGTTGGTCAAAAATTTTCTCAGTGATTTTTAAGGATAAGCAAACTATTAATAGTTACAGCAAATGTTTCCTATCACAAGGTAAATGTAGCTCTCAGAGCTCCTAGTACTCTTTCTAATGCTAAGAATACTTAGGCATTCAGTTGTAAGAAGGCTGTGGAATCTGCTGTCAGAGGGCTGTCCAGGAAGAGTAGGTTCATGTTTCTTTTGCTTATTCTAGATAGTTTTATCCTGACTCAGAGAAAGGAAAGAAGGTTTTAGAGATTCTTTCTAGTTTGCATTTCTTTTAAACCATAGCTATTTCTAAGCAAACAAAAGAAAATTGGGAGGCATTACTGGAATAAAAGAACATAATAACATGTATAGAGAATTACAAACTAAGGAGAGGGGTTTTCAGGAGGAGTTTGTGTTGACCCAACTCTGCTCAGAAACGTTAGTTAAAATCATTTTTAATTTAGGTATTTTTAAATGTAAAGTATGCAGGAAATCCAGTACTCTCGGCAGTCTATATAACATGTTTTATACTGCTGCTTAAGTAAAGATTTTTCTCTTATGAAATTACTGGTTAGAAACAATGTAATTGTAAAAAAACAAGCACTTGTATTGCGGTTCTAAACCTGATTATGTTGTCTCATGCTCTTCACATAGAGACTTTTATTTCTGAAAATAATGAAAGACATCTAAACTTCAGCTGATACAGATACTGTTAGAAAGCAAGGAGGCAGTAGTGAGAAATACTAGCTCCACAGCTTTTTCCTGAAGTTCCATAGTTTTTACCTTATGCTGTAACTCAAGCAGATAAAAACTTTATGGCTGAACATTGGTAATAATTGCATTATCTAACAGTTATAATTATTATGAAAATTGAAGAGACAACTTTATGTGTCTTTTTCCCTTTTCACTATTCTTTTCTCCTTACTCTTCTTTCACTCACTTTTCTCCTTACTTGTGCTGCATAGAAAATGGCACCTCATATGTTTCTAGCTTGTGCTCCCATTCGAAATTTCAGGAGCTGTTAGCGTATAAAAGTTGTTCCTTAAGCTCTGTTGCCTTCTGGCGCTCAGTGTACACATCCTAGCTTACTGCACAGGCACAAACTTCCAAAGTACATATTAGTGCAATACACTGAATTAAGCCCAAACTTTCTGCACTGTGCTAGTCAACTGGGATGCTAATGCCTTCCAGATGTCTGTAACCTTATCTCTGCCATTAGACTGGCCGTATTTCAACACTACTCCTCCCTTCCATATATGCAGACATCATGCCATCTTTACATGCACATCAGTGATGTATTTCATATACTTGGGTGCTTAATGAAAAAAATGAATCTTTAATATAGAATAGAATCATAGAATAGTTTGGATTGGAAGGGACCTTTAAAGGCCATCTAGTCCGACCGCCCTGCAATGAGCAGGGACATCTGCCACTAGATCAGGTTGCTCAGAGCCTCATCCAGCCTGACCCTGAATGTTTCCGTGGATGGGACATGTACCACCTCCCTGCACAACCTGTTCCAATGTTTCACTATCCTCATTGTAAAAAATTTCTTCCTTATATCTAGCTTAAACCTACCCTCTTTTAGTTTAAAATCATTACCCCTTGTCCTGTCACAACAGGCCCTGCTCAGAGGTTTGCTTTATCACTGGAGAGAAACTCCAGTATTAAAGCAATGAAGCAGAGAGGAGGAGAATTAATGCATTTCTTTCTTGGGGACTAAGAACAATGATCCATAAACAGAGATAGAAAAAAATAAGTTTCTTAAAGTGCCTCCTGCCCTCAACTATTTGCCCTACATGTCTTCTCATGGTTGCCAGTCCTGTTTAGAGTTACTTTACTAAGCAGATAATGGGGACAGGAGCCCCATTTTGGTGGTTTCATCCCCATAATGTTCCCATTCCGTTTTCTTCTTCCTGCAAACATTTGCATATGTATTTGGGTTTCTTTTGGAAAATACTTTGATTTTTTTTCCCCCCAAGTGGTACTGTAATGTACTGTAATGGTGAGATTTCATCAAAATATTAATCATTAAAATTATTATTATTATAACAAAAGAAGCTGATATTCCTTGGTAGAGGCAGAGCCTGTCTTTCCATTCCTTTTGCCCCCATCACACCTGTACAAGGGCCAAGTTGGAATTGCTACTGACTGGGCACAGGTTATATTTAATTGCTGGTTTATGTCCCTTTGTGCTGCCTAGCTTGTATTAAAGCAGGTAGGTCATAAACCTTAAAGTTACTCACACTGCACATGCTTACTGTGATCATTTGTTTTACAAGCTTTACTCTCAGAGCCTGCTGGGAAACCCAGACCTTTTTGTTTTCAATTAATATTTCCAGTCCATTTTTCTAAAGTACCAGGTGCTATATACTAAATGAGGAATCAAGGAATTCAAATGTTTTGGGACCTAGGGCCACAGTTTGACAGCAAGGTAGATGCAACACAAAACCTGGTAGGACCACCCTAATTCATCTGTATGTCAAGGGCTACCTCTGAAGGCTTCTTAGCTCTTATCTTCTCACTGACCCTTACCCATCTGCTCTGTGGGCATATACGCATTCCAGGGCGATTCATGTAGTTCACAGAGCACACAGGAAATCTGGCTTTTAAACAGAGAGAGGTTCTTACTCTGATTGTAATTACCCTTCCATACTATGCAAGATAGAAAAAGGTGAGCTGCGTGACAGTGCAATGTCATGAAGTATTATGTGAATTCATTATGAATCGGAGCTCTTGCATGGCTGCTGGAAGAAGTATAATGCAGCTCCCAGCAGGTTAATATACCCATACTGCACTTTGGCTAATTCCAGAATCTGAGCTAGCTACATTAAAGCTAGCATTGTGCTGTTTAGACATACCCTAAAACATTTCTATCGATTCCAATCTCAATCCGTATTCCTATCATACCAGTATAATGGTTTAGAAAGAGCTATTAGGTGCATTAAGTTATTGTGAATTAAAATCAATACACAGAGCTTGGCTGCATCCTAACAGACCATTGCCACAGATTGCTTTGAAAGAAACCCTAGTCCCATTGCAGAGCAATGGGAGATAGAGGTGGGGGGAAGGTGGCTAACATTTTTTGTTTGTGTCTTTTAAAGCACTAAACTAAATAGCATAATAAACCCAGAAGCCACCATCTGATTCAGGCAAAAAATATTGTTTAAAGTACTGTAACTGAAAGCACAAACTCGTGTCTTGTTAAAGATGAAGATAAACCTGTCCTGAAAAAAAGTGAGGGACTAAGCACGTGCATAAGGACAGTAGTTAATAAAGGCCAAATTTAAAATCCCCTTCCTTTAATATTGTTCTCAGCTTCTGGGACATGATATAGCTTCTTGCTGCAGGCAAGGCAACTTTTCTGCTAGTACCAATGACTTTTTAATCAGTCTATTTGAAAAGCACAGGGTCCTAGAATAGCGGTTCTCAATGCCAATATTGTTACACAGCCTGCTGGCACAATAGGATATTGAATTAGTAGAATACCTTAATTATCGAAGATTTTGTAGGTTTGAAACCTTCATCTTTGTTTTAGTGTTATTAAGGAGTGGGGACTGTGTTTTGCAGCAACTGTTATAACTGTTGCTAGTGGGAGAATTTCTGTAATGAGAGAATGAAATGTTTCCATTAAATTTTGGTCATTGATTGTAACATGTAGTAATGTACATTGCTATTCAATTAAAAATAACAAGCTGCTGTGCTGATCCTAGTCAAATAAAATCCCCAAAACAGTGATCAGTAAAGCCCTTGAGGAAATTAAGTATTTGGGGCTTCATATTTCACTGAATTCTTCTGAAGAAAGAAATCCAAAATGGCTAACATTTGAAAGTTGCGGGGGGGGGGTAATTATTTTGTGAGTCAAGAAAATAATAATTATTCCTAGCAACAAGACAACAGCATCATGTGCTTGGAAATATTTTGATTATGGTTTATGACACTTAGTGCTTCTTGTTGGTTATAATGACTGTGCTTGGTCATGCAGCAGCCATTGGAAGGGAGTTGAGAGATCCAGTAATAAGAGTGGATTTCACTTGTGGGAGCAGTTTCTTAGCATTTGCAGGTGATGGAAGTCTTTAAAGTGTCACAGTGAATATTTACTTCATGTGATTGCCAAGCCTCTGCTTGCACTATGTGAATCATTTAATGTGCCTGTTCATTGTGTCTAGAGTCAGTCCTGAGCAGATTGAGTCTTGCCCACAGCTGAGCTTCATTTCTTGCTTCTGGTTTTTCCTCTCTCTTTCTACTTTCATTAGAGAAGAAGGGAAGATTTAATGAATACAGAGTGTCAATATTAAAGTATTATATCCCAGTGTGTTCAGAAATTTCTAATGAGTAGACACAGACGTCATTTTCATATGCTTTATGAATTCTATCCACCCATATAATTACCTAATTTCAAAACTCTCTTCCAAACATAGTAGAAGTACATATGGCCATCCATCCGCAGTTTTAGAGTCAAGCCCCAATATGTGTTGTAAGTTCCAGCTTTGGTCAGTTCCGCTGATCTCACAAGCTAATAACTTTTTGTTTCCTTAATAATTTTTGGATAGCCTCCTGGCTGGGAACGTTTTCTGCCTGTACTAAGGGGAAAATAGGATTCAGCTGAGGAGGAGAATAATCCCAAATGTTTCATTTTGCTTTTCCATTTGTAAAGTACATCCTAGCATTTTTTTAGCACTTTTATCCTTAGACCAAACATAAGAGGCTCATTCCTGTACCATGGCTCCATATAGCTTCTGTCCTGAAATAAGTCTCAAAGCGACAGAATCTATGCTTGTAGTTATAGAGAAAATATGTCTTCTTGCCCATTCAGTGATCTGATGATGTGGTGTGCACATAGAATCATTAACAGCTGGGCTGAGACCACTACTTCATTGTAAACAGGACACTGAATGCAACTCTTTCTTCCTCTCACATGTTTAGTTAGTGCTGTGCTGAAAATTTAAATGATGTTTTTTCTGTTCCTTCAAGACAGTTTTCTGTAATTTTTCCAGAAAGAGAGAATCTGTACAAAAATATCAGAACATCCAAAACATGATTTTCATTGAAGAACTAAAAGATGACCATCAAAGCTTGGAATTTAAAGTCACTATTGTGTTCGCTAATCATCTCAAATAGACACTCTGAGTTTAGGGATGTAATTTTCCCTACCTGTAAGTTGTCCTTGAATGCTTCACAAGCAATTGTTCTCTTGCTCTCCCTTCCTGCCTCCTCTAAGACCTGAATTTATTGCTGGATTTAATCATCCACCTCTCTGGCACAGTTAAAAACTAATGTTTTTCTTTGATTGTCTAACTAGTTAACATAACCAAGTTAAACTCAGAGTACTTTCTGCTATTTAACTTGAGTATTGCTGCTTTGATTTTCAGATGTGAAGGTCTTCTGTGGCCAAAAGCTCATCTCTTCTTTCTTATTTTTAACTTTATTAGGTGGTCCAGTAAAGAATATCAAAAGATTTCTTCAGAACAACTATTACATCCAAATTATAGGCATATGTCAGAGAATTTCATCAGAGTAAATAAAAACTGTATTTTGTATGTTTAATCGTAGACTTTTCAAGCACTTACAAAACCTTGTGTTACTTTATTTTTATGTGCACCAGACCCTAGGAGCTGAATAGGCAAAAGTGTTATCCCTTTTTCTTGTTGGAAAAAGCAATGAAGTGCAGCATTTATTTTTTTCTACTAATCTTGTATCTAGACTGTTCCAAGCTCTATACTATCAATCCTCTAATTTCCACTGATATGTTTAAAATGAAAAAAATTCTCTATCCCCTACTTCCCACTGTGTAAAACTGGACACAGAGGTTGAAGGCTGGGTTTTGGATGTATGACATTCCTTTTTGTGCCTGTATTGACCTGCTGTCAGTTCTCCGTGGACTAGGGCACATTACAATCTCTGTTGTCCACTTACAGTTTTACCCTGGCAAGCAGTCCCTTAAGAATAAGACTCTCCCTGAGTCTAGACATCTCTTTTTTGGATCCCACCTTCCTTTTTTTCTCATCTAATGCTTGCTTTCCTTATTGGTTTTTCCTGCTCTTACACTCATGGTCCACCAGAACACAGATACATGTGCAAGTACAAATGTTTTAAAGGGTTAAAATAAGGTAGAGAGAAAACAGTCCATGGTTAAGGCATCTGTTCCTGACCCACTACACTTGGGTTCACTTTGCAGCTGTACAGGTCATGAAATCTGTGCATTTCGGTTCTGCATGTGGACAATGGTGATGATGTCTACTTACTCAATCAATTTTTTCATTGATAAACCATAATTTGTGAAATGTGCTGAAACAATGTCGTGTTCTGAAAATAGGTTTGTGTAAGATGTCTGAGTTTCCATCCCCTTGATAACAAAAAGGACACATTCTTGGTACGTCCGTACTTCTACTTGTACAGTCTTACTCCATCATTTGTCCTGTCTCTGACATTTGTCTTGACCCCTGGCAAGCAGATCAACTCACCTGACAAAACCTGGGTAGATGTGTTGATGGTTGAGTAGTAGAATTACTTTAATAAAGGAACCAGACACCACCAGAGCTATTGCATGAGAAGGTAGATAGTTGCTCAGGTGGGAGGAGGATGTTAAATTATATCACTTTTAATATGTAGCATGTTGTTAACCTATGTCAGTCTTAGTATGTATCTAGTGATAATAGGTGAAGTAATGGAGACAAGATTTTTGTGAGCTGGTTCACCAACATACTTACACTCTCTTACCAGCTTTCCCAACACTTCCCATATTTTATGCCATGTTGACTTATTCTTGGATCTGCCTTTAGTCTTCCTAAGATGTGCTAGTCTGTGAGCATTTTGAAGCTTCTCTTGCTCAGGGGGTAATCACCTCTGGAACTAGACTTTGCCTTCTTAGTTGTAAAAAGCAATATGCACAGCTTCACCCAATATAAATTTTACCTGTTTGCAGCTGACTTTCATTTTGCTGCTGGTGGTATTGACTGTGTGGTGCTCAGCTGTCTGCCAGGGTTAACCCATAACACCATAAAATCCTTTGATCCACATCAAGTCTTAAACCCATCCTCCCCTGTATCAAGGCAGCACAGCTTAGATCCCAAAAAGAAACCAGACAGTGATAACTATGGAGCTGTTTTGAGAAGGAGCCTTTATCACAGGCTTAGTAGTGTTGCATTCAGTTGACAAGGAGTCTCCCTGGGGCTAAAGCAGAAAGAAAGTAGCTCCTCTCCTGAAGGATCTCCATTGAGGTTGGACGCAAAGCTATCCCCTAAAACCTGATGGCTGTGGGACCCAGTGCGGCAGATCATACATCTTGCAAAACCAAGAAGTTAAGGGAGAGCAATCCATTCGTTTTGGTTTTATTCCTCCTTGGTCATGCACTTTATGACTTCCTTGCTTTTCCAGACTTCCCTGAATTTTCAGGCAGTGAAGTCTGTTCTGGCCCCACAGAGGCTTATCAGCCCCTAGAGAGGTGTCTCCAAAAGTGCAAGAAAAGGAGAAGCAAGAACAGTGGCCTTCCTCTGATCACTTCACTGCACCCTGGAACAATTTAGGTTTGAAGGGACCTTTGGATAGCATCTGTGTGAAGCAGGGCTAATGTTAGAAGAAGTTGTTTAGGACTGTGTGAAGGTGAGTTTTGAGTATCTCCAAGGATGGCGATCATATGGCTTCTCTAAGAAAGACCAGCTGATAGTCTGAATTACCACTTGCTTTGGAGAGAAAGTGTAGCAGGATTTTTCTTGAATTTATTGAGGTTGAATGGGAGCTTCATCATCCAGGCAAATTTTGCCACCTCCAAACTTATTGGTTAGCTTGTGAGTTTTTGAGACCTACTGTCTGCACGCTTATCTTTTGTTCTCATTATTTTTCTGTTCAGTAGATGAGAAATGTATTGGTTGTTTGCATTTTGTGTATTTTCTTTCTACAAGATCTACTTTCTCAAGGATGCAGACAATCATTTTAACATCAGCATTGTAGGGATATATATCTCTTTCCATAATAGCTCCTGTAACAACCAGTGTACAAAAAGACAACTGGCATAGTTTCAGTTTGCAGCGTTTATTGCTGGAAATAATCAAGATCTATTTTTTTCCTCTTTCAGTTCCTTCTGAGAAATGCAAACAATTACCAAAAAAAAAAAAAAACCAGCAATAGGTTTGTTTTGTTTGGAGTATTATTGAATTATTTGCTGCTCCAGACTTCAACAGAAATTGGGAAGTGTTAGTTCCTTTGCATAAAGCTATTTTATTATCTATTTTTCATTAAATATATAGCACATGGGACACTGGGGTTTTTTTGTAAATCAACAGCAAATAATATTACATAGATTAATAAAAGACTGAAACTAATCGGGACAAACTGCATTTTAAACAGTGTTTTAAATCAGTACAATTAGCAATTACTTTTTAACTAATTGAATAAAAATTCAGTTTATGAGCAACTCTTTTCTAATAACTTAGAAGTGATAAGAATAAATCCTTTCTAATATGAAGATTGTCAACTTTTGAAACACCCTTTATACACACAGATCTTTAGAATTTTGTGCATAATCTGCTTAGATTGATAAATTACAAAATTTTTTTGTGTTGAAATATTTTTTTCCAGCAGTTCTGAGTCTATAAGTAGGGCATCTCTCATCCAAGTGACCAGCAAAGCTGAATTCACTCGTTGTTTTTCATTTAGGAGAGGCTTTCATTAACTTAGTCTCAATTTTTTCAATGTTTTTGGAACACAGGTGCTGGAGAACTACTTTAAAAATTCACTTGCACTTGCTGTCCTTCATTTTTATTCCATTTGGCTGATCTTGGAAAAATTGGAAAAAATAAATTCTATCTGACAATTGGGAAATAATAACTTGAGACAGTCAACCCTTCTGGGTTTGGTTTTTTGGGGGTCTTGCTGTTGTTTTGGGTTTTTTGTCTTGTCATTTTTGTTTGGTTGGGTTCAGGTTTTGTTTTGGTTTTCAGGGTTTGGGTTTTTCTTCTGGATTTCCTACAGCCAGAAAAGAAAACCTCCTGCCAGTGCAGTTTGGTTGTATCCTTGCTCCTTTGGCAGCACCTTCAGCATGTGGCTATCCTCATGAATGTTAACTCAAGCATTCACAAATGATCCTTTCTTATTCTGAAAACATCCTGCCTGCAATTGAGTGATACCTGTTCATATAGCATGGCATACTAAGAAACTGAAAATATTTAATGAAGCATTAGTTAAAAATTTGTCAAAAGTGCCTTGGCTTCACAGTCATTGACAGAGATGAGTAGTAGAATGATAAAGAAAAAAATCATTTAAGTACCAACAAAAACACTTCTGGAGACACAATTAAAGTTTGGGCCACAAACACTGTGGAAATTCAATTCTGTTTTCTTCTGTATGCTTGTGGGTTATGCAGTCTAGGAGAAAGTGGTCAGGAAGGGGTTTCATGGCATGGCCATGGCAAGACAGAACTAATTTTTGTACCCCAGAATAGATATTTCTCATAAACTCGTACTAAATTACAGCACCATGTAAATTAAAAGTAAGAAATGTAGCCTATTAAAAAATGTGTTACAGTGCCTTCATGCCTTTTTTTGTTTTGGTTTTTTTTTTGAGGAATTAGATACTTTTGCTCTGCCTAGGTAGATCAGACAGATGTTCTTAGAGAAAATAAAGAACAAACATAAGTGAGATCCATCTATGGCAAATATATTTTTTGTGCTCAGAAATATGATATCCTTTTGTGTTTCATTTTAAAAAGATGTGAAGAAGAATGCCGTGAAATGAAATACTTAACAGGAAGAAGGATAATAGGGGAAAAAAGAAATTTAATTTAGCCAAAAAATCATCTCTTTCTGAAAATGTTATTTGAGATATTAATAAAAAAATGAAGAAAACAATTACAAAACTTGGGGAAAAGGAAAAGAAAAGCATATTTTTTTGAAATCCTAGAAACCGCTTTCAGTATCTATTTACATCCTTTATTTTCATCGTTTTGATGAATCTTCACCAATCTTTTCTGTAGAGTAACTTAAGTCCCATAACTGATTCTCACTGAACTAGTCAAATGGATGCTTTTTGGATAAAACTATTAAAAGTCAACCAGCTTACATATTCAGATTACAGTAGCAGGACAAGAGAAATGCATGTTATTGCATTACGTCCTATTTTGCCGTGTTTTTCATCCCTTACAGCATGAATTAGTAGTCGCGTTTGTCCAATACAGTGTTTTCCCAGCCAATGGAAACTGGCAGTGCTGTTTGTGGACAGACATATGAGGGCACGTCTGCCCTGCTGAGCATAAGTGCGGACAGAAGGCATTACTGAAAAGCATTTCAGTTGTGATGTTACAGCAAAAGTTTTATTTCTGAAATGCATAATAGAGAAGAAAATTTCTCTGTTGAAGTAAATGTGTAAAAAATAACATTTCGCAGCATGCAAGAGGCACTGCTAACAATGTGTTGTAGGAAAGTTTTGTATATTTTGTATAGTCCATCATTTATTTTTTAAAAAACAGCACCCAAATGTGGCATGTCATTGCTATACTAAGAATTGCCTCCTTTGTTTTCTGTTTAGGAAGAGCCCTTTGTCATGGTGTCTGAAAATGTTCTGGGAAAACCGAAGAAGTATCAGGGGTTCTCAATAGATGTGTTGGAAGCCTTGGCCACTTACCTTGGCTTTAAATATGAAATCTATGTTGCACCAGATCACAAGTATGGGAGTCCTCAGGATGATGGGTCATGGAATGGACTGATAGGAGAACTGGTATTCAAGGTAAGATTATTAATAACTTAGCAAATAAGGTTATGTGATAAAGATAGGTGATATGGTGTATATTGTGTTTGTATCACTCAGTAACCTTTTTTAATGACGGTGATAGCGCTTTGTTTGTTGTCTGTGTCACCAATATTTGATAGTACGTTCAGGTGCATTGGGCAGTAAAGAAAAAGCTAGAAGCAGTGCTTTCTGGCAACTATTTAAGAAGCAAGGGAATCCCTTTTTTCCAGTCAAAGTAAAGCAGTATGAAATGTGAATACAGTCAAATAATGGGATGCACAGCATCCTAATTAATTTGGCAAGACCTGACACAAATGAGTTGAAGAGGCTGTTCGAAAGAGGAAAAATTGGTGATGCAGTAATTAGTGATACATTACATAAATAATGTATAGCACTTAGAAAAATGTTGGTGTGATGAATACATGAAGTATATAATCAACAGAAAATGTTTTATTGATATATAATAACACTTACATTATGCAGATGAGTGAATCAAGAGTAGTATGTTCTCTGTTCCGTAATTAATAAACCATTTAGTCTACTTAATTTTACATTAAATGTTCAATATTATATCATAAATAAATTAAACCAAATAAATGTGCCTTTTTTTCCTACTCTTCACATCTCATCTCTTTGCAGTTTATCCCATTGAAAGAAAAAGACAGGCCTATGCAGACTCTATTCTGCTGATGTCTCATTTGTGACATGAACATGTATATTTTGTTTGCTACTAGTTAACCTGTAGAGGCAGCTTCTACAGGTATAGAGACCTGTATTGGTTTTTCCTTAAATAATTGCAATAGCTAATCATGTGAGTAACTTACTGGTTGTTTATGGAAGTGCTTTTCCAGATCTGCAGGTGGAATTGAATTGATAATCACAGCAAAGAATGAAGAGCAGTGAGGTTAGATACAGGACGTAAGCATTAAATACTTCAGCTAAAGGTTAGCAAAGTGCTGAAAAATAAGTCTTGCAGTAAAGCCACAAAAAAAGGGGGGGAACCACAATCCTGCTTTCCTGAGCAGTAGGCTGTACCTGTGGCACGATTCATACATCTACACTGTAGTAATAAACTTCCATTGCCGTCTTCCTATGCCCTTAAGAAGCTGGAAGATGGAATACTGTGGTCATAAATGGTAGGCTGGAGCCACTTAGAAAAATGCATTTTCTTCCATCATCTAAACTTTACTTACATAACACCACAATGTTCTAATGATTTATCATTTTTTCTTCCTGGCTATACCCTACTCTCTACAGTATTCAGTAAAGGACTCAGCAGGCCACTGTGTAACACAGACTGGAGGGTCTTAGTCCTAGATGACTGTGGAGATAGAAGTGGGCCTGGAACATTTTTTATTTATTTGAAATTAATGATTTCTGTGCAGAACTCATAACAGCTGATATCAACTGGTTCACTGAAAAATATGTATGGCATTCTTGTTCCCTTAGTATGCAGGGACTCATATACCTCTAAGAACACCCTTACGGTGATAAATACACAGATCTGTAAATAGATATCATGGGTGGAACAGATTTACCAGTTTGTTACAATTTTGCTGTAAATGAGTCTTAATGGATACAAATTCTTTCTGTACAGTTAGAAAGTATGAAGAGTTAATGGAACTGCATTTGGAATTTAAAAAAAAAAATTGTTTTTTCCAATACTATGGCAGTGTATATTTTTTTTATCTTGCTTACCATTATATAATTGACAGTAAAGGTTCAGTGTGTCGTTCTCTGTTTCTCTTAAGGCAAAAGAGAACCTCTGGGCAAGCAGCCAGAGTATACCTACCCCTTACCAAGTGCAAGCTGTTCTTGAAAGGCTGCTTTCTTATTTATGGTGAACTGAGTTTTGGTCCCAGAACTCAAATATCTATTTCCTTGGAAATTTTTTAAGGGGAAACAATGGAACAGAGAAGAGCTTTAAATTAAATATCTAACCTGTTTAAAACTGGGTATTTCCTTGTTTTTCCAACCAAGTCTTACATGATATTTTGGCCAACATGTGGAAGAAATCCAGAAACAGAAGGAGTGCTCTTTGCCTGTTGGTGCATGAGCCAGAAATGAGTTGGGAACATTGTATTTCTGCTAAAGACAAGTCCCACTCAAGGGTAATGGAAAATAGGTTCCTTCTCTTTTTGTGTGCTTCTCGTTGAGAAGGATGCCTGTGGCTACTGCAGAAGATGTGCCGTATGAAATGGCAGTTGCTGTGGCAAGCACATAATTTCTGTGTTGATCAACATAAGCAGTTTCCATTAACCTGATTGAGCATGCAGCAGGCTCAGGTGAAGGTCCTAGCATCAAGTGAGAGCAGTCCTGGGCTGCTCCCATTTGCAGCAGCTCTGCTGAGGCTGCAGTGCAGGGCAGAAGCCCTGTGGTGCCAAGTATATGCCACAGGTCCACAGCTGGCCTCGCAAACATGAGATTATGTCAAGTTCACACTTTTCCAGCTTTGAGGACAAGGTCCCTGTTGGCTGCTAAAGTAGGAACTGGAATCATCAGATCAAAGCAACTGGTCTTCAGTTTGAATTTGGAAACTCATTGAAGCCTCACCTCCTTTGATAGTGAAGACCTATAGTAGGTACACCCTTGCTCCATACAGCTTTTGTCAAAATAAACTGAACGTAACCATGCAGTGGAAAGCTTTCTGTTTACTGCGTGCCTGAACCAGAAGGTCTACAGGGGATAAATGCTCTTTGAGAGAGAGGCACATGATGTTCTTGCCCCTCCATGCATCCCACGGTGCTTCAGCTCACAAACATTGTTAGTTCAGAGAGCAGCAGCTCTCTCTGCAGGGGCTAAAACCATCTCAATGGAGCAGCACTTCACCACAAATCTTTCTCTTGCTGTTAGTTATCTGTGTCTTGTCACAGCACTTCCTTTAGCCCTCAAGTCCACAATATGAGAGGGATGAGCCTGTGTGACCTGTAAGAGAAGTGGCTAATGCCACTTCTGGGAGAGGACAGTAGGCTGTCCAGCATGATTCTGGACTTCCTGGTGATATTCACATCCATCAACCATTATTTCCCACTTTTCACCGTGCTACATTCATTGGTAGGACTTTTTTCCAATGAGGAACCATCAGGAAGCAAAGTGCATAGGGAAAACTGCCTGTTTCCACTTAGGTCCATCAGAAAAGGAAAAACTAAATACATGCCTAAATATTCCTAAGAAAATCTGCAAACCCAGTAGAAGCCTCTTGTATAAGGCTCTTTTTTAATGCATCTTCCTAAGGGGAGTAGCATAGGAAGGAAGAAACCATACAGAGAGGACAAAGTGAGAAGAAAAAAATAATACCTGAGTAAATGGAGAATTGTTTGGATGTATGTGTGTTAACTTGAGCAAAAATGGCTCTGCAATTAATTTTTGCATGTCCATATTGGTAACTGTGTAAGATGTGGGACTGCGGGTTATTGCTTCCAGCATTCGTTGAAACTTGATTTAACACTGAAAATGGATAAAATGAAAGGCTTCACAGCAGCAATTTGAAGTAGATTCATTTATTTTCCCTGTTCTTGATCATAAACCACAGGAATCATCATAAGATTGCTTTCTGTGTGTATGAGACGTGCTTGCTTAAGGAATAGTATATGGTCATTTCTAGGCTTTGCTGTTGAGTGAGCAGGTCCTGTGACACCAGTAACAATGCTATCAGACCCATTTGGTCATTTATTTTGGATTTTCTCATTCTAGTAATGTTGCGCTGCGATGACTGCAGGAGAACTGCTGTTAACAAATGTAAATTCCTAAGCGGGTCACATAAAGAAAAATAATGCCCTCTGCTGTTTCGTCATTCAGTCAGTTTCAGGAATGACCATTTAATTCATCAGAATTGTGTTTAACAGACATCTAAGATGCTAATTGTAGGTTGATTTTGGCACTGTGAAAACTCTGAGTAGAGAGTTTTACATGTTTATAATTTAGATTGGCAGCTTTACATCTAAATATTGACATAATTGCATGCATTTGCCTTTCTATCTCAGAAGCACTACGTGAACCTTGAGTTCTTCAGACTGATGTCTTTTCTGATCCAATTTGACATGTTAATGACAAACATTTAATTTTTTTCATCTTCCAATTTTGATACAAGTTGATATAATCTATATGTAAATAAGGATGCTAACCATCCTTATTTTGTTCAACTATTAGGTTAAGCTCAAGCTTGGTTTTATGCTAAACATGTAGTTTTCTGGTACATTGATGTATATGATTTAATTTAGTAAAGAATATATGTTGTCCTATTTCAGTGTGACCTTTATAGTTTTCTTTTTAAAAAAAGTTAGACACAGGAGTACCAAGAGGTCAGAACTTAATCTCTCCTTTCTATATTTTATTTAGTACCACCATTTAATCACAAAACATAATTATACCCCAACTGCTGCTCTAGTATGACAAAGGAAATGCAACGCTTCCGCTAGGACAGTGTTTTTTCTCCGTCACAGCTGGCTGGTGACCAGAGTGGAACCGTAATACTGGGGAATTTGGGGAGGCTGCTCCCCTGAGATGCAAAATAGAAGCAGTATCTCTGCAAATACCACATTCTGTGCTTTTTCATGCAACGTATTTCAGGGAGAAATATGTTTCTCTTTAAATAAAGGGGGAAAAAGACAGGAAAAAATCATTAGTCATTCAGTCCTACAGTAATCTATTATTTGGTAAAAGTATTTTTACTTGTGTATATTGCTTTTTGGTGGAGAATCTTTAAACATCTTGCACATACAACTTGAATTAGCACCTCACAGTGGTGGACAACTGTTGGTACAGAGCATTGGATTTTTATATTTGTAAATTATTTTAAAAATACATTTATATTCACAGTTGTGGAAAACAGTTCAAACGATGACTGCTTTGCCACCTTCTCACTGAGCCTAGTACTTAACTGTTAGCAGATACTGTGAATCACTTGAGTCACTTGTTGACCAGAGGTTTTAGAGTCAGAGAACAGAGACTCAGATGATCTGAAGGTTTCCATGGACAGTTCTCATTAAAGGTTACTTGGATTGCTGACTGTCTTGGCTGCTGTCTATGGGCAAAGGACAGTTAAATCATCACTCTCAAAAAATTGTTAGGAAGGAACATGAAGTGAATTCATGAAACCATACTTTCAGCTGTGCACATCAACACAGCTTCACTTAAAACACTAGAGAATCTAACCTACAAATTAAAGCTGAAGCTCTAATTCATGGCTTTTAAGAAAATCAATATTTTCAAACAGGTTTTTGTCCAAATCATCAGCCTCCAGCGATCTTCCACCACTTTCTCAAGCCAGTGAACAATTAATGTAAAATTAAAGTAACATCATTTAAACTGAAGTCTTAAGTGCACTGTGATTAAAAGTATGTTTCTACCATGAGCTGTAGAGTGTTTCACAGATGGTATTAAAAGAGCCCAGATGATGTGCAAATTTGATTCTAATCAGTTTCAGCTGCCATACCTTCCCACTTAATATTTCACATCACATTTCTAAGGAGCTGGTAATCTCTGCTTTCTTTGGGCAAGAATAAAGAAATTCAAGAGAGTTAATAAAATTTGACACAGTACCAAGACTTTCAAGCCTTTGTGTTCTCCTCACCCCCTTCCAAAGGACCACACACTGCTTTAGGCAGAACAAAAATTGATTAAATCATACTAGTAGCAGCGTAAAGTATTTTAAGTATTCTTTTTCATATTAAAGTATCTAGAATTTATAGTCTTCTTGTTCAGTATTTGGGCTTTTTAAGTGGTATTAATGTGTCTGCTTTAAATACCCTTTCTTGTCTTCACTGCAGTTCTAATTGAAAAGTAAAACAGCACCTGCTGTAGTTTTGCCTGGTGTCTCTGGAGACCTAATACCCAGACATGCTGTGAAATACAATGATGAGATCAAGGAATGTTATTCATCCTCTTCTCATCTGAAATGGGTTCTTTAAATTACAAAAAATGTAAATGGCACAAAGCAAGTCCAAGGTAGCTGCAGGACAGGTTGGAATAGAGAAGAATTGCTCAGCAGTAGGATATAGGGGAATAAGTAGTAAAGGAACTGCATGGAATGTCTGCTCTTCACTTCAGACTCCGCAGCCAAAATTGATGTTTTCCAGAATTTCAAGTGCCTCCTAAACACCATACGAGATGCCCTTTATCGTGCAGTGGCCCTTTGTCACGTTCATCATGCCATCAAAATGTTGGATATCATGTGGCTCTGTCAGGCCGCTAATCTCCTCTGGCTGGAAATGCTATACACAAGGTCTGCCTTTTGCCACAATGATGGCTTCAGTAAGCCAGGCTGGAAAGAATAACTGGAAGTGTATTTCCTCCAGCTATTAATTATCTCTATTTGAGGTATTTTGATTCCTTGGAAAATAACTACATGAAGAGCTGATGTGCTCAAGTCCACCAAGTGAGATTTGTTTGCACAAATGGAGGCACATGGTACAGCTGTTACGTTCAAGCTTTAGTGACATTTCTGTGTTCACATATGTGTTGCCTAAGACATCGGTCTTGGCATCTGCTTCTTCATACATTTAGCTGCTATAAATCGTAGAAGAACAAAGATCTTTTCTGTGGCTACTAATTATGTTGTTTTCTCTCTCTTTTGCTGCAGCGAGCTGATATAGGGATCTCTGCCCTAACCATCACCCCAGACAGGGAAAATGTGGTGGACTTCACAACGCGTTACATGGACTACTCAGTGGGCGTGCTGCTTCGAAAGGCAGAGAAGACAGTGGACATGTTTGCCTGCTTGGCACCGTTTGACCTCTCCCTGTGGGCATGCATAGCTGGTACTGTGCTGTTAGTAGGGCTACTGGTCTACCTCTTGAACTGGCTCAACCCCCCGCGCCTTCAGATGGGATCTATGACCTCCACAACCCTCTACAACTCCATGTGGTTTGTGTATGGATCCTTTGTGCAACAAGGTAAGAGCCAGAGGGAGACTCTGCCTCCAAGGGAAGATTTATATATCCTCCCATTGCTAGAGACCTTCCTCTTCCCTGCATCCCTCCCACAGCCCACAAGGGACCTTGTGCTATAATGTTTCTAAGACATTTGGCTGCCCAGTTTAGGAACCATGAGAAGTTCAGAACACTACCTGCTAGCTTGTTTTGATTTGTAGTTGTCTATTTGGAGAAAGATTATTTTTCTTGGTGGGGTGTGGGGAGATTTCTCATCATCTGCTGGAGAATCGTTCACCGTTAATGTGAGTGCTATGTTTTTACGCAGACAAAAAATGTTAGGGCTTGGCTGTTGAACTAAGTTTAGACTAGTCACCAGTGCTAAATGGTCTTGTACCAGATATTCTTTCCTCCTCCTTCTGATTTATCTTCATTTTGCTATATAATGTTTAGGCTTAACCTTCTTTGGCCTTTCTATATGCTTTCTCAATCCCCCCTAGCATATGGTGTAGCCCAGGCTACTCCCTAATTCTGTTTATATTCCCAAGTCCTTCCTAATCTACCTCTTCTGGCAGAGCTTTAACCATGCATCCTAAAGACACCAGGGACTACAGATGTTGGCTTGGTATAGACTATTTAAAATTCCTGTCAAAAAATTAGAGTTGCAGTGTAAAGTCAAATATGAAAACACAGCTTCGTATGAGTACAAGGAAGAATTAGATAATAACACTTGACAACAAAACAGAACGAATGCCTTCTGGCATACGTGTGTAATTGTTATCAGTCACTACTGGCACTGCGGGTACACCTATTTGTAAAGTCTTCAGAGCCAGCTGCGAGCTACAAAAGTTTTTTGAATGTACATGGGTGGGTTTATAAAGGTTTCTCTCTGTTCAAAATACTCCGAGTGTTGCTGTTTAGGGAATCTAACTGAGAGAGAGCCGTTGGTCCATTACAGAACTTAGAGTCATTGTATCTGTCTGCTTGTTAGGTTAAAACTTGTGACTTAGTTTCTTTACTGCATAAATGAGAATAATTTTACATAGGTTTATTGCCTTAGCAACCCTGCTGTACTCCCAAGATCATTAGTCCCTAAAAGCTTTATAGGAGACTTCCCAGCAAAGGTTTAAAGGAGGCAAAGCTAGTTTAATCATACATTTCAACCTCTTGAATTCTTACCTGAATTGTTTGTCTCAGGTCAGTGGAAATAAGGCTGTGTTGCCCCGTGTCCTGAAGTTTCCTAAGTCCGAGGTTCAGAGTAGTAGCCCACAAGGGAGCTCTTCAATAGATGCCCAGTAAACTTGCAAAGAAAAGATTTTTCTGACCAGTCAGTAAAAATGACTGCTTTAAAGTGCTTGAAGAGAAGCCTTGAATTACACATGCAGATGAGGAAGAAATTAGATGAAAAGAAGTGGGAGTAGACAACAGAAAAGTAGAATTTATTGAAAAAAACAAAGAAATTTGTTCAAGGAGCTCTGCATCCACTCCCCGTGGTAAGAGGGCCATAAGGTGCAACTCAGTAAAACCTGCCAGGAACACCAAAACTGTTGTTGGACTTCAGAAAGAGAAACTCACAGAACTTTGAAGGTGAGAGGCATTTATTTACAGGGAGAGATCTTGCCACCCTACCAAATGGGTTTTCAGCAGAAATCTTAGAATCCACTAGAATAATATAAAATGTTTGCTTGGTTCCTACTGAGTAAGGGGAAAGTATAGATACATCTCCTTCAAACAAGAAGAGGGCAGTCTTTAATTTGCTAGAAGGAAAAATGACACTTTTAGGGTTGATACCAAATTTATTAAACTTACAGACCAATTTCAACATAAAGACTCAGAGGATCTCAGAAATCCAGTACAAAAGAGTAAGAGATCCATTTATAATGTCAGCCTGTATTTCACATTCAATTTGAATATAATAAAAACTATATTAGCTGAAGACTTATTGTTTACTAACCCTTGTGAATACAGACAAATTAAAGTAATTTCCATTGACAGGCTAACTGGCTATTGTGGTAATTTTGCTTCTGTTTTCACTCATCAGCTCTTCATTCAACAGGAAAACTCTGCAGGTTTTATTTGTTTTGGAATAGCAAAGCTGTTGCTATTAATTGTGATTGGCATATTTTAAGTGTGGCAGTGTGGAACATTTCAAATACTGTCACGTTCACTTAAGAAGTCTTTCAGATGCTGATTTAAAACAGGACAAGGTACTAATTTCTGTTATCAAAACATGCAGCCAAAGATGCTTTTATATGCTGCACTGAGTGAAACAAACAGACTGAACCAAGGATTGCTAGTGCTTTGATAGTGCTGGATTCTTTGTTTGGGGCAAGTGAGTGCGTTCTAGCATTGTCTTCTCTTTCTTTCCTCTAGCTAGAGGTCAGATTTGCAAGCGCACAGGCTGGCTCCAGACCTGCCACAGCTCTAAAGACAAACAGGCCTTTGGTGCAAAAATACAAGTCACTCTTTAAGGAAACTCATAACTTTTTTGAATTGACACAGAAAGGACTTCTTTTGCTTGTTTCTTCTGAAATAGTTTTTAGATTTTAGCAGGTAGCTTCAGCCTGCTGTGTCACTTCATATTTTCTTTCAGCTTTGACTCTGATGTTCTGATCAAATTCTATTAAGTTTTAACCTTTCACAAATTTTAAAACATCAGAGAAAAACACTGTCATTGTAGACGAGAGTCAACACAGATCAGTCCAGTAGTTTTTAAAGCAGCTCTGTGATTACTGTCCTGGTTGGTAGCAAAATTTTACTATTTTTAATTGTTTCCATAAAGGTAGGCTGAAACTTAATTTCACTGCTTCTCATATCATATAAACTGATGTCGTGAACTTGGCTTTCAATTTCTTTTTTTCTCCCATGTTGGAGTGACCAGTCCAAGTACCATTTTGAGACTCTAATAATATAGAGGTATATTTTCTCTGAGCTGCTCTTTTAATTTTATGTTCGTTCATTACATACATCAGTGTATACGTATTTCTATATGTTATTTTTTTAATTTTAACATACATGTCATTTTTTTATTAAAAGAGACATTTTTGAGGACAGAGCTGCAGTGTAACTGGGGAGGCTTAATTGGTATAAAAGTATATAAACTGCAAAGTGGATCTTTTTTATTATGTACCCAAACCTTTCATTTAAACAAAAAATGATGGCCTGTTCATTGAAATGCTTTGTCTTATTATCCAATACACCCAGTGAATCTGCAATACACAGTGACTACTCAGAAGGCAGAGACTTTGTGGTGATCTTGGCTGTGCAGTGCTGTAGATTGTTAAGAACAAATGCTTCCGACTCTGCCAGGCATGAGATTCTGCAACACACATCTATTATCTCTGAGTTGTTTATTTGTGTCTAAAGATGAGGCAAATTAGTAGATTCAGACTGTGGAGGATTTCAGTTATCTTGAAAATTAGTGTCATGGATTCTGACTTCATTCTTTTCCACTTGCTCATCTTAGAAAACTAAGCAGTAAAAGCTCTGTATTTTGCTTCTTTTCAAAATTAGCTTTTGCCAGTTGGACAGAAAATGTTGTTAATGTTTCCTTTTCTGCAGGTTTTCTCTCTCTGTCCCTCCATATTTCTCTTTGACTTCTTAATCCACTCCTCACAGGTTTTGCTCTGCCTGCCTTGCACTGCAGCTGGTGGTCACCATTGCTGTATCTTTCTTCTTTGGTATCACTCGTGACCCCACTGGTCCTACTGCTCCTGCCCCTTGACTTGGCTCCTTACAGGCCTCTGTTACTATATATTCAGCAAAGCTCAACAAAGAGAAGTGTGTAGTCCTGCCCCTGGGACGGAACAACCCCATGCACGGGTGCATTCTGGGGGTCACCCAGCTGACTGAGCACTGGCACAGGTTACCCAGGGAGTTTGTGGAATCTCTCTCCTTGAAGATATTCAGAAGTCATCTGGACAGGGTCCTATGCAGCTGGCTCTAGGTGGCCCTGCTGGGGCATGGGGTGTTTGGACAAGGCTCTTCTGAGGTCCCTTCCTACCTCAACCAGTCACTATATAGTCTTTGCTCAACTTTTGTGCTGTTCTATACCACCACATTTTTCTTCCTCTTCAGACCTGGTAATGTTTTTATTCCCTCAAATTTTACCCTCATTAGAACATGACAATGTTGGAAAACAGTCATACAAACAAGGACCAAAGAACAATCTTAGAGAGGAAATTGGATTTACTAAAAACTTTACTGAAAACTTTATTGAAATTAACTGAATCAACTCACTACAATGGCACAACATCTATTTATACATGCTGAGAACCTAGTTTCATCTCCTGGAGGTTTTCTATTAGCTTCCTACTACTTTATGGGCTCTTGTTATGAAATACTCTAGAGACCACTCTGCTCTCACCATTATGGGAGAAAACCAATGATTTAAGAAACAGGATTTAAGGATTTAGAGTTATTCCCAACCCTTTTTATGTTTTTGATCAGTTTTTGAGACAGGTGAAATGCTGCATGATTTTTACCAAGAACTTGCAGAGGAATGTTCTAGAGGATTTTATTTTGAGTGCAACCTCTCAAATTTAGCTTCAGAATACAGTGATGAGCTTACTTAGTTTAATAGAATTCAGTTGACTTTAGACAAAATAATGAAGTTATACAAAAATAGCAATGTTTTGTATTTAATACAAAAGACACAATAGACTTTGCCTCTCTTATCTTGCTCTGTTCATTTTACTTGGAATTTTTCTGCAAGGGGAGGTGTTTCTGAACGGGGCTAGAAGGTTTTTAGATTATTCAGGTAAAGATGCAAGGCTCTGTTTCACTTGGAAATGTCTATACAAAAGAGAACCAGGCAGATGATTTTTTTTTTTCTTGCTATAACAGAAAATATCTTTAAAATGTCTGAATCATTCAAAATTTAATCACTTATCAGTAATTACAACAAAACATTCATTACAGTTTTATAAATAGGGTTTGACCATAGCATAATGGTTGCTGAAAGTATCTGCCAGAAAATTATTAATTTCTACGGAGATGTTAATAATCTTACTTAACCTAACAAAGTAACAAAATAAACGATGTGAAAGCATCACTGGTGGGCAATTTTTTTATCCCCTAATGTTTTGGTTAGTTTAAAATGCTGGTCACAACTGGAGGTGTTGATTGGTCATCAGTGGTGTCAGCATTGTCCAATTATGTGTATAATGCCCAGTAAATGAGTAAATCTTACTGTTTGTCTTGTTTAAATTACATTTCATAAGAGCAATAAAATGCATTCCAAGCTTTGGCACTTCTAAGTCATTATAATACTTCTCGGATGGTTAAAGCCACTCAGACTTCTCTGTCTTGTTCTTGTATTACCACCCAAGGCGTGATATAATCCTCCTGAAATGCACTGTCTGGAGTGTGCTGTTGCTTAATAAATTACTCCATCTTGCTTATCTCACTCTTGGCATATCCCTATCTGCAGGAAACCATTATGCTGTAACAACATATTTTCTTAGTGATATTTTCTCTTAATTAACTTTACACCAATTTCTATGTATTTAATATTCAGAGGAAAATGCTAAAAGCATTTTGAAATAAATGTGTTAGAAATCAAGTTTGTCATCACATGTGATGTTTAGTGGTGAAACCTTACTATTTTTTAAGTTCAGCAAATCAAAAAAGATTCGGTATAAAAGCTTTAGGACTACAACTTATTTCCTAATTTGGACTCTGCATCTGATCTGCTGGCTGACTATAGAAACTTCATTTAGTATCTTGTATATCAGTTCTCAGTTGTAAAATGGAAATATTACCTATCTTCTGTCATAAAAACATGTTTTATGTCTTCTGATAGAAAGCAAATTTAAATGTCAGTCTCAATAATTAACAATTTTAATTGCTCTTTAAACCAATGCCAGGTCTTGACATATTCCTGTAACAAGGGGAACAGACTTGCTGCGCCTAAAATGCACAGCACTAAGCTGGGAAAAGGAAAGTCAGGTACCAAACAATGTTAGGAAGCAAACCAGTCTCCACATTTTTCTAGCACCTACACAAGGAGGTATATTTGTGACATTATAGTTCCACCTTTAAACATGAACCCCCCCAAATTCCCGTTTTATTATATTAATCTCTCTGGAAGAGGTACTGCAGCCCTGACATACCCATGCTCCTTTCCCATATGTCTCAGTGGTTTGGCTAGCCCTCTTGACAGCATCAAAAAATAACTGAATGTTGGCAATTGTGTCCTGTGTCTCAAATGTTTTTAGAAACTACAAGTAATCACTGGAGCTGACAATATTTACTGAGAATTGTTGTCATGTATGCAGTACACATTTGCAAACATTGGATGTAGCTTTATGTTCATACCACTTTCAGAAGTTTATCTGATTGTCTCTTTTTGAAAATGTAATTCTAACGAATAACTGTGCAAGTAAAATGTTCTCTAGTGTGGGCATTTTTTTGCAGCAGTGTGATATCACTAGCATTAAACTGCCAGGGGATATGCTTGGATTTTCCCCTAAATTGAAGTTAAGATTCAGGCAGTCCTCAGAGGCATCTAAAATAATGGATTTCTATATCTTGTGAGCACCTGCTTGCTTGAGTAATAGCACTGGGTACAAGAGACAGTATATTTAGAGATGTTGTGTCTTACCTTCTGTGAGGAGGTGGAGAATGAATGGCGGTGTGAAAGCCCAAAAAACACCTTAATTCCCCTAGGACTAGCTCCAAGCCTGATTAATTGACTGTGAGAAGTTAATGTCTGTCTGGCCATAGTATAAGTACTGATCAAGATTGAATGAGGCAAAAGGAAATATAGAGTTGGATGTCTGTGGCATCTATCCATCTCTCTCTTTGTTCTTTCAGAAGCATCCTAAGGTGAATATTTTACTCAGAACAGTTTAGTTATGATTTCTATTGCAACTTTATACTGTACTTGGGTGAAAAATGGGTAAGTTAGATTGAGATTTGGTAGTCAGTTCTGACTTTTCAGAGTTCACCTGCATATAATATATATTTAATTGAGGAAATAAGGAAGAATATTTTAGCCAGGAACTTAATGTTTCTTGCATGGAGGACGGCTATAACCCCCATTTTTAACCGCAGATGTTTAGAAGCTGAAGAGGCAAGCCTTACTTGTCCTGCTATTTGATTTTCCTGCACAGCAGCTTACACTTAAGTTGGCAATTTTGGCTCTTTAAGTTAAGGAGGAAGTGTGAAATGAGTTTTAGCTTTATTAAGATTACTCCCCCTCTGCTTGGATGACAGCAATTTCATCTACTAACTGATCAGCCTTTTTCAGCAGAGGATTTCCAAGGCACCAGATGAATATGGGTTTAGAGGGGAACCTGTGGTAGTTTTCCACTGCTTTTCTGGTCTGTGGGGAGTCCCTCCTCTGCAACAGCTGTGCCATAGCTGTATCCACCCATGCAGCTCTTCTTCATAACACCAACTGGTGGGTAGGTGCCAGGAAAATTCCCTGCAAACTGTAAAGGCAGGCATGGCAAAGAGGTTTTCAAGCTGCTGACAGGAAAGGCTCTTTTCTTCAGCTGTTGAGGTTTTTTTTTCTCAGACCTCTTCTAATATTAAAATGTGTAAAAAAGGAGGAGGCCAAAATTGGTGTTGAAAGGAAGCAAATAATGATACCGAATGAATCTTTTGATTATGTTAATCAACACATTGCTTTCCCTGATTGCTGAGATAAAGGTTCACTCTCAGCAAATATGGGAAAATGAGAGCTGTTGGGGTTTTTATTTGTTTTTTTATTTAGTCAGCTTCCCAGCGTGCAAATTAAGGGGATTGCTTTCACTACAGCAGCATCCTGGTGTAGAAACCTCCTGCTGCTTAATTTTCATTCTTCCAGTGTCAACAGGACTGGGCTTTATGTGAAGAAGGCCTTTACCTTTCCAGTGCTTTTGAAGTTAGTGAGATAGTGTTGGGTTAAAAATGTGTGATAGCTCATCCACCAGACAAAAACTGAGATGATGGAACAGGTTTAGTTTTGACTGAAAAGTGTGCTTCCCCCACTCTAAGACAGACTAAAGATAACAGTGAAGGGGAAAGACAGAAAATTGTCTTCAAACAGGCCATGAAGGAACAGTGATAATAAATGTGTTGAGTGGGAGTGTTTGTTTTTCATTACTAGATATAATTGCTAATAGAACATTTATAGGCATATAAGTATGTATTCTGTTCTTACAATAGCTTTTATCATTTCTATGTCTATCCCCAAAGGGGAAAATCCTCTCTGTCTGGTAAAGCCATCTTTGAAGTTGCTTTTCACTTCTGAAAAATATGCATCGTGATCTTAAGCAGGGTGATAGCTGATTTGCAGTGAAAAAAGTTATTCAACTTTCAACCATAAGTATTTGTATTAGATATTTTCATCAATAAATTACATTATAGTATTATTCTCCATGAAACTTAAAAGGATGAGGATTTTCTTCTTTCCTCTGTTCACTATTAACTGTCGAAGTATTGCTTTAGGTGATTTTTAGAGATCACTGTGATAACATTATAGGATGTACTCAAAGTGGAATTTTAGTCTACATTTTAAAATGTGTTGTTTCAGAACATAATTAGAGCTCCTGCATTAATGGTAATTGAATTCCATAAGGTGAGGAGTTCATTGCAGAGAAGCACTCTGAAAATTAAGGATAAGTAGAATTAGTGACATGAAAAAGTGACATGAAAACTGAAATGTATCTGAGTTGTATGTGATTAATTTACCTCTGAAGTAGTCAGGTGCCACTCTGTGATGATAAATGCTTGGAAATCTTGCAGGAAGAGATTTTTAAGGCACTTCATAATACTTGGAAAGTTCAAGCAAAAAACTCTCCGTATGTGATCTTTTTAAAAAATTCCCTTCACCCCCAAAATCTGGAGTCACAGAGCTGTGTAGAGGTAGAAGTAAAAAGATGACAGAGAAAAGTACCTGTCTAAAGATGCAGAGGCTTTACTGGAATTATTGTTTGTCCTTATGATCTCACTGAATTGTCTTTTGCTTTACTTGGTTCATAGTTGCTCAGTTTCAGCCCAAGGGGACTCTTTCTCCCTCATGTTCATAATGTCCTCCTTGACAGGCTCTTAGCTAAAGCAGCACTTTAATACCTCATTAATGACATTGTTCAGTTGAATGTTAATTCTGTGTACAGATGGCCTGTTTTCAGTCCATTGTGCACAGTTCGTTTTGCCATCCCGGAAGGTACTACATATAGCGCTGTCAGTAGTCTATGGAAAGGCCTCCAGTACGCAAACTGTATGTGACAGTTACTTTCTTAGCCACTAATGAATATGTACCATAGATGATAATTGCAGTTGATTGTTTGAGGCTTTAGAGCATTTGTATCCAGCCATTAGTAATAGGGAGATTGGGTCTCAGCATCTAATCAGAAGGCTGCCAGCATGCAAGGTTGTTTGTTAAGATCGGGTGACAATATTCTCTAAAATAATAGCTAGCATATATCATTTTGATGCATTCACAGTGACTGCAGATAGTGCCTTTATATGGTCAGGTGCAATCTTGAAAGCACACATCACAGCCCTGTAGAAGAGAATCCTCAGAAGCTCCTGGTGTTTGTTACACATGCACATTGAGCTCTAGTCTGTGTTTGCCTGTGTGTGTGTGTATGTTTATTATTACATCATGTAAAATTATTGTCCAGTGTTGTAAAAGGATCAATAGAAGATTATCTGGTCAGAGCTTATTTTGAGCAAACAGCTGCTGGTAAAATTGCTAGGCTTATTCCACAGTTACTTACGATTATGTAATTGACTGATTATTCTAACCCCCAAATTAAATTTGAAATCCTGCTAAGTCTTCTGATAAAACATTGCATTTCAGCAGCATTAATCTGAGAGATTTGGGGCAACTTATTTATTAGAGGTGGGCAGAAAGACTCACGGTTCCAATCTGGTCACAGAGCAATCAAAAATTTACTTCCAAATATCAAAACTTGCATCTGCGTAAGTGTAGTGTAAGTCTAGTAACACTTCACCTAAGAGCGCCAAGTAACTTTAGCAAATGCAAGTAGACACCTTCATTTTTAAACTGTAGGTGTAGTCGTTATACTTCTTTTGTAATGACAACAGAAGAGAAAAATAAAATATATACTCTTAGGATACATTTTCCTGAACTTTTAGAAACACTGTAAAGTATACCTATTCCCTGTCTCTGTGTATTTGTGTTGCAGAAGTCACTACAATGTATTGAATCATAGAATCACAGAAAGGTTTGGGTTGGAAGGGACCTTAAAGACCATCCAGTTCCAATGTCCCTGCCATGGGCAGGGACACCCTCCACTAGACCAGGTTGATCAAAGCCTCATCCAGCCTGGCCTCGAAGACAGCCAGGGATGGGGCATCCACAACTTCTCTGGGCAACCTGAATTGGCATTAAATTACTGCACACTGTTATTTGTATCATTTTCTTTTATCTATGATGCACCTAGATTTTCAGTTGAACACATCACATTTTGCTAACTCTGCAGCAAGATGGAATTTGACTAATGCAAAGTTGCTAATAACTGAAAAGTCATTTATTTTGTGGGTCTAGGCTTAAAAGCCAGGTGTCAATTCCTATAGCTCTTGAAGATTCATACTGTAAATACTACATAATAGAAATGCAAATCCTATTAATATTTGTTCTTGAAGTATCACCAATACCAGAGGAAGCTAGACCACAGCCATTTGTTACATGGTGATATGGTGTGCTTCCCTTCCCAACTATATCCTCATTGTCACTGTTGTAGCAAGATGGGTGGAAAGAAATTTTTTATTGTTGGGTAGGGAATTATAAATATACTATAACTAATATGTTATGCTAACATCATTTTAATCAGGTAATTATTAAAGGACTGTTTGGCCTTTAAGGACATTGATTTAATGGGAATTAATTTAATGATTGAACACTGTTTGTGTAACATTATCATTGCTAGTGATGCAGAAAATTGGAATCTCAGCTCAGCTGAAAAGAAGTTAGACTTTTCATTATCACATTAGATCCCTTTCTTCTGGAATGCAGTTATTAGACTCTTATGCTTTCAGTATATATTTAAATGTTTGAGTTTTATCTAAGAATTCCTGAGGAGAAAACGTAAGTAAAAATTTTACTGTTCTCATTTTTAATCAGAGGCTTGAATTTCTTGAATTTTAATGTAGCCTTAAACAAAGTCCATTGAATTTTGGTTTTGACTTGCTATTGATTCTCTCATGAAACAAATTTTCTCTGTTTTCATTCTCTGCTTTCTTCTCTGCAAACCTGATCATTATGTTTAGGATGAGTAGGGATTTGGTTTGTGGAATGGTTTTACAGATATAAAAAAGTAGCAGCAGACAAAGCACAGTTCTGTCTAGATTATTCTGAGGCTGAATCCTACACGATCTATTCACAGTTTAGGAGTGATTCAAAAGAGACTGATCCATTTGTTCTCAAAATGGGAATGGTGAACATCATAGAAAGCCTGTGTTCAGTACCTGAGGATTAAGACAGAGTTCAAGCTGATCTTTATATGTACAACTCCCATTTACCTAAGGGGATGTTGTATCTGGCTGCCCTCCTTGTTTCACCCTTAATACTGCTATTGTCATGCATTATTTTTCAGCTTTACAGGGCTTTAAACTACTGTTGTGTATAAATTAGATCCAGGGAAAAAAAGGGGTGTTCTGCATAAACAAGTGATTGGAAGCATGTAGTGAATAGCTGTGGGTGACAGACTTTTGCAGATAGATTAATTTTCATACAAAATTTTAATCAAGGATGTCTATGGCAGTTTCTGCTGTATCTTGGCAGAGTTTTGCAAGGGAGTCTGGTGGCCAAATGATTAGCCCTCTGTCATTAGAGTAAAGCTGTTGCGGTAGAGACAGCAAGCTGGGCAGGCTTGATATTTGAAGACAGATAGAAAAATAATTTGACAATAGAAGTAGCAGAGACTCAAACTTACAAACACACTGTAGGTTGCTAACCCTGCGGTGAGCCAACACTGTAGTAGCCTGAAATGCTTTGCTCTGGATAGCCCTAGCCCTTTCCTTGGTGCTAGGGCATTTTCTAGCTTCAGAGAGGAAGGTTTCAAAGAACATGACTGAGGATCCTGTGTTTCAAGCAAGCTAGTTTGTGAATAGTCGTTTGGGCCATGTTTTGGATATTTCCCTTTGTCCATCAAGTTATGTGTCAGGGCCCTCTGACCAGATTTCTGAGATGGGTACACTGGGCCTCAGCTTGGTGAGGGCTTCGTGGCAGTGCCACTGGTCCTTGATTAGCCTGAGCATTTGAAATCTCAGCATGGGTAATCTCTTCTTATTAATGAGGAGAGAGAGCTGAGCAATGAGCCTTAGTATGTAAGTCAAATGCCAGAGGCACAGCAGTAGCAAATAGAGGATTTTCTGAGGGAGTCTGCATACATGAAATATAAGTTGGAGGTCGTTACTGGCTAGCAGTAACAGAGAGTGACGAGGCAGCATGGTAATCTCTCTTTCAGACTGGAGATGGTTGATGCCTGGCCTCCTCGGTAGAAGATTGGAGAGTGCCTACATCTACCTGCACAAGGTTGTGCATATGCCCTCAGGTTAGCTGGCTTCCAGAGTTGTTAATAAAGATCTATAAGCCTGTACAAGATGCAGCTTCTCAAACTACTTTACAGATTTCAGATGACTAGGGGTGATTTGAAATAAGCCTGAAGGAGAAGAAAGATTGTCTCAGATATTCTCCCTGTCATATAAAGGGGAGAAATAAATGAGGAGAGCTTTCTTTTGTGGATCATTGCTTCCCTTCTGGGAGGGCAATGAGGGCAGTGCTTCCCACCCAGATGAAAGGAAACAGTCTTCCAGGGAGCAAGTGTAATGAGATTAACTGTGGGATCATTATGCTAACAACAACAAATGGGAGACAGTAAGTGATTGTTTAGTTCAGAAATAAGACATTTAGGGAAAAAAATTAATCAGGGCACCAAATGTCAAAGTGAACACGTTCTTTAATTGCTTATAGACCAGTGCCAGCAATCTGAGTAATAAACAAGAACTGTTGGAATTACTCACAAATATAGATTTGGTCTTCGTGGTGTTACTGAAATCTAATAGGAACATATGACAATATGAAGTACTGAAAGACAGATGGCCAAGTTGGGTAAAATGGGAAAAAGAGTGTTAATATGTCAAAATGTCATCAGTTATTTCAGAGACATTGAGAACTTTGAAAGAATTGATCTTAGTTTCTTGTGGGACCATGTGCTAATGGCTGGGGCACAAAATGAGATGGGAGTCCATGTCGGCTGTAGACCACCAAATCACACTGGCATAGAGAATGATTGGCTCCTCTAGTGCATATCTGTAATGCATAAGGGAAAATGTGAAATATAGTAGGGGAATTCAATCTGAATGATGAATGTTTCAAGTCTCAGGCTGCCCATGCTGAAGCATCTTGAATGCACATATAGAGCAGATGGAAAGTAAAGGAATATTGATCGCACCAAAGAGTTAGAAGCTACAAACTTCAGGAAAAATGATCTGGGGAGCAAGTGTACACAGAGTTGAGTCAGAGTTGAGAACAACAGGAAGGAGTACTTTAAATATTGTATTAGGAGCTAAAGAAACCTTAAAGTTAATGGTATGTTATGTGAAATAGTTATGCCAGAAAGGCAATAAATATTTCTCATTTGTATTTGTGAAAAAGCAAATTAAATACTTTCAATGTCAAGAACAACTCAGGACGATGTGAAATGGCAGCTACTCCTGTAAGACGTTTTCGAATCAGCAAATCCAAACAAATTTCACTAAAACATTTTAAGAAATATTGCTAAGGATTTTAGAGGATCACTGTTCGTTGGTCTGAGTAATGGAGCATTGGGCAGGTTTAAGAAAACTGACAAATACTTCTAATCTAAAACCCAAAGACCAACTGAACTTTCAACTCAATTGTTTCTTCCATTTTAATATATGGATGTAGCAACTGGAAAGGCTTCACAAATATAGACAGACACTTAAGAGTTCCAAAAGATATCACCATTAAGAAGTCTGGTATTGAAGACATATATTTCTAAAAAACATTACTATTTCTCTAAGGGTACAGCAACAGTTCTTCTCCTCAAAATCATCCAGGGACGGGGGAAGGCTGTACAAATAATGGGAAAAAGGAAGCCAAAGTATGTCCATGATAAGTACACCAGTGGCATAGAGAAAAATGCTTAATAATATTGTGCTAGGAGCCATACCTGAGCCAGACACTGAACAGTACCTGACAACAGAATATACACAAGGAGATTTTCAGTATAGGCAGAGACAGGATATGTTTTGTTTGTCCCTTAAGCACAGTGTCTGCCATATAGAGGACTCATGTTCAGCAAAAAGAATAGGCCAGTTATAAACTCAGAAGATCCATATTGCCGTTGGAGTAGGTATATGAGAATGTCTCCTCTATCAGTTGTATGCTAGGAAGATAGACATAAAAAATATATCTAATATTTCAAATTTTAAGATTAATGAATACCAACATTCCATGAATTTACAGTGGCTCCACTAGATTATTTTTATGGTAAATAGAACAAAATATGAACATTTCCAAATATTTCAACATTTTAAAATATTTCAAATACCTCTTTTGAAGAGGTTTTTTTTCCTCATTTACTTCATTTAGTTTAGAAAGCTATATGAAAATATATTGACAATGAAAATGGCTATGCATGACTTTTTATGAAAAAAAAAAATGTTTCTTGACCTTTTGGATTTGATGGAAGCTTTTATAATCACTTCAGTTAAAAAAAAAAAAAAAAGAAAACCCTTTCAATCCTCCTACTTCCAGTGAACCAAAAACAACTCCTATGACTTATACCCAATATATCTGTAGTATTGTCACTGTATTAATAGCAATGGTAGTAATAATACCTAGATTGCAGTGCTCTGTCTTTAAGAAGTAAGACCTGAAGAAATGTTTCAATGTGTGAAGCAAAATATCTAAATGTATCTTTTTATATATAAATTAAAAAAACCCACTAAATTTTAATAAAAATAAAATTCTAGGGGAGAAACAGGTGGTGTGGTGAATAAAAGCAATAGCTGGCTCTTGAACTTGTCCAGACTTTGTAGAATCTGGCTGTCAGCCCTGCCTCATGCTCAGTTCCTTCCCCACTCTCAGCTCCCTGCAATCTGCCAATATTTGTGAGGCTAGGGAATTCAGCCACTGATTTACAAGCTTATTTGGAAGGCATTACTGATTCAAGGAGTTGTATTCTCCTGTTGAAGAATACATATCATGCCTGCTGTGGTCAATGAGTGTTAACTTCAGCACACAATGTAATATTACAAACTCAGGTTATGACATGCCAGCTTAGATGTTATGGAAATGAATGCACTCTGCATAGTTCAAGGAAGAATAGAAAAGTATGGGTGAAAAATGAAAAGAAAGGAAGAAAAATTCATGATGAGACATTTTCCAACAACTTCCAAACTGCATTTATTTCACAGCTGGTAGAAATAGGTGCAGGCTTCATTGACTGGGTTTTTGTGTGGTTTTTGTCCTATACTGAATTGAAAATTTCCAATTGAAAACAGGAGAGATTTTATATTATCAAGCAAGTTTTTTAACAGAACAATAGCAATAGCTAATGCCCTGAAAGATTCTGCCTTTGAAGAGCTCTGCTTTGCAGAGTTTTGTAAAGATAGCAGAGCTCAGTCAAACTTTAGGTTTTGTTTCTCATGGCAAGAATAGCTGAAATATAAAATGCCTTTGCCTCTTTGTTAATACAAACTACACCCCTTACACCCACTCTCTATTAAATGTCCTTTTCACAAAGAAAACATAAGACATACATTGATCTAAAATGTTTGCAACAGAACTCTACACTTTATATTTGTGCAATGGAAATTGCAGATGCACAGCATAATTGATGTGACTGTTCTAACAAGCCAAAGGCTAAACTACAGCCAACTCTCAGTCCTTTGTCGTTTTTTCCAAAGGCCAGTAATTCACTGAATGTGGACAGAATTTTTGTGAAAAAAACCAAAACCAAAATCTGTCCCCAGATAACCCACCCTGTTATTTCTACCTTCCTTTTCCAAGCACAATCAAGATACTTGCTTTCAAGTTTTGATAGCATTGGACTTCCTTAACCAAACAGTCACAATTATCATATTTTTCATGGTTCTCAAAATGATCTGAAAAAAAATCTGGGTAAAACTTCTTCCACAGAAATTCAGCTCACCGCAGACCTCTAGCAGAGACTATTGCAGGTTAAATGATTGGACTTTGTCAAAGTTATTTACAACCGAGATACATTCTTACAGTGAGAATGGTAGGGTAACCTTGATGGTAAGCATTAGTGACAAATTGAGTTTTGTGTATAATAAGAACCTGGTCTTTGGGATTTCCCTGGCAGCTGTGGTTAGCAGAAATAGAAATTGCAAGCCATGATTCTTGTAGCGTCCTTCCTGTAGTCGAAGGGCAGAACCTTCTCATCCAGGCCTCTCTCTTCACATATGGAGTAGCTGCAGCAGGCTCCCAGTCCAGCACTCAACTCCACCCAGAAACATCATTTAGTAGAGTTATCAAATTCAGGATACAGAGTAAGGGTGGTTTGTGGCTCTTCTCTGTGGATGTAGTTGACTATAAATTACATTTCAATACTTAATGTTCAAAAGGCCTAATACTTCTCAATTATCAATTTGAGTTTTCTCAACATTGTGAGCTCAATGCTGCCAACCTATTTGCTTAGTAATAGTAAAAAAAATATATTTTTAGGCTGTTAAGCAAATGAATTTTATTTATAAATATTGTGCATTCCCAGTGGAATTGTTAAATCAATACTAAATCAGAGAGAGACCTTATCTCGCACTTTTATTGCCTGGATGTCTCATAACAAAAATTGCACCTCTTTTTGCAGCTTGATGGCTGCCACCAGGCTTTGTCTCAGAAATGCCAACTGTGGTTAGAACTTCTCCAAGAAGCCATTTCTTTTGGGCCACAAAAAAAGAATTTATTCCATTTCTATCTGAAACACTTTCGTAGTTCCGGACCATGCAGATGAACACAGTTCTTTTTCAGGCAAACAACTGAGAAACCCCTGTGAACAAGATGTTTGGAGTAACAGCCTATGCATTTAGCATTATTCAAATGTAGTCTGGAATTATAGAATACCAAGATCTCACCAGGCAACGGTCTTCAATTTCCCTGTTTTTCCCATTTTTCTCATATTTTCATTCCTCTTTCTTGCCTGTAATTCTCTCTTGCGATTTTTTACTTGAAGAAATCTTTAATATTACTGCTAACATGTGAGAATAGCTTAAAAGATACTAGAAATCTGTATGGGAATTGTATGGGTTCACATTTCATCTCATAAGGTGCATTTTTCCTGATATTTAGGTCTGTTATAATTATACATTATATTGTTTGCATTGTCAAGATAATGCGTTACTTTTCTTGCCTTCTGATATTTAGCTTGAAGCACTTGGAAAGAAATGGAAATAAACAAAAATTCATAAAATAAGCTGCAGTCTGAGCCTGTCATCTGAAGTAGGCCAGCGTTAAACTGGTCCAGGATTGATGAAGGAGAGCTGCATTAGATGAGAGTGGGAGGACTAAAAGTAATTTCTTTCGCTGTCACTTCTACGGTAATTCAGCTCTTTCAGAAAACTCCCAATAAGATTGCTTTTTGCTAGTTTAGTTTACTCTGGAAAACATCTTTTCCTTCCTGCGTATGCAATCTGAAAATTTTAGAGGCAGATTAGATTTGTAAATGATGTTTAGTACACATCAAAAGTGTCAGCAGAATTAGACTAGGGGCTGTAGCCACAGCATAGGTGATCTACAGGTACCGGCATTTTGTGCCACATTGATAGCCTTCTGCCAATGTACTGGGGGCAAGCCTAAAGAATAATACAGCCTCTGTATTCAGATCAGGTCTGTCTCTTACAACGACGACGCAACTCCAGACCTGCTCTGTTTCTTCTTCAATTCATTTGTTTCATGAGCGGAACTCAGTATTTTTGTGTTGCTTAGCATGCTACAACAGTAGTGTTTTTAGTGCCAACACAACGATCATGTTAACTCCCATTGATGAATTTTGCTATAGAGATGAGTGTGATAGAATTGATTTGACTCTGGCCACCAACGTCTGTTTATATGGCACTAGGTGGTTGCCTTTGCCATTAGGGGTTATTAAGCTTTGCTGGTATGATATGAAAGACAACAGCAGGGAAAGGCTTCTTGGTTCCCTCCTCCCTTGCATTGTGTGTCCTGTGTATAGCCCCTCATAACTAGAATGTGCTGTCATCCATAAAGAAACCTGAAACTCGTACTAGATATTGGGAAGCAGAGCCCTGGGAGGTTTGCATGCACGTCCCTTCTGCATACTAATTTACAGCCAACAACAGTGACTGTTAGGTCTGTAGCTCTTTTTCATGGTAATGTTAATAGAAAACCAATGAATGTTGCTCTCCTGAATTACTTGCTACTCTTCTGCACGGAGAAAATGTGTGCATTTGGATTGAAAGAAAACTCTGGACAAAGTTTTATTGCTAGAAACAAAATTGGGTGAAAGGAGTGAAGAGGTTTCTTAAGGTGAGCTGTCACGGTGCGGGAGGTGTTTTAGCAGACAGTACAATAGAACAAGACTGTATCACATTAAGTCTCCTAATAGATGCCAAAGAAATGATACTGTGGCAGTAAAAGATCGCCTTCGATTTTTGTTTCTTTCTTTCTTTTACTGGGAGAAGTGGAGTAGCCTGCCTGTACTGCTTAAAAATCATGTATCGATGTAGTTGCAGTGTCAGTCCTGGTTTAGAAATGGTGGTTTAAGAAGCGTCAGTGCAAAGATTTTAGAGTAGGTGCAGGAGTGATGTATTATTTTGATATGTGTTTCTTGTACATGTACTTGGATGCAAGCTTTGTCCTCAACCTCCTGTTATTCACTGCCGATACACAAGGTGCAACGGTGAATTAGGAACAAGACTTCACCAATACCTGAGCAAACTGAAAGCACTTGGTATGACCAACACTCACAGCTTTTTAAAGCCTGTTGTTAACGTGGGTGTTAGAAAAGTAAATGTGAATAGTGGAGACGTTACCTGTGTTTTGGAAAACTGCACCATATGAACAGTAGGGGAGTGCTGTGGCTGAGGGGTCTATGATGGCTTTCATGGTCACTTGTTGCACAGCATCCTCTCTTGAAAACTAAAAGGCAGGTGTGTGACTTTCAGTGGTCCTCTCTTTCTGATATTTCATTTCAATTAAAAAAAAGTGAGAACTTGGGTTTACTCATTAAGCTGAAAATGAAAATGCAAGGATGTCCAGGAGAACATTGACTGGTTCTCTGTCACTCTACTCATTTCAATTCAATATCAAGATTATCTGCAGGGATTGGCACCTGAAAGTTAAAAAGACAAACAGCCTGTTCCGATAAATTGATACAGCTCTCTGCTCTTTTCATGTTACTACAAATCATTTTAAAATGAAGTATTGCAAAGACATTGCAAAAACTTGTAAAGCAGAAATAAGCTATTAAAAATCATTTAAAATTTATGCAGGACAGAAAACCAAATCTTCAGATGTTGAAGTTAATCTTGGAAAGTCCTTATATTGAAATAATATCTCCCAATCTGATCAGTAGATTCTTATTTCAGGTAATTACATGGCATCTTGGAAACAAAAGGAAATTTACTTTCTATGCACAGGTCTAATATGGATTTTGTTGTTAAAAGGCAAAGGATTGCAATACTTTTATATAAAAAAAATGTAAATGAACAGAATCAGCTATTATTTCACATGTGGTACAATCCCACATCACCGAAGTAGGAAAAAAGCTTTAAATTTGTTTTGTTGTATGGTGATGCAGAGTTCCCAATGCTTTGTATCACTAGGACAAACTTTTAAACAAAACAGTAAGGTGATCCTTTATATTCAAGCATTGATTAAATATCTAGTTTGTGTACGTAATTGAAAATTATTTGTACTTGGAATGGGAATAATTGTAATTTGTATTCCTATTAAACCTACCTGCTGGAGTTTTTACATAAGTGAAGATCCAGCACAAAATACTTAGATGATTGAATCTGTAAGCAACTGCTTTTGCTTTTGAAAATCCCAGCTATTGTACCATCATAAGATTTTGCATACGAGAAAGCTACCTCAAAAATAGTGACAACTTTTCAAATTGCTGTGTACGGGGAGAGAGGAAATGGGTGAACATCTTGAGCTGTTGACTGTGGGTGGTTGCTGCATTCACCTGCCCCCCCCCCCTCCCCCCCACTAGTTACTTGCAGCTGCAACAAAGCTTACACTGCAGGAAGAAAAGGGTATTTTTAAAACAATGAACTTTCCTTCATCTAAAGATCTGTGATTCATATGTTTTTAACTGAAGGAGTTCTTTCAAAGTCTCTGAACTACCATGTTTTGGGGCAGGTATTTGAATAAAAAATAATGCTTTTCATGGCTTGCTAAACTGGACCCTGTTCACACAAGTGGTGGCATACAGCTCAGATCCTGGTAGGTTTAGTTGCTGCTAATGTTTTGTTTACATGGCAGTTTTAAAGGAAAGCAACTGTAGGAATACAAAACAAATCTGCATTTTTCTTTTTTTTCACAAAAAAAAAGCGATTTTTTTTCTGCATGACCAAGTTCACTTGCAGCAACTTGTACACATATATATGGTTCTCATGAGCATCTGCCCGCCTACAGAACTATGAAAATAATCGGGTTTTGATGAGGTTTTTTTAACTTTATGTTCTCAAAAAGGCAAGAAAAACTTAATTAAGGTTTGTAGATAAGATCTCTAAGGAAAGAACGTTGTAAGAATTTATTTTTGCTCTTTTTGTTCTGAGATCTTGAAGTCTTTTTCCATTACTGGACAGGACTGGCAGATGAATTGCAATTAAAGGCACAATAGCAAAAGAGATTAAATACAGTCTCAAAGGAGATAGTGTGGGCTTCCTTTAGTACTTTTCATTGCATAGAAAGTGTGACTCCAAGTTCTGCTCAGTTTACTAAAGCAACCTGCTTTAGTCAAATCCTGCTGTCTGTAGGGCCTAGTTCTCCTCGAGGAATGCATCACCAATAAGAATCTGGGTTTCCTGCTGCCAAATGAAAACTCTTGCTTTTCCTTCTTCCCCACAGGAGGAGAGGTTCCATACACAACCCTGGCAACCCGACTGATGATGGGAGCTTGGTGGCTTTTTGCTTTGATTGTAATCTCCTCCTACACGGCAAACCTAGCAGCTTTCCTCACCATCACACGCATTGAGAACTCCATCCAGTAAGTTGATAAAGAATGAATTGAGGGAAAGGAGGGTGAACGTATATACATTTAGAGGGGTATGAATGTTCTACCTAATTGTGAGAAAAGGAGAAATTTTTATCATCCTAAGAAGTAGTTTGGAAGTAAAAAAAATTGCTATGTGCCACAGACTTCCAGTCTCCCTGGAGACATTTTGTCTTTAGGATAAGAATTTTTGGCCTCTGGCAGATACTCTTTTGTGGCACAGATCCATACATATGTATGAACACATACATATTTTGAAGGAAACAATTGAGTTTAAGGTAACCATTGTATCAGTATTTGAAATGGGAAAGGATAAATTGTTGCTGGTTTTTTTTTTTTTTTAGGCAGTGCTTTCCATTCAGATACATCCCACAGTACTTTAACACTTTGATCAGGAGGAGCCCAATGTTTCTTCAGTGTATGGGGAGCTCAAAGTTGAATTCACCTTTTCTTGCCGAGGCAAAGATGTGTTAATCACAACAAGCAATAAAAATTCACTTACTAGTCATCTTTGCTGCTTCTGCTCCCAGGTGCTCTCTTACTATGTTAACAGATCATATCATTCTCTTATTTCTCCTGTCTGCTGGTTCTTTTGCTTCATGACTCCCTAAAGTGAATGTCCTTGTCATCTCCTGTTCCTTTCATGGTGAACTGTTTTTCTGTCACACCTTCCAATCGCTTTTTGCAGATCATATCTCTCCATATCACAGGATCCTTTCTAAGTCTCCTATCCTCTCACTCTGCAATTTTGTTCTCCAGTCCCCTCTCCTTCAGCAAGCTGCATGCTGAGTTATCCCCACTCCCACTGCTCCTGTGACGTCCCCCACCCCCAAATCCTTCCTCTTGGGTCAAAGCAGAGACTAGAAATTACATGAAGCATTATCCAGCCAAGCACTCCAAGGGGCAGATGGCCATTTTCCCATAGCAGGCTTTTAATCTTGAGGCTACAAATCCATGAAACTATGTGAGAGTGACAAAGTTAGCCTTTCGCATAAATCCTTCTTTGCAAAAATCACAGAGTGGCTTTAAAGAAGAGAGGCATATTCTGTTGTGTTTCTTCCGCCAGAAAGGTAAGAACGTGGCCTTCAAGTCAGGCTCAATGTTCAGTTTTCTCACTCCAGTTCTTGATTCAAGTCCCTGTCTGCTGTATATCATCTCCTACTTTGCTTCTGTTTCAGCTACTTTCCAAATCTCTTCTAAATGCTCCCTGAGACAGTGAGTCACTAGTGTAGACTGGGCAGGGAGAACTTTTGCCTCCTGTGAATTCATAGTTTAGGTTCAAGCATCACTGCGTGCCAGCCAGTCACTGCAGTCTCACTAAGGCACTTAGCCTCTAGGTGAGGATTTCTACATATTAAAACCAACCCAGACTTCAGCAGCACATGGACAAGTAAATGTCAGCAATAGTAGACAAGTTCTACTTGCAATTGGAAGCCAACGCCCAGGCCCAAGAGCAGAAGCAGCCGCTCACTTTGAGTGTATGGTTATCTCCTGACTATCCCCATTAGGAGCATCCTCTTGCACTTCATAAACCCTTTCTCCCTGCTTCTTGGGTGAGGGGGGAGGAGTTAGTGTCTTGTGGCGTGAAATGCCCAGGCATTACTAGTCCTTATTTGTTCTCAGTTGGAGATGAAGTATCTGTGCTTGTTGTCCTTCCTTTCTGGGCTAACAACCTCAAGACTTTCATCTATTAGAGATGTAAGCACTCTGACAAACATGTAAAACAAGGAGGCTGTTTTGGTTTTTTAAGTTTAAAAACTTTACATTTGACTGAGGAGCATGAATAAACGGCATGGGAATTTGTACATGCAAAATAAATAATAATGATATATTCGGTCATTCAGTTTGTCCTTACAAATATGAAATATGCCTCTGAATCCTGCTTTGAAATTATGTCCCTTCTAGTTTTGAAGTAGTCCAGAAAAATGTTCAAATTACTGTGACAAATGTCTGACTTTTCTTATCATGTGTAAAAAAGAATAAAATATGCTCAAACTATAATTTAATACATCTTCAGCTTTTTCTTGCAGTTTATTATGATGTCACTAGAAAACCCTCAGTGGGATCCTGAGATTATTATGTACAGTTGGGACTACATTGGTCTTTGTGCTGTATTATTTATGGGCAAAGTCACTGAAAATGTTTTATTCAGTAGAAAACATTGCAGCTGGAGAGCTCCTGGAATGAAAGAATGGAGACATTTTTCAACAGCGCTTGCAGCTCAAAAATAGAGTAATTAGATGTGTTAAGTATCCATTAGGGAATGAAGTTATCCTAACTATGGTGGGAGTGTAAAACTTCAGTTTACAAAACTGCCAAAATTGGGACTCAAACCAGCACATAAGAGAGAGGCTGTTTGTTTACCATGCTGAATTACTGCAAAGTGGGAAACATGAATAAGCAATAAAGAAAAAAGCTGATGCTCTTCTCTCTTTTTTTTAACAGATCAAATTGTACCTTGGGGAGCTCTGAAGGCCAGAATGAAAATGAGTTTAAGTATTTAAAGAAAATAAACCAGATTCTGCTTGTAGTGCTATCCAGCCAGCTTCAGAGAAGTCAGAAAAATGAAAGAAATTGAAGTCAGTGGGTTTGCACAGATATAACAAGTAGTTAGTGGGTTTCCATTTCAGATCTCCAGCTAGCATCAGATCTTAAAGTGTGTTGTTGAAGGTACTGTCCTTGTGGTATCTTTTACGAAAGACAGGAGTTTTCGAGCAGCCCACAGCACATTTCATTTCTGTGAAACATTTAGGTAGTTACTGCACTTCAGCTTTTGGATATGTAGCCAGTTTGTGTTGGGAGCTCTTGCATCTTCCCTTTCTCAGCTGGTATGAAGGTTGAGCCACTCTTCCTAGTCAGTGCCTCATGGTATCCAGAAGCCTATTTTGAGAAGAAAACCATACAAAATGTTGTTAGGCAATGCATTAGGGAGTACTAGTGAAATGTTCCCTTTCCCTACACAGTCTTGCAGTAGAACCTTACTACTGTCTAACTTCGCTTGATGGCATTGGTTCTCTGCCTCACTGATTGATTTGGATCAAAATGTTACAATTAAATTAACTAAGAGGAACACGAAGATTATAAGTGGACGCTAATCTCCTTTTCCGAGAAAATGGCTACTCTTAATACCTTTGGGAGCTCAGCTTTTCATCTTCTACCAACAGCCAGTATCAGCAATAGAAGCATGCAAGACATAAAGTAGTTCCTAGATGCATCTTTTGTTCACACTTGACCCACATTGCAGATGACATTTAAATCAAGTCAGTCAGCATTTCAAATGCCAAAACATCGTGGCAGCAAAGCAAAGCATAATTTCTGTTTTCCTTAAATCTTTAGAACACTGTCTCAAACGCAACATGAATTGATGCATTTGATTAAGAGTATAATTAAGAGTAGCTCTTCTTCGTAAATGTTAAATAAATTTGGAGGTCTTGAGCTATTTCTCATAGGTGCTGATGCTGTGAATTTCATCACTGAGTCAGTATTGCCATTACTGTGTTTTATGATTCCTTTAGGACAGAATTAGAGTCCTTTGGCAGAGAGGCTGATTTTACTCAGACGTGCACTGCACTGTTTTCCTGGGTAAAGGAAGGGTGTCACCACCTTCTCACAGGCCTGAAAATTTGCTGGAAAGTTCAGGGGCCGAGGTGGGCAGAGGGGTAGTCAAAGGATTTTTCATTCGAAAGGCAAGAGTTAGGTAGTTTCATGTTTAAATCTAGTCCACTTCTAAAATTGTGGAAGCTGTGCACGTTATGGGGGAAAGTCTGTATCTTGTGTCTTCTGTAAAGTAAGTTCACATTACGTTCTCCACGTTATAAGTATTATGTCCTCTTTGATAGGTGAGATCTCTGCCTCCAAATAATGGAGGCATAGCAGTGAAGCATGCCTTTTATTATACTTGTTTTCCCTAGTCATTCTTTTCACAACATTTTTCCTAGACCGTAATTCACTTGAAGCTAAGATGTCCCTAAGGCTTTAAACAGCTCAATACAACTGCCTACAAGTCTTCTGCAAGGGGGGTTACATGAGAATGCAGTAATTGGAGTAGATATTTACTTACACTGAAAAACAGAATGTTCTTTAACCTTTACTTTAATGTAGTTCGCCCAGCTCTTCAAACTGGCTAGCAAGCAGTATTACCAGTTTCTGATACAGCTGTCGCTGCCAACAGTCAAATCTCTTGGCTTACTGTGCCCTGTTCCCTAGGCCTGCCTGTGAGTCAATCCTTGATGTCCTACAAAAAAGAAAAACCATTGGAAAGCTTTATCTGAATTAGTCATAAATAAAGGCTTCAGTGTAAGTCATGACATAAATTATTTTCTCCTAAAATTTAGTGACTACTACTTGCAGACAGTTCTGTGCAACAGCCAAATCTAAAACCACGTCTGGCCTAAATTGTTCTATAATCCATATCTACAAAGATATTTTTGATGCCCAAGACCTTGACCTCAGTGGTATGTAATCACCTGAAAAGTAATTTGGTTATTCTTCTATGGAGCTGACCTTTTGTTTTTCTACATTTTCTGTGTGCTTTTTAAACACTTGTGGCTTACAAATATGAACAACATGTTACCAATTCTCAGCCTAGGATTTGAATTTAGAGAAGAGGGTATGCTTTGGGGAAAGAAAAATATGCAAATCCTAATGTTTTGGGATTTTGTTGTTGTTGTTGAAAGCAGAGATAATTTTTTAAATTGCAAAGTACTTAAGTTGTACTATACCAGAAAATGAAAGTGACCTGACAACTGCTGCCTGATTAAGGTGCAGAATATGAAACAAAATCAACAAGTTCTGAAAAATACATGTAGCCATTAATAATTCATCCTCAGAATAGCCCTATATTGTAGTTAATTTGTATGAGATAATATTGGTATTATCCCAGTCATTGCAATGAGAAAAAAACTTACCATAAAGACCACACATAAAATTTTTCCCCACAGTGCTTCATGAGTGATAACCAAATATGAGCTGAACTCTGACCTGACTGCATGGTCACTTGCGTGTAAGTAGAATCCTTCTGACCACAAGCTCAGTTACAGGTCTTTTATTTTATAGCACTTTTTTCAACTCTATCTGCTTTTTTATTTTCAAATACTTTTAGCATTCATTACATTATTGCTTCAAACTTAGAAATTCAAAGAGATAAATGTTTTACAATGTGGGATTATAATCCCTTTAGTCGTGTTAGATGTGTGCTTTGCTTTGCGGGTATTTCAACTGAGATCAGTAGAACTGTAGCAAAATTAAATTCCCATCCAGTGTGGATAACAGTATCAGAATTTAGGCATCAAAGGCGGTACCCTGTAGGAATTAATCAGTTTGACAAATACTTCTTCCTTATTTTGCGGTCTGGTGTGGCACATAGTGAGGCTGGGGATTTATGTTTCCACTGCATGTGTTTGTCGGAACAGAGAATGAGTTGTTTAATCCAGGAATAAAGGTACATTGAACAATGTACAACCTACAAACCAGGCTGGAGGCAAAGCAGTTACAAAAATTCTTTCTCTTGGAAAGGAACCTCAATAGTTTAATAATTTTGTTAGTTCTGTCAAGGTTTGTCGTTTCTCTTTGTTTTGCTGGACCTTGGCTGCTAGGTTGTGAATGTCATTCCAGTAACCTGCAGAGTTGCAGGCTATAAAAGACCGTTTCTGAAGGAGGTCATATGTATTACGATGCCATCTGACACTTTTGTGTGAGGGGATGAAGTCACTGACGTGATAGGTCTTTTCCATGTTTGCAGCTTGCCTACGCAGCAGCATACACACATGTATGCCTCAGAGGCTGCAAAACTTCTTTTGCGCTCCTCGGCGTGGGGTCAGGTGAACCAAAGCGTGGGGTTTTATGCTGACAAGAGCGTTTAGCGCATCTGTAGAGTTTACACTCATACTTGCCTCGCTCTTGTCCTCTCGCCGTCTCAGCATAGAGCATCACCTACAACTGTGCAAAGATGCAGAGCAGGGCAGCTGAAAGGCATCATGTGTTTTAGGGTAGCACACCAAACAGTAAAGAACTGCAGACTGTAGTTAATGCCAGACTTGGCAGCTATGACATGTCTTCCTGAAGGCATAGACATAATTCTCCTCCTTGTTATTTCCCTGCTGGTGATGCTTTTGTGTGTAATGGCACTCTTGCTTGCTTCTCAGACTGTTGTCAGTGCGCTTCCCATACCTGATTGTAGCACACTTCTGGCCTAACAGCTCATATCTTGCATTGGTTTGCCTTTCTGACAATAGCAAGGTTGATTTTATAACTCCAAGATATACAGAGGAGCTGGTTTTCTTTTGTGCTGTTTCTAACTGTACTGTTTCGTGGCAGCAGCTGCACATATCATTTATATACCAGGTAGCAATAATTTTTCAGAAAAATGCTTTGTCTTTTGTTACATTAGAAATTATATGGCCATACAGAGTCTTCCAAAGTAATGATTGCAGTTTTGCTAGGTGTTGTCATTAGAAATTGGAGACTCAGGAAATACTTTTGGCATACTTTTCTAGGAATATGTATGACAAATAACACAGCAATTATAGGACATTACAATATGAAGCCTGTGACAGTTTGTTGCACTTCAGAGCACTGCCAGGAGATAAAGAAGTGTATTGGCAGCAGCAGTAACACAGAAAGGTTGAATATAGTATCTTGTATTTATTTAGTGCTTTTCATCAGTGATGCTTTTGACAGATAGATAGACTGTCAATGCTACAGTAATACACCTGCTGCTACACAACACTTTCCCTGATGGTGAAACAGGGAGAAATTCTCACCAAGGCCCACTGCTGTCTGTCAGAGAGCCTTTCTGCAGAGCTGCAGCCTGGGTTGTTGTAGAGGCGTAATTCCTCCCCAGGTGCTGGGCATTTCATTTGTCCTTGCTGAATTTCACACCACTCCTGTCAGCCCACTCTTCCAGCCTTTCTAGATCCGCCTGAATGGCAGCCTGCCCTTGAGCAATCGACTCGTCTCCCAAGGTCATGTCTTCCACACACTTGACAAGAGGGTGCTTACTCACCTCCTCCAGGTTATTGGCAAAAACATGTCCCAGGTTAGACCTCCGTAGTACCTGCTACCGGCCTCCAAGTGAGCTACCCTGTGAGCCTGATATCCAAACAGGAATTGATCCATCTGGTTTCCCACCCAGCCGCTAATGACCTAATCTGGATACAAGAATATTGTGGGAGACTACTGAAAGCCTAGCTAAAGTTACGGTAAACTACATCCATTTCTCCACAAACCATTTTACTGTAGAAGGCAACCAGATTGGCCAAGCATGACTTACCTTTGGTAAGTCGATGTTGAGTGTTCCCAGTCAGCTGCTTCTGGTGCTCATGATGTTGGATGACCAGCCTCAGTTCCACAAATCATCTTTCTTATCTTTTTTTTTTATATAGTCTGGACATTTCCTTTCTCCAGTGGTCAGGGATCTCCTCCAATCTCCTTCACCTTTCAACAATTAAAGCAAGCAGCCTTACAAGGACATTGACCAGCTCTCTGAGCACACTTGGATGCAGCCTGCCAGGACCCATCAACTTCTGTGGGTCTAGTGTGCTCAATCAATCCCTCCCTTTCTGGTTGGAATTTACCTGGCCACCTACTGCTGGTTGTTCGTTGCCTCCTTGAACCCTGCTTCTAGTCACAGAGATCTTGGAGATGACACTGAGGAAGAGTGAGGCAAAGAAGGCACTGAGCACCCCAGCCCTAGCTGTGTCTGCGGTTCCCCTCAACAAGTCCACACTTCCCTCGTTCAGCCTTTTAGTTCTGCAAAAGCTGGGCTTGTCACCCTTGAGATGCCTCAAGAGCATACACTCTGGCTGAGTCTTGGCTTTCGTGAGGCTATTCAGACTTGCCAGGAAATGTTTCTAAATTCCTCCTTTGTAGCCTGCTTCCACCTTCTGTATATTGTTTGATGAGATGAAAGCCTTTCAAAGTCTTTGGGATTATTAGTAATTTTAAAGTGTAATAGATGATTCAAATGCTTCTCCTGTATGAATCCACTTGGTGGCTATGCCTGATCTTCAGGACTGATCTTCAAAATTGTATCAATCCTTATTTCAGTTTCTTTATTACAAGGAAGTATAATGTCTTAGTTGTTTACTTTCATAAATCCCCTGATTACCACTACGGCCTTTTAAAACTATTTACTGGTTTGCTTTCACAAACTGGCTATAATGAGATTTCCCATTTTTGCTAACATGTCAGACATTACGTATTTAATCTTTCAAAACTCACAGGTGTTTATCTGGACTTCTTTTGTCTTCTTTTTTTTTTTTTTTTCAATTTTCAGTTACAAATTAACCACTTATTCTCCTGATACTGTAGTCTAGTAGTCTCACATTTTTCTTCCTAGAAAAGGGCATGTCTCAGTCCTCTCACAGAAGACCAATATACTTGGTTTCAGGAAAAAAATTCATCTAGCAGCTCACCTTAGATGATCCCATATGTGTACTGATTCTTTGCAGGTTCTAGCTACTTATGTTCTTGAAGAGGAGTACTATCTTGTTGGAGAAAAAAGAGAGGATTCTGGGGTTTTCAATACCACAAAAATTAAATTTATCCCTTCCTTATATTTGCTGTATATTATCTGCCTAGAATTTAGCTCTTGTTCAATGTTTTTCTAAGCCCATATATCTGAATTTCAATGCATTTCTTTTTGACTCAACTAACCTCTAGAACCTTGCCACTGAGCTCTGTTGATTTCTTCTTTTCCTGCTTTCTGCTGCGTTCAGAGGCATACGTACCCTTTGAGATCCAATAACTGTTTCCTCAAGTGCCATCCCTGGAACACCTAAGAATTTTTTTTTCCCTTCCTGTAGGACCATTTTTACTTGTCTCTGTATTTACATGTTCAGAAACGCAACCTGTAATTTGATGAGTTTCCCACCTTTGTGTCTGCATTTTCTGTCGCTGCGATGAGCTTTTACAACTTCCGGTTGCCTACTTTAAGACAGCACTCAGACCTTTGATCTCTCGTTATATGTCATCTGCTAGATTTGGGCAGTTTACGCAAAGTTAAATTGAACCAGAAAAGCTGTAACGGGTTTTAGGCAATAGACATATCGTGGTAGTTATTTTGAAACTTCAGTGAATGCCATTAAAGAAACAAAGGTACAGGAGAGCAATTCTATAGGATAGGAAAATAAAGGCCAAGAGGTAAGGAGACTTTAAAGAGCTCTAATACACGTTTTTACATCCAAAGTAGGGTTGACAAGCCATATTTTGGACGCTTTAGAAAATTCTAAACTGGTTAATTTTTCTTACTTGGAGAGAATGGATAAGATTAGTTAATATGTAAAGTAGAGCAAATTTATTGGACTAAATTACATGAACCGTGATGAAAAGATAGTTCATGAAACCACAACAGAAGTCTTCCCATTGCTGAAAATAATGTAGGATGTGACCTGCTTTGTAAGGTGGGCACACAGTTCAGTGCAGGAATACCACTAAAAACCTGCTCTTCACTGTGTAACCCAATAGCACATAGAAGTGCTCAGCCCAGGTGCTTTGGGCTAGATTCAGAGAGTTCTGGTATTGAGGCTGGCTCCCCAGCAGCAGCGGGCGTGGTGGCACCACACTCTCGCAGGTGGTTGAACTTGCTGCATGTGGCTGTAGGGAGTGCAATGCTCCCTTCTCTCTTTGCGTCTACTCAAAGGAGCTTTTGGCATTTGGCAGGACCCTCTTACTCCTTCTGTTGCTCTCTTTTCATCCATTTTAATTTTTTCCACCCTTTCACTTCATATTCCTCCTTGTTTCATAAATCATAAAACCAATTTTTCAGGCTCACTTTGTCTTTTAAGGAAAAAGGAAAAAAAAAAACCCAAACAACAAAAGAAAGTGGCTTGACAGCTGTCTTTCTATGTGTTGCCCTTTGCCTGAAGCTCCTTCCTCTTGAAAATGTGGCTTCAAGTCTGTGTTTCTTTTCTTCCCCAACAATTAAGGTCTCTCCAGGATCTCTCAAGGCAGACAGATATCCCTTATGGCACTGTCTTGGACTCTGCAGTCTATGAGCACGTCCGAGTGAAAGGGATGAATCCTTTTGAGAGGGACAGCATGTATTCCCAAATGTGGCGGATGATTAACAGAAGTAACGGCTCAGAGAACAATGTCATGGAGTCGACCGCAGGCATTCAAAAGGTACTGGTATGACTTACTTTTGCTCCCCATTGGAGACGCTCTGCTGTAACACTACATTTGCTTCGCGATTGCTGTTAACTACATGGGGTGCATTTGCACACAGATAATGATAATGCCTGGTACCATTTTTGGTACCATACTGTTGCATTGGCACGGAGGATTGGGACTTCTCAGCTACGTACCTTGTTTTAAGCCACTTTTGAAAATGTAAGTACCTATAGTGTTTGCTCTGAAAAAGATTTGTAGGTTTGAGAGATGACTCCGTTTGTCATGATGCAAAATGGGAATAGGATCACTGGACTTACAACGTCATAAGATGTGACACTGTACCATACAAAGCTTAAAGCAGTTTGAATACAAGGCATTGATTAACTTATTTTTGTAGACTCCTGACAGTGAAAAACTTGGCTTTCAGTTATAGCTCTGAATCATGTATGTTTTGAGAGAGACAGGCAGAAAAAGATGATCTAGCTTTAAATGAGCATCTCAGAGCCACCTTCTGTAGTGAGTTTAGCAGTGGGAAAACACTTTGAGAGCAGGAGTCAATTTTTGTATGTACATTTTTGAATGCAATAGTTCCCTCCCATGTCTTTGGTTGACAGATACAGCTTTTATAAGAACAGTAGTATAAGAAAGGGTTCAGTACAAGAGTGAATATGGGTTAATGAGTGACTGTATACAGACTTTATCCCTACAAATGTATCTTCATATTCAGAATTTTAAATCAAATCTGAGAAATATTTTACAGATTTTATTTGAAACTTCAATTAGAGACTCAAAAATCTGGACAAACTCTGCCTTTTATCTCCACCAAAATCCATGTGCCAGGAAAACCTGCAATTTCTGGTGTTTTCACACTGCATACAAACATGTAAGAGAAAAAAATATGTTAACAGGAATGATGAAATCACTACTGGTCTCTTGATAATAAAGGAACTGCAAAATAACAAAGATTCTTTGGAGTTTTAAAAATCAATATTCCACCCTCTGTATAACTGAGATCATATTTTGTCCTCTGAAGGACTAAACAGCATGAAAGAAGAGGTAAGAAAGGCCCTGGGGAACTTCCCTTCTGAAACTTTAGAAAAAATCATAAGCTGAAAAAGCAAGAAAAGAAAGATAGTCTGAAGATTTATTGGCTAAAGGAAATTGGGTTTTTTGAGAAAACATATTTAACTCAGTTTGTAAGGGGCTGATAAAGTTGGGTTTCTCTTTTTGTATTAAAAAAATAATAATAATTAAAAAACAAAAAAATCCCTGCTTTTGGTTTGCCTTCCCAAGTTATATTAAAGGTTTCAGAAGAATCAAAAAGCAGAGCACGTCAAACACAGCTGTGTTGACTAATGGCTTTTAGCTGAAAAAAACCACCAGTGTATCATGCTGGCAGGTAATTCCAGATTACAGTCTGATTTCTCATTCCTGGAAACACGGCACTTGATGTCTTAAAACCTACAAACCCAGAAACATCTGAGTTATTTAACTTGCCATGCCTCTGCTTCCCAGGAACTAGCACTTGCTAATGATAGTGTTGAAAACCCAAGTTGCAGCATGTGAGCAAGCCAAGCACCCTCCGATTTTAAAATATTGAAGGGCTCAGGCCCATTCCTAATGAACATACACACCCACCCATGTGCGTGCAGTTTCTCCCCTTCTTTAACCTTGCAGGAAGAAATGACACCGAAAAAGATTATTTGCCAGTTGCTGTTTACACAGAAGCTTTTGGAATATTTGTTCTACTCAGGAAGAAAGAATGTGATGCTAAAAGCTAGTTTTAGCCATGGAAAATCAGTATTTAAAAAGGTTGCTGATAAGAGGCAGAGATTATAATCTCTGAACCATACTTCAAAAAAATGAAAACCTTTCAGAGGAAAGAATTCATGGGTCCCCCCAGCCTATTCATATACTTCATAACGTTCTTCAAGGTCTTGAATGAATTTAACTGGCCACATCAGAGCTATTAACTGGATCAGATTATGACTCTGGAGAACCTAAGCCAACAGGTCTCCCTCTGTGCTTCATTTTGCTTCTACCATCCATCTGCTAAAGCATAAGTGAGCAGCAGTCTGTCCAAGTTCTCTGAGGCTGTTACCTTGGCACACGTTCCTGGAGCGCTAAGTGAGCGCTGAGACTTAACAAGTGCTTCCAAATGGGCACAGGGAAAGGGATTTCCACTAGGCTGACTAATAACCATGAAGAGAGTGTGTTAGGAGGGACCACCATGGGAGAGAGATGTGCAGGTTGTTATGGATGTTGTGGACATGCTCTCCTTTAACAACACTCCCTACTGCACCCTCTGCGAGGTTAAATAGGGTTTGCAAGTAGCCATCGCACAAGATGCCAGATATTTTTGTTATATCTTAAAAGTCCTTTAGTTTTGTCTTGCTTTTATTCTGCAAATTACAGTGGAACTGGCACTCATTGTTTTGAGGAAAGCAGCAGTTCTAATACTAATGTATATATAAACAGGGGGAAGGGAGGGGAGGGGTGGGGATTGACTGCTGATGTACTCATCACATCATCCTTCTCACTCAGCAGGACTCTGTGCTTGGTGTACCAGTGGCTTCATGAGGAATGGCGCCTGTTTGGGTGAAAATACATTGCAGTCAAATGACAATGACTGTGTTAGTCCCATTTTGCATCAGGCAATCTACTGCTTTGACCAGCTTTTCCTGGTAGGAGGGCAGGGCAGGCAAGAGAAATAAGATGGGAAGGTCATGCCATTGTAAGTTTTCAGGGTTTTATATTTATTTGTCCTGTTCTTCCCGTAAATCAGGTGCATACGTATCTGCGTGTGTTCCTATTCCATCCATAGTGAACAGCTATAGACAACATCAGGTCTGGTGAGAGAGCTGCTGGCTCTCTTTACCCTGAAAAGAGAACAAAGTTTTAAATACCTCAAATGGGAGACAGCCTGAAAAGTGCAGGCACTTTAGATATTTTCTGCCACTTATTGTCTCTTCCTTTTTCAAAAGGCAACAAAAAGCAGTTGAAGAGGTGAAGTGAAGGAAGAGAAGCATTCAGTTGTTTGTCTTTCTGCTCTGTCAAATCAAAGTGGATGGAGAGGTGGCTGTATTCCTATATATGCTTGGATTATTTTGGAGAATATTCACTTTTCTCTTCATTTTTCTATATTATTTCTAAATGTTTCGTGTATTTCAAATTGATTTTCCTTTTTTGCATAGGTTATGAAATATGCATCTCATTCTGTCAAAGGAATCTCTATTTTCATGAAAGTTGTTTATTCAGAGAGGATTTACAGAGGCCTAAGTCATGCCTGCTTAAACATTCATTGAGGATTCCAAGAAAAATCATTTAGGCTTAAACATATCACATTACATACCTCTTTATGTCTTCTTAAAAAGCACATTACCCTGCTTAATCCTTTACAAGCACCACAGGCTTTCCTATCCTTGGAACTATTCCCATTTAAAATATAATGAAGTGCTTCCATTGTGCCCCTGTCTATTCTTTCTTCCCTAGAGTATAATAGTGCCTAATGCCCTCTTCTACCCACCTTGTTCCTCTGAACGTGATAGCATAGCCTACAGCATTTACGTTTTTCTCAGCAGTACAAAGTGGAAAACTCCTTTCCCAGGCTGCATAGGCAGAATCCGAATGCATTAGAAACCTCTATTTAACTCTATCTGCAAAATATTTAGCCGGTAGGAAACTTGTGAATGACTGTCAGGTGAAATCATGCTTCTGGATGGTGCATTAAAAGAAAGTCCTCCTAGGGTCTCATAATATTTCCTCTTCAACTTGCACACAATATCAAAAGGAATTTGATCTTGAGATTCTGATTTTCTTGTGATCCTACTTGCATTCCCAGTGGAAACATGCTAGCAACTGCTGAGTTTTCCCTGGACACTGTGGATGGCACTTTTCACCTTACTGAGAATGCTGTAATAGTAGTAATATTTTTTATACTACTTATGAATAGACTATAATAAAGCCTTGCTAAGGTGACATGTCTGGGGAAGAAAGGGGTAATAAAGATTTGCAATTCTGTGCTAGAACAAGTTGTTAGTAACTGAACATAGTTGTTATTAATTTGTTTTCAGTTATAACAACTATGAAGATTTCTATTAATGGGCCAAAAAATTCCTGAATTAGCTAATTATCCTGATTTACTCACATATTTGCCATTGGGATTGCCTTTCTGGTGGCAGATATACACTTATCACACCACAAAAATATCTAGTTAATATATGCAAGTATAAGCATCTTTGCTGTTAACATTTCTGGCCATGGAGTTGGACATTAAAAAGACACTGAAAACAGATAAACAGAACAGACTTTTTGGATATTGGATATGTACGGTGATTTAGTAGTTTGACAATGGCTAAGGAAGGGATAGGAAGCAAATAGGTAAGAACATATAAAAATCCTGGGTCTGTACTCTGGTCCCCCATATACCTTAATTCACTACAAGGGAATCAGCCACACTTTGCAGCTGTTGGTTAGCAAACTAATTATCAACCCAGACACTGGTTCCCTGGTTTCCCTTTGCCTCCGGAAGAGATACTTCTTGGACAGATGAGATGTTCTGTAGGTGCTCTACAAGTGATAAGGTTCAGGAGTACCCTTAAGACCTTGACGTGTTCAGCCCCACAGCTGAAGGTGCAATTTGTCTGTTTTGCAATGACCCTCTCCCGTACAGTGCCCTTGGGACTGACAGGTGCCTGGGGGTACCCAAATGCACCTGCTGTCCTCACTTTGTATTATCATGAGTGGCCTGGCTCCATCTTATTTGTCTTCTAGCATCCTTTTCCTGGAAAGGAAGTCTCAACATAAAACCTGAGCCAGATTTACCAGTGAAGTACCATTAATGATGACAGGAGGAATGCCTGATCCACTGACACCAGCATGTTTAATGTCTCATAGATTGTCAACATGTCAGTTTGTGGGGGCGGGGGAGTGAGGTATGTTTCCTTGCAAAGCATATTTCTCATAGTCTTATCACAAATTGGCTTCGGTTTGCATGAGCCAAAAGAATAGTCAGACTGGAGATAGATTTTCACACACACACACACCCCATGATCCTGTGTACCTTTGCTTCCACATCTAGGGCCTAAACAAACTTGCAGTAGTGCAAAAATTTAGAATCCTGACCAGAAAGCACTACAAATGCAGTGTTACTTTCAGGCGTTATCAAAAGGCTAATAGTTATCTTAGGGAGGTCAATGTGTTTTGGGTATATCATAAGTGACCTGTGACAGTTAACAGAGCATGAAAAAGATCCTATGCATAGCTTTAAAAATGAGATGTAAAGCTCTTACAGAGTTCAGAATTCAAGCTAGGCTCAACAAAAGGCTTGCTCTCCATCACAGACGCTCCTGAGCATATACCAAAGTTTGATCTAACTTTGACTCTCTGGGGAGTTTTTGCAGGTTTTATCTTGAGTAGAACACCTGTAATAGTTATTTTCTGCAGATTTTGGCTTTATTCAAACAAAAATGTAAGTCAACATTTGAGTCAGTCTGCATATTAAGAAATGGATCTACATGGACATGTGTTCATCCAATAACTAAGCAAGTCAACTATTCCTTTGGTTTCCAAAGTTTCCTGAAAATTTTATCCAAGTTCATCTTCTCCTGTTTCATCTTGTGTGCTCCCTAATGTACCTTCCCCCTTTTGCTCTCACTCAAATGCCATCCAAGTTGCTCATGACTTCTGTTCAAAGGTCAGTCTGCATGTGCCTGCCAGTCACTTTAACAGCCTCAGATGTCACTGACTAATGTCCTGCTGTGGTGCTATGCCATTCTACCTTCCATGACTGTCTTTGTTTGCTCTCTCTCTTCTCTATCATTTTAGAGAATTTTCCAGGTCTCTTCTCCAATTTTTGTAGGCCATCCTACATCCAAGAACATAGTCTTTTCTATCTCTGTCTCATCCCTGAGTATTTGCAATTCCAACCAAATTCAGATAGTGGCTGAATTCAAGGAACTGAGGAACTAATTTTGCTTGAATTTTGCTTGTCCCAGAAGACAGCTTGCAGTTCTGCTTCTCTTACCCTGAACTGAGCTCCTTTTGTCTGAAATAAAATTTGTGTGTTTTCCTCTAATGTCCTTTCATGAATGTCTGACCACTAGGTTAGTTCAGCCTAAAACCTGCAGTAGCTTGTAGTCTTCATTTTTCTTTCCTGTGGCTTTCTATTGCCTAAATATGTGTGTCTATTTAAGTTTTGCCCATTTACCTCCCATAACATGCCTGTGATTTACCCATACAACCTCCAGTTCATCACTTCAGTACTTTTCAGTGTTATTTTCTCTGGCCTTTTAAAAGCACTTTTTCTGCATTTAGCTCTATTGAAAATGCTCTTGGGAAAAAAAAAGGAAGGGGGAGAGGTGGGGAAGTTGTCTTGAGTTTCGAGGCCCTTCTTGGTCGATTCTGACTCTCCCTGTAGCTTTTTCATTTCTGAATTGGAAGCCATTTGTGTTAGTTTCCAGTGCATCTGCTTTTTCAAGCAAGTATCTTTCTGCTTTCTCCAAGGACTCTTCTGTAAGGTATGAAGTTTTCCCTCAAGACAGTAGTCTTGTCTTTTCTTCAAACTCCTTAACACTCTCCTTTGTTATTACACTAACAAAAACCTTGACAACGAGGTCTCTGGTGTACTACGATCGCTACCCATCAACAGAGCAGTGCTGTTTTGTTGTTGCTTTATGCTCTTTCCCTTCACTGGGCTTATTTTATAACTGCCAAATAAGAGGGGAGAGAGGAATTCACACTGTTGTCATCTAAATACCATCATAGATGTGATGTGGGTGAAACCGAAGAACTACTATACCTCAGAATGAGCTAAGTTAATGAACACTACCATTATCAGAGGAAAAGTATTTCTCAGAAAACAACCTCTCTGTGTCTGACCTTTCAGCCTTCATCCTCAAAGGAGAGCCACAGTCTAACTTCAAAAGATGAGCATGGGAGCTAACATTCATAACAGTCTGATACAATATAAAAAGATAGAGGAAAATAAAAATACTTTATTGAGCAATCAATCCTTATTAGCTCTCATTTTCTCAGCTTCTGTTGCCAGCTATGAATTTCTCTTGAATTGTCTCATTGATTAACATAATTGCATTAATCTGAGAACAGTTTTCTGATCTTGAACCTTTCTCCTTCTTTTCAAAAAACAATGTTGGTTTGCCTGAAAGCTTGCTTATATAGGGGTCCCCCCACAGTTACATCCCTTCTTCTCTTTAAAGGTAATTCTCTCTTAAAACCTTGCTTCATTTAGAGCCTTAAACTGTCATGGCTACAACTGCACTCCCATCATATGTACCTTTAGGTGCCCAAGTTTCTTTCCTAGCTATTGTAGACAATTTCCTTCTCTAGAGAGAGTTTGGGAGTGCCTAAGCTGGGAACCTTATTTTCTTGGTGGCTTATTTTGTACAGTACCTATCAAAATAGGGTGATATTCTGTGACTAGATATGGCAATAAAAATAAGAAATAGAAAAATGTATCCTGAGGAACTAATTTTGCTTGAATCCTGTAGAACTGCATTCTGCAGAGAGCTGAGTCCAGACTTTTCAGCTGGAGAAAGGATGGCTGACAGCCCTTGGAGGAGTGAGAATGGGTTGGCACGGGCAGGGGAGGGAGGAGCCCCCACCCTTCATCCTGGTGGCCAAATACAAAGTTAAGTACATCACACCTTAGCCTATTTCTAACCCTTTAGTCAACATTTTACATGGCAAAACAGTCCAGAGAGGAAAATCGATTCCTTTGTGAGGATTTTGCTTGCGGTTTCTCTTGAGAAGTGGACTCACTAGGATGGCATCATGAGAGAAACACTTGGACTGCATCCCTGTCCTGATGGCAGGAGACCAGCTCTGTAGGAGCGTGCGGGTAGCCGCCACTATAAGGCACATGGTGCATTGCCAGACATTGCGTCTAAAATAATCCTTATACACACACAAAAAGTAGAATTAATTTTGTGTTAAATAGCCCTCAGTCTCCACCTGGAAAGATAACAATTAGGACTTTCTCCTTTTTATTTCCGGAGAACTTTGGATATTACTGATAGGTGGGGAAGGTAGGACCGCAACACCATGCTCTGACGGCAAGTGTAGCTAGACCACAACATGCAGAGTAACTGCTCGTGGCTACCTGTATGAGGAGTTTGTAGCTGGCAATGCTCATTTTATCCCCCTTATATCTCCTTGTGCCTTTTTCTGGTGGTGTGCAACTCTGGGAATTGCTGCCAGAGTAATGTGTGTCCCCATTTGTTTCCATGGCATTGTCACATCAGAATACCATAATCCTGAGCTTTATATCTGAGAGACTTTATGTTTCTGAATAACTACGCAGCTTGAGGGCTGCTTTCATTTGCACTGGCAAGTGATTAATTGTAGAAATTTCAAGCTCCCTCTTGAAACTGGGACTTTCAGGGGATGGGAAAGTTTGGAAGGGAGCAGGGAGTAAGAAAACTGACAATTAGGAAATAATTTAAGAAAAAGAGTGCATTTTCAGTCAGTGTTTGTAAAAGCTGAGCATGAGTATGTCAGGATAATGCTCAAAGCAAATTTTTTGCTAGCATTATTTGTTGCTGAAATTTTCTCAGCTAGTCACACTCAGGGGAGCACCTGTTAGGAAGGGTGGCATAAACCTAAAAGGATGCTGAACCCACCCCTACAAACAAATAGGTTAATTTGGGCATATTTGGGTCTCACAGAGCAGTGCTATTGTCATATTCCATAAAAAAAGGTTTCTCAGTATTTACTATGTGATGAGTGCATTTATTATGCATTAGCACTGGAGAGGTCTGAAAGAGAAACAGCTCTCATGGGTGCTGTTGGAAACCATCTCATGAGTACGACACAGGCTCTAGTAAAGGGTGCAGCACAGGAGATGTCTTTACAGATACATCTGCAGCAAAATGGAACTTCTGCTGCATATTACTCTCAGTTAAAACCAAAACAAGATGATGTTCTTCCTTCTGTTCATCAGCTGCAGAGGCCAGGAAGGGTTTGGGAGAGAAAGACTCTTTCTGGGGCAGAAATGTACTGAGGGGGCAGTTTTGTAGGGCACTGCTGGTAGAAGTGATATTAGTCCTGATGTGGCATCTTACGGTGAAAGCATCTTGGGTATATATAATGAAAAAGCAATACAGGGAAACTTTTGCTAGATAATGAACTTTTTCCAATCCATAAATTTACTTCTCATGCAGTTGCTAACATTGTATGTACTACTTTCCTAGGCTCTTCCATTTATGGCATTGTCTCACCAAAAAAGTGTGACCAACAGCTTTAAATGGCCAAAAACTGTAGCAAGCAGTGCTGGGATGCTAGCAGAGCAGTGAACCTCCCCTTGTGTGTCAGGAGCTTGTGGAGGAATACACCCTTCTTTCGATTTTTGAACAGCACATATGTTATCTCAGGTTTTACTATGCAGGATTACTTCAAGCTCAGCACTCAGTGCTCTACTCTGTTAGTACCTGGTGTTTTCAGAAACTGGATGTCTTACTTGCATGTCATTCATTCAACTTTGGCAAGCAGTCATTTATTTTGATTTAGCTGGAATGGGAATGAATATGACATAACAAGTCCTGTAATCCTTTAGGCCTCTGAGATTGTTCTTTATTGAAAAAGAGAGACTCTTGATGGAAGTAACAAACTCCTACAAATACACTTTCCTAGTCTGGTCATGCCAGATATGGGTCATTTCTGTGCAACCTATAGGAAGAAAAGCTTGGGATGAGTCAAATGCCCACCCTGGAGTATTTTGTGTTGCTTCTTCTAGCCAATTTCCTATGGGAGGTTAATGAAAAGACTTGCATTTGTGCAGTTTAACAGCTATACATTTTCCTTTGTGCCCAGATCTAGTTCTGTATCCCATTTTCAAAACCACCAGTGGAAAAGGTCCATCCAAAATTACTGCCTCAGGGAGAAATAGAAATTTGGATTATACATCCTCCTTTGTTCATCCGGTCCTTCCCTGCTTTTTTAACTTACTCATAAAAAGACAGTAGTAAAGCCACAGCTCCATCGCCGAGTGTTCTGTGGGACTCACATTCCTTTCCATGGCAGAGATGTTGTCCATGCTCTGATTCCTCATTTTCAGTTCTTGTTATCCTAAGAAAGAAAAACTGTATAAAGTGCTTGACGGTGAAGAGTAGTTTGGCATTTGGAGCACTCTGATTTGGCTACAGGGGACACGAAAGTTATTAGGCATCTATTATTTTGGTCCTGTGAACTCTTTATTTCTCCATTTTATCTCCATTAACTTAGTGCGTTTTCTACAGAGGTTCTGTAACATTTCCAGGTTCATGAAGATAAATAACACCACCTTAGTGAAGGCATCTGGGGACTACACAGACTTGTACACAGCTCCAGCAACCTCAGCTCATTTTTTTCCTTCTGAATTCTCACTTCACTTTGTTCCCTCCCTCTTACTTTTCCCTGTTTCTGCTTTTTGGCTTTCCATCCTTTCTGTTTGGATACAGCTACTCCAGCTTTTTCCCAGCTCGCTGAGCCTTTCTTCTTTCCATCCTTCACCTCTGTACGCGGTCACACATCTCCTTTGCTCTCTCCTTTGGCTTACAGTGTCTTACTGTTCATCTGCGCAGTGAAGGCGATTCGCAGTCAGATGAAGCTTTCCAGAACTCTCTCACTTTGAAGCCCAGTTGCAGGCTCACAGTGTGGTGGGCTGCACTGGGGACGTATCACACACAGATCAGGGGAAATGCAGACTGTCTAATGATCAATAGATCGAGACAGGGAGCACACTCTTGCTTCAGGCACAGCACTTGGTAATGTATTCACTTTCTTGCTTACATGTTTCCTGCTATCAATTTTATGTATTAACATATTTTAATAATACCCAAATACATTGTGATACATTAACAAATGCAAATGATGAGATTAAATGTAAGGTTGTTTAAAGGATATATGTGACAGAAAAAAGGCATGAACAGGACTAATGAAAAAGGGATGTAAAAATTTGCTTCATATTCCAGCTCTAAAGCATGGCTTGGACTGTGAGGCTGCAGAACGAAAATGGTGAAGAGACAGAACAAGTAACAGAGAGATCTTGTTTCATATTTTTGGAGATGCTCTACCATTTGTTCATAATAGTGTGACAGATTTATATAATTTCAGTTAAATAACTTGTTACCAAACAAACAAAAAGTCTATTCCAGAGATCAACGAATATAATTGCAGACAATGGATCTGTAACAAGTCTTCAATGCAAGACATAGTCCTTTACAAAATCATTCAGAATTTCTTAATTCTAATATTCGTACAGCTGTAAGTAATAGTAAAGCAAAAGAGGATAGTTCAAGGAGAACCTGAAGCTACTCCAATAGCAAATCATCCTTAAATAATCAATAGATTAATAAGCATATTAGTAGACAATGAAACACTAGTGACATAATAAGGACAGTGCAGGAAAATTGAATTGGAAACTAAAAAGCACTGACAGAATGCTTAGAAAAATCAACCTTTCTAGTCTCTAACATACATAAGTATCAAGTATGTAAGTATCAGAAGCTTTAATTAAACCAGATGATTGCCTCTAAAATCATCCTAGTCTCAAAACAGGAGTGAGGAAAAAGTCCAGTGTGGTTTAAGATATCATCTAGAGAAATAAAGCACAGAAAAGACTAATTTTTTCCAATACAAAAGAGGCACACAAAATTTTACCTCTACATCCCAAAAATGGTGTTTGTATTTACAAACCCCAGGTCTATGCTCCTAAATACCTATGTGCATTTAAATGCAAATACAGGTTGTAGAGCCAGGGAGGTGTCCAAGGTCTGATCCTAAATCATCTGGTCTGGGAGACTAGAGGCTGAGCAGGCTTTTGCTGGTGCCTGCTCTCTGACATTGTCAAAAATGTGGATGGCTGTGGATGGCTCCTGGGATGGACCAGGGAGTAGCTTGGCAGGGCATTGTTTGGGGCCTCCCTCCTGACATTGTGTCTCTGAGTTCCTTTGGGGGGGTGCAGAGGAGCTTTTCTAAACATCACCTAAACGTTATTTTCAGCTCCTGCTGGTTTTGTGTGGTTGCAGTCCCAGCGGAGTAGTGGATTAGATGGATGTAGAAAAATAGTTTTCTCTCTCCTGTTACTCAAACTTGCAAGACTGGCATGTGTCAGCGGTGTACTTGCATAGGCAGCAACAAATGAAAATAATAAAGCCTTGTATTTTCTAGCACGTTTCATACGCAACAAAATGCTTAGAAAGCCAAACAAAATAATCTGTTTTTTCTATACCATATATGGCAATGCCTCCTGCTACTGTCTTTTTCTGACCTGATTTAAGCAACTGAAAAGATGTTTTCTGAGTGCTTCTCTTTGAAACAAATGTAGATGGAATGAACTTTCCAGCCATCAGTTTAAAGATTTAGAAGTAACAGCACTGAACTGAGGAAGGTATGGTAAGCTGACTTTCCTAACTTGTATCAACTAAAAATAAAGCTGAAACTCTTCTGTTAAATAAGCAGAATCTTTCCTTAGGCTAAAGACTGATGGCAATTGTGTTTTTCCCACCATTTTATTCTCTTTAGTTAAATTGCCAGCAAGCAGTTTGTCTTTTTGTATTTGAATTAGCTGACAGAGTTGTCCAGTTTGAAAATGTGACTACAATAAATCGGTTTCTTTTTAATAGCCAATCTATGGAAGGAGAGGTTAAAGTACCACATGGAGTATTTTCAGAAGCATTTTAACCAGGTTGTAGTCACATTTCATTCTTCTCTCAGTTTGCATAAAACAGCTGATCTAGATAGACTTCACGACTCCCTTGCTGGGATTGCAATGGCAGAAGAGGGTTGTTTACTGTTTCTGGTTCTAAAGGTTTCCCACTGCATGGGGGTTGATTGGTGTTTGTGGCTGTTTGTAGAATTGCTAGTTAGTCAAAACAGATCCCATTCCCTGATGAATATAACAGTGGGTGGGATGTAAATATCAGGGACTGTATCGAGATAAGTGGAAAATACAATGCATCTGTAATGAAAAAAAAGATAAGCAGCTGTATTATACAAGTGGGTGAGTAACAAGCGATTCTGGTCATAACACCAATCAAAGAGTTGAAGCTGTAGTGGGTTTATGCCTCTGACCTCAGGATGGGATTTCCTTGTAATACCTTTCTAGCAAGAATTCTGAACGTGTGAGTAAACCAATCTAGGACATGGCAAGTTCCCATTAGTGAGTCATGTGCCTAACTGGGATACAAGTTCCCAGATAATCTCACAATTTCTCATCAATCTTCCACTAAGCACTGGCTGCAGTTCCTGAGTATTCCTTTGTGTAAGAGATGAATGGCCAGAACATCTGTCTTGTCGTTGATCCAAGGTACTGCAACATACCTTGGTCCTAAACAGTCTGAATTTATGACCTCTAGGAGACATTGAACAAAATCATCTGTGTCCTGCAGCATGGAGAAATGGCATGGGCTAGTTTCCTACCTTGCAGGTGGTCAGAAGATTATGACAAATCCAAACTTGAAAACCTCTTATATTTTGTTTCACATGTGGCAGGAGTTCTGAGCGGGGCTGTGTTTTCTGTGTCACTTCAAGTATGCACTGGGGAGGCTGCTGGACTGGGACTATCAATGGGCACTGGTACCTTGTCACCACATTTATGGGTCTTCATTGAGCATTGCTATGAGAGAGGACACCAGTCTGCTCATTCATTAGACAGGAGATGCACGCAGCTACTGAAAAAGATCAGGTGCTTATAAGCAGCAGTATCTTCAGAATCAAAATTTTGACCTCAAGTGGTAAAATTCTGCTCAAGTCTTGTCTTTACACACAAGTTGTTATATGAATCTCTCTTGCAGTCCCAAATGTTGCAGTTCATGTCATAGTCTGCAGACAACACACAATCATGTAGGTGCAGATTGTGCAGTTGTGAACAGCAAAGGCAGTAACAAAAGGAAAATGCGAGCATCAGTTAATGAATGTTTGCAAAACACTTTCAGTCCTTCAGATGATGCTATTATTAAATTGAACATCTTTGCTTATGCTATAGTTGTGCGGAAAGCTAAATTAAGATGATGGTTTTCTTTAAACAGTAACTTATTCTTGATTAGCTGGATCATTAAACCATTTTGGATTTAACAAAGTGAGTGGCAGATGGAATACAACCAAGAGAGTAGAATAGCAGAAAATGAAACATGATATGAGATCATGGAAGATAATCATAGTAGACAAACCCAAAAGTAAATCAAAAGAGCTCTTACTAAAATTCTGGCTAAAATAACGACATATATGTTTGGGAATGACAACAGTTGTGGAAAATACTCGGGGTATTATTTTGTCTTTCCATATGGATGTCAGTAATGATTTAGAGAATTGTACTTCTGAGTATGTCCTCCCATGCTGTGGTGTTGAGCATCTCCCCACATTATAAGACATGATAGCGGTTTTGCAAAATTAAAATTAAGTTTAGTGGAAAGGAGTGGAAACATCAGCCAAGCATGTAACTCAAGGCCACATAAATTCTTTGCATCTGATGGATTTTACTACCCTTCTTGCTGTACCTCTCCAGCAAGAGGTACGTCCTGCTTTTCAAAAATCTTGATTCACCCAATTCAGCCTCTCATCAATTGGCTTTTCCACTGGTTTCCTGGAACATCCCATCAAAGGTTTGCTCTGTCTTTCTACAACACCCTTTCTCATAGCTAGAGTTAATTGATCCCTACGTTCAACATGAGAAATCATGCTCTTAAGAGCAAGAATTACTATACATAGCATTATATAAAATCCAGATCCATTTCTAGCTGAACGAAGACAAATTACATCCAAATAACAGAGAAACTTGCAGAGAGTTTGTTTTCAATTTCTTTATAATACTAGTCTTAGGCCTCATGCAGTTTCTTCAGTCCCCGTAGTGTTTTATGTGATACACTTTTTGACAGATACTGTGTCAAATTGTACTGTCACCTTTCATGATTTATGTTGCACGCATTCTATATGGCTTTCTGTGTGTTTTAGTTATTACTACTCTATAAAATCTGTAAGCTATGAGATGTTTCTAACATCCCATGACAAGTTTTATGTACATTATGTGACTGCAGTTTTTATTTAATCTTTATCATATTATACTCAATCTGTAGATTTTTTAATTTTTATTACGCTCTTTCCATATTTTAGGTCTTTACAGGTCTGTGTTTTATCTCTCGGTTCATTCACATCAAACAGCTAGGCCTAGGTTCTGCTATGTGTGTGCCCCCATGTAGGTACAGAGTAAGGCCATTGAATATTACTTATGCAGTAGCTGTCAAATGTAGATGCCTGTACTCAGCTGTAGATTCCCATTAAATCTGCATTATTGGGCTCTAAATAATTTGAAATATGACAAAAAATAATAAACACAGCTAAAAAAGTTGAGACAAGAAAAAAATTATTGTGGTTTTATCTTCTTCAGCTTGGTCTTCATAGATATGTCATACATAAGGCAAACAAGGATATCTTTTCCTGGCATTGTATTTTCTCTGTTTTCTTGTATATGTCTTGTGAATTAAACTTCTAAAATTTAACATGAATGATATAACAACAAAGATACTACACTGGACTTGACGTAGTCTATCAGTAGGAAATAGGCCTTCCATTTGTGTCTGAAGGGATTGTATTTTCAGAAGAACCACCCATGTGTGTGCAGTTACATTGCATATGATGTTTTAATGTAACTGAACAAAGAAAGGAGATGTATTTACACACAGAGCACTGCGCAGCTGTACAGCTGTTTGTGTGGGTTGTGCGTTCAGATGCAGGCACGCAGCTGCTTTTCCTGAAAACTTGGTCTCGCCAATTTGTGAGAAGCTCTGTAGCATCCTCTAATATCTCCCTAAACAAATGAAGAAGAAAATTGTGTTCATTGTTTCCAGTGAAAAATCCATACCAAAGGAATGCGGAGCATGCTAATACAATAGATCTGGGCAAGTAAATTCTTGTGGTTTTTGCTTTGGCAACCACATAAGGTCTTCTTTCCACCCTCACCACTGTGCTGGCAGCTCACATGTTTCCAGATGCAGTGAAGTACTGTGGTTTCTCTCTAATTCTTCCAAAGCCAGAGAAAAACTATCTCTTCACCACATTTAGTTTGTGTCCAGCGTGCTATCCGTCTCATGGCTGAGTTCTGTAAAAGAGAAGGTTTTGATATAAATGTAGAAGGTTATGATATAAATGTAACTAACAATTAACCATCTGTTTAGATATTCATTCTTCTTATAGTCAAGGTCCAATTTGTTTTTCAGTAAAATAAATAAGACGACACTGAATGAGATTAGATTTCCTAACAAGGTAGTGGCATTTTTCAAGCCATCCCCACACAGATGCTAGTGATACCTGCCACACATTGGATGAAGAGCTAGAATGTCAAGTTGATGATTTTATGATGCTATTGCTTGTGTTGTTTTCATTTTCTTTTCATGTTGTTTCATGCTAATTAAATTATTTCGTTCACTCAAGTAAGATATTTACTCGTGTACCTGATTAGCTGGGCACTTAGCTGTCCATGCTGCATGCACAATACCTGATTTGCAAGTGTGCACAATACCTGATTTGCAAGTGCATTGTAACTAAGAAAATCTCAACTGATGTTCCTAATTCTAGGTGAAATGCTCCTTCATTTTAAGAAGGCAAATCAGATGATTGCATTGTGTCATCGTGTTTAAAACTGAGAAACCTCTGTACTATCATTTTTTCTATCCCATAAATATTTTAACTCCCCTTTTCTCATTACTCATCCCAAAGATGCCTTGGCATTTTTATTAATGTGGTAGAACTAGACCAAGTAATTGAATTTAACGCAGTTGTATTATATTTTTCGAAAGAACTCCAGTGACAAAGGCGTCTTAGACATATCCTTTAAGACAACTATGGGGACAAAATGTGGCAATTTGTCAGGTTGTGTCATTTTCTCAGTTGTTTGCATGGTGATAGCAAGCCAGGCAGTCTGTACTGAGAAAAAAATGCCGCTGCACTGGTCTTCCACCTTCCACAGCTCCTAATGTTTTCCATGGATCCTAAACTGTGAAAGAAAGAGAAAACCTTCTTACCTCAGATCTGTGATGTTTTCCTTTCCTGTGGGGTCAGAGTACTTTCTTGCCGGAATTAAAATGCATTCAGCCGTGGGATCTCCAAAGACCTGACAAGCCAGTGACACGGGGGGGCATCAGGAGCCCACACATTAGAGGAATAACAACTCCTAACAATGCACTGACCTGGGGATTCAAGAACATTTGTTTGTGTAGCATCTGCCACCTGGGCCGTGTGGTCAGAAGGGACTGATCTGCCTGCAGGAGACTTGATCGGGCTTAAAACGGTTGCTTTAGCTGGAAATAACCAGAGGGCAGAAATTTTTCTGTGGGGCTTTTTCAGAGTGCTCTGCTGGAAACTGCCCGTGGCACCAGTCTGTGCAGCAGCCTGAACTTAGAGCCTGAAAGAAACACCTGGGAACATGCCGTGGTAGCCCTTATTGAACTCTCAGGGAAAGGGATGCCAGGTATCGCTGAATAGTAGAAATCTTAAGGGGTTGGGACAAATCTCTGCTTCTTTCTGCATCCACACATACTGCGGCACTTGTTCTGTGCAGGTTTTCCATGGGAAGAAGTAGCTTTCAAGACCACCAAGGTCTATATGAAAGGCAGCTGATGTGGAAGCACTGAGCTTTATGATCTGAAGCTGTTCCTTTGTGCCCCAGACCAAGCTTCTGAGGTGCATAGCAGGTTGCCAGCAGTTAGAGTTCTTGTCTCCTGTAGGCTACTAAAATGAGGAGAAACATGTTAAATTGTTATGCAGTGTAATTTCATAAGGTGGAAAAAGAAGGGATGGGAAGCATTTCTTTTCAAGCTTCACAACACTATGTCTAGATGTGCAGTGCCAAGCTGACTCTATTCAAAACTGGGCAGGAGATGCTTATCGAGGAGAGAAGCATAAAATGGTTCAGAAGAAAATAGTTAAATGATTTTGTATGAATAATGGGGCATCCTGAATCCTATTACCAGTATGAAAGTGATTGGAGTTCTTGTTCAAGGAATATAAAAAACCAGAAAGTTAAGTCAGTTTGTTTAAAATAAGTTTTTAAAATGAAACCATACTGTTTCAAATGAGCTGATGGTTTTTTTGGTAATGTTGGTAGTTTTGCAAAGGATTTTCTTGTGGTTGAAATTCTTTTTCAGATGATGAATGGTTTTGATAAGTAGCTTTTTGACTTTTGATGATTTTTCTATCCTTGCAGTAAGTATTCAATAATAAGTATTTCTGTGAATAAGGAATGCTGCCCAAGAATTGCAGTTAGATTGATTCTGCTTCTATTCTAAAGAATGAGGACAAGAAGCCTTCAGTTAGTGTCATGCTGGATTGATTTAATCTAAAGAGAGATGCTGCTTCTCTAAATTCACCTGAATTTATCGTCTTCATGATACTTAATCCACAGAATTTTATGTTTTTCCCACATGTTAAGAGGATTGATTTGTGTACGTTTCCTCATTTATTTTTATTTTTTTTTAATTTGGGGATTAGCTGCCACAAAAATACAAATACATCAGAAGTTGGGAGTCACTGTATGACATTTGGTTTAAATTTACCTCACTGTTGAGACAGGCACTTGGCTACTACAGATCTAAGTTTTTGAGGAACCTGAGGTGCTTTCATATCATTTTGGTGTATGAACTTCACTGGCAATACCCTTAAATGGTCTCTGTTACTATCTGCAGCACTTAGTTGTTACAAAAGAAATAAGCTGGCATTAAAAAAAAAAACAAAACCAACAACAGTTCTTTACCTTTCAAAGCTCTGCTTTGCTGAGATTTTTTTTTTTTCTGTTGTTTTTCTTCTACTGTTTCTCTTCTATCTGAAATTAATGTTAGCTGTGACAAACCTGTGGTTCAGCTGCATGTCAGCGATCAGCGTGATCTGCTGCCTTTTTAGTGCCTTGCTGTGATTACCTGGAGAGGTGGCTGGCTCCATTCTCCCACCACCCTCAGAAATTGTACCTTTGATTGGCCTCTGCTCAGTTTTGCTCTGCTGGTTAGTTTCTTTCTTGTAATTTACAAGATGCATTTAATTACAATGGCAAAATATGAATGCACTGAGCACCGGAAAAACTAACACAAAGGTTCCCTCTCATTACAGAGCTCTCATACCTAAGTAATTCTTCTCATTCCAGATGAATTATTCAAGGTCTGCCCAGTGTAACAAGCGAGTGTGTGGTCATGAGGCTTTTCTCGAGAAGCTGGTGGCAGGTTACATATAAGGAATTAATGCTTTTCCCGATGAAGTTTTATCTGGAGCAAATAGACATGCCATTGAAGCTGATATGACAATGTAATGAAAGATAAACTTCATACTGAAGAGGAGATGAGGCTGAGATTTCTAACTGCTTCTTTCTTCCCCTGAGCTTCCCGGTGTTTCATTTCCTGCTCCTGTTCGCTCCTGGGCACTACCTCAGTAACACTTGTAGAAATTATTCCGCACTTTTCTGTTTGAATAACTACAAAGAATAAGCTTCAGTGTTTGTCAAATAGTGCCCCTTGAATTTAAATTGCTTTCTATAGACCCTGCAAAATGACATCCTAAAGGGTTGTATTTATTATTATTTAATTAACTGCTTGCCTTGATGACTGAATAGTTTTCTGTATATAGAAATTTTTATTCTGTGCTCTAATACCACCATGGGAATCCAACTCCCATCGTGCACTGTGAAGAGCTGTTGGTCAGGTTCATACTCTGCCTCCCCAGTTGCATGACTGCATTTCACTCTTAAGTTATGCAGATCGGCCACATGTGCTGGCCTGCAAGGGAGTGTGGGGCAAGAAGCTCCAAAGTAGTATTTCAGAACTACAGGGAGTTTAGATTTGTGACAACTGTAAATTAGTGGGGTTTATTCAATAGCTGACATGTGAGATTTTATTTCACTGAGATCCAGATAGAAGTTAGCCAGAATTGTCCTCTGTGAACAAAACCAAGACTTGTGACTTTTGTCCCTGGAGGAAAACAAATTAGCAAACAAGAATTTCTCTGAAGGCAGAAATTCTGCTTCAGTCCAATAAACAGCAACTGCATTCGCCTCTTGCAAGAGTATTGTGGAGATCAATTTGTTTCCATTCCCTTCTGCTGAAAAAAACCTCCTTTGTGAATGACATCAAGCTGTTGGGCCATGTCTGCCAACACAAAAATCCAGTTTTAAGCTTCCACCACTGCCTTTTCCCATTTTGGGGCTGTTCTATAGAATGGAGTACAGCCCACTGCAGTCTGCAGCTACTGCATGCTTGCTGAATGTGCAGAGATTATGTCAAAAATCTAATTTCTGTATTTATATATGTCAAAGTCTAAGGTCCCCTGTGATAGGCATAGGGCTAGCAGCGTCAGATGGTGGTTTTCCCCTGTGTAGTCAGTGCAGTGGAATGGTGCGTGTTGGAGAACGTGACCCTCAAAGCGCTGTTTGGAGCAGGTGATTAATCAGTGTCCTTGATCGGTGTTAGGTCAGAGCTGGAGTCACTGCTGCTATGCTGTGGAAGAGACTGCTTCTGTTCGTATGTTCTTGGCTAAAACAGAACTGACAACTTAGTAGGCAGGGAAAGCTGTACAGGAGTCAGAGGGGAAGGATGGCACCTGACTCGTAATGGAAATGAGTAGAAAAAGCATCATGACTGTGCCACTGCGGGTTAGGCACAGGGTATTCAGAAAATGTGCTAATAAATTTCAAATTTTTCTTTGAAATTAAATTATTTTAATCAGTTGAAACTTAAGATTTCCCTGGCCTTATAAGTTGCGGGATTTTATAACAGGTAATATTTCAAGTATGATGAAATATTTGAGAGGTCTGCAGGAAAAATAACTGCCACTTCTGTTTAACCTAGAGCCTATTGTGTACATTTTTTCTTGGGTGATGATTCTTTGTATTTCTTTTAAAGAGGAATTTAAAATACAGAAAAGATATTGTACAAGAATTCAAGTATGAAAAATTGCAGTAGTTGGTTGTTGTTTACTTACAATTTTTTTTCTGAAATGTATGATTTTCTAGCCCTAGAAATGTGTTTTTAGAATGCTGGAGTTGTACACAAATATATTATTCAGCCTACTCTGCATGAATGGCTTAGCTGTAAGAAGAAATCCTATCCACATCCGTGTTGTCATAAAATATGTGCATATGCAACTGTGTAATGGCTTTAAATGCTTTCCTCATATAACTGAACTGGTTCTTGGTGAAGTCATCAAAGATAAATTTTAACTAATATCTACAGGCAGGGCTTCAGCAAATAAAATTCTTGTAAATGTGCAGTGATAGAAAATAGAAGTATAACAGCCTTATAGAAATAGTTTTACAGTCTATGTGCCGATGGCCCCTATTCTGCATAACAACTCTTTTTACAGTAAGTCCTTTGGAATTGCTTACAAAACTGTGAAGCCAAGTCAAGCATTTCTGTCGGGTACAGTACCTCCCAGTTTCACTTAACAACCAGTGTAGTGTGTGAGTTCAAAATACCCTGATGAACAACTAACAGATTCGATTTTGCCTGTCATTTTATTTTTTCCTATGGCAATAGTCATCAGATACTCTAAAAATCTTTTTAGCCTCTGCCATACTGACAGGCGGGATGCCACGGGGAAGGAGAGTGAAGTGTCAGTTCTCCATGTCCTGGCGGACTGGAAAGCTGGGGTTGCTGCTGAATGATAATACACTGCCCTTCTACAAATGCTTCCCTGGTGATCCTCAGCAGCACGGTCGTCTGTGAACAGCATTCAGATTTGCCACGATCCTGAAATGTATTATCTCAACACAAAATGCCAGTATAATGATGTGGAAATGTAGAATCAGGGGTGCAGATCTTCTGTGAGTAGTGAGTTATATATATTACAAAGAACCGTTCCTTTTTCCAAGGAGATTTTGCTTTCATTTAGCCCCCGTAACTGACTGACTGTAAGCTCCTTAACTTTTTCTCGTAATGCAGAGCTGGCATTTTTTGCTGTTCATTTTGAGACCCAAAGTGGAAGTCTTCAGCATAGCTATTGGAAAGCTACAAAAAAAGTGCTTCTCATAGTGTGAGAGAGGAAGAGAAGGATATAGGGTTTTAATTGGCATTTTATTCTGAAATTATTTTCTCCTTTCACAGAGCATATCATCCCCTCTTTTCATAGTACTACTACCCCTTATTTATAGCTGCAAATCTGTAAAACATCATCGGTGTTCCAGATGTGTATGTTATATTATATTGTATTATAATTTTATTCTTAGATCTTTAGGCTAAAACCAGTCTTAAGCTGTGTGAAAGGTCCATGGCCTGTGGTTTAGACTATGAATCTCAGAAGAAGAGTATGCTAAAATGGAAAAGGGAATCATGCATCTCCTGAGCTGCCAGATAACTGATTTTCTTTTAGTGAGACATATGTTTTTCTCATATATAAAAATTAAGAATTGGAGACAGTTCAAAAGTATTGCCACTGCTAATGGGAGGACTGAACTGAAAGGTTTGCAAGGAAAGATTAAAAAAAGCTATATCCAGCTCAGCTAAGTAACACAAAGGTTCATCAATAATTGAAAGGTGTCAGCCCCAAACTGAGAGTATTTAGAACTGCAAAAGGAAAAATAACTAGGAATGACGTAAGAAAGTTATTAGGGAAAAATAAGTTGTAAAAAATAAATACACTGAATAGCAATGAAAACTGTTAGATTGAGGAGTTTCATAAAGAGAGTGATTGCAAGTATGACAATTGCAGCGTAGGTTTACTCCATGGATTTGAATTCCCTAGATTTGTAAACAGATAGGGCAAAAATGCTAAAAGGATGTATTTTATTGCATGCAGCAATCCTGTGTTGAAGGTAGATTGCTGGAATGATCCCTTCTGGCTCTTCAATCCCTTTCCTGCCCAGCATGCTTTAACTGAGGCTCACTGTGATCTTATCTATGAAAAGCAATATCTTTGTGGGAACCTGAACTATGATATTATCAGGTCTGCTCTAAGGATCTTATATATACCACTTCATCACAGATATTATTGACAGTAAGTGCTTCTATGACTTTTATATATTCTCACTGTGAGTTGTTTTACAGCAAGGCAGCCAAATCAAGAGAATTTTTCCTGCCCAGCTGAGCAGCTGATAAGTCTCTTTACAAGCACTTAGGTGAATTCAATGCACTTGGATGTTAAAAGGGTGGGTTAGGACAAAAGCAGGTGTCAAAACACAACCCTCTGCTCTTGCCATCACCTCAAAGGTTATCTCCCTGCATGTAAAATTACTCGTCTTTTGAACCCCACTTTTCCTTAATTCCTTTGTTTGGAAAGTCCATCTGATCCTTTTTAGGATTGATTTCCCCCCTTCTGATCTTCTGCTTTTGTCTCCTATTTCCTTTCCTTGCTGTCTGCACATCATGATTCTTTTTTTCAGGGTGAGTCATTATCCTTTTAAATGCTCCTAGGAAGGGCTTTTTTCTCAGTCATGCTATCTGTTTCTTAGCCAAGTGGTGCCTGTAGGAAGATCAGAATAACCCAAGCTAAGAAGAGGTCTGTGAGTTGCAGTGCCTATAAGACAAGCATACAAGTTGTATTGTTTGTTAAGGGCTAGCTCACTTCTATCCCTTATTCACTGGCCATTTAGATTGACCTAAAACTCCACTGGGAGGCAGAAAGAACCCACACCCTTGATCATTTTCAGATGCTGAAGATTAAAACTGACCCAGTCCTGCATGTGTGTGTATTTTGAAAAGAATTTTCTTTATCCTGTCAGTCATGAGGAGTCCACAGATAATCTGGCTCCCTTTCTGCACCAAAATCTCCACAGATCCTCCCCTACCATGCCTATGAATGGAAATAGGAAATACTCCTTTTCCAGGCCTGCAGTGTCTAATTCAGACTGATTATGCATGAAAAGGAATGTGTCCCAAAAGCAATCGTTCCTTGTGCACTACATCTTGTGAGCAAGCAGCCGGTGTGGCTTGCTTCAGTAACTTTTATATGTAAACAGTCTTTAAAAACATAATCTACATTGTCAAAGCCTAATCTAAATGATGTACTGACATTGCTTATTTTGATATGCTGACTTGGTTTTGAATTCTCTCTGGATTGCCTGGCCCCAGATGGCCTTTTTGTGTTTTGTTTACTTTTCACTTAGCTGTCACATATTTATTCCCATTAGATGTACGAAGTCAATGGGTTCAGCCTAGTTTTACAGCTTAGTTGGCTAATATGGCATAGGGAAAGCGCTGAGTGAAGCCAAGCAGAGGGTCATGAAAAAAGCAATGTGATTCTTCAGGTCTGACATAGAGACCAGCAAAACAGAAAACTGGTAAAAGCTGGTAGAGCAGCTAGAGATAATTATTTTTTTTCTTCAGAAAAACATGATTTGAATGCAAAGTAGAAATTCACTGAATAGGGAAGGGTTGTTTAGACTGAATTTCTGTTTTTAAAGGTTTGCTTCTGAATAAATGCTGAAATTTTGTATGCATTCCATATATTTAAATGAAAAGAAAAATCTGGATTTGTTTCAAATGTGAATTAATAGTAAAATGTTACTTTAAAAGCTTTACAGTATAATAAACTGGTTTGGATTTTCTTGATCAAACAGTTAAAATGGCTTACATGATCTTGCTGTATGGAAGTCTTTGAAGAAGCGTGAAAACCCTTCATGCTGAGAAAAATAAACCCAAAAAATCTAGTTGGCATGATCTTTCCCACAGTCATGCACAGAGCCCAAGAGACAAATGGGTGTTCGTGTACTGCAACCTGAGGCATGACTGAAACACGGACCATCTTGAATGGTGGTCTTCCACCTGGATAGCCATGCCTACCCTCCCACGCTTCTCCCAGTGGGAATACTCTAAATGATTCTCTCTGTCTAAATGGTTGGTTTTATGGCTCAAAGAAAAAACTTAGTGGGGAATTTGGGTGGAATTTAGCCTGATGTTTCCTTTGTCCCCTGAAGAGAGACAGTAGAGGTTTCCTGCATAATGCTGTTTCACCGACAGCATCTTCTTTGATCACGTTTCTCCCGTTTCTGTGAGGTGCTCAGCCAGAGCACTGCATGGCACCAGTCACAGTGCACTTTTCGTGCTGACGGCTTCACTGTCTCGGACGAACAGACTGTGCTGAAGTTGCAGCATTTTTAGATGTACTCTTCTCCTTTTGGACGTGACAGTACGTCGTCTGAGCTCTTCCTGTGTTTACCGCAGGTGAAATATGGGAACTACGCCTTTGTATGGGACGCAGCAGTACTGGAGTACGTGGCCATCAACGACGCAGACTGCTCTTTTTACACAGTCGGGAACACTGTTGCGGACAGAGGATATGGGATAGCGCTGCAGCACGGCAGCCCATACCGCGATGTTTTCTCACAAAGGTAAGGGTTTGGAGAAGGAGGAGCGGGTCCTAAGGGAAGGTCTCTCTCAGCTCTGGACCCTTCTTTTAATTTAATTTTCTGTGAAAGGAAAACATCTTGTGCTTGCAATCCATTTCTTACATAGGCATTCATGTCCTTGGAGACATAGGATTATTCACTTTTCTAGAGACTGCGTTAAAAATACATTGTGTTGCTCTTATTTGAATTGTTCTTGTTTCTTTTGGAAAACACTAATGAGAGAGGCTGAACTTCATTATTAGAAAAATGAGGAGAGTTGATTCATTGGTTCTAGAGGGACAGCATAACTCAACTTTTTCTGATACAGAAGACTTTTCTTAAAGAGGAAAATATAAACTTGGACACTGATGAGTAAATTTAAGAGTTTGAACACGAACATTTCATGTTTCAATGAAAATATCCTTATTAGTACCCAAAAGCTTAGATGTTTATTGCGGTGCTAATTAATTGCTTGGGCTACAAAAGTGAGATCTGTAGGGATGCTTCTGGTACTGTGTTTCTACTAGGATCAGAAATACTAAAGTAATTGCATGCATTGTGCCTTTGCAGTATTTGTGCTTCACCCTAGTATTGATTCCTAAATCAGGTTGTGTGTGAAATGTAAAAAGCAACCAAACATTTTAAAAGCGTAGTATCTGCAGTCTCACTTTCAGGAGAAGAGGTGGGCTAATCTCATGATTCTTTTTCATTCTGGACCTATTCTCTCAACCCGGTTTCTAATGGTTTGTGTTAGATGCATGTAACAAAATTTTACAGTTGCTGTGATGGAATTTCGTTTGTGTGGTTGACATAACAAATGTGAACCATTATGTCATATTAATAGGTTTCATCCAGGCTATTGCCTTTGCTTTCAGTCCACAGAATGAGGTAGGGAGAAAAAGTAATAAGTAACAATATGCTCATTCAGAGGAGTTACTGTCTACTCACCCTTACTGCATGAACAGAGAAGGCTTGAATTCTTTGAATCTGTTCTGTGTTGGGAGTGATTTGGTTGAATTTTGTACTGACATGGCAGTAACAATGCAAAAGTTCATGGGATCAACAAAAAAATTAATTTCAGTGAAATATATATATGCTTTATATATAACAATTAGCATTATAAACAATTATATACTGAATACGTTAATATTTTAATAGTCCAGCCATGACCAGGATCACTCTGCTAAAAATCTCTGGCTCTGTAATGTTTGGGATCTCTATCTAAAACAAAGGAGTAAAATTTCTTCCTGTAATTTTTCTAAGAAATGCTTTCAGCTCTTGTAAGAGATTCCCAGGTGCTGGTCAAGGTGTTAAGTCATCCTTTTCAGAGCATTACCCATGTAATCTTGAGTACAAAAGTTTGAAGACATAGGCCAGTTTCATAGGCTGTGCCTTTATTACTAAATACAATGAACCTGCCAAGTGGCATGGCATGGCTCAGATGCACTCTTCATCCCTGCCCCCACCACTCTCCAAGTCAAGGTGGATGTATCCAAACCACCCCTTAGGGACTGCTGCTGACAGCATTTATATATTTGTTATAGTTTTCAGTACTCGGGGGAAATGGTCACACCTGGTTCTGGTAAGAGATTATCTCCTTCACCGCAGTATTCAGTACCTGGAGAGGCTAGGTTGCATCTTCCTTTAGTGACTTCTGGATCATCAGTCTGTGCAGGCCTGACATTTCCAAGTACAATTTTATTTTGTAACAGAATTTCAGTGTAGTATTGTATCTTGAAGGTGTAGGAAAGCAGAAAGCAGCATAAAAATTTGCACATATATAGCTTTTTTTATCTGAGGATCTTTGAAGCAATATTTAAATATTAACATCTCTCAGTGGAAAGTTAATGCCATTTCCATTTAATGCTTCGGGAATCCATAGCATAAGGAGACTTAAATGAATTCCCAAGGTCAGATGTTTTTCCCTGGTGGAGTCAGGGATCATAGGCACTCAGATTTCCTCATTTTCCATTTCCTGATACAGTTATCAGAGTTCAGATGGGTGAAGGAAGGGATTATTTGTGAGATATTCAGCCACAGGAGGATCTGGATCGATACGCAAAACTTAGCACTGATGAGAAAGTAACTCAAGACATTATCAGGACTAATGGTTGAACAGAGAAATTGGAATTTGCTTGAAGTGATGCTACCTACTGGAGAATTTAGAGAGCTGAAGATATATGTTCTGAAAATGTGTGCTGCGCCTTAATTTTTTATTTCTGTATTATGAAACTTATTTTATTTCACTGCTAATTATGTCCATAAATATAAATATAGTTTGACGGTGTGAAACACCATATAAGAAACAAGCACATGAAAGAGAAAGCATGCTTACAAGGTTTTGTTCTAAAAACCCTTCAGTACTGTTTTTTGTGATTACTCCCATGCAGTTTTCACAAATCATCCTTACTTTTTTCCTAATGAAAAAGCTGAACAACCTTCAGCTGCTGCAGCCTGCATGCTAGAGAGGGAAATAGATTTCACTAGGTAGGATTAGCAAGTGTGCACATGAATATTTCACATTCTTTAATGCAGTAGGGAACTGGTTTGAAATATATTGGCATTTCTTGATCTTTCCCCAAATAAATATATTTATGTGAAAATACAGGGCTTCTCTTTTACAAAATTTCACATAAACCCATAAGCTGCACAGTGCACCGTAGGGTGCAGCTATAAAAGGTCTGGCAAGCTTACAGGAGATCTTAGTCTCAGTGCAGGAAGCATGGGCACAAGTTTAAGGCTTTTCATTACCTTTTCTGAACATTCAGGTGATTCCCAGAGAAAAAGGACGAGAGAGAGGGTTGTAAACACCCACCCCTTCTCTCCAGTGCTGCAGGGCATGAGTTGTAGTCAAGGTAACACTGTGGTAAAATTTAGGCATTTGGGATTTCCAAAACCACTCTGTTTGGGATGTCTGTTACGTTGTTCTCCAGGAGATTAACACATGCAAAATACTGTGACCTTTGGGGACTGCAACAATATCACCTGCTCTGTGCAGTATTCTGGTTTACGGGAGTTTACCCACCAGGCTACGTAAGAAAGGTATTAAACCTGCAATGTGTTTGAAATGCCGAGGTGCCAGCAAAACACATCTGGGACCTTGCAGATATTAAATTCCTTGATGTCATTTCCTCCCATCAGTGTCCATGATGGCATGCCCCTTTATACCACAGGCAGTTTGCAAGGTGGTAAAAAGAAGCCTGAAACAACCAAGAACATTGTAAGAATCAAAGCCACAGTGATGGTCCTAGTGCCTGTGTACCTGCCTTTGAGATGTGGGACCGCAAGTGATGACCACCTGGTTATCTGGTACCCACACACCGAAGAGGCACACAAGCTGTAGCGCCCCAAGCATGGTGCAGAGCTGGTACTGACACCCACACTGCTCCCAGCCTCAAACTGCTGCTTCCAGTTAGTGCCTGTGTGTTTGCACGGGATGTGGTCCTACCAGTACGGAATGACCCTCCAGGTACAAAGGAACCACAAAGTGAAGATGCTTATGTTAGGCTACAGCTGAACTAACACGAAAAGTTGAATATATACTTGGTTTAAAACTGATGGAATTAAGCAAGAATCATATGGAGCGAGCTGCCAAATACTTGAACTGATGCAATTTAAAATTGTAATTTTTCTTACAAATGCAGGTTTAGGTATAGTGAAGTATTAGCGGAGAGTGTGGCAAAATGTGCATCACCTAGAAACTCCATGCACATTTGCTGGACTTTTAAAAAATTATTTCCAGCCACACCACAAAAGATGAAACTCTGTTCAGGATTATTCTTTCCAGACTAGCATTTTGGGGATGAACATACTGGTTTTGATGTGAAATCTTATACCATCCATAGTGGCAGTATCAATATGCCTTCAAAAAAGCATTTTGTTCAGGTACAGTTTAGTGAAGGAGAAGGGTAACCAACTGAAAGCACGGTAAAGAAACCAGTCTTTGAGACCTTTCTTTTTCGCATGCAGAAAGTCTCTTCTAGGCTAAAACAAGGAAATGAGCAGCAGCGAGTGGTCTGACTGCAGAATGAGATTGGCTTTTTTGCTGTATTGGGATGGCAAAGTGCCCAACTGGGGTCCCAGGCAGTGCCTGTGAGCACCCCGTGCCTAATCTCACTCTGCAAACATGTGCTTAAAGTCCATCCTGAAAACAGCCATGTGTGTAGCACAAATAACATAGAAAATAAGCATGGTAACATTTGAATGATGGACCTGTCATGGCGTCCTGATGACATTGTTCACACGTGGCAGGTCTTCACAAACACGTCTGGCCATGCTGTAATGCTGCGCTTGATGTGCTCAGGTAGATTGCTGTCCCCTTTTCTTTGCCCCTAAGGCTTAGCCTTCTGAGCACCAGCAGCCTCCAGGCAGCCTGTCAGGTTTCTCTCTCTCTCTCTTTTTCTTTCAAGGTATTGACAGAAGCTTTAATAATAGGAACAGCCAAATTTCCTAGGAGCATTTGAAGAGGACGTGTCACTTGGTTCATGAGGAACTGTATGCTGACACTAAATATGACTCCTGTTAAGAAGTCTTTTCAGCCTTAAACTTTAAAATTTCCATTGCACCGCCAGGAGGTATAAATATAATTGCAGACTTTTCAGAGTATTCCATAGGACGTCTGTGCTTCCTACAGTGCAGCAGCAGTGGCTCAGGCCCTGCGCTGGTGCCTGGTTTCTGGATGGGGTTAAGGAGGGGGTCCTTAAGCACAGAACGCTCGGGTCCTGCTCATGTCCCCACTTCTGCTGGCTCACTGCAATCCTGGATGCACAGCGCATTAGAGACAGAGGGAGAGCAAACACTAATTTCATACTCATCAGAGGCCAGCAGCCAGCTTTTCACTGAAGTAAGTAAAAGCTGTCAACACCCAGCACCGCTGAAAAATCAAGCTGTAGTTGTTTTGCTTTCCTCATATCCCAAGAGCATCCATGTGCATTCTGCCCTAAAGTCTTCCTTTTAAATAAAAGGAAACAGTGACAATTAAAGAAAAGACAAGACTGCCCTCAGAGTCCACAGTGTGGGACTCTTGTGTGTTGTTCATCAGCTGTGTTTCCCCAAACAGCGATCACCCCAGCTGAGCACCAGCTTGCAGACACCTAAAGCTGTCTGCCTACCAAATGAAGAAGCAGTAGTCACATGCTTCCTGATATTCATCCGTGAGGGGAGGGTTATGCAATGTATGGAATGTACAACTACCACACAGCTTCTGCAGAAACCTCAGATTGAATTTGACATAAATCACAAAAGGTCGCAAAGAATCTGTGTTACAGCTACAGAAGGCAATCACTTCTTTTTTTGTCCTTGGAGTAAAAAAAAATGAAGATGTATAATGATTTCTTCATGGCAAGCCTGAAGACACCTCACTAGCAGCAAGCATTGCACTTTCAGGTGTCCAGAATTTGGAGGCAAACAGAAGAGCCATCATGCAGCGTTCCAGACACCCCCTTAGCAAATCCTTTAAATAAATGGTATGGATTTTCTCTTGTCCTTTTTTATCTCATCAGCAGAACTCTGAGTTTTAGAAAGTTCCTGCCCTGAGTCATAAATATGTGTTCTTCCTGTCTCCTTGCTATTAATTCTCTCTCCTTAGATTTTCATTCTGTGTCTTGGAGGTCACTGATGTCCAAAGACTCTAGCTCAAGGGAAATTACTTCCTTCCTAACTACCTTGATTTCTTCTTCTGAGTCCTTGGGACCATGTAGCCTTTTCTTTGAGGACATCCTCCCTTCCTCCTTTCTTTTTTTTTTTTTTTTCTTTTTTTAATGAAAACCCAAGAGAATGTCACTTACTTTCTGATTTATCCTTTACCAGCTATGGGGAAAATAAGAGGTTTGGATGACATCCTAACCCAGCAGATGACTGACCATAAAAATCTAACTGGACTTTTTCTGATTTAATACAGTGATCATCTGAAGAACAGTGGATGCCTTAGTAAGAACTCAGCTTTGCTTTGCCTCATTATTTGCTTAGAATTTAAATACTATTCTGAGCTATATATCTAACATTCTGAATAATACAGCAGAGAAACTAGTAAAATCCCCCCCTCAAAGAACTTTTTTCTTATTATTATACCAAACAATTAGAAGACTCTGCAAGTTGGGAGAATTATTGGACTTAAAGCAAACTCCTGAATTTAAATAGAAAACTTTCATTCTTAGAGCCTGCCCTTAGACCATGTCACAAGCTCATACAACTGAAATTATATTAGTGAGACAAAAAAAAATAATTCCAGCTTTCTGAGCAATCTCCATGAGAATTCAGTCTGAATTGGTCAGATACAGCCACTGTTAATAAAAGCCTTAACTTAAGATTAGCACATAATAACAAAATAGTTTCTGAGATAATGAGGGTATTAAGTAAAAAACCTTTTACTAACACACCAGTGTAAAATTTCCCAATCATCCAAAATAACACAGTCTATACTTATTTTTTGTTGTTTACATTAGACTCGTAAGAGTGAAACTGGGACTTGCCTTAGGCCTTAGGTTTCAAAACGCATCCACCTTCCTTTTTCCTGACCCAAGTCCTCCAAGATAAACTGCAATTGGCCTTCATCCTGGCAAACTCACCTCAGGAAAAAGCTGCTCAGACAGAAAGCCGCCAGCCCCGATGGGTGGTCACATTCTGCATAGCTCACTCCTGGACCACCGAATCCAGACTGAAGACCTGTAACCTCAAATGGATTATAAGAACACATGTAGCTTCATTCTGATTTAAAAATACAGCATCCATTACTTCCTATAATGCCCTAGCAAAAAGCTTTTGTCTCACCACTATTCTCTCTTTTCTATCAAGCCTGCGACCATCTGATCAAGCTTATAGTGTTCTGTAATCCTGTATGAGCAGATTGCTAATAGCTTTCCCCAAGGACCAGATGATCTGACGTTGTCCCTTTGCATCCTACTCTGCTAACTGCCTAATGCAGAGCTGCAGGTTTTGAAGATTCCTGCACTGTCATCAGGAGTGTTTCCTGGCTTTATTATCCATCCGCATCTCACTTGCTAGCGGGGGCTGCTGGCCATAGGACTGCAGAGAAGCTGTGGCTCCCACACGTTGTGTTGTGAGAGCAGGAAAAATGGTTTTATTGATTCCTGATGGTGCGCATCTGGTGCTTGCAGGTCTCACAGTAGACTCATGATTAGAGGTTGAAAGCAATGGAGACGCATACAAAAACACAGACTTCAGCAACTTTTTCTTTTTTTTTTTTTTTTTAGCATCAGTAATATTAACTGATGAGGTGAGTTAAAAGATTCTGCAGCAGGTCTGAAATTTATAACATGAACATAATGGAAAATTAATTAATGAAAACATAAAGGTAGCAAGCAGATTAGTGGGCTTTTAAAATATCCCATAATATTAATTGATGGGATAAGTTAAAGGATCCTGACGTAACAGCACTGAGATGAAGCATGAGAAAGAAAATCATAAGGGAAAGACATTAGATGTTCTTGCCTTCGTACAGTGTAGATCTATGAGAATCAGGGAACTGCCTGCTGGCTTCATCATGGGAAGGCACCTCTGCATCCAAACGATGCTGTGGTGTAGGAGCTGCTGCATGTTGGAGAAGAGGTGCCACGATAAAGACAGTTTCATGCCTTTTCTTTTTCCTAATCAGTGCTCACTTTCAGAAAGGTCGCTGCACTCAAAGTTTCAGAAAGATAAGCCAGGTAAGCTATTTATGCGTATTAACTCCCCATCATTACCCATGAACCACCCCAAAGAAAACAGTCTAATGGTAATGTGTTAAATTGCTGCTAGATATTGCTTTGCAAGCTATTTCTTGCTCTTTCTATTGACTTCTGCAGCCTTAGGCACCAAAGTCTTGGTGCGTAAAATGACCAGATATTACCCAGCGACGTGTGTGCAGTACAGTCAGTGGAAGCAGTGTTGCTCATCCAACTGTGTGGAAGCAACGTTTCTCGTAAGCCAAGGTGTTTGTGTATTTTAAAGTTTATAGAGTAAGTGCATGGCTGCAGAATTTGAAACTGCTTGGTTATAAATCCGATGACAGTAAAGCTAAAAGAAGTTTGAGTGAATGGCTTCCCTCCAAGAACTTGCCACCTTATGCATTCCTAAAGAAGAGATTAGGTTTACAGTTAATGCACACTTTACTGTAGTACATTTTTGGGGGTTTTGGCTAGCTTCTCCTACGTTTGTGTGCATCAGTCTCGAGGAGTGGGTTTAGCTACTCACTCTGACTCAGCTGGGCAGCAGCCTTGCCTTTAAAGCGGGGTGGAAAGTGAGTGCAGAGCTTTCCTTGTAAATACGAAGGGTCCAGCCATGCAGGTGCCTCGATGACAGAACTGATGACAGAACTGTGATAACCACAAATAAGGGTTTAGCTCTCCTACCCCATACCAGCACTACCTGCCAAAGGTTCCTGCCTGTTGACCTAAGTGGCTCAAAATGCTGGTCAACCTATTTCAGTGAAAATGAGCAAGAGTAGCAAAATAGTAGAGAATAATAGATCTTTCCTAACCCATTTTGTTGGCTTAAAAGGTAATTAACCTTTAGCTGGACCATTAAGCTAGTCTTCAGCTGGTCCTGCTTTCCAGATAAAAATAAAAGGCTTTTGCCTGAAAATAAAGCTTGTTTTCAAGGCTGATATATGCTCTGATAGTGAACTTGGTGGTATGACAACTGAGGGGATTTATCCATACCCGAGCTAAGACTTTTGCTTCCACCCGTAGAGCTGGTGCATCAGGGGCTACCTCAGCCTTCAGAGACTTCCCTACCATAAAGCACCTGTCTGCTGTTTGTCACCCATCCTTGATTTGTTGGAAGGCGAAGGAAGGTGCGAGTCTTGCTTGATTAATTCGGTCAAGTTCGGAGGTAAGGAAAGGGAAAGAGCGTGGGGGAAGCCTACATTACGTAGAGCCAAGGAAGACTGGTAGGAGAGTTTGTAGAAGAGGTGTCTTCCCTCACTGAAACAGGATGTGAGGAAGAAGAAAGCTTGTTGCAGGGACAGAGAGAGTGAGAGGAGAGTCACCAAGTAGAGGGAAGAGCTGGGTCCTTGCAAGTGATTATGGGAGGTGGATGAATGGAGCCTGCCTTATTGCACAGCTCCGTGCAGGGAGGAGATTAACAAAGTGAGAAATCTGAAGAAAATATCCACAGAAGTTTTCTGCTGTGTCTCAGAGCAAGCCCATGGAGTATGCTGCTCCCTGGAGGAATCAGGTGGAAACTGGGAGGAGGAAGAGGAGGACAGTGTCCCCAGAAGGGCCACCAGTATGTCTGAGCATGGTGATTAGGGAGGATTGGATTAGTTGGAAGGTGAAGGTGGCATGGAGAAACCTTTACTCTCTGACTGTATGGGACCTCAGTAGCCTCAAGGAAAAAAAAGCTTTGAGGATTGAGGTATCACATGGTTTTAGGGACCTCTGTTCAGATCCCAAAGAAGGCTTGGTGGTGGCAAGTAAGCTGCAGATAGCCTTGTGTCAAGATTTTTGTTTGGCATGGTGTAAACAGTACGTGGCTTTGGAAGACTGTGCTTCAGTTAGCCCAGCTGGGCTGCACTGCATACCAGAGCCCCTGAAAGTCTGAGTCATGGGAAGCAGGCATGTAGGCACCCAGTACGTGAGCCCAGCTGCCCTGCTGCTGCAGTTGCTACAGACCCTCTGCCCAGGCCAAGCAGAGAAGAACTGCTGCTGCAGCTTGTCCTGGCATGAGCACAACACGGAGCACGAGGTTGCACCATGTCAAAACCCAGGCACAGGCATCAGATGTGCTTAACTAGCCTGTGCCAGTCAAATCCAAATTTCCCTTAAAATATCTCACAGACGTAGACCCTGGTGCAGAACAGGTTCCCAAAAAAGCTCACCCTGGCTCTGTAATATTTTGAGGAATCAAACCAGATAGAAATATTTGCTAATATGAATCAGTTGGATGTGTTTGAGACTATTGTTTTCACAATGGGTTTTATCTGCTTCCTTAGTGCTGTGGTGGGTTGACCTTGGCTGAAAGCAGGTGCCCACCAAGACACTCTGTCACTCCCCTCTTCACCTGGACAGGGGAGAGAAAATATGATGAAAGGCTTGTGGCTTGAGATGAGGACAGGGAGACATCATTCACCAATTACTGTCATGGGCAAAACAGACTCAGCTTGGGAAAAAAATATTAATTTAATTTATCATCCAAATGAGAGTAAAAAGAGAACAAAACCAAATATTAGAACACCTTCCCCCCCACCCCTCCCTTCTTCCCCAGTCCAAATTCTCCCCTGCTTTCCTCTGCCTCCTCCCCCTTAGCAGCACAGTGGGACAGGGAATGGGGGCTGTGGTCAGTCCATCACGCGTTGTCTCTGCTGCTCCTTCCTCCTCAGGGGGAGGACTCCTCACACTCTGCCCCTGCTCCAGTGTGGGGTCCCTCCCACGGGAGACAGTCCTCCACCAACTTGTCCAACTGAATCCTTCCCACAGCTGCAGTTCTCATGAACTTCTGTAGCATGGGTCCCTCCCACAGGGTGCCATCCTTCAGGAGCAGTCTGCTCCAGTGTAGGTCCCCTATGGGGTTACAAGTCCTGACAGCAAACTTCCACAGGCTGCAGGGGCACAGCCAAGGGCTGAACCATGGGTTAGGGAGCACCTGGAGCACCTCCTGCCCCTCCTTCTCCACTGACCTGGGTGTCTGCAGGGCTGTTTCTCTCACATCTTGCGCTCTCTCTCTACAAAATCCAAAATCTACCGTCTCCTGGTTTATTCCCCCCTTCTTAAACATGTTATCACGGAGGCATTATGACTTTGACTGGCTTGGCCATGGCCAGCGGCAGGTCCATCTTGGAGCCGGCTTGCATTGGCTCTGTTGGACACAGGGGAAGCTTCTGGCAGCTTCTCACAGAAGCCACCTCTGTAGCCCCCACGCTACCAAATCTTGCCACACAAACCCAATACAAGTGCCAGTCGGGTTAGTTTAGCCCAAAATAAATCAGGGCCCTGATCCCAGCCATCATAAGTCTGATATAAAAAACAACTGGCTTTCCAGACCCAGGCTTTGTACTTAAATATGGCTTGATTCTGCTTTGTGACTACGTGCAAGCAGAGAAGAAGGATGATATGGCCAAGGAAAAACTGTGCTTGCCACTTTATTCATAAAACACTTTTGCAAAGTGCATTTAGTAATTTGCCATTGTAACCACCTGCACACAGAGCTTTCAGTGCAGAGCTCTGACACTGTATTTAGTTCATACTTTGCTTGGCTAAAGCTTCCATTTGTATGCATTTATTCTGCTTCGCACATTATGTTATCAGTCACTTTGAATATTTCAAAGTCACAGTAGTTTTTTTCTGACATACTTTTGTCAGAATGAACTGCCTTGATTGCTGTTATTACAGACTGCAGTTCCTGACTAAGGGAAAAGTCTTATATAGCACCAGAATATTGAAATTGCTCAATAAAACAATAGATGAAACAGAATAAAATTAGACTAACTGAACAGATGCTTTTAAATGACCAGCCAAAACAATTTTTAAAAAAAGAAAGAGAGGAGCAAGGAAGTATTTATAATCCCACATAACAAAATTAATCAGGAAAAATCTGATTTTTAACTTCATATGCAAGATACTGAAAATTGCTCTTTGCTGCTGCCTGCTAGTGAGTCAGTAAAGTATGTCTTACTTGGACTTTCTCTTAATCAAATGCTTTATCATATTCCTCTAATGATCACTCTCAATAGAAGGATTTTAATAATCAGTCCATTATAGTCACAGCACAATATAATGAGGGGCTTTGGCCTAGCCCAAGAGGGTGCTTACACTCCTGATTAAGTCCTAGTGGTAGTAATTTATCATGGCACACGAGCACATCTCTCTCCCTCTTGCATGTGCTTAATAGCATGCAGGAGCTTTGCTGTTTGACTGTAAAAGCCCTTACAGTTTAACACTGAACCCGGGGGGAAGCACACTTGTTTGGAAAGGCAATGATCCTTTTATGCTTATTGTAATTTTTTTTTTTTTTTCCTTGTATTTGCTACTGTTGTCTTCAGCTGAAAGAATAGTATAACAATAGGCTAATTTCCAAAGCAGTGAAGAAAAGCTGCCACTTAATTACCTGGGTTTGTGGATAACTACATACTACACCTGCACTCATCAGAATAGAAAGGTTTCCATTTGTAACAAGCATGAAAGGGAAAAAATAACTTTATTGGCTGAAGTTTCACAGGTGGATTGCCTAAACATCACCAAAGAGATCATCAGTATCTCCAAAAACATCAGGTTCCGTCAGAAAACCCGTAAGACACAGAAGCTGTTGGTTTAGGGGTTTTTTTAATTAATATGTCAATGTTTTTAAATTAGAGAAACAAACAAACTCCATTACAGTAATATTTGGAGAGGAAAGTAGAGGAGTAGTAAGCCTAGATTTGCCGCCTTGAGAGCAGGGATTAGAAGTTCCTGACCTAAGACTGAGGTTTTTTGGCTTTGCTTGGGGTATTCCTAGAGCATGAGGAAGTGTGCAGAACTGAACCTTGAGTTGACTGAGAAGTATTCGCTCTATTTTTAATATTGTTTGGTTGTATTCATTTCCTTGGGTTTGGAGGCACTTCAGCTAATTAGCAATGGAACTTCAAATCATGGAATTACACCAGATTTATACTGGTTTAGCTGACGGGAGAATTTAATCCTATAAATATGTCTTTGGCATAATTTAGATGTAAGGATCAAGATTAACATCCCCATGAAACAGGGAATTTATGTTCATTTCAGTTTTTGCCTGTGAAGCGCTATGCAAAGCTACAGAAACGTGTCAGCTTTGACAGTCACACTTCTGCAGCAATCAGGGCTTTCAGAAAGCCACTGGGGTTCACCCTCAGCATCAAATTCCCCTGCGGTCTTCCACCATTTTGTATAAATCTGGAGGAAAGTGTAAAATCCAGAGAAGAAAAGCAAATTAAAAGCATGCTTCAAACCCAGAGGAACTGAAGATTTGTTGGTCTTCTCTATGTCCCTCTTAAATGACAAACACCTATGACACTAATTTTTAATTTTTTTTAAAGAGTAGCAGTCTTGCTTCCAGTTAAACATATAAGGCCTCTTGAAAATAAGGGAGTTTAGAACAAACCACTGGCGGGTGTTCAACCCAAGAACAAATATATCCATGGCTGTATATGTAAACACTGTGCTGGCAGCAGTGCTTACGTTTTATTCTCAGCCCAAAATGAAATGCATGTGTGCGTAGCTGGGATGGCAGCAGAGAGCGGAGGAATAACGCATAGCTATACCCTCTCCTGCTTTACAAGCAAAGGGGACGTCACTCCAACTTGCTCAGGGGGATGAATGACACATCCAAGGTAACTCTGCAAATCACGTGGCCAAAAAGTGAAAAAGCTAAGCCATCACTTCTCCCACCACCCCTCTTTTGCACATTTTACCATCTTCTCCTTCAGTATTCCTAGCACAGGCCACATGGCTTCATTATTTTCTTGCAGCTTTTTCATAGAAAAAACTCATGTGGTTTTGGTGGTGGGTTTTTTTAAGGGCTGAGGTTAGGAAAAGGACCTCTGTGCTTCCACTGAGAGCTGTAACAGGGGAGATGTAGGGATGCTGCAGGCTGCAGAGCCAGCACAGCCATGGGCTGCACACAGGCAGCATCCTTCCTCTCCCTCCCGCCAGCTTTATTTCAAATTACCTGCTGCCATGGCACCACCAGCTGTTTCCTTTTTAGTGCCCAAAGCGCTTTCCTACTGCTGCTTCGATTAACACAGACCTCTTTAGCTGCTTCGGTGTTGTGTAGAAACCTGTTGTCCCCCGCCAAACAGGCAGCAGGGCCCCGCGGGGTGAATCCCCTGCTGGGGGCATGGGAGCAGCCCCTGGGGTGGCTGAGCCAGATCTGGGGCTGGGAGGTGCAGAGAGAGCTGTAAGCGCTTGAGATGGAGCGTGCAAAACCACCTCAAAACCAAAACTGATGTTTGGGATCAGTACTGTTGTTCACAATTGTGAAGGAGGGAGGAATTTTTATTTCCTTTTTTTCCCAGTTCCTAGCAAGTGTGAGTGGTTTGTCTGTTCACTGGGCTGAACCTGTCGTCATCTTTTTCTTGTATTTGAAATAAACCCTGGGTAAGTGACTCTTACCAGGAGACTTCTGTCCCGGGCTGACAGGACTGGGAGCAGACCATGCTGTGCTCCTTTCAGCCTATTGGAGTTCAAGATGATTCCCACAGTGCTGCATTTCAGGTTCAATTTTGAAGATTTGCTTGCTCACAGAGAAGCTTTCTCATCCCCCACAGGCACTTGCATACACACTAGTATCTTTTTCCAAACCGAGGAAAAAGTAGAGATGCCAGCCCTTCATTTTGCCTAGGCAATGATAAGTTCCTTGCTAAAATCTTTAAATGTTACAGCTCTTTAGATCACTAATTTACACCTACCTGATCCTTTACAGCTGGAATTATCGCAGGGCTGAATCTTAATAGTAATGGTGCGGGTTATCTCTGTGTAAATAGCACAGTATCTTTATTCAGCAGGAGAAATGCTGCAGGTCTCAACTGATATATTGATCTGGATAAACAGGATAGTTCATTCCTATCTGGAGGCACCTTCTTAAAGTTCAGTTTGTGATGCTTGCAGGTAAAACTGATTATTTACTCTTTGTGGATAAGGCAATATACCAGGTGTGCTGCCTACAGACCAATGCCTTTCTGTAGGAATGATGCTGGACTTCATGAGCTTCTTGCTATCCTGCCAGCGCTAATGTAAACATTGCATCTGGGCGAGAAAGTTCCTTATTTGAGTTTGCTGTTCTTTTTGGCAGCCTGCATCGCTTTCATTTGGGGCACTAGTGGTGCTTGCCTTGAGTCACAGTGCTTTGACAGCAGGGTTGCAGGAAGCTTTTTTGGCAACATTTGCTTTTCTGGAGAATTGTTTCCTGGCTGGAGGTTTATTACCCACTCTGAACTTGAGGCACTGGAAGGCTTTCTTTCGAAGAAATTTCAGCTCAGATTTTAGACTTAGTTTTAATGAAATGGAGTAATTTGTGGTTGAATGAGGAAATAGTATGATATTCAGGGATTATTATTTCACTCAAAATAGGGAACAAATTACAAAATTAAGGGGCGATAGCTCAAGGCCTTGTCAATCATAACTGCTGCTCTTAGCACACCACTTCACCTGCATTACCCTGTCTGCTCCAAAATAACTCTGTAGTTACCTAAATTAGCTAGTATTAGCTAGATAGTTAACTGTCATTAGAAATTCTTAAACTGAAATCTCTGTGAAAGTTGAAAGTAGAAACCCGTTATTTGATGGAAAGAAACAGAAAAGAATGCTTGTAATAATTCCAGAATCCATCATCATAAAATGAGGAAAGTCTGAATTAGGGTTCCACATCAAAGAAATGTGGAGATAAGGGATGCAATTAATTCAGTCAGCCAACTCCAAATCAGCCCTATAATGATGCCATGCAGTTAACCTATGCTTACAACTAAGGCATTTCCTTAGTTATTAGAACCTAAGTAGATAAAAACAAGTGTGCTTATTTCTTTTCATAGAATCATAGAATGGTTTCGGTTGGAAGGAACCTTAAAGATCATCTAGTTCCAACCCCCCTGCCATGGGCAGGGACACCTTCCACTAGACCAGGTTGCTCAAAGCCTCATCCAGCCTGGCCTTGAACACTGACAGGGATGGGGCATCCACAGCTTCTCTGGGCAACCTGTTCCTGTGCCTCCCCATCCTCTCCCGGAAGAATTTCTTGATATCCAATCTAAATCTCCATGATTTCAATTTAAACCCGTTACCCCTTGTCCTGTCACTACAGCCCCTTGTAAAAGTCCTCCCCAGCTTCCTTGTAGGCCCCTTCAGGTACTGGAAGGTGCTATAAGGTCTCCCTGGAGCCTTCTCTCCTCCAGGCTGAACAAGCCCAACTCTCTCAGCCTGTCCCCATAGCAGAGGTGCTCCAGCCCTCAGCATCTTTGTGGCCTCCTCTGATCTCGCTTCAACCGGTTGGTATCCTTCTTATGTTGAGGGCTCCACAGCTGGATGCAGTACTCCAGGTGGGGTCACACGAGAGCAGAGTAGAGGGGGACAATCACTTCCATCGACCTGCTGGCCACGCTTCTCCTGGTACAGCTCAGGATACGGTTGGCTTTCTGGTCTGCCAGCACACACTGCCGGGTCACGTTGAGCTGCTTCTCAAACACACACCCCCCCCCCCCAAGTCCTCCTCCTCAGGGCTGCTCTCGATCCATTTTCCACTCAGCCTGTACTTGTGCTTGGGATTGCCCTGACCCATGAGGTTGGCACAGGCCCACCTCTCATGCAGGACAGTGTCAAACACTTTGCACCAGTCCAGGTACATGACATCAGTCACTCTTCCCTTATTGACCAACACTGTTATCCTGTTACAGAAGGCCACCAAATTTGCCAGACACAATTTGCCCTTAGTGAAGCCATGTTGGCTGTGACCAATCACCTCCTTATTTTCCATGTGCCTTAGCATAGTTTCCAGGAGGTTCTGCTCCATGATCTTGGCAGGCACAGAGGTGATACTGACTGGCCTGTAGTTCCTTGGGTCTTCCTTTTCTTTCTTTTTAAAATTGAGGGTTAGTTTCCCCTTTTCCAGTCAGCAGGAACTTCACCGCACTGCCAACACTTCTCAGATATGATGGATAGTGGCTCAGCAACTTCATCCCTCAGTTCCCTCAGGACCCACAGATGCATCTCCTCAGGTCCCAGGGACTTGTGCACCTTCAGGTTCTTAGATGGTCTCAAACCTGGTCTTCTCCTACAGCAGGTGGCTCTTCATTCTCCCAGTCTCTGCCTTTGCCTTCTGTGACTTGGGCAGTGTGGCTTGAGCACTTGTCAATGAAGACTGAGGCAAAAACGTTGTTGAGAACCTCAGCCTTCTCCACATCCCAGGTAACCAGGTCTCCTGCTTCTGTTCAGAGAGGGCCCTCATTTTCCCTAGTCTTCCTTTTCTCACCGATGTACCTATAGAATCTTTTCTTGTTGCCCTTGATGTCCCTGGCCAGATTTAATTCTATCACGGCTTTAGCTTTCCTAACCTGATCCCTGTTTGCTCAGACAATTTCTCTGTATTCCTCCCAGGCTATCTGTCCTTGCTTTCACCCTCTGCAGGCTTCCTTTTTGCATGTGAGTTTGTCCAGGAGGTTCTTATTCATGCACGCAGGCCTCCTGGTGTTTCTGCCCAACTTCCTCTGAGCGAGCTTGCTGTGTGTCCTCCTCACTGTCCTAAGGATTTTGAACTCCACCATTTCATGGTTGCTGTACATAAGGCTGTCCCTGAGCTTCTCATTCCCCACCAGCCCCTCCTTGGTGGTGAGAACAATGTTCAGCATAGCACCTCTCCATTGGCTCCTCTACCACTTGGAGAAGGAAGTTACCATCAGTGCATTCCAGGAATCTCCTGGGTTGCTTATGCCCCACCGTGTTGTTCCTCCAACAGGAGAACCAGGGCTTGTGAACATGAGGCTGCTCCTATCTGTCTGTAGGGGTCTTATCCACTTGGTCTTCCTGATCGAGTGACCTGTAGCAGACCTCCACTATAATGTCACCTGTCCTTGCCCTCCCTTTAATCCTGACCCATAAGCTCTCGGTCAGCTCATCCATCCCCAGATGGCACTCCATGCACTCCAGCTGGTTATTGACATAGATGGTGACGCTCCCTCCTCATCTTTTCTTCTCAGTTTTGTAAGAACATGTTAGATTTTTGTCTTCAGATGATTACTTTGTGACAAGGATGGGAAGGCCAGTAAGCTGGAAGTCTGAAGTTGAAAATGCATGGAAGGAGGGTGTCTAATCCTGATTCGTGCTCTGAAAAATCTTCCTCTGGTTTTTCCTACATCTGTGAGAGATTCTTTGAGGATCAGGATGTTGGAGTAGATATTGTACTGCACATCACTTCATTCAAATCACTACTGTCTGCAAATCACTTCATTTAAAATAACTCTTCCTCTGACATCAGCCTTCTGCCTTTCTCCTCCAAGCTTATAGTTTTCTCCTTCAGAGCATCTCTCCATCCTATTCAGGGCACTTAGGTCATCCTCAGCAGCATATGTGAGTGCTCCAGCCTGGGACAGGAGGTGGATAGCCCCAGGACACCAGGGGGATCCTCCAGATTGCGCACTGTTCATACCATGAACCCACAACTAACTTCCCGTGATCTGTTCTACTTCATTACACTGCTTATTGAATTTTGCTGGCGGTATTGTCTTTCGTACTCTTGGGACCAGCATCAGTTGTCATGGCAATTACTGTCAGATGGTTGCAACTTATACGCTTGGGGGAGGGTAGGAAAGCTGATGGCCAGAAGAAGTAGCAGTTCAAAGAAGCATAAAATATCAGTTACTAATACCACTTAGTGACCAAAATGTTTGGGGCTGTAGCAGTTGGTAGGTTCCCTTCAATCAATATCCTGTGTGTTTTTCACATTACCTCCTAGATGAATATTATTGTTTCGGTTTTTAATAATCACAATGACATTTGAAACGATTGATGAAAGAAATGGGTCATTGTCTGTGAAGTCATTCTTCAGGTTGCTATAGCAGTCATACGTCTGCGCATCCTGCGTGTAGTTTGGCCATTTTATGCTAGGAAATATTTACAGAGGAGCCCCAAGGCACGTTAGAAAAAACCACGGGCTCTCGTTAATGTCCTTTAGCTTCTCCACAATGCCTAGCCCCAGCTTCCCTGATGCTGTAGGGAAGAAAGACTGCAGAAGTGGAGGCTAACCGCACATCTCCTGTCATCTGACTGTGTTACGCTGTGGATGGGACCCAGAGGCTGGTATTTCCATCCCAGTGCTTTTGAACACTGGGCCTGCCTATTGACACTTCTAATATGGGTGGGTTGGTTTGCTTAGCTTTTTTTATGAAGCAGTGGCAGAACTAGGTCTGAAAAATTCTTCTATTAAACTTGAAGATCCACTCATGATAACAGCATGCCATTACTGCTAACTGAATTATGGATTATATTTACAAAATGATAAACACAGAAGGTTTCACACGCTCAACTACTTAGCCTCTCCACCTACTAAATTTCCCCCATGGGAGTTTTGTCTGTATTGACTGAGGAAGTTGAAATCCTTTTTAATAGACATAATCGATAGACAAAATGCAAGATAAAGAAAATTATGTAAACACACCAGGTGCTCATAAGTGTAATCTTTCAATGCTCTTTTTGGTAAAACAATGACAGAGAAAATTAGTAGAGTGAGGCCTTGAAACAATATTACAATATATACCTATTCAAAGATGCTCTCCTGGGATTTTCTGTTCTTAAAATGAAACAACCCTTTCTGTGTAAATAAGTCAGGGAAAGAGAAGTGCATATTAAATTTAAGTCCATAGCTCCATAAACAGGATCAAATCCATTTCTGTCAAAATTTGGAGAAAATGCTTCACAGCTCTTTAAGTCAGATGTGCCTAATAGGACAAAATCATGTCTGGCACATTTTGGAATAAATTTGTTATTTTGCTGAACAACTTGACACAAACAGAGATCTTGAAATACCCCAGGCTGCTTGATGGTCGGTTTATGTTTAGACAAAGAGAAGAAGAATCTTTAACTTATTGATTGGCAGAAGTCCGGGCAAGAGTCATCTACTTCTCTGTTGACAGTCTGGCTTTCATAACGGAGGGAAAAGAGGAGTCTTTGCACCCAGATTGTGCCAAACGTGTTTTGGCTTTGCTGCAGGGAGGCCCTGTCACATCCCTGCTGAGGTCGCACAGCCAGTTTTCCAGCACCTTTCTTAACCACATGGCTTGGGAAACAGCAAATATTTTTGCCGCATCATGGGTAGCGTTATAAAACTTCTCAATGGGGGATGTATCAGTATTGATCTTGTGCTGGAGACTGCATTTCTTGATGCTTCACTCTTTTGTAATGAACCCCTCTAAAGGAAAAAATGGGCTAATAATACTCGTTTCACTGGGGTCTCAGGGGGATGGAAGCAGGTTTCTTGTCACACTTGAGCTGACAGTTTTCTGATTGATGGCATTTAGGGGAAGTTGAAAGAGGATTAAAGCCTCATGATACTGGTTTATTTCAAGAACATGACATGTTTGATATGATAATAAAATGGGAATCTCTTCTGTGGCTTTTATGGTCTTGGGGTTGTTTAGGATGAAATTATGGATAAAGGGATGGCTGAAGTCAACTGTATGTGTTTCTGAGGCGGTCGGACGCAAGGTGACAGGAGCCATTATAAAACCCTTGGCAGTTTTTTGCTACAGAGAACCTGACAGCAAAGCCAAAAGGAAACTAATACTGTAATGATTCATTTCATGTGGGAGGCCAGAACTTTTAACAGTGTTGGAAGGCATTTTGCCATAACATGCTTCAATTTCATAGTTGTGCTGACATTGTATATCAAGGATTATTATCAGGTACTGTTAATAGAGACAGTGATTTGAGATTAAAGGTATTTAGAGGACTGGTGAAGTGAGAGTTAGTCTTAGATTTCTTTATGGCCACATAATGAGTAAGAGAAAAAAAAATGCTTCCCTGTATCACGTTAGCACAGAGTAAAGAGTGTGAAATACTCACAGAAAGGAGGGTTGGTCCCTGAACCACCCGCCCATCAAACACTTGGGTTTGACCTTCAGCTCACTAGTATATGTGTTTTACCCACTAATAATAAAGCCAGAGTAATAGTATTATAAGCCCTCACTACTAAAAGTGGGTTGCTGTAAATAAATCTCTGCTGGACCAGGAAGCTTTAAGTGTATTTTTAATAAGGAAACCTCGGCTTTTGAGTAGAGTCTTCAGGGTCTCACTGTAGTGAAGTTATCTTCGTTAATATCCCCTGTGGAGCTCTGAAATAACTTTGCATTTACTTAGCTATTTATATGCTCACTTATATTAATATTTTAAGTAAGCTTGGTTGGCATTAGTAAAATTAATGGTTCATTACCATTCTATAGCCGTTTTTATTCAGAAAGGCCACTTACTGTAGGCCATTGAAAGCTAAACTGTTTTCAAAAGCCATCTATTGGCAGCTGTGTACCACACAAGGGTCTCCAGCTTACCGTGGTTTCTCCAAACTGCCTCTGATATGTTCTTTGGGCAGAGATCCCTCTCACGTTTTGGCTATACAGGTTTGGGGTTTGCAGGGGGGCAAGCTGGGTGCCCTCTGCTAGGTTTCCCAGGCAAGCCCACGGTGGGGGAGCACCAAGGGGCACTGGCAGGAGAATGGCAGAGTGCAAATGGGGAGGAGTGTTGCAATGAGAGGTCTGGTGTCCTTCACCCACTGCGTGTCCCCCGTACCATTGGGGGAACACCAGTGAGGCATGCCAAAACCCATTAGTGTTGTGCGAGGAAGCTTTGCTTAGATCTGCAGTCCAAGATCTTCATTTGTCTGATGGAAGACCCAAGTGACAAAGCTGCAGGCAATTTGCTTTATTGCTGTTATATGGCCATAGGAATCAAAGAGATCTGCTGGGTCACCGAATCCATTATCCTGCTATGATATGCCACCCCTCCGTATAAGTCCTTTCATAACTTCATCAAGCACAATCTCAGCACTGGTCTTGGGGATTTTTGTTCACTTGAGTGTTTTCCCTTGGGATGTCTGTTGTTTTTCTGGTGCTGGTCCTGCTAGGAAGCTTTTGTCCTTCATGTTGTGCCCAGGGCACCCTTCACAGTCCAGATTTCTTCATAGCCGGTGTGTAACTGTTTGCTTTTGTTAAGATTGGCTTTTCCCTCATACTGCCTTTCTCTGTTACTGTTTCTTTCGTCACTCACTCTCAGTTTTCCTCTTTTCCATGCAAATCATACAGGCCTTTATTCAGCTGTGATAAGGTCTCTGTTCTCCTGTTCATCCCTGTATCTTGTATTGACACCAGTTCTGGTTTCTTGAAGGTAGGTAAGGGCAGTTGTGCAGAGTGTGTCGGATGACATTCCCCCTGTACCTTCCACATTTTGAATCAGAAATACCTTGCTTGACATATCTGGTACAGCATTTGCCTCTTTCACGACTTTATTGTGCTGGTGGTTGTTAGTCACTATTACACACCAACCTTTTTTGTCCTCATTCATGTCCAAGTAATGAATTCCCAGCTGGTATGGTATACTGTTCCTCATCAGCTGTGCACTTGAACCCTCAACGTGGTAAATAATTTTTACTAAAACCTTGGTAAAAATTATAAATATAGGAGGTAGCCACATGACAAAAGGCAGCAAACCTTTAATCAAGAGAGAAACGTATGTTTTTGTTATTTATAAATTTCAAAGTTGTATTTCAAAGAAAGAAAAAAAACTTCTCAAGAAACTCTTGTCGGGTTTTGTGTTTGAATGCCAAATAAGGAAGTAATTTTCAGATGGAAGTATTAATGGCAAATTGACTTCAGTGTCTATAAAATTCATGGAGATAATTACTATGGCCAGGCCACATAGACTTTTTGGGACGACTCTCATATTTTCTCTTTTTTTCTCCTCCTTTTTTTTTTTCTTCTTTTTCCAGGGAGGCAGGGGAGAGCGGGTATTTTTTGTTTGTTTTACTGTAAAACTGCAGATGGCCTTTGGTAGAAAAATCCTACTCAAGTAGTTTAGTAGCAATGCAGTAATAGTAGTTTGTTCATCTGTGTAGGAAAGGGCCTTATGTGAATGAGTTACTGTAGTTCAAAAGAAAAAAGTTTATTTGGTTATTCAATTTTTTTTTAAGAGAGAGCTCAATTCCATTCCTTTTTCTCCCACCCACGCTCCATCAGGAAAAGAGAATGGTAGCACAGAAGAAAATGCCATTGTTGTGAACTAAAGCTTACAGTTCTTCCAAGCAAGTCTCTATTCTTTGCAAACCTGGAGAATAATAAATGCAGATTGCATCAGAGATGTAGTTGATGATAATAACACAACGTTTAGTCTCTGATTATTCATTGTAGTAGAACAGTTACAGGGATCCTGAACTTTTCTGTGCTGCCATTGAGATTTACTACGCTTCATTGCAAAAAAATGTAGAACAGCCTTGGTGAAAGTAGAACAAAGCCTATTTTTCTCTTTCTCTTACAGTCAGAGGTAGTATTTGTGATTACCACCAAGAGCCTGGTTTCCTGTAAGAGCTGTGAGATGAAAAAAATACATTGCCTCAGTGCTTTTTACCTGAGTCCTGAACCTTTGAGCAAAACTGAACTTGCTTGTGCGTTTTCAGCAAAAACCAGACTCTGGTGTGTTTCCTGTGGATTTAAATTTTATTGCAAGCATTTTGCACTAGAACCACTGTTATCTCTGCTTGATAGATAAATTCATTATGCTTTCTGACATATTTTTACCTGTTAAATAACATTTAATATGCAGTTGTTATTTGACAGAGATGGACTATTGGAAAGCAATAAATGGAGTCAAACAGTGGCATTTTCTTCCCTAAACGTTTTCTTTGGATTGACAACTGCATGTTTTCATTCCAATAATTGGAAGTTTTCAATGCAGGTATACTGCTATATCTGTAGGAGAGATTTGATCTGCGGTCACTGAGACATAGTTCATTTTTGGCTAGCACTAGTAAAAATAATTGCAATGTCAGTTCTGTACCTGAATTACTTGTGATAGATATACTTCTGGATTAGGCAGTCTGCACTCTGAAATAATGAGAAATGTCAAGTTTTGGTTAAAAAATGAGCAGTGAAATATCTCTGCAGGTTATTATCACTTTGAAGGATTGTGGTTCCTCTCCATTATTCCCTCCACTATTGTTGAATTGTCCAATTTAAGTGAATAACAGCGCATTCTTTCTAGAAACTGTTGGTGGGAGCCAAGGAAATAAAATGTAATAGAGGGATCTATTACATAAAGGATACCTGTATATAATAGCCATTGGCAAAGTTGGGAGACAGTAGCCAGGAATCAAATTCACCAAATGGAGAGGGTTTTTTGATTTGTTTTTCAAAATTCTGAGCAACCCAGTCCTAGCAGAAAGTGCTTTCTTTTGTACAGTTCCTGCCGCTACTGTTGACACAGCAGTCTCTCAGGTTGGACACATTCTGCCTTCATATAAACTCAAAAAGCTGATATTTAAATCTTTTGTAATCATGCATGAGTAACTATGGAAAACATTTAACTTCATGCGCTGTCACATTTGAAAAAAAGAAGAGCTGTATTTTAATTTCTCAGAATTCACAGTTTCACATGTGTTCTGCAATATCAGATTTAATTTCTATCCCTTTTTAAAAAGAGTGCATTAAAGCATTCCTTTGCAGACTGACTGGATAAAAGGTAGGGTTAATTCAGAATTTTGCAAGCATTTTCTCACCTATTCTTAATTATTGACTAGATCCCGTAGGATCGGCTTGTTTCAGCAAACTTTGAGGTTTTTTGTTTGTGCAATTTGTTATTAAAGTAACTATTTGCTGAAGGTGGTACTTGCCCTTGACAGCTGCTTCTTTTGTGAGTATAAATATGCTTAAATTTAATTTTTAGCTAGCAGTATCCAAGTTCTGGTCATCTTAGAGCTAGAACTTTTATGTATGTCAGCCTGCATAGAGGATACTTGAAAAAAACATTGTTCCCTAGTTTGTTTATTTATAGGACCATAGAATCATAGGACCTTTTAGGTTGGAAAAGTCCTTTAAGATCATCAAGCCCAACCATTAACCTAACACTGCTAATACTGCCACTAAGTGTCCTTAAGCACCACATCTTTTAAATACCTTCAGGGATGTTGAATCAACAATCTGCCTGGGCAGCCCTTTCCAACACCTGACAACCCTTTCAATGAAGAAATTTTTCCTAATATCCAATCTAAACCTTCCCTGGCACAACTTGAGGCTGTTTCCTTTTGTCCTATCACTTATTACTTGGGAGAAGAGACCGACACCCACCTCTCTGTACCCTCCTTTCAGGTAGTTGTAGAGAGCGATCAGGTCTCCCCTGAGCCTCCCCTTCTCCAGGCTAAACACCAGCCGCTCCTCACAGGACTTGTGCTCCAGACCCCTCCCCAGCTCCGTTGCCCTTCTCTGGATGTGCTCCAGCACCTCAATGTCTTTCTGGCAGTGAGGACCCCAAAACCGAACACAGGATTCAAGGTGCAGCCTCACTGGTGCCCAGTACAGGGGGACAATCACTGCCCCAGTCCTTCAAGATTTTTCACCATTTGGCACAAACCTGTTCCAGCATGCCAAGCATCCTTTCTGCTTGAGAAAACAGTCGAATGCTGCAAAAAGTGTCTGTTGGGAAATTAATGTAGACCAAATAAGGGCTGTACTACCACACAGAATCAGTGGAGCTCCTCTTCTACCTCAGGAACATCTGAGCTTCCTTCCCTCACCCTGGTTTTGCCAGGTCTGTTTGGGCTGAGTTACCTACATGACCCAGGGGAAATACAAAATCTGTAGCTTTACAGGCTTCAACAGCTTAAGGCCAGTTCTTATTATATATTTAGATGAAGCATAATAGGGAGCTTTAAGAAAGCAAACTCTGTTTTTAACGACAGCTACCCTGTTTGCTATGGAACTTGTTAAAATACCCTAAGCAATTAAATCATTATGCAGAGTTGCCAGCTTTCATTGCTTAACTCCCAACTGCCATGGTGGCCCGTGAAGGCAGTATATTTCTAAATGAGGAACAGCCTTCTTTTCTCTCTCTTATGTGTAAGACAGGCCAAACTGTCATGCTTAATCCATCCTTAATGAAAATGTATTTATTTGTTTTTGTTTTGTAAGTGAATTTAGGATTTGGTCTGTGCAGGGAGAAGAAAGGAAATCAACAGCTCTTGTCTGGGCTAAGATCTTCTTGTGCTGTGTGCCAAGTCTTATTACGAAGCATATTTTTTATGGCCACATTTCAAAGCCTTGTATACCAGAGATTATAATAAAAATGTTCCAAGGACATACATCCATAACAGTGCTGGGTGTTGCTATTGTATGGAATTTAATTTTCTTTCATCAAATTGCATATTGCCACAGTATGTTTTGTCTGTCATTTTGATTTACATAAACAAATTTCAGAGTAGCTGGAGTATGCTGGCATGATGAGATGAACGTGAAATGTCATCCACCACCTTAAATACTCTGCATTGTCTTTTTGTTGCTATTCCTCACAGGTGGTGCTGCTGCTGCTCTGTTAAACAGGTTTTCATTCATTCCCAGTCCTTTTTGTTCTACTTTACTTAATGATCCATGTCAGCAAGTAGATCTCAGTTTAGAACAAAACAAAATAAAATTGATTTTCCTGCTTGTATTAAATTTATTTTACAGCATAAAAGCTATCGGTTTGATTCTTAGCTGGAGCAGCAAAGGCTGCACTGGTACTTGGGTAGAGTCGTGACAGCTGAGACCCTCTGAGACAAGGCAAGGGTGAGGGTTAGCAAGTTTGCATGCTTTTACCCCTGCAAGAAAGAGGCCAGGAAATTTCCCCTTGCGTGCTTCCACGCTGCCCTGACTGGGGCAGAGGCAGCTCTGCAAATTGAAGAAAACCCTACCCTTATTGTAGGAAGAGGAGATGGAGATGGAAAAGGCTTGTTAGGTCGCTCAGTTCATTTCACTGACAAAGCAGATCTGTCCGCTGCATTTCCCTGTGCTTCTGCTCTTTTGGGTTTTTTCAAAGTGGAATGAATGAAGTATTTTATCTAGTCATTAATAAGAAAAGCCTCACTCTCCTGTGGCACTCCTGTCTTTCTTGCTACGGGAAATATTGTATTATAGGTTTACCCAAAAGTTTCAGTGCTTTGTACTCCGTCATGGAGGTAACTGCTATCTAATTTATATTAGATGAGCACTATCCATTTGTATGGTGCCCGTCACCATGGTGTCTGAGCACCAAAGTGACAGCTTTCTTTTCCCTTCCTGTATGCACAGCAGGTTGGCATGATTTATGATTGTCAGCTGTATTCTTAATACTTACGCTTGTGTGTGCAGATGTGTTTCTGTAAATGAGTTGCAGCATTTTACAGACCTTGCTGATTTTATCCCATCTCAGCATCTTCCAGTGTGAGGTAAGACAGGCCTTTCTATCATTTCCCAAATTCCCAGCTTTAAAAAAAAAAGCAAATGGGGACCAACTAACCAATGGATGCAGCAGTGACTGGGATATGTGGTTACAGACAAACCCAGCCTTTCCACATCTGTGGCTGGTGCGACTCACCCAGCAAGGTCCTCCAGCAGTTTCGTGTCCTGCAAATGCTCCTCAGTCTGGTCCCCGTGAGATCCCGGCAAGAACAAAGCACCCATGAGCTGGGGCATTCCTACCCTAAAGGCCCCGTAAATTGGGGTTTGTGATGGGCTTATGTCCCTACACCTCACTCCCTGCTTTCTTCTTCCCGGATTGAGGCTCCCCAGCCAGCAGCAGCACAAGGCAGAGCTGATCACTGCTGCGTTTATTCCTCTGTCGTTCCTGCTGTCGGTTAACAGGAACACCTCGCATTGCTAATGCTCTGCTTACTGCAGTTTAAATGTGCTGCCTTACTTCAGCTTTAATCTCCCCGCTGTTGAAAACCATCCCCAATTAGGGCAGAGGATGACTCTTCCCACCTACTGAGGTTTGTTGGCATAATGTTTACTGTCAGTGTGCAGCATCCTTTGGCTCAAAAAGTACATCATACATAAAAATGTCATCTCTGATTCCCTGAAAAATATCTGTTTTCTCTGAGAAGTTAATTACTGATTTCAAACCAGCTGAAATGAGGCCTAATACAGGCCTTCTTTTAATTTTTTGACAAGTGATGTCTTGATTGGAACTAACTTCACGAAGCTCCAGATGTAAATTTTAGTTGTGATTTCCATTTCCTCCATTCCACCAAAGACAATGCCAGAGACCCGTTTATTTTCTGGACCTTTAACAGCATAGAAATTGCAAGACCAGAGCAATGGCAAAAGAGGTATTTTGAAAAGTCTCAGCGGATGAAGCTCGAGTCTGAGGGATTGTACACGAGCAAACCCGCACGCGTTGTGTCCAGGTAATAGCAAGGCAGGACAAGTGGACCTGCACATGGCAGAGCTGAAGAAGGCAGTAGTCAGGAGTGACACTGATGGGAACCTGAGGTTGCATACATTAGCTAAACCAAGCCTTAAGGTGGTTTCTTCTGTTGTTGTTGCTGTTAAGATGACTGAGCAAGGGAAATGGGTGAATCATTACGAGGTCGCTTTCCTTGGCCCCATGTCTGGATGATGGATGCATGGATGGCTCCTTGAATTCGGAAATGTTTCGCCCCAGTGGGCACACTTAACACCTCCCTGTGCTCGTCAGGTCAGCTTCAGCAGAGCAGGGATTTATTCTGCCTCATTCAGCACATCCTTGCAGTGCCCTGGCCTCACCTCCCTCAAGCCCTGCTCTCCGGCAGCCGTGCTACCTGCTGCAGCCGCCGTCCCTCCCCAGGCAGAGGCACATCAAGGTGAGCCCGGGTGCCTCCCCTCCTCCCTAGTTTCAGGGAAGTTAGTGCATGCAGTCTTGTTTTCACAGTCACACCACTGCCCAGTTCAGCGCTGCTGCCGTGCAGTGAAGCATTCTATAGGCTTGCCCACTATCAGCAATAGGAGCTGTTTTCTGTTTTAAAGGGTCATTTCAGATGTTTCAGTTACTTCCTGAGTATAGCAAATATTTCTAACTGTTCATCCATGAAGCCATCAGTCAGATTATTATTTTTTTTCTTGCCTTCAGCCTGTTGGTGGAAGGGTTTTATTTCATTTTGTCTTTCCTTATTTCTTGTTTTGTGCATGACCTTAATACTTGATTAAATTAAACATCCTTTGTCCCACCGAAGTTTTTCAAACCCAACAGGATTAGGCCTTTAGTGAGTTACTACAGAAGCAAAGCATCTACCTCAAAGTAAGTGATTTCCTGCCTTTCTATGTTTTCCTGCCAGAATCAATGAAAAAAAGCCACAAGAGACAGGAATAATGCAGTCTTATTTAGTGAGCGTCGAATGTAGAGTCTGTGTTATTTACACTCTGTCATATTAAACTGAACTGAATGTTTGCTTGACATCTACCTTTGTGTACCTGGCCTTATTCTGATGGCAGAAAGCAAATTAAAACCCCCTGAAAATTAGGAGAAGAACAGTGACTTACAAATTGGCTGGCCCTAGGTAGAAATGCTTGTCCAGATCCCGCTTTTCTTCACTAAAAAGTCTGGCAGTGGCTTTGCACTGAGCTCTTTGCAACACACTTTTCTGTTCGAGTAAGAACGCACTAGTGAGTGCAAACTTCATCTCTTCGCCATCCCAAAACCATAGGGTCCCCTTGGATTCAAAGGCATGCTCTTTCTCCTTGCCTTGTCTCTGTAGCTAGGTTTTCCACCATCTACCCAACGTCTACCAGTGGACCAAAAAGTTGTTTCTTCCTGAAGTTTCCCAGCAGATTGTTCATCTTTTCTACCAGGAATGTCCCTGCCTGTACCACTTCACCTGGGGAGATTGCTTACCTGTAAAGTCAAGGTGATGAAGTACTTCTTGCCAAGCTATGATTAGTCTTTCCTCCTCTGCTTTACCATCCCAGCCAGCCACCCAGCTGTGGTTCCTCAAGCAGATTTCTGATGGCCACTGCTGCGACTGCTGTCCTGGGCTGGAGAAGGAGCAGACAAAGCCCAAATGATCAGGGAAGCAGCAAGCTTTTCACACCTTGTAGCTTTATAGGAGGACATTTGCAGTCATTTGAAGAGGAACCAGGGAAGAGGAGCAGCGAAGGGGGCAGAGAGATGCTAAAGAAACCTGTATGTTTACCCTTCTCTTCTAGCTCAAACAGTAAGATGAGGTATTTGACCATATTAGGTTGTATTTAAATCAGAAGATTATTGTTAAATCTTTCCGTGACTGATGTCACCAGGGAAGCTTATATTTAATGCAATGTGGGATTCTGATTCTTAACATAATTTTACAATTTCACTTTTATTTCAAAGGCTTGCTGTCTGTCTTTCAAGTGGGTGTTTATGTAATGCTTGAAATTTTGACAAGCCCTTGCACATTTGATCCATGCAGATGTATTCTCTTCCCCATCAGCAAACACAGCTGTTGGCTGCAAACTAGGCACACTCTGCCATAGATAAATCTGCAGGTTTTCCCTATTGTCTCCTGTGTGAAGGTCTCCACTGAGAAATGTCACCCACCTCTAAATCAAAACTGACCACTCTCCCTAACGACGACGGATGGAGCCCGCTTCAGCTTTTCATGTCCCTTGTCGCCTGCAGAGGCAGAGATTTCCCAACGCTTCCCGCACGTTGATGAGCAGACAGCATCTGCATTGCAGTCCCTTCATCCCTGGGATGGTGCAGGTCCCTGCAGTCCCTGTTGGATGGGTGGCAGTGGGCCACCACCACTCAGGGTGGCCACTGGAGGGTCCACCCCTGAATGAGCCACTGGCTCCGGGTGTAGCTTTTTGGACTGGGCCTTTTTTGGAGTCCCCTGCACTGGCAGGGTTTTTCCATGTGGGAGCCCACCATGAGTTCCCTACTACCTAATTGCTCTGTTCTTTTTCCCTTTTCTGCAACCGGTAGGTGTACCAGTTCCCCGTCACCCCTCAATATTTGCCTTTATGATTGCAGAGGAGTGGGGAAGGGAGCAGGAAGGAGCGACCCAACTCCAGGCAGATCCTGCATGACCTGGGCTGTTTCTCCTGGTTTCATCAGCCCTGCAGCCGCTCGCGTGTCTCTACCCCACTGCCTGCCCACTCGCAGTGGTTTGATATTTTCTCCTCTGGCCCAAGGGCTTTCTCTTTGTAATTCACTTTTCACTTCAAACCTTGTGAAGGAGAGACAGCATGCCTCTGAGCTCAGACTGAATGGTGCACGAGGCTTTGAATCTCTAACAAGCAGCTGGCTGCAGCTCTGAACATGATCTAATGGGGAGAAACATGCCCAACAAACTCCTGCCACATTCACTTGAAGCAGGAGAGATTTGTATGTACATGCTTTTGCTGAAAGACTATATTATGCAGAGCATGCGAAGTATCAACTGCTATCCATTTTTAGAGCCATTGTTAGACAGAAAATTAGCATTACGGAAGAGACAGTGGGAGATTTCTCCTTCTCCCCTGCCCTCTCTCCCCTGGTACAGTGTCTTTATTCTGTTTTCTCTAGTTCTCTTTGTCTTACTGGCATACTGGTCTTCTAACCATCCTTTGTTTCATTTATATTGAAATCAGCTGGCAGAAGACAAAGTTCACAGCATATATTTAGAGCCCACGTTTTTGAGACTGTTAATTATTATTTTCCTCCATCTTTCCTGGGAAGCTGCTAGTGATTTGTTTTCAGGTTCATTTCATGAGTGTTTACTGTCATTTACTCTGAACTCTGGTCTTTTCCTTTCTCTGCCTGTCTCTCAAAATGTTGACCACATGCTGGCTCTGCTTTGCATTTCTGTATCTGAGTTAGTATTTTAATATTCATTAGGTATTTGTACTGACAGCCCATCAATACATTAAATTAGTATATATGCAGCTAACAAGTGTGGTACATGCTTAACTGACTTATAACAACATTAAAACAGACAGACACAACAGATTGTCTCAGCAGGGTTTAATAAACTGTACTTATCCCCAGTCCCTCTGAAAAACAGGCACACAACTGCAATGTACAGTGCTCCCTCCAATAATAAGATAAACAGTAAACATGCTAAGCTAAACATGTTTTGTTCTTCTGATGAGAAAATTAAACTTCCTTCCATCACAGAAAGCTGCTTCTGTGGCTTCTATTCTTTTAAAGAATTAGGCTTTCAGTTATAAAGTGCCATGCATTTTAATCCCAGAAAATATTTAATGAATATCAAATAATATTGGCATCGATAAAAGGCATGCACAGTTACACATTACTCATTCTCATGCAGTGCTTTGTAGGTATTGAGATCTCTGCAAGTAATTAGTATCATCACTAGAATATCTTTTTTTTTTTTTCTGCTAATGAATGCTAATATGATTAGAATGGGAGCTTTTTTGGATAAGAGGTATTATCTCTTCTCTACGTGAGTGAGAAAGTAGCTCTTCTAAACCAGGCAGAAGAAAGCAGGTAGAAAATGACGTCAGGTGAGAGGAATTGGTTCCTTTGCAAATGTGACTGTCTCCCATCCAGAAGTTTCCACGGGAAATCTCCTGCCTTGCCTCTTGGAGAGAGCACAGACCCCCTATTGTATTACATGCATCAGAGGTGGCTTTTTATTATTCTTTATATAAAATGTAATATATATTACTTACATATCTTGTTTATATGTACTCAAAAGCCAGTGTGATTAAAAATGCATAGAAGTGCTGTAATAAATAGCCACTTCTAAAACATGAGTGAAAGGGTTTTGAAATAACGTATTTATCTAATGTTTTTCAGCTCTGTCTTGAAACACATACTCATACAATTAACTTTGCTGATGTGAATCATCCTTTAACTCCACTCAATGGAGTTATTAAAACAGCCTCTTATCCTGCATTAGGACATTAGCAGTGCTCACACTCCCATCAGTTTAAACCATGGTGGTCCCTCTCCAAGCACTTCACTTACATCAGGCTCAGGACCCGAGCACAGGTACAGTTACTGCTGTGTCAGAACATGCTTGGGAAGAGTTTTGCAAGAAGTGTAGGGCTTGAGACAATCTGGTCACCAGCACTTGCTTTTGATGGCACATCAGTCAGCTCCAGCCGCCAAGGAGCACAGAGCAAATAAGCAGAGCCGTATGCTGCCAAAACAGAAGCCAGGTTTAATATACTTACACACACGAGAATGAACGTGGGGAGCATTTAGTATGGTCCGCGTAGCAACGGTCTCTAGGCAGCAAGGTACTTGGGCACTAGAGCTGCCAGCATCCTTGTGAGAGCATGCAGAGTCGCCCTGGGAATCAGGAGATTCCTTAGAAACATGTTTAAATATTCTTTTTAAAATAATGATTTTTTTTTTAAAATCTTTTTGGTTTCACTTGGTCTCTGTGTATCTGTTTGTGATGGTGAGTTGTTGGCTTGTTCGTTGTTTAAAATTCGAATTCTTTGGCTTTTTCTCTCCATTAGTAAACAGTGTAAAGCATCTGAGAAACTGTCACTGGATGCAGCAGCAGCACCTCAGAAATATCAGGTGGCTCTTTAACCTCAGATTTTACTCATTTTCCTAAGGAGGGAAAAATCAGAAGTGGTGTTTGAGCTGTTCTTGCCCAGCTGATGCAGCTGTGATCGTTTCTCCGATAAAGGGAGTGAAGAGCCACTTGTTAGAAATCACAGGTAATTTCTTACGGCCTTGACCAGACTTTACGTACTGGAAAGTCAGAGGCCTTTCCTTGCATTTACACCTGTTTACAGCTTTATAAAAGTAGACAAGAAGAGACCCTCAGTGTTCATTTTCTCCCCAGCCTTGTTTCTTTGAGGCCTCCCCCCAGCCCTGGAGGTCATCTCTCCTTTCGAGGCCATGTCCAGTCTTGCTGATGCCCAAAGCTGGAGCTGTGGAGGTGAGGCACTGCCGATATGGGAGGGGAGGCCCCAGGAGAATATTGCCAGCTTATTAGAGATATCTCTGTATTTTCACTGATAACATTATCCCCACCCAAGACCATAAAGATATGTGACGTGGTTTACAATTACCATTCCTTTTATGAACCTTTAAGAGCATCCTAATTTTTTCTCCCTATGTTTTTTTCTTTATTCACAGCCTGCAAATTTATAGGGAGGCAGCACCTAGAAGTCCAAGCTCTGGAGCAGGCAGTAATTTTGTTTCTCATAAACGGGCTCTTACAGGCCAACCTCCATAAAAGATGCAAAGGTCTGGAAGTGCCGGCGCTTTTACTTCATTAGAAGACAGGTTTCATTTCTGATAACCACAAAAGATAAAAGGGATGAAAAGATGGCTGTTTATTTATTTTATTTTTATTTACAAATGCTAGGCTATAAAGCTCAGTCTAAAAACTTGGAAATAAGATATGTAACTAGGGAAGTAAGATATGTAACTTATGTAAGCTATGTAACTAGAGAGCTGAACAAAGCCCAAATTCATTGCAAACATCTCTGGTTCAGGCTTGCTCCAGGAGTTTGCAGTTAAATGGAAACAAGGTGGCATCAAACTTTTGGCAGTAAGAGAAGGTAGATCCCAGGAATACTGCTATATATCACAGAGCTGCTAGAACATGTCTTAATCCCTTTTATTGAGTACTTAGCCAATAACCACCCAGGTAGTTTGGTAACTGTCCCATCTAATCTATCAGACAGCTATTGTGACAGCAAATTTGTAAATAAATACCTGCAGGGCTGCGCATTTGCTGACATGTGTTGCCAGGGGGTCCTGCTGAGACAGTGGGGCACATTGTGGCTTTTCATGCTGTCCCCTTCTTTTTCACTCTTTTCCTCTGCAGCAATTTGGAGGCAGCAAATGAGCTGAGCTGCACCTGACCTCCACTGCAATTTTTCTGGTTTAGAGAGATCTAAAAGCTTCTCTAAAGGTGGAAAATGCCCATTCCTCATTTTCCGACCAGAAAATGATGATGAACAGTAATAAAGTGTGTGTGTTGGGGGTGGCAGTATAGAGAGACCTTTCCCTTTGCCGTGTTGTCGAAGCTTTCCCCAGCAGTGGGCTGCTGAGGCTGGCACGCTGCTGCAGAGATGTCATTTTCCAGAGGGGAAGTTTTCACTTGCAGTTTGTTAGACATCTTTTTTTTTAATTGTTAACCCCAAACCTATGTTCTTGCTGTCTCTGCCGAATTAGAGCTGCATTTTGCTATTGCCTTTAAGTAAAACCTTGCATTGCTTCCATTATTGCTGTTAAATACAATCAGAAACCTGAGTTTACTATAACTGTTAATTTACTTTCCTCCCAACAGCCTTGTTGTTGGTCTTTTCTGGCATATATATGCATACTGTGTATTTCACCCTTGTGCTATTTTTCTGTAAAGCTTTAATACGTGATTTGGGAGGAAGAACTATATCATGCTATTTAAGCAAATGGGGCTTTAGGACTGCCATGCATTCCTCTGGTGAGCTATAATCACCCTGACTAGTGTCGCAGAGCCTGTCTGATTGGGAGTGGGGGGCTCAGTAATGAATCTTGAATCCTCTTTATCTGTGAATGAGTCCAGATGCTTTGTTAGATACCAGTTCTGTTCTCCCTCCTTTCCCTTTTTTTTAATCTTTTTTTTTTTATGTCAGAATGAATTGATCCCAGGCTGCTCCTCTGTACTCTGACACTCCTGAATATGGAAGTGTCACTGTAAAATGAACCATAGCAAATTCTTAATAAGCTACCTTCAGAGAGAGTTATAGTTTTTGACATTTAGTTATAGATTTATCCCTTGTGCAGAAAGCCTCATTCATTTCATGCATGCTAACCGTGGCGAAAAAAAGTCATTATTAAGTATTTTTCATACTTTGGTCTATTGAACAGCCACATCACATGCACTGCCAGGCTCTAGCAGGCAGCAAGAGCAGGAAATGGAAAGAAGGACAGAAGAAATGGAGACACTCTGTGAAACCTATGGGCCAAACTCCTTTCAAAGAATAATAGTTTTAGGATTCCTGTACCGTCATACTGGGTTGGTATCAATGCTTCATATTCAGAAAGCTGCTGCGAGTTATCCGGGCTTATTGATTCAGGTTAGATCAGGGCTCTGCACCGACTTTTGTGAGCCCAACTCAAAAGCAGTGATTTATGCTGGTAATAAATAATAACTTTCATCTAAATTTTAAAAAATATTTACATGTTATATATTAAGTTGGTTTCTATAGTACATGTTATCATTTTAATACGTTTATAGTAAATAGAAGTAATATGATGACCACTAAGTATGCAATGTATCACTTCAATTTGCTGATAGTGTGTCATTCTCACCTATTTATTTAGAATAAATAATTTGAATAGAAACTGTAAACAAAATCCATTATTTCAGGTAGCAAATCCCAGTTTTAATAGAAGAGTGAAATGCTAAGGTTCTGCTTATAAAAAAGCCCCAATATTCTGGTTTCTGAGATAAATACAGGTCTGGAAACAATAATGCTGTGTTCATCTGTTCTGGTTTTTAAAGTGATACCAGGTGCAGTAATTTTAAATTAATGCTTTGGACCTGACAAAAAGAAAAAAATCCTACTTACTATCTTTTTCCCTCTCGTACATGTAACAGTAAATATGTCGTCATAAGTAAACCCCATCTGAAAGAGGAAAGAGCTGCTCCTTGTCCAAGGAGCATGATTGGAAAAGCATATGGCTATTTTCTTCCAGTAGGAAGCTTACGCACATGTCCAGAAGGTGCACTGCCCAGTCTAGTGTTAACAGTGCTCACTTTTTGCTCCTAGCAGTGAGCAAGCCTCACTCAGAAAATTGCAGTGTCTCTGTTCAAGCTTAACAAGTAGGACTAAAGGAATGGCAGTGACTTCAGATAGTAATTTTTTTTGCAAGATACACAGCCTGTTTTGTAGTGTTGTTATCAACTCTCTCTTTTCTCCAAGGATATTATACTTTGCTGTGTTTTTGTCAGAATCAGATGTAGCGGGGTATTGGCAGAAGTGGCACTGAAGCTTATATAAAGCAATGCATATGTGAGATAAAACAATAATCCTGCAAAATGAGGGAGAGATTCAAAACACGCCAAAGTCAGTTATTCCCTTCCAGGAATTTAGTAGGCATTGGCTTAGTCCCCCATCACCTATCAGCTTGTTTGCTGATTTTTTTTCCTTTTAGGATTAAAACAAGGTGATTTCTTGAAAACGAAGCAGTTTGTTGCCAGAAGTGCTGCCACACACACGTGAGGGCAGCATGCCGGCTGACCCCCCCCCTTTCAGCTGTGGCTTCCAGACTGAAAACTACCACCACTTCAATTCAGAGTCTTCATTCCTGTGCAGGCATGGCGTACATCATCGTGACACCTGGGGAGACTGATTTTGGGGTGCAGTCAGACCTGCAGGAGTCTAACCAGTACCTCTTGGGTCTGCGGGAAGGTGCTTGTAACACGCTGTATGGCCACAGCAGTTTGCACCTCAGTATGGACTGAGAATGGTCCAAGTCCTGGATGGTGGGATAAAGGGGCAGACTAGTGTGGAGGTACCTGATACAGGGCTTTATGCGCAGCTCAGGAGGCTGACTGCAGGCTGATAAACCCAGGTACCTCCTCTACAAGAACAAGCCGATGCCCAACATCTGCCCAGAATGGCCTCAACAGCAGCAGACTTTGAAAATTTACCCATAAAGTTGAATAAAGGTGTTACTCATCTCCCCAGATAAAGATGACGTGCTGAAATACAAGGCTGGGTTGAACTTTAAAAAAGGAAAAAACGTCCTAATTGCATAATTAGACTGTAGCAAGAGATGAAAGGGCAATGCCGTGCAAAGCATGGCTAAGCAAAAAAAATTGATGAAATGCTTATCTACCTGATAAATAAGACTGAAGGATCTGTAAAGTGTCTCTCTGTGTGTAGCCCGGAAATGTGGGTTCATTAATAAGAAGAAATACATAAACGCTAATGTCATTGGATTAGGAATAAGTATTCTCATCAATAACAGACCATGTTTTTTTAAACGCTACTTTCTGGGCTGGTTTTAGTGTACTGGCGTGAATTCCTCATTTGATCCAGTGTGTTATTTTTATGCAATTCTGTGACAATTTGGAGTAGTTATAGTAATTTTCAGGTAGATGCTAATTTTACTGACCTATCAGGTACTTCAATTCCAACTAACATCAGTTGCTAGGTATTTATCAACTTCAGTCAGCGCAGCTTCTTACCAGATATGATCCTGATCTGTGCTTGTGTGTATTTATCATAACCTGTATTAGGCTGTACAGTGAACAGAGATGGACTTAATGCTTGTCCTGTGTCCCACAGGAGCGTAGCTTAGAGCAAAACTTTGACCAGTCTAAGGGAAAGAGTTCTGCCAAGCTGTGATATTGCAGATGGACGGTGAAGCTGTTTGGAGGCTTGAACATTAGGAGAAGTCTCAGCAGAGAGCGAGTTTTGTGACAGGATTCTTTGAAGAGATCAAACATCTATTAAAAAATCAATCCATGTGAGTCTCTGGATTTTAATGATACAGATGTAGGGTTTAATGATACGACAGGGTTACACTTCACCTGGGGATGAGTATAGGTAGGTACGCATATGCGTTTTGACCCAATGAAAATATTTACATTTTGCCCAAAATAGCATTTTTAATTAAATAATTTTAGTTAAGGTTGCTTCTTTATTGTAACTAGAATTTGTGACAGCGTGTTTGCTCCTGATACATGAGTGTACGTGTTGAACATGTCACGCAGATCAGCTTTTACAAGGTCAGCTTTTTATCCTGCTCTACTTTTGTTTTACAAGGTAATGGTACCAAATTATCTGAGGGTTTCCAGTAGTGTCTTGAGCAGGCTGAATAACCTCCCACAAGGTATTTGTTCTCCCCAGGTTTCCCCTGGGCGAGGAGTGGCTGTGGGGTGTGTGTGCCTGTGTGTTGAGATGCCCTTTCCTATGTATATTAGAAAAGAGAGAACTCACAGCTCCAAAGAACTTAGTCAAAATCCAAACTGGTTATTTTTGGCTATAATGGGGAAGAGAAGAGGTTTGGGACAGTCCTTCCTTCTGTTGACCTCCATTCTTTGTGTCCTATTCCTGTTCACTCTCATTTGAAAAGCATTCAGGTGTTAAAACTTAAGGTTATCTTTTACACATTCAGGGCCAGGGAGCATCTCTTTGTCTGGGGACTCTGTTATCATCTAACACCCAATAAGTACTTTTCAACTGGCAGATAAGGGTTGTGTTTTATTTAAAACAAAACAAACCCAAGTGCTTTATCAGGTGTATTAATTAAAGAAGCTATGTGTTTCCAGCTGTGGAAATTGGGTGCTCACTGAAGTTCCCTTGTATGCCAGCCTGTGCAGACTGATGCCTTTCTCCCCCTCCTTGAAAAAGCCTAATTATGCCGTACGCAGCTACCTTGTTCTGCTCAGTCTCCTATTCTGCCGCATTACCATTAGAAGCAGAAAGAACTAATCAAATAAGTATTCTAAATTACTATTTTCTTATTCATTTATTCTCTGTCCAATCTCATTACATATTCTCTTGTAGTCAGAGGGCAGATAGAAGAAGGCAGACCCTGTTCTTTCATCGGTTCTCGGGGGCTTAGGCTGCCATTAGGAATACTACAGTTATATATAGGTTGTTTTTCAAGTCCTTCTGCATTCTCAGATTGAAATCCACTCCCTCGATGTATACTGTCCTCTGCTTAAAGGCATCAGAGGAACCCCAAATTTAATCCTGCTTCATTCCCACTTTATTTCAGCATATTAAAATTTCAGCTATAAAAGAACACTGAGATTCTTTAATAGAGACATAAGAGTCAAACTGAATTCAGCAGCCTGTCCCTCATGCTGGTCATGCTTGCAGTTTACAAAGTGTATGAAAACCTGGTGGCTGACACTCTGTGGGTTTGTACTGCTTTTCTGTGGGAAGAAACAGAGTTGTAGACCGCAGCTGACATCCCATTTCCCCGCCATCTCCTGTCTCTCTTGTTAGCCCGGGCAGGGAGAAAAAGGTCCTTTAGGCAAGAAGCAGGCTCCCGTTAGTTCATGGGCATTCCCTGTCTGCCTCATGTTTGAGCAAAGGGTGGCTCACTGTGTTTTAAGCCTCTCTTGGGATGTCAGGAGCAGAAGGTGGAATACCCATCAAGGCTTAGGACACAGGGCTCCATGCATTGTGTAAAATACAGTTCTGAAAACGATATAATTTATCAGGCAGATGTAATTCCATCAAGGGGTTCTGGAGACGCTGCAAACCACATCATCCAATTATAGCCTGGAAATTAGGTTACTGTGCCTGCAGGAGCAAACAGTGCTTTTATATCCTATAGTATGATTCTGCAAACCTTGTTTGGATGTAAGCGGTGCTGCCCTGCTCCCCCTCAGCGCAGTTGCAGAGGTATTTGTAGGATGCATTTTGGTGGAATACAGGCCATATTAAGAATGTTGCTAGCTGATGTGACAAAAGGCTAAGGTGAACAGAGTGCAATTTTTCCGTCATGAGCCCTTAACTTAAATTCCAGCATAACAGGTTTAGTACTCAGCTAGATACAATCCAAGCAACATGGCCAGAAAAGCAGGAGGGTTAATTGGATACGATATGCTGGCTTTAGTACAAAATACACAGAGCTTGACTGGTTGAAGTAAGCATTTGTGTTTGATTAAGCTGTGCATGTCCTCATGTAGAGACTGTGTTATAATAGAAAAGATGATACAGACTGAATTTATAACAGTCTGCAGCATTTCTTTAATAGGAATGAGAAGTGTTGAATTAGCCAAAGATTGAACTTCTCTGTGGGTGAGATAGAGTTTGGGTTAGATGTGTTTTATAATGCACCATGAAGGATTTTGCTGGATTTGTTATTGATGTGCTATTCCTGAAGGAGATACTAACGCTCCTAGGGCCAAGTTCTGAACCTCTGACATGTAAAAACAGCTCCCAAAGTACTCATTTGGCATTACACAAGAGTCATACTTAATCTTTAGGGTGTATCATATTTTGTTATGATTGCATATGTTAACAAATGCTATCAAATTTCTAAAATACTAATTTATTTTGTAAGCAGTATATTTGGTTTTATTCCATTGAAATAATCAACATCTGTCTAACTAGTCTAAAAGGATGCTGCATCTGGCTTTTTAATATTAAAGTCCCGTCAATTTCATCATAAAGCTGTCAGTTCTGACACTGGAACTGAAGGCAGTTCGACTGAGTTTTGTAATATCTGTGTCTTCCTGGGAGCTGCCTCCACCCTGGGCAGGGCATTGAAGGTCCTTTACTGTTTGCCTTAAAACCAGGAAACCCTCTAGAGCTCAAGACCAAATTTTTCTCTCATCTCCTAAGACGGATGCACTGCAGAAAACCCCACCATTCTGATTTCTATGGCTACCCCAGGGTGTTTTCAGATGTATCCCATTGCAGGAAAAGAATAATAGAAGCCTGGTTATCCGCTGTGGTACTAAGTCACAGCACAACAGCGGGCTTGTCACTTGCAACTTTCTTATGCTGCCACCGTCTTTAGCTGCATGGGATAAAAAAAATGGATAGGGTAGTTCTAGCTGACTTGTATGTAGCGGTTTAGACGTCAGTCTTTGCTATTCCATACTGAGATTTTTTGGTTGTGTATTGAGCTTTTAGAAGAATTTTCTTTTTCTGAACTTCTGCAACTTTAATTCAAAATATTTGAGTGAGGCAAGAGGCGTTTGGTCTCAACAGAGAGCATAACTGCAGGCAGACTTAGCAGCCTACACTTCCCTTGAATTCATTGCAAGTGAAAAGCGCACGCTGCCTTGCCATATTAACTATGGGTGGATTTGTACCAGTGGCTAGGTGTGGCCCATCAGCCATCCACAGTCCCTGAGCTGTCAAGTGTGTCCTGAGAGCAAGCAGTAGCTCAGAAATAGCTCCTTCACAAGCAACAGTGGCCCGTCAAGCTGTGCACCGTGCCGTGGAGCTTCACACTGGCTCTGGGCATCATCTGGGTAGAGAGCGAGTTTTCAAACTGGGGGTTCCATTTGCTGAAAGCAAAACTGTAACAAAAGGCAGCTTTAGGCTCTTTGCTACATCTTGCCTTCCCGCTTACATCAAGTGTAAAAGACCAGGGAAGAGGGGATGGTAACCTGAGTTTTGTGTTAGCAGTGAATGCCCTACTTCCTCAGGTGGGGATGGGCCCTCACCGCTTGGCTAAGGCATTTTAGGACTTCATGTGGCTCCATATCTGATCTGTGGGCAGAGACACTGCTGCTTTTGAAAAGCTATCCTGATTGCTAAATGCCCTGTTAAAAATGCAAAGTTCCTCCCAAACAAAAGATTTAATAAAAGATCATTTTTCTTTTATGGCGTTTTTTACAACCACTGCAGTGTATGGTACCCTCAGTAGTTTTACAGCCCCTTTGCCATTGCCTTGAGTTTACTGGCCGTAGTAATATTTATAGACAGTGCAGACATTGTGCTCTGAACACAGAGTCTGCTAGACAGCATCAAGGATGATTCACAGGACCGATTTTTTTTTTTTATGTGAAGAGATTTCCTAGTAAAACAGACCTCGTACTGTTTATTATTCACAATTTTTCATGCTCTGAAATATTCTGGTTAGCCTTCTTTATTTCACTGAAACTTCATTTGGAAGGATTTTTGCTTGTCAGTATTTGAGCTCTCCTGGCATTCTGAAATGAAGATTTCCACTGCTTTTTCCTTTTCCCAAAGGTGACTGACTCTTATAGCACATGTAGGTCCCCCACACCATCCTCCTATGGAGGATGCTCTAAAGATCAAAGGTGAGCATGTGAGGAGAGGGAACAAAACACACGTTTTATATTATGAGGCAAATATAGTTTCATAAATGGCAAAGTGAAGCATAACTTGCTCTCTGAGGCTATCAGATGGTCATCCCTCTCGACAGGGACTGGCAGGACGGATGGAAAGAAGTGTGCAGGAAGAGAGGAGGACTGGTGTGGCAGGGATCCCGAAGGACAGAGGGGAGGCAAAGGAGATACAGGAAGAGAAATTTTTATTGTTTGATGATTTAACCAGTCTCCTCAGCAGTCTGAAAGCACTGCAGTCCCATGCTCAACGTTTTATTCCTTTAAGTTCTGCCCAAGTGGGACAGGCCATCACCACCCTCCCTGTCTCCCATCTGCCTTTCCTCTCATTAGCAGCCTTCGTTGGTGAGGAGGTACGGTTTCAGGAACAAAAGTAGAAGCAGCTAGGATGAAAAGTCGGAGTGCTGTTTTCCTTTAGTGCTTCTGGTGCAGGGACACAAAAGCTCTCTTAGGACCTACCACGTCCAGGTCCTTGCTCATCTATTAGTGTTTTTCTAGTCTCATTGCCCTTCAGAAAGTGTGATGGTCTCTTGCATAAGATTGAGGGAAAATCCACAGATCGAGACCAGCACCACTTTCTTATTTTATTCCTGGGTATGGTTGTCACTTCTGGCCTGTACAGAAATCCCCTGTATGTCAGAAACAAGGTCCTGGTACATTGATCCTGGGGAAATGGGGCTTTGTCCAAAACCACTTCAGATGTAGCGTAATTCTGTTTTCATGTGGATGAAACGGCTGAAGCACTGTTCATCCTTCCTTCTTTCCTTCCCATATCAAGCAACCCTCTGCCTCTGTCAAAACCTAATCACAAGTGAAGATGTCCCCCACAGAGGACCTCTTAATAACCATAGCAACTCCATCAGTAACTTATGGTCACATTCCAGAGCTGCTTGTCTGGAAGGACCGCTTTTCTTGCTCAGAGGGGGCACCTGCAACCGTATTTTCCCTTTCTGTAATGAAAGCAGGAGAAAAGCACCTCCAAGGCTCATGTTCACTTTTTCTTGAAGATGTGGTGACTCTTTAAAAACCAGGCAGAGTGGAAGAATGGTTAGAATAATATGAATGAGCAATTTCCAAACACAGCAGTTACATTGCAAAAGAAGCTGATGATTCATGGGTATTAGCGAAGTGCTTTGACCATCTTTTCAAATGACATTAATATTGTTATTGCTCTTGCTGAGAACATTTTATTGCATTTGTTTCCCTTTTAAAAAGTAATACTAAAGCTGAATAGTGGTGGTGTGTATCATAGCTATTGTTCTGGCAATAAATAGTTCACTAAGGTGTGTTGGTTTATTCTATCACTGACTTTTCTTGTATTAGCTCGCTGAAAATTGACTTTAAAATTACATCGCTGTGTCCAGTGTTTATAGTTTCAAAAATTTTCAAATCTGTGGTATTCATGTTTCAAACAGGAGTATTTCTTTGCTTCTCTGGCTGCCAGCTGCGCCAGCTCAGTGCTAATTTAGCATTATGGTTAATAACGTTTCCCCAAGCTGCATTTTGCCTTGAGTGACTCAGTGCGCTGTCATTTTCTTTTGGCATGTACTGGGGACTTGCATTCAGGTTGTTACAGTCCACCTTCATCTAAATAACTGTGTGTGTAAGGATTATTTCTCAGAAAGATGAGTACCACATTCTCAATTAACTTGGTTCACTCTGAAGAGGAATTAACTGCATGGAAACAAGACCTTTGTAGTCATTGTGTCTTGGTTTTGCAATTTGCCTTAACCCAAATTAGGCCTTATAGAAATTGTGAAATTGTTGAGATGATTTCAGGAGGGAAAAGATGGCAGGAGGAGACAAAATATGCTGGGACGGCAACGTAAATTTCTTTCTGTTTGAGAGATTGGGCCCAAAACCAATTTAAAATTGACATAAAAATGTTAATAACAATTTTTCTATTCAAAATTAATTTTATATCTAGTTGTCTATCGTTTCAATTTAAACAATGAAAGTTTTTGGATGCTTAAATCTGAAACAAAGCATTTAACTCCAGGCCAAATTAAACATTTTGTTAGAAGTGAAATATCTTTTTCTACTACAAACAGCCCTTAAAATTAATTATTTGGAGAGTCCTAAAGAGAAATAATGGGAATTGAATACGCAAGCTGGATGTTACTGAGCAGGTAAAAAAGAGTTGTTGTTTCTGTATGCAACACTGGTGAGATTTTTATTGGTCATTAATATTACATTCATTTCTGGTACAGATACACCATAAAAATTCAGAGCTATAAAAGTCTTTCATGACTTATCATGAAAGATGTTAGAAGTTCGAGCTATTCAGCTTATCACAAGTGAGAGAGAAAAGTTGATCAATTATGGTGTGATTATGGTGTGATTATAGTGTGATTACATGGGAAGAAAATTTTGATAACAGGGTACTCTAATCTAGAAGAGAAAAGCATAGCAATGTCTAAAGGTTGGAAATTGAAGCCAGAGGAACTCGGTCATGAGTTAAAGGTTTTGAGTATTTATTTGTGGTTTTCTTTTGAACAATAGTAATTAAGTTTTGGAACAATTCTACGGATGGAAAAGGGGACCACGAAAGATTTTCTGTTAGAGATTTTAAATCTTACCTTTCAGAAAGATGTGCCTTTGCTGTCGTACCAGCTGGACTTGCAGTGGGAACTGTGGGTGGAATTGTTTCTCCCCCTCTCTCTGTCTTCTGCAGGAGACCATGCTGTGATGATAATCCTTTCTAGCCTCAACAGTCTTAAAGTTTGATGGATATTTTATTATACAAAATCAGGATTACTTACTGTTAAAACTTAGATTTTTGCTTAAAGGAAGAATGTCCAGACTTGATTCATGATTTAAGAGACTGTCTTCTTACTTTGGAGATATGTATTTTTAATTTATTCTAGTGCAGAAAAAAAGGAATTAACTTATGTCAACATTAGTACAGACCTAATTTTAATCTCCAAAGCTTGAACCCATATTTTAGAATTGAGAGTCAGGCTTTGCAGTATCCCTTAGACAAAGTTCTTTTTCAGAAATACTCTCCATAATGATATTTATGGATCAAGACAGGAGAGTAGATATAGCCTGTTGGTTATTATATATGAAGACTTAGAAACTCTGAAAGGAATTACATTTTTGTAGAGGAAATGTATTTTTCCCTGGCAGCTCAGAATAAAAGACCTGTCTCTACTTTGCATTGTTTTGCCTCCTCTTCAATGAAGCTGCAAATCAGGTTCTCCTGTATGAGAGCACAGGGTGGCTCTTCCCTGGTAAAGAACTGAATTTGTATTGCTTGGCTATTACTTCTGAATCTTTAACATAGAGCCAGCTCTCCTCCTACAGATGGTAATGTTTAGAAATATTACACCTATCCCTAGGAAAAAAAATGTTGAGAAAAAGCCATGATGGCAAGAGCATGAACAAAAAATGAGAATCACAAGTACGAGCAGTTCAATTTCAGCAAAAAAGAGGAATTTCAAGTATGATCTTTCCCATTTTAGGTGATGTTCCACAAGCCACTATGATGAATAAAATATTGGCTTAAAATTATCAAAAATTGAGCCAAACTGCCTTCTCCGAAATGAGTACGTATATATGCCATGTTGGGTGCTGAAAATACAATTTGTAGTTTTTGTTTTACCATTGCAGCACTATATTTTCAAGTTTGGGTGTTTTGGGTTTTTTTGAAAGCTCAGCTTGCATAGCTCAAATTTTGATTCCCATTTGTGTGTAATTTTTCTACACAGAGTAGATAAGCTACTGGCTGTACTTGACTTAATGGTGGCTTACGTATTTGGACTGTGAGCAGTAAATCCAGCCTTCATTGTCACATTTGACACTGTGTATTGTGTAGGATCATAATATTTAGAGTGTGTCTTGACATTTGCATGGAATATTTAGCTATCCTATTTATTTTGCACTATATAGAGCTTTTACCAAAAATAATCTTGAACAGATGTTGAGCAGGTAAATGATTTTTTTCTTTTACACAGATAAATTAAGAGAATTGCAACTATTTTCCCAAGCAGTGCTTAGGATCAGAAATAAATCTTGCTATTGGTTTGTCCATATCAAGAATAGGTCTGTAGTGGATGACGCATTCTTGATAGAAAAGAAAAGGAAATATCCTTATTATAACTTATCTTGTGAACTCTAAGTGGACCACTGAGAGTAAAACCATATCCATGAAAACTGAGTGGAGAAAGACTTTTGGGCCTAACTCTTACTGTTAGGTCCAGGAGGTGGATTTTCTTTACACAGTGCCGCATCTGAAATTGTGTCTATCCCTGATGAAGGTGGAAACCCTGTTTCTGTTACTCTGAAGGTCTGCCAGAGGGAAGTGGCTTGAGATTCTGGTATGGGATCTCTGCCCATGACAGTGCTGTGGCTGTGCCTTTCATGAAGAGGCCTATGTCAGAAACTCTTTAGTGAGCTAGGTGACCCTACTTCAGATATTCCACAAGTCTGAAACCCACCAGTATGTTTCCATGAGCCCTGCTGTTCGTTGGGCAGCCTTTTGGATGATAGCTTTGTATCACCAAATGTGTATCACCTTAGTGACCAATTCCAACGATCCTTTCTTCTTTTAGTGGTGCACCAGGGGGTATACTTCAGCCTAGTTCCTCAGATGTTTAAGAAAGGTGTAGTAGTGTGGATTACTAAACCTGACTACAAGCCTGCTGGGAAATACACTTTTGGCCTTCTTCAGGCTTCAGTTGCTCCTGCATCACTCTACAGTGACACTTTCGAAAGCTTCAAGAGTACTTCTGGCACCAGTGTTGGGACCATCCGTCCAGCATCCTCCCATTGGCGTATCCCCTGAAGATCAGATCTGTGCTTCAGGCTCTCTCCGCTTTGACAAAGAGTTTTCAGGAGCTATTGGGGTAAATAAGAAATTCCAGATGCAAGGAGGAGTCACTTCATACAACACCTCCGACTTCCTGTTTGGCATATTACAGATGCTACTTGGAGTTGTGGCTCTGCCCTCTAGCACTGGTATTCTTTTCTGTCTCACCTACATCCAAACAAGCAGATGGGATATGTTTTCTGCCAGCTAACGGACATCTGAGTCTGCTGGAAGCAGAGAACTTGTGATGTCAACAAAACAGCTTTTCCAACCTATGCAGTGCTATGAAACTTTTCAATAGCTTCCTATTTTAAAGTCACTTCAGTGTTCTTCAGGAGTCCTCAGAGCTGTCACGCCTTCTCATTGCATTCGTGAACATGAGTTTTCTTACCCACTGACAATGGGCACCTCAAAGCTATGGCTGCACATTTCTGTATTTATAAAGGAGTATGCCTCTTATAAACTGCCTGTGAACCTTTCAGGAGCAACTGTTGATCAGAAGGGCCTCCCATGCAAAGACTTCAGCTTGCACGAATCTTCCATCCTGTACATCCTCTCTAAGTCTTATGAGGCCTCATCCAGGACACTTGGCCTTAAGTCTCAGAGTTAACCCAGTGCTCCCCAAGTCTTCACTCCCACCCAGGAGAAGCATGCTCCTGTGCAAAATCTGGATAGGACAGGTTCTATTTTCCCCTCTAAAAGGATAACCCTGATAGAGCGTTTACAACATTGCAGGAAAAAATATAGCAGAGAAATGCCTTTAATGATGTTTCTCTTAGGATATGAGCAGTGTACAATAGTACTGTATCTTCAGAATCTATGACAGATCTCCTTGGCCAGAGCCAGCTGAGTATCCAGCATGTTAGGATGCCCTTCATGAATTTCCAAACATGCAAAATGACAACTTTGTTCTAAGATACACTATTTCAGCTGATGTGATTTTTTCAGAATTAACATCAAGATCAGTTCCCAACTGGATAGTGCAGTACAATACCCAGTGTTAGCAAAGGGATATTGTCTACATCAAGGAGGGATGTGGGGGTCTACTTTCTTTTTTTTTTTTTTTCTGTTTTGCTGGAAGCAAGAAGACAGAAGAGCGATAACAAAACAAAAAGGTTATTTGCCAGTAACTCCTTGCCAGCAGTCTCTTGTGGAGCCGGCGTCCACAGTACTCCACCACGTTTGGCTTTACCTTGGAGATGGACAGAATAATAGGACCATAGGATATGGGAGCAGGGACAAGAGCAGTCAGTAATGCACAGCCTGCCACCTCAGGGCAGAGCCATGGCACCATTTTGGGGGGCAAAGAGGGAGCTTAGGCACAGGGCACTGCCTCAGCTTGCAGCTGAGGCACCAGATCTTAGAATGAGTGGGTGCAGGTAATACTTCCTTGAGGATGAACAACCTCTTTTTGGCTCAAGAATCCAAAATCCTAGAATCCTGTCAGACCAACAGCTCCACGCGGGGCAGGGGACAGATGATCATGTTTTCCACCTCTGCAAGCTGTCTGTTGTATATGCAGAGAGGAGAGAGCAATGCCTGCCGTGGCAAACCAGCCAAAAACCCCAAAACCTCACTGCGCAAAGTGTCCATTGCTATTGATTTACTTTCTTGAATATCATGGGATATTTCGTTCCATAGCAGGGCAGCTCTACAAAATGAATCTGCAATCCTGGAAAAAAAAAAAAAAAAAAAAGTGAGTTTTCTATCCACTAGTACAACTCTGAAATGCGGTAAATACAAGTTTTGAGGGGTTAGAAGTTCAGTGCAGTGTGCAAACTGCGGTCCTATTCAAAGTGCATTCTCCATTAAAGCAATGCTGTCTTGTGAAAAAATTACCTTCCCATTAGAGGACAAAGCTGCTCTGTAATTAAGATGACTTTTTTTTTCTATAGTTGTCTTTTATCTTATTTTCCTAGCTAGTTTTTTTTCTTCTCAGCTATTAGTTTTGTGAAATTAAACATGTTGTGAAGTCTTTCACAAGGTGCTAATAAGAAAAACTGAGCAACTGATGGCTGCTGAAACGAGTCAGCTAAGGGGTGGTTTTGCTTCACTTAGCCCAGTAGTAACAAATAATAATCTAGTGAATAAGAAAGACTCCATGTCTGAAAGACCCATGGTCTCCATTCTTAATGAAGTGGCTGTGCTGGAGACCTTTCCTGAACCAGCATCTTATCAGATGAAACGGTAAAGGCATCGCATCGAGCTAAGTGACACAGCTATGGCTGCATCGCTTTTATCTCTGCGCTGTGGGTACTGTATGTTGGGGGAAAAAATCTGACACTCTTAAGTACAGCTTCATATGGCTGCTCTTCCCACCTGCCCCTTGTAACCAAGAGGCAGCTGGGGAATCGTCTTGTATTTTCTGTCGTCAGTAATGACCCGGAGCTCATGCTGTATGAGCACTGCGAGGCAGGGACCTCTCTCAGCACCTCTCAAAAGCTTCATGTGTGCTTCCATACAAATCGCTCTTCTGAACCATGGTAGCCTAATTAAGAGCTTTTTGTACTTTATCATACTTGATGGCTCCTGAGGTGAGGTGGAAGCTTCACACCTCATTTGCTCTTCCTAGCATTTCAACGGGGTGGGATGGGGAGGCGGGGAGTGCTGTACAGGTTAAGAAGTGCTGTTGCAAGTAATTACAAGAGGAAAAATAGCTTTGCTGCTTGACTGCCACGTGTGGGTTTGCATGCTCCATAAAGATGATGGAATTTGCCTGCTACCTTGCTCTAACACAGCCACGTGCATGTGTCTGGTGATCTCAGTGCCTGCACTGAGGTCTCGTACCGTACCAAAGCAAAAAGCACTGCTGTGAGAAATCTTCCATCTCTCTTGGAACAGCTTCTGCACAAGAAAAATGTTGGACTTGTGCTCCTTGTGATACAGCTGCAACCCTTTCAAGGAACTGGTGTTCCCCAAACCTGCTGAAACTCCATCGCGCTGTTGCTGCAATATAGTGACATACAAGATAGAGTCACATCAAAGTCATGAATATAGTTTTGTCTAGGATGCAGCCGTATAAGGGAAAATTAAATAGGGATGCAGTGATGGGCAGGGCTTGTCCTGGTTGTTAGAGATGGACCTTTATCACCACTGTTTATAATGTGGCAAGAAAGGTAAAACTGCCCAAATCTATGGTCTATTTTTGCAAAATCCTGAGATGCTGATGTTATCTGCTTTGTGTCATGGTTTATCCCCAGCTGGCAATTAAACACCACACAGCTGCTTGCTTACTCCCCACTGGTGGGATGGGTGAGAGAATCGGAAGAGTAAAAGTGAAAAAACCTGTGGGTTGAGATAAGGACAGTTTAATACGTAAAACAAAGCCATGCACTAAAGTAAACTTAAAGAAGGAATTCATTCACCAATTCGCATTGGTAGGCAGGTGTTTGGCCATCTCCAGGAAAGCAGGGCTCCATCATGTGTAATGGTTACTTGGGAAGGCAAACACCATAACTATGAATGCTTCCTCCTTCCCTCTTCCCCAACTTTATATGCTGAGCATGACATCATATGCTATGGAATATCCCTTGGGTCAGTTGGGGTCAGCTGTCCTGGCTGTGACCCCTTCCAACTGCTCGTGCACCCCCAGCCTACTGGGGTGGTGTGAGGAGCAGAAGGGGCCTTGGCTCTGTGCAAGCACTGCTCAGCAGTGACGAAAACATCCCTGTGTTATCAACAGTGTTTCCAGCACAAATCCAAATGATGGTCTCATACTATGAAGAAAATTTACTCCAGCCAAAACTAGCATACTTTGAAACACATTGCCTGAAGTTCTCAGCTTGGGAGATAATGTACTGATGTTATGTGTCAGTATGGAAAGAAATTAAATTCATTACCTTTTAAGGTCCCATGACTAACAAGCTTGGTGCCATTTTTCCATGTCTCTATGGAGCACACAAGCACCTGTCTCTCCAGTGCCATTTATCAGGTAAGTGGTTTTTATCAGAGGGCTGTCATAAAAGCCATGTTATTTACCAGATAGAAGGCAGGGAGACTGTTAACATTAGCTTGTTTACTTTCCTTGGCTACATACCAATGCAATCACCGGTCCCTCTCCAGCTGAATGAGGTCAATCAGCTTCATGACCCCATCCCCTCTGCTAAACCTTGAGTTGCAGAGAGCAGCTCCAACCAGGCACCGAAGGTCAAAATCTTCTTGATAGAGAATTAGGCAGTAAATGCCCCTGGGGCTGTGAGCCCCGGTTAGGGAGAGATTTGCTGTTGACTCTGCCAGCACCATGCCTCTTTAGTGTGCTGACCCTCCCTGCCTGGGGCCATCTCCCTGCAGTTAAGGGGGGAGACTTCACCAGGGTTAGTGCCTCAGATCCCTGTACCCCAGCAGGATCTCCTTCCCCTGTTGTAGGTGGCCTTGGTTATGTCCTGTCTCAGCTTCAGACACTCAGTTATCTTTACCAGCCTAATCACCTCCCGTTGGCTGTGCTATCAGATATTTACAGTCCCCACTTATGTCCTATCTCCACCTTTCTTTCCTGAATGTACAATTGCTTGTCTCAGGCTCAGCTCATAACCCTCTATCCTCCAATCCTTCTTGGCTTTGCATATGACCTATTTTGCTTCCTTTTCAATCTGTAAAGCTGATAAAGTACTTGACTATAAAGTCAAGTAGTATTATGAGGTAAACAGGAGTTTGTATTGCATCACCTCCTTTGTAGGCTGAAGAGAAATAGTGGATGTCTAAAGCTGTGCAGACCCCAGAGTTGTGAATCAGAGCCCTAAAGAACAGACATTAGCTTTCCAAAAGGGATACATTTAAAGATAAGATAATGCATCTTTCTTCTTTTTTCCTTTTCCTTTTTTTTTCTCCTCTCTGGTTTTTAAGCATCTTAGAGTGACACTGTGACGGTTCTCCCCCATAGCAAGCAATGAACAGCTAACAAAATGCAAACCTGAAATTTTCACTGACCTTTCTCAGCATGTACCTTAGGGAAAAGGCCCTATTGCAAGAGTTGGAAATGCTGCTGACGCAAGGGATCAGCATGTCCAAGGAGCATGGAGTTTTCTCCATGCGATTTCTATACATAAGTCTTCAATCAACCCTGTGACCCTTAATCTCTCCCTTGCAAGTAGAGCCATCCTTCCCCTGACTTCAAAATCTAAACAGGTAAACAAGGCTGAAGCATCCCAGAAGCCCCTGTAATGTGGCCACTTCTCCAGTAAAGTCTCTTCATAGCCCCAGGGTTATGCACAGGACTGGGAAGACAGATAATAGCGCCAAATGCAAAACAAGTTCATGTCCTCTGGACAAAAGAGGAACCTGAAAACATAGAGCATACCAAAAATTATTTTAAAATTAAATGTGAATCTCTTTCTACTGAACCCCCCATCAGCTGGTGAGTCTTCACAAAGGATTTATTCTTTGCTTAATGTATTTAAGAAAAAGAAACAAAAAGCAAGCAGTAACTGAACTTCATTCTTAACTCTAAAGGGTTTCACTCAAAGCTTGCACCAAAAGTAAGTTTAAAAAATCCACAGTGTATCACGTTAAATATTAATGCAACTTGCAAATATGTGCACAGTCTTAAGGAGCTCATCTATCAGCAAAAGCAGTAAAACCTGACTGAACAAGAACCAACTGTTTTGTCAGTATTACTGCTTTAAAGTAAAATGGGTATAAGAAGAAAATCAGCCAGTACAAGGATATTTTGCCTGTAAAAGCTTTCTGTGCTGGGCTGCCTGGTCTGGCTTTCCCCTCTGCCAGCAGTGGCATTAAAACAAAATATACCTCCCACCCCTGTTAGGCTGGTTGCTGCCTTGCTGTGCTAGCTTCTATTTCCAGCAAGGGGAAAATCTCTGCTGCCCTGTGCTGCAGATGGTTCAATTTTCTTTGACCCCATTCACCTGTAGTTGGAATTACACAATGAAAAGCCCCAGCCCGTGATTACTGGTTCCTTGGACAACAGGTGTTGGTTTATTCCCAGTGCAGGCGTGGCATCCTGCTTGATGTGTTGCTGGTTGGGCTCTGTGGCTACAGCACTCTGCTCGCCCTAAGAGCTGGAATAGGAGACAAGGTAGGTGTTGGGACCAGAGAGGTTTGTTCTGACTTCTGAAAAGCAGTCAGTGCTGCTGCCAGCCCTCTGTAATCTTTCAGACCTGTATAAAAAGCTTTTCTTGAGCAGGCAGTGTGAATGAGCTTTGCCTCTTTGCATCCATGTCCTCCCTGTGCCAGGGCGGGTGACGAGTGACTAGTGCAGGCTCTGGTCCAACAGCAATACAGCTGAAGGTGGTCCTCTCCAACAGAGAAATGCTGTGCTGGGTGTTTAATTCCAGTTTTTGGAAGAGCTGGCTGGAAAGGAAAAATCCTGATTCAGAAGTGTGAGGGGGAATAAGGAGAAATTTAAGCTTCGGTATCTTTTTTTTCTGGAGGTTTACAGCTCTCTTTAATGCAGGCAGGTTCATATATCTGATTTTCCTGCACCCTGCAGTAGCTTCCTAAACTAGAGATTTATTTGCAGGAGCAGGAGTCTCTTATCACTGCTTCTGGCATGACTTTTCTACCTGATAAATCCCTGTTATAAATGTGATCTGGCTTCCAGTCCTTCCTCTGAATTGGGCAAACAGGGTAGGAGCCCAGATTACCTACATTCTGTGTATTTTTCTCTCTGAGATATTTTACTGAAATATCTAATTTGACCTGAAGCCCAACCAGAAAGGGAGGATTGGAAGGAAAAAACCACCCCAATCTTCTTAGTTTATAATTGAAATCAGAATTAGAATTCTAAACAAAAAAACGTCATTGGAATCTCCTCGGGCCTAAATATCCGTAGAGCAATCTCTATGGAAAGCTTTTTCTAGCATCACTGTCTCCACAGTCAGTCACAGCTGAATGTTCCTGGAATCATCTTTATGTTGTTTTCTTTTTAACCAATCCTCAGAGGTTGGGTACATCTTTATTAAAAAAAAAAAAAAAAAAAAGGGTATTTACACAACTCTGCAAATCTAATTTCTCCCCACACTGGCTAGAAAAATATTCAAGGGAAACTTTAGCCAGACTCTTGGTGATTAGCAAAATCCTAATTGAAACTTTTATATAGTTGATCATAGTTATATGAATCTTAGAGCAGCGTGATTGCACTGCAAAAAGCCCCTGCTTCTCCTTTTTGTGAAGCATGAGAGGAATAAACCCACGATTACCTTAGGTTTCTAGCTATTTACCCCCAGCTGCAGGCAGTGCTCATGAGATGTACTGCAATAGATATCCTTGGTCTCTCTTCCATCAAGTGCTCCCAGGAAGAGAAGTATCCCCTGGAGCTTGTCTCCAGGTATTTGTGAGGTCTGACCCAAATGAGGTGAAGAAATTGTAGTTAAGGACAGCATGTTATGCAAGGTGTGAATGGGGCAGAGCTTCGAAGAGCCAAGTGGTGCTGGAAAGGGTTGGGAAATGTTACAGCTTTGCTGGGAAGGACCTCAGCCCCTTCTTCTGTCACCCCCTTATGTCCCTGGTCACTGGTCCTGCTCTAATCCCTTCAGAACTGGAGAGGGGCTGTCGTACTGCCTGCCTGCCATGAGGGCCAGGTTCCCTCCAGCTCCCCTGCAGCCCATCACCCTGGGGTTCCCTTCTAGGCTGAGCCTTCCCAGAGCTCAGCCCTGCCAGTCACCCTGGGGCTGTGCCTGGGAAATGCCTTTGACCAGCAAGAGAGAGGCTGTGCCGCAGCACAAGCCTTCGAAAGCTGTCATTGATGTAGAGGCTGAGCAATAGAGTCAGCCAACTGCTTGCTTGGGAAGTCATGGCTAATGCACTTGCACGTCTTTGGCCTTTTCCACCTGTCATGTAGCCTGCCAAACTGCTCTTTTTCCTTGCCATCTCTTTTTTTTTTTTTCCCTTCTCTTAGGAAAACAAATAAATATACCCACTGTGAAAGGGAACAGACTGAGTAGGGACTAGGTTCATCCACCGCTCACACCACTTACCTGTGGCTTGATCTTGCTGTGCCTGCTTCACAGTCTCTGCCTCAGCTTTCTCCTCTGTAAAAGCAGAGTGCTAATACTTGCTGTTAATGAAAACACTTTTAAGATTAGGTGCTTTTAGAAAATTAACATAGCTTGTTCCTGAATTTGTCTGAAGTTATGACAACCGGTTATAGAAATTCTCCTGTGGGAGAGAAGAGACAAATATTTTGAAAGGCTTACAAGTTAGTGTGATGATAAATGCCAGGATCTTATCTTTTAGACTGTTGTTTTACTCTCTGTTCCCTACCTGGGGGCTGCATTACAGCTCTGCTCCCAGCAGTTGTAGGCAGCTGCTGGTTGCAGGGGGAGAACTCCTATGGCATTATTTATGGCAGCTCTCAATGAGAGGACAGTGATTTACTGCGCATCATCTTTTGCAGCTGTGAATTTGCAGCATAGTGACAGGGCCATTTGGTGGGATCCTAATTTTCAGTCTGACACAGATATAGAGAAAGGTGAACTGGCTGGATAAAAATAAAAACCAGTTAATATCCTCCTTTGCCCTCCCACAAATAAACTTTTACTTTCTGGAATTAAGAAATTGGGGTTGGTAATATTCCCCCATTCACACTCCCATCTCTCCTGGCAGACAGATATTCAAGAGAAGCTGGAATAGTCCTGATTCTTCCTCTAAACTTGAGAGACTTTACTTTTTCTTTTCTTTTTTTTTTTTTTTTTTTTTTTAATATGGCTCCCTTTCTCTTATGCCTGTCTTCCAAAACTCTACTTTTGACTGCAGCAGAGCTTGCTAGGAAGACCCTCTGATGGGACCTGATTGTCGCCAAACCTGCCCCATGCTCTGAGCTGAGCATTGTGCAGTAGGAGTATAGTCCACCTCTCAGATCTGCCCCTCCCAGCTTGCTTCTCTGTGCTATCAAAAAGAACCTTCAGAATTTGACCTCATGCCCTGGATCTCGAAAAAGATATGCACAGATCATCTGAGCAGGCTCACTGGCTTATCCAAATTGAATCTCAGCACTGAGGTGCTTGGGTTTGACCTACACTGTAGAATTGTTCAATTCCCTACAAACCCATTGGCATTCTTCAGAGTGGGGTTGATAGAATAGCACACACGTGGGCCTTGTATTTTATTTCAGGGGTTATTTCTTTCAGCCGCAGTTTATCAGGCACAAAGCACAGGAAAATAAGAGGATATGTGTTGTAATGTTACATGGCAAACCCTGGAACTGCTTTCTGTCAGGAGCTGTGCCGGTCTGCTGTGGCACGGTGGCCACTGTGGTAAGCGGCTCTGTGGGCTGTGCCTACTGGAGAGGGAGGAAAGGTTCACTTAGTGCTCCCAAGGTCCCACCTCTGAGATTTGGATGGCAGAAATTGCATAACTGCAAGTGGGACTGATCATTTTGTAAAAGAAATGACAGTAGGTACAATAACGGAGGGTAAGTGTGCCCCTTGTCAGGTCTGGCTGACTGTGAAAGATATTTTGCTTCAAAGCATCTCTGTAATTGCAGATTTGGTTGGTCAAGCTGTAAAACACTTTAAGGATACAAATGATGTGTGCTGTCATTGCTATGCCACCTTATGTTGTGCATGTCTCTTATTTCCCTGAGCTGAATGGAATATAATCTTCAGGTCAGTTATCAATAGATTGGAGGGGGCAAGGAACCTCTCTACAACCACAGAAGCCTCCCAAACAGAGGGACAATTAAGGGTTCTAAGACTGAAGAACTAAATACTGAAATTTTGTTGCTTACTTTAAGAATAGAATGCAAGAAAATTACTTAGTTTAACCATGTGGACTTTAATAACCTGGATAGGCAGTGAAAGACAGCAGAATTGCTCATGAAAATCACTAAATTGTGTTACAAAATATCAAATGCTTTACATTCAGGAGTTAAAAAAAAAAATCAGGTGGTACTATTGATCTGTCAGGAAGCTGATTTTATTTTTACTTTTTAAACATTCAATTTAGAAATTAAGATCGAGGTTACTCTGACACTTTTCCTGTTTACGTTATTTCTAACTTATGGTTACGTATGTTTGCTGCTGAATGTAGTCATTGGACACTCCAATATGTGATATCAGAAATATAGGGCATAAGTAGGGAATGTTTTTGCAGCTGGCAAGAACTTACTCTCTTATTTACTCTTTCTTACTCTATGGAAAAGTCTCACTTCTGATCTGGATGGATGAGTTGCAAAGAGAGTTAGTTATTTCCTCCTGCTTCTGACAGGGCTGAAATTTCTGACAGAAGACTTAGGTATGCTAGTGGCTTTGCTGTGTGTATATTTTGCCTAACAAACTTGTTTTGCACAGAACAGGCGTCCCTCAAGTTTGTGTGGATAGTAAGGGCCTAGATTCAAGGAAAAAAGGTAAATGCAGAAATACAGAGCTTCAGTTCCTCCTGCCAATTTTTGCTTCTGCTCTGCTTCCTCTAGCAGCAAAAGTAATTGGTAGGTCTGCATTGAGCTGCCTTGTTCCGAAGCACAAAAAAATACTACTACACATGTGCACAGGTTCAGCCCTTGCTTATTGCAATGCAGAAGGAACCAGAGGACCTGATGAGGCAAAGTTTGGGAGACAAGAATACAGCCAAGCTAGCTGCCTGCAGCTCTTGGAAAACTGCAGCATTACCAGGAAGATGCCTTTATTAACAGAATAAACATTCAGTCCTCCTGCAGATTGTTATCTGGTTTGAATCCACTCAGTTCTTATCAAGGCACTTCGCAGTAATATGGAAATCTCCTGTAGTGTGATCTGCAAGTAAACACTGTGCTGCTTAAAGCCCTGATTCCTATCATGCAAAGTAGACTGCAGCCCCTCAGGAGGCATAACTGCAGTGGAAGGGGGGCAATAAACCATCAATTATTAACATTTATAACTCCCAGTAGCTAGCAGGCGTTCTGTGCCAGGCTTCTTCACCTCTCTGTATCACTGCTAGTCCTGCAAGGGCACTGAAAGATGGTCTGTCTTCAAAATCTGGCAGGAAGCTGTCGCATCTCCTGTCAGCAGAACACCTACATGCACGGGGTCAGCAGCCTGGCACGCTGATGCGTTGTTGAAGGTAATCCCTAAGTCTGGTGAAGATAGGGATTGGTCTGGTCCCTCTTCTATCTCCCCATACGTAGAAGCAACACAGTTATGGAAGGTGTAAATAATGCATTGGTTAGGGCTCTGCACAGACTGAGTGTAGTGCAGCAGTCTGACAGCATCTTTGCTTGCAAAATTGTACTGCTTTATCTTCCATCACTTCCTTCTACACCCAGGGGAGGTTAAAAGATCTGAATGCTCATCAAGGTAAAGACATTTATGATCTCGTGTGTCTTTGAGGAAGGCTGACCTGATGCACCTTGAAAGGGAAAGTAGGCAGAGCTAGCCCAGCCAAGGTGCCCGAGGCAGTATTTCCACAGGCACCCAACTGGGGCAGATCAATTTGTAACTTTGGCCTGGCTTGTGTCAAAAGTGTGGTTTGACACGTGTTTAGCCTGAACAGCAGGAGTAGTGTTTCTCAAACTGCAAGATTTAGTGTAAGAAATCTTAATGTTTAATTTTTTTAAGGATGGTGAATTCACTCTTCAGTGCCTCCTGTAAAAATTTGGTAGGGACTCTCATAATTTGTTAGGTAGAATTGTGGCGATTCTTTAGGCTTCCCCAGGTAGCTGCTGTACTGCTGTGTGTGTGTGTGTTCATTAGTAAGGCTTTAAAGAAAGAACATATTTTGGGGGTGTCTCTAAAAATGGTTCTTCTATAAAATGCTTTTTCTTGGGAGAACAAATCAAAGTAATGAATTGAATTTTGAAGCCATAAATAGTGTCTGAAAGATTGTTTGGAGAGGGCTGTCCTCAGTATAACATTAATCTATAAGGCTGGTTAGTGCAGTGTTCGTGTTCAGAAGTACTGGTTTCAAACACCAATATGTTTAAAAACCTGGAGTGGAATGGATCTGGGAAGCTCCAAGTACCTAGGAGATAAAAGCCTTTGAGATATTTTTAAATGTCAAATTTCAGACACAAAGCATATTACTGTGATTTCATCTTCAGACTCGGTATTTATCTGTCTAGCTTCTCCTATCAACAACTCTGTTCACCTTGGAGACAGCTTTAAACTACTGATTTGGGTTCTTTATAATCCAAATGATGATATTTAAATCAAGCTATGTAAATCATTCATTTAAACACTATTTAGAAGAAAAATTTGAAGGCTTTGGCTTTTGTTTTTATGTGCTTGGGAAAAAAGCACTGGAAAAACAGTTCAAGAAAAACTGAATCATCAGCTGTAATACGTCATCTTTGCTTATGTAAATAGGAAATAAACGTCAAATATGCTAGTGACACTTAGATCTCTTGCTTTGAAAATGAGCTGTTCTAGACTGTCAGCTAACAGGACTGTATTGGGTTTGCATGGCAAGGTTGGGTAGCTGTAGGGCTACAAGGGTGGTTTCTGTGAGAAGCTGCTGGAAGCTTCCCCTGTGTCTGACAGAGCCAGTGCCAGCCAGCTCCAAGATGGACCTGCAGCTGGCCAAGGCACCTCTGCTACCACGGTGGGGGTGTGGGGACAATGGTCAAGGGAAATTGCAGCCAGACAGAGTGAGAGAGATGTAAGAGAAACAACCCTGCAGACCCTCAGGTCAGTGGAGAAGGAGGGGGAGGAGGTGCTCCAGAGCATCAGAGCAGAGATTCCCTGGCAGCCCATGGTGCAGCCCATGGTGAGGCTGGCTGTGCCCTGCTGCCATGGAGGGTCACAGGGGAGCAGAGACCCACCTCTGCAGCGCAGGGAGGACCCCACACCAGAGCAGGGGGATGCCCGAAGGAGGCTGTGACCACACTGTAGCAGGCTCCTGGCAGAAGCTGTGGGCCCATGGAGACAGGAGCCCAGGCTGGAGCAGGTTTTCTGGCAGGGGGTACCCTGGGGGGCTCCAGGCTGGAGTAGGCTGCTCCTGAAGGATGGCACCCAGTGGGAGGGACCCACGCTGGAGCAGTTTGTGAAGAACTGCAGCCCATGGGAAGGACTCGTGTTGGAGAAGTTGGTGTAGGACTGTCTCCCATGGGAGAGACCCCACGCTAGAGCAGGGGCAGAGTGTGAGGAGCCCTCTCCCTGAGGAGGAGGGAGCAGCAGAGACAATGTGTGATGGACTGACCACAACCCCCCTTCTCCGTCACCATATGCTGCTGGTGGGGACAAGGTAGAGAAATCGGGAGCAAAGTTGAGCCTGGAAAGAAGGGACAGATAGATGGGGAGATGATGTTTTTAAGATCTGGTTTTATTTCTCATTATCCAACTCTGATTTGATTGGTAATAATTTAAATTAATTTTTTCATCCAGTTTATTCTGCCCATGATGATAATTGGTGACTGATCTCTCCCTGTCCTTATCTCAACCCACGAACCTTTTGTTATATATTCTCTCCCCTGCCCAGCTGAGGAGAGCAGTGACAGAGCAGCTTTGGTGGGCATGTGGCCTCCAGCCAGGGTCAGGCCACCACAAGGACTTAATGTGACCGCTGTGTCTTCTGTTTCTCGCAGTGTGGCTGTAGGTAGTTTGTTTAAGAAAGAGACTTTGCACTGCCTGAAGCATGACTCCAAGCAAAGATTATCGTTTCCAGATTCTCACACTAAAATGAAAGATCTTTTCCCGTACTCAATAACCCAAATACCTCTGTGTGCTTAAGGATGATGCTGACATTTTCAAAGACCACCCAAGGTGTTTCCTTTCTGGGTCTCTGAGGGACTTACTGTCTTTTCAGAGCTCGTGTCTTTTAGGCTTGCTTTCATTCTGCCTGTTATAAACACTCATAGCTGGAATGAGTGCTTGACTTTTAAAGGCAGCATAAACATATAAATATATAAAAAATGAAGTTCACAAGTCACCCCAACTCTTAAAATTAATCATGTTAGTAATTTGATTTCTCATGTAATTGCTTCTTAGATGAAGATGAGGTTTGCATATTCATTGAGTGTGAGGTCAGGTTCAATGAACTCCTCATTTATTTATCCTTTTTGTAGGACATCAGCAGATGGTCTAAACATATTAGTTAAAGTTATTCCTTATGATCTAATTTAAAAAAAAATCTTTAAAAGAAAATACAAATATTTTAATATTCTGTGTTGGTGTTTTCATAATGAAAACTTTTGGTGTTTAATTTACCACTTGGTATTCAAAAAAAATCTGAGAATGAACAAAGTTAAATAGTAATTGACCTAAATAAGTCTCAGTTTGCATCTCACTCTACTTTGACTTTGTTATTGGGGTTTGGAGTTCGGTTTGGTTTTTTTTTTTTTCAAAAGTACTTTTTTCAATTATTTTGAAACCATTTCAAAGTTGCTAAGCAGGAGAGCAGTTTATTTACATGGCTTGCTAACCATATGGCTTCTCAGGCGGGGAGCAGTTGTCAAGTGTGACAGGAGGAAATGTTCAGGCAGGTGAGATTTTGGGGAGAAGACATCCAAGTATGTGGTGACTTGAAAGGGCGCTTTCCATTTTTTTGTCTAATCCAGGAATCTTGTACTGAGGCAGACAAATGCCCCCTTTGTCGCAGCCTACCCAAAAGGGTTGGGTTCCCAAGTGTGCATTATGTTGGTGTTGTGGTTTAACCCCAGCGGGCAAGTAAGCAACATACAGCAGCTCACTCACTCCTCTCTGGTGGGATGGGGGAGAGAATCAGAAAAAGTGAGAAAACTTGTGGGTTGAAATCACAGTTTAAATAAAATAAATTGTAACAAAAAGGAAAATAACAGAAAGGGAGAAATAAAACCCAAGAAAGACAAGTGATGTGAATGGAAAGAAAAAAAAAACCAAGACCAATAGCGTACCACCAACCAACTGATGCACAACACTATACCAGCTACTAGGAAGAAAATTAACCCTGTCGCAGGCAAAACCAGGACAGTTGGTCTCTGCTGTCTGTAAGTTAATGATGAAACTCACACTGACATTGGATATTGAGGTTGCCTGCTTTTGTGTAAAATCAATTCAGTTCTGAAAGAGCTACTAACTCACTTTCGTGCAACTTGGGACCTGTGACTCAAGTCTTCAGGTTGAATCATACTTTCTCCTCATACAGTCAAAATGTCATTTGTGACGACCTCTAGTCAAACAAACGTTATTGCAGGGGACAGTTTGAAGAAGTGTAATTTTAGGAAGGAACACTGTCCCCATTCCGCGACAATCACGTGCAACATCACAGCTGATCTTTGGATCTCAGAGACAACATTGCAAGCATGGCAGTCAGCAAAACAACTTTTCCCAGTGCAAACCAAGGAAAGGAGATGTGATGCTGTCCTGGTTGCAAGGAGCTCATCAAAGTCTGCTTTGTTCCTCTGCAGACCCCGCGAACTGTCCCTGCCTTCACATGCATGTACTTGCTTGTGGTTTATGGTAATGAAAGCAAGAGGACAATTAGGCCTCAGCTGCTCATGTGGCCATAAAGTATTGAATTTTTCCTAAAGCTCAGTAACAGCCAGCATGGCTTCACCAAGAGCAGATTGTGCCTGACAAATCTGGTAGCCTTCTACGAAGGAGTTATGGCCTCGGTGGATAAAAGAAAAGCAGTTGATGTTATCTACCTGGACTTGTGCAAAGTGTATGGCATTGTCCTACATGACATCCTTGTCTCTCAGTTCGAGAGGATGGACCACTCAGTCGATAAGGAACTGGCTTGATGTTCACACTCAGAGAGTTGTGGTCAACAGCCTGATGTCTGAGTGGAGGCCAGTGATGAGCGACATTCCTCAAGGATTGGTATTGGGACCGGCGCTGTTCAACATCTTTGTCAGCAACATGGACCATGGGATTGAGTGCACCCTCAGCAAGTTTGCTGATGACACCAAGCAGTGTGGTGCAGTCGCTATGCTGGAGGGAAGGGATGCCATCCAGAGGGACCTGGAGAGGTGGGCCTCTGCCAACCTCATGGAGTTCAACAAGGCCAAGTGCAAGGTCCTGCACCTGGGTCAGGGCAATCCCAAGCACAAGTACAGGCTGGGTGGAGAAAGAGCATTTCTGAGGAGAAGGACGTGGGGGTGCTGGTGGATGAAAAGCTGGATGTGAGCCGGCAGTGTGCACTGGCAGCCCAGAAAGCCAACCATACCCTGGGCTGTATCCAGAGAAGCGTGGCCAGCAGGTCGAGGGGGGGGATTCTCCCTCTCTGCTCTGCTCTCCTCTTGTGAGATCCCACCTGGAGTATTGAGTCCAGCTCTGGAGCCCCCAACATCAGAAGGATATCGACCAGTTGGAGTGAGTCCAGAGGAGGCCACGAAGATGCTCAGAGGGCTGGAGCATGTCCGCTATTCAGCAAAACTATGCAGCTTCAATGAAACTATTATAGAGCCATCCTTATAAAAGTCCATCACAGTTGTATAATAAATATAAATATCTCATTTCTTATTACTCCAGGTGCTATTTCATTTAAATTTAGCCTTCTGTGTTTGGGGGAGAGTGTCCACATAAGTCTAACAGATTTAGGTAAAAAGAAGTTCACTAATTTGAACAAAGTGATGCTAATTTATGGGCTGAGTCATGAGTGCTGCATCTTCTGAAACTAATGGTTTATTGCTGAGCAAAAGAGAAGGTCAGCTGCTTTCTCTCTTTTCATATTGTTTGATATGCAGATCACCTACTCGGAACAGCAGGTCTGGTTTACTACTGCTTCTTCTATCATGTGTAGAAGGCGAGATGCCTATCCTTGTTTCTGCTCACTGACTTCCTGGTGACAGTGGCGTAATGCTGAGCGCTGCTGAAGGGCAGATTGGAAGGCAACCACCTGCCTGCCCTCATGGGGCACAAGTTAGTTGGGTTTAAATCTGCTTGGAGTACCTGCCAGAAAACAGGCTTCGCAGCTGTACTTGAGGGCACTCTTTTGCTGGGTTAAGTGTTGGGAGCGGGTAGAGATGGGGGCACAGCTTCATCTAATCTGGCAGCCCAGGCTGTATTTGGCTGGTGTGAAAAATTTCCTCTCAAGGAGCCATGATTGGCAGCTCATTAAAATGCTGGCTTAAAAAAAAAAACAGAGGACAACAGTCTCTTCAAAACCAGCATTTTTGTTTACAGATATCAAGACCTGTAGTCGAAGGAAGGACGAGTATAGCAATGATCTCTCTGCCTTCAGGTGCTTTGCTCACCTTGCAAGCTCTCCTAGCATCATCTCAGCCCACTCAGGAGCAGGCACTGACACTGCTCCCCTCTTTCTTTCACCTTGGGGCAGCTACTTCTGCCCTACACCTTCCTACACCTCCTTCACTTCTGAGCTGTATTTTTCAATGATCTGGTGCCCCTTTTAATTCTATGCTTAGGTCTAGGCATGGCTAACTGGGTAGTGCAGCTGGTGCTGGGCAAGCAGCTGTTTCTGGATGAACACCTTCCCACCACCTCTCCAAACACTGAAGTGTTTTATTTCTTACTGTCCCCTATCTCTTTATCCTGTGTGTTTGAGCAAGACAAAATCACACAGGAATATTACCCTCCTGTAGGTGAATCCTGATAAAGCCTTCACTCTCCTCAGCAGCTTCGGAACGGTCCATGGCTGTCATACAGTGCAAACATGACTTGTTGGGCAGCTGGGGAATGACAATATTTGTTCACACTGGGGAGAGCATCAAAGTCAAGGCTTTGAGTATCAAGGTGCATCTCCTGCAAGGCCCCAAGGATAAGGTCAAAATAATGAGAGCTCATCAGGTCTCGGTGAGACAATGAGGTGCCACTGGCAGGGGAGGAGGTGAAAAGGATTCCCAAGAGACTCCTACTTGCCTGTCTCCATCTTTATTTCCTTTTTCCCTCCCCACGGCTGGGACTGCCTCTTCCCCAGGCAGCAATCTGGGCACAAAGATTTAGGCAGCCACTTCACTTAAAAAATACTTCCTTGTTGGTTCCTACCTGTCTACTTTGATAACTGAAGGTTGGTCACAAATCAGCCTGGTTTTATATCTTGTTTTATGAGAGAGGAACCACTTTCTACAAAGACTTGGCACCACATTTTTGTCAGAAAAGCTCCAGTGTGGAGCTCTTGCCTGAGGAGTTTGACTCTTGGCTAGATACTGGAGGAGTTACTTGAGCTCTTTTAACCACCTGGCCCTGACTGCAGGCACCAAGCGCTCCCAAATGTGAACTGTGCGAGTCCCCTAGGAGCCAGCACCGAGGCTGGGACCTTGGCTCAGGTCCCCAGGCATGGCCCACTGAGGTACACAAATAGCTCGTTTTACTTACTTTTCTCCCCCTTTTGACAGTGGGCACTCCTTGCACAGCTCTGCACACCTCCTCTCTGCAGCAGCCTGATCCTGGAGACTAGAGCCAGAACAACACCTCATCATCTCCTCTTCCTTGTCCTATGGTGAAGTTATCCCTCTGGGTAACACGTTCCTGGTGCAGAAAGCTGATATTCAGTACCCTTTGGCATCTCAGACCATGCACTGGTGTTTCTGATCTCATTGTAAATGCCCTGTTGTATAACTCAGAAAGAATTAAAAAAATCAAAAAAACCCAGTGTAGTCGCAGATGTCTCAATCCGGTAACGTTTGAGACACCTCGCTGTCGTAAGTTGGGGGTTTTTATCGGTTGGTATTTTGCAGGAGTAATTACATTTCACTGCCAGCAGCAAAGTATGTAGTTACTGTGTTGGATCCAGCCCTATTCCCATTGATTCAGTAGGATTTGCTCACATCACTGTCAGATTTGGAAACCACAGGCAGTTTAGTTTGCTGTGTTTACATCCACTAGACATCGCTCCGCACTGTGAATTCGGGCCAGATTAGTCAAAGCGCACGCAGACGTTTTCATTTGTGCAGCTTCATAACTTTGCGTCATCGCCTTGAAAAATGGGAACTGCAGCAGTCCGCCTGCTAGAGGAAAATGTAACGAGACCCACACTCTATCGATAAGCAAGCTTTAATGGTCACGTTTTTCAGACAAATCAGATTATTTCAATATATAGGCTTATTTTGTAAGACTTGAAGATTTGTAAGATTTTAAGACTGTTTCAAAATAGTATTTCAGTATTTCAAATAGTATTTCAAACTCTGATACTTCAAAGCAGCAGGGACTCATGCACCTTTTTTATTGCTTTCCACCGCTCTTACTACTGGCTTACTACTCCGTGCCGACGCGGCGGGCTGAAAGGAGCCGAGGCTGTCGAGGAAAAAAGTTTGGCTGTAAAATCCTGGGACCTGGGAGAAGAGGCAGCTGCTGGAATGACGGCATGTAGCCCGTCGTTATCCTTCAGAGCCGTTACTGAATGCGTTACGGTTACGTTAGTCATTTATCAGATGGGAAAACCAAACACCGAGCTGCGGCCCGGCAGGTCTGCGCTGCCGCGCGGCTCGGTATTCCTGCGGGAAGAGTGCCATCGTGTGGGGAGCTCCGCTGCAGGCAGGCGCAGCGCTGCCTACCCGCCGCGCGTTTGCAACAAAACCCGCCTCCGCCTCTTGTTTTTCGTGGGATTTCAGTAACAGGACGATTATCAGTTTCTGAGGAATAGGACGTTTCGTAACTAGGGACGGGTTGGCAGCGTTAAAGCTCCTTGGTTTTAACTATTATTTTGGTCCCGCAAATGGGAGAATTCACAAGTCTAACAGAAGCGGGATCTCCCCTTTTCTCTTTATGAAATTAATATGGTTAGACATTCATGCTCTTTATAATTTCTCTTGCTGTGTATTTCATCTCTCAACATCTGTTTTCAGCTGCATTTCACAAGGCTTCATTATAAGCGTTCCCTTTCTCAAGTTTTTCCGCGTAACGATACATTTACTATCCCTGGTTTCTGCTTCTTCTTTATGTTTTCCTTTAAATAATTGAACTTAGATGTTACATCCATAAAGAAAATTGCCAACAATTAGCAGGAGTACAATTAGGAATAAATCTCTGTTAAGGAACAAGCTAAAGTTCAGTGTCTTTATGCAAATGCCTATTGTTGAAAAGATGTCTTGTGTAATCAGGAATTATACTGACAAGTGAAGAATCATTTAATTAATGAGAATAGAGCAATCATTTGGATAGTTCATTCTATTACTGACTTAATCAAAGAGAGAAGATAGCCCTGCTCAGGGATTAGAGCTGCTGCTGGAAGAAATAAACTCCACAATGTTGTTCTGCTACTGCCTTGTGTAGATGGTACAGTAATTCCTAAATATAAAACCACATATGCTAAATGTTTGGATTGGGCTTCAAAAATTAATCTGTTACTCCACAAGCACTTACGCAAAAGGCTTCTGTTTATGCCGACTACCTGCTGCTCCTGCTAACCTGACAGACTGGAATATTTGGGCCAAAATACACAATTCCTAATGCAGGATGCTAGGGTAGCGAGACCCAGAATTACAGTGAGTTGTGTCTGTAAACACTGTATGTCATGATGCAGAGTAGCGTATGGACTGTGTTTGCAGTCATAGAGGAGCAATTATGGTGGGAAAGGACCCCTGGAGGGCTCCAGCCCTGCCCTCTCCTCGAAGCAGGTCCAGTTAGGTCAGCTTGCTCTGGGCCTTGCCCAGTGGACCTTTGAGTGTTGCCGAAGATAAAGATGCCGCAAACTCTCTGTTCCAGTCTTTGACCTCTCCCATTTTCCTTTTATCTAGTCGGAATTGCTCATGTTCCAGTTTGTCCCAGTTGCATCTCTTCTCACTGGGTCTGGCTCCAGCTTCTCTACGTGGTCCCAACAGACAGCAGTAGGCAGCAGTGTGGTCCCCATGCTTCCAGAGCTTTTCTGAACACGGATGTCTCATAACAGCTGTTCTGTCTCATGCAGAAGAACAGAGAGTTTTATCCTTGACTTAACCCTGCCCCCCCCCCCCCGGAAGCTTTGGGATGGGGCTTCCCTAAGCTGGCATTGGGTTTGGGACAATTAAAAATACAGCACAGGCAACCCTTGTTTGCCATTGTCCAGGGCTGGCCCTTCTGTGGTGTACTGTCAGCGGGCATTGCGCAGAATTTGTCCCACTCCCTGTAAACACCAGGCTATGGAACACGGTGATTCTGGCATCTCCAAAGCCACGTGTATCACCCGCAGTCCGCTCCCCAAGGGCACTGTTCCCGTTGGCATAGCACAGAGGTGGACAAGCAGTTCCCTGCTGAACAGGTTGGGATCTCAGCCATGGGACGTACTTCTAGGTAGGAAGCGGAAACTCACTCCAGAGCTGTTCAGGGATTTAAGCCACTGATGGCTGCGTGAAGTCTCCCATTTCTGGTAGGACCACAGCATGGTCATTTGGATGTGCCGTAGGAAATGTGGTGGTTTCCTTGGCATGCCTACCTGTTCAAGTGGCACTAGAGACGGAATGATCTCTGTACTGAGCAGTTTCCCTGTGCGTTCGGCATGCATTCGAGCTCCTTCTCATAATACTGCGTTTTTCTGAGGCTGAGGTAGGCCACTGCACTGAGCTGTTACGGTAGCCCTGAGTCGGTGGGGCAGCTTTTCTTCCTCCTTCCACACAGTAGTCTCTGGTAGCAACACCTCAGACCTCTGCTGGTTTGTGTGCACTTGGATTTTTTCCATGCTGTGTCAAATGATTGCACAAGTAATTGTTTGCCTTCCAACACTGAAAAGAAAAACAAATTTATTACATCAAGGTAAACATTCCCCCTGGTTTATTCTTTTTAAGTGTAATCATTGAATTTTTTGTTTTGGGTAACCAGGTGCACCCAGCTGCTACTCTAGTCACTTCTGGATGTTTTTAAAAAACCACTCTCCTGGGGAATAAATGAGCTAAATATGAAAATCTTCTTCCAAATAATTCTCATTTCTCGAATTATTCATCCCACAGGATGTCTAGCTAAATATGCTGGCCTTGCAAACTGCCCAGTAAATTCTTGGCAGGGGGCTGGGTACATAGGTGCAAGGATGAGCGAATTCCGCAGCAAGGAACCTTCCTATGGAAATTGCTCCCATTGAGGAAGATTAGTTTAGGTCTTTACTGACTGCGACTAATACAGTTCTGCACTCTCTCCAAAGCAGCGAGTAGGTAACCTGGTAAAGACCGGTTTACAATAAGGTAACGAGTACCCTGTGGTACATCTGAACTGTATTTTCCTGGGGGATTTTTTTGATTGAAATGTCTCTTCTCCAGTGATTAAAATGCAGAGTATATATTGTCAAATACCTAACGCACTACAAAAGTCAATTGACATAGTCTGCAATGAAAGCCAGTTAAGAAAATACACTCTATTAAGTAAAGCGTTTTCATTAAAGGACTTAAGGAAAGTGAGACTTGTACGTGCTTTCCTGTATCTAGGGTGGAGCACAGATACCCATATGCTCAGTCTTACAGGTAACCCCATATTCTGGCTTTCTTTTCTGGCTAAATCACTCCATCTGGATCCCTCAGCTGCTTGGCTTTCCGAGACACATGGGAAGGTTGCAAGTAGTCGGATTACATCCTCACGCTCTCAGGTGCCACCTCCACTGCCTCACTGTAACCCCTGACTCTGTGCTTTCTCCTCAAGGATTTTGGAGCTGCAGCAGAACGGCGACATGGACATATTGAAGCATAAGTGGTGGCCAAAGAACGGTCAATGTGATCTTTACTCATCTGTGGATACCAAACAGAAAGGAGGTGCCCTGGACATAAAAAGTTTTGCAGGTGTTTTCTGCATCCTCGCTGCTGGGATTGTCCTATCCTGTTTCATTGCCATGTTGGAAACGTGGTGGAATAAAAGGAAAGGCTCCCGGGTTCCATCAAAAGAGGTATTAGACCCTCCATTTCTCCTGGGGAATTTTCATGCACCCTGAAAATTGCTGCCTTGACTTTATAGTATTAGAGAAGGTAGGGAATCAAATTCAGAGACATTTCCTTAGCTTCCTGATTTTTTGAAGGTAAAGGTTGTCCCTCAAAATCTCTTTAGCTATTCATTCTAGAAACACTTGAATTAAAAAAAAAATATATATATATAGGTGTGTAAATATGCAACTATTCTAAGTAAAACACAACTGTTACTTCTAGAATAGTACATTATTTACGCATCAATATTTAGTTCATTATTCCCATTGGTAAGAGCTAAGTCTCACCAGTAAGTTCAAAGGTTTCTTGGCTTCTTGAAAAATGTATCCCCTAAGCTCAGTGGCTGAGTCTCTCAAAAATTTGCAAAGTTTAGCCCTTTAATCAGCAGTTAGCTTCTTAAATGAGCTTGTCCCCATTTTCAGAAATGTTAACTTCTTTAGACTTCCACGAACTTCAGTTCTCATTATTTAATCTGAAGTCCAGGGAAGGGAGAGTACGTTAGATTTTTCAGATTCAGGCCAGATTTATTTATGAAAACTACTACAGACTTGTTTCAGAAAATCTTGGAGGGAGACCACGGGGAGATCTGTTATTTTACACCAGAGATGAGTTTGCTTCTGCACCTGCATGTGTAAAGCTTTCCTTCCTGTAGCAATGTATCCATCCCTTTATCAGCCACGTGAGCCTTATGCAGTCTTAAAACAAATTTCTTACCTTCATAATTAAGTCTTTAGCTGTACAAGATACGAGAAAAACATTAGGGGAAAAAAAAGAAGTTATTAAAATGTGCTTGGCAGTGATGCCCGAAGCTGAACGGAAATACGAGCTTTAATGTAGCACTATCAATTATAGCTTTTCTATCTGTGTAGCTTAGACACATCTTTGTAGCTTGTGGGGTATTGCTGTTAATTTGTGTGCAGTGGTCTCACCTTCTCTGCAGTTTCTCCATTGCGTTTATTCCTGCTAATCTAATGCTGTGTAATCAGGCAGGATTAATTACACTACCTAATTAGACAGTATTGACACTGATGTTAGAATGCATTTAATCTTTTCTTGCCTGTTTTAATTCCCAAGCTTTTTTTTTGTTCAAGATCTGGACCGGACCATTATTAAAAGGAAAAAAAAAAAAAACCTCTAGTCTTTAAATTGGGTTTCTCAGGAATGGAAACCATATTGTTTCAGCTGGTAAATTATTTTAAAAACCTAAAATTTACTAGATTGTCATTTACTGAAAATTTTAGAACTTCATTCTTCATATTTATCTGGTGCAAAACTTAAAGGAAAAGGAAAAAAAACAACATGGATATTTTATGTAACTATAAAATTTCCTATTTCAATTTTCAAATGCAGAGAAATTCAAGTGGATACTTTCCACAAATGGTATAATTTGGCCTCCTTGATCTTTGTTACGTGGTCATTAGCTTAGCAGTTAAAATTGCCTCTCAATGCTGAATTGAAAAGCTTGGCTCGAAACTGAGTTTAACGTGGACGTATGTGTTGAATGTCCCCACTATCCTGGATGTGGGGGCCATTCAACAAAGAAATACATCTTAACTAACTTTCTTAAAATTCATTTTAGCTTCCATGAAATCCATTGGCTCTTCCAGGCCACTAGTCCAGAATCGGGGGTCAGATTGGGCCAGTTTGTGGTCAGCAAGCTAACCCTTTTTCCTGGTGGCTGCCATCTTGTGCTCCAGAATGCAAGCATTTATACTGAAAAAAATTGTCTTATGGTTGCGAAGATAACATTTTGGTCGCGTACCAGAAGTAATCCGTTCAGTGATGTCTGCCTGAGTCTGCAGACAGCCTTAAACAGTAGCTCTGAGAGAAGTATCAACCACCCCAGTAATCTCAATGGGATGTTGACTCTGAAGCCTGATGATAATTTAAATGTGAAAACTGCTGAATATTTCACTACTGATCACACAAGAGAGAAGAGGAAAGATCATATTATGGAGATATGCACAATCTTACTGTGAGTGGGTCTAATTTTGGTGTATCGATTGGGTGGAGATCGGGTTGTGGGCTAAGCATGGGAGAATATCACCGCTTATTTATTTTCACTGGTCTGACCCTAGCCCCAAATGCATCTCTGTAAGAGAAGAAAGAGGAATCTGTCGAGTAACTCACAGAGGCTCAGAAGTGATGAAATTCCAATCTTTTCTCGATTGGCATTTTACATGACAAAATGTTTGTATGTTTTTTTATTCAAAATTAAAAACAAACAAACAAAAAACCCCAAAACACACCAAAAAAAAAAAAAAAAAAAGGAAAATTTAGGACTGTCCCTCAGAGACATAGTCATGACTTGCACACGCTAACGGAGCCTCTGTATATTTCTTTAGCTTCCGATGTGGCCCCAGTTCTCCTGCATCCATATGCAGCTCCAAAGTTTTTAGGAGAGAGCGTTTGGTGAATGCGTTTGGTTTTGGTGTCACCTGTGTGGTTGTTATGTGCATCCATGTCTATGTCCACCTGTGAATAAACTATGGACAGAAAGCCAAGTCCGAGAAATGAGCGCTGCATTTTTTCCCCTCCCGTGATGAGCCCAAACCAAAGCCTTTGTGGTCAGTGATCGTCCAGTCCCCGGGAGATCCCTGATGACCTGTTCCCTGCCCCTTTTCCCTACGGTTTGTGTCCGTGTCCCTGCCCTCGGAGGGTAAAATCCCGGAGGGGAGCTGGCCTCTCAGCCTCCTTCCAGTCGGGCTCTGTGTTCGGCGTGGTACCAGTGCAAATACTCAGTGACCCATTTTGCTAAGCAGATGAACTCCTGCAGTTTGTTCTAGGTGTGGACTTTTTCAGAGTGCTTGACTTCATTCCTAGACAAAGGAGGGATCTCAAGCCTGTTCGGTATACTAGGAGTTTTGCCATTGATTCAGGGAGCTCTGCATCAAGCCAGTCATTGAATTGCAGTAATCAAGGCTGGAAGTCATCAGTGCACATCTATCGGCTGCCTAATTACCCTCTGTGAGGTCCTAGAGTGTGAGATATTTCTAGTGGCCTGGAAGAGCCAGTAAATTTCACAGAGATTAAGGTAAATTTTAAGGTTAGTTGAAATTGATTTTTGTTCTGAATGAGCTGCGCTACCCAAACTGAGAGAATGCCCCTGTATGTGTACACTTAATGCTGCTTTGAATGAAGCTTTGCAGTTGAATAGAAATACCTGTGCACAATACAGGTGGTTTATTGTGTCAGCCAGGACTTTCTCCTCTCTATTTTATTTTTTAACTTCCGTGCATTTAAATTCTGGATTGTAACAAACCAACCTGTTTAACTGAGCTCTCTGGGAGGAGAGGTTTAAGGAAAAGGGACAGAGGTAAGAGAAGGGTTGATGTATTACAATAAATATCCCAGGCCTTCTCTCACCCACAAGAGCGCTGTTCCATCAGAACTGATGGAATTGCTTCTTTGTGTAGGTAAGGGGAGCATGAATCCCTCTGTAGACGTTGTAATTTATAATTGCTCGGTGTACTCCTTTCTGTGGGATGTCAGTGAGTCACCGGTGCTTGGATTTTTGTCTGGAAATTCAGCTTTTCTACGCCGCAATTTCTATCATAAAGGCAAAAAGCAACCTGGGGTGCTTTTAGCCCTTCCTTAAGCCCTGAGGGGATGGCAGGGGATGGCAACCTGATCCCTCAGAGCTTCCCATGTTGACAGTCAAACTTAGTCCTCGTTGCAGAGTTGAAGAACTGGCATCAACCCAGGCATTTGAGATTACGCTTTGCTTTCATGGTGCAGAATTTACTGCTGTTCAGCTGTTGCTAGCCCAACCCACCTAGCTCCGCACCCAGCTTTTCCTGATGGAAACAGAAAACGACTGGTAGAGCTCGGCGATGTGTTGTTCAGATTCAGGGTTTGAAGGTAGATGAGGTGTGAGGGTCTGCCTCAGGCTTAGCCCACGCAGCTTCAGCTGGTGTGGGTGTTTGCTGGGGACGTTCAGGGGTGCCATCAGCTAACAGCCAGCTGTAGCTGATTGTGCGTTGCGCTTCCCGAGCGGTCCTGATCGCACTGTGAAGAAGCTTCAACCCAGCACAAACGGCGATGGTGAGCGGTGCCTCTTGTTTTTCTCATTCCCCAGGACGACAAGGAGATCGACCTGGAGCACCTCCACAGGCGTGTGAACAGCCTCTGCACAGACGACGACAGCCCCCATAAACAGTTCTCCACCTCATCGATTGACTTGACCCCGCTGGACATTGACACTTTACCCACACGCCAGGCACTGGAGCAAATCAGTGACTTCAGAAACACTCACATCACCACAACCACCTTCATACCAGAACAGATCCAGACTCTGAGCCGCACGCTGTCTGCTAAAGCCGCTTCGGGTTTCTCCTTCGGCAGTGTGCCCGAGCACCGAACTGGCCCGTTCAGGCACAGGGCACCCAACGGGGGCTTTTTCAGAAGCCCCATCAAAACAATGTCATCTATCCCTTACCAACCAACTCCTACCCTGGGGCTGAATATCGGTAGCGACCCAGACCGAGGCACCTCCATCTGAGCGTCAGACCAAGTTTCTTCACTGTTTCTTTTTTAGGACTCCCTTTGCAAGGAGCACCTGTAATATTGTGGGACTAACATGGATGTAACCTTTTTGCTTTTCCTTATTTGTTTGTTTTGAGGGGATTTTTTTAATTTGTTTGGGGGTTATTTTCTGTTTGGGGGGGTGGGGGTTCCTTTTTTTTAAGTTTATTTAAGAATCAGGATTGTTAGTAACAACTCTTCTCTGCTTTCTCAGTCTGGTCTCCTCTGTCTCCCCTTATTCTCTTTACTACTTGAATCACTTATTCTTTGGTTTATCACCACGATAGGTTTTGGTTACTTCAGGCTTCTCATATACTTTAAATATAGGAAATGTGCAGCAAACCACGCGTAGGAAACTCCTGAGGATTACTTTACAGAAGGGCATTCGCTCCTCCTCCCCCACCGCCTTTTTTTAATATAATTGCAATAACTTATGTCCTTTTCATGTATTCTGCTGCATCCAGTCAGCGCTCCACTGCTGTGTGTCCTTTTAACTGTGGACCAAAGGCAAACCCTGCGGTTTAAAAAAAAAAAAAAAGAAAAATTAAAAAAAAAGGAAAAAAGGAAAAAAAGAAAAAAAAAAGGGGGGGGGGGGGGAAGGCAAAATAAATGAAGTTAAAAGATCATTCAGGCCCCATAATACAGGAATGCAATTTTGTAGGATTACAAAAAGCCATTACTATGCCAGTAAAGACTACAGTTAAATCTACTTTTGCACTGCAACAGTGCATATGACCTTTATGTGATTGTACAGTGTTAAAAGTTTTTCTTATGTACAGTGAACTGTATCATATGGCAGAAGCCTCTGTTGTGTTAAATAAATCAGTATCTCATACAGATATATATATACATATATACACACAGGTATGTATATATATATACATGTATATATAGCTATAAAATGGCAGCCGTTGCTATTGCAATTCAGTTAATAAAGCTTTAGTAAAAATGTGTTGTATACAGGAAAGATGTACAGTGCAGGGGGTCTTTTCATTTAGAAAAGACAGGTTGCTTTAATGTTATTCTGACTCGCATCGTTTGCCAACAGAGCATATTTTATACTTTTTTATTAGAACATCCGGGGCAATTTAACGTTTGTACCTAGATGTAACTCCTTTGGTTAGGTTTTGCATTGGCTACGGAGCATTCTGTAAGGCTAACCTCGATAATTTTACCTTTAATTAATTAGACCAGTGCAACTCTCTCTTAGGTATACCATGTTCATGAACAGCTGATAGAGCTCTAGAGCAGTTTAAACATAGATCAAAGGTTAATAAATTATTTTCCAAATCAGCACCGTTGATCAATGCAACAGTGGTGTTAGTGGAGGGGAAAAAAAAACAAACACCTTGAGAAATACAGATGTGGCCTTAATTGTAATCACCTATTGTTCTAAGGACAAAATATACGAACAGGCGCTCGTTTTAACCCTTTATACGTTAAGTTAGATTTAGAGGAGCTGTGTATTATTTACATTAGTGCCAACTGTATAGAACAAGAGAAAGAACAGCAGTGAGAGCAAAACCAGTGCCCGCCTTGGCACCAGCTTTTTAAAGTAACACTGTTACCTGTTAGAAACGTAGGAAGAGCTTTCAATTTGTAATCCTTTAAAACTAAAAATGCGGTTAAGTAGAAAGCCAGCAGTTTATCCTGTGAGGTTTTTGGTTCGTTTTTGTTTTTTAACGCAACCATACACTTATTTTAACCTAACTCATTCTTTGGCTAGGATTAATAGGAATCAGCCTATGTGATTTGCTTTAGGATAAATTAAAAGGTATATTCTTCAGATCTATTCTATTTTGATGCTAATTCTGTTCTGGGGGAGCATCTTGTACTGTCACTGTTTTTTGTACTAAATCTTCAAATATTGTCTACTGTGTAAGGCAGAACAAATTCTTATCGTGCAAAAGGCCATTTTGTTTCCAGGGTAGCAAGTGTCTAAAAGCATGCACAACTTGCTTCCCCCTTGTAACATTCATGAACTCATCCACACTTCTGAGTACAACAGAAACAACAAAAAAAGTTCTTTCCAACAAGCTACGTAGGGACATACCAGATGTTGCAGTGATTTTAGCTATTAAAAAAACCTGTTAACCATGTACGATATTTAAAATAGGCCTATTTTGATGTGTTGCCTATTATACAGATACACAAAACACTTTTTGGAGGCCTCAGTTACAAGTGGCAGAGCTTTCTGTGTATAATTTGTCTAAATAATTTGTCTAATAAAATTGTTTTTTAAACTTGTGTTTCCTCTTGGTTCAGTGCTAAGTGCTGTGGGATTTTTGGTCTGTGGTGAGTGTGTTTTTGCCGCACCGTTAAGTGAAGGGGGGGCATAGCCCACGGAGATGGGGTGAGCTCACCAGCTCAGTGTAGAGCATCCATGGCAATCACCGAGATTTACAGTGTGTATCAATGTCAGACGTAGATGTCAGAAAACACGTATCTTGGAGAATGATTTTAGAGTTCACTGGCACTGACGTGTAAGGGGCGTGATTTGTAGAAGTACTGCATCCCACCTCCGTCATTTTTAGTGTAATCTAGGAATTTTCTTGGAACATGGTCATTATTTTTATAGAATCACGTTCTGCCGTCTTTATTTGCACAGAAGCTAGTTGGGTCCAACACTGGACGTACACTGCCTTTAGACCTGGCAAAAGTTTTAGGGTGAGAAAACGTAGCCCACGTTGCATTATGGCCTTCTCAATCCTTACGTGTCCTTAACACGTTAATCTTAATGGCCTAGCCGTTAGTAAGACACGCAGCATGTACTGCAGTAACATCAGTCATGGTGATTTCACTTCCAGCATCAGAGGGTTGTCTGCTGGCTTTTTACGTTCAGTGTGCTTCATTCACTGAATAATGGTTTTGACCTCTTACAATTCTCTGTTAAGCTTAGCAGGCATTCAGGGGATTTCATTTTACCGTTTCAAAAACATGTTGGAAGAAGTCTGCAGTTTGTTGCCACATTTTTTAAAAACCTGAATCCAGAGAACATAAAAATCTAAAGGTGGTTAGATTATTTAAAGTGACCTGAGGTCAAAGTGTAAAGGTGCCCGCACACTAATGCCAATAGGCACGTGCATGGGTGGGCACTAAATGCCTAGCAGTAGGATGCTGGAAGCATTTGTAATCTGGCTACTTTTATTATTCCATAAAAACCAGCCAGGAGACCAGCTCTACCTGTTTTCTCTGAGGCAGAGCTATGGCAAAGCGAGGCACTGACCCTACAAGCCCTTATGCACATTACAGCGTCTAGAAGGGGTTCCCTTAGCCACCAACATGTTTGCATGATCAGGGTCCTCGTTTTAGGCTATTCCTGACCTAAGAAGTAGTCATGGCCCCTTGGAAAGAGCTGTCCTGCTGGCATAGCACGTCATTCACTTTAACCTCGGCATTGCCCCTCTCACTCACGCTCACAGGTGCAGCTCTCTCGAGCTAGGTAGCTTTACAGATGCTACCTGTGTACTCGCTATAACAGGCTGCGTTAAGGCGAACGCTATATGAGGCTTCTCCCTCTCTTTAAATAAAAATGCAGTGAAGTAATAGCGTTAAAGACTGTCAGGTGTGTCTGCTGCAGTAGCTCCACCAGAAATACGCACCGGCTGCATGTAGGCGCGTTGTTCGCCTGGTGATTCCAGTCACACAACCCATTCGACGTTCCAGCTACAGACAAAAAGGGGGCAGTGGAAGGAAACGTATTTATCCGATTGCAAAGAATCACTGAGGAAGATGTTTGTACTGACCAACAGTGAAATACCTGGAGATAAAAACTAGTCCTGCTGTGCCCATCAAGTGAATGATTACAGCTCTCACGGACTCAGCTGCAGCACCGCCAGGGCCAAAGTGTGCCGGGTTTCCCTCCTGCCTTCACAAAGTGCTGGTATCCTTTCCCTAAACAGAACTGTCTTGGTAGAGGTATCTTCTCTTTCCTTCACACTCATGCAGGATCCCACGAAGCGATGAGAATGTTAAGCTACTGCTCTGTGCTGTCACTGCAGCTGGGTCAGTGCAGCATACCGGCGGTTAATACCCCGGATGAGTTTGATTTCTCGAGCCTGCGCAAAGCCGATGACATAAAAAGTAAACCAGCTTCCCGTGTGCACGCTCACAGGTGTAGCTAACGAAAATAATAGGTCCTTCAAAACAACAAAGGCATCATACCAGCACAGCCCTGCTTTGCCCATTTTTCTCCCAGCCCAGCTGTCCCTGTTTCCTCTTCGCTCTGTGGAGCTGTTTTGAAATACATGTCAAAAGGAAGCTTCTCCTCCCGAGTCACAAATCTTTTGATAAACGCTGGGACGCGAACACGCGCATCCACCGATCACACCAAGACCAGCGGGCAACGGCAAATTCGTCATCACAACCTGTCAGCTTGCCGTGCCTCCCGCGAGGCGGCGTTCCCGAGGTCAGAAACAGGAGCCGCCAAAGGAAGGTCAGTGCAGGCAAAATGATTCACGACTTAATGAATTCCTAACCAAAAAACTGTTCCAATGCCCCAAAATTACAGGCGCCATGAATTTCATGAAAAAAAAATGACTTTTCGAGACATATAGTTATAAAAATAAATCTACTCTCCGTCAAGACTTACAGAATCTGCCCCCCCCCCCAGCCCATTCATCACAGTGGCGTGACGCTTTGCGTGTACTGCAGAATTTATAGCATTCATCAGGAGGGAAAGTACTACAGCCGGAAAACTGAACTGTCAAGTCAGTAACTACTGCACTCCAGGTCACACCAGCAACGTCAGGCAGAAGCAAGAATCAGCGTCTCATTCTGAGTTCACCGCGGTGAGCGGAAAAACAAACCTTTCCTCCCCAGACGCTCAGAGGACTTGTAGCTGAGGGTAAGAAGGAGGAAAGCTGGGCCGCCAGGAGAGGGTTGCACCGCGCGGTTGGGCTGGCAGTGGGGGTAGGCAATGGCTGTCCCAGTCACGGGCCAGAGACACAACTCCATCACTGCTCCTTCTGCCCCAGCAGCCAGTTCAGGCCGGTTTTGGCCCCTTAAAACCAGCAGGAGCTGTTAGGTACATATGTGAGGCTCGTAAGCAGGGCTACAGCGGCAGATCCGTAGATCACACATTTCTCCCACCAGAAGTGGCGTGTGAGCCCACCAGCAGCTGGAGAACGCCACGTGTTGGGGCAGGAGCCCTTTCTGTGCTGGGTTAGCACCCCACAACGGGAAGCTTGCCCCAGAGGTGCCAGTTGTGCTGCCCAAAGCAAGGTGTCTGTGAACAGGCACAATGACCTTATGAACCCCAGTACAAATACCTGGCACCAGTAACTGCCATACCAGTGGAAAACGCAGGCTGCCTGCAGCACAGGCTATCCCTCCCCCATGACATGACAGCTCAGTGTTCTTGTAGCTAATTATTCCTGCCACCACTAGTAAGGCCAACTGATCTTACAATGCAGGATAATTTTTCCCCCCATCTAAAAAACTAGAACGCTTGTGTCCCATTCCTTGTTCCAAGCAGGGGATGGGCCAAGACAACATGGCATAAAGGACTGGAGGACCAAAACAAAAATTAATAACAGCTTTATTGGCAAATCCAGCTATCACAGAATGGTTTGTGTTGGAAGGGACCTTAAAGATCACAGCCTCCACTAGGCCAGGTTGCTGGAAGCCCCATCCAGCTGCCATCCATTATAAGACTGACCCTCCCAAATGAAAATAAGGAGTTTAAGGAAAACCCATTAGTTAACACAAAGCTGGGTGGAGCACAGGCATGTCTGCATGAGACAGCTGTTGTGCTCCCCAAGTAATTGCGCAGCTGCAGGTGCTTCCCGCCCACGCCGCAGGCAGCACCGCAGCCTAACATCTTGGTCTCACAGGGAGTGGAACCCGGCAGCTCAGGTACAGCCTCTGCCAAGGTGTAACACTGGGGTTTGCTTCACGTCCCCGTAGGTGCCTCATGTTACAGCCCACCAGGCGAGCGCTCTGCAGTGGGGTTCATCCCCACAGCTTGTTTCTGCTGCTTGCCATTCAAAGAAAGGCTCAGGGGTGCCGCTTCCTCCCCTTACTCCACTGCAGAGGAACCCTCCTTTCCCCCTTGGCACATCCAGCTGATGCCATGGCAAGCATTTTGCCTGGGAGCCATGGTGTGAAGGCAGTAAACGTTCTGTGATTGCTAGAAATGAAAAGGCACAGCTGGGGGGAGAAACCAACACCACACACCTTCTCACGGGTTGTTTGTGTCGTATTTGCCTCGCTCTGCCAGTCTAGCTTATGTCCCTGTCAAGTGCCAGGAGAAAAAAAATAAAAGGGGGTGGGAGTGGGCAGCTGTGTGAGTGCATTGTAGCCCTGCCACTGCTGGTAAGCTTGCCTTTCTCCCCCACTGCCCAGGGACATGCTTCTTCACACACACAGTGGGGAGGTCTTGTTTGGTTTTGATTATTCCCTGGATATGAATATTCACCGTGGACCACAGTAAGAGTAATCACAGCTGACCCATGTTGTTACTAATTAATTCTTTTGCTTACACACGGGGGAACAGGAGAAAGAGAGCAAATACTGTGAACAAAGCTAATGATGTGGTCACTTGCTGCTCCTACTATCTGACACGTTTTTAAGGAACAGTCTCTGCGGCACGACGGCAAACACAGCAAGAAATTGATGTAGTGTAACATCGTGGCTTTACGAAATCGCGCTCAGGCAACACTGGGATGGTTTGTCTTGCTCTGACTGCTACAGACCTTTCCGAACAATACCCGCTGTTGCTTGGATTGGTTTTATCTCTCTGCAGGTTTAGGAGACTGCAGATTAATTTTTCTTCTCCCCAAGCCCAACAAAACAGAATTCCCTAAACCCACTTTATATATAGATGCAGAAAAATCCCGTTAGACTATCTATACGATACAGAAGGTGTAGCTGATATGGGACACAGGGAGCTTTGTTTTCCCTGCAAGATAAAAGCTAGGTAGAAGTAGAGCAGATGCACCTGGAAATCTGACTTCTATTTATTGCCTTCAATAAATATCGCTGATCTTCAGTTTTAAAGGCTTGCTGTATCATCTGACAAACGTAGGCCTGTTCATTTGTGTATTAGGTCTGTTACATGAGTTGTTTGAAAAGGGAAAACATTTCTGTACGTATTTCTAAACATTTATTCCATAAATACTGACACACACAAGCAGCTTTCCTTCTAAAACTTAGAGCCAGTGGGTTATCGCCTATGGTACACAGTCATGTTTGCTGGAGTGTAAACAGACGTTAACCCGGCGTACAGACGTGAGAATGTCCACGTCACAGGTTGAAGCCATGTAAGGAGCTAGCAGGTGCAGTGCTTTTGCGTGCGTATCTCCATTCACTGACCCACGCTTCGTCTTCCCGAGTGAATGGTGGTCGCTTGCAAAAGCATGGCCAAAAAAGTGGGGGGAAAGATGGAAAATACTCACTATTAGCACTGCTTATTCTGCTGCTGGAGTCGGAAGCCCCCAGACCCAGCGGACTGTTTCTTTTGTACAGCACGTAGCTGGATTTCTTTCCCTTATGCAGAGTTTTGCCTTTCATTAGGTTAATTTTCAAACAAAGTGTCACCGTGTGGTTCACTCGTTGATGAGAAACAGACGGAAGGGGTTAAATTTGTCCTTGTTTATTAGCCTGGCTTGAATGTACTGTTAACCATCTCGCATACATCTTCTGCCTCAGATAACCATTGCGGCTTTGCCTGGTTCATTGCTGCACCTGTGCTCCCCACGGGGAGGGAGCTGGGGTGTTTTGGCTGCAGGCAGGAACCTGCTGAAGGCTTCCATAGCGGTCCATTTACCCATCCCCAGCTCCTGGACCTCTCTATGGCCTTAGAAATTCCCATCCAGCCTTGGCCATTGTGCAGGGAGTTTGGCGGTTAAGTGTCCCTTGACCATACCAAGCACTCCTGTGTTGCTACGGTGAGGAACGGCACTAACCATACTGGGAATTCAGTTGCCTGACCACTGTGTGTACCAGGAATTCGACCACCTGGCCACAACGGGGAATAAGAATGGAATAACTAATCATTCCATGACAAGCCTGAAACACGTCAGAACTCGGGTAGGTCGGTACCAACCATTGCTGGCATTCCTGTAATTACCAACCTAGACTGTGGCCAGAGTGACAATTTACTGATGCCTAAAGCCAATCATCTCGTGACCCTATAAACAGTGGTCCCATCCGAGGCCCTTTGAGCTCTCCTGGACCTCAGCAGGCTGCGCCCAGCATCTCCCTCTGAGCGGGATGCCTCTCAGAGCTCACGAACTCTGGAGTGTGCAAACTCAGAGGATCGTTGAGGGCCTGGGCCGAAACCCTCACTGCTCGAGACTCAACTCTTCGCCTGCTGAGAGATGCACAGGTGTGTGATGTATTTTCACTGGGCTCAAGGGGAAATTTTAAGAGGTACAGGTACCTTTGTATTAGTGGATACCTTTGTGTATATAGATCGCTACCTATAATCTGTATGCATGTGCATGTAATTTGATTTTAAGAACTTTGTTAAGTCTTTAATTGAGCTGTTATGTTGATTCATCGATAACTGTTACCTAATCTAACCTTGTGATCTATTTTAATAGTGTTAATGAACTTTAAATTACTGCCATCCAACCTCAAGTTGCTCCTGTTCCAAAACCATACGGAACGCAAGATCACGCGTGAAATCACCACACCGAGATCTCTGCACCTAGTCCCTTCAGACACAAACCACTGAGCAAGCCCAAGAGCAGCAGCGGGTCCAGCCGCACCCAGGCTCCTCTCAGCAGTTTAGGAAGCACAGGGGTCTGCTCTGAACCTCGTGACTCCACGGGATGATCTCCCTCACCTGCTTTCCCTAATCCCTAGGTAAATCACACCAACCTGATTCTGACTACGCTTCCCCCAACCCGTGTGTCACTCATTCTAACCCAATTCGAATTTGATTTCATTTCTGTGTGCTTTTGCCACGTTGGGAACGCCACAGAGCGGACCTCACCACTGAACCCTGTGGTCACATCTTTCACGGATTCACATTACAATCGCCTTTCCCGCTAACACCGGTGAGGGTGACCTTTCCAGCGGCCTAAACCGCTCCTTCGCCACAGCCCCCGGCCCTGCCCGCCCGACGCACAGGCCTCCCGCGGGGCTGGGGCTGCCCGCAGCCCGGCCACCCGTGGGACCAGGGACGGGTCCGCGCTGCTCCTCGGGGACGCTGGTCAGCGTGCGGTGGGTCTTCCACCAGCTTTGCACCTTGTGGGGGAGCAAAGGAGGAGTTCGGGGAGTTCCCTTGCCAGCAGGGCGGCTGGCGCTCCCCAGCCCAGGGACAGGGGCCCAGCAAGTGCTTCACCAGCCTTTGCCCTCAGCTGAGCGGGGACGGCCGGGAAAGCAGGGCGGCAGAGCGGCGGTGCAGCAGCAGGAGCGAGGTTTGCGGCGGGCACCCGCAGCCCTGCCCGCCGTGCCCGGGTGGTGGCGCTGCGGCACCGCCTTCCTGCTCCCACGCGTCGCCGGCGGCGCTCGGGCCCCGCTCGGGCTCGCTGCGGCCTCGGAGGCGGCCGCCCGGGGACGCGGGGTTCCTTCTCCCGGGCGAAGTGCCCCGCGGGCGCCGCCGTCGGCTTTTCGGCTTCCCCCAGGAGGGAGCCGTTGGAGCGCGGAGCCGTGCGCGGCCGCGGTGGTCCCGCGGCGGCCGGGGGAGCCCCATTTCCCGGGAGACGGGGCCGGGCGCGCCGCTATGCCGCCGGGATAATGGCGGGGGCCAGCGCCGTGTCACCTCTTGTGTGCGCTTTCCAAAGAGGAGCCCGGGCGTGGCGAATGGGACACAGACCGCCATTGTGCCGGCGACACTTTAATCGCCCACACCTACAATATTCAACCTGTTGCCGGCAGAGGGGCAGCCCCGGGGCGCACACCCCACCCGAGGGGCTCGGGGCGGGGGGGGAGGACGGGGGCGGCTCGGGGGGCTTCGCCACCATCTCACGGGGGTGAGGCTTTGAGGGGGGTCTCTGTCGGCCGCGGCCTGGGCTCTGCAAGCCCGACTGGCCAGTGGTACCCAACCAAGCATCTGCGCCGCCGAACCTCCGAGCCCCGAGCTGGGGAGAGCCGCTTCCCTGAGGGGTGGGAGAGAAACGCCCGCGCGTCCATCCCAGCAGGCTGTGGCAGGGCATGGAGGGACCCGCGGAGATGCCAGGCTTTTGCTTAGCAAAGCAGCTCTTGCTGGACGTCACTTGCACACTGCCTTCCCAGAGAGACGTCGCTGGGCTGTAACTGCCTGCAGGACAAAATAACTCCAGTGGCACCCGTGAAACAGCCGCGCTGGAGCGAGAGGTGGGTGTTTGTGTTCATGGATGCGGCAGGGTGGGATGGTGGTTGCTCCTGCCATCCCTACGTCCAAAGGCGAGCTGCTCGGGTTCTCACACTGAACGCTTGTGTGACCCACGCTTGGGATGCCACATGGACTGAGAGCTCTGTGCACAGGAAAGGGAAAACCAGGGATAACTGATGGAAGGTCTCAAGTGCCTCGCCCCAGCAGGCCATCGCCGTCAGCCTCGACATGGTTCTTGCATACTGCAGGTGAACATGAGGCTTCTCCCTGTGGGAACTCCTGAACCTTTGACAGAGTTCAAAACATCCTGCTTGCCTGGAATATAGCAATGCTTACTAACTATAGCAAGTCTTCCTCCAGCTCCAGAGCAAACCGATCTGCATCCCGGGAGTATGCCAGAGGTACGGATCTTGCCACAGGCAGGACTTTGCAAGCCTACAGCCACAGGAGAACCGCTTCCCAAGAGGTACAGGACTGCAGCTGGGCATTGCTGTCGCTGAACGCAGCTGATGAGGACGTCCGTCGCAGGCTCTGTGAACGACTGCTGAAGCTGCCTCTAGTCCCATAAACTGGAAGGAGTCTTCTGAGCAGCACGGCATTTTGAGATGCCCCTGAAGCTTAAGCCTCTTAAAATGCTTAATTTTTGTCATACGCAGGATTTGTTTAAGAGCATTTTAAAATTTTCCTTTGCTGAAAGGTGTATGTGTGTCTTAATCCCGTGCAGGAAAAAAAATAAAAACAGGATTCTGGTTTTACTTTCTTGATAACTATTTAGAAATTGTTGTCATCCTAATTTATGAGGTAGTAGACTAAATGAAGATGCCTTCAGAGGGGCTTGTTGTCATAGCTTTTCACAGGGATAGTTCCTTAAAGTTGTGTTGGTGCTGTGTTGTGTTGAAAATTGGTTGTTTCTGGAAGCCACCGTGCTCTCTGCTGTCAGGGATTAAACAGGAGAGTTTCCTGCAGATGGCAAGGTAGTATTTTCTTGTCTGACAAGCGTTTCTTTGATGCGGAAATACTCTCTCCTCTGGGGGAGTGCTGCAATGTGCTGATCAGCACCTGCTTGTGTTCGTTCACTTGCTTTTCTCCACTTAGTGGGACCACTGTTCTCTGAGTTATTTGGGCTTCTGTGACTGTGAATAGTTACTCTTTGCATTGTAGACAGTTTCTCTCCATGGGAGACGTGCAGAGGTTCAAATTCTAGGCTCGTATATCTGCTACTAGGAGTCCTCCTTCAGGCACAGGGCTGCCTAATGGCCCAGAGCTTTGTGGGTGATGGAGATGAGAACCCCATACCAAAGGCCCAGTATGACTGAAGCAACTCCCCCATGCTCCCAGGTTACTGCTCTAGTAACACTTGTTGAGAAGCAACATCGACTGTTTAAGATGTCAGGTATTTCCTTTTTTTCTCATGCTTCCATGTCAACTGTTGTTTTTTCCCACTTGTTGACTGAAATATGTTACTGCTGTGCCACAGAGAGTCTGAAAGCTAGATTTTTAGTTTATGCTTCAAGTTTAGGATTAGAATCTTTTCCCAGAGCAAACCTTTATATTCTGTGCAGTGGCTGAAGTGACAGTGAAAGAGGGAATGCAGTGGCGATCAGTTAAAAAAATCCAGTAGTAGCAATTCTATGTGTCTAAAAATCTGGAGTTCTTACAATTCCCAGGCTCTTGGGCAAGAGCCATTAAGAGCAAGTGGAGGTGACCAGATGTGACTTGTAGGGAATATATTGTGTCTGTGGGTGGATGGGTGGAAGGATGGATGTTAATTCTCCGACCTTAAACCAGCTGAAATGTTGTTCTTACACTGTACAACTCTTGATGGCACTGGTGGTTTTCTTGGTTAAGTGATTTATATCAGTAAAACATGTTAAGTAACAACCTGATGAAAGCATGCGGGACAACGCTTGCTTTTAAAGCACTTTCTAACATGCAGTGTCTCAAGCAGGAGACAGTTCTTAGTGCTTTGCTGTTGCTCCATTCAAGAGTGACCAAAATGATGGGACCTGTGGGTGGTGGGTGTGAGCGTGCACAGGCGCAGCAGAATTGTGCCTGCTGCAAAGGGTGAACAAACTACACCTGGAATAACATCGCTGTGAAAGAGATCAGGGGTGGGGAGGGTATAAAGCCTCTGACACAAACAGATCCCTGGGGTCTGATACTTTTTTTTCCTTTGCATTAAAGCAGTGTTGCACTGCAAGGAAAAGCTTCCAATTCTGTTCAGGGTATAATTATTTTTAGGTCATTAATTCTTCTTCTTCCAAGGGCCTACCTCTGGGATACACTTGGAAATGCAGATCCTAATCCAAAAGCTGCCTGTCTGAGCTATTGCCAGCTCTGTTACAATTCCTGTCAGAAGCAGCAACCAGGCAAATGCAGAGTCCTGCACCTCTGCCATCAGACTTTCCGAGCTTAGGACAGGAGGAGGAACCTCCTTGCTGCCCTCCAAACCGGGTCCTCTGGTCATCTGGAGCCATGGCAGTACTTACTAGACCACAACCACAGCCGTACAAACCCCTCCATGGTGGTCCTCGATGGTTTTGGTTTGGTTATTTTTTCCGGAGGCCTGTTGTGGAAAGTGTCCTATGGCCGAGAAGTGCCTCAGCTCTCAGAGACTTTGGAGGGACTGAAAGCATTTAGCAATTTCAGTGAACCTCCTTGCCGAACTGCGTGTAAAAACCAGAAAGTGTTTACAACAAAGTGACCAAAGAAAAATTGTTATTATTAGTGATGCCTCCTTGAATACAGAGCTTTTTATTTTTAAAATAAGAGCATAAATTAAATTCTCAGTAACAATGACAGCCGTGTAAGTAAAGGGGCGAAGTGTATGTAGGTATAAATTCTATAGATAGGATTTCCAAATATATTACAAAGCTGAATTCATTATGCCTTACAATGACCCCAGGAGGTAGGCAAGTATTGTTACAGCAACGCTATGCGTTTCTCCTGGAGGCAGTGGGAGTACTAGTGCTAGAATTAACTGTACACAACAGAAAGCGTCTGCAGGGTTGGGCCCAACGCGTAGGTCTGCGCTATGTCTTTACGGGGGTGAGTGTCACCGAGAAACAGGAATTAGTTTTATAGACCCTCAGAGGGTCTGAAATTTGTGTCTGAAGCGAATGACACCAGGTAATTGTAACAGTCTGCCCAGGAAGGTTGTTCTGCAGAAACGAGGGCGCGTCTGCTGCAGCGGCAATGTGCTTATTCACGAGTGGAAAGGGGCAGGTTTCACAAACACTGGAGTTCGTAGCGATGTCCCAGGTACCGGGGCTTTTGTGCTCCTTACACATTGGGCGTGACAACTGCCTTGCAAACACACTTGACAGAACAGCATCAGGCACTGACCATTGAGGGAGTCTAAGAAAGACTTGCTGCTGGACCCTGCTCTGCTGTAGGCTCACATGATCGGACTCTACCCACTGGTGCATTTAGCTGCCCGAAGACCAGATCACGAGCCAGCGGAGGCATGGGGAGGGTTCCCCTCTGCTTTTTGAAAGGAAGGGAAGAAACAGGAGAACGTGTGGAGAAAGTGGGGCGAAGGAAGAGAAGGAATGAAATACTTCCTAACCAGGGGTGATGCCTGCAAAGTAGCCAGCCGGTCTTGAAATGGGATTGAAGGAGCAATTAGACTGTTGAGTACAATTAAGCTGAGGGTTAACCTATGTGCTTTGAAATTGTCTCCGGCTGTAATGATAGAGGCGGCTTTTTGAAAGTCTCTTCTCCCCCCTTCCCCCTCCGTAACCCATTTTCCTGTAACACCACCATGTGCCTGACTGCAGTCGCTGCCCGGGCCTTTAACCAAACTGGGGGGGTGTGGAGGAATGAGGGGGAAATCTGCATAAAGTTATGAGGCTAAGTTCAGTTTGTTTTCCTCTGAAAGCTTTGACACTTTCTTAGAGAGAGCAGATTCATTTTCAAGGCTCCCTACATTCCTGCTATTGTACAGTAAGTGTTTCAGACCGGTGTGCCTGTGTTTCCGACTCCCGTGAAGTTCCCTTTGCGGCAGGGCGTGCCTCGAGCCGCTTCAAAAGAACCCACTTCTACAAAAGGAAAAAAGAAACTCAAGTAGGCTTGAACATACAAAGAGAGGGAGAAAGGGAAGAGAAAAGGGCCGGGCAGCACTGAATACAAAATGAGTTCAGCCATCCCCAGGAGTTCTTCATCACTTACATTTATCTTATTCCGGGAGGGCAGAGCTAAACCCGGCGCAGACATAAACCACCCTTTGCCTTTGACTTTGACTCCGAGTGCATGCGCGTGCCCTGCAGATACGGGCACATGCAGAGCCATAGGTGTCGATGGAATGGTTTTTCCTCCCTCGGAATGGTGGTGGTGGCAGGGAAAAGTGGCTTTTCGTGCGTGCCTTCTCAAAGCCAAGCTATCGGGCAAGTCTCAAATGCCTTCAGTTTCAAACCGCGTGCTTGAGAAGTAAGCGGCCGGTAGGGTTTCTCAGATGGGCCAACCGCCCGAGGAGCGGGACAGGGTGTTCGGCCGGTCTCCCCCGCGCTCCCTAAAATCACGACGGCCCTGCTGAGGGAAGCCCCCCAACCCCTGCCAGGAGCGTGGGGTACTCAGAGGCCAGAGTGACCCCTGCTCCCCTGTGCCTGGATGCGGTGGAAAGCAGGCAGGCTGGAGGATTGGGCCTGCTCTCAGGGAGCAACAGGGAAGCCCCACGGCCCACCGCCTGGGGCCAGCCGGGACTTCGACACCATCGTCGCTCTCCCCGTGCCCAGGAGCCTGCTGGGAACACGTGTCAGCGTCTCCAGCTTGGCAAAGCTCCTGCTCGTCTGGAAGCTTGGCCTGTGGTCCTCGCGTGGAGCAGCTGAAGGTGGGGACGCACCGGCCCAACCCTGGGGAGGAGGAGAGCAGAGCGGGTGCTCCTCACGCAGACGGCTTGCGATCCAGCGAGGGAACACGTGGTGCCTGCGGACGAAGAGAAGAGCCGGAGGGTTGGGTATTTGGCTGGCAAACAGCACCGTTGGGCACAGCAGGGAGAGGATTTTTAATATTTTTTTTCTGTTTTAAACGACAAAAGCATCCATGTGTGTGCGGTAATACGATAGGAACAACTACAAGTTGCTGCCGGCTACAAAGAGATGGCCTGCCAACTTCGTGGGTTAGGTACAGACACAAGGCACAGACTTCTGCTCCTTTTCACCTTTCTTACCTAATACACGGTTTTGTTTCCATCAGAAAGCGACGACTCGTTTAGGGGGACAGAAAATAAAAAATAATCCAGCAGCTTTGCCTTCGAAACCGCTGCATGCGGAAAAGGATAGGGAAGGCTCGCCTCGGTTTCCTTTCCGAGGGCCAACCGTCGGCTCGCCGTTTGCTCGGAAACATCCGTTTTTCTGGAAGTTGTCTGTGGAAGGTGGGCCCCAGGCGGCCCGCAACACGCTCAGCCAGCCTAATAAACTAATAAGGGCTGCTCATTTTATGTCACCGCCGCTGCGCTCCCTCCGCGGCTCGCGAGTTATTCACGTTTGAAAAAAAAAAAACCCCACACCGAACCAACCCGTATCTACCTCATACTGTGCCCATCACTTTGTTCTCAACGCGCCTATTCACGCGAGGCAACCTCCACCTCGCCCCCGCGAGCGGGCGGCGGCGGCGGGCGGGAGGGGCGGCTGCTCGGGAGGGGAGCCAGGAGGCGCGCGCGGAGCCGTTCCCCCTCCGCCGCCTTCAGGGAACTATTGTCGGCCGAAACAAAAGCACGTGCCGGCGGGGGGGTAGACCGGGACCCTGCGGAACAACGCGGCAGCTCCGGGTGCGGCGCCCATGTGCCGTCCCGGCTTGCGGACGCCGTTTCTCACCTACCGGGTCCCGCGCGGGCATCCCCGGGGATTAGCGGGATAACGTCGAGGGCGACGCGCTCGGCAGCTCAACCCCCCCCCGCCGAGGGGCGCAGCGCTTCCTTCGCCGCCGCCCGACGGCTGCGGGCTGCCGCCGGGGCACCGCCGGGGCACCGCCGGGGCAGCGTCCCGGGGCGGACGGAGCATCGCTGGCCCGGGCGGCGGCGCGGCCGGAGCGCGTGTGCCGGGCGGACCGACGGCTACCTCGGCCCGGCGGGGCGGGTATTTTCCGGTGCCTCCTGGGCCGGACCGGCGGCGGCTGGTCGGGGGGGGTGGGGGTTCCGACGGGGAGGGAAACGGGACGGCGCGTCCTCAGCGATGCCAGCGGCGGGGAGGGTCCGGCGCCGGTTCCCGCTGTCGGCGGGGCCGCCCGCCGCTGCCCGGGGCGCTCCCCGAACGCCCCCCTCCGTCGTGTCGTGCGCGGGGCGGCCGCCAGGCGCGCGCCTGCCCGGGCGAGGCGGGGCGGCACTGCGCGTGCCGCCGGCCCCGACTCACGCCCCCGCCCCCCCCCCCCTCCACTTTCCCCATCCCCAACCTCCGCTCCCCCGCGCCGCGCGCCGGGCGGGCCGCGCCCCGCGCGCCATTGGCTCCCCGCACGCGCCGGCCCCCGCCATTGGCCGCGCCGCCACGCGACTGGCGCGAGTGGCGGGAGGGGTGGGGCGCGAGGGAGGGATGGGGGGAGCAGGGCGGGGGGGGGCGAGGAGGGGGGGACCCCGGCGCGTGCCGCTCCTTAAAGGGGGGCGCGGCGCCCGACCGACACCGGAGACGTCGGGCCGCCACGCGCGAGGCGGGCTGGCACGCCGCGAGCTGGCCCGGCCCGTCCCGGCCCTGCCCCCCACGGGCGCACGGCGCCCGCGCTTAGAGCCATGAGCCTGCCGCGGGCAGCGTGGGCCGAGGGCGCCCGGGAGCGGGGGGCGCCGGAGGCGGGAGCGGGGCCGGAGACGGGCGGCTGCGGGTTCGCCCCGGGCTGGCTGGGCTTGTGCTGCGCCGCTCGGCGCCCCGCCGCCTCGCCCCGCCGCCTGCTGCCCGCGGAGGAGGAGGAGGAGGAGGAGGCGGAGGGGAGCGCGGCGCGGGGCGGCGGGAGCGGCCCCGGCGGGGCGCGGGGAGCGGCGGGCGGCGGGCGGCCGCGGGGCGGCGGCGGCGGCGGCGGGCCCGGCCTGCGGGCGCAGGTGAGCGGCGTGCAGAAGCAGCGGCGGCTGGCGGCCAACGCGCGGGAGCGGCGGCGGATGCACGGGCTGAACCACGCCTTCGACCAGCTGCGCAATGTCATCCCCTCCTTCAACAACGACAAGAAGCTCTCCAAGTACGAGACGCTGCAGATGGCGCAGATCTACATCAGCGCCCTGGCCGAGCTGCTGCACAGCCCCGACGTGCCCCCCGACGTTCACGGCAAGGCCGAGCACCGCGGCGCCGCCTTCCAGCCGCCCTGCGCCGCCGGGGCCGGGCCGCCGCCGGGGCCGCCGGCGCCGCTGCCGGGGCCGCCTAGAGCGTCTCCCCCCGGGCACGGCAGGACTCGCTTCCCCCCGCCGCCGGCCGCGGGGGGTTACTCGGTGCAGCTCGAGCCGCTGCACTTCACCTCCTTCGCGGAGGGCGCCCTGATGGGACAGAGAGCCCCTTCCCCCGCCCTCCTGGTGCCGCAGCCCGGGCAGCCGCCGCAGGAGAGGAGCAAAACGTCGCCCCGGTCCCACAGGAGCGACGGGGAGTTCTCGCCCCGCTCCCACTACAGCGACTCGGACGAGGCCAGCTAGGGCGGGCCGGCACCCACCCCGGGCCGCCCCTCGGAGCACGGACTGCGCCGCGGGGCGAGCAGCCGGCCGCGGTGCCGCCTCCCCCGGCATCGGCTCCCCTCGGTCGCTGCGAAATCCTCTTCTCCCACCCCCGACGGCTCCTGGGTTTGTCCAGTGGAGCGGCTGTTAGCGAGCGACTGCCCCCGCCCTATCCGTCAGGGTCGGGTGGGTTCGGTGGGGTGGGTTTTTGGTTTTGGTTTTTTTTTTCATTTTTAGTTACCACTTTTAAAAGTTTCTTTTGCCCAGAGGTCGCGGCCGTTCCCTCCTGCCAACCCGCCGCCCTGCAGCGCGGATGCGCAAGGAGAACGCGTGGCCCCGCTGCTGACACCCGCGCACCCCCGGGACCCCGACCCTGCCTGGGGTCGTTAGTGCTGTGGAAACACACACACACACACACAAACTCCGTAACGCAGCGTCTCGTCCCGTAAATCGCGGAGGAAAGGTGGATTTTCCTTAGCGCACCACGTCGGCGTCTTCTGGGGGGCAACTTGGCGCAAGCACTTTATCAGCAGCTGGAGACGCGGTTTCAAGAGGAAAGCTACTAACTAACTGCCAATTGGAGACCTATATTTAATTAAGCCACTTAATCCTAACGCTGTCTTAAAAACGGAAACGGTCTTGTCGTGTCAAACTTTTATGTCCGTTTTATTTTGCTTTTGTGGTAATAGGAAACGTATTTATTATGGAGTGTTTGCTACTATTTCTGCTTCTCTTTTTTTTTTTTTTTTGTTTTTTTAAAGAAACTTTTCTACGACGGGAATCGTTTATTTTAATTTTAGCAAAGCCAGCTGCCATTGTTTTATGTATTTTAATTTTTAAAACAAATTTGGAGATCAAATAAACGTAGGAAAAAAAAAAAAGAAAGAAAGAAACGCAAAACCAGCGCCAGCCTGAAAACGCGCTCGGGTTCAAGTTTTCCCCTCGCACTCCCCGAACCGGGGCGGAGGGTGAGCGGGACAGCCCCCGGGAGGCGATGCCGGGGACCGCAAGGACCCCGGGGCCGGAAGGGGTGTCCGTGGCCCGGGTGGAGCAGGGCTGCCCCACCGGGATCGGGCCCCATCTCCCTCCCGCCGCCCCCAGCTGAGTCGGGCTAATGGCAACAAGTGCCGGGTGAGGGGTTGCCCGGTGGCCGCCTCTGCCCGCACCGCCGCTCGGGTCACATCGTTCCCTTTCCCCCCTCCCCGGTCGGGGACACGAGCGGGTTCCCCCACGGAGACTCGTCTGTCGCGGGGCGGGTGTAAGCCGTGCACAACGGGCCGGGGGAAACCGGCGTGGATTTGGGGACACGCGAGCAGCGCGGCAGGTTGCCGGGGGAACTGGATGTGGCCCCTGGGCTCGGATTAAACCCCGGGGGGCCGGGCGCTGACGCTCTGCCCAGTTTGCCCGTGACACCAGACCCGCGGCTAAACCGGAGCCGTGAAGGTGCCGGGGTCCCTCTGGGTTCAGCAGGTGACACCCTTGGCGGGGGGGGGGATGGGATATGTCTAAGGGGTGATCAGTTAACCGGGCGCGGCCGGGAGCGAGCAGCCCCACGGGAGGGGAGCCCGTGAGAGCGGCGCTTTCGGTTGCAGAAGGAGGGCACCTGCCCCCGGTACCCCGGGGCTGCCGCCCTGCCCGTCCGCCGCAGACACCCGCGGCCGCTGCCCGGTATCTGCCCAGGCGGGGTACGGCCCCGCAGGGTGAAAAGTTCATCGGTAGGGTCACTGCCCTTCCCAAGCATCGCCGGTTTCTTCGGGGTGGGTCACCTTTGGTTTATGGCATTTATTTCTGGGCTCTGGGAGCCGGGCTCGCTTCTTAGAGAGCACGCGCGGGCTCCCAGCACGGGAACGATGCGGCAAGGCAAACTATCACCAATTTTGGTTTGGTTTTGGGGGTCTTTTTTCGCGGGGGGGGGGGGGGGGGGGGGATGTTCTTTAATTGTTTTGTTTGGGGTACGTGCCCAGCGCGGGTGAAGCTGCTGCCGCCCGTGAGTCGGGGCAGCACCCCGCGAAGGGTGTCCCGTGGGTGCCGGCCGTGGGTTAACGCCGGCTCTGTGGCTGCAGACAGGCGAAGGGATTGAAAAGCGCAGATCCCATCCCTCCCCGCTGCCTGGGACGGGGTCCCGGCCCCGGCAGATGAGCCCACCGCATGGAGCCGTTGGTGCTCGCAGCCTCAGCGCAGCGCTCGCTGTCTGAGGGTCGTCGTCTTCCTTTTTTTTTAACACTTCTTTGAAAGGGATACCCAGCCGCATTTCCATTTTAAGGTTCAGCTATAGAGTTTGCATAACAACCGCTTGGCAGCCCACCCCCCCCCACCCCCCAACCCCCCTTACACTCCGTTAACAAGCTGTAACGTATAGCTGCAGGTTGCTATAATCTCATTAATATTTTGGAAACTTGAATATTGAGTATTTCAGACTGCTCATTCCCCATATGCCAGGCCACTCCCGCTATGCTGGCTGGTTCCTTTCTCTCCATTATTAGCAATTAGCTCCTACCTTCCAAAGTCAGATCCAAGTATCCAAGATACTAGCAAAGGAATCAACTATGTGTTGCAAGCTAAGCATGCTTAATATCTCCCAAACAAACAAAGAGACAACATTTCTTTAAGTAATGAAGATGGATAAATCGCTTTATTGAGCTTGCGACAGTGTTTGTTTTGTATAGAGTAGCGCAAAGGTTTTGGGGTTGTTTGTTTTTTTTTTTTTTTAACAAGAGTGGGGTCGCGCACCAGCCCCTGGAAGCAGTTTCGCCCGGTTTGCTTCGTGGAGTTTTATCATCTTAAACGGTCTTTTATCATCTTCAACGGGCATTTTATCATCCTAAACGGCAACTTTTGAAAAGGGCGAGTCAGAAGCGCATTACCCGAGCGTTAAAATTTGGCTGAACGCTAAATATCCTCCGGGGTGTGCAAAACGACCGCGAGGGGGGGCGGGAGGGGGGGGGGGAGGGAAAGGGGGGCTGGGGGAGGTGGTCGCCTTTGTGCGAAGCGCACGGCGGCCCCGTTGCCTTTCGAGCCCGGATAAAGCACAGTCGCGGGCCGGGTTGGGGAGGGGGGTGTGGGTGTGGGTGGAGGTGGAGGGGAGCTGGCCGTGGGGCCAGCGTTTCTTAATTAGAGTGGGGCGGACAATGCGATGGGGCGGACAATGGGGGGGGGGGGGGACAGGGGGGCGGAGGGGGGGGTCTGGCCTCGCTCCCGGCCGCGGTGCGCCGTGTCTGGAGCGGAGCACGCGTTGTCAGCTGGTGAGCGCAGCGGCCTTTCAGGCGGCTCCCCAGGGAGCTGCGCGCCCGCGGTGAGCTCCATCGTCACCCCCTCCCCTCCATCATCATCATCACCGGCCTACTCCTCCTCCCCGGCGGCCCCCCACCCCAGCCGAGCACAACAGCCAGCATTCAAGCCCCCTCCCCTCCCCTCCCCTCGCACAACAGCAGCGCAGTGGCAGCCACGCCACCTCCCAGCAACCAGCAGCACGCGAGGGCACCGCCGGGGCACCTGAAAGAGTCAAAGCCAAAGAAAGGGAGACAAAGGAGGAGAAAAGGATACTCAGGAGCGGCCCAGCGTGTCTGCTCCGACAGCGCGGAGGGGCAGGCGCCCACAGAGGGACGGGCGAGCCCACGCGGAGGCCTGCGCGCACGGGCGCGCACACGCGTGGACGCACGCACCCGCGCATCCGCTCCCAGGGATCCGAGCCGCTGCAGCAGGGATGGAGACGCGCAGTCAGTCACCCCAGGCTTCCTACCGTGCAGGAGCAAGGGCGAGCGCCCCGGCCCCTCTCCACCCAACAGCCCTGTCACTGCGTGGGGGACACCTCTCGCCCTGGGCTCCGCTGTGCATCCCCGACACGGGTGGCCGCACGTCTGACACTGCCACCCACGGGCACCGAGCCCGGCACCCGGCAGGAGCCGTCCCTTGGGTTCGGCCACCCGCCGTCGCATCTGCCCGGGACGTTACTGTCCGCGAGAGCGCGAACAGATAAAACGCAGGGGAAGGGGAAGGGGCGAGGGGGGCGGCTGGTGCGTGGGTGAGGAGGGGACCCTGCCAGCCCGGCATGGGGAGCGTCCGCTCCGCGGGCAGCCCAGCCTCGCCCCGCAGCGCCTAGGCTGGACCGAGGAGCCGCCGGCGCGCCCCGGGGACAAGGGGACAAAGTTGTCCGGCCCCGGGGCCAAGTCCTTGCAAGGCTGCGAGGGGCTTTGCTGGGGCTGGGTGTCCCTCCCGGAGCTGAAGTCTGGCCCCAGAAAGCCATGTGCTGCCCTGCCGCCACCCCCATGTTTAACTTGGGGCTGACTTTCCCCAGGTGCCCCCGGGGTGGGAATGCCCTCCTCTCTCGGCGTGGGCCATTTCCAGGCTGCCCCGGAGCGGGGCAGACAGAGGGGCCCCTTCCGAAGCGCTATCGAATGGCACAGGATGCTTGTGGGAGCCCAGCCAAGGCGTGTCAAAGGCGTTTTGAGCGGCGAGGCATTTAAACGCTACAATGGGTGGCTTTCTGGCGTGTGCTTGTCCCCCTCCCCGCTTCGGACCGGGAAGAGGGAGAAGGCTTTTTTTACCGAGCCGCTACTGGGATGGGTGCGACCCCCCCCCAGCCTGGTGCCGCAGCCGGACGCTTCCCCGCGGGGCTCCAGCGGCGGAGCGGCCGCCCCTGCCCCGTCCTGCAGCCGGCAGCGGCGAAACCCAGCTCCTCTGCCGCTCCCCGCGGCTTTTCGTTCCCGGCTCGGTTTAACCGAGGATGCTCGGCGCGGGGTGGGGAGTGGCCGACCAGCCGCACCCGCTGCAGCACGGCGGGTGGCCGGGACTTGTGACGGGAGCTTGTGCCGAGGCGGGGATGGGCTTTGCGGAGCTCTGCCAGGGAAAGCGAAATTTGGGAATGGGAGGGCAAATCCGCGCCGCTTATGAAGAGATTTCTTTTTGCATTTCACCCCAATTTGTTTCCTCGCTCCCTCTGGTTGTTGGTTTTGGGGTTCCCCCCGCTCCCCCCCCCCCCCCCCCCCCTTTCCTAGTCTCGGCTCTCGCCTGTCGTTATTTCACCTCCGCTTCCTTTTTCTCTTCCTTTCCCGGTCCCTTGTGGCAGGCACTCCCCCCACACCCCCACATCCCTCGCTCCACGCCGAGGCAGCACCCCTGGAGAGACGCGCTGCTGCTGCCGGGGTGCCCGGGCGAGCGGCGGCGAGCACTCGCCGCGGGCGAGCGGGGCTGCCGCACTTTTATGGGACGGTTAATCAACTGCACATCAGCGAGACAGCGCATCAGCCCATCTGCTTGATATATATTCTTGGAGGGCTCCAGCCCTTTTGAAGTCTAATTTCTTCCCCGGGAGAACGCGCCGGGTAATTTACCATCGTTTCATAGGCAGGACGGCCAGCGGGTTAACCCTTTCCCCAAGCGCAGCCGCCCCGGGTTTTCCTCCCGAGCGAGCAGCTCTTAATGCCTCACCGCAAGCTTGTAAAAGTGCCACTTTAATGGTAGGTGGCTCGCTGAAATGAGACACCCGGCCACCGGCACGGTAAAGCCCACTTGGGTTTATCAGATCGGTGTTCGGAAGATCTGTTTGGGACAAGCGAATCCCTCTATCCCACCGCATCAGCGCGTATCATGTCAGCTCTAATCACCCATTTGTATTTTTATGTTTCAAGATCTTTGGTTTTGGGGTATTTTGTTCCAATACCAGACACACAGCTTTATTCAGAGGGAGAAGCAAGAGGTGCCTAGGACGGGCAGCGAACAGCGCATCACGTACGGTCTGTGGGGCGAATCTGCGCTGCAAAACCCTTACCAAGGGAGTAAGCGGGGCCCTCGCCCGGGAGGCCCGTCGCCCCTCGGCAGGCTCCCCGGCTCTGCGGAACCCCGGCACGCGTGGGGGGCGGGCGGGCAGCGCAGGACCCTGTCCCCGCTGCCGGTGATGGCTGTGCTGGCAGCGCACCGGCGTCGGTCCCGCTCCCCCGCCCCACGCCGGCGCCCCCGGGGTTGAGGGCGGGCGGGCACCCCCGGGGGCGCGTCCCGACAGCGACCCTGCGGAGCTGCCGGAGCTCCGGGCAGGGGAAAGCGCTTGGCTGTGCAAGTTTCGAAACTTTTTGTTTATTTCTCTGCTTCCTGCCTGCAGAGCTCTGCCCAGCTGGAAGGCGGATGCGCTGGCGGGGCGCTCGGCTACTCCGCGTCCCCCTCCCAGGTGTGAAGTGTTCGGGTTCAGGGGACACTTTGAAATAAGCCTGAGACGGTTTAGCGACATCACCTGCTTCCCATAAAAACCAAAAAGGAAGCCTCGAGGACCCGAGCAGCGCTAACACCCGCTCAGAGCTGCTGCTGTGCTCTCAGTCCCCGCCTGCACCTCCCTTATCTACAGTCAATATTGTTATCCTGCCAAGCTCCGGGGCGGTACCCGCGACCAGCAGCTACTCCTCGGCCTCCCGCCGCTCCCCCGGTCGGTTCCCGGTCACCCGCGGCCGGGGACACCCCCGCCTCTGCCCAAAACAGTGCGGGGAGGCAGGCGTATTTATTTATTTATTTACTACATCTACCAGCCCCATTTCTGAAAGAGCCGTGCACGATAATGTCTCCTGCAACATCTTATCTTTTCTCTAAAGTCTTCTTTTTAAAGGGGGGGTGGTGGTGGTGGTGGTGGTGCATTTTAATTATGTATTTGGTTTTTAAAAGAGAAAGGCTAGTATAGTTGCCTAAGTGTTTTCCAGGGAGAGTTACTGCCCGCGGTGAGGCTGGGAGAGGGCTTGTTGCTGGCTTCCTTCCACTAGAGTAAGATTAGGCTGCCCACAGTGTTAGGGCAAAGCTGGGAGCCAGGGGAAGCAGGAATCCCTGGCAGAGAGGGCACTGAGCTCTTTTGCACTCCAGGTAAAAAGAAAAAAAGGCAACGGGGAAAGTGGGCTAAGTACTTCAGTATGGCTGTTTTCCATTAGACTTGAGTTGCTGTGGGCCAAAGTATCACTTCAGTATTTGTGTTGTATTTACCCGAATACTCTTTTGTTATTTTTCTAGTGCGAGTACTAATGCTGAGCTAAGGGCCAGTGTTATATGGATGTGTCCCGAGATACTGACTCTGAGCAAGCTGTGACGACTTTTAGGATGACTGTCATTACTATGTACTCAATCCTAAAGAAATAGTACAGTTGAGAGCTTGACAGAAGCTTATATAGGGGCTACTTATATAGTTCTCAGTCCCTGAGCTGCTCCTCAGTGTCCTGGTGAGGAGGACATTATCCTGTCTGTGAAGGAACTGAGGCTCAGCAATGTTAAGTGACTTGCTGAGGACAACAGGAGCCCAGGGGCAGGGCATCAGTGCAGGCTGCGTGCAGCCACCTTCTCCTACCACACACTTCAGTCACTTCAAAAGCATTTCCAGTTGCAAGATTTTGTTCAAAGCAAAGGGTATTTGGCCTGGAGCTGGCTTTTCACTATCAGAGAGATGATTCACTGTGCCTTTTGGTAGGGTCATCCTTACCCTAGGCCCAGAGAAATAGGATGCAGATCAGTTGCTTTGTCACAGCTGTAGCCTGTTATTTAAAGAGGGCGGGAGGGAGAGAGAGGTGGAGTTTTTTGTTGCAGGGTGAAGTTGAACAACACCTTGGGAAGGATGGCAACAGGATGTAGGCTTCTGCAAGCAAAATCATTCTCCTGACCCATAGGTTGTTTTGTCGTTAAGTTTAATGAGGAGTACCTGGAGATGAGGAAGCCAAAACCAGGTTACATAAATGGCTGCTGTCAGAGCTTTATGTCTGGTGTGTGTGAGAATAAGGGGTAGAGGTAGTTTTCTAGAGTGTGTGAGAAGGTAAGGCACAGACTGGCGTACAGAACACGTGGTACCCACTGGGCTCAGTCACCTCTCAGGTACGCAGAATGTCTGTTATTTTTCTGAAATTACCAGTGTTGCAATGTTAGTAGTGAAGTCATGATAAATGCAGCCAGACTTGCGTTGTTGTGTTACATCACTTACTGGAATGTCTTGCAAAAATACTCTCATAGTAAACTTTCACTTTCCCTGATCATGGGAAAACTTCTGGATGAAAACGATTCTACTTCTATTACTGAGCTAGCAAAGCATCCAAATAACCCTTTCCCTATGCTGCAGTTTAATGACTTTCTCTCTGCATTGCAGAATATCCTGAAAGGTTTTTTGTTTAGAAAGGCTTGAAAAATTGAAGTCTGGTGCTGTGAGGGTGGAAACTGTGTTAGAAGGGCTCTGTTCCTGAATTGCCATTACGTTCCCAGGGTTTGCCTGTTGAGAAAGATAAAGCGTTGATGGCTGTAACTTTCAGGTTAGTTAAATAATGGGATAGCTTCACTTGGATGCTGCTGTTGCCTGTGGCTACTGACTCCATTCCTGACACCCTGTTCCCCACCCCCGGGAACTGGAGTGAGCAGTATTTGAAGCTGAGGCTGCAGGAGTGATGTAAGTTTTGGGGAAAGGCATTTTTAGTTGCTTTCGTTAGCTAATCCTGCAAAGGCTGCTTGGTATCATTGCCACGAACCCATTTCTCAGCTGGCGTCCTTCAGGGGCACGATGAACTCAGTGCTGTGGTTTTGCAACCTTGGCCTTGCAGGTTTGGACTGCTCCAGGGACTGGGGCGTGGTCCAGTGTAACTTAAGCAGCTGTGAGGGACTGGCAGCGTGCTAGGAAGTTCCTAGTGCTGCCATGCACCTGCCTGGGGCTGCTGTGACGCTTGGGTGACACCCCTGTGGCAGGTATTCCTAGGCCTGCACCTGCACCACTTCCACAGCCGGAGATTGTGGCAACAGCCTTGGGGCACAACCTCCCTGATGCCCTTCAATGCTTAAGGGTCCCTGACTGCGCGTGGCTGTCCAACTACGTAGGTGTGTGTAGAGGGCACTAACCTCTATATATCCCAGCTTAAATGAGAGTTTAAAAAGTGATTTGTGGTTTTGCCACTGGTCTCAAAAGAGTGCTTCTATCTCTGGTTTCCTTTTGGTTTTCCAAGTAATAGAGAAGAGTAAATAGAAGGCCACCATCCTGACCCAGCTGAAAACAGTGAGTCAAAACTCACTGTCTGTGGTCATAATTTCAAGTGCTCTTAAAACAAAGAGCAAGAAAACTTACTCCCTGAAATAGAGGTAAGAAAAATGAAAGATAAGCATGTAAAAGTCAGGCTTTTGGTTTTCAAAAGCTGCTGAATGTTCAGACGTTTTCAGTTTCTGTGGCAAAGAGTATTTAGCAGGGGAGGAAAACTCAGCCTCTTTCTTAAATACTGAAGTGGTACCTGTGGGTGCATTTTGCATCATATTTATTACACTTGTCCACCTTGACAACACTGGTGAAGATGATGTAGGGACCTGATCCAGAGATTCCTGAAATCGATGGTAGTGTAGGACAAAGGTTTACACAGAGAATTGGCAGGTGAGGCTGAATAAGACTCTTAGAAGGCTGCAGCAAATATTAGGAACAAATAGCTGCTTGTCTTTCTTTGGCATATCTTTAATTTGTTTATTCAAACAAAACCTCAACAGATTATCAAAGTTGAGAATGCTTTTGTTTTCATGAAAGCATCAATTTTCATGGATCCTCTTGATTTTCAAAAGCTAAAATTTGAGAAATGTCAATGGAATACATTAAGTCAAGGTGTCTATTTGACTGAAAGGAAAAAGTTACAGAAGCAATTCTGAGCATTGTCACACCCCACCAAAATTTGTGGCCCACTCACACACCAATCTCAGTTTGCGTTTCCTGCAAATCTTAACGGTAAGATCAGGCAAACCGGTTCTGATCATTAAACACATTTTTGCGTTTTGGTGAATTTGTTTTTAAGATCACTGGCTTTTTGGTGAGGTTACTTGGGTGTTAATCGTTTGGAAAGAAAATTGATACTCAGAAAAAATCCTCAGTTGGGGCGAGGAACGTTTTATTTTACTAATGGGCAGCATCAGATAGTTTAATCACCTTTACATATCTTCATTTGTACCTCTGAGTTCAGTTCCAGGTTTTGATGACACTTACTTGGTTTGAATAGCAGTGTTAGCCTCTGTCCCTTACTGAGCGGTTTAAAGATATTAGATCTGCTTCTGAAGCTTTTGGAAAAATTATTTGAAGTGCAGTGTCAGCAGATCCATTTCAGCTTTTCTGTTGCCATTTCAGATTTCCCTTTAGCATCACATTTATCTAGGTAAAATAGGTGTTAATGGCAACCATCCTTCGGAAGTACTAAGTCACAAAATTGGTAATAGGAAAGTCCCTTGTTGAGTATACTCTGTACCCAAAATGAAAATCCCTGAGGGGTCATGATTTCCCCTTCTACAAGGGCCAAGGTAGAATAGTTTGCCCAAAACGAAATGTATCTAACATTTGTATTGTAAATAGTAGGACACAGTTACGGTGAAGAAAATAACCTTTGAAGTTGCCGATGGGCTGCTCTCTTGATTAATTTAGAATTTTAGGTCTACACACCCTGCAATAAACTTTTTTTTTTTATTAACATTTTATTGCAACTGAACTTCGTGGCTTTTGCGCTCACCTAATAATAACGCGGTAACTGCCCCGAGGGCAGGTGTTCCGAAGGATGCCCTGGACCAACAGCCTGCAGTCTGCCCGCCGTCGGACATCGCCAGGGAAAACGGTCGGGAGCAGCGCCCCGTAAAGCTGCCCGCATCCCCCACACCGCCTCGGCTGCAGGTCTGCACCGCAGCTGCGGCGGCGTGGCTACGGCTTTTCCAGGCAGAGATAGATCCCTGTAGGGATGGTTCTGCTCGGAGACGGTGCCCTCTCACCGTCCCGGTCCCCGCCGCCTCCCCGGGGCCGCGATCGCGGCCCCGGGGAGGCGGTGGGGACCGGGACGGGCGGCGGGCTCTGTCCATGGTAGCCGTGTCCCCGCCCGGGCAGCTCCCAGCCCTGCCGCCGTGCCGCAGGTTCTAAAAACTATTTTGAGGTTCCTTATGTCTTTTTCTAAATGTATTTATCCCTGCTGGTCGTCTCTGGCTTTGTTTCCTCAGTTTAGTCCCTTTCCGCTAAATTTGACTCCCTTAAAAAAAAAAAACCCACCCAAACAAACGCAAAAAAAACCCCAAAACCAAACCCAAAAAACTCCACGGTGGAAACCTTTTCACCCTGCCCTGTTTAATGCAGTGTGTGTTTTTTAATCTATATAACACCCAGAGTCGTAAGACCTGAGTAATAGATGAAGCACAGCAGGATGACACAGGTGGTATAGCAGTAACAACTCCTGGGGTCTACAGGTTGTCTTTTGTATAAACTGTGCAAGATGATGTTCATTATGATATAACTGAAAACAGACAATATTGATCTAATCTGTATTTTGGTTTATGAACTTTAATGTGAAACAAAATAAGAAAAATAAATGCTCAGAATGAAGCATAAAGACAAAAAGTTCTTAGAAAAACTGTGCTAAGAATCAATCCTAAGACTCTTGAATCTTCAAGAATGCTGTCCATCAACAGATCTATGGTTTGGTGATTTAATAATATTAATAAGTACCACGTCAAAGTAAATCCTTTAGGCTGTTGGGTGGGTGATTTTTGACATCATATACATGAGAGAGAGAGAGAGATACATGGACTGGATGGGACTGGTGACTGTAGTAATTAATTATCTGTGTGGGGCATGGGTCATATTTTCAGAGAACGGAGCTGATAGACCCAAAACTTCAAGACAAAGTTCAGCACACAGCACCTGCCTGAGAGGAATGCAGCTCAGGTGTTTGAAATCACAGGAAGTCTCTCCTTGCTCTTCTCAGTGCCTCTGTCTGCTAGCTGACGTGAAACATTATCTCTCTGCTGTAAGCTCGCATCAGTTAGGAGGCATTACTAGATGACAAAAATTAGGGGATGTCTCACTAATTTCAGTGTCTCTCGGTCTGGCTCTGGCATGCTGGTGTCGCATGCTGTACTGACAGGGGTAAGCTGTGGAGGTATAAGCAACACCTTTGCTCCCCTCTTCCTTTCTTTAACTGTATTTCCTTCTCATCAGTCTGAAGCCTAAATAAAGGGTGCAAGGTAACATTTTTACCCCCAAAACTGCCCACAAGTTTTGCATAACTTGATCCTTCTTTGAAGCTCTCAACATTTGAGGTCTTGGTCTCTTTAAAAATTACTCATTAGCTTAATTTGTCACAAGGAATCAATCTCCCTCTGGAACTCATAGTCTCTCGTCCTTCTCTCTGTTTATGCAGCCCAAGTGGATTTATTTCATCAGGAGCCTCTCGCAGAATTGTCTCTGTGTAGGGAGGATCCCTACAGTTTGTGGCTGGCAGGGAAAGATCTGTATCCTCCTGAGCTGGCTCTACCCCAGGATGCTAACTTGTCCTCTGCTGCAGCAAGGCCTCCATCTGAAAGAAGCAAACAGGACAAAAAATTGGATAGGAGAGGGGTATTTTCCGTGGGGGGTGGGAAGACAGAGACATGGGGGCTTACTGCTGGTTGAAATAAAAATGCTGACATAAGTAGATACAAAAGGTAAAACAAAAGATAACAAAAGCATGTATTAAAAAAAAAACCAAACAACCCAAGAATTTGTGCAGAACTATAATCTGTCAGAATTTGCAACTATATTACAAAGCGACATGCTTGATAAAATCATGTTGTTTGCACAAGAATTTAGTTTCATATAAAATCAGAAAGAAATGCTCATAACATTAAAAAAACCCCAAAACACCAAACCAAAAAAAACCCACCCCCCTCAAAACCAGAAGTACAGCATGCAAAAGTAGGTGTTTTACTCCTATGAAAGAAAAATGACAGAATCGCGTGTCTCGGATTCACAGTGAAACAAGAACTTCTCATCCTTCTAAGAACTGTATTTTTAATTTCCTTCTCTCACCTTGAACCAGTGCAGGAATTGGAGGCTGAGAGAGGATCCTTGTTTGTCCTTCTCTGTGTAGTTGTGCTTTGCTCAGACATAGCTGAAAACAGAATCTGGTTGTGTGGGTTTTTTTCATTGTTTGTATTATGATAACATTCTCGGTAAGCAGGTGAGTGCTGGAACGACAAGGGTGTAGCTTTTTATTACTGTAAGTCATCTTTATGTTCATAAATAAGCCTTTGGAATAGAATGGGATTACTCAACTGTGTGAGAGCGCACAGGATGTGCCCATAAACTGAACTAAACCAAGCTATCCAATGTAATTAAAACAAGGATCCTATATACGAAGGGAGAGCCCTTGTTGATGTTATAAAACGTTATTAAAATGATCATAGCGTGTTGGTGCTTGAAGCTTTACTATATATTTCTAGCTTTGGTGGTTTTATGGGGGCTGCTTTAGGGCCTGCAAAGCCTTGCTTGCACAAACAAACGTGCGTGTGTTCTAGCTGGAGTCATTTAGGACTCCAATATGATCGCTCAGATAATGGTGGTAAACCATGGCTTTGAATGTCTTGTAATCATCTGTGCGCTTAATGTACCTGAAAGCGGCTGGAGCAGGTGAACTGGTGGGATCCGTGCCTTGAGGGTCCCTTTCACAAGGCACAAATGCCAACTCGGGATGCGTTTTGAGAGAACTTTGTAGGAGTCAATCTCTGCCATTTAGGTTTCTGAAAACTGGACGGTCTTCTAAATTGTAAACCACATCTCTCCCCTTACAAAAGAAATACATGCCTTACCAGATCCATGCATTTAAGTATCAAAGGACTTATTTCCAGGGATATTTCTGTCAGCTGGGTCATGTGGGAACAGATCCCTGCTAACCAAAACAAAAAACAGAAGAAAGCAAAATGGGAAAGTTTATCTCCTTCGCTTACAATTTTACTTCCCGTTTCTTTAGCAGGCACAACTGTTAATTTGCCAGCACAGCAATTTCTTCTAGCATGGGAACTGCCCATTGAAAGAGCTGCTACTACAACTCTGTGACTAGAGGGCTCCAGTGCGGTGGTGTTTACAGCGGGTGTCTGCCCTTTTCTATGCAGCCGTAAGGGGTGTTTCAAAAGCCCCCTACTCGAACAAATACCTACTCAGTTAGTAGATGGGAATCTGGGAGGGCAGTCAGAGCCTGGCATGCAGTGCTGAGCCCAGCCTGTTATTTGGCCTGTTTTGAAAATTCATGTAGCTTCACACATTTGTGTGCATGCTCTTTCTCAGTCTGTAAAGAGGTGGTAAATTGTTCCTAAGAAAAGGTGATGAGTTGGATAACTGAAGAGCAGCCTCATTCAAAATTCATAGCACTGAGAGGTTTAGTCACTGAATCAGCTAAACATTTTTCCAGCAGAGAAGGTTGGTATTCAGATTTCTTTGCATTTTGGCTGTGAGTTTAGCTGACTCTAATTTTATCCAGCTTGGGGTTTTCTTGGTGTTAGTTCTGTTCCTTTTCAAACCGATTTTTTTTTTTTTTTTGAATGGGCAATAAAATCTGAGCCCACACGACAGGGTGTGTGCTCGACTGCCTTGCCAACGTCTCTTGGACAGGTGGCATAAGGCCATATGAGAGCAGCGTAAACGTGTCTTGTAGCATTTTAGTGGTACTATATTGTGTATTTTATGACTGGAATAAAACACACGGAAAAAATTTCCTTTTGAAGCTTTGTGTAAAGCTTGCGTCACAGAAAGAAAAGAAAATAATATTCAGTTTTTTAATAGGTTACTTTTATTTCTCAGATACTTTGGCAATAGTGTGAATGCAAAAAAAAAAAAAAGCCCCAAACCCTGAATGTGACACACAGGTGGATACAGTTTTCAAAATGTCTTTGTATGTTGCTGGTCTTATTATTGGAAATTAACAGTTGAGTCTTTAAAAATCCTTTTATAAAAGTCTCTTGAAAGGATTAGAGTATTAAATTTCTCAGAAGTTTTGTCAGTAGTTTTTTAATGCAAAGAGTATAAAGGTTTAGCTGTTGGATTTAAAGCACCTGTGTATTTTCTTAGTACAAGGTTTTCCTACAAAAATGTTTTGATTGTTTGCTGGGTTAAAAAAAATGACTCTTTGATTTATTATATTGTTGTGATGATATCACTACTCCTTTTTCTTTCTTCAATGTATCACTCTCTCCTCTCCATTTTTTCCTTAGCATTTGGGATTTGGACAAGACATAATGTTGCTTTTCTGAAATCCCTCTATAAACTCTCTCTCTTTTGCCTCTTCATTTAATGAAGCAGTTTCGTTACCTCATGCCAACTATCTGTTTATGTCCTCACATCTCATCTGAAATTTTCACGTGTTTCCTGATAACTTTCTTAAAAAGTGGCCAGACCCTCTTTATGTGATCTTTTATTGACACCTTTCCTTCACCTGTGACTGCAGGATGCTTTCTGCCTTCTTTCTGTTATTTTCCTCTCAACAGAGCCCCTCCCTATTTCACACTTTTTGTATTTTATAGCATTTGCCATCCAAAAGCTGCAAGTCCTAATATGCACTTGGATGAAGTAAGCCTAAGGATTGTGATTTAACATCTCCTTTTTAGATGTGGAGGACCCAGTTCAGAACTTCTTTTCGAAGCTCTGTGATACACTCAGGAGTGAGCCACCATCTCCTCGCTCACAGTTAATGCTACAAGCCAGTCTCTGAAAGCAGAAGTGATCAGAAGTTAGATGTTGCCTCCCAGTGAGACGCCAGCATTGGTATTTTGGCTGCGATTGTTGTGTTGCCAGGCTTATCCCTGAGATGGTGGTATCCAGAATTTAGTGCCAGGTGCTGGCCACTCTTCAGGTCTTCATCCCTCTTGCCCTGAAACTTTCAAGTGCATCTTTGTTTGATTCCTAACTAAAAAATTGAACTCATCAGGTTTTTCTACTTAAAAGTCTCTGTGGAAAAAAAGTGTTACTGTGTAGTGTATTTTGCAAACTTCTGCAGAAAACCTCTCAGTTTCAAGTATCAGTTTTTGAGGTGGAGGTAGATTTTGCAGGCTGTTGGGAATCTGTAGCTCTTTCAAAGCTACTGGGCCTTGAAGGTCTTCTGTCTTTCAGAAGTCAGCTGTGATGGAGAGACGCAGACCTTCCAATGTGCTTGGCTGTGAGGGAAGCCCCCAGTGTTAGGACCATCATTAACCTGGGGCAGTGAAAGTCCCTGAAATCCCACAGGGGATGGTTTGGGGGTCTTGGATTATCTTGAGAGAGCCTGAAAGACAAGTTATCTGAAGCAACGGCAGTGTCTAGCACGATCTGCCCAGAGCCTGGGACTCTGCAGGGTGGCTGCTCTCAGGAGCTGCCATTTCCCTTATTGCACAGGCATTGTGCAAAACAGATTCGATTTTGGAAACTCTGAGGTGACGTGTTGAAAATCGTGTCTTTTTCTGAATTTCGAGTGAATGGGCGCTGCAACAAAATCGAGTCCCAAAGCACTGATCTTCTAGCCAGTGTGACTGATTTCCTTCTCTTGAAAGGCAGAGGATTTACCATCTTCTTACTGTGTTGGTGAAAGTGCCACTAATGCACAGGAATCTGATTCTGCCCTCTGCCAAGGGCATCACAGAGGATCAGGCCCCAAATTAATTGTAAGTGAGAGTGCCTTTTTTTATTATTGGTCAGCAGGCATGAATTTGGCTTTCCCATGAAAAGTGCAAACTCTGACAGCTTTTACAATTTACATGCATTTAATAATTATTAGCTTCACTTCTTGCATTTCACTTGTTTGTAATATTATCCTGTCCTCTTTGTCGGTAAGATTACAGTATGTGAGGCATTTAATTATGTATATATTAAGAATTTGAACAGAATTTGTCATTATTCACATGATCTGTATCAGTGGGAGAACTGCAAATGTGTGTTGTCTGAACTTGTTGAACCATCAGAAAAACAAAGAATGCATGCTGTACTGTTTTGGTTCACAAAAATCCCAACTTAATGGGTATTGTGAGAACGATATGAAGTTCGTCAGCAGGACTGTCTGCGAAAGCTCACTTCTGTTGGTGTAAACTAGGCTGATGTGCATTCATTGCTAGTGCAATATCTGAACGTTTCTGGTTACAGCTGATTTAACCAAAAGTTTGGGTTCCTTTTTGATGCCAAAAGAAATGTATGCAACTTTAGCTTGGAAAGTGGATGCTCAGTATTTGAATTTCATGGCATGCTGACTCTGGATCACATGTTCTTCATGGTAGTGGTTTGGTGTGGTGTGGGTTTTTTTTTTTTTTTTGCTTGTTCACCTGCAGTAGTTTGGGCAGCTTCAGCTTCCTTGTGCAGGTGTTGAGGAACACACCTAGGGCAAGCTGAGAGCCAGCACCTGGGCTCCAGTGCCCGCAAGTGACTCCAACAAAACTGCTGCTAGTGCAAAGTAAAGGAAGTGAGAAGAGGGCCAGAACTTAGTTTAGATGCTGAGCTGGAAAATTAAATTAAAAATGAGTCTTCAGAAGTCAGGGCCATCACAAGAAAGTCAAAATGAGCATCCCCTGACCCAGCTTTTGTTGCTGTGCAGGGAAGCGGAAGCTTGTCCCTGCATGGAGGGCTGTGCGAGCCCATGAGATGGCTCTGCTTCATAGACGTTTGTAAGCTGTCGCTTGCTGGTTGGGGCAGAGATCGCTTTTTGATGTTTGTGCGTTGGCTGACAAAATACGGTCATACAAGTGGTAAGTGGACACCAGTGTTTTGCTGAGCCCATGAAGGGTGGAGAATTCAAGTGACATCTGTAGATGCTGGGAAGATGCCCTGAAGCACAGGCATGACATAGGCTGATGCTGGAAAACCAGAGAAATGTTTTAGAAACTGGTCAAGGCATTTGCAGTGATTTTTCTTGCTGCTCTAGATGTTCTTTGCATTTTTTTTGTATTACTTTATAAAAAGGCTAGACTTACTTAATTTTGCTATGTAACAAATGCTGCAAAAATGATCTACAAGTAGATAAGCAGTATAGCTCATGTCAACATGAACTTTCACCTTGTTACACTTTTATTTGCTCCCATTTCTTTCTTTCAAACATGTAAGTGATATCAAGGCCTGTAAACCAAGCTGCTGGAATAAACTAGAAAACGGCATAGACCAGGCAGGAGAAATAGGGTGGGAGGGATTTGGCTGCAGGTTATCATCCATTAATTATTCATTTTGTAAACAATGAGGGAGTGTAAAAGCAGCCAGGGCAGGTAGGCAGAGGATTAGGTTGTAAGATAATAGAGATAGGGGAAAATAAGGAAAAAATCCTTAGCAAATAAAACTGAGTGTTATTCATAACTGTCACAAGCCTTCCTGTACTGTAAAAGAAAACAACAGTGAATTATTAATAGCTTTCATTAAGGTAATTGCATCAGTGTTTGACGACAGAGTTGGGATATGACTTCAGAACATCAATAGAAAAGATGTAATTTGGGGAAACAGCTCCAAGCACTTTTTTTTTTTTTTACCTCAAGTTTGAGTAAAAGCCTGTCACGAATCTCAGAGTTGGTTATGGCAAAAAATGTTTAGGATTTTACTTACTTTTTTTTTCTTAAGTTTTGAGTTTGGCAAGAGGACGAAGTAGTGAGTAGAAGGACAGATGTAGTCATATTTTTTTTTTTTTTTTTTAGTCTTTCTGGTTCTCTCTCCAGTGTGTCTGAGACTACTTACTGTCAGTAGCTTGTGTACATATCAGTCTTAAGTGGTGTCCTATCAGCGAGTATTCATGCAGAAATGATTATGTTGAGCTCTTCTTGGCAAAAAGGAATTGGAAAATCAAGAAACACGTGTGCAGAAATAACATATCATCTACATAAGCTACTCTTTAGCTTGAAACATCTTATCTAAACTCTCCAAACAACCATGTAATTCTGGCAGGTAATTATGCCTTAATCTAAATGTTGTTTAATAAAGGCAAAAGTCTGTTTTTCCAGGAGAAAGTAATGGCTATAAATCACATGGAGGGACACTTGTTGACTGTATGCATGAGGAACAAGTGAGATGCCTTCCAGGAATCTTTTTCTCATGCACAATTTAACTGTTAGGGGGATAATATTTGGTGTGTCTATTAGGGCTGCTGTTGTATGTGAGGTCCTGGCTTGGCCGAGGCAAGCTGGCAGTCTGGGAGGGAGGGGAGCTCTTCAGCATGACCCGCTGCCCTAGGCCCTGACTGCACAGCAGGCTGGGGAACTCTGTGCACCCTTCTGACCCATGCACCCATGCTTTCTTCAGGGGAAAAGGGGTTGAGGCAAGGGAGGTTGTTGCTGCCTATCCTGCTGTGGAGTTGGGATATGCTGCACTAAGCATGCTCAGGTCCTTTGTTTTATACAGAGCTACTGAATCCCACTGGCTGCTGCATGCCCAGCCACCCCTTGGACCCCTTCCCATCAAACCTGCTTCCCCAGGCAGCAAAAGCTGGGAGCATCATGCAGCTTCTTCCCAGTTCCCACCCTTCTGCTGTGCTGGCCCCTGCAAGGAATTAATGGGGATGGAGTCAGAAAATGGTTTCCTCCAACCTGGATCCCACCATCCCACATGACCAAGGGAAGGCTCTGCTCAGCATCTGTACCCCCCTGGCAGATGTGAGGCTTTGGCACAGCAGGGGATGGCACATACAATATCTTGGAAGACTTGCACTGCTCTCCCAGGAAGGTTTGGCTTTTCACATTTCTAAACAGCAAATGAAATATAAGCCAGGAATTTTACGATCCCCAATAGCCCTGGAGCGTAAGGTAGCATGCACTATGGTGTAAGTGCTACAAAAGGTATGTTAGGGACTTAGTGACACTCTTGTCTCCATTAAATTGGTCTGTATTATGTCTGTAGGTAATAGTATTTTCACCTGATGAGCAGCGAAGCATAAAACATCATAGTAGAGGTGGATGTGAGAAGGGAAGATGATTTCAATAATGCTTTAATGATGAGAGGACTTTAAGAGTTGAAGCATGCTCCTGAACTTCACCGTGCACCTCCTGCTCCCAGAGGGCCACGTTGCAGGACCTGATCTATAAAGTGATGTTTAGACCTGAACTCCAGGTCTATCTCGAGCATTTAATGCTCTCCTGATATTTTTAACAATACTAAGATCTCTCTATATTGCAGCTATATTTCCATTTCTTGTGTGTTGTTTTTTTTTTTTTTCAAACCTGTTTGATTACCCGTGCCGTTTCAGATCAATACAACATCCGTTAAGTCATGACCCACGCCGCTGTGCAAGGCTGCAGTGTAGCACTGGCAATTGCTGTTTCACCTCGGAGACAGCTGCCCTTCTGTGTCAAATAACAAGGTCCCTGCATAGGTCTTTTTTATCAATTTGTTCCATCAATAGACCCTCTGAGATCCATTGAATATTTATCTTGAATCCCTGTATTTAATTCTATGGTTAGGGAAGACTTTTGATGCTTGCTGTATGTTTAGTGATACAATTTATATGCACAGCACATTTAAATGTCAATATTTTTTTTGGATGTCTTGCTGACCCCACTGGAAATCATTTTACTGTTAAATTTTGCCACCATAAAAAAAAGGTCATTTTGCAACTTTACCCCTCAGCGCTGAAACTGTTGAGGTAAATGCACTTCTAAATTAAGATGCAGGTACTGATACGCTTAATAGAGCTTTACAGGCTAAAACACCAAAAGGAAAAAAAGAAAAACACTCACCCACGTATGTTGTAGCAAGTTGTGTTGGTTGTGGATGAAGCACAGGTTTCCCTTTACTTGGGAAGAGAGTACTGGTGCTGTAGAAGTTGCAGAGCATTCATGTGTTGATGCTAGATTTTCCCTCTATCTTCCTCACACTTGGGTCAAGCCCTGCCCAGCATTAAAGCTCCACTGAGGTAATTTTCTCTACCGTAAAAATGCGATCAGTTTTCAAATTATGTACTTGCTGTGAAGCGTTTGTTTGGCCTGTAATCTCAGTAGCTTGACAATACTTCTGAAACAGCTGAATGGAGTCTGTGATCACTCCAGAGGCTGAGATGTGCCTGAGTTCTGTGAACAGCTGTGCGGGACCCAAAATGAACCGTACGTGTCAGCACCAGAGCTGAAAGGAGCACTGATTTCAGTCAAGCGTTAAGACGACTGTGGCTATCTCTGCCCACACTTCATTTGCATGGGACTTTCACGTGTGAAGGGTAAACTGTCTTCAGGAAACTGTGTTTCCTTCAGAGGACCAGAGTTAGGATGCTGCTGCTTCTCCCACTGTGAGCTGTGTGCATGCCTGTCGTGGGACTCTCCTGGCAGGTGGAGTTGGAGGCGGCATGTGGGGCACCCACTGCATTTGGCTTTCTTCTCCAGTGCATGATGGGACACCTAGAGACATGCTTGACTCCATTTTAGTCCAGGAAAAAGTCTCACTGAGTGACAAATGGGTATGGCACAAAGCCTGGGAAGTCAGTGCCTTGCTAAGGAAAGAAAGCGATGTCCTACACAGTCCTCCTTTATCCCAACCAGATTATATCCCTATACAGCCTCTCTGGTTTATCCAACTCTCTTATTTGTGCTTTTCCCTTCAAATACAGAGTATGTAGCTAAGAAAACAGACTCCCCAGGGAGTAACATGGCAGGCACAGTTGGCTGAAAGGGGAACACTGCTCCCCACCTCCCCGAGGCTGCAGTCCCTAATGAACAGAGCCACGTGCTGTGTTTATATTCCTTTCATAGCCTATCTCAAATATTTTGCCTGTCAGATGGCAGGGATGAGCTCGTATGCTTGCCCACAGTAAGCGCTGGGAACGTGTTCCCCCTCGCCCTTGCAGGAGGACAGCACAAATGGGAAGGTTGGGCCAAATTACAGAGCTGGTTTCTACTCAGGCCATTCTGCTCTCTGCTCTTTTGCTTGATCTCTTACAGAAAATAACACCTTTAAAAAGCACTAAATTTAGCATCTGAAATAGTTTCAAAAGTTTAAGTGGTATATTACTACTCATAAATGACATCTAATGTGTGACAACAAGGGCTTAGCTACCGAGAAAGGCACAAAGTACTTCCAAATTCCAATCTTTTCAGCAGCTTAGCAGTTTTCAGTGTCCCCTTCCCTTATGCATCTGTATAAATCAATATTCTGTGTTCTTTCATTGTTCCTTAGCTTTTGCATTATATTACTTTTACTGCTTAAATAAAAAGGTGAAAACAGGAATGAGTTTAATACTTATTTTTGCATCTATATCTCTGTACAAGTTTGCTACAGGGATGTGTTTTACCTCTCAGCAATGGTAGTTCAGTGCTAGCAGAAAGGGAGGGTGGATAATGTGACACGCATTTTACTTTCAGCAAGCTTGTTATACCAGCTCTGAATTTTTCATGAAGGCTTCAGTAACCTGTAGCCGAAGCTCGGGGGGTTTCCACCACAAAGAGGTGGATCGGCTTTGCTCTCACTTCCCATCTGGCACAGGGTGACAGGGACAGTCGGGGGCTGAAGGAAACCTGAAGAAGAAAAAAGTTCATGTGGGACATCCATTGTGATGCATGAAAAGCTAAACATGTGCCTCTTGTAGGGACGTAGCTTTGAAACACTTACTTATCTCTGGCTTCAGATTATATTTAGTCAGGGTGTTTTACTCCTGTCACTGCCACAGCTGTCCTGTCTGTAAATAATACTACAGATAGATTCCCCCAAACTTTTATTTTCAGTAGCTTATACCACAAATTCTCTGCCTGCTGCCTGGCTAAAGTGAGACTAAATTAGAGTCCTTATCACAAAAGAATTGCTTGTCAGGTTATTGACTTTTATTTTTTCTAAATAATAAAAAATAAAGTCTAGGCCAAAGGAAGTGATCTGATTTTTTTTTTTTTTAATTCAATTAGTTAAAAGCAACCCACAAGGCGTCTCTTTAGAAATAAACTGATGTTTAAAAACACTCTGAAAACAAAATTGTGTATTCTGCAGTCTTCTAGCCATTGGTTCCCAGAAGCAATGTAAACTCCTGTTTACGGGAGCTGAGCCAATGCATCCCTCTGAAGGGTGTTCTGTGCACTCAGTTATAAACTGGAAGTGTTTTATAAACAACGTAAGGGTTGGAAAGACAAAGATTTCAGGAGTTTCAGGGTGACAGACTAATTTTGGGATGAAAACTCACTTCCTAAGGCTGGTTTTAGTGTCTTTAAATGCTCATGTTACAGGAACATGGAGTATTGTTTTTCTGCACAAGATGCTAATATTGGTTAATTAGTTAATTTTCTGGTAACTGCTGCTGTGAGAGTATGTACTGACCTACTGACTATGTGGTTCAGTTGGCCCCTTAACTTACTGTATGCAGTTTATATCCTACTCTGTACACAAAGCAGCTATTTTATTTGTGATTTTTTTTTTCTACAGGGTTTTTTTTGTTTTCAGGTTCTCAAGTGCCCCACAGATACCAGATTAGCTCCAAGACTACTCTTTGGGATGAAGCAGTAGGGTGGGCTGTGTGGTGGTGGTGGTCCTTTTTTCTGTGTGTGGGGAAGGAGAGGGGAGACAGAGGCAGAAACAATGAGACAATGCCTAAAGTCTGGACCAACTTGGGGTGGTCAGTTAAAGATGATTTTGGTCCTGTAGCAGGCACCACGGCTATAGCTGCTTCAGCTCCAGCTGTTGCTATTCAGCTCTGCAGAAGCAGGGTTTCCCAAGAGGGACGGACATCCCATCCCAACTGTGAAGAATTTGGCTATGTTCCTTGCCCCGCAGTGCTAAGCATGTTTGAGGCAGAGGGACAGGCTGCAGCCTGGGGTGGGCTCTCCCTGGTGTTTGCTCTAAAGTGCAAGGGCACTCTGCCACCCCTTGACCGCTCTCTAGGTCACTTGCGATTTCTGCAGCCCTCGATACAGGCAACAGCCTTTCTTGCTACACAACCCTAATTCATTCCTTGAATGCATTAAGTGGAACAATTATCCTATAGAAAAAAGAAAGCGGTCCATAACATCACTGAAGGAGGTATTGCAATATGTTTGCACCTGCAGTTCTAGTATTTCCTGAATTTTTAGGCTGTGATGTTGCACCCTCAAATGCCTTTATTGTGATTTCTGCGTTTCATTTTTTTAAGCTGTTAGTGACGTAAACTAGAGCTTCTGTTGTGTGTCCTCATATTAATGCTTCCGTTGGCCACCAGCAGGACGTTGGCCGATCTTCTGTGACTGTCTTAGGTACTACTAGTTAGGTTCCTGTTAGCTGGAAGGAAACTGGTATTACTGAGGGTAAAAGTCCATTCTGCCCTTGGGGTTCAGAAGTCACTGCTGCCCACGAAGAAGTGTTGAGGATCACAGGTCCGAAGCTGTCTACCAGGACACCACTCGGCCTTGCAGCAGCCTGGCTCCTCCTGTGCACGACCTGCTTCCCCAATCCCATCACATTGCTTCTTCACTGCCACCTTCCCTGCTTTTCAGGAGGCTGCAGTGAGTGAGCAAGCATGGTCTCCCTGCTGTCAGCTCCTCTGCCCAGGGCTGCAGGATCCTCTTCAGGATGAACTAGTCCCTAGAGCTGTGGGATGCAGCATTCTTTCAGTAGCTCAGAGAGTGCGTCTGTCAAAAATTTGAACTTTCACGAACAGAATGTTTCAGTGGCTTAAAACTTGGTCAAGTCAGGTGAACTTTTGCATGTATGACGAAAGATGCAACAGCTGAAGATGCTTAGCCTTCCTGTTTCTTAAGCTGTTGCCAGATATCCCACTTGGGACTGTGGCTTTTCCAAAGATAAATTGTAAAAGTGAACAAAACTATGTGATACATAATACTGAAACAGACCCAAAGTGAAATCTTTAACATTTTCATTGATAAAATGGGCAGAAAAATCTCCCCAAAGATATCAAATTGCTTGTCTTTTACTAGCTTCAGACTGTGGAATTTATTTGAAAGATACCTGGCACTTGCCTGTCATAGCTACTTTGCCTTCCTAGTGAAATTAGGTTTCTTCATGACGGGTTTAATTTATATGTATGTATTTATGGGAGAAGAATAGCAATTATATCCACCAGCCCCCAGCCCTTCCAACTGGTGGGATTATGTGGCGATGTGCAGAACATGCATAAGACCTTATTCAGTGTGGCATCAAATAGCCTCAGTCATGGGAGACGCTGGGCAGCCAGGCTCTTCCCAGGAAGCGTCCATCCTTTCCTTCCAGCGGGACTGTTTGAATTTGGTTAAACAGAGAGCGCTGCTTTCCTGCGGTTTGGTTTCTCGTGGCTTCCCTGGGGAGTCGTGCAAGCAAGGGCAGCCCCAGGCACACTGGGGAGCCGATGACACGGTGGTATGTGCCGAGCGCAGGGCCGCTGGGACCTGCGTCGATGGGGCCGGGGAAGGCTGAGCCGTCCGGGTGAAATCATTCTGTCTCTGTCAGCACGGCAATATTTCTGCATGGAAAAGGCTCCTGGTGCCAGAACACGACTGTGTTTTCAGCACGTGTGGTGTGCGTGTGCATGTATGCACCGGCGAGGCATTACCAAATGTCACGGGTAAACAACCCTCTGCCAGATAACAGGCTTTATTAAAATTATCAGTCGATCTTGAGATGTTAAGGCACGGTCTTCCCGAGAAGCGTTTTCTGACAGATAAATGTGTTTGTACTTGGATGGCGAGATGCTTGTCGCTGCTTAGATAGCAGGTTTAGCAGAGGCGCTTAACGTTGAAATGCCAATCTGCTCCTGGCGATGGGCCTTTTACCCTGAAATATCTGTTCTACCAACCTCACGTTGTCTGCGCCTTCTTTGCAACCTGCCAAAGTCTACTCTTGAAGCCACCGTAAGCTTTCACGTTCTTCTCATGTGACTAGGTGCTGTTTTGAGCTGCTTTACAGCTGTGATAAGGAAAACGCCCTTTTGTTTTTTCTTCCCCCAGTAAGATGCTTGTGTCTGCGTTTGATCATGGGAAGTAACATAGCAGGACCACAAAAAATCCCCCTACAATTTTAAAGTCCAACCCAAACCTGAAAACTCAGACTTAAAAATGCCCAGAGTAAAATATATTTTTTTGTTTTTGTTCTAAGCTGCATTTGTCAGCAAGATATTAAATAATCAAAGTCAGGTTCGGCTTTTGTCTCTGGGGGTCAGTGGATGTAACCTGTTCCCCGTAAATTCACAGTTTATGAGGCAGTGGTGATCTCTGCACAAGCGGGAGATGACTTTTGAACTCATGCAGCCTCAGACGGGAGGAACATTACACTTTATGAGCATGTTTAGAGGCTGTTAAGGCTGTTTAGAGGCTGAAAAGTCTTCCCTCATAAATCATGTCACTGGCTTAAGAGAGACAATTCTGTTTATCTTTAGACAAACAAACCCGCCTTGCAAACACATCCCCTATATCTGTTCCTACTGGAGAAAAATAACAAGGGCCGTCATAAATGTTATTTGCTTTGCCCCTTTCCTTAGGGAATGCATGCAGCTAAGTATATTACGGGTGAGGAAACCCACAGCAATCTATACTGATGTTTTTCTTGTCCGTGTTGCCGCATAGTCCTAATGAGAAATAACCCATGAAGGGGAAAGAAAATGCGAAGTTTGTGAGAGTTTGCAGCTCACCAACACTGGGTATATGGGTTTCTCCCTCCCTGTAAGAGTTGGAAGCTTGTCTCTCCCCATAGGCTGCAAGGAGTCCATATGCAGAGAGGATGCCCTGCACTAAACTGCTGAGCCTGACCCATTTCCAGTTGCACACCAGCTGGGACAGCCCAAGGAATCTCTTGCAAAAAAAAAAAAAGCGAAGGATAGGGGAATCTCATTGTCTGGAAGAGAAGACAGCTTGGGGCAGTAAACCCAGTGCTATTTCCCCCCTGCCATTCTTTAGGAGCTGCTCACCTGGCTTGGCTGCTCTGGTTTTGACCCCCAGTTCACCTTCTGTTCAAGACCCTCAGAGCCTGGGGAAGGTTATATCAGGTTAGAGGAAGCCAGTAAAAGCAGCCACACAGCTCCTCTGTCTCCCTCCAAACGAAGACAGAAAGGGGAGAGTGAAGCTTATGCATGTGTATAGCATTATTGGGGGGGTAGGGAAGAAAGGTTACATTATTTCCATTGGTCATTTCTATGTCAGGGCGACTTCTATGGGGAAAAGTGCATCAAAAATGCAAGTCTGATTCTGACAGTGACTCTAGCATCCTCCCCTTGCAAAGTGTTTGAGTCTGTGCCTGAGCCTGGATGTCAGAAGCAGGCTCTGAATCATTCAGTCCCACGTGTGCTATGTGCTAGCTTTCTGAACATCTATTTAATTTTGCACTTTTAACACTTTAATTATTTACAGACAGACCTAGTCATACTTATGTGTATTTTTTGATTTTTTTAAATATTATTTGTGTTAGAGCAAGCAGAGCTTTGTATCCTGTTGTGAATATCTGTTAATTAGAAGATGAAATAAAGTGACACAAAAATAACAATTCTCCCCTCCCCCCAACTCAAAATCAGAAGTTAAGTACAGGGTAAATGGGATCAGACAGGGCTACTACTCCCAAAGCTCGTTGAATGGACAGCCTTACATAACCATAGTTGGGTTATTCTTTCTCCACACAGTTGTTAGCAGTCAGATGCATATTTAATGGGGTTTCATTATATCCTATAAATGCTGGCACTGGAATACTTTCCCCAGGGCATTCTCTGAATAAAAGAAAGGAGAAAATGACGAACGCACTTAGCACATGCACCCACAACTTCATGATAAAAGCCAGCATTTCCCCATACAACACCTGTTGTTGTAGCTGGGTTAATTACTTTTCATTGTAATCAACTGCCTGAAATATTTATCACGGTGCCTGTAATTTCCCAAATCTGAAAGCGACACCCATAAAAACAACAACAATTTGACTCTAATATTTCAGGTAGAGCATTCTGTGGGTTCATTTTTCTGGTGGGGTTTTGGATCCCATGTGGGGTATATTTCTTAATACTCATCAGGAACTTCCATTAATTCAAAACTTTTTGTTCAGTAAAAATCAATCTTTTCTGATGTTACACCAAAACACTGCTGCTTACAGCAGTGTTTCTATAGCATTATGGTTGCTAGACAGAATAATATAATGCTTCCTTCTTAATTCCATCTTCAATCCCTCCCTCTCTTGCCCTCTTCCAAATTAAAGGATCTGTAAATTATACAGACCTGTGGTGTGGCCCTGATGAATAATGTAGACTATTTTCCCTGAGATATGAGACATCATTTTTTTGAGAAGAGGTTTGCAGAAAGGAAAGAGGTGTGAATGAAGGAGCCCTGTGGCTAAGCATCTGGGGTAGGTCTGTGGAAATTTGTCCTGCAAGCCACCTGGCTATACCTAAGTCTGCTCTTGTTGTATGTGATGGAACATGTTTTTTGTTGCCTTGCACAGGAGCAGGGATGGATCTGGTTATGTCAATGGGCACCCAGCACTTTTCAACTTTTAGTACTTTATACAAAAAAATGCACTAATATAGCAATGTCTGTCTCCAAATCCAGTTTTTAGCAGTACCACAACGTCATCACAAAGTGAGCGTTGAGTTAAAATTTGAGCAACTTGAAAGAGTCACTGCACGCCAGATTATGGCCAAGGATGGTGACATCCTGGTACTCAGCAATGACTAAATTCCTGCAAGGAGGTAGTTTAGCTTCAAAATCTTCCCCCAAACCCTTTACTCTTTGGAGAGTCTGAGAACATTCATTCTTCCTATGTAAAGCTGAGGAGCATTGTCTTTCCCCTACACCCAGAGAACTCTCATTAGAACAGAAAAAATTGGTTACCTTTGCAAAGTTGGCAGAAGTGAGAAAAGAGTTTTCATGGACTGCGGTTATACTTAAGAGAGTGTATGTGAGAAAGACAAAGCAGAGAGAGAAGGGAAAGCTACACTGTGGATTCCTGGGAAATAATCCACTTTCTAATCCCAGCGCACCTTAAGGAAATCCTCAGCACTCCAAAGGAAGCTGTGAGGTTAAATGGTCTTGGCACATGTAAACGATATTGGTATGAGTGTCTTGATAAATGTGGTACTTCTGCATCATTCAGCACCCAACATGTGTAGGAGTCAGGCCTTTTCTACCACTTTGTGTCTTTTGAGAGTTACTCCTTGGCGGAGTGCTGTTGGCTGGGACGTGAGTACAGCTGAGTGGGTTCTGCTGTGTGGACCTCTGTGGTTCTGCACTCTTACGTTGCTGCACATCGCTGGAGCTTTTAAAGTAAGTTGCTAAGCCTGAAGGACTGCTGGCAAGTTAACTGAAGACTTTCTAGTTACAAAAAGGGTAAAAGCATATGGATGGTATAGCAGGAAACAGATGAGCCTTTTTGATGTCCTTCTGGCAGAAGAGTGAGCAAAATGACACAAAACAGTCAGGTATCTATTTGGAAGCTATAATGATCTGCTCAAACAAGCGTATCCTTTCTAATTTACCCTGATGAATGAATGCTTTTTCCCCTTCCTCTCTACCACAGTAATTTTTGGTGTCCTTATTTGATAAAAGGTAGGAGACAGAGCTCTTTGGAAGTCATGCTCCATGGAAGTATTCTAGTAATGAGATAATTTTCAACCAAAATGAATAGGCTTTGGAGACCTGACTGGATAAAGCCTCAAATAACCTATTCTGATTGTGTAGCTGACTTGGATCTGAGCAGGATGTTGGACTTAGGCACCTTCTGCTATCCCTTCCAACCCAAATTACCTTTTGACCTGAAGGCAAGAAGTTTGTTTGTAACTATACACTAAGTTTTTGAGTGGGAAATACAGGTTAGCCAATGGTGCTAGCTCCTTATTACTACTATCATGATAAAGAAAGTATGAGGTCTCCTAGAGAGTGACTGCAACAAGCTGGTTGATATTGTAGTAGTCCCAAGATGAGTCTTATTTTTGTAACTGACTCTTGATTTAGATTTCTTTTTCATAAAAAACCTGACTTCTAAATTTTACCATTTGTTTCACCTTATTCTTTGTTGTTTTATTCTGAACTGGCAGTTGCTAAAAGTAACGTGCTGATAATTTCCCAGTTTAAATCTCAGCCTCCTTAGGGGACAAAAAAAAAAAAAAAACCAAAACCCTCTACCAAACCTTTAGCTGTTTCCTTACGCTTCACTTTTTCTGTTATTTTTCAGTTGTAGCCTCAGACGCTTACAACTCTTCACCTTGTTGTTTGCTTTTGGAAAATTACAGTCCATGTGACTATTAATTATAGTTTGCTCAAGTGTAGCTCTCAGGTTAGAGGGGAGTGTGGTTAGTTGGCTGGTCAAGGCTTTAAACTCTGGGCAATTTAAAGAGAGAGTCATTGCAGATGAGCTGTCCATCACCAAGATTGTTATTCGTAGGTCTAATGTCATATCCATGTATAACAAGATTCTGATTGACAGGAAAGTTTGTTTTAGAAGGAGCAAAGGTCAACATTTTGCTGACAGCTTAACAATGGAAATATTGCATCATCAGTTTATTTTATGGAGAGATACATACATCTACATAAATGTAACATATGATGGTGAAACACTGGCACAAGATGAAGCTCTGAGCTAGGATGAAGTTTTGAAATATTTGGAAATAAAAAGTTATCTGTGCTTTATCCATCTTTTTGAGGGAAAGATGTAAATATCTGTGGGTATGGCTCATGCAATGAATTTGACCCACATCACGTAGAAGCGCCTTCTCTGCAGGACACTGTGGTTGAGTGGACAAGATGTTGATTGACTTTGTCAGTGACTTCCTTGGGGGACCTTGAACAAATGACTGCACCTGTGCATCACTTTCCCCTCCATTTAAAAAGGAGAAAGCATTTTGTCTGCCTTGATTTTTAGGGATGAAAAACTCCCTAAGTACTTTTGGCTATAAAAGAATTAGTTAAAAACACATGCTGGAAGATACATAAAAGATATCAACAACTGAAAAGCCAGATGTTCAGAATATCAGTCCTTCTGTCAGACTTCTTCTGATTCCTCTCTGCTGGGGGTTTTTCCCTCTTTCATTTCTTTTTTAAATCTCTGTTCTGTACTTTTGTCAGGTAAACTCGTGTTCTTTCATCCCAGCCTACTTCTCAAAGAATTGGCTTTTCTTGACTTTACCTATGAAAATTATTTTTCCCTTTAACGTATGTTAAACTAAAGCAGAGGCTAGGAGTTATTTATAGTTATAACAAAATTCAGCTATCATAGCTGAGATTTGGGCTATCTTTTTCTGCATTTTTCTGTTTCATATCACTCAAGACTCTCTTTTCCTAGTCTCTGCTCTAAAGAAATTTTTCATGTTCTCTTTTTGCACTGCAGCCTGACAGTTCTTTGGGTTTACAGCACGGGTACTTGTGAAGATCAAAAACTGGTCCCAGTAGATGGATGAAATAAAAAATTCAAAGGACAAAACTCTCCAAACATCCTCCTTACATGAAGCCTAAGTGTTTAGTTAACATTTGAATTAGACACTGAAGGTCAACAAATTCAGGCTCTGCCAGAGCAAGTGGGTCACTGGGAGCTGTGGCTGAGAGCTCTCCCTGCTGCCCCGGCCCCTTTGTTCGCACATGAGGATATCACAAAAGGCATCATCTCTTCTGCATCAGGTTTCTTTTCCCCACTTCTCCACCACACTTACCCCCATGCTCCTTCAACCACTGGTTTGTGGACTCTCTTCCTGGCATTCAGGGTTTCTTTCCACACTGGGTGATAATTCCCAGCGTGTCTTCTCTCGTATCTGGAAAATTCTGGACCCCAGCCTACCCAAAGGTGCCTCATTTTCAGAGGATCTCATACCATAAAAGAGCAGGAGAAGGCATGATTACAAAACAGAAACAATGATAATGCAATGAAGTACTTTCCAAGGAGTGTTACTCATCAAGTAATTAATTACTTGAATGATGGGTGAATTTTATTTTTAAAATCTAAAACTCAGTACTACTCCTTTTTTTAAAATCTAAAAAAGAAAAAAAAAAATCACTTAATCTAGTTGACATAAAAATTGATAGCAGGAGTGACAATTTTAGAAAACTGAATTACTTAATGTAAAACTTAATTTTTACTAACATTTCTTTATTTCCTACTGTACTTGAAAGTACTGATTCTCCTGTTCTGTCCAAACAGAAAAAGGCACAAGAAAAAAAGCAGTGAAGTCGTGCCATTCATGCCTGCTAGATATTGATTCAAGCAAACTGTGCAAAAGACATGTTATTTCCCTTCTCCTGACAAGAAATCCAATCCATTTTGTGTTTTGCTTTTATTTTCTTTAATCAATTTCATATCTTCATTAATGATTAATGCAGCGTTTTTTTGACATTTTGGCAAATTAAAATATAAATCCAAAGATGTTTTTCCCCAAACCAAAATATTCTGTTCCACCATACTGTCTGGGATATTGCAGTTGGGTTCCGGTTTCAAATTTTAGCTGTGATGCGGCTGCCTCATCCCAAGCATGCTGATCTTCAAACACTGCCCAGTGAGGGAAAAGGTTTGCCTTGGACTTCTGTGAGAGTAACTCCCTCTGTGCATAAATTCATTTGAGAAGGGGGAAGCACCACAAAACCTACCCCTGTGTTAAGAACCAGTCTGCATTTTGAAAAACTTAGTAGGTGCTTCTCCTGGGAAGAATTTAGTAGGCTTGGTAAGGTTTCCTTCAGCACTTTGAACCACCTCTACATCTGCAAGTACCTCTTCTTGGCGAGGATGAATGACACAGTGCCTTGTTTGTTCCAGTTTTAATATGATTAGCAACACTTTCATCTCTAAATGACAACTTATCTATGGATTTTGTCAACTACCTGAATAAGTAGTAGCTGGAGGCTTAGCTAAATGTAACTTTTTCTGGGTGAACAAGGGATGAATTGGTGCCAGTAAGGTTCCTTTCCTTCTGATTCACCCAAATTGGTCCCTGAGATGACTGAGCTTACCTACTATAATTAAATGTTCTCATCTGCCTAGTCTGAGAGCAAATGATGAGGATCTGTAATGCAGCAGCGCTACCTGGGTGAGGGAGATTTGGACCCGTGTATGCCGCAGCTCAGAGCACTACTGAGGATACAGAGAGGTTTTTCCCAAAGCCCCTTCTGCGGCAGGGCCCCCCTGCCCAGCCTCGAGCCTGGCTTGCCTGCTCTCCATGAAAGATGGGGATTGCCCATTAGGGTAACAGGCCAGCAACAGGTTGCCTTTCCAGCAGTAGCCCACATTTTGGGCAGTGTTGGCTGATGAATGTGTATAGCTGTGACCCTTGATAGAAGAGGGGGTATATTGGGTGGATCTATTTTGAAAGCGGGAATCCAGCAGCTTTCATGTGTGCCAGTGGGCAGTGGAAAAACTGACCTGCTGCTTCTTTCAGGTGGCTCAGAGCAGGCTGGAGCACAAATGCTTCCCTTTGCAGCTTATTTTTTTCCAGTCCTGGCTCTCCGGTTATCTGACGAAGGGTCAGCATTCAGTGAGCCTCAAGCTGCTGGTCCAGGCTGAGGAGCAGGAGCGTATGTGGTATTGGGTGCAGATGGCATTAACCAGTTTTTGAGCCAATGTAACTTTGCTGCTTTTGAAGGTAGTTTGTTTGTTCATTTTTCTCTCAAACCTTGTAGAATTTATTTGTGTTTGTATTACTCTGAATTACTCCAGCATGGTTCACTAGTTTGGTCCTTCGCATGTGTGCGATATACTGCTATAAACATGCTTTATTCCTCTTCCAGTATAACAGCAGAAAAAGCTGGCCAGTCCTGTTGTTAGGCTACCCAGCTGCACCAGGACAAGAGCAGCCCCACATCTGTCGTGTGCCAGGGGATGCACTGCCAGAACCCGGGGCTTATTTCTCTGCCAAGAGGAGCAGGAGCAGGGCCAGCATGCTGGGAGCTCTCACAGGCAGAGAAGGCTGACAGGCAGCTCTAATCCACTCCGCTGGTACCCGTAGATGACAGAGCATGAACATAGGAAAGGGGGGGGGGGAAATATAAATTGAAGTTGCAAGACAAGTGGCAGGGCTGGTTCCTGAGAAAACCATGAGGAAGTGTTCTGTCAGGACCAAGGAGCACGTTACCTTAGCGGTAGCAAGTGTTGCCTGTATTTATATTTGTTATTTCCCATTTACAGGGGAAGGTAGTATGCCCTGAAATGGTATATGTTACAGATACAATGTGGGAAAACACACAGTCCACACCAGTGGTGTAATATAAACGTGTTTGGTGTGGGTTTTCTTTAATTTTACCACATAGGAGCAGGCATGAGCATCATGTCTATATTTCTAAATGATTTGCATGGGATTCACTTTCAGGAGCTTCAAGTATTCATCGTCAGATTCAATTTATAAGGCAGTATCACATTGACATTAATGATGTCACTGCGGATGTATTTTGGTGGCAAGTCAGGGGATGCAACAGAAGGAACACAAAAGATCACATGTAAGTGCTTTGGCTGAGCAATTGCCACTCGCTATATGCTTGCACTATCCCAGGCATTCTGGGCCCTGACCCAGCTGACTTTGGCTATTAAACCATAATGTTAATAGCAATCATCATATCGTGTGGTTCGCTGTTGCAGTGCCCACTGCCTACTGGCACGAGCTTTCAAGGCGTGAAAGGGAAGGCTTTCTATCAGACACACTCGCACCCAAGTTCAAATTTACCATTTTTATCTTCAAAGCCCAACCCAAAGTAGGGAAGGGACTGCCTCACGCCTGGGAGATCATGACCTCCCATGACAGCTACATGCTTCCAAAACAATGGATCTGTCAGCCACAACAGAGAGACTTGGAAGTGTGGGAGACAAAGATCTCTAGGCAACTTGGCCCACGATTATGGAATGCCTGGAGGAGATCAAAACCACCACAAAACTTGCCACCTTCAAATCAAATTTAAAGACCATGGCTCTTTATTTGTGCTTCCCCCCAGTACACCATCCCCTCAGAGGAAAGAAGAAAGTCGGTGTAAAAACACGTGCTTGTAGGGGTGTGGAGGCAGGAGGCAAGATGGAAATGCGAATCGGTTTAGCTGTTTACTTGCATGGGAGAAACTCAGGGGCTGTGAGGTGGCTGGAAATACCGGTGGAACTTATTACAGCGACATTTATAGAGATGTCTGCCTGACAATGTTCTTTACAAAGTGCTATATCCAGAGCCTTATGAAATGACCTTATAAGGTTGATACTAAGTGTAATTTGAGGGCTAAAAATGAAGGCAGTTTTGAAATAAACACATGGAAAAAGGTGAGGATCAAGAGAATACCCCTACTCAGTTTCATGTCTCTGCTCTTTAGGATGTATGTGATTAAATAGAAACAGGCATGGGCCTTACATCTACATTTCTGAATGCTTCCCAGGAGGTCCACTCTCATGGACGCTTGACATTTCTCCTACATAAATTAAATTGAAGTGATGCCTATGTAATTTAGGATTAGAGAATTAGAGGCACCTGCCAGGGCCTCTCAAGAAAACTGCTGGCATTTTGTTGATATTAGGAAGTATTTCTAATCTGAAATATGTCCTTTAGTGGAAAGAAGAGCATTGTATATATGAGGAATAACACTGTACACACAGATGTTTCAGGAAATGAATTGGTGTTTGTAGTTAGAAGAAAAGTAAGCAGAGAACCATGATGTTACTTAGCTAGTGAATATCTTACCAGTACTTTCCAGTCCTTAAAATATGCATTCTTCTTTAGTATATTTTGAGTGACTTGTATATCTGTCATAAGCCTCATTTATTTGATTTGCTTTGTCATTAGAGACTTTATTTTATGTGAATATTTTTAATATATTCTGAAAATATATTATGACAACCATCAGAATTATTTCACATGGTAACACCTTTCTGTTTACACTTTTCAACTAAACATTGCATTCATTTAACAGTAAGCAGGGGTTTAGAAACAGCTCGTTGTTTCATTATGAACTACCTATTTACACTCAGTGCATGAATTATTCACATATATAATAGCTTATAGTGATACCAGTACTTCTTATTTTATCCCAAGCATCAAGGGCCATCATGTGCTCTTTCCCATGGATTCAGGAGCAGAAAGTCCTGTGGTCCTGACCCTTCTCTTAATGTTCTGTCTGCTTCTTTCCTCCTAGCCCCAATCCCTTTTATAACCCTCTTCCACAAAACCTGGCAGATGCCTAAAAGAGACTGGGGGATGCACTGGAGACTGAGAATCGAGACAGCATTTTGTAGGAGTTTAAATGTAAATACAGCCACCTCTTTGAGCAAAAGGTGTTAACTGACGATGGGTGCCCCACACGTAAGATGAGAAGGGTGTCACAGGAGCAGCGTGGGTTAGTAGTGGGAGATGAGAAAGAAAGAAAAAGAAATTGCTTTGTCTACTGTGCTGGTTTTAGTCAGGAAAGACCCCTGCAATCCTGGGGACCCTCCCCTGGAGCACCCATGTCCACCTCTCAAGTCTGCTCCAGAAGACTTGCTCTGGCCTGTTCTCCAGAGCTGCTGAAACACCTCGATCCATCCAGCTTGACCTTTAGTATCAGCTGTTTGCTACTCCAACTAAAATCGAGTTTCATATTTCAACTGAACTGTTTGTGCATAGGAAATGAAAGTTGCTGAAGGTCAGCTGCTCAAGACAGAGTATTAAAGTTTTATCCAACTAAACTAGCATAGATTTGCAGATGGTTTAAAGGAACATCTTTATTTACCTACAGATCTACGTATTATTCCAGTTTTTATAACAAAGTACCAGTAAGCAGTAATTTTGCCTGATTACACTCTTGTCTAGGACTATGTGCTTTGGTGGCATCCTAAACAATTTATTGTAGTGCAAACTGCAGTAATACTGTTGTATATGATTTAATTTCAGAAGAGTTGGTAGTAAATTTTCTGGCATGTGAAGAAAAAAATCCTGTTCTATTGATAAGAAGCATTGCCAATCAGCAAAAATGAGAAGAACTAAGCATTAAGGAGCAATGTGGCAATAAATAGGTGGCATATGCTGAATGTCTTGCTGCTTTTATATTAATCAAGTTTTCTTTTTTTATGATAAACCTGGCTTTGACTGAGCACATTTGTTAAAATGTTTTAAAATTTCATGTAGAGTATCCCAGACAGGTGCAACCATTTTGACCCTCCAAAAAGCGACAGTAAACTAAAGGGGCTTAGTTATTTTCTTCTTGGTTGCCCTTGCTTTAAAGGTGGGGACTAAGGACCAGAATTGGGGAAGAAAAAAAGATTTCTTGATGTTCGGTCATTTTTTAATATTGTTTCCCAAGGAGGCAGGGATGATGCTTACTAAGCATTTTCTACCCAGTAACTTTACTTATGTATCAGTTTGTTCGATGGTAACACAAGAAGGAAATCAATGGCGTCGGTTCTTTATTATTTTTTGGTTATTGTTCTTGTTGCATCTCATCATGCAATACCATGCTGGACTCAATGCTTTGGGTTGAATTTTTCTTCTTAATTTTTTTTTTTTTTTCATTTTAAGACAATTCACTTGTTACATGTCATCATCAGCTTCCCTGCCTTCCTGCCACAAGGCTCAGCTAAGGTGTGTGGGTTACTGCCCTGCGGAGGCTTTACCCCTCCAAGGTCTAAGCATATTACTGGGGCACTTGCAGGGGATTGCACTGCAGAATCAGAGTAGTGTTTGTCACAGCTGTGGGGCCTGAATTTCAAACATGGCAATCATCCTTGAAAGCATGGGGTGCAGTGGTGATCTGCTATCGTTTCCTTCAACACTGGGCTTTAACTGGCTTCAATACAGTAAAGCTGTGCTCAGGAGAGCATTATGGGGGAGATAGTGTTCGATCCCTCATCCTGGGAGTTTGCTGAAAAGAATTTGAAAACTGCAAAAGGTGTTGAATATGATGGTTTATTTGGGAAATATTTGAATTGTTACTTCTAGTTCTGGGGAATAAAAATGAAGTCTTTTCTTGCTACGATACCTGGTTTGAAATAAACACGCTGTATTCAGAGCTGAGGCTGCATGGGAAGAATAAGTGCACAGTCATTTAAAACTTGATTGGCTAAACAAAGTAAAATATTCTTTGAGAGCAACCTGGCATTGCCAAATGAGATGTGTTTTACAATGCAGTGTACTCTTTGACACTAATTTGTATGTGTATTTTTATTCTTAGCCTTTGTCTGGAAAGGCTAAGCTTCTTAGGAAAGTGTGCATATTTATGTCAGTGTGCGTGTTGCAATTTGAAACTGATGCATTCTTTCAAAAATATTTTTGTGCTTTCATGAGCCCATTTCTACTATGGAAAAGTCCTGAGGAACCTAACACTTGATTTTTGTTGGATTTATAAAAGCTGGATACAATGCATGGATTACCTGTCTTCAGTGGGATCCACAGAGATCTCCCTTTCTAGCTTTCTGATGTTTTTTATGTCTCAGACTGCAGCCAAATTAATACCTTCCTCAAAACGAAGAATGCTTAGGTATTAATAAATCTGATTTTCTTTTTTAATGCTGTGAGTAGAAAATAAGTGAACATCTGTCACACAGGTAAACTGCTTACAGTTTTCGTCATCCACCACGCTATATTTACATCTTTCTTACCTGCAATGTGCTTTGCTGAACTACAGACAAATCTGAGAGTCTTCACCCACGTAGAACATGCTAAATAGCAAAAAATCAGTTTGCAGTCAGTTTTACCTGATAGACCTCTTTTTAATTAAAAACATTGAACTGAATGCAGAGATTAAGCCTGTGAAATGTTTCCCTACGGAGAGGCACCAGGTTTTCCCAACTTGTCCCCTGATCTTTGTATTCTTGTGGACAATTCTGGATGGAGCCCACCAGCTGGGCTTTAAACGCTCTTTATTTGACTCAAGGTATTTCTTGATATGGGGGTGGTAGAAGCAGGTCTCCCTGTCCACATGAACAGCAATCCTTCCCATTAATCCTCTCTGTGTGGCTAATCCTGTTCCAGGTGTAGGTGGTGGCTGGGCATCAGAGCTGATGGACCGCTGGCAGATGCTTTTTGCTCATTTGCCTGTTTTTACCACATGGTGTTTTCTTTTCCCAGAGGAAAATAAATTCCTGTTGGTTCCAAAATGCCTGCTTTGTACGATGACAGCCCTCTTTCCTTTTTATCTCCAAAGAGACCCTGAGCGAGGGAATTGTTTGGATGCACAAAGCATTTCTTTTACAGAAGAGAAATGCTTTTGCTTGTAGGCTGTGATGCAATTCAGCTTTCTGCAGTATTAGTTTCCACTCCTTTTGTTTTTCACTGTCAGCAAGTGTTACCATGTATACTACACTGCATTTTCCTGTCTGTGACTAAGGATTTCTGTGTTGGCTGAAGATGGAAATAATAGCAAAAAAGGTCTTGGTGGCCATGGGTCTTGTTCTTTTCAAAAAGCCCACTCCCATGGCAACAAGGCCTATTAGAAGGTAGCAGTCTTGTCACCACAACTTTAAGTCCTAATAATTCAACCAAAAAGATAAAACGAAATGTGGCAACTTTATCTTGCTCAATCTTTTACATAAAGTAATTTCTCAGAAACTTGATCAGTGGTAGAGACAACAAGCATTTAAAGGGGAGAGGCTTTGAGAGGAGAAAAATCCATTCACATCCGAGTTTTGAAAGATGAGTGAAAGATGGAAGAAAACATGATATTACAGCAATCTTTTTACTTCTCCTGCACAGTGAACAATTGACCCAAAGTTCAGGATTTTGAGATTTTCCATGATTAATAGGCTGGCTGGAGATTTGAAATTTGCCTCCTATCTGAAATAACTTTTGCTTTATGAAATAATTATCACATCTGCAAAAAAAAAAACCAAACCCAAAAAACAACCAATCAAAGAAGGAAAGAGATAAATACAGTTGCAATACTCTTGATCAAAGCAGTTATATTTTGTTCAAAGACCATTTTAAAATTTGGCCTCTGTTTAAAAGGTATGTTTCCTAGAGGCCAGCAGCATGGTTTCACGTTTCATGGTTTTTACCTGTCGTGGGTTCAGTATAATTGCATGAACATAACTGAGAGTATGGGTTGGCTTTTGATGTTGAGGAATCATTTGTTTACTTAGTTTTACAAGTGGTTCTTGCCTATATATTTGTATGTAGTAAGAAATTGCCACTTTCTGCCCCTGTCCCAGTGATAATTCAAAGTGTTACCGCAGTATGAGATGGTTTAAACTGAGCAGAACTGATGACAGGGGCACTGCTTTGATGCAAGATAAACTGGAATTTAAATTTCAGTATGAAATCCATCCTGGGTCACCAATAAAATTGTTGGGAGTAATGTGTGTGGAGTTGAACCCAAGGTGTTTCGGGAATGCAGGTGGAACTCGCTCGTCCAAGAGGAGGTGGGGGAGAACTACCTGTATGGCAAGCAGGGACTTGTCTGAGGGGTGTGCAGACCTGTTGCTTTAAGAGTTGCCTGGTGTCCAAGTTAAGTTGCTGTAATTGGAAGACCTCCGGTCTGATAGGTTGCTCAGCATATTGCAGTCAACTTTTGAAGAACAAAACAGGCTTGTAGAGCAAGCAGCCGAGAAACGGGACAAAACATGTAGGCAAGCCAAACAGAAGACTGAAATGGCAACGGCAGAAGCAGAGGTGTTTCATGGGTGCTCTGCACATCCCTTCTGAAAGCAGGTTTTGATGAGGCTCTGCTCTCCATGCCGCTCCTCACACTCTCCAGCCCTCACACTCTCCAGCCCTCACACTCTCCAGCCCACACACTCTCCAGCCCACACACTCTCTCTCCTGGTGCTTGGCTGATAAACACCTGAGCAATAAACCCTCAGGAGAACTGTGCCTTATCTTTCCAAATAGCTGAGGGATGCATGCAAGGTGAGCTGAGGTTTATTTGTCACTGTCTTAAAAAAGGACATGGATCGTGACCATTTTGGTAAACGAATCCTAACATGTGAGTGCCTGACATGGAAAAGGATGTTGCAGGTAATAAAAATAATCACAAAGTCAAATGATTTCCTTTTCACTCTGGAGCTCTCCTTTTTGGTACTGGGCACATGCTCGCATGAGGCCAAGTTACTGTGAGGCTGGATCTCCTTTCAGAGATAAGGGCAGAGTAATTTGTTTCCCTTTGACGAGAACATGGGTTAAAACATTCTTTGCTAGTACTTAGATCTTTCTTTGTTCTTTTGTTAGTATAATCAGGAAAAAAAGACTAAAAGACCTTTTACTCAATAATAATAATAATAAAGAGCCAGCTTCTGAAGTTCAGTTTCTCTTCCCATGTGAGAGTAATATCACTACAGTATTCTGTGTTCTAATGCATACAAATTTCAGTGCCCTCACTAAACGTTAGCCTATGTTAAGTTATAAAAAAACAGGTAGCTTCAATCTTCATTATTTTTAGTGATATTGATATTCCCATGGATAAAGCTCTATTTTCACCAGTTATTCCTTGTCAGTTATTCTGGAGGTTAATTACTGTGTATTAAACTTTCACAAACCTGTTAAAATTTGATTTTCAGCAAATTTGGGTGTAGTACCTGATTTGATGTCTGCATCAGTTTGTTCTAGTGACTCAAGTGAAAACCTCATAATAGCTTTTTGTGAGAAAAATCAGATTAAGCTTTGCGCTTGAGGGAATGGATTTCTTTGTCCCTACGCAGTGTTGATACTAGCATGATTTTAGACATTGTGTTCCTCAGTCAAGCTGATGTGTGTGCATGCAGAGCAACTTAAAAATGTCTAATACTTTTCAATATGTGGTGTTAAGGTTTTGCTTTTAATTTGTTTTGCTGCTGTCTCTGGATAATTAACTATTCCTTTGGGTTATGAAATGTTTTAAAATGTTTTCGCTACTGTAAAAACAGCAGAAAGAAATTAAGGGCACACAACTTTTTACAGTGGATATTCTTTGAGCTGGATTGGTAAGAGCTGAACTAACACATTCATCCTCCAGCTCAAAAAAAGCACCTAGTTTTGAGTATTTGTCTACATTTCAGTGAACAGAAGACTAAACTAGTTTAGTTGCAAAAGTAGTTTAGAAAAATATTTGAAATAATGAAGCTGAATTTGTTGCTAAGGGTATGGAGAATTTTTAGAGGCAGAGCTGAAGAAATGATGGAAAGACACAGAATCCTTTGTAGTTTCCAAGCAATTGCGAGCATCAAAATGCTTCATGCCTGGACTACTGCTTTCCAAACTTCATCATTTTTTCCCCAGAGAGTTTACAATGCTCGTGCACTGAGCATGTTATTTATTGGAGCAGGGCATTGAAAGAGTTACACAGTGTGTGAAGAGGGAAGTGAGCCTTGCAAATGTAAAGCTTTTGTTGTTTTCTTACCTTGTGTCTACTAAAGTAACATGGAAGATTCCGTTCTTGTTTCTTACAAGGAGAGGATATGGCCACCTGCCTGACCTCCTGACTGTCCCGCAGTCCCAGGGTAGTCCTGCTGTGTGTACCAACCTCAAGTATACAGTGTCCTACAGCACGATCTGTGTGGCTTGGGTTGAGGCATCCTGTGGACATCTCGTGAGATCTACACACACGTATGTCTGCTTGGGAAATCTCAGACAGAAATGGATAAGCTCTCTGGACAGTTAAGAAAACAGATTTATTCTTTGGAGTAATGAGTGCTTTTCTAAAATGTCATAGAAATCTGCATGTGAATTGTTGTGCAGTGGTTACTAGTAACGGGGAACATGACTACTTGCAAAAGCCTGTGATATTTATAAGCCAGTAAGGAATCAGGGTTTTAAAAGGCTATAAAAATTGTTTTCTGCCATGCATAGATGTACAAATTGGGGTATAGTATTTTAGCACAGTTCATTAAGTCTCTTAGGCAGCGGATAGGCACGAGACACCTCCATCACAGCGTTGCATTTCATTTTCCACCGAATTCTCTGGCATTTCCTTATACATTATTCTTTCGTAGGTTTTGTTTTTGTTTTCTAAACTCAACAGGAGATCACATAAATACAAACGCCCATGCACAAGGTATGACTTGAGTTACTGTCGCACCCTGGAGGGTAACACCGCTTGCTGGTTTTACATGTCTCTAGTGTATGAGGATTTTCACGTGATGCTGCTCAAACAGAGCAACGGGGAGGCAGGAACAATGTCCCTCTATACGCCACCGGGCCCACATTGTTCTGCGCGTAGCCCGCTGATGAACGTGAGATGGCAAAGTCATCGTCATTAGGCGGAATTTAATAGTGAATCAAAGTTTGAGGGGAGAATAGGCTGATCTCAGCTTTAGCCTCCCTTGGGTCCTGCTGAAAGATTAGAGGGAAAGAGCAGGGCCTTGTTAAGTTGAATGTATCGGATTGTTTTTCAGGAATAGTTATGCCTGTTGTAAACCCCTGAGAACAACCCAGTTTAACTCTTTGGAAAAACAGATCCCACAAAGGCTGGGGAAGAGGTGGAAAGGACCTGTAAAGGAGGGGAAAGGTGATGCTTGATTGTATTTCTTTGCTACCCATTGCAGAAAGAATCATTTCACAGTTCAGAAATTCCAGTTTGTGTAAATTAAGCTACTATTTTCCTTAAGAAACAAAATCACTAAGCCTTATTGCACGTGTCCCAAAGGAGACAGGCTCCCAGAAGACTGAAAGTATAATCTTTCTTGTTTTTAGTGGACAACTACCATTCCAAATCCTTCACTGCTGGGAGACTTTTTGTGAATTCTTTGTCAATTTTCTGCATCACTTCTCAAAATGCTGCATGTAGGTAGTGTGACAGCTGTCACCATGAGGCAGCGAAGGAGTTAATGCAGAGTGTGAAGACAGGGAGTGGCCCTAGGAAAACTCACCTACCAGCACCTGTACTTCAGGATCAGACAAAATTAACAATAAGAAAGCAAAATGCGTTAGGTGATCTTACTCCTGTGGTCCCTGCAGTGTCACTGGGCACTGGCTCCTCGCCTCTTATTTCCAGCTTCCTTTGAGTCAAGGCACTCGGTGAAAAGACAGATGATGGCAGCTCAGTGTATCAGGGCCTGGTGATCAGCTGGATTGTCCCAGCAGCTTTATTCTTTTGTCAATGCATTGGGATGTGTTATGTAGCAGCGATAAAATCACTACAAAAAAAAAAAAAACCCTGAACCTCCATCCACATAGATATGGAGGCAAAGACCCAACAAAATAGGCAAAACTAGCTTTGGGGCCCCTTTTTCTCCCTGCGTTCCTGGCAGCCTCACTCCATTGGGCCCTGTTGGGGGTTGTCCTCAACAGCATCCTGCACTTTCACCATGTTCCTTGCAGTCATCTGGGCAGCTTTTTATAATCCAGTAAACCTCACCCTGAAGTGTCTCCAGGATTTTCTCTGTGGTTTCTCCAGTCAAGTCAGCAGGAACATTGGAATATGCCTTTCCCCCCTTTGCTTTCTTAGGGGAAGCAGAAGCTCTTGAAAATACAAGGGTGGTTTGGGGTTTTTGGTGAGTCTTCTGTTTTATGTTCAGGAAATAGGTAGGTTTGGAACACATTTGGAATTTTGTGGATGCTTAGCTGTGTCTTTTGAGGTTATAGCTGCCAATGTTTTGCAGTGCTGCTCCGTGTCTCACAACGTTGACAGCTTTTGATTTGATACCAGACATTCCTGTCGACTCACGTTACTGCAGAACCCAGAATTTGAAACTTTTTTTTTTCCATTGGTTTTGCCAAGCCTCTGCTCCAAAATTAATGTGAATGCCCAGCAATCCCTGCCCTAGACCTTCTCGTCCTCCCTCCCAAGATAGCTTCAGCTTTGTGACCACAGGAAAGCCACCAAATAAGAATTTATGCCCTCAAGAGACTGTAATTTTTAAATCCCTTTTTCTTGTTGGAATGGAGTCCAAGTATTTGAAATGGATTGAATCTAGCCAAATTACTGGTCTGGGTGAGGACATTATACTGTTCTGTAACATCTGTGGCCCAATGCCAAACACAGACACCCTTACTGCATCCATCTGGGGACTTCCCTGAACACCCCCTTCTTTGTGTCCTGGTGAGTGTCAATCTGCACTTTCCTACAAGCATTCCCAACAGGTTCAAAGTCTTGTTTTTTCACCCGGACATGTTAAAAAAAGATACAAAAACAAACAGAAACTTTGTTGTGTTCTAAATGTTTTGAGGACCTGTATAAAAGTTCAGACTTGTTCACCCCAAGATCTTTGACACACTGCAGGTAGGTCTGTTGGCCTGGGCAGCACTGCCTGTACTACGTGGGATGTCTGCCTGAACGTTGGAGCAGGTTTTAGCCCAAAATGTCTTAGAAAAAGTTCACAGATTGTGTTCTCTGTGTCAAAGCCACATCTTACAAAGGACTTTTAACTTACAGAAAGCCAAAGCACTCTCACCTGGGAAAAGGGTTTGAGCCAAACTTTTTAGAATAAGAGGGCAAGGATACAAAGGGCACCAGGAATAATTGCAACATTAGTAGGCAGAAAGCTGTAACTAACCATCCTGTCCAGGGAGGCATGACTTTGAATGCTGATCAAGGCTATTTTGTCTTGCTGACCGCTTGTAGTTTTAAGAGTTAGACTCATGGGAGTCTTACTAGACCACTAACTCACCATGACTGACCCCAGTGTATCGGCCTTTCACACTACATGACTCTGCGCCAGCAAGCTTGAGTTTACTGATGTGTTTCAGACTAATTAAGGTTGGTTTTCTTTAGCATTTCTAATGAAATCCTACCTCCCCAGAAGTATGTGCACACAAACAAAAAGAGACCCCAGCTGAAAACCAAAATGAAACAAGAAGAGCTACACAATAATGACAAACTATTTTCTTGCTTTGCTTTATTAACCTGCCTAAATGTCGAGCCTCTTTCCTAAATAGCCTCAGGTAGGACAGATATTTTTTGTTAATACAAAGATGAGACACAAAGAATGCTCCTTTTTTCCTCAAAAGAAACACTGCCTCTGCAGTCTGTGTGACTTTCCAAATTAAAAGGGGTCAAAGCATTTAAGGAAACACAAAGACTTTATGGACAGTTGATGTTTAGCGATCCCTCCATAAGCCAAGAGTTGTCTTTAGTTTATTTTCGTGCCTAGTAAGCTACTTAACAGAATGTAAAATGAAAATATCCTGATACAAAAATACACCAGTTCCCTGGCAAAATTTTATAACCCTATCCTACATGTTCTGTCATTACCAAATATTATAAAAAGACGGTAGAGGAGATTTAATGTGTGGCTTGCCCCATTTAAGAAATGTGGTCTGCCTCCAAAATTTTGCTTTTTAAAAATTTAAGCCTCTATTAGGGAATTGGGCAGCAGGGGAATCTTTTAGACACAAGGTGTGTGATGAACAGGGATGGTGCCCTTGAGTTGGGACTCTCATTGCACACTTACTGAAATGCAGTCGCAAGCCCTACTTCAAACCAGTTTAAGGCTACCCTCCTTGATCCAGAAAGCTCTTGGCAATCTGAGACAGGAGCTGGGGAGCCAAGGAGGTGCTCTTGCTAGCTCTGTGCATGCAACCTAGGAAGAATCTCAACCCCTGTGCACTTGGAGGTTGCAAATGCTTTCAGGACAAGCTGGTCCCATATCATCAAAAAGGAAGGATTTCCTGACCTGTAGATATCAGTACCGTGTGCTTGTACCTGACGCCATGCTTGCGCAATTCCACTTGTCCGTCTAAGAAGGGTTCTCAAAAAACCTATGGGGGCACATGTAAAAATAGGCAAATTTTCCACTGTATGTGTATTTATGTATTCATTTGCATGTGTAGATACAGTATAAAAACCCCAAACAGCTATATAGTGTATAGCATATTTGATTGCTGTTTGCTCATTACCTACGTCAACTTGTCTTTTGTAGTATGTAGCTAGTTACCATACCTATAGCACCAATATAAGGAATTAGGCTGGTAATATGCGAACGCGTATGTGCTACATATTTCTAAAGCAAGAATTGCCATTATATACTTGATAATCAGAACCAGAAGGTTTTGGGTTTTCTACAGTATCAGGAATACTACTACAGGATGCCAGGACATGCATGCGCACTCTCTCTTGCCCTATGTATATTGTAAATCAGTGGTTGGGAGAAAGAGAATAACAGTGGTCCCACCATGGCATTTGCATTCTCAGTTCATGAAAAGTGCACTAGACGTTGCCTGTAAATATAGTTGCTTAGAGTTTCGCAACAGAGAATAAAAATCTAAAGGAGTAAAAATGAAAATTTGTCCCGCTTGTTGCAGCGAAACCAGGGAGTTATAAAGGACCTCTGAACAATATTGAATTTGGGGTAGCACAATCACATCACAAAAGATTTACCCACACTCTGCAAACTCAATATAGGGCAATAACAATCTATTACAAGCGAAGCAATACAATGTCAAAGGAATATTTAAAAGAACTAGACAGAACCTTTAAATCACCAAAACTGAGTTATATTCTCCCAAAGGAAATACCCGGGGGACAATTCCTAGCAGGATTTTCAAGAGGTGTTGTTCATTTAACAAAAGTTATATTTAATGTATATCCTAAATGTAGCTGGTAATCTTGCATCTAAGAAACTAGAGGGCAGTAAGAAAAAGGTACCAAGCCTCAAGGAATGGTTAAGATGACAAAATGATAATAATTGCTGTGTACAAGCATATTCATAAGTCCCCTAGGTCAACATAAGCGATTCTGTTGTAAAGCTTCTGTCTTTGCATCAGTCGTGAAAGTCACAGTATCTTGCCACATACTCGATCCCCTAAGCGGACAAGTCAGCCTGCAGAAGAACGAGATGGGATACGTGCCATGTGTCTCTGATAGTCTAATTGTACAAGTGACAAAACCAGCAGGTGTAGTGAAAGCTGGAAATGTTAGCAGCATACCAGCTCTACAGGCACAGTTCTGGTTGATGCTCTTTTTGAGTTGCTATTTATTCTTGCCTTAAGCAAGGATTTATAAAAGTTATAATTTGGTGACAGTCAATCCTATAGATGCTCTGGGGCACTGCAGGAGCCACATCTGTGCAGTCATAGTTGCACATGCCTTCTGTGGGCTAACAGAGTGACAGCAGAGAGCGACCCAGGGTGGGATGATGAGCCTGGCTCACAGGGACACTGGAGAAGTAATCTTGTTGGAAAAATCCCTCAGAGCTCCCTGCCTGAGTCTAAAATCCAGATGAGAACTCAGCTGCTGCCTATGCCATTTTGTACAATTTGCTATAAAGACAGTTTTCCTCCATTACCTGCTCAGTTTCCTTGTGGCATCAATACAAAATCCTATTGTAGCCATTGAGTAGGGGCATATATAAGGTTTTCTTTAGCCCACAAACAAGAAGAGTGCCTGCCTAGTGACCAGGATCACCGCTGTTTGCATACAGGCTGGAAAACAACTTTGCAGTCAGTAGTGAGGAGAAATGAAACAGAGCTCATGCTTATTACCCTGCTTTTCCTGATGCTGTAAGATGGACAAAAGTGAGTTTGCTAGTAGTACAGGTGAAACAGTAAATCATTGACAAACAAACTGTTTTTCTTTATGATAAGAAAGTACCAAGGAGGCACTAACCTCTGTATAGACAACTGCCATGGTAACTAGACTTTGAAAATGTTCAGCAAAGAAAGCCAGATTCGAGAAGGTAAGCACAACAAAACAACCTTCTCCACCTCTATCTCACCGGTACATTTGCTCTAAGGTGTAACAGAGTATGTATAGAGCCATTAAGGAGGCAAAATAGGAATAATTGTGCACCTACATTTCAGGAGAATTTGATTCCAATTAATGGAAGGGGCAGTTTGGTAGTTAACTAAACCGCTTTCAAATCAAAGGTAATTCTGAGCAGGTCACGGGATTGGGTTAACTGCAAAAAGCCTCTTGCTTAAATCCCCAGGTGATACCCGACACACCCAAGCATTAACTTTTTAGATGGGAGTACTGAAGATAAGCTCAAAGTCACACAGTGGTCTCTTTGCATTTGGCCCAAGAACCAAGCTTAAAAATACAAACAGACTGTCCTGCACAGAGGGTGAAATACTTAAATGTCAGAATAGTATTGTTAAGACTCTATCTGTATGCGGAGCAACTATCGTGTGTACAGCAGAGAATAGGACTCGCTTCGTGAAGGCAAGCAGGAATAAAAGCCCCCTATCTTGTTTTAACCATTCCCAGGTGGCTTTGAAAAAAAATTCTTTAGCAATTAAAATGTTATTGACCTCAGTGACATGTGTATCATGTCTCTCAGAACCAACAGTAAATATACAAAATGTTTATGTAAATATATGTATGTTTAGTGCCCGTACTTGTCAACAGAAGACACATTTCCTTCACAGATAATGAAAAACTTTCTGCCTTTTTAAGAAGCTATTGAGAGAGATTTATTAAATTTTACTTTTCTCTCTGTTCTTCAAAGGGACTATTGTAGGACGTAGGGCCACATAATCCCATGTCTTTACACTGCAATGCATAGGAGAGGGGTGGGGAGTGCAAGAAGCCAGGTTGTTCCCAGATGTCTGTGAAAGTGCTGGGTACCACTGGTAATACATATGTTTAGGTAACGCAACAAGTGTTTTCTGCCCTGAAAATGGCCTGGGCGCACCAGGCTGTGGTGCATACTCATCTCTTCTGAACCAAGTACTCTAGAAAAACCGACACCTCTCCACTTCCTTGAGTGTGGGGGTCTCTGCCTGCACCCTGTTTCATGACACTGTTGGGAGAGCACTGGTAGCTGCTGCAAGGGTTTTTCTGTATATAATAACATGGGGAGTACTGTGCATGTTGCTGCAAAATTGACTTGTAATTACCACACTGAGCTGAGCAGTCCCATGCACAGTGACAGGGTTGGTGCAGTTGTACACCCAATCAGCCTGAAGTAGAAGTGAACTGGGTACTCTGCAGTCAAATTTACCATTTCCCTCTGTGAGCTGGCTCTTGGAGCATTTTTCTCCCTAGACGATCACTTACATTTGTGGGATTGCATGAAGGTAACAGGAATTCCAGGAACAGGCACTGAGAAAGCTTGGCGTATTTAGAGGAACGTTAAGAGGAAAGGGGCACCGCACTCATTGTTGCATTCATTTTCCTGCTATGTAGAGAAGTTCTCTGAGAAGGAGCTGGGTTAAAAAAAAAAAGTATTCAGAAGTGTAGTTCTCTTAAATACCTTTAATGAATTGAATTTGGTCCTTATCATCTATTTATGGGAATGATGAGTGAGACAGGTGAGAGGAAGGGAAGAGGAACAGCTTGAACCACTCTAGCAGAGCAGCAAGAAGACAAGATGGGAATAGTCATGAAGTGCTGTTAGGGCAGCCTGGAGCATGTCTGGCAATACTTCCTCTCTTAGAGGTCTGGATCCTTCTCAAAAGGTAACTTGGGGAAGAGCTGTGGCAGGAGATGTGACTCATCAGTCAGAAAAAGTCAACTGTGGTCAGGGCTAGGAACATAACTTCTGAGATGCATGACTTTAGGGGAGTAAAATTCTGCTCCTGTCTCTGTTCCTTTTTACCACCATGCTTGATTTCTGCAGTGGTTAGCAGAGATGAGGGTATTTTCATGTCTCCCAGGGAAGGAGTTAAAAATGAAGTGTTTTGCAGGTGACTATGTATGATTAGCATGTGTAAAATATCTGTGGGACTTTCCTTGATGTATGATTTTTTTTGGCCTATTTTTTCATGTGATGGCTACGTAACTTAAATATGTATTTTGCATTTTTAAAAGAGAAGACAATAGTTGCATCGTCTCAATTTTTCCCCACTTTGTATCATCAGAAGGCATGTGACTGCATTTGCTCTGCAGAACTGCAGCATCTTGATACACTTGCTTGCAGGATAGATACCATAGACTGGTTTGGGTTGGAAGGGACCTTAAAGATCATCTAGTTCCAACCCCCCTGCCGTGGACAGGGACACCCTCCACTAGGCCAGGTTGCTCAAAGCCTCATCCAGCCTGGCCTTGAACACTTCCAGGGATGGGGCATCCACAGCTTCTCTGGGCAACCTGTGCCAGTGCTTCACCACCCTCTCTGTGAAGAACTTCTGCCTGATATCCAGTCTAAATCTCCCCACTTTTAATTTAAACCCATTACCCCTTGTTCTGTCACTACAGGCCCTTGTAAAAAGCCCTCCCCAGCTTCCTTGTCAGCCCCTTCAGGTACTAGAAGGTGCTACAAGGTCTCCACAGAGCTTTCTCTTCTTCAGGCTGAACAAGTGCAATTCTCTCAGCCTTTCTCCATAGCAGAGGTGCTCCAGCCCTCTGAGCATCTTCGTGGCCTCCTCTGGACTCGTTCCAACTGGTTGATATCCTTCTTAAGCTGAGGGTTCCACAGCTGGACACAGTACTCCACGTGGGGTCTTACAAGAGCAGAGTATATATATTTCACGATCAGTGTAGGGTCCAAATATAAGCTGCTGCAAGATAAATGTCACTCCAGTGTAACATTCAACCTAGTTTCAGATAAGATGAATGTCAGTTATGGCAGTAAACTCTGGAAATTAACCTGATCCTGAGAGTTTTCAAAGTCTGTAGTTGAGTGTGAGCTATTTCAGAGACAAGTTTTAACCATTCTCTGTGAAACTTCAGCATCTTCCAGAACACCATTCTGACTCTGCTAATGTTGCTGAAATTGTATGAGGTTTAGTCCATGGAAAGGTTTGCTATATCTGTGGGAAACTCTTGCAAAGGAAGATATTCCTAACTGTGAGGGAGTCTGACAGAATCTGGGTCAATGACAGCATGTGTTTGTGCAGTAGATACATTCAGACTCGCATATTTTCATTAATACATTATCAGGTATAATTGTGGGAGCGAGGCAGTGAATCTGGATCTGTGTAAATCTGAAAATAGAATAAATCAATCTCTGTTTTCCAAGAACCAAGTTTGTAACTTATGCTGCAAAAACATTACAGAGTCTATCTGTCCTTTATCCTTGGAACATCATCTCTCTGGACCTAGCTGCAATAGGCCAGACGAGTATAACCAAGAGAGAAACGAAAGATAAAAAGTTTTGTACTTTCTCCTGAATCAAGGATAACAATGGATATGGGGCAATGACGGGGACGTACCAGTCCCACTGGAGCTGGCAGAAAGTGATTTGTCTGCACAGTGACCTAGGACAACCCCCGACTGTCAAGAGGGAGAGACAAGGGAGAAGGGTATGACTTCAGTGGCCAGACATGAAGTATTGATCGGAAGAGAAGCATCTCCCCCTCTACTTGTTTACCCAAATGTCTGTCTGTAGCTCCTGTCATCAGTAATTTTGAAGCCAAATCTTTTTGTCCTCTAGAAATAAGGTCCTTTCGAAACTCCCTAAAGTCAGAGATTCAGCTGCAAGTAGAATATTGAAGGATAAAGTGTTTCTTCACCAACGTTAAACAAGTCCCTGCTGATCAGGACTGTTGGCAGGAACTGTTTTCCCCTGGAAAATAAAAGGTACATTAACAAACCCCCTCCAGACCTTAGAGAGCAGTAGGTGGGTAGGTGTTCCCCATCTGTAAATTCTCATAGTGCTTTCTTTTTCACTTCTGTGATGCTAATAGTTTCCCTCTTTAATTTGTCAGCTAATTAGCTTATCTCCTCCATGCAGGTTGGAGGAATGAAAACATAACTCCTGCTGGAGCTGCTCTCTGATGTTCAGGCAGACATCTTGAGAACACAGATCGAACTGATAGCAGGCTACATTATAGGGGCTTAAAAGCCAAAAGAAACTAGCAAGGCCCATTAGATTTTCTGTCATGCATATGATGAGAAAAATATACCAGCATAAAATCCACTGTATTGTCCTACCGTGACAGCTGCAGCCATTGTGCTGGAAAGCTTTTCGGATAGTAGCTCTTAGTGTTTCTGCTCTGCTGGCTGGTGGGGTTTTGGGGATGGTATCCAAACAGAAGGGGGTTTGTGATAGGCTATCAGTGACCCATAAGGAGTATAACACACAACCTGCTGGTCTGACAAGGAGGAAAAGCTCAATAAAAGCAGAGTGAGCTCTTTCAGTTTCCCATTTCAAGCCTTAAAGTTTACTTCCTTGCACAAAGATTGGCTTGCAGAGCTGGTACCACGTTACATTCCAGGCTCTTTTTATCATAAGCAGAGTTTAGCTGGCTTTTCTTAGAGGTGTTTCTCCTTTGCGCTTTTCTCTTTGATAACTTTAAATAAACAGAAGAAAATGCTGCACTTTAAAAGGGGTCCACATTCACTTTGTACCACAAATATTTTGCATCTGCTGAGCTAGGAATTAATGGTGAATGACACTTTTTGCCTGAAGTTCTATTTTATAGTCTAAGTAATCTATAAAGAAAACAAGCAATTACTTGTTCTTTTGTCTTCAACTCATTGCTAAGTAATTATTTGTCTTTACCAATAACTGCTCTGCAGTTATATTGCAATTTATGTGCTAGAGAACTTGAAAGATCTCATAATTTCACAAACTGTGCCTGCAAGACTAATCCAGACAGATATTTCCCAGAGCTCCCTGTGAAAAGGACTGTGGTCTCCTGTTGTCACTGGGGTCCAGCTGACACTATGTGGAGAAATTCAGTAGTCAGCATGGAGTTACCTGCACTGAGTTTTGTCAGAGCACTGCGTTAGCCCTCTTCCTACTCCTCAAATGGAGGGTATGTTCATGGTGCACAAAAGCTCAGAATTATGACTCTTGTAATTTTTCTGGTGATGTTTTTAAAAACTCACTGTGATTTGGTCTTGTATTAAGAAACACCTGGAAAGTGGCCAGTTTGGTGAATCTGGGTTGATTTTTGACTGAGCAAGACTATTTTTTGGAAGAACTTTTCCCTCTTAGACTTTCCCTTCGTGTGTTATAACCTCTGAGCATGGTGATTGTGAGACAGTATTTCTGTTTCTGTTCATTCAGGATAGACCCTGACTTATTCTGTGAGTCTTAGTTGAAGTTCTGTCCCTAAAAGACTCTAGAGAAGCAAAATGCTTGGGGATGCTAGACACAACATGTACAGTCCTAATGGCATGCTCAGAGAGGGCCTGATGGCACGGCCAGTGACTGACAGCTGGTTCTTGTTCTTAATTGCTTCTTTTCCAGATGGGTTTGCAGACTGTTGTGCAACTTCTCCTACCACCTTTCCTCTTGAGTTTGCACCTCTGTGGCAGAGGAGACTTGCATGAACCCCCCTTGCAGAGCTATTTTGTTTTATTCCAGTTTCTGGCCAAAGATGATAGCTGATAGGTGAGGTGCTTTTTACCCTAACGAACCTATGATGTGATCTTGGTGCTGTTCATGGATCTTAGCGTGGTAATGGTGGGACTCAGTTTGGCTTTCTGAATGTAGCAATGTAATCTACTGCTGATAGACACTTCCTGTATGTTTCTGAAATACGTTTTAATGTGGTTTTTATCCAGCGGCACTAAGAGCGTTTCCCTCTTTTAAGGCTGTGTTCTGTACTGAATAAAGATGCTCACTGCTTGCTTACATATATGAGGAAAGTGAGATACGTTTTTTGGAAGTTGTTTTTCAATTAGTTTTCCAAGAATTTGTGTTAAAATCAAAATACCAGCTGGTTTGCTCCATGACAAACCTTTGGCCTTTTTTCTGATTAATGGAGTAAGAGAATATTTCTAATTTACCATGACCTTAAAACTTACTGAAATTTGTGAATTATGTTGGGAGACGAGCTGATGCTATGTTTAGCATACTTTACTAGTCATCAGTGGTCAATTCATAGTAATATTTTTCAAGGGCGTCACTGAAAGATATTCATTCAAGTGACTGACAGCTCCTCTTATTCTCAGACTAAAGCAGAGAAGACCACCAGCCTTACTTACTGATTTGTACTGTAGTCTTTATCTAGGAATGCTAAATCTGCACTGGTTTTTTTCCACCCAACCCCCCCACCCCTAGCAAAATAAAAAAAAAGGAACTGTGCTCAGATTTCTCAATTCAAGGCTGCATTCATAAAGCTGGCTGTTTGTTGGCGAGCAAGTGTGTCTGTGGTACAAATGCAGGAGCATGTCTTTTGTAGCCTCTGCTCCACCAGCCCGAGTAATCTGAAATCCAGGGAATCCAAGTCGTTCTGTCTGAAAGCTGCTGTTGCCTTTACATTCACTGACTGTTTTCTTCCCAGAGTGTGTATGGGGTAGATAAAATGTTACCTGTGAACAGGCATTTTTCTCACTTAAGCAAAGCTGAATTCTGCAAGAGATAAAGCTAACTTATAGTGGGACCAAAACTGCTCTGTTATGTGGGTAATCAATCACAACTGCTGAAATTAATCCACGTGTAAATGCTTCAGCCTCTAACTATCCACTTGCTATGATCTCTGATTTTAATTTTCATCTCTTAATTCCAGAAATATAAAACTTATATCTGAAAATGTTCACATTCTTCCTTAGACTGTTGTTGAGGTTTTAAAAGTGCACTCGGTTACTTCACACACACGGTATTTCTGGTCTCTACAACACGCTGCTTTACTCCAAATTCTTAACAGTCCCCAACAAGAGTTTCAAACAAATCAATAAAATACATAAACAGTCAAGGTAGAAGATGACCTAGTTATTAAAAAATACTGGTTTGTGTGTGAGTAGTTTCAGGTAAATAGTCTTCATTTTGATCAGAAGTGTGTATTACTCTTGGTCTTTTAAATTTTGCTTTATTGTAATTTACACTATTTATGGTGAACTACCTTTTTTTTTTTTTTAATACCCTTAAACTTATGATTTAAAATCCTTATGATTTAAAACCAAACTTTTCTTTTTGATTCGAGCTGCTGGTAGAAGGCTCTGTCTGAGGGTGAGAATTAAAACTGACCGTCCTGTCCCCCGCCAGGCTACGCTGACTCCCTCTGCCATCCCTGCAACCTCTCCCATGCTGCTAAGGTCCATGTCAGACAGAGTCCCCTGTCATGTTCCCCTTTCACTCGCTGCTCTCTTCTGAGAGCTGTCACCACCCCCTGGAAGCACATCTTCAGTGTAGACACAAGGCTCCTACCAGCCCCGGCGGCAGGCTGGAGATGTGAAAGTAAAATTTATGTCCAGTGGGACTCGGGTTGCATCAGACTCGTTCGAGTTTCAGGTTATTGCAAGACAGGCTGTGCTTGCACCGGGTATGGGAATTGAGCCTGCCTGAGGGCAAGCGCAGAAAGCCCTTCCTTCTCCCACTGGGACTGCAGTTCACTGGGAGATGTTTAAAAAATCTTTGGGAGAAGTTTCCTTGAATGGTGAGAGGCAGGATTGTCACTATAATTTGTAATTACTTTGCCTCAGTCTGTTATTATTGGCAATCATATTAACATGTCCCTTTCAATATATGAAGATGAATTTGAAGTGTAAAAGTGTAAGCAGTCAATCACACGAAAAGCAGGAGGTGTTGGAGAGAGATTACATGCATACCTGGTTTTCTGTCCCTTGGCATACACCCACCCTTGCTCTCTAACTGTGGGTTTTGCTGCTTTGTTGTTCTTTTCTGTTTGGTTTTTGTTGGTGTTTGGTTTGGTTTTTTTGTTGGTTGGTTGGTTGGTTTTTTTTAAGGCCAAATTACAGCCTTATCACTAAAATTTCATGAGTAATACTACTGGGTGCAGGTGCCCAGGTGCTGGCAGCTGGGGCTGTAGGGGTGGCCTCTGTGGGGAGAGGCCAGGGGCTGACCTATGCTGGACACAGGCAGTGCCAGCTGGTTCCAATGGCACTATTTGCAGGGCATAGCTGTGCTCCTAAAAATACATATTTAAGGATGGGTAAAAGGCTGCCCAGCAGTGAGGATTGAGGAAAAACAGCGTAAGAAACAGCTCTGCAGGTATCAAGGCGGAAGAAGCAGTGGGCGGGAGGAGGTGCTCCAGACACTGGAGCAGAGATCTCCTTGCAGCCTGTGCAGGGCCCAGGTAGAGCCAGTTTATCCTGCAGGACTGCAGCCTGTGGAGAACCCGCGATGGAGCAGGGGAAAACTATGATGAGGAAAGAGCAGCAGAGGGGCTGTTATTAACTGTCCCCAATCCCCCAGATCCATCCCTCTGTGCTGCTCAGGCAGGAGGGCTGGGGATGGAGAAGAGTCGGAAATGAAGAAGTGGAGCCAGGGAAAATGGGGAGGAGAGAAGTTGTGTTAACTTCATCTTTGTTTCTCACCATCCAAGTCTATTTTAGTTGGCAGTAAATGAAATTAATTTTCTCCAGCTTGACTATGTTTTGCCCATGATGGTAACTGGTAAGCCATCTCCCTGCCTTCACCTCAACTCATGAGCTCATCCATCTGATTTCTGCCCCCTAGTCTGTTGAGGACTGGGAGTTAGAGAGCAGCTGGGTGGGTGGCTGGCAGCCATCCAAGGTCAGTCCATCACAGTAATATACAGATTTGGAAGGTAGGGGTGGAATTTTATTTACTTCATCTATTCACTGGATATTAGTCATGACCAAAGCACTTTTAAGTTACAGCAGTACTGCAAAAAAACAAAGTCCAGAAAAGTCCCCACAGAAGTATAGTGAAAAAAATTCCACGTTGAGAAACAGTGTCATATATTTCTATTAGAGCTCCTTCCCAACCTTGACCAACTGCACAGCTTTATCTTCCTTTTTTTTTTCCTCTGAACTTTCCTTCAGCCAAAGAGTATAATGGCTTTATTTTTGTTTTGTTTTAAGACTGAACAACCTCTTCAAATGGCTGCCATTGGAGGTTATTTAAATTCAAGCCCTGCTATATGCTGTCAATTCAGGACTGCTGCCAATAAACATGGAAGAACTTTGTATGAACTGAATGTTTCTCCACTTTATTAGAGTAATTCAAATTTGGACCCTTTCCCTGCCCACACACCTCTCTGCACTGAATCTCTATTTCCTTGCCAAGTCATGTAAGCCACTGGCCATTTTCCTCAACTAAATTTCTAGACTCCAAATAGAAAGCAACGTAAAAGTTGTACCGTTAGCCTGCATCACCCCTTCATGTCACAACTAAGCTCAGCCAAGTTGTAGACTTGGAGCAGAAGCCTCTTGATTTCCAGAGCAAGGAACACTGTAACATGCTTGTTTCCCTGAAGTGTCCTCATTGTTAGCATTCACTTCTCTCACAGTGCCTTCCAGTGTCAACCTCTGGGTGTGATTCAAATCAGTTCTTCCGAACATTTGTATATGAGGTGAGAACTGAGGTTCGGATTGCTGTCTGGGCTGAAGGTAACTTCATTGGTATGTTGGTACGTTTCTATTCTTGACCAAGGTGGTTATCTGTTGTAGTTTCTCAATGTGTGAGTAAGAGAGGATGTGCAGCACATGTGATGGATTCGTATTTGTCTACTGCAGTTTAAGGAAAAGTGTCTAGTATGACAGGCTAATTCCAATCATAATATATGAAATCATCCTACAGATAAAAATTGAATAATTTTATGAACATCTTATTTATTCCTTTTCCCAGTGCATCTTATTTATCTCTTTTCCCAATTTCAGTTTAGGTCCTATAAGCCTACACAGTTAAGACTGCTTATGACAGGCAAATGGCAATGTTTTTCCTAAGCATGCATTTTCCCAAGTTAATTAGCTAACAGTAGGATCTGTTCAAATAGGCAAAAGAACTTACAAGTTTCAGTGACTGGGGTTAAACATTAGTGAAAAATGTGGGGTTTGCCGCCTTTTGCTGGTTTACAAAAGCAGTTAGTGATTTTCATGTAGCTGTGCACAGTAAATCCTACTAAATTTTCTTTCCTTCTGCTTGAGAAGATAGAGCTTTAATCTTCACCTAGTCCTAGTCTCACTCTGGTCTACACATCTATGTTAGGTCTCTAGAAAACTGTCCTAAAAGTCAGTGAGCATGTTTATAGTCTCCTCTAATCTGTGCAGCTTGGCTTTAAAAGCCAAGTATTTTCTATAATTTATGTGAAAACCATTTCCTCTGCCCCTAGACAGTGATTGCAGTAGTCATACAGGTATTCCAAAACATTCGACCAATGTAAATTACACCCAAATCAGCCAATGTCCTTCAATAACAGGGAGTGTTACTCTTAGTAGTATTATTAGTGTTAATCTTATTAGTGTCATGCTAAAAGGATAAATGGGATAAAATGTCACATTCAGATCCATGTTCCTTCTGTCTCAAATACTGGATTTTGGAAAAATCTAAAATTAAATTTCATGTAGTTTAGAAAATACTAAAATAAAAAAAGGCAGGCAGTAAATGTTGCCTGTGAAAGCAGTGCCATATGCTCCAACTGGATGGTGAATATCTACTGCTTAAAAGTTCTCCCGTGCAAAGAGTTAAGGTGATAGTCGTAAACCACGGTTGTATTTAATGGGTATTGCACAAAACTGGTTTTGAAGCTCACTTTTTATAGGTTAGTAGTTCTGATGGATCAATTTTCTATCTAAAAATGGATAATTTTAATATAACATATTTGCGTGTGTTTGAGAATACCAATTGTACAGAGGTTTAAAAACTTCAGTGATTTTCACCACCTGGCTGTTAAACATGATGAAGTGAAATGCTGAGAATAGTACTGCAAGTTTAAGATTGCAGCCTAAGGAATAGCTATTGAACACTGTTCAGTGATAAAGGAGCAATTTTTGCAATCCAGAATGAGAAACTGTCTCACATTGGCAGCTCATAGTGATTTTTTTTTTTTTTTGGTCATTACAGGCAGAATTTAGACATATGGATTTTAAATCTTAAATATTTTTATTAAAGATGCCTATGTAAAAACGGCATCTTTAGGCAGGAAATAATCTGCTGGCCAGTGGGATTCCACACCTAACATTGGAAGGGGATGCCTGTAACTCAGAAAACAGATTAGCACAGGGTTGTGCTGCACAATAAAATCATCACAAGCGGTGTATTTATTGGGAGAACAAAGACCATCCTTTGACAGGAAATGGTCAAGGATGGAGGGGGAAGAGTGTACGAAATGTCACCATTCCAACAGTGAGTTTCTCTATGAAGCAGTGACCTGGGATGTACCAGCTCTGTGGTTAAGACCTCACTCTTACTTAGCCTTACAATTTTTGTTGAAATGTTAACAACAGAGTTGATAGACAGCCAAAGGAGTATCACATTTCATGGCACAGCCAGCCTATGCACTACTCCAGGTTTACACAACTGTTTCTCTATCTTGTACTGCCTAATGCAGTTGTGGAAGGTCTGTCTCACTGTGGTTTCAGAACTGGTCACAGAATGTGGCCAAAGAGTTTAAATATTGAACTAATAACATGTTCTTGGTTTTCAAGGTATATACTTAATTTAATATCTAAAAAGTTCTTTCTTGTGTTATGAGATCAGAAGCTTTTAGGCATAAAACAGTCCAAAAGTGTCCACACCAGGAGGCAACATGAGTGGGAGTTCATTCCCTATCAAACACAATGTTATTTCAAGGCAGCTAAGAGTCCAGTATCCCATCCTGGTCTAGTTACGAGGCTGCTGTGGAAAGAGACAGGTTTTATGATACGGAGCAGATTCTTACCTCCATCATTCCCGAGAAAATTCCATCATTCTGTCAGTTCTAGTAGCATTACCTGAACACGTGCTGTAGTGCAGATCAGCACAGAAATGAGTGAGTCCTCTCTTGGACTCCATGTTCCAAGCTGAGGGCTTTCATAATGATTTATAGAAAGCAGCTCTCATCAGGTTATTCTAAACAGCTTGAGAAGGAAAATTCTTCCACCGTGGTGACAAACTGTATCAACTGTTTTGGAGAATGGGAGCTTTTTTCACCTCTCCCTCTACCCCCTACACACAGCCCAGGTAAGCACCAGCCCGGATACTAGGTACGGTTCTCTGTTTTCACTGATTACCCAAGCTCGTGACGCTACACTCTCAGTGCAGTTTTAAATCTATCCTTTTCTTCCCCAAGGACCTTAGCAAAGGCAGGTTTAGGAAATACCTGTCCATCATTATTTTTCAGGCTGTTAAGAAAACAATACCTTTTGCCCCCTCCCAGGTTCCAATGAAATAATCTGCTTCATGTTCATTTCTTGAATTGCAGTTAATTACACCAAATCAGAACTTCTAACAGCTTCACTTTTCCTGGGATAATAGTCTTCAAAAAGCTACTTTTTCTAGCTCAGAACAGGAAACTGTTGAAATAGAGAAAATTAGGTGGCTTCTGGGGTAACACTGAATCCTCTTCAACATTTGAGTTTCTGCCTAGAATATATCTTAGCCTTCTCACCTTCCTCCCTATTGCTCTTTTAAGATCATATGACCACATTTCAAACTTTTCCCCTAAGCCTTTATGTTTAAAGGTAATCATTAACACTAGCAACTTCCTAAAATTTACAGGTTCACTTGATATGCTGGTTTCTACATTTGTCCTAATGTGGCCTAGGGGAGGTTTACATTTGGTCAATTCATTTAGACTATCCTGTCTCAAGTATTAATAAATCTCCAGTAGAACTGCAGCATCACTTCCTTGTACTACATTTATAGATAGTGAATGCTATGGACTGTACCTTGGCTGGTAGAGATTTCCAGTGTTAAGAACTATTAAGAGGACTGGCTGCCTGTGTTTCAGGTGAAGTGAGCTTCAATTTAATTCTGACTACTACAGCAGAAAGCCTGGGATCTGTTTGAGTAATCTGAGCCAGTTTAATGCACTGATCCTGCAGTGCACTCACAAAGACCTTCCACCTTTGAGTACCTCTTACATGATACAGATGCCTCCATTCCTGCAGAATTTCTTAGCTTTTAACAGGCAGTAAGTGGGCTTATTAATTGCTTCTCCTTTGTATCTAAGGTTTGATGAGGACAACGGAGAGATTCTTTCAGTAAACTATTGATAAGTCTTCAACCACAGCAGTGCACCTCTTAAAGACTGTGCAAAGCACTGAGTATGCAGGGGAAAAACACAGTGGCAGTAATAAGTGCACAAATATGGACTAACCTGGCAGCCTTATTTGTTGCAAGGAGAAAGAAAAGGGATTATCCACTGAAAGATGACGTATTTTTGGCTGCTCCAGATAAGCACTTTTCTTGCACTCTACTCATGAGGACAGCTGGATTAGTAGGTGGTCATCACGTAATAAAGCTTATAATACACCTTGGCAACCGGGAGTAGAATCCAAAAAGGCAGAAAGATACGGGAGGGTGAGGAAATCCTGTTCTTAAAATGTAGTTTCCAAGGAGTGGCTTCTGCAGAAGGCGTGACTGAGCAGGCTTGAACTGCAGCTTGCAACAGAGGGGACTTCGTGGGAAGATAGTGGAGACCAACAAAATAAAGAGCAGCATGGAGAGAAAGGACAGGGATGTGCTGTCCGTTGTTTCATCTAATACAAAATCTAAGTCTGTGCCAGATGATGTGGGGAGGAACCAGGGTCAGAATGAATGCAAAGAGATGGTTTCTTCACCCCAGAGTGAAGTAGTTGCATGAAATGCGGAGGAACCAGGGTCAGAATGAATGCAAAGAGATGGTTTCTTCACCCCAGAGTGAAGTAGTTGCATGAAATGCGGAGGAACCAGGGTCAGAATGAATGCAAAGAGATGGTTTCTTCACCCCAGAGTGAAGTAGTTGCATGAAACTTCTTGCCAAAAATAGTTGCGGATTTTTAAAGTTTACATGGGTTCGAGGAGAGAATGGAGAATTGTTTGAAAGACAGATCCATGGAGGATTAGTAAATAAGACAAACCGTGTCACTCTCAGGAAACCTTCTGAGCTGAAAGCAATCTGAAAGCAAACCTTTGCCCTTTTCTCCCTCAGGTACTTAATTCTGGCCACCATTAGGGATGCTGACCTAGAGAAAGCCCTTGGGCTGAATCAGCATGGCCGTTCATGTGTTCCCCAACCAAACTTGACATTGCTTGGTGTGAGACTCTGCTAAATCAAGATCATCTTTATCTTTTTGCTTTCAACCTTAACAGGGGACGACTTCTCTTTAGACTGTGCCTGAAGCAATCTTTCTACCCCACCCATTAGGCAGCAGTGAAAGATGAAGGCCACTTTGTATTCCCTTCAGGGACACAAGTTCTAGGGGAAAAGTTTGCTATTTTCATCATATAGACTTACCTAACATAGCACATATATTAGCATAGAGCAAATGTTTTAGTATAGATTACTGCAATGTAACCTATTGATGAGTATTTTATTCCTGTGAAATGCTCTAAACAAGGGAATGATTTTATTTGCCACCCAGATCAATTTCCAAGAGACACATAATGTTGAGTCTCAAAAATTGCCTTCTTCATAAAAGGCAAAGCTGACAGATGCAGGTTTTGTGGCTTTAAATTAAAAAACCTTGTAAAGATATATATAGATATATAGATATATAAAAGAGAATGCAATGCTTTAAACCAAAAGCAAATAAAAATTCAATGGGCCTTCATATACTGGTGTTTGTACTCAGAAAGCAAGGTTTAATAAAATTCTTTAATTTTATGGCAGAAGACATGTCAAGTGCAGTTTACATTTCTCAGCCAATAATCATATTTTCTTGCAAGTGGCTGATACATTTACTTTTTAGAGACAGACACAACAAATAATAAGGGTTTTTATTTGAGAGGAGAAACAAGCATTTTTATCGAGATGAAAGGGGTATAATAAATTTATGAGACCTCACATACAGCTATAATATAATAAATTAGGAGGATTAATGGAATTGTGGGCTACAGTAACCCTCACTAGTAGAATGCCTATTTTATGGAGCTTGATAATATAGTTTATCATTGACTCCATGGGAATTCCCACAATATATTAGCTGTGGTGTAACAATAAAGCACACACAGTAAGAGGCATGTCTCTTTTGACACACATTCTCTTCCCACACTTATTTTACCAGGGAAACAACTCCGGTGCAGTTTAATTAAACTGCACCGCAATGAATTAGTCCAGGTCTTAGCCCTCTGACAGTGAAGAGCCTGGCATTACCACAGGGGGCTGTCCCCCCGTGACACCAGAGACTGCAGAAAACCTGGGAAAAAAAGTGTAGGGTCTCTCAAGTGACACTGTCACTGTGCAAGGCCTTAGCTGTCAATCACAGGATTCAAAAAAAAAAAAAAGCTCATACCCCTTTGCATTCAACTTTATCTGCCTACATTTGTTCACTTTGATCTGACCCTTAGGAGGAGATCAGAAAGTGATGTGGAGAGGCATTTAGAAGACCTCCCCATTTATGAAGAAGGTGGACTTCAGTAGCAGATAAAACACCACATCTGTGGTTGTTCAGCTGATGAGACTTTCATTTTTCTGAGTGATTTTTGAAAGTTTCCAGGAATAGGAATGAATCAAAATCAGGATTCTAGAGAAAAGCATTTTTGTGTATTGGGAAATGTCAAAATCTGAATCCAAGGGGAAATTAGGTTACCCGAGAAGATTGGAATGACAGCACTGCAGCCTGCAGGATTCCTTGGTGTTACACAGTCCATTGGACTGCCTGACTTTGTATTTCTTTGAAACAGAACATACTTTTCTAGAAAAAAAACCCAGCAAAACCAAAACTCTGTATTTAGACATTGCCAGGAACAGAAAGATGACAGTCTCTGGGAACCGTGTGACTGGTTAACTACTATCCCATTTTAAAAAGGGCCATCTGATTTTGTGGATGAGTTTACCCAAGTTAAATTTGTTATATGACACCAGTGGATGGTGTCATGGCTTCTGTAAAATCCACTGTAGAGCAAACTGTCACTGAATCTCTGTTCAGCCAGCAGTACTCAAAGAGTGTGACCAAGTCACCTTAACTGGCACATACAAAGGTCTTCAGTCTCCCGATAAATTATATTTTCCACTCCTTTAATCAATGCCTTATACCTTGTAGTCTCACTAGTACATTGAAACAATCATAAGGTGATATACTCTTCAAAGAAAATAAATTGATAATGATTTTTAAAACAAAAAATTGAATTGTATAATTCTCATGATCTTGGAGGGACATTTAATGCAGACAACAATATTTCCCTAGAGCCAAATGTTAGAACGTATAGAAAGGTAATTCCCAATAAAACAGCAAAAGGGTCATCCATTATTTATAGACATGCCTGTACAGAACCTTTTCTTAATTCACGAGACTATTTAGGAGTAGGAAACTAAAATTTAATCTTTTAAAAATGCATTTTTAGTGAAAGTAGCTTGCTAGACTCAGCTTAACCCTTTTTTTGAATATACATGCCATGCCACAGAGGAATTCGTTAGACAATGGCAATTAGATCTCTAATCATTTGGCACTGCTGGAATTACTGCACTCTATTTAAATGCCAGACATGGTACCTTAGCGATTGGTTCATCCTGTCGCCACATTTCCATCAGCTACTGCGCCTGAGAAATGACAGTCACATTAGATGTCATGTAAAGCATCTGACCTTGCTCTCCCAGCACTTGATCTTTGCACTTCAAGTGGACATTTATCATTGTCCTGCAAAGACAGAACTCAGGTGGTTCAGATTCACTGCTGGTTTTCATGTTACAAAGGCATTATAACATTCCCCTCCTATTTCAGGAGGGATGGAAATATAATTTTGCTACCAGCTGGCCAGGTGAAGTTACTCAGTGGAGAGGAGCAGGTTCCTGAGTCAAGAGACTAGTAATACGAGGTGTTTAGTCTTGGAGGACATACTCTTCAACTCATACAAATTCCTGATGCTCCTAACTGCTTTGCCGGTAGAGTCGCAGACTTTTATTAATCAATTTTCACTGCTTTGTTCTTTTTATGACACAGGGAATGCAGAGGTCAGAGACTTTCAAGTGGAATAAACATAGCAGATAACAGCAGCCACAGCTGCGAAACAACGGTAACTCAGCTTCAAAAGAAACAGAAAATCCCGTCTGTAACCAGTAAACTTTCCATTAGATTTATTTGAATATTGAAAATAACTGTTGTGACTGCAGTTATCTTCTCAGATATGCACATAAGGTTTCAGGAGGACTTCAGTCCTTGTGAAGAATCTGGCATGGTGTGCTATTCTCCAAAGGGATCCAGTAGAAAGCTCCTTTTTTTATGCTAAAGTCTCGTGAGGAAGCTGAATAGGACTTTCTCAGATACGGGTGTTTTAATTTGCAGGTTTCTCTGTGTAACAGGGATGGGTTTATACAAACCGTGGGCCTGAAATCATGATTAATCCCCACCTCTGTGGATAAGCTGTCTGGCTACCTAAAATGGTGCGGAAAGTTTGCATCCAATTTCAGACTGCAAGTTTGGGACGTATCTCTTCTTTTAATACTTGAAGGGATACATACATAACTGCAGTAGCTTTTAAAAGTAAGTTCTTCAAAATTGGGTTGATTTTACTTTAGGCATGGTGTTTTTTTTCAGGGACTTCACCTAGGATTCTCCCTCATCACTGCTACTCGCAAGTGGGTTTTTTTGGAAGGAGACAAGGAAAGCAGCGTTCACAGGCATCATCTTGCCTGACTACTCACTCTTATTTTAACATTTTCATGACCACAATTTTTATCTCATCTATTAACCTCATTTTGCCTCAGTAGTTAAACAAAGTTTGCTGTATTTACAGAAAAATACAGAGAGAGGTAAAAGAATACGCCGTGGCTGGGAATTTACTGTAAAACTCAGACTACTCAGAGTTTTGTATCTAACACCTGTTTTCACCCCTCTTTCAATTTTTTTTAAGTACTTAGGTACTAATTGATAAAATTGCTGTTCAGGAACAGGGTAGAGTTTACTGGGAAATCCTAAATTGGTGTTGGTTTTTAGTTAACTTTTCAGGGAGTGACATGAGACTTCTTCCACTGAATTCCCTCCTCATGTGCACACACACCCCACCCCACCCCCAACTGGTGAGAGTTGTAACCCAAAGGTAACAGTTTTTTAGACCAAGGCTGGGATCTCTTTTGGTTTTGTTCAAAAGGGACTGTGTAAGGTTAGGTATGAAAACAAAAATGCTCCAACCTTCCGAGTGACTAAGAAACTCATAATTCCCATCAAGTCTTAAAAAAATGCTTTGCTGAGATCCATAGCCATTTTATTTTAGCTAAGTTGCAAATTCTACCTAAACTGTTAAGCATGGGTTGAACAATGGGCTATTATAATGTGGTGGATTTGATTTAAGGGATTATATGGTAGTAAATTAATTAATTATTAGAATTTTCATTCTGATTGCAGTTTTCAAATGTTGTCTGTAATCCCAGTGTGGTTAGAACTGTAAACAACAAAGTGGTGAATAAACTCACACTCTGGCACGTAGCCTTACTGTGGGAATAGATGTGCATTTTGACATCTGCAAGAGGCAAGGCGGACTCCATCCAAGTATCCAAGAACAAAAGGAATGCTATTTTGTCTCATGATTCACCACCATAGTTGTCAGCTACAACCTAGCTGCAGGTTCTTTATTACTCTGTGAAGTAAAAAAAAAAAACAATCAACCTTTTTTCCTATACCAAGCTGCAAAAATGAAGGGTAAAAAATATCAACCTTGTAGCTACAAATGTACACATTTGACCTAGGATTTGTTAAAAGAGTTTATATGATGCTAGACTTTTCTTGTCACGACATTTCTTGCCACTGTGGGCATGCTGACGGGGATAATTGGTTCTAGTGTGAGTTATGCACCCAGTGCCAAAGGTGAGAGTGAGAGTCAAGGTCAATGATCTAACAGTGGTGTCCACAGCAAAGGGGATTTTTGTGGCTCGCAGTTCTCATTGAGGGAATGAGCACTGTGTTCTGTCGGAAACCCTCTACTTCCTTATTTCACCTCTGGCTAGATCTAGCTTCTGCCCTAACTTTGCTAATCATTTCTGTGATTTGAAGTTGTAGAATAAATACATCGGCACATCTGATCACATAGCTTTCATTAATACAATATTATTTCAGCAACACAATGGTAGAGTAAAACTAGAATTTCCCATGAAAGGTTTAAACCATGTATCTTTTATGATATAGCTTTCACAATAATGCAAATTTAACTGGAAATGCAACCCATAAATTCTAGTGCAATGAAGCAATATTTGCGACTCTCTCACTGCATTTTGGCTGGATGAAGCCTTGTAGTATCTGAATGCACTGAGCAGTGGCTGAAATTCACAGCTGTGGGGTTTTTCCTCAGTCGCTGTTGTTCCAGATAGCAGGTGTTTTAAGAGGATGTAGAAATAAATCTATTTGAAACAAGTTTATCAGCTGCACTAATATAATTCTTAATGTCTGAGGACTTTGCATAGCTACAATTGAATCTGAAGGCCATGTTGATTCTCTGTACCTGAGCTTGAGACTAAACGTCATTGCTGTTCACTAGCGGGGCCTCCTGCAGAGGACCTTGACATCAAAGAGACAAACTAGCTAAGTTATAATTAGCCCCAAGCTTGTTTGGTGTAAATTGTAAACAATATATCAAGTTGACTAATTGTAATGAGTCTAACTACCAGACACTGAACCTTAGGGATTGGCGCGCCTTGTCGCCACATTAGCTCTTGATACGGCCTCTGAGAGGAGAGCGGTACGCGGTCTGTGCGCCAGGAATCCCAGCACTTGAACCCGGCGCTGCCTGGGGACATCCATCAATGTCTGCAGCAGGCAGGAGTCAGGTGCCCCTGCTTCTCCAGGGTTTGCACTAACAGAGCAACTCAGCTGCGGGATTTCTCACATTAATCTGTGCAATTTGGGAGACTCTCTCAGAGGTAAAAAGTTTGAAAGCCACCAGAAGAATCATCAAGTGAGTCTCAGGTTCTGTGCTGCCGTGTTCGGTGATCCGAGCTGTCTTCTGAAACACGATTTTATTAAGGGAAGAACTGAGCCCCTTCTTTCCCATTCCATTTCAAAATGTTAAAGCATCTAGAAGCTGACATATCTAATCTATGGGAGGCTCACTAAGTATTTATTATTTACCAGGAAGAATCTCTCCGACATCACACGGAGGCAAACAGCACTAAGCCGGGTCAGAGAGAGTCAGTCCAATTTAACAAACAAGCCCTTGGGATAGTAATGTTGCCTGACTGATGCAGATTCACTGTACTCCCACTTTGCCACAAGCCACTCTTTTCTGAAGTTGCAGGTTCAAAGGCTGTAATGGGCACGATATGAGAAATGATACGTTATTTGTCTATGGTTGTCTGCTATACCAGAATATCAACATGATACAGGAATAGGCCATAGCAATATTTCCCTGTTCCTCAAACAAATTTGCTCTTCTAAGTGTATTAGGTATTTAAAAAAGGGAAATTATTTTTCGAGGCAAATAACATATGTAACATTTGATACTAAACTATGGTGCAAGGAAGGAAATTTTGAAAGCTGCAAAAATCTTTCAGAATTCAACTAAGGTACACACTGAGGCATGAAGTGCTCAGCAGAATTAAGGAAGGGTTCTTTTGCTACTCAGTCACAGCTCTGCCCTCTTATTTCATTAGAAAGTAATAATGTTTATCGGGTTATTTCTGGCTTCTAAGAGCGATGGGACAAGCTTTTTCTGCCACCTATGCAGAAACAGATCCTGATTAGATCATCTTAAGCTGCAATTCTCAGTAGGCTTTCTCCCAAAGCCAAAGAGAATCACCCATGAAATTCTTTCACAGTTTCAAAGCAAATGGAAGAAATGCTGACTTCATGCTCGCAGGGACCCATCATGAAAAGGGAAAACCTTGTCCTCCTTCCCTTTAAGATACATTTAGTGCAAAGCTGAGGAAGTTGGAGATCACAGCCAGCTGCCCACCAGCACCGTGCAGAATCCACTCCTCCTGTCAGAGCTGCCTTAGTCCTGCAGGGTCACGGGGAGGAGTGAGCAGTGCAAATGTATTCCAGCCATCAGTCATCTAGTCAGTTATTATGCTAAACCCAGAAGAGAAGTTATGAGCTTTACTCAGTGGCTTTTAGTATAGAATCACACTGGGAAAGAGTATGTGACAGTGTCTTAATTTGCCAGTGTCCTCTTTCAGAAGGACCTTACTCTTCTGGAGGACAGTGGTGTTCATATTTTACAGGATGGTTTTTGCAAATGATTTGTTGCATTTGTGGTATCCATGCAAACTGTATAAACCAGCATTTCAACTGTATCCTTAGCTTGTAATACTACTTATAATTACTGTACATGATAGTTACCTCTCCTTTTTGACCCTGGATTAATCTGACAATGTTAATTGTTCGCAAACAATTCAGGTGTTCCTGGATTTCTCATGGATTCTCTTAATTTAAGCACTTCAGCTAAAAATTCCTCATACCATAGTGGCAAGCTTGGGGCTTTGATACTTTATGAGACTGAGGAAGCTATGCATCCAACAAGCTCTGGTGTGACCAGCTTCTGAAGCAAGCAGTTTACAGATCAATTCACAGACACTGGAAAAACAAAACAGGTGCTGAATCGATGTGTCCCCAACTGATTTTGTCTGTGTTGGTCAGTCTGTGAAATAAAGAACAGTTTCTCCTAAGTGAGACTCACTGTCCCCTGGAATCTGAAACCCAACTCGGATGTGCCAACTTACCTGGTTTATTTTAGCGCAGTGGGAAGAACAGTGAGTCTTTGTCATAATGACAAAGGTGTAATATTTGCATGTCACCAAATCCTACCCAAAAAGAGGGCACTAAAGACATCATGCCGTACGTTTCAGTTTGTGACAACAATGGTAACCATGTGTTGCCCTGCATCCCGGGAAACTTATTTCTCATTTTGAAGGGATTTAAGATGTTAAACAGGGACACACCTTGCAGCTGGTCAGACAGAAGTTTTGTTAGCTCAGAAGGACATTCAGAGCTGCAGAGGTGTAGCTTGTGCTCCAGGTTTAACATGGTCCCAATGCTTAATCTAATACTGATTTGCAGGAACATGTTTTGGAATTAGCTACAAATAACCTTGCTGTGCTGGAGGATGATAAATCATCTTATCATCCCTGTGCTGAGCTGATAAAAGGATCAGCCGGGATCTGCTGGGCACACGCAAGTTGGTGCACTTTGGAATCGCTGTTTAATACCTGTATTACAGAACCTGCTGTTTGCCAACAGGGTGTGCTCCCCTGAGGCGAGGCGATAGAAGAGATGCATAAAGCAATTAAGAAGATTGTTATTCTAAAGGACCGTATCAGCTTACCCTTTTTATTACATTGCTCTCCCCTGGAGAGCTATCATAGGGATTCAGAGAATCAAGCAGTAAAAACCCCACACCTTCATTAGGCCTGCATAGTCTCAGTTTGTAGCAGCATCAGTTTTGGTTAGTATTTCTATACCTCAAAAAGCGAGTTGGGTGGTTTCCCCCCAGTTAACACAGAAAGTTGAAGGAAGAGCTTTAAATTGTGGCCAACCACTATTTTAATAATACTGAGATTGTATGATTGACTGAGTTTGCATGAAAAAGGGAATACATCTAAAATATAAAAAGATAGCTGGGGTAGGCGTGCTTTATGCAACAGGGCTGGAGGAGCTAGCAGATGAAGGCAAAAGTGTTAAGTTGCAGCCCATTAACCATATAACCTCACAGCTCTTCTTCCAAATCTTGAGATGATCAGATTTCCCTTTGGTTTAAATGGCTTTATTGATGATGTGAATATTTTAAAGACTGTGAATAGGCTTTGGAAGTGGTCACTCTAGGTAGGTGTCATTTGCTTTTACCTCTTTGGTGATTATATTTGCCAGGTTTATTACTTTGTATTTTACCTAAAACATTTTGTGTCTCCCTTGTGAAAATGCAAGGAGTGAAGCTGACATAGGGGGACTGAATACTTATGCAGATGTGTACAGATCCTGCAGTGTAGATATATGTACACTGGTGTTCATTTCAGTTTTGGGCTCATATTAGGACATTCATGTTAAATAAGATGATAATTAAAGGGTTGGTGAAGTAATTTTAAGAGTCAAATGAGGATAAGTGAACCATGTGCTATATTCTTTGTAGTTGCTGGAAACAGAACATGCACCAAATATAAGTTTAAGTATGATGCTATAGCAGAATCAATCCCAGTATCCATTTAAAATGATGGTTTAAATATTTTCACAGCTGTATTTTTGTAAAAGTTTAATTTAACCATGCCTTTAGAGTACGTAGTCACTTGGAAAAATATACTTTTTGAACAGCCCTGCACTAAGATCTGATTGTGTAACCAGGAAGAAAATAAACTGTGGCAACATTTTTGTATTAATGCTAAGATCCTGACTTGGCTTTTAAGAGGCAAGGATGTGTGGGGGGGTGGGGTGTGGAAAAGTCTCTGACATTTCTCTTTTGGCCCACTACTAATTTTTAGAAAAACCTGAGATGGTCATTTATGATTTCTTGTAGCCAATGCTGTGGGAATTTCTGATAAAATTCAAACTGATATCCCAATATTTGAATTTAAGTGCCTCTGTACCAAGCACATTTTGTCACAACATGCTTTTCTGCTCCCTCTTACAGTAAATTTGTTCTTTTTGTAGTTTGCTGTTTTCTGGGTCTTGGTGGTATATCCTTCAATTTGAAATAAGAACTAAGCCTATCAGTGTGTATTGGACCATCAGTATACATTATGACAGGAAAAAAACCAATCAACCCAGCTACAAAGTCTTTATGACAAATTCCTTGTAAGATGTATAGTCATGTCAAGTAGATATCAGTTAGTGATCATCAGGCAATTAGGAGAGTTTTGGCTGTCAGTGATGTGATCTGTCCAGGGAAGAGAGAATAGTGTTTGTAATGAAATATTTTCATGATCGTGCTCATTCCCCTTAGTATTTCTGTGGTTCAGGTGTGGTGCCTACACCTTGCTGGCTGTTAGTGACCCTCCTGTTGTCATCACTTCCTTGGAAGACTCTTGTTCCTCTCAACCTCTGTGATATTTGCTCCCAAACCAGTTTACACCATTTCTGTGGGGAAAAATCTTTTTTTTTTTTTTTTTTTTTTTTTTTTTTTTTTGTCATTTGGGTTTATCTAAGAACATACTGTCTAGCAGGAGTTATCATATCTAGGTGTCCCAGTTTATAGATTTGCTACATGGCTAGGTAAGAAATGCTTGTTAATAGTAATTTACTTTGAGCTCACCCTTTACTTACTCCAGGGGGGAATGCTAATATTTATCTTTTTTTAAAGCATTGTGACTAGCTGATATGCTTCCAAATATTCATAAAAGATACAGATGAAGGAAAACACACCATCTACTTGCATCAAGATTAAATCTGAAATGGGATTTCCTCCCCCTTCCCCAACCATCCATTTTAGGTCTCAGTTGGATCAGCAAACTGAGCTGATTCACCTTACACTTTCAAGCTCCTAGGGAAACCCTGATGTCAGCAAAGAGGTAGGAAGTGTGGTCAGTTTTGGGGCACAGAATTTTTGGTCACATGGCCCAGCCCTTTATTTTCTTCTGATCTGTTCAACTTGCTACTACCAGTCACGTATTTGCTACTGCTTTGTTTAAGAGCAAGATCTATCCTTTAATAGACTGAATTTGGGTGCCACTTTTGTGGCAAAAGTTGTTCTGTCAAAGCAGATGTTGACTCTTGTACTTGACTGGCCAGTTAACAACTCTGACTTGGCAAGAGGTAAAACACTCTTTCAGTTTCCCTGACTTGCTTCATATTGTTCCATATCTTAACATGAAGCTCATTATCCAGTCTTAATTACACCAGACATCACTTTGTGGTGTCAGCGAGTTTGGGATGGTTATTCCCCTAAGCCTTTATTCTGTCCTTATATTTATCAGTGATACAATCTGCAAAGCAAATCTTTTGAAGTGGCAGTAAGAGGAGTAGGTTGGTTTTGGTGAGGGGAGTTGAAGGAAACTTGTAAGTAAAACGTATATTAAAATAAAACTGGATTACTAGTCCTACAAATGTTTGAAAACAAATTTATCTGGCTCTGTTCAAAATCTGAATTGATGTCCATACGCCAGGACCAAACACAGGATTAAAATGTAGATGGATCTTAAACCAAAATCTGTATTACATGTGGTTGGGCTGGGCAAAAATCATCAAGAACATCTGGGTAACAAGCAAGGAGGAACAGAGGAGCAGGCTGAATTCATTCCTATCTTCATCCCTACGGGGTAACCAGAAGTCTTGAGCGGATTTGCTATTTTCATCTGGCATCTTCTGGATAGAAGCATGTGCTGTGCAGCACACATCCATGGGGAGCCCAAGACACCCGACATTCATGTGTGTGTTAAATTGAGGAAGAACTGTAACGAGTGCGTGCATGCTGTGTCATCAGTCTGTGCCTGTGTAAAAGCCACTGGTGTGAAATCTGCATTCAGAACAAGAGGCTCGCGCTAAGTGGGGCAGCCTGTAAAAACCCAGACAAAAGGCCAAAGTCTTTGTATCCCACCTGGAGAAAACCTCCACGTGGAGAAAGCAGGCATGTTTGGGAAATATGGGCAATCTTATTCTTGTTACTGTTTGGGCAAGCGTTTCTGTGACCCCTTAGGGACAGACTGTGCCTAAAAAGGTGCTGTTGTGTTCAATTGAACATTTACTGTTAGATTATACTTCTAGGGTGCTGCAGCTTTGGGGCCTGAAGCTGATGAGACTGATGTCCCTGATCATACCATGTAGCTTGGTTTTCTAGCTAGGATGCAAGTTTTTGGAAATGGTTTTCCCCAGAGAATGGATTTTATGATGTAAAAGTAAAAGAAAGACCATACAGTTTTTGCTACATGATCAATATATATACAACTTTCTAATGTTAAATTACCTAAACAAAATAAAATAAAGCTGAGTCCTTGATCTGTTCTGAACGGAGGAAAGAAAGGGCAAGAGAAGGAAATTTGTTTTGCACATGAACACATCATAACTATGAGAAGCATTCAGGCAGCAAGATCATGAATATCATATATGACCATATAATAATCTAGAAAAACAAATAAAGGTGGATAACATCCTGTTCCATTTATGATGTACTATATTGTAGAAGAGAGTGGTGTTTTCTTTAGTCTGAGTTCCAAAAGGACAAACAGGTACCCTATTTGCACATGATTTAATGAGATCCAGATTGTGAGACTGTGGCATGCAGACGTATTCACCTCTTCTCACGTGCTTTGGTTTGCATGTGGAAATAGTGGCAGGTGCCTACGTGTTCTCTTACTGACTAGAAGTAATTTGTGACTGTGTGTGTGAAAGAAGGGACACTTTACTCAGGAGACTTTCCAAATCATGGCTTTGATTCTCTGAGAAAGTATTAAGAACAGGCTGGCATTTACTATACCATACAAACAGAGATAAGCATCATTAAGCTACCAAAAAGTCAGAGAACGAATATAAAATCACCACAGATCCAATCATCTTCTAATCACAAACTGAGGGAACAATTTTAGGTTAAATGAGCTAAACTGTGTTACAGGCACCAGTTTTTCCACTGTGGCATGTTTACCTGCTGTGAAACTTACACGTCCAAATTAATAGCAAAATACTACCCTTCCTGTTTTCCTTTCCCATTTAAAAATAAGCAAACCAAGAGCTTTTTAAGGAATCTGTTTTTAAACATATAGTTCAAATCAAAACTCACAAATATTTCTACTCAGTCTCAACTTTTTCAGTGCTGACTTTTAATGCAGATTAAGGAAATACAAATGAAAGTTCCTGCACTAGTAACTACTGATAAAAGTCACATTTTCACAGCTCTGTAAATAAAACACATGAAGTTTTTATGAACTTTAACAAATGAAAAATCAAAGAATTCATGCATTTAACTACTCTAGTTTGATTCTAAGCTCTCTTTCCTAAATATATGTTAGGTTGTGTTTCCCAAATGTATTCAGCCATGTGATATGTAGTACCAGCTCATTCATATCAGATGAAGTGTGACTGGAAATAAAGCTGGATCTTTTTAAGAAGACACAGTCCTTTGCTCCATATTTCCAAACCAAAATAGCCAAGTTCATTGTATTTTTGCCTACATTTCATTACTGCTCTTCTTCCTTCTAAGTGAAGACTAATGTAAAGACAATCGCTAAAGAAGCAGCAATCATAATACCCTATACTAACTAAATTCAGACTTACGGCTACTCACAGGAGAAATACATGACAGATCCATTGTTCTGTATTAGCAGGATATTGTCCCAGTATATGAACACATGCAAACTTTGAAGGCTTTGAATATTTAAGGCAAGACACTAGTGGCTCATCCCAGTGGGAACCACAGAAAAGGGGAACCTGATTAAATTTAATGTCATTGTCACTTTTTTTTTTCCATTGCTAAGAATTATATAGGTAGCCATAGCTACCACACTGTTCAGACACCATGACCACAATATTCTCCCTCAGAGGTTGGCGTCAAGGGCTGAATTATTCACTTCAAGAATGTGATTCATTACTAGATGTGATTCTCGCAGATTAAAAGATTTGTCAGTATATAAAATACATGTACATATTCTAGCAGCTTGTTTTAAAATCACTGTTAAACCCTTGCTAACCTTAAAAGACACCAATTTTTATTATCAGAATTTAAGTTTGGAGCACATCTGCCCCATTCAGAAAGCTCTGAAGTAATGGAGCAGCTTTTTACTGTTTACTGTACAATAAAATATGAAGTTGAAAAGTAATGTAGGGAAATATAGCAGTCTACTTATAGAACCTGCATTTAAAATAAGAGTGTATTTAAACTAGTTTCTTATAAACGTTTGTCTGCTTGAATTGTTCCCTTATCTATTGTTTATCCTGTCAAATGAAACCTCAAATAAATATTTTGCTTAACTGCAGCAAGCACATAACTCTGTTTCTCCACTGCTGTTTCTGTTGCTAACTCCCATCTTCCCCAGACTTGCCTCACAGTGCTATTCCTAAGTTGGATAGACTAATTAGACTCATTTCCATCCCAAATAACTTCTGTGAGCATGCCTCATTTACCACTCACTGAGATACATGAATAAAGAAATGTCTTTATCTAGCAGGATCTGTCCAGTGTAAAACGGCTGGTACCTCTTAACGTGTCCAGAGAATAAGGTTTTCTCCTGTATGTGATACTAGTAGCCAGTTTTATCGGTTTTCTTTTACTTACAAGGAAAACTGAGTTCTAATATGAATCTCCAGCTCACGGTGCTGACAAAGCTTAATACCGCAGCAATCCCTTCACATACGCTGGTTATTCTGACTCAATACCGCAGTTTTGCTGGTTTTAGGGATGCAACAACGGTGGGCACCAGACAGGCCAGACCATTAACATTTACGCAACTTGATCTCAACAGGGAAGCTGATGACAGGCAAAGTGGCAGAGAGCCCTATTCTATGCCCCCTAATTGCTTTTCAGCATGTTGTGTATGGCAGGATTATTGGGAAGAGCCGGTAGGTGAGCAGAGAACTGCTCTGCTCCGAGTGTTTTTCTCAAAACCCTCGAGTGCCTGGATCTCTGCTCAGAGTCTGTGGGAGCTCCACAGGATGGTCTCTGCAAAGCAAGCTATAAAGCTAGACGGCCTCAAGAGCCAGAGGTAAAATCTGAGAGCCAAGAGAAGAAATACAGTTACAAATATTAAATACTTGCAAACCGGTCTGCTCACCAAAGTTCATTTTAATGAATGAATGAAGTTGTTTGTTTGTTTGTTTGAATTACTTATTTAAATTAAGCTAAAGAAAATGTGTTTGTTGCATAGTGGCAATCTGTGTTATGTTACCTTAGACAGAAGAAAGCAGTTGCTATTATTTTCCAGTAGTGATGTTTCCTAAATTAATTGGTCTGTTTTGTTTCCCAGAAAGACTTCATATCCATTACCGTATTTTGAATTCAAGAAAGGGCTTTCTGAAGAATATAGGTAGACATTTTTGAGTAGTTAATGCTCTAGGTTAGTAATAGGTAATTTAACTATTGTAGCTTCTAACTTGTCAGAGGCCCTTGCTCAAATCAGGTATTTTTGTCTCCTGCAAGCAACCCTTTGAAATTAAGGTGCCTGTGCACAGCAAACAACTACTGAGCTGAACTAATGATGACAGAATCAGACCACTCCACCCTCTACTTAAAAAGACAATAGGCACTCTGGTCTCTTCAGGAACTGGAACCCATGTGGCTTCCATTTGCCATGCCATTTTCTTAGAGGTAACCCAAATCCCAACAGAAAAGCTTGAATTTGTGCCAGCGTGAGGGAGCAGCACCATGAACAACTGCGACCTCCTGGGAGAGGTGTGGGGTCCTGTTGCAGCACGGCAGCGTGCCCTGCACTGGTGCTCTGGCTGGCCCATCACGTGAGATGGAGCATGCCCTGCCGCAGGCACTGCTCACGGTGGGAGAGCTACTGGCCCGCATGCCCTGCTCCCCCTGAGCAGAGGGATGCTCACAATCTGGAAGCCTCTCTCCACTACAGAACTGAGATAATCAGAAAACAAATATTGCCCCAGTGCAGTTTTAAGTCAATATTTTGAACTGCTGCCTGGCCTATTTGATGACAGCCAGAGGCCGGAGGTCACCTACCTGTCGATGATGGCACCAGGAGCCCAGGAGGCAGAGTCAGCAATCTTCCTTGCCACTGTTCAACTAGCTTTGTTTGCTGATTGAGTATGTCAATCACAAAACTCATCCCCTTCTCTTCACTGGGAGCTTTTGGCTGATACAGAAAAGGGACAGAGGAAAAAAAAAAACCAATTCTTCTTACTGATAACTCCTATTTTTAATCCTTCTGAAAACTGTTTTCCCTCTCTCCGAAATTTCTGTGAGACAGCAGGGATAAATCCGGAGGGTTTGCCATTGAACCTGACTGGGATCAGGTTTTGGTTCTAAACCCTAGAGCTTGTGTCCACTGTGTCAGAGAGAGTGAGCCCAGAGTCCGTCTGCATAAACCGTGAGCAAAGCGGAGCGCAGGCTCTGCTCCGCAAAGGAAGCCTGGCATCTAGTGGACATTTAGGTCTTGCATCGCTTTTTGGTTAATACAGCTGAGGGCTACCTATAGACTATCCCCAAACTGGCCATGACCTTCAGTTCGTGTGCCTGACTGCAAGTGTAATGAGTTTTAGTCCTAGTGGCTGTTAAAAATTCATGCTGACTCTTAAATCTGACCAGCTGCCACTTAAAGAGGTGCAGTAGAGCTGTGTTTTAAATAGCTCCTGGATGGAAGTTGTGCCATGCATCCTGTTTTCTGTGGCAGTTTCCACACAATAAATGTAAACGCGTGGAAAAAATGATATCAGAAGATACATGAGGAAATCATCCTAAATACTTGCTCAGCATGAGAGATACAATATCCATAACAGATAGTATGGGAAGGACTCACATTATTGTCATTAAATGTCAAATATATTTTTATTAGCTGTTCGCAAAAGATGAGAACTCTGCTAAACTTCTTTCCTTACATTCTGAATTTAATGTGAGCACACAGAGTACCTCTCTGTGTCAAGCTGACAGTTAAATGATCTATGCTTCTTTTTCTTTTCTTTCATATTCTTATTTGGAGGTTATTAGAGGCCAAGTATGTGTTACACTGTATAGTTGCTTTGAATAGATTTATTCCTTTCACTTGGAGCAATATTTTTCTGTACTTACTCATGCTAAATTGTACCTTACTATGCACTTAGTCCTATTAAAAATAGTAGGATTAATTTTGAAATAAGGTACTATGCAATATTAACAGGAGAGGACATGATCCATGTAATTATTGAATTCTTTCATATGTGTGAATTGAGTAAAATATTATTACATGGGGATTTATAGTATTCTAGAAAAGAAAAACTTAAATGCATCATTTTCTCAAAACTAATTCAGTATGACTACTACCACAATTGACAGATCTAGGTCTCTGAAAAGTCTTAGCAGTGAAAAAGGTGAGTCTTCAAACTGATTTTGTTGAGTGCATTACCCACGAGAATGAGCTTGCTTCGCTGTCTACATCAGCAGCATCCCTGATCCCATTCTCCCTGCTTAGGCACTTGACGAGCAGATTTCTGCCAGAAATGAAAACTGCTGTTGGGACAAAATTTAGTAGAGAAGTCATTCTTTGCTAGAAATAGCAGTGGCGAGAGATTTCTCCAGACTGGCACTCAAGACACTAACGAAGCAGTAATAAAACTCTTGACATTCAGTTCAGATGATGGAGCTTGACTTGCCCTGGTAGAAAATTCTGTCATGATTAGATTGTTTGACCAAATAGCCATAGAAAAGACAAAGACCTGAGACTATGTATTCTATTATTCTTAGTCTCTTTAAAGGAATGTTCTTGAACTTCATTTGTTTATAAAACTAAGACAGAAGTGACAGAAATGTTAATGACCTCACTTAATGAGTATTTGAAAACTGAGCTGTCAGCATAGCAGCGAGTTAGAAAATAAGGCACCACAGTACTTGCTAGGGAATACTTCGCAAATATCCTCTTGGCTTTTGCAATGTAGGCAATACCATGTGTCTCTGTTTAATGTGCCATGCCAATTAAGAGGCGCATTTGTTTTTATCCCAAAAGGTTTATTCTGTTTTAATTTAAAATCTCAACAAAGCCTTAAATGTGAATCATGTCTTCAGAAACACTTAATAAACATTGCCTGTGCCCTGCCCTCCAAAAAAAGTGAATATAAAAAGTCAGAAATTGAAAAAACTCGAGATGAATTCTGTCTGGTACTGAGCTCCTTTTGTGCTGGTTCTGACAGTGAAAAAGGGACCTTTTTACAAACACGCGGTATGGGAACGAGGGATAATACTGCATTTATATGGGGTTGTGTCCATCAGTCAATAGCTGCGTTATGGACTGTTCTATCAGCTTGATTCTCCACTCCTGGGGCTTGCGGTGCATTATCTGGATGACCTCTGTGCTCCAGCTCTTGGCTTTGGTGGGACTGCAGGAGGAGAAGGGAAGTCACTTTGTGTCAGTGCTGGCCATGGTTCTGTGCCTGTCTTTCTGATGTTCACCACAAAGTGTGGTTGGCAGTAGGGATGGGAAAACCCGCCAGCCCCAGCCCTTAGCAGGCTGGTGAATGTGACCCAGCAACAGCTGCAGTTACTGTAAGGGGCTGTGAACTCTGCCCTGTGTTATGAAGAGACAGAAACTGTGGAGAAGAGGCAGATAGCTAGAGGCAGCAGTATCTATCTCTAGGAGCTGTGGTTTGGTCCATCATAGCTTGAGAACCAGAGTCCTTGTTAAGCATTTGCCTTTTCCCTCTTTTTTTTTTTTTGTACCTCAAAAGAAGGAACTGTGGTTGCGAGGGTTTGTCATATCCCTAATTAACTAATTACAACCCATATTGTAAAGAGACTCAAACACTGTTTTTTTCTCATGTGAAGTATATACATACTGACAAAAGAAAACCATAATGTATTAAAATCTACTGCACAGGCTTGTTCACGTGACGTTGTTGTCTTACATGGTAAAAATTAATTAAGAGGCTAAACTAAGGAAAGCCTTCATGAGGTCTACATGACTTTTGGAATTGTCCTGTGTTGCTCTTGTTAAAAATCAAGTGCAAGAAGGCAGATTAAGAAGCTGGGAGGAACATACTAAGAAATAGAGGAAGAGAGAGAAAGAATCATATGTAGCTGGAAGGGGGTGCAGGAGATCATCCAGTCCTTTCTCTGCCTGAAGGCAAGATCAACTATACCTATGTCAGCTTTCACAGATGTTTGCCTAACTGGTTCTTAAAAGTTTCTAATGATGACAAATTCACAGCTTCACCAGATGTTATACTCCAGTGATCATCTCTATGATTTGAAAGAATTTCTTAAGCCTAATGCAATCACTACTTGTTTTGTTTCCCATTAAAATAAGGGACAGATGTTTCTCTATCTCTTGCAGTATCTTTCTCTGTACTTGCAGACATGTTCTCCTCAGTACTCTCCGCTTTGTTTAGCACGTCCTTTTATTTATTCTTTCTTTAAAGGTCATGATCTAGAGAAATGAGAATAAGCAAAGGTCTATTCTAAACTGCCTCCAATTCAGCCGCAACAAATAATGCTGTATGTCCCAAACTGGACACAGTGCCCTTGCCTTTACTGGGCATGGGGTATAACAGTTCTACCGAAAGAAAAGAGCAGTCTTGGAGATGTACTCGTTTTCATACCATCAAACATGGCGTTTCCATTTTTCACAGTTGTATGACCTGCTCTCACTTCGAGAGCTGTAGAACGGTTACGTAGGCTTATTTTTCCTCAATCCTCTTTGTGCTTGTATTTTTTTTTTTTTGGTCCTGTGTGGAACCTGTGCTTTTTGCTGTTGCATAACACATAATTTTTAAGTTTTCCAAGCAATTTTTTTAATTTGCAAGATCACTTTGAATTTTAATCTTGACCTCCAGCATGCTTACAGTCCTGTCTCAGTTTGGTGTCATCTCCAAATTTGGTATGCGCAGTGTGTATCCCTTGACGTGGGCTGTAAATACAATGATTGGACAGAAGCCGTCTGAACACATCCCATTGGATGCATTCTTCTATGCTGACCTTTGGGCCATTAACCAATTCTGAAGTTTAATCTAGATTGTGTTTCTATGGTTTATGGGTATGCTATAGGATACCCAAGTTGGGATATGTCATAATGACACTGCAAAAAGCCTTACTGAAGTCAACACAAAACATTGTATATGCCTCGCTCAAGTTTCTTTGAGATTCAGAAGAGTACATGACTGAACTCTGTTACTACTTAGGCATTAATAATGTGCCAGTGAATACATTTTATTTGCTTAAGGCCAAATTCTGCCTTGAAAGATACTCTTTCTGAAGTATAGTTCAGTCCTCCACTCTCCCAAAAGTAGCTGGGAAAAAATAGCTGGATCAGGTTTTACACATGCAATTTGTAAAAAAAAAAAAAAAGAATTTGTTTGTGCAAATGTGTATTTGTTTATGTGTATTTATTTATGCAAGCACCTGTGACATTGTTTTGGTGAAAAATGAAGACAGTGATATGAATGCTGGGCCAAAAAACTTTCATTTCCTGTTCATTTTTACTCTCTTGGCCTTTGTACTCTGCAATGTCAAAAATGCAACGTTATAGGAGACTTACAGCAGTATAGCCAAAAGGTAAGTGTACAAGCACAACTAGAAACGTAGTTGTTTCACTTGAATCAGGACTAAAATATTTTTTTGGCATGAACTTTAGAGCTTATGCTTCTCACCAAATTGTTCCCTGAAACAATAAGGGATTAGTTTGTGATTTGCAAATGATATGGGAGGTCTCAGCTGCAAGTGACCAACCCGAAGTCCTTGAGAATGGTGTATGTTCATACACCTCTGAACCTAAGTTCCCTTTACAGTCCTGAGGGCTGGCAAACTGATGTCCACAGGATCGCTATCATCTTTGAAATCCAGTTTCTCATACTGAGTAGTTTGCTTCTAAAGCCTTGTTACAGTTATTTCTTCAGTCATCAGCTATTGGCTTTGGGCTTTTATTGATAGCTTTAACATGCCAGTAGTTTTCCTTGTAAAAACTCTAAATATAGTATAAAGTGAAATAGAAGTGTGTTTATAAACAAGAGAATCTGTCTTGCTGAAGAACTGTATCTGATTAATAACCTGTGGGCATTTTTTTTGTAATGTAACTTAGCAAATGCAGGTGCTGCGTAGAAAGATATCTTCAAAAAGTCTTTCTAAGCTTCTTATTCTGGGTCCATGCTCAGCTTTACAGACAGCAGTTTAAGCTCACTGCTATAGCATCCTGTGGTCATCTAGTGGAAACAAACCATAAGCACAACTCAGTTTTTTAGATATGCCAAGTTTCTAGCAACCAAACAATTTAGGAAACATTATAGCAGATTTTGCAATCCACAGATCTGTATTAAAAGCAACTTCCCCACTGATTACAACAGGTTTTGTCATACAAAGATCTATAATGTAAGAAATGTCCCCAGTTTTTAAAATAACACCTGAACCTTAAAATAATCTCCCAGATCTAATCCGGTGTGCTTCCTGACCAGTGCTATTTTAAAAATAATGGCAAGGCTTACTGTTATACTGTGTATTTCCCTAGTTAATAATACCAGCAATTACTTATAGGAATAAAACATGTAAGTCCCTTTTTATTGTTCCAAAGGTCATATATACAGTTCAGGCAAAACTGATTTAGATGAAGCTGCATTTTCTGCAAGTGTATTTAACTCCTTAAGGATTAAACAACAACTACTGCTTTCCATTCTAGCATGATTTTTTGACCCAACATTGATTCTAAGTGCTTAAGATATGTAGGATGCCACTAAATCAAGGGTGTTGAGGGAAGGCAAATTGTGCAGTAGATGATCATCCTTGACTATGCCCTATCAAGAATGTTTTAAGTGTCCTAAAGATAGTCTGCAGTCCTGCAGTGAACTCTGCATGGGTGATCTGCTGTGCCCAAATGCAAGTACAGCAGGAGCAGAATGAAATGTGAAACTCCCTGATTATTCCAGTGACACTGATATTCCAGTCTCAGACAGATTTATCTACAACTCAGCATGTGCTTGTAAGGAATAGATCTGGGCAGAAGAAAGTCCTCTGCTATAAACTGTAGATTTAAATGTATTTCATGAAACTGAGCTTTTCATCAAGGCTAGTTTGGGCTAGTGTGCTTTCCTTTCTTAGAACAAGAGAAAGTGTCAGCTGTAATAAGGTCACACCTTCAAGAGGTACATAAAAGGGATGTGGTATCAATCTTTGTAGCTGCCACTCACACTAGAATTGCTACTCCAGCAGATACAGAAATCAGTAAAGTTTTGTTGGGTTTTTTTAGTTAGGGTTTTTTTTTTTTTCCTCCCTGGACTGAATCCCCTACTTATGTAATTATTCCAGTGCTGATATTGCACACAGTTTAATTACTTTAAGAACATGAGTGGACTTTAAGAAAGTATAAAGCACTTTAAAAGTTATATTCACATTTTGGTAAGCAAACAATTTATAAATGTCTCCATATTTAGCTAAAATAAATGTTTTCAAAGTCTTATTCTTAAGTAGAAAGTATTTCTGGGCAATAGCTGGTGGAATTCTACCCTTTGTGCAATCAGCAATAGATTGGGCACTACTCCTTTGGATCAGGAGCATTTAGCATGCTTCAGCAGCAATTCCTGCTTTGTGTAGGAAAGTTTATAAGAATCATATTACATATGAAGAGCAAGATACAGAAACAATGAGGAAAGCCTATCCAAGCATGCAGGAGCATTAATAGGTAATACCTGGACAAAGAAGAACTCCCCTGATGTAGGCATGATCTTGCTGTGTCCCTTCCAAGACCTTGCCTATAAAGGCCAGAGGTGATGTCCCAGGACAGCCTGACAGTGCAAATACTCTAGTTTGCACTCCTAACCATGGTACACTTTCATCATCCAGTAAGGTATAAAGTGCTGATGTAACTCCTCAGCACCTAAACAGTCCAGAAATGCTCTTTGGGCTTTTCTCTGAGATTGCTTTCTGAGAATAGCCCCCTGTTTCTTTGCTCCTTCCAATTACATACCCAATCCTCTCGCACCAAAATGAAGTTAGTTTAGACAAAAAACAAAAGAGAAAAAAGAAAAAATCAGTTTGAATGGAAATGCCTAAGAATTGAAGTCTTGTAAGAGCTTAGAGAAAATTTAGCACATTCCTTCTATAATTATTATTGTAAATAATTTCACAAGTGTCAAAATAACATCTTCAAGTGACTGTAGTTTACTACAGGAGACTGTTTGCCTGTTGTAACATTTAGCCCAGTTCTAACGGATGACAAGCTTCCAATCAGGCAAACTCTCCCTACCTGCTCCCCACAAAAGCTTCTGAAACGGACATCCAAATTTCAAGAAAATTAAAAAGAGAAGCAGAATTCTTCACAATAAGTAGAAATTTCTTGGAAGTGAAACTTGGAGAGGACAAGGCAGAACATTTCCGTTCCACAGTCAGCCACACAACATATACAGCATGTGCTATGGCGAGGCAGCTCGCTTTGCTTGGTGAGGGTATCATGCACGACTTCAGTGGGGAGCTGGGACACGATGTAGAGAGGGAGAGAGGAGGAGCTGAAGGACAAAGACCTAAACTAATAGGAAACCAAGCTTCATTAACTCTACTGTTCCCAAATAAAGTCATTTACCTTCTCACTGAGCCATTACATAGTAAAACAATGGCATACAAAGGAGCAGGACTGCTTAAAATGCATGTAAGTCTTTGCAGGAGGAGGGCAGCGCAGTCTGGAAGGGCGGAAAGTTGTGCATATTAGGCTTGAGCATGCTGCCATTTCGATCTCTGGAGACATAACCACCATCTTCACTGGTGCAGCATACACTTATTCTATGATTAAGTACTGAATAATACTGCATATTTCTTCTGGAGCATCATGCTGGAAAATACATGACAATAAACATCAAAATGCTAAAAAAAAAAAAAGGGTGGAAGTATGATAAATGCATAGTTTCTGACAAGACATAGCCATTTGAGAGCTAGCCAGTTTTTAAAATACATTTAGCTCAATTTTGGAGAGACTATTTGCTCAAGTGAATGAAATGGGTAACAAGCACAATGCCCTAAACTCTACGGTCAGTTTTTCTCTCTCTTGTTTCTTAATCAAATACATATAAAACCAAAAAGAGTAATCGACAATTTCAGAGAAGTGGAGGAAATTAAAATTAAGATGTGCTTATTTTTTTACAACTAAAACAAAACAAAAATATGTTATGTAAGATTCATCTTAAAATAATAGTGCTTGAAATAAACTATCTCAAATAACCTCAGGTGAGAAAAAAAAGATACTGGAATAACAGTGTCCTAGTAAACATGAACCACACTAGACACTTTTAAAGTGTCTTCCGAGACAAAAAAATGAGACTCATGTAAAGTAACACTAATACAAAACCAGACATACTACAAAACCAGTCTTATCCTCTTATTCTTTCCCAAAGGGTGCTCTTTCTTATTGTCTGCTGAATAGAATAAGCTGGCTATTCAATGGAAAATAAAAAGGAACACCCCCTTGGGTAAGAGAGAAAAGAGACAGCTCTGAGACAGTTCCGACCTGAGGCCTTACTCTGTAATCACTGTGCAGCTCACACATCAAAATACTTTGGATATTCATATATTTAGGTATGGTGAGGTTGCTACAGCAACGTCATGTACTACGTACAACTCCTATCGCTTTTCCAGCTGCAGCTGAGCTAGTTTCAACATTTTATTAATTTATTTTTTTAATTTATGATCAAGTACAAACCCATCTGCATTTGACAGCTTGTCATGTTGCTCACAATTTATAACAAAGCAGAAACACTTCCCGCCAATCCTGTACAATATTTGGGGGCAAGCCCCAACAGATGTGCTATGAGGATCTATCTATGTCACAGATCCTGTCGATGTTAGACCACAGTACAACTTCCCTGTGTTCTCCCATTGTAGTTAACGTAGACTCTTACCCCTCCCTTTGGGTTTGGGTGGTTTTTTCATACAAAACGGCACCCCTACTAATACTCCTTGTAGGGACACGGCAAAGAACGGGTGTGAATCAAAGATGAAGGAACAATAGTTGAAACAAAAGTGACTTGTTAGGAAGGGTTACAGACATGTTTTGTATTGGCTCATTGTTTACCAATGAACAACAATTGGACTAATATCTTGTCAATTTGTAAAATGTAATATTAAATGTGACTCTGTATATCTGGATGGATTTTAACTCCTATTATCAAACCCTTAAAACTGAATTTACTTCTACCAAAGATAATGCAAATTCAATTTTCAGCAATTTGAAAAAGAGTAATTTTAATCTGATTTTTTTGTTTTCTTTTGCTCTTCTCAGTGTTTGGGCCATTATTATGTATCACTGCTCTATAAACCTTCATAATTATCTCAGAAGGCCTACACACCATCTGGTATACCTCCTCTTTATCACTGGTGTAGCAACAAAACCCTATCTTAAATAAAAACAAGTAAAATTTAACAGCTTTAATGTTGCATGCAAAGCAATTCTGTATATAAATGGATTCTTTTCAAACTTCTGCTGCCATTCTTGCAAAAGATCTCACAAATCAGCCTTCAAAACAGTAGTAGACAGCAATCTGTCAGTTCTTCAGTAAGCACAAGCTGTCTACCTGGTGATATTAACACCTCAAAAAAGGTGTTTGCCTGCCTTGCTTGCCAGGAATTCATGATAGCTTCTTAATAATACTAATACCTAGCAATTACCTAGAATTTTCAAGTTCAAAGCACTGTAAAAAAATAATCTGCTGCAGCATTTTCTAGGTTCATGCTAATTCCTGTTAACATAATGCTTTTAAAATCTTACATGTTCTGTAGTGTCGAATTTAATCCCTTTTATTTTCCCTGTTTTCTTGGCTTGTACTTGCTTTATCTCCCAATTTATGGAATACATGTCCTTTTTTTCTCCCCAAGTCTGGTGGTCCTGACTGCCTTGTTGAGCCACAACTACAGGCTGACTTGAGTGTATGCTTCCCTTTGCACTTGCTTTCTCCAGTTTAATTTTTCATTTCTCAGCTCTTCTATTATTACCTTTAGCTTTTCAGCTTCACTGCCTATTCGTCTCTGTACATTTATCATCATTGCTTGACTGCATCCTTGAAGTTAGTCAAGCCATGTGGCTTAACATCTACGACATGTATTTTGTTATCCTCCCCTCCTGGAAAGAGTGGTCTAAGTCTTATCAGGATCCTTAAACTACAGATGTCTATATGTGTTCCTATAAGTTCGTGTGAGGCCATCACATCAGAGATGCTAACACCAGTACTAACACTTTGCAAAGGAGCTGATGAACTTTGTGATGATTATCAGGTCCTAGGAAGGAACTAAACTCACATGTTCAAATGAAAGTGTCCTCGTGGCCCACCCTTTTCACTCCTATAACCCCCACCCAGCCTAGCTTCTGATGTACCTAAGAACTGCTTTATTCTCATTCTTAGGGGTAACATGCCTTTCAGGTGGGTGGAACTTCAAGTTGGCAGTAGCCTGCATTGACAGGCAGATCCCTTTCCCTTTCTGAGACCGATCTGCTGTTTGCATTATTTATCTTAGATATGAATTGCAAAGCAAAATTCTCCTATGAGAGCCCTAGACCACTTCATATGTCAACAGTGTCTCTAGACTAGGCACTCATCCTTCTCCAGTGCAATTTAGCCCTCCTCAGAGGATAACCTCAGGGAATAACCTCAGATGATCCCTGCATCATCTACTGTTCCACCACTAGCCATGTCTGCAAATCCACCTGTGCCTTGGCATCCATCTCTCTGGGGTAAATGTGTCTTCCGTTCAATTTACACGTTCAGCTGCAACTTACTATTTGAATTTGGGATTAACACAACGCAGCTTCTAACAAATTTTGACTCACCTGCTATCCAAACATTAGGTTAATATTTGATTTGGAGGCAAGACATCTTCACTGAAGCTTGATTTGGAAAGGGGTTCTGTCAAATCCTTTTGCTCCTCAAAGTTCGGTACTGAGTTTTATTTTCTTGCTCTAGAGCAGATCAAAATGACAAGCTGTTCTGCCGCAGCCCTGTGGCTGGAGTAAGAGGAGACACAACTGAAAAACACAAGAGTTCGGTTTGTCACTTAGACGTGTGAGATGAAAAGGCCTTTTGAAGCCCGTACCGCTTCTCCTTGCCATTTGCTGATGGAACCAGCTGCTCATGTGGGGTGAATACAACTGCCAAACACCAGGATGCGTTGTGAAAGGCACAGTGGCAAAGGGGGCACCAAGCAACTTCCATGAGAGTCCCCTACAGAAAATCAAACTTTATTATAATGATGATTATTCAGAATGAGAGAGCCAAGACCTAGTTTTGCTGACTACTGCTGATAGAAACTAACTTTGAAAAAAAGAAATTTCCAGGTAGAGGTAATGTACGTGTAGGTGGCATTTCTGGAAACACCTGGATCACCTCCAGCTTTCAGGCTGTAGCAAGTTTGTCAGACGATGCAGTCAGCCCTTCCTCCATGCAGGCTGCTAGTACTAAGTAATGCTCAAAGCACCACACAACCTGGTACAGCACAGGCATGACCCTTGCTCTGGCCTTTGGGCTACTGCAATTTAAATGGCTAATGTCAGCGGTGAAGGAGCCCTTTGCCAGCCTGGTGCTACAAAGCTGGCGCGACGGATGGGGAAGTGGCTTTTTTTCTATTAGCTAACACACCACCTCAAGAATGTTTTTAGTAACTGCTGCACCTGGCCCCCCAGTACATATTAATTTCTGCCAGGCCTTAAAGCCCTTCATTTCCCAGGTGGCTAGTGTAGGAAGGACAGATGTGCAAGGGTAGTTTCGGTACCTCTTTGCCACGTGCAGCCCTTAGGGACCCCGTTTCAGCCCTGGCGAGGCGCTCAGTGCAGCGCCGGCTAAGCCCGCGGGCCTCTTGCCTGCACCGGCCACGCTGCCTGCGCACCCCCGCCGCATGGCATCCCCTGAAACCCAGAGCCAGGCGGCAGGCCCTGACCCAGCACTTCCCAAGGCGGCGCTGCTTCCATCTATCCCGCCTAAAAGACCCAGTCCCGGAAGCACGCTGAGGAACCCAGGCTGAACTCTGCCACCAATCCCGTGTGTCGATGGCCTTTGCGCAGTCCTCCGCCCCTCCCACACGGATGCGGGACCTCCCGGGACCCGCCGCCAACGGCCGCGCCACGCGCGCAGCCTTCGGCCGCCTACCGCAGGGCAGACCAACGGTCGCCCCGCGCTCAGGGAAGGAACCGGCTCGCGCCGGTCGCCAAAGGAAAAGCACGGACGCGACCACGCGCTCTGGCCGAGCGAGGCGATTGGTCGGGCGCCTGTGACGTCACAGCCGCGCGCCGAACTGCCGCGCATCGCCTCGGAAGGGAGCCAGTCGCCGCAGCCGCCTCCATCGGGGAGTGCCGTGTTCCCCGCCGCTCAGGCCGCCTCTCGCTGTCTGCCGGCCTCTGCTTTTCCCCCGCGGCGGCGGCCAGGTGCCTCGGGGGCCGCCCCGGCTCGGCCCGCCTCGCCCTGGCCGGCGTCGCTGCCGCATCCTCCCTTAACCGCTCGCGGTTCCCCGCATCCCGCCGGTGTCGGCTCCGGTGCGTGGCAGGTGCGTGCGGGGCCCATCGTGGAGGGGGGAGGGAGGCTGGGAGAGCGGGAGGAAGGCGGTGGGGAGGGGTGGACAGGTGCCTCCCTGCTGATTGACAAGAGTCGCTGGCCTCCCGTTTCCATGGGGACGGGCGCGTGCTCAGAAGCGTCTGGTCAGCGGGTCCCTCCGGCCGCTCCCTCAGCGGCCGCTCGCTTTGCCGGCGTTTTTCTGAGCTGTATCTTAGGAGGCCTGCCGACCCTGCTCTCTGCCTGGCTTTTCCCACAGCAGCTGCCCGGTGGAGCCCGCCTTCTCTCCTGCGGACAGGCGCGACAGTGCCAGAATGAGTCTCTACGACTTGGACCGCTTTCGCTTTGAGAGGAGGACAAACAAGTTGGGGCAGGAAACTGTGTCTCCTTCGGCAGCCCTGGAGCAGGCAGATGATTCTGCTGCAGCGGGTACTGCTGAAGGGGATGAGGATGAGGATGAGACTACAGATGATAGCAGCAGGCCAGATACTCCAGATTCGGATACGTCAGTGACAAGTGGTGAGTCAGGTGTTTTGCATGTGGCGTAAGAACGGTGGAAATACTTCATTTCTAGAAATAAAACAGTAGTTGCCTTCCCCTTCCCTTTGCTTTTGGTACAAATGTGCTTTCCTATGCACATGTATTTCACAGCAGTTTCCACAAAAGTATCTTTATTTGTAATGGTGCTTGCTCTAATTGAACTTGTGCATTTACAGTTAAGTTGGAAACCTTCTGATAACCAAAACTGAAATGAGTTTGGGTTTTTTTCAGATATGCAAGCAAGCTACAGTTTGAATGTTTAAAGTATGTTAAGCCTTCCTATTTATTAATTACCTTTACTAATACTTGTTTTACACTAATATATTACCTCAGGGTTTTCAAAGAAAAAATATTTGTTGTCTGATAAATGTAACACTACATAGACTTATCTGTTTCACTAGAGTCATAGGTTAATGCAATGTGGAATATCACAGATAAGACTGAAAGGAAAGAAAACAGTTTCTCTTCGGTTGGGCCTGGTTTTGCAGTGAACTGAGAAGCCTGTGCTGATTCTCACAAGCTGATTGTGTTCATAGTTTCGCAGCACTGTTTGTCCCCTTTTCTGGCAGTAGCTTGTGGTTTTCATGGACATGTGAAAAACTTGCTTGTGTAGTAAGTTATTGGTTTGTTTGGCTGGTACAGTAGAGATGTGTTGTTTCTGTTTGATTTCCTAAGTTAATGCTAATAAACAACTAACAGCTGTCAACTGCAGAATCACATTACCAGTAGCTTTTCTGTTACTAAAGGAATAAGAAGAACAAAAAATAATTTGTTGTTGATCATTTTATGTATTTTGGACATTCCATATAACTTCTGATACAGATGTCGAGGTACACATGTTATTGGAGAGATCAGACAGACTTTGAGTATACATTTAGTCAATAATGGAGCAAAAATACTGGTGATTGTTGTTGAACTACATTTGTTTTACATACAGCCTTCCCTTGATGGAAGGCAGTTTATCACAATACCTTGTCTGTGCAATAATAGAGAAGCTTTCATGTACAAGGAGGAGTTCCTCTTTTAAAGGTGAGCCAAATCAATATTATAGTAGATGGTTATTTACTATTCCATGAGTTTTGGGTTTGTGGAGGCTGTTTTCAGTTGAGTGGAGTGCTTCGTGTTTATGTTAGTAAATCATAAAATCATAGGCTGGTTTGGGCTGGAAGGGACCTTAAAGATCATCTAGTTCCAACCCCCCTGCCATGGGCAGGGACACCCTCCAGGTTGCTCAAAGCCTCATCCAGCCTGGCCTTGAACACTTCCAGGGATGGGTCATCCACAGCTTCTCTGGGCAACCTGTTCCAGTGCCTCACCTCCCTCTCAAATATCAACTGGTGCTTTGTGTTTAAAAAATATTAACATCCCCCCTCTCCTCCCCCCACCCTCCCGCGTTATCTTGGTTTGAGAGTGGCCAGTCTGGGAGTTAAGTAGCATGTCCACTAGCAGAGAGGATATTTTGGTGTCAGGGAGAACAAGAAGTGAACAACTGTTATTTGTGGCTTCTGCATGTGTGTGCTTTGTAATGGATTACATGAAAAAACTGGCACTTTGGGGAAGTGCACTTTGGACCAGGTGTTGTCTTCCTGTTTGTGGTAAGTCACGGTGTTGTGCAGTGTAGGAGTTGCTGAACGCAGGTGTCCTTCTTGGGCGGTGAAGTAATGAACAGTGGTGCAGTGGTGCTTGTTTTGGAGCTTGATTGTCTTTGGGTTTCTTTTTCTTTTTTTTTTAGATTTCCATTTTGTCACGTTTCCTGAAGTATGCATCTAACAAAAAGATATGATTGATTTAATTTCATTCGTCTTGGAAAAAATAGTCTGATGATGTCTGTTGTCATGAAACACCATTATCTTTTCAGCTGTTTTTTTTTGTTTTCCTGGAACAAACTAATATTGGTAGATTGTTCTGCACTCTGGGTATGTATGTATGTAATGCTCCTTGTTGCTTTGTGTTGAGCGTGCATACCTTACGTTTTAATAGGAAATTCGTAGTATGATGGCCAGAAGAATTGGTAGTTTCCATACACTTGTGTATTTTCAAAATTATGTAGGCTTGCAGTGACTTTGCAGCCAAGTTGTAGGTGGTAATTCTGAACATCACTTAACTGAGGGTTAGAAGCCGACTATGGGGCCATTTATCAAATTACATCTGAAGGGTACCTCTCTAAAGAGTTGGAAAAATGCATTGAGTGGTTTACTACAATTTTCTTTAAAAATTAGTGTTACTTACTAAATAATATGCACATTTGGTTTCTATTAGTCTGTCAATGAGGCATCTTCTTTTCAATTAGATGGTTTTAGTTATGTAAACAGCCTGGTGTACTAAGAGAAGGAGATCATGCCAGGTCTAGAAATGGAGCAGAACTGTATTAGAACTGTACAAATTAGAATAATTACCATCATTAATTTCAAAGTGAGGTTTGTATTCAAAAAGCACGTTTACAAAGCTTCAACTGAAAGAAAAGTTGTAGATTAAACTACTATATGTAATCCCATTATTGATAGTTGACTGTTGATACCCTCTCTGTACAATTCAGAGAACCCCAGTGACTGCACTTACAGGTTATGATGTTCAGAGTATCACATCATTCACTTGTGCTGGGACTGCTTTTTTATTCTCATCAGTTGTACTTTTATTTGTGATCCGAGCAAATTGTGTCTTTGCGTATGTCACCATTCGTAGAGTATAATTCTACTTAAGGCATTTCTGGAAAGAGGTAATGACTGCAGTATGTAGTGAACTCTTACGAGGAATCATGGGAAGGTATGTTGAAATATGTAATTTTAAAATCTCCTCTTGAAGAAGCATCTTCAGAGAGAGTAACACTGATACTTAGGGTTATTTTAGCAACTTAAAGACTACTTTGAAAATGGATTATTGATTAACTTGTAGACTTGAGCAGCGTGCATTTGATACTGCTTTCCAAAACTAGGTGGAAATTACTTTCCACTTGACTGTGTTTGTTGTTCAGTGTCAGTAAATGTGGTAAGCTGCTAGTACTACCTCAGGTTTGTTTTTATTTGGGAGAGAAGAGGCTGACTTCTATGTGTGTGATGTACGGTTTGTGTAGGAAGTTGCGTTTAGAATTACATGGCAGTGTATTATGGCTCTGCACTACGTATATGTTTCCTGAAAGACTGTAGTGAGTATGATTTAACACCAAAAAAAAATATTCAAGGGGAAGTTTTTTCAAGAGCAGTTGAAGCCATGCATTTCCTGACTAAACTAAACAGAATATTTGCTCTAACAAACAGTTGCGTTGGATTGCTCTCATCCATAACTTAACGCTAGACTCAGTGTTTTGTTACAGTAATCATAAAGACAGTTTGATTCCGTTACGGGATCTCTTTGTATGATAGCAAATCTCAGTTGTTGGGATTTGTTTGTTATTTACATCTCCAGTTAGGGATGCTTCTGTGTTTTCTTATTTCTGGCCTCAGAGTCAAACACTGATCTTAGATTGCAGGAATTCCTTAATAGCCCTTTTTAATCTCCTGTAATCAGGAAAATCAGCCTCAAGTAATTACATACTGCAGCAATAACTATTTAATCTGTTACTACTCTACAAGGTTATAATTTACTCTAAATATGAGGATTCCTTATTTCATATGTGATTTGCACTCTCTTCTCCCCCACCCCCCATTAATAAGGGATTCTGTTCAGTGGAATACGTGGAGAAGGACTTTTTGTTTGTTTGTTTTTTTGAGAGGGAGAATGCTTTTTCCAGGCAACTCAGTATTTCATAGATGCAGGAGTTAGGAGTTGTCATTGACACAGTGGTGGCTATTTAAAGAAAAAATAAATTGAGAAGTCACCAAGTGAAAAAGTAAGTACTTTTTATTTAAATCTAAACCTCTTCCAAGGTTTATATTGTAAATAGTAAAGTTATCTTTAAGACAGTTATTTTTTGTAAACTGTCCTTGTTTAAAAAAAAAAACAAACAGTAGGGGTGCTTCTTAGCAAAGCTGTCTTGAATACCTGTCGTTTGTGTGTCGTGCTACTTGCAGGAGAAGTATGTTTGGGTAAGGTCTACCCTGTAAGGCAAGGATCATGAAAACTGGCTTGATCATTTCTGTTAATTCAGTAGAGATGTGAACTTCTCACGTTTCCAGTTGACCTGTTTTGGTATTTCCATTCACATCTTTTTATGCGTTTCCTATTTCTGTCCTATTGTGATAGCCCTTGCTTGGCTAGCCTAACTTTAGAAGTTTTCTGCTTTATTTTTCCATGCTAGAGAGGAATTACTAAAATAAATTTCCCTGCATCTTTGTTTAAATCTAATAATAGTGTTTGATATGTTTCCAAAGGTGTCTCTTGCTCTTCTCCTGCATTCATCTTAAAACTTACAAGGCTTTCAGATAAAGCAGAGCAACTGTGTCAAGACCAACATGTCTCCTTCCAAACATGGATGGGTAGAAGAAGAAAGTTCCTCAGCAGTACCAAATGCCAACATGTTGGTCTTGGTTGCAGGCAAGCCTGTTTTGGGACAGTATGTTACTCCTCTAGAACTAGAAATTTTTAGGCCTTCCTAAGTTTATGTGTGTATGGGCTTTTCCAGTTAACAAGTTTACTTTGTGAAGCCAGACTTTTACCTCTTCTAAAAATCATTAGCATAATCCCCTCTCATGTTTTGAAAGGGATAGGAAAGGTTTAGATTTTTATGACTCAATTAAAATTGAGGCTTTTTATCACAGACAAAGGAATTAGACACCATGTAGCTGATTTCTGCATTCGACTATGATTAATTTATTCCTGCCTCTTCTGTGTCTAGTCTCTGCTGGCAAATCGGCTTTGAAAATTGGCATTATACTCTGTAGTAACTTGACTCAGCAAGTGTTTGTGTTGGTGAACAGAGGCAAAAGAAACTACCGTTATTTCCAGCTGCAACTATAGTTTCAGAGTTAGCAGCTGGGAAAAGCACTACTGGTGTTTCTTGAATTACAGGCATGTGAGTTTCAAGAAAGGATGGATGCTCTAGAGGTGAGAGGATGCCGTGATGCTCTATGTGCATTATGAGGGTGTGAAATCATTTTATATGAGGTCTTACACTGGCAGTCTTATCATTAAAACTCAACACTCCTGGGACTTTTGTGGCTGACTCTTCTGCACCTTCCCTGTGTGATTGTTTTGGTCTGTTTTCTTACTTGTGATTCAAAGCTCCTGCCTTGGCTTCTGTCTTGGTTATAATCTGGTTATGCCCTGTTCGTGGTCACCATAATTAGTCCGGTCTTCTCATTAAAGTCGTCTTATATCTACTTTCGTAGGTGAAGGGAATGAGTCCTGTGTGCATGGGGGTCTTAAGTGCCAGCAGCTGGAGTGAGGACCAGGGGTGACAGGGGCCCATGTGCCTGGAGTGCCAACAACTGGAAGGACCAAAGTGCATGGAAAATCCAGTGACAGACAGCATGGGCTTCAGAGGCCTGTGTGTCTGTGGTGCCACCCCCTGTGCAGCCCCTGCAGAGGGAAATGGGAGGTACCAGAGGATGAGCCAGCAAGAAAATGAGGTGGCCTGGGAAGCCAGACAGGGACCAGAGTGTCTCAGCCCATGAGTTTTCTCACTTACTCACCTCTCTCCCCCATCCCACTGTGGGGAGTGAGCGAGCGGGCGGCTGTGTGGTGCTTAAATGCTGTCTGGGCTTAAACGACAACATCTGGTCAGTAATAAATATGGAAATGGCAGGTTTTTAGATAGAAATTATTACATAGGTATCTTTGAAAGAGGATACTAAATCAAGGCTATTCTTACTTGTTGTAATTAACTATCTCACGGACTGTGATGTTCTTTTGTGAATTAAAAGCTGAGATGATGGTAATAGTGTTCTTCCTTCTCGCTCCTCTGTTTCCAAACTGATGGACTAATGCCTGGTTAGAAGACGGTTTTGTATATTTGATGGGATATTTCCTATGCATAGCTAAGGTCCTCTGAAGACTTAAGTCTTGAACGATTGCTTTTATGAACTGTCATTGAACCCTTACTTACATTTCCTCATGAATATTAAAGAAGTTTGAATTAAGGTCACTTTCAATCCCTTTAAGCAGTGTTAAAAATCCATTTTCAAGTTCTTTTCTTCATTTTCAGTAGTGTGCTGTGTGACATTTGATACCATATTAATTTATTGGGTACCTTTCCATTTCAAAGCTAGTATCACCTGGTAGTTTCCCACGTCAGTAAACTGTGGGTATTTTTACGATCTATGGTTGTTTCCGTAAAGTTCTGCTGCAGTGAGTTATTTTATTTTCTGCAAGATTACTTTTATACAGAAAATGCTCTCTGCACCATGCATTCTTCTCCCTCTCTTCAGTCATATGCCTCCAGGGTCCATAATTTGTCTGGTCTTAAACAAAATTGCTTGGCTTACCAACTATTCTTTTTCCAGCACTGGCTGTAAAAACTGTAAAGTGGTAGAAAAGGAATGAAGTCTTGAACGCGTGGGACTGCTGCACTAGGTCAGGCTCCCTATGATTCTTGGTTCGTACCTTCATGAAATGCCGTGAGTGCTTTTCTTCAATTACTGACACGAAACAGCACACTTAAGAGGTGGTGATTGCGTCCAATTATTTAGTTCTGTTCAATGCAGTTTTAAAGGCAGAAGAGCTAGAAGCTGCACGTTCATGTCCACGTGTATCAACTAAAAATTGATTTTTTTTCCGTCTAAAGATGGTAGTAGAACAGTTCTAGCTTCCATAGACAATGGATTGAACCATGTATTTTACCTTGCCCAGGCTTATGTGGGAGCATTAGAGTTTTAGTTAGAACCACCTTGAAATACACAATATATGCAGTTAGAGCATACTGTGCCTTAGCTTCATTTGGTACTATGTTGAAAGAGAATGACAGGGCAAAGTCTGATAAAGCATAGGGTTTTGGTTTTGTTTTGCAGTGTTCTAATCCTCTCTCCATTTCAGATTCAAGCCCTATTTTGTATGTCAGGTTTTGTGTAGATTTCCCTTTGTGGTCATGTTTGCCCCATCTAGATAGGTACATGGAGTTAGTGGCAGGTGCGGCTGATATAGGGGGACTTAGCCATGCATTATTCATGACTAATTCAGGAATTACATGAATAGACTGGCTGCTTATGCTTTTGGTAGGTGTACAGGCATGTTCAGAACTGAAAAGTTAATACATGCTAATGCATGCATAGTGGGTCAGTTTTGCAAGTGTCATTGAAGGTAGCATATGATTCATGAGACCTCTTCGCAGGGATGTATCCTTATTATGTATAGGTTCTGTATATCCTGGTGCTTCATATGTAACACGAAGCATCCTTCCATATGCTGAGTTTCCTTGTTAACGATTGTCTGGAGCATAATGTGGAAAAAAGTGGCTAAATATAGACTGTATGTCTATAGAGAATTGCAGCTTACCTGTCAAGTTCCTCAGTGTGACTCCCTAATTTTCTGCAGTAAATCACTGATGTTCCCATTCTGAAAAGCTATCAAGACAAAGAGATCATAAATCAGCCATCAGATACACCAGTGTGTTTCTATACATGTACTGATCAGCCTGGAAATAGTTCAGAGGATTTTACTGATTATTTGTTTGGGGTTTTTTTCCAGAAAAAAAATTGTGTTTATTAGTAGTTATTAACCTTAAATACATTATCTCTTGAACTTTGTGGTATAAAAATTACTTGTTTGATGCAAGAGGACTGAAGATATTTTGCCAGGTAAGTTACCCCTCTAAGAAATACAGCTTACAGGAATTTTCTGTGCATAAGGATGTGAGTTCTGTTTAAATGGTTGCTGTGTGTAAGGAAGACATCATAGCTATCTGATGCTCTAAGTACTGATAAATATTTGAAGTCCTAAATCATTGTCTCCTATCTTTTCTCCCATTGAAATGGCTTGCACAGAGTACTGTCCTTATCCTAAACGCAAGATGACAAGGAAACGACCGTATTTCAGGAATCGAAGAGGGGTACAGTTCCCAGCTGTGTCTTCAGACAGCGAAGATGACGAACTGAGAAACTTAAGTGCTGCAAGACAGAAGAAAATTCCACGGAGAGACGTGATTGTAATGTATGCTTTAAGCCACTTTTCCTTAATGTTTGTGCAACCTGATGTTAAGTTCTGAATTGAATGTCAGAGGCCAGGTTCTGGTTTACTAGTTTGTGACTTACCTGGCCCTAATTCAACTTTACTGGATTTCCAAGGAAGAAGAATCCAGCTCTTAAGCTGTTTTCTTAGGGAAGACAAAGGGAGGGAGTTCTATGATGTTGAATGATACGCGTGATGTTCATCACATGTTTGTGCATTTGCCCCTTTGAAATCCTTTTAATGGCATTTGAAAGCTTAACCATAAAACTATGAACTATAGTTTTTAGCTATATTGGAGTTGATGTTGTCTTGTTTCTTTTTCTTTTTAGTGAAGCCATAGTGGACAGGAAAGCAAATAGAGTTTCAGTATGTAGTGTAAGAGTTTCTGAGCTAAAGTTGAGAATTAGTTTGCCATGCTTAGTGAAATTTATATTTTTGAATAAGCTGGGAGAGGATAGTATGCAAGTCACTTGTGTGGGCACTAAAAGGCAGCATTGAGAGTGCAGGAGAGACAAGATGTAGACAGACACCTTGCTCAACCAGTTGGAATGGTTTAAAGAAACTACTGCCGTTTATTACCTGCTAGCTGCAAGTCTCTGTGACCCAGATGTGGTAATTCTGTGCCCCTCGTATATCCTTGCACTAAGCAAAACAAGATGGCTTAACCTGTTTTTTTGATATTCTGGCCAAACTAATCTGTGGAAAACTTATATGGGAATAGCAACCTTAACAGATGTAGTCTACTGTCAGCTTTTCAGTCCTTATGCAGAGCATGGAGTTACTGGAGCTTGTCAGCAGAAATGAAGCAATGCTTTTCCCTGTTGCTGCTTCTGAAATCCTTGAACTTTTTTTAATGCATCTTCCCCAAAGTTTCAACTTATGACAGATACTTGGTAAGAAAAGTAATAATTTAGTAGTTAGCAGAGTGAACTCTTCTTTCTGTGTGGGGTTTTAAGTTGTAGATTGTGCAGGGGTACAAAGGTGGCAAGCTGGTTGCATGCACCAAATTTTCTTGTGTGCAGTGCTGCGTAAACATTGTTACACTGCTTCTGGGATCAACCCGATTTGGAAGCAGTACAAGCAGTTTTGTACCATGTGGAGCTGACACTAATAAGCCATGCAGGATCCAACTTGCAAAGCCACAGCTTGCTCTTTCTATACTGTATACTGATTTCTGGGAGGGAGAGATGAACAGCAAAGTGGCTCCTAGTGGGATTGATGTACATAGCCCACATCCTTTTGTGCTCTTCATTATTCCTGTATAGCCACTGGTCTGTTATGCGCCGGGCACCCCAGTGCGTGGCATTTTGGCACAGTGTGTTCGCTTAGGTGCTAATCAATGTGTACTGAACCCACTCAGCTGTCTCACAAGTGCTGTTCTGGTTGAGCTAATAAACAAGAGAGTGGCAGGAGTTAGCTTGCTTCTGGCCAGGCCTATGAGCACTGGCTTGTGCTGAATTTGACCTGGCTGTGTGCAGAATCAAGTGTCTTGGCACTGGACATTTTGGTGCACGTGTTACCTAGTGTTTGGGGGTTTTGTGGTTTTATTTTTTTTTTTGCTTGATATCCCAGTCCTCCTTATCCTAAATAAGGGACAGAGCAGATAGCAGAAAGTGCAAAGCAGAAAGCGCGTCTTTCCCAAAAAGAAGTGTGCTGCAAGCTTCGCTCCCAGAGTCGCTGTCTGGACTGCTGGAAAATAGCACAACTCTAACACAAGGTTTTGTGGGTCAGAGTCATACTCATTGAGTGTTTCTTTATGCTTGATAGGAATGTGATTATACAGAGAGGACAAGGTTTATGATGTGTGCAACTCTGGCTTTGTTGACAACTGTCTAGATGTTAATCCCCAATAGGAAAGACTAGGGCAATTGCAGTGTTATCATTTCCATTTGGATTGATTTTTCTTTTTTAAATGCATTTTATAAAGAAACTACTACTCTTTATCAAGGCAAAAAGATCTGAAATATACTAATAGATTTTTAATATGCCATTTCACAAGACCTTTTTTTTTAAAGTGGATGCTGGATTCACCTTCGGAAGCTTACAACTAGATGGTTTGGTGCACTGAAGAGGAATGAGTTACTTTTTGTTTTGAGGTTTTTGGTTTGGGTTTTTTTTTTTTTTACTCTAAGAGGCACAACCAAAGAGTTGCTGTGGCTGTGTATGCCTTGTGAACAGGATAGGGAGAAAAGGATTATTTGATGAACAGTTGTCTCAAAGTAGTGTGTATCTTTTACGTAAGTGGCACGTTAGTATTTTTTTCAGAATTGTATTGCAGTCTGCCTGTTGTAACTTCTAAAGAAAGATATAGTGAGGAAAACCAGGTTTCTTTTTGATCTTTTACCTGCATCTGTGTAGAGACCTTCAGGCAAGCGTTTGTCATGGTGAAGCACCTATGAAATGGCAAACTCGACACAGTTAAATCAATTTTCATTCAGGAAGGGAGGTTTTTATGTGTCTATGTAGGGCAGTAGGATAGGAGACCTGTGCTTACATTCAGTCTTATTTGTGCAACTGAATATTGTGAAAAATATACAGGGATTGCTTTTTCTGCAGGTTAGCCCTAATAATAAATCTTCCAGTAAACTCAGGATCTGACTTCATTTCAGAAAGGTTCTTCCTTTGTTTATATGTTTAAGACGCTGCATGAGGATCTTGGAATTTTTTCTCAGTGAGCTGAGAAATAGGACAGAGATGATACTGCACCTGAAAAGTGTTTGACAAAGAACTTATTCACATTTGTTTATCTGTTGGGCAAATAAATACTAGCAAGGCTGTTTGAGACAAACCTGAGATAGTCTGATATAATTCAGGGAGCTGAAATGATGAAATGTGTTAGGATGTTTGTTGCTAAATTGGCAAGTAACCTTTTATAGCACAATATGTGGGCAAGTCACGGTATTTCCCTTGTCAGTTCCTCCTTTCTTCTTTCCTTTGCTAATTTGAAATGTTTGTTGCAAACAGAAGAGACTGCTTAATCTTACATGCTTTATTTTTTCCTGAATAGGAGGTATCACTTGGGTTACAAGCTGATTCGGTGTTATTGAACGCATGTAAACACATTCTATGTGATCCTGTTGGGTTTGGTTTACAGTAATGTTCTGTAGAGTAAAACATTCATAAGGAAAAATAAACTTTAATTCTTTCTCTTCCTCCATACATTGTAGCTCTGAACAGTCTGATGATGACGATGAACAGCCTGAAATTGAACTACCCCGGTTGGTGTATGTAAGTGGTGTAGGGACATACGTCGGAACCATGAAGCTGCCAACAGTGGAGGACATTTTCCCCGACAAAAGTGCCCGAGATTTACTAAAAGTAAGAATGCTCTGTTCTTTTGATTTATTTCAGTGACTACTTTGTAGGCAGTATTCCCAAGCCTCTGTCTTTATTAGAGGGAACAGCCTTAATATTATTAGCAAAAGGGTGTATGAAAATAATGTATTTTAGCAGAACTACAGCCCTGTAATGTTCCTCTATAAGGATGCATACATACACACACATATATATTCAAAAATGAATACGTATACACCACACTATATGTATACATATAGATATGTAAAAAAAAAAAAAAGAAGCTTAGATCAACTCAGCAACAGTGAATTCCAGTTTCTTGACATTTTTTTCTATTATTTTTCTTTTGTGACATTTAATCTTAGTTATCGCTGTCTTGGTTGATAACTATTGATAACTGCTGTTGTTGGAGTACAGCTAACTGATTGAATGCAGAATGAGCGAAATCTTTGCCACCTTCTCCAGTAGCTGAAACGTTGCACCCTTGCATTTATGAAATGTAATATTCATTCCTTTAGTACTTCCAATAAGGCAAAATGAGAGTAGGTTTGAACTTAGTGTAATTTATTCTGATTATGCTGACATGTGAACCTGAGATACTCTTGGCCATTGTCCAATGTACAGTACAAATCTACAGTAACATTATGATAACTTACTGCAGTAAAATATCTTCAGTACAGTAAAATCTGTTATTAGCAAGGTTAATTTCCAGCGCTGTTATGTAACTAGGTTTTTACTAGCTTTAGTTTTCAAAGCTAAATGTGTTTAAATTAGTCCAAGTTACGTGTTTTTTGGAATGTCATTGAAGAATTAGAAAAATTTTACTGGTGTGTTTTTCCTAGTGGATCAAGCTTTATGTTTAAGCTTTCTACTTTAGGCAGTAAGAATGTCTTGCAAAGACCAGTTTTGGAGTTGTTCTCCTGGATGTTTTAACATCGGAGATATCTAGAATGAATTTTCGATTTTTGGCCATGTAGAAGGTATTGAAACCAAAGAGTGGTAACAATTCATCATGACTTAGAAACTAGCTAGAAATGATGCGTGGTGTGTCTGACTACTAACTTGTGACTTCAGTGGTATTTTTCACTACTCGGTGGTACGTAGTGCTGTTGGTATTTATTCCCAGGAGAGTAAGATAACTCTTGTATCAGTAGAATTTTGTAGTACCTGGAGACTGTGCAAATTTTTGTCCTCTGTTAATGTCTCCACAATGTTTTTGTAGGAAGACAGGAGAGTATTAGGCAAATCTATTGTTCAGTCATGAAGGATCTGGAACAGTCTGTGCTGACAAACCCTATGCAACTGATTAAGGCTGTTAAGGAAACATCATGAGCCTTTTGAAAAGAAAATTGTGTGTTTATTGCAAAATTGTAAGATGCTGGTTACAAACATGGACAGATATTTGGGAATCAGGTTTCCTTGTAACTTCATTTTTTTGTATTTCTTTTAGGAAGCTTGATTCTGTTGCAGTTATCTTGCTTGCAAAAAGCATTCTGAAGTCTCGACATCCAATTAATCTGTAAAAGTTATCTATTTTGAGATTACATGTGGATGGAGAAAGATAAACCTTGAAGCATGTTACAGGTTTCATGGATGTACTTTCAGAAGGTCGACTAGTGTGACAGAACAGTGTACAGATATAAGTCCAGAAATTAGTTTTTTGGATGATCTGGTTTTGTGATAGTAACATTGAATAGTTCTAGAAAAAAAGCTTTTATGGTAAACTTGCAGGGTATGTTTGTGAAGTAGGGAAAAAAGCAATAATAAATGAGATTGTATTAAAAAAGTTTTCCAATAGGTTTTTTAAAGTGTTTCCAAACACAGCTTCTGTGATCAGTCTACTTCTAGTTAATTTGACATCTGTTAATTTTGTTGTTGGATTTTAGAATACATGTATTTCTGGAGTATATTTTAAAGTGCATTTTGGTCATGCTGGTCTGTCATTGTCCTTTGCTGTTTAACTGGCTTAAATCTCACTATTAACAGTTGACTTTTTTTTTTTTCCTTTCAGTTGGTAAGATCAACAGATACGATGGATGAAGAAATGGCCGATGATTTGAAATTCAATGACAAAGGTATGTTTAACAAAAAAAACCCCAAAAAACAAACTTAAGCTATAGCTAATTCAGCGAAGTAAACTTGGTTGGGAGATATTTATGAAGTGGTAAAGGATATGCTAAAAGTTATAGTATTGTTTGTTTGTCGTCATAAAACAAAACTGAAATTACAGGCTTTGCAAGGAGAAGGATGAAAAGAAACGGACCAGAATCCAGAGGTAGAACAAAAAAGGGAAATTTGTTCAGGATTGCTTTATGTGTGGGTCCTTCTCTGCCCAGAAGTTGAGTCAGATAGCGATGAGTTAGCAATAATAATCCTAAATGTTGTAGGTGAGAAATCTGGTGGTATGGAAAAAATATAGTGGACTATGTAGCCAGTCATAACTATATATTGTTTGTGTCAAGGTCCATCACCATTTTCTCTTCATGTTGCCTCCAAGACTTGCTTGTAATAATAAGAATTTTTAGACTTAAACATTAGGCAAATCCCCTCTCATCTCTAGCAAAACATTCCCCAAGCCACGTCTTTGAACCCTCAAAGCTTGCTTAGTTTTTTTGTTCTGTGAATTTGTTGTAGTCTCATGCTGTTACCAAAACAAACAAACAACAAAATCACAAACCAAAAAACTCAACACATGATGTGGGAGTGTGTAAAAAGTGGTAAGCATTTCATCCTTCTTGGGCTTTGGGTTTGTTTCCTGGCATCACCTAAGTCCAGGGTTAAATCTCTTGTCTTATATTCGTCTATTTGACTAATTTACTGGGGTTGGTGAGGGAAGAGTGGAAGGTTGGTATGAAGATTAATATCATTATAAAAAGCTGTTCTATTTCAGCAGTCTCCGTCCGTTTGTAGTTCAGTTGTCCACAGTTTTTCTGAGAGATCTTCATGGTTTGGATATGATGGAAAAAACTATCATCACTCATGATTATTTCAATTGTTCTAAGTGGTTCATGTGTCTTTTCATGCAGTATCCTATGGATTTGGAAGCAGTATGTCTAGGAGGCTCATGTACTGAGGAAGAAGACGTTTACTCCCTTTCTAAAATAGTAGATGTTTTGTGAATTCGGTTCCCCCTGTTGTGCTTGTGTGTTAATCTTCTGATTTTGTATACAACTTCAAAGATTTTTTTTTTTCAACAATTATCGGAAAGCTTTAAAACGTTGGGCTAATTTTAATGAAGGGTTTCTTTTGTGTTTTGTTTGGTTTTTTTTACCCAACCAGACAAACATTTTGAGGTTATCATGGTGTGCATGATCAGATTCTACAGATGGGACTTCTTGGTTGCTGGCAATAGAAAACTAAAGCTGGCGTATATTTGAGGGACACAACTAATTCTGAGGGCTGCTGCTCCTGGAAAATCCCTTCCTGGATGACTATGATTACTTTTCAAGGGTTTTGATTAATATAAAAAAACCTGAAGCTAATATATATCCTTAGATGTTGTTGCTTTTCAGAGTGTTCGAAGTTAACCACTTTGATTTCTGGTATGTAGGCCCTGCCTTTTGGCCATTTTTGTGTTGATCTAAGAATGCAGTTCCACATCCTTTCAATATGAGCCCACAGAAAAATCTTCTTGGCAGCAAAATTCTCACTAATCACAGCTGTTGTATAAAATATTTAGTTAGGAGTAAGCATGCCTGAAAGTGATGGTATAAATCACCTCATTTTGGACACATTTTTTAAGAATGGAGACATTACTGAACATCTGCTTGTTTATGTCAATTTATAATATGCTTTACTCATTTTGAAGTGTTGACTGTGTGAGAGGTCAGGGACAAGACACAATTTTGTGAAGTGTAGCTTTGCAAAAAAGTGTGGCCGACTCATCGTCAAATTTTTCTGTCCTTTCAAAATGACAAAAACTTAGGTTTACAGCTTGAAATCAATATTTGTGTATAGCTAAAACAACAAGCATTGCAGTTGACTTAGAGGTGTGAAGATTAGATGTGACACACTGAAAATAGGCATATGAATGAAAGACAGGTGTTGTGGTAATACCTGCTGCTTGTGATGTGTTTCTGGTGTTTTCTGTACATTTTGAAAACCATGAAATAGGCGAGGATACTTCTGAGCTGAGCCCTCATGTAAACACCTCTGATTGTTCACTGCTTTGTGAACAAGCAGAAATAACTGTTTCTTTTGTAATGGTGGGGGAAGTCACAGTAATAAGATGGGTTTGTTTTTTTTGTACTGGTAACAGCAGATTACAGTGGAAGTAATTAGAAATGCTTTTCTAAATATTGAAACGCTGGAGCTGCTTTTCTCATGGACCATTAATCACAAAATTTATAGAAAGAACAATGATTTCTCTGGAAGGCCTGCCTGGTGTGCCCTACCTCCACTCCAAGGATAGTTCCTGTCTACCAGTGTTAGTTTCTTCATCCCCCCAGCTCTACCCTCCCTTAGCACAGCAAGGAATAGTTAAATGTACCTTGCAAAGAAAGTTGGGAGGAGTTGTCATTTGTAGGTGTGGTGGGTTTCAGAAGACCACAGGTTGTTTTCTAAATGTGTCAATAGGTTTCTGAGACCATGGTTATCCAGATCCTTTGCTACAGTTTAATTGCCTCTGAAATCACTCACGATCGGGCTTACTTCAAAGACTGTTGAACGCGCCCCATGACTTGAAAGCAGGGATATCTTTGAAATACTCTTATATGGAACCCATGTATATTTTTTGGGCAAAGAGGTTGGCAGGGTCACTGTTCATGTTCAGAATTATCCATCCTGAATGCAGTTTGAATTGAGCTTAAGCGGTAATAGCATGAGGCCTCCATGACTTCTAGTGCTTTACCCAACAGCTGCCTGATCAGCCCTTAGCTTTGGTATCAAGACAAACGCACGTTTCTCAGACTCAAGCTAGTAGCGTGGCTTTTCCTGGCAATACTGTTTAAATGAGGTTCTTGGGCAGCAAGGTCAAGGTGTGAATAGTGAAGGAGAGCTGCCTCCTCTCCATTGGTACGTTCTCTGGATGCTTTCAACTGTGCCTCTTGCATGTTTTATACCTATATATAGAAACACGTATGCTTGAAAAAAAAAATCTTAGAAGTGTTTTCTGATATCTCTAGCCAGATCCTTCATTAAGGAAGATTTGCTGATGCTTTGCTTTTCTGCCTTTGGGATGTTTTAATGATTTATTTCCTTAAAATATATGTCACATCTCTGATGTCAGAAAGAGTGAATGAGTCTAGCAGAAAATCTGTTTGAAAGTACTTCCACGCAAAATGTCTCTTTATGCAAAGATGTGGCTGCTTAATTTTCCACAATTAAAACTATTTTAATCATCTAGACAGTCTTGGTTTGGAAAGCAAGCATGCTTTTTGTGTGTGTGTGTGCGCGCTTGCTCACTGGTCTCCTTTGGCACTCTGGCCAGAGATGCTGGTAGCGGACATTGGAGATCTGCAGGCAGCTTTTCTTCCAAAAAAGATTTAAATTGCAGTACTGTTTCAGACCATGGAATAGGAATTTCTACAATAATTTGGTGTAGTAACAGTTGCTGCTTCAAGCAAAACTAATATGTGGAATTAGTGGTACTGTGTGTTTGCCTTCAGAAGCTGTGCATGGTGGCAGTCAGAAAATGCACCTGACTGGGCAGGTCTTAGTATTAGGATGATAATCTCTTGATAATTGCCAGTGCCCAAAGATACTCAGAAGGTTCTGGCTCATATGAACTATTCATAAGTAATGTAGTTACCACTGATACTTAGTTGACACTGACATAATATGCGTAGTTTTGTTTCAGACATTTGGATTTAATGTTGAAAACTGTTTGTCTGTAACCTCTGTGGTGCGTGTCTGAGCCAGAAATCAGTCATCAGCATGTCCAGATTGGCAGTGATATACCTATTCCAACTCAGGATTGGGGTTCAGCCTTGATTAAATGCCATCTTTCCAAAAGTAGTCAGCTTGACACTTGGCAATTATTTTTTTAAAAAAAGGCTGTTTCAGTGCTATGTGAGAGGTAATTGCTTGATTAATTGCCAAACTACTAAAGAAAACTTAGAGGTAAATAAACATGTACTTTCTAGCAGCTGCTTCGCTTGAAGTTTCAATGTACCTTGACTATAATAGGAAACTATTACGGAGACTGGTAAATATCATGTGCCGTTAATAAGTAGCTACTGTAGTGTTGCTTTTAATGTTCTTTCATGAAGTTCACCCCAAAACAGAAAGTAATTAATTCTTTTCTGCCTTGATTTTTAAAGATGCCTCTTGTACAAGGAAACGAAAACATTCTCCCATAAATGAGCAAGACACAAAAAAGGCAAAAGCTGATTACGTAAGTACCGTTTATTCTCTCTGAGTATTGTAAAATAAGTGGAATTACCTGACTTGGTCAGGAAAGTGGTGTCGTTAACTTGGTATGTTTTATAAGAAAGTGCAATCAAATTCAAATGTTGCCATCTGAGTGAGGTTTTTCTGCTTTCTTCTCCTTGGCAATTTGGAATGCAGTTACCTGCTTTGCTCTTTTGTGTTTGCTCAAATAGATGAAGTTTAACATCAGGCCTGTCAGTCTGCTGAGGAAGGTTATGGTGCAGATCATCTTGAGTGCCATCACATGGCATGTACAGGACAACCAGTTGATCAGACCCAGCCAACATGGGTTTGTGAAAGGCAGGTCCTGCTTGACTAACGTGATCTCCTATGACAAAGAGATCATCCATATTTAGTGGTTGAGGGAAAGGTTGTGGATGATGTCTACCTGGACTTCAGTAAAGCCTTTGACATGGTTTCCCACAATATTCTCCTGGAAAAAGTGGCTGCTTATGGCTTGGACTGTGGGATAAAGAAAACTGTCTGGATGGTCAGGCCCAAAGAGTTGTGGTGAATGGAGTTAAATCCAGTTGGCGGCCAGTCACAAGTGGTGTTCCCCAGGGCTCAGTACTGGGGCTAGTTCTGTTTAATAGCTTTGTCAGTGATCTAGATGAGGGGATCGAGTGTACCCTCAGTAAGTTTGCAGATGACACCAAGTTAGGTGGGAGTGTTGATCTGGCTGAGGGTAGGAAGTCTCTACAGAAGGATCTGGACAGGCTGGATCACTGGGCTGAGGCCAATTGTATGAGGTTCAACAAGGCCAGGTGCTGGGTCCTGCACTTGGGTCACAACCCCATGCACCACTACAGGCTTGTGGATGAGTGGCTGGAAAGCTGACTGGTGGAAAAGGACCTGGGAGTGTTGGTCAATGACTGTCAGACTAGGAGATGGCAGTGTGCCCAGGTGCCCAAGAAGGCCAATGGCATCCTGGCCTGCACCAGGAACAAAGTGGTCAGCAGGACTGGGAAAATGATTATCCCCCTGTTCTCAGCACTGGTGAGGCCACACCTCAAACCCTGGTTCAGTTTCGGGCCCCTCACTACACGAAAGACACGTAGATTTCTTTACTTATAAGTTCTATTACAGTTAAAAGGGGAAGGATTGGGGAAAATAAAGCTGAAACACAGGTTTTTAGAATTTGTAATGGAGAATCATACTGAGAAAATTTGCATGGCTTTTTTCTTGCTTTTGCTTTTCCTCTGGTTCCTGAGAGTAGAGTATGCACTGCCAGCTATTGTATGTACTGTAGTTGTACTCCTAGCGATACTGTAGACTCATTGAGAAAAGGAACTGTGTCCTGTTACGCAGAGTACTTCTGGGTGATCTGGTTGGTGCTCTTTCAGCAAATAGCATCATTCAGCGAAGTAAATATTGATCAAACCTGTTGGAATCTGTGCCGTAGATAAGTTGATCTGTAACCACTTTGCATTCAAAGATCTGTGAAGAAACTTGCCTAATTCTTTGTGGTGAATACATAACAGAGCAGCTGGTGGCATGTAGAAGCTTTGGCACCTATTCATAAGAAACCTCCCTTTTTGCAGGTTGATAGTAGCTGTTAAAGAAATACAAACTAGATAGTTCTAAATTACTTAAATTTTGGTGTGTACCTTTGCACTGTATATGCTTATCAAGTAAAGAATGCCAGTCTTTCAAGACATTTTTCTATGGTTATGAAAGTTTTGGTGTGATTTTGATCATTGCCTATCTGTGAAGAATCACTTCTGCAACTTGGTTTTGTCTGAACTGCTTTTGTCATTTAGAGTGGTTTTTTAAGGATAGGCAATATTGATTAAGTTTGATTTGTTTTTAATAGTTTTTTTCTGTTCCTATGCTTGTAATTTATATTAAACCTAATAGGGTGTTTTTTTTTTTTTTTTAACGTAGCTGGATGAGTCACCACCCCAGAAAAAATGGGAGAGGCAACAGATGCTTGTGAGGAAGCTGAAAAGCATATTCCCTCGACTGGATAAGAAGGTGAGCTCATATCTCCTGATGGCACATCAAGTTTTGATTTCTTAAGACAATTGCAGCTGTTGATAGTCCAAAAGAAACAGTCCTTAACATCTTTCAAGTCTTGGAAAGCACCCAGGTTAGGAAGGTCTTTGCTTTTGGAATGTGACTTGTCCTGAACTGAGAGTGGTTGGATCAAGACTATATGGAACTTCTCATCCTACTTATTTGGTCATATGGCAAGCCTGGCATTCTCAAATTTGATGACCCGTTATAAAAATGCACATGGAAATTATTCCTCCTTCCCTCTCTCATGCTCTTCTTCCCTGGATGACTAGATACGCTGTGTGCCTTGTATTAGTTTACTACCTGATGGTACTCAGCAACTGGTCAAGGCATTTTAATACTGTGCTTTGAAGTACTGGAAGCAAAGTTTGTTTATGTGTGTTCTTTTCCTAAATGGAGTGCAGCTCTGCCTAAACTAAGAGTGTAAGGATAAACTTGAAGGGTTTTCTCCTTTTGATTCCCTTTATTTTGAAACATCTGATTTACAGGGGTTTTCTTTGCCTTGTGCAATTAAAATTGTCAGTGCCTTAATGTTACTATGTACAGAAATTCAGTTTTTGCTTATCTTACCACAATCCAAAATTTCTTATCTCTTACTAGAAACTGAGAGATGTACTTCAACAACATAACTGGGCGTTTCATAACGCAGTGAAGACCCTGAGAGTATTTACAGAAGGTGAGGGTAAAGACACATTTGTAATCCATTTTATGCCAAGTGTAAAACAAGCAGACTTGTGACACAAACCTTTTCTAATGTCTGGTAACAGCACTATGCCTAGAAACTTGCACTGATACTTGAAATTAGTATTGTGGGGGGATAAAAGAAGGAAACTCAATCCTTCTATATTTTTGTCACGATTATTTTGCATTTTGCTTTGTAAGTGGAGATAAATATCTTTGCCTTGCTAATACAGATTTACATAAGAGGTTGTAATTACCTATAAGTATATCATAAAGTATGTTGTGAAATGTATCAAAGCTGACACCTGCTCCCCTCCTGCTTGTTTAAAAATAGGTTTTCTTTTTTAATTGGAGTAATTTGTAAATCAGGAATTGCAAATAACTGCATAGTTGACAAGCGGCATATGCTATTTTATGCTTGAAAATAGATTCTAGGAGTGAAAAATACTAGAAATAGGCCTTAAATTGTGCAACCAATTTGTAAATTCTTGTGCATTAAGTATAGCAGGGAGGAAGAACTGTGATTCTAGGTAAATCTGCGAGTTATAGCAAATACTATTTGATGAGTTGATTACTTTTTCGGAGTGTTATGCAGCTGTCAGATATGTATATCTTTTGCTGTATCAGCTATGAAGTTTTCTTGGGAATACTTAAGAATATAGTATTCTTAATGGGATTCTTTTCAAGTGGAGGGAGCTGTCAGTATGCATGAGGTTGGGTAATTACTGCTGCTGCTTCTGAGAAGGTAGACATTTGGGTTGGAGTCAATCAACAGCAAACTGAGATTGGGCAGAAGAGAAAGTGTTGCAAGTGCTTTCTTCCATAGATGGAAGACAACCCCATACACGTCACTTCTGAAAATCATTTGCTCACATTTTGTTAAATAATCTCTATCTTACTTAAAGAGTAGGATTATTTTGGTTGGAAATACCTCATTCTTCCAGTTTCTTTAACAAGTGCATGTTTTTGTTGTCCCACCTGTAATGCTGTACTGAGATGCATTAAAATGGAAAAAAAAAAGTTATTTTCATGATAAAATTAGGCTCGTTTTCTGAAACCAACAGAATTAATACTTTCGCAGTTTGGTGGAGTGAGACCAGTATCTCATCCCAACGATACATCAGAGTTCTTAACTATCCGCTCTTCCCTCAGAGCTTCTGCAGCGTACACATATTACATAGTGTTGATCATCTGTATTTTAAGATAGTTACTTAAAACCTGCTATTTCAGCAGTATACGAATTAACCTTGCTTGTCTTATATTTACTATTTACATATTTTAACAGACTTGCATGGTGTTTGCTCCTCTTGTTTTCCTTTAGTAACACCCGATGTTGAGTTGTGGTGTATTAAATACTAGAATTGGGGTTTGTATCTATATAAGTTTTATTTTGGAACAACAGTGGGTTTTAATTCACCCTTAACCAGTATGCGCTGACTTGTTGCCTTCCATATTGCATGCTTAGGCATGGGATTTTTTCCCCAAAGTGAAGCTTCTGACTGGATCAAAGCCTCCACCAACAGCAGAAGTAATGAGAGTAAAGAGAAGCCGAAGCAGAAATCATCTGGGAAAGAGCAGAATGGCTTTCAGAAAAAGGACAAAGGCAAAGGGAGCATTTGGAGTATTAAAAGGGAAACGGAAGATTCGGAGGACGAGTCAGCTTCAGATGATGGTGGTAGCTGCCTTGACAAGGACTACAGCAGCAGTGATGAAGTGGTGGAGAATGGCTACAGAGCGAAAATCCTCAGCTTCCTGCAGGATGCTTCCCTGAGCGAACTGACTTTGATTCCTCAGTGTTCTCAGAAAAAGGCTCAGAAGATAATAGCGCTCCGTCCCTTTAACAGCTGGGAGGCTCTGGTAGGTCTGCATTCTTCATTTCCTATCCCCAGCCTGCTAGAGTCAAGGTGTCTTCAGCCTAGGGAGGCTTAGATGGGTGGCCTTAACCTGATTAGGCTAAAATGCGATGTTCCTCCTAAGCCAATAGCGTTTCAAATAGTGTCATATGACCTGATTTTGAATGAATTAAGGGGTGATTTTCTTGGAAAACTCAAGCTGATTGGCTGACATTACTGTCACTCACTCTGTAGCATAGAAAGTTGGTTGATTTCACTGCAGAAGAAGAAATTAGAGCTTTTACTTGGGAAGGAGGTATTTGCTAGCCTGTTCTGAGCTCTTGTAGCTGAAATCCCTTGCAGGAGGCAAGAATGAGGCAGGACTTTACTGCAGACACTTGAATAGCAGCAGCAGCTTCCAGGGTAACTCCATGATTGAAGGTGCCAGCATGGATATTTTCAGTTTCATACAAGAAACAGTTGTTGTCTTTTTTTTCCTCCTTTAATCTACTGCAGCTTAGTCTCTAGCATGGCTTTGCTAGCTGAGCAATGCAGCCATTTTTTAGTGGAGCAAGCTGCTGGGGTTTTATTTATAAAAGGTAAAGCATCAGAAGGCTAAACCACAGTCCAGAACAGAAGGGAAAACGATATCTCTTGGTAAGTAGATTATCTGCTGTCACTGGGATGTTGCTTTCAAATGTTTCCCATGGTTGGTTTGTTGCCTTCACATTTCATGCGGTTTCAGTGAACTGCAACACATCAGACCCGGTAAGAGCAATGTCCTGGTAAGAAATTTGAAATGCATTACGGTAGATTATCTTTGTTCAATTTATTAGTGCTTGGGATTTTAAAGCAGTAACTCTGCGTAGGCCCTCTTACACAGTAATTGGTATGTTTTTTCATCAGTTTGTGTTCTGAAACCTCCCCCACTGAAGTATGCAAGATCAGCTTGCATTTTTTTCAGAGCAGAATAGAACTTCTTTACGTGTAAAACAATAACATTTATTATTCAGTGTGTGAAATGTTTTACCACAAAAGAATAAGAGATACTGAACAGATTTTTAAGGAAAATAAAATTATCTTAGTATGTTTTGTTGCAAAGGGAGAAGACAAGTGGAGGGTACTTGAAAAAAAAAAAACCCAAGGTGCAGGTATGCTGCAAAAGAAATCCGTTTTGCCCCAAGCCTTTGGCTTCTCACAGAACATCTGTCATATGGCTGTTCCTTTCTAAACTTGTTGGATTTTGCCTGAGCTTAATTCTTTGCAGAAATATTTGCTACAGGGCTGTTCTCCTTTTCTCTCTGTAAAATATTTAACAAGAGCAAAAGCTGCATGGGCCTGTTTGTTCAAAATTTGTCTTTCATAAAGATTGCTGCTGTCAGCAGCCACATGTTTATGTAGCACTGTGAATACTTGCCCAGAGTAGAAGTAGTTTGCAGCAGGTTTTAGCAGATGTTTCCTATCAACGTGCATGTAATTGTTTATAAAGATCCTGTAGCTCTGTGTCCCAACATTTTTTCTACTAACTAGTAAAAGTGGTAGAATAATGGATAGAGCTGATTCAGTTTCAGCATTAAAGAAGGTGGCTTAGTTTTAATGTCTGTTTTTACTGTAATTGTATGTTTTTGCAACACAATGTAAAGCACTAGGAATTGTTGCCACTTGTTGGTTATTAGTATTGAGGAAGATCTTAAGGTTCTCAGCCTGAGATTAAGACTAAAGCCTAGTTATTTGGAAAGTCTTATTCCAGGAAAACTTTTTTTTTTAAAATTCTAGACAAGATTTTTAAATGGGACTAAAGTTTGAGGTTTTTTTTCAGGTGGATTTAAACTATTTTTCAGCTTGTGAAGTTAATGCTCAAAAATACTCTTTGGAGCAGATATTTTAGACAGATGTTTATCTTGATCTAGTAACAAAATACACAGGAAAAAATTTAACTAACATGTTTCTCAAAAAATAAATGGAGAGAGCTGAAAACATCCTTGCTCATAGGGATTAATTCCTTTGGCCGTTTAGAAATTCCCATACTGTAGATCATCTGCATTTTCCAGGCAGATAGTTGTATCCAGTCTTCAGTACTGGAGGTGGCTAGCTGGGAGTGCTTCCTCTCAAACACTAACTTGTATAAAGCACTAACTTGTGCTCAGGTACGTCCGTGAGGCTGTAGGTGTCCGTCTCCTCAACCAGAGAAGTGGTGCTTCTCGGTGCAAGGACGTGTGGCCTTCCTCCAGAACACGTGCATAGGGAGAGTAGTATGTAAAAAAATAGATCGGGCTGTGTGCTCTGAGTAAGCACCTTTCTGACTACTCCTTGTATCCACAACTTAAAACTGCACATTGCTTTCTAAGGGCAGAAGGATTGGAAAGGTCGTACCCCATGCCTGTCCTGTACAAGCAAACCCAAGTGTGGAGCTGAGACAGGAGAGGATGTGTGATGGCTGAATGGGAGATGCTGAAGTCGTTGTTCATGAGGAGCAGCTCTTCCCTTCTGGGAAATGGGGATTATAACACAAGGGGGGAAGATGCAGATGCAGGGGTAGGCAAACTGAAGGGTGGCCAGCAGGAAGCAGGGCTAGGAGGGAGAGGGAGGAGCACTGAGAACATGGCTAGCTGCGGAGGGCAAGGCAAAGACAAGGGTTCAGAGCAGACTGCAGGAAAGCGTAAAGAGGAAAGTTCTCCTCCATGTGTCTTGGTCTGACATCACGTGTTACGTAGCCTTTGTGGAAGGGTGCCAGTGTTCAGTGATGTTTTCTTCCCATAATAGTGCAGGCCTGCTCTGTGCCAGCTTTGTGCTCTACACCACCTCGGGGTAGACATGCGTTAGAAAACCGACAGGCATTACAGATGCCACCCCTCCTTAGTGGGTCCTTTTCTATGGTGGATTCCCACCTTCCCCTCCTGTTAGCTTCAGGGTCTTGGTGACACCCCACTGGCACACTTTGCGGGCCAGCAGAGAACATGATTTCTTTCCTTGGTGGAAGCATTTCTGGGCACCCATCACCCTTCCTCCTCACCTTCCTCTAAAAAAGCTGTTAGTGGTTAATTATGTTTAGGGACTCTCTCTTTTCCAGGCTGTAGGAATCTGCCAGCGTTTGAAACGGCAGCTCTTGGCACCGTTTCCTCAGCAGACAGCGAGTAAACACAATCATGTAACTGCAATACCTGCCTGTGTTCGGTGCGTGCTGAGAAACAAGGACAGAGCTACGACTGGCTCCAGAAGGAGCCCAGCTGGACTTCTGGGATCTAGGGAGGTGTTCTGTTCCTTGGCCTGTTGTGTGTGTGTCCAGTGCAGTTTCGTGTTGACCCTGGTAGATGCAGGGGTACAAACTAGAGAGATTTTAATGCTATTTAGTTTCTTATATTTAAGGTTTATAGTTGTAACTGCTCGAATTTCTTTTCAGTGTAGAAACATATATCTGTATGAGATTTACAGTATCCTCTCACTACTTTTGTTTGCAGTATTATTCTGTCACAAAGTAAGCCATCTCTTTTAACATTGCAAGACTTTATGTGAATTAAACAACTTTTAAGGATTACAGATTCTTAAGGACTACGTGCAAGTTGAACCGATGCAAAATATTATGCAGAAATTCTGACATAGCATATATTAATCCTATTGCTTTAGGGGAATGGGAGAACTGAGCAGTCAAAGATGGACTTACTTGTCCATCATATTCTGTATGCTGCAATAGTACATGAACTGGGAGATCAAGGGAGAATAGCTTTGGCTTTTTTATCATCATTCATTTTGTTTGGCTGCACATGTACTAACTGCTACAAAAACCAAACTAACAGGAAATTCAGAAGCACCTTGCACCGAAGCAAGCTGAAGGGAAGCAGCCAATGCATCAGGTTAGAAGTGGGAGCTGCTTAAAGTAGAACTAAGGCTTGTTGACCAAGGTCGAGGCTAATTTTCAGCCTTAAGCAGTAAAATGAAATCCTAAATCACCTTCAAGTGGTACAAAGTGAGCCCAAGCAGAGCGTGCTGGTTATGCAGCATGGGACCCCACCGCAGCCTGTCAGACCTTTCTTCAAAGTGTGCTCTGGAAGCTCATGGTTCAGTTGTCTGTGATGGTCTTACATTTTTTGGACCTCATTTGAGAAAAACAAACCTGGGAGGATGTCAGAACCTCTAGTAAACCAAAGGCCACCTGAGGATCTGCTTTGCGTTCCGCACAACAGCGTAAAGTCGTGTGTTTCACATGTAAACCAGTGGCTAAAGCTTTTCTTGTTGTGACTTGGAGATGAATGTTAATGTGCTGACATGAAACAATACGATTCCTGTTTATAACAGATGGCTTCATTCTCCACACCTTTATTTATAGATTACAGGATTTATATTCATGCCAACCAAAGCTTTAGGCATCAAAACAAATGTGGAAATTTTTTAATCACCTATTAAAAATCATGTTCTTCATGTCTCTATTTCTAAACAGACACCTCTGTTTAGAAAACTTCTTCACAAGTGTTGACATGTGTACCTTAGCCTGGATTAACCTATGAGTGTTGGTAAGCTTTCTGGGTTTTGTTTAAAATGGAACAAACCACAAACCAACCAAAAAGCCCTGAAACTGTAACAGCAAGCTGTCAGTAGAGGGCATCACTCCATTTAACTTTTTTTGGAGTCAAAGCATAGTCTGCTTGTACACTTCAGCTTAACAAAGATTACTTTTGCTCTGCAACGTGGCAATATTGATCAGTTACTTAACAGGTAATAGCTGGATCATATGAACCCTCCCTTTTTTAAGGAAGGAATTCTAGGAGGATATATGCCTGTGCTAAATTTTAACAGATCCCTGATTTAAAATTCAGAAAAATCCGTGAAAACTACTTCTGTTTCAGCAAAAGAATGGCAAATCCACAGGATCTTGAGTATTCTTTGATTTTTGTTTTTAAATCCATTAATAAAAAAGGAAGGTGTCTGTACTTTACAGTGAAAGAACTTTATGCATAAATGTGTGGAAAATATTATAATTAACAATATAACCCCAGTTACCGCAGAAACAAATTTATTAGGAGGTTTTGCTTTCTGCAGACAGCCTTACATCCAGGAGAAGCTGAAGGGCCTGTTTTGACACAACTTAAGGCGTCTTGGCTCTAAAATGCAGATTATCCATATTGTAGTGAAGATAGGAAATTTAAAGGAAGGAAATAAAAAGTAACTAGCATGGACTTGAGGAAACAAGTAGTGAAAATAAGGCTTCTGTATCAAAATTAATAATTCTTTATAGTTTAAAAGGAAAGAACTTATGTTTAAAGACACGGTGTCATGTGGTAGGTCTGTGGCTGGCGCAAGGCTGTGAGAATGAGTGAGTAGCAATTCTCACCACAACAGAGAGATCAAGAGCTCTTGGAGAAAGCATGTGTTTGTGACTGACATGGGAAGGATTGTGATATGGAGCCAGCATTAAAATAAATAAACAAATAAGAATTGATGCTAGACTAGATGCATCTTCTACTAAGAGCAGAGGTTGCTTCAGTCCTGCTTGCTAGTAGAGTAGGAGTACAGAGCAGCGGAGGAGGTTAGCTTTGGTCAAGGTTGGAAGATGTGTTTTGAGAAGATGAGAACACAGTGCAGAGCAGTTAGAGCCCTTAAAGATTGCTTCTCAGCCAAGACAGGAGGGAATACCCTAGTGCAGGACAGGGTGTCACAGTGGTACGGGATGTGGGCTGTCTATGTGGCTCAGCTGCACGCTTTTGATTCAAACACTGGTGTGCTTCATCTTTGTAAAGCGGGCGCACTCAGGAGCAGTGGACAGGCCTTGTGATAGTTTGTATTTACATAGATATTCTGTCATCTTGACTTATCCTCTGCCAGCTTGTTTGCTATGACACCTAGAAAATGTATTTGTGTGTGTTATCTCGTTTGTCCCCCTGTGAAGTAAGGATAATGCTGTCTAAAACATGCACGTGCAGTAAAAGTGAATAAACTGAATGGTGCTAAAACCTTGTCAGGATGATGGTGCTGCCCGTGAAAAGATATCGGCCAGTGCTAATGACCTGGTAGATTTGTGTAAGTTTGTGTTTCATAAATTGCATAGGAGGTCAGGTTCACTGCAAGAAAAAAATGTTTAAGTGAAGAAATTCTCCTCCAACACTGAAATGTGGTGAACTGAAAAGAATGAACCATTTGCTGGTCTTGTGAGGCTGTCAGTACTTGGTGACCACAAAAACCCAACATAGCTTAGGAAATTTCTTACACCTTTTTTTTTTCCTCCCATTCTGCCTAAGTCTGGTTTGAATGTCCTGTTTGTGGTACAGTTAGAACTGGGACCGAGTAATGTTGAGCTCTGGGCAGATTCATAAAAAAACCTTAGTAGCCTCCTTCATAGGTTGGTTTGCCTTGATGCCTACATTATTAGATCTTTAGTATCTATCAGGGATTGCTTAAAAGGAGATCTAATGATAATCAGGACATTGGTTTTCTTTCTTCTATGGTTTTGTGCTGTTAGTGGGCCTGGCCTTCAGAGTTTGCTTTGCGCTATACGTTGCCTCCTCTTCAGGATTTTTGAATTTTAAAACTCAAATATTTTACGTTGGAAACTTCAGAGAAATTGTCTCATATTTTAAGATATTTTATGGTGTGAGGAGCTGTAATGATGACCTTCGTTATGGTTTTACACAGTTTTGCAGTGGGCCAAATGTGTAAGGAATACTTGAAGTTTGAGAGGAGATTGGGATGCTGTTGTCTGCTGCTTGAATTACTTGCTGCCTGCAGCAGCTGTGGGTTTTCACCATAACACCTTTGCTGCTATTACCAGTGTTCACCGCATTATTTTAAATTATTTTGCAGTTTACAAAAATGACTAAGACTACTGGTTTGTCAGAAGACATTGTGTGGAACTGCAAGATACTGCTGAAGGAGAGGGATGTGGTTCTAAGGCTCATGAATAAATGTGAAGACATTTCAAATAAACTGACAAAACAAGTAACCAAGATTACTGAAGACGGAGGATGTGGATGGAAGATCAAGCAACCCTCCATTCTGAATCAGAGGTATCTTTCCCTTCTTTGTACTTACAAGGGTGTTGGATAATAAGGCATACTTGAAGGCTGGGATTTTCAAAACTGTAGTCTCTGAAAGTAGAGTTACAAAGGTTTGATACTTAACAGTTGCACATCCTAGCTCACCAAGAGCTGCTGAGGGAAGCCAACTAAAGCTTTCACTGTATCAGGAAAGCTGGTGAGAAGGATAAGAACATAAACCCAAAAAGATAAAAAAGTGCTTAGTATTTTATTTGCTCCAGTTTTTGATGAATAGAGACCAACCTTTAGAGATGGGAACACTAATTAACTTATCTCAAAGAAAAGGCCAAGCAAAACTGCTTCTATAGTGGACGACCTTATATTTCAAAGATGCCAAATTGAATTGAATCTGAGCAAACTTGTAAAGATGTTCAGATGGACTGAAGACCTTGGTTGGAAACTCAGATGTGCAAAATGATCTGGAACTCTGTATCCAGTGGGAGGATTGCTGGGGATGTCTTGGTGGGAAGGATTTACTTCAGAGGGGTAAATTGGTAAGGGTCTCCAAATGGGTACTGGGAATAGGGACAGCTTAGGAGGAGTAGAAATGGGTATGATGAGGGGCATTATCCTAACAGGAAGTATAGGATTGAGGTGGGAATGGCTGGAGTAGCAACCAGGATTAGACTTGGAGGCTCTTAGTGGTAAGTAGCAAAAGGAGTTTCAGCTGTGTCAAAATAAAACCTGAGAGGAAGAGAGAACTATTTGGAGGGAGCTTATCACTGATGTTTCTTCTTTGGCAAAAAAATGCTGAACAGTGTGTTTTGTGGGTTGTGTGTGTTTGGTTTTTTGTTTGGCGCGGACACCACCAGTAATTGTACAACAGAGCAAACTTAATGATGCATCTGCTAAATGCCACTTAATATTTTATATATTTTAAAAATTAGCAGCTGTGTAACTGTTTAACTGGTTGTGGATCAGTCTTTATAGAATAGTATTTATTGTAATGTTCACTGTGATCATTTAAGATGTATGAAATTTCAGACAAACTACTTTAAAGTTCAGAAAAGCTTTTGGGTATTCAGGTGACAGCTTAAAGTTTGTTTTTCACTACATGAGGAGATCTGGAGTACATTAAAATATAGGCAAACTTATCATTGTGATTAACATAAGTGTAAAGTTGTGTTTAATGGAGAAACAAATAAAAGATGGTAACATGTAGCTTGATTTCTTAACAGTTTGAAACTCAAGCCATATCAGAAGATTGGTTTGAACTGGTTAGCACTACTGCATAAACATGGATTGAATGGTATATTGGCTGATGAAATGGTAAGTGTGAAACTGATTTTTTAAGAAGTGTTAAATTTTTGCAAGAACTGCTTCCTTTAAATTCTTTCATTTCCTAGAAACCCCAAGCAGATTGTAAGTAATTTGTTTTAACTAATAACGCTTAAATTGCAGGCAGTTTGTCCAGATGTTTAGAAGCTGCTGAGCTCTTACTTTAAATCTGAAAATCAAATGTAGCCTAAGATTAATGGACACATAATTACAATTCACGTGATGTATTCTGATGCAATGGAAGCAGTTTCTACCACAAAAGATTATCCTCAACCCATTTGTTTTAATAGCTCCTTACCCATAAATAAAATTCATTCTACTTACCCAGCATTTAGTTGTAGTGAGCCCCTATCTTCTACATTTCTCCATCACCTTCAAAACGGAAACTGTATCATTCTGTTAAGAGTACAGAGAAAACTAAGTTAGAAACCTTTTCTCCTTCTTTAGCATTTCTACCATCTCTTATCGTTAGGCTCCCATAAGTTTTGAAGTAAGAGACACAAGCTTACGGGTTTGAGGTTTCATTTGGTGCTGACACCAGCAGTAATTGTACAATGGAACAAACTTAGTGATGCAGCTTCTAAATGTCTTGTCAGTTGCTTATAATCCTGGCTACTGTTCATCTTGTGATGAAACATGGATGACTGCATGGGTTTGCTTCAGTAAGGCTTAGGCAGTGTTTCTCAACTTCCATGTGTTTCATATTTGTAAAACTGCATGTTTCATATTTGTAAGACTGTGTGCCTATTTTGTGGTAGATAAGGTAAAGTTTTAAATCCATGATAGAGAAGACAGGAAAGTGAGTATTGCCAGAAACATAGGCTTATCTTAAAGAAATCTGATTTCTGTATTAAATTCTACTACAGAAATAGCTGAAATATCCTTTGTACAACTGGCTCAAATGGAAAAAACCAATTGGTTTCTAAGTAATCGTTTGTCTGCAGTACTGTTTCAGGAAGGTAAACTTTTGAAGATTTGAGGGATGAACTTGAACTAAAAAACATCATAAATGGAAAAGATGAATCCTTGATGCTCAAATGTTGAGATGAAAAGATAATTGAGTTTGCGCTTGTGCTTAAGAAAGAATTCTCTTTTCTGTAAAACGTTGTCGTTAAACAGATTTTTCTCTGCAGATTTGTAATCTCCTGTTAACCTTGACTACACTGTAATTGTCTTAGAACACAGTAGTGTTTTATACTCATACAGATTGTAAATTTTGTTTAAATGGATTTGTTTTTTTCTTAGGGCTTAGGAAAAACAATTCAAGCTATTGCATTTCTAGCTTATCTCTACCAAGAGGGCAATAGGGGTCCCCATTTGATCGTTGTGCCAGCTTCAACATTAGGTAAGTTACAAGCTTCAAAATCCTGGACAGATTGTGAAACAAAGATAATTTTGTGAGAGAAAACTTTAATTTTCTTATGGTGATGTTCAACTCCTTACGTAATTTGAATTGGAATGCAAACCATGCTAAAGGCATGCTTGTTCTGAATTAAACCTATCATTGGATTTTATTTTTTTATGATGATCTGTGTCCTTCACAAAAAATGAAGCTGCTTGTTACAATTTGAATTCTTTAGCAAAGTAGTCTTTTTACTTATTGAATACTGGCTGAAATTCCTAGTCTTCAGGCTGTGCTTAGGATTAGGTTTCATGGCTTTTAAGACATTCAATGTGTCTTTTTTTTCTTTCTTTCTCTACCCACCCCCGCACCCCCGTGGCTGCACAGAATCTGTCAAAGCAGATCCAAATCCTAAAACGATGAGTCTGACTGCCTCTTAGTTGTCGGTTTTGATTGCTTAATGACCTCAGTCAAAAGCAGGAAGAATATGGTGGAATAACATATGTCAGTGAAGTTGAGTTTGAGCAAAAATTAATGCTCTGTAGAGTTAAATTTAGTTTTGTTGAATGACTATATAAAGTAGCAAGTTTAGTGGAGAAAGAAAATGCTGCTGTTAATACAAATGCTTATTTTGGCTTCGAAAATTTTTCATAACACAGAAAAGCTTCTGGTTGTTCAACATCAGTTCCAAATTACACTTTCAGTGTGCTTTTAAATCCTCTAGAACCCGTTTTGTAAAAACAACTCTTAAAAGTGCACATTGCTTAAAACCTGAGGTGTGTGTACACAAAGGTGTAAAGGAAGGCACCTTTGTGAAGCGAACCGTAGAGGCTCATGAATTATAGTGGCAGGTTGGCCCAAGCTATCCAGCACAGGGATGCCTGAGAAGTGTTGTCTACCTGCAGCTTTCATGACAGTTTTCCAGAGGCGTCTCCGCAGCCCTGCTCTGGGTCCAGTCCAGGTCAAGCAGCATTCACCAGAGACCCCCTTCTGCTGTGGTCTGGGGTCAGCATTTGTGTTGGCTGTCAGGCAGCTTCCCCTTGGGCACGGTAACGTCGCTGGTGGGCTGTTGTGCTGGCTGCACACCTGGAGTTGGGTTGAGTTGTCAGGCTTCCTGGCCAAGTCCCAGAGGCGCTGTCTCTCCCGATGACACACTTCTGGATGCGAGTACTGACAAATTAAGTGATTTGCTTTCTGAGGAGTTAACTGTCTAGGGAAGAAATTGGGCTGAAAAGTGAAGTGTTATTTTTACGTGGTGGTTACAGACCTTGCAGCGTCTGTTTCTGTAGGAGTTTTAAGTGCAGACTGGTTAGGCGAGCATTACTTAAAGCCTGATTATGGGTTTGTTTCGTTTCCCTAAATATCATCAGTTTTCCAGCGTTTAGACAGAAAGTTTCTTAACCTTCAGGAGAATTTAAAGGGATTTGCTTTAAAGTCAGATGTTTGGTTTAATGCTGAGGTGTGTCTGAAGTTATGTAAGATATAGTAAAGTATATATAACTTGGGTTTTATTTTAATGATGTCTTACAGATAACTGGATAAGAGAAGTTCATCAGTGGTGTCCTGAACTGAACATCCTTTTTTACTATGGTGAGGAATCTAATTTAGAAATGAATCCAATGATACAGTTGCTTGCATGGTCAGCCTGAGATGAATTGCTCTTGGAAGCATTAAGACAGTTGTTTAAATACACATATTTATTGCTGAATGTATTTCTGCTTACTGTCTTCATTTTTATATGTATGTAAATATATTCAATTGTACTCTTTTTATGTTTTGTCCTTTTGTAGGATCCCAAGAAGAGAGGAAACATCTCAGGGTGGACATTAACAATAAAGTTGTTGATTTCAATGTGATCATAACTACGTAAGTACAGTAATTAAATAAGACGTGAGATTCAGTTACTGAATCCGGAGATTCCTACTGACCTCTAGTGGAACAACAAAACAGACAACGATGGGAGTTTGGCAGGGTGGGAAGGGAACTTATTTTTGTTTTCAGGTAATGGCTAAACTAGGGTTTCAATGTGGAACAGATACTATGTAATAGCTGCTTTAGATATTATCTACGTAATATGTGTTATTACATACCTGTTACTTCTAGGCAGTTTTACTTAATGCTCCTCATGTATTCTCTCCATAACTCTTAACAATTTTAGAGAGTTTAATTTGGTTGGGATAACAGCAAGTTCACGCAAAATTGCATTTAATGTCTTTTATGTCATCTTTTTCTGACAGATACAACTGTGCAATTAGCAGCTCTGAAGATCGAGGACTGTTTCACCGGTTGAAGCTTAACTATGCAATTTTTGATGAAGGTCATATGCTCAAGAACATGAACTCTGTACGCTACCAGCACCTTATGACAATTAATGTAAGAGACATAGTTATTGTTGGGTTGGAGGGGAGAACTCCTCTTTTTTCTGTTTGCAGTTATAGCCTGGGGGAAAATGGAGCATTAACTGTAAAGTGCATTAACACGTGACGTTCTAGAAACTGCAGTGTACAAGGGGATGTAAGTGCAGGTGTGGTCTTAGGAGTGGATGCTGTGCTGTAAACATTTTGAGGGAGACAAGCTCCCAGAGAAGTCTAATGAATTTCCTGTAGCATCATTACAGTGATGGGAGTGGTTCAGTCTCAGTATTATGCAATTTTCCATGGTTTTTTCCCACGATAATAAAGATTGTAAAAATGCTATTCTGATGATATGTGCTGAAACAAAGTAGTATTTAAGGGCCTGCTCAGATAGGACCATGCAACAAAAGCTAGCTTTAAAATATTTTGTGTGTAGCTTGCAGCCTGAGTCAGTAGTGTTTTGAAAAAGAGAAAATTGGAGCACAGGTCTTTCTGATTATTGTGATTTAGCACTGTAGTATTCATACAATAATAATAAACTTATGATGACTTATTACGACTTAATTTTCAAGATCATGTTTTCATTAAAAGCCTTTTTAGGAAGCTGATCTTTAAGCAGTTAAACTATGACTTGTACTTGCAGTTCAAAATTTCTAAGTACTGTATGACTTTAGAAAAGATAGGATATGGCAGCAGTAATTAGCACATTGATTTAAAAAGAAAGAAAGAAACAAGGAAAAACCCTAATAGAGCCAGGAAGGCTTTTGTTACATCCGAATTAGGCTTCTTGAATAGTCTTAAATTGATTGCTCAGTTCCCCACAGTTCTGTAAACCGTTTTGTTGACTTCACAGATTTATTCCATGAGATCTAAATATATATTAAGTTTAATTAGCTATAATTTAAACCAAACTTATTGTCCCAGTTTTCTGTAGTGGTGTTGTTTCTGTCAATATTAATTTTTAACCAGTTTGACTAATGTTTCTCACTGCTGTTCACCACTTTGGCCAAACAGGCAAAGAATCGCTTACTGCTAACGGGGACTCCGGTTCAAAATAACCTGTTGGAATTGATGTCCCTCTTGAACTTCGTCATGCCACATATGTTTAGCAGTAGCACAAGTGAAATACGAAGGATGTTTTCTTCAAAAACAGTAAGTATTTTGTATTCTTTTCTTGAAAATAACATTTCAAAATATTTTGTTAGCAACTGCTGTTGATGCATAACTTTTGTTTTATTGGTATCTTATGGAAACAGGTAAGGTGATTATGAAAAATGTAGAAAATGAAACAATTAAACCGTTTAAAGTAAGAATGTGTCATGAAATACTAATGGTCCTGTAAACCCAGCCAGAATGGGCAGATCTTTCATCAAGTTAGAATGGTTAAGGTAGTGTTGTAGCTGAAAACTTCACACTGTAATTGTGTTCTTGCACTATTTTCTTTAGAAGAGTGCTGAAGAGCAAAGCATGTATGAAAAGGAGAGGATTACACATGCAAAGCAAATAATAAAACCGTTCATCTTGAGAAGAGTAAAAGATGAGGTAACGTTTTATCTTTACAATAATTTTTTCATGTTATCAAAAAGCCTGATAATCTTTGAGATTAAGAGTAGAATTTAAGGTCAAATTTTATCAGTGCTTATTTTTGCTGTTTATCTAGGCAGAGTGAGAGACTTGAGCAGTCTCTTGTCTTTCAGGAATTTACAAGGAAAAATGTGACCTGCTGCAGCTTTGGCTTTTGATGTTTATTCTTTGCTGAGTATTTACAGTTGGGGAATTTTAGTTAGGAAAGGTCACCGAAAAATGATTTGGGGCACTGCTGAGTGATGAAAAGTGAGAAGTCCTCCACATTAACCACAAAAATATTTGTGGCTTTATAGTAATGAAGTTTTATTTTAACTGAGAGGATTAAGGCAGTGAATGTATTTGTGTATACATAGGTTGCTGTGTGTGTTGTTATTTTGCTGTCATCAAAATGTTTGTTTTTCATTCTGAAGTCCAAAACCTATTTGAATTCTTCTATTTAGAATTGCATACATAAAAGAAAGAGAAAACTCAATAGTGATCCAAAGAATGTTTCTGGGCATGTGAATGCTTAGCAGTCATAGAATCCTTTAGGTTGGAAAAGACCTTTAGGATCACTAAGTTCGACCATTAACCTAGCACTGCCAAGACGATCACTGGCTTAAAGGGGTTTTCTCTGATTAGTATGAATGTTGGTTCCAGATATTGCATGTATTAGTATTTTGTGCAGTTTTGGAGTGTGCTGACCATGATGTATAATCCCTTAGAAGTTCCGAGCTTGTAAGTCAAACCGCCGACTCAGTGAAGTTGTGGCCAGTGAAAGGAGTTGAGGTGGGGGAGAATAAGAGTAGCTTAAAAGCAGGCTTATAAAATAGCACAGAATTACTGACTGTTTGCTAAAGTGCAACTTTTTACCAGTTATGTTTTTATTTTATCAGGTTCTTAAGCAGCTACCTCCTAAAAAAGATATCATTGAACTATGTGCCATGTCTGAGAAACAGGAACAACTGTACTCTGACCTCTTAAAGAAGCTCAAGAAAACTATTAGCAGTAATGGTATGTGAGGCTCTTGTTTCCTTTTGCTGGATTTATTTCATGCCCAGACATATGTTGAATGTGACTACAAAGCCATTGCTTTGTAGAAATGTTTAACACTTAAAGTGATTATATCCCTGTGTGAATTTTTCTTAAGTCCAGATAATGGATGATATGTCAAATTCAATCCTTATAAATAACGTTCTCCTGAGAGATAGGATATGTCAGACAGGCATCTATGTACTTCTGAATATATCTTGTTTCTTTGTTTACAGAGAAAACCTCTGATATGGGAAATGTAATGATGCAGCTTAGAAAAATGGCTAATCACCCTCTCTTGCACCGTCAGTATTATACAACCGACAAGCTCAGGACAATGTCCATGCTTATGCTCAAGGTAAGGTGATGAGATTCAGAAGCAATCCTTAATTTCTTGGAATTCTTAACACAACAAAAAAAAAAAAAAAAGAAACAAACAAAAAAAAAATTTAAATTTTCAGTCCTCTGGTCAAAATTGTGTCTTTGCAAAACTTGAGTCATTGTTGCTGCTTTTTATTTCTCTGCATCTATCCAGTGCTCTAATCAAGGTCTGTGTGTTTAACACTGATTTATTTATGTCAGATATTAGAATAGAGACAACAGTTGTGGGACCATAGACATTTCCTTTTCGCTAGCTCCCCCTTAACACCTCTTCCCTCCACCCCAAAATCAAAAACCAGAGTACTTAAGGAAAAAAGTTTTGGGTGAGCATTGAATAGACTAGTATTTTTTGAGTAGCAAGAAATCTAGATCGTACAGAACTAAAATTGGGAAGGCATAAATATTGAACTGTTGAAGATTTTTTGTGTGATTTGGCTGGGATTAATGCCTGTGGAGTTTGGGGAAAATTTTTGCTTCTTTCTAACGTATTAAAAAAACCCTGAATGTGCAGCAAGTGCTCTAAGAAAGTTGCAGGTGGCTTTGAATATCTGCAGCTTGGTTTTAAAACAGAGCCAGTCAAGGCTGGGGGAAAGGGAAGTCATCAGCCATTTGTTTATGAAGGCGTTTTGTCCCTCTTTATTCCTACTCATACCATTGTACTCTCCAGATGTGGCTTTTCTTTTCCTGTTTCTTCCAGGCATGACATCCCTCTACCCCACCCTCCATCTTGGGCTGGGCTTCCCATGTCTTCTACCATCTATCCAAGGATTGGACCTCCCTTTTAGGGAATGTGTCTTCAGGGGAAGAGGTCTGATACAGGGGTAAAAGGTTGTAGGGCTTGATGGGAACTAGGTAATTGCTACGGAGGTTGAGCGTATACTTCCTAGTTTTTTGGTAGTTCTTGTAAAATCTAGATTGCGAAGTAACGATCCTCTACTATAAACCCGGGGTTGCAGAGTTCATCTTTCATTGCTTGCATGAGCCATGCTCTGGCATTTGTCCACATCTAGTTGTGCTACTTCTGTTCTTTCAGAAATTTTGGATGGTATTATGTGGTGATTTTGGTTTTTCGTGTCTGGCAAGATTGTGTATTGCATTATTTCCCTTCCTTTTTGCTAACAGGAACCCACACATTGTGACGCTAACCCTGACCTTATCTTTGAAGACATGACAGTAATGACAGATTTTGAGCTGCATTTGCTTTGTAAGCAATATTCTCACGTCGGTGACTTCAAGTTAGACATGGATCAGATTTTGGATTCTGGGAAGTTTAAAGCATTGGAACGCATTCTCTCTGAACTTAAAGAGAAGGTTGGTACTACAGATGGTTGAAACATCTTTTCCTGTCCACTTAAAGAGCTGATTAAAGTAACGTCTGCTAGCTGTATATGCAACCTGGTTGCTGTTCTGTAGAGCATTACAATGTGATTTAGTGCACGTGCAGAACTGCAAAGCAATGTTTACAGCTTTTAATGTGCCGTCCTGCCTACACGTGTCACTTTAGAGACAGATGAAATAAGCTTTCCCTTTTTTCCAAGTTCCAGCATATTCATTCCGTGCTAACACTACTTTCGTCGTGTATGGAGGGCTAGTATTATTTTCACAGCTCACGACCTTTGACCTTCTTTTGGCAGTTGTGTAATCATGTATGTGTTAAGCCAGTGTAAGGGTAAGAAGAGGTCACTGCTTTGAGTCCTAGATTCAAACTGGCTTATTTTTACAATAAGCATGTACCGTCATAATACTTCAGAGTATCCTGAATTTGCACAAGCGTGTGCTGTGCATCTGTTCGATTATTTCAGAGTGCTGCTACTCTGAATGGTATGGAAGATAGCTTAAATTCAAGTTTTTAATGAAAACATTTTTGATGATGTTTATAGATGGAGTAGATCTGTCATTTACGCATTTGACATGAGGACTCAAGAAGTATAGAAATCACAAGTACAGAGTAACTGAAAAATTGTTGCACTGACAAAAGATGGGTTAATGCAGCAGAAATACTGGATATGACATCTTTACTGAAAGTCAGTGCTGACTTGATGGATTTCAGCTTAGTTTTTAGTTTGGAAAATAGAGACTCGGTCAAAGTAAAATCACTTATTTGCTTTGATAAAGTATTTATGTAGTTCGTAATCTGTAATTGATGTGTCTTAAAACTTTTGTTTTGCTTTGTCATTTGCAGGGTGACAGAGTTGTATTGTTTAGCCAGTTCACTATGGTGCTGGACATCTTGGAAGTTTTCCTGAAGCATTGGCAACACAGATATATTAGATTGGATGGAAAAACACAGATTTCTGATCGGTATGTGACTCTTTCCTGAAGATGGGAGAGAAAACAATGGATGTGTGTGGGGAGGGAGGTGACTTAAAACCCTTACCTTTGTTTTCCACTGTGTGGAATTCTGTGGTCACTGGGCATTGACCACAGAAGGGCTTTAGTGTTGGATTTCAGAACACCTTAGTGTAAGGATGAGGCTGAAATGTGAGTTTGAGATGGTTGGGTTACAGTCTTAGTGAATGAAATGGAAAATGTTTGTTTTCAGCAGTTCATGGTGTGTTTTATTTGCTTGCGTGTCAGCATGGCATTTCAAAAGCTCACCTGTAGGTATTCCTTGGGAGTACGGTATGTCTGTTACGATAGGCAGATAAGCCTGTTTCTCTAGGATAAACTACTTACTCGGTCCTTCACAGCTGAAAATGTTGCAATGTTTTTCTTATATTTGAGCTGTGCTGGTTTTCTGCTGTTTCCTGATTATTTATTTCTTGTAATTTTCTTTAGATGCTCTTCTGCTTGTTTCCAAAAACTGTCCTTCTTGCTGTGTTATTACTTCCTTACAGTGGAATTCTATATTTCCCTATCTTCCTCCCTCCCTCAGTTTGTTTCATGTGCTTTAGTTTTTTCTCATCCTCCAGCTTCCTTCAACTTGCTCTTTGTATTCTACAATCATCCAAAATCTTTTTCCAAGCCTCTTTTTATTCTTTGCCACCGATCTGTCACTCTGAGTATGTTTCTCTGATCACCGCTGAGGACTGTTTGTACCCTTTTTCTTTCTGCATGACGTCTATACTTTCGAGCTGCTTTGCAATGCCACTCTCCTCCCTTTCAAAAGATTGTCAGCTTAACTCCTGTATTCAACTCCGGAGCCCGTGTGGTTTTTTCTCCAAGGCCTGATGTGTGTTTTCTTCTGTTCTGCAGGATACATCTCATAGATGAGTTCAATACAGATATGGATATATTTGTATTCCTCCTGTCAACCAAAGCTGGTGGCTTGGGAATTAACCTGACCTCAGCAAATGTCGTTATTCTTCATGACATTGATTGCAACCCATACAATGACAAGCAAGCAGAAGATCGATGCCATAGAGTAGGTCAGACAAGGTAAGACTTATAATTATAATGCTTGGCTCTTCTTGGAACCAAGCTTTCGAAGGAGGCTAAAAGGACAATATTTTACCATTAAAAAATTCCATTTGAAGCAGAGGCTTGCATAAACCAGCTCTGGGTTGCATGGGAGCTAGGTAATTATATGTGTCTTAGCACATCATGCTACCAGAACAAGTCTTATTTCTATTCTTCTCCTTTTTCCAGCTATGTAACTCTCAAATTCTTTATAATTCTTATATTTCTGGTGCTAGGGATTATTTCAAGGCAGAGCTGAAGTCTTTGGGACTGTTTGGCAAAGCTGTTTGTTCTCCTCAGGAAAATTCTAAGCTCTAAAAGTGCCACCCTATCATAAAGGGTGAAATAATATTTTAGAGTCCTCAGTCAGAATAAGCTAATGTGAGCAGTAGGATATGTTTAATAACTGGTTCTTCAACAGTAGTATGGAATGAGGGGGAAGTTGAGTTGTTTCTGTTATCAGAGATTTTTGTGACTGTCCAGCCTTTGCAGTGCCTGGGAGTGCAGGAGAAAACGTTTTGGCACTGCAGCACACAGTTGGTCCAGACCAAAACTAGAAGCTCTTGTGTCGCCCATTTATTCATTTCTTCTTCCTTGTTTTAAACTATTGCCAGCCGAGCAAAGGCATAGCGTCCTTCCCTTCTGCACTAATCCAAAGAAACTGTAAAACTGGATTTATCCTATTTTGTGGTTTTCAGAGAAGTGAAAGTGATAAAGCTGATCAGTAAGGGGACTATTGAAGAATCCATGCTCAAAATCAGCCAGCAGAAATTGAAGTTAGAACAAGATATGACTGCAGCAGATACAGGTATGTCCCACACCTTTTTTTTTTTCCATGTGAAATAAAGTAGAAATAGTATTTGTGCCTATTATTGTACAGTTGGACAGGAAGTGCCCTCTGAGTCTGACCCATAAATCAGTGACAGATTCCTACAAGTAGAGGATTTTGTACAGCTTTGGGGATCTAGACTTTTGTCTGTTTATGTCAAATATTTGGAGCTGTAGTAATGCTTGTTTTTATTCCTCAGGAGAAGAAGGAACCGTTCCAGCAGATATAGCCACGCTATTAAAAGTTTCATTAGGTCTCTAAAACATAAGTATGTTGTGGAATTGAAAGAATAAAAGTTATGTTGTACCCCAAGGACTCTTGCATTACTGATGACCGTGAATTTTATGAAAATTTATAACCTTTTATAGTTCCTTTTATTGTATTCCTTATGGTATTGAAAATTTTTAACACCAATAGCATTGTTTTGATGCTTAAATACATAAATGGCCTCGATGTGCCAACATCAGTTGCTGAATAAACATTATTTTACAGATCACTTTTCAGAACAGGGACATAAGTAATAACTGTTTTAACAAATGCTACTGCTTAAGATTTGTCAGTATTTTTGTAATTATTTCTACCTCCAAATATATATATAAGAATTGTCTGTTTCACTGGATTACATGTGTAGATTTTTTTTATATGTGCCTTATTTGACAATGCTCAAGTCTGTTTCTGCTTGTTCTGGTTCATTTGATGTACCATACTGGTTTTGTATCAACTTGTTCAAATAAAATTCCATTGATTAACAAAATGTTTTCATTTTGAGGTTATTTGGAGGCAGGTGGGGGGTGGTGATAGCTTGCATTTTATAAATCAAATAGGCACCTTTCAAACTAGTGAAACATCACATTTGAAGTGACTTGGCTTTATCCAGCACTAGTTAAATACTAATGTTTCATTAGACTCTAATCACGGTTGTGTTAGGTTATTGATTATAAAACCAGAATTCATGTCAAATGAAACTTTTCAACCAGGTTGCAATTTTTGTGCCCTAACCACGAAGTTTCTCTCCCTGAGGTTTTAATAAATTGTGAACTATGAATTCATCTCAGTGAAATGAAGAACTGCTGTGCTATCAGTGATGAGCTCTGCTTCCACCTGAAGTTTATAATCTGCTGTCAAGGATGCGATTTGAGAAGGATGCCCACTTCCCTGGACAGAGGAAAAGACTGAAATTTGATTTTTTTTTTTTGAACTCGGAGTAAAGATTGCTGCTTTTTTAGAAGCTGGGGGAAGGCAAAGTATGGGGAAGTCCTTAATGCCCCTGCCCTCTGTTAAACTTCAACTGCTGTGTGCTCTGTGCAGAGCTCAGTAAATCTGTACCAGGCAAAGCTTCTCAGAGGACTGTGTCCTAGAATTCACTCTGGTTTGCTGTATGGGGTTAACAGACAAGTGGTTATTAACAATATCATAGGCTGGTTTGGGTTGGAAGGGACCTTAAAGATCATCTAGTTCCAACCCCCCTGCCATGGGCAGGGACACCCTCCACTAGACCAGGTTGCTCAGAGCCTCATCCAGGCTGAACAAGCCCAACTCTCTCAGCCTGTCCACATAGCAGAGGTGCTTCAGCCCTCTGAGCATCCTTGTGTCCTCCTCTGGACTCTCTCCAAGACAAGAAGAATGTTGTGCGGGATGGTGTCAAATGCTTTGCACAAGTCCAGGTAGGTGACATCGGTTGCCTGTCCTCCCATGCCCGCCCGAGTTGGCTGTCACCAATCACCTCCTCATTCCCCGTGTGCCTTAGCATGATTTCCAGAAGGATCTGCTCCATGATACTGCTGGGCACAGAGGTGAGACTGACTGGCCTACAGTTCCCCAGGTCCTCTTTTTTTTCCCTTTTTAAAGATGGGGTTATGCTTCCCCTTTTCCAGTCAACGGGAACTTCATCAGACCACCATGACTTTTCAGATATGATGGATAGAGGTTTCGCCACCCCATCTGCCAGTTCTTTCAGGACCTGCAGATGTATTTCATCAGGTCCCATGGACTTGTGCACCTTCAGGTTCCTCAGGTGCTCCTGAGCCTGATCCTCACTAACCATGGGTGGCTCTTCATTCTCCCAGTCCCTGCCCTTGTCTTCTGTGACTGAGGGGGTGCAGCTTGCGCCCTTGGCAGTGAAGACCGAGGCAAAAAAATCGTTGAGCACCTTGGCCTTCTCCATATCCTGGGAAACCAGCTCTCCTGTTCCCTTCCACAGAGGGCCCACATTTTCCCTCATCTTCCTTTTACCCCGTGTTCCTATAGAAGCCATCTGGTTATCACAAAGTGCACGTGCTTTCTGCAAGTGCAAAATGGGTGGGAAATGAAAGCTTTTAAGATGTTTTCAGTTTGAACTCAACTTTGCTTGGCTTTTATTAGAAATCTTCTGTGGCTGTGCTGCACATTCCAAAATGCACAGCTGAACTAGGATGAGCATATGGGAATGTGGGTTCTGCTGCCCCGGTGTAAGGGAGAAGGGCAAGAATCCGTTTGTCTACCATGCTGCTTTAATTCCACCTGTTTGGTTGGACTCAACAGTGGGATTTAACAGAGAACCACGAATGTTTAAAGCTGTAGTTATTTAGATTGTCTGTTTCTGAGCATGATCCTAACCCACCTTTTAGGCCATTGCAGTTGCGTGTTCTCACCCGTTTGCGTCAAATGTGAAATGAAACACAATTTTTGCCCTTACGGGGTGGTTTGCGTGGTGTTTGGGTTTGGTATGTGTGTACCATCCGTTAATGCAGTCTGGCTAAGCAGTGTTTACCCTTTAAACAATCACATCCCTAGACCCCTGGGATCAATATCTGTCTTTTAGGGCTGTGAAACTTGTGCGTTTCTACCTTTTCTGTTTACTGTAACTGTTCCTACCCTCTTGAATTGGGCTGTTGAGATTGTAGAGTCACCGTCCTTGGAGACACGAAAGCTGTCTGCCACAGTCCTGGGCAGCTGGCTCTGGGTGGCCCTGCTTGAGCAGGGCGTTTGGAGCAGATGACCTCCAGTGGTCCTTTCCAACCTCAACCGTGCTGTGATTCTGTCTCTCTGGTTGAGAAAGATGTACAGGGGGAAAACAACCCAAAAGCAACTCTGAAGTCTGTTGCTGAAGAATAGAGGACAGTGGAAGCTGAGCAAGGGAAAAATCTTCTAGAGCTAGAACAAAAAGTGTGCAAGGAATTGCCAAGCAGGTGGAGGTATCGCACTGGAATGAGCAAAAGATTGGTTCTTGCTTTCAGTCCTGCTAGTACCTGGCTTGTCTCCGAACTGTTAGGGGTTGGCTGGTGACACTCGTGGTTCAGTGGAATAATACTTAAGGTGGGAGGGGAAAAGCAAGTGTGAAGGGAAATTCTTTCCCTCCAGTGACCCAGAGGATTGCCCATGTTTGTGGTTTATCTGCTTACACCACGCAACGGACTCCCTGCAAGCACTTATCTCCCCTCCAGTTTGTGTAAACCGCTTGCACCTACAACCATCCGCGTTGCCACGATTTCCACCTACCTGTTTTACCCAGAGCCAGAACAACAAAACTCTTTGTTCCAAACCCGGTTTCCACCCCTGCTGCCAACCCCTTCCCCCCACCCCCCCGCCAGTTTGTGTCTCCTCCTTGCTGTAAGAGGTATTGAGCTGCTGAATGCTTTTGCAGCTGGTGTGGGCATCAGCTCAGCTAGGCAGCTGCTTGTTAGTTTGTTTTGGGTGTTTTTTTGGTTCGTTGGTTGGTTGGTTTTACATTGGCATAGCATAAGTTTCAAGAGGCTAAAGAAAGTGCTTAAGAAGCTTGTAGTTTGGTGACTAAATATGTCAGGTGTTTTTTGCATTTTTTCCTTAGTGACCTTAGTCCTCCCACACATCTATCCTCTCTGTTAATTAGCCCACTTCCCTCCAGATTGAATGTCTGCAATTCTCTCCAGGAAGGTTTATTCACCTCTTCTCCCTGTGAGAGTCCACAGAACATTAATTGGGTTGATCAAGCCCTTTATTAGTAGTGGGGGAATGTGGGTGAAACCAGACCTCTTCCTCAGGCTCTACCCTACTAAATCAGCTTTACAGATTCTCTCATATAAATGGATACAGGTGGTAGATTTTGGTATAGCATACCCATCTGAAATTAATTTAAATTATTCTAAAATTAATAACTTAGGATGCTTGTCATTTTCAAAACTAAACATGCAGTTGTTTGTTTTTTTCCTAGCCTGAGCAGTTGATCTACATTATGGTCTTCGGTCTTTTCTGGATCCAGGCTGCAATAGCTGGAAGCGCTTGCACTCTGTCTCTGAGAGCTAGAAGCCTGGGGTACTTGTCTGCCAGGTCAGGTTTACAGGACAGAAGTGTCGTACTGCACACATCCCAGTAGAAATCAGCCCATGTCACCTGGGGGAAATGGGAGAAGAAGCGGTAAATTTTAGTTGGTAATCTCGAAAGCTGTGACTGCTAATATCTCAGCAAACTGCAGAAATAAAACATAAATTCATCTGTTTTGTGGAAGTTTAGGGTTTTTTTAAAAAGCTTGTAGTAACAGAGTTAATAACTAGGTTGCAGTGCAAGGCTTGACTGAAGTAAAAACTGGTTAACTAAAGCCCTTGCTATAAATATTACTTGCACTACAATATTAATCTTTCCTGCTGAAAGCATGCTGCAGAAAAGTGTGTTAATGAGTTTCCAAACAGTTTTGGGTAAAAAAGGGGATTACCTTTTCATGGGGTTTTTTCTTGTTGTCGTATAAATTGATCAGTGACTATAAGACAAGCTGTAAACAACTCCAATCTGTATTGATGAGTGCAAAGTCATTTATAATGTTTTGTGTCAATGTACTTCTACACTGGCTTAGAAGATGCAGATCCAAGTCCTGGTTCACCTCTCTTTTCTAATAGTATGGAAAACAATTTTCACTTTGCAGGTGAGCGACCAGCGGTGCATTAGTCAGAACAAAAAGTTTAAAGAGTGGGGAGAATTGTCTCCCGGGCTGGCGTGAAACCCAGAAATTCAACAATAGTCAATTATTTTATTTTTCTGGCAACCTGATTGGAATGGGAGAAACAGAAATTATACTTACAGACTTCCCTACCAGCCAGTTGTTATCCCCTAAGAAAGTGTCCAAATCTCTCAGTAGCTCAGGCGCTTTGTTGGTGAGGATATCATCAAATGCTTGTTTCTGGGGGAAGAACGGAACACAAAGATGCACACCAATGGCCTAAGTATGGTAGTCAGCAAAATTGATTTGTGGGCGGTTTCTTACTGGCGAAAAAGAAAGCAGAAATATGAAAAAGGTGATAGTGAAGTCACTTGGTCTGACCTAAACTTTGCAATACTCTCAGTTCTCTTTGGAAGAAGGAATATGTTAACATCCAAGTGAGGATTAATACAGCGAAGAGCATTTATTTAAGATAAGTAAAGACATGCTGAGATAACTGTCACTTGGATACATGCAAAGGGGGGGCTATAGAATTTAGGAAAGCTGAGGTAATTATCCATGAAGTGGGTTAAATGCCCAAAACACGTAGTTCGTGGCTCAGTGAGCTGTGACTTAAGCCAATTACTCCCTTAATGAATACTGGACAACCCTTGGATGCTGAGACACAATGTGTGGGGCAATGCTGCTCGTTTATCTGTACTAACAGCCACCCAGCTGCGGTGAGGTAGGAGCCCTGCTGTGGATTTGGGAAGAATCTATCTATGAAATATATTCCCAATGTCTCTCAGGCATTTGTTGGGACTCTTCTAGATATTATATTTTCTGGTGTACAGGGCCTCAAATTTTCAGAGTCCCTTTAGCTCAGTCTTTCTGTGCGATCAGTCAGGTGCTGGTCAGTTATCTTTTTCCTTATCAGCCCTTCTCGTGCGAGTTGTAGAACCTGGGTTTTGAGCTTTTGCTGGGTTTATCTTTGAACTTTCATGTTAGCGTGTTTTCCTGCCTTTTGTCCCCACAGCAATGAGATTGGAGGTGGTTAAAATTTTTTTAAAGGTTGAAATCTGCAGTGAAGGTTATGGGCCTTAGTGTTTGTATGTTAATGACGAATGAGGTTGTGTATGGTGGTGGTTCTCTGCAAGCTGTTCCCCACGGCAGAGAGTTTTAAGGCTTCTTTTAAAGGGTTAACTGTTTCCTTTGGAGATGGAAACTGTTTCTGGTCTTCTCACCTTCATGGAAGCAATTGAGATTGCAGACTGCTGTGATCATCTGGTCTGACCTATGTGGCACAGTTTGTGCAGTTAATGTGGTTAGCCTAATTTTGGGGGAATGTACTCAGGCTTGGTTAAATAAGCACTGCTATATAGGCATGGAATTATTTCAACAGCTTTGAAATTCAGGTTAATGAAAAAAAAGAATAAAATTTTAAAGAGGCAGCAGCCTAAATGGTCCCAAAAAAGCAGGCTGAAATAAAACTAGATTTTATGCAAAGGTATCTGAAGATTTGACATCACTTTCCACTAAGAGCTTAGTAGCTGAACGTTGTGACTGAAAGTAACAGCCAAATGTTTGCAGTCCAAAAATCTCATATTTGCACCCTGTGCTGTAGCATTTCCCTTTTTTTTAAGGTAAATTCCACCTCAACCCCTGCAAAAAATAATCCCAAACTATTGTGTGATCGTGACAGTAATGACCTCCCCCAACTACGGAACCTGTGGAGCTGGTGGGGACACAACCAGGACCCGCCTTCTGAAGTGGCATGATCTGCTTGTCTCAACCCTGGAGCTCTCCAGCAATGCATGGCAAAGCTGTCGCAACGCCACCTATTTTTTTTGGGAAGGGGGCTGCGTATGGTGAAGGGAAAGTCTGTGCCTGGAACAGAGGGAGCAGCTTCCACCTCTGCTCAATTACCTTGCTTGGGTCTGTCCTTGCTACTGGCTGCATAGCATAACACATCCTTTCATCCTTCTGAGGGATTTGTGTTCTGGTAAGCACTTGGTGGGCCTGGGGAAATTTTCTGACTTTACTGGGTGTCCATTACTTAAATCTGAGACCATAAGACCACGCTTCTACCACAAGGTGGGGGCAGTGGACCCAGGAGGAGTGTGAGAGGACAGCTCATAGTGAGAAAAATCACAGAGATTCCCAGAAATTTTCTCCCTTTTCCTTGCAAAACACAACTTTGCATGCATACGTGCGTACAGGCATATTAAGAGTTGCCTGTCAACTCTCTTCCCTTTTAAATTAATCACTGGTGACATGTCTGGGCTCTTATTTTGGAGGAAGGCTTGAGTACGAGCTGGGACGCAGGCAAGCGTTACCCTGGGACTTTCCCTGTAAAGGAGTAGCAGTACTACGGCACTTGTACTGCTTCTACACTAACACATTAGCAATAGTGTGGCTTGTTCCTAAATGATTAAAAACCGTGAGTCAACCTGAGGACACAAATGAGGAAACATCAGGAAATCACAAGGAAATTAAGTAACTCACTTCATTTTTTTTAATACTTAAAAACTCCAAATTCACTATCAGATCTTTCCCTGCAAGATTTCAGAGCACTTTAATATCCTTTGATTATTAACTATTGGGTTTGGTCAACATTTTCTACCCTGTGGTTTCTGTAATAAGTTACCCTACTCTGTCTGAAATGTTACCTTTGAGTAAATGGAAGGTGGCTGCGTTGTAGTTAATGGTGAGACCTGTGAGACACTACCCCTTTCCTAAAAGGGTCCGATCATTTGCTAGGGTCAGAGCTGCCAATTGTCAGCCATCACCTTCTTCCTCAGCAGTTGATGTGTGTGCTTGCATTGGGAACGCTGGTGAGAGGGACCAGACTGATGCCAAAAAAATCCCAATCCAAATGCTTGCTGTGGAACTGCCCATGATTGTGTGTTAAAGTAGCCGTGGCAGTGTGTTAGCCTGGCATCAATATTTGCAGAATCACTTCAGAGGACCGAGGTGAGGCTGTGGGGGTCTGAGGAGCACGGCCACAGTGACGGTGAGGGATGTGCTACCTCCCCTCTTAAGCAGTGCCCGCTGTCCTACACTGCACTGGTAAATGAAAAGCATTTGTCCCTAGCAGCTGATGTTATTGAAGATTGAGGCTTAGTGAAAGTCAAGTAGAAACCAAGATGCAGAAGGGCAAAAGGAAAATGGGATGGTGGAGCTGGATTGGCTGGGAGGAAGAAGCACAGAGCTCTTCCAGACCAGGTTTGCTGAGGTGAGGTGACGGACCCAGGGGTTGACAGATGGCAGTTTCTCCAGAGGAGATGCTCAGGTACAGAGTCATGGCTTATGTACTATCTTTGTTTAAATTAGTGATTGTCTTACTCTCACGTCCTGGTTTTTCTCTGCCCAAGGGAACAGTGTCATGAAATCGTCTATGGTGTCCACAATAGCATCAGCTAGTGCCTGTTCTACAGGTGTATGACCTGCCAGACCTGTGGGAAGCAAGCACACAAAGGGAGGTTAGAGATGACAGCAGCAGGAATTTTTGATGCCCCAAAGGTAAACTCTGTTCTTTGAACATTTCCATAAACATATGCTTCTTTTGGTGCTAACAACATGAGTTTGACTCCTTGCATCTGGGTGCAATCTCATCTACCTCTTTTTTTTTTTTTTTTCTCCATCCAGCCTCATATAGCCATCTGAGGTCGTGAGTTGTTCTTTCCATCACCTGAGCCCATGGCCTGATGACTACTTCCTTATCCTCCTCTCTGCTTTCCACCACTCCAGGATGTTCAGTGAGATTCAGAACTAACTTCTTTCTGTTAAACTTCCCTATCCCAGCTTTCAATGTCCTCCCTCTCATGGTCTTTCCACGTCTCAACACAACCGCTGAAAGTGCTTCTGTTAAAGTCTGCGTTCACCTCCGTGCAGCTTCAGGTCATCTGTTTCTTCCTCTCTTGGTTCTCTAAGCCTCACCTGGAAGCTCTGTGGCTCTCATAAACCATATGCCCTTCCTCTGCCAAGTCATTTCCCTTACTGCCTTTCTGGCTGTTGCAAGCTGATGGACAAGTTATTGGGGGAATGCCTAAGTCAGAACTTCAAACTGTTAAAGGAGTACAGCTCGAGATCAGCCTCCTGACAGGAGACAGGAAGGGAGGCAGCGTGGGTGGAAGGTAGGCTTTCTCATCGTGTTCATTACCAGGTGGATGCTTATAATTCTCTTCTCTTGCAAGTAGCAGGTTGTATCAAGGATGGAGGGAATGGGCAGGAATGCAGTATTGCAGAGAAGCTCAAAAATGTGCTGGTGCCTTGAAGAATAGTGTTCTGCACTTCTGCCTGTTTCCTCAGTAGGAAAGTGTGAGGTGTTTGGAAAGGCAGGTTACATCTCTGTGCGCAGCATGTAAAAAAGTAGGATATTACTTGCTTCCCAGCCCCCCTCTTCAATTTGCTGACATTCAGCACACCACAAACACATCTGCCTTCAACCAGTCCAGTTTTGTAGATGGTTTTGAATGACAGCTTGCTGACCTAAAGCAAGCCTTGACTACTCTGTTTGATTACTTGCATTGCTAAGTCTTATATCACTTTAACCAGTCAAGCACTTTCAACATGTTAAGTATTTTAAGATAAAAGTGATGTCACCATCTGACCTAATCTCTCTGTCAGCTCAGAATTGTTCCCTAAATCTGCTTTAGAGTGCTCTGCCTACTGACTGTGGTAATCTCTTATGTTTCCAAAACCTCGTCCTCCTCCTGGCTAGCCTGACAGCTCAAGGTTTTGCTCCAGGGGAAGCTGTCCTAGGACCCTTAGAGAAGCCTCAGGATTATGCTGTCCCTTGTGCAGTGGCAGCTGAATATAAAGGTTATTGGCTGGAGAAGTCAGACCAAACCCCAGTTATTGTATGCAGAGCTGTTTAGCTCTGAACATCGTAGCATTTCACACTGCAGGTTGTTACTTTGAACCTTTCTTTTGGTCTGTTTTTCACTTTCTGTGTGACATTTGAGTGACTCTAAACCCTGCTGTACAGCACCCTAGCAGATGTGCCTTGCCCTTTCTTCATTTTGGAACCACCGGGGATGTAGCCTGAAATCTCACCAGGATTGGCACAGCAGTCCTAACTCAGCAAGAAAAATTGGCACCAAATCATGGTAAGGAAGGCCGCTGAGCTTGGGTATGCCACCCCTCAGCACTCCACGGTGCGTTTTAAACCATTGCTCCTTGAGTGGCACCTCTAATAGCATCCAATATGATACGCTGCATTTCTGTGGGCAGCACTTGGCGCTGGCAGACAAACTACAGGTGCAACGAGAGGTTGACAACTCTTAGGTGCTTGTGCCTGGGGAAAGCACTAGTACCAGTATTGCTAGGCTGGTGTTGACTTCTGCTTCGCTGGGCTTGCCAAGCTGTTGGTTTTTTCCTATTTTTGCTGTGGTTGGCTCTATTTTTCCTGAACATTAAAGGTGAGTGCAAAACAGAGCAAGAAAATAGTCAAATATATGTTACCTGATTCTCTGGCAAGGTATCTTGCTATTGCCAGGCTCTGGTGAATGATAACTCCATCTACTTCCAGAATAGGGATTTTGTGGAATGGGATAGCTTGGAGGAGAAAGGAAAAAAAGAAGAAAAAAAAACAACCAAAAAGTTAATTCGCAGACCTTAGAAGTAGGAGTCTGTAACAGTTGCAGTGCTACCACTCAGAGCATTGTTACTGCACTTAAGTTTCACTCTGTTTCTGTAGGGTAATGCATGGGCTAAAAAGAAAAGTAAGGTTAAGGATATAACCAGATAATACTACAAGAAGGCAATTATAGCATAGAAAACTAGTATTGCATCCTCTATTTCCTTGCCTCATGCTGTAAAGGCTAAATATGCTCTTACATACCCTCAATTCTTTATGCAGGGAAGCTTCTTTGTATAATTTTTTCCTCTGTTTTGTTTCCTGCTTTCTCCTCCCCAGGAAAGTGACTACTAAGATTAGGCAAGGTACTACTGAAGATTTTGTGGTGTATGATCCAGCTGGAGTATGAAATAAGAGATTGGGTATAGACTACAAATGTGCTTTTTCATTTACACCTGTTTTAGATTCAGAAGCAGTGATTCAGAGAAGTATCTTTATTTCAGAACATATACTGTGATAAGACTTTTCACTTGACAGTCATCACCAAGGGACAAATATAGCTTTCACACCGAATTGCAGATGCTAAGAAGATGCCCAAATTTACTTGACTTGGCTCGCATTCAAAAATAAAATAAAAATCAGTGAGTCATAGGGAAGAAGCCTCCAGGGTTTAAGTACAAGGGGAGACAAACTGGGCAGATGTGATGGTTATCTGTAAATAAACTCATTTTTCAGTCATTAATTTAGTAGTACAAGTATGTGAAAACTTGGGGCTGCTCTTTTGTTACACTTTGGAGAAGTTGCTGGCATGATACCATTTAGGGCTGGAATCTCAGAGCTAAGCTTAAGCTGGGAAAAACTGTCGTGTTTGGGGGAGTGAGGATCTGCTTGTGGGAACCCGTTGCTGTTCACCAGAGGAGCCTTAAATCTCTGCATTTCAAAGGACACTATTTCATACACTCCAAGTACATGATTGCAAGTCCTGACCATAGCAAAATGCTTTGTACCCAATTTTCATCTGGATTCCACTTTATGTACATAAGGTGTATGCCCGTCTTAAGGCTGCCCTGTGATGTAAAAAGGCAGTAGTGGAAAAGTGAGAACACTGGCTATTAGAAATGTGCAAGGTGCTTTCAAATACAGCAGAACTGTCTTTACAGGACTCCTGGAGTACCACATCTATTCTGTAAGGTATTTTTGGTTCTTAACGAAAAGAGGAAAACAATGAAACATGATGCATTCATGACCTGTGTATCAAGATAATGTCACAGTGATGCAGTAACTGATGAACACTGCCATGCGGCCCTGTGGTTTAGCATGCACTACGTGAATCACATTAGGTACAAGATCTTAGATGCCAAATCTGTACCTGCAAAAACAATTTGGCAACTGCACAAGACATCCAGGACTCCTCTGTGCATTTTTTTTTTCTGCCTCTGAACACAGTACTAATGATACCTTTTTAAAATTATTTTTCCCCTAAGTTTAGCACACTGTGAGGCCCGTATAAATTTTGATGCTGATGACTAGCAGAAGAAAAGGAGGTCATAGAGCATTAACTGCTCTACCCCAGGGAGAATGCGCGCACTGCTAGTTGTTATTGAAACAATAATAGACTTGTACAGAAGACTTCATGTGTTTATTATCCAAAGAGCAGCAAGGTCCTGGCAAGTCCATGTATTGCTCAATTTGAGAATCCAGTGAGAAAAAGATGCGTCCCTGAAAGCTAAACTGAAAAGCTCTCTGGTTGTGCAAATGAGAATAGCCTTGGTTCTGCACTGTGGCATCACTGCCTCCAGAGCCACAGAGCCGTGAAATAACGTTTGCTTCTGCAGGATATGAGCGCATCTTTCCAGCAAGTGTGGATGAGAACATGTGTGACTGCTGGACATACCAGGTGATCATGCCAGCTCTCCTTCGGAGGCCCCAGTAGCAGTGCTGCTGTGCCGATGCAGTTTTAGGGAGGTCAGCATGACTAAGCCAGCTTCTGTAGCAATAAGTGTCACAACACTGATTGCTGCTCAGGTTGGGAAATTACAATTGCTTCATCTAGAAACCAGACAGACCATGTTCTACTGTGCTTACATACAGGGCAAAGTCTAAAAGCTACAGCTTTGATGGATGTTTCATTTTGTCAGTCACTACAAGGAAACAGAAAGCTGGTTTGTTTGTATAGATGTAGTATTTTTTTTAAGAAACCCTTGATTACAGGAAAAGCAGGGAGGCATCTTTCTGACAGTTGAGAAACATGGATAAAGGTGTGAAAGTCAGCTGGGTGACAGAGTGGTATTAATCTCTCATGTTCTGTTTCTCAGTAATCTGGCCATTCTCTATTCACTTTTTTTTTTTTTTTCCTAGCAATCCACAGAATTCAAGGGAATTCCTATTAATTCCTTGAAAACATGACTAATGCCTACAACGTGCCTCCTCAGTGCTGAGCTGTTTTCATTAAGATCTGGTTATTCTTTCCTGGAAAAGAAACTGAGTTTATAAATAAAATTATACAAATACAGTTTTGTCCTGTGTGCAATAGAAATATTCATATACTTGCATGATTCATAATGCAAGTATAAAACTAACAAATGAGAGCAGATTTTAGTGCACATTGTCCCATGAGCCTTAAATGTCCAAAAGGCATTATGCTTTGATTTATAATGAGCTTGGGGTTGGTTTTGGGTGTTTTGGGTTTTTTTTTTTGCTAAGAGGTAGCATATCTATTGCCATCATTACTAAACAATGGACTGTTTAAAATATGACAGATGGTAAATGGGAGAAGTTCCTTGTTTTCTTGTGATGAAAATGCCATTTGATTTTTTTTTTTCTTTTAAAGAACAGGAAAAAAAGGTGACCTGAATGCAAATGTAGATTTTTTTTTTATTGTTGATAAAGTGCATGTATATGGTTATACACTGAGTTTTGTTGAGAATTGACTTAAGTTTTAAATGAATGCAGTTCTTAGAGGTTTAAAGAAAGCACACTTGGGCTGTGCAGATCATTGTAAAAATCTGTTGTTTTCACAGTGTTTTCTTCTTGGGTGCAGGATATACTATTCTTGCACACTAGAAAGTATGGCAGATATCCAGACTTCTTTACAGCTGCAGAAAATAGCAAAGAACAGTCATGAGGCAGAAAATATTTATAGTACATCTCCTCTATATTGGAGGAGAAGGTATAATGACTTTAAAAGTTGCATTTTCAGTCTGGGGAAAAAAATTTTTTGCCTTTGAAATACTATTATCCTAAACTCGTGTAACGAGACCCAGTTTCTAGTAACCTGCAATGATCTGTCTTCTTGCTCTTCCTGTAACTTAAAAGAAAAATTCCCTACATTGATAAATTCTTGTCAGTGCCAGGAGATTGATTGTATACATGTTTGACTGTTGTGGGCATGAATGTGTTCCCTGTGAAAATGGGAGACTTCCTTTTTTAAGTGAAGAAGAGGGGAGTGGATTTGTCATGCAGTTCATCCTCAAGAAGGACGCTAAGAGCCTTTCCAACGGGTGGGAGTTCAATTGCAGGAGTCAAGGTCGGAGTTTGGCAAGTGACCTCAATGTGGCCTCTAGACACCTTGCCAGTAGTCCATTTTTTGAAGCACAGCAAAAACCACAGCAAGGCCGCCTACTCAAGGGTTCCAAACTACAACAGTAAACCATCTATCTGTACAGGAATTGAAGTGGTGTTACCCTTAGACTCATGAATATGGGCTTCTGGGACTTGTTTTGAGCCTCCTGTGGTGCTTTTGGCCCTAGTTCTGCTCATTGACAACACACATTCAAGGAAGCTCTGGGGATGTTCCAGTGTGCCATGTGTATTAGGACTGTACTAAAAAAGGTCAGTTTTACATCTTTTTGGTGAAAGGCATGGGTCATGTGACTCTAGATGGACAAAACACATAGGTCAGTTCCTGTCAGGTTCCTACATTAGATGAGCAAGTGAAAGAGGTGGCACATGAAGTTGGACTGTGAGAGGGGCACTTCATTTGGGTAGAATGAGATTTGTGGGGGCAAATCATGGAACAACATGCATTGGAGAGCTATTGTCAATGAACAGTTAAGCCAGTGCAGACTGGAAGGATGTACGTGTCACTTTGCTAGTTTCTCTTTAGCCTTGGTCAAATAGGGAGCTGTTTCCTACTTACGTCAGTTTATACCCTTGTGTATCTATATGGATGTCCTTTCCATGTTTTTCAAAACAATGTTGTCTTGCAAAGTTTCTGACTCCCACTTGAGTGAATACATTTTAAGAAGGAAAATAAGAAAAATCTGTTGCCATCATCGTACAAACAGCATCATTTCTCAGGCATGTACAAAATATATGACCTTTCCCTTTTAGCTTCTGCTTGCTTTGTTTCTCATCTGTAGTAGAAGGAGCTATGAACTTTTGTGTTGATTCTGAAATATATACTGAAAATTCACTGTAAAGAGGAACAGAGTTTTTAAAAAGCAGGCTGTTTGGATAAGTAATCCTGTAGTCTTCTTTAAATTGAACTTTCATCAGCAAACTCTCGCTTTTCCTGTTATCCTGGTTATTCATTGTTTGTTAACATTGAATGCTGGAAAGAAATCTGAGCAGACTTTACACTCCCCATGAAGAAAACCTCGACAGAGGGTGAGTGCAAGTCGTGAGACTGATCTGCAATGTCTCTTCTCATTTTAGGAAGGACTCACTGAAGTGTTTGTGCAGTGTTTGGGAGTCAGATGAGTTCCTTTTTAGACATACTTTAATTTTTGTTGGCTTTTGTGACTAGAACTGTGATGTTCATATAGTCTCTGCTGGACACTAGGCAGGGGAGATGAGGCTTGATGCGTGTTAAAAGCAAGGACATCTGTACAGATTGTCTCCACCCCATGAAATCCGTAAGGACTGTGATAACTATTCTCATCCTGATATGACTCTAGGTTCTTATTAGTGTGCAGGCCTTCCCTTTGACCGTGAGCTCCTCGCTCACCCTCCTGGGCATGACCTTGTGGATGGTGCTCATATGGGCCTGTTTCCCTGTCAAGGACAGGAAGGGGAAACAACACAGAGCAGAGAGATGAGCACAGTTTTGTCCAAGCCTGGCAGCTGGGCTGGTTGGGGCTGGTGTGGAGAAACCAGAACTTAGTGCTGTGCACTGCTTCTCACTGCTGTTCTCCCCCAGAGACTGAGGAGCCCCTACGCAGGTACAGTTTTTTATTTTCTCCTTCCCTTAGCTCGCTCTTTTTTTTCCCCCACTCATCTTAACTTCTTCATTATTCTCCTCCTCATTCCTGTTCTTTTCTTCCCACATTTATCCTGATGTGCCTCATCTTTTCTCCCAGACATGAGTTCAGGTTCCCCTATTTTGCCTGAGCTGACCTGCTCTTCCCCATGCTTTCTCCTTCCTGTAATGAAATAATCCACGGCCCTGATGTGAATCAGCCTATACTTAACTATTTAATTGTTTCTCAAAACCTGAATAATCAGTGGCTTTGCAATCAAGCAGCTTAGATGCCATACAAAGGCAGCTGGTTTGGTCAAAGACGGGAAAATGTCTCAGCCAAGTTTCTCACTACAATATCTCTGCCAAAATAAGTTCTCCTATGCCTTGAAAACTAACTGCAACTGCTTTTCCTTTCCATTCATGTTTAAACTGGAACATGAGAAACAAACACATGAGATAGTTTGCATCTTTCAGTAAGTACTATATGAAAGATGTACTTTTTTTATAAGGCTGGCAGAGGATCAAGGACCCTGTGAAGTGGTTGGCCTGGAGCTGGAGTCATCCAGAATCTGTGTCTTCTAGGAAAGGGATGACCAGGATGCTGCTCTGATCTAACCTCAGTCCAGCTTTAGTGCTGTAGCTATTACAACTCATAATCTCCTTGGAAGTGATTACTAAGCCCTACTTTTTACCCAAAGATAGCTATTTATGCATCTTAACTAGAGCTACGTAGCAGCAAGTCACTCAGGAAACAGGACAACTGCTCCCTAGATGAATTCTTGCCTGTGGTCAGGTGGCTTTCAAGATTTATCTATTATCCTGGAAGTATTTTCAGTGCAATGATTAGTCTGTGAAGTTTCCTGAGGACCTTTCAAGCACCATTCCACTCCTCTTAAATAGTTTATAGGACATTTACAGCCATCACTGCAATGAAATCTGCCTTTGTTATGACGATAAACTCTGTGTAATTGCCATTGCTTCAAATTCCCTGAATGAGCCACAGAACAAAAGCCGTTACTGCATGCTAGCCTAATATCTCAAGGGGATGGTAACTTTGTGAACCATTATGGTGGATTTTCTGCTATGTCATGACTTAATATCAGTGTGATGATGCCTTTTGGGAGGGGCCTATTATGTGGCAATACAGATACTGAATGAGTATATTATGTGATACTGTACAGATCTCAAATTGACTGTGGTTAAATGGTGGCATGATCAAGTCAAAATCTGTTGAAAAGGAAAGGTAAAATGTGAGCTTGTTTACGTATTTAAAATAATTAGTGACATATAGAGATTGTGTAAAACTTTTACTTGATATTCGTCTGGTTATTAAAATTCTGTGCTAAAGCTAGTCAACGCTAATACTTACATAGTAGCTTGCTTAAGCTTGTTTATATTATAAGCTATTAAAAACCACAATCCTCATCTGAAATCAGCAACCAGAGAATTTACCAAAGATGATCTGATAAGTAACAGAAGGTGGAAAAAGAAATATTGAGATACAGGAATTTTAATTTTGGAGTCTACAAGCCAAATGTAGTAAGTTTTTATGTTATAGTATACCTCCCTCTCATAAAAAAAAAAAAAAAAGTGCAGCACTTAGGTATAAACAAAATCAATTGAGACAGTATCACTAGGAGCAAAGTGTTACTTATTTACCTGTAGGACCATTAAGATGACAGCTTGCTGGGGGGTGCCTTGAGAAAAATGCCAAAACAAACCACAAAACCCGTCACGCTCTTCAGTCCAGGTCAAAATTAAACTTTCAGCAGCTATAAGTCTGCTTTCTAAATGGCCTTTCTACACATTACGATTAATGCACACATTTTCTATTTTCCCATCATTTTTGCAGGAGAACGAAGTCTTTTTCTTCAGAATAATGACAGTATCTTGTGGTTTACGTAATATGATGATTTGGCTGGGAGGTTGGTATTTGTTGCAAAACCTTACTTTAATTTTGTGAAAACTGATGAAGCAAAGCTATACTCTGTGCAGAGACACGACTCCTTGTGCACTTAGACAAATTCCCATTCTTTGATTTGTTCCCTTCGTAGTTCAAGAAACATGAAGTGGTCTCCTTGTCTAAACTTCTTTCCTAAGTATTTTTTTCTTTATCTTACTTCATAACACTCTGTTTTAAAAAGAGGGACTTTATGTTGTACTTGCAGTCTCTGCAATCAAAACTGGTTTCAGATCTTTCGTAGACAAGTGGGTAAATGCAAACGTGTTATATGCAAGGGTGCTTAGCAATTTGTCCGGTGTTTCTTAAGCTGACTTCAATATATAATTATGTAATTAGTTCAACTAATTGGACCAATTTTAACAATTTTTGAGGGTTGCAAAATAAGCGGTATACCAAACTGTTATTACATTAGTTGCTGTTACATCAAATGCAGCTGTAATTCTCCTTATTTCTAAACCCTTGCCACCCTTTGGTTTTTAGCAGGATGAGACTGACTGGAATCTGCTACTTTATTTCTTTCCTTTTTGAGATAGATCTAGTCCAGGCAAAATGGGGGGTGGGGGAAAATGATCCTGAGCTTCATAAGAAAGATCTGAATACCAAATATGAATGACAGTAGTGTAGAAGGTCTCTCAGCAGTGAACTGTGCCTTTGTATATGCAACGAGTTGGATTCCCTCATTTCATATTTACTATTGGACACAGCAGTAACTGAACCCTTTTTAGCCAGGATCCTGTTACCTGTTTTCCTGAGGACTGGTGCTTTTTCCTCTTCAATCCCAGTCTCCACAGAGGGAGCTGAGGCACATTTTGAAAATTCAGGATAGTAGAGCATGCAAATGATTTGTTTTCCTTATGGTGAATGGTGTGTCTCTGCTGTATGCAATGTTGTTAGAGTGTTAAGACAGGCAAGCCTTAGATGAGCAAGTCCCTAGCCAAGAGGCACGCATTTCTTGTGTTGATTCTTGGCCTGCAAAGTCAGTGCTTAGGTACCTTAGGGCAGATTGAGGCAGTGGCTATTGGTCTTGCACAGTGTAAGGCTGTTTACTGTAAAGCCCCGTCACTACTCTTTTATTTAGCATTTTGCTGAATGATTTGCCTGTGGGAGATTACTTTGGCTGGAAATGGCATGAGTAAGGTTTGTCTCACAAAGGAGGAGGAGGCAGTCATCAGTTAGTTGAGCTCAATTTCCTTGGCAGCAATATGTCGTTATGCATACAAATGAGATAGATACCTTTACTCTTGTTTTAGCTGATGAACCGCTTACCTTGCACATTGTCTGCACATGGCAAATGCCATCATTACAATGGTGTTTGAGCTAGGATTCAGAGACCCTTGCAGAACGAAAGTTTAGCATCAAACTATGAGATATCAGACACATATCCTATTATTTCTTTGTAGGTGTACATTTTCCTGGTCAAATAGCACAATACATTCCAGTTTCCACCCACTGACTGACTGACTGGAAGCATGCTGTCTACAGAAGCCTGAAATTGAAAGAACTCCTAGGCCAGCATAAATTTTGCACAGATGATTTCACAAATCTGAGGGCAGCAGCTCCCACATCTTACTAAACTTCTTAACTGCTTTGGAATTCCATCTGGGGATAAGTCAGAGTAGATAAAGCTATGAAAGGCCATTGTGCAAAGAAAGTGAAAAATGTTAATTTAAGCCCTGCTAAACCTGCTAACAAACTTTTCCCATCACAGAAGGAGATACAAAGACATCCAAATGTTAAATGGCTTGACCAACATTTATTAATGCAACAGATACAGCTACAAAATGTATGGCTTAGGATTTCTAGGGTGCCTCTGCTCACAGTGTTTTGGTGGGAATGTTGTTGCAGCTGGGCACACACTGTGGTGAACAAGCACGGTACATGCAAAGCTTCACTGGGAAGTTCGTGATGTGAGCACTGATGAACAGCATAGGAGGGATTTGTCTGCATTTTTTCTTGTGCTGGCTTGGAAGTTGGGGACACCATCAGAAATGATCGATAGATCTGCTGTTTGAACAACTTCTCTTAGGATATGCATGCTTTTGCAGCCTTTAAGGCACTGTTTATACTTTGTCTTTAATGTGTCTTACCTAAACATCAGTGTGCAAAACTCTTCATGGAATTATACATTGTTAATGTTCTCTGAAGCTTGTTTCAGGACATAAGTGGGTATGTGTGTCTGTGAATATGTGCGTAGTTAAGTATGAAAAAGGTCTATGCAGAGCTTTCCTCTATTCCTTGGAATTCTCAGTCTTGCCTTTAGCTTTCACCCCTGCTTCACTGAGAACTGCAGCGGGAGAGACATAAGCTATATCACATGGTCAGCAGGCTTAAGCTCCTAAAAAGAAAAGGTTTCCAAAGTCAGCCCTAGCTGAAAATGTTCCCATTTCCACTGCTTCATCTGCACTCCTCTCGGTGGGTTGTTAGCCAGCATTTTCTAGAGCTGAGCACCACAGGTGGGCTTCAGCTGCCACTTGAGTATTTGTCAAGTGTATTTGTTCAAGTCATCGTGAACATTATGGGAAAGACCAAATTTAACTGCATGCTACAAGAATTTGGTAGCCTGCTGGCAGGGCTTATTAAATGGTGTGAAAGCCCTACCATAAAACATTGCTTGATTAATGGAAATTACATTGTGCATTAGTTGTGCATTTTGCCCAAATCAAAGGTTCATTCTGGATGTGAAAAGTGTCATAGCGTGTGTAGCAAAATACAAGCCAAATCCATGAAATGAAGACACAGTTGTCTCTGATTTCATATCCCCAGTCTCCAAACTCAAGATCTGTTTCATTTGAACTAAAGTTAATTTAATAAACAGAAATAACAAATAGCTTTAATAACTGGAAAGAGGCTACTTTTAACTAAAAAACATGAAGTGGAGTATTGTAGCCTGCAGAGTACTCACAGAAGGGCAGTTCTTAGCAACAATGATATCCTATCACCTCTTTTGATCCTTTTTCCTAATTTTCTCTTTACTATATTAACTGATGTCTTATGTTTTCTCTGATCACCTTCCCTCTCTGAAGACATTTCTGGTTGCAAAGCAGAGTCCTTCTTGACAATGTCCATTTGACTTTCTAAAACAGGGGTGAAGGCTGTGCTGTGGTCTTTGAGACCAAATTCTCCAAAGAAGCTGGGAAGATGAGCATGCATTTGATCAGCTTTAGGCAGACAAAAGCTGAACAGAATTGAAAGGGAATAAAAGCCCAGCTGGATGGCAGCAGGTAAGTAATTTCTGGCTGTCTGAAGATTTGTATCCAGCCTTCTCTGACATCAGGAATGAGATTTTGGTTGTTTAGGCAATAAAATTCACATGGGTTTATTAAAGCAAGGAATTAAATGTGTTTCTAGTCAGGAATCATGCAGTTACCTCCTCAATTGCTTGCACTTTTCACAGCATTTCTAGTGGAGCTTTGGATCTAAAATCCTGTGGCACTTACTTGGTTTGATTTTGGGCCACTCTGCTGCTTCTATCCTGTGGTCTTCATACTCCTTGCCCGAATAAGCAAACAGGTAGCGGCTGATTTCTGCTCGTCCTCGCAGATTGAAGTATGTCAGCTTGTACTGTGGCATGCTGGATCCCTGGAAGGGAAGACACCGTGTTGCTTTAAATATGAGTAACTCAACTCCGTTTCACAAAAGCGCACCATATGCTTGTTTTTGAAACACATGCTCGTATAATGCAAAGGACATATTACATTAAGCCACAATGTGCTGTGCTTTGCAGTTGTTGCATTAATCATGCTTTTTTTGTTCTCCATTTGTCAGCCACAACATTCAGACATGGACAATGACAGTTAAACCTGCAGTTCCTTCTTGTGTATTGCTAGAAAGATGGCTTGATTTATTCCCTTCCCCCACCCCCCCCACACATATTATGGACTTTCTGCTTTCATTTACCTTTCTTGTGACTCTAGACTGAGGCCATTTCAATACCGTATTTTTTAGAGCACAGATCTAAAATCATATACTGTAACAGAAGATAGCTGCCACCTTGAGCAGCAGCTTTGTTCAAGCCTGCCTTGCTAAGCCTCTATTGTTAATGGAGACCTTCATCAAAGTTAAAATCATGAGAATTGCCAAACTCTTGTAATTTTTCTCATTACCCTAGTTGCATAGGCAACTGACCTGTTATTTTAGAAGCAAAAATTTGCTATGGAAACTAGTCTACACTGTTATTTTGAGCAAATCGTCATCAAATTCTCAATTTCTTCTATAGAAACCGAAAGAAAACTTGAAATTACTTTGTTAGGTTTTCATGTGAATTTCTTCCTTCAGTTTAGTTGGGAGTCATGTAATAGGAATGCTCGATTTGTTTCTTGGTGTAACAGGCAACAAAAGACAATACTCATAAGCTCGGTTGTACAGCAAAGATGGTGCAGGCAAGGTGAACAGCTAAGGCCCTTTTAAGTCACAAACAAGCTTTTAAACTCTGTGCACATAGCACTTTAGAGATCTATGAACTCAGCTGAGATTTAAATGTACTGGCTAAAAGAAATTAAAACAACCACCCACCTCCTCCAAATAAAAGCCCTTTCTCATTTTGGCCTTAAAGTAGACCTTGCATGTCATTTAACATTCTTTTATATCCATGAGAGCGTTAGTAAAGCATGCAACACAGACTATCTGTACTAGGAAAGAAAGAGAACTTCTTTCTTTTGTTGTTAATGAGTAAGCGCTGCTACCCAGCCTTGCAATAGAAACAACCCCCTGTTTAATCATCTTGCCTTTGAAAACATACACTAGAGGACAGATGTATCATCAGCTTTCACTTTAGAGAGAGAGACTCTGTGTTCATGAACTGGGAAAGCTTGCACTTCACTCATGCCGAAAAGAGCAAACTGCCTTTGCCACTTTTTCCTCAGAAGTAAAACCACCTAATTTCTGTCCTCAGAGTAGCAAAGACCAAAAAGGAAAAAAAAAACCCAAAACCAAAAACCAAGACATGGCAAATGAGCATTCTGGAGGGTGCCTAATTTATCAAGGAAGTTACCTGTTCCCCTTCAGCACACAGCGGGCTCAGTGGAGGTTGTTAGTAAAGGGAGATGTTTCACAGCTGATGGCCCAGCACAGAAACAGGAGCAGAGGTGGGGAGTTACCAATGGAGATATCTACAAGAACTTCCAAGCAAAGACATGACTACAATTATTTTTAAGTCAAGCAAGTGTGTTCCTCTGCACTGTATAAAAGAGAGAAGCTGCAGGCAAAACGAGTTACATTAGAACTTGATTAGTTTTCTAGAAGTGTTGGTTGCCAGAAAATATATTTGTCTGCTGCTTGGCAAACACAGCTCACAGATTGCAGGTATAACTGTTGCTTGCTCTAAAGTGAGAAATTTTCACAATTCCAAAATTTTTCAAGCATGTTTTAGGTAAGTGGCAAAACTTTGCTACTCTACTTACAAATTCTGTGCCCAGAGTTATAGTTATTACACAGTATCCTTTATTGCACTTACATAATATTACTATATGTTATTATAATTAGTTATTTATGCAGGATGAGCTTGGACGATATGTCTACAAAGTTAATGTAAGAAGAGAGAATGAAATTGTAGCGCTTTTTTCCCCATTTATCCCTGCATCTCATTTCATGTGTCATTTGAGAGCAAGGAATGGCATTTTTAAAAGACCATGTGTTATCTGAATCTCAAATTAGACATGACTTAGAGATTTGGGAGTCTCAAAGATTTGGGAGGGGGGGGAAAACCACCCCACCTGATTCTTTCTAGTTTTTTGGGAGGCAAGTGAATACCATTGATCTGATCTGCATTTGGAGAGGACATGACCTTTAACATGCAAAACCAGTGCGTGTTAAAGGGAATCAGTGTCTGATTCCCTTCTTTAGGGGTGTCTGTAGAGTAATAGAAAGTCCAGTGCCTCTGAATTACTACACCACTCACACATGGCTCTAGTATCTTGGCTACCTCTAGCCTGTCTTAGCAGAAAGCAGTTGACAGCTGGAAGGCATTTAAAAGCTCAGGGATAGAAGATTTCAAGGGAGAGTGACGAGGAAGGCAGTAGGCAGCTATTTATAAAGCATGCTGGAGATGACCGAAGCACATTGTTCCTGGTGGCAAGTATTTTGAAAGAGTCTAATTGTTACCATGTGAGAAATTTATATACAAAGACATGTATAATCAGGAGTAGTAAGATGATGTAAAGAACAGGGAATTTTGGCTGAGGATCAGGAAGTCTTTCTGGCTGTTGTAGTAGACTCTGGAATATTTTGGTCTGTCAAGGAAGCAGTGGAAACTATTGTTTGAAATGTCTAAAGCAAAGCTAAACAAATTTCTAAGGAATACACCATAAGGAGTAATCAAATATTTGCAGTGCAGAAGCACATATAAGCTTATAATTTTTTTTCCATTTGTGAACAAAATAACCGCCAACCCTACAAGGAGTTTACCAAAAATACTTGACATTTAAAAGGCCTTTATAGCTTTATTGTTAGCGTGTTTTAGTAAATGTTTGTAGGCTTTATTTTTTATTTGTATTCATTGTGAAATGTCAGGAGTAGTGCTTCCTAAACAATTACAGATATGTTTCTAAATTAAATACGTGGTTATGTTCAAAATAGCTTTTTTGTGAAGCATGCAAATTAAGTTGGTTTTTTTCCTTATCCTCCTTTAACTCATTTTCCCAGTGTGTTTTGTGAAGGAAAGGATAGTTAGGAACAAGTTAAAAACATTTTTAAAACACCCCAGACTATTAAATGATTGAAAATATCACTTCTACAAAGAATATGTCTATTTTTGCTCTTTGAGTTTGTGCTTTTGGTTGTTTAGGCTTTGGTGTGTGGGGTTTTATTTTGGGGTGGTAGGGGGATCTTTAAAAACATTCAAAATTACTTATCTCTTTTTAGATTTAGTCATGGCTTAAAAATACTGGAAGACACTGGTGGAGGAAGGACCTTAGTGCCCAGACTTGCAAACAATTAGCCACCTGCTTAGCGCTATTAAATCTGTTTGGGTGGGTTTGTTGCGAAGCCAAGTGTGTGTATAAATACAAGAGGAGTCTGATTTACCTTCCACCAATAAATCTGCCATCTAAGCAGTGGTTTTTTGATTTCTAAAGTAGTGAATACATGACCAAGACCCACCTGTACACCTGCCCTGCCCTACGTTGGCAGCGCCTGCAGAAACCTCAGCCCCAGCTTTATTGCATACAACTTTCAAAGCAGTGAACTCAACTGGTCTAAATTTACTATTAAATTAGCTTTAATACTTTAAAGCTGCTGATTTTCTATCTTTCCTCTGTGGCTTTCTTAAAGCCAGCTTAAGTGGCTTTAACATACCTTTAAACAGAAGATTAGTGGATCTCGTGATTAAATTCAATCTTTGGAGCCACTCAGTGACAAAATCAAACAGAAAATCTGAGAGAAGGTCACATGTGTAAAAAATTTATGTCTAAATTCAGAGCTGAAATTGCAAACAGAAATAGTGATGTATTGGTCCATTTTTGAGAGAAAAGAGTTTGCTGGTGGGAAACCAGTCTCTGCCAGCCATTTTCCTTTTCTCCAGCATACACTTCTCCTGCTTTTAATATGGAATCAAAAATTTTAGAGACTTAAAAAATATTCTCAGCTTTTGAGAACTAAAAATATGAATTATTTATTGGTTTGTGGTTTTCTTTTTTTTCTGTCAAAATATATTTTTATTAAATCTTTTTATAGCAAAGAAAATAAGAAAATTTCTGCCTCCCTTTTGGGCGAGAAGGATTGGAGAATATTGGCGGATTAATGGATGACTGCAAATCTTCCAATGGAAGATTTCCACAGCAGTCTGTGTTTTGACAGAGAATAAAATGAAAAGCTTTAAGTAATTCTATCTAACTCCTGCCAGCTCTCAGTCTGACATAAACTCTCTTTCTGAAAAGCAATGGTGTCTTTTCCTGTTCCACTCCAATTACAGAAAATAAACATTTTAATTTGAACCCTTCTTTTTCTACACCAGATAGCAATCTGGAGATTGGAGAGGAAAGAAAAAATACGCACACTCTTTTCTATTTATACAGAGTCTGAAGTAAATGTTTATGCAATTTGATGTAGAGTTGAGTTTTGAAATAACAAATCCCAAGTATGATAGTTGTGGCCTCATACTACTTAGCATGATTTTCAAGATTAGATAGATGCACAGCTTAAAGCACATACATCTTTTTCTATGGTAGGATTTTGTGTGTCTTCACCCAATGTGTTGGTTATTTGCAACCTGTGGTGGAAATGAGCCTCCTAACGTGAGAAGAGTTTTTAAGGCGTTGCTGTGGAGTTACTGTCCAATGTCCATTCACAGAGTCCAATGTGACTGGACAGTGAATGGGTTGTCACTGTCAAGACCTGTTGAAGGAGAACACCAGGGTCCACTGGGATTCTCCAAGTTGAGTCTGTAGCTGCTGCTCTTCTTGTGGTCCCCCTCAGGCAACTGCACTCAAAATGGTAAGAATTCAGATATTTGAAGGTCATCCCATTCATTTTACCTGGAGTTCATAGGGAGAGCTTATATGTCAGTAGGCACAAGGAGTCGGAGAGGTGGTGATGGACCGGGTTTTGCCAGGCTGCCTCAGCAGAATGCTGCTCCTGCCTCATGTGCTGGGCTATTTGGTTTAGGGCCTGAGCATCTGCGATGACTTTGCTTTCTCTCTGATCCTCAGTCTTATGATTTGCAGCTACTTGACCCCAGTTTTATGTAAATAACTTTTGAAATTGTTTTGTGTCAGCCTTCCAGGCTGTAATGAACTTCAAATGAAATAAATTTTACACCTGAGACTGTAAAATACTGGTAAATAAAATTGCAAGAGGAGAGGTCTTGGGAAAGATGCAGACTAAGGAGTGATTAGGATAATTTCTCAGGAGACACTATTGAAGTCTCTTATTTCCTCATCAGAGGTTTTAAGAATTCTCTGAAGTGTTTTGTGGTAGAACAAAAGCCTAAATCTTAATTCTTGCCAGCACCAGACATTCCTGTGAAATTCGTGCCTCGTATCTGTCTCTGTAGCTTTCAGATAAATTGGCACCCCCTCACAACATCCCTACAAAACAGAGTGCAGTTGTGAGTCATGTTGCGGCGTTAAGGGGTTTATTCACCTCCCCAAAGGCAGCTGCTGGTTTTGCCAAAATAATTTCTTATTTATTTCCTGAACTCTCAAGCTTGTCCAGTACAGTAATTTGTGTAACAACCATCTTGGCCACCTAGCATCTTTCCTTAGATGTGAAAAAAGTAGGTTTTCTTCCTATCCCAGCCACGTGTACGTGTGTGTATGTATATGTACAAGGGGGAGTGCAAATGCCAAGTCCTTCCCCCTGCTAGTCTAGATTACTTTGCTCTTGAACTGTTGCATCTTGTGAATCTGCTGCACAACTTGCCAAAAATCAACAAAATTATAGGCATGAAAATAAAAAATTAGAGAAGTTTTTCAGCATGACATATGCTCCCTGTAGCCAGCACGGGTGAGATCCAGCAAGGTTTTATAAACTTTGCAAAGTTCTCCAGCACCACCCACCAGGTCTCCTGGTCACGAATTCCTGGTGTCCTCCCGCTCTGCTCTGGAATGCCTGGTGCGTACCACACTGGCAACCCTGCAGTGGGCTGGGGCACAGATTTCATGTATTTTCAGATACTTTGAAATTGCTTTCACAGCCAGAGTGAGCCTGAGGAGACCCAGGACCTCGGTCAAGCATTCTTCAGACATTGCTAGTCTTCTTGAGAGGACCAGTGCTGGCAAGTGTGGACCGACAGCCCTGAGCAACATCTGGCCAGAAGCCTGGGGACCACCTAGATTTGGCTGTAAGAGGTAAATGTCCAAAACCCATGAGTTATGGTCACAAACTTATTGGCATGTAAGCCCCTAACTTATGTGTCCTTACACTTAAGTAGAAAGTACTTTCTGAGCAGCAGTTTGCAGCTGATGTGACTTTTGTTCATGGAAGCACCAGGCAGTCTGGCCCTGGGGCAGTGCCCATTGCTGCGGGTTCCCTGCTCTGCCCCATACTACCCTGGCACAAAAAAGGAAAAATGTTTGTTTACTTGAGGCATACAGTCAGTGACTTGTGTCCCACATTTGTTCTTTACTTTTGTTGAACATCAGCTAAAGACTGCCTGAGACACAGTTCAAACCATCCTTTCTGTATACCTTTCTTCGTTCTCCTTCTCTCTTTGCCATCTGCTACCCAAATCCAAAGCGTAGGTGTGTTTGGTATTGCTGAATTTGCTTATTTTCGCTCCTATCCCATTTCATGCTCATGTTTTACACACTAAACCAGCAATGGTTTTATGTACTTCTAAAGAGATGCACAATTAAGTGTTTGATTTAGGGTTTTTCTCCCAGTTCGCTGCTGTAGCTCATTTTATGGCAGTTTTAGAAGATTGACGCCAGATAAGTGAGGTCCTTCTTTCCCTCCCATCTCTTGCACTAACTGGAAAAAGGGTGAAAAATTCACCTGTTTGAGATTTTCAGCATGTAAGTCTTCAGCTGATGTGGATACGTATAGCTTTTAGTGGCATGGCGTGCCACTTGCTAATCCCACACCAGCAGTATGTCAGAGGCTCCCAGGCAGTGTAATTACTTGCCGGTGAGATTTTGATTAAAGGTATTTTGAAAGTGAGTGCTGTCTTCAACTACTTCTGCTTTTTAACTGCATAAAAGAAGGTTGTATATGGCAGATAGCAACCACAAAAGTTAAGAGCAAACCTTTAGATCAGCAGAGTATGTTCATCAGTGGCACAGGAGTGTGCAGCACTGAAGGCGACCGGCTAACGTTTGCGTGAGCAGAAACCCAGAACTCTAAGATGTACTTTGTGTATATTTTCAGTTTAAATCTGGAGAGCTTCAGTCTTATTTTATACAAATAGATTTGATTGTGTGTCTGGGAGTGCGTGCATCTGCGGCAGGGAGTAATTCACACGATGTAGGCGTGTTTCAGACAGAGGTGGATTCTATTTCGGTTTAAAGAAAACAAAAGAATAAACAAAAGCAAACTTACAAAAGACCTCTGTGTCTAGTCTTATTTCATTAAAAAAAGTTGAAACTTTTGAGCATGAATGTACCAGTGTTTACAAACAGTTCTAAGAGGCAAAGTAGTCCAGGAAAAATACTTTATAGTTACAGTTTGTTTGCTTGAATAGTTTGAAATGAGGAGTGAATAAAGGATGGCTTTTAACAGAGGAAGTATGTGCAGGAGGATTGGCAAATCCAAAATCCACAAATGATGGCAGTTAGAATTTAAAGAAAAAAAAAATCCTGAACAGCTATTCACGGTATCAGTTTGAAGTAAAAAATCAAAAAATAAACAGCGAAAAAAGCCCTGTGCATTTGGGTAAGGAGGAAAATGGAACAAGTGGAAGCAGAGGTTTCCCTCTATAGAATAATGGTGGGAATTAGGATGAGAGTATGTTAATCCATCGGTGAACTAGAAGACAGGAATTTGAAAAATGGACAGAACAGTGCACAAAAATGACCTGGAGGAATTGGTTTGTGCTGCTTAATATTGATCTAATTCCTCCTATGTTAGCCTAAATTTGGCTTGGTTATGTAAGTGAATGCATATAAATCAGCCTTTACATCTAATAGAATACAGTTTTTCACTCATGGAAAAGTCCCTTCAGAATGTTGGGAGCCTCCCCACACCAATTTATTGCTGCTGTGCCGATGAGGGTTTCTTTTCTTTGGAAAGTGTCTTTCTGACACGTACCCTGATGACCATCAGCACTAGGCACTGCTGAGAAATAGAGGCTGGCTGTACCTACAGGCTAGTGACCTGCTTTTGCCTCTAGGAAAGCAGTTCATAATTTCTGAAGTCTGACTGTAGAAGTGCCTGGGACCGTACAGATGTCTGAAGTACAGCCGGCAGTTGAAAGATGCCTGTAAGTAGCAAAGCAGGTATATGGATGGGGTATTTGAGTTACACTGGCAGCTGCTGTGTAGAGCTCATGGTTATCCCTCGCTGTGCCAGTAGCGACACTCAGAGACTGATGCCGAATAAACCTAACAAAACTCTAAAAATGAAATCCTCTCAGTACCTGCTCTATATGCAGCATAATTTGATAAGACTATTCCCCATGCTGCTGGTGTAACAGGAGCCCTAGGGAGGGCAGAATAGGATTAGAAGAAGAAAGTGGAAAGAGGAGTCAGCCTGTGGCAGTAAGCAAAGCCAAAACAGAACTCACTCTGGTGCAGTGATACGTGGTCCCTTCGTAGTGCACAGGAATCCCTCTGAGTGCCGGCCTCGGTGGAAAAGGCTCACATATATACTGTTTATTAATATGCAAGCCACTCCCCATGATGAGTATGCCATCATGACTTTCTCTCCTCTCCCCCGCCCCCAACACATGCAAAGCAAATGCATCATCCTCTCAGATAACAAGCAAGCTTTGACACTTTTTGGACTAGTACAGCAAATTGAGGACGGGAGTTTTTCAGCCTGTGTTCAGGGGCAAGAAATACTTCAAAATGACATTTAAATAAGATGATGATGAGAAAAATAAACACTGGGGAGCTGAGTCAGATAACTGGTATTTTTTCTTTTAAATGTAAAAAATGAGGAGCAAGCCAAGAAACATCTTAGATTATTTCTAACTAACATGAAGACCTACAATATCTGATCTAATTATAATACAATGCCTTAAATAGCTGAAATCTCCTTAAAACAGAGAAGCCAAAAATAAAAACAACCAAAAAAAACCCCCAACTTCTAAGTCTTTGTCATAGAGAACAAAGTGATTTAAGATAACTTCTTTTTTTTCCCCCCATTATCAGTGAAACAAGAGAAAGGATTCAAGCAAACTCTGGCCATGCGTAATGCACACTAGTAATTAGAACTCTCTGATTTTACTGCGTCTTATCACTCATCAATCTTGTGCTTTTTTTTTTGTTTGTTTTCACTTTTTCCAATTCATTTGTATTTTGACCTTAACAAAGTTTATTCAGCATTGCTCTCTTTTTCTTTCCCCTTTGTGTGTGACTAGAACACAGCAGTGTTGGAGCAATGCTTTCTGGTGCTAAAGAGATAGGTATGATGTGTACCACAGAAATCTGCTTTGAAGCTTCGTTCACTTTGTATAAACAAATGGTTGTGGGTGTTCTTTGCAGGTGTAGAGAGCAGCACTCTCCCCTGGGATAAGGAGGTGCCAGATCCTTGTAGCTCACACCGTTGTTCATTTGCCACAGGTCAACTCATTTCCATGCAATACATGTTTCCCCTGGTGTCAACAGCTGAGTTTTCAACCTCCAGCAGCCTTCACAGCTAAGAGAAAGTTTAAAAAAAAAAAAACCCAAACAACCAAAAACCCACTCCAAAACTATTCAAAGTCTTTTTTTAGTAGGGACTGGTGTAATCTGGGTTTAGAGAAAAATTGTCAAGGCCAACCGCAACGGTGGCACTTCCTTGCTTTTGGATTTGTCTTGACTGTGGATTCATGCTTTAATGTTCCTTTTTTCTAGCATGTCAAGGGCAGGGAGTGTTTTTGAGTATATCCGTAAAAGAGAAGTTTAAAGTGGCTTAACTAAAACCTTATTTCACCAGTTTTTAATTGTTCATTGTGCATAAAGCAGCCATGGACCATGACAGTTCCTTCAGTTGCAGAGAAGCAGCTGAGTTTTCTTCCCCCCCTTCCCATTTCATTAGCAGGAAACTAAAGCAGTATTTATGGTTCTTAAAGACTTAGCTCTTGAAGAGAAGTAAATGAAAGTAATATCAAACAAACCTATTTACAAATATTTGCAAGATGTTGAGCCACTGAGAAGTTTAATTTATTTTAAGTTGGAGTGTGGAACACAGCAGTACGTTGTGGATTCTGGTTCTCAAAGGGAGAGGCATCCTTCAGGAATTCCTTTCAACAGGAAGTTGTTTGCTCCTGTCTTGGCAGGGTTGCCAGTGATAGTACATGGTAAAGCATTAGTAAGAAATCTAGCTTTTACTTCCTATGTGAGATGGTTAATGAGGTAGTGAGTGCCTTCACGCTGAGTTTCCTTGGTTGAGCTGGTATAAACTACAAGCAATTCTTTGCACTACATTTATACCTCAGATGACTGACACATTATTAAAAAGCCCTTTTTCACTTTGCTTATAGGAAATTTTTAATGTGGATGAGGGAGAAGAGCTTTCCTACTTGTGGCAGAATTGTGCTGAGGGTCAACTCTTTAACTTTGTATTTTTGACCAGGTAACTCAGTCCCTGTCTGGTGGAAGCCATGCTTTGGCCACGGTGTCATGGGTAGGCATTACTTCTTCCCCACAGAACCCCTCTGGACACATTAGGGGCTGTTGTAATACCAGCAGTAGGATTTACAAAGCACCTATTACTCAGGTGAGTACAGCTTTCTACAGGATCAAGAGGTAGGTTTCTTCTCCTGAAGAGAAGTAATTCTTCGTTTCTGCCAGATTCTGCTCAATACACATGTGAATGATCAAATAAATTCCTGTGCTTCCTAAAAAGGGAAATGATTTGTGCCCGCAAGTTTAAAATAATGAAGTTAGTAATGCGTTGAACTGATTTAACCTCAGCTCCCTCTGTTGATGATTTCTTACAGATTAAGCTCTCCCTTTCGGTTGCCCTTTCGGCCTGCAACAGCTGTTGGCGGCACGAAAAATGTGCTGAACTGCCAGCTGTACACGATCAAGCTGGAATTGTGTAGCATAGTTTGTTGCATTAAGGCTCCTTGCCTAAAGTGTCTTTTGCTTCTGTCCAACTTCAGGAAGCTTTAGGACTGAGGGAACAAAGTGGTCAAGGTCTTCATCTATTAAACACTGTGTATATAAAATCCAGGTGGAGAGACACCCATTCAGGTCAGACACCTTCCTCTTGGGCCATGGCAGGATCTGCGGTGAAACATGCCACAACTCGGTGGCTTGCATTTTGACAATTTGCCCTTTTGTCATGGAGCAACATCTAGATTTCTTGCAATCAGCTGAGCCCCATGGACAGCTTTGTGGGAATGCAGTCATTGCATGGAGTCAAAAGTCAGTAAAAGGATGCTTTCTGTGCATTTTATACAGGGACGCAAAGACATTAACTAAATGACACGTTTTCTTTCTTGGTCAGCACAGAGGCTCTCCTCTCAGTTCAAAAGCCCTAGATATAACCCTAGAGAAAGCCATGTGGATTAAAATTAAATCCAAGATTTAGTTCAGCAGATGTCCCTTTCTGAGCATTCACAAGCTATTACAGGATAGGTACACTACAGGGCAGATCTTTTGCCCTGTGATTCCCTAAGCATTGCAGGTTCATTCTGGTTATTGACTTGCAGCCAGCACTTTCCCATCTCTTCTTTCCCAGTCACTGCTCCACATTGCCCCTCAGCATTAATAGTTTAGCAAAAGATTTGAAGCAAGACACAGCATCTCATGCTTTTGCCCATGTTTTGTTCTAAGTCTCTACAGTGAGATAGCTTGCTTCCTGTGCATGTCAGTAGAAAAATGTGCAGCAGAAACATTTTCTGACAGCTTGCCTTGGGAACAGTAAGGGTCCAGCTCCCACTGAGCTGAAATGGGAGTAAGCACATGACCACACTTGCAGGCTTTTCCCTGCTGGAATGGAAATCCCAACCAGGCTTTTATGGTGAGCCAACTTTTGCACTTGACAAGATATGATCATCTTATCGAGGCTGCGCTCAAGCCAGAAGTTTCCCTATAAACTTAGTTACAGCTGTAATGTTCACTTCCTTGCAATTTCCTCGCCCCATCCCTACATTTTGCTCTTTTTCTTTTTTAATTACATTGTTATGCTGCTAGTACGGACTTGAGCAAATGAACATTTAGTATAGGATATAGGAAGTGAAGACTGCTCTCTTTCATAATTTTTAAGCCCCTTAATGGGGGATATTAGGCCTGTATTTAGAAACCTGCAAATGCAGCGGAGGTGCTTGTCCTTTTATGTTTACGTATAATAATGCTCAGCAATTTGCCGTCTCTTTTAGCAAGCTGTAAATCCAGCCAGAAAAACTCAGCTTCAGACAGACCTATTGACTGGCAAATGCAACTTAAGTATACAAACAGTTTTGCTAAAGAAGTGCCATGGGGGGATTGAAAATTGCAAGTATTTCTTTTTTGAAAAGTCGACAGGTTTAAACTTTTTATTGTGAATTAATATTCTCATTGTTTTTTTCTGATTTGAAGCACAGCTATTAAAAAAAAAGTGAGTGTACTTTTAAAACACCATCTCTGTGAATATAAGTATGTTCTAACATTCACAGCTTGCTTTGCTTGTGCATATTGCATTGCTTTGCTTATGATACTTTGTAAAAAATATACAGGAGGGTCATGAATGCATTTCAGAGAAATTATCCATTCTTAGTCAAATGTCCTTCCAGTGTTACCTTAGCTCTAGTAAAAGGCAATGTTTAATGATCAAAGAGATCATTAAATAAGTAATAATGAGATTTGTTTTTGAAGCAAAGCAGCTTAGAGAAATAATCAGCTATGAAGAAGCCTGCAATTTTGAGGTTTTGAGTCTAGCTGATAACCTTTTTCTGTCAAACTCCTGGCAGCCAGAGTTTTTGTGCATAGATGAATGAAAAGCATCAGCTGAAAGATTAATCTTCAAATTACTTTATGGAGAGCAAAAGCAGATCATTAGAGACAGTTCTTCGTGTTCAAAAGTGGTCTCTTGGCTTTGTTCATAAGATGTAGGAAAGTTCATGGGTGCAGGCGGTTGGATATGAAAGACCATAATATTTCCAAGGCCCAGTGAAGCTGGCTTAAGGACTTGTGCTAAATTTAGTGGTGTCTTGTCACAGGTGCTGGTTTTGTACTTGAGAATATGGGCAGGAATATAATGGCTCATTTACCTGAAGTAATTGAAATCACATTTTCTAGTGCACTTGCTCCAGCATTTCATGTAAGGCACGCTAGGTCCTGAGTTAGCTAGCAGACTATTTACTTTAACATAGCATTCCTATTTATGAGAAACTGGCCAAGGTAAGGAAACCCCCATTACCCTATAGAATGCATTTATCCCACTAGCTTCTCTGGATTAGCAGAGGAGCAATGACACTCTTCCCAGCTCATAGGGAGTTACATGCATACATGACATTTAAGCACAAGTTCCTGATGAATAACCAAAGGATCCATCTATTCAGAAGATTAAGTTCAGCATACAGAAACAGAGTGGAGGTCCTTGGTATGTCAGCTGATGCCTGACCCATGCCTGTTTGTGGTCTCTGTACTGATGCTTTGTTTCCCATTACATCCTGCAGAAATTCCCTCATGGAACTGAAAAGAACACACGGCCAAGTCAGGGCCAGTCAGCTGCTTTTCTTATTTCAATTAATGTTTTGTTATCCCTCTGTAAAAGGGAAGTAAGATTTAAGAAATAAATATCTGTGTGCAATTTGCAGAAGATAGGAGAGCTTTGTTCTTTATTTCATGCATGTGGTCAGCGTATTGATGAAAACTGGAGATGCTGTCTACATTTGGATAGTTAAATCACAAGGTTTCATCCCCTTGAGGACCCTTGCAATCGTATCACATTGCAAGAATGACTACATAAAGGAATCAGATGTGCTTTATAAGTAGGAGAATAATCTGTGATTCACAGAAGTATGTCAATGCAATTAGTTAAATATTAAGCCTCCTAATGTAATGTAATGTGTGCCGTCTGCCCGATTCCATCCACATCAGTTTCAGCAGGCATAATGTTACACAAATGTGTTACTTAAAAGCTTTTGATATTTGCTTGTTAAGAAGAAGCCTTCTTAAAAACATTAAGCTACTCCTGAACAAGTACTGGATAGTCTCATTAGGAAACTCCCGGCGTCTACTGAGCAGACACAGGACCTGGGCAGGGAGAGCACACTCCCTATTTACAGATCTGCACTGAAAGGCTGAAGGAAGAGAAATCCTACAATTCAACCATCTGAAATGTGAGAGTTCCCCACACCCCCACCCCGAATAATCTCTCCACATCATCCTTTGTGATTCAACAAAATGAATCATTCGATATCACAATCTATTTCAAGGAAACTGAAGCGGATTAAGAACAGTGTCTAAAAACTGTGGGAGTTGGTTGTGAGGGTTTTTTTGTTGGTTGTGGGTTTTTTTTGTTGTTGTCTGCTGTGGCTTTTTGGGGTGGTAGTGGTGGTGTGTGGTTTTTTCTTCCCCCTCCCCCAGATTGTTGTTGTAGAAGTTTTCTGTTTCTGGAAGTATGGGGAGGCATTCTGGCCAGGAGAGTGAGACAAAAGGATCAATGTCTAGCCTTAGTTTTGCTACAATGCTATAGAGCCGTAGGTGCCTTGTGAAACATGTAAGTGAAATGCTTCATCCTGCCTGAAAAGCAGAATTCTACCTTTAAAGGAATGAGGCACCCCCCCCATGGCTCCAGCAGTGGCTTTCCAGCAGCAACTTTCCAGCAGCAGCTGCTCTAATCACACTAGAAACCAGTACTAGTAAATCCAACATAAATGCCCTGGGGGAGTACATGCATTTGTTTCCAGATGACGGAATTTACCCAGTTCCGTAGCTAGTCTGCACCTAAAGCTCTCTGTGTCCCCAGTGTTTTGCTATGCTGGAGGAGGTTAGAGGAAGTATACATATATAGGAAGACCCTATTAAAAATACTAGGTGAGGAATTAACGTGCTTAGCTGAAACACTGGATGTCTTTGATTAATGTTTCATTTTGAGGAATAATTAACACAAGGGACTTGAGACAGTTCTTGGCTGAGACAGGAGGAAGAAATGGCCTTAAAACCCAGGGAAGCTTTGAGTGTAGAAGTCAACAGAAAATTGTCTTGGATTTATGAGCAAGGATATAATCTGTTTACTCTTTTGTGCTTAAGGAGAAAGGGACTCTGTGTGTTCTGCTTCTCAAAGACCATGACAAAATAAAAATAATCTCATATTTGGATTACTAGCTGTTGTCCTCGCTCACCAAATTGAGCAATACTCTGAAATGCTTAAACAGAAGTTACTCAGGTGTTGTCTGAGTTTATACTGGGTATGGAAAAAAGCAAAGTAGGTAGGTAAAAGGGGTTTAGCCTCCTTTATTCTTTGCCCTATTTATTTGTCTGATGGTTTCTCAAGCTGCAGACAGGCAGCTGTTGCCCAAGGGCCGCTTGTTCACATAGGGTGTGTGCTTAAGGATGAGCTGGATGTGCTGTGCGTAAGCCACAGGCAGCACATGGTGGTGCTTCTGTCTGGCTGAGGTTTACGGGGACTCAAGCTAACCCTGCGTGTGCTGCCCTGCCCTATGGCGCAACCACTTGGCCTCCCAGCCTTTCGTTCATGTCCTCCTTTGGGTTGATGCTGTGTTCAGATCTGTGGGCATGTCTCTAAGGGCACGTCTTTAAGGGGAGTTGCTTGAAGCTTTGGGTGCAAAACCCACAGGTATCCATGTGCGGTAGGCAGCTCCATTCCTGATTTGCCCATAGAAAGCAAAGAAGAACAAACTAGGTGCATAGACCTGGACACCATTTTTAAATCTAGCCATAAATAATTTACTGCTTTATCTGTCTTTTATTTGTCTGCAGTTGTTGAGACCCAGAGATTAAATACATTAAGGCAGTGTCTTTTGTTCAGTGGCTTAAAGCACAGCCGAAGGGGAAGGAAGGGAGCTAGTATTTGTTTGACATCAGACAGGTGTAAACTGCAAAAGTTTAAAAATTAACAGATACCAGGCATGATTAGAATGAGAATCAACTGGAAAAAGCACTTCAGGGAGAGCAACAGGGGTTGCCTTTGTCTTCAGGCTCTCTTCTTTCAGCTCTGAAGATCAGAGGGATGTCTGCCCTTTTAATTTTTCTCATGTGCCAGAGCACATGAAATAGTCATGCCACCATGGTGCATGGAAGGATGACCTGGGTCAAAATGGAGTTTTCTACAGCATTTGTGCTCCATGTTCCTGTTTTGATAACCAAACATAGTGGTAATTATGAAAGTGCTGAGCAAAACCGCACTCTCTTTACACTGCTTCTGTAGAGGCAGAATGGAAGAAATACTGTCTTTTCTGGTAACATGCTCATTTTAGCTTTGAGGAGATATTGAGAGGATTAAGTGCCTCGGATACATTTGGATAGACAAGATGTGTACATCATCAGCAACCAGTCCGAGATACTTGCTCATAACAGTACAGTTTCCAAAGTGATGGAGATGGCAGTGAGCAAAGTGACATAGCTGAAGGAAGTCACTTTTGGGTAAAACAATCTTATATAAAACAAATTAAATTACTGTTCTCTGTCAGTGCAAAATTATTCATCAACTTCAGTGATTTGACCTTCAATCCATACAAAGACCAGAGCATGCCCCATTAGGATTCCTGAATTTGTCTTCCCATCAGCATAACAGAGAATAAAGTCAAATGCTTCCAGGTTTCCAGAGAGGAGCCTTTCAAGGTCAGTATCAGTACTTCTATTGCCTGACCAAAGTCAGAATATGTTCCACCTGCTTCCTTTGTGGAAGTCTGAAATGATCAAGATTCCTGTTTGGTGAGTTGTTCCTTAGAGGGTTTCTGGTTTTGAATGCTTAGTCCTCCATCAGTCATGATATCGTGAAAATGTTTATTTCTGCCCTCCCTCCTCCTTCCAATTTTCTTTTCAGGAGATGCAGATAGCCTAATGGTCTCTGAGAAATATTAAGACTTACAAATGGCCAGATATTTATTAATCTCCTTTTTTCCATATATTGCAGTCTTTTAAGGCGTGAAACTCAGATGAGAGCCTCCTGCTTTTGACAGATGCTGCCATGTAACTGACTTCACGCATCCAGCAAATACTCACTGAGAGTACTGTAAAGGGTCTACATGTATTTTGCTGTTAAATTTACACACTTTTTTTTGTTGCTGATTTTGAAATACAGAAATTCTTGTTGCCAAACTGCAGTGGTATTTGCACAGCAGCTTGCTCTTCGTGTTTGCTGGGAGTGTTACTATTGCACTGCTTAGAGGGTTAAACAAGTTCAATTGGCACTTCACCAAAATTATTTCTGGGTTTGGGTGCAAGTGGTATTTGAGAGTCTTTTATTGACAGAAAGGGGGAACAACAACATCCAAGTTAAAAGTGCACCATGTGAAAAGACTGAGTTCTGCAGTGTTGTGGACGTTGATATTTTTGTTATTGTCTACTGCAGGAAGAAAAAATACTTGGATGTTGGTGTGAAACATTTGATTTACTTGTACATATTTTGGACCATTCCATCTATCCTCATAAAATTGTAGGAAAACATAAATTGTTTGAACTGCAACTACTCCGTTGTCTTATCCAAAATATTTGCTGTAATCTTAAGGCTTTCGCAACATCATCTTTAAGTGTGTTTTTCTTAGCTAAAAGAGATTTTTCCAAGAGCGTTAAATAACCGTGTAAGTTGCCCTTGCCTCCATAGTGGGGTTTTTTACTGTTTTGACAGCTAAGATCATTTTTTACCTGAAATTTCTTGTGGACTTCTGAACTATATAGGAATGCCTTAGTGCATGGCACATGGTTTGACATACAGTGGTATTTTATAATGAATATCAAAATTGTGGGTATATAGCATCCTACAAGCCACGGAGGCTCCCCCCAACACCCTGTATGTTAAACGGTCACTGTACTTCTGCAGGGGACTGAAACTGAGTCAAGATAACGTATGTGTCTGTTTTCTTTTTCGGTGTTCAGCTTTTCTGGAATTCATCATGAAACCACTCAGCCCTTCAGACAATGTGCCCTTTTGTTTCCACTGATTCAGACAGCGGCAGGAAGAGAGGTAAGCAGGTTGCAACACGGGGCTTGGAGGAGCTGACTGTTGTTAGGGTGGGGTTGTGTAGGGTTGCACGGAGCAGGTTGCATGCCTAAAGATAAAGCAGAGGTATTTGTCCCACCTTAAATGTTACACTGTCAGTCTGACAGCTTGCCTGCAGGCAGCTTTCTCACAACTTTACTGATCTCCTGACCTTCCTGAATAAGTGATTAGGGAATTTTTGCTTATCCAGGTAGTGTCCTGCGTTTGCTAGCAGTTATCCAAGCCATCCCCATCTCATTTCCATCCAGTGTCCCTGCTGTTCTACATATCCCAGCAAGAGCTGTTTCTTTCCCATCATGCAACAAATAGTAGTTCAGACAGGTAGCTCAATCAGGTCATGGGATCCCTCCTCAAAGGGTGGCAGTTGGAGCTGGAGAGAAATGCTGCTCACAGGACAGATCAGTCTAAACTCATGGCCAAGTGAGAGCCAAGACATTTGGGAGTGCACAGGCCGAGTGCCACGTCCTGTACGGATCCTTGCCTATGTGGAAGCAGGCTTGATGTATACCTGAAAGAGAGACAGGGAGAAATTGCTTGGGTACCGCTGTCTCTTTTCAGATGAAATTGTCCCCTTTTTGTCTTTTCCTGATTGCTGCATTCCCAAACACAAGATGATACTATACCATTTCCTTCTGTGCCGAGTGTGAAGAGCATAGAGCCTCCTTAAGCGTTGAACACTGTCTGCTTCTCACTACAGAATACCTAATCCTAATAAATGGATTTCCTGTCCTCAGGCAATAGATAAATGTTGCAGAATATGTTCACCATGCTGTATACGGCTCTTCTTCCATCCTAAAACGCTCCCTACTAAGTACTTTCTGCTTTGAAACTTCTATGCTTGTTAAGATGGCAGTAAACTTACTAAGTTCTATTTAATTTTTCTTTTAGCCAAACTCTGCTATTCCGGCTTTCAGCAATACACTTCTGCTTTTTCCTCTAAAGAAACAGCAAAATCATTGGAGAGTTCTTCTGACTTTTTTTACCACAGAATTGAAAGAAATGAAAGCAGCTTTGTGTTCTTGATAGCTAATGTAATATTTTGCAAACTTTTGAAAGCTGTTGAGTTAAAGTAACTGAAATTGAAGTTATACATTAATTTAAGGAACTCGATATAAAAAAAAAAAAAGAGAGAAAAAGTGTTATCTTGCCTACACCTTGCACTGCTGATCTCTTTATTATGAATGAGGATATTCCTAGCCAGAAAGGAAATGAGAGGAGTCTGTAGATGATAAAATCCACATAGCAAGGTAAGGATCCCTAATTCTGAGTTTTCTGTGGAAATTTCTATCCCCAGTAGAAGCTGAAGAGTGATCTTCCTCTTTCCAATCTGAGCTGAATCTGTTACCTTCTGATAGAAATCAGAAGGGATAAGGGCTTTGAGGACACTGCGTGAGACACAGCACAGTGCTCTGGAATGAAAGTACAGTAAGAGTTTAGCTGGGAGTAGCTATGTGCGCATTTGTGTTTGAAAGCAAGGGAGAATTTTGGCACCTGCAAAAGTACATTTGTTGATTTAGTTACTGTGGCTCAGGAATTTATTTGCATTCTTCAGGGGGAAGAAAGAGGTAAAAAATGATGACATGCATCCTCCAAGTTTAGCATAGTTTATACTTTCTCACGAGGCTTATTTTACCTAAGTCTTTTTACTTGTAAGCAGAGAACTGAACCAAAAGCGATCACAGGCAAAACAAGGATTATCTTTTAGCACAATGAGTTGCTGGAAAGAGGATTTGCCCTTTGTATGACTTTGGTTGCAAACACTTTAGCCAACCACTAATGCTGTAGATGACATGTTTGTTCCATTGCTGAAGCTATCTTTGACCTCATTTCCTCACATTATCCACCAACTAGAGGCTAATCAATAGGAACTATTTGCAGTTACTTGTAGACCAATGAAAACTACAGATGCAAAAATTGATGTTATATGTGCAAGAACATGGCAGTAATAGAATAATTTTTTAGTGTTGCTGCTGCAGATTATGGTGTTAATGTTACGGTTGTTTAGGTTGGAAGGTACCTCTTCAGATCTTTTAGTCCAGCCCGCCTGTGCAAGCAGAGGCAGCTAGTGCCAGTTGCTCAGGACCATGTCCAGTTGGGTTTTTCGTATCATCACAACTTCTCTGGGCAACCTGTTCCTATGTGTGACCACCTTCACAGTAAAAATGTGTATTCCTGTGTTCATATGGAATTTCATGTGCTTTAATATATATCCACTGCCTCTTGTCCTGTCTGTGGGCACTACTGAGCAGAGCTTGTCTACCTTATCTTCACCCTGCTTCCCTTGGGTATTTATATACATTGATAAAATCCCTTGAGCCTTTTCCTCTCCAGGTTGAACAATCTCAGCCCTCTCAGGCTCTCCCAGTATGAAGGATGCTCTAGTCCCCTAGTCATCTTCGTGGCCCTGGGCTGGCCTCCAGTAAGTCCCTATCTTTCTTCTGCTGGGGTGCCTGGAACTGTGACTGGAGCTGGTGAAGGTACACCCCCCAGAAGTGAGAACCTAAAACTGTTTGTGGACTTGTGCTATCCTCCAGGAAAAGTTTTGCTACCTAAGTATATTATGCAAATTCAGGACTTATTCCAGGAAGGTGTTACACAATCTCAATTTCTGTAATAAACTTGAAATAACTTCTGAATCCTGCACAACAGAAACATGAAAAGATTCTGGCCTGTTTGTAATTTAGACTTAATACCACCTATTCTTAAGTGGCATCCTTGCAGTGGCCAAATGGTAATGCTAATTTTTAATAAACTGAGTAGAGAAGACAGATCATGGATGTGAAACCACTGACATTATGAACTATACCTATTTTTCTCCTCTTCCCTATAAGGCACAGTCCTGCAAGTGGTCTCTTCTCGGAATTTGAAGTCAGTGACTATCTTTCTAGTCACACTATGGGAGGGTTATTTACCAGTTTCTGATTCAACCTTTGATTCTGAAATAGTGAAAGCAGAGTCTGGAAGCAAAGTTTCAAGTTCTTACTGATGCCATATGTGAGGAAATTTAATTCGCAGCTTATGAGTACTGTATACAATCAACCTAATTTATGAAAGATTATGAAAATGCTGTTGTAAGTAGATTTGCCAAAAGAACTGTTTTACCTAATTCTTAGAGACTTTTATCTTTCAAGTAAAGAGAACAAAGACTGCTGAATAAGTAATTAAGATGTATTAGACCTCTATGCCTCAGATAAATATTGGAAATTGGTATTTAAATATAAATGTTTACTAGTAGTACATAGTTTAAATACAAAAAATTATTAAATCCCTCAACAAGTAAATGGAACCTATCAGTAACTGGGTATGGCCAAGTATTTACTTGTAATATGCACATCTTCACTTCAGAAAAGTAATAGTTTTCATCTTCCAGAAGCTAAAGACTTGACACAATGGCTTATCTTATCTTGGGTTTTGAGACTGATACTCGTTCCTTCAGACCCTGTTTCACAGTGCTTTCCAGATGGCCTTTAGTACACTGGTGCCATGGCAGTTTTTCTGCCTTCCCACTCCAGGAGCCCTTGGTGTAAGAAGACCTCTAGTCAACATCCCAAACATGTGAGGCCCTTTAGAGTGCCAGAGCAGAGGTTGTATGTGAGCTGGTGGAGCGTGCCTTTTGAAGGCAGGTTCTCTAGCATCAATCAATCATTTCAGTGTGCTCATCCCACCCACAGGGGCACATGTGCCACAAGACATGGTCCTCCTCATGTGACCTCAGCTTAGGCACTTAAGGTGTTCATTAGTTTGACAAATTTGATTAAAGCAATTTCCCAGCAGCTCAGCAATGCAGGTAAATGCAGCTGTTTGTTAAGCCTTTGTAGCAGGAAAGGAGGACAGAGCAGTAGTGAAGAAGCTTCAAGAATTATAACCTTTGTGTAAGGAAGGGTCACTTTCCAGGAATGGGTAGAAATGAGAGCCTGACTGTCAGACGCAGACCTAGCCGGGAGGATGTGAAACACTCTGGACTTCAGCTGCCGCTCTGTAAAAGGCAGAGGCACACCTAAAACATAAGACACTTTAAGCTGGTTTGAGATTAATATTTCTCCCCATGAATACTTGTGTTTTCGGTGAATGTTACTTAGTTTATTAAAAGCAATCCCGTTGCATGATATTCCACTCATTCCCCTGCCTTGCCAGTAGGGTACTTGCCAAACTGAAGTCAGGTCTGTGGCGTCAATCACAGGGATTGCCAGGAGATGTCCTGCTTCAGTAGGCAGTGGACTGCCTTTTGGGGTATCCCAGGGTGGTCAGATGTGCCCTGTTACATATCCAGGGCCTTAGGACTCCAAAACAGGATATACGCTCTTACAGATAATTCAACTATCCAAAGCTGGTTGTAAGTAATTTATTGATTAAATCCAATTAAAATGTGGGGGGAGACCTAAAACAGTTTCTAATTAATAGGGTGAAAAATTGTTCTATGGGCAGCAAATTACTCCATAGCTGTCTTTTGTAAGTCCTGGTGTACATCTCTTGAAAGAATTAGTGGCGGTCAGTGTCAAAAGAAAGATACTGCTCTAGGTGAAACTCTGCTCTGACTGCAACATGTGCAGCATCAATATGAATAAGGAATGGTTTCAGAAGAGCTGCAAGACAGGCTTGTATCAATTATTGATACCTTAAAAGTACGGCAGGGTTAAAGTAATGTCATTGTACCATTTCCAAAGAATATTTGGAAATCACAGTAGAGGAGACAACAAATTCTCAATTAATAAGTTTAAGGAATAGTGGGTAAAACTACACTGTGTAATTTAAATCCAAGGTAAAAAAATCAAATATTTCTTAAAGGAGCACTTAGGGCAAGTGCTCTTTGGAATATGTGCATGAAAACTGTGACAAAAGATAAAAAGATAAAAATACATGTATAGTTTTCCAGCTGCTTTGCAATGACTATCTGTAGTAGCCAAGATGTATGAATATTTTTTGAGGGGTGTAATCTTAGAAAGTTCTTTCTCCTATTACTAATAGTAGAATCCTCTTTGTCTGCAATTTATGTTTCTAGTTATATGTTCATAGGAATGCATCTTGAACTCTAAATGCATCATGGCTAAAAGCGGTTTGATTAATCTAGATGTAAATGAAAAACTTGATGGACTATAAATAACTTCCTTAAACTTCATATGGAAACTCATGCTTGAGTGAATTATCTTGTTTTCCATAAACATCCACTCAAATTTCCAAGTTGCTTGGAAAACACGATGGTTATTGCAAAGCAACAAAACAGCCACATTGTGGCTTAAATATTCCACATGCCCAGCATGCTGTAATGTCTGTACTAATTAATTTGGTGTTCCATGCTTAGTTTCAACTTCTGAAATACCTCGCTGTACTGAAGATGTTTCTGCTGTAAGGAAGTTGAGCTCTTCTGCGGGGAAGATACGAATGCACTGGTGAAACGTGACGCTGAGGGTGGATTTGTGAACAGCCCTTCTCTCTTTGTCAGCAGCTGTGAAGCCCCTGTGAAAGCAGGGCTTTCAGGCATGCAGGGTATGCCCTGTGGCTGGTACAATTGATCACCCCACTTTGGATAATCAGGTGAACTCGTTCATGGCACTGGTTTAAATGTGCTGCATCTTCTAAAAAAAAAAAAAAAAATGCTGTTTTTCCATTGCATGATGTTTGGGGCTAGTGCATGTGGTACCAGACAAAATACCCCGACTGCCTGCTGTCTTTTGAATAGCAACACAATGTTCTTTATGAATAACACATAAAATGACTAGGCAATGAAACAATTAATTGATTTTATAATGAAGCATGAAATCAAATAGACCTTGAGCTAGAGTTGGGAGAAGCTGGTGTCTGATCTGATTAAGATCAATGTCATTTTCCGCTCGTTAGAGCCCAGCGGCTGCTGGTAAAGAAGTCATTAGTTTTAGTTTAGCTGTTGTAGGACAGTTTCACAGGTTTTACTTGGTGATACTCGAGCGACAGGTCAGTCTTCAGGTTCTTCAGTGTAATAGTGACACGATTGTTTTGATGTGGCCAGATTTATATCATGGGGAGAAAAATGGGACTGCAAAAAACTTCACTGGGTGCTTTACCTTTTGATTGCAGAATAAGCGCTGAGGTGGAATGGGAACTCATTGTGTCCTTATTGGTAAACGGATGAGAGTACTTTATAGAAACGTTAGACATCAGTAGACTCCTGAATTTCTCTGGATTGCAACCATTTCAATACATAGCACGTCCAAAGGAAATCAAGATGCCCAACTGTTTTTCCTCTGAGATGTGGTTTTGTTTTGTTTTCTCCATGGTGCTTTCTGTGCAGAAGTCGACCCGGGAAGGATGAGTTTGAGAGGGCAAGGTTCCTCTATCTGGGACATGTTTCGCATCCACGGGTGACTCATTAACTTGTGTTTGTACCACTAGGATGTAGCTGAGAAATGTCTTTAAAAGATTTCTTGGAGTTGCAGAGCAATACACAGAAATCTCAGGTTCAGGAAATTACAGTTCTAGCATTGAGTAGTAGCCTGGGTGAGGAAATGTTCTTTACCTTGAAGCATAAGCAAAATGCTAATAATACTAATTAGACTCACCGGATGCATGCTACAGAAATCTCTCAGACTGAAGGGGACGATTATGGGAGCTAAGCAGGATTTGGAATTTCCCTGCACAAGGAAGTCTGGTATTTGCATGCAGAACTTTACTGATATGAAATGCTCATGCTTCAAGGTTTTTTTCCTGGGAATCAAAGTCCTTAAAAATCAGGAACGTACAAATGTAAAAATATATTCAATCTCAGCAAGATATTTTAATATTTCAAAGCTTGTAAATTGCATGTGATTGAATTACTGAAATCTCCCAAGGCACTTTGTAATTCCCAGATTTTCTCATTTTGAGTGTCTTGGAGGGTAGGCAAGGGGAAAGTGTTCTTTAAAAACAAACAAACAAACAAAAAATCCCTTTTGTACGTATGATTCCCTTACCAAAATAATTTTCCTGTGAATCACCTAGTTTTCTCTGACTCCCACACATCTAGCATTTCAGCCAGAGAGAAACTTGGAATGTCATCCCTGGATGGGAATGGGAGTCACTGTATTTCCGCTGAGACAAAGGGAGAGGTAGTTTCCTGTTTTGTTATCTGCCAGAAAGTAAATCAGTCAGCCAGCTCAGCAAAATGAAATACCCTAATTTCTGTATGAGCCAACCTGAAATGAAATACTGATATGTCTTTTAAATATTCTAGATTAATACAGAAGTTTTCCTGCAAAGTCTGTGTTTCCCTGGAAAAAGTTAGCTGAAAACACATTTCTGTTTGAAATAACCCCAAAAAAGATTTAAATTCTTAGCCAGGGTAGGAAATGGAAAAAACAGCAACATATTAAGTATAGAAAATGTCAATGAATACTTTCTGGAAGATAGCTTGAGAGTTCTTAAGCAGACAAATCAAAGGGGGAAAGCACTTATATAATCAAATATGGCTGAAAAAAGACTCCATTTAAGTAATTTCTAACATGTTTCTACATATTTGGATGTGATAAACTCATAGAGATTCTATCCATCATTTACCCACAGGCATTCAAAGCTTGGCTTGGTGGGATTTTGCTACTGATGGGCAAGAACATTCCATTAACACGCAGATGCGAACTGTTGCAGCAGTCCATTTGCTATGGTAGGATACCTGTCATCTAGGTGTGGTTTTTGAAGGGCAGACCATGCAGTGTCTAAGGTGTCAATTCTTTTGTGAAAAGTCTCTCCCCAAAAAATAGCAGTATTTTAACAGCATAGTGTGCAGACACTTTACTATGGGAGAAACAAGTGCTGTCTGCATAACTCATTGTCTCTTCTCGTTTCACAAACAAAACAAATTTCAAGAGTTATTGATAGCTGGGTGAAATCATTACACATACATTATATTTATCAAAGTCATACTGCTCTGTATTCACATTTTGAGCTATGGGTGAGTGCAAAGCAGTAGACGAATGTAATGTCGTTTTATGAATGTAATGCCACTTAATGCTAGACCTTACAAACAGGACAGCATTAGTTTAGTTCACAGACTTTTCTTGTTCTTTTTGCTAAGCAAGAATCCTGAGGGTTTACTGTCGTGCAAAAATGTTAGCTAAGATACGCTAGCATGTTTTAAGAAATACGGCTTTTACTACTGTTGTAATACTCTGTTTTTTCTATAGTTAACATTAACGGTATAGTTAGGGACACTTTTTTGCTCTGTAGCAAAAATATTTAAATTCTTTAAAAGGTACGAGATAAATCTGTGCATAGTTGGAAATCATTGGTCTCTTTTTGCGAATCATTTGGGACTGGAAGTCAGTTGAAACAATCATAGCTCTTTCTTTTGGCCCAAACACTCTGCTTGTCATTTTGTCCCTCTTCATAACAGAGAGTAGCATTATACAGAGATGTGACAGCATTTAACTTTAGTTGATAAAATTTTATGTGCTGAGTTACCGCTTTTAAATAAAAATATAATCATGAAAGTAAATTTGATAAACCAAAAAAAAAAATGGTTCTATGTTTTCAGGCTTTTGACTGCGGTACGTATTCTAACAAGCCAACTATTAAACCAGGGCAGTGGCTGTAATTTTTCTGCCACAAAGGAAGAAATAAAGAAAAAGATGCCTTCATCAACTCTTCTTTGACTTTAATCCTTCTTTTCTGTTCTGCCTGAGATACATTTTGCCTGCAGTCTTTGGACAAGATGTATGACATCACTAGGAAATACCATCTCCGGAAGCAATCATATGGTATGAACTCATGCTTATATTTCCTTTCCAGATATGACCACTTTGTTTAGGTGGATGTGGAGCCACTGTGCGATGGAAGGAAAGAGTTAAGAAATCTGGTGGAGAAAGCAGGAGGGTCTCCAGGTGACACAAATGCAGATGTGATCAGGAGGTGGGGAAATGCTTATGCCAGGAAGGGACTGTAGACATTATTATACATGCCAAATCTGTCAAGGCCAGTAATTAGTATTAGCAGTAAGTTATGTGGTAAACAACAGATCACAGTGAAACAGTGACAGCAGATTTAACAAGATGTTTATGCAGTTAATCCCTTGGTTGATGTATGGTTTGTAAAGTGCTACAATGGTAATGAAAATATCATGCCTCCAATGAGATCACTTAAAGGAAATAAAAACAAGTTGTTGGGGTAAAATTGAGGTGCAATTTTGCACGATGCCTCACTATGCACCATGCTATGCTTTTGCTAGACCAAAACAGGATCAGGGAGGTCTGCAGCGAGAGGCGCTGCAAGTAATAAAAAGCAGGGAGAAGACAGAGCTTCAGCTGCACCTCAGGCAATGCAGCCGGGAGGCAGCCGGGGTCAGGGGCCTGTTACACTGAAAAGTCACCACTGAAAGACAGTGCCTGGGAGGGAGATGGGTCTGAGGACTGCTGTCTTGGCTCTGTGGGTGAACAGGGCCACAGGTAGAGCTCTGGCAGTCAAGACAAGACAGCGGAGAAGGCATGCTGAGTCACCAGCCTGGTTTCCCAGGCCAAGATACACCTGAAAGAAATCTCTGGTCAAGCTAGAAGGGCAGACTGACGTTAAGCTTGTTCTAAGTGTTGTTGTGTCTGTGTTTTCCTTTCCTAGTTTTGTTTCATGCTGTTATCCAAAATGTAAACCTTTACTGAATAAGCTTGTTGCTCTTCCTTTCCCTCCCCCCCCCTCCAGCTTTTAAAGTCAAGTCAGGTTAGGCATGGGTTAGGCTTTCCCAGGCTTCAGGGCATGTGTTTCCCATAGCATTTCCTGTAGGAAAGCTGCTTTGGGGCTCAACCAGAATCATTTACACACTGTGAAACAATTCTCAACAGTAGATCAGGCAGTCAGACACTGAAAAAGTTTCCTGGTGTTCTGTCATTTCGTAGCAAGCCCTATATAGATAAGACCCTTTGGGCGGATTCACGTCTGAGATGGCTGCATTCTGAAGAGCAGCAATAACAGACATGTAAAGATGATACATCCTATATTTGAATAGTCTTTACCTATTTCTGTGTTTGACCGTATTCTCTCTTACCCCTTAGTTTCCTCTCCAAACTGCCGCTCATCTCTGTTTCTTCGTCACAGTCAGACAGAGGTTGCCTTGTGGTCTGCTTTTTTTCCCCTTATGATTGCCTTTGAGTAATGACTTTCACTTTTGTCTCCAGCCTACCAGCCCAGTCAACTGGTAATTTATCTCCTTTCTTCACTTCTTTCTCCCCCTTTACCTACTTGGTAGCCTTTTTCTGGCTATGTTTCCAAAGGCTTAATCTGCTGACCATTTCAGCTGGTACTTCAATTCCTTCCAGTTACCTTTTGTAGCCCTGATCCTAGAACCAGGACCCTGTTCTGAAGGATTCAGATGTCTATGGTCTAAGACCTTGCTGTGATATAGCACAGCTGCAAAACCATGGCTCTGACTTCTGAGAAAATTGCTTAATTGTCAGAAAATACAGAGATGTGAACTGTGCAAGATCAGAAAGGTAAAACTGCAGGCAGAGGTAAGATTAGCAGTTCCAGGGTTCAAGAAAAATATCACAGTGATATGAAGGGGTATAAAACTGAAGAAGACAGGGAGTTGGAAGCTGGTAAGTCAGCAATATCCAGGACCAGCCTGCCCAAAATATGATGGAGGCTGGCCCTTCCACACCTGCCCAGCAGATCTGGCAGCAAAGGCTCAGCAGACATCTGAGAGGGGAAAAAGTATTAATCCTTACTCCAGTAGCTCTGCAGTACTGAATGCACTACTTTGCTACTGAATGTATTAGCCAGTATGCAACCATTTTGCACTTTGAAGTTGTGTATGGGCTGCTCACTGAGGTTCTTTTACAAAGTTAGGCGGAGAGGGAGGGCTACATGATGCTTAGAGGTTTTTGTCTCACCTCTGAAATCTGCAAGTCAGTGCCACAAAACATGAGCTGTAGCATATTTTTTTTGTAGCTGTTCCACAGCCAGCTTCATGTAGCCTAATGTATTCCTTCTGCACTACCAAGGCACCAAAACCCTTCTCTCTCAGGATGTTGGTCTTTACTGTGTGCTCTCCACACAAAACCTGACCTGAGTAGAACTTGCTGGTGAAAGGAATGAAGTACCGTTTGCCAGTCACTGAATATAAATTTAGGGCAGCAGACTATGTATCCCAAGGGATCCTGGTCTTTGTTGGCAAACAGCACAGACTTAGGTTTGTCTAACCTCGATGTTGAAATTCAGAAGTCCTGAGTGAGTAATCACATTTTTGGTTCCTAGCACAGCACATTGTTTTGCAATAACTTTTAATAGGAAATAGGTTTTTAAATAAAATTAATTTTTATCAAAGTGTGTATATGCACACACATGCATGGAGGCACTCCCAGAAATTTAGGGTGTATAATCTGATCTGTTCATAGCTCTAACCCAAACTTTTCCGTAACATTTATGCATAAAATTGTGGCTTAAAATAAAAGGCTCTATTTAAAATGTTTAAAAGAAACATGAATCCTGTTTCAGATATACCTGAAATGGTCCTGAAAGTAACCCTATGTAAATGACCACACTTTTTGACAAAAATCTCCTTTTAGCCTATTGTTTTAACATCTTATTCCACCTGCTTCTCCCTCTGCCCAGCAGTTCTGAGATCTGGGGAAGAGTACCTATCCCTAAAATCACCTAGAGCTGATAGCTGCTTTTACATTCTGGCTACCTCTTATTCACTGTGTGCTTGGCACAAAAGTTTAACTCATTTCAAAGCTTTCCTGATAAATTATTTCTTGAGAAATCAAAGCTTTGTCTCCTCAGGGAACATGTACCTTTGTGTTTTGGTCTCTGTGAGAAATATAGGGAAGAAGCTCGGGAAGAAGCTCAGGAAGTAGCTGTTCTTGCTTATGTTTGTTGCAAAGGGAAGGAGGACACCAGCTGGTTGCAGAAGCCTAGACACCTGCGCCCCATACCAACTTCTTTTGCGATATTCATCCAGTCTTCATTTGTATGCCCTGTTCTTAGGAAAATGAATTTTATCTTAAATTGTTGATTTTAGAAAAGTGCTGGATTTTCAGTAATATCTATTTTGCTGGAGAAGGTAAGTGCATCCTGATGACTTCTGTACCAGATGGGATAGGGATTATAGAAATTCAAGTGGCATTAGACCAAGAAAAGCCTAGAAATGGACTCAGTCCATGAGAGAGAAGAGATTATAGACCGGAGATTGCATGTTGGAGGGAAGAACAGGGTTTTGAGTAGACATTTCTTTTGTTTCTCCTGGAGAAAAAAAAAAAGAAAAAAGGTGAATTTAAGTATTAACTCTCCTTCGAAGGTATTTCTTTCAAATTGTATTTTTTTTCTCTGGAGCAGAATTGAATTTTGTAAACACCAAAATTGCAGAAGATCTTGCCTGAAAGTAAGGTTAGATAATGAGTTTGTTTTTCATTAGCACATGCGTTTGAAAACCAGTCTCACATGAAAACATACCAAATTGTCATCCAGAAGGTGTTACTGATGGCTTATTTTTAGAGCAGAGATGGAATCCAAGTTTCTTCTCACTTCAGGATAAATGTATTATTATCCGTCTAATTCAGGTGCTGCACGCTATCACTTCTGTTTTCGGAGGTAAGAATTAACAGTGGGTTTTGTATTTGACAGTGAATCTTGAAGATATTTAAGACTCTAGACAAGATTTTAAAGGAATTTAGAGTTTAAATGTCATTTTATTCTGGGTCAGCCTTTGTTTTAGGGAAATTGTATGTGAAGAACAATTCAAAATACAGGCTTATTGGGCCTAAAATGGCTGAAGAAATTGCTATGTATTGGTCTTTGCATCACAGTACCTCTTGGGAGCTTCTGAAATTTTTATTACTATCTCATACCATTAATTTTAATGGGAACTGGGTTTTAGTTTCCCTGGTTTGAGAGTCAGCTGGTGAGAATAGCTGACAGTGAAGGGTCCTGCAAAGCTGGGGCTGGTGTCTGCTCAGTGACATGCCATCTGTCAGGGCACAGCTCGAGAAGGTCACATCACCCGTGCTTCCGTTGCTGTGTTCTGCAAAGGGCCGTAGTCAGAACACGACAGCCCATTAGCTGCGAGCATGCTGCCCAGCACAGGCAGAGTCCATGTGTATCACCAGGGATTGCTGGAGTTGTGTTAGGTGCCATGGTGGAGCCCCTAGAGCCAGCACTTAAAAGGGCAGAGCACTTTCCGCTAAGTGTTCGGGGCTGAGACATTGGGGCGGTAGCACGGCTATTGCCTAACATGTATTCCTTCTGGATTTCAACAGTTGTCCCTCTGGCTCATCAAGGACATGCCGGTCATAGTTATTTTTCATCTGAGTATATTATTCTCTCCTTTAGCATATAGAAACTGAAGACCTATAAGGGCTTCTTTGTTTCTGTATGTCTCTGTTTAAAACAGTGTTTGGATTAGGAAGCCAATACCAAGTCTGGGTTTCCTTTCTCCTAACCTCTTGTTAAAGAGCCCTTCTAAGTGTTGATAGGACCCTGATGCATTCATCTTCCAGGATGAAATTCTCCAGGCTGGCTTTTTACACAAAAGGATTTTGTTTTAAGCTTTTAAAGTGTGAAAATGTTTCCGTTTATAGAAATAACTCACCTTTGACCAGAAATGGAAAACATTAGTATACAAGACAACAGTACATCAAAAAGAAATGTCTGTATGGCTGTCACTGCCATGACTTTGACAGCAAAAGTTGTGTCTTTTAGAGTTTTTCTGTAAGCTGCTTGAGAAAACTTTGTGATTGGAGCTAGAGGAAAACTTTTGAGTTAGTGAAAAATCCAAATGTATTTTCTGTGGAAAATTCTGGTATGACAAAATGTATTTTTACAACTAAAATGAAGGTTAAACATAAAAATATTTCATTTTGTTTACCGAAATTTTGTCAAACAACCAGAATTCATGTTTGGTTAACAGAATTGGTGGCACAGTGAAGATGTTGATCTGAGGACCCTGTTCCAGGATAGGTAAGGTATTTCCATACCAGTTCAAACAGCCTTTCTAGAGGGCATGTAACAATGCTAGAAGCAGCAACTAGGAGCCAGTATTCCTGTCTGCCAGGGGTCTATGAATTTGAATTCCTCTTCCCTTGCCTTCTGCCCCTTTGACACTTGCATTTCTTCCTCTGCTCTTGTCTGTTTCCCGCAGAGGTAACACCCCTTGGTTGTGGCTTGGTGCCAAACCCCTTTTCCTGGGAGGCATGAGCTTCAAAGGCCACAAAGACTGTAAGATGTGGCTAAAGCTCCTCTGCTGTACCTGAGAAAATGAAGGTCTTCACCTGAGGAATGAGGGATTGGGAGGGGATCTTGGACAAGTTGTTCTTTCCATGGAAATGACTCTAGGAAAGGATGAACCTGGGATGAAAAGTTGTGTCTGAGTCCTGGTCATCCATTCCTGCTAGTGGGCTAAGGGGGTAGGAGGGAGGGATATCAACCTCTATGGGGAAAAGGGGAAGGGGTGGGAATTATGCTGAAGACCCTGTTCCAGCAGGAGCCAGCACCTCCAGGTTCTCCCTCTGAGTGACAGTAAGCAAGGGTTTCTGTGAGCTTGGCATAGACCAAGTAGAAAGAAAACAGAAAAGCATAATTAAATTCCACCATTTCATTAACACATACCTTCTGTTAGTGGGGTAGGAGAAGAAAAGAGTCAAGCTTGTACAGCTTTACACTTTTGCTAGTGGGAAGACCTGCGCATAAGATGTATCCTAGATAAGCACTGCCATGTCTTCTTCTCTGTCCTTCATGAGCAAACTGTGACACACACATTCTAATCCTGTGATTGCATCTAACCTGTACCTCGATAGCAACTGGCCTAATTAATGCCCTAAAGCTTTGATCATACTTTGGATGTTAGCAATTGAAAAATTGTTTTTTTCATGGTGATTAACCCTGCCTGAGAAACACTTGACTAGGCAATTTCTTGAGAACTTTTCCAAGCTCTAAAGATTTTTAGTTCTTTCGTTCACAAGACAAGCTGGCCTGGCCCATGCTGGCTCTTTGGTTTCTTTCTCAATCAAAATTTTTCAGGTGCCATGTGAAATGTGTGAGTCTTTTCAGGGTGGTTAGAAGCTCAGCAGGATGACATTGATTGTTTGCATTGCAGTTTTTAACAATCCTGAGATCGATTCCCAAATCAACCTGTAGCTCTTTTAAACCAGTGGAAGATACAGACTGTTGAATCAATCCATTTTGCTCATTGGCACATGATTCTGTTCCCACTTTTTATTTCACTCTTCCTTATACTACAGCTCGAAACACATTTTCAAACATGCCTCTGTGCCATCCCAAAATGAACACGACTGCAGATTATCCATCAATCTTTGACATCATAGCCTTTTTTTGGTCCAATAGCAAATCTGAAAAGGGCTTTGTATAGTTTTGTTTTCCTTTTAAAGCTAGAATATATCGGTTCATTTGCCATGTATTTCTCTTTCATTACACTCTTTTTTTTTTTAATCATGCTTTGCTTGCCTTGTTTTGCATTATTCCATGACCTTGGCATTGTTGGCCACAAGTATGGCCATCATTCCTTAAAAGGACTGAGATTCCTGACATGACTGTGAGAGAGAGGGAGTGTGAAACTCACTCCCATCCCACTGAGTCTGTAGCCTGGAGGAGCTTTTTGGTCCTACTCTGCTTCCTTTGCCATGCCAGATAACAGTCCTTCATGTACACTGAACTTAGCCTGGTGTATGCTGCCCTGTGTTGCCAGTGTTCACGGATTTCCAAGGCGCTGGTCAAGCAGGCTGTTGTCAGTCCCATGTGCAGCAGGAAGCCACCCTTGTGAATCGCCTGTTGAATGTGAAACACCTTCAAACCTCGCTGTGTGCCCAGAAGTAATGTGTTTCTTTCTTCTGGAGCACACATGTTGAGGCTACAATGAAAGGGAGATAACATTGGTGAAGGCCCAAATCAGTGAGTGTTGAACTGTGCAGCGCCTCCTGATGGACCACTGGGTCTGACTTTGTGTCTGGATGTTTACAGGCAGTCCCTGCTCTCTCCCCGGCTGGTGAATATAACAGTCATCATGAGTTGCAGGAAGGGGGTCTGTAGATTGTGAAGGCACCTTGTGCTGAGGCAGGGATCTGGTTGCTGAGAATGCCTGCCCTGGGCATGGCAGGTCTGCAAGGTCTGTGATAAAGTCATCCCCAGTGGTAACTGGAGAAATATTGGCAGACTTTTCCCAACAACTGCTCAATCCAGGGTTCAGCATTAGTTCCAACTGTTGACAATTATACTCTCCCTGTAGCTTTGCTTAGCTGCTGTGTTTCTCACAACAGATCCCAACCTGTTAAACAGATACTGCTTTTTGCTCCAGCAGGGATGTCTTTAGTGACAGTTAAAATGATTTCAGTGTATGGTAGATAAAGTTCTTCAATTTGTTAAATTTGCTGACTGCTTTGGGAGCCTTTGGGATTAAACGTGTCACAGAAACGTAAAGTGCTATTATTCATCCTAAATGACTGTGCTCCATTTTCTAAAAAATAAAATAAAATAAAAAATTATACTTCTTTCTTGCATTTTATTCAATATTTTATTGGTTTCTTGAAGTCCCCACATAGAACGACAATGATTAGTCCCCTAGCCTAGGATCTTAACTACCCTCAGAAAGGATGTTTTTCTGACTCTTTTCAGGCAGTTAATCTACTTTGCCTACTTCTTCAGTTAACTTGAGCAGTCTGTTTTCTGGGAATGATTTTAAGGCACTGATTTTTCAGTGTTTTTTCCTCAAACACATTGTGAATTTAAGCATGCAAATGCAGTTCATAATGCTCAGTGAGTCCAAATACTTTGTCTGGTTGCACTCACTGGATTGATTTACCATATTTTCCCATGTCCCAGGACTAATTATGAACAGCTGAAATGGAAAGGCCTGATGAAGCTAATCTTGGTGTGCGTGCAGGGAGGAGAGAAGTGTGAGACAGCAGTCCAGTGAACCTTTAGCTGGAGGCTTAGTTGCACCTAAATGCTGTCCTTCATGAAGCCAACTCAAACCCCTGTCAATCTAAGGAAGTCCGAAGCTTGAACAAGTTTCCTTTAGGTGGCATTTAATTTTCCCTTGGCACCCAATTCTTAGCTTTAATTAGAATGTCTCACACAAAATAGGGTTCACACTGAGACCAGCCCCATGAGGTGTTGTGTGTCATGGCCTGACCTCAGAGAAGTTTTAGCTCCAAATTACAGGTGAGGATGTAGGAATGAACAACATGAGCAACCCTCAGAAAGGCCATCTGAATTGTTTGTAGCGTGTCTCAATTTGCAGAGTGGCATTTGCACGTTTCTGTTAGTAAGGGAAGAAAGGGAACCCACCTGTGGATGTTAGAGGGATGATCATTTCTCATGCAGCCTTTGTTGCTTTAAAAAAGTTGGAAGGTAAGCAAAAACTTTGTGGCTCATGAAACATCTAGAACATCAGCATAATATTTCTAAGGGCAACACATGTAATCTAATGGATCACATAATTTAGGTAATTGAGAGATGCAATGAACAAATAAAAAAAATAACTGTAACTGTTACAATGTATAAAATATGTGTCATTTGGTGGATTTAAGATTGGAGCATATAAAGCAATGGAAAGAACTGTAGCTTCCCTCCACACCTATCTGTAACCGGCAGATCACAGAGATCAAGTCGAGGTGGACCTGAAAAATAAAGCATCAAGCTGCCAAGGTACAACTGACTGTAAGAGACAGCAGCTAATACTGATCTTTTGTGGGCATCTTTAGATGAGGGAAGTAGAACCTGTCAAGTCAAATAACGGAATGGAACTAAGATTGTTCAATAAGGAATGAAAACCAAGGATGAAGTAATAATGATCAACATAAAATACCAATGTCTAAACATTTATGTATGACAATGATACCATAATTTTGGCTGTTACAATACAATGCATAAAAGCATATTGTGTTTTCACTGAAGCACATACTCTTTTTTTGTTGTTGTTCTGGCACATTATTAATTTTATTCTAACGTATCCACCATGTCTTTGGGATATTAAATGCCAAAGCAAACTTTGTTTTGAAATCTAGGCCTTCAGTTTAGGATATTCTGCTATATTTGACAGCATTTACAGATTATCTACATGGTATATGTTCACCATGCTTGTAAATTTTATGTCTGTAATTGAATTCCTGTCATCTTTAAAATCATCAATTAAAAGAGCTAATCTGTAGGTAGAAATAGTTTTAAGGTTCGTCTGTGACTGCTATCATGACTCAAATGGAGGGGGCATGTACATGCCTTGAATAATGTGTTTAAATTGATATTTCTGCCCCTCTCTCTACTACTTTGAGCCTTTTTCCACCAGACAAAGCTCAGCCTCACATATCCTCTCCATGCATATCTTTTAAAAGAGGAATGCTAAGTCCAATTATGTTGAAAATACTGTCAATGTATTGAATTAACAATATAGGGGTAGAAATGTAGCTATTTTTGTGATGTCTTTCTGGCCAGAGTGCAAGAGAAAGAGGGTCTCAAAGAGCATGCCTGCTGTCAGATCCCTGCTCTTTTCATCACATTTCAGCCCCTCTGAAGAGCTCAGCTTTACAAACATGACACTGACAAGACGCTGTGAGGTAAGAAATTCCTGTGCCCCATTTCACTCTATTTTCTGTGGTTATCCAAGCAGTTCTGGGACAGGCAAGGCTTGAATGTCGAGGCATGAGCTGCAGATGAAATTTCGGGATCTCCAGGGCAAGCTGCTGGGAAGGGGTTGTGTTTTACACCCAGTCCCTGTTCCTTGTCAGCCCTGCAAGAAACCCAGCTGCGGGTTTAGGTGTGTGGCTGCTCGTATGTGCAGCAGGACAGAGCTACCCTCACCTAGCCGTGGGGCTTCACAGGCCGTGGGGATGGAGCACATGGCATGCACGGAGACCGGTTTGACCAGCCAGGAGAGGCGGGGGGGCGGCGGGGGGGTGCCAGGCTGCTGTTCTCAGGGGTTACAGGGAAGGCAGAGCCAGGCTCCTCGCAGCCAAAGCATAAGAGGCCACGGGCGTGAGTCGCTGCGAAGGGAAATCCCAGACGCCGCCCTCCATCCCCGGCTGCCCACTCTGCCCGCTCGGACCGCGGGGAGCAGGTACGGGGCAGGCAGCACGCCGGGCACCGACCGCCCGAGGATGCCCAGCCTCGGGGCTGGTACCCGTGAGCGCTCGGGATGCTCGCGAGCTGGGCTAGGCAGAGGTAGCCGGCTAGGGTGCCCTGGAAACGAGCCCTCCGGGTGTCCATTTTTAAAGTACTGGGGGGTTTTTGTTTGTTTTTTAAAAAAGTCATCTTTTTGCGCTTGAAACGGTCACGGTGGGGCCAGTCGGGCTGAACGAGGGCGCCGGGTGGTTCGCTGGGGGCCAGCGCGGCGGTTCGCTCCGCTCCCGCAGCTGTCAGGAGGAGGAGGGCTTGCTCGCCGGTGGCTTTGTAAACCCTGGGATTTCAACTGCTCCTCGGGATGCTCGGCAGTCCCGCGCGGAGCGGGCGCCCGGCGGGAAAGGAGATGCTTTCGGCTGAACCTAAGAAGTACGTGCCTGGAGGAAGGCTTGGAAAGTGGGAGAAAGGAAGGGAGCGTTTCCCTTCTGCTTTGTTTTCTAAGGAACGGTTTAAAGGAATTGCTTCTCCTTTAAAAGAAAAAAAAGTCTCACTGAAGTTGTTTTGACGTAATGAATTTTGATTTATTTTTCTGTGCAGCTGACCCAGCTTTCCCCAAAGGGCAATGTATTTTCTTTGTGCTGTTTTGTTTAGATTTTTAGGATAGATTTGGAGTTTTGGCTGATGGGAAAACCCTGGTTGTGCAGGGGAGGATGTAGCAGGTGATTGCTTATGGTGGTATTTGTTGCATCATCAACATCTAGTTGATTAAACCTTATGGTGATCTGGTCATTAATAGCAGCAAAATTTCAATGAAAAAGGAAACATAAATGAAGTCCTAAAGCAGATTTCAAAGTTGTTATCCTTTTGTGGAGCCGATTAGTGTAATGTAAAGTGACCTGAATGAAGTGCGGTAGGAAGGTTTATCAATTGTATATTTAGCTAGGATTATTTGGAAACATTCATAAAGAAAAGAGGATTTTCTTGTGCACTGCAAATTAGTTATAATGATTTGGGGCAGAAAACTGAGATAGGTCAGCAAACTCAATATGGAGAATTTGTGTACCCCTGTCCTCATACTCCCCTCATCCCTGTATACCCCTGATGTTATATTATTACAATATTTTGTATAGAATTTAGGATAGCAGATTTCCTACTAAATCTTTGATAATTTGCCTGTACTTAATTTCATTAGCCAGCCCATCCCTGGCATTCAAAGAAGTCTACCAAGAATATTTGCTTTTTTCTCTAGTTTTAAGAGTGGAAGAGAAAGGGTTGTGGAAGTAGTATTGAGAGAAACTCCAGCTTGAGAAGTAAGCTGTGGATGTTATCTCATCACAACAGGTCATTGTCCCAGAATAAATCAGAAAGAAAAAGTTGGGCAAGCTTTTCGTAGAGTCCTCTTTAAGTAATAAATAAGTGGCAAGTGGACAGGAGTTTGAGCATGTAACTCATAACTCCAAATCATTTAAATGCACTGAGTGCATTCAGGTACTGCTGAAGGTCTTAAATTCTAATTGATTTTGTCTTTTAAATCAAATTTTTATCATGGTGGCTGTGTGGGTTATTTTTGTTTTTAAACTTTGTCTAAAGTTTCCTAGGGAGTCCAAGTTTTGTTCCCTGTCATTATGTATTCACCAAATTTTGCATTAGTTCTCATTCTGTATTGCTTTCTCTTGCCATAAACTTAATTGTACAAGAGCATGCATATGTGCAAATATACCTCATTCAGTTGTTCAAGGGATTTAAAGTTGATTTTTTTTTTTTTTTTTTTTTTTACTGTTTGACTGTCTTCAGAGATCTCAAATTATCCCCCCTACGATGTCGCATACTTCTAAGGTGCTGTGGTGTCAGGCTGCAGAGAAAGTGTGACTCCTGAAGAAAGTCTGCTTGATCCAGCCATCCTTGGCCAAGCAGAGTTTCAAGCAGAACTCATTGTACACATCAGATTTGGCCCAGAATAGAAATGTGTGCCTGCCTATTGATACCGTTCTTGAACCACCAGACCGTGACAAAGCAATGTTACTAGATGAGATGATTCAACCTTTGCTATCAATATACTCTAGGGTTTCTCAAAGTTATGCAAACTTTAAAAGAAAACATGGAGTTGCAAGATATTGCAGCTGCAATACAAGCCAAACTCTCTGAGCCCTGGAAAGTAGGAAATCTTAGTGTTTGCTTCAATCAAGTGAATTGAAGGAGTTACTCGCAGTGCAGCTACCCATCAGGCTGACTTGCACAAAATGATTGTACTCTGCCAAAGCACTCAAACTTACAGCTGCTAGACACCACCTATAAATTCTTTTATGAGGACAGTCACACTGGGAAACATCCAAATAGAAAGATGTTGTTGAAACTTAACGTCCAGCTTCTGTAGATACTGGGATTTGAGAGTATGCTTACCAAGTACATAACTAACCAGCCAGAAATGCCTAATATCAGGTGGTAGTCAGTACTTCAACACGCAGTGAGATGCATGCAGAATGCATGACATGGGTCAAGTATGCAGACTTGGGTTGCTCTGCAGATGGATCCCTGCATATGCCTCCAGAGCAGCCTGTTTCAGTGAGGTCCAAACCTGGTGTCACCAACTCCCCTGCTGAGAGCAGACCCAGGGAATGGTACCAGCTGCTTTGTTTGACAGCGTTTGCAAAGTTGAAACATAGCCTAGTAGAAAGCCCAATAAATAGGCAGGTGGACTTATCTGATGTTTGCTGCGCAAATGGGCAGAGCACTGCGAGAGGCTGCTGTGTTTATTGGAAGATGCAGACCAGAAGACTTGAATGCCAGGTGGAGATATGTGCCTGAAGCCCATGGCAATTTACTGACTGCCATCAGCACAGTTGTGCTGGCAACGAAATGCCTGGTTAGGTGAAACCAAATCCACACTGACTGGATGTGAGGATACAACCAGCTTAAACAGCTACGGCTAGTCTAAAGCCAACAGAGCAACAGGGAGGAGCATGCTTTCCTTGTGCCTTTATAGGTTAGCAATGCCTGAAAATGACTTGATCTCAGGTAAGAAGGAAAGGTATTTGCTTTTTTAATTATAAAAAGAATGAAGTACTTTCATTGAGCTTTCTACAAACAGTAACACTAGTGATCAGCAAATTACTTGCCTTTTTTTTTTTCAGAAACAAAAGCATAGATACTTTCTTATAGACCTGAACACTTTTTCTATGATTTCTATACTGAAACTTGTGCTAACATTGAAATAATGTAGCTGACTAAACCTTCACCATGCTAGAGAAATTGTGAACATGGCTTAGAAACATGCAGCATTGGCCTCACCGTGCCTTCACTGACATAAAAGGCTCCTCCCTCCATGATACTGCAGTAGACCATGGCACAGAAGACCGGTGTCAGCATATGAAGGTTAGCGGCGGCAGTGAGAGCACTAGGGTGCCCCTGGATTCGTGCTGGTGCTTTGGAAAACTCTAGTGGTGCTGCTGCAGGTAAGTGTCAGTCCCTTACTCCTATGGCAGCTGATGAGAGAAGGCACATTGTCTCAAATTCTGGAGTGCTGCAAGACCTGCAGTTTGCTGTCCCCTCTCAACAGTGCACGAGGTAGCAGCCTGATGGTGTCCTGGGTGATGCCTCAAGACCCTCAGGTAGTCCATTTGCAATAGAAGTATTTTGTATTCAGCCATAATGACTATACAACTGGTTTTCAACTCTGTTACTAGCTCAGTGTTTACCTCTTGATCACAACAAAACTAACAGCAATAAACTACTGCTGAAGTTCAGTAGAAGTTTGTAATTAACAGCAACTATTTGTTTCCAATGAACTCTTTAGTTGTGGAGAAATATTAAATAAGCTCTTACCCCCACAGCTGTCATGAGCAGATTGTCCCATGACGTGTTTTTCCATGGAGAGATGCTATTTACTGGGATGCTTTTCTGGAGCTGGGTTGACTGAAAAAGGCCCAGTGTGGGCTTAAATCTAGTATGAACATGAATTGAGACATGCACAATGCTTTGGTAGACTTAAGTTTGTTTGTTTTGTGAGATTCTCCGGTGCATATTACCATGCTGGTGTGCTTATATGCCTTTCAAAAACAAAGGTTCAGAACAAAGAAGTTATTGTCCAAGATGAGAGGTAGGGCTCTGCAGAAAAAACCTCGTGGGGATTCCCTGAGGCTTTCTGACTTGGTATAGTAAAGCCAGGTTTGACTGTAATCGGCTTTGGGCTTCCCTTTTTGTATAATGGCACTTTAACTCAGAAAAGGGAGCTGCCTTGTCCTGAGATTTCCTTTTCTGGTAGTTCATCATGGTTCCAAGCTGATGTTGCACAGGCAATGTAAGAGTGGCTGCAGATGCTCTGTTGTTTTAGTATTTTATAAATCTGGGAGTTTTGTGATTGCTGTAGTTGCTCTCTCATTATGCCCATATTGCAGTTCCTTATTGGATTACCAGCGCTGCTGCAATCTTCCTCTGAAATGTCTTCAGTACAGCTGTAGTTTGCTTATTGCAAATAGAGTTGCCAGTTTCATTTATTCATTGGATGTTAGTCTGTTACTTTAGCGAGGAATTCATAAGTGCTTCACCCTCCAGGCAAATAGAAAAGCAATGATCTCCGTCATGTACAAGGGTTTGTTTTACTTTTGTTTTGGAGAGTAAAAAGGATGTTGTGCTACTGCCAAATGCTTTCATTTGGCAATGAAGATTTATTTGCCTTTCACTGCAGAGATGGGTCATCTTGAATATATCTGACCTGATAAATTCCTCGTCTTCTCAGTCATCTCCAATATCTCTATTACCTGTGGTTGCTAGGTGCTAAATTTATTCTAAACAGAGTATTTAGAGTATCTACTGGGAATTAGTCAGACTAAAATGCATAGGCCATTGGACTAAACAATGTATCAGTAATCCAGTAAAATTCCCTATAATTCATCATAAAATATTCCAAAGCCATATTTTTGTTATATTTAGGCACCTAACAGCACAGATGAACACCAAGGACTATTTTCAGCACCACAGGAGAAGAGTAGGCTATTGCCACCAGCTAAATCAATAGGTGTGAAGTATCTATTGGAAATCTATGAAGAGGTTTTAACCTCTGGATATCTGTCTTTTCATGCTAGACTTAAGGCCATGGTAGGAGAAACTGTCACAAGTGGAGCACTGACTGCAGCCTTCCTGTCCAAGAAATATGGTCCTGGTACAGATTACATATCAGTTAAAGCTAGGTGCAAAAACATGCATATAGGTTCATTTGGCTTTTGTTGTCTGTCCCCAGTTCCTTGTGAAAGTAAAAGAAAGTATGGTAGGAAGATTTTCAGTTTACTGAGACAGCATACCTGTCTTCAAGTAACTGGAATAATATTTCATTTTACTTATGGTTTAAACTCATATTTCTTAACTGTGTGTTTTGGAGGGTTTCATACCTGGCATCATGGACTATTTTAGGTTGGAAGGGTGGTTGTCAAGTCCCACCTCGTGCTCCAAGCAGGGCTTCAATGTTTTGAAATTCTCCATGGATGAAGGTTGTGCAGTCTATCTGGGCACCTGTTTCAGTGGTTTACCAATCTCGTGGAAAATTTTGCCTGCTGCAACTTGTGTCTATTGCCTCTTGTCCATTAACTGAGCACTTCTGGGAAGAGCCTGGCTCTGCCTTCTGCATACCCCCCTTCAATGCATAGAACAATATTAAACAGAAGCAAGCAGATATTACACGGGAGTAATCCCCAGCTTAGAGCGATTAGACATTTCTTTGATCTAAACAGAAATTCAATGCTACAATGTTCATACTAATATCACAAATGCACTTGAATTTAACAGACTGAGAATGTGCACTTGCTGTTTTCTCCATGTTCTTCCCCTAAAAGCACCTGTCAGATGTAGGATACGGGGGTTGGGGGACCTCTGGCCTGACTCATTTTAGCAGTTTATATGTACCTAATTGTACATGATGGAATGATGCAAATGGCATCAGGAGGCTGGAGGTTCGTTTAAATTATCCTGCACCCGACTACCCACAAACAAAATTTCTTGTCAAAACATGGAATTACCCTAGCTGTTGAAGAATGTCTCTGATTTTGGTGAAGAATGTCTCTGGTTTCAGGCCTTCAATCAAGAATATTTTCTTGCAGAAGAAAAATCAGTTTTTTTATAAATAGGGAACTGTAGAGAGTGAGGTGGATTCTCTGGTAAAACTGCAGTTCTTTACACTCAATAAAAATAGTAAATACAACTGAATTGAAATGTAGTTAATAGAGGAAGTGTATTTCTACTATTACTGTTGTATTTCCTTCATCATTCACCACAATTCATGGTAAGTTACAGAATAGAGAAAATATAGAGCAGTGAATCTAGCAGGAACCAAACGACCACATCATTGATTAAAAATATTAACTATATGTATTATTAACAGTAGCATTAGAAGAGCTATATAGGGTTAGTGTAAATAACATCTTGTCTTAACTATCTTATTAGGACGTATTTTCATTTTGTAATCACCCTTTGAAAAGCTGATGTCAGTTCTTGTATTTTTTTTCAAAATCCTTAAAAATAAGCACATTTTCATGGGATCTGTTTAAAATGCAGGTCCTACTTCTCAGAGCAGTTTCTGCACACTCATTTTCTGGCAGTAACTGAGTGGGTCTCCCCAAGAAGCAGAACAGCGCAAAGAAAAGACAACTAACATCTAGATGAGACACATGAAGCCAGAGGTGGCTGGTGAAGGATTCACGCTCAGTTATCAACAGTATGGAAGAAAAAATTTTATTTATTTATAAAATAAAATCTAAAAGTCTAGCCGTCCAGAAGCCAGTGTATAAGTTTAAGCTCTTTGAAACCTTAGGGCAGGATGTTATATCTGCTGGCAGAGCTCAGAATTTCAAAATGTGGTGCCAACATTTGTGGGAAGGCAAGGAGAGGTCTTCATGTGCACCTGTTAAAACCAGTAAGGTGTGAGCATCACTTGGCAGTCACGCTTGCTGCTGCTTAGCCTGAAGCTTGGTCTGGGACAGCGATGGGTGCTGTGGCACCGTGTTGCCACCAGCAAACTTTAGCATCCCATGAAATTGCTTTTGATGTGTGGTGGGCAGGCTGGAGTGGGAGCATCCTGGTCAGAGGCATCCATGGCTGGTGAAATGGCAGCAGCAATCATCAGGCAGCCTGGGATGAGTAATATGGGCCAGGATGAGTTACAAGAGGTCAAAGGAAGTGAAAAGGGGAAAGCAGCTCATTTGAGGAGCATGTTATATGTACCAAAGAGTTGCAGCACCAGTGAGTTCAGAGTGCTCTTGCCAACGAGTGGCAAACTGAATAAAGGGATTTTTTTTTTTTTTAGGTGAACTTTGTGTGTTTATTAAAGAGCTGCAGTTAGTAATAGCATGCACAGAGGGAGAATAATAACCTATGTAAGTATGATGCATAGTGCATGAGAAGATAAAAACTTAAATGTTGGCTGCAGAGTATAAATTATTTCTCCCTAAGGACTGCAAGATTTTTTATATTGAAGGAAATCACTGTAGCTGTTTTGACTAACATGCTTTTCTTTAACATGCTCTAATGCTCCAAAAAATATATCCTGAGATTTCTGCTTACTGCTTTGTTGTTTCACCATGCTAACAGTCATCTGTTCCCTCATGGCCGAAACAAATATGCACTGAACTGTAATAGTCCAGATCATTTTGATGCAGTGTTAGCATTGATTAGATTTGTTCAGCGTGCTGCCTGCCTCGGCATGCATAGCTGGTGGTGTAATTTGGGGTGCATTTGGGCATAGCATCAGATAATTCTGAAGGTGTTTATGGCCAAGGAGACAATATGGTGAGTGTCTCAGGGGTCACATTAAGGAACTGGCTGTGCTGGCGTGTGAGCCTGTGAGAGGTGAGAACGGGAAGCTGGACTGAGCCCCTGACTCGACTATTAACAGCTTCTGGTAAGGGCTTTTATTTGCTTGGTTTTTCAAACCACTAAAGATGTGGTTGAAACTGGTTCTTTTAGGTTTTGGTTGAACCTGGTTCTTAGGGTTTTGCACACTCAGGTTAGATTTGGCTGTGTTTAAATAGAATATAAAATGTTCTGAAGACCTGGGTAATGCTACCTGTCTTGATTATACAAGTACACCAGTACTGGAACAGAAATGCACTCAGAAAACCTGCCTCTAGTATCTTGCTTTAACACTTGCTGGTCTTGGAAAAGGATATCTGTTGCCTCAAGGTTTGATTACATTAATTCAGATTAAGGCAGGGGTAAAAAGTGTCCTAGTTTCTTGCCAATGACTCCCTGTAAAAAAGGAAGGGAGTGATGCAGTGTTCATCCCAGGGCTGGGTTGTGCAGGCACGCTCAGTAGGATAACTTGTAAGACTTTGAGTAAGCTGCTGTGTTTGCTAACCCCTGCCAAGCAGTGCAGACAGTGCTTGAGCTGGAACCATGAGCCAGCTTGTTGTTTTTCAGCTGGGCTGATTTCTTTGTTTAATTTTTTGGGGTTTGTTTTTGTACTCAGAGAAGCAAATGTGTCTTTTACCACTGATTTCAGTCACGTGGCTGGAGATGTACATACAAAACAATGTCCATGTGCTTTCCAGAATAGACTTGACTTTTTATGGTTCTTTTAGTCCGTCTCCAGAGAGATGAAAATATACCCTTAGATAGCTTTGTAACAAGCAGACACATATAAAAACTTCACTTATTTTCACTTTTATTATTTCCTTTTGATTGCTGTATTATTTTCATGTGAATAATTTTTCTATCATGTCTTATTAATTATATAACATACTAATTATTAATATCCCTTTCTTACATTGACTCACAGGGCTGGATATGTAAACACCTGAGTCTGCTTACCTTGTTGAGTACCCAAATGGTTCGTTCTCAAGATATTGAGAACTTGATCAGGTTTTGATGGTTTTCTCTCTGAGGTATTTTCAGATTTTTCTACACACACATGCCCAACCCCACCCCCACTCACACGCCATTAAATTGCTTGCAACTATGAGAAAAAGTTGAAGCACAGCACAGATACCAATGACCTGAAAAGAAAGCGTCTTGTCAAAGTCGAGACTCTGCTAAAGGTGAGATCTTAAGGATCTATGCCTCAAATGAGTCAAAAAGTCAAACAATTAATGTTTTTGGGTTTGTTTTCAATTGTCTGGCCAGTTCATTAGCAGCCCTGAAGTGCTTGCTGGAATGGAATTAATTATATATATTTTTTAATTATAGAAAAAACAACTCAGGATTTTTCCAAAAACTTATGACCTCGATGTGGATGTGAATACCTGTCTAGGGTGGGAGCAGACTTTGGTACCCAGCTGCCTTTGTTCTTTGTCCTGTTGTACATAGCACTGGCAGTTCTTGTTCTTGTTTGTCACTTTTGGATGAACTGCATCAAATTCACAGTTCAGTTTGCTAAACCAATTGTCATCTTTATTAAATGCATGCTATAAATATGTGTTTGAATGCTCCTGGCTTTGCCATGTGAACTGATTGGAATGAGCTGTGGAAGAAGAGTGTCACTTGGAGACAGAAAAGAAAAGTAACTTTTCCACATGAGAGTGATCACGGTTTGATTTTGCTTTCTGAGGGCTGAATTAATCTGTACTCTCTGTGTAGTGTTGTAATGCAGTACTGTCAACCAGAGCAAGCAAAGTTGTTGAGTTTTGGGATAACCTCCCCTAGCTCAACTTAAGGCCATTTCCTTTTGTCCAAGTTATCACACAGCAATGGCCTTCTGTTTGCTGATTCAAGAGTTCACGCATACAAGATATTTCTTAAGCTCCCAGTTTTGTTGTCATTTCAAACCAGATGATGTTTTGTACCAAAATCACCTCTTATATTGATTGTCATTACAAGGAACTTGACAAGTATTACCTGGCAACTACTTCGTTCAATGCGCTGAGGGCTGGTACACATGGATTCCTCCTATCACATCTAAATATTTATTATTTTACTTTAAAATTTCCAAGTGTGACTGTACAGACCTAAGGGGTTTTTTATACAGTAAAAATCAAACTTCTTTGTGAATCTGCATAGCGATTCAGTACAGGAGGCTGTTGTGCTGTTAATTAACTCCCTTGTTAGTGCACAATAATCCCCTGTGTAAGCAAGCCTTTAGTTAAGCTAATTTCAATGTAAATCATTTCCACAAGATGAGTTTGGTCTATGACCAAAATCAGAGCATAAATAAAGCTTTACATACATCCACCTAATGCCAACCATGCCACCATTTCTGAATTCAATCCATTCTTTTCCATGCCTACCCACTGAAAAGAACCTGCCTTTGTTTTTTACCAAAAGTTTTTGTCTTGTACATTGAAATCTTTATTAATCTCACCAGCTGGAAAACAGAAACAGATGGTTCTAACTGTTTAGACATCACTTTATCACTAAAAATCAAATTACAAAAGTTTTCATAGAACAACTTCGCTCCTCTATTACATTTTCCATCCTTATTTTGGGAGAAATAGACAAAGGTGGGTGTTGGTTTTTTGTTTAATATCTGGTGTCTGCTTCCTTTGCCAGCTAGTTGAGGGACAGCTGTTAATTGTTTATCCTCCATTTGCTGCAGATCTCTTAGTTACCCTGCCAGGAAAGCCCTCCAAGCAGCCACGTAGGTGACAGCATGTAGATGTTGTAGTCACATCACGTGTAACGATAAGGCCACATCATGATTTATGTGAGTTGTCAGGTCCAACATCTCACAGAGTCAAAATGCAAGTGATTGTAGCATTAATTTAGAATGAGTCAAACAAAGCAAGTGCAGGATAGGCAAGTATGCCAGAAGCTGGCCCTGCTGCAACTACTGGCATCTTCATGTACTGCTTGTTTATATTTGTATTTTTGTGTTAAACAACCAGGTTGTTCTGGATGGTGTCTTTAAAGTCTTCACTTAGGAAATGGATGTGTCTGCAGCAGAGTGCTTGGGATTCTGTCCCAGGATTACAAACGGAGAGAGGCAAAGCCAACCTGGGAGAAAAATGGACAGCTGAACATGTCTCATGTTAGCCCTTGAAAACTTACTTCACCCATTACAGATTCAATATGTAGGTTGAATGAAGTGTCTTCCTGCTTTATCTCTATCTTAACTCACATCACTAAAGAGAAGGAGGCGGTGGCTTACACACCACAGGCTTTTCATTCTACATTATGTGTCTGTGGTGATACTGAGTACCCATAAACACAATGTGTTGAGCTAGATGTGTTGAATCCAGGGCAGTCGTGCATCACTATGGCAGTGTGAAACAGCTGGAGCTGGGGGAGCATCTCCCAGCATGGCTTTTAACTTTGTAAGTTTTCTGATTGCATTCCTGGGGAGACTAAGTTTACTGTCAATAAAATGAAATGAGTGGCCTGAAGTATAACTGCATAGTGTATTCTAGCAGTTAAAGAGCAGTGGCATAAGATGGATAAAAAAAATCCATGCTTTGCTCAAAAGGCAGGATCTTTCAGCTAATGGAAACTGATTTTTTTACTGATTCATAGCAGCTGTCATTGACCAAACATCATTTTGGTGCTAGAAGAGGCTAATGTAGATGTAACCTGGTAAGACATAACAGTGACTAAAATTAATGCAACCTGCTGGACTTAGCTGCTGTCCTGGTTACCAAGTCATCAGTAAAGATTTGTAAGAGTTATATGAGTTTTCTTTAGTCAGAAAGAGTCACAGCAACTTGGACTATTCTCCTATAGTTTAATTTTATTCTTATTATGTGGGAGAAACTAAAAGTACCAAAAAATGCATAGAGTGATAGCAGCTTCTGAGAATTTCAGTAAAAACCAGCTTTTCATTAGAGCTCATCACCAAGCTTAATTTTTCCCCCCCATATTTCTAGTCCTCATCTTCATACAATAAAATATTTACATTATGAAGTATTATTTGTCTTGTTAATCAAAATTACCATCTTTTCAGAGATGGTACTGTAGGAAAAGTGAAAAAGTTTAAATTCTGTGAATATCTTAAAGCCTTGATTGTATTGTTTATTCCAGTTGAGTTATTCTGTTCTTAGGGTCTGTACTAGGAAAGCAGCATTTGTTCAACAGGGTAGGCCTTAAATTCTCAACCTTAAGAGTATCGATGTCTTTCTACTTTGTTTTTCCTATTGTGAAATTATGCCAAATTAGTTGAATTAATTATGTGAGTAAAATGAGGTATAAATTATTTTTTATTAGCTTGCAGCCATTTGTACTGGTTTAGCCTGTTTTATTTAGAAAATTCCCACTAGTTTAATGAAATTTTTTATAAAAAATGAGAGGTGTTGTCAAAACATGTAAACACACATGTAGATATGCAGATTTTTCTTTTTATATCCAAATTACCGTGCTTCAGGGGAGGTTTAGATTAGATATTAGAAAAAATTTCTTTACTGAAAGAGAGGTCAGGCATTGGAACAGGCTGCACAGGGAAGTGGTGGAGTCACCATCCCCGAAGGTGTTCAATGAACGTGTAGATGTGGCACTTGAGGACATGATCAAATGGGTATGGTACTGTGTCATGGTTTAACTGCAGCTAGCAAAATACCACAAAGCTGCTCTCACAAATCCCCCTCCCCTCCACCAGCAGAGAGGGAGAATCGGAGGAAAAAGAAATAAGGAAGCTCGTAAAATTGACCTAAGAACTATTTACTAACTGAAGCTAAATGAATATATACAAATACTACTAATAATAAATAATTAAAATAATAGAAAATAAAACATGATACGATTATGATACAGTTGCTCACCACCCACTAACCAATGCACAGTCAGGTGCTGAGGAGTGAGTCAGAGCCAGAGCCCAAGAGCCGCAGCCTGAGAGCCACAGCCCGAGGGCCGGAGCCCAAGAGCCATCGCAGCAGATTCCAAGAACCCTATCAGTGATAGCACAACCGGGAAAACTAAACAAAGCCACCAACTCCCTCATAAACAAGCCGGCACAGGAGTTAACAAAGCAGCTAACGCAGGAGTCAGGGAGAGGGTTAGCAAGTGTACAGGAGTAAACGAGCAAGAGAGGAATGGCTCCCAGACCCCCTCCTCACCTATGCCCCGAGCATGACATACTATGGAATGAAATACTTCCTTGGTCAGTTTGGGTCAGCTGTCTGAACTGTGTGTCCCCTACGCTGCCTGCAGCGAGACAGTGAGAGCTGGGAATGCAGCTGCAGTATCAGAAGCAGAGAAAGACCTTGAATTCAGTGCAGGCATTCCCCAGTGCTGGCTAAAACCTTATCAGTACTTCTGTCAGCATCCAGGAACACAGCTTCATAGCAGCCAAGGTAAAGAGAGTTAACTCTTTCCTGTCTGAACCCAGCACATGGTGTTGAGTTGATGGTTGGACTATATGATCTTATAGGTCTTTTCCAACCTTAGTGATTCTGTGATTCTGTGTTATAAATGGTTTTCTGTCTTTATCAGCTTGCCACATTTCATACAGCTGGATGCCTGCTACATCCTGCTCTCTCAGGCCAACACCTACAGAGTGAATAAGTAGCTGTCTTTTCTTTCAGATCTTTAAATTGTTCTCACTGCTATTAGCAACACAGCAAAAGTGGCCATGGTGTCTTATGGACTTCCCTGAAGGCAAGATCCCTTCTCCAAAGCCTGCCTAATCTAAGCATCGCTCACTTTAGCTTCTCACTGAGAAAGCAGGCTCTGTGTAATCCCCAGTATTTATTGCCTTCCAAATTCCACTCTGTAAGCATCAATAGTTTATATTTCATCCAGTATTGCCAGCAAACAGTAATCTGAGTTTACAAATGTGTCACATGAGACATTTTTCTGCTTTTGACACAGCTCACCACCCATAAATGAATAAATGAGGCCAGAATGTCCAAGTCAGCTTCTCTTCAGCAGAGAGATAAGGTGAGACACCTTTGGGTGTGAAATTCAGAGTCCATTTCTCAAATGAGTTTCTGCAACAGTGAGTTCCCGTATGATAAAGTAAAGCATAATGCATATGACAAGCAAGTACTACTTGCCCTGAATTACAATATCTATATAATACTCCTCTATATAATAACCCTCTGTATAGGCATAAATCCTAGTCATGCCCTACAGATAAACTGGAAATGAAGAAAAGAAAGGATTCTTTTCCTTCCTCCCCAGTTTAGCCTCTTTGGTATGCTTTCCCAGAAATGGGGCAGGGTTCCAATTTAGCGCATGCACACTGCTAAGAAGATTAGGTTTGAGGTAAGAGGAAAGGAGTTTATCATCGTTATTTTGTGTGCCCAGGCAGCCCCGCTCTGAAAGCACAGCACCATCTGTGCCTGGTGTCACCGAAGAGCCACAGCTGCATTTCCTCACTGGGCCACCTCTCTGTACGCTGACCACTCTTATACTATCATCTCTCACACTTCCTTCAAGGGTAAATGTTACACAGGGTGACATTTTTTCTTGCTGGCTGATCATGAGGAACAGCAGTGACAGCCCCGTGGACAGCCAGCACCAGCAGATGCTCCCTTTCATTTCTTTCTGCTTTCACAGCAATGTTGTCTTTAGTGAAATGTCACGTTGGCAATAGCCATCCTATTACGGGTAGAGTCTGTCAGACTGCTGAGAAGACTTGAAAGCAGCTATCTGATTTGAAGCCATAGCTTTTGTACCTTTTACAACATCACTTCAGCCACAGGAACTTTGCTGTCACCGTTTCTGCTCCAGACCCACTGTTTTTGCAGATGCTAAGGGCGTGATGTGCATCTTGCTGGTGCTCCCTATTTTTGAATGCAACCTACCCCAGGGAGTAGTCCAGTAGTATCCCAGGATTAAGGAGAAACTGCTCACAGCTAGAATTGTTGTTCCAGGAAGGAGCTGTAGTGTGTGCACTTATAGATGAGCAAGTAATAGATAGAGGGCAGAAAGGAGAAGTGGCAGAATGGGAGATGAGGAGATAGCAACATGGGGAAAAAAAGGCTGCTGTCACCATTTTCAAATGGCTGCTTAAATATTTCCAGTGTGGCGATAGCTATCATCTTGAACCTGTTCTGTCACCCAGCTCCTCTCCTGCAGGCCAAAATCAGCCTTGTCCCACACCCTCCACGTTGCTGAGCTGCACAGCAGTGAAGCGTGGCAATGCAGAGCATGTCCTCAGCAGCGACAAGGTGCCATACCTTTGACCAAGCCATCCAGATCTGACCGTGTGTGTGAGCTCTCTGCATGTCTTAGATGCTTCTGAGTCAGTAAATAAGAACGCCCATCAGGCACTTCAGACTCTTCTCATTGATAATGCTAATGAGAGCTGAGTGGATTAGCTGTAGGCTGCCCTGTGGCTGAACATAGCCAGTGATAAATCTGAATTTGTTTTAAAAAACCCAAAACAGACATAGAGAGTTGGTGGGGTTTTATTCATGTGCAATGAAAGTGAATTCATCAAGTGCCAGACAGTGAAAGAGGTGTCAAGATTGTTTAATGCATGTGTGCTTAGATGGGCAATGCTACTGCTGCTGTTTTACCTCTGGGCTCCTACCTTTTCCATGGGAAGCACCCACATTTTGCAGCACTGTAAGTCAGTGTATAGGGTGCCTGGGGACACCTGCGCAGTTTAATGTTTGTAAGGCTGGGATCTGATATCAGTGCTCCTAATAAAAACAATGTATGATGGGCTATTCCTTGTTGAACTGCAGTTGTGTCACCAGCTAACTCTGTGTCCCAAAGCCCAGCAGTTAGCCAGAGTGAGTTTTGTGTGAGCACATCTTTGCCTTTTTCACATCATTACTGTAACTTCTTTAATATTTTTTCCAGTTTGTTTTCCTCTTTTTTTTTTTTTAATATAACCCTGTACTGTTAAATAAAGTAATATAGGCTGCTTGAGGCAAATTTGATTACAGGGGATGTGAAAAGAGAGCAGAAGCATGTATTTGATTTATACAAACTGTGTAAGCGAGTGCTGTGCCTTCCTTCAATAGGCTGAGCACGTGTCCTCCTGTAATATGCATCTTGCATGGGCTAATTTCTCCTTTCCTTCTGTTTTCCACTCAGGGTTTGGACATGGGCACCCAGCCACACACTGTGACCAAGGCAGAGATCCCTGACCATGTTCTTTACACCGTAGGAACGTGTGTGCTCATTATTGGCTCCATTGGCATAATTGGAAACCTCCTCGTTCTCTATGCATTTTACAGGTACAAAAATTCCCTTTACAGTGGATCTGACTGGCCTTTGAGGTACACGTGTGCCTGCGTGCAGATATGCTGCATTTATTTCACCTTGGATTAAATCTCCAAGCAAAGGCTGATAGCCACAAGTGGAGGGCAGTGGGGGGAAGACAACACTACACCCCTACACCCATGCACATCACTGATAACCTCAGTGTAAATTCCTCATGTTTTGAGGAATCAAATAAAACAAGAAAATACCTTGTTCTATAAGCAATTCCCCAAGAAAATTTAAAGAAGAGTTTAATACTTTTAATGATAGAAAGCACAGTCTCCCTGTTGCAGAATTCTTCACTCACCCTGTAGAATTTACAGAAATAGCTGACAAAAAATAATGTTCTCCCCATCAGCTCAGATGTCCTGGAAGGAACAAGAAAGCAATGCACTACATGAAATGATCTCATGCCATCAGTGTATTCCCTGCTTCGGGCATATCATAGGATTTCTGTCAGTTTGAGTGCTCTCTTGCCTTCTGACAGTGTAATAGGCAGCCAAAGCTACTGCAGCTAGAGTATGCAAAAATCTCATGAACAAAAATAAACACCCGCCTTCTGTCCCACACTGTGGTGCTGGATTTCCAAACCTTCCTTGCTCACTGCTTGCTATCATCATGCACAGTGATGCAGAGGGGGCCTACAGTGCTTGAAACACCAGTGGAGCTAAGAACCAAGCATTAGTTTTCTATTCTTAAATGTTTAAGATTAATAAATTATTTTAGTTATTTAGAATAACTGGCTTTTAATGAGACAGAGGAGAAACTGAATTCCCTGCAACTGTAGGTACCTTCATGACAGTTGAAATGCAGCACAAGCTCTCCATTTTTCTTAGAATTTGTTTGGTTTAATTGGTGTAATAAAAGCATTACACTGTCAAAGTAGGAAAACCTCTGTAGGCAGACGAGCACCTGCAAATGGGTGAACTCTGCCCCTCTTCTCACCCAGGTTTTTGCAGGTAGTTATGAGACCCAAGATTTTGCTAGAATTGCAGAAGCACTGAGATTGCTTTCTCAATTTCTTTCTCAGTATTTCTTTATCAGCATGAGGAAATAAATTCTTGTCAGCTGTGAATTCTTATTATTTTAAAGCACATCAGAGAAGCCTCAGCTGTTCAACTCCCTACACTGAAGAAGGCATTTGGGGGAAAAGAAACAATTATTTCAAACTGTTGAGAATTACTGTGTGCAGATTCTAAGAACAAAGCTATTTATAAAATCCTGCTTCCTCCGTATGTCTCACAGAGTATGACAAGTCACTTTTTGTATTATATGTACCTGACACTGTGAAAAGTCCTGACTGCTAGTTCAGCATTAAACCTTCTCATTATATACTTCAAAAGTGCTAGTTTTAAAGTAGATTTGGGTCAGCTGAACACACAATTTAACTTTCATAGTGGGACATAGTATTTGATCAGAGCAACAAGGTCATATTCAACTAAATAAGGCCAAGTAAAAGTGAGAGGTTCTTTATCATGTTAACACTATCTATCTTTATTCCTCTTAACAATAGCCAAAGGTAATCTTGAATACCAGTGGAAAGTTTCCTAGAAGGTTGTAACTCCTGATATCCCTAAGAAGTGAGACTATGTGAGGTTCTGAGATGTGAGGGGTAAAAAATGGAAGTGATGTTTATTTTCTTTGGATAAACTTTGCTTGCAGTCTGGCTGCTACTTTCACACTCTGTTGGGGAGTTTAATGTTGCCTGTTCAGCTGCAGCTGAGTGCCTTTATTCCCTCTTATGAGATGTATATGAACAATGGTTTTTTCAAGTCTCTGTGCACCTTCTGCTTGTGCCGTAGGACTTTGCAAAGGGTCATTTAGTTAGTGGTAATGTAGTGACTCTTTAGGTCAGCAGCTTTTAAAAATTCACCAAAAGCAGGTCCTTCAGCTCTGTAATGGCTTCAGATCCTGGTCTTGTGCAGTGCAGGACACACTCAGTGTTACTGCTCCTATAGGGAACTGCTCTTCTCCTGAACAAATCCATGTTTTTCAAGACAACTGGAATCCTCCTCAGTTCAAAGAGGAAATGATCCCTTTTATCCCACCTGCTATTGTCAGTCATCATTTTGAAATGACTACATCTGTAGCTGCAGTAACTGACTGACGATTAGCAATTGATTGACTGTAAGTAACCACCAATTCCAACACGGATAGTATTTGTTTATGGTAGTAAGCAAAGTTATAAAGTTAACTGCTCTCTTTGTCTATTTAAAATCATGTATTTCTCATGTTTTTAAGCAACAAGAAGCTGAGGACACCCCAAAACTACTTCATAATGAATTTGGCTGTGAGTGACTTCCTCATGTCGGCTTCTCAGGCACCCATGTGCTTTGTCAACAGCTTGTACACGGAGTGGATACTTGGAGATATAGGTACTTCTCAACAGTAATTTGTACCTCACCAGCTATACGTTGTCTGCAGCCTATTTTAGCCATAACAGTCTTGGCTTGTGCCTTAGAGACAGCAGCACAAGACTCTTGAGTGACAACCCAGGTTCTGGACATCACCAGTCAGCACGATGGCACATGTTTTGTTTCATAGGTTTGATTCTTTCATCTTACTTCTTTTGGAAAGAAAGGAGTTAACATCATCATGTAATCTGCTTGTAAGGGCAGATGCTATGGCTGAAGATAAGTAGAAAAGTTTTATTAAGTTGTAAATATTTTTCTCTGCATTAAAGAGAGAGTTAATATTTTTTATTTAGAAATGTATGTTGATATCCATTAGCATGCTTCTAGGAATTTCACATTTAATTAAGAGTTTTAAATAATGATAGTCAGTTGAGAACTCTCTGCAAATTTAAGCTCCTTTCTTTCCAACTGCAAGAAAGAAAATGTGATGCATGCTCAAATTATAGCTGAAATGCGAGTCTAGAGCAGGCTCAATGCTCTGCTTGCTACTGGTCATCAGATCATTGGGTGAAAAGCTGCACCAAGTACCGGTTCTGTATTGGTGGAGCAAGCCCAGAGACCATGTATCAAGCAGCGTGGAAGAGGCTCTTCTTTAGTTTGAGGATGGTTTTAGTCTTGCTTATCACTTTAGATATATTCAGTGTAAATTATCATGCTGTCACAAAGGAAGGAATTGATTTGGGTTGAGTGGGATTTGGACTTTAATTGCAGGTTACTTATGAAGACTTTAGAAGAAGTTTGCTTTAAGGTCAAATCTGGCATTTCGATTGCATCCCATTCCGGGCAGGCTGTTGTCTATAATGACACGGAATGACACAAAAGGTGTGGCATCAGAATCACATCAGAAAAAGAATGATCATTCAACACAGGTTTCTGAGTCAAATTAGGGACAGAGTAACTCTACAAGTTCTCATCTGCTAGCACACTGCCTGAATGCAAAAAAGGGGGGGAGGAAAAAGCTCTGTTTCATGTAAAAACTACTATTTTTTTTTAAAGTGCGGCTATTAAATATAGGATCTGGAGCTATGTTTTACAGCTGGTCTTTTAGCCATCAAATTTAAACCGCTTCTACATTTCTAAGCCACATAAACTAAAGTTATTTTTCAAAACATCCATCTGTCATTAGCAGACAGATGTCTGCTGCAGCCTGTTAAGATCAATACCTTGGGCAACAGTCCAGGAAAATGTAACTTTAATTAGATTGGATTTTCTTTGAGGCAGTTTTCCATTGACAAAAGGTTCCCAGTTGCAGCCCACAGTGGCGAGCAGGACTTGTTAAATACATATGTTTGTATTTTATTAATATTTGTGGGTTTTCTATTAAACATGGTAATTATGAAATTGCCAGGCTAAGAAAATTCTTCTAATGGGAGAGAAGTCCAAAGACAGGAGAAAATGGGAGGTTTATCATGCCCGGCTCTGAGAGAAAACATGCATCTGTTTTAAGAAAATCCTGACATTGCTATTTTCTGCTTCAGGCTGTGACTTGTATGCTTTCTGTGGGGCACTGTTTGGAATAACCTCAATGATGACTTTATTAGCTATTTCTGTTGACCGCTACCTTGTGATCACTAAGCCCCTGCGATCCATACAGTGGACTTCAAAGAAACGCACCATGCAGATCATCGCTGTCGTGTGGCTGTACTCGCTGGGATGGAGCGTGGCCCCGCTCTTCGGGTGGAGTATGTTGTCTGTTGTGTTGTTTCTAACGTTCTCTGCGTAGTCTATTTTTGCCTGGCTTAAGGTATGAAAAAATTAGTGTTCGCGGGTGAATGCCTAGCCACCACCTGATTGTAGTCGTACCATATATCTGCAGCTGTTGTAGTGCAGATACTCTCCTGCTCCCTACCCCCGGTTGTATTCAAGCAGAACAAATTGCACTTGGACTATTAGGTGTATCTGAGAGTCTGGAAGTCAGGACTTCCTCCCCATGTGTGCATTCATATTCTCAGACCACACGTATTATATGGCTGGCATTGCTCTTGAAGACTGTGTATACAGTACAGGGTTTAAGTGCTCAGTTGCTGGATCAGCAGCTGCTTCACCCTTTGAATGTATGTACGTGTGAATAACGTATTCCATGTATTTCATAGGTTCCTACGTGCCTGAAGGCTTGATGATATCCTGTACATGGGACTATGTAACCTACTCCCCCGCAAACAGAAGTTACACCATGATTTTATGTTGCTGCGTGTTTTTTATTCCCCTGATAATAATATTCCATTGTTATTTATTTATGTTCCTGGCCATAAGACGTACTGGCAGGTAAGAATGTAGCTGAAATACATAAATGTAACTTTTGCTGTATTAGATGATTTTCTCAATTTCTTTAGCTGCAGAAAAAATCTGAATCAAAAAATTTGGTAATTAATAGTACATTAGATAATTTGATAGTGTGGATTATTTGTATTTCAAATTTGCAATACAAGGAACATGGTCCCTGTGCATTCCTGCACAGTTTTCCCGCACAAAGGATGATAAATATTATGTAGCAACAGGGGCATCATCTGCCTTTGAGCTGCTCTGTAAGCATAACTGTCCTTATATTTTTTGACAGTGGTATTTAAAGCAGGCATCCCAGAAAACCTTGGGGTTCACTCAAGCATCACAGCTGCATGCACAAAATCTGGCTATGCTTGTTAGGATGCTGCTTATTTTTTTTCAAATTCTTGGTCTACACTTGAAATAAAAAAATTGGCAGGGTGTTAGATCTGTAAAGTAACTTCATTCTGTCCGTTATTTTTCTCCTAATGAGCACGATATATATCTTTGGTCTGATCCAACACCAGCTGAAGTTGTGAGTCATTTCTGCTGCTCACAGTGTCACCAGCTCCAACGGCTTTTCTCTACGTCACTCTGCAGGCACTTGTTGAAATGATTTGGCTTCACAAGGCTAAATTCCATTTTTACAAACATGTTTATCTGTATGCCTAAATTGAATTTCTCACTAAACTTTATCTTTGGCCTTGGTCTTGGTTTCTACTATACTTTGTGTCTACATATACGATACCAAGCAAAGAAGCAAAGAATGTGTCCTTAAAGCAATGGTGTCCTGTACATGCGTGAAGCCCGGTGGCCACAAGGTTTTTTCGATGCCTTCTGCTCACTAATACAGTAAACTCACTTTATAGGTATGTTCACAGTGCACCAGGAAGCATTTTCTTACCCTGTTGGCTGGTGATCACTGTCTTCAGCCTGAAATATGTCTTCATTTAACAACACTGATATGTAAAAGTTGTTATTTCTATGATAAACTGTATAAAATGCTAAACCATATGCATCCGTTTTAATAAATTGTGGGGTGTTTTTCTGAAGTGAGACGATAATTCAGTGGGACGTTCTTTGGCAAAGATGTTAAGTTTGACTATTGTATTCCCCTGGAAATACTCTTCTCCAGTGAGTAAACCTGCAGGGAAGTAAAAATGTCCCCTTGAGCGTTTGTGGCCAGGTTCCTCAGAGTAGTCAGCGTATTACAGTACATGTTACCTTGTGAGCTGGAATTTCTGCAAGCTCTTCCTCCCTTGACAAGGAAAACCCATCATATCTGATTTTGCACCCAGCTGTGCTTTAAATCTCTAAGAACAACAAAGGGCAAGGGATACCAATTTCTTCAACCTCCCAACCTGAAACCCTCCTTGCATAGGGATAAGGAGAGGGCAATCCCATCCTGTAATCCTAAGGGTTCTTCTGACTCAGTCCCACAGGCAAACAAAGCTCAGATAGAATGTCTGGGACCATTTTATTACATTAATTACCTTCTAGTTTCTAAATATCAGAGGACAAAAGGATAGTTAGAGCAGGGAAGGATGAAACCTGCTTAATTTTTCATGTTGCTGAGAATGCATTCGCACCTCCCTTTTTCACCCTCTTGCTGACATATCTGTATGTTTTCCTCCCCTCACAGAGATGTTCAAAAGCTAGGGTCCTGCAGCCGGAAATCCTACCTCTCTCAGTCCATGAAGAATGAATGGAAACTGGCAAAAATTGCTTTTGTGGTCATTATTGTGTTTGTTTTGTCCTGGTCTCCATATGCTTGTGTCACCTTGATCGCCTGGGCAGGGTAAGTAGCAGTATGATCCAAAGAGCCTGGGTTATTCTGAAATATAAATATGATTAGTACTGTGACCCACCATAAGCAGAACTCCCATCTGAAAAGGTTTTAAATAGTTATTACGTTAGAGGTGATACTGCATGCTTCACTATAGCCTTGTGGATAAAGCCAAAAAAGAGATTATTTGTCTATGTATTTTAAAACTATTATGATTTTCATCTGTACTTCTGATGCACAGTTTTCTCTCTGCCATGATACTTACTTTGTATGAACTGGATTAGTTACCTCTTTTCTCTCCTAAGACCTGGTCTCTCAAGAACTTTCCTCCACCACTGCTGCCTCTGGCAGAGGGCAGAATAAAGGTTAAATTACCAGATCTTCAGCACTGAGCTCCTGTCTTCTGCCAAGTGCTCTCTGCTCCAAAATGACCTGTTGTCTTGTCAGTGCATGTTCTTGATTTCAGGTCAGGTTGAACAGGTCCTGGAGCAACCAGGTCTAGTGGAAGGTACCCCTGCCCATGGCAGAGGGGTTGGAACTAGATGTCCTTTAAAAGTCCCTTCCAACCCAAACCATTCTGTGAGTCTATGAGGTTAATTGTCATTATCCTGCAATGATATTCCTCACATATGACTGACTGTCGGAGCTTAAAGTCAAGAGGAGAATAACGATTTCAAACCACTTCCAGTCGTCTGCAGTGTTTGCAACTGAGTCATTGACATCCATTACTGTGCAGTACGGATGTTGCTGCTGAAGGAGTTTTAGATTTCATTCTGTTTTCTTTTTTATCACCATTCCCTTTTCCTGGGTGGTCACAGTGGGTTTGTTTTGGGGGGCTTATTTTGCCTAGTGTAGAAACAAGGAAGGTGTTTCTTTGTTTTCCTGGTCATCCTCAAACAGATAACTAATCACTTGCATGTTTTTTATATTTTCCCCATGAAAGAAACCAAGTGCACCCTGTCAAATGCAAGCCTTTCATGTGAGCGAAGAATGCATTTGAATGAATTAACGTTCTAGGAGCATTTCTTATCAAAAGATCACAGCACAAAACCAGTCAGAGTAATATATTTTAGTAATTTAGTATTAATCCATGGCATAGCTATATATAATGTTTTTGCTTTGTTTTAGTCAAGGCAACACCCTAACACCGTATTCCAAATCTGTGCCAGCAATTATTGCCAAAGCTTCTGCAATCTACAATCCCATCATATATGCAATAATTCACCCAAGATACAGGTACAGTAAACATATAGGTATGTGTATAACTGAACATGCAAATGTGTTTTTTACAGTGAACAAATTGCCCCCATTCCCTCAGCTTCACTCTGTGTGGTATGTACTCTCACCCTGACCACTCCATGATGGGATCTGGGTGGTTGGACCCTGCACAGCATCCACGTGGTACAGGGCAGTCCAAACTGCATGTGGAGCTCCAGACGTGGCCTTCAGGTGGCCAACAGAGGAGAACAGTCCCTTCCTTCACCTTTCCCCCCGCCTCCAATCCAGTTCTGCCCTGTGGAGCTGCAAAACACCGTGACTAATGGGAGGAGGAGGTGATGCTCAGGGTCATCTTTTGCCATATCAGGGATGGCTGCTAAATAGCACTCGTAGGTCCCAACCAGCCAGGCTCAAAAATCACATTATCTCCAACTTAAGAAGCTATATATGCATATGTTTGAAGTTTGGTTTTCTGAAGCACTGAAGTTACTTTCTTTACATCAGTTTCACGTTGCTGGTCTTTGAGAGGAGATTTGTGAGGGACAAACAGCATTTTCATAGTTCTGTGCAAAGTGAGAACTGTAGGAAGCTGGTAATGGACAGAGGCCCTTCCCAATGAGAAATGTTTCCAAATATACTTAAAATACTGCTTCTTCATTAGCAGGCTTTCTAAGTTTGGTCAGCAAGTGTTTGCCTTCTAAAAATAAAGCAGACTCTTGTGAAATACCCTACTTTGTGGAAAGAAGTCTCTTCTGAAGGCTGTTTTCGTATTTGTTGCATTTAGTTATTTTGGGCAAAAGACTTTCTACTCTTTAAACTTTTGACAAGTATTATCTTTAACATAAAAGAAAAAGCTGGCATCATGATCTGCTGAACAGTTTCAACCAAGGACAAACTTACTCTGCACTTTCCAGACACTGTGCAAGCTACAACTTCTTCTTTGAAGTTCACATTTATTTTAGAAATGTCCTCCCAGCTTCAGCTGAGAAACATGTTCAAGTATTGGCAAATTAAGTCACTTCTGTTAAAACTTCTAAAACACCTGAAATCAGCAAAAAAGTTTGCATTTTTTTGTTTAATGTAAGGAAAGGGATACAACTCCATTGTGTTCTCAGCCCCATCTCCAGCGTTAGGTGTGCTCCTAAATATTTGTTCTCATTTCTACAACTCACAGCAGTGCAGTCAGAAGAAGCTATAACTCACACAGAAGAGACAGCTCAGAGCTTGCAATTTCCTCCTGTAGCTGCACGTTATGCGGTTTTGAAACACTGGCAGTGAAAAATACTTTATTTTATGAAAGGGGAAATGCTTGTAACAGAACTGATGTTCAGCATGTATCTAGAGTTTTCTGCGAGTCTTTCCAAGCGCATCTACCACAAAGGGGTGCTGCGTCAGAAGTTTGGCCGAAACACGGGGATGCCGTGGTGATACAAGTGTGAATGCCACTAGATGGCAGGGTTAGTCATCGGCATGAGGTTTGTCTCATTCAAGAAGTGGAAAAGCTGCGATGTTACGTTGCCAGAAAACTAGGATTTGGGAGCTGGAAATTGAGTTCTTTGTTTTGAATGTCCGATGTATGACGGTGTGGTGGTAAGAACAGTTAAGGTTTCTTAGAAGAGGGGTGGAAATACACCCAGAAATGGTGAAAATATGGGTTTTGTTTGAAAATGTCTGCTATTGTAACAAACTTCATTTTGCTCCAAAAACCTGAGTCCCACTTTGTTTTGAAGGTTGCAGAGCATGTTAGTTTAGAATAGGAGAATGACTAGTCTCTGATGGCTTGCAGAAGTTGAATGCAAAGTTTTGCATGGCTCGCTGACACATTCTGAACCTGGTATTTTTTCCAGATCCAAAGCTATTGTGTTCAGTGATTTCTTCTATTGTTTTTGCTAGGTCAAGTGTTTTTAAAGCAGATATATAGTGAACTGCTCAGTGAGTCTTTTTTCTACCAGCACTGGCTTTTCTAAGACTGTATTAAGAAAAAGGCTGGAGTCCACAACAAGATTTCAGACATTCTCTTAAAAAGCATTTTATTTTTTTCACTGCTTTCCAATTTGTATTTCTAGACATATCAACATGAGAAGTGTTTATGGAGTTGTGAAGACATTTCGTGGCCTTGGGAGTCATCCAGTCAGGAATAGAAGTAATGTTGGGTCCCTCTGATGAATCAAGCATGCAGTTTTGAAACTGAAAAAGCAGCTACAGTACACCAGCAAGCCAACTGGTGAAAATATGTTGGCAAGACCAGTTTTGCTTGAATGGTGAATAATGAATATGTATGTAAAGATCAGTGTTTCTGGATAATTTCCAAATCTTCTAATAATTCATGTTATGCCTTGAAAGTAGTTTATCCAATGATGGATAAATGGGACACTCTGTTCAGGCCCAAGACTTAAAGGGGATGAATTGCCATTTTGTATTGGAAATACTAAACCAAGTTACATCTAAGTTATTTTCCAAATCATTCTAGAAAAAGGCATTTAGAAATCAGTATTTAAGGAGTTCAGATACAGCTCAAACTACACAAACAATATGCGTTTTTGCACAGAGAATTGCTGTCACTGCATATTAACACCCCAACAAATTAAACAAGTCTTTTTGTCAGGTTTCCTTACCTTAGGCGACAAATAAAAAAAGACACTACAATGAATGTAACTGAAAATGTAATAGTGACCGCTGTGCTAGCATCTGGCTTTTAACAGCTGGTCTGGGAGGTTAATTGTTATATGCCTCCCTGCCCACCCACACCCCACCAATATAAAGGAGAAAACCACTTCTCTCCCTAATGGATATCACTGGAAGTAACAAATGTAAGTAAGGGCTTGTGTGCAAAATTTTAATTCACGAAATGCTGTTTTGTGGGGGAAGAAAGTTTTCACTCCTTTAAGAACCTGTACCTGAGAGAACATCACATGGCTGTGTTAGAGTTATTGCAGAAACATCTGTAGATTTTGGAATTTTTAGGTTTTGTAACCATTTGTTCATAGCGAACAGGGAAATACTGCATCTCTGTGTTTCCAACCTGCTCCCATGTGAAGCACAAATATACAAAAATGATTTGTTCAAAACTACTCCATCATAAATAACTGAATAATCATGAATAATTTTGTTTTGCAGTATTTACTCATAAATTTGTTTGCAGTTACTACATATTTGACTTTGGGTGACTTTTGTTCCAGAGGATTATACAAATACCATTAAATAAGCACATCATTTTATACCTATTTTGTATTTCACACATACAGTATTAAAACTCTCTTCAAAATCTGTACTTTCATCTCAGGCCACAAAATGTCCCTGAATAATCCTCCCAAATATTAGTAAATTTGAAACTCTGGTCCCTCAAGACATCAGAAATGTTCTTATGTTGTCTTGGAAAATTCACCAACAGACATATATTTCCTGAACCTCCAGCGTGAGGAGGTCTCTGCATGAAAGCCCAATTAATAAACAGGATGGTATGTTTTACATGGATTTGAAGTTACTGAATAGTTTACAGCCCCAGTTAGGCTGTGGCAGACATCAAAAGCTATGTCTCTGTCTGAGGGGAGTGGCTCAGCTTCTCAGCTGGGGAAAAAAAGGCTGGCAGCTGTTTTTTCAGCACCAGCCTGAGGCCTACAACATGAAAATGAACTTATGGACTTTGGCATTTTCTCGTAAACCTTTGCTGACTCTCAAAACTTTCTATTTTCTGCACAACATTAGCTCTTTTTTTTTAGCCAGCATCATGTGGGCAACCTCTTTCACCCACAAGCAGCTTGGTGGGGCTCTGCCAGCTCACCAGCAGGCATCTCAGCAAAATCAGGAATGGTGGTGCGGGCACAAAGCTTTCTTCAGTCTCCACTGTAGGCACAGAGATGCTTGTTCAGTTGCCTTTGAAGTTAGAGAGGAAAGACATGCAGAAGTCTGGTATACTGAGAGTGGGGATGATGCCAAATACTGGGTTTTGGTGGTGGCGAGTTTCTGTTGTTTTGTGGTGTTTTTTAATGGCAACATATTGATCTTATCTTGTGATCCCCAGACAGGTCTCAGAGTCTTTAACGTGTTATCTCTTTTTAGAACATAAATGATAATTAAAGATGTACTAGTTACACAACATACCTGGTAACCATAGAAGCAAAGATTTTGCAATATACATCCACTTGACTTGCATGTCGTTGTAAAGTCAGTATACTGGTGTCCTCCACTGATCCGCAAGTCCCACATACCAATTATTTTCCATATGCCTTGTTGCCACCGTGCTTCTTGACTTGTTCCTTTAGTTTTGTGCCAGCAATTAGCTTCATCTGTTGGGCTGAAATAATGGACTGCAAGGCACTGGGGAGCTGTTACACCAAATGCATTGCCCTGCCAGTCCTCCGTGGCAGTGAGGAGCAAGGAGAGCCGGCATTGCGCACGGGGGAGGCTCTTGGTCTCTTCTGCTCCATGCATGGCCAGGGCTGGGGCAAGAAAGAATAGACTCATACAACTGTTACTGAGATTATTTCATGAATAAGGCAGATTTTAATTCTCTGGGGCCTAGATCATCCTTCTCTGTGCTTTTGTACAGTTTTAATTTCCAATATGAGTTTAGAGGATTTGCCACAATACAAATAAACAGCAATATCTGATTCTTTTGGCCCTCTCCCACGTCCTTTCTTCCACTCTTCCTGTGCCTTTGCACAGAGAAGACCCTCATACCAACGAACCTGAAACTTTTCTGGGTTAACGTTTTATTGAATCAGAAACAATCATGCTCTTCAAGGTATTTTCGGTTCTTACTATTTATCCACGCAGCTCTTTCATGCATGCTTTGATTCAAGGCCCAGAAGCCACCTGCTATTTTCCTTTCAGCCTATTGAGTAGTTTCCACTAGATATATCATACTGTTTCCATGTAGTCTTTACGACCTCCTCAATCAAAACAGAAGCTGTGCTGTGGTTATGGAAAGAGATGGTACTTTCACCACATGATTTTCAAAGCCGCATCCTCAATTTGTCTTGGGGATTTTTTTCTTCTCCCATTTTCCTTCAGAAAAACCATCCACAATGCTGTTCCCTGCTTGAGGTTCCTAATACGAATATCGAAGAATGACCTTCTGAGAGGCTCCATAAATGAGTCATCGTTCAGGACCTCTCTCTCCAGCCATCAATCTCTTGCTGGAAGGACTAAGAGCACTTGTGTTTCATCAGTTTCCACTGGAGAAGCTGTAAGTATTTTTTTGTTTCCATGAAGGAAAGTGAGTATAATGTTTTTCTAACTCCCAGGTTAACTGATTCTATAAATACATATTCAGAATTAGAGAATGGAAAAGAGGAGGAGATAAATAAATTTTTGGGGGTCATGTGAGGTCATTTTTGCAAAACCATTCTGGGAGTCCATGCAGAATGATTTCTGGTCAGTAAAAGCATCCAGATCAGCATATCTGAATGATTCAGATGCTTACTGGGACCATGGATGTTCAGGTCAAGTCTTTAATGTGAAATAGAGACATTGTCAGGCACTCACTATGCCACTACCCTTTACTACATCATTCAGTATCTGGTGGGCCTGAAAGACAGGAAAAGGTTGTCCCACCCAAAATTTTCTTAACTACCCAAAAGCTGCCCCTGGAAGTGTTCAAGGCCATGTTGGATGAGGCTTTGAGCAACCTGGTCTAGTGGAGGGTGTCCCTGTCCATGGCAAGGAACTGGATGATATTAAGGGTCCCTTCCAACCCAACCCATTGTATGATTTTAAAGGAAGTCCATTTCCTGTAGGACAGAAACTTTTTGATTTGTTTCCCTGTATTTTAACCGTAAGTGGAAGACTCAGGAACCTGGAACTAGGTGGGGTGTTTTGTAAGCAGCGTACCCCAAGTCTCAGTAAAGCTGGTGATCTGGCTGAGGTGTTGTGTGAAGAAGCTGTTGCTTTACAGCATGGAGGAAAAGGCACAAGTTAGAAACTTGGGATGTGTAACCTGTCAGTTTAGGTTATGTTAGAGGGGGAAAGAGGTGGAGTGAGCCCTTTCTCTCCTTTTTAACTAAGCGGAATTAAATGGAAACCAGGTCTCATAGCAGTAGGATTGAGGCACTTAGAAACAGAAAGATCCCTTGGGATTCTTCACAGCCCCCCTCAACATGAACTGGCCTGCTTCTCCCAGTCACAAAAAGCCAGCCTTGCCAGCAGAGGTGCTGGGAAGGAGGCTCCTGGGGGATAGATGGCAGCTGTGGTGGGGGTTAGGATGGGGCTGGCCCTCCTGGGGACCTACTCCCACTCAGCTTGGGTGTATGACACCTCCCAGAGAGACGGCTGTGGTCGAAAACCTTTCACAAAGGTGTAAGTCACCATGAAGAGCTGAGTGACAAACTCTTGACTCTTCTCTTGAGCCAGATGGCAGCAGTCTGAGCAAGGATGGGGCTTGGTTATCTGCGTGCTGTAACATGCAGGCTGATGCTTTCAGGGTGCTGACATCAAGGGTCAGGCTGTGGAGCTCTGTTTCAGTGAAATCATAATTGTTTTGAGTATTTTGGGGAAAACTGGGATCCTTGATTTGGAAATGAACCTAGGACCACCAGGAAAACCAGCATGAGCAGTGCACCATTCTCAAACAACATAATTTTGCACTGAAGTTTCTGCTGGAGAATGGAAGATAGGAAAGGAGATTTCTGAATTCTTTCACGGCAGACAACAAACAGCAAAGCAAACACACCTGAGCAAAAAGTGTACTGTTCACTGGGAAACCAAGCAGCCCCAGACAATGCTAGCACTGTGCCCAGGGTGCTGACAAGAAATTCAGGCCTTCTGGCTGTGAAATCAAAAGACGGAATAAAAACCACGTCACTTTAAGTGCCTGAGGGGGGAAGCCTCTTGCACAGTAACCATACAGATGCATCAGGTAGACTTTCAGTTAAAATGGCTAATTGCACACTACTGGGTAGCCTCAGCCATACAGCTTGTGAAGCTGTGAACAGTTTGGAGACAAGGATCCTTTTCCACTTTGTGACTGTATATCATGTACCACAGCAGCATTCCCAGCTATCACTAAATATCCTACAGGTTACTGTATTACAGACAAGCAATAAAGATGATGATTAAAGATCATGAAGTCACTTAAATGGGGCATGTTTTGTCATTCAAAGTTAGCAGATGTTTAAATACCATGCAATGGATAAGCTACTTTTCAGGAGAGAACTGGTCTAGAAGTGATGTTTTTTTCTATAGTGTTTCATAAAATATCTCTATCATAAGATTTCTTTTAAATTACAATGATGAATAGAAGAGTGAAAGGCCTCTCTCAGCCTAGGAAAAGCCTTTTTTAGTGTACTGTTTTTCAGATTTGAGTCCAAATGAGTTTGAAGAGTATGATGGGACTCTTGTGGAGATGAGACACTGCTGTACTCAGCACAAGGATCCCCAGATTGGCTTGCCTAGGCTCTCATGGTCTTCAGCGCATGGGGAGCACTTTCATGTTTATCTGGTTGCTGGTGTATTAGGGCAAGAGACCTGAAGAGTGACTCACTTTGTACGGGCTATGGAATTTGGTGTTTGTCTCGGCTCTTGAAGACATAAATGCATAAATATTTCTGTTGCAATGTAAACGAAAATGAGACTATCCTGCTGATTTAATTCCATTCACAGACCACTGATTACGGAGTGATGCATGAGAGTATCAACTGTGAGGATTTCATAAGCTCTAAAATACCCAGATTATCCTTGCAATATGAGGTTAGTATATGTAACATGCCAATATACAATCATTAAAAAAAGAAGAGTATATTTTGTTGGTTTTGCTTAACAGCTTCAACAAACAGAGCACCCACACATATCTATCCCCCTTGAGATCATGGGGACTACTTGTCTGCTTACACTGTGCTTAATTCACTGGTTGTAGATAGCGTGTTGTAGCACCATGGAAATGTGTTGACATAGTTTAAAACAGGGACGCTCTTCATTTACTTATTTCCAAACTTTTTTGCCCCTTTTACCCTTTCATTTTCCTTGATCAAAAGTTTATTCCTAAACTCTCTTCCCATTAATCTTTTGTTTGATGTCAAATTAGGTAATTTCTGCTGGATCATCCATCCTGATCCGAGAAGATTCCTATTCTTCACTGTTGGTCACTATTTGGTTTTGGTTCATTGCAGTTAGTAGGTTATTTTGTGTTTGGTTGGGATGTTTGTTTAAAGAGACAAAATAATGTGGATAAGAGCCTTCAACCTTTGGAACAACTTTGGCTTAGGAGTCTCAAAGAAAACACCTGCTGTTAGTTATGGGCAGCACTGTGTTGAGCTGAGTTGATGCAGCCAAAGGTAATTGTTCTTGAGGCAACTGACAGCTCAGTGCAACTGTGTAGGTTTTAGTTCAAACAGCAGCTGCTGAAATAAAAGCTAAGCTCAAAGACTTTTGCATGACAGCAGCACCAAGTGAAATTTTGGAATGATCCAGTAAAGTATTGATGGGCAGGAATGGCACCAGCAACACTTTAAAAGATGCAGCTGTTACCACCAACACTTTTCTCTCGTGTTATGTACATGTTAGTGTAAGGAGCCAACACATTCATGAGTCACATAAGGTGACATGTACAGTTTTATTTTACAAGGGAGGACAAATAAACTAATGGCAATATATAGATGTATGTTCAAGGTAATGCAGTGAAATTTTGCACTAGCTTCCCATTTGTGTGAAGCCCTCTCTAACTATCCATCCGTTCATTTGTATCTAAAAGCTGCTGTGGAAAATAGTGGAATGATCTCATCACTGATACTTAATCAAAAAGTCACCACAAAGTTGGGGATGATGGATGGCCTCTGCCTAAGTCTATAAACAGAATGGCATGGTTGCAATGTCATGATTGTGCTTCATTACTGGCATCCTCTTGGAAAATTAGTGCAGAGCCTGCCCATTGCCTCCCATCCACTGATGATGTTTCAGAGAAGAAGCAAGCTCACGGGGCTTGAGAAGCCCTGGGTGTTCTGGGTACCCAGCTGGGATGTATACAAACGTGGGTTTGGACTTGTGTATGTCCACAGTTTTGTACCAGCTGATGGTCACACAGAACACCATAAGGCATGTTAAACAGATTGGTTGTACTTGGCTTCCATCTTTAGACTTCAGATTCTTTGTAGCTATAAGCATTGCACAAGCAATGAGATAAAAAATACCCTGGTGAAAAGAGATTAAATAATTTTTCATTATTTCAAAGATTTTTTTTTTGGTTCAGAAAAACAGTCCAGGGTAAGTGGCAAGGTTAAAAATCAAGCTTCTCCACAGGGGAGTTTTGAGTGTGAGGCCTGTCCTGTGCTACAACAGCTTTAATTTTCTGTAAGTGTGCATGGTTTCTGCTAGAGTGTGAGAAAAATTAGAATCTGAGAAAGGACGTAACTGTGTGATATCCTTCATAATTTGTGATTAGACCTGGAGTGATGTAGACCTTGACCCTGTAGAGCCAGCTCATAAGAAACAGCAGCCTCGCCGAAGTCATTCTTTCTCAACAAGTGTGAGGCAGGAGAAGGGAGACGTGGTCCCAGAGACCTGCAGCTGCGATGCAGCAACTGCAGAAAAGGTAAGCAAAGAAGTCTGTGCTGAGGACTCTCCATTTTCCTGTTAATCCTGCTACAGTATGTCATCTCTGAAATAATAATTCAGCCTTTATACCAATCTCTTTCATCTGTACGCTCTATTTATACTGATTCGAATGTCCTCTTCAGCCTTGCTGTTATTTATTTTATTTTTTGTGACTAATAAGAATGTCAATAACGCCTTATTAACTTTTTTCACTGATATGTTGCCTGTTTTGGAAAGCCATCATCAGCTCATAACTCTAAAGCTACATTAAAGCACAGTCAGTAGTGTCAAATGTAAGAAGTTGACTTCTTTGCCTCCTTGCACGTTTATCTAACCCAGCTCCGGTTCCTCCCATCCTGACCCTCTTGTCTACATTGAGGCAGCCTCCTTGTATAACAAAGCCAGGACTGCAAAGCAGAGCTTGACATTATAGGAGCCACCCTTTTCCCTCTTTTCAGTGTACATTAAAATGTTTTATTTTTGTTGAGGGGGAAGACAAGGAAGAAACTCCCATTTCTCCCTAAGGGTGGGAGAGTCTGGCAGCTGCCACCCTTCCCTCACTGAAAGAGGAGACGGTGAGTACTCAGCGCATCCTCTGTGGATGCATCACAGTCATTGCCCAAACCGCTGAGGTTTGGTGTCATGTGGTTGAGGAGTAGCCCATTCCCTGAGGAACTGCTGAGAATGGGAGCAGTAGGTCACCTGCAAGTCAGCTTCAGTCAGAACTGTGTCACCAGTTTCAAAACCAGGATTTGTATGGGTGGCACAATGTCAAGGATATATCGGTGCTGCATTTTCAAGAAAAGAAAGGACTTGCAATCCCCTGCCTGTGGCTGGACTGAGTAGCACCCACTTTTCAATGGAGGCACCCTTTCATGGGGTTACTCTAATGTGTGTAACCAAACACCGGCATCTTGGGCAGCTACAGCATCTGCTTCTGTCCCCTCTGCTCCCTTCCAGCTCTGAGGCTAATTGTCTAGAGACAGCGTAGTTTAAAGCAGGAGCTGTTCTGGAAATTTCCAGCCATCTGGTGAACTGGTTCCTGCATGCGTCTGCCCTACCTTCTTTCATGTGTCTCCTTTAGACGAAGTCCTGAAGTCTTCTCCCATAACTGTTGTGTATTGATGGAAAAACAAAGGCTTCAAATGTGGTGGCAGGCAACACGGGCTCAAATCTACTACCCATCTCTGCTGCCCTCCCATCAGTAGCCCAGTGTGTTCAAGGTTGTAGACAAGTGCCAAAGACAAGAAATTGTCTCCAGGTGCTGGAGAGCCACCGTCTTTCAGTTTCACAAGGAAGTAGAAGGAAAATAAATATGAAGTGGGTGCATGAAAGGGTTCAGTAATACAATAAATATTTCTGTATTCTGCAATTTAGTAACTGTGTAGCCCACAAAAAGGCTCAGACACTGTACTTTGTCTTTGAAAGACATCTGTTTGATTATTTTGATAAATAACCTTTAGACAGAGTACCTTCATACCGAGGCTTTCAGTGGTGTTCACCGAGATGTGTGGAGTTTATTTACATTGAACGTTCAAAGCCTTGTTTGCTTTTCTCAATATTTTAAGCAGATTCCTGTGTGGTGTGAAGCTCTTTTGTATGTTAGCTAAAATCATGAATATTCATTCTATCAGAATAAATATTTATTTGTCAAGCTCAAGTGGAGTGTTTCACTACAAGGCTACCCATGTATCCTTAAAGAAACCCAACCAACCCTGAAGAAACCCTACAGCATTTTTAGATATTTATTTTAAAGTTTTAATAGCATTATTGGGTTTTCTATGAATTCCAGTTATGACACTTCCAAAAATGCTCACTTATGGAAATACAAGTATGAATTTGGTGAAGGGTCACACAGCTTTTTGATTTAACAAAATATGAATTTTTTTAGGAAAAGAATCTTACACATCCTTTTCTTTCTTTAAGAATACCATCTCAACAACACCTAAAAATTGTATAGACCTTTGAATTCTTTTCATTGATTGAGATCAGGTCTCCTTAATGCATAGTTGCAGATAAGTTGTCAAAAAACAGAAGTCATCCCTCAAGTGAAAGTAAAAAAGCTAATCAGTGTCCTGGGCTTGGTGCTTTCCAGAGCATGAAGACACATGGGACTGTTTTCTGTGCTGCCACAAACATATGACCCAGCCCTGTGACTTACTGCAATTAGTTAGGACGGTAACAGACTTGTTGTAGACTGACACCTGGAAACTTGGTGTGGCAGGGAAGGGGCCTGTTTAGAAGCATTAAAATGCAGACGTATTATGGGGATAAGATAGTTTGGGATACTTGATTTCAAAGGAGAGTTGCCAAGTGTGCTCACTGCATCCAGATTTTGTGTCAAGGGAATTACCCAACATGAAAAGTATTGAAAAAAAGTGGTATCCTGCCTACTAAGCCATATCCAAAAGAAACCTGTCCTGCTGCAATGAAAACAGCACTTGAAGCAGGGAGGAGTGGGTTTAGGTTTTGGTTTTTTCTCATTCTATTGTTGGTTTTGTTGTGGAAGAACATTTAAAGCACATTTTGTTTCCCTTCACTTGGGTAGGTACAGAGGCTGGAGAAATTGTTATCAATAGAGATTGGTAAAAGTTTCTTGCTTGTGGAGTAGAATTAAACTATGCTGCATTATATACCACTGTCTAATTTTAAACCCAGACTGACAGAGAAACAGCAGTGGGGGAAGAAAACAAAAAACCTGGGGTTTTGTGGGGGGTTGTTTGGCCGGTTTTGGGGGTTTTTTTTGTGTGTGGTTTTTTTGTTGTGTTTGATTGACCGTTTTTAACAACAAAATTTGTATGTAAAATGAAGGTGTTTGGTTTTCTGTCTGTAAAATCAGACTAGAGCTATGCTATGCAATAGCAAATTCTGCCAAAACACTTGTTAAAAATGTGGAGATGACCCCTAAATCTTAAAAAACAAATAAAAACCTAAACCAAACCCAAATAAAACCCCCACAAAACAAAACAAAGAAAAAAAAAAAACACACAAAAAACCCCCCAACCCCTAAAACTCGTCTGGTTTTGATTTAAGGAACCATTAACTTGTCAGTATAAAGGCAGCATCACAGGCCATGGACTAGATGAAGACAAAGGGGGCTAAGATGACAGCCATTACTGGGCTGTAATCATGCTAGAAGCTGATCTAACATTTTAGAAAAGATATTTCAGCACCAAACCCCTATAAATCCATGGGAATTACATGCCTGAATGCTTCAAGAAGATTAAAGTTGAATTAATGAGGTTTATGACTGGAACATCAATATCTGCAATAGAGGAAAAATTTTACAAAACTCTTATGGGGAGCTAAAGCTATGGAGAGACTCAGTGTAGCTAATTAATGTACTTTACAATCATATTAAGAGAAATAAATAGAGCTATAACTTTAAAAGATGCTTTATAACAATGTGAGTAAAGCTTAGTCATATTCTGAATTCCATTAGGCTTCATGGGAATAGACGTAGTAATGAAGTAAAAACTGCATTTCACTTGAAATGTTCATGTTTCCCAGGAAGGAGAGGCTTCTAACTTCTCTCTGTATCTGGCACAAGTGTTTTTATAACCTTAATTGTCATTTTCTAAAGCAAGCCAAAATTGATCCCTCATGCTTTCCATTGCCAGTGTTATTTAAATATTAACAGTTTCAAAGTGTGTACTTGGTGTACTCTGGTTTTACACACTGTGCCAGAAAAGTTATGGAAAGGTCATGGGGGAATCATGGCCACGTTAGGAATTCTTGAGTTCTCTCAAAATAGGCAGATGGGAAATGATTAGCAAAACAAAATCAAAGCTACTGTTTTTCCCTTCTTTGTTGGTGCATGTACTGTCCAACATACGAATGCAGAGCCACCAACTGCCCTGAGGCAGTACCAGGAGCCATCTGGGGACACCATGATAGAGATTGTCACAAGGATGATGAAACTTTAGGCAAAATAGAGAATACGGTGTGTTTGAGACTTATATGAGAGCTCTTCCATGAGAGAACGAGAGAAATAAATTATCCAGTACCTTGAGATAAGTTAAAAATGGAGAAATGTTTATTTTAAACATAATATAACTCAGATACAGGAATGAATTCCTTTTCCTTTTCCTTTTCCTTTTCCTTTTCCTTTTCCTTTTCCTTTTCCTTTTCCTTTTCCTTTTCCTTTTCCTTTTCCTTTTCCTTTTCCTTTTCCTTTTCCTTTTCCTTTTCATCTCTGATGATATTTGACCTTGTCTTCTTTTGCTTCTTTAACATCCTGCTTTCCAATCTGTAGATGTTAACACATCATGATTTTCCCTCTTTCTAGTCAATGATTCAAGTGTTGAATTCTAGTCAATGATTCAAGAAAATATGACTGTTACCCAAATAGCAACTAGTGGTAATGAATTTTAAATACCAGATTCCATAGTCATATACTGTATAACAACACTAAAGCTTATGTCTCCACTCTAGGTTTCACTCTCCTTCAGCTGTTTGGAGAAGGTGCTTGGGCGGTCAGTCCTACGCAGTCCCCCTGCAACACTTGTGACCAGCTCCCTAAGAGCAGCTTCTCTGCCTGTTGGTCTGAATAGCAGCAGTGGCAGCAGAGGAGGAGACTCACACACTTCACAGATGGCAGTGCAGGAGAGTCAAGCTAACGGAGTCCTGGGCTCTATCATCAGTAATACAGTCCCTCGCATCATCATCATTCCTACCTCAGAGTCCAACCTGTTTCAAGAGGAACTGGAAGAAGAAGAAAATGAATTATTCCACTTGCTTGACAAAAAGGGCAATCTGCTGGATTTGGAAGGACTGAGCTCTTCCACGGAATTCCTTGAAGTTGTTGAGAAATTTCTATCATAAGTTTGTCAAAATAAAACTTCCAGTAATTATTTTCTTGGCATCTGCTCCACTTAATTATACCAAATAACCGAAGCCTTGTAGGTTGGATCATCAGACTTTTTGTGTGTTTATATGGTAGTCACTAGGCAGCCTTCAGATTTATCTTTGTTCAGACCAGCTCAGGCATGGAAACAGGCTTTCTTTCAGATTGTGCTGCAGGAAATGAGCAGTGGAAGATCTGGCAGTATGATGGAGTGGCATAGGTCAAGTCAGCCGCCTGCTTTGTGGGGCCCTGATCTTTAACCACAAACAGAGGTGCCAGCAGAAGGAAAAGTGAGCAGGAACAGGGGCAGCTGCTGAATGTCTCTGCTACCTGCACATGAAACAGAATTCCCCTTTTGGCAGCTCTCTTCTGGAAGTGATGGGAAGTGCCACAAGACCACAGCTTCCACCAGCCCCAGCGGTAACACAGAGAGCTAGATGATCTGAACTACCTTTTAAATTATTTTCAGCATTGGCTTTGGGAATTTTTTTGGGTGGATTTTTGTGGGGGTATTTTTTTTTCCTTAATAGGCAGCTTGTTAAACGTAAAGAAACAAACTGATGGTGTAACTGGGCGGTGACTGCTTGCTTTTAAAGTTTAGTGCTAGAAGTCTGGAATTTACCTCAGCATTAGCACAATCACCTGAATGTCAAAATGCAGGGTGCTATATGCTAAAACACACTATTACCTGTAGAAGCATTTAGAGCACTTTCAGAGTTACAATCTTGATTAAATATGTATGGATCCTAATGAGTCTGTGATGAAAAGTGTGACTGTTCACAGCTGGTTTGACAAGTCATTAAAAAAAAGCTTTGGCTGCTATATATCACTTGTCACTGCACAGGAGATTCTTCTACTCTCCTCCTCTAAAATGACCCTAAGGATGTCTTCTCCTACATGTCATTTACCAGAGACCTTCAGAGCAGGGAAAACATCATCCTGGGGAGAAAACTCCAAATACTGTAGTGTTTGCTATGGAAGCTGCAGTCACATCGCTTTCTGTGGTTACTGACTGTGCTTATTTTATCTGTGCTTCACATTATGGCTCAAACTCACATGACCCTCCCAGCATTTTACTCCTAAATGCATTCTTCCTTTCATTACTCATTTTCCCTTTTTATAACATGTTCTCCACATTGTCCCTTTCAGTCTCTGACTTTTAAATGTAGACAAGTTGAACTATATTTTCTCCATATAGTATCTGTATATCTTAGTAGAAAGCAGGCATTTCTCTGGATACAGTAGTGCAAATATTTGGTCCAGTGAGTCTAGTAGGATGTAGACATCCAACAAGTGTGTGAGTTTATGTTCATAGTCTCAGCTTATTCCCTTGACTGTATCCTAGATTGTGCAGAGGCCACTGAGAGAGTTTCCAAGTTTTGTGTATGCACTGGCTGGTCTTGAGAAGTAATTTCTCTTTTCCTGTTGTGCTGATGCAAAAAACCAGATGGAAAGTGTAGAAGTATATTTTTAATTTTTTTTTATTACGAAAGAAGATAACACAAATCTTGTTTGCAACTAGCTAGGCAGGAACACCACTGAATAACAAGCTAAACCCAAAGCAGCCCAGGAGAGAGAGGAATGCCTCCAAATTCGCAGACCAGAGGCTTTGCAGGGTGTCAGCATGGCAGACCTTTGAGAGGACTGAGTACTTGCTTTTGGTGTAGGCTCTGCTCTTTTTATGAAAAGAAAACCTCTGGTGAGTTACAGCAGTGAACGCTGTGACAGGCTGCCTATTGCAGTGCTAACACTCTTACTGCTGTTACTATTTGAGGTAACCAGATGTTAAGAAGCAAGTGTTCTTATAAGCCTTCCATGTCTTAGACCCGAATTTTAGTTGTGTCATTACTCTAACAATATGAAAATGCATCTGGTGTTCCAAGATACGAAAACATGCCCTGGAGCAGATTTTGCAGTCGAATGTTGACAGACTTGTGCTGGTGAGACAGTAGGCAGGATATTGCCAGTTTTCTAGGGGATGAAGAAAGTAAGACCGAAAGTAACAGTTAACAAGCTCCTCTGTATCCAGATAAAGTTTTGCATTCTCCTTTTTAGCCTACAAGACGACTTTCCAGTGATCTCTTGCATATGTGCTGGTACTAATAATGTGTCTCAGAAATCTAGTGAGTTTGAGGTATGTGCAAAGAATTCATTTCTTCTTCTATAAAAATGTTTCGTTTTTATACTGTTAATGTAATATACTATTAGTACAATTGCTTCTGAAGCTAATGTCAAGATTACTATTTACTTCAACTGATGTAGGCTAGAATGCCAAGTGAGGTAGCAGTAGAGAGATAAAATATAAAGTTGTATAAAATAGACTTCTTATAATTCACTGTGAGATTTTTGCAGAAACATCAGTCACAGAATAAATGGAATTAATTGACTGCCACAATGAAGAAAAATTTTGCAAACTTCTCTGTTGCCACATTAAAATGAATAGACGGCACATAAAAATGTACAATATTAACTGTTGCTTCCCATTTCACAGAGAATGTATTGGTTCACTCAAATGGAATAAAAAAATCTCAGGAGTTACACTAAACTATCTATTGTTTGGTTTTTTTTTTTATCATTTATCATTAATTTCAGGAGTCAGGAAGGGGAATGAAAAAGTTGAGTCAAAGCTTTTGAAACTTGTGCTCTGACCCAGTGAATAGTAAGGTGCATCTATAACTTTATTTACATGAGCAGCTCCTTTCAAGTCATTTAGACTGCTCATGTGCAACCAAGCACTTGCCTAACTGAGTACACAGCATCTAAAATTAGAGTTCACTGACTTGATAAAATCTGAAGTTGCTCAGCAACTTTTGAAATATGATGACTTCAACTGGGATGTCAGGAATCTGGCAAACAAAACTGAAAAACAAACAAACAAATAACACCCAAGGTTGGTACATTAGAACTGTGACTGTATTCTTTGATCTTTGTCCTAAATCTGAATGACAGTTACCCAGTAATTGTTTGTTTCTGTTAAATCTTTGTATAGCACAGTTATAGGATATGTTTCATGAGTAACAGAAAGTACAGATCACAAGTGTAAACATTTTCTTTACTATGGACAATTAATTTATTTTTTATAGTTAAATCAATGGTTAGATAAAGGTTTCAAATAATAAGGAAAAAAATACTTACTTGAATCTCAATGAATCTTGCTCCCTTGGCTTGGTATGAAGCAGGACCTATACCACTTTCTTACAGAAATCTCATTCAGTTCCCAGACATCCATCCATTTCTCTCCTTTCAGCAGACACCTCTGAACAAGAAAACGTTTCCACTCTGCTGTCTGAAAAATATTTATGTTCAAAGGTGACATGTGATGCATAAAACTGGAAAATACTGGGAGACAAATATCCTCATTTTTAGTGTCCTCACTGTTTTCCTTTTTTCCCCCCACTCTTTTTTACAGCCGTTCTTTACTGATTCCCTGTGTAGGTTATCCTTGCTGGTTTTCATCTGTTGCTTTCACAAATACATGAAAACCTAGTGGAGTGCCGTGTATTATGCAGTGTCTTAAGTGTGGACTCTTTTCCCACATATGAATAGGTCAAAATCAACCATGGTGCTTCGCTTCAGCAAGTGCATGTACCAGGTAGCTGCAGGATGAGGCTGGACAAGGTGGAAGCAGCTGAGATGTAGCTGTCCTACCTGGGTCTTCTCAAGATAAGCTGGTGATTATTTCTTGTTTTTCATCCCTGCCATAATCTCAGTCTATACATCAATGTTCTGGCTGGACACTTTGAATGGACAAGAGTTTAAGTGGAAATTTTGGTGCTGGGATGCTTTTATTGTGCCTGTCACATTTACCTGTGTATTAACATACATTAAGGCTTACAAAGATTTCGGATGTCTGTCCATATATTTTACTTGCTTTATGGCGTGTCTGGGTTGCACTCATGTCTGCACTCCAGTTGCACTTGTCAGAGCTACAGGTGGCAGCAAGACATGAAAAGCTAGCTGCAAAATGTCACTCAGGTGTAAATCCAGCATTACTAATTCTCCCTTGTGCCAGCGTAGGGATATATTGGCTTGTCAGCAATCCTGGTGCCAATAAGTCACGGTAAGATTTCCTGAGAGAAAATTTCTAGTAGAGTCTTATACAATACATTGAAATGTTTATTCTGAAATACTTTTTATTTGTGGTTATGATTCATGTGGACATTTTTATTTAAAAAGTCAGATGTGTTCCTCACCTTAAAGCAAAGCTTCGGAAGACCCTTGTCATCTTCAGGACCTGGTGCTGGACTGAATGAGCCATAGATATGGGCATTGTGAGGAGATGGGCTGCTGCCATTACCAGTGGAGCATGGTCCTTAGGGTGATGCACCCCAGCCCTTTCCTTCCTTGCCAAGGAGCAGGTCTGATCCCCTTGGAACAGTCAGACATGGGGGCACGTGAAAATGGTATTTTCCAGAAATTTACAGGGAACTAAGCATGGGTAGATTTTCCTGGGGACAGCAGAAGATGCCCCCTAGAGTTTCTCCTTGCCAAATTTAAGGTACCTTTCCACTGTAAGCAGGTGGTAAAGCTTTTCAAAGAAACAGATGGATGTATTTAATGTTAACAACTAATTTTCCATGGGCGTGCTCTTGGAAAGAAATGTTCTCTGTTTCCTGAGATGGAGGGGAAAAAAAAAAATTCCAGCCCAGAGCAGACTACAAGTGTGGAAAATGTGAGACTGATCGCATTCAAGTTCGGTAAATGTAAAACAAATGAAAACAGCAGCTTATAGTGGAAATAGTTGAGCCACCAGCAGTGCAGCAAAATGGTCAACTCCATCTTCACAAAAGATGTAAAAGGCTCTATCCAATAAACTAATACACCCGGGTCTTTTTGCCTGTCCTCATCTACGGACAACAGCACCTTTGTCACACTTGGGTCATTGTCACCAGAATTAACTGTCTGGGCACCAGAATGCGGAGGAAATGGGGTTGAAAAATTTCTGTTGCGAGAGCAAACTTAATTTGCCATGTTAAGCCCAGCAGAAAAAGACTGAGGGGGATATGACTGCTATCTTTACACATGTCTGGGGAGGAAAACAGGCTGTTCAAGCAAAGTGTCAATTTTGGCACAGCAATATGTTAGCACAAACTGTCTGTGAATTGATGTATTCTGAAAATTACTCTTTTTTTGAGAGGGAGCGAGCCTGGGGCATGTGCATTGTGGGGATACAAAAGAAACAACTGTGTTTTATACTGAGTTCAAGCTTTGTATGAGCTGTGCTGGCTTGCCAGCTGTAGCCCCAGTGACAGCAAGCAGCGGCCAGTCTCAGACACCAATTGCGTCAGAAAAATAATTTTTTTTTTAAGTGCAAATACCCACAGAAACAAATCCTGGTATTAAAAATGTCCTAAGATGACTGATTTGCTGTTGGTTTTAAATAAGCTGGGGTTGTTTTGAGTGTCAGTGCATGGGTGACTGTCAGAAGAGTGCAGGAGGTAAGAGTCCTGCTGGAGAAATGCAGCAGATTTCCTCATGATGTACAGCCACTGAGCAAGAACAACATCCAATTTGCTGAGAGGAAAAATTGCCAAGCAACCAGTAGTATCTCTGTCACAATTTCTGCAAACTTTAGTGGAAAAATTGCCTGTCCCCTAAGGTATTTTGCAATGTGGAAATAACTCGAGCTTCAGCCACCTGGAAGGGCCAAGCCTGTTTTTTGTTATATTTCCCTCCTCACTGTCCTGCTGCCTAAAAGTTACATGCTTTTCTGGAGCTGGGAGTTGAGCTGGTTTGGCCTTCTCCTCCTGGCCTCAAATTGTGTTTTCAATCACAGTCTAGCTTAAGACCTTTCTTTACATCATTGGAGAGTCCAGCAGCAAGTGCCCAACCCCCTGGCAGGCTCCTGGGGCTCTCTGCTATCCTCTTATCCTCCCAGCCTTTAGTCTACCAGATGTGCTGGCCTGAGAGGCCAAGGGAAATGGGCAAGTGAAAAGACGTCTTCTGTGGTTTTCCGCGGTTTCATTATCTTGCCTATTTTGGGAGTGACTGGTTGTTTTTTCCGTTCTCTCTTTTTTTCTTTCTTTTTTTTTTTTTTTTTTTTCTCGTGGATGCCTTAGCATGCACCCGTGCTGGCATAGGACACTTCCTCAGAAAGCCTTTTTTTTTGTGCTGCTCTGGATTTATTTTCCCTGCGTGATGATTTTTCCTGGAACATCTTCTGAGCACTGCTGAAGGTGCCTTCAGGCAGTCAGGCCTTCACGGCTGGGTTGTCGTGCCACACTCTGCGGCTGCTGATGCATCCATACATTTGCTTTTGGGTGAAGCTCTTCCTATCCAGCAAGAATTAGCAACTAAGATTTCCAGAGGAGAAACTCCCGTGGCATGTTTCCATTTTGACAGAGCTGCTGTTCCCAAACTTCTGTAAGAGAAGGGCTGAAATGGAAAATTTGGAGGGTGGTTTTAACCACCCCACAAAGTTTGCTGGTTTGAATCTCTCTCCTTCACATGCCTCTGAGAAAAGGGTGTTGTGCACTGCTGGAACATCATCATCAGTGTTAAAATACTGAAAACTCAGATACCTCAGGCTACAGAGAATAACCCAAGTTAAAAAAGAGAGGAAATCAGTCTATAGGTGGGATTCAATGGACATGTCAAGGTATAGGGCAGGTAGTAAAGAAGTGTCCTCCATTGTGCTCCTGAGGTCCAGACCTGGACCCCGGCAGACACAGTGAGGCTCAGGACGGGTGACTGCAAACATTCAAACAAGCAGATTCTAAAATAATCATGAGACTGGGTAAAAAGAGGAGAACTACTACAGTGAATTTTCATGAGTCTTGACCTTTTCAAGCTTTGCTCTCCAGCCTGAATACACAGAAACATGATTTCTTTCACAGAAAAATGGGAGGAGTGGAAAAATCATACAGACTCAGACCAAGAGTCCAGTTGATTTAATAACCTGTCTCCAATAGTGACCAGCAACAGGTGTCTAGGAGGAGAAGCAGAACAGGTACCAATATTTTCCTGCTATGCATTCCCACTCTTCAGCAGTTCGATGCCAGAAATTGTATTTAATAAGCCTTCACAGACTTCTTTTTCTTCCACAGATTTATGGATTTGCTTTTGGGACTCAGGTGAAAGCCTAACTACCAAAACATCCTGCAGGTTCTGTGGTTTAATTGGGATTTACACAAAACAGACCCTCCCTTTGCTTGCTTTGAGACAACACCTGGTAATTGCGTTTGGTGCCCTAGGGTTCTCGTAGGGTGCGAGAGAGTGGATGATCACTGCCTGGTGGGCACCTTCCCTGGAGCCCCACTGAGGCTGCATCATTTCCACAGATGGTCTCCTCTCCCAGTTGAGGGGTCCCACTCTGTCAACATGAACTCAGGAGCTCCATCCCATTGGCACAGCAGCTCAGTGAAACCACTGGATACCACGGGTGAAGTGCAAAGCTGCTTTGGTGGCTCATCCCGGCAGGAGGTCCTGGGTCATTTGTCCTTGTCCATCCCCTGGACACGCTGGTCTGAACCCTTGTCTCCTTTTCTCCCACTCCAGCATGCCTCTGACCTCTGCCTGCTCTTCTGACAGGATTGCTGGGAAGTTGGGAAAAAGCCTGAAAAACTTGGAGCGGAAATGTGATGTGCTTGCAGTTAAAGAGTATCATCTGCAAAATATTTACAGATTATTTAAGCAGTTGGCAAGCACTTTGGGGAATAACTTATCAACAAGCTGTCTCCCAGCTCTTCTGGGAGGTAGGAAAAGTGTAATTATCCTCATTTAACATCAGCAGAGGCTGGGGCATAGCGTGAGCCTGCGCCCAGATGGTAGCAGCATTGCGGCAGTCTCCTCCTCTCGCCAGCCCAAGCCCAGACACCAGACCCTTCGCCCTCCCTGACTGCAACATGTGGTCAAAAATCACTAAAATACTTGGGTTTCAAGTAGGTATTACATCTAAAATACAAAACAACACCCTGGGTCCAACAATGCAACAACTGTGATGTTGCATCTCAACTGGGATCCAAATTCTGCTACTTGATATTTCTATCTGTATAATACGGTGAATTTCAATGATGGGTTCAAACACACAGATGGAATTGTTACCAAAATATACACCCAGGACCCACTCTAGGACACATGACTAAATATCAGGCACTGGATTAATATTATCCTCACTTCTTAGTCTGGCATGCCTCATGGCAGTAACCAGAAATTAGTAATAAAACGAAATTTCTAAGAGCAGGGTTTCCAATCCTTCTCTCCCCAAACATGCAATTTTTCTAATAATCATTTTGGAAAAAGTGTTGCCCACGCTCCTCTTCCACCCTATAGGATGTTTTATTTTTTGCACAGTTACCAAACTTTCTAGTCTCAATGTTATAAAACATTGGCAAAGACAGGGAAAGTCCCAGCATCTTGTGAGTATGCTGCATGGGATGTCCTGTTAGAAAATCATTATTATGCTTACGTTGTCTTCAGAAGAGAACAGCCGAGGGTGGCATGAGGATGAGGACACGCAGCACATCTGCCCAGATGTCCTTGTACCACCCTGGTAAAGCACGAGGAACACTGTCAACCCCAGCACCTGTCAGAGGAACACTGTCAGCCCCAGCCCTGCCAGAGCGACTGCTGCAGGAAGCCATCGCCTCCCTTAGGCTCACAGACAGGTAAATGAGGAAAAGCCTTGGTCTATTTGTGTTGTGGCAAACCCCCAAAACCCCAAAGGTAAGTAGTTGTAAGCCCTGGCTGGTTTTCTGCAGCTCAGAGTGGCTGGGAGCATGGGAAGCCTTGGCAGGGATATTTGTCTTCCCAGAGCCGGGGCAAGGAGAAGTGACACTTTCCAGAGGCAGCCTCTGGTCCATTCAGGTCAACTAATAACTTGCAAATGCATATTCTCTGTCTGCTGCAGCTTTGGGAGAGATTTCAACATGTGTGACCCTTGCTTCCCTTTGCTGACGTGGCTTGCCGAGCTCACCCAAACATAAAGGAGTGAGTCAAGTCTTTCCTCTCACAAGGCTGGATGGAGAGAAAGGGGGAGGGAGGCTGCTCTATTTTTAGTGACCTGAGACATGCAGACCTCATGGTGATGTGAGGCAGATAATTACATAATAAGTCATACGAAGATTTGCTATTTAAGTCTATCATCTGGCCTCTTTCTTATCTCAAGTGCTGTACTAGCAGTTCCCGCTCTGAATGCCTGTAAACAAAATATAGCCCATTTTCCTGGAATTCATTACATGAATAGCCTGTAATAGCCTGTTTAATCAGCAGCTCCTCTCCATATGCTGTTCTTCTGGGCTAATGCTTACAGCTAGGTGCTGCTGAGCTGGCTATATTGGTATAGCCAGATCTGTTGTAGTCCAACAGCAAAACCACAGAGTGAACAAAAGAGGGTCATTAACTGTTAGGGAAGAGTGCTTGCTTTTGAGCAGAGTGTCAAATATTGTGGTTATCACCTCCACCCCGCTGATGCCACCCCTACCAAGGTAAAGTGTTTTTACACAGAAAATGCACCTAAAACCCCCTTTCGATCGATAACTTCACCTTCCGTAGCTGATACATCCTGGGTGCTTTCATGCTGCTGTGACCCAAAATGCACCCACCTATGCGTCGCCTGGCTGTCTGCAAAGGCAGGGGCAGGCAGGCAGGACCTTGTCTCTTCCTTTTCACAACAAGGGTATTTCAGGTATTTTTAAAATTCCTTCATGATTGATGTAGGGACTTTGTATCATGCCTGAACCCCTGGCTATGTCCCACTGAGCCCCTCTCTATACACGGTTTGTCATGTGTGTCTCCACATCTGCTTCACAGGGTTTTAATACACCTTTTCCCAGTTCCACTAGTAGCAAAAGAAGGGAGCAGTGAAAGCAAGGAGGCTGTTTTATAGACAAAGGACAAGGGAAGCTTTAAGGCCCTTAAACGGCATTATCGAGGGAAAAGCCATGTTACTGCAAACTGAAGCAGCGATATCTTCTAAATATATAACCTTTCATTCTCATGCTGCTGTAAAGCACTCAGAGGAAACAAGAACAGTAAAAATAAGGCAGTGTCCTGAAACTCCCAGCAATGTCCTGTGCCACATGCCACAGGGGTCCTCTTGGATTTCAGGTGACGCAGGGGCTATATCCAGCTCCTGGGCACTGGGGTGAATGGAAACTCTTCTTGACACATTAATAACCAAGGGCCAGACTCCAGCTATCTAAACACAAGCAATTGGTTGGTAGCTTGGGAACAAACCAAAAATGCTTGCTGCAAAGGTTTCTGTTGTATTACACAGGGACTGCAATAGATTAAAAAACAAAAACAAAAACAAAAAAAAGAAGTGGACGAAAGGCATCTCTATTTTTACACAGCAGAGTGAAAGTGTTAGGTATCTGCAGCAATATTTAGTCTGAAGGAAAGTGAAATTGAATCTGAGTGACATAACAAGAAAGTGTCTGGCAAAGGCCGAACCAGAGGGAAAGCAGATCATTGCCTTCTAAAATTTAATTTTTAAGATGAATGTGCAAAGGAACTGGAAGCAGTGGTATAGCTAAAAGATATTGTATACTGGAGGCACACTGTTTAGGGGAGAGAGACAGAGGTGTTGGCATTTTAAAGCATGAAATGTATGGACCAAGAAGTGAGAGAAAAATTTAGTGGGGTAAGCTGAAACTTGGAAGAGTTGCACAGAAGAGAACATTGTGTGGGAATACAGTGGGGAAGAAGCAAGGGCAGAATAGCGGGAGGCAGGATAAAATCTGCCTAAAACTGGCACAGCAGGGTATCTCAGAAAACAGCTCATGGTTGCTTTCAGCTCTTGAGCTTTTCTTTTGGACACTCTTCTGTTACAGCTGGGCCATTGTGGCAGGTCAAGTTAACGTCAGGCAACACTAGAGTGATTTTGCTCCCAAACTGGGGCTAGGAGGGGAATTCCTGCAAAGAAAGGGTTTGATGAGATAGTTCTGTGTCAAGTAACATTTCTTTTTGTTTCTCTGAGTTCTTACAAGAAATAAGTAATGGAATATTTTGATGTGACAAGTGAGAAATTCTTCAAATGCACTGCAAAGAAAGATTCAAAAGAATAGGCAAATTTTAGGGGGCAGATGACATGAATGCAGACAGCATGCCTTCAGCAGTAAGCAGTCTAAGGATGTGCCTGTCAGCATGGCCTTTAAATGCTGCTGGGTGGCCTTTAGAATTATTGGAGGGACTTATTCCTCCCTGGTGCCCTGTCTGGCTGATCAGCATGCTGTGGGCCATTTTACTGTGGACTGGTCGTGGTCACAGCCCCGCTCTCCCTGGCATCCCCTCCACAATGGCCCAGTGCAGACAGCAAGAGGACCTTGGGAATGTGGGAGCTTCTGCTGTTCCCCTGCTCACACAGGCTCTAGTTTGTGCTATGCCTCATGCCTTTCTCCTCCCAGCATAGATTTATCTCCCTGAGGCCCAGCAAAAATGCTGCTAAGAGGTTACAGGGCTATTTTCCCAGGAGAAACTCTTCAGAACACATCTGTAGTTGAGCCCCTTTTTTGTTGCACAGGAGGCAACTATCTCAGCTGTCTTTATTAGTATAGGTGATACTGAAGAAGTGCAGTGCTTTTTTCAATCTCAGATACTCATAAACAACAATTATGAGGCCTGAAAAAAAAATGTACAACTGTTTTCCAGCCTGTTCTGTAGCCCTTGGTAATTTGTTACACCTGGACATTATTTACATCTGTTTTCAAAAATGCTTGTTGTTTTCTACCAAGTGAAAATAAGATGCCTTCAATTACTGGAGCTGCAGGTGGTGGGTGAGTTGATTTTCTTCTGCAAAAACACTGCTGATGATAACTTTTGCTGCAGCCAGTACAGAACTGGCTTCTAACAACCTTGTTGCTATAAAGCAGCTTGGCAGAAAATTATAATGACAATTATTAAATCCTATAAGCAAGGAGAGATACCTTTTTCTGCTGTGGCTTTGAAAGCTTACCTTTGAAACAGTACTAGTAATACAGGAAGCCATTAAGAGCTCAGTAACTGTCAGATGTACAGGCAAATTAAGCTTTTCATCAAGATGCTCCTTGGTTATCATGCTCTGCATCCTGATCATTGATGTGCTTTGCCAAGGTTGTCTTGCCACTTGCAGTGCCATTACCATATTATTGGTGGTGTTAATATGTGGTTGCAGTTGTATTAATGGAAAGCATGCTGGCAGTGATGAGAAGGAGACAAAGAGCAGGTGAAGGACATAATAGACAAAGTTTATAAAAAGACAGAAAGGATTCTCTGCCACTCTATTTGTCTCCTATCAAGAGCTGATTTCTTCAGTGCAGTAAAAAAATCCCAGTCTAATCAGTATTTGTGGTCACCCATTATGCTGCTAAAAGATAGTAGATGAGATAGCAATAGGAGTTGCTATTAAAGCAGTAGGTGTAGAAAAATATAATTATTAATAATAGTTACTCATTTTTCCACTAATTGGTGTCAAGGTCTTTTCTTGGAGACACTGCAGCTCACCATTACTTGTGTTCAGAGACACAAGGGAGTTTATCAAGAGAAGAGCTATGTGCTAATTGAAGAGCTTTCAGTCTTCTAAACACAGGCATTTTTGAAGTGGTTCTTGTCACTGTATTCCTAGTTTCCTGTGTTCTGATCTGCAGGAGAACCGATAGTAGCTGTGCAGCCTAAATCCAAAGTGAGCACAAGCAAGAATACGTTGAAGTCAAATTGCTGGTTCTGCACTGTGCTCTTTCAGGAGGAATATATATATATATATATATATATATATTTCTTAATATATATAAGCTATTATTCAAGTATATTGTCCAAAGGGAAACAATGTCTCCTTGAGGATTACCACAGCACCCTTGTTTTCCATTTTTAGCTGGTAAAAATGGAAACATCGCTCTGAGTGTCTCAGGATCACATCTGTTACCTAAAGCTGAGAGATGGAGGAACTGGAGGTCAAAGTTTGAGTTCAGCTTCCTGTGAGAAAGCAGAGCCAAGATTCCTTAAACATGTTAAAGCCTTGCTTTATATGGATTGTTTGTCTCCCAGTTCTCATGAAATACTTGTAAAAGATGTATTTACATCTTAAAAGCATTCTTTCTTGGTTTCCATGCTTCCTTACTGAAGGTAACAGAGTAAATTACATCTATGGCTTGGCAGTTCTCCCTTTTTCTTATTTTTCTTTTTGCTGTTTTTCAACACTTTCCAAAACATAGCCAGATTTTGAAAAGTTGCAGCATAACAAAGCAAACTGAGGGAAAAAGATCCTTGGGCCACACACCAGCGTGAAGGGGACGAGCAGGAGGAAAGAATGCAACAGAAAATCCAGACTTTTATGCTTTGATGGAAAACAAAGTTGAAGAACCTCTTCAAAATAGTGTTTTCTGCATTTATTTCTTTTTAATGCAAAAATGGAATAAAAGAAAGGGAAAAAAAGTTTGTGGCCAGCTCTGGTCCTGGTCCATGAAATCTCAGCCCCCTCAGAGTCTGATGAAGAGAAAATTGGGAGGTAGTCTTAAAATGTTGATGGACTCTCATGATTCAAGCAGCTGAAGTAAGCTGTCTGGTTATATTTTTGCAATATATTATATACAGCGTGGAATACGCAATGGCTATTGGCCTAATGAAAAAGAAAATGCAGAACACATGGGCCAGATTAAAAGGTGGGGGAAAAAAGGATTTTTTTTAATTTTTTTTTTTTTTAATTCTACTAGCCATGCAATATTTATAACTATCAGAGTAGGACTAAGGCAAAAGAATGAGTATTTCAAGTGCACAGGACAGTTTTGGGGACAGAGGAGAGCTCAAAAAAAAATGCATTCCCTAAAATTGTACCCCAAGTTTGTTTTTCTCTTCAATAAGAAAGAAATTATCAGGTACAGCATCCCTGCCTCCCTCCTCTGCTCTCTGGGAGTAGAGGGGAGACCCTGGAGCCTCACTTCTTCGGAGAAGGGCTCCAGGGCACCTGGCTGCTGAGGAAGAGGTGTACATTGCAGGGAAGGAAGTCTTTGAGGGAGCCATTTCTTTAAATGGCAAAAGTAGTCAAGCTACACTGAACATTTTGGGTTTGGTTTACCCAGCTATGAAAAGAGACAGAGCTTCACTCATGGGTTGTTAATTGCTATTGATGGGTAAACAAGAAAAAACCCAATCTGGAAGTCAGTGAGATGCAATAAATAGAAAGCCATGAGGTTACCATTCACAGAGTCGCCTTTCCTAGTAGAACAGTGCTTTAAATCAGCAGGACTGTCAACCCCCTGACGCCACCAGGCTGTAAATACTCAGTCATCGCTTCACTAGGGGTGCATGAGAGTGGTGAGAGAGGAATGACCAAAAGCTTTCCCAGAAACACACTGCCCTGAGGATTCGTTTGTTAAACAGAGCCTGTGCCAGTATGTTTATCCGTCAGCCTTATACCTCTATTGAAGTGTCTCCGCTGATTTATTCTCAGCATCTGCATTCCCGTATGTGAATTCTGTATCTTTGTTCGTTTGCCTTCAAGGTCTATAGACCAAGGCTGAATTTTAGAGGATGCTGTGTGCAACGCTGCAAGGCAAAGACAAGATTCCTCTTTCCCTTTTTCTGCTAGTCTCAGTGCTTTTCTCTTCTGGTTTAAAAAAGCAGGTTGCGTTTTGGTTTGTTTTTTAATGTTAGTAAAGCTTTATCCACTGCCTGTACCAGTCTTTTGCGATGAATGTGACTAGTCCTGTTTGTTTGGGCTGGTGTCTCAGGATTAAGAAATTTGGGAAAACTCATTCGCTCTTTCATTCTTCCATGATCCTCTCAGTTGTTTTGGCTGGTTTTACGCCTGCCCAAAGCAGGGAGATAGAAACAAAGATGTGTGATTCTTACGCTCTGCTCCTTAGAACTAGCAAAACCTTCCATTTACCCCTTGACAGGAACCAGCAGGACTCCTATACAATGGGCTTGCACCTGATCTGGCTTTTTCCTACCTGCACTTTTGGACTTCATATTGTAATGCTGATGTTGAGTGCTTCACATCAGCTGAAAAGTCTGGCTCCAAATCTTTTTCTACTATGCTGTTGTACAGCTGCTAAACATGTCCTGTCAGGAAACACAGTTGTATACCTGCTGCTAAAAGTGGTTGCTGTTAAATTTGTTACAACTGCTTCTTCAAACTAGTGAAGAGACAAGTTTCTATTCTTTGGCTCCACAGTCAGAAGCCCATTTCCTCTTCTGAAGATCAGTAGAAACCATGTCTTGCACCTTCAGTGTTTTTTATTATCAGATGCTCTTAGGGGTTTACAGCAAATGTAGTCAACTTGAAAGTTGCATGAAATACTGTCTCTAAGGCTGTGATTTGCTTTTTATGGAAGTAAACCTCCTTGCAAAACATCCTCTAGGAGAATCGGTTGCCAGGTTGCTGAGAAAGTGGCAAAGTCAGTTGGAGTTTTGTGCTTTGTGCAGTCTGTTGGAGCCAAGTCTAGAGAAGGCCACGAAGATACTCAGAGGGCTGGAGCATTGCTCCTATGGAGACAGGAGACAGGCTGAGAGAGTTGGGCTTGTTCAGCCTGGAGAAGAGAAGGCTCCAGGAGACCTTATAGCACCTTCCAGTACCTGAAGGGGGCCTACAAGGAACCTGGAGGGGGGAGCTTTTTACAAGGGCCTGTAGTGACGGGACAAGGGGAAACGTGTTTAAATTGAAAGCAGGGAGATTTAGATTGGATATCAGGAAGCAGTTCTTCCCTATTAGGGTGGTGAAGCACTGGAACCGGTTGCCCAGAGAAGCTGTGGATGCCCCATCCCTGGAAGTGTTCAAGACACAGGTTGGATGGGGCTTTGAGCAACCTGGTCTAGAGGAAGGTGTCCCTGTCCATAGGAGAGGAGTTGGAATTACATTATCTTTAAGGTCCTTCCAATCCAAACCATTCTATGATTCTATGTTAATTCCTTGAGGTTTGATCTCTTTCTCTGCTGACATGATGGCAGCAAGGTGGTTTTCATAGTTACTCTTGGATGTAATTGTGGAAAAGCGAGTCCTTAGGCATAAACCGCAGCTTTGCCCACCAGCATTCCCCTCCCAGGGCCACTCACGAGAGGACAGGCCTCTTGGGTACCCTTTAAAGAAGCCTTCTCAGCTGTGATTTGGGAAAACACTAGGTGTCATCAGTGAGGTTTCTTTTTCCAGCAATAACCTCTGCATCTGGGAATCCAAAGCAATGCTGTTGATAGAGTGTTTTCCCAGCCAGGACTGTGATGCATTTTTGTAGGAAAGCCAGGAAGAGTATCTGAAATCCCTGTCCCAGACAAGTCTAGCCAAGAGTTCAGGTTGTCCAGTAAAAACCATGTCAGGATTAGGTTTGATTTTTAAGTGCATAGAAGGCTATATTTTAAAGCCTACTTTTATGAAGAATGAAAACATTATTAAAATACCAAGTGAAATAGACTTTTTCCTTTATTTGTTTTTTAGTTATCAGTTATATCTTATTGAGGATCATTTTTTCCTTTTCTTTCTGTTGCTCTTTCTCATCTCTGCACAAATCTCTCCCTGTTGTAGTATTCCATCCCTAAAATAAAATAGCAATTACCTTGTTCAGAGAAGCTGCTTTCTGTCATTGAGACCTGAGTAGCAATGCACCTGCACAGCTCAACGTCCTGGTCCAAGAGGAACTTTCTGTCCTCAGAGAGGACAAGGAACTTGCTAAAAAAATTATAAAGAAAAAAAAATACAAGGAGAACAGAGACAATGAAAGGAGCTGAAGCCACCCCAATAACTTTGAAAGAGGTTAAAACTCCTCAGGCAGGGAAAAAAAAAATTCTCCTGTATGCCTCTGGTCTGACTTCACTGTCCCTTGCTGAATCCTTCAAACCCCGGAGAAGAAAAGGGGCTTTTTTTTTACCACAAGGAGGAGGTAACTTTTTTCATTCTTGATAACATTCTTTTCTCTTTTTCTCTCCCTCTTGGTCATCTCCAAGGCTAAGATTCCATGGGTGGAGGTGGCAGCCAGCAAGAGGCAAACTTCAAACAGAGGAAAGTCATTGTGTCTATTCTCTATTTCTTTTCCTAAACATGTATGCATATTATTGATACTAAATAGAAGAGTTATTTCAGTACACTCTAGGTAGCTAGGATTTTTATTTTCTTTTTCGGAGTACCACTATCTGAGTTGCTAGGAATGAGGGAGTTTCATCTGATTGTGTTTAGGGATTAAATTTACCACAGATGCTACAAATCCTCAATTAAGTTCTTGCAGGTGTCAGCTGTAGCAGCACTAGAGACTTCCAAATCCTGGCACCCATGCTGTCTAGCCAGAATTTAGGTTCTAAAATCTCTATAACATCACATTTCACGAGAGCGCCTGCTCTGGGCTAGAAGAAAACCCTTTTGCCTCCCCTACCAGCTTCAGCAAGATCTCAGACCCTCTCTATAAAAGGAGTGTGGCTCAAGTGGTAACATCTACAAAACTAAGATCTATATTTAAGATAAAATCTGATCTAACATCTGTGAAACTAAAGTAGACTCTCTTCACAGAGTCTGAAAAAGAAATGTATGGCCTAGTCCAGTTCCCCTTAGCTGGCCGACGGGCTCAAATCCCGGATTAGACAGTAAGAATACACTTAGCCCATGAAAAAATAAGAAGCCATTCAGGAAATTGCAGTGCATGAGGAATTAGCTGTAAGCAGAGGAGATGGAAGCATCTGTGAGAGAGAATGCTGCCATAAATAGAAATTGGCAAAATAAAGCTTTTTGAGTTGCAAATGATAAAACGGCTTTCTATTATGCTTAATTGGAGAAGCAGTTTTTGGGTTGTCCCTGTTAGGAAAAGGACCACCACATAGAACAGTGCTTGCTGACATGATCCTGCATAACGCTTTGCAGTTAGCATCCAGTATCTGTAGCAAGTTCCTGACTAAAAAGGTTTCTAAACAGCAGCTTTTCCTTTCCATCTGATGAAGATTCAGATTTTTCACCAGCCTGAATGATGCTAGGTGGTAACTCTCAGCCACACGTGCTGCTGAGCACTGGTTGTGCTTCACAAAGCCAGGTGGGCAATGTGGTTCTCAAAGTGGCTGCAACTAAACACCAAGTTAATTTCAGGAGAAAGTCAATGCTTCTGGAGAAGCAGTGATTGGAAAATATCATGCTTCACTGTTTACATGTTCTCTGTTATAGAGCTGGCCATTTCCCCAGTTCTTTGCCCATACCTTTGAGTTATGTACTTGAGTTATAAATCTCTGTCTCAGCTCTGAAGATAGTCCTTAAATAACAAAGTGCCTTACAAATCTCTATTAAAACAAGACATGCACAAGAACTATTGTGGACCTATGGTATGCATTAACTTAGTCACTCTTTTTCTCCTTTAAATTTAGCTGGAATATTACTTTTTTTCTACTGCATTGAACTTTCTATCTACAGAAATGCTGGGATTGCCCCTCGCTTAGGTATCCCACATGGAGTGCAACAGACAGTGAGTGATTCCAACAAATTCACCTACAAACCCCATAATGTCTTCTCCTCCGCTACCATGTTCAGCACACAGGTAAGAGGCTTTGTTTCTCTGATTCGCATTGGCCTCTCCATCTTCAGCTTGTTTCCCTTTCCCTTCATGTTGTGAAACTGCTTCCTTTAGCATTTAAAAACAAAAAAGATAAAAGCTAAAACCCTATGGCATGATCCTCCTTCTTTCTTACCATTTTTCTAGTGATCAATCCCTACTTTTAAAGTAGAAAGTGTTTCTATTCAGCCCTTTGCTGTTGTTCCTTTGTTCCTCTTGAGATATGCCAGGGTTGGTCCTTTAGGTGTAGCTTTGCTATCTGCAGATGGAAAAAAGCAGTTAGCTACCTTTAAAGGTGCTCAAGATCCATTTTTGAGGAACACCTATGGGAAAAGGGATAATTTCATTCAATCACCTTATCCACCCCAGGAGTCTGGGGTTGTTGTTGGTAAGACCTTGGGAAGAGACTGTTGTCCCTTAGAAGAAGGGCTCATAAGCAAATGTCAGCAGACATTCAAATCTTAAAATTAATCCTTTTTTCATTGCTTTTACTGTAAGACACAAGGAATTTATGGACATTCGTGTACATGGCCTAAACACGCCTTTGAGTGGAACTGAAAGATGAGGGTGAGCAACGAGATAGAGAGTAAACACTGAGAGCTAGGGGATTTAAAAAAAAAAAAATAGCTACAGCTATCTTTCAGTTAAATTCCTTTCATCACTGGGATAGGCTATTATTAGAATAAAGGTACACAAAGTCTTCTGCGTCCCTTACATAAAGGCCGCTAATAAATCTTGTTTGGTTCCTTGCTGGCCAATGCCATTTCTCAGTAGAGCAATTGCATTATTGCCCTGGTCATTGATGACTGTGTCTCTGGCAGTCTGCAGTGGGAGTAAAATGCTGCCCTTCTGCTGTGGGATCATTTTGCATTTGCTGTGAGGATGTGTCCAAATGAACGTGCAAACAGCAAATGGAGAGTCACAACCCCTGCCTACGCACGAGCTTAGATCAAGCAGCAAAACTACCCCCAGTTTGTATATAAATAGAATTGTATATAAAATCCCAACACTGTTAGCTTACACAAATTGTGTATGCCAATCATTCTAAAAATTCTTTCCAAGCAAGCAAATCCTCCATAAATCTAAGAGATAATCAAATACAAAGTCTTGCCGCTACTTTACACCTTCGGTGACCCCATCAAAGCATGCCAGTGCTTTGCCAAAATCCATGACTCTGTTTGCAAACTTTAGCTGTTCCAGAAAGTTTGTTCACTTGATGCAATGTTACTTTTATAAAACCCTCTCCTTGTTTTAGTTCCTCCTTTTAATTTAGCTAGGGTCAAGCCAGGTTTCTAGCCACTGGAATGAAGTTAAACGTGAGGATCTATCACCACGGAAATGATACATCCTGTATCTTGTCCTTAACTAGAGAAAGTGATGCTTCCCAAAGAAATGGAGAAAGAGGGAAAAGCCATAAACTAATAATTCATTCCTAGGATTAAAGGTTATGTTCAATATCATACATTATTAAGACAAAGTGAAAATACAAAGTTATTCAAGTCCATTCCTCTCTGAAAATAGTTGTCCTCCAAAACCAATTAATGCATATAAAGGAAAAATGTGTATTATTGTTCCTGATAACAGATACAATAGATTCTAGTTCTATGGATGCCTGCAGTCTGAATGACATCAAAACACTTCACAAGGTATTTGTCGGACTTTTTGTCTTGGCCTGAACAATCTCAATTCACCAATGAGTAACGTAGCTTTCCTCAGGGAAGTTGCGAGGCTACCTGAAAAGGGGCGTTCCTGGTTTCCCTCCTAAAGAGCAAACCCCATCACAACTGGCAGTAGACACCAACCCTCTGTCAGTCTCAAGACATGAAGGGAGATATTTACAAGAGCAAAATGCTCCCTAAGGCTGAAGGGACCAAGTCACAGTTTGCAAGCCACATCCAGCCATGAAGAGGTTGGCCAGCAATCACCAAAGGCACAGGCTGAAACGAACAGCTGAAACTGTTTTCCAGGTTCATTAGTTTTTCTTTCTGATTAAGAATGAAGAGGTAGTAGTAAGTTTGGTGGGCCAGGATGCTTTTATTTGGAGCACTTCTACAGCAAGCCAACTTGTGTTACACTGCCTTGTTCACTGCTTTCCTATCCTGCTCATACCGCACAATCTTTTGCAAACAGACCAAACACCTTCCAGAAAAATCAGTGAGGTTGTCTTGTCCCAGCTGCTCTGAAGGCTGCTCCAGGATTTCAGTCTTCTGATAGCTGCAAGGCTTCCAATGCTCAGCCTTAATTTATTCTACCCTGTCTCCAGGTTAAGAATACTCCCCACAGGTTTTCATCATCAAGGAGGAAGCAGATTTTTTGCACTAGTCCAGCTAATGGTATATGTAATACTTTCTGTTTCAAAACTTAACCCTGAGTAACCGCACAAAGTCCCCTGAAGCCCCATACGTCCCTTCTCGGTGTTGTTACAGAGATTTCGGCATTTCTTTGTAATTTCCCATTTGGGAGTTTCTTACCACCTTTCCTTCTTTTCTTTCTTTTTTTTTTTTTTTTTTTTTTTTTTGTTTTATTTAATAGCTTCCCAAGAAATCCCAGATCCGATACTTTCCTCAAGTACAGGGAGATAAAATCTACTTCATTTCTATAGTCCAGCAAAGGGACTCTTCTATGCAGGAGAGCTATGAAGTGATTCCTACAGCACTTGGTTTTGGCCAAAATGCTTAGTTTTGTCCTATTTTTCATTCACATCAGTATCCACCTTCATCATATGAAAAACTTCTTTACAATCCTGCATATTCCTGGGTTTTCAATAACTATAGATGGCTGTTAAGCTCACATTTTTCCCTTACAGCTCTTTTTCCCTTACGGCTCTTAAGTAGGACCACCTCAAGTGACTGATTACAATTCCTGACTGCTAGAGATGCCCACTATTTTGGTGGTCACAGTTTGGCGTGCCCACCTTGCTCAAGGCTGCTTCAGCTCTGGTAGGCAGCTCTGGTGAGTAGAGGTGTCCTCAGCAATGCAGGGACCTGCCCCAGCTCCAGGATCGGCACCTAAGCAGGGATTAAGACATTCCTGACACAGCCGATTTCCTAGGAAATCACTCATCAGGTTAGCCAGAACATGCAAGTTGTGCAGATGGACTGCATAAATCGTTGAAGAGAGATCAGTGAGGCAGGGTGGGGGAAGTTATGCAAAAGTCTGGCTAGACAGACCCAAAAAAAGAAAAAAACACATAAACCCACACCCTCTGGCGATCCTGATGGCTGAGCAATAGTGCAAATACATTTAGTTGCCAAAAAGAGAGCTTCACTCCTTACAAGGAGCTGTCTACATTCATCCCTATCTTTCTGGTCCTCTTAAACACTTGCATCGCCAGCGACAGGAATGAAATGCTGGTCGAAATTCGTCACTGGAATGAAACGCAAATTTCCTGCCATCGCTCATCCCTTACCTCTTCCTTTCTCACTGAATAGATAAGGAGGTGGTTCACTCCAGAAGGTTTTGTTTGCTTTATGAGGCATTTCAAGCACAGCGCCTGAGGCTGTAAGGTTAATGCTTTGGGACAAGGCGTAGTGTTCTCGGCAGTCAAGTTCTGATTTGTGCAAGAAAGGAAAAAGTAATTTCTCATGCCATTTTCCCTCCTGTAAATACAGCTAGTTACAAGTTGTTTTTTGGTTTGGTTTAGTTTGGTTTTTTTTCAAAAGTTTTGGTGAGATGTGGAAAACATACTCTGTTCTCCCTGCAATCGTCTCCTCTTACTGAGTTCTAGTAGCAGCTACTTTGAAATAAGTCTGATTAGCCTGTTCCTAACACACATTTTGGCTTATGGCATTTGAAAGTGTTTTATGGTATGTATGTACTACATACATACACGATGTGCTATTTTCTTAAATCCGTCATCAATTATTTATTTTATTCTGCCCTTCCCGTCAGCTAAACACAGATAACTGAATCTGGATGTAAATTTTATGGGTGGAGAGGGAAGGAAAAGAGGAGGTGGAGGGGGAAGGAGGAGCAAATTGTTCTGCAAAAAGCCTCTGGGCTGGAGCCATGCTTTTGTTTGAAAACATAGATATATACCCAGGGACCGCTAGTGTTAAAAATAACATAATGGTAATAAACTGAGAAGGCCTAAATTATAGGTCTTGTAACTCTTAATGAAAAGCTCCTATGACTCCTAAGTGCTCTTTGCAACATGTTTGGTTCATGCTGTCTCGGTTCACACCATTTGTGGGACGAGGGAAACTAGCTCATATACAGTAATCTGGTATTCTTGCACGTGTCCCCAGAAAATCGTCATTAATCCACTGACTAGTCCACAAAGAAACAGGAATTGAGGTTAGGTGAGCATTGCTGTCCTGCTAGAGCCAAGCCTAGGAGCAGGCTGGGGTGGGAACGGGAGAGCAACATGCTTTGGGCAGGGCCAGGCTCCACGCTTAGGGTCTGGGTCGTGCTCCACAGAAGGAAGTTTTTTGAGGAGGTTTTTTCCTGCTAGGCTAGGAGTGGTGGAAACCCTACCCACAAAAGAGAGGTGAAACTATTTTTATAGCTACTTGTGCTTGCACTTCCCTGGATTATTCAGATACTGCAACGATGAATGCAGCAGTGCTTACAAGTTACTCGGCTACTACGGTGTTGCAGCTATATGAGGTAATACAGAAATATTTCATTCATTTCCAGGGACCAGCTCACTGGCCCTTTTCCAGCAGCACTGTAAACTTGTAAAACTGATGGATCAGTTTCCCAAGGGTCTTTATTACCAAGACTTCTGACTTCTCAAGAACAGGAACAGCCTTGTAAACTATTCAGAATGTGCAAGATGCTTCAAATAAGCTTACAGTTAATGTTCCCTAGGGTTTTGTGCTGGGTTTCTTTTCCCAAAGGCTCTTTTCTGTCATATATAGCACAGGAGAATTGGATGTGACTCTCTTGGGGCTTATCTCTGTCAACAGGAAAAGGGCACTTCTGAATGAAATTAAGTGCTACCGCTCCCTTCCTCAGAGGCAGAAAACCACTGCAATGAGTGTAAGTTATGTCTCGGATTGATTTGGCAAATCTCAGTCTCTGGGATGACTTGAATCTGGTTCTGATGAGGCTTAGCATAAATATGTGTATAATTGAGTTTCAAACATAGTTTTGCATGCAAATGAAACTCTACAAAACACTACTAATTTGACTTTTGTCATATAAAATCCAAACTCGTATGTGCCTCATGTCTCAGCTGTTCTGCTTTGCTACCCTCCTCCAGCCCTGTCCTTCAGGCAACTGGTTCCAGTGTGCAGCAGTCTTCTGTTGGCTGGTGTGTACATCACAGACCAGGTACATCACCATTGCACATGGGATCCAGGGTTAATTTCATTTAAAAAATAAAGGAAAAAAAGGGTTGTCTTCAGAACGATTCTGGTTTTGAAAGATGAAACAATATTTACATGTATATAACCATATGTATAGAACATAATGATATGCTGATAACTTTTTTTCTTTTAACCAAAAGGGGGAAAAAAAAGGACATTGCCCATGCATGCTTCTGGATGATAAAAGCTGTCCCATACGCCTTCAGTTTCAGGCAAATAAAAATAAAATGGGAGCAGAAGAACCACTTTGTTCCCTGGCCCTACCCCCGGGTGTATAAATAGCAGGCGTCCCTGCGCCCGGGTGGCTGCTGGAGTGCTTCTCATTCCAGAGATCTTTGGTCACCCTCTTATCAAAACAGAAAAGCTGACTTCACTCATGCTCTCCGCTGATTGAATTCATGTTGGAAACAGGTAACACGACAGCTTCCATTGTCCTTGAATTAGCCACCTCCTTCTAGAGGTCAAACAAACAGGCTGAAGGTCCTGAAACTCACTTCAGCTAATTGCTGCCAAAATTCCTTCTCTGAGAAATGAGCAGGGGCTGGAGCGATCCTGGGTGACAAGTGTTCTCCAGAGCGATGCATAGAAACCATCCTGGGAGGACTAACAAGGGGTATCGAGATACAGTGATGGGGAAGAGGTGAAATGTGAGACAAATCCCAGTGCCAATTTTAAACTTAGGAGCTGGAGCTGCAGAAAGTTTCTACCTGATTTTAATAGGCTTTGAAGCTGATGGTGGAATCATAGTGTGAGGACAAGGCTGGCTGATTCGATCCTGGGACTCAGGATGCTCAGTTTTATGCTGGGCACTGGCCCTTTATTTGCTGAAAGTTTTTATCAGCATCAGCATTTCAAAATGGCTTTCTGGCTTTGTATTTTTAGAAATAATACAAGCTTAGAGATATGGGAAGTGGCTAAAAGTTTTCACTCTTCCCCCTTCCCTTTGCACTTCTTTTTCCTTCCACTGGTTTTCTAGTTGTTGCTTTAATTAGTCTCTAATCTATGTTTATATCGTGTAGCACAGGCTCTGCAGCTACTGCTGTGCATCCTGGGTCACTCATTTGACGTGTAGCTGTGCCAGAGATGATTGATGCCGCCCTCCTGTCACTGTCATATTTTCGTTAAAATGAAAGCTCAGAGAATGAGGGGTTTGTACTGCTGTATTTTAGAGGATTGTCCTCATACAAAGAGAAGGAAAGTACAGGCCAGTGCCCAGCTAATACATTGCAGGCACTTCAAGCTCCTCCGAAGTGCTGTCAGCTTCTGTTTATCCCTGGATTGATTCATCTGTCCACATGTCCCACCTGTAGCTGCACAGATGCTGCAGACTGCACAAGACAGCACGTAAAGCCAATTGCATTAGGTCCCACTTCACTCATGTTTTTTATATATTGTCTGTCATCTATAGGAACTGGCTTATATTTTTTTCCATATGTGAGTGTAGTAAAAAAGCTCTTAGAAACTAACAGGTTTGATTTATCCATTTTAGGCCACCACCTTGTTGATAGGAAGCATGGGTAAGAGATATTTGCCTCTCCACAGCAGCTTTTTCTGTCTTTTCCTCTTTCCTTAATCTGTGTAAGAGAATTTTATACCTTTGCTTTAACAAACCTAAAAATACCTTAAAGTACCATTTTCCCCACCCTTCTTTTGTTCCCTGTCCTGTTTTGAAAAAAACTGCTGTTGACACTGCCAAATTCTCTGCTTTGCCAGCACCAGCATTATAAAGTTTTGTATCTTAGATGGAGTGAAACTTCTCTATATTTTAATACTGGCACTCTCTGTTTCCTTCTTCACTCAGACTTCTGAGCGGCTTTTAGCTCCTGCTGGCTCTGGGCGGAACATCACTATAGGCAGTGCTTGTACCTCTTCCATGCTTTCTGCCCAGCACAGCTGCCTGTGCTCACCACGAGCAGCTAGTGTCAGACTAACCTCACAGCTTTCTTCATCACTGCAACTATAAGCAAAAGGAATGTGTTGGATCCCATGTCCTGCTCCAATCCTTTTGCTGCTGAAGGCCATCTTTTTTATGCAAGGTGAGCAGGAAGATTGCAGCAGGTAATACTGCAACATAAAGTACCATGCAGAAAGGTTGTTGATGGAGTTTATATAAATACATTTATGTATATAGAATGTTGATGTAAATGTATGGTTATAAATGCAAAAGGTCTTGGAATCATTCCTGCGTAATGTTTTCATCAGTGAACTAGGCAGAAAGACTACAAGTTTGCAGATGACATGGATGACAGAAAGTTGGGAGGCACTATCAAGAGGGAGGAAGATCTGAAAAATGTTATGGGAAGTACAAAAATGCAATGAAGTTAAATTCAGAGGCATGTATGACAAAAGCACACATCTGGAGATTATTTATCAGTAAGCTGAAAGTGGAAGCAAAGTAGAAAAAATAAAAGAATCAACCGGGCAACTCTCTGGTACTGCTGGAGAACCAATACAATTGTCTTGGGAGAAGACGGAAATGTCATTCTGGGACATGTCAAATGAGATGTTTCCAGTGGAAACACTAAATCCATTACAGAAGACGACATCGGTAAGGTGTCCTGAGGACGCTATGCGTGATTTTGATGTCTCATGTCCAAGGAAAATACAAATCTGAACAGGTGTCAAGAAAGGCTACTGAGATCACCAGGGGTGCCACAATCTTTCCTTACAAATGGAGGCAAGGCAAGCTCAACTTGTTCAGCTCAGGAAAATTAACGTTGACAGGGGATACAGTTTCCATCTAAAAATACCCAGCAGCGAAACAGCAGGGAGGGAAAAGAACTATTTAAACTTGTCTGTGACTAAACTTAGTCTGGAAATAAGATGCAGGTTGCTGGTGAATAAAACAAACAGAGGCAAGGACAGCCTTCCGATGGGAACAGCTGGGAGCAGAAAAGCGCAAGTGCTTTGAAGATGTAAATTTGATTGGGAAGAAATGCTACAGCACCTCAGGAGGGAAAGGCTTGGATTTGGTGACACTTCATCTTTGTGTGACTCTTGGATCCACCCAGGGAGTGTGTAGAGAGGTGACACTTTCTGACTGCCAGCTAGAGATGCAGGATGCTCTTAGGTGCCTACGGTCCCTACTGTCCCTCCTACTCTTCTTGATTATGTAAGGTGTTTCAACCAAAAATATTGACACAGCGTGGGTTTCATTACTCTGATGGTGACACCCTGGTCTACGTGCAGCCAACCTTGCAAAGCTAAGAAGGAACTGGCTTTTTCACAAACAGCAAGAGGGATATTGATCGTTGAAATATAATTCACATATAAATAACTGCTGGTGTATGTAAATTTGGTCCAAAATCTTAAAATGTACAAATAGGAGCTTCTCTGGTGAGCTGGGAGTTTTTTTCCCCCTTCTCCTTTGACAGTAAAAATTAGATGTTTTTTATTTACTGTGGGAATACCTATTACCTGCTCTAATATTTTTTGTGGGCAGCAGCTAAAATACGATCTTCTTGATATGTTCTCATATCTTCCTGCTCCCCATGGTTTGTTTCTTTACTTCTCCCCATTCCTCAGAGAAATCCAATTTTAGAGGTGGTTACAGAGGCCTACAGTAGTTTCTCTGCATGCAGAGGTTTTTGTATGTATTTACCTAATAGTTACAAAACCCAGGTCACTTAAGTCAATGTAACAGGAAACCTGTGTTGAGTTTGTGGGTTTTTTCTTTTTCTTTTTTTCTTTTTTTTTTTTTCCTTTTAAGTGTGTGAATGTGGTGTTAGACCTGTTGATGCACTGGAATTTCACTAATTTGAACTACATGGATTTTTGTATCAGTTCAGTTATTTGAACTGGCTGAAGTGATTTGACTTGGTGAGGGTGACACAGGGTTGTGGTAGCTGAGCCCCAAACGGCATCTACCGAATGCCTCTGCCTGAGCTCCACAACAGATCTGTCTTGCGAAAAGGCAGTATGAATTAGCTGTGCCCGTGTGAATTACTGGTGCAGTAGGAATAAGGCAGGAGAGCTGCCTGCTCCCCTCCTGTGGTGTCTGACCCTACCCATGTGCTATGCTGCTCCCAACCTGCCAGGCAAAGCATTCTTCGTGCCACAGCTTGCACCCGCTCCCTCCCTCGCTAAGGCAATATATTACATAAAAGACTATAGGTGAAGCTGCACCTCTTCTCCCATGACACTAATTAATACAAATAACTACAAGGATCACTCTGAAAGTTTGGCTGTTTACCTGAAAAATTGTACTTAATTTGTGTTCGTGGTGTATGTCAAATGTAGCTCAAAGACGTCACTCAGCAAGCCCTTCCTTCCAGCTGATGGATGGTAATTAAACACTCCAAGCCACAAATTTCTGCATTAACTGTTCCCTGACATTAAGGAAAAGGAAATTTAAGCAGAAGTCTAGCTTCAAGAGGTAAAGGCGAGGATGACTGAAGATGTTACTCCCGCAACATGCTTGGCTCTGTCAAGAACAATAAATATGGTCTGAATTTTTTTATTTCTTCTTCCCATGCTTCACTGTGGTTGAAGAAGCAGAAAGGGCTATGTCAGCCCATGGTAGGGTAATTCAGTAGTAATTCAGTAGTTAGGAGCTGTGCAGGAATTTGGAAGAACTGGTTTCAATTCTTTATCTGACAGTTGATTCCTCACATGTATAAATGTTCGTTGCCTCTGGTCACCATCTGTAAAATGAGGCTAATGCTGTACAGCAGGGCTGAGGGTGAAGCTATCCAGGCTGTGATGTACTGAGCAGCTTTAGACTGATTTCAGTCTTTAAAATGGGCCATGTTTAACATGATAAGTATGTGACCTGGAGTTCCTCAAAAGGTTTCTTGTATTCCCTGGAATGAAAAGATTTAGTTGCTGTTTCATTGATTTGGACTTGTGGGGAAGAAACCTGTAGCACGGGCTGTGGCCTCCACTTAGGTGGCCCTTCTTCTACCTGAGAAGGAGGGAATAAACCAGATTTCCCTAAACTTACAGCTGAATGACCAGGCTTCGGGTGCATCTGCTTAGTCACTACAAAGGAGACCAATAATCACATACACTTGCTTCCTTTATTTCCACAATTTACCAAGATTCTGGAGGACGTTATAAATAAGGAACATTCTATTATTATTACTATTAAGATATTACTTTTTCTTTAAAAAGAAAAGCACCAATAAAGGAAAACAATCAAAGAAGGCTTGGTAAGTTAAGTAAAGAAGAAAATGAGATACAAAAAAGGCCATAAATCCATTTATTAAGAGCTTTAACTATCTAAAGTGTGAAGATCAATGCTGTTAATGTTTCAATATCTAATGAAAGTCACGGGCTTAACTGGCCTGACTGCTGTCATGGTGAGTGAACTGCAGGCAGAGAGGACGCCAGCTACAGAAGCAGCTATGTAACACAATGTGTCTGGTGGAAAAATGGGCTGCTGATGAAAAGTGAAGATGGTCAGCACAGCTGGAGGAAGAACCAGGGCTCTAAGTGGAGGGAAAAAAGGTGACCAGCAACAGTAAACTTCACTGGGGTTTTTATTTGGCTGACCACAAGTGAATTGGGTGGGCATAGCTGCCCAGCGGGCTGGATCCTGACACCCTGGCTGGCCACTCTACACCACAGCTTGGCGTGAGGAAGTCCTCAGGCTAACTGGAGTTATTGTGGCGGACAGGATGTATGAGAGAGGATATAGTTCAGCGCTGGGTATCTTCCAAACCATGGACAGGAAAAAGAAAAAAAAAAAAAGAAAAGAAAAAACCCCCAAACCCAACAAACCACCAAACAAACAGAAAAATAAAAGCGCTTCTGTGACAACAGTTCGATGCAGTTGGGGCTTCACCATGACCAGAGCATAACAGCTTGCCCTCTGTAGCTGTCAAAAGCTGACTGCAGCCCCTGCTTCTGGGAAACACTCAGAACATACCTAATTTATCTCACTGTTTGGCCAGAGAGTGACCTTGGAACTGGAAATAAACTGTGAGGCTATGGGTGATATTCACATAAACCTCTTATAAGAGAGGGCTACTTTATGCTGAGCTCCCAGCTATACGTTGACTGTAAATTATTTGCATTAGCTTTGACTCTGGAAGAAAAGCAAAAGTGAAAGCAGCAGCACAGCAAAAGCACAGTTCATAGTTCAGTGCCTTAGCACACCGAAAGCTAATGTTAGCTTAACTGCAGCTTAATTGAGAACCATTTTACTGTGCATTGTTAACCTGTTCATAATTTATGGGCTGCTTTTTCCATTTATGAGTGCCTTTTTGTACTGCAGGACTGCAGGTGATATTCCTAGTCAGAGTTTTGCAGTGCCTAAGCAGACACTTAAGGCATTTCATTAGCATTTAAACAAGACTTCAGTGCCCAAGTAATTTTGAGATAGGCTGTATCTGCAGGGCTCGAAAATTGATTTCCAGCCTTATCCCTTCCTTTTTCAGAGGGAAAAATGCAAGCTCTGTCTAAAATACGGTGATGGTAGGAAGAACAGGCAGGCCATAGTTCTGGCTGCTACTGAGGTTTCTTGACTAACTCACTATCTCTTATTTCACTATTCATCTCTAATGAGAAGCTTTTTCTCAAAGAGAAGAATATTTGAAAAGTGACCAAGAAGGGAGAGATCTCAAACTAATGAGTTGCCCTTAATTCCTGTGCCCTGTCACTGGAGGCAAAGGAAAACAGATTGGTTTGTCACAAGCTGAACACGCTGCAGAAAAACGATGATGGACGAACTTAAAGCCATGACTGCCAGCTTTGGGCTGGGAGTGGCAGTGGCCTGGATGCAGTGGGTGGATATGGTGCAGAGTGCATGCAATCTCGCCAAGGGTGAGACTGACTGTAACACCTAGTGTACCACCAAGTGTCTCTGTGCAGGTTCTCCTTTAGTCCTCATGAATGAGTGTAACGTGGTCGTGAGGTGTTTGTGTGTGCAGATATCTCGGGCAAGCTGCTCCTCCTCCTCAGGCTTCTGAAGAACTGAAGTGGAAATGGGTGTTTTTCACTGTTGTGGCTAGCTGGTATTCCAGACTAAGACTGCAGGCTGTGCGCTGTGGTGAGCTAAGAGCAGATTGCTACCCAAGCAGTCAGTGCAGGGACACACTGACCTTGGAGATGTCACAAGTTGCTTTGGGGAGCGGGGTCCTGGAGCTTTTTCTACTCTAATAAATAAAACAGCATGGGAGTGACTTAAGGACCGTGTGACACAATGAAAAATCCCTATGTTGGGGAATTTTTATGTCCATGAATTAAAATCATGTGAGAGTCTGTGTGTGTAATGGGGATTTTCAGTTTTGCCTGATTAGCGATACTTAATAGGAAAAGAGCAGTGTAACAAAGAAAGATTTCTGGAAGAGTGATTCGGCTACATTAGTGTGGGGTTTAGATGCTTTGTGTTTTTGAGATGAGGGTTGAGATGCATTTGGCCTAGTCATGGCAGCTGACAAGCCACACAGCTCAGCAGGACGATGTTAAAATATCCCTGTTAAAGTTTAGGTAACTAGGACTCACAGGCCCGGGCTGGCCCCAGCTTCAGGTACACGCAAGCACCCGGGGCTTGGGTCTCCTACCCCAGCATCGCCTCCAGCCTGGGGGCTCCCGCTTGGAGTAGCCCGTGTAGGTATGGGCACAGCCAGGCCAAACTCAGGCCCTGGGGCCTATGCAGGTGACAACTGAAGCAAGGGATGGTGCTGCCCTCCTCCTAAATGAGGACAGAGGGGCAGGGCAGGGCCATCCATGATAAGGTCTGTGTGCTGTGTTGGCTGGTGGTAAGATTGTGAAGCCGCCTTCTGCACTTTTTCTCCACAGTAAATCCATGCTTGATGAGGGCATTGAAATCCTTTGAGTTGTAGTGCTAATGGTACCCTTAATTAGATGCACCTTTCTTTGACAGCCACTTTTATTTGAAATGACTGTCAGTGCACGCGAAGCATGAGGGAACCTCAAGCCTCACCTCGTTGTTAAGCAGGACACTGAGGCACCATGGCTCCATCTTGGTCCCGTTCCCTGCTCCCGCGAGGCAGTGGCAGTACCCGTCTGGCTGAAGCGCAGCAGCATGGTCTCCCAGCCCGTCCGTCAGGCAGACCCCTGCTAATTTCTGGGCTGAATTTACTCATGGCCACTTCACAGCCATTTGTTCTCACGCCAGCACTGCCCTTGAGCAGCTCTCCAGCCTCGCTGCTGTTCCCAGTTTCGATGAGCCTCGCCAGTCCCGCTCCCCACCGCAGTCCCGTCCCGCCGCTGCCGGGCTGGGTTGGGCCGGGCCGGGGGAGGAGCGGCGGGAGACGGAAGTGAAAACAAGACCGGGGGGACGGGGCCGCCGCCTTGCAGACGCGCCGCGGGTGTCCTCGCCTCTCCGCGCCCTGCACCGCGCTGCACCGCCGGGGTGAGTGGCGGCTCGGCTGCGGGGGGTGGGGGGAGGAAAAAGCCGGCAGGTTGGACGGGGTTTTTAACGCGTCACGGTGCTTGGTTTATTTTTTTTCTTTGTGATTTGGTTTTTTTTTTTTTTTTTTTTCCTAAGCGAGGCGTACGGTTTGCCGCGGGCTGGGCAGCGCCGGGCCGGGGCTGCCGGCGGTGCCCCGCTGCCCGGGGGCGGCGCGGGGTCCGAGCGTGGCGGCGGGCAGCGTCTGGCCCCTGGGGCAGCGCCTCAGGGCGCCCCTGCGCTGCCTTGTCCCGCGGCTCCTTGCCCTGGGCTGAGTGCTGGCGTGCCTGTGGGGCTCTGGGGTGCCTTGGACCCTAAGCTTTGTGGCACCCGTGACTCCTCGTCCTGCGGCGCTTAGAGGGTTTTGGTGGGGGAGCTGGGCAAGGGGGGTGCTGGGGCTGCTTCCCCCTTTTCCGTCCCCCATCTGGGGAGCAGGAGGGCCCCGCTAGCCATCCCTGGGGCTAGGTGCTCTGGTGGTAGTGGTGGAGGGGGGCGTTTCTGCCCCACTTTGGAAGTTCCCCCTTCCAGAAGTACATCCACCGAGCGTTTGATCGTCTCAATGAACGTTGCAGTTTCACCCTTGGCTGGCTTGTTTACGCAACGCTCCTCACACGAAGCGTTGGTGGGTTGCAGTGTTCCCCTCAGATGTTGCTCTAGCCTATTGTAAGAAGTTTGTTAAACTAAACTTTGAAGGGATCTCCTTTGCCTGCCATTCCTTCCTGGTGTATCCGTAAGATGCTGACACGGCAGAATCGAGGGGGGTGAGAAAGGAAAGGTGGGTGATGCGTGGCTCCCCTCCTATTTGTAGTTGCTACAAACTAAAAAGAACAGTATCCTTCACTAATAGAACTTAATATTTTCCTAGATCTGTTATTGTAGCTAGCTGTTACCCAGCAAAAAAAAAAAAAGCGCCATACAAGTGCTTCAGTTTGAACTGCTGGGTGAAGCCTTCTCCCTGTGCCGATGAGCTGCGGGTGTGCTGGTCGCTAGATGTGGTTTGCTTTTCTCCAGTCTCTAATTTATAGCGACCTGTCACAGCGGTGGATTTCATTTAGAGGGAATGACAAGAATTTGTATTTTTATACGGAAAGAAATCTGTGACTACTTAAAATCCTCTATTTATAAGTAGTTCAGAGCACAGAGCAATTAAACGAGTGGTAGTTCTCGCCGTAGTGGTGAGAGGGTCCCCTAAGAGTCCTAACTCAAACTTGCAGAAGGCTTTTTGGTTTTTTTCACCCTCTCCAGCCACACGAAAGCTCAGCGGTGTGAGCCTCCCCCTCTGTACGCTTTTAAGGGTGGGTCGAGTCGGCGCCTGGGGTCAGAGCTGCCCCTTTTGGGTGCCAAGGGGCACGCCGGGGACTGCCCAGGTCCCCCTGTTAATATGACACGTATCTTGCTCTGCCCAGTGCCAGCGGTGTAACTGAAGTTTGCCATTTGATTTAGAAACTCGTCTGAGCAACGGGTCTGAGCGGCTGCGGGGTGTTACCGGCGGCTCTCGGGGCGGGGTGACATTAAACGTCCTCTCCGCCGCCCGCGGGGGCGGTGCGGCAGCCCCCGTTCTGCAGGTCCGCGGCGCTGGACCTTCAGAATTTGCAAAAAATCCACTGCCTACCCACCCCCCCCACCCCCCAAAAAAAGGAAAAAATAACGCAGCCCCCCTGCAGCGTATGAACGGGTAAAGCCGAGCTTTGCAGACCTCGGGGTGGGAGTTGCAGCCCGCTGGCTTCTGCTTGACTGAAGGTCCACCTTAAAGGTCCCTGGGCGAGCGCGGGCTCTGGCCGTGCCCCGGTGTAGTCTTACACCGGCCCGCCCTGGTGTGCTCCTGCCTGCCTTCAGCCATACAAAAATAGACGGGATCCACTACCTAAGATGTCATTGTAACGTTGCTTGTCTGAGGTGAAACTGAAGCCCTTCTCTTTGACGCTGAACCTCGGTTGCCTTTTAAAGGTAATTTGTTTGCGGGGAGGGAGACGCTTGGGTGTCGCTTCCTCAGCATTCGGCTGCGGCTGTGGGTTTTGCGCTTTAATTCACAGCTTTCGTTTGAGGGTTGGGTTTAATATCTGTGTTGCCTGTAGCATTGTTCTACCAATATGGAACTAGGCTATAAGAATAAAAAAGTCGCAGGGATATTCTTTTCTTCTGATTAACTTCAAAGTTGTGATGTTTTGACATCGTTTTGAAACTGTCAAGACATAATGTGTTTAGAAACAAGTTTTGAGCTGATGACATGGCAGCATATGATCTTAATTTTGTTAGAAATGAATGTGTCAGTACTGCTAATTTCTTCCATACTTAGATTTAAGGGATGCTGTCAATTTCTGCCTGTCTCAACATGGATTTTGAGATGAGCTTTAATGTTGGGTGTTTCCCACCTGCCCCCGTATTTTAAGAAGTGATTGTCAAACATCTTGGCAGCAGAAATTCTCGAAGTCCCAAGCCCATGTTGCCAGTTCCCTAGTTTATGTTTCTTCCTAAGGTATGGAGGACAACAACATGTGAGGAATAGAAGCATGAGTAAAGACAGACCTGGTGTGAGGTTTTTTTGGCTGTTTTTATACTATGGAGAGGAACACAGGCAAAGGAAGAAGGCTTTTCAAATGGTAGGCAGCGCCTTTTGTTTTTATTGTCTTTAAATTAAAACTCTAATCCTCTTCTGCAGGCATCAGTTCTTTTGGATTTGATCCTTGAATACTAAACATCATGAGCAACTACAGTGTGTCTTTGGTCGGCCCAGCTCCTTGGGGTTTCAGGCTTCAAGGGGGCAAGGATTTCAACATGCCTCTGTCTATCTCTCGGGTAAGTGCATTTGCCTCTTTTCCTGTTACGCTGTGGCTGACCCGCAACCTTCAGATACAAGTATGCGAAGCCATTAATTACAGATGCTGGGGCTCAACTTGCCCTGTGGCATGGAGGGCTGTTGGAGGGGGCGGGGAGGGATGCTGTGAAAATAAGTCGTCTTTATTATCTGAAGGCTCCAACAAAATTGTCTTAGGAAGGATGTGTTCATTTGCAATGGTTTTTTTATCTGCGTATATTTAAGCAACAAACAAAAGAAACAACCACTCCTGAATTCCCCTCCCTGCTCCCACCCAGAAAAGAGAGATGCAGAGATTGGGGCTGGCAGGAAACAGGCAATTTTCTTCACGGGGCTAAACCCGTGCAGCTGAAATGGGAGGCAGCCGGGGAAAAATCACTCATGTTGCCCTTGTTTATTCAGCAGCTCTTAGCTGGTTCTTGCAAATCCCACTGTTTACAATAAAAAGGCACTTCAATGACAGTAGTTGTAAATAAGGGTTCATCAATATGTGCCTGAGTGAATGTGCCACTTTCTCACGAACTTTTTACAAAGTATGTACTCTGAACTGATATTCAAAACTTTTGAGGACCTAAGTCAAAACAAATGTGATCTTTGTACCCAGGCACTATCCAGCTAGTTTCCTACTTTGAAACCATGTTTTCAGGGAGGACTTTTTTTTTCCAACGTGGGCTGAGTTTCAAAGCCTTCCTCAAAAGTCTGGAGCACTTCATGTGTATAATATAAGGACAAATTTTGCAGTATTGGATTTATATTTATATTGGAAATCTCTGGGTGAAAAACTGGCTTCTGATGGCTCTGTAGCCTAGCACCTTTAAATTTGATTTGTAGCATGGAGGCATTTATACAAATAGCACTTTCTCTGACAGTTCTCCTCCCCCTCCTGCGTATTCATGCAGGTTAGTGACAAAGATGAATTATTTTTTACACCTGTTGGGACTGCAGAATTGATACTGCTCTGGGAGATAGAGTAGGTTTCTATTTGGGTTTATGCATCATGGCAGTATTTTTAGCTAATCTCATCTATCGATTCAAACTCTGCCAGTTCATTTAGACTTGGCTTATCCTATTCACCTGTGGATTTTGCTGGTGAAGTAAAATTACAGTTTGGCTCTGCAAAATTATTTTTATATGGCTAAAGTGGACTGGAGAGCTGTAGAAATGCCTGTGTATGGGTGAAACGGCCAACATCTGAGCCAAAAAGGGGTCCAGAAGCAATTTATTCCCAAATTCTGGGGATTTTCAAGCTAAACTGTAATTAAGTTTCTTGTTCAGTAGCTGATTACTCCTACACTAATGAGAAATTTGAACTGGGAATGCAGATAGTGCTCTTCTGATTTGATGGTAGAAGTGGAAAAGCATAGGCTCTTGCCTGCATAGGGTACTTGTGCCTGGTACTGATGAGCAATTAAGCACTGTAGGCAGTAAGCCATAGTAAACAACTAGTTTTAGGAAAGGGTAGTACTTTTTTTGTAGGGGTCTCTGCTGTCCTGGAGATCTGGAGTGCAGTGCTGCTGTAAGTAGTTCTTCCCATCTAAAAGTTTCTGAAGAAGCAGCATATGATGAAATTAGCCTAGATTACTACTTTATTGCAGGAATCAAATATGCTGTCACATGGAATAGCATAGAGAGAATTGGTCTAAATAGCTATGTATTAAAAACTCACTTATGGGGTTCCCTAATGACAAATGTCAGTGCCCACAAGGGCTGAATGTAAAAAAAAAAACAGGGACCAGGGTGGTTTTAGGACTTGGATATTGTGCTTCCCCCTGCCCCACACAAATTAAATTCACCTATTATACCTCAGCTGAACTGTTTCTTCTTATTTGCAGTTAATAGTTCTGTGTTTTTGTTTGTGTTGGGGGTTTTTTTTTCCCCTTTTGGATCAAAAAAGTGCTTAGTTCTGGTATGCCAATCCAGCTTTGGCCCGATAGCTGGAAGAATTCAACACCAAGTTCCTGGTATGCTAGAACAGTGTGTACCATTCACCCCCCAGGCCTTCTTTTCCTGATAAAGCATAAATGCCTTCCTGTATGTGAAGGCTGCTAATTAAATTATTTTAGCAAGACCATGATGAGACAGCAGAATTATGTTCTTTGGCAAGGAGGACTTTTTTGGGGTTTGTTTTGGTTTTAATTTGTCCTTTAGATGCTGAGGATGAATCTGGCTGCACTGCTGAGGGCTAATTTCCTGCTTTAGTTTAAACTCCTTGAGAATAAGTTCAAATAAAATACAGTTCATTAAGCACAGAAAATACACTGGTTTCTAAAGCTGTTTATCTGAAAAGCTAATCTCTCCTTACTAATGATTTGAACAAATTATGGTCTTGTATGGTTCCTTGGAGAAAGTTTTTTCTTAAGGCATTTGGCTTTGTACAGAATGCAGTTTAAGTGAGCATATTCCTTGTTGCCTCTGTAAGGTAAAACAAGCTTGGTTTGTGTTCTTCAGTTGGGATTCTTAATGCCAGCTAAGGGATAACAGGTTAACATTAATGCAGGGGTAGCAGTAACATTTGATTTTTCCATAAGCTAGTGTATTGCAGACTGGTTGCATCATCACAACCAATAGCAGCAGTTACTGCAGGGTTATGTCAGTTACTTAATATAGTGCTCTCAGGACTTTAAAATTGCTACCTATACTTATACAGCTGTATGTGGTAAGTAATATACCACTGGGGATATGGCCTTAGAGTTAGTGACATAAATCAGTACAACAAAAATGTGTGCCTACTTATTACGTATAATTACATCATGGGTCCTCCTTGTTTCTCTGTTATTTCCAGACAAAACTTCTTTCCAAGTTGCACAATGTTCTGCTAAACACCTGCTGGATCAAAAAAAAGACTATCAGACCAAAATAACTGCAGCTGAATTATTTTGGTTTGGCAATCATGATTGCCAATATTAAAGGATCTTCTATTGCTGGTATCCATATAGATCTCTGGTCTTGGATAAATCCTGCTGATGCTGGGGATATGTCCAGTTTGGGAATAACATTGGTCTACATTCAATAGATCTTTGTCTTCTAGAATTGTTGGCGCAAGAGTTTTCCTTCTGCTGAATTAGAATAAAGAAAGGCAGTTTTGGAGATAAAGTAAGCCAAACACACTGCTAGGTAGGATTCCTGGAGGCATGCTAAGTATTATATTTACAGAACTTGGAGTTAGTGATATCTACAACATGGTCTATGTTGTTCATGTGCAAGACAGTAGCTTTTGAAGCAATACACACTTCTTTAGAATTTGAATTAACATTATATTTACCTTTTTGGGAGTTGGTGAGTTCCCAGCACTTAATTAACATAACCAAAATAAACTCAGTAAGTGCAACTGTAGCATTAGAATTGTAAAAACTGGTGTCTGCAGATTGAAATACATAGTGTTTAGTACTGATGTATTCATTAGGTTGTGATGAACTGTAAGAGGTTTAGGTATTTGTTCTAAATGTATGCTTGAAATATTTGTAGCCTATCAAAATTTTAGTGGTGCATTCTCTAAACAGTGCTTGTCTCTGTTTTCTGTCAGTACTTACCACTAGAAACAAGGAAATGTGGAAGTGTAACTATAGTTTGAAGAGTGATGTAGCCTATGTACGTTATAAACTATCCAACCTAATGCAAATACATAGGATGCTTTCTTGCAGTTAAAAGTCACTTTTTGTTCAATCTGGGTGGCATTCTAGCCATCTTTGCAGAAGATGCTTCACTATTTGTCTTTGTCCGCCTGTAAGAATTAAATGGAATATGGTCATTGTGATATGTTTGACCTGACTGTCAGCTCATTTTCTACTGCAACTCCTTTTCAGTGGGTTGTGTCTGTCCCTCCCCCCTTCTTCACTGGTCACTTTACCTCTTCAAAAAAAACCCCAAAGAAACACCACGCTCCCCCACCCCTCCCCCCACTTTAAATATAGTCCCTTCTTTTTGCAGTTTTTCAGGTTTTCTTTCATCTGTTTCAAGTATGTTTTTCTGTGTTGTTTTTGCAAACTTGTAGTTGATGGAAGACTCATGATAACAAATCTGTGAGCAAGCCGTACAGCCAGAGAGTAGGTGGAAAAGCAGCCCCCTTGCAGATGAAATAGTGGATGTATGTGTAGCACATTGGCTGCTCAATATTCATCCCATGTGATCATACTGACATTCTTCATGCTGGTATCGGGAGGTCACTATCAGAGGAGTTGTATCCTCTGCTCTCCCACTTTCCTTCCTTCTGGACCAGGTACATACATGGTTAACCAGCAAGTTGTCCATGTGGATGGAGCATGTATGATTGGTTTTGCACAGTGGTTGCTTATTGAGGGGCTTGACCATTGGCCACCTTAATATTTGGAAGCAAGCTATTTTAAAGTCATTAACATCTGTGAAAATAGTATTAGAAGAGTATAAAGGCAAATGATGCTTTGAATGGACCTGGAGGACATCAGCTTTGATTGACTAGAGTCTGTCTGAGCTTCTTGCCCTTGTGTTTGTGTGAATTATTTTATCAAGCCATATGTGTAATTTCCAGTAAAATCAAGTTTTGTATACGTATAACACAAGTTATTACAGTGGAGGACTGGGGAGATAGTCTTTCAAGCAGGCACGTGCAATGGGAAACACTAGAACAACTGCTGACCTGGCCAGTGATAATTGTGTCAGTAACTTTATGCTTCATCCTGGAAGCTACTGAGAGCTACTAATGAAGCCCTAACTGGCAGCTGCTGGCATTGCTATGCTAGTTTGGTTTGCCACTGAGTTGTGGTGGTTTGCACAAGATATAGCTGAAGATGTATTCCACTGCTGCAGCTTCCTGGTACAGGGTCAGACACTGGCACCTACCTGCATCTAGGGCAGTAAGTGCTGCATTTATACAGGAGCTATTAGTGCTTATGAAATGGATGGTATTAGCCAAGACAAAGCAAGAAGTGCTACTCTGTTCTGTTTAATTCTGTTTACAAGACGTGGTTTACTGGAAAAAAACCAGAATGACAAATGAGCTACCAGTGCCAAAGTTTGTATCCTCTCCGCACTGACTCCTGAAGAAGCAGAGGTTTTCCTTTGGAAGAGAAGTGGAATATGGACAATTATAAAGCTCCCAGCTGCACAAGTGGTTTAATATAAGCAAGTCTTCTGAAAGTCCTAAAAGTGTTGGCTAGTGCTTCAGAGTTTACGTAGTTGCCTGCAAGCAACATCCTCCTTTAGAGAGCTCCTCAGTTTAACTTGAAGGTGGAAAGAGATATCAGTTGGTACAGACATAATTTCCCATTTGCCTCTGCTTCCCCACTGCTGTTTAACCTCTTTGTGATGAAAATTGGGAAAATGGCTGTTTTCCTTTCCTTGTCTATTCTGCTATGCAGTTTAAAGCAAGACAGACTGGAGTAGGGTTGGGAAGAAGGGAGAGTGTGGGGGAGAAGAGGCAGAATAAAAGTTTCTGCATCTTGTCTCTTCATGACCTTATTTGTCAGACAACCTCTTTGAATGAAGTAAGAAGCAAACTTATTTTAAAATAGTTCCTTTACTGATGTCATTCCCCCAAAAGTGAAGCTGGCTGTACTGGGGGAAAAATGAACCGAAGAGCTCATAGCTGAGGGATATCCAATGTGATGTGTGAACATACTCTTATTGCATTTAACAATGCTGGTAACTCTTTTTGCCTTTATAAGTGACAGCTGAGTTACAGAATGAGGAGTGCAAGCTAAATATTTCATGACAGAAAAACTGAAGTATTTATTTGCAGTGTCTGCTTCTCCAAGACAGATGTAGTGAAAAAATAAACTCTGATTAGATGTTCAAAGCAGATGCAAAATTGGCAGTCCTTCCAGGGGACAAAAAGCAGGACCATTTATTGAATAATAACTGCAAAAAAATTAGGCATGTTTTCTTTGCAAGTATCTGGCCCTGGAGGCCTGACAACTTCTGTCGACTTCCCCACCGTTTGGAGACGCTATTTTTAGTGTAACCGTTTTTCTCATTATTCATTGGCCGATAGCTATCAGAAGGCATTGTGAGAAGAGACATGGTGTTGAAAGGCTTGTTTGTTTGGCTTTGGTATGGAGCCAGAAGATAACATTGTTGGCTTTTTTTTTTTTTTAATTTATTTTGACTTTTTAAGAATAGATTTTGTGTGTTATCAATTTAAGGGAAAGTGTGAGAGAGAAACACACTTAGGCACACAAGAGAGAAAATCGTCTCTTGTGTGCCTAAACCAGAGGAAATATGGGAGAGGTGGCATGCCTCCTGCCAATGGTCAAAAAGAAAAAAAAAAAATTGAGGCTGAAGTTTGTTTGGAAAGAGAAAGAGAAATATAAGTACGTTTACTTCCAAAGGTGGCTGTAACAAGAATGGAGATAGAAGGGAAGGAGGCCACTGCTAAGGCCAGTGTTATGCGAGTCTTTGAATGACTCAAGTCTTCAGGGCAGTAAAAGTAGGGAAAATATGACAAAAGTACCCCTTCAAGTTCCTTTACTATGAGAGGTCCTCAAGCTGAATTTGTGGACAGGTACTGACTTTTCTTAGAAGAGTTGACATGGGTGATAAGAAGAGGCTAAGTATTTGGGGCACAGAGTCCTTTGAGGTGCAAGTAGCTTCAGTTACCACCTTGACATAAAGCCTTGCTTGTGGCAGGGAGTTTATACTGTACTGCTGTTCTGACGTGTGATGCTGAAGAGAGAGCTGATGAGTAGGAGGTTGAGTGCCACTAACTCCGCTAGCCTGGTTGAAATGAAGACAAGCTACCTCTGTAAATATGTTGGTAGGAGAATGTGGGCTTTATGGGCCTAGATTAAGGCTATGACTGTCTTCTTGGCCAAGTTTGCGGGTAGATCAGGTTTGTAATTACACTTGCTTCCGGGAACTGTTCTTGAAAGGAGCATGATCATGCTGGTAATGCTGTGCTCTAACAATTCAGTGTCATGTTCTTCAGAAGGAAGAAAAAAAGATGGCATTAGAAGCTTGTGCTGTAAGAGTGTCCTCTCTGACGATTTGCTTGAAGCTAGATACATGTGGAAATGAAGCTCAGGGAAGAGTAGGAAGAGACAACAGAGGAGAAGAAACAAAGTGTGGATGCTGTTACCTTTGGTGAAGGTGTTGCTCTGTAACTGACTGCTACTCAAGCACCAGCCAGCTGCATATGCCCATGGTCACTAAACATTTCTGCAGAACCGACCTAAACTTCCACATTGGGAGATGAAGGGCACCCTTATTGCACAGGCTGTAAAAAGCCTGATTTAAATGACTTGCTGCTTCATTCATCACTCACTTTCCAGCACTGTCAGTTAATAGGATGGTGTCCCACACAGAGTAGCAGTTGTTCTTTTGTCACTTCAAGACAGCAGTGCCATTCCCACCACATAGTCTCTTGTGTATGCTGACCCAAGCAGAGAGGCAGTAGAGGGACAAAATAGCATGTTACAAATTGAAGACCATATCAAATACACACCCTCAAAGCAGATGAGTAAGTGCTGCACCAGTGGAATATACTCGGTAGTTTTGGTGTAAAGCATAGTTAGCAGCCACAGAGCACAAAGACACTTCTGCTGTTAATCCCTTATTTTACTTAACAGGGAAAACAGCAGTCTTCAGGTTTTCTGGGTTGTAAAACCCTGGAGTAAAATTACTAATTCTGTGACACTGGGGTGACTGTTCTGCCTGTATACTGTAAAGCTTCAAGATGTACTGTGAGTCCCCACTCAAAACAGGAAGATGCTATGTATCCCTTGAGATTCATCTTTTTTCTTTTAATGAAGGCCAGAAAATTTCAGTAGTCCATATTTCAATAAGAGTCCATAATATTTTTCTATTACATATTACACTTTCTGCCTCATTCTGAGTTAGTCTTGCGTTAGAAACTTCAGCTCAAGCAGTTAAACCTCGTAAAAGTAAAAACAAGAGAAAATGGCATCTGATAGTTGGAAGTATTTGAAAGTAAGAACTCTTGCAATTGCCGTCAGCTGTGCCTGTAACAAAGCCCTCAAGCAAAATGTAATGCCTTGTGTGAAGTACCTTAGACTAAGAAGTGGATCTTGCCAGGTCTTTAGTGGTCCTGTTGGAAAGGTCAAATGGTTTGCATGTTAACTGGATGTGAAAGAAGTTTGGCTTACCATGGTCTATATTAAGGGATGACCTAATGCTGTGTCTAGTTCTTTCCCTAACAAGTGATTGAACAATATGAAGTACTTACCATGGGAAGGCAACAGAAACATTTGTGTTAATTATTTTGTAGTTCTTTTGAAGGTTTGAATAGTGATTTAGATGCTGAGCCTGGATTATTGTAGAACGTATCAATTTTGGAGAGCTAAAACTCCCTGTTCATTAAGCTTTTGTGTTTATGAATGTAATTGAGTCATCTTTAGATATTCTTACACCCAAAATTTATTAAGCCTGTGGAAAAAATTATCAAAGAGTGTCCACTTAAGTGTGATGATGGATTGGTAGTAACAGCATTTGAGATTTTAAAAAAGGAATTCTGTAGAGCTAAGGCAAAATGCTATAAATGTGAAAAATGCAGACATAAATAAAGATCTATTTTTGTTATTAAAAAGATAATACCACCTTAGTGGAGTCTCTAGCTATAGAACATTTTTGTCTAGAACCCCTTAAAAAAAGGCAGCTTTGCTGTGCAAACACACCCTCTGCCAGACAGAGCAGCTGAATCTCAGAGTTTATGGTACATCTGCTAGTAAAGCTTTTTCTTTCTAATATACGTTATACATGACAAGCCAGGTGTAGTTCTGAGTCCAATGCAGCTAGTTAGCAAAACTTTTCTTTATTTTTCATGTAAAGTAAGAGGCAGAAATTGTTGGGATTCCTTGGGGGGAGGGTGATGTTCCCTTGCCAGTGATTTCTACCTCTTGTCTTTGAGGTTCTAGACTTGGTGTGGTGTTGTGAAAGGCATAGAGAGGTAGACTAATGGGATTGCTTGTCTTCAATTGGCTCATGTATCTAAGCAATTCCTTCTGTGATGTTCTGTTTTTCCTTACCTAATGCCTCTGAAAGGGAGGAAGAAAAAAAGAAAAGCAAACAAAAAAAAGTGGAGATCTACAAGCCAGAGAGCTTGTGGAAGTTGGGTTGGGCTTGCTTTTATTAGATTGACAGGGAAATGGAAAGCTTGCAAAGCTTTAAACACCAAAGACATCTTGTAGAGTAAGTTGTTTCCTATTGGCTTTCTGGAGCTCTTCATCATATCAGAGTGTTTTGAGTCCAGACCAAATAAGAGGATTCTCTGTCTAGTGCCTCAGGTGGCTTTTGTTAACAGTTGTTCAGGAATGAAAAGGCATCAACCAAAATATGTATTCTGACAAGCAGAATATATCCAACACTCAGGGGACAGCGTACTTGTTCTTTGTGAGGGGCTGAATGTCTGTGTTCATGGCTTGATCAAAAGTAGTGTAGATAGTGATTGGGGGCACAATCAACCATGCAAAGGAAGCGGTATTGGTTGGAGAGCAGGCTGCATGGCATCTTGTCAACCTCAGTTCCTGTCCTCTTTAAATCTTCATGCACAGAGGTGTGTTTGTTTGAGGGGACACCCCAAAACACTGGCAGTTTGCTGCAATGGGAATAAGCTTATTTAACACCTTACACTTTTCTTGTATGTGAACTGGCCCCTACACCTCTGTCAGTGGTAATTACTGGCCAAAGAAGGTGGGCAGAAGAAAACCTGTTGCTTGTATCTCTGTGTCGGAGCTAAAAGCCTACTCCATGGATGCAACACTTCCTCCATCAGTGCGCTAAGCAGGGATAGAAGGTGGGCTGGTGCAGCAGAGGCTTGTCCAACCCAGCAGGCTTGGCTGTGGAAGCTGGGGCTGCTGGCATAATGGTGGGTGCAGATACCTGGGGACAGTACAGTCTAGAAGTGCCAAAGCCAGACTTGCTAGGACATGTCTGTCAGTGTACTAAGCTGCGAAAACTGCCATTGAGTGCTTATTAAAGTACAGCTTTTGTCAGCTATGGGTACCGTCTATTCTCTCCACTTTCCAGCTGTTATATTTTGGCAAATGGCTATAGCAAAAGTCATTGTAGCAGGGGCTTACATGAATCCCCTTTGAGAGCATATTCCATTTGTAAATTAAGTTAATTTGCTATTGTGCAGATTAAGCGTCGTACTGTAAATACTAAGAACTCAAGCCTTGGCGCTGCAAAAACACTTGAGCAAAAGTGTAATTTTAGGCATATAAGTTGTCTCTATAAGATGACTCTTGAGGCTCAGCCTACGTTGATGTGCATTGTTGCTCAGCGCTCTGCAGTGTTGGGTCTTCAGACTGTTCTTACCAGAAGGAAAGAAACATTGACTTGCTTGGAGGAGGCAATTGACCTATCCCACTGAACTTCGTATTTTCTCTCAAAGATGTGTTAGCTGGTGATTGTTAGATGTGAGAGAAGCGGCTAGCCGAGGTGTTTGTATGACATCCTGAGAGCTAAATTAGAAACAGACCTTTGGCCAGCCTGTCAGTGACCATCACTAAAACTAGAGGTCTAAATCAACTGGTTTACTAGCGTTTGGGGATGAGGGGTCTTTGAGTATTAGGTATGTGATGGTGTTTTACCATCCTTTGCTCTGGAAGTGCTGTAGAGATGCTCTATCCCCTTACCTCTCATTACAGTATGCAATTATTGCACTCTTAAGATAGACATTAGTACCTTAGAGCAGGTCCTTTTTTTGGGTAGCTTTGTAAAACTGTCTCTTCTGAACTATTGACTACAATAATTGAGTTTATGACCAAAATATAGATGAGTAGGTTTTCTTAACTGAATTAATTTTCTGTATATGCCTAGAAATGCAATTTGCTTTCAGTGTGAATACCTAAAGAATGTTTTCCTGAGGTGTTCACTTAAGACTTAGAGACTAATTCTTGTAATATCTTTCTGGATAAAAGTATCCCCTCTTATATGAGAGGGAATGTGATGTTTTCTGGCCAGTTGAGTAGCTTCTCTGTGAGAGTATTTTCTTCCATTGACACATCTACACTTAAACTTTAAAACGTAGAAACTGCTGACTATTAAAACTTGAAATGGCACTAATTTGTTTTGATATCTGACCTGATGAAAACTGCTGCAGTTGCAGCTGACAGCCCAGATCAGTTTTCTAATGCTGTCCTGGATGGTGTGGGATTAAGTAACTGGAAATTGCTCACAGGAAATTCTGATTACAGCAGTCAAAGTAAGGATTTAGGGCAAAGCAGTCAGTGCTGACGTTTCACTTTGCAACCTCCTGCTGTTGGAGAAGGCTAAACTGCTGGTTTTTTTTACCCTGCCTTCTTCCTCCTTGCAAACATAAGGCACTTTTTCCATGGTGATGGAGATAGATGCTGTAAGTATACACAATTTTGGATGCTGTAGCCATTGACATCAACTGGTTCCTGACCTCATCAACAGGATGGAGTGCCTTGAGTGCTTCTGGTAACTCTGAACGCCTCCTCTGTCACTCACTCGCTGTGTGTGCAACTCTGTACTTGGTTTTATTGCATATCCTAATCTACGCCGGTTTGGTGGGCTTAGTTATTGCCCCATTCCTGCTCTCTGACTTCTGTTGCTCTCTTTAGCAAAGAATGTATCCCCAGGTTAGCAAACGAGGTTTTGTAGAGATTCTCCTGTCCTGTTTTGACCTGATGATGGTTACCTAGTACAAGTCAGCCTTTATCCTACAGTATGGACTCTTTCCCTTGAAAGAAACTCCGGTGTGGTGGGGTGAGACCTGAATATGGGTGAGAGGTGAGATCTCACAGGAGGGGATCGCTTATTAAGAAAAATATTATCCAGAATAAGGGGATAAAGATGGGCTTGGTGGAATGTGTAACTGCTGTGCTTCAGGGGAAGCATACACTTGAGAGGGGTGGCATGCAAACAGTTTAGACTTGGATGCAATGACATCTATGTAATATTAGTATCAATTCTGGGAAATGCAGTACTTAACAATGGGCATTATGAGTTAGGAAATACCTCACTTCGGCATTTAAGATTGCTAACCACTCAAACTGAATCAGAGTTGGTTTTCTAGTGCTATTTTTTGTGTTTCTGCCAAATACGTTTGACTCTTTCAATTTGTCGTTTTTCTTTTAGCATAAAGAGGAAGGTAGCCTTGCAAGAACCCAATTTGTACTGCTTTCAGTTTTTTTTTCTCCTTGCTTTCCTTAGCCTGGGGACGTATCTCTTACTGCTGAAGTAAGACTACCAGGTGTTTTTGCTGTTAGTTATAATTTAAGAGAAATGTTGTTTGGAAGCCATTATTTGTGGCGTTAACAGGGTTTAGGGTTCATGAGTGTACGGTGGGACAGGAATGAAGGGAATAATAAGAGCTAAGTATCAAAAAAACCTCCAAGACCAACCCCAAATTACGGAACCCCACAAAACTATTAAAATCAAATCTATAGGATATTTGTCAAAAAGGTCAAAATGACAAATGATGAAAGCTTCGGACTCTCTATAGCATATGGTGCAAGTACTTCTAGGGATATCTTGCCTCTGTTTTGTATTGCATAAGTACTGTATTGTAAGTCTGTAACCATTGTTTTCCTTCCATTTTTCCCTTACCATGCTAGTCCGTGCCAGACTGTAATATGTCCTGGCTTTACTGTGCCCAGCACTGGGTTTCTGTTTAATCAGAAAAGCAAGGCCATGTGGCAGCTTTTGCTTTATTGGTACAGTTGCAGGAAACACTTTGGTGTCAAGAAACAAGCTGCTCTTTTATGCCTCAGAGAGCACTTTGGTACCACTGGGCTCCTGAATGAGCGCAGACGCCATCAGCACCATGCATGTGCTTTCGGTTGCCAACCTAAAAAGCACTGCTGACTTCTTCAGGGACCATCCTGTAGCTGGTGTTATGTGGGAGGTGGTGAGATGGGTCTAAAGGTGGCTTCTGGCTTAGTGTCTCCTGACAGATGCGTGACTACCTGGGCGTGTGAATTCAACTCTGGGTTGCAGTTTCTTGCTGCCCTGTGTGTGGGGCCATCCTTTGGAGCCTGCTATAAGATCCCTGCTGCTCTACCAGCGTTGTGGCAATGGTAGCAGCTCTCCTCTTCAGTCATTTCAGGCTGTTCTGATTCAGGAGAGCACGGAGAGTTTAGGTTTCAGTTGCCCATGATGCAGTTACAATGCAGTAGGGCTTAACTGCTTTGTAGAGACATTAGCAACTTCCTCAGGCTGATCTACGTTCAGCAGTAAATGCAGTCTAAAAGTGAAATGTTGGATAAAAATCACCCAAAAGATACTACTTTGGCTGTCCCCATCCCTCTTCTTCACACTGGGAGGAAGAGTAGAGGTTGAGGAGCTGTCAAAAGCCCTGAACTAAAACGGAGCTAAAATCTAAGCCATCAGAGGGGCCACACTGTAGTACAACAGAGGTGAGTTTGTTTGCCAAACATCCCTTAAGGAGGAGGAAATGCTTTAAGATTCTTACCAGTAACCCCAGATGGATGTTACTCTGGACCACCCGAAGATGTCTTGACCTCCTTTGCTGTTTTCCTGCATGCTGGAGTGACATTCCTAAAGCAACCCTTCCAAGGGAGGAGGTGGTCTGTGGGAAGATTGCTCCAGTCAAGATTATAGAGGAACCCAGGGTTACTCTTGTGGGTTCTATTCTTGGGTGTCACAGTAACTGGGAACTTTTGGGAGGGGAGCAGTGGGGAGGTGCTATTAAGCTCTCAGACCTTTGCTCTGATGCATGCACTTGTATCAAAATCTGCATTCGATTTAAATCATCAAAATAATTCCTCAATATTGTATTGAGGATTCAAGGAAAGTAAGTTGAAAAACCCAATGAAACCTTAGAGTGTATCTTGGCATTGAAATCGTGAGATTAAAACACACTCCTTATTTCTAGGGCCTGACTCATGGTTTTTGAATGCGTGAGGGTGGCAGCGTTAACTCCTATGGTCAAGTAGCATTAGAACTATTTCAGGATGCTTGGGCACAGAGCTGTGCCAAATATTTTCTTGCGTTTGGGGTTTGTTTTCTGCCCCCTGGCCCCCCCCCCCCCCCCCCCCCCCTTCCCAAAACACATTTTTGCAGATCTCTTATAACTTGTGTTGTGTAATTAAACCGACAAAATGTTAAATCTCCAAGTCTCTGAAAACAGTGCATCAAATCCAAGTATTTAAATTGATTACGTAGTGGCCAAAGCGACTGTCTAAAAGTTGTTTTATTGGGACATAATGTATGCAGTTTGGTTTATATGCGGTGGAGGAAAGTGAGCTGCAGAGCAGCTGGCTTGCTAGAGAGCTTCGGAAATAAACAGTACGTGGCATGTGTAGTAGAATTTGACCCTGTTAGGAAAATAAGTAGGGCAAAGTGGCTGGTTATCGACGATGGTTCCAGCTTCTGGTGGCAGCATAGGCAAAGCAAAAGAAAGGGGCAGGGGATGGGGAATCAAGTGAGATTTGAATAATTCTTCCTGTCTGCCAGGAAGCCCTCGGTGCCCTGCAACTCCTTCAGCCAAGTCGTAAATTAATTCTCCTCTGACAGATTATGCTCTGGGGGAAGTATTTTTCTTCGTTTTCATGAGGCATTGCAAGTTGCTGTGAGCATGAAGTGTTGAAGGGCAGCAGGGGCTTTCAGTGGAGATGTGTGGGAATGTTATCCTCCGGACTTGATTGGATGCTGGGACGTGGGATGCTGTGGATGAGGAGCCAGCACATTACCTGCCGTGCCGTGGGATCACCTCTGGTGGAGTGGGGAGGAGCAGGTGTCTGGGAGCATTGGCCTCAGGAATTTTTTGGACTTGACTCACCAGAAATGGTTGGCGAGGTCCCTCTGTGCTTTAAAATGAGAACTGGACTGTGAATTTGAGTTCTCCGATTACTGAATGCACGGGTGTGAACACACTGCCCAGCGCCTCGTTCTGTGCAGTGGTGAAATAATGAGGTTGAGTGCTGTGGATGGAAGGTGGTGGGTGGTGGGTTTGTTCTGCCTGCAGTATAGCCAGATGAAAAAGATGGAGGCTGAATACATACAGTTATTTCTGTAATTTGTTCATCATGAGTGTGCTGAACCCAAAGTGCTGTGCTATGTGGAATAAGCCCTTTAACGAATAAAGCTTTGGACTTCTTTTGTCCTTTGAGAATTCCTGAACCAGCTTCACTGGTTTCTTCTCATCTTCAGGGGACAAGTCTTGAGCTAGTAAAAAGTGTGTATTACTTCAGAAAGTTTTTTTGTTGTGTTTGCTGCTGTTTTAGCAAGTATGTGTCATGTATGGGGAAATCCTTGGAAGTAGGGCATAGAGCATGGCAGGTAAGATCGCGAGGAAATGTCAGAATAAATACATACGTGGATAATAGTAACCTGAACCTCTTTTGGGGATGGTGCAGGAAATATATTGCTTGATTTATAAATTTGTAATAATTTTAAAAGGCACTAAAACATAAAGATGCTGAAAGAAGGATGAAAAAGGTCTATATTGTGTCGCATAAATATCTGGGCTGAGCCCAGTCATTGTAAACTGTATGGGATTTCAATATAGGTAAACTCATGATTTCTCTTTCTGCAGAGGAGAAAGAATGATGTTTGATGTGTACTTTATGTCTCCATATAATATTGTTTAAAATAAGGTAACTGAGAGCAGAATGTAACAAATGCGTAGGCACGGTACTCCACAGTTATCACTGGGACATAATTTCAATTGGCCATCTGCATGTCCGACACGCTTTGAAAACTGAATTTCAGTGTAAGAATGAGCTTTGTATCTATATTATATTAATTCCTTTTTTTTCCCAGTGTGTTAGTTAAAAAAAAAAAAATCGAAAAGCTAGTTTATTTCCCTTAAGGGAAACTCTAACCTTAATATATTTTTCTTTCTTCCTTTGGTTCACTCCCTATATGCAGGAATATGACAGCTGGCAAGACATCTCCTTTTTAAATTGTGCCGTTTAGCATTTTTGGCAGCTGGATACGTGTGGAAAGCTGTATAGTGACAAATCTGTTTCTCATACCTTTTGTAGTCTGTTTTTCATCAGATAGAAAAATGTTAATACCCACTGAACTTTCCTCCTTTGGCTCACCCAGACAGTAATTTACTCGAGCATTTCCTGTACGTTGTCTCTCCATAGAGCTCATGCTTTCCATCTCTGCTGCACTGCAGAGCTCCACTGTTGCGCTGCCTCATCCCCAGCCTTGTAGGAGCGTTTGCTAGGACACCCCAGACTTGCATGCTGCAGCTAATTGGTACAGGGCAAACTCATGGAAGGGAATTTATGCTGAATCTGAAACAAAGTTGGAAGTGAAACTTGGAAAAACATTCTGTTGCAATGCGGTTGATGTTTCCTGTATATCTTAGCAGAGTTTCATAGGCTTCCTGGTCAAACAGCAGTCTGCCTACAAGGAGTTACAGCTTAGAAAAGAAATTCAACAATCCTGGTTTTTTTTCACATGTTAAAATGTATTGTGATGCTAGTGAATGCATATTTTCATAAGTGATGAATAAAACTTCTGTTTTCAAGAGAATTTTTCTCTCTTCTATTAATGTGTGGTGGCTTCAGAAACCTTGAAATGAAGAATATGGCATACGGTCGATTTGGCCATTGAGTATTTTGTGTTTCTTCAGGCTGCATGAGGAATTTTTCTGTTGTTTGTGGGCATATACCTGATTCTAGTAAATTCTGCACATTCTGCTTTAATATCTAAGCAGGTGCTGAATTTTGAGCTCTTGGACAGGCAGGTGTTGGGATCCATATGTGCGGTCTGGAGTGGTAGCCTACTGTAAGCAATCACCATGATGATTTTACCTTCTACTCTTTTTTTTTTTCTCTACTTGGGCACTTAATAATAACTGCAGGCATAAATAGTTCAGCTCGACAGATTACAGCTGCAGATTTCTCAGTGTGCCAATATGCAGTCTTGCTGCAATACAAAGGGATTTTTTGGAGACAGAGCAAAGACAAGCATTGAAATGCTGCTTGGAGGTCTCACCTTCAATGCATGGATGGGACACTAGAAATAACAGTGCCTGGAGGAAAAGTATAGAAACCATCTTTTCTGACAGCAGATGGTAGAGTCTTGTATGAAAGCTTTACTTGGCTAACCTGCTTTAGCAGTTGATTTATTAAAAACATGTAGTATTGAGCCCAGGACTTCAACATTTTGCTGTTTTTTACTCACTAAGTTTCTGTACTAAAGCCACATTTTTCTTTACTCTCCCTTCTCTCTTCTTGCTTGAAAAGCTACTTTTTTTTTTTCTTCTTCTTTATAGCAAAGCTTAAGTAAGAAGGTGATTTTATCCTTTCAAACATGCCTTGCCTATCCAGTGCTGGTTTTGAATACCGCTGAAACCAATTTGTTCCTCTTCTTGTCTCCTCTCTTCCAGTTGTTATATATGGAGCTCTCCTCAGACCTCAAAAGGTTTTCACATTGGGGGGAAAAAAGAAAATACTAGATTATTTGAGATAGGCTACAAAAAAAAGATAAAAATATGCAAGGACCAAAATACCAATGGTCACACCCTTGAGGGGAGGGATGAGGTGCTGTATTTCTACAAGCTCTTCCTCATCAGCACTTCACTGAAAAATTTACTTTGGTTCTCCTTAAAGAATGTTTCAAGTTACTAATGGGCTTTGAAACTTTGCTTAGGACACTATTTTCTTTAGTCAAGAATGGCTTGAAGTTCTTCAAAAGCTAATTTGTAAGGTATTGAAAGGATTAAACAGTTTCACGTTGTCATAAGTAAGTTTTAATGTTTATTTTGTTCTAATGTAGACATCAAAAGTGTGTATGTGCATGTGTCTGTATGTTTTATTTTGGTGCTGCCGAGCGATGAGGAGAGAGATGTTGCAACACTGAGTGTTTTGTTCAAAGTACGAGCTGACCTGCTGCCAGCAGGCGCTGGAAAGCTGTCATGCAAGACTGAAAGAGGAATCAGTGGTGGTTTCCTTGGTACAGATTTTATTAATGCATACCGGCCCTGAAGCAGAGGTGGTAACAAATACCTGCAGGGGTAATGCCTTTAAAAATGTTCAGCACAGCACTATTACCAAAATCTCCAGGAGCTATATATTTATATTGTTTCTGAAGATTTTTGGGGAAGGTGATGTGTATAATACGTTTTTATATATATTACATATAGTATATATATATGCATATTTTTTTTTTGTTTAAGGCAGAGCTGCTCAGCTTGGGGCAGGTTTGGTGTCTGCAAGGACCCACTGCAACCCCAGGTCCAGGATCAAAACTTGCTCACAAGAAAAGCAATGTCTTTGGTGACACCTTCCCGGGTGTTGGGGACGTGGGGGAAAGGTGTGACCTGAGCCATGACCTGTAGGGCAGCTTCATTCATGTAGCTGTTCACTATGGCCCGACCATTCTACTGCCTGGCAGCATTGCCAAAAGTGGTGATTGCCAGATTATGCTTGAATTTACTGTGAAAACCAGTCTGGTTTGTGGGTTTTCAAGCCCCTTGCCTCACTGCGGTCTCAAAGGAGTGATGAGCTTCATTGTCAAATGAAACGCCACTTGCAATGAGTGCCAAAGGTCTCCTTTTTCTTCTTCCTTTTGGCTGGGATGTTGTACATAACTGCTGTGCTTCCATCAGGTATCTACCGCACGAAGCAGCAGTTGTCTGTAATGTTTTGGTGTTCTGTTTTCACATTGCACTTCAGTGTGGTTTGTGTGCTGGTAATGCCATTGCTATGGGACAGCCAGTCCCTCGTACTGCTGTCCTGCTTGACCTGGGTTTACGTGCTCAGCTCTGGTGTGGGTGGCCCCAGCCCTGGCACAGCATTGGTGCTCTCCATGCCCTGTCTCTACTGCCACCCTGCTTTTTCTGGTATCGCTGGCTGAGGCTGGCCCCAGGAAAGCACATGAGACCTTCATTTTGTGCTTAGTTCAGGTGAATATCTGCATGCTGCTTTTTTTTCTGCATTAAAATAGCAATTCTGTTCACAGAAAGCGGTGAAGACTGAAGCTGTAAATCAGATGGGGAGTCTGTAAATCATAGTTAAATTCAGTTGTAAGCTCAGTTTGTTTCACTTATTCACTGTAAATTTTATGCCTGTTCAGTCTGAGACCCTTTGCCAAGCACCTATGGCATTTTTCACTGCTGTGGGATACTTCCGCACATCCGGATTTGGCAGAAGCATTAACTAAATCCCATAATTCTTAAAAATCCGAAAACTGTGGCTCTCTGTCTGCTCTGTTTCACTAGGGAGCTGGAGATGAAGGTTCATTATAAAGCAGAGCTGTAACATAATCTACAGCAGTGTGTTAACGTGACGTGCCAGCTTCATGTGCTGTGGTTTTAAATAACTTGCATTCATCTCCCCCGAGTACTAGATGAAAGTTTAGACCCTCTCTGAGCAGCCCACACCACAGTTGGAGCTTGCCGTTCAACATGTAGGCCCATGGGGTGCATGTGTCTGTTTTGGAGGCTTCCCCCTACCTCTTGCTCTTCCATTTCAATTTTTAATCAGACTTATGTTTTGATTTTTAAACCCAAATTGAATTGACAATTCTAGAGAAAAAGCTCTCATTTCATATTTCTGTATCTGCCTGTAGATAATTTACTTGTGAACCTTTTCATTCCTGTTCCTCACCACCCTGGTGTCTTTGGTAGCACTAAATTAGGCTAGAGAGATCTTATTTTTACTTCAGATGTTTCATATAGGGGAAAGCATTTGACTGAAACTGGATTTTTGGGCAACCATATTAAAATGTCTTAACTGGATGATATTTACAATTTGAAAAGAGAATTTAGAATTATTTAATTATGCAGAACTAAACCAGAAGACTCATGCCAGTGAAGTTATCATTCCATCAGCTAAAAAGGAGATCATATTAAGATAAATAAATAAATTAGGATCAGATAGGACAAGTAAATAAAAATGTTTTTCATTGGGGGACAGTGTTGGTGAGCTGTGTAAACAGTATTGATTTCTTTATGCAGTGCATCCCAGAAAGTCGAGCTTGCCTGGGATTGCTTTTGTAATGATTTGTATTTATGTGGTTCACAATGTACTCAATTTTTTTCTAATTTTGGAGTGTTCCCACTGACATTGCAAGTTTTTCTTTTATGGTTCAGAGAGGTCCTCAGCCCCATCTCCAATAACTTGAGTAGGAAGCCAGAGTCTTAAGTGCTGACTTAAGTCAGTTTTGCCTCAACCCTGCTATTCCCCTGACCTCTAGCCCCAGTGCTGCTGGCACTGCTCATCTATTTGCATGCTGTGCTAAAAGAGAAGAAAAATGGACTTTGTTTTCATTTCTGGTGGGTAACACCATTAGCTTTTCAATTAGTCTTAGTTATATGTTTAGCCTAAAAAATTCGGTTTCCAGGAGGAACTACCTGAAACAGCAGGTTTGTGTTATTAAAGTGTCAAGTTTAATTATGTAAACTGGAGGTTAGAGCACATTCTTGGTTTGTTTTGGGGAGGTTTGCCTAATCCCACCCAAGGGACATAAGAGTTTCCCCACCTGTGCTGGGAAATTAACTTTCACTTGTTATTGACCTGTGTTACATTTGGTGATACAAAGGGGGAGACACTATGCAGTATAGCTGACTAGTAACACTTAAGTGTTTACTTCCTCTGATACCTACCTTTTTTTTTTTTAATCTTCTTGTGCACCCTTTTATTTGCAGTGATCTGGGTCACTCTATCTTCTCTGAGCTGCAATTAGCAGACCTTGATGAATGTGACAAGTCATTTTGTTTGCCAGCAGATTGTACTTGATGGCTGCTGCTCCAACCTGCCCCTTCTGCTGTTGAGTTGCTACATCAGTCTTGTACTCCTCAGGATGATGAAAACCAGCCTGCCTGTGTCTTCTCTGCAACAGGGGGAGGAATGACAGCTATTTTATGTTCAGTGGGCGCTGTGGTTAGTGTTTAGGAAGCGCGTGTGACAGCAGCAGAGAAGCAGGGAGGTCTGGTGTAACCTCAGGCAGGTTAATCACTATACATGTTGACATTTGAATGCAAAATTCCAGCTGCACTGGGATTTTCATCCATCTGCTTGGTATTTCTTTTATTTTTTTGTTTGCATTAGTATCTTGGTCTAGCCTGGAAGAAAAAAGAAAGAAACAAGAAAGCTTTGTGTGTTCAGAAGACATTCTCCCCCTCTGCCCCCCCTTTTAGTAGGAAGTGGAAGAAACTCTCCTCTGCTTCACATCTTGTGCTGTTGTAAATTTCATTTGAGTTTTATATTATTTCAATTCTCCGAGGCTTGAGCTTCCTCACTCCAGTAAAGCACTGCAGATTGAAGGGGGGAACTTGGTTTGCTATTGCATCAGAAAAGCTCGAAATGTAACTCCATCGGCAGTTAACAGCGGTATCATACTCTTCAATATGAGTCATTGCTACAAAATACAGTGCTGCCAGTGCTGGTCTTTCCCTTGGCATGTTTAATTTGTTAATGAGACAAGTACTTCACAAGGCATTTAATTACCTCTGAACTTCATGTTACGGAGAAGCTCCAATAAATGGGAGACTGAGGTCTTTCAGGTGCTCTGGTGTAGCAAAATAACCCAAGGCGCAGAGTGTGTGTCTGGGCTGTTGGCTCCTATGGATGACGAGGGCCTGTCCCCTTGGGAGGGCTGCTCTCCTGGAGTTGCCATCTGCATCTGGGAGCTAGTGAGGCAAACACCTTGGATCGAGACTTGGAATTCACCAGGTGACTGCTCCCAAAGTGTGGTGGAAATGATTTTAATGTGCGATGGAAATTATTTTTGTAACTCTGACACAGAGTTGCATTTGGTCAGTAACTCTTGGTCAGGCTAACAAATAACCGTTCATTGCTGCATAAGTGACTTCTTAGTAGTAATTGTGGAAGCTCAGTCACACATACATGCAGACAGTAACAGGATTGACCCTGTTACTGCTGCTCCTGTCAATGAGCATCCTAGTGAAATTGCTGAAGTACCCATATCCACCATCCTCCATGCCTGCTTACTCTGTTCATGCATTTATTTGAATACATCTGCAACCAGTTAATTGCTTGATAACACATCTGTAAGGATGTATTGTCACCCAAGTGTCTTACTAATATCTGGCTTGAACTTCGCATAGTGTCAAGTAGATTTCTTTGCAGTTTGGCATCATGGTCTTATGGAGGGTGCTCAGACCTGTGCACTCTATTTCTGTAATGAACTACTCTCTCAAATCCTTCCCTTGTAACAGAGGCTGCCAGTTACATGAATTTTCTCATGGTAAGGAATGGAACTCCAAGTTAAAGACATGAACACCATGTCAGTTCACGCTCCAAGTAGTCTGTGTGCTGTAAGAAGGAACTTCAGTGTCTTCGTTTCACCTAATTGCTACACCACACAAGGTATCTTTCTGTGAATGGGAAAAGAGGAAAAACCTGTAAAGCCATGCTAACCTAGTACTCCCTCATCTTGCTTGTGAGTGGGAATAAAGGTATGTTTCTGAGAAGGTGTTTTAGTTCCAAGGTTTCCAGCTTTATTCTTTTCCCTTGCTTTAGTCATGTCTTTTGTCTCCTCTCACTTCTACAGTTTGCTTTCATTATTCATATCTGCACCCAAAAGGCTGTGCAGAAGGTGTTTCTGTAGCCTGCAAGACAACTTGGATAACAACTCTCTTTTGAGAGAAACTGTGTCTTATCGAAAGTGAAATTTTAGTCCTGCTGAACTACTAAACAGCAAATTTTCTGGTGCATTCTTGGTCAAGAAGAGACTGAGAAGGTGTCTCCTTCAGTTCGCATACTTAGGTGATTCTTCTTTGTGTTGGTGACTTTTAGCATAGTGCAGAGACCAGAATATTATGGTGTATAAAAAGGTATTACATCCTTCTCCAGTTACTGCCTGAGGATGTTTAAGGACAATCTTATTGGGAAGCTGGAGGATGAAGGAAAAAAGCATCTCTGGCATTATCTGCAGGCCTTTCTTGTTTAGGATTCATTGCTCTTTAAAACCAATGGCAAGACTCCTACTAATAATAGGAGTTTAGCTTGCATGTGATCATTCCAGGTTAGCTTGAATTACTTTGTGAATCAAATAAAGCTTCAAAGTGTGAATGTTGCATATTAAAATCATTTTAGTATCAAATTCCAGTAAAGATAGGTATTAATAATTTTTGTAGCCATGTCAGTGCTTATGAGAACACCGTCAAATGTATGTTCAAGTATGCTATAATTGTGCTATGTTGCCATTTAAATTGGGCAGCTTAGAAGATAGAGAAAACATCCATCTACTCCCTGGAAAGGCAAACTTTTTAGTGGATTAGAGGTCTGGGCTGTAACTGAGCACTAGCAAGAGTTATGAAATGCTTCCAGACCATTCCGTCTCTGGAAGAGCTGCTCAGAGACGTGTGCTGTAAACCCAGGGCCTCCCTTTGGTAGGTTGCATAATTTTAAGATATCTGATGCCTTATAATAGGTGGCCGGAGAGGAATGTATGAAGGTGTGAATTTCAAGGAAAGCTGATGGATGGCTGTGCAAAGGGTTCAGATCCTTCTGTAGCTCTTTCATTGTCCCACTGAGCCTGTTTAGCTTTTAGAAACTGTTTGAATAAAAATGATGTATTTATGAGGAAAAAGCCTTCCCTTAAATTGGTTTGTTAAACAGGCAGTAAATATGCAAATGGTGCATTTTAGGATTGCAGTGACATGACCCTTGGTGTCATCAGCTCATATGACACGACATTGCTTGCCAAAGGTCACTGGCTGCATGTTAAGTCTCACTTTCCGCTTCTCTGCATGTGGTTATTCCTGCATTCCACCAGCAGAAGCAGGACTGGGGATACTGCTGCTGTTTGATGATCAATAAAGTGTGCCTTGAATGGTGGTCTTGGGTGAGAAGGCATCACACCCCTTTAGTTCTGGTGGCCATCCCGATTCTGTGGATGATCTTTGAATAATGCATCCTATCATGGCTGGCGATGTTCATCGACGGGGAACATGGACAGTACTGAAATATTTCTACCTTTTTTAATGTTCCCATAAACTAAAGGAGAAGCCTCAACTATTCTGGAAATTACATTCCCCATTCTACCTCAGTATGTGGGGGTGGTTTTGTTTGTTTGGGCTCCTCCCCCCATCCAAAAGTTGGTTTCTCTTGTCTTGAAGAACTGTTTTGCAAATATTCAATGCACCACTGCTGAATGAAGCCTTATGTTCCACTGGAGTTATGTGCTATATGTGTCTCATTACACTGGTTTTGAACACTGACAAGTTACAGCTGATGGATGCATCTTTGTTAGCTGTGGGGAGGGAGCAGATGCAGTGGCAGCTTGCTCTGCTATCTTCTCCACCTTGGGCAACAGGTAACTGGTATCTCCTGAGTGGCAGTGCTGACCTTGCCAGCAGTCCCAGCAGTGGTGAGCCTACAAGCAGAAAGAAGGGTGAAGGCAGAGTAACCCTGTCAGGACAGTTCTCCTGCCCTGCTTTCTATATGTTTCTTGAATATTTGCACATCCCCCTTTTTTTTTTTCCTAGGTAGAAGAAGAGATTTTCATTGCTTTCAAGCGGCTGTGTCAGTTGCGTAATTTTTGTTGGATTCGGACTGATGTGGAGAATCTTTTTCTGATGATAAGCTTTCAGCAGTGAACATCCCTGATTATTTATTCTGAATACCTTTTCAATTTGAAAATATCTTTCCCATCTTTCTTCTGCCAAAAAGGATGTAATCACTCACATTCCCACATTTCACCAGAGCCTTGCTCATGAGTGGCCTACACAAACTTGAGGTAAACAAAATTCAGTAATGTTCAGGGTAGTAGAGTGAGACAGAAAGAACAAGTCATCATGGCTGTCATCAAAGTAGTGGTCAAAAAGGACATTATTTTACAAGCCAGAAACTTTTGCTCTGCCTTTGGTAGAGTTTATGCAGAATTCCAGCAAAAGCAAGCTAAAAAATACCAGAGTTTACTGATTTTTATTTACTTGTTTGTAAAACTCTTACAAAGTGTTTATTTCCAGCAGTTCTAGAAGTGTTACATTTACTTCTAGAAATTATTTGAAATCTAGCATGAGTCTTCCTTCAGAAGTAAACAGCAAAATTTGTTGTTATTGGATACTCAGTGGAAAAAAACCTGAAAAACCTGCTTAAAAAGCAATTGCATGGATTTAGCAGGCATGAAGGTAGGTTCTATCATCATGCTTAAAAAAAGCTTTCTGCTTTTATCCTTAAATTGCTTTGGAGGCGTTCAAGAGGCAGTACGTAGGTCTTGGAGGTTATGAGAAGAGTGTAAATCACATGGAGGCCAGTGACTCCGATCTGAGTGATCAGTATTTTGTATTGTTACCAGCAATAATGGAAACAAACTAACCAACCCAACCTGCAGGCTTTCCATACTCTCTGGCTTGGATCAAAGTTGGAGAAATGAATGGATATTGGGTTTTGGTGTTGCATTGTTTAACCTAGAATTGTTTCCTAGCTTTGTCTGTAACCAACAGTGCATGTTGGTTTTTTTTTTTTTTTTCCAGAATGTTAGACCAGCCTACTTTCTTGGTGCTAAACTTTAAGACTGTAAATTATTTTAATTTTTATTTAATTACATGTGATAATGAAGTAGAGTTTACAGTTAATATTTAGGGTGGTTTTCTTTTTCTGCATCTCTAATTTTGGAATGTCATTTAAGTTCTAGTAGTATAGAGCTCAGAGATCATGACATACAAATGGTAGGGGTGGGGAAGGAAAAAAAAAGTAACATAAAGAAAAAAGTCATCAGAGAGCTAATGCGACTACCAGGCTCTGTTTTATGGGATTCCTCTGCAAGTCCATGCTTTGAATGACCAGACACTTTCCACTGCATAATGGTAGGTTGAGAGCAAGTGATAGACTGTTGTAGGGCCTATATTTGAAGGGTTGAGTTTTCTTCATTGGTTTTTCAGAGCTATTTGATAACCAGCCTTATTTGTTGTTTAGTTATGTAACTTTTGGATATCCAGATGTCCAAGTAAGAAAAAACGTGGCATTACTCAGACATTAGGCTATTACGATTAGCAATTGCAGTGCAAGTCTGAGCAGTAAAACTCAGAAGACACTTAAAATACAGCAGCAAGAAGTTTAGATGAAGTTTGTAGGGGCAACTACTACACTAGCTTTTTATTCTCCAGGGCTTTAGTAAAGAAGTTTCACATGGGTTTATATTCAGTCTTAAATTTCTGCAGTGCATCTGGCAGTCAAATGGTAAGGAGAATTCACCTAAAATGAGGACCTTCATTTTGCTGTCGGAGTATTTGTCCTGAATAGCTTCCTATTTTCTCTGAATGAGTGCTTTTTCTCATATGCTGCCTAAAAAAAATTGCTGATAATCGTCATGTGGCCTTCTCATAAAGGTCCCCATCAGAGGGGACAGATGCCTTTTTATGTACGTAGATGTGGGCGTTTAAAATACATATTTATTATACATATTTAAAGATATATGTGCATAACACCACCTATAGTAATACATCCAGTGTTTTAAATACATATATAAATAAATGTATATATAAAACCCCTACACCTGGAACTGTGGAAACAAATCATGTAAAAGTGATGTTCAAAGTCAAGTAAATTAAGCAGGGTGTGTGTGTATATATATATGTAATTTAGAAATGGAGAATTAAATCTGAAATTGTTATATGTTCTCATGAGCTATGTTTTAGCTTGTGATAAAGATTTTTGTGTCTTAGAAACAGCTGGTATGAATTTATTAAACAATGTGCAACTGCTTTAAAATGTATTTCTAGTTTTCTGAGGGTGTTTTATTGGACTTTTTTCTGCATTATTTTATACTTGAGGTTTTAGCCAATAAGTGTCCAGCTTAAAATAAATGTCTGTTGTAATACTCCCTTGACATATGAAAGGCAAGATACCCAGTAGGATTTACTATTGTCTCCTATTTCTGTTCTATCTCTTTGTGCTGGAAGTTTGCATCAGACTAATCCTGAGGAGTTTTCTCTCCATTGCATTAAATGAAGGCATGTACGTATAGGACTTCTTTCATTGATCTGGAGTAGGTCTCAGCACATCAGCCATAATTGGTATAATTGTCACTTTATGTGCACTTCAGAGCATGCTTGTTTATCTGTGCTGAGTTGTTGTCCTTCACATATTTAAGGTTGCTTTTTTCTGCCATAAGCATTAGCGCCTTCATACTTAAAATGTCAACCCTCTATTGATGGAGCATGGATGAACTGGAGAAGCTTCTGCGCCTTGACACATTTCTGCACTCTCTTCTTGGGTGCTGAGCTGTGTGCTGAAAGGACAGCGGGCAGAAGTGTAGCTCTGAGTCTCCAGCCTTTTAGGCTGCTGGTTATAATGCTAACAGAATTTGTTCACTTTTTTTTCAGTATGAGATTCCTAAATGTGGCAAAACTTTGTGGGGAGCGGATGTGGTAGGTTCTCATTGCTGCATGTGGATTCCACCTTGAAAGTGGACTCCTGCAGCTTTTGCAGAGTGCCAGTTTGGGATGGCATTCAGGTGAGCTGTGCTGCCTGGACAGATGATTTGTTCCAAGAAACAATACTCGCAGTGCCTGAACTTGCCTCCCTTTTCCTCTTATGTGGTGCTGCATATCATTATCTCAATTCTTTGAAACAAGCAGGTTGTTTCCTACATGTTTGTGCGTGCCTGGTTTGGTTCTGCATAGGAGAAGGGGAAACAATGGCTGGTGTACCATGAAAGATTCAATTTTTTTAGTGTTTTCTTGCCCATAGCTATTAGTTTTTGTCAGATGAGTTTTTCGTTCATGCTTCCCCACTTAACTCTCCCTGCTTTGCTTTCACGTGTGGGATTGCCTCAATAGTTGCATTTTGTTCCCGCTGCTGCCATGTATAAGGCTCTTCTTTTTCCTGTGCGAAGAACTCCAAGGAAAAAAAATCAATACCTTCAAATTACACACTATAACGTATTATTCTGTTTCTAAACTGGATGTTCTGGAAAGCATGGGGTGATTGCATCACATTTGATGCAGGAAAGGCACATCCCATTAAGAGGGGCTAAATCATAGACTATGAAAACAAGATGACACAAATTGGGCTGCTAAGGTTATTAGGGAGATGGATGTTCAGCGAGTGGAATTAATTTTATCTGTAAATTAATAAAGATAATCCTTTTGGGATAGGAGCAAGTGCACCATTATATGCACTGCAGACTTCTCCATATATATGGCCTTTGCAGAATGGAAATTAATTTCTTCTTTGGAAGAAGCTGAGATCAGTCCCTTTAGGCACTTCACACTTACGCTTCATTAGAGAAAACTAACTATTCTTTGTTTTGTGTTAGTTCAGGAGGCCTCAGCAATAAAACTTCCTTAGCATCTTTCTAAATTCTTTATTCCAAAAGAGACAGGCACTTAAACTTATATACTGATGCAAAGCGGGAGGCTTTTAAGGTGATGCCTCCTTAGCAGTCCCAAGTCTGTGCATGCTTCATTTGTGGAGTTAATTTGCATTGGCCATCCAAAATAAGTCTGTAGAGTCTTCCAGTTATAAGGTTGCAGTTCCCAAAGGATAAAGCAGCTGTACAAAGTTTACGTTGCATTTCTAGCTACATTTACATTCCATTTCCTCTTTTTATCTCCCAGTAATTAAGGAGGCAGTAATTTTTACCCACTGGCATATAGTCTCCCAGGGAGAAATCTGTATTAGTTCTGTAAACTCTCAGAACAGAAGAATAATCTTCAGAGAGAAGACAGCCATCTAAAATAAATAGGGCTCTAAGGCATGGTGGCAGCATGAGAATGCAACTGAGCTCCTTGAGAGAAGGCTTAGTGAAATCTACTAATTTAGGTTCTTAAATATCTGCAGACATTCTGGCACTTGACTGTAAATCATTTGCCATCACTTAAGTATTGGGAAAGCATATATTTTTTTGGAATTGCCCATGTTGTTCTTGCAAATAGGGCTTTAATCATGATGTCTGAATTATTTTGCCTTCGTCCTTTTGACAACTTGTATTTTGACATTATGACATTGTTTCTTCTCCAAATCAGAACATTAGTTGTCTCCTGGTAGTCAGGTGACAGACTAGTATTGCCCACCCTGTCTTGGTGACAATCCTTTTATCTCTTTGCTCTCTTCAATGCTTCAAGGGGCTTGGAAAGCTAGACCAGATGTTTTGTCTTGTTAGATGCCAATAGAGGTACGCTTGCACAGAGTAATTTTTTTATTCCTTGTGTGAAGTGGGTATGAATTTTGACTCACTTTAATAATCCTTTGAATTCCAATTTTAATTTGTATGTCAGTACATGAAAAAAGTTCAGTAATATAAAATACGTGAAATATATCAGAATTTATTACTGTGTATGTAGTTAACTGCTTCAGTTTCATATGGACAAGTTCAGAAGCAGGAATCATCCTTTCTAATTGCTGCTACTGAATTTACAGTGATGACGCTGTGTTGGTGTGTTGTCAAAAATTAAAGCTGAAGGCAACTTTTGTGAGGTTGTTTGCCTCTGCTTCCTTCTGTACAGCAGCAGTTGGGCTGTCGTAAGGGAAGGGGCAGTGGTAGCAGAGATGAAACCTTCTCATGGAAGAGTAGAGCTGCAAGGAAACCATAATCAGTCAAGATGTGACGAGAGATGGCATCAGCTAATAACCCTTCTGTCATCGGCATGTGGAAACTGTTTTTACTTATTAACAACCTGTTCTGGGGCAAGAAAGGGAAGCTGAGGGCTGCTGCTTCAGCTTTACTCCCCTGGCATTGAAGCTGATCTGTTTAGCATTAGTTGATTGAAAAATAAAAGAGCATGTAACCAAAAGGCCTGTGAGTTATGCAGTTACCTTATTTAGTAAACTTAATTTATATTTTTGGATCCTTTTCTGCATCAACACAATTGTGTGTAAGAGTAACACTGACACTATGTTGTGCCTGTTCCATTTTTAGCAGCTAACGTCCTCCCTAGCTCCTCTGTAGGTGCATAGCTCCATGTTTGGTGCATGCAGGGATGGATAGAGTGATGGATGTGTGTGTGAGTATGTAACCGTTTATTTAAAGGGCAAAAGCAAGTTATTTCCTTTTGTTGTGCAGGGCATTAGATAAATATTAAAGAGCTGAATACAGTAGAGAGAGAAAATGTTAAGAAGAGAGAAAGCCATGTGTCTTTTTCTTAAAACCTGTGGACCCACAGGCATGCTAAGCCATGTTTGTGTAGAGGGAAAACTCTGTTACGTCTTGTTTGACATAACTTCTAAATGTGGGACTACAGGGATAGATGGTACAATCGCATTAAAATGTATGTTGTTGTAAGGGTTACTGCTGAGGATAAGTAGTGGGTTTTGTGGGATCTTCACTGGCAATATGGCTGAATGTCTTTGGGCTCTCCCCATCCTTTTCCTGTGGGCTATGATGAGTGGAAGGGCTGGTAGCCCTCTGGCTAGGACTGGGGTGGTATCTGTTGGGGTCCTCAGGCAGACTGAGAAGCTTAGGGGGTTGGTACTTTGCCTCACACTGTTTTTACCTACACGTAGTGATTATTAGTGTGCCATGCATGCCTAACATTACAGCTTTATAGATCAGTCTTGAAGCACCTTTTAAGTTACAGGGAGAGAAGGGAGGGAAATGAAAAACTTTAAGGAGCACGGCCTCCTGGAGAGCGGTGAGCGCAGGGTTCCCTGGCAGTGGTACGTACCAAAATACTCTGTTAATCGAAAGGGTTGTTCTGACTTAAACTAATTTTGATCTGTGCTTGGTTTGGTGAAAAACTTCAACTGGTTTGTAGTACTGCCTCATGCCCACTTTTATAGCTGGTTGTGTCAGCGGTTTCCACTGTAAACCCTGCGTTAGGGTCTTATAACTCAGCTGTATAAATTTGATCTGGACTTTAAAATTGGCATGTATGTTCTTGATTTGGAAGCAAGTATCAAGGCTGGATGGTTAATCTGTTGGCTATGCGAATAATATTGCTGTAGTAAAGGCTGTGAGGAACATGATACAGCTCTCAGTTTCCATTGAGCCAGAGGAAGCTTATTTGCCACAAAGAGCAGGTGCTCCCGTGGCTCTCCTTTTCCTGCAAAACTGGTAAGCTTGATCCCTAGAGTCCCAAATGTGTTGGGAGTCCAAAGCCTAAGTTGTGGTTTTGCTTCCTTCCTTGCTGGGAAGGAAGTGAGGAAGGTCTTTGGTGAGCTGCCCAGTTAGGTAGGGTGAACTGGAGCACAGTGATACCCTGTTTGAGCTTGTGGTGCTCAGGTGTCAGACCTGAGTACACCATGCCATACCATTGCAGGTGGCGTTGTGCTGCTGCCACCCATCAGGTCTCAGCTCAGGGGTGCACAGTTGGTGTGAGGGAGCTGGTTCAGCTACGGAGCTTAAGCGTGCCTGCCCTCATGTTCTGGGGCAACCTTGTGTTCCCCAAAAATACAGTTAGGGCCGCTGTTCTTGCAGCAATTCACCAAAGGTGTGCTTTCTAGCATACTTTGAGCTCTATGTACTGTTAAAATACTGGCTATTGATGCAAAGTGGAATTTTGGTCAAGTGAAATGAAGCTAGGGATAAACAAGGTAGTAACAGGTAATGAGTGTAAATATTAGCAGAAAGTGTATTACAGCAGGGAGATAAAGCCCATGTGGTTTGAGTGTCTGTGTGAAAAGACAGTGTGTTATTTGTTCAAAGAGAGTTGGCATGATTATTTGTTTTGTGATTCTGCAAATTTTTCCCATAATGTTTTCTCTGTGTGTGGTTGTGTTTGTGTTTTGGGTTAATAATTTAAAAAACTTTACTACAGGGACTGATGTAGACTGAAAGAGAAGCGAGAGTGGTAACGGTACAAAGGTCGTTGTCTGGTTGACTTCCGCTTTGATTATGCATGTCTTTAAACTGAATTGCTATAGCCAACCTTGTATCAGAAATGCTGGAGGGATTTCAGATAGCCTAGGGAGACTTAAATTGGGAGTGATGAATTGCATTCTGAGGGAAAGTTGCAGATGACACTGAAGGATATTTGTGTGATGGGGGACCTTTATTTACTGTCAGACTATGAAATACTTTCTTTGGGAGGGTGGTTGTGATGCACCATCACTCCAGCCGGTTGCAGCTAGGAGTCCTTCAAGGCAGGCAGCATGGAAAAGATAAGGCAGCTTCCATCTCTAGTCCAAATAGACCTTTGTCTTATGAGTAACTGCATTGTTAATTAATACTTAATTTATAACTGCATAAAATCTAAATAATAATGGTTCAAAGAAGAATGCTTGTGAAGTTTTCTTCTTAGTCATGTGAGGAAAAATAGATGGCTATATGCTAATTAGAAATTGATTAACCTACAAATTACATTGATTTGGAGGTAGATGCATATGTATGTGCACAAGTGCAGATTTCTTGGAAAGGATCTTTTAAAATAACTCATTAAAGCTTGAGAGTAAAAGTTAAAAAGCTATTTTTCTTGCCTTTTTAAAAAAATGTTGATTACTGCGAGACAAATAAGTTGGCTAAAATTGAGCTCAAGAACACTGTTGTGTTCCAGTGTGTGTTGGGTTGTTTGCTTTTAAAAACCTGAGGTGTAGATCTATGTTGAGATTACTTTGTATATTGTTGCTTTTGAAGTTCATCATGGATCAAGAACTGATTTATTCTGTGTTATCTCAGTTTAGAACACATTTTAGAACAATATTTGCGGTTTTGGAATTCTGATGATTAAACAAACAAGAACAAAACGGGTTTTTTTACCCTCAAAACTGAAATCTAATATTAGATGGGTGATTTTATTTATGTTTATTAGAAAGCGTCCTGAGCATCTCTGGATGGTGTAGGCTGGCTTTTGGCTTTTGGCCATGAAGCTGATTGCTGCTGAGGGGCCGAAAGAGGTTTGCTGCTGGGGGCTGTGGGAGTGATTGGCCTCAGCAGGTGCCTGATCATGAAATGTTTCTCCTGCTTGCCTCCCTCTCTGTTTCCAAATGAACTTCCCAGAGTGTAGAGACATGGAACTCTGTAGGAGGAAATGTTTCTGGTTTGGCTGTTTCATAGTTTTAGATCTACTATGTAACATCAGAAAAATCCCTCCCTATTTTGTTGTAGCTGTAATCTGTGCTTGATCTGAGAAACTTGCCTCATACTGTAAATAGAGATTTAAAACAGGTCCGTCAAGGGTTTAAAGAATATTTGTGGCCTTAGAAGTTAGATTCATAAGTAGCCTCTTTTAGAATTTTAATGCCATACTCTTCCATGCATGTATCTTGTTGCATCAATTCATCTGCATGTGTATGTTTAATAAAGGTGTGTGTTAAGGATATGCGTTTATCCTGCTAGAATTTCAGCATTAGCTGTGTTTTGCCTGTGCCCATCAGTTTATTAGAGTTTTGGTATTTAGGCATAGGGAATAGTGTAGTTCCGTGACTGATGCCAGATAACTTGAGTAAGTTAAGGCTAAACATACAGTTTAAGAACAAAATAGCTCATGCAGGACCAAAAAGCTGTATGAAGTTGTAATGATTTATAAATACTGCTTCAAAATTTCCTCTGTCTTGGTACCTATGTATTTTTGTATCTTCTGCATTTGTTGGATTTTTCAGAATTTGTGTGAAAAAAATGAGGTAAGTTGAGGTAGTCAAAGGAATAGGGGGAAACTTCTTTTAGTTTTGATCCTTCCATCAGTGGTACACTCTGCCCTGTAGTTTCAGTACTACTTCATTATGGGCACTTCGCAAACCACGGATGCTGGCCAGTACACTCCAGAAAGATTTGTACTCTGGCTGAGATTTCCTAGAAGTTCCAACCTCACCTCTTTGGTTAGTCAGATCTCTTATCTGAAATCAGTAGGTGTTCCTTGGAAGTGTTATCCACTGTATCTAGATTAAGGTGATTACTATTCTGTCATTGGTCTGTGTGTGTGGCTCTTCCAACTCTTGTCCAGTAATTTGCTAATTCAGTTGTGTCTGTGACAGTTTACGCTATAAGATGGATTCAGTCCCCTGACTGCATGGCAAGTGTTTTGGTCATAGCCCGGAGCTTGTTACACTGTCTTTTTTTTTCACCCCCATCTCCAGGGTGCATTTTCCAGTGGTATTCTTTAGGCATTTGCAGCCTGGGGTTTTGCTGCAATGGTTTTACAACTGTCTCCCATGTGTGCTTGCAAAGAGTTTCATCCCCAGTAGGCAACAGTTTAAGACTGACCTCTTGAAAGTCATATGATTAGTTCTGGGTGGTTGTGTGTTGGCTACCAAATCAAACAAGTGATTTTTTTTTTTTTTTTAATAAAACAAATTAATTTTGTACTTTTTTGCATGTGAAGTCATCTCCCCCCAGGTATTTATCCTGAAGACTGCTTTTGAACTCTTACTGCTGAGTGTGTCTAGGCTGCCTTTTTTATCACAAATTGCGATGTGTGAACATCATGCGCTCTTGCGTACGTTCGTAGAAAGATAGATTTTATTCACTTCACAGTCCAATCGCAAAGCACAGCGATCCATTTGACCTTTAGCTTTTAGTGCCCTTACGTTCCTTTCCCTTTTCCAGACCTTGCTGACAAATGTCAGCATGCCGTAATGTTATCGGTTTAAGGATCTGTATATGGTAAGTTCCACCCGTCCAAAAGTTTGAGGAGCTTCCCTATAAATAGCTATGTTGGTCATAGCTTTCTATATGCTTGTAGGGTTCCCTGATCTGTGTTTTATAGCAACCGTGTCTCTTAGCTCAGAATTTAGATATGAACACCAGATTTTGGAGGAATTTTGGCTTTGTTGTGGAAGCCTTTTCTAAAAGGGTGTGCCATACAAGTTGTAATTCTGATGAATTTAGCAGGTCAAGAAGTTTTTCTGAAATTAGCGCATCTCCTTTTGCATTTGTCTCTTACTTTACTTGCTTACACGGGACCTGCTCTGCTACTTTTCCCTTGTTAGCACCCTTCGGTTTCAACTTGGGGTAAAATTGCCCAGTTGACCTACAGTGCTGAGGGAGTGGCTGCTATTTTGAATCTGAGAGCTGTCAAGTCTTCCTGCATCTCAGGCCTCCCCTTTTATCAGAATAATGTGTTTAATAGCATAGGATTAACACCGAATGGAAGGATTTTTCTGGTTTTGTTTGCGTTTCTGGCTATTCGTTTTAGTTGTTAAAGATTGCTACTGCAGATGTCTGTGGGACATAATGGCTGTCATTTTTCGAGATCAATTTATCCACTGAATGTGGAAATTTCTGCTTTCAGTCTGTATGTTCTTAAAATACACATATTTGGAATATTGCATTTGTCTTGCAGCATTAGGCAATTCTTTTTCCTCTGAAGTATTTGTCTTCAGATGCTGTCTGATACCCGTCATAGCTGTCATGTATTGTAGTCTTTGAGATATTAGGGAAGCCTTAGCCGTATCAGGGAGGCTGATGGGACACCTTCCACACGTTTACTGACAAGTGATGCCACAGGTTTTCTGTTGAAGTGAATGGTGTGAAGACAAGTGACTTTACTTTGTGGTTGGTCATTGTTAAAAGGAACCAGAACTTGGTCCCTACTGAATGAACTAAACCAGAGGGGGTTAAAAATCAACAGAAATTAAAGCCTTCTGCTGCCCTTTGAGAAGTCGCTTACTAGACCATGACTGTGACCCAAGGTGAACCACACTTTCGGAAATAAAGATGAAGTAATTCTGCTCTTTGCAGCACCTCCCTAAAACACAGCACTTTCTTCAAGGAACAGACTCATGCTTGCAGGCAAAGGAAAGAGTTCTGAGGTTTTGTGTGCACAACACAAGCATCTACAACTTCTCTGCTGTAAAATAGGAACTACATCTGAAACAAAGAGGGAATTTGCACCATCCAGCACTGCTCTTTGCAGCCAGCTATAAAACGATTAACAGATTGAGGATCAGGGATATAAATCAGTGCATAGATCTTACCATGTGTTGCTTTATTTCTATTTCTGTTCTTGGGGGTGAAGCTAGTTGAAATTCAGCGGCATCAGATGAAAAGATTAATTTTGCTGTTCAATTAGGGTCAATAATGTGAACTCTACCAAGGTTTCTGTTGGAAGACTTGCATTCAGGTGGACCAAAGGCAGCTGAGCTGAACTTCAGCAGTGACCTTGATCAAACAGGCAGACTGGTCTAGAGGTCTTTCTTATTCTGGTTTGAATATACTGTTGGTGGCTGGGGGCTATAAATCTACTGAGAGAAAGGCCAAACAGAGTCCTTTAACTGGTCTGTCTGTGATGTTGAACTTTTGATTTTCTAGTAGTTATAGCTGGGGAAAAGTCAGTTTCAGTATTAATGAAGTTGTCCCTGCATGTGACCAGTCATTGACAAATACATAAACTTTGAGGAGATTGTTTAGATGAAAAATCTAGAATGGAAAACAGCCCTCCTCTATCCTCTCGTGAGAAAAAATTAGTCTATGAAGAGAAAAGAGGCTGGAACTTGGCATACAGGAAATTCTTTGTGCCTTGTGTCTCTTGGTGAATATGCACAGCTCCCAGCCAGTAAAGCAGAAGTGGAGTTTGATTGTGAAAAATAGGCAATACTGTGCAATACTTTGCCTGTCATTCAACTGAAATAAGAGCAAGAACCTATAAATATTGCTTCACCAGAAAGAAAAATATTGTGGCAACTTTTACAGGGACATACAAAGGAGAAAATGCATCTTCCCACCTTTTTTTTTTTTTACTCTATGAAACAGCACTGTGAGTAAGATTTAGTGGTCTTGTGTTCAGCGAATATAAACATAAGCTATCCAAGTTTTTCTCATTTACCTTTCTTGTGACATTTCAGCTTAATGACGGTGGCAAGGCAGCTCGAGCACACGTGGGGATAGGTGATGTGGTTCTCACCATTGATGGGATAAGTACGGACGGGATGACTCATCTAGAAGCACAAAACAAGATCAAGGCATGTACAGGCAATTTGAACATGACTCTGCAAAGGTAAGATAGCTTTTATTTTTTTTAAGAAAAGAGAATTAATCATCATGGTAACATTTGTTTGGAGGATAAAAACATGTAAGTGGTTTGGCAAAGCGCATGGAGTTAAGTGGACATAATTGAAAGATATGCGCTGTAGCCTGAACTGTGTCTTGATTTATAGCATTTTAGAAAACTTATTAGATGTTAATGGTTTGAGTTGACAAAGACCTTTTCAAATCTTGTCCCCTGCTCTACATTGAAAGAAGCCTAGTTCCTCTTCCTCTTCAGTTTTGTTAACACACTTGTTTAATTAAAACCAGGTCTTACCCAGGCTCTTTTTCCTTCTTCTTCCCCTGACTGATTAGGGCCACTTCTTTTTTTGTGTGGAGTCCCACATCATCATTTTTATTAGCAAACAGAATGTTGGATTTAAATAGTTAACTCCTAAGTTACATGGATGAAAATTCTGCAGCTCAAAGTCAGGGAGATGCTAATTGCATCATCTACTATAGAAGTTACAGCTTGATCCAGTATCCCCATTCCTGAAACATACAGTTTATTGCATCTCAGCATACCACTGTTAGCCTTGGACTAAGTTTTGTGAGAGGCTGGAAGAAGGGAGCAGGATGCTGACGTGTGGGTTATTGGAACTGAATCAGGAAGAGCTGCAGTACAAACAAGAAATTCCTTCAAATCTCAAAGTCTCCCAGGACTAACTATTGGCTCTTACTGGAAGACTGCTATTTTTATTTAATTACGTGAGTGAGTATCTTGGAGGAGGATTGGCATCTGAAGCCATACCATAATGAGAACCATCTTTTCTTGTTATCAAAGAAAACAATATCAGTTGCACCCTGTGATTGCTTTTCGTGCCTACCTTAAGCAGTGCGAAGTTCCTTCATGAGTGTTCATTGAGGCCCATAACAGTATCTCTGCCAGAAAAAGCTAATAACTGGTGAAAATTATCCTGCCCTTAATGAAAAGACCACTTCTCTCTTGAGAGGTCATTGGGATAAGAATGAAAGAGGTGATGTGGTTGTAGGTCTGACAAACATCCACCTCTCCAGCATGGTGGTGCTTGTTCTCACCTCTAAGTGAATGGTTGTGTGGGTGCTTTTCTAAGAAGCTGCAGTTCAGCCCTGCTTGTTGTTTCTTGTTTTTCCTGTTGCCCTTCTGTACTTTGGTCCTTAGCTACCCTTGATAAGGGATTCCCTTCGCTCAGCCTCAGAGGAAAGGAGTATCTTGTGGTGCAGTTTGTGCCTAGGGCATCTTCTCGAGTGAAACTTGTAAAGTTGGCATTAAAAGTTTCTTGATGAAACAGAGGTGTCATAGTAGCTCATCAGAAGAATCACACACTGTATTTAGTGTGTCACTTGCTTTACTATCTCCTAGGGAGGCAAGCAGGTTGCTTAGAAATGCACTTTCCAGGAGCCCACTGAGTCACTCAAGGTGGGAGTGTGGGGTTTGGCCCACTTTTCTCCTGTCACCATAATTTGATGGGCAGGGTTAATATCAGATATAAGAAGGGAATAACAGGTGTGGCTTGGTCAAGCAATAACTTGTTGGAGGCTGCTTCTGGTTAGGTGTAGGGATGAGTGGTTTAAAAATCAAATTAATCATGAGTTAGCATAGTCCTCTCCTGTCCTCACCCTTCCTCCCAGCATAGCATCTGACAACAGCTTCGGCTACCTGACAGCTGAAGGCTAAGCCAGGATCAGACTAGCTGAGATCAAAGGAATAGCCTTGGTCCCAACATCTGGGGGTGGGACAGATGTCCTGTCTTGCAGTTCTGCTGGTTTGCAGTCCCATAGTTTCAGCTGTTTCTAATTCTGCCTGGATCCCATGAAACCCAAGCCGTAGACAGCGCTCTCCCGGACCCTCTGCCTGTGAAAACTTCCTTCTGATTGCTGTTTAGCAGGAGACTTGCTTCAGTTGTTTATTTGCTCTTTTTAGTGTGGAAGAAAGTGCTTCTTGGAGTCAGACTTACTCATGCTAATTGCAGATGCTTTCCTGGGAAAGACTTCTTGAGACTATAAACAGGGTGGCAAGATAAGCTGTTTTCATATTAAGGGATCTCCATAATTATATTTTATGACCTTGCCTCTTCTCCCAAAACAAAACCAAACTACATTAAATACTTTGAGCCGTTATTGTTAATGTGCACAGTTAAAGAGATGCTGTCGAAGTGAAACTGTTGGCCTTCAAAATATGAGTTGTTGCTATAGATAGGAAAAGCTAAGACATATCTATTTTAATTACTGTTTTAAATTATCTTTATGGCTTTTTACACTTCCCTGAACTTTTATCTATTTCCATACAGACTACTAATAGTTTGAACTACAATGCAAGGATGTTGAGGTTAGTCTTGGATGTATATAAAAACTCTTTGATACCACCCTAGTTAGCTGCTGCTTTAAAGGAATACAATGGTCAGTTGGTTAGCAGTGTTGAGGTCCAAGAAAATTGGAAGAGCATTAGGGCTTGAACTAATGGCTTTAGCACTGTGACCATGTTCATGTGCTGTTTTATGAAAGATGTAAAAGAACTCAGTTTGATCAAATTAGTCGTAGGAAACAGATTTTTTTTTTAAGTTCAATTTTGTATGTTTTTGGTGGTAGCACTCTGGCTTTTATTAATGATAAATTATAAGAATAACTGTAGACTCATCTATGGATACCTGCTTTACTCTTATAATAGAATTTGGCATAGATTCATGTGGAATATGTGGAAATTAATATAGTGGCACAGACTTAAGTGTAATGTGGAAATAATGGCAATATGGGGAAACATGGCTGGGTACGCCACCAGTCTCACAGCTTGTCAGAGACAGAGCCGAATGTGCTGTTTGCACGGGGTGGACTAACCAAAATAATCAGTATTTTTAAAAAGGGTCTTGCTTTGACTTTTTAGTTTCTGTTTTTTTGAGAATCAAAATGGTGGTTGGTAGAAAAGCAGTGGTAAACTTGAGGGATTAGTAAGCCAGTAAACCCAAGTGGGTCCCATCTGTGGTTGATGGGCTCCAGCATCCCAGTTTGCAGAGTGGCCGAGGCAGGGCAACAGCCTGCCTTTTAAGAGTTACAAAGGAAACTCCATGGATCTATGTGGCAAAGGCGAGAGAAGAAACTATGATCAGCTTCCTTTTTATAAATATTTGAACTTGATATACTTTCGTACTACTGGTGTGGTTTTCACTTGACTTCTCTTATTCTTTGTGTGCAAAGTGGAAAAAATAGAACAAAGAGAAACACAATAAAGGGCAAGAAGTAGCTTGTCTGGGAGATTGGAAGGGACATTTAATTTAAAGTAATGCCTTTAAAACCTTTACTTACAGGTTTAAAGGAGTATATTTATGGAGGCAGATGTGCATGTATGTCTTGTGGAAAACCAATTTAGATATTTTGTAACTTGTAAATGAATGCAAAACATTTGAAAGGAGAATAAAAAGTCCCATTTTTCCTGTGTAAGGCAATATCACATGTTGGGGTTTTAAATATGGAATTTTTCTCTGTTCCTGCAAGGAACTGGAATTACAGCTGTCACAATTGCAAGTCTGTTTTGCTTAAATGGAAATAGATACAATTCTGCTTGCCAGCCATGGACAGCAGTAGGTGACTAACATTTGCTTGTCTTATTATTGTCAGGCCTGTGTCTTTAAACTTAATTAGTTCTGTAATTTTGGTGTGTTATTTGCTCATTTTTAGTATTATATATGGCTTAATATTCTTGGGGGAAGTATCTTTTTTTTCTATTTGTAACGTACAGTTTTAGGTTCCTGATAGTTTGGTGGTTTTAAACATTAAATGCATTTCATTGGGAATTTTTCTTTGAATGTTTCTGTCCCTCCCTCCCTGAGATCTTGTTCTTTTGCACCCTAGTATTTTATTTTCAGTTAAAGCCCTTTCCCCGTTCCCATGAGGAGAGATGGAAACCAGATGCTTGCTTTTTGGAGGTATTTTTCAAGTTCAGTAACTTAGCATGGACTTCCATAAATAAATCTGCAAGTTGCTGAACAGCTAAGAGCCACCACCTATTTTAAATATTGGTTTTGGGGACTGTTTCTTCAGACTTCTGCCTTAATGAGTCTTTGGCAATGAGAAATACAAAGAATTGTGTATTTCTACTGTTACATGAGACCATGATACCCATGAAACTTCTGGAAAAAGTGTCAGTGAATAATACAGGGATAAAAGAAAATAGTACAGAAAAGCCTGGAAAGTTGGTTTTTGTGTGTTGGTTTTGTTTTGTTGTTTGGGTTGGGGTTTTTTTCCTTCTATAATATAGAACTTATTTACCTATTATGTAAAATAGGTCTGCACAACTACAGTGTGCTTTGTAAAGGGATTTCTCACCTCTCCCTGTGAATTCAGATATTTAGGACAAAAGGCATCATGATCCCTCATCTTGGAAAGAGAAAGGAGGATCCTCCAGGTTATTTACCTCTCTCCAGCTATGTTGCCATGCTTCAGAAATATTTTTGTGCTGTAGGTTGGCAATGAACAGTTACTACACTTCTGCTTCCAGCCCAATAATGGGTGACTTTATGGGTTTTTATAATGAACATGGGTGTTACAAATCAATAGATGAATTTCAGTGATGGCTATGGTGTTTTGTTTGGGGTGTGGCTGGTTTTGGTTTCTTTATTTCCCCTAAACCTTTAAAACCACAGGGTTGCCCAGGTATCACAGGTGAGACTAGGGCTTCCTGGGTATTGTTGACGTCCATGTTCACAGGACTTGGAGCCTTACGGTTGGGTTCTGCAGTTGGTAAATTCAAGTGTTAAAAACTGTGACACTTAGTTTAACCTCCTGCCTGAGTATGACTCTCCATCATACCATTCTCCCTCATCTTTTCAGGATTTTATTCAGGAAACACGAAGTCTAGACTTCTAGCTTAAGAACAGCTGAAATTCTCATGATTTGAGTTGGGGTAATAGGGAAAAAATGTTATGGATAATTTGATTTCTATTTTCTAAGGTCGTTTTGCAAGTTGGCCATTGCAGGAGGGGTTGTCTGCAGTAAGACTATCTCTGTATGGTTTTTACTTTGTATTTTTATTGTTCCCAGTCTTGCTTTTATTAGAAAACAATATAATGATATTACCATTTAGTGCATTGAGAGCGCTGCTCTGCTTTGGAAACATGCAGGAGGAAGAGTGATTTGCAGCGTGAGGAATATGTGTTTTGACAATCTATACTGACAAAATGGATAATCTTGTTCCTATTTTGAAGTTGGGGAAATGAGGCACCTTGATGTAGACCAGGTTTTGAGAAACTGGAGTCCTTTGCTCCTCAGATGTTGAAATATTCACTTAGTGTATGTTAGGTGTAAACTATTTAATTTCACAAAAATAATAACTGGTGGTGTGTGGGATGGAACCATGGATCCCCAGAGCCAGCCTTAGTCACTATTACAGGGGTATCTGGAGTCCTAAAGTTTAAAAGTTTAAGTTGTCTCCACAGAAAGGTGCGAAAATAGAATAACTGCTAAATCTGCTAGTAAGAGAGGCTATTATAAGAAAAATAAAAGAGGAGGAGCAAGCAGAAGAATACAAGTATAGAGGCTTCACTTCAGATGATGATTAAAGCTCACACTTTCATGTTCATGAGTCATGGGTACCTTTATGGAAACAAAATATCCATCCAAACCATATAAGGATGTAATTTAAGAAAGCTATGATAGGAATGCATTCAGAAGTCTTCCTTTTCTCCAAATTTGGTTTACTAGTCATCATTTCCCTTAAATAGGCATTTTGTCTTTAGTTTTCTGCAGTGATTTGCTTTTTTAGAATATAGAAGAAGGTTGTTCGTACTGTGCCAGTTGAACGTAAGCAATAAATTGGTTGAAAGCATCACAACTTCTGAGTATTTATTTCTCAACTTGTGAGCAATTTTTTGCTGAAATTCTTTTTTCTGTAATAACTCATGCATAATGTTTCTTTCAAGGATGTCAAAAGCAAGTGTGTGTTTAAGGGAATAAGCACCATTATCCCTTTTTAACTGAGAGTGTTGAGACACAGAAAAATTAAAAAACTCAGTAGAGATCATATGGATAGGAACAGATGAACAAACTGTATATTTATGGTTTAACCGCTACTTAGAACCTTAGGCAACGTATTCCTCCATCCTAGAAGCAATAAAACTAGTTTCCAGTAATTATGCCTGAAAATAAATTGGCTGAAAATTAATGCCTCCCAAACAGAGGTTCACTTCTCTTATTTTTTCCATGTCACTAAGTTTTGAGGTGGTGGTTATTGCAGGTAGCTCACTTAATGGAATCCCATATACGCCTGCAAGGCTTTAAACATTCCCATTGAACTTAGTTATTGACCACAGACTTTTCTGAAAGTTTCAGTAGAAAATGCTTTTTCTGATCTGTTGCTGATTTTAAATGGATGTGGCCTCCTCTCTTCCAAATGCCAGTGTTTCACTAACTTGAAGCTTAAAGCTGTCTTAGGTTTTTTGTTTGTTTTAGGGTTTTTTTGGGGGGGTGGGGTGGGTGGAAATTGGCTCTCAGAGTTTTCAGTAGTTTGTAAGCTCAAAGCAGTAGAGTTTTGGGGAATTAATCTAACCATCTTAATGATGCAGGTAGGGATCTGCCTTGCTCCACGTATTAAAATTCCTGAGTCTCTTTTGTTTAAATGTATTACTTTTCATGGAATTGCATGGAAATGTGTTTCCAAAGCATCATCCAGGTTACAAAGCCAGGTATGCAGAAAGAGGAAAATGTGGTAATAGAAGAGTGTCCATTAAAAACAGAAATATATTACTTACAGCTCCAGAAAAGAGCCTGCGCGACCAGGCAAGAAAAGCAATAAGGCAAAGAAAAGTAATACAGCTCTCCAGAGTTTACTGGTTAAAAGTGTCTGGTGTTTTGATCTGTAGTCTGTCTCGTCATCTCCGAATTCTCTATTTCAGCAGCGCTAACTCATGCGGTTTAGGAATGTGAACGTTGTTGTTGAGAGGGTGGAAGGGGAAGAGAGCTGTGCCAGGGGGCTGTAATGGGGAGTCAGCTTGGAAGGCAGGTAGACATGAGTATTTGTATAGGCTGCTGGCATTGGTCTTCAGAGCTGTTTCCATTATGGAAATGTAAAGGGGTTTGGGGTTTGCTCGGTGGCTCTAGGCTGCTGAACAGGGTTGAGGAAAAATGCTGTGCAGAGCCAGGGCTTGCCTGGCCTGCTGCACGCCGGGGCAGCCAACAGAGATGTTGGATATGCGACTTGTTGAGGAGGAGGCAATCCAAGGTTGCATGCCTCCCGGCATGAAAATCGCCAAGTGCTTTTGTCAGCCTGATCTTTGGGTCTGGAAGTAACCTGACCTGCAGGACCAACGCTGTGCAATGTACAGTAACTGGGTGCTGCTGAGAAAGCAGCTTTTAATCTGCAAATTTGCAGAATCCTTTTCTGAGCTGGTGTTTCTTTGAAGTAAATCCTGTGAACTCTGTTCAGGATCTTAAAATTCTTGTGAGCTTTGTAAATGCCAGATTCAGGACTTGGAGGTGAGGTGTTGCTGCTCCAGAGCCTGGCAGGTTTCACCTCTTTCTCAGCTCTGCTGCTGGTGGCTTGTTGAAGACTTCCCTCTCTCCTCAGAGTGTGGACTGGTGCCCTCCCTAGACCGCATCTGTGACTGGATGCTGGTGTGTGCCTAAGGGTCAGGGTGACAGCTGACTTGAATCCTTCCAGGCTCAAACCCTTGCATCTTAACAGGAGCTTTTCTAAAGCTGAAAAGGTTTTGTGTGTGGCTTTTTATGCAGTGCAAGCAACCGAGTCACCCTTGGTCCTCTTGTTTTATCTGGTTATGTTGGGTTTGTGTGGCAAAGTGTTGGTAGCTGGGGGGCTACAAGGGTGGATTGTGAGAAGCTGCTAGAAGCTTCCCCTGTGTCTGAGAGAGCCAATGCCAGCCAGCTCCAAGACAGACCCGGCGCTGGCCAGAGCTGAGCCCATCACTGACTGTGACAGTGCCTCTGCGATAACATGTTTGAGAAGGAGGAAAAGTTGCAGCACATCAGCAACTGCAGCTGGAGAGAGGAGTGAGAATATGTGAGCACAACGACCCTGCAGACCCCCAGGTCAGTGGAGAAGGAGGGGGAGGAGGTGCTCCAGAGCATCAGAGCAGAGATTCCCTGGCAGCCCATGGTGCAGCCCATGGTGAGGCTGGCTGTGCCCTGCTGCCATGGAGGGTCACAGGGGAGCAAAGACCTACCTCTGCAGGCGCAGGGAGGACCCCATGCCAGAGCAGGAGTATGCCTGAAGGAGGCTGTGACCCTGTGGGCAGCCTGCACTGGAGCAGGCTCCTGGCAGGACCTGTGGCCCTGTGCAGACAAGACCCCAGGCTGGAGCAGGTTTGCTGGCAGGACTCAGGACCCTGGGGGGCCCCAGGCTGGAGCAGGCTGCTCCTGAAGGATGGCACCCAGTGGGTGGGACCCACGCTGGAGCAGTTCGTGGAAAAACTGCAGTCTGTGGGAAGGACTCATGTTGGAGAAGTTGGTGAACTGCCTCCTGTGGGAGGGACCCCACGCTGGAGCAGGGCAGAGTGTGAGTCCTCCCCTGAGGAGGAAGGAGTGGCAGAGACAACATGTGGTGGACTGACCACAGCTCCCATTCCCTGTCCCCCTGTGATGCTGGCAGGGAGGAGGTAGAGAAATTGAGAGTGAAGCCTGGGAGGAGGAGTGGAGGGGAAGGTGTTTTAAGATTTAGGTTTTTTAATTTGTTCATTATCCTACTTTGATTTTGATTGGTAATAAATTAAATTACTTTTTGCCAAGCTGAGTCTGTTCTGCCCATGATGATAATTGATGAGTCATTTCTTCCTGTCCTTATCTGGGCCCAGGAGCCTTTCTCCTCCTCCATCCAGCTGAGGAGGGCAATGACAGAGCAGCTTTGGGGGATGCCTGGCCTCCAGCCAGGATCAGCCCACCACACTGGTTTTGAAGGTTAAGGGCTGTAGGGTAAAATGTTGTCCAAAGAATTCAAAGCTAATGAAGATGCTGGTTTCTTCTTTGAATGCAAAGATGGTTTGGTCTATAAGTATATGCACTTTTCTTTAATTGGGAGCAAGGCAGAAAGCTTTTGCTCCTAATTTAGCAGCTGAACAGGTTTTGCTAGCTAAGCCATGCCTTTGGAAAGCTTGCCCACAAACTAAATAAATGGAAGGGTACAGCTCTTGCTTCCAGCTGGAATTTAACATCCTTTGTTGTGCACAGCACTTTGCTGCATGTCAGCTAGCAATTAGATGAACCACAAAACATGCTGCAGCTAAGTGAACCTGACAAACTGAAGACGTGCCTGAAAGTTCAAAGGAGAGTTGCTGGGAAGAAAATGGAAGGTTGTGGGATAAAAATGGAGTTCAGTGACGTTTGCAGGTTCATACCTACCCATCTGCCAGGAAAATGGGTGGGAGAGAGGGCTCATTAAGCAATAGCAATCTTCCCAGTGTTGTGTACCTTAGAGCCTTCCTGGGGATCATTACAGCTACAAAGATCAGGATTTGTAAAGGTGGTTCAGTTTCTTGAGGTTGATGCAGTACTCATAGGAACATAAACAAGACAGTAAATATAGTTAGTGGACAATGGCAGGTATCATGGTTCATTATTTATTGAGTGTTAGTGTTTACTTCAACTCTAAGTTAGATTTTGTTTTCCTTTAATTTAGTTTTTTTTCCTTTCCCTTACCATATCATTGATACCAACAGAGGGAAAAAATAAAAGAGAGTAAAGCAAAAGAGCAGCCCAGGAATTAAATATTCATTTCAGTGAGGATTGAAGAGGAAACACAACATATCTGGACTTCTGTTGTTTGTTTGCCCCCAGAGAAATGGAAAGTATCACCTCTGAGTTGCAGCAATTGAAGCCAATTTACCATTATGCTTTTGGGGTTCTGTCTACATCCTGTATTGTGGTGCAGTGAGCCAGAAGGGAGTCAGAATAGGAGGCTATTTAAAAATTCCATCTTCATTTGTATGAAAATAAGGAGGTTATTATGAAGCGATTGACTCTGACAAGCTGGGAGCCTGTAAATTCAATTTGGGATAAATTTTCAAGGTTCCTGCCCTAATAGTCCAAGTCCTCAATGGAATAAGCATTGGTCAACCGAGTGCCTGCTTAGGAGGATAGCTCAGATGTTAAAAGCATCAGTGCTTTATAAGCAGCTGGGTGGGAAATGAGTGGAGTATCACTATTTGAAGGGTTGTGAGTGCTTAAGGGAGTAGGTTTGCAAGGCTTGTGTAATCTGAGTCCCTCACTGAACATGGAGGGAGAAAGTGTTGGATCCCACAAGTTCCCACCTGTTTGCAATGGATCAAGTGGCAACTAAAGGGCCTTAACTGTTTGTCTTGTTTTTTTCTTTGACCAGTGAGAAATGTCTATGCCTTTGCTTTGTACAAGCTGTTGCATAGCACGGACGTCTGACCAATACGACAAAATCTAATGCTGCTTTGCCTCTGATTTAATTTGTTTGTGTGTTTGGGGTTTGTTTGTTTGTTTTCAGACAGGGAAGTAAAGATTTGTTTTAAAAAGTGATGTAACTGATTTTGCCAACCCTAAAGATATTTGCTGTAAGGTGTGAAACCATGCATGTCTTTCAGTTGTGTTGGGACTAGCCAAAGAATGTTTATCACCTGTTGTTATTATATGGACTATGTTCTTTAATTCCTATGTTTAAGACAGATACAGTAATCACTGCTGCCTTCTGTTATAGTTACACTATAGGGATTAAACTACTCTGATGTACTCTGATATGAGACTTTAAAACAAAGATTAAATTGCTAAAACAAACTATACAGTGCAAAAGACTATACAAGTTTTAAAAGCGGCTTTACATAAGCAGATCATTAGAAAGGTAATAGTTTGGGGTTGATGTTTAGATGTACAGTAATTTAGTTTTAAAACAGAGTGAAAACAGGCTTCTAAACTGAAACTAATCAATATTCTAGCTGAGATCTGACACAGATGATTGCTGTCTGTGAAGACAGAAACAAATAGTGATGAACAATATATTTTGCATGAAATGTACTCCAGTAGGAAATATCTGGCAATTAGAGCATCTTTCTTTATCTCAGCATGTGCTGGATGGCCAGTATCCCTCAGTACGTGAGGTGAGGACCAGTTGGCAGTGCTCTGCCTAGTAGGTATAAGACAAGTTAATGATAAACTACTGCTTGTGATATAACATTACTTTCTGCAATACCAAGAGCGTTCTCTTCTCTTTCAGAATTCAAAAAAGCTGAGTGGAGGGAATATCATTGTAGGCAGCAGGAAAATCACTTAATGGACACCACGTGCTTTGATACATATGTTCTTACTCTAAGCAAGAACTAACATTTACAAGCTGAAATTTAATACAGAAAATAAGTCTAGGCTGATTGTGGTGGTAAGTAGCGTTACTAGGAGTTTGACCACTGTCTAACAGGAATCTGCAGGTTGCAAACTCCTCAAGTTAGTCTTGCTTGTCTTTGAAGTTGATTTACATTGCCGGAGTTGAAAAACCTTTTCAGTGCTAGTGAAGAGTGGAAGCAGAACATGCAATAGATGTTCGATCATCCCAACTTTGAAGAGGTGCAACGCTTAAGTGATCTGTAATAGCATAGATGAATCTAAGTTGTAGATGGAATTTATTTCCAAAACATTAAATATGTGTGTTTTAGGAATGCAGGAACAAAACTAAGGTAATCTTCATCACAGAAATCTTAATCTCTTGAAAAGCACAGGAGTTAATTTTGCTGACTATTGACATCTGCATGATGTGCAATAGAGCTTCTACTGAACAGCTAGAAGCACCAACTCCCTACATTAGGGAAGAGTGTTTACTTTTCAGCTGTCAGTGCAGTACCAGATCTGCCTTTCTGTAGTCATTATATCCCAGGTGTTTTGGGCTATGCCACCACTTTCAAGACCTGTCCTGGCCACAGAAGTTCACTCTCTATTTTTATTTTTCCTTATCTCCTCACACAGATGATGCTGAAAAGCATGGTTTTTTGAGGAGGAGAAAGGTGAGCAGTTGTGGGTTTTGTTTTGATTTTTTTTGGGGGGTGTATGTGGGGTGGGTTGGTTGGTTGGTTTTGTTTTTCAGAAAAAGGCAGAAACCAAGTCATGAAATACTTTTGATAGTGATGGGCAAGCAATGTTATTAGGTCTTGGCACAATTTCCCAGTTAGGTCCTGCTTCTTAGTTGTTCTCATAAAAAGGTTCATAGCAGCTTTTCAGGAAGCTCTTTTGGTAACTGTTTTCCTCCCATTTATAATTAATTCTCAGAGGGGAGTGTACATTGTGTTTTGTCTGGGTTTATTTTTTCTTTAATAAGTTACAGCAAGCCATCAGGAAGAATATCAGTGATATTCTTAGGATTGTGTTATGTTTTGCTCCATTTGAAGTTATCTTCATGGAGTATTATTCTCCAGGAGGCCTTTGATGCAATTCTGGCTTTCATTTCCTTGTTTTCTAATGGACTTCCATGGTTTTCACAGTGACAATCACTGATATTCCATAAGCACTGCAGCATAAGGTAGCAAGATGTCTTTTTGCTTCTCGAGTAATATTACCCATTGTGTGTGCAGCTAATTAGCATAATTTAAAAAAAAGGTGTATATGACTTGCAAAATGCTTTTCATTCATGATCTTGATATTTCAGGTGTTATTTTATTTGTCAGAAATGATATAGTGGTTAAGCATAGGTTTTAGATTCATGATGTCTAGTTCCATTCCTGGATTTGCAGCAGACTTGTTTTGGCATTAATGTTTTACTTTCCTAAACCTGAAATTTCTTCCTCTTATGTGGATAACCTTTATCTACTGTTCACACAGTCAAATCTGATCTTGATAGCTGTGGAAGCTCTGAGGCCTTAAACAGAAGATACGAAGAAAAATAAGGCATCATGATGACCATTAAATCAGGAATGACTTAACAGTCACTTTCATTTAGTTCCTTGTGAACTAAAGGATCCTCCCTCCAAATATTTTCTTGTTGTTAAGGATGTGTAGGCAACTACTGATTGTTGTAGTTATTCATATATTTTGGTGATGACATAAATCTGCTTTGAACTGTTAAATAATATTTAGGTTTTGGAGTGCTCACAGGTTACACTTCATGAGAAGAGAACTCTCTACAACAAAATAAAATGAAAAGGTGCACTCTTGGGTGCTCTGGTGCAAAACACCTTAGAGTTTCATTGCCCTACAAAGTAGGCCTGAGTTTTGTCTTTTAATGCTGCTGTTAGTTCGATATTAGAAGTAAAATCCGGCTTTGCCTTGTGGTTGAATAACAAAGAACTGTGTACCTATTGATTTTTACATCCCTGCCACTGCCTCACATTTTCCGATGGAATGTGTTTTGGCCTGATGCTGAACAGGATCTGTTTCAGTGGACGTGTTCTGGTCTGAACACTAAGCCTGAAAAATAGTAAGAGAATTGAAAAACCATAGGGATGGCTCTGTCTGAGTAGTGTATTGGATCAGTGAACCTGTTAGTCTGGTATCCAAACCCGTTGTGGCTGGCATCTGATGATTCAGCAGAGAAGGGGGGGGGTGAGAAGTAAACCATGCCTCTGTAACCCCTGCGTGCTGAAAACCAGGGTGCTTACACAAGAGATGTGGGTTTGATTATCATAAATGCTTGCAACCAATAATTAAATTGGGGTCTTATGGACATTGTTTCATACATCTATCAACGTGAGTCTTGTCCCAGACAGGCTGACAACATCAGGGTGTTTGTGCTGTGTGCAGATGGGAAGTTTTTTCTCATGTTGATTTTTGTGGTGATTTTTTTTAATTACATTTTTCTCCAGCTTTGTCCCCTCTTTCCTCTAATGCATGGTGAGTTATGCAGGAAAATCAGTCCATTTTCTTTACCCGCTTTTAAGAACCTTTTCCACTTTTGGCAGGATCTGCACCAGATCTGAGCCCTTATTAACTTTGTGGTTTGAAACCTGAGCTAGGAGGTATGGAGGACTCTCCTGATGCTTCAGATCAGTCGCAGCTGAATTCTTATTCCCACCAGGGAAAAAAAAAAAAAAGGCACTTTGTCTTTGCATTTGCTCATGTGCACATTCTTTCACTGATGGAGCTGCAGCAATTTCTGGTCTTGAAAGGACTTTGGTTCCCCAGGGGGTCAGAGCCCCAGAGGACATGCTTTCCTCCTGACCTGGTGAGGCATCTAGTGCAGGCCTCTGTTTGAGCCTCTACCCACAAAGTGCTTGGAAAGAAAAATTTCCCTTCCTTCCTATGATGAGCAAGGAGGATTAACTTTATAAACATTTTGAACTGCCCTTTGCTGGTTTTGGTTTTTGTTTGACTCCACAATCCTCTTCTGTCTTGCACATGACCTGCCACCACTGCCTGCTGCTGGAGAGGTCAGATCCTTGCTCTTCCCAGCCCGGAGACAACTAATCAATACAGGGGAAGTGTTGATACTGCCAATTTTAGGGAGCTCTGGGAAGTGGCAATGTGGGCATCTGGATACAGATTATAAAGATGAGAGCAGAGAAGGCAGAGCGGGATGAAAACAATTGTCAGGAGGAATATTATGTTTCAAGGAATGTGAGGAGGCTTTTAAGGAAAGATGGTATAACTCTTAGAGGAAGAAGGAAGGGAGAAATGGCAAACGTGGAGGGAAGACAGTGAAAATTGTGGCACATCCTTTGTACAGAGATGTTGGAATTGGTTCGTATCATTAATGACTGTCTCTTGTCTTCTGCTAAAATACAAAATGGCAAAGATTTGCCTTTGCTTCTGATCCACAGAAGTTGAAAACGAAAAATACTAGCAATAAATGTATAGGCATGAAAGGAAAAAAAGTTATTGCAGATATTTCAAGAACACTTTGGTTAGTCATTTGCCCATTGAAAAATTTGGACAACTTTGCTCGCTTGCCGTACGTGCTCAAAACAGGACTTGCGTCACTCCAGTGGAGGAGTTGTGCCTGCTTGGACTAGAACTGAACTTGGATTTTCATTTTTTAATGTTATATTACTTCATGACATCTACAGCTCTTACAAACTGAGCAAATGATTCTTTTTCTTGTTTATTTTCTCAGTTTAGGTTTAACTGAACAAGATGCTAACCAAGTGTTCGATGCACACTTCGTAAAACATTGGCACAAGTTTAAGCTTCAGCTTTTTTCCAGCATTTTTGTGGACTGTGTAAGCTGAGCAGAGTTTGTCTGTTAAAATGAAATTTTCAAATGATTCAATCTCTTATGCTTAAATTCATAACAGATTTATATGCTTTCATATTTTGGGATCTTCAATGTTCTTCTTAATGCCTTACAACTTTTAAGTTTATTCTGTCTGCTGAGTATTTTTCTCCACAGTTTTGGCAAGCTGTAATTTCCTGATATTTTAATTGTATCTCCATAAAAATTACAAGTATTACTTGTGAAGACCAAAATAAACAAAAAACCACTGAGGGTTTTAGAAGTTAGTTTTATGTGGATGTGACTGAACAAGACATCTTCCAGAAGAAAAATGGTGAAATTTGAAAAGCTATAAGCCATTGCCTGAGACACAGACAAACTTCATAGAGAATCTGTGTCAGCAGGTGAGACTGTTTCAAAACTGGTGCTTGATGTTGCTTTCTATTTATTCCAAAGTTCTCACTGGGCAATTACACGGCTTTTCTGAGTGGCAATCACTCTGGGGGCATGGTTGGTTTTTTTTTGGCCTAGGCTGTTTAAGCTATGACAGATTGCTGCTGTACAAGACAGAGCATATTGGCAGAAAGGAAATTATGGAAATAACATGAGCTTCATCAGAGGGGACTTTTAACACTCACTCAATGTCTTTTGGAGAGAAAATGACCAAACCCAGGGTAGTTAGTCTATTGACTATATAGTAACCTTTCTAACTATTAAGGTTCTACGCAAAAAATGGAATGTAGAATGCATTCTTAAAATGCATTAGAGAGTTTAGGAAGCCAAAGTTTTAATGTGCACAGTGACTTCTACCATAACTAATGCTTCTTGATTACTAACAGATTATTTTTTTGTTAACATACAAAGCCACTCCACGTGAGCAGACTAAGTTTCAGTGACACGTGGAGTCACTAAAATGCACGTACTGTGCTAAGTATAATGTATAACAGGTTTTGTGAGTCAAAAAATGTGTCGTATTTTCCATTCAAGGCCTCTCAAGTACTGAAATTTGTAAGTGTGCCTGCTGTCAGTAGTGACCTTACAGTCCCTTGGCCAAGAGAGTTGCCAGTTACTTGCATTCCGAGTTTTGGAAGGAAGGTGATGGCTTGACAAGTCAGTCATTTTCCACAAATTCTTGTTAACCCGTAAGAGACCACCCCATTAATGTGACAGTTCAGTGAATGCTGGAAGTGATGTTTTAGTGTTGCATCTTTTGGAGCTGCTTACAGAGGAACCACATTGAACAGCTAAATTATGAAGAAATTACTAAAATAATTATATATGGCTGTGGGATTTTTATATCTGTTACACTTGGCTAAAGGGACCTTTCCTGGAGCAGAAGTCTCCTAGTGCAATTTGAGCAAGTTGTAGCAAGGGCAGCCTGAAGTTCTCTGGGGGCTGCTAGACTAAGCTGCACAGTGCAGTGAATGGATACCTTGGACTTATGCGGAAGTTGCGACAAAATCAAGTTGCAATAGAACTCAGGTAAACAATATAATAAAAAAACCCCACACAGCAAAATCAATATTAAATCTCAGTTATCATACAGAAGGTATTTTGACGGGAAATGGGACTGAGGAGAAGAGAATTAGATGTCTTAAGTGAAAATTTCTTCCTGTACTTCCTAGCCACCTGTGTGAAAAGCTCTTAAGGCTGGCGTTTTTAGGATCCAGATAAATTTCAGAACTAATACTTAAAACTAATCAATACTATCTATGGTTAACTTTTTAGTAACAAAACCAAACCTTACTTACATTAGCTGTTAAGTATTTTAGTGAAATACAAGGTGGTTATTGCAAATAAAGAACAATTACCACTTAGAGATTCTGTTTTGCTGGGATGTGGGTAGCGTGCCAATACTAAACTTAATATATCAATTCAGTGTTATTGTTGATAATTTCAAAAGGAAAAAAAAAAAGTTGGGGAAATCAGAAGTACATTTTATGTAATCATTAGGTGGTACAATATGGTAGAATTATCTTGGTAGAAAGGATGGACTCAAACTTGTAGGTGTGTTTGTCTTTATACTAGAAATAACAAATGCATTTTGGAATAAAATAGAGTTATAAAGTTTAGAATTTCTCTTGATGTGAAGTAAAAAAGGTTCTTTGTTTAATGAGAAGGACTTCATCTGCTGTTAAAAATAATGGAGCCTGAGGCATTTAGCAGCCTTCCTGGAGAAACATAATACCTTGCAGGGCTGACCTGAACTGATTCTGCCATAAACCAGTAATTAGCAGACACAGCACATCTTTGAGCAAGATCTAAATAAAGGTCACTGAAACTATGTCTGTGTTTTCCTTTTCCTTTGAAAAAGAGAGATGGAGAAGGTTGTAGCTTGCTATGTGGCTTTGTCTGAGGATGTAATTTACAGCAAATCTTTATCCTAAAGCTACACTTTTAATTTTGATCATGGATGTTTTTCTCGACTGAGTTGATATTTTTCCTTTTTTCCCCCCAGTACATTAGCACTAGAGATGCTTGTTAAGATGATGTTAACCTTGTCTTGTTAAGATGATGTTAACCTTGTCTTGTTAAGATGATGTTAACCTTGTCTTGTTAAGATGAGATATCATGAATAGCTGCATGCTGTGGGTGAGGCCAAAAGGAAGTACAAGGGTGAGCTGGAGTAACTGCAAACATTAGATATTTACTCTTTACTACCCTATTCGCTGTATAATTCACCCAAATTATTTTATTCTTAAAAAATGCTAAGACTTTGTTTGATCCTTCTCATGGTGCACCATGTTCCTGCTGTTATGTTTTGAGTTTGGTTTTTTTTCCAACAGCACGTAAGACTTCTCTCATGATGAGTCACCAAGTCATTAAGTTGGCTTTTGACATTTTCAGCATTTTTCTTTTATTCTATGTCTGTCAATCTGAGTGAGGGTTTTTTTTGTGTGCATTGTTTTTGTTTGTTTGTTTTTTAATTGCCCTTCCTAAGGAGGAACTGTCAGACTTTGCTGCTATGCATTTAGGTAAAAATGGGGAAATAAAGATACAGATTATACCATTAATGGTCTAATACTATTTCCTGCTCTAAATCAGTGTAGATTACTAGTAGCAGGCAGACAAAAGAAAAATCTGGAAGAAATGGGCAGAAACTTGTAGAAATGGGCAGGATCGAAAAGATTATCAGATTTCTGTGATGGTAGATCTGGAAGTCTTTCAGTGTGGCATTAGGGAGCTCATGTCGTCACAATAATTTCAAACTGTGCACCTCTTGGGCTGGTCAAGGAAAGGCTTGGGCAAGGATCAACCCTGGTGATAACTCCAGAAAATCAGTCATTGGGCATGCACCTACTGCAGCTGGACACTGCTGGAGTGAAGATGACAATGGGATATCATGTATGGAAACTAGAAGGTGGCTAGGACTGCTTTGCTGATTTCCAGGCCATGGGTACCCCAAGCTTTGTTTAACTATGCAGTGTATTTTTCGGGACTGAAGGGATTATTTCTCATTTTTGCATGACACTGCAGCAATCTTAACCCCCCACCCCCCAGGTCAGTGAAGTATTTTTCTTCTTGTTCATGGATTTTTTTTCCTCTTGAAGATAGAATTTGACCCAAGGAAAGTAATATTGGTCCCTCGTATACTTAACATAAATGCATTGCTAAGAAAAGATGTTTGGACAGTTGAGCTTTTCATCTTTGTCCAAAATGATTTCCCAAGAAGTGCAATTTACAGGGTGGAGACCGATGTTTTGCATGTATTTCCTAGCTCCAAGTTAAATGCACTAAAACTGTTGCTGGAAGCAGCTGGGACCTATGACTTCTCTCTGATTTTTTTTCCTCTGAAAAAAACGCCTTCAAGTAGTAGACTAAGGAGATGCACTCCTCACCATGGCTTACCAGGACAGTATCTTCTACTAAACCAGCATCCGTATAACAATAATTTGCAGGATCATATTAGCATGCAAGTGCTTGACTATGGAAAATACTCATTACAGTCAGCCAGTGCTTTCAGGGTTCTTGTATTTCAGGTAAATACTTTAAATGTTCCCCCAAACTCCACTCAAATAGCAGATTTTCTTGCTAATACCTGTAAAACAGTGTCTAGGCTCTCCTGTATGACTGGTGGTGATGTACCATTCCCCAGTCTCAGGTGAAACCTTTCTCTTCATTTCTGTTTTGACCTGTGCAGCCCACCCAATACCTTTTTGAAATTTCAAGGGCTTATTTATGTAGCATGTAAATTGTGGCGCCATTGACCTTGCACATTTATTTTAGGCAATGTTCATAGATATTGAGTGGAAGATTTAAGGAAACAATGTGAGGTTGATCACAGTTTATCTTCTCTTCTTAAAATAACAGAGATACCTCAGAGTAGTGTGATCTTTAGTGACATTTTAATTCTGTTGGCACACTTTGAAATAGCCAGCTGGGGCATCACAGATAGGCCACAGTTTGGAAGCTTGGCAGATACCATCTAAATGCCAAACTTTTGAGTAGCAAAATAATGCATTTATATATAGACAAAACACACAGTAATCAGGAGTGCCTTGCAACACATGCCAGTAATTGTGAACAGCTGCTTTAGAACAATGCAGCTGTTAAAACTCCTCCATGCCTCACAATACATATATTTGTCTGATCCAAATATTACTCATGGGTATATCTGTGTGCTTTTTTTTAAGGATACAGAGAATCACTTGGAATGCATTCATTTGCAGAAGTTGGTTCTTGATTATGCTCTATCAAGAGAGTGAAAGGCATAAGCAGACTCAGACTTTAAAAATATAATCCAACCCCATTCCTACACAGAAAATGAGCACTGTCTTACCCTAAAGATCTTAGCTTTGGTGTCTGAAAACAAATACTGCTGTAGCAAAGCTGTATACTGCTTGTGTGTATGGTGTCTCAAAGCTTGCACTGCTGCCTCCTCACAGGCTTTAGCTGTATTTGCAAAATACACAGTGCTCCTACAGACAAACATAATCCTCTGTTTCAGCTTCATTACTGTTCTTTGTATGTGGTGTTTGGCTGCTCATTACTCTAAAGGGGGGAAAAATGCCTGGCCTAATCTTGAGCCAGTTTATAAAGGAGTAGGCAAGAATATTGAAGGACAGGGCACTTGGATGTGTCAATATAAACTCTCCATCTCCATGTGGTACGACAACTCCCTACCCTTTTCTATGCACTCAGTAATCTAAGCTCTGAGAGGCATTTGCTAAAAGAGTTAAGGATAGATTTAGATATGGAATTTTTTTCCCCCTTTTCTCAGAAAAAAATCGCTCTTTTAGCAGGTAATAAATTACTTCACAAACTTTGCCCACTGTTTTTATGCCAGCTATGGTCATTGTGTTAGAGCGTGCCTGGCCAGTATGGGCAGTCTGATAAAGTTACCATGTTTGATTCAGAGAGGAAAAGGAGACTTGCCAGCAAATTAATCCAGCAACTGGACAGGATTTTACGTGGTATGATGGTATGAAACACGCAAAGATCTCTTCCTCAAGTGATAGAACCTGAGGTTGAGAGGTGTCAACTCTTAATTGCCAAGATCTTTTCATCAGGTAGCATCTTTTTGTTAAGAAATACATAGTGTTACTCCCTGCATAAAGCACACCAAACTTGTCATATGACTGAGACAGTAGAAGTAGTTTAACTGATCGCTTTCTTTGTGTTTTTGTTTCCTATATATTGCTTCATCTTACACTTATTTATATAGCCAGAGGTTTTTTTTTTTGTACTTGTTACTTTAAGTTAAAAGCATTAAATGTAGTATAATTAAAAGATAAAGATGAGAAAATTGAAGGTGACTTGATCATTATGCTGTATCAAACCAGAAGCAAAATTGAGACAACAGTCTTGGTTGTGCTTTAGCCTCTTCCAATAAGTCAGTGCATAGCTGTAAAAATAATTGGTAGTAACAGCTAATGTTATTCTGTGCCTGTTACTGAGGCATGTTTTGCATCAGTGAGTGTTTGAGGACATAAAGGAACATAAAGTTGAAGAAATCCTTTCACCATAAGGGAAACCATTCTTGTCATCATGCTGTCTATGTCTTGTTTTTCCTCTTGGGATTTTTATTAGAGGAAGCCTTTAGCAGCCTCTGATTCAACTGCAGAAGTTATGTCATAGAATCACAGACTGGTTTGGGTTGGAAGGGACTTTAAACATCATCTAGTTCCAACCTGCCTGCCATGGGCAGGGACACTTTCCACTAGACCAGGTTGCTCAAAGCTTCATCCAGCCTGGCCTTGAAGACAGCCGGGGATGGGTCATCCACAGCTTCTCTGGGCAACCTGTTCCAGTGCCTCACCACCCTCTCCATGAAGAACTTCTTCCTGATACCCAATCTAAATCTCCCTGTTTTCAGTTTAAACCCATTACCCCTTGTCATACAAAGGGAGACCAAGAGGAAAGCTGTCAGGGTCTCAAACTAGGGAATACGGGGGAAGCCTGTGCTTCTGCACAAGGAACTTCACTTTGGAAGTCTGATGTGCTTCACATGCACTGTAATTTCCTAAGGAATACAGCAGCACAGATCTGATTTTGACAGCGTTACCAATTTACAAACAGCCTGATAAGAAAACTTCTTGAGGCTGACATGACCATGGTGTTCATAGTGCTTTGGAATGTGGATCAATATTTTTTTAATTCCCTATATTAGTGACGTAAAGAAGTGTGTTAGTAGGAAGACACCAAAGTCAAGAATATGATGACCTTCTACAAACATGAGGCAAAACTTTCTGGCTGCTGCTTCTGAATCTCCAGTGCTGGTGTTAAGTCAAATATCCATTGAATTCAATGGTTTAATGAGACTGCCAGAAAGACAGCAAGCTTGAATAATAGCCGTTTGACCCAGGTCCAAAAGTTTTCTGATCAAAAGGTTTCTAAAGCACTGTTGGTTTGCTTCCCAGAACCTGAAGTAGCCTTGGGATTTGGCAGTTGCTTGGCAGTCATGCGTGAGCAGTGGTGCTTCCTGCGCTCCTGGCCAAGTCTAGATAAATGGAAAAGCTTGCGTTTTGTAAAGTTGAAACACTTCTTAGAATATGACTCCTCTTACCTCTGAATTTGAGTAGTACGTGAATATATTTGGAGTGAAACTTTTGTCCCCTTTTTCAGAAAATGTGGGGGTTTGCATTTGATGTATTATCTGATTGTATGACAGGCTTAATGGCATTTATTTGAAAACTTCTTTTGAAAGTTGATTTAATCTTGCTCCTGTTATCCCAATGTTAAGAATGGGAAAAGAATAATTTTCACTGTGTTCTCTCTACCATGGGTTCCCTATGGCTCCAAACCGGGTACTGTACAAGCAGTTTACCACTCAATGACACCCAAGTCCATCCTACCTCTGACCACTGTGTAATTTTTTCCTTCATAAACACTCATGATCTCATTGTTTGGGTGCCACAAGTGCTGTTGCTTGTCTCTATTTACCCTTTTGTTTTTCAAATACAGAATATGCCCCACACCTGTTGCTTTCCTTTGAAAAACACATCTCTTCTACATGCACAGTTTATGATGCTAACTTGCTGGCATTCTTTAATTATAAAAAGAGTATGTGATGATCTGTCAAGCAACAGTTGTCTCTAAATAGATTAGAAGAAGCTTACATGGTTTAAAAATGGACCGTGTGGAACAGTTCAAGTTAGTGTGAACTGGCTAGTAAACACCGAGTAAACTAGGTGTTTAGTACTCTGCAGGTAACTGTTTAGTTTATCAATTTCAGATAATAACTTTTGCACCTCTGTGAATGTGAGATGTAAAGAATAGAAAAAACACCAAGGTAAATATGTGAACTGACAGTGGTGGTGTGTTAGATAAAGTGTTCCTACGCATCACCCCACAGGAAAAAAAATGAGAGACTCTCTAAATAAAATCTGTCCTTTTCCTCTGCCATGCAAGATCATCTCTCAGCTGTTAAAAATCAAAATTGCAGTGTTCTGACTAATCAATAGGGCAATTCCTACCTTCATCCAAAAGTGGAATGAGAATAAATTAATGATTGGCTGTTTGGAAAATAAAAGTCTTCCTGAAACATAGTGGTAGTATCATGAAAGCATAGCAGCATAAGAAAGATGAAATTTTTGGTAATGCTGGGAAAAGCAGGCACATTTTCAGGTATACAAGATTTTCTAGAGGTCTGAAACAAAGATAAATCCTAATTGAGAGCCACTGTTGCAAGTTTAACCAGGTATGTATGTGTTACACTACCTAATAGAAAGGTAGATGGTAGCTGCAGAGTCAAGCATCTATTAATAGCTGAACTGCACAGCTGCACTGTTTATGGGGCTTTTTTTGGCCTAGTTTTTGAAAAATGACTGCCTTTGAAAAATTCCAGGGTTATTGTCAGTAGAAAGTCATGTCTGTGACACGGAACCGCAAAACCCCATGAGGTAACAAAAACACGTATTATGCCTGTCAAATTTTGCTCGCTTACTTTCGCCTCGCCTCACAGCCAAAGCTGTTTGCAGCATTGTGAAAAATCTCAACAGGTTTTGTGATCATCAGATGTTTTGCATCTGTTTTGTAGCAGTGATGAGTTGTCCGCAATTGCAGTTAATGGCTTCATATGCTGTAAGCATGCTGTGATTGTCATCCCCTAAGTATTTTGAGCCAAGAAGGGTAAAAGCTACTTTTTCTAAAGCTAGACTGTGAGAAGGGAGAAGTCTACAGTTAGTTGGAGTCAGGTGGGATTATTAATTTATATCTTCTTTCACAGTTGTTGCAAACGACAGAAGAATTACAGCACTCAGTTTTTATGCACATCGGTGTTAGTTTTCAGTATAATTGGTTCCTTGTCCACTTTATTGACTACAGAAATTAACTGTTTGAGATCACTGCTACTTCTTGATCATTCTTGCCTAGCCCTTGCAGTAAACAAAATAATTTCCATCTACGGCTCATACTCTGGCCGTTGCTCTTTGACTTCCCTTTCCCTTAGAGATGTGGTGAGACCTGTTGGCTAGGCTAACTTCAGGTCTTCTAGATGTAAGACTTATTTCAAGTAAAAGTTTTTGGTTACCTAACACTGTGTTAGACAGCCATGTAAAGACATAAATAGCTTATCCCAACAAGTTAGACCTGCAATGCATGCTGTTAAGCCAGTGACCTTAAATATATAAACATATAAGTAATACATAGAAATTATAAAGGTCAATGAAGGACCTGTAGTAGAGAAGTTAACTTCTTCTGGCAAGTGCTTGTTCATTAATTTTATCCTGTAGTGATTCTGTAATTCAGTTTATAGTGCTTCAGCTCTGCTGTCCACAGCTACAGCTACCTGCAGTGATGTCCCCTTTGGAGACAGGCTGGGGGAGCCCCTCTAAACACACTTGCTGCAATGAAGACTGGTGCTGGAATGTGCTGGCTGCAGTGCTCCTGCAGTGGAAAGGCACAAGGTAGTCCTTGCAGCAGCGTGCCAGCCGTGCTCTGGGCTTGTGCACCTCAAAGGTGGATGCATCTCTCACTGCTGGGGTAGCATAGGAGGGAGGAAAAAGATGTCCAAGGGGCTGGATGGGAAAGAAAATCTGCAGTTTTGGTGGTGGGTCACACTCGGGAGTAAAACAAACACTTACTGGTATTCCTGACTTTATTTGGGAAGAATTAAAACCATAGTGCATTCTCTTAAAAGCAACACAGTTAGTCCTTGTTGATATATTTAGCCCCATGTATCTTTATTGGTTCTACCATGTCCCTGTGTTTTCTGGACCAGTCCAAGGCTCAGCAAGTTTCCTGACAAGATTTTCCACGCAGTTGAGATGATGTACAGCTCCAAACGCTGCAGGTGGAAATTCGGAAGTCGTAGTTTTAGGCTGCTCATATTATTCCTGTATCATTTTAAGTCAATAAGAAATGGGAGGTGTGAGGAAGCAGCTGGGATTTGGCCAGACACCTGGGCAGAACTTTTGGGGTCTAGGGGAGTGACACTGCTTCCCATGGTGGTAAGCTCATGAAGGACATGGCTTCTCTTTGTTATAGCTGCCTGACACCTCAGAAACAGAGTTTTCATCCCATTTGGTTAACTGTGCTGCCACTACACTTCTCTCAGTTTTTCTTGAAGTCATGGATGGGTGACATGCTTTGTAGAGGAGACATGTTCTTATTTCCTGTAAGAAGTAAAATACAGTGATCTAATGGCTCTCTAAATTGCTAGATTCTTCATTTGAGGGGAAAAAAAAAAGTCATAAATGCTCATTCCCAAGCATGCATTTAAGGGTAAAAAAAAAAAAAATAAAAATCCCAAATAAGGATATATTGGAGATTGGGGATCTGTTTGCCATGAATTTCCAGTTAAAATAGATATGACTGCCCTTTCAAGCTTATTTGGGCTGTGTTTTAGACAAAGGTGGTAATTTAAACATTAGTCACCATATTGTGGAAGGCACTGGAAAAAATTTTGTGTTTAGTGTTGAATCTCCTAAATTATAACCTAGATTTGATGACAGACTGAAGTCAGCATGAAATTGAGCTTTATTTTTTCTTTTGAGGGCTTTGGAGAAGTGACTAGGTCTGCAAGTCATTTAGACCTATGCTTTTCATTAAGCTGCTATTTTTAAAAGGTAGCTTGCTGTGGTAGAATTAGTATCTAATAAGCACTTCTTAAGAAATTGAATATTTAAATTCCTCTTCATCAAAAGCTTGGGTGTAGTTGGTTTGTCTTGTTTGCACTTAACTGTTAAGTGGATACTGTTATTTGGCAAGACAGCTTTCCTAAAGCTTAAAGAAAAGAAGAAATTCCATTTATAACAAGGCATAACTGTCAGAAATGACGACCATCACTTCAAGTATTGTATAAAGAGTTCTTATCTAAAAGACATAATTTTTTCTGTTGCTTGTGAGTAGCCAAGTCGTCACAAGATGGGACTCCTGCCTACTGGACTTGATCATTTAGACACACTGAGGTACCACTTGTATGTAGGCTGGTCTGTAGTGCTCCCTAGTCCCGCGATGATCAAAAGCATTGGCTCTCCAGGTTTCTAAACCTTCTGCCTTCATGGCAGCAGGAAGCATGTTTTTAAAAGTCTCGCAGTCAGAAGGTAAGTGAGATAAATACCACAGGGTTTTTTTTCCTGAGCTTTTTATTTGGTTTTTGGTTTTGCTTTAATAAAATAAAATATTATCTGCCTGCACTTAAACTCTCTTTACAAATGCGTTCGGTAGGGTTGCCACAGACCACAGGAATGAGACTATGAGCAGTCATTGCCTTTGGGAGGTCTTGAAAACAACTAATCCTTTGTGGGTAGGAATACCAAAGCAGAGGGCAGCTTGTTTCTCTCCTAAAATGTCAGCACAGTTTGTTTTAACACATAATGATGAAATCCCAAACCTTATTTCAATTTAAGGGGGGGACCTACATTTGATTTGGCCAACTATCAAATAGCCAGTAAAGCAAGAACATTGTTTTTCTTTTACCAGACCTAGTGCTTCATCATTAATCTAGTGTGCTGGGGGAGTGCGTGATGTGAGCTTGTCAAGGTATTCTTTAGTATATACCAAATGTAAAATGCTTACATACAAATTATATTAATTCTCCCCCTGTAAACTTACTGAAAATGTAGCCTCTGATGAGAGTGACTCGTGAGCTAATATTCCCAGGTTAAATATAATGAAGGTGTTAAGCATTATCTTGGAGGTACTATTCTGTCAAGAAATAAATACTGATATTCTCATTCAATATACCTCATCAAAGAGTATGAAGTCCAAAAGATACAAGCTGTTTAAAAATAGCCCATTTGACTCAAGAGATCCTTTTCTGTCATTTCAGATACCAATGAACCATCCGTAGAAACTCTTTTCAGTATTTTGTTAATGCTAAGACAACTGTGTCTCGCACTGTTTACATTTTAATGTCTGAATTATCCTGAGTTTACAGCATGTATTTTAGGATAAAAGGAGAAATGATGCATTTTTAATGTGACAACTGGTTGGCAGAATGATATGTTCATACTAAGACTCCTGGAGATGTATGGTGTCTGAAATACTATTATGCATCCCATCTTCTCTCTTAAAGAGGCAGTCAGTGCTGAAGTCTGGATTGTTTGCTTGTAGTTATCCATATTTGTCATAATTTGATATGTTCAACTAAATGAAAACTAACGTAATCAACTAGAACAAAAAATGGCTTAAGAAATAAAATATTGTTGACAGCCATCTGTTGATATGTTTGCAAGCACGATGACCAGAGTATAGATATGAAAACATTCCTGTTTCATAAGGAGAAAAAAAAGTAATCATTTTGCAATGACTGCAACAGATGCCAGTTCTCATTGAGTAGTGATAATTTTGCTACCTCTGCCTTCCCATGTACTGGGATGTGTGCAGGTTTGCAGTCTTGAGGCCACATGTGCTTGTGATGGCAAGATTGCTGAAGTGCTGGTTTACTGACTTGCATTATTTGGGGCAGTGTGTGTGTTTCTAGAAAAAAAATGTGGGAAGCATAGTTGTATGCTATATCAATGTAGGTAAGGCAACTATTTCTGATTGTGTATAAGATGTAACAGGAAGCGAGCTTAATGTTTTGGCTTTTCTATTATTATGAGCCAAAGCAAGGTTAGTAAGAAATGAATTATGTCTATGATAAAGAGCTTGGGTCTAAGGAAGAAATAAATATATTTGGGTTGTTCATTTTTCTGTGCTTTAAATTACATCTGCATTTGTTTTTGTTCAGATAATGCCTAGTGAAAGTCATGGCTTGTTATGTGTGTTAAATGTTTTCCGTTTGTCTTCTTTTTTCCAGAATTGGTTAATTTATGAGCAAATGCATTTAGCTTTCTGCCCTGTCAACTGACTGCTTTCTAGAAATAAAACAAAGCAAATGGACAGAACTGCAGATATAATGGCAAAACCACTAAGGACCAGGCTTTTTGGAAGGAAGATCTGATCAGTGGCTTTTTAGGGATGTAGCATCTGCTGCCAAAACCTGTGTCCTGATTGATGAACTAGGAAAAAGGAGTTAGTTTTGAAAATTAGAAGGGTGTAAAAAAATTCCTTCCTCTCTCCCTCTTAAACATTTTCAGTTCAGAACAGCAAATACAGTTTTGTGGAATATCTGCCAGCCCTGAGTTATTTTCAGCAATGAAGGTTTTGAAGCTGCTTCTGGTTGTATCTCTCACTATGACCAATCCTTTAAGTGAGAGATAGGAAAACCCCACATGCAAGATGTAAGTTAACACAATACCTATGTTAATATTGGTATTGTGTGCTCCCCTTGTTTACAGAGGGGCTCATAAGCCACGTTCTTGTTATTCTTTTTATTTCCCATTGAGTTCAGTATCTGATATTTAAGTTATGTATATAATATAGTGCATTTATTAAGGGGCAGAAAGACTGGGGGTGGTGGGGCTTTAAATGGAGTTCAGAGAGGAGATGAATCGAAGTATCGTTTGGATTTTAGGTTTAATGAAGTTTTAAGGATTTATTGGCTGAGGGTATAGGCCTCTGTTGCATGGTTATACACACAGGACTGCTAAGACTTGTCCAAAAAAATCCTTCTTTGCATTGTATTTACTTTCATAATGCTAATTATTGGGATTGCAGTGTTTTCATTGATTTGATGATGTATCAAAATGCGCTTATTGCAGATGCATGAAATAATGTAGCTTTATCTTTAATAATGGGGTTTTCTAGTTATTGGTAATTATGGAAGGGTTCTGTTGAATTGCTTGTGTCTTTTTTTTATGGGTGAAATACTTGGAAAGGAAATGAATAAAAGGAGAATTTGAAGAATGAATAGTTTTTTCTGGGCATGTTGCTTACAGCAAAGAGCACACTAATTAATTTTCCTAATAAGGCTGCGCTGGAAGTTGGAATGTTTTGAATTGCATTAAATGTCATGAAAGTATTCATCGGAGAGAAACGACTTGTGGTATGTTTAGAAAGCAAATTTGATCATGTTTGGTTGAATTGAACCCTGTACACAGACTAAATATAGCTTTTTCTTCTGAAAGAACAAACAGCTTGGTTGGAGAAGCCTGTGCAAAAACATAATGCACTTTCATTTTCAGTTATTAGGCTGTCAGTAAGCCATGGTTGCTGCTTCTGGTTTTGTTGTTTGTATTTGTAAGAAGCTCGAAACTGTAACCATTTGCCAAGGTCTTTTGTGTGCATTGTTTATAATAAGCATTTATACTAAACTTTCATGTCTTTGTTTTGTTTGCATGTTACTGAAAATATTGCATAAATGATGTACTGAATTGCTAGTTTTATATCCTTGAGAAAATATGCTCTTTCAAGCCATCCTATCTTTCTAGTAAGGAGTAACAGGGCAAGTGTGTCATGTCATTTTGAAAGCCTTTATTGTCAGTTATTCATACATCCAACGTGACCAAACCAGCAAGAAATCCTAATGTGTTTAATTGCTAGGTGGCAAGAGAAGTGCTAACAGCTAAGAATATGTTCAAGATTCTGCAGCTTAATTGTTTTTTTGGTATGCAATTTGATAGTATCTAGCAAAATCACAAGGGAGATAGCCCCAAAGGAAATATTTTCTTGAATGCATGTGTTGGATATGTTTTGCTTTTCAGCTTGAAGTGTGCATTTCCTTTTGCACTGTCTTGTCTAACCACCATGCATTTTTCACATTCAGATCTTGGTGGCTCAGTTTGCTGGGTCAGCATTTTCTTTATACAATATGGGATAAATCACAGATTTTAGTCTGATTATGGTCTGAAGTCTACAAGGCCAAGTTAAACTGTTTGAAGTATGTCTGGGACACACAAATTTATGTCCTTGTTTCAACTATGTTTGGGGAAAATAAAGTAATATTATGCTGTCTGACTCCAGTGTTAACCAAAACGTTCCCAATGTTCTTTTATCAAGCCTTTTCACCCTTTTTCCTCTTTCTTCTTTCTGTATGATAGCTTTGAAGATGAATTTTGAAGAGTTTGTCTTCAAATCATCTGGAGATAGTGGTTTGAAATCACTTTTGCTCAGTGCTGTATTGATGAATACAGAGCAATCTCATCCATTGCAAACTCAGATTTCATTATTTTATATAAACAAAAAAAATTACATTCCTTTCATAAGACTGAAACTTCAAGGTCCACTATTAGCAAAGAGAAGTTTTTTCTCAAGCATGAAATGTAGTAGTTAATTTGAATAATGAATGTTTTTCTACTTCATACTGTTATATCAGCTTAATAAATACAAAAAAACCTTCCAAGTTACTTTATTAAAAAGTGTAGAGCTAAGATATGGAGTACAATGTATGTTGCCTTCTAACTCTGGTCTTATAAAGGAAAGAAAAGTTTCCATATGTGTTAGCATTTTTTTTTTTCTTCTTGTTGCTTTTGTTGATGCAAACTGACAATTCTGCAATTAGGAGTGATTAATGATGCACCCCAGTGCTTTGTAGGGCCAGAGGTCGTCATTCTCATAGGCAGCACATTCTGTGGGAAAGAGAACAGACCTGTGCCTCAGAGTGGACAAAACACTCTCTCTGTTGAGAATTACTGTTGATGTGGATGTAATGTGTGTCAGCAGCAATGCACAAATGGTGAAGTTGAAGTGAAGAAGATGATCTTCTCATGAGATGTTTTTTTTTGATTTCTCCCTTTTTTGGTTGTTTTTTTTTTTTTTTTTAAAGTTAGCTACTAAACCTACAGCAGGATTGCTGTTGCCGGAATCTGATGACCACTGAGGGCCAAATGGCTTTGAGGGAAAGAGAAAATATTTAGAATGTAATTAGTTTAAAAAAAAAAAAAAAGTTGTTACATGGGTGCCATGATTTAACCCCAGTTGGCAACTAAGCACCACACAGCCACTTGCTCATTGCCCCGGCCCCTCCTCCCCTCCCCGTGGGATGAAGGAGAGAGTTGGAAGAGTGAAAGTGAGAAAACTCGTGGGTTGAGATAGGTAAAACAAAATCTGAGCATGCAAGCAAAGCACAACCAGGAATTCACCACTTCCCATTGTCAGGCAAGTGTTCAGCCATCTCCAGGAAAACAGGGCTCCATCATGTGTAATGGGTACTTGGGAAGACAAATGCCATCACTCCAAACATCCCCCCCTTCCTTCTTTCCCCAGCTTTATGTGCTGAGCCTGATGTCATGGTATGGACTGACCCTTTGGTCATTTGGGGTGAGCCGTCCTGGCTGTATACCCTCCCAACTGCTTGTGCACCCCCAGCCTACTGGGGTGGTGTGAGGAGCAGAGAAGTCCTTGGCTCTGTGTAAGCACTGCTCAGCAGTAATGAGAACATCTCTATGTCATCAGCATTGTTTCCAGCACAAGTGAGATGCCTTTACCTGTAACATGTTACCAGTCCACTTTAGATGTAACAAAATCTGTCAATTCTTTTATCTTCTTCATCCTTCCCGTTGTGGTACTTCCTATCCTTCCCACCAACCTGCAGTAGTCTCAATGCACCCATTTTTTGGAAGAAAATTTTGTCATCTGCTGTAGAGTTAGTGACATTAATCTTACCTTTGAGGACCAAAGACTCTGCAAGAAGGTTCTGCGTTACTTCACTTACTAAGTCCTTCAGAAGGATTTTTGTTGTTCTAAAAGGAAACTTTTGTTTCAAGCTTGAATAAAGCTTGTGTGCTGGTTAAAATACAATTTTTTGCACCCGAGCTTTTGAGTTATGTGACATAGTTTCTTATGAAAGGGTGGAAAACAATAAGCAAAATGGAACTGAAGTCTCCTAACTGGTGATGTGTTATTATGCTTTTATAAATCAAATAGTACTCGATGATAGATGCTAGAGTGACTAACTTGTCTGGATAAATTAATCCAGTTTGGTTTTGCCTTCTTGTTGTATTAACAACTTTGTAGGTTTAACTTGAATACTTCTTGTTTCCTTTAGAGGAAACAATATGAAATATTTTCTATATCTGTGGGTGGACATGGTGAGTTGAAAGGGGGAAATGCTTAAAGAACTTGGGGTTTATGATTATGTGTGTTTTTCTTTTTCCAGAGTGTCTTCTCTAACAAAACCTGATCTTATTCATGTACCAAAGGTATGTTCATCCTCACAAGCAAGAAATATAGCATGTGGCACAAACTGTTACCCATCTGTCAAACCCTGTTGTTGATAAGCACTGTCATTCAAACTTTCCTTTCAACATAACATGCTTGATTTTCGTGTGTTACTTTAAGAGCATTGCAGCATTTGAATCTCAGTGATTTCCACCCCTCCACCCACCCCCCATCCCCAAAAAATGAGATACTTGGCAAATAATTATCCATTACAAAAAAAGTGAATAAATATTATCTTCCAAATTTCAGAACTTTTTTTCAGAAAGATATTGCCTAAGTTTTTCCTCTGTCCCAAAGAAAGTAGGGGATTTTGTTTGGTGGGTGGGATTTTTTGATGTCTTGTTTGGGGTTTTTTTTGTGGGGGTGTTTATTTTTTTTTAAATGGGCACTGAAATCTTCCTTTGTATTTGAAACAAGCTTATCTAAATATTAGAGGTTTGGGAAACAATTCCCCTCACTTTCCTTAGATCCCAGGGGAATTATTTGTTCTTGAGTTCTTCTAATGTTACATTCTCAAGCAATAGTTTCAACCCCCTGTTTTTGATAAGAAGTCTGTTTGCAAACCTGAAAATGCTTACAAATGGCCTGTGCTTGAAAATCCTTTCCAGTGGACATAAATAATGTACAGTATGTTACTGTTCTGCTGACCGTGATTTGAAAGGCCACAGTCTGGGAACAGCCATGTGACAGAATAACTCCCAGCAAAAAAAATTTTAAAAAAATCCCATTTTAGAGTGTTTTGATCTGACAAGAGTATATGAAGACCATGGGGCGTGTCAGCGCAGTGCAACTGGAGAAGCTCACTGAGTCCTGAAGCACTGGCATCTCTTAAATGAGCTCCAGGGCTCTGGTTCTGTTTTCAAGGGCCATATCAAGAGATAAATATATACAGTGTGTGTGTATACACATGCACATGCTATTTGTGTATGGGGAATGTGCATATCTTGAACTGGGTTTGAGAGGTGGAATGTGGATTTTTATCAAAAACACTAATTTTTTCCACATGAGTTACCTGGTGTGTTTTGCAATAGAGTGGTTCTTCAGTTTGTCTTGAATTTGATTTGTGAGGTTCTGTTTTGCATATGATGAGAGGAGTTAGCATCATGGGATTTCATATTGATTGTGCATGTTTGGATCATTCCCTTTCTTAAAACGCATGGCTTGGGGTTTTTTCCATACGTTTCATGGCTGCAATCTCGGTAAAGCTTGCTTCTGTAGTTCTCGGTTTTGCTCTGGGCAGGTTATCTCCCCTAAGACCAGCAAAAATACCTGCTGAGGAATGTGCATGCGTTTGGCGTGGTTTTGTGTGTTTCTGTTTTGTTTTTTCATCTCGCATAGGGAGAACCTACAGAACTAGTTAAGCCTGTGCCCATTGCCTCTGCTGCTGCACCCAAAGTCACTCCCACAGCCAGCGTGGCTTACAATAAGACACCGAGGCCGTTTGGAGCCGTAACCTCCTCCAAAATCACCTCCATCCCATCTCCGTCCTCCGCCTTCACCCCGGCCCAGGTGGCGGCTTTGTCACCCGTGGCTGCCGCCCCGGCCCCATTTGCTGCGCCCGGACTGCATGTTAACGCCAAGCCTAACGCTGAGCAGCAGTCGCCTGCGCCGAGCGCTGCTCAACCTGCAGTTAATGTCCCACGGCAGCCCACCACGCACAATGCCGCCCCGAGCGCCACTGCCGGCGACGGCGCCCAGGATGTAGCCGAGGGGCCGCGACGAGGATTCAGAGAAAACCAGGGGGAGAGTAAACAGCAAAATGGGTAGGTGGGATTTTGTTTTTTGCTGTGAGGGTTTTTCCTCGCAGGAAAAAAGCTGGGCTTGTTTAAGGGCTGAGTAAAACACAGGTTGAAGGGAGTCATTTAATTCTCAGAAGTGAACCTCTGAAGAAGGACTCGCATCTTAAAAGGGATGCTTCGAAGGGCCAAGTCAGACTTTGTGATGATTTTGCTCAGGAGTGACATGTCAGTTTACGATGTGCCACAGATAAATTGAGTCAGGACCACAAAATGCATTACATGATGTGTTGCATCACGTTGCATTCTGGACCTTACAACAAGCCTGGTATTAATTTCGATGTCCGTGTCTCACTGTATATTTTGACTCCCAGTTTGGTGACTGAAAGCAGCAGGCATTTAAAATTGCAGAGCGGTCTGTCAAGAAGGGTCAGTGGGTGCTGTGATGGCTGGGAATGAGGTGCTCTGAAAGACCATCCATGGCCCCAGCAGGACTGGGAGAGAAAGGTCCCAAAAGGGAAGCCAGGGGACAGATTACTTCTCTGCACAACACATGAGAAACTTTTAAGATTTTTTCAAGGAAGCTGGTGGGGTTGAGCAGACTTTTTGCAGCGTTATACTGTAAATACCTCAGCTGCAAATGTTACCCTAAAAAAGCCACATAGATTAAAATGTGATGAATTTTTGTATCCAAATAATTGTTTATGTTAAAGTGGACATTGGAGACCTAACATTTAAGCTACTGGAAGGATGCATAAAAGGCTTATGCTATATCTGGTGTAGCATCTAGACTAGCAAACAATGGGTTAGTAAATCAAACTTGAGCCCAGCAGCAGTCCTGGGCACTCAGACCTGCACCGATGCCCTGTTTCAGCAGCATGCTTTTGACCAGGGCTGCCTTGATCTGTCCCAGAAATTCCTGGGCAGGGCTCAGGAGTGACGGTGCCCCAGGGACTGGTTCCCAGCAGCTGCTGTGCGCAGGGAGAGGAGAAAGGCAGGGCATGAGTGGTCCCATGCCATTTGGCCTCTGTGCCTGGCAGATTGAATTAAGTAATAAAAAGGGCAGGAGGGGAACTGTAGGTTTCTCTTCAGTCTTACGAACATAAAACCTGTGCTTACAACCTAAAATTTGTGATTACTGTATCCTATCCCTCAAAGGAAAGGGGCTGGAGGAATAGGCCTAGTGTCTCTCTCTCCTCTGATATTCTCTCAGTTGTAAAGTATATGAAGAACCCTACAGAAAGGTGAACATCCATGTCAACTAAAATACAGAATAAATTACAGTTTCAGTTGAGCTTCTCATGGGGAAAAAAGCCTTCTTTAGGTACCTATTCCCTTACATTGCAGCACGAATATTTTCCATATGTGGATTCATATAATGCAGTCCGTATGCATTTTATGTCACACTGTTGTCATGGTAAGTTCCAGATCTTTCTTAAACAGCTGATAGCTGGAGTCCACGCTGCATAGAAGTGGGGTAAAACTGGGAGGTCCCAAGGACTTGCTCAGTGCTGGTAGACTTGTTGAATAAGCTTTGGCAAACCTCTCTTACCTTTCAAGGAATGCTGTTTCAGCAACTAACTGTAAGGACTATTCAAAAGCAGCAATTAGTACTGAAAAAGAAGAACAATAGCAACAAAATTAAGTCTCATGGAAGGAAGTGCAGCAGGTGTGGAGTAAGCACTTGACAATCAAGATAGGATGACTGGGTGAGCACTGTTAAAGCCCTACCTTATGGTTAGGGGATGAATAATACTGTCCGAAGAGTATCACAGCTGGCAAGTGAAGAAATCCCTGTTTTGCTGCCAACCTTGCAGATATAGCTTGGGAAAGCTTGAAAATATTTAGAGCTGTAAAAATCTACTTTATTTTGCTATCTTTCTTACAGTAGTGTGTTTGGGCTGTGTAACTCTTGCAGTCCTAAGGCAGAACACAAAAACAAGCAAACAAAACCCCTTAAAATGGTCTGCTGCTTCACTACTTACTTAGTTTTACTTAGAAAAATTACATTTCTACAATGATGCTTAACTACCAACCCACTTAAAATGGAATCAGTGACTTTTGTGAAATATCCAAAATATTGACATTTGTAATAATTGATCAGTCTGAAATAAATTGGTTTGCTTCTGTGTTTTTATTATTCACTTTCTCAGAAAAAAAAAAGGCAACTTGTGTCTTGTTCATAGAAAGCACTGCTGAGCAAATGCAGTTTTTCAGAAATGCAGCTTGTACTCAATTTCCTCCCTTCCTCCTGGCTCCCCTCAAACCACATTCACGTTACAAACTATTTGCCTTCACTTTGGGTTGAGGAAGGAAGTTTCGTTTCCCTTATTTAGTCTTGGCTTAGAAAAAAAGCAATTTGGCTTCACTAGGCTGCGTGCAATTACGCTCTTATCAAGACCTTCTTGCCAACTCTCGCATGAAAACGTGCCTGCTGCTTAGAACAGGTAAGATGTCCACAGACTTCACTCAGTTTAAGTTCAGGTGGGCTAATTTTTTCCATTGTAGGTTCTCTTGATTGTAAGTTTGACTTACCTGACATATGGCTTTACCAGAGCTTGGATTTGGGAACTCCTGTAGTATTTCAAGAGGCAAAGAATGTATTAACGCATCAAATACTTTTTTTTCCTTGCAGATAACAACAGTGACAAAGTTAGTATCAACAGCACTGGAGTTGAATGATGGTCGTTTTTCCTATTGGAATAACCAGCATGTATTCTTGTTTTGCAAAATTATAGCTCTTAGAGAGTTTTATATATAAATTTTGCAAAACAGCTTCAGCTTTTCTTAGTAACTTCTTAGTGCAGTAAATGGTTTTGTCTGCATCGGACCTGATGTGATCTTGCTTTTCACTGTGTTACATTTTGCAGCTTTTTTTTTTTATTCCACAACATTTGTGTGGTGTTTGTGTGTATTGATAAATTCTTGGTGCACCTATGGCTAATTGGTGTTGGTAATACAACTAGTAAATGGTGAAATACAGTATAAAAGGAAAAAATAGTTTGAAGACTATGGAATGAAGAGCTGGATACTGAATTCTTAAAACAAAAATAAGAGTAACACCCATACACCGTGATTTGTACATATTAGGGATGATAAATATGGCTGGGGTTTTATTGGCTTGTCTTTTCTCCCCTTGCCTCAAGGCTGAGGTAAGGGAGAGCCTGTCTCATTGAGTTTTCCTTTGTCTCTGGCACCACCTTGTTGCCTTGATAAGTCATTACTAGTACACTCTTAAGCCTTAAAAAAAAGGACCGGTAGGATCCACAAGAGAAGCCAGCTGGGTATTTTGTTTATAGTACCACTTTCAACAAATGTGAAAGTCTACTTATTTCACTGTGATAGTTGCTAAAATGCAGTCAGCTGCATGTAAATAATCACATTTCCATGTAGTTCTACACCTTTAATTACTGCTGTAATTCAGTTTTTAGTTTTGCTATTAACTGTTTTGATGCTTTACTTCATTTTTCTCTGTACTTCTTGTACTCCATTATGGAAATACCACTGTCTTTGTTCTTATACCTCTTCCTCTTCTAGTAACTTTGAGACATGATACACATACTTCACTAATACTGTGTGTCAATAAATTCCATCTTTTGATATAATTTTGTATACCTTTCATATCATTCTTGCAAGTATTAAGTGTTCTTTGAAGCTTAAGTAGTTACTAATGCATTCCACTGAATGACCCTAATTCTTACTTGTTGACAATAATTTTCATTATTCTTGTTCATATTTTCCACCTTTCTTTGTCAGAAATACTTTGGACATTAAAAGTACAGTGGGGAAGTAGTGGCAGAAATAAGTGACCTTTAAAGTCTGGGTTTTAAAAAAAATTATTATAAGAATTGTTATGTCTTAGGAGCTAATATTGCACAGTTAATCTCCTGTAAATTGTGTAAAAATAAATGTACCTTTAAAGCGCCTTAAAGGTTAATGCTTTGGGATTACAAATGTAGGAGTAATACGTATAGTATGAATCTTTCATTCCCTTTTCCTAAACTGATCAGTGCCATTACGTGTTCTTTACATCAGTTACTGAAAGCCAAGCTTTAAAATCCTGTATTCTTGCAAGTCTGCTAGAGCAGGGTTTGACAATAGAGTGTAGGTTACTCTGGGGAAAATTTCCAGATGAAACCATCACCCCACTTTTTTATTTTCAAAGGGGGTATCGAGCATCAATATCTTCACGTTATGCTCCATAGAATCATAGAACGGTTTGGGTTGAGAGGGACCATAAAGATCATCTAGTTTTAATCCCCCTGCCATGGGCAAGGACACCCTCCTGCAGAATAAATGATCTGGTTCTGACCCAGGCCTTGCCAAGTGCAAAAGGCGTGGCGTGTACCGGGTGGCCCTTGCACGCTGTTGGTACTTTGCCCCTTGTGAACCAAGGGGACCACTTGTTGAGGGGCACCTGATCCAAACTAAGCAGACTACCCTGCTTTACCAAAACCAATTCCCCTCATCCCTGTAAGGAAATAGCCGTGAGTTTAATTTATGTTCTGTGCTGCGGTTTTGGCAGTAGAATGGGGATATCAAGATTTCAGTGCCATTTCCCACAAAATTAGTTCAGCAGAATAATTAGCTGCACTTCTGTTTCACCTTTCTGACTTTATTTCTTGTTTTCTTTTTCTCCTTTTCCTGTTTATGCTGGGAAAACTTTCTCTTGCTGTCTTACTCTGTCATCTCCAAGGAAAAACCCACCCAAACGGTAAAGGTTTAAACATGTAAATGTCTTGATAATACTGTCTTTTACTGATTCAAATGTTCCAGCAGTGAAACAGGCAAAATATTTCAGTTGGGTTAGAGTAATGAGAAAGCTGTATTCAGGTCAGAGAACTGAATCTGTGTTCAGGTATGCCTGTAGAGCTCACTGCTCCACATCTACACCCAAATGCAGAAGCTGCCTTTAAAGGCTGAGAAAGGTCATGGTTCTGCCCGTGTTTGTAGTTACCCCAACCCAGGTGGCCTCTGAAGATTTTCACTTAGTGCTCTCCTCTCTCCTTGATACAGCCCCCCACGGAAGCACATTGTGGATACCTATACAGAGTTTTACCACACACCCACCCACAGCGATGCCAGCAAGAAGCGACTGATTGAAGACACTGAAGACTGGCATCCCCGGACCGGCACCACCCAGTCCCGCTCTTTCCGCATCCTTGCCCAAATCACCGGCACTGATCATAGTGAGTTGTTTGATGTAAAGAAAATAAAAGTAATGGCCTTGGACAGATAGCTGTTTTTAAAAGCTGGAGGGCAGGTTGAAGTAGTACAAGGATTCAGTCACATCTCCTGCATTTTCCCTTTTGGATAATAAATCCAGTAGGTGGAATTTTGGTGAGCTCTTTAAAAGAAAAAAGGTTTGAGAAGTCTTTATAATAGGAAAATATTTTTGGAAAACTGCAATTGCTAAATAGCTCAGAATATATACATTACTGGACATAATTCCTGATTGAGTTGAATATTCATACATTTTAGATAAATCGTAGAATTTCTGTTCCCAAAGTCATTGGCAGATACGTATTTGTTTCTTTCTCCTCCTGTACCACCAAAATTGGGACATTCCTGTTCAAATTTAATGCTCAAAAAAATTAAGGTATTTTCACACCTTAATTGAAGGTAAAACTTTGATTTCATATTATGCTGTCAGTTATAATTCATTGGCTGAGATCTGTAATGTTGAGTAAAAGCCGTCAGAAGTGCCATCAGGAGATCTGAGCTCTGTCATGTTCGGACTGAGGTTGCTAATGTAGAGATGATTATTTCATTCTTCTCCTTCTCACAGCAAGTGCTACAATAAAGAAGGCAGCGAGGAAATTGGACCCCTTCCCCAAATTTGATTAAATCGACTATTGATTATCAGGCAAAGGCCAATGATAACATTCTCCTCAAATAAGAATTATTGTCCATGTGTGATAAATATTCTGAACTTGGACAGTTACTTGATTGTTTTGTGGTCCTCTGTTATACTAGTCCGTTAATGGATCATTGTTTATCTTGAGATTCCCTTCATTAATCCTTGTAAGGGCAGAATATGAGACCTGAATGTCGAATAATGGGTTATCCAGTACTGATGAATGAATCATTCACAAATACTGTAAGAAAGTGACTGCAACTAGCTTTGACAAACTTAAAATCAGGGCTGGGAATTTACATTATACCATGTGCAGTCCTCTAGCACCTTGACAGATCACAGACTGGCCGCAAAAAGATGTTTGGATTATCACCTAATATAAAACCACTGGATGTTCATCCAAAAGAAATGTCTCCCAACTTCCATTCATCTTCCCCTTCTCAACTCAACTAATGGTGATGTGGAGGGTGGGCCAGGGGAGAGGACAGAGACCAGCAGAGCCACCTTCCAGCAATCCTGCTGGCAAAGGGACTGTTGAAGTTTATAGGTATAATTAATTTCCATTGGGCATATTTAGAACTGAGGAGTCCTAACGAGCCTTGTTGTAATTCCCTGCTGTGGTGAATGTATTGGCACAGGGAAGATCTCAGTGTATGGTTGTACAGGGCCTTTAGTACCTTAGAAAATAAAACTTTTCTGTTTTCTCGCAGTGAAAGAACCAGAACATGAAGCTGCAAAGAAGACTAAGTGAGTTGATGTTTTATGTTTTTATTACTTTAATACTTTGCATGTCTTAATTCCTAATGGATAGTGTTTGGCGCATTTGTGTGACATCTGGGTGGTTTTAAAATGTTGCTTTTTTTGCCTTCTACTTCAGCATGTAAAAATCAAGATCTTTTTCTGCTAGACCGACCTTTTAAAGTCCTGTTGGTGCAGCCCAGTATTAATGTTTGTGCAGGAGTTTGAGATTTTCCGTAAACTTGAACTGATTTGGTTTTCTGTAGGAGGTCAGCTTGTCAACATGTCTTCCTTTTCCTAAATCTAATCAGGAATTTTCCATTTGTGAGCGTGGATCAGGTTGCAAGGCATAGCTGGAAAGTATTGTTCTTCTGGACTGCAAACGAGGGTTAGCTGTCTCCTTGCTTTGGGATAAGCGTTGGTCAAAATGGGGACCAACCAGTGGCTAAATCTAATGGTTCTTGCAGTCAGTGTGAATTTTTCTATGGACTTTTCCTAACACTGGATCCAAGCTTTTAACAGAGAGGAAGGCTATGTGCACATAGGAGTAGTGCATGGAAATTGCATGCTCGCTTGTGAAACTGCTTAAGCAAACTTTCTTTCTTTCATTCTTATTTTTCTTCTATCACTTTTTTCCACAGGGAAAAGGTTCCCATCCACGTCTTTAGCCCCAAATATACAAAATTACGTGACTGGCACCATGAAGTCTCAGCACGTGTTCTTAATGTCCAGTGATTTTACCCAAGTTGCAAAAGCAAAATACAAACACTTCCTTCCTTTCTTCTTTTCCATCTGCTTTGCAAAAAAAAAAAAAAAACCAAAAACCCAAACAAAAACCAAACCGATAGAAAATGTATTTCACTAGCCTTACTGCAAGAGAAATTCTAGCCTTTTCTATACTTTTCTAACACTTTCCTACTGATGTGTAAAAAATGAAAATGTTTTTGTGCTAATTGCTGGTTGACAAAAAAATACGTATTTAAAACAGAACAACTTGGGTGACTGAACCTCCCGATGTGGGGGAGGACATGGCTGTTGCAGTTGGTTGTTTTTTTTTTCCTTAAAGGAGTCATTTGCATTGCTGAGTTTGAGTTATTGTAGGTGGTTAGAAAGCAGAAAACTATGAACGCAAGAATAAGAAATTGTATTACTTTGATTTTGGGGGCTGGGGGAAGATGATGAAGAGGGACTGTGTACACTTATGTTAAACTATTGTACTTACCAGGATAATTATCTTAGATTTCACTAGATTTTCAGCAGGTCGATTTTAGAGGGGTTGTAAATGTTTTACAAAGTAGAGCAAGAAGAGACTGCTTTTAAGCAAATAAAAGGTAAACTAAAAATACCTGCAATGTTGCGAATTGAAGTGAAAGCTTTATATAAAGATTCTGCTGCTTAACATAATAATACGTTCATACTGTGGAAAACTTGGAAAAAACTGATCATCATGTTGCTGTGTACCTGTAAGAGCTTCAACACATCCTCTAACAAGAATGAGATAAGACATTAGTATTTATTTATTTCAGAGTGAAGCTTGTAGGCTTTCTTGTGTTTATAAAAGCTTCATGGCCCTATGGTTCTCCTGTAAAATAATGTATTATAGTAGCTACACATTCATTAATTTATGCTTTCTGAAGCTTGAAGAGTATTTTAATAAAAGTTGCTTTTATCTTAGCTCTGTCTGTTTTTTCTTTTGAGTCTCTCCAACTCCTTGGATAGTCTTCTCATGCATGGAGCTGTAATTTCATTGCACCTTCACAGATTATAGTAAGAGGAACAATTAAATCCCCTCTGAATCATAGAAACAATCTGATGTGTACAAAACTATCACAGTAGTAGAGTTCCTGGTCATGTTGAAAATATATGTTTGTGTCCTCAAAATTGACGCGGGAGTTGCAGAAATCAATAAAATGGTTGACCTTTTAGGGGACTACAGGAGTAAAAATTCTAATTTACACTAAGTAAACCTCACCCTTGGCATTTGTAACACTGAGTCACAGAATTTTCAAACCTCAAAGGTGAATTGTAAAGCATGTATAAAAGCCCAGTCTTTTGGAATTTCTTAATGAGAACCATTACAATTGGCTTGTAGTTTGTATAGCTGACCTACACATTGTTCTGATGGAATTGGTCCTGTGAACAGAGCGATGTCCACTGCAAACACTTCTGCAGATTTGACGTGGGTGTAGGATTTTTTTTTTATATAGTACAACTTAGAAAACTGAAAGGAGTGAAGACCTTTGGAAGCATTTTGGGTTTGTGTTTCCTTTTCAAATGGTTTATACGGCTATACAGTGCAGTAGTGGCTTACAGTATTTGTCGTTTTATCTTTAGGAAAAGCCAAACAGAAAACGGAGACTTCAGGTAATAGCCAAGTTATCTGACACTAACGGTCACCAGTGCAGATGCCTAACAATGCACAGCGTAAAGTACAGTTAGATTTGCACTGATACTGATGGACCAAGTCATATCATGTCTTACAGACCTTTTGGGTTAACTCCTTAGGGACAGTAGAGGAAAAATACTCACCTTAATAATTTCACTATAGACTGGTTTGATGAGAAGTGCCAATCAGTTTGATTTCCCACTCCCATCACGTAACTCAAAAGCATGTAGTGTGTTACTAAACCCAAGTGCGTTACTGAATGCACATACACCACAACATAATCAATTGATAGAATGCTGCATATTAAAGTGGGAATGTGAAATAGTGTATCACAATTGTTTTGCTGGGTTTAAAGAATTCTTGAATTTTTTATGAATGGGAAGGAATACAGGAGTTTCAGAGAACATCAACAAAATGAAAGCTATGAAAGATCACTTAAACTCTGTGAAGTTCTCGTCATAAGGGCAGAGTGGTTTCACCTTTGAGTATTTTTATATTTTGGATCTGTCCCTAGGTAATGCGAATAGCTTAATGTTGGTATTTAACTAACTGTTATGTTTATCTATCTTACCAGCTTTTATCCCTTTGAAGGGTGAGTTGCTTTACTGAAAAACGGAAGAAAAAGCCTCTCTAAATAATCCAAAGTATAGAAGCCTGTGTTTAGATTAAAAGGAAACATAGATAGAGAGTCAGTCTATTGCGGATATGAGAATAGTTCAAGAAGGGCTACCAAAACTTAGTTTCCTATGAACTCCTAGTAACAAATCACTAGTTCCAAAAGTGTTTTAGAAATGTGTAAAGTGAATTTAATTTACTGCTTTAAAGAGATCATCTCTTTGCCCAATATCTCCATCGCGCAACACTTGCTGCCATTAAATTTTGGACTTTGTTACTGTTTCTGCAACAGTGGACTGCTTTTCCAGTTGCATGTGGATAATGTGCCCTAGCTCGTGGCCGTCCCAGCGTGCATCTGATCTTTGAAAAAATATTCTCAGTAGGTTTTATATAAATGAATAAGCTTACACTGATGAGATGATATAGACGGGTGAATATGATAGACAGTGGAATAGAAACTTCTCTTCCATCAGTAATCTACATATAAATATCCCAATTTAATGATATTGCAACTTTTCAGGCATTATCCAAGACACATGCCCTGTGCATTTTTTATTATTATTTATCCCTAAACTGTAACCTGCTAGAGATTTCTGTGTGGGTAAAATAGATTTTTTTTTTTTTTTCAGCAACTGGAAGGACAGGAAATAAAAACAGACAGCCCTCACTGTGTTCTAAAAGCTTAGAAAGGCAAAGTGTAACCTTTATATAAAGTTTATTTAGATGGTTTAGTAACTAATTAGTTCAAATTCTTCCACATCATATTTCAAAGAATGTTTTAGATGTTCACTTTTAATCATCTCCTTTTGAACAACCAGGTATAGGTTTAGTTTTGGCCTTAAATTGTAGAGGCAGTTTATAGTCCTGAGTGAAGGTGTGTCTGGATTTTCCGATTTGTAGTTTAGCTAATGCATAGCCACTAGAAAATATTTGGCCCACTCTCAGTCAGTCCTGAAACACCTTGTCATAAGTCATGTATTTATTTCTCCCCCCATGTCATAAATACCTTTAAAGCATACCTGCAGATCGATCTAATGGCGCAGGAGCCCAGGATACCTGTATTAATCTGAATAAAAACTTCATAGCTACCCAGACTTTGGAGGTGCCACCTGTACCAGAATTTCCATCCACAACTTTACCACCTATGAGGTTTGCTCCCTAGTCATTCCTAAATCTGTTCAGTAATTTTCAGCACTTAAGGCTCCCTACTTGGCTAAGATATCTAATTCTGCATGCCTAATAAAAAGAAGAAAAGGCAACAATGCCTACTCCTAATTTAGTCAAAACTTGTGGTTGTGATTGCTCTCTACCTTGCACTTTTTTTCTGTATGCAGTGAAATGCTTGATGGGTGCTTTTCTTCAAGTAGAGGGCTTTAATACAACATTTTCTAGATTTTGTTTTTTCCTACCACAACTGGAAAAAAAGAAAAGATGTGAAAAAGTTATTGAGAAATGTGTAGTCTCAGCTTCAGAACACTAACACCCTAAAAAAGTTGCAGGAAAAAGTGTATAAAACTTTGGCAATGAATCCTACTAGCACGTGTGTCTATTCCAGTATTTCCTATAAGTTTTCCATCACATATTGTAATACTAAATGTGTTCCATCTTTGTAAATATAAAATACTACTTGGCTTTCTGGGTTTATAAGCAGTAGCACACTTCGCAACCTTCACGAAGTATGACACTTCTTACATGTGTTTGGCCTCATTTTATCGCCATACTTGTATTTTCTGTCTACTTCACTTTATTTTTCCAACTTACTTTAATGCACAGCATCTCCTGTTCAGCATACAATTCTAATGTGGATTAAAAAATATCTTTCTCTGTGTCTCCATTTGGTTTTATTACTCTGAATGGAGTGAAAACTGTGCTAGACCAGAACCTGCAGATGCTCTTTTGCTGATAGCAGAGTCTTCCCCTGGCAGTGTGCCCTCTCCCAGACTTTCTGAACATATTGCTGCAGCCACTCCTGGGAGGTAAATCGTTCAGAGGGGGGGTTAATTCACTTGATGATCTATCTTTATATTGTTCTAGCCTAGATTTGTCTGTCTTGGGGCGAGAGAGGGTTGTCTGTCATTCACTTCATTAATCTGCCATGACTGGGGATTTTCCTGGAAGTGGCAGTAGGGGAAAGGAGAAGAGAAATGAAATAAAACTGAGCATATTCATGAAGAGTCTTGTGGATACCAGTTAAAATAAGGCAGAATATATAGTGCGTGTCAGTATGTTGTCAGTGGGTGTCCGCTCTGTCACCCGAACGGGGTAGCTTTTCAGTGGTCTCAAGTCAAATGTGAATTCAGATTTTTCAACACACAGAAAAATGCCCTTAAAAAAATATATATGTATTATAAGACTGTGCTTTGCTATGATGTGGTCAAACTAAACTATATGGTTATCTGGCCAATTTTCTGTCATTGGCCTTGGATAGCTTTACCAGCACTTATCTTGGCTGACTGGTGATGTTTTGGAGATCATCTATGGGTACTAGACAGCAGTGGTAATTTTGGATATAGGACAGGGACAGTAATTTGGAGCATTGTGATGCTATTATTGAAGGTCTGTAACATTTTCTGATGGTTTGTGATTGTGCAGAAGGTTGTGCGTGGGGTTTTTTGTTCTGTTTTTAATTCCAGGTAGCTAGAGTTCATTATACTTGCAGAAGCACCCAGTAATAACCCTTAATAAAGCTGCTCCTTTAAAAATGAAAATTGAATAAGCAGTGCCCTGGACAGGGGGGCCCAGGACAGAGACTTCTTGTGAAAAGCTTACAGGAATACACTATTGCCCATACTTGTATGTGTTTTCTGCAACTAGAAATCTAATATTAAGATTGGAGATGGACAGTTTCCCCTTTAAAGGTATAGTCTCAACTAGCTGAAAGAGATGAGGAGAAATATCACAACAAAATACGTCAAGTCAGTTTTGTTGCAATGTCTTTTAAAGCCTTTTTTTGATGCCTGTGAGAAGAGGGGTACCTGCATGAGTCAGGAAGGGATGGTGGGTGTTGGCAGAGGTTTGCTTGGACAGCAAGCCAGTACCTTCGTGGTAACCTTTGGTTTGAGCCAATACAGAAGATTTGGTTGTGATGGTTTCAGCAGCGTGTTCTCTTAAATCCTAGCAAGTGTATGAGGTGAGTAGTTATGAGTCGCCAAAGATAAAAAATGGATGCAGGAGAGGTATGACAACACACATGGTGGTGGTGGTGGTGGGGGGGGAGCTTTTTGTTTGTTTAGGGTTTGTTGGGGTTTTGGTTTTTTTTGTTTGTTTTTTAAGGCAGAAAACCTGAGATGAAAAAGGCAGGGGGTAAAGTACTACTTCAACAATTGATTTTCATGTCTACCAATGAAACTTTAGTATGATTACACCTAGTGAGCTGCAGGTGGCTTGCAGATACCAATACACCTACTGTGCTCTGAGTACCAAGAAGTTCTTTCTAAGTCCTAGCTCTGGATCTGTGTCCAGGAGAGGAAATTTAAATCAACTTTCACTGAAGACCTACGGCTCTAAGTTTATTATTTGGCAAAAGGAACCTAGAAAGAGAGCAGCTTTGAAAAGAGCCCCAGGAAATCGGAAAGGACAACTACATTCATGGTGGTTCAGGAGAGCTGAAGTATTTATACAAATAGTCAACAAAAAGTAGATGATGAGTATTTTCTCAGAAGGGCAGAAATCTGAGCAGCCTCTGCAGAACTGTAGGAAGAAGGACTAGCATTGAGTGCAGGAATGAGAACTTAAGTTATTTGACAAAGCTACGTAGTCTTGATTCTCTCCTGAAATGAGAGATCATCAGTCTAGCAACTATGTTTGGTATTTGTTTTGTTACTGAGATGCTGCTGCTTTTATAACACTCTTCTGGTTGGGAAATACACCCAAAGCTGATCTCCAAAACCCTTTTTATAAAATGGCAGCTATCAGAAATCTGTATGGAGTAATTAGTGTGTGGCATGTCAAACTTCTAGTAAAGCAGAACTGGGCCATCCAAAGGTCAGTAGACTTGCTTTCGCCACTAAAACCCTACATTTGTTGTTGATGACTGGCATGGGTCTTTATTTTCCTAATGGACTCCATCTTTCCTTGGCTGAAGCTCCATGATTTGTACCACCCACTGCAGAACCACCAAGAAGGAGACCGAGCTCTATGAAATATATGAAGGATCTGGATTTGATTACTGGATTAAAGTTCAGTTTGCTGTTAATGAGGCAGACTTCATAATATAAAGCATAATGCTTTTTTATCGTAATTTTAGTTCTTTATTGAAAGCCTAAACTAGTCACATGGCAATATAGCAAACTAGTGTAGTTTATAGTGTATTATTACTCAAGTTCATATATGCAATGTCCTCTTGTAAGTTTAACAGTAAAATATTTAAGAGCAATTACAACCTTTCCAGAAAGTTATAAAAAGTCATCTTAAAAAGTCATCCTGGCAACTTTAGACCATTTAAACCACAGAATCTGGCACTTCCTGAGAAACATGCAACTAGTACAAAGCAGACCTAGTGTCAGCAAGTATTTAGATTGCTCTTCCATTTGCAAGTTTTTTACAGTCGTACAGACCTACTTTTATCTATTCTTTTAATGGAATTATTCTTGGTAGTCATACATACAAAGAGTTAGTATTAAATAATAGGTATTAATCCTGATTTTTGTTATGTACTTTCTGATTAGTGGACAGCCAAGAATATTCTCTGCAGAAACTGTAGTTGAGAGTAAGTTAGTATTAAATAATAGGTATTAATCCTGATTTTTGTTATGTACTTTCTGATTAGTGGACAGCCAAGAATATTCTCTGCAGAAACTGTAGTTGAGAGTAAGTTCCTACTCCCTTTCTACCTACTGCCAAAGCAAGTGAAAAATAGAAATACAATGAGTGTGTATGTATGCATTATTAAGATTTGGAGTCAGCTTGGTCTCCCTTTGGAGCATATATCTAGTGTGATTTATTCCTCTTCTCCTTGCCTTCTTCAAGGCCCTTTTTGGGATATAAAGCTTCACATAGATGCTGTATGACATTTTGGAGAACTTGAAGGCAACTTAGGGTGTGCGGGGATAATACCCTTTCCCAGTTTTGTGATGAATTGCTATAGCTCCTGCTGTACTCTCCTCAACTCAGCCAGATCTCCTTTTTGACAGGTTTGACACCTCTACCTCACTTTTCCTAAACAACTTCTCTTAGTTGCAGTCATCATACAAAAGGGAATTTGCAAAGACAGAAGTTGCTTATTTATTTGGCAAATGAGTATCAGGCTGGGGAGAAGAGGACAACGGAGTAGTAAGAACACCAACTAGAAAGAGTTGTCCGTTACTGTTTGGTATTTTTAATCAAATAAGATTTCTTCTCCATATATTGTCTTGTTATAATTACTTGTTGAATTAACATCAACTAGGATAACAGCCACAGAGTCACCTGCTCCAGATACCGCAAGCTTTTTCACAGCTCGTAAAGCACCTCCTCTCCCCACAAAGTGCAGTGTGGCCACACAGACCTCTGAGCCCCCCCTGCCTGCCCCTGTGCCACAGCATCCACCTTCTGCAGCCCCATCTGTGGGAACGACCCTTGTGCTGCCTCCTGCTCCTGCCAGGTACATCTGAGGCACGATCAAAACCTATATTTTTACATATGGTTTCACGTAGGATTTTTTCCTTTTTATTTTTTTGATGATGCTATCAAGATGAAGCAGCTTACAGGTGTCTCCTGACCCTTATGCTGCTCTGGAAATTCGCATAACAATAGAAATTGGAGCAGCTTTTAGGCAAAAAGTAGAAAAATAATTCAAAATGTAAAGTGACCTTTAGATGGAGACAGCTGAATCTCTCAGGTAGCCATCCCAGACTTCTCCAAGGCAGCTACCTAAGGTGTGTTGTGTATGCTGGAGTCAGGTCCATGCCTGGTAGCTCACTGGGGCTCCTCTGAAGCATCTCCAGGAGCATCTGGGTTTTCTCTGGAGACAAGTGAATTCTCAGATTGGCAGGCCCAGACTCTTCCAAGGTTGCTAAGCCAAGGTGTTTTGTCCATGTTGGAGGCAGGTCCATGATTTGTGCTGCTCATGGGTAAGAGATTCACTTGGAAGGTGACTGTTGTCAAAAGTTGGTGACGTGGGGCGAATATATATTTTCAAAATGTGGAAGAAGGTTGTTGGGGGAAGGCACAGCAGAGTGTGCATAATGTAGGATTCTTTGATATTCCGTATTTTCTTTACCTGGCTTTCAAAGGTTAGCCACCCTTGCTATAAGATGTATATTTTTAAATTGTCCGGTAGCCTGAAGTTTTTGGAGGAGAATACCAGCATTAACTTGTGTAGCAACAGGATGTCCAGAGCATAGAGTTTACCAACAGGGAAAGAAAGTGTTTCCCCTGGTAATTAATTGTCTGGGATATCTATAAATCCTTTAATGAATTCCTCCTGAGCTTTAGTTAGCATTGCCAGAGGTGTAATAAGTGTTTGATTAATGACTTTTCTTCTCTTACTGCTTTTGGGCAGGCATGAAGCATCTCTGACTATTTACGAAGCAAATTCTTTCAATAAAATCTCAAGCTGTCAGTCTAAATCATCTGTAAGTCATACGAGGTAAATCTTTTAAGGTGTATCTACAGCAGACTGCTAGGTGTAAGCAAGATTTTCAGGCAGTGCTTTTGCATCTAAATCTGAGAAGTGGTATATAGTTGTGTGTGTGTTTTGTTGATTTCTGAAATGATTTTAAAAAATGCGTAACAATTCTGTGGATAATCTTGAAATTTTAAAATAAGAGGCTGACTTATGGTTTCACCACCATAGAAGTTATTTTGAAGCTGGTCTGTTTTTAACTTTCGTTGTTGTTCTTGGTTGGTTGGGGGGTTTTTTGGGTTTTTGTGTCTGTTCACATTCCTGCCAACCCAGACAATAAGTAAAGAAAATGAAAAGGAGGTGAGGAGGATGCTGAATTTGGTAAAAGTGACTAAAACCAGACCTGCTGAAGTTATATCAGCAGGTACTCCAAAACTTTCCAAGTTTATTATTTATTATGTAAAAGAGAAGCTAAATGATCTTCAGGACTCTTATCAGCACCATGGAGAAGCCTCCACATGGATCCACATGGAGTGTCCTGGGCCCTGGTTCAGTGGGAATGACCCAGAGGTCCAAGGCAGAGCCTGGGGTGGGGAATTTGAAGGCTGATAGATGCTGAATGCTGACTTGATGAGGGGAAAGTTTTATTTGTGGCTGAAATCAAAATAGCTGCATTAGTATTCGAGTGGCTAATGAATTGCCCTGACGTCTCTGTGGGCTGGGAACCTACAATTACATATCTTTCCAGTGGTTAATGCGGTCTGGAATTGTACTATGTCAATCTTTCCTGCTTTCTCTGTTTTCTGCTGGCTCAAAGCTTCTGTGAGGGAAAAGTACTGCTGGAAAAGCCCAAGTTTGGACCTGCTCCTCTTCCTGTTCTTTCTCCTTTCAAGCAGAGATCAAAAATTAAGAGCATGGCTGCTGCTGCTGTGTCTGCTGCTCTTGCTGTCCGGGCCAGGTAGATATCAACTTTAGAAGGAACTTTTTATATGTTGGTTTAAGAAAGTTCAACCTCACAGCAGAGTAATCGGTCCCTGGCAGGGTTGTGAAATCAGCTCTTTCACAATAGCATGGTGGACAAGTCATTAGAATATGTCCAAGGCTCCCATGCCCTATTTTTAGCTTAGCTCCAGACTGCTGGACCGACCTTGCTGAGTAATTCTACCTTTCTGTTCCTCATGATACCTGCTTTATGATGCAGTGAGTAAACTAAGTAACAAATGGGTTATGTGGGTGACAAAGAATAATGTGAATCTTTGATTAACTTTTGGAGGCTTGAAGGCAATAACTCTCTGATTTCCTTCTAAATCTTCACTGCATTGCCTTGTATAAAGGCTTGCTTAGTCCAGTGGTCTAAAGTTTTTCAATCATGCATTCATATCAGTAAAAATTTCTGAGCTTGAAATGTGTGTATATTTATGTATTTCTAAATTATATACATGTCCTAGTGTACTAATATATTACATACATTATAAAACACAGACAAACCCGAGAATTAAAAAAGGATGAGGAAAAGATGAAATAAACACTACTTACAAAATATTTTCTATTTTATTTTATTAATTGTAAAAATAAAGTAAGCCAAAAAAGATTCTTATCACCTCACCTGTGGTGTGCAACCTCCACTTTGGGACTGCTTATTTAGACATAATTTCTACACCAGTTATCCTAGATTCAGTTTCTCCATACTGCTACAGAACTTATGGGCTTCTCTTAAGGATTTTTGGATTTTCAGTGATCCCAGCCTACTTGAACATGGTTTGGTCACCCAGTTTGTTTACGTGGTCTTTTTAAACGCTTGATAGACTCTCTGAACCTAGTGTCTACCGCTCGCTCTTGGATGCCCTGCTCATCACGCCTGTCACTAAGCCTCCTCTGCAGGGTGCCGCGCCCTCTAGGAAGTCCACAAGTGCTCTGGAGCTGCAAAGGAGCAAGAGGTATTGTCTGAGTGTGGTGCATGGTTGGCACTTGGGACTCACAAGAAACTGGCTTCTCCTTCAAAGCCTGTTTCTGTTGTCTGCACGCTTGAAGCAGTCTGCCTGTGTGGTCTCTGGCACAAGGTCACCAACCCCCAATCCTACTGGTTTCACCTCTTTGCAGAACTAATCTGCACTCTGGTCTTGCCAGTGGTGTTTATGCAAGTCCACTGTACTAAGCAAAGATTTCCTCAATGGAATCGGGTCGCCTTCTGAGACGGTGCTGTTTGTATTGCGTTGTGAACTTCCAGGGGAGGTACCCTCACTCTAAATAGCCGACTGGAGAAGAAACAAGATATTCTGACTTGAAACCCCTATCGAGGTGAATTATTTGCAACAGTTCCTTGAGCAAGTAAGCGTCAGTTAGGCTGCGAGGGTGCTCCGGGAACAGAGCACTGCTCTCTTTCAAAGCTCGCTTTTAATGTATAAAATGAAATAACTGGCATATGGGGCAGTAAATAACTATTTTAAAAATTATTTGCTGTCTAGGCCCTTTGTTCCAGCGCTGATACTGTTCAGTGCACAGGACTTGTTCTCATTTCTTGACCGCAGCTATGTTAATACTTCTTTCTGTGGAAAGCTGCTTTTATGTAATTGACTTCAGTCTCAAAGTTTATTTCACACGCAGTGCGTGTTAAGTTGTGCTAGTTGTGTGAAATTTTTTAATGCACGCATCCAAAGGGAAAACCTCTCCAGGAGTCCTGATATTTGTGCACCTTGGGTGAAGTCAGGAACAATGCTGCCAGCAAGATTTTATTCTTTAGCTCTAGTGTTTGCTTGCTTGCTGATACTTTAGTAGAGTGGTGAAAATTTATTCCCTAACTTCCCTTTTCTTTTTTCCTCACTCACTAATGTGTGTTGTTTATGGCATAAGCTGCAAATGAAGGTTGATTGTTACAAGAATGGAAACATTCTTCTGGACTCTGAAACTGGCTTTATGTTCATCCATTATTTGCTCACCATACAGGGAGAAAATCTTAACAGACTGTAGTGCCAACTTGAGTTTATTCCACTCTTGCTTGAAAGAACCAGGCACAAAATACAAAGCATGTCCAAGAACTGTCGGAAGTTTTGCCCAGAGGGCAACATGATCCCCTCTGTCAGAGCAGTGGCTTCAAGCTCTTCCCTTGGGAAGCTTCTCTCTAGGATAGGCTCCTGGCACATAAACCACTGGAGGTGATAAAAAAATCACAGCTGGTTTTATAGCTGGGTTTATAATTGTCTTTTATTTGGGGGTCACTAGGATTCACCTAATTTCTAAATAAAAGCCTAAGTGTCTCCAATAATCTGTTGCTTCAGGATCTAGCGTGCCGCATCATTCACAAGCCTTGGAACTAAACCACAGAAATGACAATGGTAGAGGTACCACTCAGCACTGCAAACAGCCTTGTGGCCTGTGTCACTGGCTGGTTCCTTGCCTGTTCCTACAATAAGGGTACAGTTTGCCAGCAGCACACCTCAGCCATTTCTGCATTTTTCTATCCCTCTGCCTCCTAAAGGACACCATTTTTGCTTGTCTCACATCCGTTTTGGCTTATTAAGTAGCCTCTTCTGTGTGAAGGCATCCGCTGACTCAGCAGGATTTTCTTATTATGATGGATGATTTATATTATTTATTATTTATATGTTCCAGACAAAGGCAGTAAAGAGGTGCTAGACTTGAAAAATGATTTGACAAGTGGTGGTGAGTCTTCTGGATGGAGAAGGAGGAAACTTTCTTTTTGTAGGACCAACAGTCTTTTGAGGATTTCTTAAAGTTGTAATGGGGCTGTGACCTGGAGCGAGTTTGATGGGTTGTGTGTCAAATGTACTCAGCAGTGCAGAAAGACGTTTGTGTGACACTGAAGTTGCAGACACACACTTTTTTCATAGCGGTAGCCAGTCCTAAACTACCTTGTCATCTTGAACATGGAGCTGCTACTTCACGTCAGAGGATGTCTTCCCATCCTTTTTCTTTGAGTGTGCACAGCGCTTCTGTGCAGTCTGTCTCTGCTGCCTCAAAATCTTTTGCTAGGCAGACTTTTATCCTACGCCTTTAAGGAGTCTGACATGTCCCTGAAGTGCCTCCATTTGTGGTATGCGAATGTCTTTAAATATCTTTTAAAATTTGAACGTAACAGAATGCAAGGTCTCGCTTTGTGCTTCACTGAACTTGTGCACGCTGTGTACAGCAAATCCATCAGTGTCAGTTCAGCACAGCTACCGCTGTTACCAAAAGCCTACAAATGCAATAGCTGTTACTCATTAAACTGAGCATTCAGATATATTCTCTAAACTGTGAATCTTTTTTTTTATCCCGTACCCAGAAAAAGATTCTAAATACATCAATTATTAATCCTGTAAAGCTAGAGACAAAAAAATCAGAGCTATGAACCTGTGTTTTGGCCTCGTGGTGTGTTCGAGTTCTTGCATGTCGTATGGGCAAGACAATATTGTGCGTGTGCGATACTTGTAAAGTAAAAATAGCTCAAGGATTTTTACTTTACGAACTTGGCATAATGTATAATTCTGTGAATGACCTCAACGAAATACGCACGATGCACGTGTGCTGTAAATTTGTTTTGCTTTAATATAGGAAAGAATACAAGAAAGTATACAGGAAAGAATAACAATTCTAATGTGTTAATTGATGGGTTTCCAGATTGCACAAAATATGTATTTGGAATTGTTTTGGCTCTATTTTGCAACGTTGTTGAGTTCATGTCTTGGTTTTGTGATCCTCTTAGTTTGCAAATGACCTTCATTAGCAATTACTCCTCTACTTTGAAGATTTTTAATGAAAATATTTGTTTTCAGCATCCCAAAGGCAAATATCCATTATATAAATACTGTTACACTGCATACAAATTTTATGGTGAATTTCTCATACTTGAACAGCCTCTGGAAACGAGAAATGAAAAATTTTCTTGCTGGCAATGTAATTAGTGGCTACTTACGTTCTACGTGAATCGTGATTAAGTGCCGTTTTCATCATGCATGTTTTTAAATAGCTAAAAGAGTTATGCTAACCGTTAAAATATAAAAGCAGCTGTAAACTGCTCTAAAGAGAAATATAAAATATTATGCGTATCGTTTAATGAATAAAGAAACTTATAGCTCTTTTAAAATACTTAATCACTTGCCGGAGCAGTGGCCTGTAGAAGAAAATTGCATTTAATGAAGTCACTTTCAGATTGATGATTTTTATTAACATCTATAATTATAATCTGACTATATGAGTATTTTCCTACTCTCCAAGAAAAAAAAAGGTACTATTGAAAAAGTCTGGGAGCATACCAAATTTACAGTAATGGTTCTGCTTTAACCTGTGTCACGCCAACACTTAATTTTTCTAAATGGAAGTTGTAAAGCATTTAGTTGCGTAGGTTGACTTTCAGTAGAAATTACTTAAGTGTCCCATTCTTAAAACAATAGCTTACAAACAGAACTCACACAATGTTGCCCTGGGGTGATCACCCCAGCATCAGTGATGACAGAGTAGTGGGTGCTGCTCTGTTGCACCAGGGTGCAGGGCTGTCGCTGCACAGCTCCGTTTCACAAATGCTGTTGTTCTAGCAAGAAATGCATTTTATTTTTTCTTCCCTTGTTTCTGAACAGTGATTCCCTGGAGGCTACCCAGCCCGCTGCTTTTATGGCCTCCTCAGCAAGTAGCATGCCTGCCTGCCCAGAAAACGCGGATGTGAGACCTGCTCCCACCAGCCCTGCATCTGCTGCAGCCCTTAAGCCAGCGGGAACCCCGAGTGCTGCCAAGTACCCGGGCTGGCAGCCTGCAAACCAAGCAGGTAACTCTCAGCGAGGCTTTTTCTTGTTCACTTTTCCTGAGCTATCCAAAGGTCTTTAAAATCTACTTCACCATGGGTGTAAGAACAACAGCCTTCAAACGGCCATGTGTGTGTTTTGAGTGCAAGCCAGTTTGTTCAGAAAACTGCTTTAGCAGTTTTAGTAAACCGGTAGCCCCACAGATGTAACTGATTTCACAAGCAAGCAAAATCTGATGTCTCTGACCTCTATTAAAAGCATATGTAACAATTAAACATATAGATACAGTTTCAAGTTGGTGTTTTCTATGTGACTGTAAATTCAGCAGAGCATATTCCATGCTATTTCAGGAGTGGGAATATCAACAGACGTGTCTTCCAAGCAGGTGTTGATTAAAACAAAAGGTTAAGTAAAAAAAGAGTGTATGTTACTTTAAAAACAAACAACTAAACCATTAGAGTGGTTATGTATTTGACGCTTACAGATTTTATTTGAGCAGGGTGCCATAGTACCATTGCATAGGTTTGTTTAGAGGTTGATTCTTGCAAGGACCAGTTAAATAGCTTTCAATGTAGTTTAGTGATTCTTACCCCTTTAAACCCATACCAAAATGTCTTATGTCTGGAAGGCATGCCATTTTTTTTCTGAACACTCACGTGTTACAACCCTATCTGTATTGAGACATGCAATATGTGTAGCTGTCTGCCTATATTTTTGTAATATTATATGCAGTAATTTGGGGTCATCTTTTATGTAACTTTTTTCTTAAACTGAATCAGTGTTCAGTGCTGAACTAAACTGGAGTAGTAATTTCAAAGGACCTGGGAAATCCGTGTTGCTAATTAAAATTTAACTGCATGTTTTTCTTGTAAGAAAGATGAATATTCTTGATTCTCCTTATAACAGGATCTAAGATGCTAAATAGCTTTAAAGTTCTACTGTTAAGGGTTTTACCTTTCTAAAAGTACAGAAAAGGAACTACAGAAGTCCTGGCATAAAAATAAAGATAAAACATATGGTGTTAATGCTGTGTGTTTTATAATGGCTTTGGCACATCTGGCTAAACTACTGTTGCACCTGGTAACGAGTATGTTGTTTTGGAGATGCAGTTCTGCTAGTCAGCCTCAAGATGGCAATGCACTGTCATTTCTATACTTCCCTGTCAAATACCGAGTATATTCTTAAGGACAAGGTAAAATTAGTCAAATCTAGGTCATTTTAATTCTAGCATTGTTTTACTTCTTTGAGTTAGCTATCATTAGAGGACAGAGTTACATTTTGGGTAGCATTAAGGCAAATGTTTGTGGGAATGGGATAATCCTGCATTTATCTAAGTGACTGATTGTGCTCCATATTTGGTGTAACTCTGTCTCACCAAGTGGTAACTTTATTTCGCTCGTGCAGAAACCACTTGTCAGCTTGAGGTTTCGGTAGTACCGCACCCATTTTCAGGATGTTGGTAGGTGTTTTGCTGCTAAATCCTACTAGCATGCTTTAGTATTGATGCAAGTCTGATGTTTTAAATGGACTTTTTTAAAGACGGACACACGAAGGAGAAAGATTTAGAAAGATGAATTAAATTACACTTGATTCCATACTTCTGTGAAAATTGGTGCCCATGTGCTTGGATAATGTGAAAATCTCTTTCTTCATATTAGAGCTACCAAGGAGATAGGTGAGGTGGAAAGCCAGGCGGAGAATTTTTAGCGATGTTCTAGAATAGCTTACAAAAACCCTTAGGACATTCATACTGGTAGAGAAGCTGGTGGAAGGCAATGGTTGTGAGGACATCAGCTCTGCTCTAGGGTCCTGAGATGTGCTGCTTAACTTCTAATGAAGCAAAAGTCATTGCTTCCTCCAAAAATAGTGGGAGAGTCAGAAATAAAAACTGTAGGAGAAAGGCATTGAAACCCAAAGTTTCCTAAATTGGGAAAGTGCAGGGAGGAAGAGGCAGCGGTGTGAATGGCTACTGTCTGGGAATGAACGGGAGCAGAAGGTATGATGTCCCAGCCGCTGGAGGAGCTTCAGTTAATGTTTGCATCTGGGGCACGTGCAGAGTCATGCGCTGCCATGGGAAGCTGGTCTGCGCTGGTCCCCATGTGTGGAACTGCTCACTGGAATGGTGAGGGAAGATGAACCACTTGGAGATGTCAAAATGCGCATGGGTTTTGTTCATCTTATTACCTGACTTCAGTCTGAAGGCAGAGTCTGCAAATGAGTGAAGAAGTAACGTACCTGGGGTGTCTGCAAGACTAGCAGATGGGAGAGACCTGGGATCGCCATCTTCTCAGGCCTATATTTTACCGAAAAAAACCCAACTAATGTGTTGCTGTACCTGAGCTTACTCAGTAAGGCTGAAACCAGCAGTCTGACAAAACTGTTCCAACAGTTGCGCGTTTTGATAAAATTAGCCAGATACTGAAAAAACAAGAGACTGTCACCGTTTCGGGGCATGTTTGGACTTCAGTCATTAACTTTGCTGTTTATGGTCACAAACTGCAAACAAAGTTTTCTTTAAAATAAAATTGCCGGTGCTTCACAGGCCACACAAAAATTGGCTTCATAGATCATAGGCCTGATGAAATTATGAGCAAACAAAAACTGCTCTCTTTGAGTCTGATTGATTTCGTAGTTAAATCTAGCTTAGGCAATAACTAGAAGGAAGACATAATCTTATGTAAATGTGTATGTCAGTATGCTATTAATAGCTGAAACTTATTTGGAGTGCAGTTTTGTAGCTCTAATAGCACTCACCCTTCTAATGAATATTGTAAATAACACCAAGTTGTTTCCATAGCAAAGCAGACATGTCACAGCATTTTGCTTGTGTCAGGGGAAGCTGTAATCTGCTGTCTGATGGCATGGCATGAATATTACCAGTGATTTTAATTATTAAGATGTCTGATTACACAGATAAGTCATTTGGTCAGACAGCATCTTTCAGTTTATTACCTGGAATCTCCCTTTCTTGGATACACCACGAACGAATACCTGAATATTTTTTAAATTAAAAGTAGTGTGCTTTCTTTTTGGGGTTTTGGTTTAGGGTTTTGGATTTTTGAGGTGGTTTGTTTTGGTTTTTTTTTTCTTTTGAGATTGTGCAGAGACATCTAAAGGTAGCAGAGGGTTTTTGTTGAAACTGCTGTATGATCTCCCTTGATCTATTACAACCTGGCAAGAAAAAGGTGTGGAGGAAAAAGATGGTCTGAACTTAATGGATGAGATAGCAAACCTGGAGAAGCTTCAGGCATGGAGGTTCCCTTTACAGAAGGCTATCGTGGTCCAAGAGATCTCACAGTGATAGCACTCTTAGAGCTGAACTCCCCCCATCTGCTGTTGGAGGGCACTCATGGGGTACCCACGAATGCTACTACACTAGTCACCCATTGTGAAGGTAACAGAGGTTTTATCCCTCTCTGGAATAAAATCCTGATATTACAGGATTCCCCAGTGGTTTGGTAGAGGAAATGAGGAATGGCTGCCTCATGCTGACTTTTGAGGCACAGGTAAGAAGCTGGATAAGCAGGATAAAAGCCTGGCTTGTCAAACAATGAACAAAAAGTCTGCTTTTTGGCACATTGGGTGCACAAGGAGTTGAAGATGCGGGGCAGATGGGGTGTGCACACAGTGCAGCAGTGGCATCTTCCTGGACAGCGTTTTCCAAGTAGCACATTTGCTGTCAGCTTCTCATCTGTATTGGTGATTTTTTTAGTTGCTGAAATAAGTCAAACTGTGTTAAGTGTAGAGGCTAGAATTTATAAAAATTCTCACTTCTGTTGAGCTGTGACGTTCTGCTCACCAACCAGAGGGAGGAGCTTTTCACAAGATTATATTCAATTAAAAAAAGAAAAAGCTCACAACATCCTAGCTACATCGCCGTGAGTTATGTTACTATTTGGTAGCTAACTATTACCCTACGCTTTGTTCACCCCCACGGAACCCCAAAACATTTTGTGGTCAGTACCATGTGCAAGCACACGATGCACACACAGGAATGGCTTTCACCCACCTCTGCCATGCAGTCACTTCTTGGTGAAACCTAACAGCTGCTTGTCAGCATGCTGTAACACTCCACGGCATCTTGAAAGGAAGTGAATAGCACTATGGCAAATTGAAACTGCTGGGACAATTTAGGGAAGTATAATTACCCAATAAATGCAGTTACACAAGCTGGAGCTCAGCCAGGAGACGAACTGTTCTCGTGGAAAGTGTGGCCAGATCTGTGATGATCAGAAGCAGTTGAGGCTTCCAGCATTATGTTTCTCATGTGGAATTGCCTTCTTTTTCCTGGCATCTTCAGAACGCTGTTGTTGGAGGGCGAGCTGCTGGTGCAGTGGGGCCCAGAGAGTCTGGGCACCAGGCACAGCACTACTAGCACCATGTCCTGCCTTTCCATGCAGGAGGGGGGCAGGAAGCATCCTGCTTCACTTGTGGGAGTCCAGAGGGATCGCAGGGGTCCCGTGGTGGGCTGGTACAGCTGATGGCCAGAAAAGCTGGTTTGCTGCTGGAGAGGAGGGTTTCATTGCAATCAGTGACCTTCGTTCCTCCTGGGCTGGGCAGTTGAGTATGAGGATGGGATGGAGAGGGTTTGCAATAGAACTGTTCCAATCTTGCAGTGTTAAATGACTAGTTACCTGCGTGTGCCAATTTCCTTATTCCCAGGGTCTCTCTCAGCCTGGTACCAGTGGGATATATAATCCCCTTCCAGTAGAGCTGCATGGGAATGTCAGCATATTCTGCAATACCCACAACTGTCAGTTTCCTAATCCTGAGCCAGCACATGTGTTAAGCACATGCTCCCTTCAGCAGAGGGAACACACTTGGAAGCTAACTGTAAGCATAGAAAAATTGCTCCCCAGGCAGCTTTGTTTGAAAAATTCTGCTATTTCCTTGCAGTTGTTTTTGTGCGTTTGGTAGACTTGCATTTACCATCTCTGGAGTTATCCTTAGCATGCTGTTTTGCTGCATTTTTTTCTCTTATTTCCCATTCCCTTGATAATATTAGAACTTCAAAAGCAGAAGAAAATACAAGCCTGTTCCTAGGTGTGATTTCACATCCTGTCCTGCATATACTGACAGTTTGGGCCTTTGTTTCCTTCCTTGTGACTTATTCTATAGAGGTTTACTAAGGAAAATGGGGTAAAAATCCAAACTGTATCAGACTGGGGAGTTTGGCAATAAGGTCAAACAGAATGAAGCTGGGGAGAGGGAAGGAGAGAAGCACTAAGATTTATTGTGTTATCACAAAATGTTTGTCGTGCCAATAAGGCCTTGCTCAAGATCCATAAAGGGATGGACAGCGGCACTTTCTGTCCATGTCACCTTTGGTTTCCTGTGTTTCATTTGTAATTACCCCGGCCCCTATCTCAGTTCTGTTAACGTTATAGGCCACATTTACTGGGTAAGTTAAACTGGTGGCCCATTGGCTTTGGGAATACTTTTTCATGGAAAAGGCAATCAAACTATTGTGTCAGCATCACCTTGTTCATAAACTTCTGCAGTTTTCTTTTAGGGCCATCTCATCCCGATTTGTTTCCCTTGTAGAACAGGAAATTAAAAGCAGGACTAATTATCCTAGGGGATCAAAGGGCTGCACGCCCATTGAGGACCATGGTCCAAACTTGGGGAAGAAACTGAAGTAACACTGCAAGTTACTAAGGCAAATGCTTGTTGAAGATTGCTCCTCCACAGTGCAGTCACCATTCATAAAACCAAAGCCATATCCATAAAAGTGATATAATTGACAGGTCAAAACACAAAAGCTTCCTGATCCTAGTGTATGGACTGTTATTAATTTTTCATCTAATGGAAATTATTATATTGTCATGTGACAGCAAACCACAAGAATTTATTCTTACAAGTTAAGTAATGTGAAGTCACTTAGCCAAGCAAAACCCATTGTGAAACCAGAGTAATTTATAAATGTCAAGCTTAATTTGATGGTAGTAAGAAATTGTAACTCCTGCAGACATGGTGGAAATACAAATATGTTTCTAAAACTTGAATGTTTATGTTTAAGAAGTGGCAGATCATAGTAATAATGCAGAAATGTGGCACCTACTTGGAGACAGAATGACATGGTGTACCTCACTACAGGATCTGCTGAACAGAAACTCAGCTTTGATAATTTTCCTGTGATTTGACGTTGCTAAATTCATGTATTATGGCACCAAGCTGTGCATTTAAATTAATTGCATACATAAATCGGAGACATGCATGTTCCTTTCTCTTGTCATTTAAACAGTGGTGAAGAGATTATTTGTCTCTGTGGTTATTTCACACCCAATGAGTGGAAACATTCACTATCTTGCAAAATGAGATGCTTGTCATCTTTGATTTCTCAAAAAGCAGCTAGCCTGTTGTCACGGACTGGCTCACCAGATCAGTTCCCCTTCATTTGCTAGCACCAGCTCAGAGCAGTGGTGTGCTCTGTTCAGCTATACATGTGTAGGACATCCAAGAATTATGCCTAATATTTGTTCAACAAACAATAAGTCAATATTCCTCTGGTAAATGCATTCCTAGCACTTTTCAATGTCAAACATCAGCTCCATGAAGCTGGCAAATGACCGGTGCATGAGCAAGACTGGACAGTCCTGCTCTCCACAGGTATAGTCAGGCTGTGCAGGTCAGAACAGAAGCTAAAAGCAAGGGAGGCAAAATGTCATCTGCAGGAAGCTACCAAATGGGTTTCTGAACTGTCACTCCAGAGGAATGAAACACTGTTGTACAGGTCTTCATCTTCTCTTCCTCCTCGGGTCACATTTTTGCTGAAAGCAGCACCAGTTGTGCCAAATCTGTGACGTGACAAATCACAAAGAGGCAGGCCGAGGAAGCCAGAACCACCATACTCAATTAAGATGCTTTACAGCTAATTTAGCCAGAGCCTTTCCAGTTGAAAGGCTGGTTGCTAGCACAGGAACTAGCCCCTCAAGTTGCAGGGGTTGCTGAAACTGGGCCGGGGTGGCACCTGTTATGATTTTCCACGGGGTGCATACCAGCCTCCCCTGGCATTTGAAGACATGATAATGGTTTAATCCCTCCTGTTCTGCCTTTAATCAGTGGCAGGGGTTTAGCTCTGACTGGTCTTCCAAGACTCCTTACTTTAGGGACAAAAAGAGAACTGCTGAATACAGGGGTTTGGGTTCTTTTTTTTTGGTAGTGTTTGGCATTTTCCTGCTCTCCTGCTTGTCTGTAGCTTTCCACATTGACCTTGTGTGATTTCATGCGGGCCCGGGAGCGGATGGGACGTTATATGCAGCTAATGTAACGAGCTGACAGCCGAGCTTTTCAGACACACTGCTTCAGCCGGCCATCTGTTTGGTTTGGAGGGAAGGAACAGGAAGATTTCTTACTTACAGATATATTAAGAAAAGTCAGAAAATTGGACATATGAAGCTTTATATTTTCCATTTATAATACAGTAGTTTGATAGCAGCATATAAATCACTGAGTTAGAGCACTTTAAAATGAAGTTCTGGCACTCCCAGTGCTTAAAGTAGCATTGTTATTTATAGATATTACATGAAGTCTGATGTTATGTTTAAGTGAGCGTTAAACAGTTCAGGCTGTTGTATTGTTGCTACGCACCGGAGAACCTCTGTCAAAGTGACTTTGGCACTGCCGCGTATCCCGTATCCGCCTCTCTCCCTTTGTCTTCCAAACCTTTCGCCAGTGTTTGCAGTTATCCATGTGCTCAGCGATGGAACAGCCTATTGTTAGTCTAACGAGGGCAAAGTCACACTGGGATTTTTGAAAAAGGAAAAAAAGCTGGTTCTTTACCTTGCCTAAAACTTTGTTAAATATTAAACTAGCCATACCAAGGAGTTTAGTGAAAGCAAACACTGAGAGTTTGCTAAACTTAAACCTAATAAAGTAGAAAGTTAATAGTCAGGTACAGAGTGTTTTCTGTTTTAGAAAGGCCAGCTATGACAATACACAAGTGCAAATCAACAGTGCTTTAGAGGGTTTAATTAAAGAGAGCAAAGGTAAAGCGAAGCCTGCACAACTCCAAGATTTGGCCACAGAGATCTTTTCATAACTTGCAGAGAATGCAAACCTCTCTGTCACTCAGGGTAGAATAGCTCCTGATGGGGTATATAATTCTTATAAATTATTTCTTTTATTTATGTATTGTACCTACTTCTTATAAATTATAATTCTTCAGAGAACCCAAAAAAATTGCTGTGCTCTGTCCCATTTCAAACAACAGAGGTGGCACCCAGAAAATACATGGTGAGGTGAATGTGTCCCGAGGCAGCTGGAGCTCTTTCCTTTTCCCTTCCCCACATGGTCATTGTTCAGAATTAAAAATGTGCATGCACCTCGCCAGATCTCAGGTACCAGGACACTCTTTGAGAACAGAGCTGCTGATGGGGTCCAAAATCATATATGTAAAATGTAAAAAGCAAAGTGTAAAAGCACAAACCCCAGGAGAGCTCAGTCTGATTGCCAGGAGTCTTTGCTTTGAGTGTAATAATTTGTACCTACCTTGTTATTACTGGTGTGCCCTAGTAAAAGCTTCTCGTTGCAAGAAAAAAACCCCTGCGTAAGTTTTCCAGACCTGATGTTTTACTTTAAATTATGTGATTGTGTTTCAATCTAAAAGGTTCCCAAGGGAATAGGGAAGAGAGAGGAGAGGAAGAGTATGTAGGAACCCTGAGAGTGTCTCCTAACTCTCTGCATGCAGAAAAAAAGTCTTGTCCAGTACAAGGGGGTTAAACTTGGCTGTTTAAGTAAAAGGGATAGCTGGGAAACTTCAATGTTCATTCTAAACAAGTAAACAGGCCTAATATTTGAAATTCTGTAGCTACAAGATGTGGAATATTGTTGGAAAAAAACCCCACCTGAGAATTCATATGGATTTTAAGTAAGGAACTGAAAGTGGGGTTTTTAGAAATAGAAAACCAAACCAAACAAACAAAAATACCACCACCAAAAAACATTGTTCCGTGGGTTGCAGTGGAAGTAATGATCCTTCGCTAAAATTGCTAGAGTGTTAAAGGCATGTTTGTGCCCTATGGAAGGACTCAAGTGGGCAATAAAAGCTCTCCTCCAGCTGCTGGGAATGAGGAAGAGAATACTGAGGCAAATCAAGCAGTGAGAAAGGGAAAATGATCTATGGTGAAAAAAAATCTAGCAGAACAAACTGTAGAAGGTTTACAGAGAAACCAGTATAATAAATTTGGTGAAATAGCTGTTAGTGTACTTTAGTGATGTATTTTCTTTAATAAGAATATGGATCTAAAGGCAATGGAAACAGACTGACTCCTAGGATGAAAAATCTGAACGGAAGTAAATGAGTCCACTTCAGAACAGGAATAGAGGGGAATAATGCTGTGCAAGACCAGTGAGGTCTTAATATGGACACCAGCAAAGGGAAAAATCTCCCTTGACAAAATGCTGAGGGGACAAACTGTGAGCATGGGCAGGGAGCTTCCTGGCTTTGCACTGGCCTCAAGACATGGCAGAAAAGAGCATTTAATAAAATGCTTTAAGGTCTTGCTTTTCAAGGATTTTTGGGCAGAAGGCAACCTTTTCTGTCTTAGTTCTCAGCTGCTGTGGACATCAGTAGTCATCAATTAGATATTGTTCCCATCACAGTAGACCAACTAGTGACATAAATTTACAAATGACTGTTGAAAAGCCTTTTAGAATGTAGTTTGTGTCCAGTATCCAAAAATTTTCTGGCAAATATAGAAGTAACTGAAGGCTTAGGGTTTATTTGTTATTCCCCTTATTCTGTTTGCATTGTGGCTGTGATCCCATGGGAGTCCTGCGTCTGCTGGAGGTCTGGGCATTGAATCTGCCTTTACCAATTTCAGCGGAAGTGGTCCATCTGTCTTTGCTGGTCCTCAACACTAAATGCCCAGCTTATTTTTGCTTAGGCCACAGCTCTTGCTTAACACAATACAAATTTGTGTGGTTTATAGTATGGTTTGCTTAAAAGAGAATTTTTGTTTTAACATAGGGTCATTAATAGACCAAAGTTATTTCCCAAACTGATGGTCTCTCTCTTTCTCTCATTTTTTAGTCTAACAACTCTGAGAGAAAGTTTATGCAGATAAATCCTGCTCCTGGGCAGTAGTAACTTTAAAGTTGAATAGTGTTCAGAAAAGCATCATTCATAAAACCAGCATTAATGAAAGCTGTAATGAGACCAAAGAAAATGGAATAATTGTGGTGGTTGTACTTTTTTTTTTCCCCCTTTAAGCAAGCAGAAGGACTTTTTTATTAACTACACAATGCAAACAAGACCTAGCTGCATCTGAATGGGCTCTGGGATTCAGCAGATAGCTCAAACAGAAATTAGCAATATACTAGAAGCTGCACTGCAATTTGATTTATGGCAAAAGCAATCTTCAAACAGATTTGGTTTTAGTGTGTATTTTTGTCATCTCATGAAATGGGACCTGAAAATTAGAAGGCCATGTGTGATGACAGAGGAGGAAAGTGCTATTAATCAAACCCACTTTTGTTCACTTCTTCAAAACCTTTCTGCCACCTTTTCCATTTTTATCTGTTTCTGTGTTTTCATTTTAGTGGACATTTATAATCTGAAATGAACTACAGCAGCAGAGTGACTTATTCAAGATCAAATGCTTTTTTTCCCAAACACTTTCTATTCAGGAATGCTGAATGTTTCTAGAATCAAGATGTCATTTTTCATGACATTGCAAATTAATTAATTATTATTAATTATTTTACCGGTAAGGTATGTGCAAATTTTCCGTAGGGTGGAGGCCAATTAGCATTATGCTGAGATAATGATAAACAATTTTTCATCTTTACCCTGGAAGATGATATGAAAGATGGGCGAGGACAACTCGCACAAAGATTAACAGCTCGACAAGCTAGGTTTTTTGCAAAGCTACACACTGATACCATGACCTTGTGTTGGAGAGTATGTTGTGTCATCACAACAGAAGCATCATCCAGCACTGGCCGTCATCTGTGTCGTTGCTTGGTTGTTCCTCTCTGAGCTTTCACTCAGATCTTAGTATCTTTTTGATTTACAAGGGTTAGTAGGGATGCACTAAAGCCAAGGTACTGAGTAAACACTCATGGTTTCTCTTGCCTGTGTTTACAAGGAAAAGGCTATGGCAAAGGTGACGGGTTTTTTAGTGTCCCTGAAAAAGAATTCTCCACTTGACAGGAATAACCGCTCCCATAAACTCGTGTTGCTCTAGCTTGTACGTTACCAAGGTACAAATATCAGTAGAGGAGAAAGAAAAGCAGAGGACTGTTTGTTTCTTCATTACCCTTGGCAACAGTATCATATGTGCCTTTCATTTTTGTAAATGCATTTTTCATACTCTTAAGACCTTATGTCTACTCTGTGACTCTAAAAACCTGAGCACAAAGGGAAGTGTGTGGATGTATACATTTCTGAAAGCATCAGCTGGTTTTTTTCATTGTCATAACTTTTATAAAAAGGATGGGAATGTGGCCTTTGCAGTGCTTCACAATGGCAGTATCTAGTGATCTAGATTAGTGTTTAAATTCAATTTAGAAATGTTTTCTTTATACAGTACTGTACTTTAAGTTCCCATACATGTTGTATTGAATGTATGCTCTTGTTTAATCTGTTAGTGAGGACGTATGATTTATTGCACTCAGTGTAAAATGTTTTGAGTAGGTATGTCGTATTCTCCCATCTCTGTTCATACGCTGATATTCTTGGCTTCAGCTTTTGTATCTAAAGCAGAATAGTGCCTTCACAGGCTGTATATTCTTTTGCCTAACTTCTTTAGTATGTTGAAATTTGTCCACTACTTCAAGTCAGTCAAAACCATTCTGTGTTATTTCACAGACATTTCATAAAGTAGGCAGGGCTTACTTGGTGTGGGAGGAGGGGAAAAGAAATGCTTTTTAATTTGTTCCTTTAAGTAGGCAGGTATACACTGCATATACGGTATGTTAGGCAAATGTTGCTGGTTGCTTGTATTTCAAGATAATTTACTTGGTACTGCAAGGCAGGCTTCTAAATGCTTTTGACCCTCTTTCCCCAGCTCCCGCCAGTGGATGGACATCAAACAGTATTAAATCACCTGGAACAACTGCCCCAAATGAAAAATCTGTGACAGCACCCCAGCTAAATGAGCAAGACACGTTGGTTCAGAGGGCAGAGCATATTCCTGCGGGAAAGCGTACCCCCATGTGTGCGCACTGTAATCAAGTCATTAGGTTTGTATCTCTTCATCCTGTGGGTGCTCTGACAGGGCTATGTTTTGCTTTTACAGTTTTTTGATTCCTTAGTAACAAGTATTTTAAGGCTTTATTTCAGTAATGCAGAATGCTTTTCATGCACGGTTTATTTAATAAAACTGAGAATAAAGTAATGATGGAGGGAAACATTGTGAACTGCTAACAGTCACAGCCTTACAACCTGTTTTGCAGAGAACCAGAAAGTAGAGTGGAATAGAGCAAAAGTAGAACCAAAGAAAAGTAAGCAAGTTAGTTTTCACACACCTGTTCCAATAAAATTGAGAAGATTACCTGGTTGGAAACCAATGAGAAAGTATATAAGGCTAGCTTGTCGCAAATGTTGATTTACAAATCAGAATTTCTAATTGAGAAGAAAAATAGGAGGCTCCATCCATGTAAGAAGCAAAGAATAGAGGTTTAATAATTGTTAGGACTGGATTAATTACAATTTCCTGCAATGTTTCAAGCTGTTTGGTGAGCTCTCTGGACCTTGGGTAGTATGGTTGCTGGTGTTACTGACTTGTATGACATGGGTAGAAAAGATTAAGCAACATAAATGTGAGTTTGTCGGATGAGATTAAGTTAAATAAATTGTGCTGTGCCCCAAAGATATCCTATCATTACCCAGGATTTCATATGGAGGAAGAACTGAATCTGGGTTGCATTGTTTGGTCAGTGATTTCTGACGATTAGTCATGATGTCTCATCCAGGGAACTATAATCACTTTCTGTGTCAATGCGCAAATCATCCTGATTTTTACCTACCTTGCATTTTATTTCTTCCCTAAAATAGAGGTTTCCTGGGATTACTTTTGGAAGAAGGGACAGGCAACTGAGAAGGACTACAAGGATGTTGTGAGGTTATGCAGGGAGAAAATTAGAAGGGCCAGAGACCAGCTAAAAAGTAACCTGGCTACTGCCATTAAAAAAAAATAATGAAATGTTTCTATAAATACACTAGCAACAAAAGGAGGGCTAAGGAGAATCTCCATCCTTTATTGGATGTGGGGAGAAACATAGTGACAGAGTATGAGGAAGAGACTGAGGTACTTAATGCCTTCTTTGCCTCAGTCTGTAATAGCAAGGCCAGTTGTTCTCAAAGTACCCAGCCTCCCTGAGCTGGAATACAGGGACAGGGAGCAGAATCAAGGAAATGGTTAGTGCCCTGCTACACCACTGAGACACACGTCTTTGGGGCCAGATAGGATCCACCCAAGGGTACTGAGGGAGCTGGTGGAAGTGCTCACCAGGCCACTTCCCACCATTTATCAGCAGTCCTGGCTAACTGGGGAGGTCCCAGTGGAATGGAGGTTAGCCAGTGTGACGCCCATCTACAAGAAGGGCTGGAAGAAGGATCCAGGGAACTACATCCCTGTCCTTGGAGCCAGGGAAGGTTATGGAGCAGGTCATCTTGAGTGCCAGCATGTGGCAGGTACAGGACAACTAGGTGACCAGGCCCAGACAGCATGGGTTTGTGAAAGGCAGGTCCTGCTTGACTAACCTGATCTCCATCTATGACAAGGTGACCTGCTTAGTGGATGAGGGAAAGGCTGTGGATGATGTCTACCTGGACTTTAGTAAAGCATTTGACAGAGTTTCCTACAGCATTCTCCTGGAGAAACGGCTGCTCATAGCTTGGATGACCATACACTCTGCTGGGTTAAAAACTGTCTGGATAGCCAGGCCCAAAGAGTTGTGGTGAATGGAGTTCAGTCCAGTTGGTGGCTGGTCACAAGTGGTTTTCCCCAAGGCTCAGTACTGGGGCCAGTTCCATAGGAGAGCCTGTGCTATATTTCACCACAGTTAGAGACTTCTTTGATTAGAAAACTTGAGGTCCAAAAAGTGAGGAGCTCCGAGCTGTATAAATTTCATTCAGTATAATACAAGATTAGCCTTTCCACCATGGTTTTTTACAGCGTCTTGAGTCTGGCTTGGATTCTGCATCAGAAGATGCAGCTAACTCAAATCTCTATGGATGAATCGAGTCCAACGTTTGCTTCTGTTAGATTTCTGCTCTGATAGTTAACTATCAGTTCAGTTAACACCATGTTAATTTTAGAGGACTCTTTGCTAACTGTTTTGTGATGTTTTGGAGAAGTTTCTCCTACTTCCATTGTATATGTAAAGAAAATAAGAATATATGATCTGAATCCCCTTGAAGCAATACAAGAAACTTGTACATCTATGTTGGGAATTTGTGTATCTGTTTGAATCCAGACTTTTGTTTCAGTGCAAAATGGTTGATTAATAGCAAAAAGATCTACACACTTTTTGGATTAAATTCATCTGATTCATTGAACAGTTAGGCCTATATAACTGTCTGTCTCCAATATTCTGACTTTTCTGTTACCTGGGCAGTAGAGAGCTGTGGATTTTTGTCTATAAATAATGTGCAAACAACCATGCACTTTGCTTTTTGTTACCATCATTTCAGTTTAAAACTAAATATGATCATAGCACATCTACTATGTGCTGCATCTTTCATGCAAGAAACTTGAATGCCTTTTAAAGCACCTGTGGTATAGCAGGGTTTGCTGCTGCTTTGTGCTGTGGGGTCTCATAGCACAGTCCACAGGTCACTCCTGACCAGCCAACCTCTCCTCAGCCCTTAAATCACTTGCTGTTTCTCTCTACTTCGAACACATTGAAAAGTAGATGAGCTGCTGCCCTGAAAGCAGAGGAGTGTATTGGGCCATGGAGCAACCTTTGCTCCTCAGTGACTGCATGAGGAGGAACTGTGGAGCCCTACTTGACAATACTTAAACCACCGTCACCTATTGTAAGTGACACCTCTTCATGAATGGTAACTGATAGCCACGTCTAACATCTTTGTAATTTGCTGGCGTTTGTTTAAATCCTTATATTTCCTCATATGTTAAATGCCACCTCAGTTATAAAAAGCAAGCATTCTTTCATTTGAGGATGAGTTGACGTGCATTAATGCCACATATGCCTGGTGTTCACAGCATTCAGTGCATTTGAAAAATTGCAATGGCACTTGGAATGCAAGTTTTAGCATAATTACAGTTCATGCCCTTAGTGGTAGCATTACCTATGAAAAGGTAGGAGGAGGATCAAGTGACTTTGCATTGTACATCTGTTTTGAAGCCTAAATGCGTTGTGGAGTTGGTTACCTTACACTCAGGCATAGAATAACCGTGGCTGGTTGAGCCAGAAGCATTTCTTAGAGACATCTTATAACTTTTTAATAGATCTTTAATTATTCATACAGTGATTGTCTGAAGATTCCAGTTTTTTTCCAAACCTTCATTTAGTGACCTTTCCTTTCCATGTCTAAAAGAATCAAAGCTGGAAGCAAACTAAATTTCCCATGACTACTTGCTGTGATGGTCTGACAAACACCTGACATGTCCTGATGAAGTCTTCTGATTCCTGGGCAGCCTTACTAGTGCTGCAGTGCAGAGTTGGCTCTTCCTTTGGAGTCCAAATGTGTTTTCCTGTATCCCCATTGAGAACATACTCTTCGGCATGTCTGCTTGTGCATGATGATTTGTCACCTTTTCATACAGCTTAATTGTTTTTGAAGGCAAAAGTACGAATGATGCTTCCCTTCAGCATTTACTATATATAAATAATATATTGTGGCATTTTCAAGTGAGGAGGGAAAAGAAACTTTCCAGAGTGTAGACTGCTGTACGGTTAACTGCAAAGTGAGTGGCCTACTTAGCAGATGTGGAAATCCTTTTAATCTCTCAACCACCAAATCCTCTGGCTTGCTATGATAATAAAAGCCGCATTAGAAGCTGTACTATTGCCACACTAATACATCATGACCATACTGGTAAAGTTACATTTACTTACAAAGGAAAAGATAGTGAAATTACACTTATATTCCATGTATGTTGTTTACTTCTGCTTCCAGTTTGTCCCTGAATCATTGCTATATGCAGGACCCAGATGTTTTAGGTGGCTACCAAATTTACATACCTGGTGATTCTTTGGGGTGACTGTTGTAAATGCATCAGAATATCTTTAAAAAAACCCAAATTACCATTTGCCTTCATCTGTGAGTTTGATTCACATGGTCTGGATGGTGATGTCAGAAATTTGTTCAGAAATCCTTACCCTAGTAACTTGGGGTAAAGGTGCATTCATAGCCAACTTTGCTAATTGGATCATCCCGTATCTTTGGATGAAAGGAACATGGGTTTTTAGCATCGCCTTTAAAAGTATGCTCCAGTGGACAGAAGCATGTGGGATTTTTTTGGTTTTAATTGGAGGACAAAGCCATCTGGAGCCATCTTCCTAGCATTTCATGCCGTAGCTGCTTTCCGTCAGGTTGCATGAGTGTAGGCATTGCAGCCCCCTTACTCAAACTGGGACTTCAAACTCCTTTTTAAATAAGTACAGCAGATAATTATCTTTTATTACTGGAAGCTATCGTTTCGAATGCAAAAATATGCAGAGACCAGGTACCCTTCCAAGTTCTGAATATCATGGTTTAGCATATTTTGCATGGCAGGTGGGGGGTTTGTATTTTTTTTCTTTCTTTCATGTGCTTTGGGGAAGCTTTTAAGTCGCTGGTATCATTAAGCTGCAGCGTCAGCTTGACATGTTTAAACTATGGCCTGATTAAATGTAAAGTTGTATTTAGAAAGCGTTCTTCTGGACACGTGTGTGCAGGGAGCCAGCCTGCTAATGGAACACCTCTGAGACATTGTGCAGGGCACGGCCACAGCTGTCTGGGGACTCTAGGAAAGAAACTCTGTAGATGCACTCTTGCGCTGTTCCCCATCCGTCTGGGTTCCTGCGTGCTGTCCTGAATGGCTAACCTCAGCATGTCAGAGCTGTAAACTCTGGAGAGTGAAATGCAGCAGATGTTGTAAAAATTCCTTCCCCTCCCGTCACTAGTGTACTTGCTTTCCATCGCAGAGCTAACCGAGCCTGTCCTTTCAGCGCAGATGGCCAGAAACTCAATCCTACCTGGAGCTGGAGAGCCTCTTTGGTGTCAGCCCCGTGTTAATGAATCTGTTAAATTAGGCTGTGCTGACACGGCGCACTGAGAGCACTTTGTTGTACATAAGGGCTTGTATTGTTTGATCAGTACATAACTGAAAGGGCATTGATGTAAAAAGGTGCTTGTAGAGCAGCGGGAGGGTATCGGGTTAGGTCAGTGTTTGCACTGCTCAGGCATCCGCTGGGAGCAGGGGCCAGAGAGCTACGCTCGGCCTTGGCCCCCTCCTTAAAGGGCTACGAGCTGCTCTCCAGGAGCCATTTTTCTCTACTTTTGCTCTGGTATTCAGAGGTGAATAGAAGAAACTGTGCAGATTAAATACGTTCATCTCAGAAGGTGTGTGGGTTGTCCTAGATCTGTTTGAGTCCCTTATTTTTAACTTCTCATCCTGCTGAAAATACGTAGCATCTCTGGAGAAAATGTAGAAGAGAAATGAAAATAATTACGTGCCACTCTCAATGAAGTTGCTCTCTGTCCTCTGCCCGCTTATATTCCCACCTTAGTGTAACCCTGGAAACGAATTTTAACGTGCCTTTTTTTTTTTCCTTCTCTATTGCTGGTGCTTTGCTCATATGAAAAGGTAATCTTACATAAAAATGTTCTTGTTACTTACTCAGTTTCAAAACAATGTTTCCCAACTCGGTGTTGATATTAGTACCTTACGCTTTTTTTTGCAGTGAAGTATTAGGTCCAAAACATTGGTATTGCAAAAATGGGAGATATGGTGAAAGAACTTGAACCAAAAAGTTCACCTGAAACATAAATTCTGGAAGGTTGAATGTTGGTAGGGCCTTGGAGGCACCACATTAAATATGTTCATTAAAGAAATTAACATGCTGAATATGCATTCGAATTAATACAGATACAGTGGTTTATTTCTGGGATTTATGAGTTACAAACCGAGAATTTTTTGTTGACTGAGAAATGGACAGATTTATCTTGTCTATTAACATTGCTGCATTAGCCAGACCAATGCTATTAATAGCAACGTTATTTTGTTTGCAAATAACAGAGGTGGTCTCTGTATTTGGAGAAAATGGTCGTATTTTAATTAGCTTCTGAAGGAAAAGGGAAAAAAAAAGGCATTTCCCACCCCCACTCCACCCCCGAAAAAGAATCCCTCAACAACTGGGTTATCCTGTAACTAACTTGTTGGATAAGGGCAGCAGTTGAATTTTTGACTCACAAGAAACGGATATTATCAGCTCTTAATGGAGTCAAGTCTACTTGAACATTTGTGGCCTTGATAGAAATGAACACTGAAAGAGATCTGATGGTATCACTGACTGAAATACCTATTTGCAATAGATGAATACAGTCGGGAACGCAGGCAACGTCTTTCTTCTTCTCTTGCCTAGCAGCTGCTTCAGCACTATATCTAATGCAGTTCTAAAATAAGATTTCTGAAATGCAGTGGAGTGAAGAGAATTAGTATTTATTGTGGTCAGGTGTTTCTGGAAGATAGTTCAGTGGGAATGCATCTAGTCAACACTTCATGCTTTCTTAATGCCCCTAGAAGGAAATAGGGATGGAGCAACATAAGGCTGTGAACAACGTAATAAGGGCGCAGATGTATTGTGGGTTAAGCCTATTAACAGCTTTTGCATGAGCCAACCTAGAGTTTTTTGCTTAAAAAAAAAATCTTTTCTTTTAAACAGAGGACCCTTCCTGGTGGCTTTGGGAAAGTCGTGGCATCCAGAGGAGTTTAATTGTGCTCATTGCAAAACCTCCATGGCTTACATTGGGTTTGTGGAAGAGAAAGGGGCGCTGTATTGTGAGGTCTGCTATGAGAAGTTCTTCGCCCCTGAGTGTTCAAAGTGCCAGACGAAGATCCTTGGAGTAAGTGACCAGCAACTGGCCCATTTTTCAGTGGGAACAATAACCAGAGTGTTCAGTTCTTCTCTGTAATAAAATTCTTTTTTTATCTGGCCCAATTTTCATTCCTCTGAACACAGTCTGACATACCTTTTCAGGTTCCATCACATACAGAATGCGGTTTTGCTCTTTTAATGTTGAGTTTTTTCAGTCTCTTTGAGAAAAGGTGCTGTAGTCTCCTCGGCTCTTCTGAGTTCAGCTCCTGTTTTCATTAAGCTGTTCTGAAGCTGTTGTGATTACTAGATTTTCTTGGGTAAAATGCTTTTAATTGGCAGCTTTTTACAAAATTGGAGAGGGTTGAATAAAAAAGAAAAATAAATAATCCTCCTTAGCTAAGCTGAGTGCTGAGGAACACACTGGTTGGCTAGATGTGAAGTACTGAAATATTCCCAATGGTAATGTAGGTAGAAAGATGCATTATCCTACTCGGCACTAATATTGCTAATTTGAGCCTGCCAGCTGATCATCTTCTGCTTTACTGCAGGCAGCAATGCGTCTGGACTCTTGTGTAACTGGGGTCACATTCTGGCTCTGGCAGCGCAGTTCTCAAGTCATATTTGGCACTATAACATCTTCCACAACAACACAGAATAGTCGTCATTTTCTGGGCCATGTCTTCTGATTCACAGACTTCAGGAGAAATGAGAGGCGCTGCTTTTCTTATTTCAGGGGACCGTGGTGAGTGAGGTCCTAATTCAGATGGAAAAATATGACCAAATGAGTAGATAAATCTGTCCAACTCTACGCTGAACCTTCCAAAAAATGAAAGGTTGCTTATGACAAATAAGGAGATGTACCATAAATAAAGCACCTCATTAAGTTTGACATCAGCAGAAATGGCATGCACAACCTTTTTCAAAGTAGCAATAGGAAACAAAGTATTGAAACAAATCACATGTGGAGGCATGGTCACCACAATCTAGTCATCACATCAAAATAATGTGTTAATAACGCTTTTCCTAATCCCCACAGGAAGTAATAAATGCTTTGAAACAAACTTGGCACGTTTCCTGCTTCGTGTGTGTGGCCTGTCATAACCCCATCCGCAATAATGTCTTCCACTTAGAAGACGGTGATCCCTACTGTGAGACGGGTAAGAAGCAACACAACCAAAGTTTATTGTGGCTGTGCCAGGAAGCAGAGCTTAATAAGGTTGGAAGAAAATAAAATTTCTTGTTCTCAAGCTTCACTTAATAAGTGTCCCAGCTAATTCATGTAACTTTGATATGTCAGTTCAAAGCAGCAACAGTGCTGTAGGTTTGCAGCAGGAGAAGTTGGTGAGAATTTCATAGAATCATAGAACCATAGAATGGTTTGGTTGGAAGGGACCTTAAAGATCACCTAGTTCCAACCCCCCTGCCATGGGCAGGGACACCCTCCACTAGACCAGGTGGCTCAAAGCTTCATCCAGCCTGGCCTTGGACACTTCCAGGGATGGGGCATCCACAGCTTCTCTGGGCAACCTGTTCCAGTACCTCACCACCCTCTCTGGGAAGAATTTCTTCCTGATATCCAATCTAAATCTCCCTGTTTTCAATTTAAACCCATTACCCCTTGTCCTGTCACTACAGTCCCCCCCAGCTTCCTTGTAGGTCCCTTCAGGTACTTGAAGGTGCTGTAAAGTCTCCCTGGAGCCTTCTCTTCTCCAGGCTGAACAAGCCCAACTCTCTCAGCCTGTCCCCATAGCAGAGATGCTCCAGCCCTCTGAGCATCTCCGTGGCCTCTTCTGGACTCTCTCCAACCAGTCAATATCCTTCTTATGTTGGGGGCCCCAGAGCTGGACACAGTACTCTCCAGGTGGGGTCTCACAAGAGCAGAGCAGAGAGGGAGAATCCCCTCCCTCAACCTGCTGGCCACACTTCTCCTGATACAGCCCAGGATACGGTTGGCTTTCTGGGCTGCCAGCGCACACTGCTGGCTCATGTCCAGCTTTTCATCCACTGGTACCCTCAAGTCCCTCTCTTCAGGGCTGCTCTTGATCCATTCTCCACCCAGCCTATACTTGTGCTTGGGATTGCCCTGACCCATGTGCAGGACCTTGCACTTGGCCTTGTTGAACTCCACGGGGTTGGCAGTGGCCCACCTCTCCAGCCTGTCCAGGTCCCTCTGGATGGCATCCCTTCCCTCCAGCATGTTGACCACACCACACAGCTTGCTGTCACCAGCAAACTTGCTGAGGGTGCACTCGATCCCATCTCTTCACAGACCTTGGCAGGAGCAGGCTTGTCACTGGTTTTACTTGTTCTTGTTAAGCCCTCAGCTGTGGTTATCAGTGATAGAGCAAAGTGTGAATTTTAGGGTGACTTTCTAGTTGGTGTTAAAATAAGTTGGAGTTTAAGTAAATCTGCTTATTTACTAAAAAAGAAATGCAGTGGAGTAATATTTTACTCTGAATAGCCTTATTCACAGCCAGGAGAGGTTTCCAAGGGTAAGCAGTCTGCCCGAGAAGTTTTTTTGCAGGTTCGGGGATAACATCTGTTCAACATAAGCTTGGGATAAAAAAAACAGGCTGTCAGGGGCAAAATACAGCGATACAATTATAGCACTTGAAAGCCTGATGGGCAATGTTGTGTGAAAGGTTCATCTTAGAAGTTCAGAGGATTCTGGTTTGGTTTGTAGCACTTCCAGTTAATTGTATCTTTTGTATTAATATAAACAGTTTTTATTTATGTTGGTTCCTTAGTTTGCTTAAAACTTTCCACATACCCTTCTGGGCTGGAAAAGCAATAGTATTTGGAAAACAATTCCACAAAAGGAGAAAGAAACAAAATTGCATCAAAATGGCCTATTTTCACACTGCATGCCATTTATATCTGTGTTAGAACCGTCAGTCGGACCTTTTCTGTGTTTTTCCTTCTGCCGTAAGGAGCGTTGTAGTTTAACTAGAGGTGGAAGTGGATTGACCAGGAAGAGATTTAGCATGAAATCCTAGTGACCTCTTTGAAACTAAGATTTCCTTCTGGGTTCATCCCGCCAGTTGTTTGCAGCGAGTGCCATGGAGTGCGCTAGGTACTGAAAGAAGGAAAGCAGGCAAAATTTATCCAAAACTTCTCTGTCAGAGTAGCTTTAATGAAGTGTTGGCAGATACGAAAGGACGCAGGAGGTTATTGCTAACTCAGTGACACAAGTATGGTAACGTGTTGCTCCTATTGAATTCATGGAGCAGCAGAGGAAATGGATACATAAGCAGCATCCTCCAGTGTGACAGCACGGTGAAATTTCATCCTGAAGCAATCTGAAGCCCCTAATCTTGGAACCATTTGATGATTCAAAAATAGTACTGGAGGAATCAATAACTCCCCTTTGGGTGGAAAGCTTGTGACTGGGTTTGTTCTGCTAATATTGAATTCTTTTTCCTGCCACCAAATGACCCGTATGTTGTGTGGTGCATTGATTTGTGCTACTGTTACACCCCTGTGCACAAATGCACACTTTTCTATACTGCGAGCAGGAAACACTGGGATAAAATGTCAAGAATGTTATACTTCGCACAAAGTTTATTTCTGAGATTGAAAGTTGCTAACACAAGTTAATGCAGACACATATTCTGTGAGGTGTTACTGGCAGTGATACATTATAATGGCTCTGGCTTTCTAACTAGATGTTAATTTGAGATATAGTCGTTTTTCAAAGACTTTCAGTCCAGCTGGAGTTATGAGTCTATGACTAATTTTAAAGAAATAAGGAGTAAATGTCATTGCCAACTTTCCTTCTTCCTAGTGCAAAGGGTTCTAATTTTAAATATGTGTTTGAAATTATAACATCAGCTATTAGTATTGGGGGGAGGTTAATCTGCAAAATGTTCATGTTTTGGATGTGAATGCTAAAATTAAATTAGAAGTGCAGATATCTACAGTTTGGGACTTTTTTTTAAGTGCAGAGTTAGTAACCTAGGTTTGAAAATGCTGTATGCAGGAAGCATTGATACGTGACTGTATGAGAAGTCTGCATTGGAAGGCTTCTGTGGTATCACAATTCAAGCATGCAAAAGCAAAAGCAAGCTGGTGCCCTTCATTCTGCCTTATCTATTGCCTTTTCTTCAGAAGAAAAGCCAATAGACTTATCAACACAGACCACAGGCCAATTTACACAAGGCTTTATCTACTGGCACCAGGGAAATATCAGTAAAATATTCTGTATGAACTCAAATGCAAAGAGCTGGAACAGTATGATCATGAGACTGTGCCCTTCAGGGAATTTGGACAGAGGTGTTCCACCACTTGACATTTTTATTGTCTGTCTTCTGCCTAAACACTTGCAAACTCATGCCAGTAGCGTGAATTAATAAAGGCAGTCAGTGAAGTTGTTTCTACTGGCAGCCATCAAGGCCTTTGCTTTTCCAAGGCACTTGTGTTCCCTGATCTGCTGAGATGCCTCCTGTAATAATGCTTTTTGAGGTTGTCATACAAAACACTGTCTTACTCTAAACCAAAACAGGACTCTTCCCTTGTGCTTGACATATAAGCCTCTGTTGGCTCTGCTAGATCTTCAGCAGATCTGTATAATCTAGTAGAGAAACAAAATTTCCTTGTACCATGTTGCCACTCCCTATAAGGCTCCTTGATAGTGACCTCTGACATCTAATTTCCTTCTCAGAGCTGGAGTGTAAATACTAAGGATGGAGTCCAAAGCTTCGTTATCGTTGTCACTCTGACTGCAGCTCGTCTTATGAAGACATAATGTTGCATGACATATGTTTGGCATGGTAGCATGTTGATCCCAAATTCTCTTGTGTCACAGCACTAATGTTGTATTCTGTGCAGGAAAAAAACGAAAACAAACAAACAAAAAAAAAAAAACCCCAAAACATTTTCTTCTTAGAATGGAGTGTTTGAGAGTTGAAATAATTAGAAAAGGCCAGACAAGTTGGGGTGATATTTAGGTCTGTACAGGTGGGCAGCGGTGGAGGGCTGTTGTGACTTGTAGCTCTTGAGATGGCTCTACACAGAGAGGCATTTCACACACCGTGTCCACGAGGATGGGAGGGGGTGTCAGTGCTTCCCACCAACTTCAGACACATAATTTGCCTGCTAGTCTGCCCTTCTCCATCTTGTTCAAGCTCTGGAGGTGGTGGGGAATAGGAATGGCTCTGTGCCATTGGTTTTGGTGCCTGTTCTCTAAGACTGCTGGAGGAGCTTTCCTCTGCTGACTTCAGGGGAGACTCTAGAGGCACCAAGTCAATCCAGTGCCTGAAAATGAATGGTGGGAATACTCTTCAGTGATACCACTCATTAATAACCATTGTGACACCCCACTGATACTTTTTGTTAAATGTTATGAATATATTGGCTAAAGCCTTTGGTTTGGTTTTGGGTTTGTTGCTGGTTTTTTTTAAAAGACCCATGAAATAAACTTCAATGACTAGGAAGCTATTCTGCCTTGATACAAATTGCTAGACTCTATTTAGGACAGAGGCCTAACGATTGCATGATTTTGTGTATTCCAGTTAGTGGCAAGTATTTTCTCAGTTTGTTACTCGCCAAGGAGGTCTGTCATGTCAACAACCAGGGTGTGCTTTCAAGGCAGAGTCGGACAGAACTTAAGGAGCATGTAGAGCCCGCATGGGTGTTGTGCAAGGAGTGCATTTCTCTCCCAAGCGCACTATTGATCTCAAGGAAATGAAACGCCAGGAAGATGGCATTGCTTCCTTGATAAGGAAGGGGATGAGAACTGAATCAGCGAGGAAAGGAGGACATCCCAGTCTTTTGATCTAAGAGCTCTTTATTCAGTGTACCCAGTATTATAAAACTTGACAAGTGCAAATCCACTGCCCCTGAAACAAAAGCACAAAGGTTTCAAAGGGTCAGTCTTGCTTTTCTTAAAATATGCTTAGATTTTTTTCTTATGCTTCATCTTAACATCCATTTGTTTTTGCAGATTACTATGCCCTCTTCGGTACCATGTGCCATGGCTGTGAATTCCCCATTGAAGCTGGAGACAGGTTTCTTGAAGCCCTGGGCCACACTTGGCATGACACTTGCTTTGTATGCTCAGTAAGTAAAGCTAGTCTACATTTTAAACAAACCCGTGGCAGCAGTGCTTGTGCTAACCTGACTGATATGGGAGTTAACAGCTAAAACCTCTTTCCATCCTCTGAGCCCAAACAAAAAGCACTTTCCTAGTTATTTGGAAGGCATGTTGCTATTGTGAGCCTTTGGCACTGGTCCAGAGGAGTTGGCCTGGATTGCAGCCATGTGCCATAGCATTTAACCCTTGACGTTTACTTCCTCAGAGCAAGTGTTGAAGGGCATGCAGGAACAGACTGCATTTCTAAAGCAGCAAGAGTGCTTTTGACCTAAAGACACTGAAGCCAAAGTATCTCCTACTAATATTTTACGACCTTAAAAGAAAGGCCCCAACCCTCCTGATGAGGTGTTTGTTTTTCAAAATGCTGAACCTAACTCTGCTCCCAGTTAAGAACCTGTTGACTTAAAGGAAGGTTATGTTTGCATTAATATTACATCTAAATGAGTATCTCTGAAAAGGGGGTAATAGTTCTTTTTCTTTGAATATATTTGTGCGTAGTACAATGACATGATTTGGCATTCTGAATAACGTGTGGTGCAATCCATCCAGCTGAACTGGGTGATGTTTTCTTTTTTATCCCATTTCAGGTATGTAGTGACAGTTTGGAGGGTCAGACTTTCTTCTCCAAGAAGGACAAGCCACTGTGCAAGAAACATGCTCACTCTATCAACATCTGATGCTTGGAGGCCACCTTGTGTAACAAATATGCTGAGCAGAAAGGAAGGTTAAAATGTCTGTGTTCAGTAAATGGTTAAAATTATTTATATAAGTTTTTCTAAAAATGGAAGAGAAATGTGGAAACTGGGGCGGGGGTAGAAGTGGTATGCTAATTTTTAGAGCTTTTATCGGTTAGCGTTTTGGTTCATAAAAAGATAGGAATTGAGAATTGCACCCAAGCCAAACGATTAGAGCGCCTTTACCTCTCTCCTTGGCACATTACTGTATTGGTTTCATGATTTTATGGCCACATTTATATATGCTTCGGTATGAGAAGTGGAACATCTATAAAAATAAATACCTGATGTTAGAAGTCTTGGTTTTGCTGCTATTCAACAAATAAAAGGAGATGATTGGCTTCAGCGATCCAGATCACGTTATTCCGCTGATGTTTTTTAAAGTGTGTCTACAAATATTGCGGCTAAACTCTATTAACGAAAAACTCAGAGCAAAGATAAGATTTAATGGAATATATAGTTCAACAACTGATATTTTCATCTGATACTCATACGCAAGAATTACACGTAGCTGTGCCTTTGGCAGTTAAATCTCTGATGGGTCTGCGAAGGAGTTCAGTGGAGCAGTGGCTGTGCTGGTGAACAAGGATGGTTTAGAAGATGCTGCTTAGCAGGAAACATAAATGGGATACTCTTCCTTAAGTCATTGTGCTGGGTTTAGTCAGTACTAGCAGAACATTAGCAAAAAAACCTGCTAGTGAAGGTGTGTTTGGCAGGATGGAAATGTCGGATCAGATTTTAAAAATAAGGGAGGCAGGGCGTTGTACTCTTACGTTTGCAGTTCAGGGTTTTAGATAGTTTTAAGTGCCTTGGAAAGGGGAAATTGCACTGAATCTGTAGATTAACAGTGTTTTGTATTCAGAATGTGAGACTCTGGTCTTGTAGGAGGGAAACTGCTGAAGTGCAACTGAGGGCATTGTTTTTCTCTCAGTACATTCTTTACCACGTAGCTCATGAATATGTATATTGGTGGTGTGCCAGGTAGTGTACCGAAAACTTATTTTCTTGCTCAGCTGTTATAGTTTTTATTAGTTTCAGTTTTATTTCTCTCTTTTCCTTCAGATGTAAGGAATATATTGTTGAATAATACAATATTGATTTAGGCAGCTCAGTATCTCTCTGTTCTTGCAAGGGAGCAGAGACAATGCTGTCATTATGCATTTACTGCAAGCCAGGAGTCATAGTCAGTTCTGTGGCTTGCTATGAATTTCGCCTTGATACAGAGTCAGTGCACGATCCATGCACCAGCTAAGTGCTAACTTCAAACTGAAGTTAGAATCGTAGGCAGATAGGGGAGAGGTGGTGACCCTCTGCACAGCGCGAATTTTGCTCTAGCAGAGTTGTGCAACAGAGAAGGGGGCCCTCTCAGGGCCAGATCAGATTCCTGAAGGAAACTGAATTTACATGCCATTTAATTCAACTGGGATGTCAGAGATGAATTGTTAGTCTTCAGTGCTCTTTCCAGTCAATATTAAAAGTAACCATTTACTGGTTTTACTGTTGTGGATTTTTTTTTTTTAATACTGCTACAAAGGACAGGTTTGTCCAGAAAACCATGGGGAAAATCAGAAAAAATTGCCGTGGTTGAATAAAGCAATTGTAAAAAGGAATGTCAACAAAAAAGGGGGAAAGAAATCCAAAATTGCTGTACTGAAAAATATAAAGATATTTGGCTTTCTTAATTAATTCAGCAAGACAGGTTCAGGTTGTGTGACTGTTTCACTTTATTTCCTGAAGGTTTCTTCAATACTGCCATGTGCTTTTTAACCTCTGGCAGTATGGAAGAACTGCCATAAAGCTGTTTAAAATGTTTACGCTATTGTAGATGTACCCTTTTGAGGTTGTCTGAAAATCAGAAGGGCGGAAGCAGGCTGGACAAGATACAGCAAGATATGAACTGGCCTGCTTTTGAAATTTGGTGGAATGTGGAGATATGAGACCGAAGAACTAGGTTTCAGTGGAGCTATATTGCACATGTGTGAGGAAAGAGAATGGGAAAGCACAGGATAAAGCATTTGGTAATTTCTGCAATTCAAACCTTGCTATTTTTAAAGTAGGATGGAAACTTTTTAGTTTGTCAGTGTCCTTAAAATAAAATTGAATTATATTTCTTAATCCATATGCTCTAGGGTTCGAAATTTTGCAGCCATTAGTGAATTTGAGGACAAAAGCCTGGAAGGCTCCAATAGTGCTACTTCATTTAGCTGCTTTGCCTTTTAATTTCTGCTTTTATCTATTTGTTTAAAATTTAAGAGGAAGCATAGAGTGACTGATACATAATGAATATTTAATGGCTCTACCAAATTATATAAATCAACTAAAAGGAACATAATTTTTATCGTTATTTTAATAAGTCAGATTTTAGTAGAGCACTTTATAATAATGCCACATATCTTGCTGAATATTTATTACCCTTTTTTGGTTAGGATTATTTCATACTGGTATATTTGTATTTTGTTTCATTTGTAAGCCTGGATATTTACCTCTAGAATCTTATTGTGTGTATGTATTTATATATACTTCTCTATACATGCACACATACGTGTATACATTGAGACACGTACGTATATATGCACATATACATACGTATATTGGACTGAAGACTTGACATAGCACAAATCAGCACTGTTCCATTACTATTTAGGGATTTCCTGAGATTCCCAATGTGTCTTCGTACAACACACATACAGCAATCATGTTTTGAGGGAATGTTAGAAAAACAGGAGAGACATGTTAGTACTCGTAACTGCTGTAGTTTTCGGCATGCGTTTTCAGTCAGTAATTATTTTTCTTCCAAAACTGCACCTGTAAGAGAATCTGTTTGAAGGTAGAAGGTCTTTTAAAGTGAAAAGCTGAATCATGACAGTTTCAGTATATTGTAACTTAATAATTCAGAATTATGTGTAAATACAAATGCTTAATATAACAACGCAATAAACTTCAAAAGCTGAGTTGTGGCTCGGTGTGTTGGTCTGTTCAGCTGTGTACCCGTTTCTTTATGGAGCTCCTGGCATCTTCTCGCCATATGAGTGGCTTTGCAGACAGGAGGGAGAAGGGGAACTGCTGCATCAAGGGCCTGGAGCACCTTCCATGTGAGGAAAGGCTGCGAGAGCTGGGTCTGTTTAGCTTGGAGAGGAGGAGGCTGAGGGGGGATCTTATCAATGCTTATCAATATCTAAAGGGTGGGTGTCAGGAGGATGGGGCCAGGCTCTTCTCAGTGGTGTCCAGTGACAGGACTCGGGGCAATGGCCATAAACTGGAAAACAGAAGGTTCAGACTGAACATGAGGAAACGCTTCTTTCCTGTGAGGGTGACAGAGCCCTGGGACAGGCTGCCCAGAGAGGTGGGGGAGTCTCCTTCCCTGGAGACTTTCAAAAGCTGCCTGGACTTGTTCCTGTGTGATCTGCTCTAGGTGACCCTGCTCTGGCAGGGGGTTGGACTAGATGATCTCTAGAGGTCCCTTCCAACCCCTACCACTCTGTGAATCTGTGAATCAACTCACATATTACTTGTTTGAATTTCCTTTTTTTCTTTTTTCTCTTGTTTTACACTAAACAAGCAGTCCTGGTCATTTCCTTGCATGCGTTTAATAGTCTTTGGAATCAAATTTTTAGCTGTTCACATTTGCAAATTTAATTATAATTAAAATACAAACCAAACAAACCTGACACAAAACCCTAAACTCTCTCTGTCCTCAGCTGTTTGGTTGCTGTTGGGTGTTTTCTTTTTCTGAATCATAGTTAGTAAAAGAAAGTCATGTGCACATGGATAGATGTGATTTGAGTTGCTTGGTCTGCAGAGTTTTTTTGAGGTTCGCTTTACAGAAAAGGACCTTGGGGTCCTGGTGGACACCAAGTTGACCATGAGCTAGTGATGTCCCCATTGTGACAAGAAAGACCACCTGCCCCCTGAGCTCAATTAGGCAGAGCGTTGCCAGCAAATCGAGGGAGATGATCATTCTCTGTTCAGACTTGGTGAGACACATCTGGAGTGCTGGGTCCATGGTGGTCTCGCCAGTACAAGAGGGACATGGACATACTGGAGTGAAGAGCCAGAGAGCCAGGAAGATAATCAAGGGCTTGGAGCATTTGTCATACAAGGAGAAGCTGAGAGAGCTGGTACTGAGCAGCCTGGAGAAGAGAGGGTTCAGGGGGTTCTCATCCATGTGCACAAATACCTGGAGCAGGGAGTAAAGAAGATGGGGCCAGACTTGGCTCGGTGGTGCTTGGTGACAGGACAAGTGTGAGGATGGTCAAACACTGGCCACGGCGAGATAGTGGAGTGCCTGTCCTTGGAGATACTGAAAACCTGGCTGGGCATGGCTCTTGGACTAGACAAGGTCCCTCCATCTCCAAAGGTCCCTTCCAACTTCAGTAAGTCTCTGGTTCTCCATCTTTTCTTAAGATGGAATGAAATATGGAAGTGTGCTGTTGAACACTGTATAATATGTAACAAATGAAAACCCGGTGTTGGCCAATTGCTATTATTTGCTATCTTTACTTTGTCCTACCGCCCAACTGGAATATTTTGCAATGCTTGTTTAGAAGTGTTTAATATTTTTCCTAAGTTGAGACTGTCCAAGGAAATACTGCCTGCTCTGGCAAGCATTATCTGATACTGTACTTAGCCTTGGTACACAGCAGTCTCTGCTTTCACCACAGGATACTATAGCATGGCCAATTACTTCATGATAATACCAGCCTGGTAAGACCCTCCTTAGCTGGGTGTCTCTTAACTAGGCAAATGCACTGTTGTTTTCTACCTATATTTACTCAAGCAAAGGAAAACACTGCACACAGCTCTATAAAATTTAGAGGCAACTTTACAGAAAACTTGCCTCCCCTTCAGTGTTTAGGCTATGAACGAGACAAACGCAAGTCTATTTGCAAATAGTATATTAAACTCCAGAAGCCAAACTTTTAAAGGCATCAAGTCTGCATTTGACATTTTAATGGCAAAGGTTTGGTTTCTATCAATCACAACGTCATGTAGCATTAAAATGCACCGACAAAAAAAAAAAAAGATCTGTCATTCATTCATTAAGACACTGTAATCCAGTGTAAGATTTATAGGCTTAAAACTCAACGGTGTGTTTTCACAATAAATCCACTTTCACTGCTCAGCACAGAACAAATCTCTCTGTCACTCAAAATGTTTGCTGGTCAAAATACCCTGTATGAGATCTTCAAAGGGTTTCTCACAAAATTGCATATAAATCCTTTTACCAGCAAAGGCTTAATTTAGGTTTGAGTTTTACTTTCTCGGGACATTGGTTAATATCTTGTGCTCAGACAAGATCTTGGTTATATCAGAAACACATAGGTCCTAATTTATTATTAGCAGTCTGGTGTTAATTAGGGGGAATTACCAGAAATAGTTTGCTTGATGGAAATTTATTATGGGATCACACTTTACTGATGGCAAAATAGGAGTCACTGAAAGAGTGCAGCTCCTTCTCATAACCAACTAATTAATAAGGTGCCAAAATTCCTCCGAGAAGGGTTTGGTCCTAACTGTGGGAACCTCACAGAGCAAATGGTTCCTATGCAGTATTTAAAATTTAAAAGAGGAAAACAGAGAGGGGAAAAAGCTGCCCAGCAGAAGTATCAACAGTGGTATAGCTTTCTTCTTGAATTTATGAAAGAAAATATTTAGCTGTGTTTCTAAGCTCATTAAAGAATCGCTTTTCCCAGACAGAAAAACAACAGCTAGTTTATAATGTCATTTGGTATGCTTGAACTTCGTTTTCAGTTTTACTTGTGCATACTGCACACTACAGTTTGTAATTTTATGAATCAGGCTTATAATGAGCTTTTATATTGCTCCTTATTGCTACGCCTAAAGGTCTTTTTCGTTATCATTTGCCATGAAAGTTGAAGTTGGTATAGAAAGGAAACTTGAGCAGATAATTGAAAAATAGGGCACAGTATTCACATTCCTGATAAAATCTAGCATGGTTATGGAATTTTGGGGATAGAAAACCACTGTCTGTTGTTAGAGGTCTTATGAAAGTTTTGCTTGTGTCAGGATGACATACTATAATAAGATGGGGTGCGCGCAATATTGTCTCTAAAGAGATTTAAAATCACTCTACTAAAATTTAGCCATGGCTGATTTGGAAAAATATTTTCCATAGGATTTTTTTCAAAAATATTTCAGATGGTAAAGTATGGAAGTTGTCATAAAGCACTTCTGTATTTGCACTGGAAATACTTTAAACTTTAAAAATATCCAGCTTTTTGAGTATGTTTTAAAAGGTTTCTCCTACATGAAACTAAGGATTGTGTCATTGTGCTCTAAGTAATATTCACACTTTCCACAGGATCAGTTATTTTCTTTTCAGGACTCATGCATTCGCTTTGCTTTTTCTAACTGCTGGGCAATGCCATTGTTTGTTTTAAACTATTGCAGTAAAAGATAATCCTGTCAGGTGTGTCCCTTATTTCTCTTTGTGATGCATCAATGAAATGTCAACTGTTCCTTTGCTAAATATAAACTTGCACTGAATTTTGGCATGCTTTCCAAAGTGTCAAGTTTTCCCACCCAGAAGTTTCCGCTGGAAAATTAAGTCAAGATACTAGACCAAAGCGGTAATTATATCTCACATAAACTCTTCCTTTCCCTTGAAATCCATCAAGCAAAAGGGAAACACATGAGTACAAGAGTAGGGCCAAAATCATTCATAACCTAAGCAGATACAGCTTCACTGATTTCAACTTGCTCCCCTCCAAATTAGCAATGACTGGTATCAAAGCAACATTAATTTTATGCTTATATTTGCCCAACGAGTGAGATCAGAATTAAACTGAGCCCTCGGTTTTAGTAGGATTTCCATTAAACGTCGCAAATCTACTTGCATGAATGCTCTAGTTGGGTAGATGACAAAACAGTTGAGTATCATGCTACCCAGAGACAGGAACATCACTACAAGAAATACCACTGCGTCTCATGTCTCAAACCTCAGATGTGCAGCGTCTCTGGACGAACCCAACAGGGTAGGCAAGAAGGTGAAGATCTTTGCGTGATACTAATCTGCCTATGCTAGCACCTTGCTGATTCAATGAAATTTAATTGAATTATTATACACTTCCCCTCGAAAAGAACATAAAGTTTTTGTACTCATCCTGTGCGTGGATCAATATTCTCTGAGAATAAGAAGGATAGTAAATTCATAGATAATTTGCTTCTGCATGAAAGATGAACTATTGGCATCTGCATTAAGTTGAGGTCCTACTCTGTAGGTTTTAACCACATCAGAGTTCTTAAGCTGTTCTTGCCATTTATGTTGTCCTAGAAGCATTTCTCCAAATTATGTAAACCCTCCAAAGTTCTTTAAGTGTAGATTGGGAATTATTTGGATCTCTCAAAGATTTATATATATTTTTAGTATATATTATAGTATATATATTTTTTTAAATCCAATTCCATTATTGAAAGTGTTGATCATGACACATAAAGCAATCACCCTCTCCAGCTGTGTGCAAAGAATAAATCTTGGATTTACCATGCTTGGCTTTAAACAACCCAAGCACAGTTTATCTGTGTCTTTTTTTCCCTATGTGGTATCTACTGACAATCAGTAGAGGATTACTGGGAAATGCTGACCAATGGTATCTGGAGCAGCAAATAGGTTGGGCTTTCTCTAAAATAATTGGTGTGTATCAACCTAAGTAAAATGATGTTAAAATAAGGCTGCAAATTTGTCTTTAAATCTTGCATATTTTTCCTTATTTATTTATACATTTTCCCAAGTGTGGGGTTAATCAACAGTTTTTCCCCACTTTTAATAGAACACATCTTATAGTTGCCTAGAAGTTCCCTCTGAAAAATGTGGAGAGATGTTATTTTTTGATGTTTTCCTTTTTCATTTATTCTGGGTGGATGTCTGGGCTGTCTTGGTGGAGGCCAGGTTCTAGGATGCTCTGATGAAGTCTATGCTACTCCCCCGCCCAGAATCGGAACGTGATGGGATAGATGTGGCAATTATAGCTCCACTTCTCAAAAAGAGACAAGCAGGTAACATTGCTATTTACTTGAGGCATCCTCTACATCATGTTATACTGTCTATATAGTTTATGAATACGTTGTTAATACATGTTAAATATCGAAATATTGTTTCATACCAAACACTAAGTTATGTGCAGTTTCTTGTGCCCAGAAATTAAAGGTAGTAATCACACCTAATTCCAGCACTCAAGCTATTAACATGGAGGTATTTTTACAGAAAATTATCCATATTGTAAAATATGTATTGACATGCTGTCGCCTGAAAAAGAATTAGCTTTTATGTTTTTATAGTGTTGTGAATTGCAATGAGCTGATGCAGTGAGAAAGGATGTATCCCTTGAAAATCTGTGGGCTGGTTTCAATGAACTTTGTGTAAAACAAACAAACAAACAACAAACCAAAAACAAAACCACACCATTTTTTTGCAGTCACTTGGATCTTAGTAATTTCAGATTTTCATTAAAGACATGGAGATCTGCTTACAAAATGTCCTGAGGGGGATTTTTCTTCTTTTTCCCCAGAAGAGCAATTAATGAATGCAGGCCAGTGCTGACCACTAACCCAGACCGCAAACTAAGTCTCCTTCAGAAAAGCCAAAACTCCTCCAGAGCTGTAGTGCCTTTGGGCATGGGCGGGAGGGAGCTCAGTCTTGGCTTCCTGTAGCGCTGTGCACACAAAGGGTGCAACAGTTAAATGAAAATCAATATATGGGTTTCCACCTGCATCCAGGTTCCAGCTCCTTTCATCAGATGATAGATAATTTTTCTTACACCAGAAAGCACGTCGGCCGCATCTTTGGAGGCTTATGTGTAGATTAGATTTTGAATTAAGTTCAGGGCTAATCACTATGGAGTGCTAGAGTGAGCCTACTCTATCAATACGTGTATGAGTTAACTTCATAAATCATTTGTTTTTCAGGGAGCATGTTGAGAGAAGACTCTATAATTTCTTCCTGGCAGGGGTTTGCAGAACCAACCAGTGTGGAAATTAGCATTCCAAATTAGTTTCTTCAAACAGTAACAGTGTTTGCTATTCTGTCCTTCGTGTCCTCCCATCTTATATGGTAAACTCCTCTCTTACTCCTGGAAGGGAGAAAAGGTATGCTGGGCCGCAATTTTTAGTTACGCTTTCAGACACTATAGAGACAGAAGGGGCAAGTGAGTTGCAGCAGAGCGCAGGTGACAGGAGGAAAGAGGAGGTGATGGTAGGAAACACCTTGGTGTTTAGAAAATGGGTAAGAGCTCACGCAGTGTTTTCAGTTGTTTCTTATCAGAGATTCATGAGAGCCTGGTCTGAAAAAGGGGGATGATTTTGGGGAGGGCAAGGTAAGAAAACAGGCAGGAGAATCATTTTATTTGGGGAAGTACAGTGGTGTAGCCAGATTCAGTCGCGGTCAGCAGGGTGCAGCTGGGGATGCTCCCAAGTGGGATGCAGACCTTGCAGCCTCAAGGGAGGGGGCTTTTCTCTGCTTCCTACCCTACATTTATATTCATCACCAAATTGTGTGCATTTTTCTGCTGCTGTTTTGGGTTTGGTTTGCTTTTTTTTTTTCTTTTAGGTCAAATAGCTTTCATCTAGATGTACTTGGGAACAGAAACAAATCCTTTTTTGTCATCGGCTGATCCTGGGCTACCCAGAGGCCGAAGTGAATGTTGTTTAATGTTATCAGTGACGGCTGCTGCTTCAAATTACAATGTCCCATCCTGTACTGCCTGTAAGCAGCAGCCCTATCTCAAATTCCCCCAGGGGCTTTGTTTCTCTGAACTTCTTCCAGCTCCTGGCGTGGCCATCTCTGCTGAAGTCCACATAGAGATTTTGCAGAGCAGCTCTATGGATCTGTGAGTGGGAAATGTACCTCGAGCTGCTGCAGCCCTTGGGTACTACCATGACATGAAGGGTTGAAATGGACTGGAAAATTTCATCTGATCATTAAAATTAAGCTTTTTGCCTATTGCTGTGTGCAAAATTGGAGCTGCTGTTCTCCACATGCTGTTTAAAACACTGCGCAAGGGAGCACTGAGCATCCGAGCTAACCACGTGCCCAGCGTGAATGGCATCCAGCTGCTCTGAGATTAATTTCTGGAAGCTCTTTACTGTGGCTTACATTTAAAACAAATCCATTGCTCCTTCTAGTCCATGGATTATGTACCTAGTCAAGCACTATCCTAGTGCACAGTTTTCACATCCTCCTCCGTGTCAGCGGGCGGTGAATGACTGCATGAGGAATACACAGAGATAATCCACAGTCTGATACCCCACCCCCCACCCCCCTTTGTCATTTTGTCAGTGCTGCCTTGTTTGGAGTTCCTGTCCATCTGGAAGAACTACCCAGTCAGTCCTTCTCCTCCTGCCTGCTACCAGTTCCAGCACTATTTGCAGCTGGGCGGGCAGGGATGGGGGAGCAGAACAACTGTGGTCTGCCCGCCAGGAGCCGGTTTGTGCTGCGGCCGGTGGCAGTGCTGCTGGTTACCTGCCCCAGCTGCTGTTTGAAGTGCCTGTGGGCTGCTCGCTACCAGCCAGGGTTCAACCCAGGCAATGAGGATGCCGGTGGAGTGAAACGCCTTGCCCCTCGCAGGCCTGGGCATCCCCTCCCTCAGCCGAGCTGGTGCCCTGGGATGCAAGAAGCTCACAGGTGCTCTGGCTTTTCCCTCCTTGTCTGGATTTCTTTCTCCTGGCTCTCCTGGCCCCAGCTGGCTCTCAGGAGACAGGGTAGGGATGGTGCCCCAAAGAGCACATTGGATGAACACATTTTAATGTACTAAGCATTTTCAGTGTTCAGGGGTGAAAGACAAAGCTTAGCCCAGAAAAGTGTATTTAATCATAAAGGAAATGGAAAGAAAACCCCAAGTGATCAGCCATCAGTGTGTTCTCTGTTATTCACCTATTATCTAACACAATGACGTTATCAAGTTGAGCCCAACACACTCCATGGTAAAGGCTGTTTACTCTTTCTTATTATACATAGTTGGACGTTTACAAATAATAACTTAAAAAAATAATGGAAATAAATTTTGCTTTTGATTCATCAGCTTTCTGGGAGGTTGTTCATCGAAGTCCCAGTAGGATCTGCATCTCAGCCAAAATGTGCCGTGAAGGGAGTGGGGATCCTACCTTTCGGAGGTGCTCTCATTTTGTTGTGTTGAGCTGTACAGAGTGGATTCCTATGGAATCCAAAGAGTGAATTCCTATGGAAACAGTGTGTACAGTCAGGTAATCAAAGCTTGTATCTGAAGAGGACTGCATCAGCACTATTTGCTTCCTAACTTTGGAGTCCTTGACTTTTCATCCCTAAAGATGTTCCTTTAATGAAATATTATCCCTACAGCAAACGAACATGGTGGTGTGGTGTTTATATCAATGCTCTGGTCTGGTCAGAGCTCCAAGTGTTCGGACGTTTGGAGTGTAAAAATAAATCCAAGGGAAGATTTATTAGTAGACAAAGGCCAGGCACAACAGTCAATGATATGACCTGCCTAGTACAATATCTATCTGTGTGTACATGCAGTTACAGAAGTGAAGGCCTCTGTAATGAAAGATACACTGAGCATCCTCCTAATTTCGCCCCCCCTAGGAATAGATCACACAATGCAGCAAACAGCACATGAGGAAAAGGGCTTTGTGTTTGCTCTAAGTAGGAAAAGATTAAGAAAAGGGCATGTCAAGCTCCTCTAATGAGCAGAAATGAAGCTACTTTGAATTCCACCAGTGATTTTGGGCAAGATCAGCTCAAATATTCATGTTTAAGTTAAAGACTTGATACACTAGGCATGGACACAACAAGCTAGAGCAAAACTCATACAGCTGAAGCAGAGGCTAATTGCACAACCTTTCTTGCAAATGCAAATTCTAAGTAAGGATGTAATATTTTTCTGGTTAATTTAATAAAAATCATCCTTGTAGGCTACTAGACTCTTAACAGTTGGCCGGAGGAAATGCATGGAAGACCGCAAACAGAGAGGGAGAAGGAATTGATGATACTGGAGAAGAATTGGTGCTGGCAGTTCAAGCAAAGCAGGATCAAAGAGGAGATTGCTTTGAGGTGAGGTAAGCTACATATTTTGCTTTTTGGGTTTTTTTGCTAATTTTCCCCCCCACAGCTTAGAAACATTTGGTTCATTTTTCTCATATGATAAATTAGTCAGAGATGTTACGCAAACTGTATTTTGTATTAATTCCAATCCGGTGTGGTTTTAATTATATTTCTTATGGTTGTGCATTGGGTTTGCGTGGCAAGGTTTTGGTAGTGGGGGGGCTACAGGGGTGGCTTCTGTGAGAAGCTGCCAGAAGCTTTCCTTGTGTGCAGTAGAGCCAATGCCAGCTGGCTTCAAGACAGATCCACCACTGGCCAGGGCTGAGCCTATCAGTGATGGTGGGAGCACCTCTGGGATAACGTGTTTGAGAAGTTGTGCAACTGTGGCCAGAAAGAGGAGTGAGAATATGTGAGAAACAACCCTGCAGGCCCCCAGGTCAGTGGAGAAGGAGGGGGAGGAGGTGCTCCAGAGCATCAGAGCAGAGATTCCCTGGCAGCCCATGGTGCAGCCCACGGTGAGGCTGGCTGTGCCCTGCTGCCATGGAGGGTCACAGGGGAGCAGAAGCCCACCTGCAGCCCAGGGAGGACCCCAAGCCAGAGCAGGGGGATGCCCAAAGGAGGCGGTGACCCTGTGGGCAGCCTGTGCTGGAGCAGGCTCCTGGCAGGAGCTGTGGATCCATGGGAAGAGGAGTCCATGCTGGAGCGGGTTTTCCGTCAGGACTTGTGACCCAGTGAGGACCTGTGCTGAAGCAGTTCATGAAAAACTGCATCCTTGGAGTTCCTTGGAGTCGAAAGGATTCTGCGTCAGAGCAGTTGGCGGAGGACTGTCGCCTGTGGGAGGGACCCCACACTGTAGCAGGGGCAGAGTGTGAGGATCCCCCCTCTGAGGAGGAAGGAGCGGCAGAGATGATGTGTGATGGACTGACCACAACCCGCATTCCCTGTCCCCCTGTGCTATTGGCAGGAAGGAGGTAGAGAAATCAGGAGCAAAGCTGAGCCTGGGAGGAAGGGAGGGATTGGGGGAAGGTATTTTAAGATTCGTGTTTTATTTCCTCATTGCCCTTCTCTGATTTGATTGGTGATAAACTAAATTAATTTTTCCACAATTTGAGTTGTTCTGCCTGTGACAGTAATTGCTGAGTGGTCTCTCCCTGTCCTTGTCTCAACTCACAAGCCTTTTGTTATATTTTCTCTCCCCTGTCCACTGCGCATGGGTAGTGACAGCGACTTTGGTGGGCACCTGACCTCCAGCCAGGGTCAACCCACCACAGGTTGTCATATGGATAATACTATGCAGATATATAGAAAAAATAGAAAACCTGGCACTCTGACTCATAAAGATGTTGAACATAAAACACAACCTGCAGCTCCTTTCTCATTCTTGGTCATTGGTTCTGGAATGAGGAGCTCGATTACAGCCATCTGTACAGCCTTTTGACCTCGGATCTGAACCCAGGGAAATGCCCATTGGAATAAGGCAGAGACTGTGGGTAGGATAATGCTTGTTGGAAAGACAGTATTCAGTGCCTGGAACCCAGCAAAGCCCCGAAGCACATGCTTCCTCTTAAATATGTAAGAAGTCCCCTTGAAGATAAGTGCTTTATTAGGTTCTGACTTCAAGCAATCTGTTACAGACATCTTTAAAATAATATTTGTAAGGCAAGTTTATCAATGTTTATATCCCTAGCCTTTTTTTAAAAATTATTATTGTTTTGAAATTGAGCAGACTACTTCTCTTCCTTGCAGACCCAAGCAATATGCACACTTTCTAAGCTCTTCACATTTGTCACATTGTGTAGAGGTTGGGTTTTTTCTATCTAAATGAATCACCACATTAATACTCTGCGTGGCTGAATCTGTGGGAGGTAACAAGTTTAAGTGATCTTGAATCAGTGCAATTACTTATGTGAATCTAGTTCCAATATGAATCTTCTCCAGAAAGTTATAGCTGCCTAAAAGCCAGCAGTGGCAATTTTTAATTCACAACCGGTGACATATTGAGTATTTGACATGTTATAGCTTTGGAAAGCTAAAACCAGCGGCAGTCATTGGGACTGTGCTATCCTGATGCTTCCCAGGTCCGCATCCACATGCCATGCACCCTGTGGCATAGCAAAGCTGTCCTCAAGTCAACAGCATTGACCTCTCAGCTCTTGTTCCATGGAGGTCTAAGATGTAAAGGGCTAAGATGCATGTCACCAATCCAGAATTAGGCAGATACTAGCTAAGGGAGAAGATTTATGCTGGAACTAGAGGGGGAAATAGATATTTATAGATGCTGTGAAGAGAACAGGGGCCATCAGAAGCTGGTCAGGTTAGAATCTGGTGCAGATAGGACAGCCAAGAGGGGAACCGTGCCCCAGCAGTGTGGGGCTGTGCAGGGTTCAGGGGCCATCGCCACTGGGCTTGGCCTAGGTGACTGCAACTGGTAACCAGTGCACCTTCTTAGGAGAAAGCGGCTGCCGTTTTTCTAGGAGATATTTTAAAGTGCCTGGTGTTTTGTCAGTTTCCCCACCCACACTGGAGAGGGTTTCCGTGCATCACGTCCTTGGCTTTTTCCATTGGTTTCCCCGTGGCAGAAGTGGTTTCCCTTCGGCAGCGCTATAGAAGTGAGTCCAACAAAATGTCAAAACAGGTTGTATGTAGATAGTGCCAAGCAACCATTTACCTGTCAGGAATTACAGCTGATAGACCACCTTTGTGTGGGAGAGTTGGCTTTAACTTTTAAAACCCCATGTGAGAATTACACTGTGTGCAAGTAACACGTTGCCTGCAGTTTTACAAGTGAGTCTCAGGTGCCCCTAATACACCAGAGCACAATAAGATATAAAATGTTTACAGAGGAATTTAATTCAGTGGGAAATAACTCTACCAAAACAGATATCCCAGAGGTTGCTGGGATAATTTTGGAATAAAATCTTTGCAATAAGGCAAAGAAGGACGTGGATATCCACAAAGAAACCAGGTTCTGTAGCTGTGATTCATGTCCACCGATGGTAGTATCAGCCCTGTCACATTTTTTTGCACACTTGCATTTGAGGGGTGGTTCAGGCTGCCTTTGCTGTTTCACAGGGCTCCCAGCTTTTCTTCCCCCTGCAAGGAAGACACACGTGGCACCCTGTAAAAGGAAGAGGAGAGTAAATGTCCGCATCATTAGACAGCTTGCACTACAGATGCTGTCCAAGCCCGCCAAACCCCTCTTCAGCAATGAGGTAGTGTTACGGTGCATTTGCACAGGGAATACCAAGGAAGAACGGAAGTGAAATTATTTAATTGTAAATTAAAAAACAAGAGCTGCAAAATTGAAAGGAGTTTGGTGTTTGTTTCATTTTAAAGACGCTGCAGGTAAAATTTCTACATAAAATTATGTTTGATTACATTCTCTTAGAATTTGGAGCCTCTGTAATATATACGGTCTGTGTAACTTATAAATGTCGGAGCCCTTCCTAGCAGATTTCACCTGCAATATATTTAATGTATGGCACTTACGCATAGCCAAAATTAACCTTCCTAAATAAGTTTCAGCAGGGATTTACAGCCCTTGTTACAAGAATAGTTCACGCTGGCATGTGGTGTGAGTTTACCCAAGTGGAACGAGATGAAGGGAAGCGTTACCTCAGATCTTGATATGATTATTTGCCCATCTGTGTAGTCCTCCTTTGAATATTGCCAGGATAGGAAATGGCTTTGAAATGTCAAAGTCTTTAATTAAAAAATAAACAAAACAGTGAAATCTGAAGCTAATATTATGGGGAGAAATAAAAATAGGAATGAAAGTGTAGGTAAGGACTTAGATATGATTAGTCGAATGCCACTGAAGCCAAAATTCAACCTCTGAGGGTATTTTGTGGGATGCAGTTAATGTGATTGCTGCAACACTTGCTTCCTAGGTTAGAACTGGTTTGGGTTTGGGTTTTATTCTCTGAAACGCAAAGCCTTGTGTGTTGTATTGCCGGTACATTCCCACCCTTGCCAAGCATTAAGAACAATGAAACCGGGGTGTGGGTGGGAGGATCCTGCTTACAATTGCCGTTTCATTGATGCACGTTTCAGTCCTGTTCTCTTGGCTGTGTCCCAGGCTGCCAAGGCAGGGCAGGAGCCACCCCTCCACCCCAGCCAACCCGTTGCACCTGTCGGTGCCTCCCACACCTTGCCCCGAGGTGGCTGTCCCTGCCTGCAGCTCCAGGCCAAAGAAAATATACCCCAAAAGGCAGAAAGGTTAGCTTCTCTGCTGCTTATAGCCTGAAGTCTTTGTTCATGGCGGCTACTATACTGAGATTTTTCTTGGAATACACAGTGATAAACAGTAATGGGAGTTCTCAGAAATATGATTTCAATTCCCTGTACTTGTAACAAGTGCCAGTGCATTCAGGCTCTGATCGCAGTTTCCAACCTTACCCTCGTCTTTGAGGCCCTCTGCTTCCTTCCTCCCCACAGACAAAGTATTTTGGGCTATCCAGTGCAGGGGGCAGTGGTCTGGCAGGAGAATGAGGTTTGTCATACGCGTTTCAACACTTGTCACATCTCCCAGGAGAAGTTTGTTGCCATCTTGAAGGGACTGCATTTGCAGGCGACACCAAGGACAAATGTACCCTTGATCAGCCTGTGAATGTCCCGTGCTGGTACAAGGGAAAAGATGACTTTTCTTTTTTTCTGTAGAGAATGGAAAGTAAAATGATTTGATGAGAGTGTTTCTTGAAAGCAAACCAATTAACAGAGAAAAGGTTCTTTATTTAGCAAATGTCATTGGCTCTTCAAGAACAGAGAAATGGGAATTGAAAGGGATATCACACTTCAATTTTAACTAGCGGTTTGCAGTCACTTTCTTTGGATATCCTCTTTCCCAGCTGATATTTCCTCTGATTTATTCCACTGCAGAAGTGGATCATTTCAGTGATTTTTATGTAAGTCCACTTGGCTGTTTTACAGTTCTCTGCATGTTTCAATATATTCCACTGTTAAAATTTTTAAAAGTAGGTGGGGAAAGAGGAAATTTCTGGTTAATATATAACAATTTCTGAAGTCAATGTGCCTGGACCCAAATTTTCAGGGCATTTTTCCAGACATCTAATGATGCCAGAAAATAAAAATAGCCAACTAGCAGGACCTTTCCTACAAACTCCTCTGCAACACAGCAGAAGTTTCGTGGCCCTAATCAGGGCCTTTTCCTACAATCACTGGGGAGAAACTGAAAAAAAACTATCACAGACACACAGAAAAAATTAGAATTGCTGTATAAAACTGCTAGAGATGACTAAGTCTGCTGTAGTGAACAAAGTTGAAAATAGCATGTGATCTTGTTGGTAGTACCAAAAAAATTGTGGTTGATCAAGTGGTCTAGCTGAGCTTTGCTCACGAGAATACTGGAAACTTAAGCTGAGCATTTGTATCCATTTACAGTTGGCCACAGGAAGGTCAGCAATCTCCGCACAGACACCAGGCTGGTGCTATTATTATTATTGCTATTATTACACACACTGTGGACAAATAGAGGTACGTCTGGAACCAGTCTATGTAATCCCAGAGGTTTCAGGTATGTTCACATCCAACTGATGGGAGAAAAATCTTGGATTTGAAAAAAAACCCGACTTATTTTTGAACATGCGTAATTTGGATCATAAATAAGAAAAGCCTCACACTGACAATCTTTACAGAGTGCAATTAATGAAAAATTAAGTGGGGGAGAAATGGAAATAGAAGACCCAAGATGGGAATGTTTTTCAGTTCTTTGTAATTTTCTGCCTTTTGAGGAAATGTGGTAGGAGGATATACATCTTAAATAGAGGGCAACTCCTGGGTTTGCCCATGAGATTTATGGCCTTGTATTTAAAAAATTTCCATCTTATTGGGATATTGGGTTGCCCAGAAAGGTTGCATAGTGTCGTGGTTTAACCTTGGCTAGCAATTAAGTACCATGCAGTTGCTTGCTCACCTACCCCTCCTCCAGTGGAGGAGAAGAATCAGAGGAAAAGACAAGGAAATTGGTGGATTGAGATAAGAATTATTTAATAATTTAATAGAAATTAATATTATTGTGATACTAATAATATTAATAATATTACTAATAGCATAATTAAAATAAAAGAAAATATACAATTGCTCACCACCTGCTGACTGACACACAGCCAGGTCCTGAGTAGTAAGATTCAGAGCCAGAGAGCCAGAGCCCGAGAGAGATCGCAGCAGAGTCCAGCTGGAGCCCTACGAGTGACAGCACGACCAGGAAAGCCATCCAACACACCAGCTCACTAACAAACAAGCAAACGAGCAAGCTAGCTAACAAACAAGCAAGCAAGCAAAGGACACACTCCCTGCTGATGTACTGAGCATGACGTACTATGGAATGAAATACTCCTGTGGTCAGTTTGGGTCAGCTGTCTGAACTGTGTGTGTCCCCACACTGACTGTAGTGAGAAAGTTGGGAACGCAGCTGCAGTATCAGAAGCTAGAAAAGACACTGAATTGGTGAAAGCGCTCCCCAGCACCAACAGAAAAACACCTTATCAGTACTATTCTCAGGGCAAATCCAAAACACAGCCTCATACCATTGTGAAGACAATTGACTCTGTCCTGACTAAAACCAGCACACAGTGTCCATTCTTGAAGGTTTTTGAGACCCAACTGAATAAAGCCCTGAGCAACTTGGTGTGACCTCACTTAGAGCAGGAGGTTAGGCTAGATACCTCCCCTGGTCCCTTCCAAACTGAATTATCCTGTCATCCTATCAAGCAGACAAAGAAAGAGGAATTTTATTTCATGCTTTTAGGCAAAATTTTGTGTGTTTGTGTGCGAGAAATGCTTGTCTTGATGGAAAGCAAGAACTTAACTGGATTCATGTATAATTTTACACACTTTCCAGGAAATGTTGCTGAAAATATCATATCAAACCACCTTCCATTTCATTAATAGCCTTCTATGATTTTAGGTGTGAATGAAAATATTACAAAATGTGGAAGTTAAATAAATGACGAAACACAAGAGCAGTTAATGACCGAGAAGCTTGGCAAATGAAGTAACAGGATAGTGTGAACTATATTAGTTTAGTAGCTTGAGCTACATGTATTGTTGATAATATTCCATGCAGGATCAACATTATAAGCTCTGCGGTTACTGCTAAAGCAGAATAGCCAAGCTGGAATATTTCCGGGACCACCTCATTCATCCCACCTATGATTTATGCCAGCTGCCAAATGTTCTCTATGAAATTCTTACTCATGTCTTTATTCTTAATCTTGATTTGCCTAAGACAATATCTGTGCCGCTAATACTTATTACAGGATTTTTTCTGTCAATTACCTTGTGTTTTCATTACTTATACATGTTTCCGATAATATATCTGAAGAAAAATGTATGTATAAGAGACTGAATCGAAATCTTAGGCTTGTGCCATTCATAATATTTTAAACTCTTCAGTAAAATATTATTTCAATTGGCCAATTAGAATATGCACAGGGAAGACGCTCTATAGTCTTGCCTCTGTGTGTGTATACATCTTGTTTCAACCTGACCACGGCTCTACATAGTAACCTTCACTGAAAGCTCCACAAAGGTAATGTGCCACAGGTTAGCTTAGCAACTGAAAGATGAGTAAATTCAATAGCAAGGGAAAAACAGAACTAGGTAAAGGGAAAAATCAGCCGAGTATTTAGTGATTCAAAGTCACTTAGACCTCTGCTGTTCTGGGTTTGAACACAAGAAAATGAAACTACATGGGCTTTATGTGAAATCTCTTCCGTCTGTTTCAAACAGGAAGCCAAACTTTTTGTTGTCTGGTTAGCTATGGGTTTTTCAAACATGTTTGTCATAGATCCGTTCTGAGTTTATTGTGACTCCTTCCAGAGGTCACGGCAGAAGTCATTCTAAATAGATTAAATTACCGTTCTTGTACAAAGAGAGGAGTGTATACCGTTGCTGGAATAATCCCAGTCTACTGACTTCCCAACCTTTTGTGGTTGTTTCAAATAGCGAAGGGAAAATCTTCACCTACATTTCTTCAGCCTTTGGGTTTTTCCAAGCAAGACATCCATCTCCCCTTCACCTGCACAGAGCTACTCAAATCCTCCTATTTCATGATACTGATTGATTATACAGATACTAAAAGGATGCAAACTGAGGCAAAATCAGGGTGACTCCAGGAGATGCTCTATATATTTTGGGTCCCTAAAAAGCCAGATGACTTGAGAATAACATGACAGAAGAGCTCCCTGTCAACCTCCAAAAGGTTAAATCTAATGGACTGCAATTTAAATGTGGCAGAGAGGTTGGCGTATCGTGGGCTGTTGTTGGAATGTAGAGCTAATATATTCCAAAGGTTAGAAGTGTGCATTACTGCAACTAGACTTATGCATGGTATTAAAAACTACCAAAAAAGTGTTGCAATTTAGAAAGAGTTAGACCTAGGTTTAGGTACAGAACAGTGCCTGGAATCAATGGTAGCACCAGATATAAAGTTTACTTTTGAGAAAGAATTTGCAATAGGTCTCGTTTTAGTGGTTGATTCTGAGATTAGGTTTCCACCTTAGGAATTCACTGCGCAAGAGATGGGGTAATACATATATATATATATATATATATATATTTTTTTTTTTTTTTTTTTTAAGCTCTAAATCAGTTCTGAGATAAATAAATACTTGTTTCTAAGTTTGATCTGTGTCATTTGCAGAACTGGAAAAAAATCCATGTCCCAAGACTTTTCAGAGCTCAGAATAAATTACTTTTGGGACTATGAGACACTCCTTTGCATCTGCCTGTGGACAGAAACTTGCTCAACTGCTAGAGGTGGAAATAATGGAGAAAAGGAAAGAGTCTTTTTTATAGGTGATTCAGTTTTCTTAAAGTGACATTACAATGTACTCAAGTTTTAAACTTTAGAGAAAGTCAAAAGAATTACATTATTGAATAGATACAGGCAGGATGCTAATTGTTGGTTTCATATCCCTGCCAAATTATCACATGGGTTCTAACACCCATATCAAGTGTGCTTGTGGGTATAAATAAATATATGAACATGTTGATGTATATGGGTGTGCATAGGTTTCTGTAAGATGAAATGGCCTATATACTTTTTCCTGGGTTATGCCCAGCACATTCATTTAATTATTCAGTGAGGACATGCACTACCAAGTTCTTGGACCTTTTCCTTTTATTTCTTTTTCTTTGTAAAAGCTTTGATGCTTTTTGGCACTGGGTCATATAGTCAGTAGAGTTCATTTAATGGGCCAAAGGCATTTTTATTACCCTTTAAAATGTTTAACAGAGTTTCTGTGTAATTTCTTAACATGTTGTATTTGTTTATTTCTGTATGTTTTTGGTATAAAGTGGTAACATTGTGGTGTTGCATTTTATTACCTTGGCACTGTCATCATTAAAGATGTATTAATCCTTCCATTATGTGCCCATATTTTAGAGACTTATATTCTGGATATGGAACTTCATACCCAGTGGGTGTTCCGCTACAAACGACCCAGTAAGATGCAAATCATGATTTTCTTTAATTAAGCTTAAAAGAAATTGTTTTGGCAACCTTTAAATAGCACAAGATCTCTTTGGAGACTTTTCTTTTCACAAGTGCAATAGAAAAAAGATTTTTATTTGAACAGTTAACAGATTGATCCATTGCTTCTTAGACACTTCATTATCTTTGTTGTAATGGGACATAGTCAGAGATGAGACTGAAGGTTCAGGCTCCAGACGTGACATTCAGTTACTGAACACCTTAGCCTTTTTACCATTATTTGAGAAACTCGGGTGTTATGGACACTAAATATAAAGGAATAGCTGCTTCATATGAAACAAATGAAAACTGAAATGCACAGAATCTGGATTTTCTCATATACTACAAATGGGGAAAATAGTACATATTTGATTTTTTGAGTTTAAAATAGCAGCAACATATTAATCACTAAAATCATATGTCTTGTCTATGTTTCTCTTTGCACCACTGATTATTTCTTCATTTTTATGTGTGGATGTTCTGCCTGTTAAAATACTCCGATTTGTACTCGATTCAATGTAGATTTTTGAAGAGGATCTATCAGTAATTAGGATTTGGTTATAAAATCCATAAGAAAGAGCTGCACAGAAGTGTTGGTTGCCTGTAGGCAGAAGTCAGACATCAATATCTGAGTTTTGTAGGTATAGGCATTAATTCAGTGAGTGTGAGTGTAGTAGACCACCTTCTAGACATTTGGTGGGTGGCAGTGCAGGCACTTTTTTACTACCTGGGTTCCAGCCTGTTGCACAGCTCCATAGAAAGAAACGGTTCATAGTTAAAACAACTCAGAGTCAGATTTCATTTCTGACTGTGCTGAGCTTTACCTTTCAATAGGCAAGGGGGCCGCTACAGCAACAATCTCCTCAGCATTTGGAATCTCTTTCTCACTGCTATGTGTGTTTTGCAAGGATATTTTTTTTCTTTTTTGGCAAAGAAGACATAGCAAGAGGCCAGCAGCACTGCTATCCTGCAGTGTGCAAGTCCTCCTCCCAAATGGTGCTGAGAAGCTGGAGCTCTGCATATGGAGAAAACCACAAGATCTGCAGCTTGACCCTATACTCTTTCATCCCCTCTTTTATCATATGCAGAACACAGAGGTTCAAACAGATGCTAGTTAGATCAGTGGCAAGTCCAGCACTACACCAAACCAATAAATAAGCAACTATACTACAGAGCCCGGAACATTATAAACAATCAGGGCCAGTATCTGGGTACCAGCATTGAAATGGTCTGAAGGTTCCTAACAGCTGAAGGAACAATTAAAAAACAGTTTTACTTTCAGTTGCTCCAGACAAGGCCCACGAGTGATTTCAAGTTCTGTGCTATTCCCAAATATGGGATAACTCATTAAAAAGGTCCAGTGCTTGGAAAGAGACCAGCATCAAATGTATATTCACTACTCTTCTGGTCTGAGCCATCTGAAGATGGCTCCTCTCTATTAATATGAAATGGTCACAGTATATCTGTTACATTTTAGATGCCTTCTGATGGCACAAAAAATCATGCCAGAATTGGCAATGTATGGCATTAACATACGTATATACAGAAAAATACGTACATAAATAGATTTCCAAGCAGTTGGGAGTGGAGGTAAAATGTGTAGGAGGCCACAATACAACACATCTTACTCAGTTTCCAGAATGAAGTATCATTTGTAAATCTGTTCTAGGGGAAGTGATGGAGGTTGCAGTCAGTTACTCATACTACATGATCTCCTAAACTGAAGGGAGATGAGTAAGTACAGCATCAACTACTTTTTTCCCTCCTAAGGTTTTACTCTTCACATCTTTGATCAAACGCCATCCTCCATGGATTGGTACAAAGCCTTGTTCCACTCCCTGATAAAACTGTGGGGCAGTGCACAGGCAAGAAGCAGGTCAGAAGCTCCTCCTGTTTGTCCCTGGTTTCCCTGCCTCAGGAACAGCTATAACCCTTGCCCATCCTTGCATGCTTGGGATCTGCAATGTGGAATATAATGGTTCATAAATCACAGCATATCAACTTTTGCTGATTGTTTAACTGCTGGACCCAAAAGTCATGTGCTGTTGATGAAGAGCCAGTCTGAGCCTGGGCAAATGAAAGAAGCCATCAGGTTCCCGCTGACATTTGGAATCTGCCGTCTCAGAAACCGTCATTTTTAATGCATGACTGAAAGCCTTATTTCAATTAGGGGTCTGTGCCATTGGCTACCAGCTGTGATGCTCTGGAGTTTGTTGTGACAGGGTACTCCCTTTTCCCAGACCAGAGTCTCCACTCAGTCTCTTGACAGTCTGCCAAGCTTCACAACTGGAATGTGTGAAGTTCAGTTCAGAAACAGTTTCTTTCCATCATTCGTGCCTGTTTTGATCTAGTATGTGAAACAGGTTTCTACGTTTGTTATAGGATTCCTGCTCATTCTTGGCAGATTTGAATTCATTATATAATCTAGCAGCATCAGATGACTGCTTAGGAATGAGTTGCAGATGCATCTCCTGAGGTACAGAATTACTTGCTATAGGCATGCGTTGGTGACTTGATAGCCACCACTGTATGACTGGAGTGGTGGCAACAAAGATATCATGAATTAAAAAAAAAAAACCCAAAACACCAAAACCAGATGTAATGGACTCTGAAGGAATGTGATACAGAATTGGCCTCCCACACCTTAAGAATAATGGGGAAAGCATTTGTCCTGGCACAACTATACTATCATAGTAATCCTTTCCTGCCTAAGACCAACTCAGGACTATCCTCCCTGAGGACAGACATAGCTATTGTCAGTATTAGTCTAGCTTCTCCATTTACACGCTGTTCTGTGAGCAGACTGTCTGGGTGATGTATCACTAAAGCATGTTACATAGCCCCTCTTGTGGCTAATCTACCAAGGACAGTCACTGATCCAAGCTAATGGGTGAGGTCCCTTCATTTGAAGGGCTTTGAGACTGTAGTCTGGCTTTTCATTCCCACTATTGGCATAATGAGAAAGAAGTTACAGGTGGTAATGCTCATGGGGGTGCCAACTGCTGTGCACTTCAGAAACTTGGAATAACTTCTGAGAAAACTGGCATGACGTATTTTCCAACTTTTTTTTTAATACTCTACAAAAGACAGCTGTCTGCTACTGCTACCAGCAAGCACTGCAGTGGCAAAGGGCATTAAACAGCTTAGGAACCTCCATTCAAAAGTGCTCTGAAAAAGATGGCTAAGCTGCTATTAGACTCTGGAGGTACCTGACCTCCCTAGGAGCTGTCCTGCTTGGTGTTAAGTTCTCCAGGTGCCTACGTATGTACCTCTGAACATATCACCCTAATCTTCACAAGACCGAGCAAACCAGCTGTTAGCATGGAAGTGAAACACATCAAGATCTTTAATCAGTGCATTTTTTCCCCTTATGTCCTTAGGAAATTGGTCTTGTAGCATAGGAAATATGGCGCATAACTGTTTTCTGTGCAAGCTAGTTCAAGGTGATATTCAAGTCTCAAAGGAACTGGTAGGTTTTGCCATCAGTGGTGGTACCTACTCCCATAAATAGTGATTCCCTCAAAACAAACAAACAAACAAAAAGAAACCCCCAAAAAACACCAAATAAAAACCCAACCAAAACAAAACCTGGGCCTTCATTTCCATAATAGCATCCTAGTCAGATTATTCACCAAATGAGACATGCTTTTGTTTCTTCCTATACTGAAGGGAGTCCAAGATCAGAATGTCCCATCCCTCAAAAGCACCCTAGATCCCATGCTATAGGTCTTTGTTTTGTTTATGTTTAATTTGCCTCTGAGCAAAATAAAAATAATAATTCCAGATTCACTGGCCCAGATGTGATGTGCAACTTTAGAGAAAAGTGGAACTTCAACATGTGAAGAGTCTTGGGTTCTCATCTCAATATCCCGGATCATTTGTATATTTCACAGCAACCAGTCTTTGGACAAGTTGCACGGGTGAGTCCTTCCATGCCTAGGTGGGCATAGACTTTCGTCTTTCCCTCTCCAATCCATTCAACAATCTTCAGTTCTTGAGCGAGAGGAATCCTACTTAAGATGACCACCTTTTAAGTGAAGAATTATGAGGGGGATGAGACCACTCAATCCTCTGAGCTTCCTCCTTCTGTTGGGTCTTAGCTGTTATCACTCCAGTTCTGACAGCCCAAATTATCTTGCTCCATGGTGAGATACTGGTGCTAGCATACTTGATACAGGGCTCATTGCCCCATGGGGCTTTACAGACCAAGTCCTTCACTGCGTCCCTAGTTATCTAGCTCAACTAGTAGAGGTCTGTCCCTGAATCGTATCTTGGGGATATCCTTATGCCCTATGGGTGTAACCATGGTAAGAAGAAAGGATCGCCTTCTTAGTCTATCACTGCATTTTGCAGAAGCAAGCATAAATTAACCCTTAGCTTTGTATACCAATATTTATCAATAGTTCTTGAAGCAGATGTTAGTATGTTACAGATTGACTATAAGCAGTCCTATCACCAATCCTCACAGAATTATTTGCAGGTTTCTCTTGTAGATCAACAGCTGGTAAGAAGGTTTGCAAACCTGACTAATATATTACATCTATTGTCTTGAGTATCATAAACCGAAGAACATCTGTGCTTAATACTTTTCCACCTTTCAGAAATTCTCCACATTCCACAGATGTGAAATGAGATCCTTCATAAGTCAACAGTGCTTTTGAATTTCTTTTGCAGCTAAAGAGGTTGAAAACCTGATGACCATAAGGAAACCACTTGGAAGACAAGGCTTCTTTGGCTAAAGAAGATAAAGTAATTAAATTTAGTAGTAATAATAGTGGTTGCTATATCAAAGATCCTAATGTATTGGTCATAATTTTTCTGATGGAAAACCAGTATTAAGGGATCTAAATGTTTCTTAGATGGTTGGATATGCATGTAGCAACTACCAGAGGGTTTTATAGGTCTAAGCTGGTGATTTCTACTCTGTCTATTAGGGGTGTTCAGAGTTTTTATTTCAGGTAACTCCAATTATCAAGAGTGTCAAGAGCAAGTTAAACAAACCTGGGTTGGCAGACATGAGGGACAAATTGGGGAATGAATATTATAAATTGTATAAACCTCAGCCAGCTAATTCATTACAAATGGAAAAGCAGAAGGAGGTGTTTGGATGTTGAATTCTGTGCTCAGGGCAGGTCACTTCTTGCTGAGAGAGAGAGAGAGAGAGAGAGAGCATGTTGTAAAGGATGCTTTGAACTGTTTTGAAGGACATATGCTAAGATTACTCATTAATAATTGAATTTTTTCAATCTCATTTCCAGGTGACAGCTGTTGAGTCATAAAGTGGAGCAGAAAACGTAATATGCCACAACACTTCCACAGGCTGGCTTGGGTTCTCTACCATATGTAAAAGCCAACAAGCAAGTCATCCTGCGTAATGTGCACCAGTTTCTGCATACACTAAGACTCATTTTTGGCACAGAGTAAGTCTGCACGCTCAAGGATGGGGACACTTTTTTACTGTTGCCCATTTGTTTTAGCCAAAGTATAATTTCGCGCCTGATTCAGATAATGAATCTGCATTGTAGTGATTTACAAGGGACTGTGTGAACACCACTTCTCTCTTCTGAGATTGAGTTCCCTCTATATTATTTCACTGTGGAAGATGAAACAAGGGACCCAACTACTAAAGGCTAGATAGTAGCCCAAGACCTCATCAGAATGTACAGAGGTCCCTGACACAATCCCCACTGAATTTCCAAATCTGGCAAGTTACTCTGTTCGCTTCTGACAAGTTCCTGATTTGATGGGAGATTTTCCAGGACTCCTCACCTATACAACTATAAGCAAATCAAGAAACGAGGTTTTTTTTATGTAATATGGACAGTTTTTGGCACAGGAGGAGGGGAAGAATGATGCACAGTTGGCAACTCAAGCTTCAGAAATAGCACATCTTATTTTCTGCAGAGAACAGTAGCTTGATGGATCAGGTATACTAGACTGACGTTCTTCACTTGGTGTTTCTGGTCTTGCATCATCATCTGGCTAATTTGAAATTGAGGAGCATTTTTCTTCTGAGATCGATGGCTCTGTACTTTGCTGGGTTAAACTCCTTGCCTCAGCAGTTGTCAAATTGTGGTGACACCAGTGACTTTGTAAACTACACACCGTAACTGTACAAAAGGAAGTTAAAGTCGCCATGTGGCCGTATTTTCATATAGTATATATATCTGAAGGCCTTAGCATCAAGAACCATTGTTAAGCACATTAGTAGCCACAGATTTTCCATTTACCAGATACAGCTGATGTTCTTATCAAAGATCTGTTCCACATGTATCAAAAATACTGTTTGGTCTCTACCAAAAATTTTCAATATTTTTAACATTGCTGAGTCCCTAAGTTTTCCCAGTCACAGAAAGGAACTTTTCAGAAATTATGCATGTTTCAGACCAGTGCATATGAAATCACTTTTTGTGTTGTCCCTTTGTGGTTCTCTAGTAGTAATTCTCCACCCTTCTGGGTTGAACACTACTTATCTGCATGTATCGATGCACTGGGTTGGGTGTGCTCTTTTTACCAGGAATAAACAATCTCAGGGAATGAATAAGCTGTCACAAGCAGCTTTGAGAATAAAGAGCAAAGTCAGGGCAAGTGCAGAGCTATGAAAGTTCTTTTTGTCAATGCTTATATTCATGGTTCATAAAAATCTAATTCAGAATGTTAATTTATCCCCCCACCCACAAAAAAATCCTTTCAGACACTGTGCATTTGTCACTTACGAGCCAGATGCTGACAATCCTGGTATTGTCCTGTCTCACAGTCCAAGAAAAATCAACTTTTATCTTATGAAAAATTATTCCCTGTGCCTAAAATATTGCAATGTGTTGGGGGAAGGTAGTGTTTGTAATGCCTTGCTATGTTCCAGAGTTGGTACAGCAATCTGTCCCTTGATGGTTTCATGTTCGTTTTTAACAGATACAAAGAAAATAAGAGCCATGCATCTGACACTGAGGTTATGGTAAGACAAACTTCTAAACAATAGTGAATTCAAGGTAAGATTCCTGCCATTTATTTCTTATTTGTTAGCATGTTTCTGTGTGAAAGACCAGAGCTCTTTTTGTCTGGGTCCTGTTCTAACGCATGCAGAGAGTCCCTTACTCAATAAATTTATGCCCTGAACAAAGAAGACAGATGGGTGGGAGGGGAAATGGAGGCACAGTAATGGAAGTGCTTTGGCTAAGCTATGCAGCAGCCACTGCTAGAGATCACCACAGCATCCAGTTTGGAAAAACGAAGCCACTGGCCTTCCCTGAAGCTGTCACCTTTAACTTAAGCCAAGTATTTGTTTAGGTTTTTTTCCTTATCTGGAGATATTTATTTGTTTTATGAAGCCAGGAGGTTCAGTGATGTGGCTGTAGAAGAGGATCTGAAATCCTTCCTGATGTTTCCTGCTTTCGTGGACAGTTCTGGCAGTAGGTGCTGGTAGCTAGGATGAGGGATAAAACCAAAGGGTTTCAGGGGGACCAAACATTAAAACAATTCTTTATTTCCAGAAAAGGACATATGAAGATGCTGTCAGTGCTGGATTTTTATTTTTAATTCTATCCTACTAAATTTGATGGCAAAATAAGAACTGCATGGTCTGACCTTTTATATATTATTTATCAATGTTTTCTTACACATTGCTCCCTAAAAAGCGCCCTCTAAGTCAAATAAAGCACTTTGGCACATTGGAATTATTGATGTTTACTACAAGCAGGGAACAAAAGGGGAATATTTCACCAACAGTGACAGCCTACAAAATGGCAAGAAAGGAAAATATGAGTAGTCGATCTGGGCAGATAATCCCGCACCCTGTTCTTGCTCTCCAATCTGTCAAAAAAATCTGCCATGAAAGATTCCTCAGATAAACACATAGGAACACTTTTAGGCTCTGTAATTAGTCCATCTTGTACAGTGTCAGGCTTCATGTCTCTGGGAGAGGAGTGAGAGTCTGAGGGCATCAGGACATCTATGTGTGTGTGGAGAAGGACATTTCTTCCTCAGTTTTGCAAGCAGACAGACAAAGCTCTGAAGCCTGAAAGCCGTGAGAGTCCAGTCTACAGAAAGATGAGTATTGTGCACCAAGTGAAGAGTTTTCTCACCGCAAAAGGCAGGTCTTCACACAGGCTGGAGCAACCTCTGGCCAGTCAGCCCTGTACTGTTATAAAACCTATCTGAAATGTGCCCAGGTGCTCCCTGTTGAAGTTCCAGGCAATGTTCTGCAATACTCCCTGGAGCAGAGGAACTGAAAGGAAGGAGCTTCAGAGGCGGGGTAGTAGCCCAAACTAAGCTAATAACTGTTTTGTTTGACATTTTGCCCAAGGTTTGTAATTGAAAGAAAAAGCTTTGACCTGTAAGAAACCCTGGGTGTGGTGGAAAGTGCTTCCTGGGCTGGGGGAAACAGGCAGGCTGCCCTGTCAGCTGCCTCAGGCATGGGTGAACAAATACGTGGTTTCTGGCTGAAAAGTGATTATGATGGGAAGTACTTTGGATAGATTCATACTTAATGATTTTCAGGATTATTCAGGTGCTTTTGTTTCAAGGCTGCAGAAAAATTGTTCTTAAGGACTGCAGGAATAAACCTAAGCAATGAAAGTTGCTGATGCTTTGGGACAAGCAAAATTTTACTCAGAAGATTTAAATTTTCTAAATCCTATAAGCACAATCTAGCATGGCAGAGTCCATTGATGAGGTGACAAATCATTTGCTGAAATGTGCAAATCCTAAAAAATGAAGATAGTACAACTTGAAAGGCTCCAGAAGTTAAGCATCTTAATATGCTGGCGATATGCTGTGTAGAATGTACAGCACAAGGCAGGGCATATTTGAGAGCAAATGTAGGTGTGTACACAAGTGCACATATTTTTTACTGGACAGAAGTTCAGACTTTACATTGATGAGCATGAAAATAGCCATCAGATAGGTAGGCAGCAGATGATACTGGTCCTAATAATACGGCTGTAATGGTTGTCTCCATGTTTTGTGCTGAAGACCTTTTTTGCTTCCATCAGAAAAGCTCAAGTCCTTTCCTTAAGCTAGTATGCGTGAGCTTTATGCAACCCTCTGATTTCTTGAGGGAAATATATGTGGGATTTTTTCTTCTCTTAAAGTAATTTATATTGAAACACACACCCAAATCCCACCTCAAAAGAGAGCTTTACAAAATAGCCTAAAACTTAATGCTGCATGAGAGACTCTTGCCTAAATGGGAACATTTGGGGAGGGCTATAGTATCCCTGGGCTCCTTTTTTGCATGATAATCCTGATAAAACATGCAAGACTTTGTGATACTCAAGCTCAGAAAATCCAGCATCACACATCTCACAAAGAAGAGCACCTTGTGCATACAGTCATGGTTTAACTCCAGAGAGCAACTGAGCACTACACAGCTGCTCACTCACTCCCCACCTCATTGGGATGGGGGAGAGAATCAGACCTTGTGGGTTGAGAGAAAGATAGTCTAATAATTGAAATAAAATTAAAGAAAAAAGTAATGGTAATAGAATATACAAAACAGGTGATGCCTAAGGCCAGGCTGGATGAGGCTTTGAGCAACCTGATCTAGAGGAAGATGTCCCTGCCCATGGCAGGGGGGTTGGAACTAGATAATCTTTAAGGTTCCTTCCAACCCCAAAACATTCTATGATTCTATGATAATGCAATTTCTCACCACCCACTGACTGATGGCCAGCCAGTTCCCAAGCAGCAGCCCTACAGCCAACCTTCCCCTTAGTTTATATTCTGAGCATGACATCATATGGTATGGAATTCCCTTTGGCCAGCTTGGGTCAGCTGTGTCTCCTCCCATCTCCCTATGCCTTCTCAGTCAGTAGAGCATGAGAAGCTGAAAAGTCCCTGACGTAGTGTAAGCACTGCTCAGCAACAACTAAAACATCAGTGTGTTTTCAACATTAATCTCATCCTAAATCCAAAATACTTTATAATGATCAAGCAGCACTCCCCAAAACTTCTGCCACTATATAACCACTCAGTTATCTGGAGTACTTATTTTATAAGTGTTTCATCACCATTTTGTTTGTAGGTGGATTTCTGTAACAGCTGCTCTGCTCCAAATCTGCTCTGCATGTGGGCTTCGCCTAGAGAGGTAAATGGGAAGTAGACAATGATTTACCTGACCAAATGGCTGCTACCTGTTTTCCTGCCATTCCTGCTTCCCACCTGCGGCCATCAGAATCATCTGGGATTCTGCTTATTAGGATTTCTTGTCTCCTCATCCACAGCATCTGCTTACACTGCTTGTCCTGTCTATGCTACTTGGAAAAAGATGAGGACTTTCTATATTCCAAAGTATCTCTTACAGAGAGGGTGGGAAGTAAGCTGTGAATGCATCCATATGTTACTTTTCACTAGGGAGATAAGTGATACATTTTTTAAGAGCACAAGCCTTGTTTATGTCCTACTCTGACATGCACTCCTTCCATATAGAATGACCCTGGCTCAGAAAGTACATTTATTTGAAATAACCTCATTTATTAGCTGGGCTATGGCTGACAACATTCTGTTCCCTGCTTTGGCCAGACTGTAAAACTTCATTGAACTCCACTGCATGCACCCATCTTATGCTGGCATTGTCTCACTTTGGAGAGATGCTTCGGGATATTTTACATGTACGCTGTGATAGCACAGAAGAAACATCATTACAACTTGTAACAGAGATTGTTTTAGTCCAGGAGACGATAGTAACATTTCAGAAATTGTAAGCATCTGGTCCAAAGAACAAATCTAAAACATTACTTTATCACTACAGGGAGCTGTGACATGAGAATTCACTTTAGTAGTCCTCAGCAGTACTTTTTTTCTGGTAAATGTTGCAGTGTTAGTAAATGGAGTGTGTATCTGTGGAATAGCTTTGTCTTTGAAGGGATCAGTATAACTGATGAGGTTCATGTCTGCAAAAAGAATTTCGTTAGGGCATTTGTGGACAGTAGTATCCATTAATATCAACAGTAGTGCTTCATGGTTAGGTGGCTTTATATATCTGCTAACTGGCAATATGTGACAGTCTTTTGCTTAGCCAACTGATCCTGAGTGTAATCTTCTTGTTTTCTCATGAGTTAACAGGAATTAGAATACTAAACAGTGGTAGAATGCATTCAAAAGTATTTGACCTTGACCAAAGCACAGCTTTTAGTTTCATTTTGTTTTCCATTCCCTGTACTGGAGATATGATAAACCGCAAAACTGGCCATGAGTTTTGCACCTGCTATAACTTACTATTTGCTATTATTTGGAAATTGTCTTACATCTTTTGTGAGGAACCCAAGCACATTTGTACCAGTCTACACAGCACAGTATGTTCCCTTCACTGCTCCAGTATAAAGTATCTTGTGCTTTTAAATTCAGTGACCTTCAGAACACTTTAACAGAATACCTTTTCTCGAAAAGAAAGAGAGGAAGCCAATAGTGGTTTGTATCAACTTGTTTATACTCCAGTTATAGCTGGAGAAGCTGCTGTGCACTAAGTGTTCTCAGCTTTCCCTAGTCAGAGCAAATTAAGGGACATAGCTTGACCCTGGGACCTCGAAGTCTCAACTTATGTTGCTTACATTTATGGCATGTAGTTTTCACTTGCAACATAATAAACTGGGGAATGAGCTCCAGTCTTTCAGTAATTTTGTGAGCTTCCCACCTGTTACCAATCTGACTGCTCTCTGTGGAGGTATGAGCATGCTAATTAGCCTTAATTGCTCAGAGAGGCCCAACCTGTGACCTCCACCCCCACATCCTACCCAGGTGACCAGGGGCTCCATTTAAGGTTGGGTCTGAAGAGCTCCTCTTTCCTTTGAGCATCTCTTTTCTTCAACTCTTATCTCTAGCTCTACTGCTGCTCCTGGCTGGCTCCACAGAGATTTGGCTTGTCCCTTGCTATGTCCAAAGCCATTGAAGGACCTGGATCTGCATGTTGTGTTCAGGTACTGTGGAGGGACCTGGTGGGCAAAGGTGCATGGCTGGTGCTGGGGTTGCCCTTGGCTGCGCTGAGTAGCCCCTCTTGCTGCTCCCTGACCCTACAGCCTTACAGCTCAGTATCCTTCCAAAGGGCCCCCTTGTTTCTGTTTACAATTTTTGATGTATATTAATTTTGGGGTATAAAAGGAGGGAGGTAAGGGCTAGCTAGGAAATTCACCACCTCTAGCTTTGGTCAGAGTGGGAGAGGGACTAGGCTTTTGACTGTGCTGTGATCAGCTGAGTGGGTAATTGCTAATTAATGTTGCTTCTTGTCTGAAACATGTTGGTATAATAAGTTAGCTCAAACTAGAGAGACATAAAATTTTTTAATATGCCAATTGAGAAATCAGGACATGAACCTTGAATTGCATTTGGCTCCCTTCTCCTGTCTTTTTGGTCAAACTGGATTTTGATCCCTGTTTCAAAATACCCCAAAGACTCTGGCTTGCATTACAGATGTAGAGCCTTTGCATGTTACTTCCCTGGCTAAAAATAAATTTAACATCACTAGAGCATCTCCCTTGTGCAATCTTCTGCGCAACTCTGGCATCTTCAAAATCCTAACGGCTGAGGATCTGTCTTTATTTAGATGAATACAGACTGAGATATGTGGTGTTGTCCTGTTTGATTTTCTTTTTTTGTGGGGGTTTGTTTGGTTTTATTTCATTGCCATAAAGTTATGGGGTTTTTTCTTACACAGGCTTTTTAATTTACTTTTTATTTTTCAACTTGGAATTTCCACCTTTGATTCATATTTGCTCTTTGTTTCTGGTGTATCCCAAAAGCTTAAGATCTGCTTGGGCCTAATAGTTGTACAAATTTAAATAGCAGTAAGGAATAGAAATATTTGAAACTAGCCCCATCCCAGTGTATTTAAGGATTTCAGTTATTAATAGCTGTGGATTGCCAAAAAGAGTTCATTATCTGTATTTTGTTACTAGATCCTAAAAGAATAGAATTGGCAATAGTTTACGTACTTGCTGGGTGACACTGGGTGTTAAGCAGGAGAGAAGGCTGAGGTTTGCTTCCAAAAGGTTCTTGGGAAGTGACTTTGAAACATGACTTAAAGGGTAATTGTTTTTCCCTCATAAAATTCTTAAAGAAAAGTGATTTTCCAGGTGTTTGATGAACACTTGGTTAAATAATATGTCTAAAGTCAAATGCTCAAAGAAAACCTGTGTTCAGAAAATAACAATTGCAAAGAGAGAGGAAAAGAACTAGTTATTCCAATGGTATAGCACCTCATCCAGAAAGAACGTAAGGGGCTGTAATCAAAGAGTTAAAAGGATCCAGCATTTACTTGTTGCCCCCTCCATCCAGAGTGGAGCCGAGATGCAATAACAACCACTCTAAATTTTATGGCTAAGATAATAATGGATTGGTTTATTTTTTTTCTTTCTTCAACACCATTCACAAAAATATTTTCAAATTGCAAAATGCTTGTAGCTTTCCCCAGTATGGAGATAAAAAAGCCAAAGATGCTTTGGATAAATAAGTCCATATTTTTAAAGGCTTCGTCTGTAATGTGCCGCTACCTTTAAAGGAGTAGTAGTGTTTCGATGTCATGATAGCTGTAAGTATGGGAAGAATGCTGGTGCTATAATAATAGGACAGTTCTTCAACTTCCACTCCAATGACTCTTTTGGTTGTGGATTTTTTTCTTTCTTTCCAATAATGGTTTGGGTTTTCACCCCCTTGTTTAAAAAAAAAAAAAAAGGAAAAAAACCCAAAACAACCACAAACAGACACTCACCCCACCCCCCAAAAAAAAAAAACACCGAATTATGTATGTCTTATCTTTGGACTTACAACCACATGTATCTACATTCTCTGAAAATATGAAGGATTAACACTGAACAAATAGTTATAAAACATGTTCCCAGTTAGATTTATGAAAAAAGATGTGGCAGTTTTGTATTAAAGATAATTGGATCCTTTAGTTGCAGGGTAGAAGAAAATTTTTCTCCAGTGTACCTCCCTAAATCTTACTTTTTTCCCAGAAGTATATCTGTTTTCAGCAGTCAAATGAAAGTCTGTGGGAGGCAGTGAAGCACACAACTTGGTCAACAAGGCAATCTTTCCTTGTTTTCAATATTTGCATCCTCTGAGCTTTACCTCTTCTGATCAGAGCTTTCTGTTCTCAGTATAAATGTGTCCCCTGAGGCATACTCGTGCCAGCCTTTGCACTGCTTCCCTTCCACTTGAACCCCCGAAACAGGGTTTCAGTGGGGCTCTGACACTGCCATCAACTTCCCACACATTACGTAAACTATATTGGGGCCACTCCAGCATGAGAGTCTGCAGGTCAAAAAAGGGCTGATCAGGAAGGGATTTGTAGGCTGTGTTTCTGTATAGTAAAACACTTCCCAGAAATGGCAAGAGCCGATGCTCTGCAATATAGTTGCTTTTTCACCTTAGAAACTGGAAGTAAAACATAGAGATCTCATATTTTATCTTTGGGATTGATGGTGCCTCATGTGCCACTGCTTTTTATTGCAGTAATAGGCAAAGGTTTAAAGAGGGTTGCTAAAATTCTAATGCAGAAATAACTGTGTTTCACTAACAGCAGTTTCTTTTCTGTATTCTGCTCCTATGAATACAAGATACCACCTAATTCTTACAGGTAGCCTGTGTATGTGTTTATCAGGGTTGATAACCAAGCTTTCATAAAATTTTCATCTGCTTAAACCAAATAGAATGAATGTCAGATATAGCCAATGCCACCACGTTGTTAGCAGGGGAAGAGAGAAATGTGATTCCCTGATATGTCTTGTTTTATGCCAAACCCATGGGGAAGGCACTAAATTGTCACAAGGCTATATGGTGGTTAGGGCCTGAAGAAAGCTGTTCAAGGTCAAACAGGTTGGTCAGGATGAAGGCAGACAGGCCTAAAAACATGCAAGGAAACTATTGTTGCTGGAAAAATAGTTCCTAGGGTGGCAGCTCCTCCCCTTGTGCTGTGCTTCTGATGCTGCTTTGCAGCATCATAACATGCATTGATACAATTAGACCTGTCCTCCACAGAGGGTTTTAGAGATGCCTGTGCCTTGCTGGTCCACTGAAAGATGGATTAGTGCAAGCTTTTATTAATAGGAACTGCCAATGTTTATGTGCCACAAGTGTATGCTGATCTGCAACTTTTATCTGCTAAGACACATTTGGGGTTCTGGGGGAGTTTTACTCTTAGCAGTGCGAGGAGACCACTTTCAGTTTTATCATATTCTTATTATGAAATAAGAGCCGTCTATTCTAAGTGACTTTAGAGCTAAGCACTATGTTGGGATATCTTACTTTATCTTACCTTATTTTCCACCAGACAGACATCCTTTTTGGGTTTTTTTGCTTGGGTCTCATAACACGGCAGGAAAATAACTGTAATCCAGTTTGTATAGTGCTGTCTTGCTTCTTACGGAGTTTGGATAATTTCACTGATTCTTGCCCCAATTCTTATCCACATAGCTAGTGGTATCCAATTGCTCTATGGTCCTGGATTTGAAGAAATTTCTTAGTATGACTTTGTAAATGCAAGCTATTTCAGCTTCCTCACTTATGTCTGTACATGAAACCCCCCAAACCCAAGTAGCACCCTAACAATATGGATGAGGCGTGTGGTTCCCATTACAGGAGACTTTTACAAAGGGTGTGATGTCATGGCAACCTCCATTGCAGCTGCAGTATGGAAGAGTGTTTGAGGCAAGGTGTGTATGTGTGATGAGACTCTAGTGGGAAGCTCAGGATTTCTCTTGAAGTCTGGAGTAGGATATGTAAACTTTTCCTGGCTCCTCTTGAAATTGTTCTGTCATTGTGTATGGAGTAGCTGGATTGACTGGGCTGCAGAAGGAAAGATGGGCTCTCCAGCCTTTGGTTGCAGACTTCATTTGGAAAGCAAAGGGTCCTTTCTCAATTTTTTTTATCTTACTGTAATTGGATGTCGGAAATTACATGTAAATGGTTATTTTTGCTTCTAATAGTATTTACCTGTGGGTTGTTTAGTTACCATCTTTTATGACTGAAAATTGGTTTTAAAGTTTTCTCTTTCCTCCTAATAACATTATGAAGATTTAAGGTTTCTTATTGTGATATTTCTCTTTATTGTAGAAGAGAAACTGTAATAGCAGGATTTGGCCCAAATGACTAGCTTTCCAAAGCTTCAACAGGCAGCTAATCCCATAGCATCTGTAGGCAGACTATACAATAATGAATATTTTAAATCTGAGTGGTGTGGAGGCATAGTTGGGGGGGGGGGGGGGGGGGGGAGAGTGTCGGAGGTGATTCTTGGATGCAAAAGCTGTTTTAAATGTTTTGTTGCCAAGAAATTTTTATTTTTTATTAATGATTTTAGACAAAGACTCTTTTATCATTTTCTGAACACTGTATCCATTGGATTTCACCTGATGCAGTGCTCTGTCATTAACTCATCAAAAGGTTGATTCCTTGAAGCCTCATCAGGAGAAAGCCAGGATACTAAATTGCTGGAAGTTGTCTCTGCCTTGCAAAAGACAGAAACAGTCCAATGGGTTATGTGACATGGCAGATCTGGAAAGCACCGCACATCAAGGAAGGAAAGAGTGCCATAAATGCAAGGGTATTTGGCTGTTATTTTTAGGGTTGTTTGACTGACAGATCACCATGCAACAGTGATTTGTATGGGGAGAGCTAGTGAAATAGTGCTGGAGATGGTTATAGTCTGATGTAACTCCAGTGTGATGACAATTCCCTGGCTCTTAGTGGTGTTTTATCCCTGACATGCAATGTTCTACATGTCAGCTTTCTTTTGTTTTCCATGGCTTGTTTCTCTTTGCTTTCCACACCATACAACAGTGAGTAAATGAAAAGGATCCTTTTATGAGATAATGAATGTCATTTGTGTTTTTAAATATTCCACTTTGGTATAGTAGAAATGTATGGTCAGAAAAATATGTCCTTACAAATAAAAGGACACCTAATTTAAAACAAAGTGAGACCCTGTTCCTTTCCCCTGGGAGAAGGTAACAGCCTCTCAGTGTGGGACTTCTTTGTGGTGGGTGGGTCACTGGTGAGGAAATTGGCCCTTTCCTTACTCCTGTTTTCCAGATCAAGCCTGACACACTTAGAAAAGGCAAAACATGACCAAAGGCAGATCTCACTAAAGAAATCTAGCTTGTCCTATGCAGGCTTTGCTGGCTTTGTCAGCACTTCCACCAGTGTCTCCTTTCCAGGTAGCAGTTGTATAGGTCATTGGATAAAAGTAAAATGGATTACACAGGTTTTTTTTTTTCCCAAGAACTTCCTGTGGCTGCTTCAAGATCAAGCACAATCCTTACTTTGGTGTCCTGAGGAATACCTAGACCTTTGGCTGTCATTCTGCATAAGGTCAAATTTCATCCCCTGTGAGAATTCAACTGCATTCAGGGAGAACTGCTGTTGTTGTATTAAATTGGTCAGCTTATGCTCTCCAGAAAGCCCATCCCTTTTCAAGGGTTTGAATCTAAAAGGAAATTCCACTAATATCAAATAATGTTACAATATAGGAAGAATAAGAATATTTCTAGATATGCATCCTATATAGAAATAGCAAACAGTAAATATAAGTCATACTTAGCATGTGAGTTCTAAATTAAGGAGTTGCAAGAGGAAGAAAATGTGTATATTCCACAGTAGTGAAAGGAAATTAATATTATAAAAGAATGATAACAGAATTGCTCTTAATTAAAATGACACCTGTTGTATAGGCTTCAAATAAGTGATCAAAGAAAATACTGTGTGCCTTGTTTTGTGCTACAGTAAGTTTTTAGTAGGTCAAAACATTTAAAAATGTTTCAGAGAAGTATGAGATATAAAAGAGGAAAAAAACCCTAGGGATTATGTTGGGATTATACTGAAACTTGACTAAAGGACAAGCACTCCTGAACAAATAACATTACATTAAGCTAATTAGAGTTTAGAATATGAAATTGTTAATGTTTGCTGTCTCAGCTGTTTCTTTAAACTGGAAAAGGGATTAATCCATATTGTAAAAATAGTTAGTGGTTCAGAGGGCAGAAGCTATAAAATACTACTGAAGGTTGGAAAAACAATAACAAAATCCACAAAAGAGTGGAGCCTAAGGTCTCATTCTGTGGAATTCTTAGGCAAGTGAAGAGCTCTTTATGTGAGTCAGTTCACTGGATGCGGGTGCATTGCTGGCATATGTGGGTGCTTTAGGATGCACCCCAAATACAGGATATTTTGTCCGCAGTTTAAACCTGAATAGTTTAATTGAAGTTAGAAACATTACAGGCAACAGATTTATTTTTAATAAGAGGGCATTCTTCCCCACTGCTATTGTCCTAGAGAAAGTAATTTGGTTTTATTCTTTTAAATTTCCTCTAAAGACTTCTGCACTGTAAACTTTCTTATTTAGTAAAGATGTCTAACATTCAGTTCTAATGGCTTTCAAGCCATGCTTAAATCAATGAGGATTGAGGATGCCAGAAATTCATAAGGAGAGGACCCTGGCGCATTGAAACTTGGGGAGGATGTTATGGCTGACTGCTGGCTCCTCTTGCTGGTGAAAGATGCTGAGGCAGGCAGCCAGCTGCTCTCCCCAGGAGGGAGTTAGTCCCTGGATCTCAGTTTGGGAACGGCTGTCTTAAATAATTTTGTGCAAATATAGTGCCTTTTATGTTCTTTCCAATTCTCTGTCCCTCTTGCAATTGCCATTTCACATGGGAAGTATGTACCCTTTCTTCTTGTTCCTCTCCTTTTATTGAGATGGGCTGTCACTGTTTTACTCCCACTGTAATACTCAAATGCATATATGTACATGTGCATCCTGTGGCTGGGTGAGGTAACAAGAAGTACATTTGATCCTAAGCTTCTAGAGTTTGCACAGCAAATACGTGCTGCATATAAGTAAGCATAACCTGAGTCTGCAGATAACATTTGGATGGGCTCTTGCCCATTAAAATGTGTTTTACTCCTTTGGTTTTTCGTAAGCATACTATAAGAGACATTGCATAGGTTGTCAGCATAGCTGATACGCTTTGCCAGAAACGCTTCTGTTCATGCGGCAATTGTCTCTTTCCTGAGTCATTTTCTAGCTGGCTGATGGAGCTTTTTCATATTCTGTTTATCACTGTTTAAGGGCTGATTTGAACATCACAGCACTGCACTACACGTACTACACTCCAGCAAACAGATGGCAGAGAAACATCAGCTATAATCCATGAGTAAACGAAGACAAAGTTTGGTATTGAGTTTTGAAGATGAGATGTAATCATGTTACAGAGCTGTAAGACAGACATGAAATATTGTGTCATCCTTCCTGTACTGTAAAGAACAAATGCTACTTAATCTGGCATGATAACACCATTTCTGGCTGCGTTACTGAAACCTGCAACTTTGGTACAGAAGAAAATCATAATGTCTGATCGACGCTTAGGAAAATGGGAATAAATTGGTTGCATGTGTTTGTTTTTTTCCTTTGTGAAATACACTGGGTCACTGAATGACAGTCAGACCTGGTGATGTTTTGCCGAGTAAAAGCAATGCATAAAGTGCAGAGCCATGGAGCTCTTGGAAAGACAGGAAAACTACTGCTTTGGAAAGAAAGCATTCACTTCTAGAATAGAAAGGATTATGTTGTCTTTTCTAAACATAGACAAAAGGTGAAGAGATCACACAATATTTGTTTTATCACCAAATGGTTTATTTGCATATGTTTAGGGGGGAGGATTCTCCTCCATTGACAACATGAAGTAGCTGAATGAATTGCAGAGAAGTGCTACACTCCACACATTGAGGTCAGAAGACCCAAACACTTTGTGGTTTCCTCTGTTTACCTTAGCAATAATACAAGATTTAGACAATTACCCAACAAACAGTGTCTTGTTGGAAATGCTACATGTCTTTTTTGGTATTGTCACTGGGAGCATTTTCATTCAAGTCTTGTTACAACTGGGTCTGATATAATTAGGAGTTAGAGAATAGTGGCTGAAGTGATCCGGTTAGAAGAGATCAGCTGGAGGTTGTGGAGAGAAACAGACGGTGAAAGCATGATAGTTTCTATCAAGAGACATATGGCCAGCAGGTTGAGGGAGGTGATTCTCCCCCTCTAGTCTGCTCTTGAGACCCCACCTGGAGTACTGCATCCAGCTCTTGGGCCCCCCAACATAAGAAGGATATCAACTGGTTGGAGAGAGTCCAGAGGAGGTCACAAAGATGCTCAGAGGGCTGGAGCACCTCTGCTATGGGGACAGGCTGAGAGAGTTGGGCTTGTTCAGCCTGGAGAAGAGAAGGCTCCGGGGAGACCTTATAGCACCTTCCAGTACCTGAAGGGGGCCTACAAGGAAGCTGGAGGGGGACTCTTTACAAGGGGCTGTAGTGACAGGACAAGGGGTAATGGGTTTAAATTGAAAGAATTAGTGTTGATGTAAGGAGGAAATTCTTCCCGCAGAGGGTGTTGAGGAACTGGAACCGGTTGCCCAGAGAAGCTGTGGATGCCCCATCCCTGGCTGTTTTCAAGGCCAGGCTGGATGAGGCTTTGAGCAACCTGGTCTAGTGGAGGTTGTCCCCTTCCTATGGCAGGGGGGTTGGAACTAGATGATCTTTAAGGTCCCTTCCAACCCAAACCATTTTATGATTCATCAGAGCTGAAGTCCAGGTCTTCATAGATTGTGCTGCTGATTCATTGCAGCTCAAAAGGGCATGCATTTTTGAAGATATTATGTATGTTTTCAAGGAAACTGGTAAACAATTCATGCCTTTAGGGCTGCATGTTGGCACGGGAGTACTATAGCACAAATACTTGATTCTCATATGCTCAGTAGATATTCGGCTATTTTTGTGATTGAAAGATGACCATGCTTTTCAATCTCTGTCTGGTGGTGTGAAGCAAAGGTAGTCATAATGCTGTTTATCTCACTGATAAGTGTTTCGCTTTATGGCATTCTTCAGTTCTGTTATACCTTCCTGTTGTTCCCTTTCTATTTATTTTTGTCTTCTCTTCCTTTTCATCCCACTCTATTACTACCTGGGGGTGTTGCGTTTTTTTCCTGAGTTCTGTGTTTTCTAGGTTTCTCTTGCCAGTGCAGTGTGGTGTAGTTATTCAGCTGCTTTCTAGAAGAGCCAGTACTTCTGTTTGTCTCAGTCTTCTCCTGTTTGCAGAAGGCAAACCGAAGAGGGAAACTAATTAAAAAGTGAAGTACCTCTGCTGAGAGGGAGACCTCAGGCTCACAGTAGACAATATACCTGTGTTATAATGAGCAGTGGCTAGGATACAGGCCAAAACCAGTGTGGAGCATGAAGTGCACAAGGATGACTTGTACACACAAATTTCACAAAACAGAAGTCCAGAAATCTTGCTGGAACAAGCTTTCTCCTATTTTTTTCAGCATTTCCAAATTTTCCTCAGCTAGTAATACATCCTTTTCCACTTCTGCCTCTAGTATTGACTGAGGCAAGTGTAAAGTAAAAACAAACAAATAACAAAAAAGCCCAAACCTAAAACAATAACGAAAAACCCCCCAACACATGCCTACAGTTTAGGAGTCTAGGCTTGGGCCAAAGAACAGAGAGAGGTGCAGTGAAGCAGCTCTCCTTTGGAGCTTGCTTGCTCTCTCCTCTATGTAGCTGCCCCAAAATATTGATGCAATCTTCTTCAAATTAAACCTTCTGAGTCAAAGGTGGACACACTTGCTTCTGTGTACATAACATTAATACATCAATCCCCTTGGGAAGTGAGGGGGAAAGTATGGACTCCTCTTGAGTGTGAGAAATTGAAATTAGATGAAGTTAAAGTAACTTGTTTCTGCACTTCCAGGGAGTGTGACTCGTCTTTGCCATCTGAAAGAGCTGATGCTGAAGACCTGTTGCTCAGACCAATGTGTTGGAGCTGGCCGCAGCTTAGCCTTGTGCATAGGATGCTTGTTGGCCCCAAAGCATGTTATGTGAGCTGCAGGGTTGTTTTTTTGGCTTATGGTTTGCAGCCTCAGTGCGCAGTCTGCTACACAACCGCTTCAAAGTGCCTTCCTGATGCAGGCTAAAACGCTAATGCAGTCATACCTCAAATATTTCCATTTTAAATTCACCTCTTTCTCAGAAGTCACAGATTCTAATCTGTGTTGTAATGGACTAAATTGTGGTCGCAGACTTCTAACATGATAACCTGAACTGCTGGGATGTTATTTTCTTTAATCAGTTGTAGAAAAGAGGGAAGCAGTAATAAAATAATACTGCGATGGAAAATCCTGGGCTGTTTTTCTCCTGTGCCCGTAAGGTAGCAGGGGACTGTACTGGACTGCTTGTGAGATGTTAGCACAAGTTACAGCAGGAGTATCTACACTGAGGCTGTGGTGCACCAATAAATTATCACTGGTGCTATGTGACGTATCGGCGATGCTTTTTTTTCCAATCGGCCGTTCCCACGCTGTCCGTTTTATCTGTGGTGTTAATTTAACCCCGGCGGTAAATGGCCTCGCTTCTCCTAAATCTCCCCGGCTCGCCAGCCGCGTGCGGGGGGCCTTGGCCGGGCGTGTGGGAGGACGCGGCGGCCGGGTTCTTGGCTGGCAAACAGTGGGTGCAGGTAACCGGCGCCCTCAGCCCCGTCCTTGGGGCTCGGCAGGGCCCGGTAGGTGAGCGAGGGTCCTCTCGGGTGGCGGGGGGGCCCAGGGAGGCGGCAACTCCGCGCCCCCGGCCCGCGGGGTGGGGGTGGGGGGGCGGAGGAGGCGGCGGGAGCTAATCCTCCGCTGGCTGTCCGGGTGTGTGATCACTAGTGGGAGCTGGAGAGGGCGAGAGGAGGGGAAAAAAAACCCCAAACCCAAGTACAGAGGCTGCGAGCCGGACGGGAAGGGGGTGTGCGCGGGCGGCAGCGGCGGCCCCAGGAGAGGGCAGCCCCGAGGAGCCCGCCAGCCTCCGCAGCCGGTAAGGACGCCGGGGCCGGGCGGGGAGCGGGGATGCTGTGGCGGGTGGCCCGGACCAGGCGGGCACCTGCATAGCCGGGACTACCCGGGCGGGGAGGAGGGGAAGGGTGTCTCGGGGAGTTGTCGTGCCCGACCGGCAGCAGCGGCCTGCCAGCGCCCCACACCGCGGTCCTCCCCGAGGCTGCCTCGGGTGGCCACCTCAGCGAGGGGAGCGGCTCGAAAGCTCATCGGCGCCTTCCAGCCCGAGCCCTGGAGCGCTGCTTAGCCCCGCTGCGCAGCTCGCCGAGCACCCCAGCCGGCTGGCTTCCCACCCCGTCCCATGCGTGGCACGGGTCGGTTGCTTTAGGCTGCTCCTAACTTAGGGTAGCGCGAGCAGCTGCACGGAGTGTGAGTTGCCCCAGCCGGGAGGCTGGCGGGAAGCTGTTGGACCTGCTCTCCTCTGATCTTCAGTGCTCCGTGTTTTTAAATCAAAATGCCAATTTGGCAAGGTACTTCTTTTTTCTAACTGAAGCTGATGAATCTTTGGGAAATAGTAACCTCCCCCACAGTGCTACGGTGTTCTTAACCGATGGGCTTTGTCGCTTGTGATGGACTGACGTGAACTCCGAGTTTTACCAGTCAGATCACAGCATTTGGTTTGGTTTTTTGGTGATGCTGTTCAGAGACGTAACGTCTGGGTCCTTGATTTAAGAACCAGATGAATGTAAATTACAGAAAGCATCACTGTTTAGGACGATCTTGTGGATAAAACCAGTGGTGTGTCTAGCGTCCTGGGTCTGGTAGCACAAACAGTGGTGTCTGGGTGGGGGTAAAAATAAGGCAGTCGTGTAAGGATAATTCTCCAGAAGACTGTCTCAGCATGCAATCATTTGCAGCTTGGATGCTTCCTAAGGGAGAGCTGGTGGCTTTATAGCCCTCGCTGTTCTTTCCCTTCCATGAACCGCTCTGATTGCCCCTTGACCCTGTGTAAACTTTGAGCATCTGCGACGTGCTGTGGCAAGGAATTTCATAGCTTTAACTTTATGCTGTGTTAAACACCGCACCCTTTTACTTTGAACCTTCGTTTGCTAGCACCTATGTCTTGCATAGAGATAGTGCAGAATTGGTCCTTATTGCTCTGTCCTGTTCCTGCTTTTATGAACTTTCAGTGATTGTTGCCTCCTTTTCAGGCTGATATGCTTTCTTCTGCTTTGTTTAAAGTTTACCTTAAGAGAAGGGAAGTGAGTACAGCCATCATTATTTTCTGAGAATGGATCATTTTCAGTGACAGGCATGTTAAAGTTAGGATGTTAAAAGCTACAGTCTTGGTGAGTAACTCATAGAGGCAGTGTACATTAATTTGACAGAGTGGTTACTGTGTGATTGCCTACAGAGGACAAAATTGCCTCTGTCTGACAACTAGTGAAAAGCTTATGCTGCCACTTACTCCTGCTTTCTTTTCTTGGCAAAGGCTGCATGCACAGGGAGTGGATTTCTTTCAGAGCTTTTTAAAACCAACCAGAAAAACCAAAGCAGCATTTTACTATTGGAGTAATATGATGAATTCATAATCTGTTTGTAAGTAGATTCTCTGGTTCATGTGTTGAAATTTTGCATTGTTATGAAATAGTTTTGCAGTTATTTCAAAATGAGGAATCCATCACAGTAAATATAACCTAAGGGCCTTGAATGTCTTCCCACAACCTACTGCCCTGATTGGCTTCAGATGAGCTGCTCTTGACTTACACTTGTGCAATCAGGAAAAGGGAAAAAAACCCAACCCACCACCAAAACCAAACCATCAAACCTTTGGGGTACTTGTATCTGTACCTATCTATATTTGTGTGTGTGCATCCCTGACCTGGCAGTCCTTCCTCAGGGTCAGTATACTGAATGCTTTGGCTTCAGGTTAGCGTTTAAGTACACACTTAATTTTAAGGATGCAAGTGGGTTCATTTTAATTGGTGCACTTGTGCAATTAAAGTGATGCACGTGCTGGGGTCTTTGCTGCACTGAGGCCAGAGCACTCATCACTTTGCAGAATCAAGCCCTCAGGTCTTGCAACTCTTTAAAAGAGCTCTGGTTGGTAATGATGTAAACTGACAGATTCACAAAAGCGGTTCCCAGCGTCTCATCTTTCTTGCCTGTTTCTGTCATTCTTCTCTGTGTATTGTTTTCTAGAAAACAAGAGCTTCAATATGTAAGACATAATATCTGTTGCCAGGTGCAAGGAAACAATGAGAGGAAGTCTGATGCTCAGGTGGGAAATGATGTGTTCTTACTCCCAAGAAATAAGATTAACTTTTTTTTAGATGAGTGTTTGTGAGCTGCTCTGTTTCTTAACCACTGATTGCTTGTCGTTGACTACAAAGCACTTGCCTAGCCTGTAAATCCTGTAGGAAAGGGACTGCTTTACTTTATCTTATGAATCCAATACCTGATGCAGTGTAGTAGGGAGTCTCTTGGTCCAGGTGAAATGCTGCTGCTGCTAATAACAGCCATCACAAGTAGTTTACAGCTTTCAGATAGAAAAAGGAATAAGCCAAAGAAGTCTCTCAAAACTTGAGAGGTATTTTCTACTGACCTTAGGGTAGTTGCAAGGACAGAACAGCATATAAAGCAACATGATTATCTTGGTTGCATTAATCTAAGGTGTTGGTGAGGATTTTGTGGATGCCCCATCCCCTGGCTGTCTTCAAGGCCAGGCTGGGTGAGGCTTTGTGCTCAAAGCCTGGTCTAGTGGAGGGTGTCCCTGCCCATGGCAGGGGGGTTGGAACTAGATGATCTTTAAGGCCCCTTCCAACCCATACCACTCTATGATTTGTAGATGTATCAGTATTTGACTCTTACGTTCCAAAATGATACAGGTAATTGTGCTGTAAGTACTGCAAATACCGAACGGAAACAAATTAGATCTATTGGTGGTAGCGCGTAAAACAAACTATGAAATATATTGTAGGCTTATTACCATTCAAATTTTTGTTCCTTTCTAGTGGATATAAGCTCTTACTTTAAAATTGTTTCAAACTGAAAATGTTGCTGCTGACAGGCAAAATTTGGAGGAAACTGATTAGAAAACACCGTAGTTTGATCTAAAATTTGCATGTGCCAAAAAGGTTTCTGCATTGGTGCATGTTTCAGATCGGACTTGCTTCTGATAAGCACATTCCTCTTGCTGATTTGTATCAGGTTGAGGTAGGAAAAATGTAACAAGGGTTATATGATAAGGTTTTCAAAAAGTCTGCATTTAAATTTTAACATTCTGATCATATCTATGAATCGTGTCATGCTTTACGCCAACAGCCTTGTTCTTTGAGTGCGTGAAAGGAGAAAAGATCTGTTAGAGCTTCCATAAAGGCTGAACATTTTTGTAGTAAGGAGATGATTTTGAGGTACCTAAAATACTTTATAAAATAGTTTTTGATCACCTTATACCATGTTTTGTGTGAATTACATGACTGAGGTTAATCTTCTCTGCTTAAAACATCAACATTTCACTAAGCTGTAAAGAGATTGTTGTGTGATCAAATTTTTCTTTGTGATCAGTTCAGGCTGCACTGTGTGTGTACACCCAGGTGTGCGTGCTTACACCAAGGTGCGTGTATCTGCCTGTCTCTGGTATACAGGCAATACGTTTTCATTGCTCTCATACATTGAAGATGCTGCAGGATTTTGATAGGAAGCAAAATCCAAGGAAACCTCTCTTCTTAGGCATTGCATCTCTAGGCTCGAGTCCCTGCTGGTGGCAAGTCCCTGCTCAAGCCTTTCCCTTCACAGGGTCACTAAAGGAGGCTGCTGCTTTTCTGCTGCTTGTCAGATTGAATATCTTTTAGGCCTCCAAACCTATGTCAAATTTGGCTATAATTGGCCAATAGGCTGACAACCTGTTAGTGAGGGTCTGGCAGACTTGTTTATCTGCAGATAAGGAAGTCTAAACATTTCCTTGGGAAAGTAGTCTGATGGAGTTACTTTCTGTTTTGAGCCTGGATGTAAAGCAAGTACCCATCTAGTCGTGTAGTGGCCAGCTGGGAGCGTGTTTTCTTGAAAGTCTTGAGGACAATTTTGAGCCCTATGTAATTGGTATTGGGAGTCATCTGTGGTGGCTTGCAGGACTGCGGATACAGATCAACAGAGTTTGTAGAGTTTGAGGAAATGAGTGCAAACTACTGCATATAATGAAGGGACTGGGGTAGTGATGTGGGTCTGGGGGGAGCATCAGTGAATGTAGGCTTCTTTACAGGCTCCAGAAAGTTTTTCCAACAGTGAGTGAACTGGAGTATGCAGGGACCTGCTTGCATACAAGTCTCGGGAAGTTTCTTCCCTTGAAACTGATTGTGTTACACACTGAAGATTAATTCCATGCTAAAGTCAAAATACATTGCTACCAACCTCTATGCTTTGATGTCATTAAGCTAAAGACTGTAGTTTCACAGACCAGGATGAATAAAGGCATGTATTCAAAATGTTTATTTTTTTTAAGCTGCCACTTATTTCCTAACACAAACATAACTGTTGCTGTTTTTCTGAAACAAAAGCAAGTACTGTTTGGTGTTCAGAAATATTTTGCATGTAAAGCCTAAAATACAAAATGGGTTGTATATAAGCAATATCTATAAAACAGCCACTTAAAAGTTTTTAAGATGTTGTTATTTAAGACTTATTCCCTGAAGCTACAAATGTATTTGCTCATGCATAACTTCGCTGAGGAATACTTATGTGAATAAAATTACACACTTGCACGTTGGTAGAATCAAGACTGTAATTAGCTCTAGGTTAATCCCCCCACCTTCCTAATTAAAAACACAGGTCAATTAAGGATCAAATGAAACTTTACCTTTGTGATTATCTTCCTTGGTAGAAATAGCTGTTCCAATAAATATCTCACTTTCAGTATAATAAGACCTTTTGTCCAACTTGCTTTCCTTTATCCTTACTAATTTTAGCCAACAAAAATTAGTTGTATTTAAAAATTAAAAGGTGAAATGCTGAAGCATATTTTTTGGTGTGCATGGTTAGAAAGTTTTGGCTGGGAGAGAGTTCATTTTCATCATAGTACCCAGTCCGGGGCTGTGTTTTGGGTTTGTGCTGGAAACAGTGCTGATAACACGGGGATGTGTTTGCTGTTGCTGAGCAGTGCTTACACAGTGTCAAGGCCTTTTCTGCATCTCAGACCACCCCACCAGTGAGTAGGCGGGGGGTGCACAGGAAGCTGGGAGGGGACACAGCTGGGACAGCTGATCCCAGCTGACCAAAGGGATATTCCATACCGTATGACATCATGCTCAGCATATAAACCTGGGAGAAGGTTGGTCAGGGGGCTGCTACTGAGGGACTGGCTGGGCATTGGTTGGTGGTGAGCAGTTATTTTCATTAGCATCACTTGTCTGTCTTGGATTTTATTTCTTTGTTATTTTTCTGTTTCATTACCATTTATTATTACTATTTTATTTCAATTATTAAACTGGTTTTATCTCGCCTACTAGTTTTCTCACTTAGAATTCTCTTCCCTCCCCACTCCCTGTTCTGCTGGAGTGAGTGAGCAGCTGTGTGGTGCTAAGTTAACAGCTGGATTAAACCGTGGCAGTCCATTTTGGTGCCCATTGTGGGGCTCAAAGGGTTCCAGATAATGTCAGATTTGATTGGAGTGTGCTAGATCGAATTTATAGCTGTTATTGCTGTTTAGCTATTAACTATCAGCTTTTGATTTTGGGGGGGGGGGTAAACCCCCACGGTGGGCGAAATAATAGACTTATTTGCCTTGGTTTGATAATGTGTACGTGAACAGGGTTTGGCTTATTTATCGTTTCTCTTAGGTACACATACATATCTATTTTTAACTTTGCCGATTTCTTTCTTCTCCATTAGAAGTGATGATAAAATGACATTCCCAAGTGTGCATATAGAATATAGTGCAGAGGGTATAGGTATACTTACAGGATAGAACTTTGCTAGTGAGATCTGCTTTAGAGCCTGTTGACTGTAGGCTCTGCACGTATGTGAGAGAATTTGGATAAAGCAGACAAATTCTTGCATCTGTGCCAGCTGTATTACAAAGTCAGGACAGTGTAATGCAGATAAGCTTAATTAGCTATTTGCATTTGCTACTGAAGTTGGATGAACAGTTTTTTTTTTTCCTAACAGGGAATTTCTCTTCAGGCATAACTATCCAGTACAGTTTGTTAAAATGAATGTAGCAAGACTTTTGTAGCCTGCAGAAATACAATTATGTGTGTGCAAGCACTGCAGACTTCTTTTATTCATAGACAAGTCTTGTAGGGTCTTGTCCTACTGGAGAAGCAAAGCAGAGAAACCCTTTGAGCTGAGCTGGGTCCTGTTGCTCCAAGGAGCTCCATAGTATTGGTCCCTAACATCTCTGTGTCTCGGTTTCTGTCCAGTGGGGTACAGACAGAAGTACCCCTTGTAAGGTGTTTTGAGACTTTGGGTCAAGAAGGAGGTTGAGTCCAAGCTGCTGCTGTTGATGGACAGAATGAGACTTCAGTTACTCAGACTGCTTTGCGCTTTTATTTTGGAAAATATTAACACGTATTGTCTTTGCCTGCCTAGGAACACTTGTGAATAAAGGAAATTTAGGGCTACTATGTTCAGCACCTTGCAGCTATTATGAATGTGATACTTCGAATCATGTGTTCTGTTTAGAGTTTAAAATACTAGTATAATTTGTGTTTGAAGGATAAGTGCTTTGTCTTAAGATTGCTGGTGATTTCTGTGTTCAAACTACAGTCTGCCTAGCTCGGGTTTTCATAGGACACCCGTCACTGTCACATGAATTGAGTTTCTTAGGGCAGGAAATCATCCTTCCCACAGATACTAATCTCCTTTTTCAAGTTTGCCTTGGCACAGACATCACTTTACTGATAGCTGAAGAGCAAAACCTGTTCTCTAGAGTTTTGGCATTAATTGGAAATAGATGGTGGTAAACTCTGTGGGGTAACCCTGTTTACACAGGGCATGGCAGTGATGCTTGCCGGTGGTACATGAGCAGCAATGGTACCATAGATGTGTATTTGTATTTAATGGAAGGTGTATTTGTATTCTGTGGAAGGAATGGGATTTTTTTTTCCTGTCAGCTGTTGGAGCAGATGCAGACCTGTATTTGTGTATTTGATGAGGAGGATGAGTACACTTTTAACTTGAAGCTAATTAATTTTTCTCTGCTAAGTACATACTGAAATGGTTTAGGCTTGTTTGTTTCCCTTGTGCTTCCTTCAGTAGCAAGCCAGAGATAAACAACTATTTTGGATTTCGGTTTTGTTTTGTGTACAGCAGGGATTACACAGAACTGTTGGGCTAGTTCAGTGTAATAGGGTTGCTGCTTATTTAAGGCCTGCAGAAATCAATAGTTTGCTCCCATTAAAAATGAAAGAAAATAAAGATAACTTTTTTTACTCAGAAATCCACTGTCGGGGAGTCATCAAGCTTTTCTGTGACTGAGTTATAGAATTTTTCAGGACTGCTTAATTTTGAGTGAAACTTGCTCTCCTTACAAGAACTGATATGTGATCTGAATGACACACACTGTTTTGAACTTGTGGAATTTCCTTACTATTCGCAATTTTTAAGGTTTTGTGGAAGTTATTGGTTATTTGAGAATAAGCACTTAAATTGTCATGAAAGTCAAAACCAATGCAACACAAAGGACAGTTCTAGTCCTCTTGGTTGTAAACTTTATTCTTATTTTTTGAGGCTTGAATCTTGTTTGATTTTTGTGCGTGTGCTCAATATCAGATTTACTTAATTTGGAGCTTAAATTGTGCATAAATGTTTTGCTAGCTTTCTTTGAAAGTGTAGATTTCATCCGATGTACAGAACAAAATTCTTCTGATTCACCTTGCCGGTCCAGGCAATGTGACTTGGAATGGTGTGAAGAAATGAGAGCCTGTCAAAAGGGTTTGATCTATTTTTATACTGCCCTTCTGCTCTCAAATGCTGCACATATATTTGAATTTATTAATCCCAATGTCATTTCTTTCCTCGATAGCATTTCAGCTGTTTCTATAAACCATTCTTGGCATTTCTTTTCTCTGACTGCAAATTGTACAAAAACCTAAACTGTTACTCAACTTCTGTAAATGGATGTATTCTTACAGGTTTAATCACTGATGCTGAACCTTTTCAGAAGTTGGTGGCGCCTTTGCATACAGGCTGGAGTGTCTTAACGTGAATTGAAATGTCTTCTGAAATGTTTTTTATGCTAGTGATACTTAAATACTGGATTTGTCTCAAAGTGAAAAGTAAACTGTAAATAGCCTGGTTGACCAAAAGCAATATTGTTAAAGATAAATTAATGACTTGAAGGCTGAGTAAGCTTTCAGAAGTGTTTTGCCATAAAATTAAGGACCTAAAGGGGCAGTTGCCTTAGGAATTGTTTGAACATTTGAGGAGCTGCTATTGCCTAGCTCTTCTCCTTTTTTTTTTTTTTTTAATCCTTGTTGCTGAAGATAGGGTCCTCGGCACTGTCAGCAGGTGGTGGAAATGTGCCTGGTCTGCATCAGTGCAAAGGCACCTGCCTTTTCTCCCTTCCCCAGCTGTGGTGTGAGAGAACCTCACTTGCTGTCCTCAAGCAAAGTGAGGCAATCCTTCTGTGAGGTGTGCTGTGGCTTAGCTGGCTAATGCAGAAACAAACAGTTAAAGATGCTTTTTTTCTCAGAAATTACTTTCTTTTCTCTGTGACAGCAGAATAAGCAATATTCTCAAATGGTGCTTGACAGTTGTCAAAGGCTAGAGATGGAGAGGTTTTGATTTGTTTTTGGTGTGTGACTAATATCCTAAAGAATACACAGGTGGTTGTAATTGAAAATAGTGGAAGGTGCTACCAATGAGGCAGGGTAGAGAAGATCCAAACACAGCAATAGCAGCAGAGGTCCTGCTAAGTTACTGCATTTGGTTTTGGCTTTGTGAAGAGGCTAACTGATAATAATGGCAGAACATGCAGAGCTTAATGTGTTACGGCTATGTGCTGAGATCCCCACTGGACTCGAGTGAAAAAATGTAGCTTCAGTACTCTGAAACAAATCCTGTGACTTGTCTGAAGGTACAGACGAAGGAGGGTGCTGTCAGCCTAACCCTGGATAGAGAAAGCATGGGAAAGTTTGCAGGGGAAGGTCAGGACTCTTGCTGCTTCTGCTTCACACATTGGCTGAGGACAGGAGGAACAGGTTACTTCAAGCAGCAGCTGTCTATGTATTCTGTTAACGGTTAGAGGTCATAGTGAAGATTGGAAAGGGTTATAATAAAATCCTTGAAGGGATGCACACAGCAATTCCTGTTTTCATTCCAGGCTCAGGTGTTGACCCTTCCATTTAGTCTGCATTTTAAAGTGTATGTGTCACATCTATAATGTAGATATAATGTAAGGAACAGCATGGATCTTTTCATCTGCATAGGTTATTTCACTTAAACCGATACAGGCTGAAATAGTAAAATTATGCTTAAATTGGCATATTGGCCCAGTGGGGAAAAAAACAACCCTGTCCTCTAAATGGTATTACTGTCCCAGGGAGCAATTGCAAACCCACGTAGTCCTTTATGAGTGACCACTGTGATCATCACTGGTTTGGTGGTTTGTTGGCTTGATTTCAAGCATGCGTGTGCATTTCTGGTGCTTACTAACTTCTTTTGAGCAGTATGAGTATTCAGTACCATTAAAAATGAAATAATTACCTTTCTTATTTTGCTTGATTACTGCAAGTTTGAATTCTTATGAATTTGTAAGGCCTTTGAACTATCCCAGGTGATCACTTCTCTTTTCAGAGAAAACATTAAATTACAGGTGATTTTTTTGCTTTCTAACAGATGTTGATCCAGTTGCCCATTCTCTTTAGATACAAGAATGGACTAAGCAGTGGCTTTTCTTTATAGGTGGACTGGAAATGATCACATAATAGTTGCTAGCAACTTTAAACTTCATCTTAAACTGCCTGCAGTCTGTAAGTTATATCATCAAATAAGGAGGTGGGGAATGAATAATAAATGAACGCCAAGAATCGAGAAGCTTTCTGCATAGAAACAAGCTTTTCTGAACCTCATTGTCTGCTCTGTGTTTTCCCTGAGACGTAGAAGGTGAAGCATTGGATAAGGGACTGTATTCCTGAAATGGCCTGTGTCTGAGAGGGTAATTAGGGTGCCTTTTATCCCACCATGAGGCACTGCCAAGCGTATGGCATGGACGGGTCTATGCACTAATCTTTGCTGAATGAGGAAGGAAACTGGTGGTGGTGGCAGTGCTGTGTGGTTTGGGAGGGATGGGGAAACAGCTCTGGGCTGCAGCTCAAGGGATGCATGTGTGAACTCATTAATCTTGGGGATTTGCTGCATACTTTTTTTTCCCCTACAGCCCACACACAGCTTTTGGCTGTGGGCACGGCATTTTCCAGCAGATGGCCTATTGCACAGGAAGGCAAGGGTGATGTTGGAGACTTTTGAGTGTGCTGATGTAGTCCATTTCATGCATATTCTTACATTCTGTGAGCTGGTTTCAAAGAAACAGAGTGCATGACTGAATTTAAGATTTTCTTCATTGTCCTCAGACATGGATGAAAGTATGGCACTGATAATGTATGGCAGGACAAGGAGGATAATCAGTGCATGTTTGGCCACCTCCCTGCTTCCCTTTTTTAAAAGCAGGGAAATAGGTTAGCTATAGAAAGAGAAGAGCTTCTAAATGTTTTTGTTTTTTTTTTCAACAGCAAAACAAGGATCAGTTTATACTCTTAACCCTTTACATTTTATTATTCTGTGCAGGCCAAGATTTAGATTTGTAATGAGATTAACAGCTGTTTTTGCAGTTAAAACTGGTACTAACATGCTTTAAAAGACTGCCACTTCTCTAGTTTTCTGACTTCTGTAATGTCAGAAATATACACCACAGCTGACAGGATAAAGTCAAAAGCTGTTTTTATTGCTCTGAATGTGTATGATTTGAGGGATGCAAAGCACAGTTGTGTTTTGCTAAGAGCAGTTGTGTGCTACAATATTGGCTATTGGATGCAGTTTTAAAACAGAGGTGTCCTCATTTAAATACAATCATTTCTTTGTGCTGTTTCTTCCAGAAAACAAAGGGAAAACACATTTACAAATAAGATTTTTTTTTTTTTTAATGTTTATATATCTGGGTTAAATATTTTTACTGTGGTTTGTTAACATACATTAACACTCCAGGAGTGAAATTATCTAAATTGAAAGAAATAATAAAACCCAAATGTCTTGCAAAAAAACCTTTTAAAATTATTTCATTTAATTATAATGTCTTGTAAAAGGTGTTTCAAATCATACCTCCTTAATTCAGTAGTGAAAAATAAAATAAATAGGCTGCCTATTTAATAAATGATACAATGAATTGATGAAGGCTGTTCTGGCATTTCTGTAACAAATGGAAACATTATGTGCATTTCAGTGACTTAACCTCCCTTTCTTCCTGTATGTGTTGGATTTGTGTGGTGGGGTTTTGGTAGTGAGGGAAAGGGGTACATGGGGTGGCTCCTGTGAAAAGCTGCTAGAAGCTTCTCTGGCTTCTAGTCAGACCCATCTCAGGCCAAGGCTGAGCTAATCAGTGATGGTGGTAGTGCCTGTGGGATAACATATTTAAGAGGAGGGAAAAAAATTGCAGTGGAGAGAGGAGTGGGATGTGAGAGAGACAACCAGACAGACCCCCAGGTCAGTGAGGAAAAGCAGAAGGATGTGGGCAGGAGCAGAGGTTCCCCTGCAGCCCGTGGTGAGAGGGCAGGCTGTGCCCCTGCAGCTGTAGAGGGTCACAGGGGAGGAGAGGACTCCACTACACAGCAGGTGGCTAGACCAAAGGGAGCCTCTGACTCTGTGGGAAGCCCATGCTGGAGCTGGCTGCTCCTTAAAGGACTGTACCCCATGGAAGGGACCCACACTGGAGCAGTTTGTAATGGAAGGACTCAGGTAGGAGAAGTTTGTGGAGCAGTTTCCTGTGGGAGGGATGCCATGTTGAGACAGGGCAAGAGGGTGAGGAGTCCTCCCCCTGAGGAGAAAGGAGGAGCAGAGACAATGTGTGATGAACTGACTGCAACCACCATTCCCTGTCCCACTGTGCTGCTGGGAAGGAGGTAGAGAATTGGGGAGCAAAGCTGAGGCCAGGAAGAAGGGAGGGGTGGGGAGAATGTATTTTTAAGATCTGTTTTTGTGTCTCATGGTCCTATCCTGCTGTGATTGGTAATAAATTACTCTGTATGTGTGTGGGTTTTTTTTTTTTCCTTCCCCAACTTGAGTCTGTTTTGCCTGTGACCACAGTTAGTGAGTGATCCCTCCCTGTCCTTGTCTTGTCCCATGAGCCTTTCCTTATATTTTTGCCTCCCCATCCCACCGTGGGGAGAAGTGAGTGAGCGAGCAGCTGTGTGGTGCTTAATGGCTGGCTGGGCCTAAACCATGACACTACTATTTCACTTCTTTTCTAGCCACTACTTCTTGTGTCATGTCTTCCTGTCTGCCCCATTCCCTCTCTCTTAACAGTATTCCTCCCTAAACCAAAGCAGCCAACTGCTGTGCTTTTTGTCAAATAAACCAGTGTCGAAATTTTCAACTGCTTTTGATTGTTTCGAATATGTTCCTTTGTGTAGTATGAAAACTTTTGAGTATTAGTTTAGTAGCACTCATGGCATTTTGTGATAATACTCTAACCAGATGATAAATGCTTCCCTATAGCAGCTTTTACACATTCATTAATCAAGAAAGGTTCTTGACACAGTGATAAACATAACTTTAATTCTTGCTAAAGTGTACCATATACAAATAGTACAAACCTGTTCATCAGTGAGTGCCTGATAGATACATTGTAAGGTGGTTAAAAGATACTAGGAATGTATGTCATACAACGATGTTCTTCTTTCACTCAAACATGTTGAAATGATAGTGTACACTCTTGGTTTTGCAGTTTTGTGGTTTGCTTCGTTCTGTACACTTGAGTCTGCATATGCATTGATGCTTACAGATATGGATTTCAGAAGTTCAGGGAAACTTTTTTTGCATTAGTGCTGCATCTGTCCAGCCTTACAGGGTGATGGGTTCCCTCTACTTCTTTTTCTCCAGAGTCCTGGATGTATCTGCATCTAGATTAAGAAACTGAACAGAGAACATGGCAGCTCATGTGCAGGAGGTCTTTCCTGAAGAATAGTACCCACAATAGTCTTGTTAGCAGTATGCTGTGAAGATGTGACTAGATTGCATATGGAACCTCCGTGGTGAAACTTCCATTAGTATCAGTTGTCCTTGTTGGCCTTGACAGTAGGTTATCATTGTGGGGAATGCCTCCAAATTCCTGCTTGACAGTTTCATGCAGTACATACTCAGTAGGCATTAGCTGGAATCTGTTTTCTCTCTTTTGCGGTTGTAGAACTAATGGCGTTCACTTGTCTGCATTGTTTGAGGCCAAAAACTTGTATGCAAAATGGTACATTCTGCTTCTGGCAATCCCAAGCATAGGTATAGGCTGGGCAGAGAATGTCTTGAGAACAGCCCTGAAAAGGACCTGGGGATACTGTACTGGTGGATGAAAAGCTGGACATGTGCTGACAGCCCAGAAGGCCAACCATATCCTGGACTATATCAGAAGCATGGCCAGCAGGTTGAGGGAGGGTATTCTCCCCTTCTACTATGCTCTCGTGAGACCCCACCTGGAGTATTGTGTCCAGTTCTGGGACCCCCACTGTAAGAAGGATATTAACTGTTTGGGAGCGAGTCCAGAGGAGGCCATGAAGATGGTCAGAGGGCTGGAGCACCTCTGCTATGGGGACAGGCTGAGAGAGTTGGGCTTGTTCAGCCTGGAGAAGAGAAGGCTCCACGGAGACCTTATAGCAGCCTTTGAGTACCTGAAGGGAGCTGACAAAAAGTTGGGAAGGGGACTTTTTACAAGGGCCTGTAGTGATAGGACAGGGGGCAATGGCTTTAAACTGAAAGATTTAGATTGTTAAGGAAGAAATTTTTTCCTGGAGAGGGTGGTGAGGCACTGGAACAGGTTGCCCAGAGAAGCTGTGGATGCCCCATCCCTGGAAGTGTTCAAGGCCAGGTTGGATGAGGCTTTGAGCAACCTGGTCTAGTGGAAGGTGTCCCTGCCCATGGCAGGGGGGTTGGAACTAGGTGATCTTTAAGGTCCCTTCCCACTCACACCATTCTATGACTCGATTTATGGGAAATGTAGAGAAGCCTCATTTATTTGTAGCAGTCTTCAGGTAGTTTGAAACTGATGAGGCAATCCCCTGTGGCGCAGTGAACAGTCATGTGGGCTTTATCTCCATAATTTTCCTTTTCTAATCAAGATTTTGAGGTACCTGCACTTTTCTTTGATCTGCTTTTGAATGTAATGCTTGGGCTGGATCATCAGTTGCATCTTTGAGCTCTTTTTACTGAGTTTTTTTCCATTAAATGCAGGTTTTGTGACTACTACCTTTTGCTGATGGGCTGGCATTTGCAAGGCCTCTGAACAGTGCCCATGTAAACTTTCTTCATTCTTTGATCTGTGGCATTCCATCAATAATGTTGCTATAGTATGTAGAAACCCTTCTGGAGATGGCTTCTATGGGTGTTATTCTCAGCCTTACCTTTAAAGTTGCAGTGTTAGTTTTTCATAGAGGTCCATCTGATGTTATAATTGTACAGGAAATAGGGCCTCACGCTAGTAAGAATACAAATCATGTTGAGATCTTTGAGAGTGTCTCAATAAATTCCTGAATATTAAGATTTTCTCAAACCCTTACTTTTTCTTCATGTCTGAAAAGATTTTAAAATTTCTTTTAAGCATCTGGTCATAACATTTTCTTGAGGAAGGTTTGCTTTCAAAATAGTACTTCTTGAAACCACTGTGTGCTTTCTCTAGGTGGTTGTCAACATCTGCAGGGACCAGATGACTGACTTACTAACAAGATTAATATGTTTATTACTCATTGAATAAGTCAATCTTTTTCTCAGATTTTTCAAATAAATCTTGGTAGTGCTTGGTCTGTTTGAAGCCTAGATATCTGTAGATCTGCGTAAGTAAGCTTAACTTACAGTTATTTTTTTGGCTTACATGATTTTTGTGCCAGAGGCGTCAGTGCTTAGGAGATCCCCAAAGGGATCCCAGTTCAAATAACTAGCTGACATTTGTTACTATCTCTGTCCTCTCTCTTATAGAGGACCTTTGTTCCTGATCCTCCCCAGGAAGTTGAGGGGATCCAGTCTGAACTGAGAATTCTAAGTCACAAGGTGTGAGTGACAGGTTAGTAAGTGCATTGTTTGGATGTAGCAGACTAGCAATAACCATGTGCACTTCAGCTGGTTTTACAGATAAGTCTAGGGAATCATGATTCTACAATTCTCTTGTCAGAATTTCATTTTGATTTTCAGCGTTCTTACAGCTAAAACTTGCAGGGTGCTGGCATCTTACTGTCACTCAGAGAAGATGGACTTGAAAATGATGAGCACTGGGAGAGACTGAGAAATTGAGGCTTTTCACACTGAGAATTTAACAGAACTTGCAGTTTAATTGACCTTCGTTAAACTTGTTTATTCAGATTTAAGGTCTAGTCCTTAAATCTGACCCTGGAGTGATCCGTTAGAAGGTTGCCCTTGTGTTCAGCAGCAGGAGGAAGGGGCACTTGATGTGACGAGTAGCAGAGGTTATGCTCATGAGTTACAAGGAAAGAATGGCAATAGATGATAGGAAAGGTCTGAAATGAAAGCAACAGCTGATTTTGTTCAGTTCAAAATGACCTTGCCAAATGACATCACAAACTTGGAAGGTCATTGTTTCTTAACAGGCTTATAAAATATGTTTTTATCCAAAAAATACACTGAGAAACTGAAATGATGATGAATGAACCACTTTAAACTCATGGGGAAAAAAGCATCCCTAGCTATTCAGAAATCTTCAAAACTGCTGGTGGGAAGGAGGTTTAACTTCATCTTAATGGATGTAATCAAATTCCTCACTCTGCTACTGTCAGGTACGTGCGTATGGTGTGTTTTCCAGTGTCTGAATCCACTTGACCAAGAAGTCTGAAAATACAGGAATTACATAAGCTCACTTGATTGTTTCTACAGCCCTTGAGAGGGTGCAGTGTCATTTTCCTGGTTTATCCTCCCTTAATCAGCTTTTCCCAGTTATAGTTCTTTTACCATGAGCTGTGGAACTGAATCACAATAGAAGCAGCAATGGAAAAAGGTGTGTGGGTTGTTGTTTTGGAGGGGTCTTTTTTGTGTGTATTTTTTTTTTGTTAGGATGTGCAAATTACTGTAGCTATGGGTTTAGTACTCTCTGTAACTTCCTGTTTTAAAGCACATCAAAACTTTAGCGTCTGAATGATTTTAGAGACCCCTCCTGTTTATGACCCAGAGATTATTGGAGTGCATCCTCTTTCCTTTCAGCACTTTCCCACAGGTAGGATGAAGCCTTCATTTTATTATTCCACAGATACCCACTTTTATTTACAGAAAACTGGGTCCCTCTTCTGCTTTTTCCTGCAATGTTCTAAATCCACTACTGAGACAGAGATGGAGACACCAGAACTCCATCTCCACAAAGAAGTGTCACCTAGTACTGGTGTATGAGAAGCTCTCCCTCCTCCTTTTTCTGCCCTTAATGAGAATGTCAGGAACAATTGTGGGGGATGACTTATGTTTTTAAAGAACATCAGTTGCCTTCAGACCCTTTTTCTGTTTCCTATAGCATATTTACTGGTTTTGTGGGCTCACATTATTTTTGTGAGGTGTTTTTGATTGCTTGAGACATTGCTTTGACATTTTAATGTCATCTTTTATTCAATCTGGTATGTAATCAGCTATTAATCTACTTTTACAAATTAATTTCTTCAGCCCTTTTTATTCTTACTCTCTAAATTCTCTAAGTTGGTTTTTTTTTTTTGCTGTTCTGTAGTGTAAGGTGCTAGGCTGGTGCTGCTGAGTGGTTGTCAGACTTTCTGACTGCATTCCAGCATTTAACGGTGTATGTGTAGATACAGCTCACCTAGGAGTAAGTTTTCCTCCTCTCCACAGAATTCAGTTTGGCTGTATTGAAGTCTATTGATTTTTCTTTTCTTAGCTGCAAAACCCTAGCAGCTTGTGGATTACTGTTAGTAAAAGCACAATTTCCACTCAGTTTTAAAATCACTTTAATTTTCACTGGTTATACTGCAGTTGTGTAGGTTGTTAGCTGTGAAAATAACATTTACTTTGGACCTTAATGTTATTAATTTTCATGCGTGACTTTAAGTACAATATTGACTGAATTCCTCTTTTTTTTCTCCCTTAGGAGATGGTTTGGGATGAGTGTTTAAAAACAGTCTGAAGAGCAAGGAAATAAACTATGTAAACCAGAGCAATTCCATTAGCAATATTTTTCATTTTGATAAATTGCTTTTTTGCTGCATTCATCAAACATTTACCTTGAATGCACTAACCTATTCAAACCCTCTTTTACTGCACTGTATTTATATACCTACCTCCTCTATTTCCATGTTGCAGTTGCGACTGGTGGCTTTAAGCGAGTGCTGCTGCATGCATGCAAGAGCTCATCTGCTGTTTCTTGTCTCTGCAATTTTTCCACGGGCAAGGTATTTTTGCAAGGAGCAGATTCAGATGGTCCCATTCTGTGAGTGTAGTTTAACGCCTGCTAAATACATGACTTTGAGCTTGACACAGATTATATGATTTTACTCCACAGAGGGGAAGTTGCATTTAATTTAGTGTCAGGTGCTGTATCTGTGTCACTGACTTTCTTAAATGGAATCAGCATTTTGGCAAAGGAACCTTCTGTGGCTCAGAATGGGTGTGGACAGTGACACTTGCTGAGTGGTAGTTTGAGGCCACAGGCTGCCTGTGGGTACTGACCAAATGGGCAGTACTCATCATGCGTTTATGAATTCCATGAGTGGGTCTGGACAAGACCACTGATACAATCTGTAGTTCCATGTATGTTGTTGCAGGACTTCGTATTCGTTGTCTTACAGGTTTAGGTTTTTCTTGATAAGACTCTCTTTATCAAGTTCTCTTGCCTCCACATTTCTAAAGCTTCAAAACAGTGATGGCTCCTCTAATGGACTAGCTCTTACAAGGGCTTTATTGTGGAGGTGAAAGTGTGTCTTGTGCAACTTGAGCATATCCAGAGCAAATCATATTTCAATCGCTGGCTTTGCATTCTTTCAAGGGACTCCAACTGTTCTACTGGACCCTGTTTTTATCATTGTGCTGGACTACAGGGTACAAGTGTTGAGGCTCCAGATGCTTTTATCTAGTATAAATTTTCAAGGAGTTTCACTGTTGGCGTTTTACATTGCTCAACCTACTCTCTCTTATGCTTTCTGTATAATATACATTGAAATCACTGGCTAGAGAATCTTACTTAGCAGCTGGTTAGTCTCTATATTTCTTTCAGGATCTTGTGCAGAACTTCAAAGTTTACATGGACTTACAGGAAAAATAACACTTGAGTATCAAAGGGAGAAATGAGCAGCGTACTTGATAAATGTTGGTGCTAGTTTGAGTGCTTCCATGTTGCCCTGAACACAGCTCACTTATTTCTTTAGAACATGCACTGATATTTATATTAACTTTCTCTATGATCCTTTCTAAAGGATTTTTGTCTTTTTAAAAAAAAAAAACCACAACCCAGCAGTGAAAAGTTTAAAATTAGGTTTTAAATGTGCATGAGGTGGAGGTGTGTCTTGATATTTTTTTTTAATTTTTCAGTGTTCATTTATGAATTGCCTTTAATCTACTGAGGGAAAAGAAGATGTTTATATTATGACATTGGACTCTCATTAGTTGCTTGCTTGTTTTTTAGTATGACCATAATTTCATTTGTCAAGCCAAAACCTTGTTTTACTGTTCCTTTACCTCCATCTCTGTTTGCATAGCCCAAGAAAGTCTTTATGTGCTGAATGTTATGTTTCAGGGCAAACCAAGAAATGCCTAGACAAAATAATTCACCTCCCACTCACTAGGTTCGTAGGAAAGGCTAAGTACTTTTGTGTGTAACATTCTTGGGGAGACATTGGCTTGCTCAGCATTGCAACCCACCCCCCTACCAGCACTATAGCAGCCAGGCAAATGGAGCCACAAGCTCCAGAGCATGGGTGAGTCACAGCTCCAGCAGCTTCCAGGGTGGCTTGAGAACAGTGATGGAGAATGTTTGGATAAAATTAGAGTGAAATCTTCTCATTTAAAGCCTGCAAAACAGAAGTTTTAAAAAAATTATTATGATTATGAGCTATTAGTTAACATGATTCACCCATGAATTTGGGAATTATTACTTCTCTGAAGTTTAAAGAAATAAAGTAAGTTTGTAATTCACTTGAAGAGTGGTTACCAAGTATATTAGTTAAGCTAAGGCCTTAGACTTTAACACCTTAACTGCCAATGAAGTCCTTGTTTGTTATCTTTCTTACTAGGTTTTCTAATGTCCCGTTCTGACAGTGAGTACTGTGTCTGTTTGATTTTTTTTTTTCCATGTTATTGCATTGGTAACTGGAGTTCATCTTGCTTGACTTCCATTCTCTAGCATTTCTCTATAGTCTGTGGTGGGAAATGGATCCTTCTGAAGACAGTTCAGTTTGTCCTATCCCTAACGTTAAGGTGTTGTAAAACAGAGCAATGGATATCTGTAAATCCAGGGTAATTTTCCTTGAGATATCAGAATGATGCTAGGATTTGTAGATGAACACATGAGAGATGAATACTATGTTTTTTTTAATGAAATACTTATTTGGTCTCTGTAGGAGTGCCACACGTTCATTTTTTATTATTTAGGAATGGTTTCTGTTGCAGATATTAGGTTATTACTACTGCCTTCTACTAGAATTTAGGGCCCCCAACATGAAAATAAGCTTTTGAGATTAATTCCTTCCACCTCTCTTGAGGAATACTCATTAGGAGCTGACTGCTCCACCACAAACTACCTGGAAGAGCTTGCAAATGTAGCAAGTCTCTTCTAAAGGCTGAATGTCTGCTTTTTCATTCTCTGATGTGGAGGGTGTTTTCTGATGCTATATTCTATGATTAGTATCTTGAGTTTAGTAGTAGCATGGTACTCTAAGGTAGTAAATCTGTTATTGCACACATTCAGTTGGGAAAACTGAGATGCCTGTCACAGAGAAGAGTAGTAGATGGAAAGGGGCACAAAATAAGGCTTCAGTGTGAGGCTGAGATGTATTTTTTTTCTCTTCCCACAATTTGTTATCTACCCCCCCCTTATAGCTCTTTAGATTGTTTATCACTATCCTGTTATCAACTTGATTAAATACTAAGATTCTGATATTTCCATTGTGAAGCGTCTTCTGCCACACTTTCCTGTAGTGGAGTGTGGCACAAATGAATTCCATTAATGGTATCTGAACCCAACCTTGATTTATCATACCTGCTGTTACCCAAGTAAATGCATTATTCATAACTTAGATGATGCTTTCCTGAAAGCAGTATACTTGAAAGTAATGTATGTAATATAATGTGTCATTATTCCAGAGTTCTGAAAATTTGTCCTCTTATAATCATCCATAGTAGTACAGTTTATGTGATGTGGAAACTATTTTCTAACATGTGTGCCTAAGCAGTGAGCCCTTTGTTAGATCCAATTAGAATTTGTCCCTCGATAGAGTGTGAGGCTCTAAAATGGTGTTATGCTTGGCTGCAGACAAAATTAATCCAGTCAGTTGGGACTCTCAACATCAACTTTCTGCGATCTCAACGTATAGAACCTCTGATATGTATGTTTATATTCAGCAAATCCAGCATTCAGTGCAAGCAGCAATAGCTAAGCCGTTTGTCTGGTGTAGCATGCGACATGTCAGCGCGTTTCAAAATTATTACGTGCATATGAGCTACTGTACAATAACACTTGCCCCCACAAAGTGGTGTAGCTCCTCTCCTGGTGGGAAAGAGGGTTTCTCATGTGTCGTTTTGTTTTGAGATTATGAACATGCTACATGCTATATTCATCAAGATACCTAATAGCATTTAAGAAAACCATTTTTTTTCTTAAACCATAGCATTTTTTTCCCCACTGTAAATTGTTAATTCGAAAAACTCACATATTTTGTTGATTGCCAACTTTGTTCATTTTAGTAAGTGTTCCTTATGAGGCTTAGCATAATAGATTGTTTGATGAACTTAACTTTGGCTTGTGTGTTAAGCATACTGATATCAGATGAAGTAAAATACTTTCAAGTACTGCTGACTGTTTTTTCTCCCTGGCTAGTTACTACACTAAAATCTGGAAATGGATAGTTAGCTACTGCCGCTGCTTTGCTATAGCAAGAGTGATGAACGGGACTTAAACTCCCAGGAAAACCAATAAACTTGGGTTAGATTTATACAAAGGCTGGAAGTTGTTCCAACAGGTCTTGGTCCTGCAGCAATCTCTGAGCATGAAAACGTCAGACATGCCAACACTTTTAAACTTTACCTTTGTTTTTCTAGCTACCTGTGCTCTTCAACCATTGCAAATCCACATGCCTTGGCATCTATTAATGGTATCTCACCCCTGGTGTGTTCTCCTAGGCCTGACTCTTCTTGGTGTTCAGTGGCTTACACTGACTGGTGAGCCCTCATTTACCCTCTTGATGCTCCACAGATCTGTTGTGGAATGAGGTGAGGATCCATCCCTGGACAAAATTTGTAGTTATTCTGCAGGCTTGCTTGCATTGTTATGGCATAAAAGACCCCTGAGTGAGGTAGAAATGATCCTCTGAGGATCACTTCAATGGAAAACTCTAGAGAGATCGTGGCATTATTCAGTGCTGGGTCATGCAACTTGGCAAATATACTGAGTGAAAGGTTAGGAGTATGTGCTGTGTCTTGGTGACAGTGAGCTGTGGAAGGGTGTCCAAACTGGAGGGACCTTTGACTTTGACCAGCTGCCACCTGTGTATCAGATCGGCTTGGCTGGGCTGCAGGTCTCCTGGCACTAGTGTAGGTCATTCCATATTGGTCTGAACTGGAAAGAGTGAACTTACTTACAACCAACCAGTCCCCATATCGAAGATGAATTTTTTCAAAGATGCCCTTAGAAACAGAAGAAAGCAGACTTTTCTTGTTTTCCACCATAGAGTATGCTTTTTTGGTAGTTACAGGGAGGAGTCAGAAACCTAGTTTTGATTTTCACATTGTTTTCTTCTCAGTATGCATGAGTAATATAAACTTTTTTCTGGGACTGTAGTCCTGTTCTTACCCTGTCTACCGTGCTCCAAATGCCTTTGCCGTTTCTTTAGGGAGAGTGACTCCATAATAGAAAACTCTTCTGCCTGGGCTGATGATGGTGGGTCATACTTCTTTCTGTCTCAAACTGCTTTTGTTTCAAAATCAGTGCATGTGTGAAAGCTGAACCAATGATGGGAATGATCCATCATCAAGCTGTTCCTATTTGCTTCCAGTAGCTCCCAGATGGAGCCAAATGCTATACACCATGTGTAGGGAGCGTGAACTCTACCTTGAAGATAAGTCTAAAAGAGGGTCCAAGTACAGCATAAAAATCGTCACAAAGTTTAGTGAAATGCATATGGACAGGCATATATTTCAATTATTTGCATAGCTATGTTGGAATTGGATTCTTGACGTATTTCTTCATGTATGAACAGTTGCAGTTATACCTCAGGTTTCCATTTTTTGAAGTTAAGGAGGGTATTATCCTTAAAAAAATCGGTCATAGTACATTTTAGTTAGCTTGATGTAAGGTACAATTCATTGTAATTATTAATTATTAATGAGAACTTGAGGGGTAGCAAACCTTAAGTTAACTGCGCAGTTATAGAACGAAGCATCTAAATTGTATTATGGATGCATTTTGTATTGATCTAGTGGAATTCAGCTGAATTTGGTGAAGGACTTAGTTGAAGTCTGAGGAGAACTGTCCCATGTGGGAGGGACCCCATGCTGGAGCAGGGGCAGAGTGTAAGGAGTCCCCTCCCCTTGAGGAGGAAGGAGTGGCACAGACAACATATGAGAGACTGACCACAACCCCCATTCTCTATCCCACTGCAACACTGGCAGGGAGGAGGTAATCAGGAGCAAAGCTGAGCCCAGGAAGAAGGGAGGGGTGGGGGGAAGGTGTTTTAAGGCTTGTTTGTCTCTCATTATTCTACTCTGATTTGATTAGTAACAAATCAGATTCCCAACCCCCCACCCCCTTTAAGCTGAGTCTGTTTTGCCTATGTCCATCATGGCTGAGTGATCCCTCCCTGCTCTTGTCTTAACCCATGAGCTTTTCCTTATGTTTTGTCTTCCCCATCCCACCTGGGAGAGGAGTGAGTGAGCAGCTGTGTGGTGTTTAGTTGCCAGCTGGGCCCAAACCATGACACTACCTTATTCCTGTAAAACATCTATTCATAAATTACACTGTGTTATTGGGAGAATTATTTTGTCAGCTTATGATTTTTCTGAACTGGGTTTACATTTCCCATTTGGAAAAAAGTGACCTGCCATCTTGATGATTGTCTTGTCACATTCAGCTGTATTGTTGCAAATTTTTGTTCTGTTTTGTTAAATGATGAGCTGAATTTGTCAGAATAATCTGGTTTTCACTTTGTTCTCAAGCCATGTTGTTCTCTTGACTCCATTGCTTCATTCAGAGCTCTGCCAAGCCCCATCACTTCCACATACTGTAATGCTTAGCTTTCTGCATACTTGTGGCAAGTCTGAAAGCAAGTTTCACTGCATCACTCATCTCTTTCCTCACTTATGCATAGCATTACCTTCTGAAACATAACCATATCCGTAAGCCCAATTATGTTAAGCTTTTTGGATCACTGTTACAACTTTGAGAAATCCATCCACATGAAAACTAGTGGCCAGGTTATTACATCATAGGGTGGCATTCAGTGTAAACTACTCGGTTGAAAAAACTTTTGCATTTGACTTGCTTTGATTTTTTTTTTTAAATAATGTTTTGGCTTTGCAATTTACTTAAATATGAGTGTATAGGGCAGTGTGTGAATGGTAGAATTGGTTAGCTGGACTTGTGCAGAGAATTTGATGCTGTCCTGCATGACATCCTTGTCTCTAAGTCAGAGAGGCATGGCTGAACCACTTGGTGGGTAAGGAATTGGCTGAATAGTCACACTTGAAGTTGCAGTAAATAGCAACTCGTCATCCAAGTGAATGAGTGGCGTTCCTCAGGGGTCAGTATTGGGACCAGCACTATTTCTTTGTCAGCAACGTGGACAGTGGGATTGAGTGTTGCCTGAGCAAGTCTGCCAATGACACCAAGCTGTGTGGTGCAGTCGACACGCTGGAGGGAGAAGGGATGCCATCCAGAGGGACCTGGACAGGCTGGAGAGGTGGGACCCTGCAAACCTCATGGAGTTGAACAAGGCCAAGTGCAAGGTCCTGCACATGGATCGGGAGACCTACTGCTCTTCTGAGACCCCACCTAGAGTACTGTATTCAGCTCTGGTGCCTGCAATGTAAGAAAGGCTGGAGCACCTCTCCTATGAAGACAGGCTGTGAGAGTTGGGATTGTTTAGCCTGGAGAAGAGAGGGCTCCAGGGACACCTTTTATAGCACCTTCCAGTACCTGAAGGGGGCCTACAAGAATGCTGGAGAGGGACTTTCTGCAAGGGCAGGTTGTGACAGGACAAGGGGCAATGAGTTTTAATTGAAAGTGGGTAGATTTAGATTAGTTATCAGGAAAAAATTCTTCACAAACAGGGTGGTTAGACTGAAAGACGGGGTAGGTTTAGGTTAGATACAAGGAAGAAATGTTTCATGGTGAGGGTGGTGACACACTGAGAATTTGTGAATGCCCCTTCCCTGGGAAGTGTTCAAGGCCAGGCTGGATGAGGCTTTGAGAATCCTGGTCTAGTGGAAGGTGTCCCTGCCCATGGCAGGAGGGTTGTGAACTGGAAGATCTTTGGTTTGGGTTGGAAAGGACCTTATTCTATAATTCTATGAACTTCTTAGTTCTTTCTGACCATTATTAATCTGTGGTTTGGTCCTCCTTGTTAGTAGGACCAAAACTGAATTCAGTAATTGAATGGTTGTGACTGACAAAGTACTGGAGTACCTGACAAAGTGCTAGTTTTACTAGTGAGTATTTATCAGTTTAAGTACCAGTTCTTCCTCTGAGCTGGGGTACTAGTCAGGAGTCTTACAGCTTTTTGCAGTTGCTTTGGGTATTAAGGTTAACAATACTCCATGCACCCTGCATAGGTGCTTCTAACTTTTCAGTGGCAGTTGCTTCTAGCTCAGCATTTGTGAATGACCAAAACTGGTCAAATTGCAGATCTTTCAAGGGCAGAACCAGTCTGCAGAGGAAGAACAAGTAGTTGAAGTAGTATTCACTTTTTAAAAGACTATTACCTTTTTGTCATTGGTTAATGTTAATTTCTCTGTCTTAAGACAAGAAGCAAGAATGTTTTTGAGTCATCTTAAAGCACTGAGGTCTTAATTTGAGGTAGATCCACACAGTAATATGGCTGACTAATACATAGTAAGTGTTCATGTACAGAGTATAATTTTTGTTTTCAATTAAATCAGAGGGACAGTAAGTACAGAGGAGTGCTATATATGGGTTTTTTTTTTTGTAGTGTTTTGGACAGCATTTTCTTAGACTAATAAAAATCAGGTTTTGCCTGTAATTTTTTTATTTGTCTTGTATTTTTAATCAGGCTCAAGTCCAAAGGCTAAAAGATTTACAGGGTCAGAGCTTTTAACTTTGCAGTGGCGAGGAAGGGGAAATCTGTCTCTAACATATTAAATATGCACATTTTGGTTTCTGTTTTTTTTTTTTTTGAATGGTTTCATGTTTGATGACATTTTGGGGGAATTCTATTATATGGTGCATGTTTCTGCCAGTGTGCTCAGGAGAGAAAAAGGGGAGGTGTATACTTGTTGGGACGGGAGGTATGAACCACAGTTTGTGCATGATCTGTATAGTGTTGCTCTGCAAGAAGCTTTGTGCAACTAGAAGGCCATAAGCACCTCTTTTTGGTAGACTTGTAGCATTGTTCAGGGGAAGATGACGTTTCATGTGAACATTTCACTGTGTTTGAGTCTACAGTGTGTTTGACGCCATGTGTTGGGTCTTACTTCTGACAGTGATGAGGTGGTGGAGGTGTTGGCAACAGATCTCTTGAGCTCAAGGATCTGAGTCCAAGAGGGAGGAATAAGGAGACATGAAGTAAGAGGGTTCAGACTGGTCTGTTTGGTACCTACAGAAATACCCAGGGTACAGGAATGGCTGGAATTCCCCTCAAGGAGTATATAAACTTACAGTTCAGTTACCACCACATATTTCCCTTTTTCCTGAGTCTTCATGGAAAAAGCAAACACAGACTGGGAAAGTTAATGAGAAACCATTTGAAGGCCTCATTCTTCCAAAGCAAAAGGGAAGAAAGAACACTTTTTTGCCTTTTCATATTGATTTCCTTCACATGTCATGTTCAGGAAAGAGTACATTCCAGCACTTCTGCTTCAGTCCTGGTTGAGACTTAGCCTTAAATTTTTCATATATGTATTTTCTCCTCAGTGTACCATATTTAGCTGTATGCCATAGCCTAAGAGCCCAGCCCAACTCTGTTCAGGCAACTTCTTGTACTGATGTTAGTATTAAGCACCAGGCACCAACTTACTAGTGCCATAGCTGTCCAGAAACACCTCTCTGAATCCTCCACAGTTGTCAGATATGTTGTAGAGTCTACGATGCTTAAGGACTTTTCAGTTGAAGTCAGTTAAATGAGTGAAATAGGGATCTTGCACACATCCATGACAGGATGGAACTTTGAAGCTGTAACTTTCCTGTTATTCTCTCTTTTCACATTTTGGGTTTTCTTGAACACTTCCTTTTGAAGATGAAATCTAGGGTGTTTTTCCCCTTCTTACTTGTTTCAACCTTCATGTTCTGTATCTTCTTTAGCCTTTATCTTCTTCATCCACTAACTATGTGTCCTTCCTAAACTAGATTATTCTCTATGTTCATCTCCTTTCTCTCCTGATGTTTGCTAGATGGATAAAGCTATTAGAAACTTCAAGTATGGAAATACTTTCTCTCACTATGAGTATTTATATATAATCTCAGAAGGTTGGGTTTTTTTTCAACAGTAGACCTTAGAGAGAATAAAAAAGTCCAGTAAAACAGATCAAAGAGACAACATTTATGAGAACGATATATTGAAAGAGGCTTTTGAAATACATTGTTTAAATGACTTTTCCTTTTGGGGCAACTGCAAAAGTACTTAATGAGCTGGTTTTGAACAAGAGCTGGAAGGAAGTGAAAGAATTACAAGTATTTTCTTACTTTCATTTGTTAGGAAGAACAGTTAATTGTTCTGCCAAGTCTGCTTTCAGTTCTGTTTAGTCCAAAGAGGAACCCAAGAAATTTTCTGTTAAAAGGAAAATTTTCCATGTAAATATATAAAATCATTTGCATCTTGCATATTTATGTAAAGGAATGTTCTGCATATCCTAGCTTTATAAAACTTCAGTGTTACTAAAAGTAACCCTAGTGCAGCTCAAGGCTGCACTTAAAGTTATGCCAGTATTTTTGAGGACTGTAGATGGGGAGTATTTAGGAGAAGAAAACAGGGGCACATTGGATTAGTAATTGACTATGGTTTTGATGAGAAAAATGTTTGAGTAACTTCCAAAAATGGACAACAGAGTAAAACTGGGCAGAATTGTCTTGATTAAAACAGGCTGAGATGTGTGTCAGACTAATATATATGTTAAAGTCAGTAAGTAGGTTTTTCATAGTTTGCTTATTCAAGGGATATGGTCTCATGGTACAGGCAGGTGTTATGGGCCCTCCTCATAGCATGTAAATGCATCCTTCCTGCCCTGATTTATGGACCTCAGCTGTCTCAGCCCAATGGCTAGGGCAAGTGGGGAGTGCCAGGACAGCACGAGAATGAGACCAGGGGATCATACTCATGTGTAACCTCAACCCATACTGACATAGCCAAAACTGAGTACAGAGGGATTGTTCAGCGTGTTTGGAGGTACACCTGTATTTAGAAGTAACCAAATTTCACTTCAGGGGACCCAGTTTGCACAATATAACTTTGTTTTACGTGGGCTTTTTTTTCAATTGAAGGGTTTCTTGAGGTCAAATAATCCAGTCATGCCTTCCTGTTTGATAGATAAGTCATTCAGCTTGCACCACAGACAGACAAATTTGAGTCGTCTTTCGTACAGCAGGAGGATTAGAGGAAGGCTTTTATTCTTGTTTGTTTAGTTCAGTTTGGTTATTCAACAGGATCTAATAGAACTAAATGAAAAGCTGGACATGAGCCAGCAGTGTGTGCTGGCAGCCCAGAAAGCCAATCGTATGCTGGTCTGTATCAAGAGAAGCATGGCCAGCAGGTTGAGGGATGAGATTCTCCCCCTCTGCTCTGCTCTTGAGACCCCATCTGGAGTGCTGTGTCCAGCTGTGGAGCCCTCAGCATAAGAAGGATTATAGACTGGTTGGAGCGAGTCCAGAGGAGGCCATGAAGATGCTCAGAGGGCTGGAGCACCTCTCCTATGGAGAAAGGCTGAGAGAATTGGACCTGTTCAGCCTGGAGAAGAGAAGGCTCCAGGGAGACCTTATAGCACCTTCTAGTACCTGAAGGGGTCAACAAGGAAGCTGGAGGGGGACTTTTTACAAGGGGTTGTAGTGACAGGACAAGGGGTAATGGACTTAAATTGAAAGTGGGAAGATTTAGATTGGATATCAGGAAGAAATTCTTCCTGGAGAGGGTGTTGAGGCACTGGAACCGGTTGCCCAGAGAAGCTGTGGCTGCCCCATCCCTGGAAGTGTTCAAGGCCAGGCTGGATGAGGCTTTGAGCAACCTGGTCTAGTGGAGGGTGTCCCTGCCCATGGCAGGGGGGTTGGACCTAGATGATCTTTAAGGTCCCTTCCCACTCAAACCATTCTAGGATTCTAAATATTGGTTCCATTCAAAAGATTTTAAGAACTGTATGTCTGAATTCCTTTGGAGTTCTTAATATTAGGGGGTCTGGGATTAGACACTTTCATGCTCTGTTCATTGCAGTGCATTACTTCCCTGTAAGGGAGAATGTAAGCTCTCTGCAGATTTGCATGTAATCAGGTATAAATGGTATAGTTAAACTACCAAATTCAGCAAATGGGAGACTTGTAACAACAATCAAGTTCCTAGACTGAGCAACCAGTTGTGAAAGTTCATGTGAAGTAAACTAAGTTTTTCTGGTGTCTTTTGTCCTTCAGTACTTGTAGAGAGGTCATACTCCCACCACTTGTTTTGCTGGGCCAGTTTTGCTCAATATTTTTTCTTGTCTGCTTTGAGAGAGGTTCTCCACTACTGTGACATCCTGGATGTTCTCCTCTGCCACTGGTTTGTATTCAGTTTTCTGGAGTGTAAATGGCCAGATTTTCATGTGCTCTTTCTGAAGTACAGTGATTTCCTATCTCTGGACACACAGATACAGACTCTGGATGTACTTTCAGATCATATTTGCCTTTGAGGTGTCTGTATTCTGTTGGCAGGTCACACTCAATCTGTCATCAATGAGTGTTGTCAGCAAGTTATTTTACCTCCTTGAACTTTTTCAGTTGATAAATAGCTTCATTGTCTAGTGCTTCCGTGCATATAGCCTTCCATTTTAGGCTACAAGACTTCATGCTCAAGTATCTCAAAGTTCCCTATTAAAGTCTGTGTGATATTCTGTATGGTCCTTCTATGTGTCGGTTGTATCTCCCAACTTCATGTTAGAAGCTGATTTTTAATAAGGTACTGCTAGTTTTGGTTTTTTTCCTTGCTAATTTTATTGGTAAAAGTGGTAAATAACAACTTTCTGAAAAATATTTGTGGGAGTAATAATCTCCACATGATGCCTGCTTTCCCTTTTTAAAACTCTATAAGGTAGTCAGTTCATTCATAACTGCTAGCATGTACTTCAATCTTTCCACTTTGAGTCCACTGAAGAAATATTTGTCACACTCTCATAGACTTTACTGAAGTCTAGATAAATGATGACTACTAGAGATGCTCACTTTAAAAAAAAAAGTCTGATTGTTCATTTATTTTGAAAATGCAGATAGAAGTATATTTCTCTATTTACTTCCATCTCCTTAACATTTCCCTCCCTCCTCCCTCCCCAAGCAATTGTCTTAAAGCCTTATGTTTTGCTGTGATCAGAATAACTGACTTTGCCCAGATTGCATTTTTTCTTTCTCAAGTTATGGGTGTTACATTTTCTATTTTCCAGTTGAGTGGTACCACCCTCAGTATTGGAGACCTATTAAAATATTTTCTTTAACACTTCCTGCTTCATCTGCCAATGTTTCCAGAGTTCTGGGATGTAAATTATCTAGTCCTAACTTGAGTTTACTAAATTCTGTTGAATTTTGAATCATGCTGTCTGTGTTTATTTTCACTAGTCTAGAAGAAGAATATATAACTTTTTGCTTTATAAATTCCTAAATTAAAAACACGTATTTGGTAATGCACATTCTCCAGAAATCTTGGAAATGGCCTGGTAAACATTCTTTAAAACTGCTTGTAGAATTCATTGGCCTATTAATGTTACCCAAGAAGCTATAAAAAGCACAAGCCAATTGACAGTAAAAGTAATGTACATTTCCCAGAAATTTAAAATCTTGGGGTGAAGAGTCATTTGGCAGAAGAATGACAATTTTCCTCCATGGCTTTCATCTAAGTTTTGACTTTTCTTCAATCTGTTGCCTCTTGATTTTCGTTTAGTATAGGAGGAAGAAAATGGATGCCTTGAAATCTTGCATGTGTAGTTTTCCTTTCATGTGTCTGATGTTCTAGCCCATCAGAAATGTTACTGTCCTTCCCATTTCCTTTCTCCCCTACACGTATTTAATCTCTGTGCCTCTGTCTGTGTTTTGCTGTTATCTCTTTTATAGTCTTTCCAGCTTCCTGCAGAGTCTTCCAATCCTTGCATGACTTGAAGCTACCTTCCCTGTACTGCCTTATTTGTGCTATTCCTCAGTATTTTAAGGAGCAGATGAGTTGCATGTTCAATCATCTTCATTTTTAAAGTTCTGTTCTGAAAATATCTCAATTCCACAGTTAATCTGCTGGATGTAATTAGAAAAAAAATCAGATTACTTCTACGTAGTGCTTGCTCATTCTGTTAGACAGTATCTGTTCTTCACTCAGGAACTTTGTCTGCCCATACCTGAATATATTTATTCGCATATTTTCTTTTAGAACCTGTGATTTGGTGCTTTTTTTTTTTTATAACTTGGTGATTTTGAGTCCTGTTACAGTAGTTCAGTTGCTAGTAGTGTTTCATATTACCTAATGGGATTGGGAGTAGCAGAAAATGTGCAATGTTGTTAGCAAAGCAGCTGTCAAGGTATAGTGTGTTTCACAATTATGTATGGACAAACTCTTGTTTTCTCTTTTGGCGTGAAAGGAGGAAATCGTGCATTAGAGCTGTCAGTGAGGAGGGTCCCCTCCAGTGTTGCTTTCCTATGAAAAGCTGTGGTCAGCCATCACCTTGTCCAGAAATGTCCTCTCCAGGGTTACTCAAGTTACTGGCAGCATTGATTGGAGCACTTTCTGTTTCTGAGTGTCGGGAGCCGGTTTACGGCTGGCTGTCTTTATGGGTGGACAGATGTGATTTAACATGTACCTTTCGTTGCAAGACCACCCAACTGTAACGCTCAGAGGGAGAGAGCTGTGGTGCTTGACCATGTTTTTATACGCTGTATTGATATGTATTGGCTGTGAGAGTATCTGGTTACACATTTGAGTGCTCCCTAGCTATTCTTTAATTGCTCCTGTTTTGCTCATGGTTGCTTAATGTGTAATCTTGACTGCTACACTGAACTTGTATTTAAACTATTGGGAACCTGTACTCAGTGTTAAATGTACAGCTGGTACAGCTGTGGCTACTTCACTCTGCCACTGTGGAAGCTGCAAGTCTCGCCAAGGAGAGAGCTTGCCAGAGCATTGACCTGTAAAGTGAGTTGTTTTAATATAAAGGACGTGAAAAACACTCTGGCACGTAGCTGCTCTAGTACAAATCGTCATGGTGTGAATGGACTGCAGAAACCCTCTAATTGCCTCTTGTGCTACGGACTCTCCGTTTCTAATAAGGTTCAGTGAAAAGGTTTAGTAAATGTGGAATTGTCATTACAATGTTCTAAATTGACTGCTGGGTGTCTTTTGTATTAACAGAGGTTTTCTGATCATCTTGCCCCTACCCCACCCAAGCATGCATTGGGTTAGGGAGCTCTAGTTGCTGCCTGGGGAAAAAAACTCCCACTATACCAGTTGTTTTTAAGGCCAAGAGCTTGATCTTTACTCTCCTGTAAATGGACAGTTTGTTATCTGACCTGGTGTTGCTGCAGCAAACCAGAGAGAAGTTACTGGGATAGGCCAAACTCGGCTGGAGCCGCTTGTGTGGTCTGTTTGCCAACGTGGCCAAGAACATTTACTGTATGTATACTTTGCATATATGTATGCATGTGCATGATACTCTACATGTATGCTAAATGTATAATAACAAAGCATAGGAAAAAATACACAAGGAAGAAAAATGGCTCAAGATAAGCTATTCCGGTGCTGAGTTGTTGTTGGATAACTCTAACTTCTAAAAATCTGGCTTGAGCCCTCGCACAGCTAGTCATGGTGTTTTGTCCACAGGACTGAAGTTCAGCAGCTACCAAAACCAAGGGGAGTCCTGACTGGGTTATAAAAAGCTACTTTTTATTTCTAGCAGGGAAGGTGGCTGTTGGGGAGCTACACTAGGCTTATACTGGGAGACAAAAGTCTGTATAGGATGGCAGGGTCTTGCAAGCAGTCATCCCACGCAGGTATATTTCTCCTAATTTTGTGAGCTGATAATACCAACCTGTAAACTGCCTTTTGAAGGTGGGTAGGAACTATGGCTCGGATTCTCAGATCCCAAGCCTGATGTGGATTGCCAGCATTGGTTTGCCATAACAGGTTTTAGCTTTATTGCCTTAGGCCAAGTGCTTGCTGCTTGCTCAGCAGGACTTCAGTTACCAAGCAATTTTCAAAAGAACAACTAGCAGCTTTTTCCAAAAAGCAAAAGGGTTAACTTCTTGGTACAGTATTTGTAGGCTTAATCACAGAAGAGAAGCGTTAAGGCAATAAAATATGTCTACAGAGTATACATAACATCAACTTTTTTCCAGAGGTGTCCTTGGGTTATGAAGAAGCATTTGTCAGCTAGAGTAAACTCCAAACAGGAGACCTATTCTGCCAGACACTTCTGTGGAGTCCTGTGTTTCACAGGATCTTCCTGAGTTTTTGAACTTCTATGTTTGAGTAATGTAATGACTTTTCAATGCTTAATGCATTTCTCAAGACCCTTCTTAGTTCCCTGCTGTGAATGTATGGTGTTGCCTGACTGCTTGGTGTCTGTAAACTCTGATGTAGAGCAGAGCAAGCTTATCTCCATGATGAGTACAAGTCTTGGGTGTGATGATCTTTCCATTCTATTTGCTCTTTTTCTGAGGAAAACCAATTGATTGCAGTCATAAAAGTATATTGTTTCTTTTTGTAGACAGAAAGCATAAAAGCTTGGGTTTTTTTCTATCCCCAAAAACATGGCTTGTAACCATGAACCTTTTTGTAGCTACATAATGGCTAATGTATTATATATTAAAAAGCCACCCTAAATCAAAATTTTTACTTAAAGGTGTACTATGCAATTTCTGTAGAAAGCTCTATGTGGCTTATTTAAATTATTAATAGCTGACCTATATGACTCAGTTTCTTCCTTCTCTTAGTTTTAAGGAACTTGGTAACATAACACATTTCTGTTGTTCATAGAGGAAAGAACAGCATTTTTACTAGATACGGAAAATTCCAAGTGGAACATGTACAGAGATAAAATACCGTTTAGAGATTTAAGAACACATTTTATGATTCTGACTTCGATGCAGACCACACAACAACCTCACAAGTACTCTTTTCCATTACATCAGAGTAACTCATACAGAGAGAAATCACATAGGTACAGAAACACACATTATTTATTTGAATAACCTTCTTCATTGCATTCCTGAGTAGCCAGAAGACAGTACCACATACTGTTGAAAACTTTTACAACTAAAATATTTTGGAGTTGCAGGTAATGCATATGAGTTAGTGCTTGTGGTCAAGTGGCGAGCCAGTTCTTTTCCTTTCTCCATCCTTTAATAGCTTAGGACAGTCTGGGGGCTCCTGTTATCAGTGCTGACTGGCACTGGTTAGGGACACGAGCAGAGTCATGCCAACCTATGTAGAAATCCACTGCATGTTGACAAGTAAGATGTACTGCATGCAATTCTCCTTAGAATAAAGGTTGCATCATGGAGATTGCTGAGGTGAAGCAGGGGTTGAAAGGATATAGCAGATTTTTTCTTTTCCTGTTCCAGTTTTAATTTGTTAGCACACCTGCAGGTCTGGCATTTGTTTTGTTCTTTGCTTCTCCTCCTTCCAATATATATAAATGGCTCAGTGGAGTCAAGACTACCTCTAGTTTTATTTTGGGTAACTTAACCTCATGCTGTTGCTCCCTCAGCACCCACATCCCCTCACCCAGAAATGCATTCCATCCTTCTCTTTTTTAGGTAGTTAGCAGGAGGGAATTGGTGAATGCTGGTCTTGGAAGTCTCTACAGTAATAAAAATCTAACATATCTCATTTAAAAATTATTTTAAATGTTTGAATATAAGGGTAGATATAAAGATCTTGTAAGAGAAACATAGTTTATCCTTCCACAGGGACAAAAGATAAAGAGCATGACATCTGGAAAGTTTGGTAACATAAATAAAACCAGCTGGGCACAGATGGATAATGGGGAGCTCATCTCCTACTACAAGTCTTCCTGCTTTAAGAAAATGCTAAATCTGGTTTTAATACCTGGCTGTATTTTAAAATAAGACTTTCTGTATCACAAAGGAAGTTGATAATAAAGAAATAGAATTCTTCTGTTCTCTGTGGAGCCAGGATTTGTTCACCCAGTAAAAACAATGAGGCCAAATGTTTCAAATTCAGCTGTTGAACCTCCAGTCTTTAGAAAAAGTAACTGTTATAAAGGTGAGAAATACACAGAAAAAATCTACCATTTACATAACATAATATCAAATCTAGCCTCTAGAGTTGCAAGGGTGAGTTGTACTAGTACTAAGAATTAGTCTTATAATAATTACACTTACTAATTATGAAAGAAATAATATTAATTAATATTATTAGTAGCCTATTTGCTCTTGTAATTATTAGGTTAAAATTCTTGTCTATCTGAATGAGAACTGAAAATTAACCCTAATGAAACTAGTTCAAATGTCAAATTAATAACATCTTGAAGATCATTTTAGATCATACAGTGTGGTATCTGGAAGTTACAACCAGAAAGTGAACTAATAGCAACAACTAACTTATTCTTTCATCTACCACGGAAGACCCATTTTCATCCAGAAATACTATTTGATGTAGTTACGCATTTGACTTATTTGCTTGGTATAGTGTGTTAAATGTCATGATATGTTCTGGAATGTACGATGCGTGTTTTAACTGAAGTAGACAAGTATTGAGTCTTTTTTTCACTTGGCAATGTTTGTAGATGAAGGCAAGGCAAAATCAAGGTTGTAGAAGTTAAGTACTTATAAAGAGTTGTGAAACAAACACAAATAACTTGTATGTGTGACTATGCATTTACATAATATGAAGTAAACAATCAATTTTAAAGTGTAAGAAATTATTAAAAAATTGAATACAGTGATTTTGTGCTTGTGGGATTGAAATGCTGTGTATGCACTGTGTGAGAAGTGGCTAAAACAGAACAAATTGTTCTCAAATGCTGAACACTTCAGTCTGTGTTTTGCTTTTATTTGATTAACCAATAACAATAATGGTAATTGCTAAGAACAGTCGAGTTGACAGTGGGTCTAGCTCAGGAGCCTGTCCCATCAGGGGATGGTGGCTGTGGAAGATGCACTATAGGGAGATTAAACAACCCTGGCCCCTTTCAGGCCCCAATTCCCATTGACCCTTCTACTAGCTGCTGCTGTTGGACTGCTGGGTTAGAGATGGCATTGCAGCCTCTTGCCCATGAGCTTGACAAGTCCTTTTGTGAACTGACCCTCATACCACCTCATCTGGCAACAGAAAGGACAGTTTTGCCTGTTGTAAAACACCTACTTCAGGCTTAATTGTCCTTCCTAGTATCACTAACTGCTATTTAGTGTCACTGTCTTTCTAATGTCGGTTTCATAGAAAAATCTTGTCAGTGTGGTGTGCCTGCTGTAACTCTTCTTCTGCATCTCCATGTAGCAATATCTGGTCAGATTTTTTTGTAGTGTAGTTTAATCAATATAATAAAAGATTGCAGATTTAGATGCATGGGGTTTACATCTCCATATGATGAGGTAACACTGTAGCTAGAAGGTACTCTGTAAATCAAACCACATATATTTAAGTATTCTGCAAAGAACAAAATTACGGGAAATAATCTTACAGATGAGCAGGTCTCCTCTGAAAAATGAAATCTGAGAAGATACCAGATGCTTGCCTTTATTGGATCCATAAAATTACCTTATGAAATCTGGTTTTATAATTGTGGGTTGTACAGTCAAAGTCTGAAAAACACCCATATGTTTTCAGATACTAAATATCTTACCAGTGATCGGGGGATTTAAGATAAGCAGAGGTGAACAGGTCTAGCAGGTTTCTGTTTTCCCTTCTCAGCCAGATGCGTTTTAAAAGCGCTAATACTTCACTAATCTCTAGAGTCCAAAGACATTCTTGGGTCCACATCAGGAGTGGCTACAGTAACTAGGGGTGCTGCAGGTAAGCGTGGCACTGCAGCTGCACAGGTGAGTTGGTGAGGAGGGCAGAGCAGCAGCTTGCATGGAGGCTGGCTGCAGATGACCATGGCTCTTTTGTACCCACTGCTAGGTCAGAGATAGGGTTGTGGTGAGAAGAGCTGGTGATTTTCTTTGTTGGAGTTCTGCATGTTTTGGCAAAGACCATTGATTGATTGGGACTTGAGGTTTGATGCTTCTAGATAAATTAATGTTTCCAAAGCACCAATAATGACACATAAATGTTGAATTTACTCACCCTGCCCTTTCCTTCCTGGCAATAATTAGAATTAGAATGAAAGCTGTATAGCTAATTCCCAGGTAGTTATTTTCTTTGTTTCATATTGCACAAAAAATAGGTTGAGTATTACGATTTGACAGAGTGCTGCTCTTGTGGAAGATAATTATAGGACATACCGGATAAGTGATTATAAGTTGGTGCTGTTTTATTTGTCCTGCTAGGTAGGACTCTAGTACAGAAAGCTGAAGTAACGGTCTTTCTTACACAGGTTGCCATGCCTCTCCAGCAGCAGCCCTGAGCATCTTTTATAAATGAATGGGCCATCAGTTTTTTAACTGCCTGCCAGTTGCATCTGTAAAAATCCCATGGCCAATAGCTACTCTAGTGTGCAGTTACTGAGCTATGACAGGCCATATGTGACAAAAATAACAAGTAACTTTATTCCTCATCTGAAAGCATACATCACACTTCTTCACAAACAAAGTATATAGTGTTGGTGTGGAACTTTTAGGTACCCATTTCAGCCTCAAGTGTTGAAATGTTACTGTAGTCTGACAGCTCATTTTGGGTGAGACATTCTTTTGAACTTTCAAAGTGGGTAATGTGTTCCAGCAAAAGTAGGTGCTCGTTGAATCAGGGCCTTAGATTCTTTCTGCTGAGTAGCACAGAAAGTGCACTAGTTGGTTTGTGTTGGCACCTTTTCGTTAGGTGTTTGTGAAGAACAGGTGCATGCTTTCATACTTTCCTTCAACAAAAACAAAATTTGTGTTTGACTGTGCATACATTTTAATCTTGTTTTTAGTAAATGTCTCACCAGTGTTGTACACCTTGATTTGGATTAGTGTTTATTTAGAATTGATTGTAGCTTTCTGAATTTTAGATGTCTACATGCTTGTGATACTTGCATATATCAATTGAATGCTTTTTTCTTACAGAAGTTTTGCAGATGTCTTATGCTTTAAGAAAAATAGCACTTAATTTATAGTTCTTTGCATGCTGAACAAGGTCCATTGCTAGCAATGTCTGAATCCACCCTGATTCCATATAAACTTCCTTTTTTTTTTTTTTTTTTTACCATGTACCCCTCTCTTCAAAAGTAGATCTTAACTTTGGGTGCATTAAACGACTGATGCTTGAAGAGACATGTTTGGAGTGCTTGAATAACTCACATCTGCTTTGACTTCAGCTCATCCCTTGCAAACTTTTAGTATGACCTTGGAGTTCCTCTTGCATTGACTGAGAGGGAAAACCAGGCAGTGAATGCTTGTGATGGACTTGCCCATGCTGAGCAACAGTTATGTGACTTTATAGTGTGTAACAACTCACTAGTATTAGAATAGAAATAAGAAGTGAAATCTCAAGCCTACCGTAAGCAAAACTGATGTTTAAAGCTAACCTGCTTCTGCTGTTCCTGGTGTAAACCAGCAGAACTTGACTCTTGCCAGCAAGCAAAATGTTGAAGCCCAGCCCTTTCACATGTCCCTTCAAAGATGACCAATTTTACCATCAAAATGAAAGGATTACTGATGCAAAGAGTTGATGCCCACTTCCAGTCTAGGGGGAGCTAAGATACTGAAAAAGAAAAGAGTAAGGAACTGAAAAACCACACCTACATTTGGGACAGGATCCCATGCTCTATCACTGCACTGGGATTACATCAGTGATGAACGTAGTTTTCTTGGAAAAATGGAAGTAGAACAAGAAGCCATTAGCCATCTTTGTTGGTGAGTGAGATCACAGAATTGTTTAGGTTGGAGAAAACCTTTAAGATCACTAAGTCCGTCTGTCAACCCAGCACTGCCAAGTCCACCACAAAACCATGTCTCTATGCACTACATCTACACATCATTTAAATACGTCCAGGGATGGTGACTCAACCAGTGCCCTTGGCAGCCCATTGCAATGCCTGAGAACCCTTTCCATGAAGAAATTTTTCCTAATATCCAATCTAAACCTTCCCTGGCACAACTTGAGGCAGTTTTCTCTTCTCCTATCACTTTTCAATTGGGAGAAGAGGCTGACACCCACCTCATTACAACCTCCTTTCAGGCAGTTGTAGAGAGTGATAAGGACCTGGCACTTGGTCTTGGTCTTGTTGAACCTCATACTCTTGGCCTCAGCCCATCAATCCAGCATGTCCAAATTCCTCTGAAGAGCCTTCCTACCCTTGAGCAGATCAATGCTCCCATCCAACTTGTTGTCATGTACAGATTTAGCCAAGGATGCACTCAAATATCTTGTCCAAGTCATTGATAAACAGAGCTGGCCCCAATGTTGATGTTAATGCAACTATGAAGAAAAATTGCCAAGGGAAAGCAAACACTGGGAGAATTCTAAAAATACATCAAAACCAGTTACGGTGGTTTGGGGGCTTTTTAGTAAAACTCGAAAGTTTTTAAAAATGAATAATGGAAAATCATAGAATAATAGAATGGTTTGGGTTTGAAGAGACCTTAAAGATCATCTAATTCCAACCCCTCTGCCATATAATCTTTTAATATGTGGTGGTACAGTGATTTCTTAGACTTATCTAAACAGGATGAATAGTGAATAAAAAAAATTATTTTTTCCCCCTTGGTTGCCTAGATGGCTTGCTCTGTAATAATGACCAAAGCTGTTACACTGAATACATGAGGTCTAAATTCATGCTTCATGAATGGCATTAATTCTAGTATTTACTAATTTGAGAGGTTGGGTTTTTTTAAAATATTAGTGGCTCTTTCAAGAGGTTTTTCAAGTTGCTTTAAAAAAAAAAAATACAGCCTTGGAAATTGCTTGCCAGATTCCATCAGTTGCACCACTTGCAATAAGTAGTGAAGTAGTTGTTTTTCAGGACGCAGACTTTGAATTGGTGCTTACAAACTCCATTATGAACACCTCCCATTGATGCTTTCACATCAAAAATCAAAGAGATGCCATAGCTGAGCAAAATCAGAGCCTTGTTAATAGTGGCAAACAAATAGCCTTTTATTTTTGTCTTATAAATCGCCAATGGCAAATGAACACAATTGATTTTCTTTGTTTCAAATTGATGCACACTGCATATAGCGCTCATTGTGCATATTTAATAGGAAGAAGGAAACTGGAGGACTTTCTAGGTAAGAAATGCAAGATTCTCTTGTACTATATTATCTACTTGGCTTGAATTCCTGCCTGTTTTGATTGCTTATGTCTTCTCAACCTTTTTCCACTGTATTCCAGGCAATTTCAGTTTACGGAGTAGTTTGTGGTTGCGTTTTTCCTAAGCGTGTAATTCTTCTAAACATGTACAATTTTTTTTCCCATCTTTGGAAATTAGTTTCTGTTCTGAAAGCAAGCCACCAAAAAAAGTTCTTTTCTATTTGTGTGAAGCCGTATTTTTTTCCATCTAACAAACAGCGCTGTTGTGGAGGCCTGTACTGTTGCAATGATCTCCTGTTTTGATCCCCTAATGAGCAATTGATGGCTGTGAATATGCTTTTATGATGCTTCCTTTGAATGAACTTGAACCGGGAGCTCATGATTCTGTTTTTACCGTAGCTGAGTAATAATGTTTCATGGCCCAAATTGTGTGGGCTGCAGAAGATAACTTTTTGTTCTGAGATACACTTGGCATAGAACTGAGTATTAATAATAAAATAAATTCTTTGGAATAATTGGTCTCCACAGTGTGTTTGAGAAAAAGAAATGCTTTATGTTGTAGGTTTCCCAGTTTTACCCACGGGCTAAGTCTTGTAGATATAATTATGCTTTAGGAGATGTTTTAAGTGCTAGTTGAACCTTTAACCTATGTTTCCTCTGGAATAATTACAGGATGTGAAAATGGCCAAATGAAACGCTTACTCTTGGACATTATTAGAATTAGTTAAGCTACTGTTACCTTATGCTTGATTTATATTGTATGTGTAGGCCAAAACTGGCTGTAATGGCATGGGGGTGTTTTCCTATCTTTTCATACTTGCTGAAGTTTTGCCTTATGTTTATTACTTGCTGTGAGTGAATTGCTTAAAAAGACATTTTGGATCACTGGCAGGCAGTTGAATTTCAAAGGCTGGCTCTGTTTAAAACAAACCAGTAGACTTTGAACTTCGATCAATTTTTCTGAAAATAACCGTAATAGAATTGATTCCATCACCTTGCAAGGAAACAAGTTGAAAAAGAAACCTCTGTGGATTAGTAGTCCAGACACCAAATATGTTTTGCAGACATTTGAAATCAAGCCTGAGTCACCTACAATGGAAGCAGAGGAAACTAAGAAAAATCAGTCTGTCTGCATTGCAAAAATTGCTTGAAAAGGTAACAATGAAGGTCTGTAAACATGAGGAGTGGTATAGCAGAACACTTAATCTTGTTTAAACATTCAAGATTTCTGGTAATTCTATTTTTTTTAATTAAAACATTTAATTAAAAGTGATCTGCCTTTTAAAATTTGATGTGTTTCATTAAAAAGAGTAATGCATTGGCTTCGAGGCAACATGAATTTTGAACTTTGAAGAATTTGTTGAACAGTTACCATCCTGATTTTCAGAAACGGAATCTTTAACAGAAAATGTAAATTCCATTTAGAGGAAAGCTTGAAATCAGCTTATTAGATAATACTGTGGGAGTGACTAGGCAGGTTTCTACCAGGCTTCACTGATCTTGAAGTACTTTTTGTTGGGTTACTTTAAGTTAGACCTTCACAGCCTTCCTCCTGCAGCCTCTACCACGTGCAGCATTTGGGGGCTTCACCCACATGAGTAGGAATGTGCAGTGGTGTTACCAAGGAGCAGTAGCTCACCATGGCTCATTTAAAAATCTCAGCAGGTGCCAGTTTAACATATTCATTATTGCTTTTTTGGTTGCTCAGTGGAATTCTACTTTATTGTGCAGATGATGATGCTCATCCTTTGTGAAGATCCTGGGAAGACTTGGGCACAGTGAACTTAAACCTTTAAAAATCTGACCCATGATTAGAACATAACTTTCTTGTAGAAAATTCTTTATTTGATAACTTTATTTTCAATGAAAGAGCGTTTGGGTAAACCCATTTTGCCACTTGCATAAGGTATCTTTAGTGAGCTATTTCACTACTTTAAAATCCAGTTTTAATTTGGTTTAATGTTTGTTTCAGTGGTTACAGCAGCCAGTGAAAATGAGCTTTTTTAAAAAAAGTCAGTGAAGTATAAATGCAAAGGAGATTAAAAATCAATTGTTAAATCAAGATTTCCTTTATTCTTATTCTATTCATGTTTCCTTCTATTTGACTTCCCTTTAAAGTATTTTATACTAATGTAGGAAATAAAAGTTTTCCCTTATATACATTTCTGTATCATCTGAGTTACAGGATTTCTCATTGCTTTCCTGATAAATGTGCTTAGTAAGCCCACTTAGCATTTATAAGGGAGATGTCTGTGTACAGAGAGGGTACAAATTATTTCCTTGTAATAATTATTTTGTTGGAAGAAATCTGTGTTTTGCCCCTTGTGTAGAATGGTTATGCAGTGCAGGAGTTACAGGATTTAACTAGAGATGCAAAAGGAAATCTTGGAAAAGGATTGCTAAACATGGAGTCTGAATGCAAATACTCTATGATAAATGTGGATTAGTTTTGCCAAAGGGTGTATGTGTGTGTCATTGTAATACTGTGATGGCATAAAGATTGTTCATGGGCACAGCTGTGTGTGGCTGAGGTGTGATGCTTCAGCTGAGAAATTATATACTGAAATATCATTCCTTTTATCTTTGTGTCATAATGTCTTCTGTTACTTAAGTAATCTTCAAGGAACTTTGAGAAACACAGAGGCTGTGGTTGAAGGGAAATAAACGTAGCAAATCATTAACATCAACAAATACAATAAAATAGTAAGAGAGAGACTGCAGTATTGAACTATTGACTGTTCCGAGTGTTTATTAAGGGACATTAGAATACCAGTTAAAATATTTGACTAAAACTTCAAAAGAATTACATTAGCATAGGCTTTATTAAGAATGTGCTATTTGTATTGTATAGTTATCAAATGCTGGTCAGAGACCTTCCAGCATTTATTGGAACATCAGCACCTTATGAAAATGTTTTTAAACTTCTACCAGATTTTCTAAGATTATAGAATGATTAAGTATTAGCCAGTTGTGCTCTTGGGAATCATGAGTTTCTGGAAAATATCCCTGTGTTGCCTGAGAAATAAAGTCCTGTTCTGGGGAATTCATCTGGAAAGAGCATTTCTTTGGGGGCAATGGAGACCATCTGTGGAATTCCAACTACGCAGAAAACCTGGAGTAGAGATGGGCAAAACATGCACCAGGAGGCAGGCGGTTCTGAAGAGGTCACTGCAGTAACCTTTTTTTTTCTTTTGAGGAAAGGTCTGCATGCAGGGGTTGACCTTCTGACCCGTAATAATTCCAGAGTAATGTTAGACACTCTTCATGCCTCTGCATTATTTACATGGCATAAGGTTTCTAATCATTCCCAATCTTCATACAATTTCCAAATATATATGCATGCATAGACAATACACACACACACAAACCCTGTGATTATTTAATGTGCAGCCCGTATAATTTAAGAATATTCAAATTCAAAGTAAACAAAAGCAAAAGGAAACATGCTCTGAGATTGAATTCACAAATCACTTTCTACCACAGTGAATTAGTAACTTGCTTTGTGCTGTAGTGAGATGCATTTTTTCTATTTGAACCACTTGTTTCACAAGTAACTTTGTACTCCAATGGTTTACTACTGTGGTGAGATTTCATTAAGTAAGCAGTGTGTAGAGTTATCAGTGTTCACATGCTTCGTTTGCTTTTGGCCATCTAGTCTGAAATTGCGTGATATGCCACGTTCCAACTTGCGATGGAAAGTCACCCTTTTTCTCTCCTTCCTTCAAGGCAACAAAGTCTACTCATAAATGGAGAAGAACTGGCTGTCATTTCTCTTGTAGCTTAATGTGGCTATGTCCTTTCAGAAAGGAGTTCTGTGACTGTCCATTGTGTCCCCCCTGCCACCCCCAATTGTATTTACAGGATGTGGTGAATGGTCCTTTTAATGTGAAGCGTAGAGTGCTGCATTATGAAGTCCAAAAATGAGAGATCAGATCTTGTTTATTGTTTAAAACGGTAATAACTCATCATGTTGTAACTAAAGAAGGGTTCACAAATTGCTCTTTTATGCTGTGAATGCTTTGGCTTCCTTTTTTTCACTGCATCAGCCTGAAATGACCTGTAATCCTATCTCCTGTGAGTTTCTCACTATGTATGTGCATTTTTAACCTTAGTTAAAAATAGGAAAAATTGAAGTTTTGTAATTTTTTTTAAACGTTGTCTTATCACAGTTATTTCTTTCACATTAGAGCTATGTATGCACAGATAATTTTAACTTATTCCACTATTCTCATAATCCTATTGTTTAAATAGAAAAAGTTTCAAATTTGCAGAGGCACACCTGGAACTGGCTGCTGAATTGGATAAATATTTTACTGTTTTAATAGGCATTCCATGGCTGTCGCCTACCATATCAACACTGAGTTACAGGTTATGCTGAGAAGGCGGGTCCATTAGGAGACCATCTATTTCAGGTGGATGTCACATTATTATGCAGAGGGTGCGTTCAGAAAGGAGAAGTGGGTTGGGGTTATGGTGCCTCTTTGGACTGCTGGCCTGGGGATCCTGCTTGTGTCCTATAATTTTGTGTTCCATCTTTTTAAATATGCCTTGGTGTAGGTATTCATGTCATTTTCATGGAGCACATAGCATTCTCTTTTAGGGTTCATAGTCTAGTGCTCCTTTCAACATCTCAAATAATAGTCTCTACGTAGGGCCCAGCATTTCTACCAGTAGTGCTGGCCAGTTTGTGTGTAGATAACAAAATGGGTCTTTGGGGCCCAGTCTGCTTGAGACTGGAAATTAATTTCCAGTTGTGAAGTGTAGGTGGAAGTCACAGTTAAATTCTTAATCTTAGTAATTTGTAATGTATTTTTTGCATCTTCCCTTAAACTTACTTGCCTCAGTTGGCAAGTTACTTGTTATGGTTCCTTTAAAATGTATCAATAGATGACTCATAATGTCAACACACATGATTTTTCTGTAGTGCCTTTTCTCCTCTACTTCAGGGTTAAAAACAGCACTAGAATGTCTCAAGTATTAATTTTGTGACTGGCTAGAATACAGTATTCTAATATTGACAACTCTGATTAGTCTTAGTAGAGCCATTGAAATTTAAGGGATATTTATTATGTCTCATTTTGTTTGTACTCAAACTTTGTAGAAAAGCTTTAAAAGTTGACTTTGTTTTAAGCAATTACACTTGTTTAGATTCTTGGTTTTGTTTCCATCAAGTAAGTGGGAATGAGTATAATGTTACTGTATCCCTGCTGATAGGGAGGCTTTTAATAATCCTTTGAAGTGGAGTAGATTATTATTTATATATTGAAACTGTTTTAATAGTCTAATAATATCAAAGATTTATGCATTTAAAAATATAATTTGTTTTAAAAACAAGGAAACCCCAGCAATCCAAACACCCAACAACTTTCCCCAAAACCGCTAAAAACCCCCAAAGCACAATCAATTACAATGCCAAAAAATGACAGCCCTTGTCATCTTGCTTTTTCATGATGGTGGTGTATCCTGGGATAAATCTGGCCTAGTTTCATGAATTATGAATTAAGCTTTACTCCTTGAACATCTGATTTGTGGTACTTCTGTGCTGTGGGAACAGTCGTAGCAAATACTGAAGCCAAATCCTGCATGTTCCTTCTAATGCTGGGACTGTAACTCTGCTGTTTATCTTTGCAAAGATTTTTCTAGACTGGAAGGGCAGAGTTTAGTCTTTTCATACTAAGAAAATATTTGAATGTATTATTCCAAAAGACAGTCTAAAATTTTTTTTTTGGTGGATTTCAGTTGAAAACAGATGGATCAGGTTTCATGCTAGCTGTTTAGATAGGTGCTCGTCATTCTGATTGTGAGCAAAGAAGGCTCAGTGTGTGAATGCCTGAATGGCATGGAGCCATAGGCAGGGAAAGCTTACGGGTGGATGTGGGAAAGCATGAGCAAGACAAGGACCTCATTGCACAGATCACCTGTGGCTTTTTTTTAGTGCCTGCACCCTGGGGAATCTCCCAGACAGCACTAATTTGCAGCACAGTAAGTACATTAAACAGGAAGTAATAACATCTTACAATAATGTATTGCAATAGATGAGCCTTCAGTGTATGGCAAAGCAGCAGCAGTTTTATTTCTGTAATAATTCAAGGATGTCCTGAGAAAGGGCCTTGTGTTTTTTTTTTCCTGATAACCTAAATGCTGGCAGCCATAGGGAACCTAGGAAATGTGTCGAGAAAAGTTTAGCCACATATGTGAATTATATTTAAGGTGATGCATTATCAGTATCTTACCCACCAAGTGCTGTAGGTCCCCTAGTGTATGTGTGTGGGATGGAAGAGTTCTCAGTTTAAGTCCCTAATGGCTACCTTCCTGCTAGAGTCTTGTCATTGCAGTTTTAGTTCCCCTCAACTGAAGGTTCATGTCAATTCAGCTGTTTTGCTGAATCTTCTATTTTATTTTTTTATTTAGAGCCTTCTGCTTGTCTCACTGATATGCCATTTCAAACTTGCCACTTTAAAATTGTCCTGATCTTAGCAAAAGTAGTCTCTTACATGATTGTCTTTTGCTATGAAATCATGTATTCGAATGGGAGAGGAGGAATTGATTCAGTTTCAAGTGAATTTTTTTGTCTGTTTGTAATTAGAATGATGTCTACTCAGCTTCTTGTCTGTATAACAATTATTTTTCCCTGATAAAATTTGTAGGTACAACTACAAATGCATTAAATTGATTTCATTCTGTCATAACGTTGTATAATTTGAGAACGGAAGCCACTGATTAAAACTGATATCCAGTAGAATTAACTGGGTTTCAGTGATCAAACTAAATATTTATACATGTTAAGTTTACATATGTTTCAAGAAAGAATTCTTGTAGGCTTTTCCATTCAGTGTTTTTGCCTTGTGGAGGCTGCATCAAGTGAAATCTCATATTCCTCATGCTGTAACACTTTTCTATAATCTATCTCCCTTAGAAACTTTCTGATGGTATCCATTCATTTTCTCCATAGATCTAAAATACTGTTGATTCTGGGTAATTTGTTTAATTAGTCCCAAACTACTTGTGTAATTATTCTGATCTGTGCTTCTCTCTCAGCTTTTACTTGTAAGGCTGATAAATGGCAGGAGGGGGAAAGGGCACCCTTCCTGTTAGTGGCTGGGGGAGCCTTTGGTCACTGATCTGCTCTGCGCTGGAAAGCGTGTGGACTACTTCTGAAAGAGCTGTGAGAGAATGATGAAAATGTTAAGTTCAATTTAAGAAGTCAAAACCGATATCAGTTATGTTAAAAAGCTTCCTTATCTTATGAAACAGGACATTTTTATTGTTACTTTAGTCTTTCCCAGCTTTTTATTGCCATAGTATCAGCTTACTCGTGAAATCCTGGATTGTATAAACCAGTGTTAAATTCAGCTTTCTGTTTCTATTCTTGCAGGGTTTAAGAAGAATCCTACATTAGCTTGAGATTATGGGTGTTTCGCATGCAAGTTAGAGTGAGTGCTAGCTGAATCATCCTCACATTTTTATGGTCATTGATCTGTTTGGCTCCGGTATTGATTATGTACCAGTTCAGAGGTCAAACACATGCATGTCAAATTGCAGCTATAGTGATCTGCTAAAGCACACCATAAATTGTACTGCTTATTTCTTAGGCATTGTTTTTCTTTCTTATTCTAGGCACTTCTGTCTTTCTGAGAATAAAATGAAGAAAAATATTTACATTTTAACCTAAACCATAAAGGTAACATGGTCAAATGCCAGCTGACATGTTTGTTAGGCACCTTCTCTAGATCACAAACAAAAAAAAATAGATTAAGGAGAAGAGTGGAAAGCATTCTCAAATAAGACAATGTGCTCTTTAGAAGCTGGAAGCTTGCATGCAGTGTCATGGCTTAAAGCAGGAAGAGAGACCTGCCTTGTCTGTGTGAAATATGTCACCATTTGTGTATTTAACATTGGCTTAGCATGGGAAAATTCTTCCCCAAGAACTCTATAGAAATAAGATAGTGTAATCATGTACTTGAAGCCTCTTTGTACGTGGAAGTTACTGTTTTGAGCTGGGGAGGCTGTGCTGTGATTGTTGGAGACATTCTTTTGTAGGGTATACCTGCTTGAGACCAATCTCTGACCTCTGCAGGGTGGAGTTGAGAAAAAGAGTAAAAAAAGAATAGGAAAATGGCTAGTCTCTGGTGCTCTTTGGGAGTGAGGTATACTGGAAAATGATCACCTTTTGGACAGAAGCTGAAGTCATTATAACTTACTGGAAATCACTTTTTGGCCCCTAAGTCATTCTCTTATAAACCTAAAGCCTTTGCTCTGGAAGGAAAGTTTACTTTAATCTAGAGTTCAGAGTAGAGTTTAAATTAGTGTAAAAGCATAAATAATACTTTGGTTTTCAATCCTGAAATTGCTGTGCTTGATTATGATTCTTACTACTTTGAACTCAGAGGTTTATGTCCATTACTGGGTGGGATCCTCACTGTGGGGAAAGCTTGTAGAGGCAATTCTTCTTCATAGCCCAGGGCAGCTGCTGGGCAAGTCAGCCTGTGAAGCCTTAGTTTGCCAATGGCTGAACTTGGTCACAAAGTGATGTTGCAAGAGTTGTGCATCTCCCTCTTCTCTAAATAGGAGCCAGGAAAAGAGAGGGAAGCAGAGCTGTGTGAGTGTTTGGAAGACGCCATGTGAGTTTTCTGATGAAGGTTTACTAACTTGAAAGTTTTTGATGCTGGGGGAAGTTGCTATGTTAAATGTGTGCTGTTAAAATAATTTGCTGATGAAATATTGATATAGAGTGGATTGAAAATAAGTTGCTAAAGCAAACCTTTTCTACCCATAGCTTTGTGTAAATACCAGACAAACCTCTAGGATGTATAAACACAATTTAACCTAATATTTCAGAATGCATATGACCTTACATGCACAACTTGATGCATGTGAAAAAGGTGGAATCCCTGATATTATGGCCCTTCTGAAGAAGTTCAGCAATGGAAAAGGAAGATTTCAAAATCCTTCCAGTGTATCTTAGGGAGTGAAGGCAGTAATTTTTCTGACTTTTAATCTAAGTTGAAATATATATTACAGATGTATGAGAGATCACAAGATGTCAATGTTATAGGTATTTTGGGGAAGATGTACTCACCTTTAGCAGCTGGTCTCTGTTAATTTAAAGCAAAACCAAATGATCACAACTCTCTTCAGTAGTTTGCTCACAGAAGTGGTATGAACACAATGCATGGAGATTTTCTTTTATCCTGCAAAATGGGAAACTAATGTACACTGAGTTTACTGTGTCATTGCAGGCTAGTTGCGTATTTAAAATGTGTAGCCGCTGATTAGGGGCACTTAATTACCTAGGTATTTCCTTTAATAACAAACAAGGTGAATTTTTCCGTAGTAAACCTGCTGTAGGAATAAGGACAGCTACTTGAACTGGCCCATTATCAGCAAGTCAGTTGTATTTATGCCCTTGCAAAATTTCTAGCTGTTCTGGTATTGTCAAGGTAATAATAAATATTTGGCCACTGTTTGGGATGGGCACGAAATTGAGCCATACTACAACTCTTGAATTGGTGTTGATATCTGTAAAACTACTTCAGATAAGATAAGCAGTGACATTTTTAAAGATTTTAGGGAAGCTGTCTAAATGAATAATTTCTGCTTCACATTCTAGTGTGATAATGGTGTAGTTAATTAAATAGCAAAGAAGCAAAACCTCTTTTCCTCCTGTTTCTCCTTGCCTCTGTGCACTTGTGCCTTTTGTTCAACCTATGAAATTGCTTTTCCTTACAAAAGATGCAATGCATTCATTCTCCAGCAACCGCCTTCATTGTTGTCCTACTGTGGCTGTTGCTCCATCTTCGTTTTCTCTTTTGTTTCTAGCCCCTATGATTTATTTTCTAGCCTTGTCTTCGTTCCTCTGCATCCGAATGAAATGTCTCTTGCTGAAGACTTCAGTGAAGTTTTTATGGCTACATTGCAGAATAAATGAATCTCAATCTCTTTAATGCTTATAAGACTGTTATCTCATCCTAAGACTTAAAATAACTCTTGCTGTACAAATCCCATCCTACTCCCATGGAAGTGTTTGGGTTTGTGTGTGTTACAACAGAGGAGTGATGATCCTTAGTTTACAAAATGGGTGAATTATTAGGACATTCAGAATTATTTTTAAGTAATGTTTATTGTATTACCTCACCCTTCTGGGGCCTCTACTAAGATGGAGAGGAAACCTGTGTGGTTGAAGATTGCTCAGTGGGTTGCAATATTGCCATTTTCTCTTGGAAGCTGACCCTAATAAATAAGAGTGTCATTTTCCTTATAAAATAGTATTGTTGAATATTTCACTATCAATGGGATACAGTTCATAAGAGTGTTTACTGTGTTACTTGTTGAAATGATGTAGAAAATATATAACTAGCTATATGCCATCAGTGGGCCTTTTTCCAGATATGACTGTATTTTTGCCTGAGTATCATACTAGAATTGGAAGGTCTGTATTATTTTGCAATGATTTAAACCTTCTTTCAGGATATTACTAATCATTAAAAAAATGTTCTTTGCCTGCAGGGTGGAGTTCGTTTCTTTTGTTCTTGGAAGCTGAATAGGAGAAAGGGACATTTCAGCTTTTCTTGATAAAGGTAAGACAGCATCTGGTGATAAAGATAAGATACCGTTCATTATTATGAGCTCATAGAAAGTTTGTCAATGGAGGGTTTGTTTATTTTGGATTATTTTTTTCAAGTTCTGTGCTTTGTAGTAAGTTCAGTGTGTGATAACACAACTTGTATTGGGAATGGAATGTGTAATTCTACCACAGGTGTTAGTAAAGGCTCTGAAGATAAGCAAGTACCTTTAGAATAGCATGTCAAAATGGATAGCAATTTGTTCTACTGCTGGAACTTGTTATGTTTTCCATACGTCATTGAACTGGCCTGCCCAAGTTGACTCCATCATGCTTGCACACACTCGACGAGCTCTTAAAAACAGTACTCTCCATGTCAGTTCTCAAAGAAGATGTGTAGGCTTGTCTGGTGCTGTCTTTACTGCTCTGTATTGTTGCAAGAGAGCATAGAGGTTTGATGTGAGAAGGGTCTTGAGACCTATTTTAGTTGAGATACCCCTTCAGAATTAAGCAGCAAATTGCCAGAAGTGGGAGATGAGAAGGGGATAAAACTCTGGAAGTCTTCTCAAAAGCATGTTTTCCCCAATGACTTTTGCTTTGCCTTGTGCTAAGTGGTCTGATATTTTGTATGTTATAGTGTGTTAAATTAAAACCTGCAAGAAGCATTTAAAGGTTAGTGTGCAAGTTAGTGTTAAACTCTTAATTGCAGTTTTTAATGCAGAAATCAACATAGCACTCTTATTCCATATATCTATTTGGCAAATTCTGAAAAGTTTGTGGGTAGGTTTGATGTGACAACTGCAAAGAATGGGGTTGGTCTGGTTTAACAGTTATCACACGTGCAGCAGATTGTCTGTGTGTTCTTTGTGCAGTGCAAGGCAGGTAGGGAGCAGAAGCCCATTTCAATTACGGTTTGAAGAGGCTGGAATTCGTATATGGTCATTTATTATTTCTCATCTGACAGAGACCTCAGTCTCTAATTGGGGGTGGTCATGGGTTTTAAGAAGCACAAGCTGATTGCTACCTATTGTGTGGCTGTATCTGCAGATCCACTTTTGACTTGTTCAGCATTGTGTTTAACTGGATGGTAGTATGAAGGCTCCAGTTGTATGTTAATGTTTAGATTATCAGGAAGAGCAAGGTATAAGTCTAATTCTTGAAAGTTAAATAGTTTGTAAAAGAGAAAAAGACTCAAAATCAACCAACCTGAAAAGAAATGAAAAGATTTGCCATAGTTCATTTTTGTGTAATACCTGATTTTGAGGGTTTCTTTGTAAGCATTATACAACTATGTATCGAAGCAGTTTTTATCAATTTACAGATGCTTATTGTACTATAGCCTGCTTCTTCAGGGAATGAGAAAGGTCAACTATCACCTTCATACCCTTATGATTGTGTGGGTAACCAGACATTGAGTTACACTGTCTTCTTGCTTAGCAAAACATACTGTTTTTCATCAAAAAATATTCTTTCAAATTCTTTGACAGGTTTCTGAATTTAGGCTTTAGTATTGATCTCTTATTCACTGATAAATATAAAAAACCCCATGTCTAACGTACCCTGTGCTCCTGTCTTCTCCTGTCTTGTGATGCCATTGCCCATCATTTAAAATATTCACATTTTGTGGTTTGGGGTTTTTTTAATTTATGCAGCATGTATAGTATCAAAGGTTAAAAAACTGCTGTTGGATAAATTCTCAATCAATCATGAAAAGAGAAGTTTTTCTGCTGAAGTGGTACATCTGTTGGTGGACTCGCGGACTGTAAGTGAAGGAATGTGTTCCAGTGTTAGATTGCTAAAGATGCAGGCAGAAAAATTGCTCTGCTAACATATGTGAAAATGTATTAATAACAGTTTACAGATAAATTAATACAGCCTGAGCTTAATCTCATTCTGGCAGAACCCATGTTGAAATAAATGAGATTTTACTGGTTAGGCTCTAATTGAGTCTTTTTTTTCCCTTGCTTCCCTGCACTGGAGAATTAATTTTAAATAATAGCCTTAAATATTCAGTTGTACTGTACCCACTGTGTTAATTTGTTCATTAGAGGTAAATCATTTTCTTCCTATCCTTGTAAGACTCAGTTGTCTGTGTAAAGCACAGTCCTTTGAAACGTGAAGTATGCTCTTGCATGTTTTGAACATTGAGCAGAAGTTATTCCTCCATTGAGATTGCTCTGTTTCTTGGGCATCCATTAAGCCTTGCTCAGTGATATATGTAATAGTCTAGATCTTACTTGCTGCACTTCTTTATTTAGAAAAAAATCAGTATGTCTGAAGTCTCTGGAGTTATCTGTGGTTCCCCATGGCTGTACAGACAGAGCAGCAGAACTTCACTTGCTCTTTGTTACTTTGTGGGAGTAGAAGACCTCAGAGTTCATAATTCAGTTTATCAGTACCCAGCAGGGTTTAAGAATTGCATTTAATGACAGAAATGTAGTCAGTGGGCAGATTAATTTCTGGCTGTGTTGAATCAGTGCTTGTGTATAGCTCTGGGAGAAACTTGAGCTACACAGGCAGGGTCAGTTAATGATATCACTGAAGAAAATTTTGATTGGTGAGCTCTGATGCTTCCCCTTATCATGACAGCTTCTTCAGCTTAAATACTCTGGCAATGGCTGCGGGCTTCGTGAAGAAAAATAAGTTAACTGTTCCCTGCATCCTACCCACAGTCTGCACCAAAAAGTCAGCTCTTAAGAATTAATTTAGCCTTATTTTCAACATCATGTGCTTCTGTATCATACAGTGAATGTTCAAGTGTGTAAATTGTGTGTAAGTGTAGGATGAATGCTTTAAAAGCTGAAGATGCCATCCAGCTGCCAGTTCAGCTGTGCTTTCTCCTGGAAGTGGTCTGAGTTGGGAAAACTCAGGTCCTCAAGAGGGGAAGGCCGGAAACTGTCCTTCAGCTTCCCGATATCTCTCCTCCCAGTTATGACAAATGGTGTAATTTTTTTCATCACAACATTGTTCATGTCCAAAACCAACACTCCTCCCCATGTGTGTCTTAATTCTTTCTTCCCTGAGCCTTTTTTTAAAACTGAGAGCTCCTTGAGGCAGCAGCACTCCTCATACTTGTCTGGTTTGAAGCAGCTCACGTGCTTGCTCTGCTCAGTCTTCTGCCTGAACAAAGAGCTGTGTCAGAAAGCAAAGGCTGTCCCCAGTAATAATATTTGCCTCAAAGGAGCTTGACCTGCTTTATGATGTTTTTGGAGTCAAAATGCAGGAATAAGCGTTATATCACAAATGAAGCATGGAAGCATGGGCTGCTGTTTTCCTTAAATATGAACAGAACTGTAATACTGCTGTAATGTTTGGTTTGCTGGGGGAGGCTAACTTTCCAGGAAGCTGAATGTTGTCTTAAGTTGTTTATTTTGGATATTTCTTTTACCTGATTGTAATCTAATTATCAAAATGTAAAGCCAGGCCTCTAAAGCGGACACTAACTGCAGTTGGAAAGGTTTGATTCTTCCATTTAAAGAGGGAAACTGACATTTCTAGTACTGTATATGTATATAGACGCATATATGTATATAGTACTGTTTATATATAGAGATACTATGTATATAATACTGTATGTATAACTGGCAGTGGAGTCACCGAGTCATGACTTTTAGTTTGTATGCATGACTTAGTTGCATGTTATCATTATTAGTGGCATGCCTATCAACAGAGCAAGGCTGGTTTGTGTAGAAAATTATGCAAGGGAATGTCTTGTTACCTTTGCTCTGTTTCATATTCTAACAAAATAGTCCATTTCAGATTACTGGTATGCAGTTTTCAGCTTAGAAAAGTGACTACTATGAAATATAAATGCTGGGGCATGTGTCTGGTTAAAATACACCTCTTTCCCACATTGTGGCCAGTTTTCTTTTGTGTGTGAAAGGCAATTAGCGCAGAAGCCGGAGCTTGGGGCGGACTGGATGTTGCTGAGTGGAGTGGAACAGTTAGTCATTCTTTAGAATAGCCAGAAGGTAAACTCAAGTGCACTTGAAAAACCACGCTGGTAAAATACCCCATGTGTAGTTCAGGCGTTTAAATACTATGTTTACTATTGACTTTTATGTTGGGTTAGAGAATGAATCAACTCCTGAGAATGCACTGGAAAAATATGCTGTGGAGGATGTTAAAAAGCAGCAGTGTAGGCTGTGCTGCTTTGCATGTGTGTCTATGTTCTACATACATACAGAATATATGTGTCTATGTCCTGTATAAACACATACACATAAATATTCTTTATATGGAATACACATATATTCATATATATGTACACACACACATATATCTGTGTATGTGTAACAATAACAAATACAGAGATTGTCAAAATGGGGATGCAGGAAGCATCCTGGAAGGCAGGAGGTGGCCCAGGAAGATTGAATCCAGGGTTTTTCCTTCCTATCTGTCTACAAATACTCTTTCATCACCAGTACTCATATGAAGAGAGTTAATGTTCAATTTGACCTAGTGTGGAGGAGGTGACAGGAGTCAATCAGGGAGTAAAAGCAGCTTACAGGTAACTGGTTGGTGCAATTCCTTGCTGATGAGGTGACTTGCAGGATTTGGGAAGTCAGGCTGGAATGGCCCAACCTAACTCTGAGAGAAATTGGTACCTAAAGTGCTGCTGGCTTTTTTTTTTTTTTTTTCCCAAATAGGGGAAGAAAAAAGAGTGAAAGGGTTGATGGTATGATTTATTAAGAGACCTGGCAGGACTAAAGTTTGGGGCAGACTGGGTACGAGATTCTGTTGAGATATATATTTATATTGCAAAGGGAGAAAAAGCAGGTGAAGTGGTACAAAAATCTATTTACAGCACTTGAGAAATGTGGAACAATCCTGAAAAAGACTATGGAGAAGTTGCTGGCTAAAATACTAGCTTCGATGTGACTAAAAGAAAAAAAAAAACCTGTTCAGGAATTTATGAATAGTGGAAATTAAGTAAAACGAGTCATGGCAGCAAGGACAGGATAATCTAACCTTTGCAGCAGTGAGGGATCAAAAGCAGGATGTAAAACCAGAAACTGAACCCACCTTATCTCGGTACAGAAAGTACTCTGGATAAAAAGGCAAGTTGTAGGATGCCTAACAGAAGTTGTTCTAGCCACTAGGAATGGAAAGAAACACGTGTCATCGTATGAAATGCAGTTTTCATTACAAATGCACTTGTGAATCCATGGAGTTGCAAGTACACTGCTGAAAAGGTGTTGGGTGTCCATTCCAGAGTAAGAGAGGAGGACACTGAATAAGACTTCGATCTGCCAGAGTTGATTATTACTGACTGAGGCTATTTTTGACTGAATCCTGGCATATTAGCATTAAAATGCTGTGTCAGCCTGTGTTGTCTACTAGAATAGTAGAAAATACTTTGGAAATAAATTGATCACTGCACTTCCCTGGAAATCATTATGTGCAGTCCTGACTACCTTAAGCACAAAAATGTCATGTGCTGCGCCAGGGTAATACAGTAGAAGCATTGTGATAATGTGATAATTTCTCTTCCTGGAAAAGCATAATTTAGATAACTGAAATCAAGGGGACTGAAGGACACAGTTAAAATAAATCATGTGTTGCTCTCCTGCATAGTGCCTGCTGGACCTTAAATATGTTGCTAGGTAATGTAGTTGGAGCCATAGTACATTCCTCCATCATATTTGGGACACAGAGATATTTGGTGGCTAAAACTCCTCTGTGTGTTATGGCTGAACAACATATTGCAAACTGCTGAAGCTGTGTGTGAAGATACCACATTTTGATAATCACAGCTCTGTGTCTGGAATTTAATTATTTGTATAATATACTACACAACCTATTGGTGTCTTGAATGAATATGAATGTCTCTGGAGACCTACAAATGGGTATACTTATTTGGAGAATTAAGAGACAAAACCAAAGGACCAAGCCATCTGTAAAGATCAGACTGCTGCATTGAGAAAATCAAAGTCCATGTGCATGATCTAAACCATGTTTGACATGCCAGGCTTTGGTTTCACCAGGAGACTCACTATGGTATTCAGTTATGTTTCAAAAACCCGCAAGTGTAAATTAGAACGAGCTAATTTTATAATTATTCCCAACAGACATGCAAGTAATTTAGTTTCAAACATGTTTATTTTATAAAGACACAATCATTCAAAAAAGAAGTGCTGAGAAACCACAAGTGGTTTGAGCAGTAGAGGTTTAGAGCTTTTGCAAACACACACGTGTTTAAAATGTGGTAGCATTTGTTTAAAAGCCATTGAGTGTTCTGTCTCTTTCTTTGCGGCTTTATGACTGTCCTTAAGAGTAATAGTAAGAAACTGGAGGGTGAGAGGGTTGTTTTGTCAGTGGTGACGTTAGTCATTAATTTAGTTTAAATTCCAGGAAAAAATTAGTCGTTCAGACTTGGAATGAAGAACAAAATCATGCTTGTTTAAGATGCTGCTGGAGGAGAGACTGATCCTGAAACAGAATAGAGAAAGTTTGATCCTGAGATTGTTCATTCTGAAGAGACAGGGATACCACTTCAATATGTGTTTTTTCTGTCTCAATAGCTTGAGTAAATGGCTGCTGAGAGGATACAAATACGCTGTCTGGAAAGGGCACCATATACAAATATGTTAAAATCAAGATTGTAATATTAGCCTGTATAAAAGTCTATAAGAAAATGGTTAGAAATGGTAATGTTCTCAGTTGTTAATCAGAAGGTTCACATGTCATGATTCTCACCAGTTCTCTGATAGTTATTTTGGCAACCCGAGAGGAAATAATTATTGACAACAAGAGAAGCTAAGTGCCAAACAGCTTTTGAGTCTTACATGGTGCATGATGTGATGTTACAATTTTTTGAAAAATAGTGCTGGTAATAACAATACAATTTACAGGTGACAAACAGCTCTCAAACATTGCACTTCCTGAAAGCAGTAAGCTTTATTGGCTGCTTAGTCTTTGCTGCATTTATTGGGAAAGGTTAAACAAACATCTTCAGTGTGGTTATAATGTGCTGTCAAAGGTGAGCTGTAGCCCATGTCCCTTCTTTAAGGTGTTTAAATAAATCTTTATTTGCCTTTTTGTAAGCAGTACTTTGTTTAAAGTATCAACTTTGAGGGAGGGGAAAAAAGGGAGATTCATGGTGGGTTTTGTGTGGTTGTATGTACAAGTTGTTCTGGTTTTAATGTCTGTATTTACTATTATTTTAAAAGGTGCAGATATAAAGCTTTTTGTAAGATTTTTTTTTTTTTTTAAATACAGCTAGGTAGCAACCAGACTTTTTCTGTGTAAGATTTTTAGGATCAAATAACTAATCCTTATTCAGATTCAAGTATCTTGCTTCTGGAATAAGTTATTTAGCTGCATCTGAAGCCTAATGCTACTGGAGTTAATATATAAATCTCTATTTCTGGATTTTTCAAAAGGTCTGCAAAAATCAAGCACTGATTTTTCAGTTAAGATAATAGGATTTTGGGAAAATAATATAAGCTTTTAAAATTTCAAGCCCTGGTCAAAGTACGATAGTATGGTTGGGAGGTCAAGATAATGTGAATTAAAAAAAAAAATTGTAGTAAATGGTTCTTTTAGATATCAGACTTTCCTGGAAATTTCCATAAATTTTGGAATATAAAGTAGACAAGATTATTTTGTGAATGAATCAATTGCTTTCAAAGTTAGAATATATATTTTAGTCATTCAGCCTGGAGAACTCATGCTGATGTAAGGAGTTTTTAGGCTTTATGGAATATCTTAAAATTCAGAACTTTTTACTGAATTCTAGAAAAATTTTAACATTGTGTGTTCATTGGTTTTGTAAAATATAGCAGATTCATAGCTTCAGGGAAAAATTAGTTTGGGTGAAGAAATATAGCTCTGATGAGAACAGATCTTAGTGGCTTGATGAAAGGAATAATTACAAGTATTCAAATCAGACTTCTGCATGAATGTACTTTTTACTGATCTTCTGCAGTGAACTGTAATTTCAAGCCTTTCTCTGTGGTCAAATGTGCAAGGCATTGCTCTCATTGCTCTATGCTTTAATAAGTATGCCTTCATATTTACATTTCCCATCAGAAAATGTGTGTTTTAAATTGTTGAGTGCAGGTTTCGAGATTGCCTCCAAAGTTGGAGAACTTTGTGCAGCATGTGCTTTGTCTTCATTTGTGTTTCACCAAGGTCAGCAGAAAGGCAACCATTGATGGCAGTGGGTGGATCAGCACCATTGGTAGTAGTGTCCTCCTCTAATATGTTACTGTGTGGGTTGTTTTTCTGTTGGTTTACAGGGTTGTATGCTAGAAACATATTTTTGCAGTTTCAGTTATTAAAAAATTCTGCCTTTCAGTTTCTGCAGCAATATCTGAAATGTAGTTCTTCTGTGAAGTTTGTAATGTAGATGCACTGTTTCACCACTTTCATCTAACAGAGGAATTTGATAGTCACACATCAAAATCATCAAATGTTTTCATCTTCAAATTGCTCTTTTAAATAGTTATGACAGTTGAGTACTTACTTTCTTCCTGTAAGTTCTAATGCTGAAATATTTACTTATTTAATTTTCTGTACATTATCTGCAGCATGTGTTTTCCTATTTCCCTTTTTATGCCTCTAAGCTTGCAGTTTTTGTGGTTAGATGTTGGGCTTCCCATTTGGGAATGTCGACTTAGATAAATGGAAATGAATGTTCAATATAGTCTTTGTAGCCCTTTTTTAGGAAAAGCAGATATAATAGGTGATGCCTACTTTTTTTTTTCACTTTAATGGCTTTCCAGCTGTATTTAGCTAGGTATGTTTGTTTTAAGTATCATTCACAAGAAGAGAAAACCAAAGGCAACAAATATTGCAAAGTATTGCCTTAACAACAGAAAATGTCACTCACTTTGTGAAAGCTGAAAGAAACTGGTTTCAGTTTCAAGGTATCTGCAGTGTTTTCTCTAAATGAAGTATACATTTCTAAAACACCACCAAACATATGAAACCTAGGAATACTCTTATTTCACATATATCTCTAGTGTTTATAGGTATACGAAGAGTTGCACTAAACACTAGTGCTACATAGGAAAAGGAAGGACCTCAGTAAATGTGGTACCAGGTGGAGAGAGCCTCAGAAGAGAGACTTCTCACTACCTTTTTCTTTTATCTGTGAAGTGGGGGAATTCCACTTCCCTTTTTGCATGCCCATCCTTCTGTGCTTGTAAAATGTTTTCACAATGTAAATATCGTCAGTGAGACTTTGCATATGAAGACCACCTAGAGAACATCTTTAATGGGGGTCACAGCATTGACTGGGAGAGAATGTTTGATGGCCGAAAGCAGAATAAATTAGTAAATAAAATCACTAGTTAGTCCTGTGAAAATTTCCAGCTCTGAGAAAATGAATATATATATAAGCACACACAGAGTGGGTATTTTTGACAGAATAATAAAAAAAAACCTTAAACAATGCAAGGTGGCAGATAGGGAGATTTGGGAAGTTGTTTCCATAACCCCTTGCATTATAAATGCTTCTATGCTGCAAATAAAGTTTCAAAAAAACACTCTGGAGTCTGTAAAGTTTATTTTAAAGGCTTTTTTTCCCTACTTGTATTGAAGAGTATTTGTAGGTATCACATTAATATAAAGTTCAGCAGTGCAAAATAAGTTACCTCAGTAAAGCCTCTCCTTCTAAATGTATACTCAAAGAACTCAGTTTTCCTCCATTAGCCTATGTGTAGTTAAAAGCTACAATTAAAATGTCATTAGATAGGTGAGCAATGAATTTGTTTGAGACTTTCAGATCTGAGTCCAAAATATTTGGAGAAAAAAAAAAGATCCTACAGTACGTCAAGTATGATGCATGCTCCCGTTTGGCTGCCAAAATTACCCTTGAAGACCTTATTTAACATGATAGAGATTTACAGCACTCGTGTGCATTGTCAACCAAGGGAAATGATAATGTAATTGCAAGCGCTCATCAAAAGCTCCAGCTTTCAGGTAACTTCAGTTAAAAAGCACAGTTTAGTATGAGGTGACGTGATAAAGTTGGTGGGATTTTGCCAAGTTTAAGTTGGCAAAAATGAGCTGATGAGCTATAGGTAGGAGATTAAAGGCCTGTTTCATACTCCACTGAAGCAAACTGGAAGTTTCCCATCTGATCTAAGACTTAAAAATTTGCCAAAAGATTTTGATTGTATGATAACATTTTTTTAAAATTTTCTGTAATTATTAGAAACATTATTCATTTACAGATGCGTAATAAGAAAGAATTAATACTGCAGCTGAAAATCCACATACTGTAAAAGTCATTTTGTTGATCCTAGACACTGGTGAGTGAACCCTGGGTGTTCGGAAGAGTCAAACAGTGCCTGTCACACTGTGAGGTCGTCATCATCGCTATGTGTCGCTATGTCTGTGCACTGCAGCACGGGCAAGCCATGTGGATTTGAACCAGGTCAGATGTGAGAACTTGCTGGTGCTTTGTCAGCCTGGCAGGAGCACACAATGAGGTATTTATAGCTGCCTCGTACCAGCTGCAGGAAGAACGATGATACCTGATCTGGCATAAAATCATCTACCAAGATAAAATTACTTTCACAAAAACTTTTAAAATTTATTTTTATCAGCAGAATGGCTTGGTACCAGTTCAGCTTTTTTAGGTACTGAGCACCCAGAAACTGCAGTTACCATATCAGTTAGCCACAGATTACAATTATTATTACTACATACTCAGATATGCAATCAATATATTAATAATGGAATATTATTAAATATTTGAGCTGCATTGAAGTAGTAAGTTGTGCTGTTATCTGACAGCTAGCAGTTGTCTGGGTATAATTTGAGGTGATTTTTTTTTTCTGCTTGTTGCTAAGAGGATTTTCCAAGACAGGCTGCTTTATCCTCTCCATGTATAATCACATTACAGTTCAGGGGAAGTGAACAGAATAAGCTTATGAAGATTTTAGTAAGTGATCCTTGCAACTTAAGATATGGGAGGTGAAAAGCTCTGGTGAATGACAATTGGTTTTATCTGGGTGAGAGAATAAACCGCACTTTCACTTTTCAATTTTATAACACAGTATCTGCTGTGTTTATGTCAATAAATACACTAAAAATAACCTCTCAAGAATTGGCATTTACATGCAGCTGCAGCAGTGTCAGGACCTTGAGTATTGTCTTGTTTTGCCTCTGAACTTGTAGTTCTGACTCCAGTAACATTCATCGTTTGTATGTACAAATTCAGCAGCAGCAAATGATCACTGGTAACAATTTCCATCAAGGAAAAGGACAGGTGTGTGGATTTAAAACAATGACTAGAGCATATCTGTCTACTTTGGACCATATCTTTCCTACAGTAATTACATGTGCTTCACAAGTTTTGCACAACTGCTTTTTACAGTTTTACTGAGTGTTGTCCCTGACTGGGACTGAGATTACTGGAAAGGTTTTTGCAAGCTCTATTGACCGTGTGGCCACAAGTAGGCAACATCAGCGTTCAGGCAGGAGAATTTGATGGATGAGATAAACCCTGTGCAAACTAACAAGGATATCCCTTGGCTGTATGAAAGGAGATGATGGCCGTAAGGTCACATTACAGTCCTGAATTGTTTAGGAAAGCTTACGTCTTCCAGCTGGGAAACATCACACAGACAGTTCAGAATACACCAGACTTCTGGTTTAACAGAAACACAAAAAGTCAACTTAGGTAATTTTATCTGATGTGTTCCCTTGTGCCAGTGCTTTGGAAAGGAGAGTAAGATCTGTCATTAGTCATTGTTGCCTCTTGTGAGCTATTAATTTATTATGCTCTTTTATGTCTGTATGTGTTTTTGTAAATAGTGCTTACATTAAAGTTAAGTGTACGTATTTGTGAGAACAGATGGACTGGACTTTCAGGGAATGTCAAGCTTTTTTCTCTGAGCAGGGCTGGTACTATTCATACTCTTGTAAAACATCTACTCTTCTCTGGTGTCAGTGAAAAGTTTGGTAAATTTAGAAGCAAGACTAATGGTCAGTGATAAGGGGAAATTGCAGAAAATCTAATTCCAGTTTATGTCAACAAAGGAACGGCCTGTGTGTGCTGGATATCTTTAGTAACTTGGTAGAACTTCATATACCCACTCTGTACTTCTAAAGGGCTGTTGGGGATGCTTAAGTGCTGTTCTGTCCTGGGGCTGTGTGTACACAGTACTGGAGTAGTTGGGAGAGAGCTGTGGAAGGACTGGTGAAAGACCTTTCAAGGTAATATGTGAACTCAGAATTGTTGTTTTTATTAAATAATCTTTCAGCTTTTCCAGCTTTTGATCCCGTTACAGTGGTGCTTTGTATTGAGGTAAATAGGAACCTTGGAAACATGATGTGATGCTGTGTAATCAAGGTTTCCAAAACACGTGAATGTAACTGTCTTCACTGTAGGAAACTGAGCTGGGATACATGAACAGACATCCCGTGAGCAGAAGGTGAACTCATCTTTTAGGAAGGAGATAAGGTGCAAGCTAGATAGCTTTCAAAGTCTCAGGTGAGCTTTGAGTTCCACTTCTCTTTAGATCTTTCAAATGCATTTTCTGCCTACAGTTTGACAAGGAGTATGGTATTTAAGTCTGACCTCACTGTGCTGTAGGCAGTTGTTTTACTATTTTTATAGTCTTGGATTCAGTAAAAAATGGGATTAAGAAGAAAAAAAAATAGCAAGGAAAACTCACTGTGGATTTTGGTATTCACTGGCTCTAGGCAAGCAAGATGATGACGTAAAATTAGGATGCATATTTAGGTTAGTGTTTTGGCAAGGTAAAGGGTAGGTTATCAAGGTAAAGATAGTAATTAGATAAACTTCTGGTTTAATTTCTCTTCTAGTTTCTCATTAGATTTTGCCTTTGGCTATAGTCAACTGTGGTGTGTGATTTTTATGCTTTATCATGTTGAAAAGGGGGTATTGTAATTTGGATGCAGGCTTAGGTGTGAACAGCCTTCTGGCAGAGGGAAGACTTTCTGGGAAAGATGGATCCTGAAAGGGAGGGGGGACTCCAGGACAAATCAGGCTTGTAGAAAACCTGGCCTGCTAATACATTGTGACCTTTTGTATGCTGTCTCTTGATTCTTGACTGTGTCCTTGAGCTACAGCTCTTCTTTGGAGCTTAGCTTATGCCTGTTAAATGTAATTCTGTCAATCTTTTGCCTAACCAGGAGGGACAATGGAGGTGTCACAGCTTAGCAGTGTCTCAGTTATTTCTGTGGCATTTCCTTAAGTGGAAGGGCAAAAGTTGCTGAGAAAGATGATGAAGCTTTGGGAACATACCTGGAGTTGAAGGGAGCATTGAAGCATATGCAAAAGTCTTGGGCGCTGCTGGAAGGTGTTGTAGGGGTAACCTGAGTTCAACTGTGTATTAGTGTCATAGTTGGGGTTCCCTTCTATAAAAGATGAGATAATACTGAGTTATCGGAGGTTTTTCACCCTTTCTTAGTTAAAGCAAAAGCCCATTTCAAGCCTGTTTGCAACAATGCTACTAAGCATGATGAGGCCTCTTTGCCCAGAGCTCTGCTCTTTTCTGAATGGGTTTATTTATGCAAAAAAATGGATTATCCCAGTGTTGCCAGGCAGTGTGACGAGAAATTCAGTATGCGTACTATGGAGAGAACTATTTCTCCACTCACACTCCTTGTGGCTTGCATGCTTGCCTGGTGCTACCTTTCCCAGCTCCCTCTTTGTCGTTGTAGCTCTCTGAATGCTTGGAGGCATGTAAGGGTGTTTGTTACAGGTGTTTGGGTTTTGGTGTTTGGTTTGGGTTTTTTTAATGCCTTATGTTGCCTGTGAATAGGTGACCCGATGGCTGGTGGTTGCTCCTGCTGCTGTAGGTTTTACTGTTCTTGGGTGCCTAAAGGAGAGCTTTCCCAGCCTAGAGCTAGCCTTATGCTCTGCTGAGAGGGTAATGCTCCTGAGCTCAAGAAACCTGAGAAGGAGAGACAGCCTTCCTGCAAGTAACAGATGGTTACTGTTTGAAATACAGGCAAGAAGAAATCATGGATTCCTACCTAACATACAGTGGTGGGAGAGAAGGGAGTTTTTCTGGGGGGGGTGGGGTGTCTGAAGGGAAAAGAGGTGAAAAGAGGGGAGGTGAGGGATGAAAAAGAGAGAAGTTGATTGGAGCTCTTTCATATCCTACTTAATCACAGTCATGTGTCAGGCTGTTTGAGAGGAGGAGGGGGGGATGGCTTGTTGAAAACTGTAGCGTGCTGGAATTCTGCGTGTGAGTTGTGTGGTGTGGTGAGTCCTGTGGCTTGCTGCTGCCCCGATGAATAGAGCCTTTCCAGAGCTGCCAAGCCCAAAGCAAATGTGGTCAGGGATTTATTACAAAATGTACCAAACCTTGGCATGGGGCTAATTGCATATAACGAGGAGCGTGCTGGAAACTCAGACCTGAAAGGTGACAAATGCAGAAAGTATTCTGTATCTGATTCTGGTGAAAGAAGTTTTGTGTAAGGGAATGTCTAAGGGAATGACTGTTGGTTTTGCTAATGAGCTCCCAAACATAGCTGCATGTTTTCTTGTTATTAGCTTGGTTAAGATAGATGTAGATTTCTTGTTTTCATTATTTATTTCACAGCGAACGAAGAATAATTGCTATACAGCTGTAATAGCTGAAGTTCTCAAAGCAAGTGTATAGGTGCTGTCTTCAAAGTATCTGATGCACACATCCAAAACAACGGTAGAATAGAAAGTTATGAGGCTGGATATTAATAAAATACTGAAGTTGAGAGTCTGAAACTTGAACATAAAGGTTTCAGAGAAAGCAAAAATTAATTATTGGCCTTGGAAAGAATATTCTGTTCAGTATCCTCAGTAGCTGAGTGACAAATTTGTATATGAAGTTTACTGGGCTTACTGTATCTGCATCCCTGAATGCCTAATGTTCGTTATTGTATTGCACAGCATAGACCTGTACCACAGGGATATTCAGTCCAGTGGGAAGCTTCTTGCTTCCATTTAGCACTTCTTCCTGTTATTTAAAATACTCATAGCTGCATTTTTGAATCTTGTCTTGGTCTTTGACGTCAGCTGTAGTTAGGCTTTATGTCTGTGTCCATGCCAAGATAAAGGATACTGCTTGTGCCTTTGGAAACCATTGGACTGTCAAAGATGAGAGGTACTTCAAGAAGGGGTGGGAAAAGAAAGACTGCAAAAATAAAACACAGGGTGGGTATAAAACTTGATTTAGATGTTAACTAACATACAAGCTAGGCTATAGTGAAATGTATTGTAAGAAATAAAAACAAATGCTGCAAAATTTTATGTGCATATTCTTTCTTTCTTGTAAAATTGGCAGCATCAACTTTTTATTTTTTCTTTTTCTTTTTGAAGGACAGCTGCTTTTGAGTTGATGTTTTGTCCAGAAAACAAACAGAAATCCATAGTAAAGATTTTGGGTTTTTTTTCTTCATAGGACATCTGATATTTCTAAAGCTATTTCTCATCTGAATTGCAGGGCCTGAAAAACATACTAGCTCATGTAATCCTCTTCCTGGTGGTGCAAGATTTGCTGTACAGTATTATGGAGTATTATGGAGAGAGAGACATTCAAAGTAGAAGCTTCCTGCATAGAACTGTCTTTGTGTCAGTTTAGTTCTGCCTAATGACTTGCATCAGTTTGAAACAGTAATGACTCATGTGGTGTGGGTTTGTGAAATTGCTCTGAACCTGGCAAGCCTGTGGCAGGTGAGTCCTGTCAGGTTTATCATAGCTCTTTTCTATCCACAATAGTCTTTATTGTATTATGTTCCTGCCAGTGGCATGGAACCAGCAAAGTCAGAGTTCCTTAGTCTCAACATAAGTGTCAAAGCACTTTATTTCATAAAAACAGTAAGAGAGCTTTCCACTCTGAGCCAAATCCTTCAGTGTCAGCATTGATAGGTGTTGCATTGTCTTGGTTGGTAGGGGGAAAACAAGGGCTTGGGGAAAACTGGCCGGGTCCATGCAACAAACATTGCCTTTTGGTCTTGAGGCTGCTGCAGTCTTTGTATTTGCTCAGTGACGTCTCCTCTGACGCACCAAAGCGGCAGGTTCTGCACTCCTGAAAATAACTGACTTGCCATCAAAATCTCCTTAATCTCTCTCAATGATGCAGTAAAAATGATCCTGTTCTGCTGTAAAAAAAGGGGGGGGGTTGATAGTATAGATTCTTAATTGCTACAAATTCTTTAAATCATATTACACACATAACAGTTGGAAACAATTTTAATTTTTCTTGTAATTTTTATTTAGCTTTTGTTTGTATTTGATATGCATGGGTGTACACAACATGCCTGATCCAACTGGTATTTTCAGTTATGAAGAAATTTGCTCATTAAAATATATTTCTGGGTTTGGCAATCTTAATTCTGCTTTACCTGAGATCAATCAAATCTCTAGTAGGAGTTAAAATCTCTACTTAAAACAAAATCTGTAATGAAAAATTATTATAATAGAAACTGGTCATGCAATTTTAACAATTCTCTGCTTCCATTTTCAGGAGTCCTGGCTTGGGGAGGATACTAGTTCTAGTGAACTAAAACCACCTGAGACATGTGGGCTTTAGTACTTGTACATTGACCTGGACTGGCTGGAGAGTTGGGTGGAGAGAAACCTAAGAAGTTCAACAAGGGCAAGTGTAGTGTCCTGCACCTGGGGTGGAATGACCCCATGCACCGCTACAGGCTGGGGGCTGACCTGCTGGAAAGCAGCTCTGTAGAGAGGGACCTGGGAGTCCTGGGGGACAGGCAGTTGACCTTGAGCAAGCAATGTGCTCTGTGGCCAAGAAGGCCAGTGGTATCCTGGGGTGCATTAAACACATTGTGGCCAGCAGGTTGAGGGAAGTTGTTATCCCCCTCTACTCTGGCCCAGTGGGACCACATCTGGAGTACTGTGTCTAGTTCAAGAAAGGGAGGGAACTACCGGAGGGAGTCCGGCAGAGGGCTATGAAGATTATCAGGTGAATGGAGCACCTCTCATGAGGAAAGGCTGAGAAAACTGAGTCTGTTAAGCCTGGAGAAGAGAAGAATAAGAGGGTAACTCTTATATAGAGTATGCAATGTGAGGTACTTGGTTCAAAGAATGTGTCAGCCCATAATGACTTGCTGTGGAAATACTGATACAGCTTGAGACAGTGTGCAGAATAAAATGTTATAAAATTGTCCCAGTGCAGAGATTTTTTTGGAGTATGGGATAGTTATAATACCTGTCAAAGCTTTTTATTATTTAAAAAATAAAAAGCAGCAGGTATAAATCTAAAAGTTACAGGGTTCCTCCCAAGAACTATTCTTCCTGGTTTTAGCAGTATTGCAGAGATCCCATTTTCACTCAGGCTGTTCTTGAATAATTTCCTAAATCTCTGAAGCCCAAACATGACTTGTTTTCTTTGGCATAGAACATATACATGTTCTATTTTAACTTCATTTTCCACAATAAATATTCAAGATTTTTGTAGAAAGCTAGTAGATCATTTTGATATCAAAATGGCAGTGTAAGTGTTGCAAAGATGCTGTCAGTTAGATATGAACACACAGGGTTCTGTCTCATAGACACTGAATAAAATAAAAGGAAGGGAAAGGACCACAGAATCAGAGAGAATCTCTCAAGGTTTCTAGAGTGCTCAATCTTCCGGGGTAGAAATTTTTGATGGCTGCTCACTATCGTATTTCCATCTGTTTAAGTTACAGTATTTTTTGTAGCCATTATAACCTGTGTCTAGAGCATTAATAGCCTGATGGTCGTTCTGTTGAAGCTACCAGGAATTCTGTGCTCAATTCCAGCAGAGCCGGTATGTGCTGTGAGGGATGGTGCCTGTGCTAGTTTTAGTCAAGAAAGAGTTAACTTTCTTCACAGTGGCTGGTATGAAGCTACCATAAATCATCTCCATTTGCACAGGCATGATGGTTGCACAGCAGACTAAGTTTTTCTGCTCTCTAAAGTGGGCCTTCTTGCTACCTTTCTAGCAATTATTCAGAACAGACATCAGGGGATGCTGAATCTTGCGGTCATTAACCTGTGTTCCCTAGATGAACAGATGAAATGAAATATCTGATGGGAGATGAACTGACATCTTTGAACTAATTTTTGAACTAGGTGGTGGCCAAGTTCATCCTTCTGTTTTCCTTTTCACAGTATAAGACTTAAATTTAAGAAGGATTCATAAAAGCTGCAGTTTGAACTCAGGACATTCTCCAGTTTTGGAGGGTTCCTGTGAAGAAATGATGTTCCTCCTTGGTTCATGATACTAATAAGTACATTAAAAAAAAGCAGCATGCAAGTAATGCTGTGATCCAAGCTAACAATAATACTGAGTAAGAGTGTTGTCATGGACTAACTATATCAGAACAGCGGTAATAAGTTTATTACTTACAGACAGCATTAAATTTGAGAGATTCTCTTTACAGTTCATCAGACAACCTTTCAACAAGGTCCTGTGACCAATTAATGTGTATCAGGAGCACGTAAAGGTGAAAATGAAGATTGCCATAAAGATGGAATAGGTATGTGAAGTAGATGGCTGTTGGGTTTGTCCATGAGGCAAAAGTAGGGGATATGTGTGTCCTAGCATTAGTTAGGTTCCCTTGTTAAGGAGCACTGAAGGTTGAAATATTCATATCCCTTTCTGGTATGTTACTGTTGATGCAAGTTCATAGATAATACTGAGTCTGTATGTGACAGTTTGCACCGAAGCCAGATAGTCTGCCTCTGGTCCAAACTTTTTACAAAGGATATGTTAGAAGGAAAGTAAAGGTGACTCAGCGGAGTGGTTTTGTCTGCAAGAATTCTGGAGTTCTGCAAATATACCTATTATTGCTTCATAGTTCAAGAATCTTAAACATGAATTTCAGATGATAAGTTAACAGCTTTTAACATAAGCAACACAAGATTGTTCCTTGGCACTGTATTAATGCACTAGAAGCATAAAAATAAACCTCCTCTGAAGTTAAAAGCCATGGAAAGGTGATTTCTGTTATAAATACCTCCTACATGTTTTCGTGAGATCAAATTACCAATGTCATAAGTGTGAATATTTAATATATTTAGGAACAGATGTACACGGAATCAAAGAGCAGACACATAAGCTGGGGTAAGCTGGTGGTTAGGAATTCTGTAGGTCTGTAATGGCTACCCATAAAATGGAGCGTATGTTAGGATCTCAGGCTTCCAACTAGCTTGGCATTAATTGCTTGAGGATGAGGAGCTGTCAGCTTGGTAAGTGCTGCTGGAGAAGGTTAAATTAAAAATAATGATGCAGATTTCATCATATTCAGATACATGGAGGGGGAAAAAGTGTTGTACAAAATAAGCAAACAAAATAACCTCAAACCCCAATGCATGCTGTGCTAGGACATAAGGAAAGTGCTTTTGTTTTCTGAAGTTTGGGGTAGAAAGTCCGGTATTTATCTTGATGAGTTTAAACTTTTCTAATGTATTCTCCTAATAATTTCTGCCATTGTAACAATGCATAACACAGGAAAAAACAAGATACACATGTCAAGGCATGTGGAGCATGGTGTCACCTGAGGGGATGAGGGTCAGATGCAGTGGCCTTAATAGATGTGGTGAAATTCCCCTGGGCTTCAGTGAGGCACAGAAGTGGTCCTTAAAACATCAGGGGCATGTAGCTCATTATTCAGTGTGCTGTCATGCTAGCTCACCAATTCAAAATACATCTCTGTGGTAAGCGTTACTTGAAACATTCCTCGCTCTATGCGGTGTGCACTGAGTGACAAGCAGAAGCCACAGCAGACCTCATCAGCAGGCATAATTCTTTTTCTGCTGATTAAATCTGCGCTTCTAGCTATCCTGGCTGAGTAAGCAGAATTGTGGCAGGGCAAGCGAAAACAAGAATTGCTTTGCTTTTTCTTATTTATCATTTGTGCTGATGCACTGCTTAGACCTGCTCAAGGGCCTCCTTGCTGCACTGTTCAAGGTTCTCTACAGTACCAAGTGTAACTGTAGTCCATGCCCTGAAGACCTTGTAGGAAAAAGGTCGTCTTCGCTCTCTCTGCAGGGCTGTGAGTGATGTGTAAGTAGACACAGACTGCCAGATTGTACTTCCCTCTGTTTTGTGAGGAAAAGCTGGGTGACCCGTATTACAGTCAGTCAGGTAAATACTGGCTAATTCACTACAAACACTGCTTCAGTTAAAACCAGGTTTGTTGGACAGTTTTGCCTAGATGCCAAGTGATGATGCTGTAACAAAAACTGCCATGCCAGTAGAGTTGGGCTTAGATGCAGTTAACCACTTCTGCCTTCCTCCTCCAGCTAGGATAGTTATGGCTCGAAGTGTGCAGCACTGGCAGTTGATGGCCAGATGTTTAACCGTTGCTGCTGTGGAGAATGGCAGGTTGTTACCGCGGGGGCTGGCTGGAGAGGGGCACATGGAGTGAGAAGGAGGCTGAGGGTCAGAAATAACCTGCCGGTGGGGATCTTTAGAGCCTTTATGTAAACATGGCTGGAATGAAAACAAGGTGGGTTGTTTTTTTGGTGGGGTGTTGGTTTTTTTTCTTTTTCCTTTGGAGGCCTGTACAGCATCCAAGCACAACATTGCAGGCTGAGCTGCATGCTCCCTTTCAGAAAGGTACCACAGTGCAGGAGATCGGGATCATGAGTCCAATTCAGTGCTGGCTTTGTGCACGGCCCTGACCTTCTGTGTCAGTTGTATTTTTGTACTGTGGCCATAAAGGGTGGAAAAAAAAAGAAGGAAAAAAGGATAGCGATCATAGGGGAGTGGGAAATAGCTGGTATAATAGCTGTGAACTGGAATTACAATGTTTATCTTTAATTTGAATGATAGTGCCTTGGGTGTAATAGTAATAATAAAAAAATATACTCAAGGTTGTCTTATGCTTTTGGGTTTAAAAAACCTCCCTCTCTTAAAACAGAATCTTCCTCACTTTTTAATCTGAAAAGAAGCAGTTAATATTAAGAGCCTGCCTTTGTTTTACTAAGACTCGTATTTTACTCCACATTGAGCAGAAGTTTGACTGTATACATGGATATCTTGCTAAGAAGCCATATAATGTCATGTCACTGACAAATTTGAAGGTTTTATTTGTGTAGATCATGCATTGAGTATAAATGTGGCTATACACTCTTCTGTTTGAGAAAGCAGGGTCAATAAATGGGCTTTGGGTTTGGAACAGAAGTGGTAAAGATAGTGGAGCTTGGAGGATGTTTGTTTCATCTTCATGGGTTGGCACCTCTAAATTTGTGCCAGATGTTGGATGCTTATTGCAGAAGTACTGTATTGTGCTGGCACACATGCTTGTTTTCAGGAGAGCTTTGTCAGAAAAGTAGAAGCCCCAATTCCTTTTCATACAAGATATCAATTCCTAGCGTACGCAGGATCACATGTGTAATCCTTTTACTACTTGTTGTGCCATGTTGTTTAGGAGCCATGGCAACCAAGAAAGATTGTCTCTATCCCTTCATCTATTCTGCTTTGGCTTGGGGGACTTTGCCAGTAAACATCTTGCATAGCTTCGTATGACCTTCATGCCCATGCATCTTACACTGACCCTCCTGTTGTTTTAGATGGATGTAACTCCTTCTCCAAGTGCTCCACTGACCTGGAAAGAAAGACGCAGTGCACATTAGAGGTCTGCACATGAGATCAACCCTAATTTCAAATTCTGTTTCATTGTCTGTCTCTTTTTGCCTTTTTTTTTTTTTTTTTGGCAGGGGATGGAGGGAGGTAGAAGAAAAAGCAGAGGTTTCATTCTAAGCCCTTTCACAGATAGTGGGGTGAGGACAGATGCCTGTCATTTGCTTTGACTCACAGAGAGGAAGTACAAATACACTTAACCGTGGTGGGTTTTGGCCAGTTCCTTCATCAGTGTTACAACCCAGCATGGTGTGTTACATCCACTGCTCCCCCATTGGCGAGCTGGGAACAAAAGCAGCCTTCAAAGTAGAGAAACATATTTTTAAAGGGTGGGGAAAAAAATCAAAAGGTGAGGGGCCTTTGGCTTAAGCACTGTATTTTCATAGGCTTTTAGGGCAGGTAGGGCGTGAGGACAGTGGTGGTCTCCACGCAGGAGAAGCTGAAAGGCACTTCTCAGTAGAGAGCTTGAACTGTGAAGGTAGGAGTGCCCTGCGGAAGATGTTTCCCCCCACAGTGACTGAATTCCCTTGTTTTTGTCCCTGTGTGTATAGCCAGGCTACTAGTGTAGCTTCCTGAAACATCTACTCTAATACCTGTTCTAACATAACAAGCTTTAGTATGTTTTGCAGAAAGTTAAACTGTGAGGTTAGTGAAGAAAGAACAAAACCTTTCTTTCAGTTTATTTGCTTATAGTTGCTGGGGATAATGAGAGTCAATTAGAAACGAACCATATTCCATTTAGTGTATAAATGCTAAATAGATAAAATTGCTCAGAACTGTGACTTGCTAAGATGTATGCAAAGTACTTGGGGAAAAAAGATGTGATGTGCAGCCTATATTTCAAAACGTATGGGTTCACAAAATGTCACTGGTGACATTATTATATATTTAAGCAATTTTACTAAGGTTTAAGAGACACTGGCTAGTTGTTAATGTGAAAAGCCCCATTTTCAGTTACTGTTTTCTTTTCTAAGCAGATATTAATGTATTGGTTATGCTCATGTTGGAGGAAAGCAAAATTTCAGCTGCCATAACCGTATTAAGGCTGTAGCTAGTAGCTCAGGAATGCTGCTATTGGCATGTGCTCTTGAAACCTTATTAAGAAAGAAGAGAGTTTGCTAGAATCATTAGATTTAATTAATAAAATCTTCCTGGGACATTGTGCAAATGGTAGATTGTCAAGAACTATATGAAATCTGTGAGAGATGCGAGAAACAGGTTGTATGGCCTAAAATCAGAGCCACTCTTACAGAATTAGTTTGCTTTTCCTCCAGAGATTAACACTTAGCAATTCTGGGCTAAATTTCAAGAAGAGTGAACTCTAACCTGTGCATTTTCCCTTTGCTTGTTTTTCTTAACCTGGAAACAGTCTTAAGAGTGTTTGCAATAAAATGCCAGGAAAAATAAAATGAAATTAAATAATCCATTTTCAAGCTTTGGGAATTACTCTCTTCAGTTTGTAAAGAAAGCTAAAAATACCTCCTATACTCAGCTGGCATTTGAGGGCTTGCTCAGGTTCAGCTTGTGCGCCATCATTTTATGCTGTAGGCGCATGCCCCTTAAGAAGTGCGCTTGCCTCTCCCAGATGAGTTTGCTCGTACGAAATGCTAGTGGAACCTGCTCCTGAGTTAGCAAATGTGCTTCTGTTTACTGTGTAAGACAGGACAGCTCCAGTCCACTGCTCTTCTCTCCTTCCATCCTTGTCCAGGAGGAAGATTGTCCCAGCACAATTGCGATTCATATTTACCACCCAAAAGCTTGTTTTTTCTTCTCAGGTATGGAGTATAAAACTAGTACCAGAACGAATGCTTACAATAACGGCTATGTAAAGTGACACGTGTGGAAGAGCATTTTAAGGGAAGCTTACGGTGTACCTCAAGATGCTGCGTTGTTGAAATTTGAGCATATTTGAACACTCATTGAGCTGAAAGCTAATGGTATTGTAGCTGGGCATAGTTTTGGTAAGAGAGGTGTCTGTATGTGCATTTTAATATGAATGTTGTTTGCTCTTGTAGAACTACAGGGATCCCTTCTAGGCCTGAGGTCAAGGTAGGCTGGACCAACCCTAGGGCAGGAAGAGGGACATCCAGGCTTGGCTGCTTAGGGGATCAGGGTTCTACCATGTATTTTGGCACAATCCTGCTGTAGTTTTGATGCAGCTTTTGATCGTTTTTATGATAAAAGTGTAGCAAAATAATTTAAAAGCTGCCAGCTTGTCATACATTTTAAACAGTTGTTTTCTGTTCTCATGCTTTTGTCTCTTGACTGTTGTTCAGGGGGTACATAAAATTTGTATCTGATATCAAGTGTTTTGAGATGCTGAATGTGCTGGGAAAAGTCAAATATCTTAACACGCTGCTGCTGTATGAGGTCTAAGAAGTAAACACATATGCAGGTTTTCAGGTGACTTAGTTGTTACTTGCTGAGACATTGCTGTGGTTGTAGAGATTTAAACTTCCTTTTCATTAGTGTCTTCTATTCTGCTTGTCAATTTTGTTAGATTTTTTTTGAGGTATGGTTTTGATCTTTAATCAGCCTAAGGTGTGGGTTTTTTTATATTGCACAATATTCTAGTGCGTAAGAACTTGAAAATGAAATTGAGCAGAAAATCATCGTATAAGCTACTGTGATACTCATTTTTCTGCTCTTGTTGCCCTGTCATATAGAGAACTGATTCTGTGATCCTGGACATCCTGGATAGATATGCAAGAACAAAAAACACTTGGGTTGTTTCCACTTACATATAGGTGGTTCCATTTCAATAGACCTACTATGAAATGGGTGCTTTTTTTTTTTGTACAGTTTCAAAATCAGCAAGCTCCCAGAAGTGAAATGCATATAGGAGAAAGGAGAACTCTACAGAAAAAACCTGATGTCCATATCCATGCTTGCTGAATGTCATGATATCAGCTTTTTATGTCTTGGGCTCAAAACTGGAGTTTAGCAACACCTAAAGACCTCTTAGCTGGGACTTGCCTGCCTCTTAGCTAACTTTCTTTTTTGATTGAAATACCAAATCTGCCAAAGCTACTGTCTGATTCAACAAAGCCCTGGGTATATGAATATCAACTCACGTTGTAAATGAACAGCACAATAATAAAGTAGGTTATGATCTTTCAGTGCTAACTTAGATTTTTTGTTGTAAAAATTATAAATTGTGAATGAAATTTGCATTTGAAAAATGATTTTTTTACCTTCCTGAGGCATTAACTATTTAAATGGTCTAATTTACATACATTCATTGGGAAGTTAGAAATTCTTAGAGAATTAGAAGACTAAAACCCATACTTTTCTAAAGCATTCAGGGGACCATCGAAATGAAAGCTTTGTACATTTTAATTTATCTGAACTCATTTTCTTAGAAAAATTGAGTTAACTTTTAAATGCAGACGAAGTGTAAATAAAACCAAACCAAGTTAATATTGCTTGTCTGAAATCTTTCCTGGTCACAAGTTTTCTCATCTGGTGTACTTGGAAAAAAATTGTGTGGCTCATTCACCTGTGACTCTGTAATACATAAGTGCATATTAACTGGATTTAGCAACGTTCTTCTTTGAGCAATGAGAATGAGTCAAAAGAAAGGTTTGATAAAAGTATAAGCAACTGGAAAAGTTGAAATGGGTTGGGAACCTAGTATGTCTTTGGTTAGAGGTGAAGTTTTTCTTTCCTTTCTTTAGTCTTGGAATATTTAAACCTTTTTAACCTTCATTCATAACTACTTCATAGAGAATCTTGTTTGTGTCTTTGTAATAAACTTGTAGCAGTGTAAAAAGTATCTTTACACCATTTGGAGCTTAGGATGCCATTCCCAGCAGCAGTTTGGATCCATACCCAGAAGTGGCATCCTCAGTATCCACAGACACTCTTTGGTGACAAAATTAGTGTCTGCCTCATTTCCTTCAATTGTGTCTGCCTATTCTTACTACTGAGCTGCTCCTCTAGTGGAGGTAGCACAGCTGGTGGCATGGAGGGCTGGGTTGATGGGCTGGAGGTAGGAAGGGACAGGATGCTCCTCAGCACTGTGTTCTCCCTGCTAACCTAGACTTCTGTCTAAAGTGTCATCAACACAGATTGCTCCCAGCCACGTATGAAAGTCTTGTAGTGCACTTTTAGAAGATAGGAATCCTAAACTGGAAAACACAGCATTTCTCGAGATAAGGTTTTTTTCTGAAATTTGCCACAACCAGGGAGCAGCTGCTCAAAATCTCCCAGGTCTTGTGCTCTCATTTTCTGGTGTCTTGAGTTACTGGCTTGATTTGCAGCAGATATGTGACTTCAAACTCTTTCTTTAAGCACCTTTCTTTACATCTTGATATGTTGTCTGATCATATTGATATAAATCAAGCATGCAACTCCTCATCTGGAAAGGACTGTGTCAAAGGAGAAAAGGGACCATGTTTGCCAGTGGTTTAAATAGCACAGCTGTCAGTGTGCTAGCTTTCCTTAAATGGGGCTCAAGCAGGAGGGAGTTCCTTTTAATTTGGGACAATTACAATATGGTTCTAGCATTTGTACCAACTACATCTACCCTCCCCCACCATCAGATTTTGATTAATAAAGGAATCAATGTTAGACTTTAACCTCTGAGTGATCCCCTCTTTTAACACTCTTTAGTTGTTTACACACAGGCATAGAGATGACTTTGAATCTTTCTCTTAACAGTTATTTCATTGGGAAGCATAGTGCTTGTAGGAGTGCTTCATGTGAGGTGGCAGTTGCTAGCTGCAGTAGCTCTGAGACACCCCATGTCCCAAAGAGGTTTTCTTATTTTTAAGGATGACCAGATTTTAACAGGTGATGTAATAGGAGCAAGACCGCTTCAATATTGTGGGCTTCAAGATTGTCTTGTTTGAGGAGGGTTGTTGTTTACTGAAGGAGTAGTTTAATGGATGGCTGCATCAAGGGGCAGATGTTATACAGATGAAAAAAATGATGTGTTCCAATAAGAAAAAAAAATGTTGCAGGACTTGAGAGCGTTACTTCTTTACCTCTTTCCTGAAAGAGTGATCAGGTATTGGAACAGGCTGCCCAGGGAAGTGGCGGAGTCACCATCCCTGGAGGCGTTCAAGGAACGTGTAGACATAGCACTTAAGGGCATGGTCTAGTGGGTATGGTAGTGTTGGGTTGATGGTTGGACTAGATGATTTTATAGGTTTTTTCCAACTGCAGTGATTCTGTGATTCATTATTGTCTCGCTAGAGGTAGTATTAATTAAGAGGGTAAACCCAAGAACAAGGTCAGGCATTTTTTCCACTTGGAGAGCTTGTTGGAATAAATTGATTTTTGTCTGAATCTCTTTTGCTCATGTTTCTTGTTAAGTGTGTTAAGTGAGAAGTGGTCTGTGAACAGCAAAGCATCCGATTCCTTTTTCCTATGTTTCTGTGAGCAATACTTATCTTTGGAGAGCATACTGAACACTTTGACTATAATAAAATTAAATATAAAATGTCATCTGGTCATATTTTGTGTATCGTTGGCAAGGTGTAATAGTGCTGATACTCTTTTTATTGTAAGAACTGTTTTGCCATCTAATGTGTTACTTTTCCACTGTGCCGCATTTCTATGGACTTCACTGCTGTTCATCCAGTATTCAGGCTTGTGTTCCCTAAAATCAGACAATTTCTACTAGCTACTGATCAGGAAGGAAAGATTCAATAAATAAATTCAAAGACATTTGAGAAGTCCAGTTCTACCAAATGTTGAACACAGGTTGTGAGGAATTCAGTGGCCTCAAATCTCTTGACGTCTAGAACAATTAAATCACTTAATTCTTTGCTGAACAGCATGCCAGAAGAAAATATTCAAGAATATATGTAAAAATCTTGAGATTTTGTTATTTGTAGATAAGCAGGTAACATGGCTTCTTTTTTCCATAGTGCTTTCCACTTGAGGCTAATTGTAAAAATAAAGAAAAAAAAATCTATCTTTGCTAGTTTCTTGAAGGGAAAAAAAAAAATTATTTAATTCTGGTGTTTCTGGGCTGTCAGTCTTCATAGAACTATGAGGCAAAACATCTAGTAATGGCAGGAAGGCTCTTCCACAAAACCAGGCTTTGCAGATGTCTTGGTTTTCGCTTGTGGTGTCTAATTTTCTCGTTGTTCTAAGAGTTCTGTAGTAATTAGTTTTCCTGTGAAAACACCTGCCCTCATATTTCATCAAGTATGGCAGCTTTTGAACTGGGAGCAATTTATTTTGGTGCAAACATCATAATCCATGCATTTAAAGTGATGAATTTTAAGTCAACATTTAGGAAATGATTGCTCGTAGGAAGAGGGTCCTCTTTAATTTGTGAATTATAAACTGGGAGGTCTGTTTTTGGCTCAATCTTTTTTCTCAAACATAGTTAATCCATAAGATTAAAAAGTGAAAATGAATTCTTTGTACATTGCTGAAACTTGAGAGCACGGTCAGAGTGAAATTATCCAGAGTTTTGGCAGTACCGTGAATTCAATAATAAGCTTTTTGTAAAGCATTCATACAGTACCTGCTTTATCTGTAATGTTTCCTCATGAGAGTTTTCAGTTTTAAATGTGTATTGTTTCTTATAATTTACGCCAAAATGGAAAACCACTACTTGATGTTTTGGACAGAGAAATTCTGTAGGATAGATATGCTGAAAGAAACTTCCCTTATGTGCTTGTCTGATGGAGAAATATTGACAGATTGGACAAGGTGGCCTTTGTAAGGCTCAATTTGTGTGAACTGCAGTGGTGGTGAATGAGCACACCTCAGCTGGACACAAAGGACAGTGAGAGAGCCAGTGAACAGCTTTCTGGCACCTTCAGTGCCAGTTTCATGGTTGCTCTGAATCCTTCATCGGTGCCTACTATGCGTGTTTGCCTCTGTCACGGTGTAACCCTAGACGGCAAGTAAACACCACACAGCCACTTTACTTCCTCTCCCACAGTGGGATGGGGGAGAGAATCAGAAGGGTAAAAGTGAGACAACTCGTGGCTTGAGGTAGACAGTTTAATAAGTAAGGCAAAAGCTGTGCTTGCAAACAAAGCGAAATGGGGAATTAATTCACCAATTCCCATCAGCAGGCAGGTGTTCAGCTATCTCCAGGAAAACAAGGCTCCATCACATGTTTCTTGGGAAGATAAATGTCATCACTCCGAACATCCCTCCCTTCCTCCTCTTTCCCACTGCTTTATATGCTGAGTATGATGTCATATGGTATGGAATATCCTTCTGGTCAGTTGGGGTCAGCTGTCCTGGCTGTGTCCCGTCCCAGCTTCTTGTACACTCCCAGCCTACTCACTGGTGGGGTGATGTGAGGAGCAGAAAAGGCCTTGGCCCTATCCAAGCGCTGCTCAGGAGTAATGAACACATCCCTGTGTTATCAGCACTGTTTCCAGCACAAATCTAAAACACAGACCCATACTGGGTACTATGATGAAAATGAACTCTGTCCCAGCCAAAATCAGCACACCTGTTTTTCTTTAGGTTGATTCACTTACAACATCACATTGTCCTGCTGCTAGTCCTGGCCAAATTACTGTTGTTATCAGCCGCTTTATGCAGGCTATTGACCAAGTTAATACAGAAATCTTTGAGCATTTATACAGAAACAAAGTCTCTGCTTTTTGTGTGAACCTCCAAGATTGCCAAGTAGTCTGTGTAAGGAAAAGCAGGTTCTCTGAATTCAGGAAGGGAAAAGGAATATCCCATTTGCGAAAAAGGCTAGCGTATATATAAAGATCATATTTATGCAAGACCAGTAACTCTGCTCATCAGTGAAATGGTTTGGATGATGACAGTAATTAGGTAAGCTCCTCATCTATAGTAAACTGTCACATACAGCGGTAAACGTGGACCATGAAGAAATGGCTGCATTTTATTTGCTCAGTGAACCAAAACCAATTTTCAGGATACCTGGACAGGCAACATTTTCCTGCAGCATTGGGATACCAGGTGGTATCAAGCTCACCTGAGAGTCTTTTGGTTTCCACAAAGAATTTTCTCAATCCTCATGTATTCATTCCTCATGGAGCTTCTTCATTATTAATGGTATCAGAGCTAGGGTAGATTGTTTGTGTCACGCTGACTAGAAGGGATTTGTCATTTTACTTTGTACGTGGCAAACATTCCACATCTAAGTGCTGCTTCATTGACAATGCAGCTTTCTCTATTTTTGGCAGTTTGGTGTTAATTCTATCAGTTAGCCACAAGGATGTTACTCTTCTCCTAGAGGATGAAATTTTGCTGGAATTCCTGAAAATAATGTTTCTAAGTTCTGATTCAGGAAGTAGCATTGAACAAACAGAAGCACAGCCTGGCAAGCAATTATCCCCTACGTGATCCAGCAAGCATTGTGCAAACGTTGATCAAACCCTGTGTGGTTTTGATAGAAAGGAAAGTAGTGAAGTGCTCTTTCAGAAGAAAGCCAGCTCTGCTCTGACCTTCCTCCTTAATCTAGTTGTACAGTTTGTTCCTACAGTTAAATTGCTCAAGCTGTGCAATATTTTATTTCTGATCTTTATACTGCCACCTATCTTCCCCTCTGTTTTTGAAGTCTTCTCTGTTGTGATTTTTCTGATCAACAGTGCTCCTTTCCAGGATGTATTTCCAGTCTGTGAGTACGTAAGGGAACTGAGTAAACTCTCTTTTCAGTGCTTGCTCATTTGCAAAGGTAATTGACTTTGCCTGAGACATGCTTGCTTTTGCTTAGCATGTGATTAAATTTGACTCCGGTATCTTTCCTGAGATCAATTGCTTGTTTTAACTGTTGTTTTTTCCATAAGTGTCTCAGGGATTTTTGTTGCTGATTTCCCCCTCTTCTCCCTCCTCCCCCCCTCCCAGAGTCATATCCCTCATGCAATATCAAAGCAAACTTGACATTCAAATGGGATAACATTATCAGTTTCATGTTGTACTGTACTGGACACATTCTGCTTCATTCTACTCTTGTCAGCAACAGCAAGTTTAGCGATCCGTAAGTATTCAAGACAATGTAGTAAATGAAAGAGAAGAATGGTGTGCCTTTTTCTTCTTTATTTGTATAAACAAAACTTTTTCACTGTTGATGCAATGTTAATGTTAACCTTTCTTTTGTAAAGATTAAAAATACAGCTTTTGCTTAATTTATCTAACCTTTTAACTTCAATTGGCTTTTTTTATTTTTCTTTAATTATTCATACAGTCAAAGAAAGTAAGACCAGAATGTTGATTGAAAAAGTTGTCTGATCCTCCTGTATATCACAGGCTATCATGCTTCCTCCACTTACCCTGTATTGAGACCGTAAATTGTCTGTGAGCAACATGAATTTTTACTTTGCTATTGTATATATATTCTGGAAAGGTTTCTGATTCTTAATCTCTTTGTATCAAGAGCTGAAGAATCCAACATGACTGGCTTTTGTAATTTAGCCCATTGATTAATTACTATCTCTGGAATTTATATCCATAACTGAGATTTTTTTGTGTGTGGGTTTTGGTGTGTTTTTTGTTGTGTGTTTTTTTTTTTAATGCCTTCCTCAGTTGAAGTAAAGTTGATGTTTTCTTCCAATTGAGGCACTTGAAAATTGCAGTAAAGTCTGTTGTCAGAGGTCCTCTATAAGTTAAACAAACTGAATGTTTAGTTACTTACTACAAATAATTTTTTTGTGTTATTTCCAGTTAAATTTCATTTAAAGGTGGGCCACAAAATTTTAAGCTGATTTTGAAATTAGCTGCATGTAGAAACCCTTCAACTTGATGTTGAAGAATACTGGTCTGATACATGTTCTTGCAGAGCCTTGATACAGATGTTGCTAGGAGAGCCTAGTTCTACCTGGGTGATTGAGGTCAGCCAGTCTTTTGAACATGTGCTTACTACTGTGTTTTTTAGTGTCAGCTTTTTTTATCAGAATTTTGGATAGCACAAAGTGAAATGCCTCACAGATACTTGTGCATTATTTGTTAGCCTGTACTTGATCCAATAAATTTGTTACACTCATCAGAGAATGAAACCTACTGTGTTTCACTACAACACTTTTTTCTGTAAGTCCATGATGTCTGGCACTAACTTAATAACTGTTCATTGGTTCGGTATCAATTGAATCCCCTGAAAATGTTTCCTTGCCTTGTCTGGATCAATGTCAGATTATAAATGGCTTGTATGTTACATGGGTTGTCCTTTCTTTGAATGTTGACACAGTATTAACTATCTTCCAGGTTTTTGGAATGTCCTTGGTATTATAGACCTTATTAAAAGGTCTACTAAAAACAGGTCTACTCTCTGCTCTACTAATAGGGCAGAGATCACATTATCCAAGCCTGTTAGGATTTATGCCACATGCCATCGGGGCCTGTTTATTCACAGTGAGCAATGAACAAGTGGTACCTCGTCTTACTGCGGTAGCAGTTTAATATCTTGCTGTTCTGGTACAGTGTACAGCTAAGGACTATCAGTACCTGATTAGAATGGTGCCTTCTGTCTTTACGTAATCTATGTGTTAGAAACCTAATGTGTTTTCTGTGGTGGTGTTAGATCACGTCTGTCTTGTAATGTCGATAATCATTGTGCCCAATACCCTTGACCTTACTATCCTTGGCATTAATAAGCAGGATCTTTTTTCATTTTTAGCTTCACTGCTTTGACTTGCTGTTATTCATCTAAGCCTCACTCACCTATAAGTCAAGAGGGGTTGGTGTCCCAGCCTTGGATCTAGAACCCTTGCCCACATCCTTGCTGTACAGGGAACAAATCGGGCCTCCACATCCCAACCTGTGAGTGCTTCTGCTCTTCTGCTTCTTGGTCATCAGTTTAAGGAGGAAGCTATACCTGCAGCATAAAAAACCCTCCCTCCTATCCAAAGCCAACTAACCTATTCTTCTTTGCCCACTCCGCTTTCCCAGACATTATAACTTTCCACATTACTGTCATGTGAATTATCCCAGCAGGTTTCAGTAACAATAAGTAAACTTTAGGGATGTGGGACTATAATTAGTTACAAAAGTGTTTTCTTCTAAATAGGATGCATAGCTACTTTTTTCTTTCTAAACTGGCCTTTTATGGACATGGAGCAGTTATGAATACAGATAACTGAAACCAAGAAATTTTCCAGAATATGACCTGGGTTTAATGTTACAAACCAAATGTGGTGGTGTCTCAGGCACCATGTGCTGTGAGCCTCTGGATCCTGAGGAATGCAGACATTGCCTGTGCTTGCCATCTTGGGGCAGGCTTTTAAAGGATAGACTTGGTGCTGAGCAGTGCTTACTTAGGGCTGGAACCTGAGGCCAGCCACTGATATGCAGAGAAACAGACCCTTTTACAAGGTTTACAGACTGTCTTCAGTAGCATGAGAAATGTGGATCACTTAAAGAGAAAACACTCCAAATCCCATGACTTTCACTTAACTCTGTTCTTTCTTCTGGTAGTCCCTGGCGGGGTCCCTCACAGGGTCCCCCTGTAAGAAGAGCAGGTCTCTTCTTACCTTGTTAGGATTTATCCTGAGTTAGTGAAATTGATTCTGTCCTTCTACTTTATTTACTTTAAAAATCCTCTTTCAAGAGGCCCTATAATAGTCTCAGCAGCTGACCTGAGCCTTCTGCCAGTAAACCATGTTGCCACAGGACCTTTTCTTTGTGATGCTTCGGCTGCATCTCTTTTTGCCAGGTGCCAGAAGATCAAATTCCTGTTTTGCAAGCACCCAGTAACACAAAGTAATTAAAAAACTTAGAAGGGTAGTGGCAGCTGTCGGGGAGTATAGAAGGAAGAGGGAATTTTACCAGGTTTTCTTTTGTCCTGTGGGGGAACAAACTTCACCTAGATACAGGTTTTGCAATTACATGAAACAGCAATAGTCCATTTCAAGAAAAATAAAGATTTCACATCTTTGAACATGTCTCAGTCTCTTTTCCTTTCAGTCCCCTTTTCAGTGCTAAGATTCTTGGCGTTAGAGATTCTGCCTTTTGATGTAGCTTAAGGAAATCTTTGAAGTAAGGTCCATTAGCATATAAACTCTGGAACTCTTTGGTTGCACTTAGGTCAGGATAATAAATGTTTGTTCAGGTGCCCTGTCTTAGGAAGTGAGTGTTTTCTGCCTTGTCAGAATACATTAGCTGTTGTGCCATATTTTTGTTAAAACACTTGTCATATTTTTCAAACCTGGGCTTATTATTTCTAATTTCTATTCCCCCAAATTATGTATCTTAAATGCTTTTGATCTTGCTGACTTTAAGTCAGAATGAAAGTGTTCCCTGTGTGCATATGAATGTCTGCCTCCCTTGGGGGGAGTCTTCCCTAACTGGCAGAGGAAATGGAAATGGATCAATCATCTGTCACTTAATGGTGTTAAAGATGCTGTGGGCTTTATCTCTTACTGATTCTGATAAAATGCTTGTTCCAATTGCATGCCAAACAACCACCTTTGGTAGCTGGTATCTAATAAATCACATTTTTGTAGGGCTGCCCATATGGCCTGTACCTGGACAGTGAATCTTAAAGTGCTCTAAATATTGTGAATATACTGGGTGTTGATGAATTGTGCAGTTGCTCGGATCATAGGCAATAAATTTGATACGTAGATTTTTTGATTAATTGCACGTACATAAGCCATCTGTGCAGTCATTGTGCATGAAGGATGGTGCAAGAGCTGTTCTCCAGGACGAATGGCCAAAAGTGTATTTTCTGTTGGAGGGAAAAGATATTTTGGAAAATGACAACACATTTAAACTAGCTGGAAAGTACAATAACTTCATGTTTTTTTGTAAGCAGAAAGAGTATGAACAGAGTGATACTGTATGCACGCAGAAGTTTTAAAAATATATTTTCTTAGAGAGCTTACGAGGGTGAGATAATATTTCCTATGTTTTGTATGTGTGGTTTTATATAGGATTTACTTTCAGGTTTTAATAAAATTAAATGATGCTGGGAAAAATCAGAATAAGAATGGTCCACAATAGGAAGGCTGTAGGACATGTGCATGTGTCAAAGGGACTCTATAATGTGCTTTTCCTGGTTCTGCTGCATTTATGTGCTCATTTACAACATTGCATTAATGTAGGGGTTTGGAGTGAATTATAAAAGGAGTGGATAACAGCTTGCTTTGGCTGTAAAGCTGCACTCTCATAGTTTTGGCAGTAGGTAAAAAGGGCTGATTAGGACAATCTATTTCCTGTATGTTCAAATATAAACCAGATAGTCATGCAAAAGTCATTAACTGTTTTCCAAAGACTTCCCCCCCCATTTGAAATGGTAGTTTGAGTGGAAAACTGGGCAGTGTGTAGTCCTTAGGCACAAAATGGGCATCAAGAAAAGGTGATTGTATTCCTTCTCCCCTTGCTTTCTTCCCTCTTTACTACCAGTGGATTTTACACATGGGTCGGGGCAATCCCAAGTACAGGCTGGGCAGAGAAGGGCTTGAGAGCAGCCCGGAGGAGGAGGACTTGGGGGTGCTGGACATGAGCCAGCAGTGTGCGCTGGCAGCCAAGAAAGCCAACTGTATCCTGGGCTGTATCAGGAGAAGTGTGGGCAGCAGGTTGAGGGAGGTGATTCTCCTGCTCTGCTCTTGTGAGACCCCACCTGCAGTGCTGCATCCAGCTCTGGGGCCCTCAACATAAGAAGGATATCGACTGGTTGGAGAGAGTCCAGAGGAGTACATGAAGATGCCCAGAGGGCTGGAGCCCCTGTTCTATGGGGACAGGCTGAGAGAGTTGGGCTTGTTCAGCCTGGAGAAGAGAAGGCTCCAGGGAGACCTTATAGCACCTTCCAGTACTGAAGGGGGCTTTTTATAAGGGCCTGTAGTGACAGGACAAGGAGTAATGGGTTTAAATTGAAAGTGGGAAGATTTACATTAGATATCAGGAAGAAATGTTTGATGGAGAGGGTGGTGAGGCACTGGAACAGGTTGCTGAGAGAAGCTGTGGATACCCCATCCCTGGCTGTCTTCAAGGCCAGGTGGGATGGGGCTTTGAGCAACCTGGTCTAGTGGAGGGTGTCCCTGCCCATGGCAGGGGGGTTGGAACTAGATGGTCTTTAAGGTCTCTTTCAACTCAAACCAGTCTGGTTCTTATTGTTTCTGGCTTTAAACAGATGAGATTCCCTAATAACCACATCAGTACTTTTAATCTTTTAAAGTAGTAGTGAAAGTGCAATTACTGTACATGAATATGAAAAACAGTATTTCAGGCTTCTTATTATTTTTAGAAGTGAAGAACTAATCTGTAGCAATAGGTGACCTGTGTTCTGATTGTTGATGCTTCCACTTTTTTATTGTCATCCCTTTGACTACTTACAGTATCATTCATATTTAGATGAGTGATCAGCTTTTTTTTCCGGGTCTGGTGTGTAAGGACTCCTTTCTAGCGCTGGTCTTCCCTGGACATGCTTAGAGCCACTGCTCTTTTTTTGTTCTCATGCTGGTCAAGTGTGGTTGCTCTGAGTAGGTAGGGAAAGCTGTGAAGAACTTGGGTAAACAGGTAAGAAATTTATTCAGCATGAAAGTTAATTATATAGTGATACATTCTGCTGCTTATGTTGTGCTGGCGTATTATGTAAGAGGGTTTTATATGATATGGTAGGGAAAGTCTCATAAGCACATGCCTGTATATCCAGGGAATCAGTTTCCTAATAAGGCTTCTTGAAGCAGAAGTGCCTCAATGCTCTTTGCAGTCCTGCAGCCTTTTTTTTCCAGGCTGGGATCCTGAGTATCCAGTGTAGCTGACTGTCAGGTCCCTGTACAGTGGAGAAGTGGCGACCCACATCACTGGGATCCCTGGGAGCAGCAGTAAAGCAAGAGTTATGGGGCGCTCCATAACAGTGGGCAGGGCTGCTGGCTTCATTCTCATATTTACTGCTGTAATGCTCTTCAGAGCAGGCATCCTGCTTCCCCCCCCCCCCCCCCCCCCCTCTGGAAACAACTCAGTACTGCAGGTGATGGTAGCAGAAATTTGCAGAGCTGTTGCTTAAAGAGAAGGGTCATTGCATTTATGCATAATGGAAGAAGGAAGAGATCATAGAATCACAGAACGGTTTGGGCTGGGAAGGACCTTAAAGATCTAGTTCCAACACCCCTGCAATGGGTCTGGGCACCTTCCACTAGGCCAGGTTGCTCAAAGCCTCATCCAGCCTGGCCTTGGAGACAGCCAGGGATGAGGCATCCACAGCTTCTCTGGGCAACCTGTGCCAGTGCTTCACCACCCTCTCCATGAAGAACTTCTTGATATCTAAGATAGAAAGGCCCTCAGTGGTGTGTATATCCCTTCTTGAGAAAGTCTTGGACTGCTTTCTGTCTAGAGGGAGTTACAACTGATAATCCTTTATCTAAGAATAATTAATTAAGGGGACATTGAATGGTACAATCCCAGCATCAGTCGCGTATCCCTGTTTGATTCGTGTTGCCTCCCCAGAGCATGTAGTCCAGAAGGCTTACTCTGCCATCCTGTCTTACTGGTGGACTTGTAGCTGTCTAACTTATTCGCCTTGGCTCTTTTAACACACAAAGGGAGAAAAAAGCGATCTGGTGTATTAGTGTTCACTGTATGAACTGTGACTTGACTGCAAACTTCCTTATAGTAAAGAGCATCCCAGAAGCTTGTGGCGAGGTTTTGGGCTACAGGAACCTGTGTGCTCGGGCTGGTTGTGGTGCCTTACAGGAGCTGAACTCTTTACTGGTATACACGGATCCTGAAACTTTTTCCAACGCAGACCCGCTGCTTCAATTAAAGGATTTTATGGGACTCCCTACACATCATATCTTGCACAGCTTACCGTATTGGCTCTTAAAAGTGGCTTTGAATACAATGCCAGGGCCCCCCAGTAACAGCTTTATGGGCTGCTGGTGAGCTGGGAAGCCCCAGTTGGCTATCCCTGTGCTAGCAGAGCCCCTGGACCAGCATTTCCAGCTAAAATGATGAAACATCTGTTTTGTCTAGTTTAATGAAACATAGCTTTCATGCTGAAAAAAGTATGGAGCATTGAAAAGTGCCACAAGCCCTTGTTCCAAATGTGCCTCCTCCTTTTTGAAGGTTATAATGGAACACCAGTGTGCGATACCCGTCTGTACTGCTCCATCAGTGCCTGTGCAAATGTTTTTCATGTAGGCCCTAAAATTGAAAAGAAAAGCTGCTTTATCTAGGTGGCTTCTGTTTCTTCTGGAGTTTCTGGTATAAAATTATGTCTTTTTGCTTCCTGCTTTATGGAGTTGGTAAAGGCAATAAATCTAAATATTTTGTGGGGAAATCTGGCACTCATTGCATATACCTTGATTTCTATATGTGCGCAATCCTGGATGGGACTCACCAGTGTTCCTTGGACATCTGATGTGAAATAACATGCTCAGAACATTCTTGAGCACCAGGTATATGCGACAGCTGACAGCGGCTCAGAGGCAGGTTGCCTTATGACCAGGGGCAAGCTGTGTCCTGGTGATTGTGACCTCTGGCAGCCTAAGGATGAATCCAGCTCTTCTTAGGGTAGATCTAAGGGGGAGGGTGTCCCCGTCAAACGTAAAAAGTTTTCTTGTGAAGGGCAGTGTTGTGTTAAGTGGTGCATATGGACAGATTAACGCAGTTTTGCCTGGTTTTCTCTGCCTGTGTAGTTACTTAAGTGTGCAGGGGAAAAACAAGTGTGTAAAACCTGAGCATCCATCTTACTGCATGCTAATTTTAAGTGATGAAAGGAGGTACCAGCAAGTGATGAATCAGGTACTTAAAGCAGAGCACAGCTTGGTTTTTTAGCAATGACAGTGACTGAATCATACGTATTTTTGTTCTGGAGGTTAATTGTTAAAATATGAGGAGAATAAAGCTGAATACTATATAAACAGTATTTTTTTCCCCTCAATGAACACAGAGGTAAAGTGCAGCTGCTTTGTAAACCCCATTTAAAGATCAGAGCACTGAAGAAACAAACATTAGATAAGCTCCTAATAAAGCAACAACATAGTCTGGCTTCTTTTAAAGGAAGAAAAACACCCTGAAGTTTATATGTAGGTAAGAAACACATGAGAGAAACTTCCCAAACCAGAAGTTTGGTGCTCTGTTTAACTTAAGCTGGAAGATGGAAAGCCTCAGGGTGACAGGAGAGGTTGGATACAAGCAACTCTAGATCTGACCAGGCTGCATCACCAAAGAACACTTGGGAATTGCTAGTACAGGCTTGGAAAGACACTGCCTAAGTAAATTCGTTTCAGTGTGATAAGAAGGAAGAAAGTGTTCATTTCTTTCATGCTCACCACCTGCTAGTGTTGTATTGTTATTTTATAAGGATTTTCTACTTCACGCTGCTGCTGTTGGTATTTGGAGAGAGTAAAATATAGAAAATACAGCATTGGACAGGGAAGGAGTGAACTTCAGGGTAGGGCTGGAATGCATGTGGATCCTTTCAGTGTGTGGGAAAAGCCAGGCAGGGCTCAGCAGCTTGATTTAGACCCAATACCATGTTTTGAACAGCTTGCCTGTAGCAAGCCAGTCAATAATGATCTCTGCTTTTGGTTAGTACTTGTCCTCTAGTTCAGAATAGCATGTTGTTAGTGCACTTCCAGATGTGGTTTGCCAGGGTGATTCAAAGGCTCAAAATACTTCAGTGAATCACAAAGCGGGGTGTCAGCAGCCACATTTTTCAAGATCGTTAATGTTCAGGCAAGGGCCTGGAGAGGAGGATGTAAAAGGCTACCCTGCAGTTTGATTGCAAAACTGTTGGCTCCATGTTCTTGCGAAGTCTGTGTATGAATATGGCTGGAGCCTGACATGTTATAGCTCTGTCGTGTCTACATGTTTTTCAACATCTTTTTTACACAAAGAATACGGGGAACATCGGCCAACATGTGGCTTGTGTTATTTTTGCATTATTGTTGTTAGGATTTTGCACGCTGACTTAACTGCTGTTGCTGTGGTGTATCACCAAAACAAAATGTGGCCTTATTTTGATATGGAAATATATGTCCCGTGACACTTGTGATATATTGTACTGTCTTGTTAGTTTGATACTTTCTATTAATATGAAAGTCGAGAGGAGAGTAGGTGAGCAGTAGAATAAGAGATGTTCATCTGGCCATGAATTTTCCCTCTCCTTGAAAGGCTCTTATGTCCTGTACTGATTAGTCACCTTCCCTGTACTACGTGATGTGCTTGCTCGCTCGTAGTTTAGCTGGCCGTTCAGATGCAGTTTGTTCCCGCTGAAAAATCACTGTAGGCATAGCAGCTCCATGAGCCTTCCTGGGCTGCCCTCTGGGTTGCTTGGCTGCTGTGCTTGGGAAATAGGAGTGCGTTCTTCTGGGTTTAGCCAGAATATAAAGAGCCAGGCATTTTCAAGTAAGTGTGATCCTGCTTATTTTCAAGTGACCAGGTTTATTTGAAACAGTTCATACACATTACCTTAGGTGTTTAGGGGTTTTTTGTAATGATTTTTTGTGTGAAACAACTAATGTTTATATTCACTTCCAGGTTTGAAGTTTCATGATACAGGTAAATTATGGAATTTACTGGAGGTAGAGATTTATGAAAGCAAAAATTTCTGCAATTAAATACTTTAGTGTATTTCTGTTTAACTTTCAGATGTAAAAGAAATCACAGAAATTATTTGAACAATTGATAAATGTTTCATCATTTATGTGACTTTTATTATGATTTTCCAGTCTTTAATTTTATTTTCACTGTGTTGTTTTGTTTGCTGGGCTGTTCATTTACTGATCAGATTTTATACAGTAGAAGCAACACTGACATGCATTTCCACTAAAGATCTAATGTTATTCTGTTAAAACCAAAACTTTACATGCCCCAAAAAACTGTTCTATAAATTCCTATCTGAACAGAAAGTTGAAAAAGCTGAAAAAAAAAAAAAAAATCACAGGCATATGTGTATATGTATTAGGGTGCTTTTCCAGGGAGGTAGAGGAGGTGTTGATTTGATAGGTACCCTGGTATCTTCAGAGGAATCCTAAAGCAGTTGTGTGTTTTGTTACTGACTTTCTTTGAAATTAATCTCTTTCTCATAATTTAAAAGAAAACTGTGCCTAATACAGCCTGTGAGCCAACATACTTGTTATCCTATGCTGGCCTTTATAGTGCAGACAGCAAACATTTTACTTAAGGGACAAGGTGCAAACCTTTTACTCCTATGTCAGAGCAACATCTCAGGCCAAAGAGTCCTCAAGATGTGACCGAGACTCTTCGTGTTGTATCATCAAACCAAGAGCGCATGCCATTGCCACCCGGGGTGTGAGGTTTTAACTGGTATTTGGAGTTGTGTTCCAGGGGACAGGTGGAAGTGATGATGACAATAAGAATGTCTTTGATGCCGTATTTAGCAAGTGTTCTTTTCCTAAAGGGGGAAGATCAAAAAACAGGAAGCAGTTTCCTTGCTTGTAATATGAAGCTTGGCTTTGCACCAAGCACCCTGTCCAAAAATTGGCCTCCCTTTTGCAGGGAGGAATAAATAAACTATTGATTTCCCTGTTGCCCATGACCTCGCTGTTGGGTTTGCTCCTCTGTGCAAGTTAAATGCAGGAAATGCAGCTGGAACCAGGTCAGTTCTTTGTCCCTTTAGGTACATCTATACTATCACAGTTGGAAGAGCCTGAAAGCCTCCTGCCCCTCCTAGGAAGCTTACGCCTTGACTGTGGTTTTGGCAAGCAATGTAAATCCCCAAGTTAGAGAATCTGACCGTGGACCCGAGTCTGTTGTGTAATTGTCCTTGAGCATGATGTGCTCCAAAGCCCTGATAGCTCCCCTTATGAATGTATGCCAGATTGCACCGAGGTAGCCCAAGAACTGCAGAATTTTGTTGAGCACATCTATCTGAGACCGCAGAAGCATAACTTACTGTTCGTGCTGGTCTTTGAGTGATGGCTTTGAGACAATTCTCAGCTGACACTTAACAAAGATCATTTTTAACTATGCTCCATTAACTAGGTGGTTAATAAACACATCAACTTCAGAAGGGATAGTGTTTGCTCATAGTCAAACATCCTCCAAGACTTTGAGATGTTAAGCAGTAAAAATAAGGGCATCCTACTGTTCCAGTGCAATGACTGTTGTCTGTGTAAGAACTAACTGCGGGAGTTGTACAATAAATCTATGCCCCTCAGTTAGATGTTCTTTAAAACAGGGACTCGCATGGGAAGTATCTTTTCCTTCAACTGACTCATCTGTTGTCTTTTGGCACGTGCCCTATGTACTGTAAATCTAAACCACAACAGAGTTACAAAAGGAGGCGAGACAGAATACTGATTATGTAATATTTTCATTCAATTTACAGATGGAGCCATAATTTTAATTTCCTTTGTCTTTCTTGTGACTGAGACAACAATGGTAGAAGGGCATAGGAAATGTACCTGAGTCGCGTACATGCGAATGAGCTAACGTTCGTGGTGACTTGGAGCTGTGGATGTAGGCTGGTATATTGTGTTCAAGCTTAAGTCTAGCAGTGCTGTATTTTTTCATGCTTTTTGCATTAAAACTATGTTTAGTGTGTCATATTTTGGTAGGGATACTGGTTTGGAGTTCAGTAATGCAGCATGTGTGTATTCAGAATGAGGGGTCAGGTTTTGCGCTTTTAGTTTTTTCCTGATGGTGAAAGACATCTGCCATGTGTCTGAAACCTTCAGGGATCCCCCACTGTTATTTTTCAGACATGAACATCTTGTTAAAATGTATTCAAAGTCAGCGCTGCATGTTGAGTTGATGGCATTATTGGATTATTCTTCCTGTTAAGACTTGCTTGATTTGAACCAACAGAGCGTGGCTACCTCCCAGTGATGCCTAATATACCAGTTATTTGTTGCTCTAAGCATTAGGGAATAGTGCAGTGGCTACCAGCAAACAGGTACTTGGCATGTTAGGCTATTCCTGCATTTCCTAGCGGCTCGAATTTGAAATCCTGTGTCATCTAGGAGGATGTACACAGACATCTTCAAAACTGCCAAAATAATTATTAGGCAGTGCATATTTATGTGACTCCTATAATGCTTGTAATTAGGTTGAATGTACATGTATTTGTAATATTTGAATAATGGAAAATATATTCCCTGTATTTTAATAGTGTATTCGCTATTAAAATTCTCTAGTATTAGCTATTAAAATTCCCAATATTAAGCTATTAAGATTCTCTAGTTTTATATACTAGATCTATTTGGTCTGTTTTCCATAGACCTATGGGAAACCATACTGAATGAATGGGTGTTCCTGTTTCATAAAGGAAAGAGCAAATATAAGAAATTCCTCTTTCATTTATATAGATAAGTTTCACATTAGCGGATGTAAGGGAGAAGACTAAAAGTATTTTTATGCCTGTAAGTTAGATTTCAGTTAGCATGAACACTATTGTGTGGGTTCTCTTAATTTATGTGTGGCAAACTCCAAGGTGAGATGCCCCAGATCTGATTGCAATCTCGTATCAGTGTTAAGCAGATGGACAGCAGCACCTCCCCATGCAGTCACAATGCTGTTGTCAGTGGAAGTGGAAGTCAGCCTGAGATCAAAATCTGAAAAATTTACATATTCTAGATAAGAAGGTGAAACTTGATATTTCATGTTGCTAGTTTTGAAGGAACTGTAAAGGAAACCACGTGTTAGCTGGGTTTCTACTTGTCTTCAGTTTTCTGCCATTGCTTTTTCTTGTGCTGTGAAGTACAAGTGAAAACAAGCTGAGACATTAGTGTGCAAAAAAGGCTACCTGGTACGTCAGAAGAGGAACCTACTCTGAACAGTCCATCTACTACTAGTGGGGCGTGCAACTGGGTTTTTGCAGTGAATGTGCTACAGAGTGCCTTAGGTGCCTGTTGAGCAGGCAAAAAGGGATTTCTTAACTGGTTGCACTCATTGTCACTGGAGGCAGCATTTGCTGTTACGGAGAGTTTTCTTCTGTGTTCAGGATATAAGCAATGTTCAGCTTCAGTTATTCAGGCAGTAAGTGTACTAATCTGATGATGAATTTTTGGCCCTATTGACTTTTTCAGGATGCTGCAAGTTTATTGTAATAGAGCAGTCGCATAAACTTGTGCGAGGTGTGCAATTTTTGAATGTTGCTGGGTAAAAATAGCTGCAAATTGCCAAGAACTGGCTTCTGGGGTATAGATGTGAATTTCATAAGTGCCTTCTATTTAAAGTTAAATTAAAGCAAAACCAAGGGAAGGACTTAGAAAGTATTTTTTTTAGAAAAAAAGTTTGTGTTGTGAATGTTTGGCTTGTGAAAACCTGAATACAGAAAATAATGCCCTAAAAGAAACAAGGGGTCTTAGCCTTTGCTCAGATGCAATATGTAGTCTCAACCTAATGGCCAGAAGTACTACATTTTCTTTCCAAACTGGAATTGCCTTCTGAACGTGGATGAGGAATCAGACAAATCAGTAAGCCAGCATAAATAATAAATTGTTGCTTGGAGGTGTAAGGCAAGGTTGCAGCCCAACAGGACTCTAGGATGATGTGAGCTGTAAAAGAAAGATAAGGTAATACAAAAGTGCTGCAACTGATTTTACAATTGAGTTAGGCACTGAATTATACTACTTCTTGTATGGTTTCTAGCAAATAACTGAAACGCTAGGCTTCTATATTCCATATGTGAATACAATGAGACAGTATTTCTTACTTTCATTAGAGAAGTCAATTTGTTTATAAAAAATTTCTTCTCTTTGATTTTATTTATATTGTATGGTTTTTTGGGGGGACAGTGGGTGGGATGGGGGTTAAGCTATATCGTTTCATAAACATCTTTATGAAAATGTTTTCATGGCAGTGTGGAGACACAGGTCTTCTCTTGAGTCGCAAGCTGAAATTCTTTAAATGCGTTGTATATTTGAGCAACTTTATTTCTTGTAGTGTAGTTTAATGAAAAGTTATCAAGGAATATTTTAATTAGAGAATACTAAGGAAACAATTTATTTTGTTTTCCCCAGATAGGTTATTTCTACATTTAGACCATGGCACTCCATTACTGTAGATCTTATTAATGTCATCTTACATGTATTTTTCAGATTTCCATATAAGCTGTGTGGTTTTATTGCAAAAATGGTTGGGTATTGCTTTTGTATTGACTGACCTTACAAAATCTTCCAAAAGTCTGACTGTCTGTATCTAAAATATTACTGAGTGAACTATTTTTGTAATCTCCTTGTCTTCCTCCTACATGCATCCTCCAATTTTACCAGAGGTAACAAAAAGCTATGCTAAAGGAATGTGAACGTGTTGAGACCACCTCCCATTTCTAGGCTTGTGTTTGATTTTGGTCATACTGATTTCAGAGCAGAAATTAACTTGGTGAAGGAATGTAGTGCAAGGGCCCAGATCCAGATGGCTGGCTTTCCTCCCAGTTTTCCCACACTAGCCTACATCTCCGAGACAGAGATCCCCTTCTCCAAAAACAAGACACAGAAAGTGTAATTCCTTAATTCCCTGAAATCTTTTTGTTTAGGCCAACAAACATGCAGGTCAATGTGCAGGTTGCAGAACCGAAACTGAACACCAGCTCAGTTTCTCTGGATCAATGAAGTGTAATTTGAGGCTTGTGGTTGCCTATTCAGCTTGGAGAACCAGCACTGAGAACAAAGGCTCAACACCAGTTCCTTTGGATATTAAAGCGGCAAAATACTGTTACCACTGTTCTCTTTTGCTGGTATTTGGCTCAGTGGTGTGCTGTTTAGGTAGGCCAGGTGTAAATTTGTTGTGATGGTTAGGCCAGCAATTCTAGAACAGAGGCAACTTGTCCTGGTCGCTGTTGAAGAAAAATAAAAAATGGGAAGAACGAAAAAAAAATCCGAGATGTTCACATAGACTGTTTCTTACAACAGACTTTCTTAGTCTGACTATAAATCAGCCTTTCTCTATAAAATCAAGTCATCAAACAGTCCTCAGTGAACAATAAATGAAAAACTTCACACAAGTCTGGCACCAGATACAGATTAAAAGAGCAGTAGATGTAACTGGCTGTGATACCTAATGGTGTTTTCAGCAAGATGTATGGAAGATTAAACCCATAGCTTCTGCCCTCAGTGGGAGATGGTGCTCATAAATGTTTTCTGTCTTGGCTTGAATGTCTTTGCAGTCTGGCTACTGCTTTTTGGATGGGGAGCTTCTTTGGTCAGTAGAAACTCAGACTCAGTGCTTTGTTTAGCTGCATTTCAGGATGCTAATTAATAATTAGGTTTCACTGAGTGTTCGCCAGGATGTAATCAGATCTGTATTCTAAGCAAGTATGAGGTTTTGTTTGTTTTTACTGAAGAGCTCATTAGAAGTTGATGGCAGTTGACTGCATCTGGGCCCAATCATGTGCCTTTTCCTGCAGTGCTCAATTCAACTGATTGTATTTCTTGTCACTAAACAACCCAGTGTCAGCAGGACCTTAATCATTTAATGTGTGTAACTACAACATGAGCATTATGAGTAATGCATAGAGGTAGATCAAAGATCTTGCATCTCTGAGCAGGAAAACTGGAAAAGGAAAAAGGTACCTTGCTGTGTATATGCCATATTGTACAATTACTGCCTGACATGTATCTTCATAAAAGATATGCCATACCATGATAGTTAAAATTCTGTCTTTCAAATTGCTCAAGTGTGATTAAATTATAATGCTCTTGTTAAATGCAAGCCATCAAATGTAATTGATATATCTTTCTGCTCTGTTGCAGATTACACCATCTTACTTAAACTGCAAGACGAGTATTTCTTGAACATTTAGAGTTCTTCAGGTAAGGACTGAATTAAGTAATTGTCTTTCCGTAAAGAGTATTGTTGTTAATAAGCACCATCATGAAATAAACACAGAGGACTGTTACTGTTTGTGAACTACACTTTGAAAAGCTGAAGAAAAATCACTTGAGATGTTCATGGTGATACAGGCTACTTGAGAGACACACATATGTACGTCTGGATGATCTTACCATTTTGAATTCTGGGTACCTAGAATGTATTTGGAGAAGGGATTGGTAAAGAATTGTCTTCTGACAGAAAAATGAGAGCCAGCCATGGAGAAGTGGCTGGAAGTAATGGACAGGCCCTTGACATCAGGTTTTAGCAGCATGACAGTGGTGCAAGCTTCTTGTCGTCGTCCATCTCCTTTTCAGAGAAGCACTGGTGGACCTAAACTTCATGTTCAGGAAATGCCCCTAGTCCCCTTGGGGCTATTGCTAAAAAATAGTGTGCCCAGCAAGTTAAGTTGTCATTCTCTGACTGATGTTTCCCCTGGGATAAACAAGCAGTAGTTCTGCAAAGCGAAAAATCAGCAGCTCTTTGTTTAAACAATCTGTTAAAGTTCCTGCCTTGTGCTTAAGAAAAAGCATTTGGGGCTTTTCAGGAGAATTGTTGAAAGATTAAATAATTACGCTGCTTGTGATGGGAAAAGCCCCAGTTTGCTGTTGTTGGTGCTGTAAAGCCATATAGTCATAGCTGACACAAAAATAAAAAGTGAGAAGTTTTACCTTGTCACACAATGCAGTAGGGGTTGCGCTTATTTTAATTCTAATACAGGGTTGGATAATGCAAGTAAGCAGTTCACATGACTTCAAGTGAAAGAGACAGAGGTTAAATTGATAAATGTTTACAAAACATATCAAGATGCCTTTTAAATTATGAACTGTCAATGCACTTTTCCAAGGTAATGAAAACTTCGTGAGCTGTTCAATCTACAGAGCACTTGCCATCCTTTCAGTTTCTTCCATTTATAACCATCTATTTCATCTTAGAGCATATTAAATAAAATACAGGAAGTTATTGAAATTAGCTAATCAAACATTTTCCTTACACAGATAGCTCTTCTTGGCCGCACTGTATTCTCTTACCTTGCCCAAGTATCATAAACAGCCCAAAATTGAGAAATTGTGTTGAAATTCCTTTGGGTTTGCATTCTTGGAACTTGTCCTAGAGCAATTTCATGACCTAATTTGCATTTGGTGTTACAAAATTTATAAGACTCTAGTGCTTTGTTACTTATGGCTAGGTTTTGAAAGGGAAAGGAATGAATGCCTGTTAAGTTTAAAATAAAGTTGTAACCTTTTCTTATAAAAATGGACACGCTATCATTGAAGTACCAGTGAGTTACATGGAGGTATTAAGGAAAATAAAAAGTTATCTGTTACCTTCCAGAGTTTCTAACCTAACCAAATGAACTAAGCATAATCTTTTCTATGGTAATCTTTATTTACATAGGAACGTAGTACGTAAGCATTTTTAAGACCATTAAATGCAGTTAATTTTCTGTGTTGTGTCTCAAATCTTTGTCTTGCCATGCCTGTAGAAATTTAATCATTTTCCTTATTAGATATTCAAGCAAGTTTTAGAGTGAGTTTAGAAATACTTCCTTTTACAAGAAACGTGGTTTTTTGCTATTGGTTTTGAATATTTTAGGGTTAGTAATCTATTTACCGTATGTAACTACATCATAGCAAATGTTGGTCCTGCTTCTCCAATATCCTAGTTTATTTATCTGCTTGAATCTGAGTAGAATTGAGTAAAAAGATAAGAATAGTGCCAGTTTAATTGCGTGGATGTATAGGTTGCATTTGCTTGTACATTTGCATAGATGTAAATAGCTTTAATGCTTCACACTAAAGACCTTCTGAAAGTCATTAGATCACTCTGTGCTTAAAATGCCTACCTAGAGGAAGGGGATACCTTGGACGTCCTACATTTTGTACCAAGGCAGTTCCATCATTTCAGGAAGAAATTGCACTAATAAATTAATCACAGAAAGAACCATGAGCAGGTCCATGATTTTTTATGTAATTCTCTGTACTGTTTCTTGGGTTTAGAATTGTATTTGCATAATACAATAATTTTGAGCTGGCATACACTGCATTATAGGATTCTGCCTGTAAAATGCTACAGAAGATTGTCCAGTCTTTTAGCAGTAACTTTTTAACACTTGACCATTTATAATTCAAATCAAACTTTGAAGTTTTAGTGACTACTTAAATTTTGAATGCTTTCCCTTATGTGATGGATGAAGTGGCTCCAGTGGGTTGTACTGGTTGTGTCTGCCAGTGCTTTACCAGTATAGGAAATTAACGTACTTCAGAGGTTGTATATAAATATTTGTATATCTGCACCACCATTTCTTACTTTTTCCTATAATTTATTATAGATTTTTCCAGTAGTAAGTCTGGTGCTTCATGCTTTGTGCACCTGAAAAATCCATTTGAGCTTCGTTTTGCTTTGAGAATGACTTTAACTTAATTGTGGTTATTCCACAGATATTTCTTCAGTGGAAAGAAGAAATAATGTAGTAATAATAACAGCAAACATAATAACTTCAGCTGAAAACATTTTCTGCTGGTATTTCACATGGAACTGATACAGCTGAGATAACGATATGGCAATATTGAGAAAAATGTTGATCATAAAATCATAGATCCACAGCCTTGGGCTTGAAACCACTCTGATTCTTGAGCTGGCTCTTACATAGACCCATAGTGAGTTAATTGTCTTTGGGAGCAAAACCACCTGAAACCCATTTATTTTTGATGGAAGGATGAGGGAGAAAGAATAGGGAGATAACTCTCATGCAGTTTAGCTTCATAAGCTGGTGTCACAGACAGTGTCACGAGAAAAGTGGCCGTAGTCTGAGGGAAATAGAAGGAGGGTAAGGGTATGACTGGAATAGGAGAGCAGAGTGATCCCTTTGGTGGCAAACTGCTGTCATCTCAGTTCAGCTGTCTCATAAGGCTGCTGTTTGCAAGTTGATGAGGAATCCTCCAGTCTGCTGAGCAGGGCAGAATAAAGGGCCAAATGTCTCAGAAGTGTCAGACCCCATGAAATATCTCCATCCCACTGATTCCTAAGGAAAATACCCCTCGAGCCTCCATCCATCTCAGAGCTCTTTTAAGACTCTTGCTGAACCTTTCTGGCAGATTCAATTTATGTTGTGCTCTGGGGAGTTGATTAATTTCCTATTATTGGCCCACTCCTGCAAAGCCCTGCACTTAAGGTTGGCAACCATGGTGTTGCATCTCAGTATAGATAGTTTCTGCTTCTGCACCCTCAACCTAGGGCATGTTCAGTGTACAGGAAGATACACCCAAACTATGTTTGCTTAATGTTTAGGTGGCACTAGAATGTGAAATCTACCTTAGTAACAGACTGAATAAATTTACTCAATATAGAACTTTTAAGCAGTTTTTACCATATGCCTTAGTATCATAATTTTTAATTAGATTTGCTCAAAATGGAAAGCCAGATTCCAGCTGACATCATAACATATGACCTCCAGTAGCAATGAAAATTGAAAACATGAGACAAGGGCATTAATCACTGAATAGTTTATAAGCTTGCCCTGAATGTTCATCTGGAATGTTAACGCTATTTTATTATATCCAATAACAGCTTAAAGTAAAAAATTATGAATACTGTGAGTGCTTAAGGTAAGGCTTTCAGACTCGTACTGTGGCTCAAATCTTTCAAGCCTGTAGTTAAGTGCACAGAGCTACTTTCATGCCTAACCTACTGCTTTTAGTGGGACTGGGAACGTGAGCAAGGTAGGGTTCTGATTTGGGAGGTAGACTTGTGCCAACTCAGGAATTTGTTTGTACGTACCTAGTTGCAGAAGGTGGCCTCAATGTGGATATATCTTTGAACATAGGATGGTTGTTTTCTGTTTTGTGGTTGGTTTTTTTTTTTTCAGTTTGCTTAGGAATTTGAATTTTGGTTTGGAGTTCTGCTAGTAATTCTTTTTTTTTAAAGATAGCTGTACTAGTAGTGTTGAATGTAGTTTAATATGGAATATAGTGAAAGCAATTTAACTGATGTGATATGCATAACTGACTGGGGCTGTGTGGTGGGTTGACCCTGGCCAGGGGCCAGGTACCCACCAAAGCTGCTCTATCAGTGCCCTCCTCAGCTGGGCAGAGGAGAGAAAAATATAAGGAATGGCTCATGAATCGAAATAAGGACAGGGAGAGATCACTCAGCAATTAGTCATGGGCAGGACAGACACCACTTGGGGAAGAAAAATCAATTTAATTTGTTATCAATCAAATCAAAGTAGGATAATGTAAAATAAATGCTGATCTTAAAAACACTTTCTTCCCACCTCTCCTTCCTTCTTCCCAGGCATAGCTTTGCTCCTGATTTCTCTACCTCCTCCCTCCAAGTAGGGGGAGGGGGCTGGGAAATGGAGATTGTGGTCAGTTCATCACAGGTTGTCTCTGCCACTCCTTCCTCCTCAGGGGAGGGATCCTCACACTCTGCCCCTGCTCCAGCGTGGGGTCCCTCCCACAGGTGACAGTCCTCCACCAACTTCTCCAACGTGACTCCTTCCCATGGGCTGCAGTTCTTCACAAACTGCTCCAGCCTGGGTCCCTCCCACAGGGTGCCATCCTTCAGGAACAGCCTGCTCCAGCCTGGGTCCCCCTGGTGTCAGGAGTCCTGCCAGCAAACCTGCTCCAACCTGGGCTCCTCTCTCTGTGGGTCCTGCCAGGACCCTGCTCCAGTGTGGCCTTCCAACAGGGTCACAGCCTCCTTCAGACATCCAGCTGCTCTGGTGTGGGGTCCTCCCCGGGCTGCAGGTGGGTCTCTGCTCGGGCGCCTGAAGCACCTCCTCCCTGTTCTTCTCCAGTGACCTTGGTGTCTGCAGAGTTGTTGCTCTTGCATGTTCTCACTCTCACTGACCACAGTTGCACAGTTTCCCACACCCCTTCTCAAACACATTATCCCAGAGGTGCTACCACTGTTGCTGATGGGCTCAGCCTTGGCCAGCAGTCAGCCCATCTTGTAGCTTTTAAAAGATTTTTTTTTTTGTGTTCTTTGTTTGTAGCTGGTATTTTATAATTAACAGTGCAAGGTAAAAAATGTATTTGATAGTTTGAAAAGAAAGAAATTTAAAAATGTAGTATTAACTTTCACTTTATTTCAAATCCAGAATACTTCCTCTATAATATTTTCACTTTACCTGTTGACCTCATCAGTGTGTTCCAGAATAGTCAAATTTTGACATCATATGTTGTTGACTTCATTGGACTTTGTAAAAGCATAAGGGAAGGTTGGATCATTACTTTCCCAACTACTCACTGCTGCAATTGAGTGGAGGGTCTGCTCCCTCATCTTGAAGAACATGGTCCTGCTCCTTCTGCCCTTCCAGTATACAGGTTAAAACTTTGCCTCTTGTATTTGTGTCCCATTTGTTTTGGCCAGTGTATTTTTGTTGTGACTTAAAAATATTGAACATGATCAGTCTTGCTTTACTTTTCCAGCTCCTGAAGAGGTAAAAAGCCAGCTTGAATGTTAAAAGTATTTGGGTCAAAATATGATCTCTCACTAGCTGAAATGTATGCATGTTGTGCTAAGTACTTCTGCACGTGTTAGGAAGACATATCGGAAAAACTGTTCTAATGAGGCCTTAGGGAGGAAGGTGTAGTTTATCAGAATTGGGAATAAGAAGAGATAATTTTTGAGATGTCCAGCACAAAACTTACCTGTTTTCTCCCACAAACCCTCCTGTTTTTAATGTACCCCAGCAAAGAAAAGCATAATGTTCAGGCAAGCCTTGGGCTGTGCAGTTTGGAGTGGTATGCAAGCAAGCTGCAGCAAGAGGTGCAGACTTGCTAGGGCCCAGGAGTAGCATCATATAAATGAGTAATGTCTGATTGCTAATTACAGGTCAAATGGAGTCCCTGGATGGGACTCCCCTTAGCTGCATGCTTTAATTCCCAAATTGGAGATGTGGGGAAACCCCAACAGAAGACCGTTCCTGATGAGCTTAAGTTTATATCTGGTCTTTAAATGTCTCATTTGTCAATGGGGAATCTTTTGCTGGGAGAGTTTCTTTGTAAAAGCTTGAGACAGTGATTTCAAAATAGATGAAAATGCTTTTATAGGTGAAAATGAGCTTAATTGACACCGAGCTGGTTGTGGCTTTTGTATTTTGCTTTATTGGGTAGTTCCAGGAGTAAACTGAATTTATTGAAGTAAATCTATGTAATAAACTTAATTGCCTGTTCTCAGCAATATTAAGGAACTCCACTCTTTGCCTATTTTTATTTTAATGGAAGGTGCATGGCGCAGCTTGTATATGCATATTGTTTGATGGCTTTGAATAGCTTGCCTGTCTGATCCATTTTAATAGATTCCAGCCTTTTTCCATGACATCATTATTATAACAGACTTCCTAGAAAATATGAACAGCTGCTCTGTATTTTTTTCTTGTGTTTTATATTAAAACTGTAGCAGCTTTTCCGTTCTCTACAAATGACAGCAACAGGCTTGTCTGATGTAAAACAAAATGAAAAAAAGTCAAAGTAAAGAGCTGTGATACTGTTAACAGGCCAGTAATGTAACAGGTCCCCATGTATGAATTGTTCCATAATGCAATAAGGGATTACTTATGCTGCTGTCATACTGGTCAAAGGTTGGTTCCATTTCCTTTCCCCCTCCCCCTGAACTAAACTGTACATCATTAAAGATGATGAAAACAGCGTTGTACTCAGCTTCCTGGCCCAGATGGCAATTTGCATGAAGAATTTTACTGTATTTTTTTCCCTTAATATCATTATTATGCAGACTGTGCATAGAGATTTAAAAATTCTTTTCGGTTCTTACAGGTCAGGTCAAGGAAACTTGCTTTGTTGTTTCTCTGCTCATCCTGGAGTTCACTGATGATTTAGAGGCCACTTTACATGGAGCCTAGGGTATTAAATAAAAGTAGGAATTCATCAATCTTGTTGTTATACCTAATTTTTTATTGCACTCCATCTAAATAGCTGCAAGATATCAAAGAATGATATGGGCCTTTAGCTTGTTATATTGCCTTTTATATGGAATAGCTTGTTTGGAGTTTTAGTATCTTGTATGTGATGTGTACAAACAAACCATGAAGTCTGGTGTGTTTCATTCAGTGATATCTGCATTTGATTTAATAAAAATAGCAGGTATAAACAAAAACTATCCTATTTGTGGCTCTAGATAGAAACATGCCATGCAGTGCAGTATAACAAGGTGCTTGTAGGTCATTTGTGCTGTTCAGTAAACCAGGAGTTAAGAGCCAACTTGGGTCTTACCTGGGTGCTCCATCTGGAGTAAGGAGACAGCATTGATTGTTGGTGGTGGAACAACTGCTACTTAGAGAAATCTGCAAAATCTGCTGTGAAGTCCAGCTTCTTGTTAGCTGGTGTGGGCTTTGCTTACTGATTCTGCAACCAGGACTCGACTTCAGCCCATCTTTTTCTTTCCTGCGTTCCTTTACGATCCTTTTCAGACAGCACATGTCTAGAGGATCCAAAAATCAGACTCGGTGATTGGGGAAATGCCCAACCCATGTATTTCAGCATATGGTTCCAGTAATCCATGAACTGTGCTACCCTCAGGTTTGTCTGATCCCTTGAGAGACTGCAGCTGTGGTGCTCAGCTGTACTCAGGGATGTGTGCTCCACAGGTGTGCTGAATATGAATCGCTGTAGGAAGCTGTTCCCAACTGCAGTATAATAGCTCAGATGCCAATTTGGGGTGTTTGGTGTCCAGGAGTGCCTGATGGGCTCCAGCCCTACACTGACTTGTGTGGGAAACATGGCCAGTCTGACTGGGGGAGGTGGGGTACTGCAGCCTGGCTGATGTAGAGGTAGCCAAGCTTTTCTGTGTAATATGGCCATTAGATGACTCTTCATCAATTATTGCTGTTATGTCAGTCCTGTGTCTTGTGGGGTGTTTTCTCCCTTCATTTGAATGACAGCTTTATATAGTCTGCAGTGTGGGGAAAAAAATACAGCAACTAAGTACTTCTCTTCTTTGTGAGGCAGGGTGATGGTTTATGCACCAGGTAGGTGATTGTGAGCTGATCGAAAATACTAAAAGAAAATCAATACTAACCTTGCAATGAGAAGTTAATAACTAATGCCTTGTTGTGATTATCAGTTGACAACCCTTTATAGGCTTGTACCAGTTAGAAGCCCTTTTTGAGCTTCAAAACCATTTTTCCATTTCCTAACCCCTGTGTAAGAAGGTTCCAGAGATCAATTGATATTTACATAAATATATATGAATAGGTATTCAATAGATGTCAGAGATAAATATTTTCCAGAACAGTTTATAAAATTTTATCTACAAAAGAAATCTATTTTGTAGGTATTATTATTTTAAAAACGCAAAACATCAAGCATCCTGTAGAGACAAAACACTTTATGACGGAAAGTAATTTTGCAGCCATTGATACATATAATCTACAATATATATAGTATCAAGTAGTTTAATGATAATGACCACATCCATTCTATTCTGTATGGCAAAGTGAAACTATGGAGAAATTCCACTGAAATTAATGTAATTAATCTAAAATTTACAACCCTGAGTCAAATAAAAATATGGGTCATGCATTTGTGACCTGAATACAGAGAGATCTGGAAAATATAAGTACTATTACTCTTCAGGCATGTAATGAAAATTATTTTTCATTTTGCTTCATAGACCTCTAAAGTAAAACTCAAAATAGGTCTTGGTAACAGAATATGTCCAAAAAATGTAAGTCACTGAAAAGTTACTTAATTGTGGCTTTTCTATTGAGACCTTTCTTACAGTGATAAACCTGAAATAGTTATTATGAAAACGTTAACCTGTAAATGAGAGAAGTGAAGAGTGTTTAAATATAGTCTCTTTATGAATAACTAACAGTAAATTATATATTGTGGGTGAGAATTGTTATTTCTCATTTGCCATACAGATGCTTTTCAGTTAGATTTGTGCTAAAGGTAATGAGAAATCGTGGGGAGAAAAGTATGTCTTAATTATCTGAACATGAGCTGTAAGATATTTACTGTATCTCCTAGCATCAGTACCTGGCTGTGAAGGAGGTCAGTCAGCTACTTCACCTGTTGTACCAGAACTACTCAGAACTTTGAAATAATTAAGTCACAAAGACCTTTCTGAGATCCATGGTATTTGAACAGCTTTACTTATTTCTGTGTATTTTTCTCTCTGCTATGTAAATGTATATCGTCATGCTAAACCCTTTAGGATGCAGTTCACATGTGAAGAGCATCAGTTGCTAAAGACCAGTCCTAGTAAACGTGGTGGTGTTGCCACAACATTGGAGAAAGTTTGTGGATGTCTCTTGAAAATAACTTTATCTCATTAGTCCTATTTAAAAATTCCCTAAGGGGATTGATTTACTACTCCTTCAGTAGATACTTGAGAATTTGCACTTTCCTGGCACTTCCTAATACTGTAGTACATGTCATACTTGGGGACTATTCTGATAGTTGATGTGAATGGTAGTGAGAGGGCTTGGGGTTATTTTTGGAGGGGGGATCGGGGGTTAGGGTTTGGTTTTTTGCCTTCATCACCATCAGCTTTACACTAGCCCATGTTGGCAATTAGTATAATCTATAATAAGCTGTTGCCTTTAAAAAGAGTTAGTCTGTTCTCTGTGAAATGAGTTGCTGCCTGTTAGACCAAATGCAGAACTCTATGCTGCAAACCATCAGTACAGCCAAGTAATGTAATAGTATCGCTGTTGTAGCCACGATGTTCAAAGACTGTTAAGTGGGGCAGGGTTTGCTAGAAGAGGTAATATCTTTTATTAGATGAACCAATATAGTTTGGAAAAAGCAAACCCTTCTTCAGGTCTGTGCAGGAGAGGCTTTCTGTGCCCAATAGCTTGTCTGTTTTTTCCAACTGTATCAGTTGGTCTAATAAAAGATATTACCTCTCCCTGCGAACTTTGCCCAACTGAAACATTAGCATTCCTGTCGGCAGCTTTCACAGGATAGCCAGCAGCAACGTGGGCACGCTGTTTTGCCGAATTTCATACATCATACCTCTGCTGTGCTTTACCTGGCTAGTACTTCTCAGATGTGGGGCACAAAGGGAGAATATGTTCCTTTACAAATATGTCTTCTTAAATGCAGACTGACAACACTTATCAGAGAGTTTGTTTATTGCTTTTCTTAGCTTTAACTTAAACTTTCGATAAAAATAAAATTTTGCCTTCTGTGGGGTCTATTTCTTTCTCCCTGCTTGAGAGATGTAGGTCTGTAGCTCCCATTAGCACTAATCTTCCATGTGGAGCCAGCCCATGAGTTGGAATGGTTACAGGAGGGAAAATTGTTCCCTGGGCATTGCTCTGCTTTTCTGATGAGTCTGATTTGTGATGTGCTTTGGTTTGATGATACTCATATGATACTTATTGCTGCTCATAAGTCTCTTGCCTAGATTTAGAAAGGGCTCTCCATGCAGAAAATAAAAGACAAAAATATTTGGTGTCTTGATGGAAAGTGAGTCTAAAGGGGTCTGCTGTAATGTAAAAACAAAAGGACCAGTGTTTCCAGCTAGAGCGCCAAACATGTTGGAGTCCAATGCGGAAAATGTTTATAGTGTTGTATAGTTTTATTACTACAGACTGAAGGAAAACAGCTTATTGAATGAGTTTTGGGGACTAGATTTTGGACCAGTGGACTACTGAATAGTGGACAAAGAAAGCCCCTCTACTATGGGGTGGGATCAGGGAATCTGTAAGGAGTGCTCAGCTTCCTTGTACAGTGTACAAGGACAAACGGTGTTTTCAGCCTCATGGAGGGTCCTGTGGGGAGTTGGGTTGCAATGCCAGGAGTCTGTGTGGATGCCAGTGGGCACCTGGATTACCAGGCTCGAGGTACTGCCAAGTCCTCCTATGGGAACACTGTGAAAACAGCATTTGTGGAGCTGTTACCTTTCCACTTCTCCACTCCCAAGACACTTCATAGAAAACCTGTTTACTTGGGCTTGTATTTTTAGCTGATACTTTCTAGGTGTGTTTTTCTCTGTGTTTCCTCAGTATGGTGGTGGGCACTAACGTGTGCAGGGCAGTTGGTCCCTTCTTTCTGCACTGGCCAGACCATGTTTGATAACTGTAGTGCTTGCACCCTTCTTAATGGGATTAATCTCTTCTTGAGCAATAAATATTATTAAAGTAGCAAGTTCATCAGTGCTGTTTGTTTGTCTTTGTCTTTTCTGCTTTTATAGTGCTATACTAATGCCAGCAGCTGCTGAAGACTGTAGCCACAGGGTGAGCCTAGAACTGCTGTGGAGTCCTGAGATGGTTTGGCTTTCATGCTGTTGCAGCAAGAGAACAAATAGTTCTCTCTGCACATTGCAGAATGAGGTGTGAGTGAGCTGTCTTGTCGTCTCAGGCAGCTGGACCAGAGAGCTAGGCTGAAGCCAGGGCCTGAGAAATGTAGCCTGTGCCTAAGTGCCAGGGTGAAAAATAAGTTGGGCTGCCACTCTCCCTGTTGGCCCATGGGCAGTGACTGAGGAGGACTTGGATTTGAACGTGAAAAAAAAAAAAAGGCTCTGTGTTAAACCTACATGTAGACTAAAAATAAGTGAGGAAAGAAAGGTGCGAAGGAGGAAAAGGTAGAAATGTGTTTTGTCAGACACTGCTTTCATGCAGTGTGGTGTGTCCTGCACTCTTTGCCTCCAGAAAAAAAGTGGTGTTTCTTGTTTGGTCTCAGTTGGTGTCAGTTGGTCCACTTCCTCTTGTAGATCCTTAAGTAGCTTTGAAGCCTTTAGCCTCAACACCTTTCAGCTCTGTCCTTTCAACAGACACTGATTTGCTGAGTCCTTCTCAATTTCCTAGCTTACATGTGCTGAACTTCTCCCTTCCCCCCCCCCGCCCCCCAAGGTACTAGGATTTCTTTGGCTGTCCTGTCATGGGAATGACAGGGTGGGATCCTTCTTGATGTCAGCCTTCATGTATGATGTGACAAATCAGCCTGAAAAGAACCTAAACCTTAGTACCCTGTAGTAAAGGAGGAGGAAGATGTTCTTTCTGCTTTGAATCCTGTGGTGTTTTCATTGCTGCTTGCTTGCCGTGTTGTGCACCATCTGCTCAGGCACGTTTCTTGATGTTCCCATTGCATCTTGTGTGGCTGTTATGAGCAGCCATGATCTGCTGCAGCTTAGCACGCAGGTCTGCAGCTGAAGAGGCATCCAAACATTGTTTTGCAAGCATGAGAAGCCAGCTGTGATGTTTACTGCCCATTCATGTTTGGAAGATCATTTTGTAGCCAAACGAAAGCTTAAAATCTGGAAACATTTTGGCGTTTGTCTAGCTCAGTGCATGGATAGGTTGTTTTCAAGCCGTGCTTAAAGCACATGTGTTGGGGCACTAGAATGGAGAAGCAAAACAATACAAATGTAGTGTGAAGTATTATTTAGGAGCTGAAATACAGATATATACAGTGACAGGCTAAAATATAAGGTGCGAGTCTGGTTTAAGCAAATAAACGTCATGTATGGCCAAGAAGAGAGACAGAAAAATGTGACCTGAATAGGCAGACCACGGATGCTAACACAGTCTGTTATGTGTAAGGTCTGTGTATGTGGGACAAATCACTGTCATCTGAATCTCTCTTTAAAAAATGAGACACACAGCTACCACCATGAAAGCTTAATGTATAAGGTCTGCTGTAAATTACACTGCGGTGTAACATGTACAGAGACTCTGAATGCTGGAACTGGAGCCTCCCTGAATATGGTTTGTGGCACATGTGGTAGTAATTCAAAGATACTTTCTTCCCCTTATTTCTGAAGTATATGTCTTGTGGTGTAGTCTTGTTGACTTTTGCCAAATCCAGGCTAATCGTAATAATAAATATTTAATATTTTTGCTGATGTGACAGGCTTGGAAGCCAGCCTGTTGAATCTGAATATCTTTGTGATGATAAAATACCAGCATCAAAAATCAAGGAAGCAGTGAGAGTATTGTGGAAAATCTTTGGTATATAACAAATCTTATTATGCACCCACTTTCATGTAACTAATTTGAATGTTGTGATGACAGAAATGAAATTCACTGGATGTGTTATCCTTGATAAGTGAAAGGTAAATATAGCTTATATTAACTTTTCCAAGAGGAGTCTTGCAACATGAACTTCTTGTTCCTGTCTTTATCTGTAGTAACAATCCTCTTGATGAATGTTTCTTTTCTAGGTGGTAACAGTTAGTTTCATTTCTCCACTTGAGCAAAATCTTTAATCTTCTCCACATAAAATAGTAGGTGGGACTTGCGTCTAGTTGCTGTAAAGTGTGTGAATTTTAGCACATACACATTAATCCCATTTTTTAATATTTGCACTTTGCAAACACCTCAAATTTCTTTCTTTTTTCCCCTCCAGAAAACTTTTGGAATGGTTCCTCTTATTATTATGCATCCTCACATCATTTTGTACTCAGGCACATGGGAGCCTCACTCTGATCAACACTTTTCCACAGCCCCACAGGACAACAGTTTTCTTCTGCTGTTTCTTTGGGCTGTGAAAGAGGTACTCATTTCTTGTGTGTACTTTTATCCTCTTGGTTGGGAATGAAATGCTTTTAAATGTCTGTTCTCCCAAGTTTTTGCTGGTGAAGTAGATTGATCTTTCTCTTTTTCCTTAGCAAATCCATTAATTCCTAGTTATTCGGCTGCCTCTGAAGAATCTTAGAGCCTTCTGGGCACTTTGCTTCTCTTCCATCATCCGTGACTAAATCTTTCCCTTCTTTTTCTGGTGATAATCCAGGAGCTGCCTCTTCTCTGTTCTTCTCCTGCTGCTCTGTTTGTTTTAGAGGAGATAGAAGTGCTTTTGCCTTGTTCAGTTAGGTCCTTGTTATCTAATCAGTGACATTTTCTGGAGGTTTGCAACCTTCTGCCTCTGTGGTAAGTATCTGACATTTTTCCTTTGGGCTCCATATCTCTCCTTCATTGGGAAGGAGACATAACCCCAGGCTCCTTTCTATCAACAAGCTATTATGACTAAAATTATTTTTCTCTGCCTCAGCTCCTGGTTGCAGAAAAATGTAAATGTCAGTTCAAAAAACCTGCTGTCTTATTTTAAAAACACAATTCCTTATGTACTGCATTTATGTCTTAGCCAAAAACCCCCAGAAGATATTGTTCTTGACAATATAGTTGGATTCCATGTAATTTCCAGGATGTTTTCATTCAGAATTTTGCTTATTTGTAGCTTATCTTTGAACTGCTTTATTTTTAGCTCAATGAAGAAGGAAGAAAAATAGTTTACATTTGGCAAATAAACTAACAATTCGTCGTGGGCATGTAGAAGCTAAAAAGTGAGGCAGATGCTGGGTTCTTCATTCTCTATTCTCATGGTTTGCAGTAGATAATTTAACAGCTGAACGTCAGGCTTCCTTAACTGTTTTAAGCTAATGCTTTAAAACAGTCATCACTGCTAAGCAAAGTATTTCCTTAATTGTTAGAATAAACAGTATGAAGATAAAATATTTTGTACTCTTGAAAGCTATTTTTTTTTTTAATTAATTCCTCTATTTCTTACCTGTGAGAAAATGCCACCTCTCTTCCTCCCAGGTCAATGGTTTTGTGCTGAGACAATGTTGTCCACTTGGACCTCAGTTGCAAACTGCACATCTGGCTGAGGACATGTGTTTGCTGGAGGAGTGATGGGACATCCAGCTTTTTGCCAGAAATTCTATGAAGCTGATATATGGCAAAACAGTCGAAGTGAATGATTTTATGGCCTGTCACTTTTGAGTGCCCAGTTTCTTTTGACTCCTACAGCTTGAATGTTTCCCAGATGCTATGTGTGAGAGATTAATGCAAAATTCCCCTCAGACTGGTTTCCCACTAGGATTTTGTGACCACACTGTCCATCTGTAAATCTGTGTATTAATAATGTTCAACCCCCATTGTCCAATTTCAGACTAACTCGTGTGATGGCTGGAAGGAAAAAACCACAAATTTTGGCAAGGAAACTAGAAATTGTGTGAAAAACCTTGACGCTCTGTCTCTCTAATACCGCCCCCCCTCCCCCCAAATTATAGATATAAGATGTATCAAAACTCTGAATTCCCTTTGATTTTGCTACTTGGTGGTTTGTTTTGTGTGTATTTTTTTTTTAAGCTACAAGAAAACCACACACACCATACTTTCCTAGGCTGCCAGCTTCCCAGACAGCTGAACAAAATTTACTTGCTTGTGTTAACAAGCAAATACATACAGTTAATCAGCTTTTAATCAGTTATGTAGTTAGTTACAGGGAGAGAGAGATGGTGGTTGGCTGCAGTTTATAACCCCATGGGCTGTAATTGGCTTTCTTGTTCACCCTTACTGTGTAGTCATAAAATTGCTTTGCAGCTACATGGAACTGGGTTTAGAACAGCCTTTCCTCTTTTTTTTTTTTTTTTTTCCCCCCCCCCCAGCTAGTAGCCAGTGGGTACAGGTTTTGGAAGCAATATAGGCATAAAGCAGGAAAGTTTTAAACAAAAAACTATTTTCAAATGAAATAGCCAATGACTTCTCAAGCTTTGAGGTCTCATTTTTAATAATTTAGCAGTTAGATACATGGGTTCATGTTCATTACATTGTAGCACTTTCCAAAACCATGTTAAGAAGAGACATGGGGAATGAGTCCAAGACTGTGAATAATTGTGTAAACATCCATACCTGACTGAAGAAATTATGATCCATGGTCAACCAAACAGTTGTACACAGTGACAATTTTTCCATTAGTTTCTTAAGATATTTCTTGTTTCTACCTTTTCCTCTAATCTGCTGTTTAGATCAGATGTATTTTCAATGTCCTTTATATAGCTTATTTTGGAAGATTCATTAGTTATCAATCCATTTGCCATTTTCTGCAAGGCTTTTTTTTATTATTTTTTTTTTTTTTTTACAAAAACATCAAGCTTTTGCCAGGCAACTAAAAAAAAAAAATCTGCTTTGGATTGCCAAACTAAATGATTCTGTGAATGTTTGACTAATGAGAGGAATTTTCACTGGTACGAGAGAACTCTCAGATTCATAAATTCATATCGTCCGTGCTGACAACTAAGCAACATTCACACAACAGTAACTCAGAGAATAGGAAAGATGAAGGAAACATCAAAAATGTGAGCCAGCCATGTGCTGTGATGGCAAGGAGAGCCGCCAGCCTCCTGGGTCACATTAGGTAGTGTGCTGCCAGCAGGTTGAGGGAGGGGATTATTCACCCCTGCTCAGCACTGGTGAGGTACATACGGAGTTGTGGGGCCAGTTCTGGCTTCCCCAGTATAAGAGACGCATGAACATACTGGTGCCAGGCCAGTGAAGGTACCATGAAGATGATTAGGGGCCTAGAGCATCTCTCCTATGAGGAAGGCTGAGAGAGGGGACTGTTCAGCACAGAGAGAAGGCCGAGGGGGATCTTATCCATATGTATGAGTACCCAAGGGAGGGTGCAAAGAGGATGGAACCAGGCTCTTTTCAGCGGTTCTCAGTGATGGGGCAAGAGGCAATGGGCACAAACAGAAATAAAAGCAATTCTGTTAGAACATAAGGGGTAAGGGGGGAATTTTTTATTTTACTGTGAAGGTGTTCAGACTTTGGCACAACTTGCCCAGAGAGCGTGTGGAGTCTCCATCCCTGGAGACATTTAAGACCTAACCAAGCCGAGGCCCTCAGGAACCAGCTCCAGGGGACCCTGCTCTGAGCAGGGGGGGTTGCATTAGATTTCCTCCAGAGTGGCTTCCAACCTCAACAACTGTGTGGTTATATGAAATAATAAATTCAATTTGGAGCTCGGTGTTTTATCTAAAAGATAGATATGTTATTTTTTGCCAGAAGTGACCAAAAAATTTATTGGGCTAATCTGAAGGTATTGTATGTAGTTATCCTTTTCCATAATAAGGAAATATATGACTGTTTTCAGTCTTGAGCCACAGTGATACAAGGCATGGAAATTTAGTTTAAAAAGTAAGAGCAGCCTTTCATTAGTTAGTGTGCTGTTTGTGCATTCCTACTTAAAGACGATGTGATTACTAAAAGAGTAATTGAGATAGCACTAAAATAATTTTTGTTGTTGCCAGTGCAGCTTTTGGAATGTTTCATCAGTTACTTTCTCATTTTGTGTAACTTTTTGAATCACTTTGGTAGTCATCTTTTCATTAGAAGTAATTCTGGGTATGAGTGTCTGAGAATCCAAAGCGAGGAACAGTATTGTAATAAAAAGCTTATTTGAAGCCTATTTCAAAATCGTGGTGATATTTCATCTCTAATTTTCACGTGATCTCTGTAAGTGGATCAATGGCTACCTCTAAAGTAGGGTCAGGGAGTCCCAGGTGAGACTGAATGTCTCAGACCCCATGCAGATTTCATGTTAAGAATAGACCCAGCGTGCTCCACGTTCCTCCTGCATTTCATGTCTTGGCTTTTCAGAGGAAGGAAGTTTGACAGCATGGAAGGATCAAAACTTGCCATGAAGTCTTGTTGCTGTTGATATGAGTTATCACAAGGTAATAGAAAAAGTTGCTGTTAGCCTAGCGTAAACTCTGTGCCCTTCTATAGCTGTCATCAGTAGCTGAGTCAGTGTGGGATTTCCACTAGTAAACCAACAATAACATCTGTCCCAGTAGCACTAAATCCTACATCAGAAGACTCTGTTGCGTTACAAGATCTTGCGATGATGTTTAGATTGTGTCCATTGTCTGAAGAAAAGAAAGCTGCATGAGTAAAGTATAAGTGAAGAAATGGGGACATCAGATCATGATGATCAAATCAGCAGAGCTTCCACACATGCGTGACAGATGCCAGACTGCAATTACTAACTGTATTAGAACACTAATCCTTATAGAATTGCAAGAAATTGAAATATTTGCATTTGTCCGAGAAACACTTAGGGAGGTAGTTCGCCTTTCCCATGCATTGGAGTCTTACTTATTTCTTTATTTTATTATTTTTCCTCCAATGAATTCATCTTTTGACTGTAATACATATGCCTGCAATATGTATTTTAGAAGGAATTTGACTCTAATCCAAATATTTAGTCTGATTCAAACAAGCCAATTCACTGCATATCATTACCACTGTTTTTCCTTCTGCCATGAGTAGTGTAGCTGTCCAGCAGCTTGCATCCAGCTGTGAGTGCAGGCATGCAGCTGTGTGGGGAAGTCCAATGTCAAATAAAATGACGCTGCTATAAGAGAAGCGTTTGTAGATAAGTAGCATCATATACTCTCACAAGACTACACTGATCCTTTACCACTGAAAACAAACCATCAGCATGTTTGAGTCAGTAAGCTGCCTAATTGTGAAGTTAAAAAATAATTGCATATGTAAAATAATGTATGTGGAAATGTATGCTGCTTTTTGACCTTTTTTTCCTGTTTGTTTATTTGTTTTTTTTTTTTAATAAAATTAGAAAATGAAGACATAATGGACTGTAGAAGCTAAGTAAACTTATTGTTTGTAATGTTCAGTTAATTTCTCCTCATTTGTGCTACAGTGACACTACCATACAAAGCCATGAAGAAATAGATAGTCCCGAACATATGCTACTCTGGATTTTTCCCTTCATTACTGGCTACAGGTATTGTTTTATTGTGCTTGAGTACAAGTTACGCATAAGATTTTTTTCAGAAGCATCTTAGAAAATCTTATTGAGTCAGGATTTTTTTATACATCAATAGGCGATTACGTATATGTGACATGAATGTGACATTCCCATTCATGGGAATGGATTGCTTAAGTATTAGCTCTGATAGATGCATTGCTTTTTCTTATTGGCAACTATGTAAATTAACTGTTGTTGACTGGTAACTGCCCTGCGTGGTTGGTGCTTTTTTCGAAGTTTAACTCTACAATCATAGGTTTTGAATATTTGTCTTTATGTCTTTTCCTTCATGGTTAATCTCTTCCTTCTGTACAACATACTTCTAGTCTGTTTCTCAATTGTGTGAAATCCTTTTAAGCAATTTAAATTGTGTTTGTTTTCCTTCTTGACATCGACAGTTATCTAGCACATAGTTTACTAAGTGTTGCCTTAAAGGCAGTGCATTAATTAACAGTGATTTAGTGAGTAGCTGAAAATATTTAAATAGACTGACTTAGAGCAGAAGAACTTTAAAATGGGAGTATTTCGTTCTCCTCCTAAATTAAATTAGTCTCTTTTAAAAAACAAAATAAGGGAGAGAGGGCAGAATGTTCAGCTGTATAGCTTTCACTGTGACAAATTGCTAGTGGTTAGCAGCAAAGTGGGCTCTTTACCTCGTTTGTTGTCCATTGCTGCAGGGGCAGCATTTATTCCCTGGCAGAGCCAAGGCTGCTATTTTTGTGCAGAGAAGAGGAAAATGTGATTACACTATGTTGTTATAAAGCTACACCTAAGGTAGTTATAGTTTACCTCAGTGCCTCATTTCTTGAATTTTTGGGGTGTATGAGTAGCCTGTCCTGCACTACATTTCTGTTCAAGCAGGAGAAAGTTTAATTGATGCAGCATTTGTTGATTGTGCTGTGACGAACAGAAAACTGAAACCACATTCCCCAAATTACCTGCTGTGTGATGTCTTTATATTTTTAATGGTCTTCTCTTCAGAAGTCCTGTTACAGTATTGCTTCAGTTGAAAAGAACAAACAGGCTATTTATTAAGTGTGCAGTCAATAACATTTCAGCTAATAATGAATAAGCGCTTACAATAATCTATCAACAGTAAAGGGTTTTTTGGAGTCATGTATGATCTTCCTGTCTGCTCCCTGGAGTCTGAAGTATTTACTACTTGGAAACAAAGGCCCTTAGTGTCAAAGGTAAGCAATGGTGTGCTGAAAGAGCAAGAGCATGCCTGTAAACTGGAATACGGTGGAGAGCAATTAATAATGGACCTCTAATAGGGCCCACTGTATGTTCAGTCTTCTCTTCCTACCCCATCCACTCTAAGCTATTCCAGCTAAGAGGCAGTTTCCTTTGGCCATGTTCATAAATAGTGAGTTCATGTGTCATCATGTATTTTACATGCCTCCATTAGTCTCCAAGGAATGCAATGGTCTTGCATGATTGTTTTAGCCAAATAAATACATTTGAAAGAAGTATCTGCAGAACTAAATGCTATTGTTGATTACTCTGAGCAGATTCAATGATCTGTGAGGTTGGACCCTTAAACATTTGGATGTAAGCTGGCCTGCGTGGCAGCATGGCCCACCCATGTCATAGAGCAGTAGTCTTTGGGCGCATATCCTTTTTACATGTTGTAATTCTTCAGATGTGACAAGTCTGTACAATGGATGGGCATATTGTAGAAAATAAAAAATTATGAATTTGTCTGTTTTCTATTAACTTTATGAGCAAAAGCTAACAACTTTTACAATGCAGGATTCACAGAGCTCCAACTTGAAAAATACAAATTTTGTTTTACTTTGAGCTGCCTACAGATAAATCCTTTAAAGCTGAATAGAATTTATTTTGTGTGAAGAATATTAGAATGGCTCATAATGCGAGGATGAATGAAATATGATTAAGTATGATGGTGATTTTTGGCACTTGTTCAGAATTTGAAATAAGCATCCTAAAGGAGAAAAAAGAAAATCGGTTGGCTTGTTGGTTATTTTTTAAATTTTCCTAACAGAGAACACATCTGTGAAGTGGAAATGAATTTTTATAATTTCTAAACAGTTTTAGATTATTGTGTGGCAAAATCCTTGCTAGAATTTCCCGAAATTTTAGTGGTATTTGAAATGGTCTGAAGAAACGGCATCTTCAAAGGCCAACTGTTTCCTTCTGGCTTACCAAGTCTAAGACCTTGCCTTTAAAAACTTGTAACATAATTCATTTTAATTATTTCTGTGTAGATGTTTTCTTGGTATTGCTAAGTCAGCACATTAGAGTTAAATGGCTTTTCTTTAGCCTTGAATGTCTACAGATTGTACCTTTCTAAGGGATGGGGAGGAAGATTTTACTGTTACCAGCTAAAATGAGCCTAGCATGCTGCACTGGTTGAAATGTAATTTAAGGAAAAATTTTTCAGAAAGGGATACTGATAAGACAGACAGTGGAAATTAGGAATAGCTTGGGGTAAGTACCTGATTGATTTTTGAGAAATCTTGTTCCTCCAGTACATTTCTGGTTACAATTCTAGACGAAATCCTGTCACAGGGGGAAGGTAGAGAGAGAAGGTAATTGTTGAAAATGCTGAGGGAATCTTGACCCCTTAGGAAATCCAAAGACAGTTGAGCCAGCTTCTTATGTAAAGGTGGAACAAGTTTGGAAGCAGAAAACATTGTCAGGAGAAGCTGAACTAGAGCTTGAACTCAGGAACTTAAGAAGCCAAAGATATATGGAAGAAGAGAAGGCAAAGACAGGAGCAGAGAGCCAAAGACCATCAGAATCTGTTCTAGAACATAGATTTGAGGATTGGGCAAGACTGTAAGACATTAGGAGCATGAACTGTAGATGGACAATAGTGGGCAGAAGCCAAGGTACAGGTGTGAAGATAGAAGTATATAGCTACGGCCAAATGGCACAGCAGTGATCAGCAGTTAGTCCAGTTGTCCTCAGCTGGGCTGGGACCAACCACCAGTTGGCTGTATGGGCCAGTCTATAGGCCTAACAGGCTCTTAGTCACTGAAGAGACAGACAGTAGGCCACCTGAGAGCTGGTTGCCCCCACAGAAATTAACTGTTGGCTCTACTTTAAGACTCTTGGTCCTTTATTTGGTGGATCTCACAACAGCACTGAGTCAAAGCGTGTATTCATTTAGTAAGCGTTATATAATTAGGTCCCATGTTGTCAAGCACCCCGATAGTGGCTTTCATGAAATATCTTATTTTTTGTAAATGTGTCAGTGGTTAAAAACCTTCTGATGGGAAGAAGCATTTGAAATTAACTTTTAGACTCAAACTTAGTTCCACAATTGAGGATAATAAACATAATTCTCAGGATGATACACATTGTATAACACTGAATGACTCTTTGCACTGAGTCACAAAACCCGTGGAAGAAATTAATGCCTCCAGCATGTCTTTAAATTCTCTGGATTTCATAAGCAAACTGAAGCCATGTTCATTAGTGTCTGCACAGCTGATAGACTTTCCCACTGTGCAGTGTACTCAAGAGTAGGCTATGATGAAGACTGAGGACTCATACTCAGAATGACCGCAATTTCTACATTGCATTTGAAAATGCGCCAGTCTAGATGACAGATGTTACTATCCTTGTGTGGTTAATACAGGTTTGTCTGAGTTTTTGCTACATTATGAAAACCCTCAGGGGTGCTTATTTTCTTATTTTTCTTGGCTGGTTGAAAGGCAACACTACGGAATGCCATAGAGTGTGGTCTTACTGCTTCAGTCATCTGCTCAGAGAGCTCACTCAGAGTTTCTAAAGCATTTATTAATCACAGAAAACAGCAGAAATATTTCTGGAGGATTTCTGCTTTGCCTTTCCACTTAAAGGGGAACATAAGCCATCTTTTACAGAGCCTGGCACACAATAGCTAATTCCAATATATACATCTTCCATTAAATTCCTTCTTTGAACTAGGAGATGCAACTATTGCCTATACACCTAAAACTTCTGGAATGGTTTTATAGGATGTCTTACATTTCTAATTTTGGGGGAAATTCAGAGTTTTGGAGGAAAAAAATTAGTTTCAGAGGAAGTAGAAATAGACTGAAAATAATTCAAATTTTTTTTCTTTTACTGATTAATTTCTGTACAATATTGAGACACTGGATTCTAGCAATATATTTCTATCATGCAACAGAAGCCTTCAGATGAGTATTGATCACTGAAAAAAAATGGAAGAAAATTATGCTTGTGGTCTACTTCATTAGTCTTGTGTTTACATTCACTTGCTGGAGAGAATGAAACTTGAAATAAACTTTCTAATTCTACAGTGAAGTCAAATGAAGCAATGCCTCTTTATAGTTCTGCTATATTTGATGACTATAGAGGACAGTTGGGGATTAGTTTTCTTTAATATAGTCATTTCTTCCTTTGTAAAGAATGCTGCCCTTAGCTGCGGTATATTTTGTGACTTTCCTGTTGTAGTAGTGACAAGATAAGACACGGCAGTATGAAATTAGATGCTCATATTTTAGGCTGTTCAAACAATGTTTCCTCTTAGTTTTGAGACTGCAGATTGATGGGGAAACTGATGGGCCATGCAGTCATGCTTTTGAGATCATTAGTAATTACTGTAAATTTACTAAGTTTCTCATCTGATATCTGTAATCAAAATTAAGTTCTCTGAAGGTGCTAAAGTTCAGGATCTCTAAGTATGGAATAAAAAAATCAGCATTCCTCATCACAGTTTTCCTTGTAGTGACCACCTTCATCCAATGACCATAGCTCTGCCAAGCAGCAAGAATAGAGTTTCCCAAAGTAGGCTGGTAGTACATTGAGTCTGAGTATGAAAACATGACCATTACACCAACAGAAACAAACATGCAAGTAGTTTCAATAACGTCTGAAAAGTAACTTTTAAGCTATTTGTGACTAATACAGGAGGTATCCTATGTGATAATGATCAGCAGAGAGGTAGAAAAAAGGGTCTACTGTTGGTAGAACTCGGGACAGATTTGAACCTGCAAGCCTCACAGTCATAGAGCTTTTTCAGCCTACAGGATCAAGTCATAATCTGTTTGGCTTTTAGTGTAGACTTTTTTCCCTATTTGGCAGGAATAGCCAAAGAAGAAGTCTTCATTTAAGTGAGGATAAAACTCATTCATTGTATGACCCCCTCCCCCGCCTCCCCAGTGTACCATGAAGACACAGATGGAGATTCTCAAATGGTAACGAAATTTTATATAAGGTGTTTGAATGTTTGTAGAGGTGCAATACGTTAAGATAGTATTCAAAAGATTATTTTAAAATACTCTTGCAGACGTTTAAAGGTATTTTGTGGTTTCAGAACTTTTGGCATGATTTACTGTATCATAACTGGTGTAATAAAAGAAAACAGAATGAGATTTTTTTAAAAATACACAAAATATTTCGAATATTTTTCATTATTTAAACTGGTTTATAGTTGCAAAAATCCAGGATTCTGGGCACAGTTTGCATTTTGGTGTCTGCTACAATCTTTCAGTTTTATAGTGTTACTGGAAACGTTGTCCTTATAATACTTTTCTTATTGGTGGACACATTCCATTTTTCCTTCAAAATACCTTGAATCTTTCACATTACTGCACTATTAGTCTGTGGGGTTTTGTTTGTTTGGTTTGGGTTTTTTGTATGTGGGTCGGTTTTTTTGTTGTCTTTTTTTTTTTTTCCCCCAAGTTACCTCATTCAGCAGGTTTTTCCCATTTTTAAGTCAGACTAGATTTGTATGAAACTGTGGTATTATTCATCTTGCCAGAAGGGGATTTGGAAACTGTACTGGTCCATACTGCATATACAGTTCTGCGTTCCATGAAAATTGTCTTATCTAACTACAACAGCCTTTTAAAATTTATGATACGGTTGACGTATTTTAAATAAGCCTATTATCTTTGTTTAATATTAGTGGTAGCCCTAGATTTAAGACAAACCAGATTGCATTTTAAGAGTTTGAACTTAAGTAATGCAGTAGCAACTGTCTCATAGTAGTGATGTGATACGGTAAAATGATGCTGCATATTTGTTTCCAGAAGTAGAGGGATATGCATGTTTCAACAAAATTATGGGCTTCTCCTGTATCATTTATACAAAACTAAGATAATTCTCTAATTTACAGATATAGGTGTTCAATAATATGTTTTGACATTATACTGCGCATAAAGCTATGATAAATACTTCAGTTGTCTGCTCAGTTTTAGTAAACCACTCTGGTTTCTGGTTGTTAGGGGTTTATTTGTGGCAGTTTAAAAGTTTGATGGAATGTTATTACGAAACTCTCCTGTATATCATTGAGGATGAGGGCTATTTGCGGCAGTCTTAAGACTGAGAAACTTGTAATGAGCAAGTCAGTTGGAAAACTTTGCATCTGGCAGTTCACCAAGGCTTAGCAATTACCCATGTCATCAAAATGTATTTTCATTTAAAGACAAAAGCTTTCTGTGGCATCAATGATGAGCTTCTAAACCAACGTTTTATAAACAGTGTCCATTTAAACAAAGTTAACTTCAGTGCTGGTGTATTACTAATGATAAACCTAGTTTTTCAAGCTGCACAGTAAAAATAAATAAATGATATGAGAGGAAAGCCCTAATTCTGTGAATAAGGAACTAGGAGCAGTTCCAAAAGCTGTTGTTGATGTAAGCAGTGAAAGTAAAGCAGCAAGAGTTAACAGATCTTTCGATAGTTGCAGGAGATGAAATTCCTGGTTTGGTCCAAGCTTACTATTAAAACTTCTCCACTTGACTGAACTGCAAATGAGTGGATAAGTGCTGGTCGTGACCTCGGTGGTAACCTCAAAGGTGTGCAGGGATCTAGCCAGTGGATTGTGCCACACTCTGCTACTGGCTGCAGAAACTGCGTTGTCTTGATCACACAAGCTTGATGGTACTGTAAGCCTTGGAATAGACTTATATTTATGTATAGATAGTGTCCTGGGGAAAGTGTGGAGGGCAAGGAAAATGCTATGCTGCCTTAAAAAGATACCGATTCTAAAATGAAACAAACTCCGGTAGCTCTTAGTGTTAATGCAGTTATGATGTGTTTTATGTTTTATTTTGGCAAAACCTCGCAGTTATGCCATCTCATGTTTTGGTTAAAGGCAGGACATTCATCTGCATTTGTGGTGCATGTCCCACAGTGTACACCGAGGGCATGCATCAAATACAGAGTTGTTTGTGCTTGTCTTTCCATCTTCTTTTTAATCTCCCTGTTTTTTGCTTCAAGGCACCCATTTCTTAACAGCCCAGTTTCACAGTAATTGCTGCTTTTTGGAATGATTTTTAAACTTTGAAACTCATACTGATTGCAGAGAAGGATTGTGGATTCCTCCCCCCAGTGTTGTGTCAAGCTGTGCATAATTATTAAATATGAATTTGGGTAGCAAATACCTGACTACTGACAGAAATTTTGAGAGGCGATGTTAATGTGTGTTTTTCATTATACTGAATATCCATATAGTCTTAATGCTCTTGCATTAATTCTGTGACAAACACACACTTTCTTCAATTTGGAGAACATGTTTTATACAAAACGTTTTTGTGGAATTTTTTGACATCCATATTTGAGAATTGAATTCTGTAATCATAGCTAGATGGTGTGTAGATCCACACTGTAAAGGGGGTTGAAACAAAAGTGCTTCTTCCTCCTTTGCCTTGCCCCGTTTTTCCACCTGCTTGCAAAAAGCTGGGGGTTTTTTTGTTTTGTTTTGTTTGGGTTTTTTTCAGACAAGCCTCAATAATTACCCCTCAGTGCCTGATCTGGGCCTGTAGGAAAGGCCTGCAGCATCTGTAAAGCTGGCAGAAGCTTGGTATTTCCAGGCAGGCGGGGTGGGGAGCCAGTCCATGGCTTTGTCTGAGCAGCTGAGAACTTCATCTGGGTCATGCCGTGGTGTACAGTAACACCGACCTGTGCCATCAGCAGGGAGAGCTCTGAGCAAGTGTTGGGGCCAATATTTATAGACCACTACGTAGCAGTCCTGGAAAGAGACACGAAGAGGGAGTGTGAGAGAAATCTTGGCTGAACTGAGGGCAATTTTATTTCAGGTTTCTGTTATTTAAGCAACATTAAATAAATCCCCCTTGTCAAGTTTAATCTTCTCTTGGAGAATCATAGCGGTCCTGCTTTGTGTTATGACCAGGTGGAAGCAACAGATTCAAAACAAGCCGTTTGAGGGTAAGTAATTGATTTATGTCACTTTTACCTCCAGTGTCCCAGCCAGATTGCTGCCCTTGGAGGGCACTGCATCAAGAGCTTGGTGCATGTTGTGACTGAGGCATAGCGCTGCCTGCTGTATAAGGACGTTCTGGGCGCACTTTGTATACAGTTACAGAGGAATATCGGGTTGTTTCTTCTTTTAGCAACATGCTTGAAAAGGTCAGTTAGCTTCGAAGAAGAAATACGCACAGTCTACTTCCACTACTGAAAGTAGTGCAGGTTGTTTAAAATACTATCTCTTAGTAGTGTCTACATTGTTGCTTAAAGCATGTGTTTCTTGATGTATAGATAGTTGTACGTGCATGGCAAGCCTGCTGTCCTGTATGCGCTGCTTCTAGTAGCAGAAAACAAGAATGTAAGTTCTGCTCAAACTTCTGTCTGCTGTTGTATTAGCAATCAGGGTCAAGACTCCATTTTTCTATGAGGAGCAGGACAGTAATTAATGGATGTTCTTGCATATCTCAGTTTAAGCGATAAAAAAATAAAAGGTGGGGAGGTGAGTGGGTTATTAGGAGAGGAAAAATTCCCACTCCTTCATGAATTGTCCAAGGTGACACAGAACACACATCCCTGTAGGATATTCCCTGATAACAGAAGGGAAATTATTGTTTACAGCAAACTGTTATAAGCAAGGTGAAAGAGAGATTCTCCCTCGCCTACCTACACACATGCAGCTCCTTCCAGCTTTTGAAAAATGAACCTTTTTCCATTACTCACAGTATCTTTTTCAACAGCTGCCTCAATGCATACAGGCTGCTGAGTTCATTAGTCATCTTTGTTTGCATATTTCAGGGTGTAATTTTAAAAGCCAGGTTACCTAAAAAGGGATAATTCTTCTAAAACTCTCTCCTGGCAGCAACATGTGAAATCTGTACAATTCAACATTGATGTTTACTATGGTTAGCTCAGAGAAGATTAATGTGTTGCTTAAAGAACACAGCATTTCCCTGAATGAAATTTATCAGTTGACAGCCCTGGAATTACTTCTTTAAGTTAAGAAAATATAGACTTTGGCACGGGTTGAAGATTTTTGGGGGTGAGTGGGAGGGTGGCTTGCAACTCCAGAGGGTGTTAGACACATACTGAATATGTGTTGAAAACAAAAGTACGTTAAAATAATTTTAAGCTTGAGACTCAAATAAAAGGAAATGCAAGATAGGGCTCACATTAGATCTGTAACTTTACTTGTTAACACCAATATTTTTGCATGCCTGGGGCAGGTAACATAAGCCACTATCTACCAGTTTAAGACTTACCAAGTAAAGGATAAGAGCATTGGTGGTTTCTAGATAAGAAAAGCAGTCTATATGAGAATCTGTAGAAAATCATGTATATATTTTAAGGTCATGATGAACATTATTTCCTATGTGTATCACATATTCCATGATTTAGTTAGAACCCTAGTTATCACAAACTCTAGAAACGTTAGGAAACTATTTTGGGAAATGCAACAGGAGATACAGAAATGTACGTTATGTGGACAGTTAACACTAATAAAACTAATCTGCTGGACAATTCTCTCATCATGGAGCTATTCTAGTACATGGGCATTGAAAAAAAAAAAATAGCTGCCTTATAACCAGTGAATTTTAGAGAGGACAGCACTGTCACATCTCTTTGAGCTTTATAAATAAGTGATAAATGCAAGCTGAGACCTCCTATTTTTTCCTTCTTCCTTACCCAAATTTATCTATGCTTCTCTTTGAAGGTGATATGGATGTTCCTTTGTCTAGTATCTTGGCCAAAAGGCAACTAGGAAGAAGTGAGAGAACGTACAGTTGTTGAAAAGGGACTTAGCATGGTGTATTTGGACACAGTAGATTACTAGGCATTAGTCCACATCCTCAGAGTTTCATTGTTGTGACCGTACATCCCTAGATGATCTCAGCCTTGACAGTTTTTACCATTGTTGTAGTAAAAGGCACAGTATTAATAAAATACTATAGTCACACAAGTGATTTACCTTTGGCGAACCTGCATGGTCCTTACAGAGCACAAACTGTTTTTCAGTAACTGCCTGTGTGTGTATATCATTACCCTGTGTTAATGTGGCTTACCTTTTGGTAATGAGTAAAAAAAGGTGTCTCATTTATAACCAGGGACCGTAAACTGCAAGTGTGTACAGTGTTGTGGAATAGCCAAGGCAGAATGGTATCCATCCGACCTTACAATGAGGTACGTTGCTTGTTTTCCCCTATAATTTAGTAAAATGTTTTCTCCTTTGCATATTTAAGTGACATTCAAGGGAAGTTGTGGAGAATAATGTCAGGATTGCAGATATTGCTGGTCTTGCCCCAGGGAACAGAAAAGCCTCTGAGCTGAATTTGACCTGTTTGTGAAGATCTTGGTATAACCATGTATGAGCTCTGTAGGTATTTTTGTTCTTTGTAGAGTTTTCTTGACCCTTCCTAAGCCCCACAGAGGGATGCTTTAATGGCATGTTAACCTACTGATCAGTGAACTCTGTGCTAATGGGTCACATTAGAGGCAGAGATTTTCTCTCTGATAGCTGGGATTATCCATGGAAACTCCAAATACCTGCTGGGGCTGGGGTGAGAAAAGTCACACACTGCCTCTTTAGCACTGTGTCTGTAGGAATTTTAACAGCATTGGGTGTTGCAGGGGTTAATATTGAGGCTTTTTGACTGTTGTTAACATGCCTGGGAGGGCTGTCATGTGGTTATCAGCTAGGATGGGGTGAACTCCCAGGCTGAGGGAGTCTGAAGTTGTCTTCCAGAGGTTTTACAAAACTGATGGCTAGGAAGGCTTCACAGGAAACAACAGGAGGGATAACTTTGTTAACGATACCCACCTCTCTCCTAGAGGGAGCAAAGATCTAGAAATATATTAGTGGCCATGGCTTTGTCTTTTCATGACCGTGTTGTGCTTGGGGTTGGATGTGCATTATCTTTGGGTTTTTGAATGTCAGAAGCCAGCCTGTCCCTTTTCTTAGTCATTCTGGAACTTGAAACTCATTGTATAACTGTTTCCAGGGGTGGTATGAACTGGGATGTTTGTTATGTAGCTTGCTTTCGTGTTTCATTTGAGGAGTCTCCATCAGAACTAAGCAATCAGGTTGATGCAACAGCATCATCCATGCTCTGCATTCCTGGGGGAAATGAGGTTATGGTATGGCTGAAAAAGAAGGGAGGAATAGACTTTAAAAAAAAAAAAAGCAGCATTAATGTGTACATGTAAAGGTAACTTCATGTAAATAGGTGTGTGCTTTGGTTGAAGGGAGTCCTTTGGAGTCCTTACGCAAGGTTACAAATAAAATAGGTAGTCCCTGGGGGTTTCAGTGATTGATAAGTGTGGGGAGAGGGCTGAGCATGATTTCTGATGTTGTTTCTAATCATGGTATGCCAATATAGGAGTTTAGCGTATAGCACATCAGTTTTGAAGAAATTTGATTTGGGAAAGCTGTCTTGGATCTGGGAATGAGTTTCTGGTTAGGACCAGAACTACAAAGACCATTATGTTAAGTAGCCAACACGTGGTGGAGAGAGGACATATGTGGGTTGTGAAGGATTCAAGTTTAGTCTCATAGGTTTGCCTGATTCAGGTCAGTGATGTGGGCCCTTATTTACCACACTGTAGCTCAGTGCTTCCCACACTAGCCTATGAAATACTGAGAGGTTCTCAAGCCTCTCCACCTGAGGCTATTTCTATTTCTACATATGCTGAGGTGCCTTCTGTACTGAGGAATCAGACCTGGATCTCCTGTATTGTGACTCTTCTAATGTCTGGGCTATTGCGTCATCTGTGTCTTGTCATCTTTCTTAAGAAATAATACTTTTTGTGTGCAACGTCTTTAATTTGGAGCAGGCTGTTAGGTATTCTGGAATAATATTCTCTCTTTCCCTCTGTGAATTTTGAGGAAATCTTTTTGAAAGATCTTGGTTTCAAGAGTTTGAAGAGTAATAAAATCTCTCTTTTTTTCTTTTTATATGCCTTTTCATCAGTTTTCTTGGCCATCTTTACTAAGCCATCCCCCAGTCAGTCTTCATTTTGGGGCAAACATTGCAGTATTTCTTTTCATCTTCAGGCTGGGTTCCTCTTTTTTGTTCTTTTTAAGAAATACACGTTCCTGAGCAGAGATGGGGAAAATGGATATAAATTTACTTTTTATGCCAGCGTCACCTCAGCTGTGATACTTGTTAGTGTCAGAAGAGTGGCACTTGCATCTTTTCATTGTCTTAGCTTCCTGGTGATGACTTTGGAAGCTCTTCAGGTTTGTAATAAACTTGAGAGCAAATGAAAAAGCAAAAATGTGCTTATATAACCAAAGAAAACTGTTTATGTTTTGGGATCGAGTGCTCTTTGCATATTTAAGCAAGGTCCTGTTTGGCTCCCATCTCTCCCAGAAATTATTTCACCTTTTCTATTCCTTCCACCTTTAAATTTACTGCTGGGCATATTATTTTCCTAAAATAAAAACCTTCCTAATCAGAACTTTTGAACCCTGCCTGCAGGTGTTCTGTGCAGCTAGGTTATTGGCATGATGCCATGGATATTTAAAAACTGAACTGGCATTGGAATTTACTCCTTGAATGGGCTGTGAGTATTGGCTTTTGCAGTTTGTACATTTACAAATCACTACCCAGTCCTTCTTATAACTGAATTTCCCCTATGGCTCAGAAAACTTTAGTTAAAGTGGTCACATCAACAACATTATGTAGAGATACTATGAGAGCATTTAATGCCTGAGGGAAATGCTACTTAGCCTGAGAGCAGGTGCACATTCGCAAACACGTGTGTTTAGAGAGGACTCTATTTGTGGGCAGTGAGTCCCTTGATCATTGACCTTTATCTTTTTTCCTGCACACAGGAAATCCAGTCTTATTTGAGCAAGACTTATTCGCTTAACCAGTGCTCATTTAGGCAGACCAAGAATGCAGAGAATTACATGTGGTCCCTCGTTAATGTTGGTTTAGAAATAGCATTTGCAGTGTGAAGAGTCCTTTCAGGTTTATCTCAGTCTGACATGTTATGTGACTACTTACAGCATGAACAAAACTCGTTTTCATGCCGTTTAAAAAAATGTGATCTTTTGGTCTACTGCTGCTTCTGGATTCTTTGTAGTGTTTAATATTTGTGTTAAATATTGTTATTGCTAACACTCCTCTGCTTTGGCATTAAACTACTGGGTACTAATAGACCCCGACACATCTTGAAATCTGATCTAAATTGACATTCTAGTACTTTAGAAGTTACAAATGCACAAAATCTCCTTGACTATACAGAAAGGACAGTTTGGGAAAAGAGCTGGAGCTTTTAATGTGTTTTTTAGTTTAGATGCTGCCTTTCATATTGGCTCATATGGACAAAATTTAACATGGATAACCTCAACCAAATAAGTTATTCAAATAGGTACTGTGCAGAGGAAGAATCAGACAACTACTCCATGTTCTAAAATGCATGTTGAAATTCTTTAGCCTATTGCTTACTATGCCAAACTGGCCCTCAAGAATGCATTTCTCATAGCAGAGGATAAAATATTCTGATTTTTATTAATCTTTTGTGGCCCATGTTGTTACTTGGCCCACAGGCCATATGTTTGAAATAGATGTCTTAAGGTCAGCATACCCTTTACTTAGACTTTGCACTACGTGCCAGGGCACTGAAGCAGGACCATGGTTTCTGTAAAAATTAAAATAAGCCAGTGAGTTGTAGTTATTTACTGTAGTTCATCCCACCTCAGGCAGCGTAAGTGTAAAGTGTGATTTTTAATTAATAAACATATTGTACAAGTGCTTTGACTTGGAAAATTACATATCAGTATCTAGACAGTTTAACACACCATTCATTTCTTCCTCTAAGACATAAATCGTTGAATCGTTTGTGTTGGAAGGGACTTGAGATCTTCTAGTTCCAACCCCCCTGCCATGGGCAGGGACACTCTCCGCAAGACCAGGTTGCTCAGAGCCTCATCCAGCCTGGCCTTGAACACTTCAAGGGAGGGGACAGCCACAGCTTCTCTGGGCAACCTGTGCCAGTGCCTCACTACCTTCACCATCACAGAATCACTAAGATTGGAAAAGACCTATAAGATCATTTAGTTCAACCATCAACCCAACACTACCATACCCATTAGACCATGTGCCTCAAGTACCATAAAACATTTTTTCCTTATACCTAACCTAAACTTACCCTTTTTCAGTTTAAAGCCATTACCCCTTGTCCTGTTGCTACCTGCCCTTGTAAAAAGTCTCACCTCCATCTTTCTTGTAGGCCCCCTTCAGGTACTCAAAGGCTGCTATAAGGTCTCCCTGGAGCCTTCTCTTCTCCAGGCTGAACAAGCCCAACTCTCTCAGCCTGTCCCTATAGCAGAGGGGCTCCAGCCCTCTGAGCATCTTCGTGGCCTCCTCTGTACTCGCTCCAACCAGTTGATATCCTTCTGATGTTGGGGTCCCAGAGCTGGACACAGGACTGCAGGTGGGGTCTCAAGAGCAGAGTAGAGGGGGAGAATCACCTCCCTCAACCTGCTGGACACACTTTTCCTGATACAGCCCAGGATATGGTTGGTTTTCTGGGCTGTCTGTGCACAGTGTCGGCTCATGTCCAGCTTTTCATCCACCAGTACCCTCAAACTCTTCTCTTTGGGGCTGCTCTCAATCCATTCCCTGCCCAGCCCTGTAGTTGTATTTGGGATTGCCCCTGACCCATGTGCAGGACCTTGCACTTGGCCTTGTTGAACTTCATGTGGTTTGCATGCATTTCCAGGAATGTTTTTCTGATTACTTTTAGCAGTTATAGGTATGTATGATGTATTAATGATCAAACTAAAATAAATTAAGAGTGGTAATTGGAGAAGGCTATGCCATTTGCTAAGCAAACAAAAAACCCCCACCCTTTCCATCCCTGCATCTCCTTTACTTCATCACTACAATGGCTCATCATGACATCCAGCAAATGTTTTGCCTACTAACTTTGAAATGTATCTTTGTGTTTATTGTCAGGTTCTTGCTGGCAAATTGAGCTTGACAATGAGATGGTGAAGGCAAGGGGAAGCAGGGTGACCTGGGACACACAGTTCTGCTGAAACCTTTCAGGGTCCATAGAGTGCCTTTTTCTTTCCAATGAATCAAATTACCAACTGGGTGGCTAGTTCAGCTAGCTAATCATTAATGTGGGACTATGAATTATGGAGTTTGTAACCCTTTCTCTTGCTAATTAATTTTTTTGTGTGTGCGAAAATACTTTCTCCTGTTGCTGTGAGAGCCTTTAACAGAGGCAAGTTCACTGAAATCCAGGCCAGGTTGTCCTGGCAGTGGGTTGCCCAGCAATTGCCGAGAACCCTGCTATCAGTCTGGCTTGGAGGAAACCAGTTCTGCTGGCACTCTCTTATGGCCAGTGAACTTGGGGACTAGCCAGCAGTAGGTGCAGTTGGTGGGAAGTCCTTTGCAGCTCTGAGGGCTAGGCAGCAGCTGCCCAAGGGCTACTGGTACCTGCGGAGGTGAGTGGACAAGGTGAGATGCTATGCTTTCACTTGGAATGTTTTTCATTTGGGATAATTCCTTTCTCCTTGTGCTGAAAAGTGCATGTCTAGTAAGTTTGATCCATATGTAGCGTCATAGATCTGGTTGCTTTAGCAGATACGTGGCCTTTAGCTCTTTACTCTTGTGTCAGTAAGAGTAGGCGCCAGCTGATGTTCATCTTTATTCCTTATTCCCACTGCTTGTCTCCTCCACATGTACTGCACAGGGTCACTGTGGGTTGGAGAGTAGCTTTTATCTCATGTTTTCTTGGCACAATGGAAGAAATTTGAAAGGAATACCTTTGCGTTTGCTTGGGGGTGCCTTGTCTCAGCCAGGCTCTAAGTCAGATCCAAACCTGGTGTCCCTCCCCTCTGTGTTCAGAGGGGCTGTCAGAACGCTCCTGCTATGTGGCCCTGGCCCTCAAGCTGGACTGCTTTGGCTTCACAGCCTGTCCCTCTGAAAGCAGTCATGTGAGTGGAGGCAGCTGTGTGGGCTAGCTGGCTCTCACTCTCTCCCAAACCATCCTGCTTTACCTATGAAAAGATGGAGCAACACATGTATGGCACGTGATTTTTGCTTTATAACTAGTTAGAATAAGGAGGAGAAGGACCTGGGGGTAGTGGTGGACAAAAAGCTGGACATGAGCTGGCACTGTGCACTGGCAGCCCAGAAAACCAACTGTATCCTGGGCTGCATCCAGAGAAGTGTGTCCAGCAGGTTGAGGGAGGTGATTCTCCCCCTCTACTCTGCTCTTGTGAGACCCCACCTGCAGTCCTGCATCCAGCTCTGGGGCACCCACCGTAAGAAGGATATCAACTGGTTGGAGCAAGTCCAGAGGAGGCCATGAAGATGCTCAGAGGGCTGGAGCCCCTCTTCTATGGGGACAGGCTGAGAGAGTTGGGCTTGTTCAGCCTGGAGAAGAGAAGGCTCCGGGGAGATGTTATAGCACCTTCTAGTCCTGAAGGGGCCTACAAGGAAGCTGGGGGGGTACTTTTTACAAGGGCAGGTAGTGACAGGACAAGGGGTAACGGGTTTAAATTGAAAGCCGGGAGATTTAGATTAGATATCAGGAAGAAGTTCTTCATGGAGAGGGTGGTGAAGCACTGGCACAGGTTGCCCAGAGAAGCTGTGGATGCCCCATCCCTGGCAGTGTTCAAGGCCAGGCTGGATGAGGCTTGGAGCACCTGGTCTAGTGTAGAGTGTTCCTGCTCATGGCAGGAGGGTTGGATGTAGATGATCTTTAAGGTCCCTTCCAACCCAAACTATTACATGATTCATTCTGACTCAGTGATTATTTCATGATAATACCACAGGCATCACATGGCAGGTATTAACTCCTTTTCCTAAGCTACTGAGAGCAGCTGTGTAGCTGTCACTAGGCAAGGAGTTTTTCTGCAGTCTTTTTCAACATTTTGAGGGAAGGAAATAACATAGCTGCTGGATGTGGCTGGAAAGGGATGCTATGTGAAATGTAGGTGATTTCCCAGTTTTGAACAAGTCGAGCTAAGATGCTGTGGGATAGAGGAATTGTTTTTAAAGTGCATATATGGTCAGAAAATGACTGTGTACAAATGCTGTCATCCTTCTCCAGAGATCCCAAATCTGTCTCTCTTCCAAGATATATCTGCTTTCTTTAGTTCAAAAATAAATGCTGATGACTTTTTGCTGTTATTGGCTTTATAGTGGTATGAGAAAATGAGCTGGATTCTATTCTGGTTTGTTGATCATCAACAAAATTGTTAATTGCTTTCTAATGTGAGCCAGAGAGCGTGCAGTGTGACTTCAGGTCAGGTTCCAGGTGTAGTTTTTAAAGCAGGCTGTTAAAAGATCAACTTGTTTTCTTTTTGTTTGTTTGTTTTAAACTCGTAGATTAAAAAAAAATGTACTTTGGAATAATTGTGAGACAAATACTGAATTTCATTGTGTTACTTCTGCCAAACCACTTTTCATCTTATTCTTGCACTACCAGGTCTTATATCTCTATGTCATAGAGGTTTTTCAATATTTCTGCCAGTTAGTAGCATCTTAACTTTTTTTACCCTCAGAGCTCTTTAGAATAAATATCTACCACTTAAAAAGAAATCTGCATCCCAAGAAGATTTTGAAAGTCTCCATTAATGCTTCTTTTCTGTAGGGAAATGGCAACATGCGTGTTTTTAAGATGAAAGCTGAGAATGTGTAAAGTAGCTTATTGTGGGCACACAAGGAGTTGGTGCCATTTAATCTCAGAGTAAGTGACTTGAGTGTGTAATTAACTTTCAGCCCTAATCATGTGAATTAATTATAAAAAAAGGAAAATTAACTTTAGTGTGATTATTCCACATGTACTGAGTCAGTCAGTACTCTGTAAAATGTGCCTGGGAGGAGGGACTTGACTCTTGGTCCCAAGGCCAGGCATCTAAATGGCATCTCCATAATATAACATTGAAATAAACAGGCATATTTGCCTTGGGGTATCAGCCTAGCGCTCTAACTCAAGTGAAGTAAAAGTTGCTATCTCTTTTCTGTTTAGGCTTTCCAGAAAGGCAGGCCATGAGGTAAATGACAGAGGGTTTTGCTTTTGACATAAGGTCTGCTGAAGTCAACAGTAAAACTAACAGCAAGACAGAAAATCAAGGGATGTAGGGTCATGATCCAGTTCAGCGTGAAGAAGCCACTACAATTCTTGGTTGCTTTCAGTGAGCACTAATTATAATTTAATAGTTCAAAATGATTCAAGTCTATCATGTTCAGTTTGGGTTTTTTAATAGACTTTTTCTGATCTAGAGTTCAAAGTAGTTAGAAACATGAGTGGTTTTTTAAAAAAATTGAAAGCTCTGATTTATTTTAAAATTGTAGATGAATTAAGAATGCAGTTTAAATCAGGTGAGAGAGAATATCATGAGGTGGACAGTAATTTTAGGGATGTTCACTTAAAAATTCCTGATGTTGGGTGTGCATGATACAGTTAATTAATGAGAAGAAGGGGGAGATTTTAGGATTAGGTAAACTTATGCCATGTTTGGTGTTGATCTTCAAAATAATGCTAGCGTGTATGCTCAGGTGGAGAATACTGTATGTACAGTCATACTCAAAGTGTATTGAGAAACCTGACATCTGAACATTAGAGCTGAGTTTTATGTCATCTTGCAAGCACAAGCACAGTGAAAGAATATAAATACTAAAAATCTTCCACAAAAGAAAAGAAAAAGGAAAAATTGTAATGAGACTCATCAAGTTAATTAATCTAATAATGAATTTCAATATTAGTAAATGCTCATGTTTATTGAAAATAAATACACTGAAATACATGCTATCTGAAAATATCATCTGTCATTTTCTTCCTGGTTATATTTCTCTTTGTCAAGTTGAGATTCTACTCCATAGTAAAGGAGGTATCTTAGAAATCAGGTCATTTTAGGGATTTCATTGGTATCAGTCAGGGAGGAGGATATTATTTCATGTGAGTATGACTGGTAAAATTTGAGGCCCTGGTGGCTGGCTTTAAAATAGTTTGTTGCACAGGTCCTCAAAGGATTCATGAGAAATACGTTTCAGCTGTTGACGGTATCATGCTTGCTTTATTTATTGGCCCTGTCATCTCCGTGCTTTTGGAAATATCACCTCTAATTGTTGTGAATAATTGCAGCAACACCTGCTGGCAAGCCCAGAGCTGTTATACTGGAAGCTTTCCCGTGGTTGACGTCAGCCAACAAACCATTTGTGTCCTTAGCAGATGTTTTTCATTTCTTTTTCACATAGGATTTACTTAGATCTATTCTCTTACTCCAGGGAAAGCCAGCCACCTCTTTCTTTTTACTATCAGAAAATCTGTCAACTGGGTTGCTGGTACCAAACTTATATGGATGTTATTTATCCACAATGTTGATGCATTTTGTGTTTTATAAATTCACTTCATCTTTGTTCTTCTGTTTTGCCGAAGTTGGATATTTCATACTTTGAATGTTTTAATTGAAGAAAAAAAAAAAAAATGGCCTGTATTGTCTGCCTTTTAGATTACAGGTCAACCTGATGGTTTTAGCTCCGGTTTTTGGTCTTACTCTTACCATCTTGAAACAGTGACTTTTGCTTTCATTTGCTTTTAACATCCAGAGTGCTTGGTTCTTTGTTTACATTCTGTATGGTTTTACCCATTTATGATTACTTCCTCATTGGTCCTTTCTGTGGTGGTTTTGGTGGAATTTTTTTATGCTATATGCAACAAAGGCTTTGGTTCTCACTTAAAAAAAAAAGTTAAGTAACAATAAAATATACCTGAATGAATAGCCCTACAATGAAAATAGTAACCCCCAAAATTATACATTGATAATATATACCTTGAATGTTTTTGTTCTTGGGATGATGTGTTGTCTAAGTAGGACAAAATAATATCTATTTCTTTTGACAGTATAAAGTTGAAGTTAAAAATTCCACGTTACTTTGGACTTTATTTTCCGTACCATTTTTGATTCATTGTTCTTTGATAGGGTAGCTACACTACTCTGCTGAGACCATAATGATATTCCATCGCTGTACAACATGGATGTATACATATAAAATGTTTCTAAGGATTTCAGACTGGGCCATGATATACAGGAGCAATGTCTTCCCTCTTTCTATTTGGTCAGTTGTTACCATTTTGTACCATAGTGTGGCTATTCTTTCTTTTAATGAAAAACCTCTTGAAGGTATTTTCTGTCCAAATTAGCTTTTTTCATCATTTAGACGCGCTTTGCACATGACCTTTTTTGTACAGGCATGTTAGTTCTTTGGAAAAAATAGAGAAGTAGATAAGTAAATGAAGGTATTTTCAGTGACCCAAGCTTTATTGTATTACTAAAGCTTAAGTGTATTTGCTGTACACATATATGTACTGAATAGTGGACGTCCTCTGATACTGCTTATTATCCTTAATTTTATTCAACCATCAATTTTGTCCTGTGACTTTTGAAGCAGTGTGGCTGTCTGTTCCTTAACTCATATTTAAAGTAAATCCCATCTTGACTTGGGGAAAGAACTGCTTCTGTTATACTCAAGTGTCACCCTAATCAAGAGATAACATTATATGATGCCCTATACTGATACATTCCTTAATATGGTATAGTTTTAGCATGAACACATCAGGTTGGTTTAGCTAAGTAAATTATACACTCTCCTCTCCCCACCCATTCTTCAGTGGTAAGATACCAACGTCTTTGCATTGATACTGTTAACAGGTTATAGGCATTCCTTCTTTTGGAAGGTTCCAGTTATAATCATCTCCAGGCTCTAATTTGTGCTGTACATGACCATCTATGTGGGTTTTTGTACCCATTCCAACCACCTGGGTCCCATTACTCCCATTTGGTTCCCATTGCACTGACTTCCTGTCTGTATTACAGAATTTATTTTAATTTTGGGGCATTTAACATAAAAGGTCGTGTGTGATCTGTACGTGCAAAAGAAATATTCCTATCCCATAATCCAAAAGGTTCACTTAGTTTCTGTGTATTCCTACTTATTCATTGTAATGTCAGTCCATAGGAAGATAGTATCAAAATGTTAGAATGCCTCGTCAGAGTTCCTGCATAGAACAGAGAATGTTTTTAAAATCCCTATAACCCTATTTCTTAGAGGTATACAAAAAAATGCTGAAAGAGATCAACAAGGGTCAGATGACCTAAGGCTGTATCCCAGGGAAGGATTCTTACATACTTAAGGCACTGTAGAAAGACTTTTCTGACTTTCTCTTAAATGAATATTCTGCCAACTTTACGGATGTCTCTAGACCTCATGGTATGCAACAAGAATTTTGTGTTGTGCAGCAATGCCTGATGCTGAAGCTAAATTTGCTGATTTCTTTCTCACTGGGAATTCACTGGAATTTGTGGGATGCTTTTTTCACTGCCTCAAACTTTGCTTTTTTTTAATTTTCAAAACATACATGTATGTGTTGATGTATATGAAATGTCCTAGAACATCTTTCATAGCTGAAGTGTTTGAGTTGTACTGCACTTCAGAGATTAATGGTGGGTAGAAAGGAATAGTTTATTACTTGTAAGCAAGGACAGTGATGGTGCCATCCAAAAGTACACACAGAGCCATAGACCTTTCTACATGAATGTGTAAAGACAGAGGAAGATTTGGTCAAGACATTTCTTTTTTCTTTCTAATCAATTAGTACTTTTAATTACATATTAGTCCTGCAAGTGAACAGAATCTACATGTGGTAAATAGTGTCAGGGAGGTAAATAGTGTCAATGGCCAACCTCCTCATTCCTCCTTTACTTTTCTTCCCAGACTAATGCCTTCTACTCCACCCTTACCATTATGTTCTTTCCCTAAATCTGATACCAGAATGTACACATCAGATGCGTAACACAAACTGTGCCTAGAACATCCAGTCTGAATTAGAGATTTTGTATTGTGCTCGTAGGTGTTTTTTCCATGTTCTTGTACATTGATACAGGAAGATATACTCGTGTATGGGAAGTTACAGCACTCAAGGAGAACTAGGGCCAAAATGCTACTTCATGCTGGCTTCCCTGCCCTTTCAAACAACAGTTTCAAATGGCTCTATTCCTGTCTCAGAAGATCGTGGAGGGGATACACAGTGACTCAGTAATTCCAGTATTTTTCACTGAGTAAGAAAGTAATTGAAAGCTAGAGAGGAATTAATTTCCATGGCCATGTAGTCTAGAGGCAAGTCCTTAGGCTAGCTAAATGTATCTATCTTTATTATATGCCTGTTGGGGTCAAGAAAACAAAGGAGAAATATGGGTCTTTGCTTCCATAAACTGAAATGGCACACATGTAGAAAGCTATGCCATAAATACTAGAATTCTGTGAATTTTTAACTTAGTTGGAAGGAGAAAAGACAAAGGCACAGCTGAAAATGCTAGTTGATTAGTCTTGTGTATAAAATCTGTTCGAGAAGCAATAGCAAAGTTCTGTGTAGAAATTAATTAGAACATAGCACAGTCAGTTGTGATCAAAGGGCATACATTTATTGTGAAATATATGGCTGCTGGAGACAATTCATTTTTAATTTATTAGATTCTATAAATTGTTTTCTGATAGGTTAGGAACAGAGATATATCAAGCTTACTCACATAATACTGGCCCTGGTAACTAGCTAAGTGAATTACAGTTTTGAAGTATATGCTTGCCCTTTAATTGGAGTAGACATCAGCTATGAAACTACAGGGAAATAGTGCTAGTGTGTTTTCAGGATTGCAGAAGCACTACCAGCATAGAATAACATGTTGATATTAGCAAAATAAAGCCCCATGCTACTCCTATAAGGAGCGAGAGAGAAAGTTAACAATGGTTTCCTCTTACTGATAGGATGTCTAGTATTTTGTCAGAGATGCAGATTTGACAACGTGGGTTCTTTTGTCATTAAGGATCTGAAGTGGCTGTGTCGAAGGTGCTCTCAGGTTCTTGAAACTTGTATATGAATTTGTGGTGGAGTTTTTCTGCACTGATATTTTCTGTGTTGTCCTTGATCTTTTACCAGGAACAGAACAGATCTATCCCATTCAGAGCACGATCATCCCTCCACCCAGCTGGTTTAACTTGTGCCTTCAGAATTTCCCACACAGGTAGAAGCTGGGCCGTGTCCTGCTGCTCTGGCAGCTGCCCCTGGTAAAACAGACCTGTAAGGCCTTGGTTATCTCTTTCTTTGTAGTATTGGTTCATAGAATGCTGGTAAAATGTACGAAAGTCAATTTTGCTCACCTTATTCTTTATTTCTGCTTTTCCTCCATAATATGATACATGCTGTGCTGAAGTCAGGGAAGGTATAAAAATTACAGTGTATATAGAATGAAAAATACAGCGGTAGTCTGATCCGTTCAGTTTATAGGCACAGTGGCTGCAGGAGCATGGGAACGAGGGGAGGAAGGTGAGCAGTCTTCTCACGTTTGCAAACCCTCAACTTAATTGCACACTTCCCCTGCTGTTCTCTCAAAATAACTAGACCTTTTAGTTTGAACCTTTGCTCATTTTATCCCATGCAGCTTGGGTTCTAACAAATAATCATTCTGTGTTGGTGTGAAAACCAAACTTATTTATGTATGTTACGTGAAAAACCATGAAGGTTGCTTTTATTCTTTTTCTGCATCCTTGTGTAATTAATTTTCAAGCACATCCCTTTGTGAATGTTAGAGATAATCTGGTACAGTAGAACAAGATATTTTTCATGCAGGAAAATCTTAAAACAACTGCTCAGTGAAGAGACCTGATGACTGAAGAATGGAGAGAGTGTATATATTCTCAGAACTGTGTTTGGGTATTCAGTACAGGATGTATGCCAAGCTCTTGCGGAAAACAGCAGGATGTTTTTTGTTTTAAGATTATTCTGATATCTTGGGTCTTTTTTATGTTGTAAGAAATATCTGGTAGCAATTTAAATATAATACACTCACTCCTAAGTTAGAAAAGGAATCAGTTTCTCAAAAAGAAACTGTCTTTTGGGGATGTCCAGGTGTGCACACCTAAATCCTGTGGAAGGTTGCATAATATCAGACTTTTATTTTCTGAATAAATAAGCTATTGTAAATTAGCAGGCATGAAGCCAAGTTATAATAGAAGAATTTATTACAATTTAATGTAGATGGTGGATAGAATGGATAGATTGTAATTGAAGCTAATTGAATAATTCCAGTAAATAATTTATTCAATGAATTTATCCTGGTTTTCTACTCAGAGATTGTTTTTACATCCCCCTTCCCCCTTCATGCCCATGTTTTATAGCCCCTGGGGTTTTTTGTCTAACCAGAAGGGTGAGGGCTTTCTTTGTTTCCTTACGTGCTGGGCTGTGCTGGTCACCATCCCATAGTTGCCGTTTCCGGGCATGTGTTCCCCAGGCATGCACAGCTGGGACCCAATGCTTGAGGGGAGTCTGGTGAAGTTGGTGGGGCTCTGTATGGGACATTCCCACCGTGGCAGCAGTGCTTACAGAGATGTGGGTCTGGCTGTGAGTGACGGTGCATGCAAACACTGGTCTTGCCATGGCAAGCAGTCCTCTCTGTGCCAAGTGACTTCCAGCACTGCAGTGGGCATCCCTTCAAGGCAAGAATTACTTAGCTGTGTCATGGGGTTTGAGCTTCATTCCCTGGGTTCACAGTTGGGTAGGACCTACTCAAGACTGTTAACAAGGGACTTCTTAAAGGATGAGAATCATGTTTCACTTGGTCTGTCGACATCTTCAGTATGTGTTTTGTGTATGTGTGTGGGTTTTTGGTTTGGCTTTTCTGGGGCTTCAAGGAGAGATTAGAAATATTTGTGCCATACAGAACTCCTTCCAAAAAAATGTCTCCAGTTCAAGGAATTTGTTTATTCAGTAGGAGCTGTGCTCTTGGGCTGAAGCCCTGTGGGGTTTTGTTTCTATTATAGTATACGCTAGCATCCTGTCCATTGATCAGGCTGGCCAACATGCTGAGTCCATGCCCATATTCTGTCTTGTTCTGCTCTTTTCTAGTGAGTGTGTGTGTGTTTGGGGTTGTTTCCTTCCCCCAGCCCCCTCGCAGCTTTTAAAGTAGTGTTTCTTGATTTTGGGGGTTTTAAACAAGCTTTGTTGCTCCTCAACAGCCCATCCCTTTTCCATCAGGAACTTGGGCAAAGGTTATTAGATGCTTACACATTCAATTTATTAATTTTTTTCCCCAGTTCCCTCGAAGGTCCATGCTAGTCCTCCACACTTAATTTAACAATAGGTGCAGATATTTGTAACATTTTCTCTCCTTGTTGCTTTGAGTAGTAAGAGCTTCATGTCACAAGAATGAATGTTCATGATTGATGTTTGAAGTAGGACCCCCTAAAACAAATTGAGCTGTTGATATCTCATATCTAATGTTATTTTAGATGGGTTGCAAATTTAAATAGGCATCAGTTCGTCAGGATTACGATGGTCATGGCTTGCTTAGGGCTCAATTCAATGGAGCACAGGATGAGACAAAATTTGCCCAGTAGCATGAACTTGTGATGTTTGATTTTGGAGCTCTGAGCCACCAGACTGGGATAAAGAAATTAAACTTTTGATGTAGCAGGAGATCTAAAATGAAGTGCTCATGACATGTATTCTTCCCTTCCTCCTGTGGTTGCACCACATTAATGTACAGTGGTGAGCAGGTCTTACTGTGGTTATAAATCTGCCGAGTTCATCCCCACAGTTACTAGATCCAAGTCTGAAGTTTTTAGTATTATCATTCTGTTGTAGGTGTTACTTCTCTGCTCTTCACATTTTTGTTTAGAATGTATTAATATCAAAATCTACTGTACCATAGAACCTGCTCTTCCATGCCCTGTCTCACTTCTTGCTCCCATAGCTCTAAGATGTCTACCTGTACCTGTGGAAAAGTGCTTTAATCCTAGTGCTGAGTACTCAGTGCAGGTTTGGAGAGATACCACATAAGATCATCTGTCTTCTCGGTGGTGGTGTGTCAGACTTCGTCATTGAGCGTAAAATTAAGTAGCAAGTTTGATTTCTTAAGGAGGCTTGCACTTTTGACAAAAGTAGAATGGTTTGGTTTTACATAGATAATCTATGTAACTCTTCAAAGTGACACTATTCCCCTTGAACAATTTGAAAACATTGGAGTTTAATATTAATTTAGAAAAGCAAATTATTTTAATAATAGAATGTATGAACAATAGTCTAATCTGTTCAGCAGTCTGGTGTATTTTTTCATTGATTTCTATATTAATATTGGAGCAAAGACAGTAATTTTTGGTGCTTTTACAGCTGTGAAAACATGCCTATTGCAAAAAGAGACTAAACTGTACCAAAGGACTCACTGTGCCAGCAATATTTAATACTTCATTGTAGGTCCACTGTTTTAAACATCTGTCCCTCATTTAGTGTATTTTTTAATACAGAATTTTTAGTGTGGGCAAAAATGTAACTGTTTATAGCATGATGCTTTTTCTGCTACTGAGAAAAAAAGGAACATAGGATTCTATGAGAAAAAATATTTTAGTGATTTACAGGATTTGGGTCATTGGCCTTAAACTTCCATAAAATACATAGAAATGTGTTCATTTCAATAAAAATGACTAAGAAAATGAATGTGGCTGATAAAGGAAATTTCCATGAAGTAAATATGGAAGCTGCTATGAAAATTGCTATGTAGCTCCCATATTCTGCTGTGCATTGTGTATAAAACAGAGATCATTGTGTTACTCGGGCTGAGGCAGGTGGGTGCAGTGGTCTCGTGCAATATAAAGGAAGAATTATGAAATGAGTTGTATGTGAAAGATGCTGAGGTGATGGCCAGCTGATGTAACTATTAATGTTTTGCAAGCATCATAGAATTGTTCAGTTTGGAAGGGGCTTTGGGAAGTCACCTAATCCCATCTAAAACATGTCTTCAGATGGTGTGCAATAAGAACGTTGGAAAGACGTACTAGAGTCTTGCTGTGAGTTACAGTCTGTCAGCTTGTGTAGGGACTGGCTACAAAAGACAGCACCGTGTGTATAGTGTAGTTGTTCCACACTAGTGTAATTTCCACTAGCATTTTCTGGAAGAACACAAGTTGAGTGAATCTTCACAGCTTTTTATGCATGCAAAAGTTAGAAAATCCTTGGTTTAGCTTGGCTGACGCATTTTACTGGTGATATGTAACTTTTCTGTAGTGGTACATATAGAAGTAGTCGTGCCTAATTTTTTTTTTTTTTAAACTTACAGACTTACTCAGCATTTCTGTTAGGCATCCCTACAGTACATTAAACAAGTCCACACAAAAGCAGATGAAAACACAGTGGCTATCATGTACTGATTTAAGTTTCCAGATCCATGGCAAGTGCCCATGCCCATCTCATTTAAGTATTTATCACAAATGCGATGTAAATTAATTCCTTTCTTCCACAGCTGTGAGGCTGCCTGACCTATTTATGAAAAGAGGACTTAAATTTTCACCTGTAACAGTACAGAAAGGACTACCATTAACTGTTTGTCCTGCAGTAATGGTGTTTGGGCACTAATCAACTTGTTCACATGACATTTTTAGATCAGCCTACCAGAGGTAGCCTGTGGATGGAGATTTTTTTTTTTTATCCTGCAGAGTGGGAAAATAAATACTGGATTTGCTGGTTTTATTTGAAAAGTGAAGAGGTCAGAATGGGAACTGTGTGTTGGGACTCGAGTGTAATGGTGAGACTCAACAACATCTTAATTACTAGGAAAAATGTTATAGGCCTGTTTGTGTAGGATGAGTGCTTGAAATGATATCCAGAGATACATTTAATATGGCTTCCATTTGTTTTTATATTACACCTCAGTATAATTTATTGATAGAGATTTACATTCTGTGCCCTAGGTAAAGGGACTGTGTGAAAGAAGGAAAATCATCTGGCTCATATCAATACTGCCTCAGCTATACCTTCCTTTGCCTTTTTTGTACAGGCATATTACTGTCTCTGAAAATGGACTAAAAAAGGACTAAACTGGAAACCTCTGAAAACCAGGCAAAATGCTCTTCTTTACCCAGGAAATGATTCTTGGTTGTGTATAGCATTTGTTGTTGCATTGTCAGGGTTTTTCCAGCGCAGTACAACAGGGCAGAAAAGGGAAATCTTTCTTAATTTGTATCCAGACATGAAATATGTTTAGTTCCTTTTTTTTTAAAGAAAATGTTTGTTCTCTTTGTACAGGTAGATGAGGTCTATGTGAACTATGGGAATTCAACATCTTTTATGGTTTGCTTTTTTATTTTTTAGCAGGTGTACTAAAACTCTTAGAGTTTTCAGTGCTGTGATATGTGGATTAAATTCGTGCCCTTTTTTAGTGATGTGTCTAAGTTCAGAACATGCAAATTTAAAAGAATTCAGAAGTACACCTGATCTAAATGATAACAGTGCTAGTAAAGGAAGCCAGGACATGTCCCTTTTCATTTTCCAGAATTGTTTTGGATAGAATCCCACAAGTGTTGTCAGGCTTCATATCTTAGTGGAAAGCCATGTGATTCATTTTCCTTTCAGAGTTAATGCTTCACACAAACAAGATATTGTAAACTTAGGATTTCTTTCAATGAATGCTACAATGTTTGTTGTTTAGCCTTTAAGGTAAATTTGTAATTATTTCAATGAAATAATTATTTTGTGAACAATAATTAATGAATTGTTCTATATGAAATATATAAAAGAAGAAAGTCCACAGATGTGATGTATTTTAAAGACCCATTGGCAGTTGGATAACTAATTGCTGGAAATTAAAAAAAAATTTAGTATCAGTAACATAATTTGGAGAGACTTAAACTAGATGTATTATGTTTTTAGTTAATATTTTGTAATATGCCAGACATACTTCTATTGCTGTCGAGGCAGCAGTCATACACAAGTGATAATGTTTAGAAATTTGTCAAAATATGTCAGAGATGGCGAAGAATCTGTTTTCTTTTGAATTTTACATCATTTATGTACATTCCACTACAGTCTCATTGTAAAGAATAGATGTAGAGAAAAGTGTGAATGTGTGTGTCTGAAGATGGCCAGTGTGGATGGTCTGTTCTAGGAACCCTGCCCACAGATCCTGAAGTGGAGTCTGGAATTGTCAGGGTGTGGTCAGGATCAAAATCGTAGAATCACAGAATGGTTGGAAGGGGGATCTTAAAGATCATCTAGTTCCACCCCCTCTCCTATGGGCAGGAACACCTTTCACTAGACCAGGTTGCTCAAAGCCTCATCCAGCCTGGCCTTGAACACTGCCAGGGATGGGGCATCCACAGCTTCTCTGGGCAACCTGTGCCAGTGCCTCACCACCCTCTCTGGGAAGAATTTCTTCTGATTTCTAACCTAAACCTACCTTCTTTCAGTTTAAACCTCTCACTACAGGCCCTTGTAAGGAGTCCCCCTCCAGCTTTCTTGTAGGCCCCTTCAGGACTGGAAGGTGCTATAAGGTCTCCCTGAAGCCTTCTCTTCTCCAGGCTGAACAAGCCCAGCTGTCTCAGCCTGTCCCCATAGCAGAGGTGCTCCAGCCCTCTGAGCATCTCCGTGGCCTCCTCTGGACTCTTTCCAACCAGTCAATACCCTTCTTACGTTGAGGGTCCCAGAGCTGGATGCAGTACTCCAGGTGGGGTCTCATAAGAGCAGAGTAGAGCTGGAGAATCACCTCCCTCAACCTGCTGACCACACTTCAGCCCAAGATATGGTTTGCTTTCTGGGCTGGAAAATCCCAGTTTAGAGGGGTAAAGGCAGGCTTGGGGAACTGATGAGGTAGGAATCACATGTCTGACAATCCCTGTTATTGGCCATCCAGTCCCCTCTTCAAGGCCTCACAGGATTAGACCTGCAGCTGTAGAGACTTAGTCACTAATTAAGAGAACTGGACTTTAATGGAGTTAAAACCAGGGTTAAAACTCCATATGAAGCCAGCTGAGAGATTCAGAGGTACTGAGTCAATTCTGACTGCTGTTGGGATCACAAAAAACTTGTCAATGGTGAGACTTACATGCCCTTTTGTATGGTTATCTAAAACAATAAAAACCTCTGAATTCTCTTTTCATGTAAAACTGGAAAGAAAAGAAGGTTTCGTATCCCTTGCTGCTGTATATGGATAACTGTGGTTCACATACTTGTTTTAAATGTTATAGAAACAAAATATTCCTAACGTATCCTGGTAGGAAGGGCTTTATCCATACCAAGCTCAACACCACCTTTCAGGGTGCATTCCCATTTGACCATACTACGAGATAACATTTGCAAAGCAGCTCTGATGTAATAAAAAGTGCTGATTTCATAGGAGATTGTAAATTACAAGCTCTGTGTCAAATTTAGCTGCTCTTTGGAGGTAAAAATGGAAGCAGAGAAAATCAAGAGCCCAGTATAATTAAACATCTTTCTGAACTGTTGCATTTTATATATTATGTTAGTTTTCAAAGGTGAGGGCCAAAGTAAATGTTTGGAGTTCGCTCTTGGCGCAGTGGTGTGGCAGAGATTGACGTACATTTAAGGTTCCATCATGGACGTTGGAAAAACCCTGCTCACCGTCAGGAGGAACGCACTTGGCATGGAGTCAAATGCATGGCGTGGAGGCATTTGCCCAATTAGTGTTTTAACAGCTGCTTAAGGTTTGTTTCAATGGGAAGAAAATTATTGAGCACAATTTTATATAATTAGTAGAGCATAAAACACGTGGTATGTCTAATTAAATGTTTAAAACTATTGACATTACGTAGCTACTGTTGAAGTAAATGAAGTGGAAAATCGTTATGATTTTTTCAGTTGGTAAATTACTTCACAATACACTCAAAGGCCTGTTTGATAAGATGAACTCAATCCTGATGCGGAGTGATGAGCACCAGGGCCTTTTCACACCCCACAGGTATGTGGAGGTTTCACCAAGAGTTAACTGGTGCAACTGCTTGGTATTTCAGGTCTTTCAAGTCCTGCCAACATATGCTCCACTCATCAGAGCATGCTGTGTTAAATGCAAGTGTGACCCACTCCTTTGGTTTGCAGCTCCTTTATACAAAGGGTGACAAACTGTATTGTAGGGCTGAAGCCCTCACTTTCTGATCCCAAAACAATGAAACCATTGAGTGAAAAGACAGAGGAGTTTGGAATTGCTAGCAAATTTGCTATTAAAACCTGTCCTATTTCACAGGTTGCAGTTGTTGAAATATTTGGCCTTTGTTTTGCAGTTGTCAACATAGATACAGACATGTAGTTATGTATCATGCAACATCCATTGTGCAATTAATTTAAATCCTGTTGTGCTACCTGGTACTTCTATCCAAGCTTATAACATCCGTGTACACATTTTTATTTACAGGAGTATTGAATAACGTTGACAGTGAAAACAAACTTTGGAAATAATTTTTTTTTTCCTCATTTGATTCAATACAGCTTTCACCTAGCTGCTAGTTAATGACACACTTTGTCATGTACAAGACTTCTTTTCTTTTTAAAATGCAGTATAAAGAAATAGCACAAAAGCAGGGACTGGTGTTTAATGCCAGCTGTGGCACTCAGATCCAGAAAAGACAATAACACTGGGCTAGCTGCAGGTTCACCCAGCCTTTTTATATTAAGCATTTATAGCTCTACAAGCCAAAATAATCCTTCTATATCATACTCTTACTAGCTGTCAGTGTAAGCATAAAATGAGCATATGCATGATGGAGCGGTAAATATTCCCTAAAAGAGTTTATATTACAGGGAAATAAATGAAAAATAGAGCGCAGTTGTCTTTTTTGGTTCTATTGTTTGGCATCTGTTTATTAATTTGCTTTTTATGACCTTCAGGAAACCATGAAGTATGGTTAAGCTGTGCTTACGGGTTTGCATAAAACATACTAACACTTCCTCCCTCAAAAGGCAGCAGATCACCTTTCTGGTGAGGTAGAGTTGAAAATACCATTACCCTCCAGTGGTTGGAAAAAGTACGGAAGCCCCACGCACGAAGTACTGACTCATTCCTCTATACAACACAGCTGAAGGCCAGATTTGAGAGGAGGTACAATTTCTGAATCTTCTAAAAAAGAGGAGGAATGTTTACTAAAAGTGATATGGAATTTATACCAGGGAAGGACAAATGGTGATAGCTCTTCCGTTTCCAGGGCCACCATCAGCTGCTTGTGCAAGTATTAAGGCAGACTCTGCTTAGGGACACTGCAGTGTCTTTGGTGGTGGCTCACACTGCATAGATCCAAATAATTAAGTATCTGGAATGGTCTGGTACACTTTAGATTTCCCAAGATAATCAATTTGCAGTTAGTTGCTGCTGCTGAGTCTTGCTGTTTCCTTTCTCAGTGTAAGTCTTTCATTCCTGGAGGCACCCTACCCAAGAGCTTGAAAGAGAAGAGGTTATTCTTCCTCATATATAAGGAGGAAGAGAAGGGAGCCAGACCTGCTTCCTAGAAAACAATAACTTTTAGCTGATTTCTGTCAATAGCTGGAATTCTGTTCAGGGACTCACTGTCTTAAAAACTCTCTGGTATGGCATGAAAAATAATCTACATTTTCCTGAAATACCTCAAACACAGTAAGAAGTCCTTCTTTTTCTTTGAGGAACCCTTTAAAACTTAAATGATTTTATCTGCTATTTTAAATTTCCCAACATAGTTTTTAAAACTGCACTGGTGACTTTAGGAAATGCAGAAGCAGTCATCTTTCACAAGATCATGGGAAACCTGGACCTACAGAAGTCTGTTCTGTGTTGTCAGCGTGGGCTTTTGGAGGACTGTAGCAGAAGCATTAGGGCTGTGTGTGAGGCTATGGGGCTTCAGCTGTGAGCTGAAAGAGTTAATTTTCAAGTTCGCCATGAGCTGTGTTTACTGATCCTTTCTTATTCCTTCATGATAATTGGCACCTCAGATTCTCTACTAATTAATTGGGTTGCAGGGGGCAGGTGGCGCCATTCTATTTTGATAATCCCTGTCAGCAATGTCTGTATAATCTCTTTGTTTAATTAAAATGAATTTGTAATAGGGGTGCATGAACTTGCAACAGGGTTTTTTTTCCTTCCCTTCTCTTCCTTTCTCTCTCCCTCCCTCCCTCCTGGCTTTGCTTTGCTTTGCTTCAGTAGGCGTTCACTGCTGGGGGCAGTTCTGCAGTTGCGGCACCGCCACAGTCAACGTGCAGTTGTTGCTCTTTGGTTTCTTTGGAAATGTCTTACCTCATTAACACTCCCCAAGCCATAAGCTATTTATTTTGAAACGCCTTTTTTTTTTTTTTAAACAAAGAACATATCTGTAAAGAGATTTAAAAATTTCTTCGTACTTAGAAGAACACAGTTAAACACATTTCAGAGGTGCATTGAGGATTACAATGATTTTAGTTAAGAACAAAATGTTTAACCATTGAAACACATTACTCTAACGTTTTATCAATTCTTTGCTCATATATCTCCATGGCCCTGATGAAAACTTAAAGCAAGCAAACAAAACCCAATGCCAAAAGCATTGCTTGTCTTGAGTCAGTTCAGGCAATATGAGCAAGGGTCAACTATTTTTAACGCTTGCTCACTGAGGACAGATTTCAGAACGGAGAGCTGAAAGTTTAAATTTCTGCTAAGGCATACATAGTTTCACTGTGAGTTCTATTACGATTATTGATACTTGCTTATGCCAACTGCAAATGCAGAAGTGAATTGTAAACTTCGTCTTTGAGGAGGGTGCGTGGGTCTGAAGGTCCCTTCATTCTCCAAGGGCCTCCCTGGTGTTTTGTCTAGCTTGTCTTCACATTCCAGAGCAGAGGACAGAAAGTTGCAGGAGTTGGAACAAGATACGGGATTTGTTTTATAAACGCTTTAAAGGGATAAGACGGTGAAGGATAGATGCTGGAGGCTTCCTAGGCCATGGAGGACATTTCACATTGTGTGCTCATCTCCTCCAGTGACCTGATAGCTCACTTCTGCTGGCTGCTGTTCAAGGGGAAAATTATATTCGTTCCTTTTTTTTTTTTTCCTCTGTGCCTGTACAGGAGGCATGCAGAACCCTAGCAGAAATAAGAGTCCCAATTTTGGCCAAAGTTTAATTGCTAATAGGTCGCTAAGGCAGTTTGTCAAAATCTTGGTAGTAATGTGAATGTGCACGCTTGCCTAGAATCTTAAAAAAAAAAAAAGTTTTATGCAGTAGCTTAATTACATTACTATCCTCTCTGTGTTCAAGATGGGACAGGTTAGGAATTGATAGTGGCACTCATTGCTTCTTTATGTCTATTTGAAAACAGTGGCACAGAAGATCACTTTTTCAGTAGCATCTGTCACAGCGTTTCCTCAGATCCCTAGGACTCTTCTGGTGCAGGTATTTTTCCCTGTTACATTGGATGTGTTCACTTGCATTTGGTGCTGAAGCCAGACATACAGCTCATTTTCCTGAGGCGTGTTTACTAGTGACACATGTAAGCAGGAATATCCCTGTTTTATAGCTACAGAACTTGGGAATTGTGCAATGCCAGACAGCATGGCATTGCAGGTTGTGTTTCTTGACGCCTTTCCTATCCGTTCCTTTCCTGGACTGTCTCCCTGAGGTCCTTTCTCCCTCTTACTGGAAAAAGCAGCTGGTGGCTCAGCATGAGCAGTTAAGGTCAAACAACACTCCAGTCTTCTGTCAGCGATCATCACACTGAGGAAGTCAGTTCACATGCAAGAGACAAGGTCCTAAAGTTACAATGAAAAATGTTTTAGAAAGTCCATTTGAAGATTATTTTTTTATATAGATGGCAGTGAATTAGTATTTTCAGTGGGAAATTGAAGGATAAGCAGGCAAACATGTCAACATCTCCCTGCAGTGCTCTGAATGGATGCACAGAGCTGCCAGCATTTGTAACCTCATCATTAGCCTCCCAATAATTGCTCTTTGTCTGATATCCCTAGTGTCCACACTCAAGTGATCAAATGAAAATTACTGCTTTCATGCAAGAAAGTAAAACAAAGTTTCTAGTTCTCATCAAGTCAGGGACAAGTCTGAAAACGTGATTTCCAAAAGCTTAAAAGCTAGCATGAAAAAAACTAACCCAAAACCCCAAGAAATTCTTGTGTTCAAATAATGTTTCTTTTTAAGAGAGTATCTAAAGATACAGGTGGACTTTTACTATTAAGTGAGAATGAAAACATAAAATGAACACTATGCAAATGATTGCCTGGTGCTTTTACCTCTCCTGAAAATCCCATCTTGCAAAGATGTCGGCACTTTTCCAAATGTATAGGCATTAGTGTATAGCAATGTGGCACTTATTGCCATGGTCGTAAGCTGTCTGGCCACTGTTTGCCCATTTGTCAAAAGGGTGCTGTGCAATGCCTACTTGGCCAGGGAGAGGAAATGTCAGTTCTTTTTCCTGGATTTGATGAGCTTCATGCTCAAACGAACTTTTGAAATACAGCAAAAAGCAATCCCCAAATTTTCTGGAACCGGAGATACATCCACAGATTCATCCTACCTGCTTCATAGAAATTGCTAGATTTGTTCTGTCCTAAAATTGTACCTTTGAGGTACAAGACTGCAGATGTTAAAACCAGAAAATTATTATCTCAATGTACAGTAGCAGGAAAAAAAAAAAATCTGAAATCTTGAAAAGCTCAAAAGGTCTAAACTAATCTTTTCTGCAAATTGTCAAGAGTGTAACAATGGGATCAACTCAGCAGCACCTTGCCCTTACAGATGGTGTCTACTGCAACTGTGACTACAGTCTGTTTTCTTTTTGTCTTAATTAAGAGTAATTAAGATGCTATTTTGTGAAGGTGTGTCTTCAAAGCTGTGTCTGGGCCCCCCACTCTTCTTATTACACTCTCATGTAATACTGATAGCCTTAATGGGTTTGCTGAGCTTTGTTTGTTTGTGAGCCCAAATGAAAACATTGGGCCAGTTGAAACAACTGAGACATGTGAAGAGCTCTCTTATTTGGGGTGTTAATTGAATTCCTGTTCCTCTGGCTGTAAGTGATGGATTCGCAGGCAATTTCATGGTTTCTTTACAAATATCTCCTCATTGTGACTATTAGATATGTGCAGTGTTAGTTAATATACTCATAATTCAAGTTATGATGCTGGGTTTCTGAAGGATGTATGTAATATACACTAAGTATATTAATAATATTATGGATGACTGATGACATTTTAGGTACATCAATTCCTCCTATGCTGAGTGTCTCAGGTTTCATGGTTTAGGGTCCTTTTGGTTGCTTAGTTATTTCTAGGCTTTGTTACTGCTTGATTGCCACAGGCAGGTATAAACGTGTTTGTTCTCTATTACTCTGTAGAACAGAGGTGGAAACTACTAAAATACAGCACTTCATTTGTGAAAATCCAGCTTTGAATGTGAACCATCTTATATGGCAATTTCTGTCCAAGTTTTAATATGGTGAGACCTGAGTACCTCCCAGAGGAATCCTTCTCTTCTGCTAAATGCTAGTAATAGCAGAAGAGCAATTCGGTTGCAAAGACTATCTTGCAGTCTTTGAAAGAACTGCATGAATTCTAAAAAGTGAACGAAAATTATTTGTGCCACAGAGGGTTAAATGCCTTCTGGGAACAAGGAATTCCAGATCTGAAATGATTAGGTTCTTGCTCAGATGCCTTGAAATGGTAAGTCCATTTCTGTGGTTTATATGTACTTGATACAGAGAATCTGGCTTTGCTGATATAGTCCCATTTAATTGCACTAGTTATGTCTCCCCATGTAGATTTGAATAATTCTTTTTATTTGAGACTCATACCATACAAGGGGATGTTGGGAGTCATCCTAAACTTTTATTGGGAGCAATTTCCCTCTCATAGTCTAGAATGTGGGTATTAGTGAAATTCTATTCCCCCCTGTCCCACAAATTCAGCGGGTCAGAGGAAGAATTATATCAGCTAGATTTTATACACAAGATTGGTACTTGAACAACTAATTGGTAGGGGAAAAAAGACTGAGCAGTAGTAAAGAGTTGTACAGTTGTATGGGGAAGGCACAGAAGAAGCTACATAAAAAATTCTACCAATGTTTAGAACAATAAAAACATTAACTTCTCTGTTTATTGACAAAGCTATTTGTCAAAGCCACTGACCCCCTAACTGGTGTTAGATAACCAGTAAATGTGACAAATCACATTGTAGGTAATTAATTTATATCATTTCCACTTTATAGGTAGTGGAATTATGACTTGTCAAAACCTGATATTTGGAGCTGGCAAATACAGTGACATTACAAATACTGCCCTGTTGGTAAGATACAATCTTCCTAAGTGATATTGGGATTAATCTACTTGGACAACTGTTACAGAGACTCATTCTGTAGCAACTCCACTCTTCTTTCTTGCAAGGCCGTCTCTGACCATTTGAATGCTGACATTCTCTTACACGTAGTGTCCGATGTCACTTCTGCGAGTTCTGTGTTCAGCCAAGGCCAATATTTTATGTTGATTTTTGCCTTGACTTGATTCATGACATGAGTTTTCACATCTAAGACCTATCTTTTTTGTTGCTTTGTAAATAGGAGTTGAATCTCTAATACTGCTGGCTATTGACTTTTATTTGCTTGTTGTCTTTTTTAAGTCTGAGTGCCCTAAAGTCTCAGTAGAATTTGAAACTACTCAAGGTCTTGTCAGAGAGTTCCCTTACACTTATCATTAGTTGCTTCCATAGTGTTTTTGAGGGGAAAAAATATCCGAGTCTTCAAGATAGCAGCCTTATGGATACCTTTGTCAAGAATTAAGGTCAAAACTAGTAAGTCACTGAAGGGATCAAGATGCTGAATCATGCCACATAGGAGTTTTTGAACAAGGGCTACACATTTTGGATTTGTTTGGCTCATGGAGATGTGAGAGTTTCCTGAACTTTCAAGGGTTTAAATCCAAATTATCAGTGTGTATCAGTTTTATCCTAGGAGCTATTTAGTGTACTTTTTTTGTTTCCTGCTATAGACAAGCTGTTAGCACCAGGATGCAACCTGGAAATTAAATATCATTTGTTCTAGTAAAATTTTTAAACATTATGGTGGCTGCTTTTATAATCTGAGTGTATTTTTAAATAGTGCTTTTTAAAATGTAAACAGTTGCCCCCAAAGAAACATGGATATAACATCTTGATTTGGTAGCAGTACTGAGAAATAGTACTTCCTCAGTGTGCCTGAATTTAACAAGTTGAATAAATAATTGGGGTATTCTTGAAAAAGCAGTATTAGTTAGTTCTGGGAGCCTATTGTACATATTAGTGTTATTGTAGGACTATTGCCTATTCAATATTTGGCCAGGATTTGGGGCCGCAGCCACTCTGGCAGCTGAAAGCGAGGACACTTGGCCAGCAGACGGCCTGCCTTTTGCACTCACGCACCACTGCGTGGCCTCTTACAGCCTTTCTCATGTTCTTCAATGGGGCGTGTCGCTTTTCCCTAGCCAGTTCTTTCTGTTGCCTTTCACATAGCTTGCTGTTTGTCTCTAGCTTTGAGACCATATTTGCACCCTAGGCACATTCATGAAGTGCTACAATGATTAAAATGTATAGACTGAGACAGTACTTCAACCCTACAGCAAAATACTGTCATTTGGAATAATGACCTTTTAGTTATCAGAGGAAGAGTACTGTAAATGCTTTCAAGCTGTATTGGCATGTCACTGAGAAAATTTAGGGCAGCAGTCATAGTGTTTTCAGAATTAACAGAGGATTGCAACAATCCCCTATAAATTTACAATTAGGATATTCAAATATCTACATTTCATTATGACAGTTTTCAGACTTGTGTTACAAACTTCTGCAAGCTTCTAGGTACGAAGGAAGCAAGTAGTACCACTTTCTATGTATTAGCCTGTGCCCTAGCAGGGTTAGAGGGCTTTTCAACCAGTGATGAATGATCAATACCTCATTCAGATCCCCCTTTACAAAGCTGTTTGTGAGTATAGTTGAATAGGTCTTGAGAGCAAGAAAGAAAAGATGGGACTAACCCGTTCATGTCATGTTACTTCAGCCACTGAATAGGCTTGTGGTTACTGCCCCATCTATCTGGGGAAAATCCCTTGCAGAGGTTTTGAGGAGATTGTAATCAGCTGTAAGGTGATATGTTAAAAGGACTACCAAAACCACCCATAGAAATTTGAAGCACTGGAGAGGCAAAAGCTGGAGACAGAAAATGCAGGTGGCACAGCTACTACATTGATTTGTTTTTCCTGGAGTTACAAACCCATTCTTCACTTAGGGCTGGGTCACGCAGTTCATGGTCTAGACCCCACTCTTCCCCCTCCCAAGGACTGCGTGGGAAGGCCAGATGCACCGCACTAGTCACATTCTCTTCTGGCAGCTCTCAGGGGGGCGTGCATCTGTCCTCTTTATCGATAAAGACAGAATTCTCCCCGTTGTGGTACAGAGGAATCAGTTGGAAGAATCCTGTGCCTTTTGGGTGCATCTGCATGAAGGTGAGGCCTGTTGTGACCAAAAGCATGAGCATCTCTGCTTCAGGTTGGCCAGTGTGTGCAGCAGCCTTCTGAAGCTGTGCAGAGCATGTCAACTGATAAGCAGAGGTAAAAAAAAAAAACTCCTGACATTTAAAAAGCTGTCTTTCAGCACAATCAGTCTGGGAAACATTTTTCCCAACCCACGATCACACAGTAAATAAGGCAGTTTTCATTACATGCCACAGTATTTATGTGTGAGCTCCTGGTGTATAGGTTAATAAAGCTGATCAGACCAAAGCAAATGCCTGGGGAGATGTGATGATCATCAGCGATCAGTATGTAACCTGAGCTCAAAATCAGAACGATCTGTTAAGTTCAGTAGGCTGTTCATCTAATTAATGTTAAGTATCTGAAAGCAAATTAGTAATAAAATAATTGATATGATCTCTAGCTTATAATTGGGCCCTGTAGCACCCCTAACCTGTGCTGGAAATTCTTAGCCTGCAGGACAGGCTTCGTAGAATATAACACTGAGCTCCCTTACAGTGCTGAACTCCAGGTTGGTACATTGATAAAGTAGGATGCAGACAGATGTTTGCTGCTGAAACAGATGTGCTGGTCTTAATACATTACTGCTTATCTGCTGATGATTACTGCCTTTCTCCCGAAGAGAGGTGGCAAGACTGCTGACTTCCCATTTACTTTGGTATAAGCTTGGATTTCTTGCCTTAAGCTGCTGTTGAAGGCTGTTTAAACTAAGCCCAGCTGACTTGTCTGTGAAATAGATGGGGGTCTCGCATGGTTCACTCTAGCCAAGGTTTTGAAAGGAGCGATAACATTTCAGCAGACAGAAACGGATGTGATAACTTTCTGCGTGACTTAAAAAATAGCAAAAAACACCTTGTAAGATGATCTCTGCCATGATCTAGATCAAGAAGATGGGAAGGGTACCTACAAAACCACTTAAGAACCACACATCTTCCTGGTTTGTAACGCTAAAGTCTTGGGGGTTTGATGTTAATCAGCCCTTAGGGTTCCTAAAGCTTGGAATCAAGTGAAAATATACTGTAGTTTCCATTTGCTCATTTTTGTTAGCAGCATTTACAAAGTATACAGATTGAGATAGTAGATTCCTCTATTATTTCTGCTGCAGCTCTACACAGAAGTAGACAAGCAGCATTTTTGCAATTAGGAAAATAAGTAGCGGAGTTAAAGAAACAGAACCAATGCTTCTAGCATATTCCCTAGACTTCACGTAGGGTGTTTCTTTAACATAGATCTGATTTTGGACCTGAGAGCAGGGCTTATATTTCAAGGGATGCCAGAAATACCTACTTATGGGAAGCTGTGTGGTAATGTGGCCAGTGTTTGCAAGAAAAAAATGTAAACATCTTAAAGATAAGATATTACGTGCTTCCTTTAAAGTGTTTAGTTTGTAAAGTTGCATGCTTAAATTAATGGATGTAAGAATATACTGCTAATTGGCATGACAATTCAGTGGAACTGACAATCTTCATTTACAGCTCGTTTCATTCAGTTCTGCTGTCTGAATCCCATAGAATGATTTAAAAAATAACACACACATGGACATTTAAAAAACAAAGTTGGACTATTTCTTAACTAGTTCTTAAATATTCTGTCTCAGCCATAAAAGTAGCCCAGAATTGCTTCTAGAGGTTTCTTGTTTTCAGGTTAGGGGCATTATGTTCACGTATTGTGTAGACTGCCTGCATGAGTTGCTGCGAAGTTCATTATACTGCTAAGGCTGTCAGTTGTATTTATGGATATTCATGTGCAGTGAACCCTTGAACCTGAGCTGGTCATCTGAGCGTTGCTTGCAGTTAGTTGTGTTTGTGCTTAACATTGGTAGAAGTATTTAATTGCTCCCTAGGAAAAATAATTGCAATTTGAACTCAGTCGAATAGTAGACAAGGGATTGCAAAAATGCTAGGCTCCCAGGAAGGATCGTTCTTCTTATACAAGTACTAATTATTAGATTTCTGTTTTCAGACTCCTGTTTCCAGAGTTTGGAAATGGATGTGGAACAAGTATATAATTCAAACTGCGCCCTGTCCCACTCCCATTAAAATCAGTAATGACAAAAACTGCATTATGGAATTAATCCTATTTCAAAAATATTTTCCAGGCATTTTTCATGTCAGCTGCAAACAGGAGAAAGGATGATCATGCCATTTTGCAATAGAGAGGAGTGGAGTTCTCGCCTTATACACATCTGAAGAATTTCTAATTCAAAGTATTGCAGTGCTATCCCTGCTAAAGTTTCAGTTCTCATAATATAATATCAGATGAGAAAATCCTGCGTAACGTCTGGTATGTCAGCAGAACTGTTACGGTTCTGAGCCTGCTGGTGGTATACGTGTCTTCAGAGTTGCATTTTAGAGCTCCTCTGCCAGTGTAAAGGGAGTTTATATTTCTGTAACTCTAGTGGGGATTCCTTTGGCTTGACACAATCCCGGGAATGTCTTTCAAACCATGTACATACACAGAACAGATGGCTTTCATGGGAAGCAGGAACTACCATTCAGTGCATAAGGGCGGTGGGGTTTTTTTTTTCTCCATTTCTTGGTAGCTTTCTAACTTGAAATAATCCTTCCACAGATACTGTGTAATGGGAACAATGTCTTGATTCTCTCTTTCTCCATACGTCTGTTTTTTTCATTTTCCTGTCAAATTCAAGGAAAGCTGCTTTTCTCAGATTCTGAGGTGGGGGGGAGGGCATGTTTGGAGTTTTAAATTCAGTTACTACTGAATTTAAGTATTTGGAATGAATACTGAATTACTGAAGCTAAGCCTTGGTGGAGAATTTGACAATACAGGGTACTGTTGCTTTCCTCACAGGCACCAGTGCAGTCTGACCAAAACTCAGAAATGTAAGAAATGGACAGAAACGTAGCTGCATATGAAAAATAATTTTTAGAATGTAATGCATTTTGCTTGTAATTTCATTAAATATAATTTTGTCGTATCATATAGCAACATCAGTGATATGTTGTGATAGAGTATGATATAAAGTGACCACATAAGGAGATAATTAAAGATCATGTTTTGTCTAATTTTCACACTCTTGCACTTAAAAGGTTGTCACCATAAATTCATAGTTAAATAATAAATTGGCTGACCCCTGCAAACATTGGCTTGTTAAATGGCTCTGCTTTCTTACAATCATGCATGTGTTTTCCAAGTCTTGTGGCCTTATATGATATTAGCCTATTCTTGCTCACAAAGTAGCAGTAAATAGAACTAAGAACTATTTCTGCTTTTGTTGTGTTACCCATTCCTCTGCACTCTTGTCCATCTGGCAGTCAGTTTGTCATAGATTTTGTTAGTATTTCTGTATCTTGATAAAAAATACGAGAACAAGCAACCAGAAAAAGGAAAAGTAGACAACTTCAAGAAGTTGGTGTTTAGATCTCTTTGTAATAAAATCAGGATTTGATCTAGAAAACGTTTCCTAGTTACTACAAAGACAAAGAACAGAAGCTGTAAGTTAATATTCAGCTGCCTGTACAATAATGAATTACAACCTAACATTAGAGAGGAAAAAATGAGTAGTCTATTGTAATTCTTTAATTGAAAATGTATCATCGTGGAACTGTTACTTGGATACCACTCATATTCCTATGGAAATGTGTTTCCTTTTATTAGCAGGTCAATTTATTTGATATTACAGAATTGTAGGTTAATTTTAATCTGCTAACCCTGTGTCATATTGATACTGTCCAGCTACATGTTTTAAATAAGCACGTGACTTCTAGTGTCTAGTTCTTATTTTCCATCTGAATATTTGCAAGTGCTGAGATGAATGCATTATCTACAGCTAGAGAACTAAATTAGCACGTTTTAAAGAAGGTACATACACTGAATGTATCAAAAATAGATCAGCCAAAATTAATGAAAAATGTGGCAAAACTGAATCTAGACCCAAAGTGCTTATTATGTTAGAACTGTGTGAATATAATAGGATTTGAGAGCATAAAACTGTAACGTCTGAATCACGTCTCTTAAGGATAGTGGGGGATTGTTCAAGATTGCATTTCTGTGTCTGGTTTTGGTCACGTTAGATTTGGGAGTCTCCCCTCTGCTTCTAGCTTTTATCTGAGAGTATGAGAATTACCACAGCCAGATGATGGTGTAAGGTCATTGAGAGACAATGAAGATACCAGACTTGCATCAGCACATGAACTGACCATGCAGATGTTGCTGAATCATCCCAGCCAAATAAAAATTATAGGCACTACACTTTAGCCTTTGTCTTGCATGGGCATTTTGGCAGAGGTAGATGGACTTGCATTGGAGGCAGGAAAAAAAAAGATTGCATCGTCAGTTATATTTGGGGAGTTTAGTGGTACAAGTTTAACGAGCTCCCAAGAGCCACCACTAAAACATCACCAAGTGGCCCATGCTGGCATAGTGTGATTTCATGGAATAAACATGTTAGTGTGTCTTTGGTGTATGCACATTCTGCTTTTTGGAGATTGGACAAAATTCCTTTTGTGGTACCAGAGCTGCCAAGGGCCAAGCAATTATGGATTACTTGAGCAGTCCTTTCAGCGATGAATGAGGCGAGTTCAACGTAAGACTTGTGTGATAATTGTTGGGCTAATTATTCCTGAGCAGAGTAAGCATGTATCTTGGTTGCAGTGAGTGGCTGGGAGCTTATTGTTTGGCAATCTTCACTTTAAGAGGACACAAGAATTAAAAAGTAAGTTACTGCACCATCCAGTGAGGCTTATAGGACTAACTATATTTCACATGTTTTTTGAGAAGTTTATTCGTTCTATGTATGAAGCTGGAGCCTGCACTAATGGTGCCATGCAGCAGGGGAGGTGGTGGCAAGACTCGCAGACTTCCACTGCATGGAGATTTGCAATCAATTCTATCTTAAATAAGGTGTTACCATCGTGCAAAAACTCTTCATCAGTGTAGTCTCAGGCATCAGAACTGTCCTCAGTGGTGAACACACAGGTTGTGCCATTAATATTTGCTCCCTTCCACACTAAGATGTAGGGTCTATTTTCACCTTGCCAGATGAAAAAACATGAACTGCAGTAGTAACTCAGGATGCAAACAGTCTATGCTGTGCGCTCTTAAGGGGGTATGTTTTTGAAAGACAAATTCTGCATAACCCTTAAAAACCGTTTTTAATGCTTATTCAAAGTACTAGCTGGTTGATCATGAAAAGTGACACCTACATTTATGGCTTGAAAAAGATTTGTGCTTTGATCCCGCAAAATCCTAGCATAATGCACTGCCGGTGAGTCTCCTTCCTCCTGATGGCTTAGGATATCCCCCATCTCCCCCTTTCCCCCCCCCCCCCCCCCCCCCCCCAAATAGTTCAGTCTTTGGTCTTTTGACTGTGACCCTCAGCAAGAGAGGAGCAGTTGCTGCTGCTTTGGGTGTGGAAGGTGCCCACTAGGGACCTGGTTTATGATTGTCAGCTAATTCTACATAGGCCACCCTTGGGCTGTTGAAGACAAATAAATCACTGCAGTGCTGTCCTAGATTTAAGGCACTGAAAGCCCTGTAAAAATATTTGCTACCCAGATACCTGAGGGGGCCAGCCCTTTCTACAGGCTTTGAACTGTCTTAGACATTTTGCGTTGCTCATTTTGGGTGGGTTTAGGCAGGCAAGTTGAAAAAGTAGTTTCTGGCAGTGGGAACAAGAAATGTGCATGTGCCATTTAAGTGCATGTAAATAGGTAAAAATCCCATTAAAGTACTGTTGATGAGACCATGCACAGTGAAATGAAAACGGACTGTTTTGATAGTAGTAGTTGATGATATAGAAGTTTTTGTAATGGAACCTAGAAATTGTTCCTGTTTCCTCATAGAGCAGTTTAAGACAGCCCAGCTTTTCTTCCTGTCACTTCCAATGTCTTGCTTACATCTGCTCATTGCCAAGGCTTCTCTGTGGAGGTCCCTCTACTTGAAAATGCTTTCAGGACACCCCCAGCATGGCTTGTAAGAGCTGATAGAAGACATATTTGTAAAATAATCAGGCCTTTTTATGTCTTGCTTTTGTTTCACGGTCTCCGTTCCCATGGGGAGGCTTGTTTTCTGTTCTTGGGGTTATCTGAGATGTCTGACCAGCCAACCTGGTCGTGGAGCCTGTCCCGGAAAGCACAACTCCCCAGCTTCTTTAAGATGAGTACTTCCTAGGCTAGCAGAGAAGGGCTTTGTCTACATTTAAACAGAAGGATTTACAGGTAAAAGAGCTTGCTTAGCACATGATTTGTTTTACTCACCAAAGGTATTAGGGATTACACTTTTAATGCTGTTTTTCAGATGTAGAGACAGCAAAGAGTTGCTGCATCTCTAGTTTTGTTCCAGCTCCTTGCTTGGATCCAAGCTTTGGTTCCCCTGCACCCTTCGGCTGCTGAGAGTTGTTCTGTGAAGAGGGGTTTGGGTGACTTTTTTTTTTTTTTTTTGCACAGAGATTGCTTAAACAGCCAATCTTTGCTCCACTCACCCCCGTGAAGGAAATCCTGTATGAACTGGAAAGTGTTAGAAAGGATTTAATGAGATTATCATGAACTGTTACTTCACAAAAAAAAATCTTAAACCCGCAAGCAGCTGTGCTGTGTAACTGGGGACAGGTGAAGGAATGTGAAGGACTAAAGAAGCTGTCTACTTATTTAAAGAGGCAGAGCCAAGGGTGGTTTCTTTTAAGAATGTTTAATATGCATTTTAGCTAAGAAAACACAAACAAGCAAACAAAACCTTCCACCCAAAGGAGGGATGCTGTTGAAGTCAAACATGTAGATTTATTTTTAATGATCTTGCAGCAGTAAGCAATACTGAAATTACTACTTGAAAATTCAGTAGCCCAGTGGACTAGGCAAGCTCTCACTTGCCTTCAAGTTCATCATACCAGATTGAAGTGACTCAAAGAGGTCATGTTGTGTCCACATCACATTAGAGACTGCTTTGAGATTTTATTGTGTCTTCTGTTGGAATACAAAGAGTTTAGTAGCAGTGGAGTGAAATTTGGTGCTTGGTTTTTGTTTTTGTTTGGTTTTTTTCCTTTTTTCTAATGTGCTTCTGGTAAACCTGTAACCAGCTGAGATTTATTTTGGTGCCACATACTGCTTGTGCTCTTTGCCAACACTCAAGTCGTGAACTACATTTACTTTCTGTGTGTTTGGTTGCTTCTGTGGTCTTTGCGCACCTGTCATTATAGGAAAGTTATAAATAGCGGGCGTACATTATGGCATTAACCTCCCTGGAGGCCTGGGTACCTAAATCCAGTGTGCCACTGTGGTTCTTCAGGGTGATCTGCTGTGAAATCCAACCTATAGAGCAGTGTGATTGCAGAGGAAAATCTTGTTTCAACTGGAAATTGTTATCAAGTAAGAAAGAGGTATGGGAGAAAAAAATAATATCCTTTGTGACCATTTGGTATTGGATTTATTTTGGCAAATGCCTATCTTGAATTTGTAGGACGCTTTCCAAATCTGTCAGACATGCATTTTGGGGGGTGGGTGGGGGGTGGTGTTTGAATAAATCTATGGCTTTGTCCATTTATTGCTTGGGGGAATAATTTGGAGGCTGAAATGCAGATTGTGGTGAAAGGAACTTCCAAAATACAAAATTATGTACTGATGAGATACTGTACCAAGAGACTCTGCCGTAACTTATTTGGTGAGAATATTTGATGTGTTATAGAAGCATTACCGATGATTTGTATGCATGCTTAGAAGCCATTAGTGGAATTTTTCTCAGTTATAAAGGAAGACAAAATTTGTGATAGGGTGGCCTATTGATGTAGGTTCAAACCTGAACGTTTCACACTTCCCAGTTTGCATGTTAACTGGTGTCACAGCCACCTGGAAAGATGCTGCCCAGCCAGGAGATGACTGGTTTGCCTAACAACTTATCGGGTAGGAGTCGATGTGTGCAGAGATGCACGCGTGTTGCTTAAGCTCCCAACCGGTGTGCCAAGAATAGGACTGAGCACGTCTGCCCTCGACCCTTCAACCCCTGCTTCTGGCCAGGCCAGAGGGCTAAATTTAGGTTCCCAGGTGGCAAAAGAGGCTGAAGAGCAGCTGTCCAGCTCTGCCTGTGGCAGGCGGGCTCCTAGGGACAGGGTGTTTCAGCTCCCCAGCTGGTTGCGAATCTCATCTATGGATGAGAGAGGAAAGCCCTGAAAAAATAGCATGAATGATTAAAAGTGGTTTTTGATGGCAGTTACAGCCGCCTCCTTGCTCTCCTTCCCTCTGTACCCAACCATGCAGAACCCATCCGTCTCTGTTGGTCTTCCTCTTCTCTTGTCTTGCAGCCTTACTCTTTGGCGTATTGAGAGAGTAAGGAGAAACAGAGATTTGGGAGGCATACTGTTCCTGCCATGTTAACCAAGAAGGCAGTAATAGACTACTTCTGGAATTGGTTTTGGATATGGTGGACTTTGGAAGAAAGAGTGACTTCAGAGAAGGAAAAAATAAATATCTAAATTAGCTTAGATTGGAAAGAATCAAGCAAAGCTGCGAGAGAGACGCTAAAGTGACATGAGTAGGCAGGTTAAAGTATTTTTGACAAGTACATGTTGTCAAATACAGGTACAGGAGAAATAGGTAGGTGACTAAAATATGAGATCAACTGTCTCCTAGAGGAGTGAATAATTTAAAATTTGGGGGTTGCTTAGAGAGGACTTCAATGAGAAGAGACAGAAGAAGGAAAATAAAATAGTACATCTAAAAAGAGGAGGCAAATTGGATTCTTCCACTTAACCTTTTAGATAATAAAAGACAGCAGACATCCCAATAAAATTAAAAAACAATGTGTTTAAAAATGAATAAAGTGCAAATACCTTTTACAGGAGACAGGAATATGGAGAAGCTGTGCTGTTGGACTGATCTGCGCTGTCAGTGCAGAGATTGCTGTGCCGTATGGCTTTTGAGGGATGTCTTTAGCCTTTGTAGCTAGGTGCGGTTTTGTTTTGCTGCATTGAGACATCTGGACACAAGCCTGCTCTGGCGCAACAGCTGGATAGATAATAATTGCTGTGTTAGTGGCAGTTGCAGCAGAGATATTGCTGTGGGGTGCTCAGATGTTTGAGCTGATGGTGGCTGTGTGGCTCCCAGTCTGGGAGGGTAACTTCTGGTTGGAGAATCACATCTCCAGGTGATACTGGAGGCATTTCCTGGTCTGTGCGGGTTCTCATTGCAAGATCAGGCAGAGAATGACAAAATACTACAAATAATTGTTTCTGGTTTATTAAGACAAACACATGTCCAAGCTCCTTTAACTTTCCTAAGTAGACAACTTTGCTAGGCTGACTATATTTCAGTAAGAAGTCAGCATTGTAAAAGAGCTTTAGTAAAGCTAAAGATGCAGTCTTCCCTTGCACATTTAGATTTTGATCCAGCTTGTCAGAGAAATGTGCTTTTATTCTAGAATATGGTAATACATTTGAAACCGGCAAATGAACTTTTAATGAGGTGGGCGTCTATATGTGTATGTTTTTGTGTATGCTTTTACTGGTAAAATAAATTATTTTCATCAAAATATTCTAAGTTTTAACTTGCATTTATAGGCTAGTTTTTCACCAAGAAAAAGAAAAAATGCAAACCAAATTATATTAGGCTGGGTAGGACCTATTACTAGGATGATTAATTGGTTTTGAAACTTTGTGATCCAATGAACACTTTAGTTAAGACTAAACACAGCTTTTATAGACAGGACACTTGGACCTAAATCTCAGCCTATAGTTAGCATACCACATCCTGATCCCCACATCTGATGAGATGGATGGCTTGCTGTTTGTATTTTAAAAATAATATGTTGCAACACTTGGTGCACAGCCCAAGAAGATCCTCACTAGGAAATGTGCCTCCTTAAGGCAGTGACTATGCAAACTACTGCTGGGAATGGCTTAAATGAATATTTAGAGAAACTGGTAATGGATTTTGCCATGCTGTCATCTTGGATATTGTTCCTTTTATTGGAAGCTACTAGATCTTCTTGTGCATGAAAACTGCTTCCTTCCTAATATACTTTCCCATGGTTTAATCCAAAGGTCTTTTCACCTTTCTTGGCAGTGCGCTTGCTCCTTTTCTCAAGGATCAGTCACTTTTGACATATAACTGAGAAATAAATGGTTTTAAATTGGAATGAACCCCAGCCAACCAGCTCTGGGAAAGCAGAACAACTTCACCATGATGAGATGCATCATACTGTGATATCCAAACTGCAGCAACAAACCCTTCATCACTGACAGCATCTAAAACTGAAAAAAGAGAGAAGACACTGAATTCTCCAGGGCATCCTGACCAAGGCTTTGGTTGATGAGCATTTGCACTCTGTACTTCCTTATTTCCAGTCATATGAAAAACTGGCTTAGCTCATTGTTACTGCAGGAGGGGCCAGCTGTGGAAGAAAGGATGTTTGCATGGCTAAGTAGCTTTCAGAGTTAATAAGCATGTTCTACCAAAGCAAATCATACCTTGTTTTGAGACTTATTTCATGTTGTCTACAGACATAGGGAGTAAAAGACCTTTGAGAGCTAGTTATGGTGGTTTATTTAGGCTGTTTGCTTGTTTCCATTAAAGTTTGCAGTCTGTAGAGTCTGTTTTGTCTGTAAGGATGATACTGTATGAGAATTTAGACTTTACAAATTAAGCTGGGTCTGCTTGGTAAGTACATTTCAGAGCAGCGCATGGATCACCTGCTGTGTGCTCTTATTTCCTCCTGACTCTGATAATTTAAAATAAACATACAGGCTGAAACAGAAGGTTTATAAAACTAGCTGTAATGTTTGTGAAATCAGGAAAGTTTAGAGAGAGGTGTCAGTCATTGCAACAGATGAAATGTTTTAGTGATTAGTGATGTTTATAATACATTCTTTACAAAAGCATGCATTATTTGAGGTAATGAGTATTTGTGTGTGGTGAATGAAGGGTTCAGGAGTTTTTAAGGATGTGATTTGCTTTAAGACATGTTTTGAAATTACTCTAGTTTTAGGAATGATTTTGAAAAATTACTTTGTTTTTGTAAATACGTGGTGAATAAGAGAGAGAAGGGTTTGGTTATTTGTTTTGGTAGCGGTTTTTTTTTTTTTTTTAAGACCTGGCAAGCCCTTTGTTCGCCTTCCCTCCTCCCTACAGTCTGCCCCCCTCTCCCTCCCCCTTCCAGCTCCAATTTGTTAAAGAGGAATTGTTGCCTGTGGTAACTGCAGAGAATTTGTTGAAAAGCACACTTTTAGAAGACAATGGGCCCCAAATATACTGTGGCACAGCTTTAAACTTTATTAAGTCTGTCTTGGACTACCCTTTCCTCTCCTGAGTTAAAGGGAAGAAAAGTTTGGCAGCCTCCACGCTGTGAGCGTGATTGATGCCCAGAACATCTGAGGGACTTTTGTGTCCAGCGTGCTCTCCATGAGTGCATAATGTGTGAATACTCAAATAAGGTCAGCCCTTATCAGATGTAATCTAGGCCTGAAAGCAGATCAACGGTGACAGTCATACCCCATAAGTGAGAACACAAATCATCCTTGCATGCTTTGGACAAGTTATGGGATTTTCTCCCTTCTTGCTCCCTTTTTACCCTTTCTGAATGGGGGGAGGTGACAGAGGGGAAGGGAAACTTTGGCAGATCTCTGGGAAAAAAAAAATAAAAAGACAAACCCCAAAGGAATACGTGCCTGGAATACTAGACAGCCCCTTCAACCGGGCCACAGGGGGATGGGGACTTGCAAGGCAGCAGCAGTCCCCGCACAGGGGCTGGGGAGCTCCTCTCGGGGCTGCCAGGGGAGCACCCCACTGCTGGAGGGAAGAAACATGGGCAAGAGAGGTTCAGCTCACTTCTCCGGTGCCTTTTAAGAGTCCTTTCAGAGATTTCTAAGCACGTCACAGCTTTTGTTGTCTGTCTGTCCCAGAGTTTGAATGCCTCAGTTTTTCAAAGTGGATTGAAAGCATCTTTCTATTTGTGTTCCATGAATGAGGATGCTGACTTTCACCACAAAGAGAGTAAAAATATTAGAGAATAGTACCGTAAAGAATTAATTTCTGTCAGATTTTGTGGAGAAAGCATGCTAAGCAAGTTTTGTCTGAAGGAAGAGCCTTCCATTTGTGGACATTACCTATTGTAGTTGAAGTACTGGATTGTTTTTTAACTAGGGGAAAAAAAAAAGCAGCAATGGAATGCTAATTTAGGCTTTTTTGATTTGTTCTTCTGTTTAGAAAAGGATTTTAATGGGTGAATAACTTTTACAGAACACAAAATATATAGGAAAACTGCATAATTCACAGGAAGAAATCGAAGATATTGTTATATCATTGATGACATTAACAACTCTCAAAACAATGATGTCATCTTCTATGATGTGAAATTTTTTTCCCACATTTATGATAACTTGAAAATTTTCTTTCCATTTTCAGAAATATAATGTCCCTGTCAGTGCAATAATTTGTGGTACTTTTTCTTCTTACATAGTCTGTATGAATAAGTGTGCAATGTGAACTTCCCAGGATTGAGGGAAGGATCCATGAATGATGACAGCCTGCCTACAAACACTGTAATTACAGCACATTTTTGCTTGCTTCATTTTTTAATTTTGCTTTGTGCTCTAATAACAGTAGTGTACTGCTCCTCATTGAAAATGCACAATAAAAATTCCTTAGTTGCAGTTCACACTTAGAACTCTGAAGACATCAGAGAAACAGAAGCAGGATGTGTATTCACATCCGACTGTATCCCATCACTGGGCTGTCACCTCTTTGCTGTGCTGCATGGGACGGTATTATTCATGTTAAGGTGAGAAGGAAGCCTCTTGTGTCATCAAATCCATGACAATGGTGTCTCGAGCAACCATGTTACACTTATTTTTGGTCCTCTTTCTTCTTTCAAAAAGATGTGTTAAAGTAATTCATGCTTTCTTTTTGGCCACTGTCCCAAGGAGAAATAACACCTGATATCCATATATCCTGTATGGATTTGCAAGGAAACCTAATTTTAAGAGCTACGTCATTGACTCGTGTCTAAAAGAGTCCTCTTGCCATCTGCACCCTAACCTATTAGGCACTAATGGTTAATACAGAGAAAGAACTGATGAAAGCCAGTAACTTTTAAGAGCTGTTCTACCTCGGCAAACTTTTGTATGCATACTTGGAGGTCTCTGGTTTCATTCAGTGAGCCAGGCTAGCTAACTGTGGCCATCCCAGCACATGTTGGCTTAAACTGCCCAGTCACGGTGCAGTTTTCCAATTGTATTTGAGATCCTGTTTTGACCTCACTTCTGTGCCCTGTTAAGTTACATCTGTGGACAGTTCCAAGGGTTTTAGGGTGGTTTTGTGCTTATGACGGGAGCTTGGAAGAGAAACACCAAGCATGCTTTTTGAAGACAGCATATAGGTTAAATATGAATTTTAGAACTAAGATAATTTTTCCCATGAAAACTGATAGGTGTGGAGCAAATCTGGTATTAGGATTCATATTAGAAAATAAACAGTTTAGATGCTATCATGTTACTTTCTTGCTATATATTCCCATAAAAGCACGAGACAGACTGAAAAGTTATATTCACGTAAATAATGCGCTCCAACCACATGCATAGAAATGTATGTGTTGCAGTTGATTTGTAAAATAGTGTAGTCATCAAGCAGGTAATAGAGTTTTAACAAAAGGATGAGGAAAGAAAAACACTTTCCACATATCACAGGGGAGACGAGTAATGCTCATCACATTTCTGAAAGCTCGTCAAGGTCTGGTTTATGAGTGCTTTGGCCAGATTACTGTCATGGTAAGCTGAATTTTATTCTGTTATTACAAATCATTGTATGACAGCTGCTAGGCGACCACTTCAAAGATTTCCATTCTGCTCAACACCATCAAAGTTGTGGATCTTCCCCAGAAAGTTCCTGGGGGATCACTTTTTTTGGAGCCAAATACCATTCAAAGCGTGGTAGCAGGCTTTGCCTACTGTGATGCCAGGCTTCTGTTAGCTACAGCAGTCCAGTATCAGTGCTGAACTGAACAAACATCATCAAAAGCAACCTAACGAATAACAAAACCTACTTTTCTCACTCTTACAGATTAAAATAATAGTACTGTCATTAATAACGACAATATATTGATATGGAGTTTATTTGTAAATACCTAGTTTACCCCTGCCCTTGGTTTTCTTGCTCAGTGGTAGCTGGGAGTCTCTTTTTTTAGTGTGGTATGTCAGTTTGTAATTTTCCTGTTACGTTGCTGTATTCAGTGTTTTAGGGATCTCACCTGTGTTTTGCTCAAGAACTCTGACCACATACTTGTGCTGTTGGGTGCCATAACAGTTGTTCAAAACACTTGTTCCTGTCCGAAGGGGCAGGTGTGTGGATGAGGGTTCTCGTGGGTTTGCATCCACTGGCGCTACCTGAGCATCCCCTTCTCTGGACAAGCAGTCAGGATCGGTATTACCATTTGAAAATAGTATTTCGCTGAGGAAATACTGAGAAACGGTTAACGTAGAGGTGTAATAACCCCGGCCATAGATGAGGTGGCTTTGTTTTAGTGCGCCCAGTGGAGAAGTGACACAACTGCTGTCCGTGTGTGACCGTGAGGGGTGTGAAGCTAAATCCGTGTGCACGCTTGGTTCGCTAACAGGCTTACGGGGAAATCATGCGCTGCGCATATGTTGAAGCAGCTCATTTAGTGCCTGAAGAATGACACCAGCTTAGAAAGTGTTTATAACAGTTGTCCAGCGAAAAGCTGCTGGGGGAGGGGGGGGTGCATGGTCCGAGATAACGCCCCGCAGGAGCGTAGCTTTCCGTGCTGCCCCTCGTCGCTCCTGCCCGTGTCGAGCGGCCCCTTTCCAGGCAAAGGCAGCGTTTGATGCGCGAAAGCCTGAAGCAGTTGGACGGGACGGCTCCCGCTTCCTCGCGAGGCTGGGGGAGCCGAGGGGTCCCTCGCCCGGCGGCGGCTCCCCGCCCCGGCTGCCCTTCCGTTGCCCAGCCCCGGGGGTGGCAGTGCGGCGGGTCGCCGCTCGCCCGGCTCCCTCCCTCCCGCCGGGCGCGCCGCCAGCCCTGCCCCACCGCCTGACGGAGCCGGCCGGGGGCAGGAGCCGCCGGGGAAGGGGGCGCGGCGAGGAGGCGGCCGGGGCCGGCGGCCGGCTGCCATGGGCCGGCGGGAGGAGCGGCGCTGGCCGCGGCGCCTCTCCCTGCTGGCGCTGCTCTGGCTGCACGCCCGAGGTGAGCGGGGAGGGCTGCCGCGGCGGGCCGGGGAAGGTGCCTGCAGCCGGGGCGAGGGGGGAGGGCTGGGGACGGTCTTTTTGGTCCTGTCGGGCTGCTCGGCGCGATGGGGCGGGTGATGCTCCTGGGGCGCACGGCTGCAGAAACAGCGGCATGATGGGGGGGGGACGGACGCCGTGAAGAGCAGCTCCCGGTGCTGTTCTCTCTTTGATAGCATAACTTCAGAGTACTTGCACCGCTCAAAAGAAAAAATGCTACAGCACTGCTTGTATTAAATCTACTTGTAGGAATCTTGAGCGTTTTAGGCTTACGCATTTCGTAACTTCTGCATGTTTACCCCTTGTAACAGCGAGGGGGTTTTAATAGTAACCGTAGGCTAAGAAACACTGCGCTGGTTTGGTAGGACTGAACTCGTTCATGCTCCGGTTTTAACAGGAAAGTACCATGCTAATTATAAGTGAAAATGCCGTATTTACCCATTGAGAAGCAAAAATTCAGCGTAGCTAATAAGAAATGGGGGGCACTAATTGGCAGTAAACAGAGATTGTAACAAGGCAGAATTTTGATTGACAGCAGAATCATGGTAGCTTTATTCATTATGGGGACAAAATAAAGAGCACGTATGAATGAGTTTAAAATGTACTTGTATTTGAAAACAAGTTTAGGGCGCAGTAAACGAGTTGGTGTGTTTTGGGGAGTGTGTAAACGTGCTTACAGTAGTGCGCTTCATTCACGTGCTGATGTTCTGTGGCAGAACTGTAAAATTACTGTCATCGAAGAGAGATTTATATTCTTTTTTGTCAAGCTTTAGTGTCTTTTTGAAAGTGTTAAATGATTTAGTGCAACAGTCTTGATGTTTTGGCTTGGATGTTTTCATCATGAGGCAGTTAGCTAGCAAGCTGAGCTTCGCATCTGAAAAGGGGGGGGGGGGGGGAAGCACAGTAATTAAGGGGTTTTCCCTCCCTGTAAATTAGTCAGTTCCGTTAACTATACAGATAAACTTTCTGTGACCTTACCTACAGCCCTCCAGCACCAACCATGACTTTTTCTGATGCTTTTGAGATTATTTTACTCTGGCTTCCTATTATGCCAGGATAAAGCTAAGGAGCAGAAGAGGCAGCAGCACCACTCGTGTGTAGTCCATTTGACCTGAAAGCTTTCTTGTGGTGGGAAGTGGACATGGTGGCCACCGGAGCAGCTGGCCTTCAGGAATGCGTGGTGGCTGCAGGGCAGGAATCTGCCAGGTGTAGTGGTGTACATAGTTCAGATTCAAGGCTGAGATCCTTGGTTGATCATTTTATCCTTGAATCACGAGAACCACTGGATTGGTGTGTTTTATATGTGATGTTTGACCGCCTTTTCAGACTTGACAGCAGAAGCTGTGTATGAGGCATAGGAGTGAGCACATTGCACGGTTTTGCGTAGGATGATCAGATCTTAGAGACTTCAGGTGATACTGAAAACCTAGTTTAAAACCATGCACTGGCACTATTCTTCCCAAGTGATACTTGTGTGAAGTGCATGCTCTGGGCAAATCGCCGTCACACCTGACTGACTAGCCGTGGATATTTTTGTGGGCATCCTCAGTATTCTGCCAGCACCCTCTGCTGCTGAAGCGGCGACTGCAGCTGGAGCTGCATCACCTCCCCCGAAACCAGGAGTCATGAGTGTTTCTGAGTCTTACTAGTTTCTCTGTTTCCTCTTGAAATTTTGATGGGTAAATGATTTGACACGGTTTTTTGGTGTGGTCCCTTGAAAAACAAGGGCGTTCTTAGATTATCCTCAGAGTTAGCCATGCTGAAATAATGTGCTCCTAAAGACACTGAGAATCTTGGTGAGGTGACCTTCAAGGAAATCAGATGTATTCTGACTTAGAAGCATCTGCAAGGGCTCTAGGCAGATCTGTAGAAGAAATGCAGTAGGTTGCTGAAAGATGTGCATGTGTATTGATATTGTTTATGTATTTATTTATTTCCAAGTTATATGACTGACACTTTGCTTCCTCCTACCCTTTGTGTTATGGGTCAGAGTCCCATTGCTCTAGGCAGTTTCAAGGCCAGAAGTTGTTATGAAAAGAGAGCTTAAAATCAAATTAAGAGATCTTTTAAGTAATTCAGTCCATGCCTCAGGTCAAGAGCAAGGTTTTCTGAAGCCATATTCATTCTAGCTTAAATTTGCTTAGTAGATACTTCTGTTCTTTTCCTTTAAACCTTCTGTTTCCTTGCCAGATGTTCACAGTGGGGACATGAATTATTAACCTGTGGAGTCTGCCTTTTGCCTGTACATATACCTGATGGTTCCACATGGTTATTAATATCAAATACATTTGTATCATTAATATAATTGCAGTTTTGCTTTGGATTCCTGCAGTAGGGATTCCTGCATTGGATTCCTGCAGTACGGCAGGAATACAATGCCAAGAGTTTAGTCAGTTCCTCTGATGGGCTTACAATGTTTCTTAGCAATATTTGATTTTCCTTCAGTGATGAGACCACAGGTTTCCAGGCAATCAGTTCCAGTGCCTCCCTACTATCACCTCTAGAAAAACTAATCTTAGCTGTACTCCAGTCTTTCTTGCTTCAGTTCAAGCCCAGTTCTATTTGTCCAGTATTGAATGTGTCCAGTTAGTCTTGCTGACCTCTGCCTTGCATTTTTCAGTCTCTCCACGTATTCCTCAAAATGCAGAACTCTGAGCACTTCTTTATTTGTGCAATTGCTTGCGTGCATGCATTATGTTATACCGACTGTGTATTGTGTTATACTGGCTGAATAGCACCCCAGCTTCTCCCCATCATTTCTCCAACTTCTTAAGAACATTTTTGAATACTAGTCCTGTCCTCCTCTTCAGGTGCAGTCTTGCTTGTCTTATGTCCACAAGGGACATATCCTGTCCTAGAGGGAATGTAAATACTTTTGTCATATTTTGTTCTTGACAAACCTATGTTGGTCATTGCTCATCTCTGTCTGATTGGGGTGTTTTTGGCTGAATTTAATCTTCTCTAAACTTGAGGTCAAAGTGTAAGGAGGAAAGACAGAACAGTTCAGTCAGACTGAAATACAGGTCTTCTGTTCAGGCTTTAGGACTGAGTGCTATTTTCTGTTTCTCATTTGCATCACAAACTTACAGAGGATAATTTTCCAGACAGGAATTCAGACTTAAGGACATCCTTTCTGAAAGAATTGTTCAAAAGCAAAGTCAGAAAAGGTAATAATTGTTTGAAAACTGAGGCGTAAATAACACAGGATAAAAGCTAATTTAACTGGATGTTTAGAAAAAATGCCTAACTGAGCTCAATGATGCAAACTAGAGGGTTGTACTGTAAGGGAAACAGGTGACAAAAGCTCTTCTTGCCAAAACACTGCTGGTTTTGGTTTTGGTGTTTGTTTTTTTTTTTTTTTGAAAACTGTGTCCCATAATCTGTGCAAAGTTCAGCTCAAAAAGGAAAGAAATGTTGCTTAAGCGGCTGAGTTTTGGGGCAAAATTGTAGTTTTGACCCAAATCCCTTGCATCTGGCAGTGCATAGCTGTATCAGTCCTATATGGAGAACAAAATGTAAGCCTTAACTCACTGTAAAAATGGAGCTTTATTAAAAAATCATAGCTTCTGCTACCTATCTCAGCCACGTAAGATAGAGGCAGGATATTAATTTGACAGATTTTTCTATCTTTCCATGCTAGCATTGGTGGCATCATAAGCAGAGCCACAAATAAACATCTTTCCGAAAGGCTCCGACCATGTCACAGACTTGTCCTGAACTGATACATGGAAATCAGAGAGATGTATTTCTGAATGAAAACGTGTAGTGTTCCTGAAAAATATGGGGGAGGAGGTTTGAGAAAACCGGGCAGGAGCCGGTTGTATCTCCGAGGAGGAGTGTAATGCTTATGCCTGTGGTGCTCTCTGTTGGTATTCTTTAGCCTCATGCTGTGGAGTGACACATCAGCCTTTACAACGTACAGATCCAAAGCTGCAGGGACTTTGAGTAGACGCAATTGTTAATTATCACTGCAATACGGTGAATATATAAGCCTGATGTAACAAAATTCTTTGGTATAATTACTTGTCATACAGTTCACTGCTCAAGGGATTTAGCAGGCAGTACTGTACTTTGGTTTAATAAAAAAAAAAATTCACATTCACCTGCTGGTCTAGTTGTAGTCTGGCGAAGTGCCAGACCTTTGCCTCCCACCTCTGATGTTTGCTGCTCCTTGATGAATTTTAACACTCAGAGGCTTAAAGCTAAAAATTCTGGGAATTAGGAGATAGAACCTGATGTTGTTTGACTTGTTGAAAGCTGAAGGATGATTTGGGAAACATGAGGATAGGTAGCCTTTGGGCTGCATTACTTTAGAGGTAGCTACGCGGTGTAGTTGTACAGCACGCGTTTAAAGTAATAATTTTGTAAGTGTAAACTGATCCTGGTTACCATATGGCAAAATCCACTGAAAGTATGAACCCAGCTGTTAAATGCATAGCCATGGCTGCATGTTCAAGAGCTTTATAACTGCAGCTATTATGTGGCATCCCCAGCTATTAATCTCTCACTATTAATCAGCAATAAAAGCAGCTTGTGGTGAGTGTCACAGATGCTCGAAACCGGATCTCTTCAGCATCATACCTGGAGGGAAGACTGCAATACTAGGGTATTTCCTTCCTTTATTTCCTCCCTCCTCTCTTTTTTTTCTAGGAGATATGGTTCAACCCAGGACATGTGAAGCATACTTTGCACCCACTTGTTCCTAACTGGAGTTTATCACCCACCGAGTGCCAGGCCCTCAGCTGTCTGGCCTTGACAAATATACTGGCTTTGAAGGCCTGACTTGTTTTGCACTTTGGCAAACACTTCACCTGTATGGCTTTTGAATGCTTTCTCTTCCAGATTCATTGCTAGAAAGCAGAATCATTTAAGTGGACTGAAATTAGATGTTAGCCAAGGTAACCATGGTGTGCTTACTCAGCAGGTTACTTCAAACACATATATGATTTTAAACTGAAATGGTCCTTTTGGGACTGACAGGACTACTCTCTTCCTTGAGTACTTTGCAGAAGTGGGGGCTTAACTCCTTTTTGAAAAATAACAACTTGTATGTCAGTTTGGTTATCGAAGGCTAGTCATGTCTGTTTGCTAACTTCTATTTGTAGCTCCACTGTTTCTAAGTGTTTTATGCTGCAAACTGACTGTAGGGAGATATTTTTTACTGCTACTAATTTTTCTGACGTTTGTTTGTTTGTGGAGTTACTGTGATGCAACAGCACCGAGATCAATCAGCAAATTTTTGGACTGTTGCTTCAGACACAGCGTGTTCGTGTAAATACAACTCAAAATGTGCACACTAAGAAAGCATATTGTTCTTCCTCTGCTGAAACCTGGCTTTGCATTAGCTTAGTAGTGTAAAAGGTACTCGAGTCTTAGTGTATAAACATCCCATGAAAAGGAAATGGAATATTTGTTGCTCCTTTTTTGAAAGAGAGTTTGGGAAAAGTCGCTTGCTGGTCTTCTTCAAATAAATCTCTGATATCCTCTGGGAGCGTGCTGCTCTCCTGGCTCATCCAGCAGCCCTGCAACATGCTCAGGAGGTGTTCAAGGAGGACAAGGGCAATGGCAAGTAATAGTTTGGTCTCTGTTCCTGCTTTGCTGAAGTCAAAAGCTTTTTGATTTCTCTTTCAAAAGTATTCAGTGAGCCACACACAGGGCTGCAGCCCCTTTCTTATCAATTCACGTAATAAATACGAATCTGGTGTCTTAGTTTTGCTTTGCTAAGGAAATCACATCTGTGTGAATTCCGTCACAGTTCTGTATTTGAATGGATATTTGTATCAGGCAGGATTTTGAAGTAATTGAGTGCTAAGCGATCACGAAGGTGCAGTTCCCTAAAAAATCCTTCTGGGTTTCTCAATCCACCAAAACAGAAAGAGGAGCACCTTGAAGGACAGTGCCACCCTTTCTCAGGTGGTTGCCTGCAGAGGAATGAAAGGTGAGAACAGCTAGGAAAGGAAAACCGCCTTGTGTGCGGTAGTAGCGCTTAGCATAGTGATAACAGATCTGCTGAGACAGGCAAGACCTAGACCCTGGAGAGAGAGAGATGCTAGCTGTGTTTGGGGATTTAATCAAGATGTTTATCCTTGGAAAAATGGAAGTATTTAGTGCTTCCATGGCTTCATTTAATTGTAAATATTACCTTAATTAATTTATGCTTTTTGGTGTTTTTTTACCACAATGACTCTTCCTTTCGCTGCTCTTTTGAGGAAGCCAGTACAACTATGGAGTTTTGATGAGCGAGTAGTCTGAAGATGTCTCAGAAATATATTCGTTTGCTTGAATATCTGATAGCATTCCCTTAAATGTCCAACAGGGTGGGTTTTGTTCGTTGCAGCAGTATTTGGTGTCCAGGGCACAGTATCAGTACACAGAGCACTGTATGTGATTTGGGCTTTTTCCCCAGCCTTCGAAATACTAAAGTTTTGCTGGATAAAGAGTAAAACATAGTATTTCATTTGAGTGTGTTGTTTATAAATGTTTGCTACACTGGTGTCATGGACAGTATTTGCGGTTGCTGTTTCTGGAAAGAGTGGTTTGAATAAAAGCTAAGCAGTCTGCAGGAAACATAAGCATCTCAGGAGCTCCATGAATACCACTGGTATAACCTAACCTAACCCGGTTGGGTGAAAAATGCGGTTTCCTGTCTTCATTTGAAAAAGTGTTTTTCAGGCTTACTGACATGCATCCTGCAAATTTAATTTTCATAAATATTTCATCTCTTTCTTATGCTCAATTTAATCTATCAAAGCCACAGAGTGCAGGAGACATCTGGGATTGTGCTTAAGCAGCTGGGTTTCATTTGCAGGAGGTTTCTAGCAAATTTCTTTCTTGCCAACCACAGAATGTCTTGGTGACTGTGTAGTAGCACTGGGAAATTCAACGTAAGTAACATAGCTCCAGGAAAAAATGGGCTTAGTTTCTTCCTTTACCTGGATTGGGTACATTTTAAGGCTTTTGAGGGACGGTTCTGTTTTGTGTCTGCTTAGCCTAAGCAATAAGAGAATGATTCTGCCCCCAACCCACGTCTTTTAAGATGAAAATGCAGTAGCTTTGATTAGTCTTTCCACACACACCCCCCTCCAATGTTCACTTCAGAAAATGAAGTGACTAAAAATCAAACCGTGGGAAATCCATGCAAGTCAGCCTGGAATCAGAAATTAATTTAAGAACTTAAAAATACACAATTTGCTATTGTGCAGGGTCACTGTGTGCAGAAGTTGCCATGATTTTTACTAACCATGCCAACGTCTCTACAGAGTGAAGCTTAGAGCAGCCAGCTAGATTTTCCTTTAATGAAGAAATGCAGAAAAAAAATCATATACTGCAATGCAGTGATTAACAGTCCGATTCCATAATTACATATGTAGTGATCAAGCAACATGTGGATTAAATAAATAAATTATTATTTAAATACACTGTGTAAGGAATTAAGAGCATTTCTCACCCTTTTCAGAACATAACATACAGTGACAGTGTGTGTATATCAGCTTTATCTCCTTTGGCAACTCAGTTTCATTAGAATTACAAGGCAAGCGTAAGCATCACGTGGTCTTTTTCCTCAGCGTTGGCTTTTTAACTGAGCTTGTCTTGGTTCCTTCTGCCCAAATAGATGCTGCTCATTGTGTAATATTCAAAGCTTTTACCAACTAAGATGTCTCAGCATAAGTTATGCAGCATCTTTGTACAAAGTAGAAGTATCTGACATTGAGTTGATGAAAAGGCACCTTCCTGAGATGAGCCCGTTCTTCTGGGTGGATTAGCTGGGTCCATCTGTGTGGGGCGATTCAGTGGTCTCTGGGGCTTGGACTCGCTCTGATTTATTCTTTCAGTGCAGGTTGGAAGCTGAACCAAACTAAGTTTTTCTTCTTAAATTTGAATGCATATTGGTTAGGTCAATATGACATTATACTAACCCCTTTTCTATTGTGACAGTGTAACGGATGAAACTCAGTATTTTATTGAAGTTCAGTATATTCTATTTGAATAAGGGCCACTGAGTAGATTTTGTTGAATGAACGATAGCTGCCTATGGGAAGTCGCCAGCTGAAAATACAGCTATAGATGAAGAAATAACATCACCTCCCTCTGAATCTGTCATTACTGGCTTCAATTTTGCAAATAAATGTAGGCTTCGGGAACATTCTTTCAGATCAGTTTTCAAAGAGCTGGAACATCTCATCAACTCTATTATTTGTTAAATGTAGTTTTCTGTATGTTCTCTTAGCAGTTCAGTTAGTGGTAGCTGCCTGAAGATGTACTTTATTATTATTTTTATTGCCTTATAAACTGAAAAACAGATATGTACCAGAAGGTATCAGTAAAAAGAAGGAAGGTAAAAAATTGTCTGCAGTAATGGTGGCTTTTGTGAAATTTTATACCTGGTTCTGTCTGAATCAGTTGCTATTAACATTTCTTTCCTTTTAAAAAAAAAGAGGAAGCTAGGAAAAAATCCAGCTATAGCTGCAATAAAGGAAACTTAGAGACATTTCTTACTGCAGATAGGGATAACAGTTGCACTGGGCATTCTAGCTGGACATTGAGGATTAAACTGTCTAGGGAGAGGCTTGTTCACATGGGAAAATTTGGGCATGGAATTGCTGCTCTGTATGAAATAGAGATGCTGGTATGTGTAATGGCTCCTCTTTGATAGTGGCTGTATTAAATGTGCATAAATTCGCATTTGTCTAGATTACTGTCTCCATGCCATCCGAGATACAGAAGTATACTTATATTCTGATAGTTTGACTGGTCAATTCCCTTTAAAACTGTGTTCCCTAAAATGTTTGGGATTGATCCAGTATCTTTAGTAGCAGTCAGTGATAGCTGACACTGTCTTTATGGGTGGCTATTAAAAGTACTATGTGGTGGTCGGTTTTTGAGGGTTTGTCGATACTTGCCTTAAGCTGACTTTTCTCTGGGACAGAAAGAGATGCTATACTGTATACAGCCTGAGGAGGATTTGGCTTGGAATATTTACTGTCATTGTATTTCAGTATTTTGTTTTTTCAAATTTAACATTGTAATTTTTTTCAAAAATCATTCAGAAATTCTTCTTTAGGGCGGGGAAAAAGCCCTAGACTCCTAGCTCTGTGGACATGCACTTGTCCATGTTATGCATGTTTTGCTTAATAACAAAATAATGCCACCAAAGAAGAGCAAACTAAATCTCAAAACAAATAAATGGAATGCTGCGAAGTTTTGGAAGCATGTAAAGTTCCTGGACAACCATTTATGTAAAAATCTAACCTTTGTAACCAGGTTTCTTCCAACCCTGGGACAAGGCTGCCAAACACATTTCCCTTTAAACATGTTTGTGCACTAAACTAGCATCCCAACTCCAAAAAATGTGGGAAGATCAGCTTAATGGTATATCCTTCCTTTTGTAAAACATCGTTTGTCTTTATTTTAGCTGACAGAGAGAAATAAAGGTCTAGCTGATATAAACAAAGGGGAAATAAATTCGGTCTCTGTTTTTAATAGGAGGAGAAGCTGCGATTTTTCTGCGAATTCTGTAAGCAATGTGTTTGCAGAGTCCTTTGCATGTTTAGAGAGCAAGGAGGGAATGGAATCTGTAGCTTTCCAACCATGGACACCAGCACCCCTTAAGCACAAATGCTTTCGTGTGAGTGTTTTCATGTCCTGGCCCTAAGATGACATTGCTGCTTCTGTGAAGCACCTTCCTGCTTTGGGTAGGCAGCTCTTAGATGGGTGTTCCGTCAGAGAAGGGCTGCAGTCCTGCCATGGGTGTGATGGCAAGCGGTTGGAAAAGAGAAAATGAGAATTGATGAAAAGTTTCCGATGATGGGGTATGGCTCTCAAGTCTCTCCAAACAGTACGTTTCTGCTAGCGGGTCATCGCTTTCCATGCTCGGACTTGCTGAGCTAGAGGAGAGCTTTGGTCCTGTGGTTAGGCTTAACACGTCTGACATCAGAAGGATTTTTCAGAGCTAACTAAAGGTGGTGTTGTAGTAAATCTTTATTATTGTATAGATCTGAAAGATGTATATAAACATGTGATTCCAAAACTGTTGTCTAAAATGACAAGATTTTTCTTATTTTGTGACAGCATTAATGATTTTATATTTTCAGTATTTATTGGCATACTATTTCTTCTAGAGTGTGGACAGTAATATGGGAAAAATAAGTAATAAGCAGCATGAAAAAGAGCATTGCAAACATTTGGTATAAAAGAAAGTTTTTTCCTTCTTCCTCTCTCCAAATTTCTCATCTGTTTAATATTGTCGTAACAGAAAAGAAGACCTTACTGAAGGGAGTAATACAGCTCAATTTTCTCAATAGGCAATTTTGTGTTCAGTCCACTAATGACCTTTTAAAGATATAAAAGCAGAGTGGGAGTTAAAAGTCTTAAGTTCATTTTTCAGCTTTGTAGTATAATCCCACCTAGATGCACATCTGATTTGTGGATCCAGATCCACGGAAGTTCTGTGGTTGAACCAAGTTTGGCTGATTTCAGTGGGACTTAGACACAAAGATGCCTTTGTGAATCTGGTCTGCTCTCGTTTCACCTTCTTTCCTGCAAAATGGAAATAATAATGCAGTCTGACTCCTTAGAGCTGTTTATGAGAGACATTAATTGGGAGCAGCTGTCTCCACTGGTGACAAAGGCCATAGAAATATTTGTAGATTTATATATAAACAGCAACAGACTGTTGCTATTCCATATGCTGGGCCAAATCGTGTTAAAAATCTCAGTGGTCCTATGGTGGCCCGCTTAAACATCAACCTAGTGTCATGTTACATACCCATGGTTTTTCTCAGGGCAGCTTAATCTAGAATAATATTGAATAAATTTCCCTTGCAGAGTGGCAAGGAGATTTCTGTCATTTGCCTGTCTCACAGACAGGATCTTCACTCGTGGAGTGAAGGCAACCATGTTTTGGCCTCATCACAAGAACCGTAAGAGGGAAATGGTGGAGGAGAGGTTTGTGTCCCAACCTCAGTACTCCAAATTGAATCCGTTAATCTGATCTTCTGCCTGATCTGGACCAAAGAATTTAACCAAGCACTTAATGCACCCAAGCTAATACATTTTAAGAAAAGTAACTGACACAGTCAGTTCATGGATCTAAAATGATGGCAAGTCTGTAAACACTGCCTCCTAAGTTTTATATTCACAGCAAGTCACACCACACAAGCACAAAACTGGATGAAAAAATGGATGAAACTACCCTTACTAGTGTTGCATTCAAAATGTCTGCATTTATGTTGCACATCCAACCTTTGTTTGACCGCTGTGCGCGTGCATTGCTATGCAGTCTTTAATTGCACGGTAGCAGATCAGCTTTTCCATATGACCCCTGCTTTCCTCAGCCCAAAGGATGGGCAGCACTTGCTTAATGAGTTCCTACTCAGTGTTTTATTTTGGTTTCTTTGTTCAATGTGTGACCATCACCTTATTTACAGCATGCTATTCAAAGCCTACTGAGGCCATAATTATTAATTTCCTCACTTTCTGTTCCTGAGACACTCATCATTATAGTATCTGACTGTTCATCATCTTCTCTTTGGTTTCAGAAATCCCCATGGTTAGACAAAGAGCTATCTGTCCCCCTACTTTGCAGATGGAGCATCAAGGCAGAGGACAGTTCAGGCTAGAAGGTGACACCCAGGCTGTGGTTTCACATTTGGGTAAAACCAGCCTAATTCAGCATGTGAGCAGCAGTGCACACCTCCTTGCTGTTGACTCCCTCTTCACTTGTTCCTGGTACTTACGCAGCTGTGTGGTAGAGCAGATCACTGCAAAATAACCCCACCTAAACAGAAGGAAAACCAATTTTTGGTTGGACTGTCTGTTTCAATGGAAGTGTGTTCTGACATTGGTTAAATTCACTTGTGAAATCACACTGTCCTTCTACCACATGCTTGCTTTGAGGCACTTTGGGCTTGATCCTTTGGCACTGACTTAGGCGAGGTAAAGCATAGCCTTCCTGACATCAGTGGTACTTGTGAGTGCTCGGTGTACTTGACAATTAGACCCTAGGTTTTCAGGCTGAGCACTTAGAAAACTGGAGCAAAGAACCGGACGTTGCCTGCAAAGAGAGTGGCTTATGCTTCTGCTGGCTTCACACCCAGGTAGTGCTGGGAGAAACAGGTCACGCCAAAGCATATAGCTGCATTACTCAGTCATGCCTTTTCTTTTTCCTTTTTTAACTATTCTTTTTCTACTCAGGGTTATCTACATTACCTACCTTTTAAAAAGGGTTCTACAGCCAACAATGAGTATCCTTTATTAAACAAACCTGTGGAAGTAACACTAATTTGACAATCTCCTAAGCGGGTGGGCGGATAAATTGATGATTATTTTTTTTAAGTGTGCTTTTAACATATCGCAGTTTTATAGGTGATTGTTTGGACTTGAAAAAAGCAAATGGAAAACAGAAGTCCTGTCACGTAGCACACACACCCATCGTGCCAAAGCATGATGCGTCATGATGAGCATGCATGTCCACTGCACAAAACTTTTCCCTTGAGTGAACAGGGTAAGTGGCACAAATAATAGGTTACAAATCTCTGTGTGTCTAGCACTTGGAAGGGACAGGACATTTTGCCAGGGCCTTATAGAAGGATTTTTCCGCAGAGGAGCGATGGGATTCAGCAAACCAGAGTGCCATGCTAAGATATAAAGAAGCATTCAGTGACTCTTATTCCCACTCAACTCAGTTATCCCCAGCCCATTTCCCTCCTTGTGCTAGTATATATAGTTCCCACTGCCCTGGTTTCTCAGCTCACTTCTGCGGCTTGTCAGTCTTACTGCTTTTACCTCCAGTGCTTTTTCTTGGCTTTTCAGTCCAGTTGGGTCTGCTTTCTTCACCCATTCTGACTCCTCATCAGATCTGCCGGTGTTTTCAGGTATGGGGATGAACGTCAGCTCATCATCCGCTGTGCCGTTGCACAGCCTGATACAGCTTTGGGCAGGCAGGAACCAAGGCTGCTGGAAAAGCCCTGCTGAGGTGGCATATTTCCTCAGTTCCTTCAGGTCCCTAGGGTCTGAATTAGTACGGCCTGGGGGGTTTACTGGTTTATTACTTGATCAAGCTAGGTTGGATTTTCAAAGAACAGCAGCCAACACACACCTAGTACAAATTCTTCCACTCCTAGGTAAAGATTTTTTTCAAGAAAAGGCTATTAGAACTACTTCGTGGAATTAACTGTAATGCTTCAAATTATATTTACTATAAGCCTGTAATATTGAAATATGTTTGGAAGTGTCTAGGTATGTGTGCCACTGGTTATAATGTAGGCTATTAAGCAAAAAAAAATGCAGTCTATGAACAATTTGCACTTTTTTTTTTCCCTTGGACTCACACTATCAGTATTGTAGGAATAACGGAAATCAAATCTCATGGCAATGTGTGCATCCAAGGTCTGAATTTCAGTTTAAATGAGCAGTGTTTTTTCTTCTCTTTGGGAATGTTTCAAATAATGCTCAGTATTGCACTGGAATGGCTTATGCTTTGTATGCTTTGGAGTGTGATTCACTGCTCAGGTTACATCCATAGCACCCTCTGCACTGTTCATTTTGACAGGAGAGAGGAACTTGGTATCTCACAGGCTCAGGTGGTTGGTTGGATGGGTTTTGTATCCCTATAATGCCTAATGCCACCTGGCAGAGATCTTTTTACTTTGATACATATTGTAGAATAGAAAAAGCTGTTTATGCTGCAGTTAACAGCTGTTCGGTGTTTTAACTCTGCTGTTTAGGGAGGGTGTTTGCTCTTCTCCACTACTTTCATCCCTTGATTCTAAGAAAGGAATTTTTTACTTAAGCAAAACATGGCCTTTTCCTGTCAGCAGCTGGGAGAAAGAGGATTAAGTTCTCTAAACAAAGCTCAATGCCCTTGTCCGGTCTCTCTTTTCAGAAGGTCTCAAAAGCCATAATAATCAAAAGACAGGTTTCAGGCAAAGCATTCCTTCGAAGCACCTGTGTGTGCTTCCTGAAGGTCAAAGCTGAACACGGCATCCTTGCAGCGTTGCCGTGATCCAGCGGTGGATCTGGGGCTGCCTCTTTAGAAATTTCCTCTGATACTCAGTGGACACAGGCAGTAAAGAAATCAAGATACTTTCACAATGTTGTGAGCCTTTGGTATCGGTTTCCTTAAGCCATCTGAGACGAGACATGAAGGAACTGTTTAAAATAGCATTTTTCCTCCCTTTTTTTGAAACATTCCTTTGCCTTTTAGGGATCTAGGCTAGCATTATCATTGTTAGTAAAGAAATGGTATTGCCTGGCAACTTCAGTCCAGAGGAGTTGACAGGTTTTACCTTTCTTTCCATCTCCTTTCTTGTGCTGGCCCTTGTTGGTTTGACTATTTATTATCTTCTTTCACTCCACACTGAAAATATTGCTTTGCACCTTCCCCTGTAAAGTAACAATTCAATTGCATGCCTGTACGTGGCAATACTGTGCTAAATGCAAATTTCTCCAGTGGTGCGTAAAGAACAAGCTTTGGAAAGCAAAACTTTACTGCTCTGACAACCAAAATTCCAACTGGCAGAAAGCTACCATTCGCAAGAGTTTGCATACATTGAAAGGGGCAAAACATGTTAAATTATATTGTTTGTTACAACTTTATTTGGACTAATTTGAAAAGTCAAAGCAAATTATAAAATAAGTAACTTTATATTTCATAGTATTAATTAGTCTTTTGGGAAAAAAAAGATTGTATAGATGAAACTGAACATCTGAGGGAAATTACATTAAACAATTAAAGGTCTGGGGACAAATGTGATATGGATTATTTTACTTGAAAAAGATGTTTTCTTGCCTCCATTCAATCTTAGTGGGGATTAGGAAACACAGATAGAGTGACAGAGCACTTTTGAATGTTGCTTTGTTCTTCTGAAATTCTCTGAAATGAAGCTGTTATGACCAAAGAAACATACTGCAGAGTCAGGTTCAGTGCGTAATAAAAATACCTTGTAATTTAGCCTAGGGCTTGCTAGAAATTCTGAGTCTCCAGAGTTAAGAAAGAGCAACATACTGTAGTCTCATTATTTCCAAAGCTTCAGTGTCTCTTCAAAACAATTTTCCCCTGAGCTCCCTAGCATTTCTTCAGCTGCTGTTTTCCTTTTTTTCTGTTTTTCCTTCTGGTGATAGCAGTCTGGATTTCAGACTGTCACCAAGGCTGATACTATAACTGATCCAACCCCTGGTCATATTCTGATGTGAACACAATAATGGAAACAATATTGTTGGAATCTTGGAATTCCAGTAATGGAATTGTCTTGATTATCTTGAGAAGAGCTCTGTGGAGGATGGATCTTTTGGCTTGTGGGCAACTAATGGTAACACAGAGTCACCATAATGCAATTTTTATGAGCATTATGTTGACATTCTAACTAATGAACAACAGAGAAAATAATCTAAACACAAAATGATTAAATGTTATGAAATAAAAGTGAAAGTACAATAAAACAGTTTTTGTGTTTTAAAAATTAGGAGGTTTGGGTTCAATTTTTGAATGACTTGAATTTACATTTTGGGATATATTTGTGAAGAGTGACAGAAAGTGAGTCTGTAAGGAAGTTTGAGTTGTCTAGGCTGTCCCTCCACCTGAAGGCATGTGTAGCTCTACCTAAGCCATTTCTGACAACTGTTTGTCTAATCATTTTTTAAACCTTTGGGAAGATGGGTTTATTCTTGTACTTCTGTAGACAGTCTGTTCCTGTTCTCAGTCTGGCTTTTGAAGAAAACTTGGTTTTCTAAATGTCCGAGGTCTCAGTGTTAAAATTTGAGCCTTTGTTTCCCATCCTGTGCAATTGCATGTGGAGCAAGAGTACATTTAATCTCCCTTTGCAGAGACCTTTCACTTATATCAGAGCTGTTACAGTGTGGCCCTTGTCTTTAGACTAAAACCTCATTGTTTTAATCTTTCCTCCTAATTCATTGCAACTTGTTGCACCTTTCTGGACTTTTTTCCCTAAGTTCTAGTCCTCTGGGAATGATTCTGTCCAAGCATGACACTGCTCTTGAAGAGGCTTCCCAGCCCTGAACAGAAGGCTTGTTTCTCCTTTCTTACCCAGAACAGCCCATGGATATCTCCTGATTTGGTAACTGCTTTCTCATAAATTGTTACACTGATGACTCGCACTGTCAGTGACCCACTGTCTGATTCTGCAGATTATTGACTAGCCAATCGTTCTCCATGTTGTATTTGTGTGGAAAACTATGGCTGTTCATTATTTGGACTTGTCTCTGCTGAATTTATGGTGTGTCAGAAACATCTCATATGTATTTGTCATCAGTGCATGTTGTTCTTGTTGTTAATAATTGTTACTATTTTTACTGATGAAGCAGTTTGGAGGCAGGCTGAAATGACAGAATATAAAAATTTCTGGGGCAGCACTTGAAAATATTTCAAACCTGTGACAGTAAAAATTACCATTCCTAACGTCACTTAGTGGTAACTATAGTTACTTTATATTGTATATGATTATTATAAGTCATGCATTCATACAGTTGAAGAACAAGTAGCCTGCAGATGCAAAAGGATGCGGTGCCCCTGCACACTCAAATGTGTGTGAAGGAGGATGACCAAAGCAGATAAGAACAGCATAGGCAGAAGCAAGGTCTTCAGAAGAATAGAAACTTCCAGGGAGAGGTGTGGTTCTGATGTTGTAGCTGAGCATCCTAAACTATAAAAATGTTCCTGGTGGCGTGGCCCTACTCAAGGACAAAGCTACTGAAAATTATTCCTATTCCTCTTATTTTCCACTCCCAAGGTGATACATCTCTGGAATTTCTCACTGAATAGAACAGCATTTTTGGTTTTCCTTTTTTTGCTTGTTTTTGATTTTTGAAAGGGGATAAAATAATCTGAAATTGCTGTAGCAATCTTGTTTCAGGTGATATAGGACTGGAAACATGAGCCTTCAGTCCTGGGATGTACTACTAGATATGGCCATTGAGTGCATCTTTGTTATGAAATAGTTATGTTGGGTGTTATATTTTGAATTAATGTATGTAAACACACAGAGTAAATAACTACGTGTGAAGTAGTGCGGAGCTGTCCAAAAAATGCTATTAGCAATATAGGCGTGGTGGACTGGTGCATCCTCAGCACTGCCGGGAGGGGTGCTGGAGTGGGGGTCTGAGACTGGGAATAAACTATTCTGCCATTGGTGCTGCTAGAGTTTGAGTGGTCTGGGACCACTGCTGCTCTTGCTCTGGTCCAGCTCTCTGCCCGCTGTTCACATGTGGGCAGCCCCAGCAAATCTGGCTTCCTGTGGCTCACATGTTGGCCATGCAGGCAGTGGGACTGATAGCACGCTGCTTTCCCATCGATGTGCTGCCTCAGTCCTGAAGAAGTTCCATGCAGAACTTCATTGCTGAAAGAGCAGTCCCCTTGTGGCAGATGGATGAGTGAGTTTTCTAAAAGGCAGAGTGTGCTCAGCTGTAGAGGGTAAAGAATTGGTTGGGTAGGAGACTTGATGGTTCATCCAAATGTCAACTTTCATTTAAACTTCTGGAAACGTGGAGCAGGTGTGAATTACTGCAGCAGTGCCTCCCTGACCTTGTGGGTGGTGTGAAGTGATGCCTTATTTGCTGTATTTGTAGCTAACTCAAACGCTGGAGGTGGAAGCTTGAACTGTAAAACCTGTGAAGGAGATGTTTACATCAAGACATGTCCATCCTAAATATTTGATAAGATTGGTTTTCAGTTATCTGGAAAGGGCCTGCCACCGAACCACTGCAGCAATGGTAGTTGCTCTTTGCTGTGCATTCCTGGAGTCGGGTTCTGCTGCCACATCCCCATTGTGCACAGGGAGGTACTCCCACACCAGCACAGAGGGAAGCTGCTATCTCACAGGATCTGGAGGGAAGTCAGTGCCATGGCTGCTTCCTGTCATCCACAATTTCACATGTCGCTGTTCTCACTAACCTTTTCAAATAATACCAAGAATATGTGATTGACATCTGAAACAACACATTTGTTCCTAGCAGCAAAGACTAGACCCAGAGTAACTTATTGTAAAGCTCTGTTTCCACCAGACAGATCCATATTGAAGCTTATTAAAGTCATGTGTTCAATTTTTTCATAATTGCCCCCATTCAAACCATGGCAGGCAGCCAATAAAGCACTAAGTGGAAGTTTCTGTCGGTCCACCTGTCTTTCTGTAGCTAACGAAGTGTGCCGTTTTTTGTCTCGTAGACGTTACACAATTCATTGTCAGAGGAACTTGTTATATATAGTCTTAAAATAAATTAGTTTGAGACAAGGCCAAAGCCATTCGACTATACTTCTTTGTATAGCAACTCATGTATTTATTATACAGAGTGACACATTAATACTTTGTTTGGATGGAGAGCTTATTCTTAAAACAAGAACAGGCAATTCTGGTTCTTGGCCATAATAGTCTGTTAAATGTCCTAATTAAAAAGGACAACGTCCTGAGCAGCATGGGTCTCAGCAAGGGCACCCACCAATCTGGAGTATAGGCTTTGATACTTGGGTTCATCAGTTAACTGGAAGCTCTTCCCTTGCAAGGGTTGCTGTGTCTTCAGGCCCTTGTCCTCTGCCAAAGCCCAATATACAGCTGAGGTTTCCTTTTGCTACACTTCAAACCATAGGAAGACATCAGTGGATGCCTCACACTAGCCTTCTTGGAGAAGTGGGAAATTAATTTTACAGACTTCTAGGAAATAAAAGGGGTTTTTAAGTTTACTACTCCTGATCTCTGTGAACAACAGGTACGCAGCTTATCAAACCTGTAATTAATTTGCAGTTGTAAGTGCCTCTAGGATCAGAAACTTGACTCCAGGAGAAGCAATACTGGCAAAGCAAAGAAAAAAAAAAATCTGCTTTCTATCAGAGCAATTCATCTTGAAAATTTTCTTTGCCTGTGAGGAGATTGGCAAAGACAGCTGTTGCTTCATCCTGGAAAATGGCCCAAAAAAAGGTCTGTAAAAATAGATCTTGCAGTGATTTTATTATAAGCAGTATGTTTAGCGGCAGGGTTCTGGTTTTTCCTTTATTGCTGCTGTAAAATTCAGGTGTGCTGGGACATACTTGTAGAAAGAAATGAGCAAGTCAGCAACTTTGCTTGCTGGCCATTAGCAGTGAAATGCTTCTGGAGGAGCTAAAATAATTGTTCAGATGTGTGATATCAGAGTAAGAGTGACACCTTAATTTTGGTGATACCCAAACTGTCAGCACGTGATTTATTTGTCCAGCTGGTTTGTGAACAGCAGAGGAACATGTCTGGTCAAGCCTGAAGGGGAATAAAACGTGGTCTCCCTTGAATCACCTTTAGGGTGCCCGGACTGTTGTTGCAGAGAACCTCTCACTTTTATAAACTCCTCTCCTGGAAGGCTTTGTCAAAGTCATTTTACCTGTTCGCTTTCCTCAGAAAGGCTCTGTTAACCTAAGCTTCTCCCTACAGAGTCTTGACCCTCTTTTAGACCTTTGTGTTAAGACTCTTCAGCAAAAATTCATTGTTTTGATAATTCAGATACAAGGATGCAATTCACCTTCCTTTATGTATACCTCTTTGTTGTTGCTGAGCAGTTTAGGAAAGGGAAGAGAGGAGTGGAAGGATGTTGAAGAGGTTGCCAACAGTGAAATTCTTGCAAAGACTGGGCGTGTGGCTTATGTCAGGTGACTGAGCATATGACTTGTCCTTTGGTTAATAGGTTTTCTGGTTCTAGGTGTTTTTACAGGCTGGATTAACTTCTGTGACCTGTTTTTCCAGGCTGAACATAAGTGTGAATCGGACAATGTTAGACCTAATCAAGATTAGCTCCTTTGTTGATTTTGCTTGGAAGGATGACTGAGGCTACTGTTTATCGTTTAGTACATGGGACAAAAAACTGCAGGGTAAATTTATGCACAGTTGAATCCAGACACTTTTCTGAGCAATGTAGAAAATTGTCTTTTACTCACATCTGCAGTATGCATATTCACATAGCACGCAGAAGAGATTGAAATGAAATCTCCCATCTCTCCACATGCAGACATTTATGCTCCCAGGGGAGATCTGGGTCTCAATATATGCACATTAATTCCTTTGGAAATTTGGAGAAGACTGCCTAATATCTTGATGATCTGTTAAAAAATTTGAAGACTCTCCTAAACACACTTATTAAACACTAAGATCTCTTCAGTCTATGCAGGAACTGGAGAATGGTCGTCCCACCGAAGCAGTGTGAAGGGACTTTAGCAGTGTATCTAATTTGAACTGAACAAGGATTATTTGTCTGTGTTTTTTCACACAGCTGTACTCTTGGGTTCTTTCACCACACTAATGCTTGCTAAGATTGCTGTGTTGTTTTATCCTTTCTGAAGGAAATGACAGAGCTTTGAGTTTCATTTTCAGCACCTCCTGTAATGTATCTCACAGTTTCTGTACACTTAACATATCTGTGTGCAAATGTATCCATCATCATCTATTCAGTGCATGAGAACCGGCACTGGACTTTTCAACTTGAAGGCTGAATTTCTGTCAGCATGTATCAGACTTGAGATGAGAACTGGCATCTTGTTTTAAAAGATATAGTAGAAACATGCATGACAATGTAAAGCTCAGCTTGTTAGACTCAGAAGCTTCTCACTCCAAATTATCATTTGTTTAAACTTTTTAAAAATACTAACATAAAAGATTGTATTGTACAAAATCCCCGTAAAGGGCAGCAGTCTGTCCTCATACATAAGTAATCCCAGCGTATTGTGAGAAACAAAAGGCAGGGTTTTGACTGAGCTCCTTTCAGCTCTCCATTGTCCATCTCTTCCTTCTGTTAATGAATAAAGGTGAACTTCTGGGTGACAGAAAGGTGGTAACGGAGAAAGAATTCCAATAGCTGTTTTGCCTCTGATCTGTAGAGCATAGAAATAAATCCCACTGCCAAATATTTGAAACTATCCCCCAAAATTAAAAAATCAGACCAATTCTTTTCTGCTCCTTCACTGCTGTTTTTCACATGGTTGGCAACAAGAAGTTGAAATACAGACAAGAATTATTTTTCAAAAGCAGAAACACTTCCAGGGTGAGCAAGTTTCATTTGTAATGCTGTTATAATGAGCATGATACTTACTAACTCTTATTTTAGGTTATAACTTTCATTTAGGTTATAAATTTAATTTAGTTATATAAATGAGGGTTAATGTCCAAGCTGGTGAATGAAGGTGCTCTTTGTAAGTGGTTTTTGGCAACTTTTAACTCTCATTCTGCTAAGATTTGCTTCAGTCTTTTCATATGTGGGCAATAGCATTCATACAGTTTTATCCTAGCAGAACGTAGTAATTAAAGCACAGGTCTCTTCTGAGAATAAAGATCCTTGCATAATTTGGTCCCATTTTCAGAGGCAAGCATTTATGAAAAATAATATATTAAACCGTTCAAAGTAAACCTATAAATTCCGTTAGGTTTCCTTACGGCACTAGTCATTGCAGTCAGTAGCAATTATTTAAGATTTGCTCCACAGACTTACATGTACGCTATCTAAATATTTTTTCTTTATTAACAGCAAAATATCCCACAGAAAGTAGTGTAAGACTGACATTTTGAACACTAAATGTTGAAAAATACAAACAAATTCTGGACATCTAATACATTTTAATCTTAATAAGGTATTTAATACTCTGAAAATGTTAATAAAAATTTATTTCTATTTGCTTAAATAACAACCCTGCCAGGTGGGCTGAAATCAGAGGAGACAGAAAAGGGGTGACAGGCGGTTAACAGTAGTGTGCCATGTAGAGCATGCTGAAGTTACCCTTCAAAGCCCAAATCAGGGACAAGGAACACTGCCAGAACTGGACAGCTTTTCTTCCTGCTGCCCTGTTGTCTAATAGAGACTACATACCTCAGGACTGCCATGTAATTCGTGTTAAATTTGTCTAATATTTAAAGCTAAAGCTTAGTTGTTTTAGTAGCAAACGCAGGCGTTGTTAGCTTGTAGCCTTGTTGCATAGTCACACAGAGTTTGAAAGGCGTTTTTGAAGCTTCTCCTTCAATACTAAACTCAAGCAGCCCTGTGCTAGTAGAAGTGAAAGCTGTGTTAGAAACAAAATCAGCTCCCTACGAAGTTTGCATGCTACGTGAAATGGCACACACTGCAACACATCAGTGGCAGAGTAGACGAGATTCTTAGGTAGCATTATTTTTTCAGCCCACCTGCATTTTGTAGAGAGTTATTTCTTTCTGTCCTCCTTGCTGTCTCTTAATAAGTAAATGGAAAGAAGCAAAGTCAGCCTTCACGCAGTAGGGTGAAAAGACTTGGGTGATTGACTGTGGGGTTTGCCACTGAAGGAGAGTTACAGATGCATATAATTCCCTCCCTGTCAAAACGCCACTTTTCTGTGATTCCATGGGAAATATTTGGTGTGTCCTCTGTGATATGTTTTATTGAGCAGGGCTGGCCCCAGCTGTGTCCGAAACACGTTTCACCCCTGGGATTTAACCATTGATGTGGAGCTGCAGCCTCCTTCTGGATTAAAAAAAGAGTGGTTTGCATTAAGCCTTACTAAACCCAGGATTAGATCTAAATGAGTCGTTGGCATCTTTGTGAGACCAGACGTTTGAGCTGAATTTGTGAAACGGGTGTTTCCCAATGGTACGCTGCCTACTGTGACGAAGTCTTGAATACCGAGAGGATAGTGGAACTTGTTTTAACTAGGACCCATTATGTCATTTTATTTTCACATCTAAATCGGTCTAATATGTGACCTTATCATCCTATTAAAATCTGTAGGTACAGTAGAAAATTCCTAATTACCTTTCTGATCATCGTCCTTAATTTGTCTCCTAAAAGACTGTAAAGTGGTATGGTTGATAGACCTGATTAAAAATGACAATCAAAAAGCTTAAGGAAGTACAGATCATGAGAAAAATGTATTGCTTTAGGCATAAAGTATTCACAAATCTGTTGCACTTGACTGATTGTTTCAATTAAATAAAAGCAGGATTTTTGAAAATTAGTACACTTATTCTTAGTAAAATGTAAATATTTTTCTTTCAAAATAACATTTCTGTGTAGACATTGACCTAGCTCTAAGCAACAAAACCAAAAATACAATGATGTCAAGAAGCAGTTAAAAATCTAGAAAATAAACTAAATCTTTAGGACTGGAAAATATGGATTCAAAGTGACATTTTCAGGTCGGCTGGAACATTATCAGAGGAAGCTTCCATAGCTTATTTAAGCTTATTTCCAAGTTTTTTTGTTCAATCCCCACATTTGAAAATTACTTATGTGCTCATCCTCAAGCTTGGGCACCACTGTTTTATTCAAAAAACCAAACAAAACCTTGAAAAACCCCCCACAACAGCAACAGACAGAAAGACATACATATATATATATATATATATATATATATATCACGCAGCATACACGTGAAACCAGACCACAGGAGTTTTAACTGACTGCTTTTCAAGGTGCCTTAATATTTCCGTACGAACTCCTCCATATGAGTGTCTTCTCTTACGCGTATGGCAGCATCATTGGTGACACGAGGTCCTCCAGGGAAAAAGCACTTGCTGTACTACTTTTCAAAGCTATTTTGAAATTAAACAGAGCATCTCCCATGCCAGAAATGCAGATCGCTTAGTGGTTTTCCTCAGACAGAAACTCCCAGGCGCCTCCTTCAATGAGTGAACCACGGCAGCGGGGAACACTTGCCTTATAAACAAACACGGCCCAGAGAGGCTGGCCTGCCGGCTTGCAAAAATAACGTATGGGGAGGCAAGGTAAACAGTTTACATCTCCTTCAGTCTCTGGGTTCTGTCACGGAGCTGCTAGTTGAAACAAGTGAATCTGCTGCTGCCCGAAACATGCGTCTCTGCAACGGGGAGGATGAAGAGGTTACGCTTTAGGCAGTTTTTTGTGGTGAAAAATGATTTCTGCTGGTGTCCTGTGGACCATGGTTGGCCAAAGAGCATCACTGCATCTGGTTTTGACAACAGGCATCAAAATAGTGTGCAGATATTGTGGCCTATTGTTCTTTGTAAAGCACAAGCAGGAAAAGAGTAATTCGCTTCTAAGTCACATCTTTATGAACCACAAAGTGCAAAAAGCAAAGAGTGTAGACAGATCATGGGAGTATAATACATGTCACTTCTCCTTTACTCCCTAAATGTTAACTGCCCAGTACCCATAGGCAAAGGAGAATGAAAAAGATGCTTTAGAAATATTTAGATAGTTCAGAAAGATGGGTCCAGAAAATTATTCTTTATATCAGAAATATGTGTCTGAGTTCTGTGGGAGGAAACTTCGGCGACTAGGTTTTGACAGCTAAAATGAGAGAAGGCCTAACCTAAATCCGCCAACCTCCAATTATTGTTTGTTTACAGCTTAAATCAGATATAAATCTGATCTCTGGGGATTATTTAGGTTTAGATTGCCATTGCTTGTTTTTCTTTAACTATAATCTCTGCAGTTTAGGGAAGTCCCAGCACATGTGGTTTGGGACTGGAAGATGAAGAGGTCCCTCAACCAATGGCCTAGAAAATTAGAAGGGGGGAAACACCTGCACATCGCTGCTGGCCGAGGAATTTTGAAAGGGTTGTTTCTTTTGGCAAGAAGAGCTCCCTAGTTGGGGTCACTGTGGAAGTGGAGTCCTTTGTCCATATCCTAATTGTTGCAGGGGGTTGAGAAGTTCATAAGCAGGGCTAATTGCTTGAGTGCATTGTCCTCCATCTCTTCTCCTTGAATGAACTCCTGGAAAGCTTTTATTGAGATGAAGCTGAGTGTCAGCCTCTTAAAATGTCATGGGTGACTTTATTGAGGAAAGGTTGGCCCCCACCTGTCAGACAGTCCTGTGATGTCATTTGAGGGATTTTGGTGACTGTCTGCTCAGGCAAGTTGGATGGAGTATTGACGTGACTTACTCCTGGAAGTGGTGGCAGGGCCATAAAGGAGACACTGGTGGTATGATCCATGTTTGGTGTAGGGCAAATTAAATAATGGATAAAGCATATCAACACACAGAAAAATTAGGAGGGGCACGTTATTTGGGGGATGGGGAGAAGATGTTTCTAGGGGAACTTTTCTAGTGCATCTGTTCTATAAATACTTCTGCCCAGTTCTCACGTCTGGATGGATGACTTACTGGATATGGTTATTTTTCAGTGTGTTGTTTCTATTTTTTTTTGTTTGTTTGCACATTTAGTTTGAAAGGTTTCTAAAAGAAGCGTACAAAAAGAGAAAGAATCTGACTTACTGGACTTTTTTTGGACTTGTGTAAGAAACACAACATACAGAGAAATTCTATTATGGTTTCATGTAAGCGTGTCTGAAAAGCATGAGGTTTTTCACTTTCAATTTGGCAGTGTTTTGGTTTAAGCTATTCTAACGCAGTGATTTATATAAAGTACATCTGGTCCTTGCTAGAAGTGTGCGGAGCCCCATTTTGCCACCATTGTTATGGGCAGAAACTGAATTTGCTTTTGGCAGAAACAAAAACTCCTGAGAGTGCTAAGAAGGGCCAGTTTTGCAGAGAAAGGAAAAGGTGGTCTTAAAACACTTGATTAATATTATTGCTGAATCGGAAAACATTTTACACTAGTGAAGGGAACCAGAAATATGATACTAGAATACTGTTGTTCCCAATAATCTCTTTCTGAATGGGTGTGAGGTTTTAAAGTCAAAGGGTTTTGACTTCTTCCCCAGGCTCCCTAGTATTTCATGAGTTGCAGAACAATGGATGTGAAATCCAAAAGGAACCCTGTAAATATATTACAATGCATGCTGGGCTTGGTTTCACCTTCGTTTTTAACATCACAACTTCGTTTACTTTCAGTGGAAGCAAGGTGTAGTTGAGAAACAGGGGAATTACTTCAGTATATAATTTTTTTAATTGACTTCCTCTAACTGACAAGATGCAAGAGGAATTCTGCACATACAAGGTCTTGCCTTGAAATCCTAAACCCTTTGGAGGTGATGGCAAAGCTAACAATGCTTGCAGTAAAGCCAGGATTTTGTTCTCTAGCTTCAGGATTTGTAAAGGGGTGAAGATTTGAGATCATGTCCTGTGTTGGAGATGTACAAACAGTTTGCAGAAATCACTGATTCTCTGCTGAAACATAGCCAGCTTTGGAATTGAATCTGCTCAATTCAATAACTCGTGTCAACAATGCTGTTGGGGATAAAACTGAAGAAGTGTGGTTGTTTTTATCCTGAGTGTATCACATCGTACTGAAACTGAAGCCAGCAGGATGTAAAATAAATTATAAAGTGCTAATTCAGTTATTTTTGTATTTAACTCTTCCTCATTTGGGTACTTTTTCACGGATATCGAACACCTTTCTTTAAGAGTAGCTTCACAGGTTTGCTGACATGACAATTATTTTCGTATAAGAAATTCTGTTGCTGAGTAACAAAAGTAGGTAGTTGATGGTACAAGAAAATATTTTTTTTTCTCTCAGGTGTATTCTGGACTTTTCTGAACATAAATTCATTAACCTCATTTTTCAAGTAGTTATTTAAAGGCTTGTTCTTGTTCGTTTTGGAACTAAATGGGTAACATGTAGTACAGAAGTGCTGTGTATGGTCTGCCAACACTTCCGCAGTCTCTAGGTTTAATGCTGAGCTTTGTGTTTTGCTCATGTTAGGAGTCAGAGTTTTAAACCAAGTTCCAAGATAAAACAAACAGTACCCATGATGTTCTCTTACACACACCACCCCCAGTAATACTCCCTCTTACTTTTCTTGATATGACCCAGCAGCTGGAAAGCATGCCTAGCAGCTCAGCTCCTAAAGAGGATCCTACAACCGTAGCTTACTGTCAATTTGGCAAACATTAGTCATAGTTGCAGCTGAATTTCCGATTGGTGTTCTTGGGTTTGTGCCATCTGTGTTAGATGTCATTTTTGTCAGTGAGCAAAATAGGCATTGCAGATATGCGGATCTGCAAGTGCAGTATTCTAAAGAAATAATTTTTTAGTAAGATTAGTCAATTACTTGTAACCTAATTGTGGTATATTTTACGGAAGGAAATTACTAAATAAAATAAAATTATAAACCTGGCATATTTTCTGATGTCACACATGTTTAAGTGTTTGTATTGATTTTTTTGCTGAATGTATTACTGAATCTTTTAATTGCATTTCCTTGGGCATGGTGGTACCTTAGGGAAAAAAAAAAAAAGTGAACTCTGTGTTGGGGCAAATCAACTGACCTTTTTTGTAGGATTTTTCCACAGCCTGGGCATGGAGATCTGCCCAGTTCTTTAGCTATTCTGTTCACCACCTCCAGTCCAAGGGGAAGCTACTTTGGAAAGGAAAGCAGCGTAGAAATATAAATTATTACAAGTAGGAAAGTGTGTGAACATCTGTAATCATCACATCCATCTGTAAAGACTGGTTTTACCCTTTTCCTTCTCCACCTGGCTGCAACTCAGTGATACTGATTCTTTTATCCGGTATGGTACTCACCCAGGAAAGGGCTTTAGAAACTCATTCCTCTATTGCAGAGTTGAGCAGGGAATTAATGTAGTAGTGGTGCATTAAAAGAACAGCAATAAGAAATACAAGTTGGGAGGGAGTAATTTTAGATGACTCTATAGGAAAATAATACTCCCTGTGCTTATTTACAGTATATCCAAATACTTTTTCTTATTCCTTAGTTAAGGTTGATCAGAACAATAGTCGAGCTGTGTAGCATGGAAACAACCTCGTATTTGTCAGAGACTTGACCACCAACACATTCTTTAAGCATTCTGCTATTTTATAGAAGAAAGCTGACTTATATTTTTTTACCCTATATTTGGCATCTATTCCCTTACATATTCTGATGGAAAATTTTGCACAATTCATGCATTTAGTTATGTTAACAGTATTTATGGTGAGTTGCAGTACATTACACTAATGAAGAAGTTTAATTTTACATCTTTACTTAGCTATAAAATAAACTATTTTATACAAATGAAAAGTTGAAAGCTTGGGAAAATATTTTTCTTTCTCTCTGAAATTACACCGCATCTCAGCTTGAAACATATTTGCTGTAGGCCCCTTGTTCTCATGACTTGGAGTATTTTTAGAGATCGACTGGAGCTGAAAGAAATAGAACTTTGCTGGATGACAATTTCCATCTCTTTAAAAATAGCTAAAAAGAAGAAAAGGGAAAGAAAAATCTAATCTTTATATTTTTAATTCATATTGGTGAGCATAGTCACTTCTTTGCGAGGTGTCTAGAAAACCCACACTATTGTATTGTGTTGGTATTAGTTGTAACTTCTCACTGATTTTGCTGGTCAAGGTTTCTACTTCTATTTTAATGGGCTAATGGAAGCTTTATGAACTTCAGAATGGGATCTCAGCTGAAACAGATGGCAGCCTCTATTCACTTATCTGGATCTCCTCTAAAAAGTGTACCGACCCCAAAAATCAAATCCAAAAATCTTGATCAAGGAAGAGGAGGCAGTTTGTCATGTCAGCTAGCGACTTGCCAAGCAGCATATCACATCGGGGGCTGTTGCCTGTCTCTGGTTTGCTTTTCCTTCTCCTCAGGGATAGCAGTATTCCTCTTGCCCTTGCTCCAGTCCGTAGCAGTTGTTTCGGTGTGCTTCCCAGGCGGAATGTAGAAGAGCTTCCCTTCCCAGGGGAGCATGAGGACCAGCGGGAAGGACATGCAGATGCTGCACTCCTGTAGAGAACTGAGTGTGTTGCATTGGATGTGTTCTGGGTGTGCAGCTACGGACCTTCTGGGGGCAAGAAGTGCCTGGTTTGGGATTAGCAGTCCATACTGCGTGTGCTTTCAAAGGGATGTGAAAGTGGGGCAGATGCACAAAGGCTGAGGAAGGAGTTGGGGTCAGATGGTTTTGATAAATCATTCAGCAAGTGAGGAGAAATTAAGTGAGAGGGAAAGGGGGGAAATATCAGTGAGCTTGTCAAAGCATCATTGGAAAGTGGTAGGAGTGAGGGGCTGTAAAGAGGCATGAGGTTATAGGAGAGAATAGAAGAAAGGCAACTGAGAGAGAGAGGGAGATGGTCAAGAGGAGTATAAGCAGGGGGGAAATGAGTTCTTGGAAAGAAACTTAATTTATTTAAAAGGAAAGTCCATGAAGAAAGAAACAAATACAAAAAAAAAAAAAAAAAGGACTGATAAAAAGAAATTAAATGCTTAAAACATTATGGAGGAAACTAGGTTGAGGGAAGATGGGGATTAAGAGGGTGATTTGAAGAATAGAAGAATAAATTATGGAAATGTTGTTTTATTTTTGTTTATACATAGTGTAAAATATGATACTTAGATTTTTCTTTTCACCATGGTAGGGAGGGCATAAACAGTCTTTCTTGCTGTGCTTAGCACCACGTGGTCATCAGAGCATGCGCACTGCACCACACCATATTGAGTGTTGTGTCTCCCTGCAGTGCGATCTGTCTGAGCCGTCCAGAGGGTGGAGTGGTTGGTTTCTTGTGTAGGGCTATTGCTTTGGCTTGTTTTTAAGTCTGTTCCTAAGCAGCAATTTTTAAGACATTCTTTATTTTATGGTTGGATGCATGCAATCAGAATGTTATAGTTGTTATACTTGTGTCCATTGTGGGCCTGTGAAGAGTGGCTATGAGGACCATAGCTTTCATATTTCAATTGCTTATATTGACATTATCATACTGAATAGTAAAAGCATTTTCAGTTTTCAAATAATTTCATTTTCACAGTGATTTGTGCAGTGTAGCTAACACTTTGTTCCCTCAGTTTGGAGCCCTTATATGAGTGTTTTATATATTGATTGTTTTGATAGAATACGTACTGGATATGTATTACATATATTCATTTATTTATATTTATTTCTTTCAAAAATCTCTACCAACTGGAATTGAAGTGACCAAAGACTATGGATGCAGGGCTTGCCTTCCAGTGCTTTTGTCTGCATTTCCTTTTCCCAGTGTCCTTATTCCTGGCAATCCCTTTTGAGTGTTTGCATGTTGAACAGCCGGCCAAAGAATCACTGGAAAATGCAGCACTGTCTGGTGTTTTCCTCAGAACAAGCAACTTATGGTACAGCTGGTTTTACAGTTTCAGGAATGTTGTTATAGTGTGTGTGGTTCCGATAGGCAGGTATCCTCTGGCTGCATCTCCTTTCTCATTTTTATCCTTTGCTGTATTTGGAGTTTCAGGTTATTCAGGACAATCTGGATGGAGCAGGGGAAGAAGGAATACTTGCAGATGGTATTCTTGTGCCATCTTGTAATAGCGATTTTCATTTGCAAACCAGAAATGCTTTTTAAATGAACATTATTGTTCACATCAGTGATTTGCAGATGGGCAAGATGCATCATGGATCATCTGCGAGAAGGTCACATCAGTAGTCATCACTTTGGGAAGGGGAACCACTTTTGATTTCTGCATGTCATAACCTCACTTTTATGTTAGGCTGCTTTGCAGTGTGCTTGCATACAGACTAGGTCTTTTTTTTGGCTCCACGATAAAGCTAGGTGAAAGCATGTTCAATTTTTTGTTCATGTGAATGACAATGGCTATTCAGGTTAAGAGAAAATTGTCTGTGTGATCCCACTGAAGGCAAAAGGATTTGTCTAGGAAAGGTACAAGGGCATTTCAGGAGCATGAAGAATTGCAGGTCCAGGAAAACACCTGCTTTAGAAATACTGTCCTGTTAATTCACCTGCGCTTGCCTGCTTGCTGAGTCACCCATATAAACCTATCAAATCCTGTTTGGAGAGTGGCCTCTTCACCCTATATTTATTTAGGGGAATGGAACCTCTCTCTCTCTGTCTTAGAGTCTGTGTCATAGTTTTAGGACCATGTGATGAAACTGAATATTTTTATTGAATATATTGTGTAGTGCCAGTGAACCTGAATAGGAGAAATGATACTGGAGGGAACATAAAAGGGGTTTCTTTTCTTTTTTAGATGGGCATAAGGGAGTACAATATTACCAGAAAAGCTGCTTTGAACAGTGCTGATGAAGAAGAGGTTTAATGAGGCTGGGGCTGTTTGCGGAAAATTAGTCCGCATTAGGGTAATATTCCTTCGGGGAGCGCTTATAATGCCTGCAGGAATGTGGGGCAGATCAGATTCCGGCACAACCTTGCAAGCTTTCAGCTGCCGATGCTCTGTGCACCTGCATGTTCCCCATTCTGACCTCAGAGCTGGCTTGAAAAGCTCTGGCATCTGGAAGTGAGAGGAAAGATTGGGTCTTTAAAAAAAAAAAAAAAAATCCATTGTTTTCTTGATGCTTAGAATGCCTTGTATTTTACATCTTTTTAAAGGATACCGGAAACTGTTTTGTCGGTATGCTTTTTAGTGGTTTGGGATTGGGTTTTTTGCTTTTAATTTTATTAAACTAGTATCTGAAAGATCTCCTAGAGATACGTCCAAACTGATGAATAATATTCAAGTAAAATTTTGGTTAGTTGGCAAGACTGGAGAAAATAATTTCATACTCTGTTGCTTATCTCAGAAAGAATGTTCTCCATAGCAAGTGAAGATTCAGGCACGACAGCTTCATCGTTTATCTCATTCGCAGAGGTCTGGGCTAGCATCTCATTTTCACATTGTAGCGATGTGTAGATAAAATGCAAATACTGCTGTACAAGGATCACCACTGAGCAGCGTTATACTTCATGACTGGTACCTGCGGTAGTAGCTGGTAAATTGTAAGTGCATGTAATTTACATCGCTTGGAATTAACTGTTTTGTAATTATGCTTTGATGTGTATTTCTTTATCAGACATCGCGGAGTGGTTAACCTATGCTGCTTATGAACTTCCATGCCGCTAATTTTGTGGTATAAAATTGTGCTTATTACATGCACAGATTTTTGGGTTTGGAATTTAAAAGTCACTCAGTTTGGCATTTGTAGCTTATTTCTTGCAATCTACTTAATTGAGTAGCTTCTCTGTTTATCTTAAAACACAGATAAATGGCTTTCAGAGCAGTGTTTATAGCTTAATAGTTCCTGAAATAAGAGTCAACATTATCTCCTAGACTCTACCAGTCATAACTAATGATCCCTCTGCTTACACTGTTGAGCAAGTCAGGAGACACTGAACTCTGCAGAGAGCAAGGGCCCTGTGCAGTGGGAGGATAGTTTGTATGTGATGGCGCCTAGTAGACAAGGCTTTCATGGCTCAGTACTGTTAATTGGGAACTAAAATTTGTCCTCGGCCACCTCTAACCTCCTATCACTGAACTGTTCTTCTAGGAATACGGATACAAACCCGAGGGTAAGTTGACAGCACACAGTAATCTCGCTTCCCTCATCATTTAAAGTAAATAATATCAGTTTACTCTTATTTGCTTCAGTTTTGCCCATCAGAGCACATTTTGGAACTTGAAATCTCTGCAGAAATTGGGAATATTTTTAATGTTCCAAACATCACTAGCAGGCAGCCTAACAGAGGCATTGTGTTGAGGGGTGAACGAGGATGAGAGAATAATTAGGCAGCTGGCACTTATTGTATTTTGTCCTAGGGCTTTTTTTTTTTTTAATGACATTTTAATGTATTAATGAAAAAAGTAAGATGCCTTTTTTATATTTTCCTGACAAGTCCTTTGGCTTGGTTCCTGAATGGAGAGTGGTAGGCTTTCCTTTGTAATAGGGTTAAGTGCATGCTTCAGGAAGAGAAAAAGAAAGAAAGAGAGGACTAAATTTACCACCCATGAAAAAACGTTGTTGTATTACTATCTTGGGAGCAAAAGTTGCTTGTTTATCCATAAAATTTAAATAACATGGGGAGCAACAATGCCTCATGGCATTAGGCATTAATATTCTTCTATCCTTCTGTCAGCTTGTCAATACGATCTTGTAACAGAGATTTTTTTTAATTTGCAAGAAGTGTATTTATTGGAAATTGCAGATGTAGATGTTGTGAGATGGATATCGCCCTTGAAGAATTTCAGCCAGGACAATGTTTTGGTTTCAAATAGGCAATCCAGCAGCCAGCTTTTGCTGGATTGAGGTGAATTTTAGCTAGTGATATAGCCTCCATACCCAATTCCTATGTCTCCACAGCCATTTAGATCACTGTTTTGAAAAGCTAATTAAATGTAAACATTTAGGTGGGTGACTGGTTGTTAAAGGAACTGTATATGAAAGCTGTTCCTACTTAAAAAAACTTGTATCAGTCTTGTTTATGCTTCAGCTTCCATGCTTTTCATCTTTTTTCTGAGCTTTTGCTTTATCTTTAAGTTTGGAGCTTTGTATTGGCTGGAGAGCAGCAGGTTAGTACAGAGCTCAGTCTGGGTAACACCACATACAAAGGCCACACTTTACAAAGAAAGCAGGTTCAAAACACTACTTACAGCTCTGGGGGTGTTATTATCGGATGTTCTCATGAACGGACTACAAGAGACACCAGGTAGAATAAGCAGGATGCCCTCAGAGAGTTGAAGAGGAACAACATGATGGCTGCTAGGAGCACCACCATGCAGTTCAAGCAGTTTTTTACTGGACCATGTTAGAACATTACACTGGCAGGAGATTGCATGTCACGCATCTCTTTCACGTGGTATGTGTGGTCTTGTTAGTGTGTACCAGTAGCTCTCTAAAGTAGGGATGCAGGAGGAACAGACCAAACAGTATGGAGGAGGAAAAACTCAACCATTGCCTCTGCTAGCATCAAATAGCTTTAAAACTGCATGTGTAAGGCTCCAAAAATGGAAATAAGTATTTTCAAAGACAGCATATGCAAATTTTTTGAAAGAAGAAATTGGAGACAACCTTTTGATGCTGATGATGTGTAAAATCTTGTTTCTTACCTTTTCCTCTGTAGTTCAAATAAAATATCAAGATACCTGTCTTTGGTTATTGCACTAGGAATCATGCTGGTTTCACTCAGCATCCTGAAGAGTCAGCCCTTCTGGAAGAAATCAGTTGAAAGTTTGTGTTCCAGATTAGTTGTGAGCATTTTCTCATAGGAATACAGCTCTTATTTCTTTGGAAATAATCCCACTGGTAAACAACAGCAGCATTAAACCTTCCAACAAGAAATTGGATACATAGTTCTGAATGTGCAGATATCTCTTATTCTATTTACCAGTTTCCAAACGTGGAATTAGATTAGCTAATGATGGAGCAAAAACTGAAGTATTTTGTGGAGAAAAGCATTTAAGTATAAAATGCTGTGAGCATGTTCTGACTGCAGTGTCTGATGTGTATAGCCTTATATCAGAAAGAAAAAAGCTGATTAGTAACAGTAGCTGTAGGTCATCTCTAACAGTTACATATTTACCATGGAAATGCTAGATGTTATGTGAAGGGGGTGTGATATATTAAATGACCATGTTGTCTGGAATAAAAGTCAATTACCACATTACTTTTTCTTGCATTAAAGTTACAAGCTAACTAAATTATTTCAAGGCAGTGAAATAATAATCTCTGGGTTATTTTGAAATAATATCCTTGTTACATATCTCTGTGGAATACAATTACAGAGAATTTTTAACAGTAGTCAACTTGTAAGACAAGTATCAGGATAATCAGTTACTCTCAACTGTCACATCTCTATCTTGGAGTAAAATTCTTTTTATCTTTCCATTACGGGACCAAATTTGTTGCTCTTTGTATATAGATTTTGTCAAGTTTCCTATCTTTTTTCCGTGACATGCTACGATAAAACCTATATATCCTAGTAGCAACTTCACAACACCTTTGGTGGCCCTTTCTCTGAAAAAAACCTCACAAACTGCTGCTTGTATGTCATCTCTTTTAATAGTCTGTTCTCTATCGGCATTTTTGTGTTTTCCCTGTAACGAGAGAAAGCCTAAAAATCATTGAAACCTTCACGTGATTGCACTCATTGGAAAACATATATCGAGTTGAATGAATGAGAGCCAGGCCACCGTGGTGTATTTCGTATCACAGGTAGACCCACTATAAAGGGAGGTGGGGGAGCAGAAGGCTCCAGCTCCAGTCTACGTTTCACATACTGACCTTGGAAGCCGCTGTCAACCATCTGGAAATAGTTACAAATTCTGTATTGCTCAGAATCCTTATTTTATTTGTAATTTCAGGATTTTCTTTTTTCTTCCACCTTTACTGTCATATCCTATGTAGCCTGAATATTGCTTTGCGCCTGGCTGAAATAATATTGTTTGCCAGCTTACAATCAAAGGGAGTACAGAGGAAAACAGCTGAGCCGTATTAGGCAGGGGCGGTCTGGACCACATTTCTTTGCTGCTGACTAACACGCCACAGGTGCAGGATTAGCCCAGCGCACGGCACTGTGTTTGCTCAGCGCAGCCCTCTGAGCCCCCTCCGCCTCCTCACATGATTCTCATCTTCAGGGAATCTGACAGCAATGTAGCAAGCCTGCGGAAACCCAGCGTAAGTAGAAGGCTTAGCTTTTCAGCTCACAAAGCACTTGTGCTTTTCCCCCTCCTCTTTTTCCCCTTTTTCTTCTTTTTCACTTTTTCTTTCTTTTATTTTCTTTTTAATTTGTTTTAAAGCCTAGTTTGAGCAGAACACTTTAAAGAGAGTGGAAAAAAAAAAACTAAACCCCACCCAAAACCCAATGAAGTTCAGTGAGTTTTGTAGAAAGGTCAAAGAGGGAAAACGTGACTGAAAAAACAAAAGCAGTATCGTTGGCGAGATGCGGGGGAAGCCGGCTGCTCGTGACGCACCCAGTCTCGTGCTTGAAGCTTCTATTCTTGCGGAGGGAGGAAAACGCATACTGCAGATTTCCTACTCATTCGCTTGGCCTGTGGGTCTGAGTTTGTATGGTGTCAGGGGTCTGCTGCAAACCTTTAGTGCACTTTGGTTGGTTTAGTTTTAAGGAGAGAGGTGGTAGATTTATGGACAAACTACTGCAGATAAAACAAAAGACTTCCTTTTTATGGTGAGAAATGAAGAAAAAAAGAGAGTTATTTTCAGAAGACCTGGTAATTGGCATCCAACCTGACAACTTAAAGAGGTGGGGTTTTTTTCCCCTGAAATGTGTTTTTATGTTAGTCTTTGGGTTGAAGTTAATTTAGAAATAAACATATTGGCAATAATAGACCAATGTTGATACCAGGTTTTTGTTTTGAGGATGAATTACAGAGTTGGGACTGGTTTTAGCCTTAGCAATGGACACCTTTCTGTCTAATTTTAAAGGTACCTTGGCAATATGTAATAATGCATGCGTATGTCAGTAATGCATATTAAAATGCTGCATCTGTTCTACACATTTTAAATAGTAGTTTATTGGAAAACTAGCCAAATAATGAAAACAAGTGTACTTACTCTCCTAAAACTTTTCATCACTGTTCATATATGGCTGGGTGCTGAAAAAACAAAACAGGTTTACATTTGACCAAAATGGTTTCTTGCTTTGTATTCTGTAGAGAAAGTCTAAGGAGAGAAAGGTGGACACATATCTCCTGAAAACTTCAGAGCATGTGGGATCCAAGTTTTAAGGGTGTTTGCAATTCACTTTTCCTTCTTAGATTTTGAGGTGCTTGGAACAACCTGGTCTAGTGGAGGGTGTCCCTGCTCATGGCAGGGGCGTTGGAACTAGATGGTGTTTAAGGTCCCTTCCCACCCAAACCAGTCTCTGATTCTGTGAAGTGCATTTATGAAGCTGTAGCCGTATGATATTGTAAAAAACGAAAGCAAGAAGACCCAGTGGGCCTGATGGCTGGTTTCTTCTTGTCCAGAGAATGGAGTGGGTTGGGGAGCGTGGCAGCCTGCCAGCAGGGACCGGTTGATAGTTTGGCAACTGTCAACGGTCGTGGATGGCATGTGCCTCCTTCCCACCCAGACACGAGCTCAGCAGATGCTTTGAAGCATTCAGACAGGGAATTGCTTTTAGGCTAGTTGAACACTTCAGGAAAACCATAGTGCTTATGCCTGCCGTCAAAATTGATTATTGTTGTTCCATGAATGCAATTAATTTTGGTTTGCAACAGAGATGCTTTCCTCCCCCCCACTTTAAGTGGATTTATTTGTTTTCTGTCAAAGTGAGTAAGTCAATGACACTTTCTGTTGCATTCGGCCACGTTTGCAGAAGATCAGATTTGTGCCTCAGCCCTCCTTCACGAACACAAAGATCTTCTTCATTGCTTACGGTTTCTGCACATGCAGTTCAAATCCCTGCTCAACGTGTGTGGTGAGACTAACAGTAGCGGCAGTCAGTTCAATTCAGTCCCTGCCTTGGCAGCTGAACAGGGCAAGAATTCATACTGTCACTTGTTCAATTACTTAAAACACTGCTTGGCCTGATGACCTGGCAGGGTGGCATTTGCCTCCAGGAAGAAAAATTCTTGCAGATCCTTGAGCGCTTCATTCAGCGACAGTTAGTTGCTGAGTGTGTCGTAAACACGCGGGATTTAGGAATGACGATGTCATCCGCCCATGAAAAATTATCAAAATATACTAAAGATTTTTTTTTTAGACACTAAATAGTCTTTCCTTCTGGGACCTAGACAGGCACTTGAGAAAGAGTGGGGAGGGCAGTTTGGTAGGAAGCATCATCATCCCCAGGATTTGGGAAGCATTTGTCGTAAGCTAATCAATAAACCAAGTTTAAAGAAAGTTTTATATGTATGGCCATAAAATTTTTAAAAAGCCATTAAAAATATGGCATGCTTATGCCGTAAGATAGCTATATATGAAAGTTTTGGTTTTGTGAATGTCTACAGTTGTTTAATTTATTCTTATGAGAAGTGAGAGGGAACAACTCCAGTGTAGTAGGATTGAGAGAGGAGTTGGTGATTTATGAAACAGGTTGCTCTTTAGGCTGAGCTGGGGATATGTCATATCTACTTATGAACAGCCAATCTCAGCGAGTTGGAAGGGTACTGGCACCTCTGAATAATGTTGGCACTGTCTTCTGCAAGCATAGCATGTGCACATGCTAATTATATTTTAATATGCAGGTGCAGTCTTTGATGTTGGGGTGAGAACGGCTAGCTGATATTTTTATCTTCCAGGAACTATTTTCATCTTGATTACTGGCACGATGCTCTTAGGTTTCTTTTCATTGGAAAAGGGAACAGGAGCGACAATGATTTATTAAACATGTCTGAGAGCACCACAGGGTCAAAGCTGTCTATTGCTGTTTCTTATAATCATTGTCTGAATGCTTCAGTCCAAATATCATCTGAAATGATAATAAGTAAAAATCAACAGTTTGCCCATTGCAATTTTTGATGCTTTCCTAAAGATCAGATAGCAAGCATAGTTTAGTAGTAATGGTATCACGTTGCATTGCTTCCCATCTGTATGGTTTGGTTTTTTTTTCCCCTGTTGCTAGCGTTCAGGAGAGTTTTCAAGATTGCTTGTAGTGATGATTGCGTAATCTCCTGATGGTGGCATTCGGTGTTTGCTTCTTGAACTGCAAGTGTATGTGTGGCATTGCAGCTTAAAACCAGAAGTAACTAGCTTTGGATGTTAACAGCAATCTTCCTATCTTTCTTTACATAAAAATTTTCTAAACAAAGAGCGTGGCACAGACTCTGCTGTTTGTAGCCTAATATCCAGACTGGTTGTTTCACATCTTTGTACCTGAGCTTCCATTCACTATTTTGATCAGGTGATGCTCAAAGCTGGGAGATGGAGTTTCTGCATGTTGTCTCACGAAGCTAGACTGGTGTGCCTTTGAAATAAATATCCCTTTCTAATTGTTTTGTGGTACCTTAAATACTAACACTTTGGGGAGGTCAGAAGAGGTCTGGTCTAGCTGCACCTGCATCTCCTCTATTCTTTTTCAAGTGATGCTCTGTTGTCACTCAACAATCCTTCTGGGGGTGAAGTCAGAAGAGTCATTCATTCTCAGATTGGACCTTGGATCTCACCTTAGTATTCCTGAAATATTTGCATATCACTATTCCAGTTTTATTACCCATTATCATCATATATGCATCTAACAGTAGTGCTTTTACACAAATGTTTTGAAAACGTTTGTTCATTTTGAATTATACAAGAATACACAATTCCAGAATAGTGGTAGTTTCAAAACATTTTACCTTTGCTGTGTAAATCCGCCTTCTGGAAGGATATTAGAAAGAAAGAAAATATGTAGATATCTTAACGGGAATGATGTAAAATGCCTTTTCAATCATCTTTGCAAATACTAAAAATTTACTCACATTTTAAAAGCTTTTCTTTGTCATGGAACCAAAGGATTGTAGGAGGTAGAATTAAGTGAGACATTCTGACCACATTGGGGAAATTCTTTATTAATGGGGAATTACAGTGGGTAGAGGTAGACTTTACTGAGACCATGCTGTCAGACTAAAACACTTTGCATGTACTTTCCCTTGGAAATTTTAAAGGAGTTTTTCTTTTTGTTTGTTTGTTTGTTTGTTTTCTGTTCTGTTGGTATGCTGTCTCATGTTATGAAAAATATGCCACCCAATTCTCATATTCTCCCAAATGAAAAATATGTCAAAGATTAACTGTGCATAGCAGAAATGAGAGGAAACCAGGAAAATATAACACTTAATCAAACTGTGATGTAATGGTGGACAGCAAATTACATGTGCATTTTTCCATGGGCTATGACACCAAAGAAGCCTGTGCACTTTTACGTTGTGACTAGTATCGTAGGAGTATCAATTTGAAGGGTCTTGTCTGAGTGGCTTTGTCACAGCTTGTTACATTCCATGCTGAACTTAACTAATTTAGCTAATAATGTCATGTGCAACATTAGATAGTTTAAACAGACTTTTTGGAGAATGGTGCTTATCCTTTCCAAACCAAATGCAAAAGTAATTTCTGAGAAATAAATACATTATTTAAATTAGTGCCATATACATGTAGCTGTATGGCACTTGGTGAGAATTTATATATATGGACAGAAACCATTTTTAAGAAAACTACCTTGACAGATTGTTTAAAATTATATCAGACTGTAAACCTTATTTATTTGCATCATTAAGAGAATCAAAACCACACCAAATTTTGAAATATACAGATGAGAAGAAGCAGTGTTGTCTTGATTTAATCCCAGCTGGCAACTGGGCACCACACAGTTGCTCACTCACTCTCCCCACCCCCAACAGGAGGTGGGGGAGAGAATTTGAAGAGTGAAAGTGAAAAAAATCATGGATTGAGATGAGAATAGTTTAATAATTGAAATAAAATAGTAATTATGTGATGCACAGTGCAATTGCTCAGCCTGTCCCTGAGCAGAAGCCCCCTGGTCAGCTTTCCTCTGGTTTATAGGCTGAGCGTGATGTCCTATGTTATGGAATATCCCTTTGTCCCAGCTGTGCTCCCTCCCAGCTTCTTGTGCACCCCCAGCCTTCTCAATTGGTAGAGCATGAGAAGCTGAGAAGTCCTTGACTTAGTGTAAGCACTGCTCAGCAACAACTGAAGCATCAGTGTGCTATCAACATTATTCTCATCCTAAATCCAGAACACAGCACTAAACCAGCTACTAGGGAGAAAATCAACTCTATCCCATCTGAAACCAGGACAAATGTGTAGGCACTACATACTTTGGTGTACAGGGAATGCAGCATAAGTAGGAAATGAAGCAAATAATACATGATAAGCCCAACAATGCTACAGGTTGGTTTTTTTTGTTTGGGGTTTTTTTTTTTTTTTTTTAGTATGCCAATTTATAAAAGTGGATGTGTATCAGGGTACAGCTGTTTTCAAACACCATTTGATACCAACCTCAGTTTGGGCTCACACTAGTGCCATACAGTCACACACTGAAAAGGAAAGCACGTTGTTTTCATTTTTTCTAGTGTTTTTATGCCAGATTTTGTTTACTGAGGTTTTGGATCAAAAGTAGGCAGGTCTTGACATCTGACCTTTCTTTGAACTTTATGGTAGCCTTGAATATCCAGCAAGGGGAAACTGTCAAGAGCCATTTTCCCCTTCTCTGTTATATAATTGTCACCAGTGAAAAGTGTTTTACCTCTTGACTGTTTCACACATTAGATCAGCCTGAGTTAAGAGATGTAATTTATTTCAATTTCTTTAACTGCGCTGTGTTTTCACTGCTGACTATTTGTCAAAAAATATTGCATGGAAATTCTTTTATCTGATGACTGTAAAGTACAGTGAGTTAGCAGTTAGTTATTTCCCTTTCTCTGAAAATAATCACATTGATGGTATAACCCTGGCCTGGTGGGAAGCCATCACGTTGTAGTTTATGATATAGCAAAGGAAACTCTAGTAAGGTGTTGCATGATAGTTTCATATTTTAATAAAAGTATGATTTGAGGAAAAGCACACTGACTGTATGGCTAGTGCAGAGTGTAGATGAAGTCACCTTGTGGTTTAAAATTTCTCTCCAAGGTTTATCAAGTTGAGTGATTTTCTTTTGAGGTTTGGGTGTGGTTTTTTGTTTGGCTTTTTTTTTTTTTTTTAATTACAATTCAGATGCTTTTGTATGAGTGTACTTAGTTTCCAGTCCAATACAGTAGTTGAAACAGCCATTCCATGATGTGCAAAGCTTCTTAGGTGCTTCTCTGAAGCAGTAAGCATTGCTCCCCATCAGTGGGTGCTGTTGCTAGGCAAACGTTATTGGTTTTGGCCTGGGAAAATGTGAATGTATGGTCTGAGTCTTCAAATACCTTATGTAGGAAAAGGAGTGAGCACAGCACTCTGGTACTTTTTTTTCTGAACAGACCTGATTGTGGCCCTTAGCATCTGTTTCAGGAAGGAGCAAGTGTGACTTTTACTCCTGACAAACCTATGCAAAGTCATGGAAGATTTGCTTTTTCACTGCATGGGCAGCACATAAATCACACAGCTGTAGCACAGAAATCAATCTGTTAAGATAACTATTGCTAATTATTCATCCTCTGGGAATATGATGGCTTAAGATTTGGACTGCAGAATACAGAGTAACAGAATACAGAGCTTTTCACCTCCTACATTACCGGACTTGTTGAATCACAGCAGTGCCCAAAAGTCATTACCATCTAATGGCTGTGGGCCGGTGTGAAATGACTTATTGGGCTTTATCCAGATTCTAGTGGAGAAATTCTTGTCCAAATCACATAACTATGGCTGCAGTTGGCAGAGGCTGGAGTACTTATTGGCAGCCTCAGCAAAGAGCTTGAGGTCTGAATGTACACTAAGAGATGAGCTCTCTACATTTTTTGTTTTAACCTACATGAGTCAATGCAAAGCTTAAATAGGTAATTTTGATTTTGTGTTCAAGGTACCCCTGTCTGCAGACGTGTCAAGCCAACATTAAACAGCATTATTTAAACCAAGATGTGATTCATCCTGATGGTTACTTCACTGTGATTGTGGAATGAGGATCTGTGATCCCTTCTCTCACTTAAAAAAAAAAAAAAAAGGATAGCAAAACAAACTGAAAAACCATGAAAGAGTTTGCCACATGAGAAAGTTAGTATCTAGGAGCAAGAGCTTAGTGCTCATAGATTACCATGAAGTCTAGGAAGGATGGGAAGCAAAATGGAAGAATATATCTAAGAAGGATTATTTGTTGGCATGGAGGATAGTAGGGGTTTAGACTAGACATTAGTCATTCTCATGGTCATCCAGGATAATGCTTTCATTTTACAGCACTTAATTGTCCTCATTTTCCTTCTCCTGGCTTCAGGATCTTTGTAGATGTGCATTTCTGTAAAGGAGCCCAAGTGAAGCAAAGCATGGAAAGAGAGATACATTAGCATATTTGGAAAAAAAAAAAACAACAACGTGCAGCTCTTGAGCACACAGTCCCCATTCTCAGGTCGGTGTTCATAACAGAGGCCATCATATCACAATTTTGAGTGGTGCCAGTCCTGTAGGGGAAAATATTTCTCAGGAGCAGTACCCCAAAGAGACATAAAGGCGTTGGTGGCTCTCCTTGTGGTAGGTGTTTTGTAAATGCTGGTGAATTTTGGTGGAAAAAGATAACTGAGAAAATTAAATAAATTTGATGAAGGTATACCAGTCTGATAGTGACCTTCAGGGTCTCAACTGTTTTGAATAATTCCCTGATACAGTCAGTAAGTTTCTCAGGAGACTACATAACCTTATTTCTGATACCACTGTTTTCCTGCAGTTGTCCCAAGCTGTTCTCAGTTCATCAGGGACGGGTAGCTGGCCATAAGCAGACTGCAGCCAAATAGCCTACAGCGGAGAAGCAGCCAAATTTTAAATAGCCTGAAATCCCTTGCTTTCAGGGCACTTGGACATAGCTTCTTAGGAGAGCTTTCAAAACACAAAGGGTTTCTAATCCCAAAACATAGCCAGGGCTGCATGACCAGCATGTGCTTGTTACAGCTCAGCAGCAAATACAAGTGGAGCAGGCTGTTGCCCAAGCCAAACTGTGCATTTCACACCTGACATCAGGAGGAACTTGCTGCCAAACTGGAAAGGTCTTGTAGGTTTCTTCCTACATGTTACATTTTGGGGAAGGGACTGATGAAAAACTTTCTGCTCTGAAGTCAAGCAGGCAAAAGACCTGTTCAAACTCAACTCTGAGTGGGGAAGGAAGAGTTCTTACATGTTCCACAGTCATCTGCTCGGGGAGACATCGGAATTTCAGAAGCAAAAAGATCTGCCCGTCTGTTTAGCTAGTAACCATGACTTTAAGGCATGAAAAGAACAAGAGAATGGAGTGAGAAGAGTTGATTTTTTTGGAAGATGGGAAAGGGCCTGATTTAAAGTATCTTATTCCTAACTCTTTTATTTGGTTCAATGTATGTGACATGAAATAACTGTGCACTGATTTTGACCCTGGGCATTACCTGGAAGAAAAATCCTAGGCTGCATGCCTACTTCAGACTCTTGGAAAGTGTAAATTTGAATTCCAGCCAGTTTGTCCTCAGTTTTCTAAAAACCAAACTACATCTCTAAATAGCTACCTGTGATGCTTTGATGGTAATTCCAATTTCTGATTCTAACTCAGCAGCTGCCACCTGTCTTATTTATACTAAGACTACAACCAGGTGTAGGGATGTAAGCTGTTGATGTTTACGGCAAGTTCTCCAGAAGCTGTTCCTGATCACATCTCTGATGAGTGATGGGCACAGATTGCATTGGACTATGACTGCCTTGTACATTTGTTGAAAGAATCAGTGATCTACAGCTGTATGTATTATGAAGAAGGCATTTAGTTGTCTAAATTAAATATCTTCAGGCAATTTCAAAAGTGTAATTGAACTTTTCCTTCCCCCCCCCCCCCCCCCCCCCCCCCTTTTGTACTAGGTGTAAAATGCTTTAGTTTTGGCATTCCTTACTAAGGAAAGATCCCTGCTGAAACTATAGGCGGCTTGTAGAAAGAGCCATGGAGATGATGCACAGCGCAACTTATTTCATTCAGTTGCCTCATGATCCTGAAGTCTGAAAATCCTTGACAGGGATACTAATAGTTGAACATTTCCCATTCAATGGTAATGAAGTAATACAGACAAAAATTGCTGATGGAAAGATAATTTACTTAATCTCTAATCCTGTGACCCAGGGAGCAAGCATCTGTTGACATTCATTCGTTGTACACAGGCTGCATTTGAATGTATCATAATTACAAGAAACAAGCAGTGTATTTTTTTCTTTTTAAGCACCTACTATATCCTAAGGTACAGCTATGAGTACACAGATATACAATGCATCTTGAGTGAACTAATGCATTTAGTCCTAATTTTGTCAACTTTTAGTAAAAACAGTATGGGACTTTGTCATCCAATTGCATCGTGAATCTAGTTAATATCTTGATGCTGCGCACAAGGGCTACAAGCCCCCTTGTACATGTTTTGTAACTAGTTTTCTGGTTTGACTTAAGGAAGAGATGAACTAATCAAAAATCCAGTCAGTTTCAGTGGAATACACAGGTACTGAACAGAGATCAAACCGAATTAGTTTTGTATTTCATAGATGTTACAGTCTGATATGGTGAATGACTGTCTTTCATGTCTATCACCTTAATATTATTAAGATACCTCTTATATATTAAGGAGTATCTTCAAGAAGTGGAAGGGCTGTAATGTTCAAAAAGCTAACACTTCTCTAAATGAGCTGTTCTTACGTGCAAAGCCCCACTTTTCCCAGAGCTAACAAGTGTCAGCTTTTTCCCAGTTTGCTAGGGGCAAGCTTGCATGCCTTTTGTTACACTGAGAACTAAAGCCTGTCTGGCAGTTGTTGCCAGTGCCGGTCCATCTTCAGGGCTTTCCCACCAGGACTGGCACAGGAGAGGAGGGGAGTGCAGCTGGGAGGTGTGGCATGCATGTTTGACCTCAGGGCAGTGGTGGGTCCCATGCGCCCAGGAGCACAGGACTTTGTTAGTCCCCATAAGGCCAGGAGCTGGTTGCACAGCCCTGTTCTTCCTCCAGCCTTGCACTGCTGCAGGACTTTTCAGCCTGTTCTCACCTCCCTTGTTGCTTGCTAACCAAGTCTTGAAGTGTAGCTACTTGTTCCCATCACCTCTGCCCGTTTGCCCACTCCATCTCTCTGTAGGGAGCTGAAAAGGATACAGTTTCATGACAGCTCAGCAGTGCATCAGTCCTGATGATGGAGGTTTGGGGAAGATTTTCATTAAAGCCAAAGCAGCAGTTTAGGAGCCAATCAAAATAATAATAATAATAATAATGACAATAGGGCCAGTTGTTTCTAGAGACTTAGAAACAGTAAATCAAAAATTTCAAGCCTGTTTTTCAACTGCTCTGTTGGAGACAGCTGTTTGTAAATGACTCTTTAGTAAGATTTTTTTACAGGGAAGCAAAAGGAAAGTGAGAAACTGCCAGTTGAAGCTTTTCATGCTGATCTCATTTTTGTCTTTGAGGCTTAAAACATTCACCACCAGTGAAAGCTGATATTTATGAGTAGAGCTGGAGTGGGTGGGGTGTCACTTAAACAGCTCCTAGACCATCACCAACATCTCTAGCCGTATTCCACCAGCTCTATGGACATTCAGTACTCCGATATTTTACAAGGAATCACCTCCATATATTTCAGCATTGTTCATTCTAAAACACATTCTTGCCTTTTGTTTTGTTTATAGTTGTTTTGGGTTTTGTTTTTTAATAGAAATGAACTCTTTCCTTGTTTTCCAAGTAGTGCTTTTGCAATTCAGTGACAGAAAGTGCTGTTGAACTTAGAAAGAACATCACTTTATCTTAAAGCTTTGTTAAACTGTATGCCCGTGTTCTGCTCTGCCTGGTGTACTGTAAATCCCACTGATTTTTATGAGGTTCAGTGGATGTAGATATGTGCCAAGTATAGAGACAAAGAAAGCACAAAGGTGTAACCAAGGGTTTGACCTGCGTAACACAATAGGAGGAAAGCTGTAATCTGCAATCTGAAAAGCACAACATCTCTCTCTGGCAGCAGCAGAATTTGAGCATCATCACCTTTCATCTAATGCCACTGAGGCCCAGTAAGCCTCAAACATGATGACCATTTCAGATGCTTCTACAGAAAATTGCTCTGTAGTGAACCCTCAGTTTAAATAACTTTCTCAAATTTTGATGGGTAGAAATGCTTTAAAACCTTCATTCCAAGCTTTGCAATCCAGCCTAGAACTGTTTCTTTTTCTTTTTTCCCCTCCCCTTACAGCCAATTTTCTAGGCAACATGCCCTTGCGAAGTTCTAGCAAATTGAGCATGGAGACCCGAAAAGACGACAGTGAGAGCACAGCACCTGCCCCTCCACAGAAGAAGCTGTCTTGTCAGTGCCACCACCACTGTCCTGAGGACTCCGTCAACAGCACCTGCAGGTTTGTGGGATGTATAGTTGGGGGTGAAAGATGGCAAAACCTATTTGTGGTAGCTCAGCAATCCCAAGTTGTGTTGCAGTTTTTGTTTAAGCAGTAATAGGTAAATGAGTTGTTTATACCTCGTGTCAAAAAATCAGAGGTAACTTTTTACCTAGATATCAGCTACATTTTTATATTTTTATGTTAGGTTGTTTACATCTTTACAGTTTTAGGTATTTGCGTTAATTCATTGAATATGAAATATTTTGAAGGTGCAGCTAGGTAGGGGCTTTAATGAAAATAGATTGAAATGTCAGTAAGTAATTATAAATTTACAATCACTGTCTGTGGAACACCATTTATAAGAACCCTGTTCTTGATGTCTTTGCAATAGCTGAGCTATCTTTTGTAGGTCCTCAAGGCTTTGTCAGTTTTCTTTCTTGCTTCCATGCTAAAAGGAAAGCGATCTTTTTCTTGAGGTGGTGTTGAGTGTTTTCTTATATAGTCTTCTATATAAGCTATAGTCTTCTGTTTGGTTTTGTGCTTAGAGTACTACAAACTTCTCATTTGGGTTGGATTCTGCCTCCTTGGATCCTTCTGGCTCCCTGGGGAAGAGGCATGCCTGACTCTGCACAGTCCCCTTGAAGGTTTGGCCTTGGTCTGTGTTGCTCTTACACTGCCCGAAGCAGCAGAGGTTACTGAGGGTAGCTTTGGTGAGAGCAAGCTGCTGCTTCCCCGCGCTAAAGCAGCTCTTGCTGGACCCATACTATTGCTGTTGCACACGGGTAGTGGTTGAACACCTCTGTCTTGGCTTGAGGTGCATATACGCTTTGCTTTACTTGCAGCAAAGCAGAGCTGAGCGCTTCATGTTCCATATGAGGGATTCAAACTTTTCAGCTTGCTCAGGGCAGGTAAGATACTGGAGGTACTCACCATCAGCTCCAGCCTAGTGGAGTTGTAGGAATGTGAGAAACAGCAGTGCACAGATGTGAGCCCAGATGGATCTGCAGTGCTTGTTTGAGCTGAGACAGTCAAATATTATGCCAGCTCTTCAAGGCAGCACATTAAAAAACAGATGGGGATAGCTGAAGGTTGCTGAAGATACTGACCGCTTTGTTGGATTTTAGAGTGTTGTTTTGTAGCCTGAATTAATTCTGCTCAGCCAGTAGTTTCACACCGAAGTGTATCAAAGTTTTGATGACAAGTCTAAATACATTTCCCCTTCCTAGCCTCTTCCCTCAAACCCATCCTCTAGCCAGGACTGCTCTCACATGGCAGGCAGTTTAAAAAGCTGTAAAAACCCACTCGGATATCAGTTTGCAGATCCCCTGCAGCGTGAATCAGCTGTTTCCTCTTCCTGCCCAGCAAGAGCCAGTGCTTTCACACGTGCTGTCTCACACACACAGTAGTAGGGAAGTTGCAGATGACTTAAAGCCATGAATTAGGAAGCACAAAGGGATCCAGGTTAAGGACCTCACTGAACAAGGTTTCTACCCCAGCTGGGTAGGCCTGCTGTTGCACGTTGTGTCATAGGCATCACTGACATTAAGAATTTTTCATGTTACCAGGAACCATGAGTAAATGTCCTGTTAAAATGGACTCGTACATTTTCCCTCACTGAGGTACTTTCTAGAAACTCTCTTCAAAGTTCCCCTTACAGTGTCAAACACCAAACTTGGTTTTAGGTGTTAATGCCCAAGGATAGGCAGTTAAGTGGTAATAAAACACTGAATTATAACCCCTTTTGTCTTTGCACATTCTAGGCTTGAATGTTCTACTTGAGTGACAATTTTTTTTTTCCAAATTAAACATCAAAATAATAATTTAAACTGGAATTTACTTATCAAATATTAATCTCTTTTCTGTCCAGAAAAATGGAAACAGTCAAAACACTTGTATTTGAGCTACTCCTCTTTCCTATCCTGTGCTGTTACCAGAGCAGTATTCACCTTGCCACTTCCCACTGAGTGACAGCCAGCATAAGTGGAAAAATTGCTAGAGTTTGGAGTAATATAAACCAAGACATTTCCATTAGTTTAAACTAAATAACTTGCCTTTGTGGCTCATCAACAATAATCATTCTCAGGATGGTGATCATTTCTATGGTTCCCTCTACCTTAGTGTGAGAGCTGCAGTGACTTACAAAGGACACAACACCCCTTGCTTTGCCTACATCTCCTTACAGTTAGTCTGTAATAATTTGCTGCTTAAATTCCCAACTACATAGCTGGAATTACAGATGAAAAATGAAGTGGGTCATTACAGAGAGAAGAGACTCTTAAGTCTACTGCTGGGCAAGAGTAGTTACTAAGTCTCCGGTTAGTTGCCAGAGTGGAGACCAATTTTCAAAAGATTTGACCAAGACTGACCAGGCTAGCCAGGATTATTTGTTTCTCCTGTGTTCTGGGATCATCCTACTAGTCAGGCAGTAACTTTCATATTTCACCCTAGCCCAAACAAGAGTTGGCACAGCTTTTAAAGTACTCAGGAATTGAACCTCACTGTAAAGGAAATTTCCCCATATTGAAGTTCAGGCAGTATCAATCGCACTGTGTTTGTCTGAAGAATAAATGAAGTGCTCCAGATTAAAAGTTATTGCATTAATGATCAGCTTCCCTCAGATGTAGCCACTAAAAGCTGCCTACATTTTACATTAAAAAAAAAGCAAACCTCTCATCAGCTCTATCAGTCTGTTAAGCTTTGGACTGTGCCTGGATCTGCCATCCCACAGGGATGAGCTAGTGTGTGCCGGAGCACCTTAAGGGCCTGGCAAAGCCCTGACACCTGTGAACTTCACTGAGCATACCCCTAACCAGGGCTTGGGCTCTGGAGAGCATCAGGCACTGTGCCTTACTGGGGCTCTCCACAAAGCAGGGAAGCCTTTTGTGTGCCCAGGAGCAAGGAGGACTCTGAAAGTTCAATGGGAAAGCAGTTCCAGCTGTATTTAACGCTCAGAATAACACAGCTAGTCCTGTTGCAATCGCCATTAAAAATTTCTCATAAAAAGCAGTCCGCACCTGAAGATTTTGGTCTGCTACCACAGGTATTTATCTATTAAACTATAGATCCTGCCTGTAGTACCAGTAGTCTGAAAGTTCATATAAAAACAAGGACATCTGGTGGCCATTTAAAATCCTCTCTATAATTGTATTTTTAGAAATTTAAAGTTAATATTCTTTAACCACATCTGTGTCAAATCCTCTAACAGCCTGCTGTGTTGCTACACAGTTTCCTTTTCTTTATACTTCTGCAGCTTAAATCCAGTAATACTTCAGGGAACTAAGGATAACACTGCAGCTTAAAATGCAGACTGCATTCGATAGCAACAGAAAAGCAGTAGCTCTAGTTCAAGCATACTTTAAAAAAGTGGGGCAATCCACAAGCACAAGTTTTGGAAGAACCATTACATGGTCATCTCATCAAGAGGGCTGGTGTCAAGGAGCAGTGAAAGGGGGCCAAGCCAGGAGCTGAAGGTGATGCTAGGGCCAGCCATATCCTCCCCCACCAGGACCCCATTTCCCCAAGGGCACCTGAACACGGCGGGTAGAGACAGCTCCCTCACATGGCTGGTGGTGGGTGGGATCCGGGCTGGAGACACGCACTCCAGTACCATTGCTCAGGGAAGGGTTTGATGCTCAGACCTGATCTTAAATAGAGCTCCTGGGCAGGGGCTGTGTACAGGTGGGGAGGTCTCAGGTGGGGCCTCTCCAGGCAACTGAAGCTCATTAGTGTGCTCAGGACCCTGACAATTAAGCCCTTTGCAGAAGGTTCACAATCCTCTGCTTGTAAAAGGTGTGTTAACCTGCAGCATGTTGAAACGTTATTCTTCTTGCTGAACATCTGTGTGATTCCTAAAAGGTTTTCAGTAAAGAAGCTCAAAGCTGCTTTGAACACAAGCAGGACCTTGTTTTACTGTTCCATTTCAAGTTTTGTGTGTACAAAGTGAATTCACTGGCAGTTGTGTCTAATCATAATTAATTGCATATTTTAAAAAGTAGAGTTAGATTTAATTGGCTTTGACTGTAATGGGATTGCAGTAAAGTCAGAGGTTGATTAGGTGCCTTGTTGTACTCTATTTTCCATTCAGGAATAAATGCTGACAGTTTTAAAGATCGGGCTGATAGAGTTTTATTTCTTGTATGTTGCCTACTGGACTTGATTGTGTGTCTGCTGAACTGTGTCTGGAGGTAGCTTTGGTTATCTAAAGCAATAAAATAATGAAGCTTCTTCTGCAGTGTTACCAGAGGTGATAATTTACTTAACTGATGTTATTTTCATTCTCATGTTCTCTAGATGACAGGATTGAACTTTCTTTGTAATTTGATATGTAGAAGAAAGAAGACTTCAACAGTAGGCCAAAGCACTGAGTTCAGGCAACTTTTCTTTCAAGAAACTTTAATTTTTAGGGTATGAGAGAGAGACCTGTATGTCTCTCCTTGCCTTCAGGGTAGCTGTGCAAACATCTGAAGGTGCATCTGGCTCAACAACTGTGTAATAGTCTTCTCACTTGGTTTCATGTTACTTCCCTGATGCACAGCCACTAACTATATTACTTTTTCTGAAAAATTAGCCTGTGTTGAACACATTTACAGTGACTCTTTCTTTTATGGATGGTGTCCAAAGGTGGTGTTTAGTTAAACTTGGCCTGCATCGTTTTCCTTAAGTGAAGGATGCAACAAAATACATGAATTAGATGCAGATTGGGAGTCAGCCAATTTTCGAATTCAGTTACTTCAGCCCATCTTTACAGAAGAACGTGAACTTCCCAGTTTCTGTATGTAATATAATCTAACATTTTTGGATCATTTCTAAAAGCAGTACAGAAACTTCTTATGCTGCTTTGGATGGAAATGAAAAGATGCTGTAGCTCTTTCTGATAGCAAAACCAGGAGTATAAAGAGGAGGAGCGGACAAAAATAATGACACTCATATGAACTCAATTGCAAATAAAATTAAAGATAAGGAATCTTTTCATCAAGTTATTTAACCCTTCTGTTTGTGATAGGCACTGAACAAGGGAAAGACATTGCTTTTCCAAGTTAAATATTGCCATCCATGGCTGCATCAGACACTGAGAGAGCAGGACAGGAATACTTCAGGAATCAAGTTTTGGTAGCTGAGGTATTGCATCTTCTGTGAGAAATGGCTGTTAGCCAGTGAGGACATCTGTGTGAGCAGCTGCAAAGCTGTTGGCCTCTGTTCCTCTCTTCTGACATGTAATAGAGGTCTCAGTTAAGATCACCTCTTTCTTTCTGGTAATCTGTAATTGTAGCAGCACCTTCTACATCAGTATCTGTCAGTATTTCCACTATTAACTCCCTCTATTTTCCTGGCATTGGATTTGGCTGTAAAAATTCACTCTTGGCAAATATGTGAGATACCAAATCTGTGCTTACTAATTATCAGATCCAAAAACGTATTTATCACTCTCCTGCACTGTACTCTAGTAAGATGATGCTTTAGAGGAGGAGGTTAGTTAATGTGTACCCAGATGTACTCCGTAACATCAGGTTGAGTTCCTTCTTTACACACCATTTGCAAAATCAAATTACATAAAATTCAAATTACAGAGTTTAAGAAAATAATAATTCAGTAATACAATTTTTTGCTAGTAAGTGGAGAGTAAGTTTTTCATATTGCATATCAGTGATGTCCATGTTTCTATTTGTGCAGTCACCAAAACAAACATAAAATTAGAGATGATGCAAACATATCTACTTGTTTCTAACTTTTTATAATAGAACAGTTTCAATTCCACCATGAGCAGTTATCAATAAAACAGCAGGGGTATGCCCTGCCCTTTACTGTGGTCCTTCTGACATCCTGTGAGCCAGGAGAAGAGGTCGAGGGCAGTAGAGGGGAAGCGGGTAAGAGATACTTCTTTCTTTGGGGAGGAGTCACTTCTACCTCTTGCCCAAACACTTGAGAAAGTTTCAATAAGATAATGAGTTCTTGCATTGCATAAAAACGTCTTTTCTTAGAGATAGAAACAAATGGTACAAATGTTTATTCTGCTCATTATTGCTATTTTTAATTGTCTCTCACTTTTTCTTCATTACTTTACCATTGTCTGTAAAGGACATAATTTAACCTTATTGCTGGAGGTTTATAACTTTTCCATTTTCCTCTATCCAATACAATTTTGTTTGTCTTTTTAAATTTAGAGTAAAATTTTCAGAGGGACTAAAGTGCTTGAGGAGCCTGAATTTAATTTTCAGAAATGAGCTAAGAATCAGAGTCCCATGGCAGCTCAGAAGAAAAATAAAACTGCTGACTTCCCTGCTTCTTTTTTCCCTTTTGCGAACAATTTCACTTTCCCTTCCCCTGCTTTCCTTTGATGAACTGAGCATTTTGGTTTTTTGCCGGGGACTGTTAGACATGGAGTTCATTTTTGTGTTTCACTTGATTGCAATTTATTGTTTTGTTGCTCTGTCCACTGGGTTAAACTTACTCATTACTTTGAATCAAAGGCACCATGCAAACAAATAAAATCTAATGTAATACAATATTCTACTCTAATGGATTCCTTACAGTCTCTCTTCTTGGCAATCCTATTGTTCCTATCTTTTCAGCTAAAGCAATGAAATCAAGGTGGTTGTTGCCCAGAAGGGTTGCTGTCTCCTTTGCCTTACTTGTATGCACAATGTCAGAGAAGGGTAGAAGTCATCGCTCGCTTCTTCGGGAAAGTAATTTCTAATGTGCAACTGGTTCCTTTTCAAATCCAGAAGTCAATAACCCGTGATACATTATTATTTGAAGTAATAAGCTTACTGTGGCTAGACCCTGCACACTAATATAAAAATATGCCACAGCAATCGTTTGACATGATCCTATCCAGCATCTCTGTCGTGTAGCTAATACTCACAAATTGTGTTTATCTCCTTTGTGTGTAACTGTGCTTCTTGTTTCCTACATCTTCATTGGCTTTTCTGTTGTTGCTCTCTTACACTCTCATTCAAGTAAGAAGCAAATAATCTGAAATTTTTCTGTGTTTAAATTTTCTAATCCTTTTTTCTTTTTAACTTCCTTGTTTTAACTGAGTTTGTTTCTTCTCTTCTGAAAAATACTCATTGCACATAATCATCAGTGTTGTTTTCCTGGGGAAGTAACAGGGTATTTTATTTTTATGTGACTTTAATGTCTTATATTAAAGAGTTTTTTCTTTATTTTTGGATCCTCTTCCTGTAAATCAGTCAATTTGTGTTTCGTACACGCATTACGTATTTCCCTCAGAGTGCTGAGAAATTAATGTACAGCAGTCTCTGTAAAATGCAGCCATCCTTTTCATGCTCTTCTCCCCCTCTTTCCATAGCATTCAGGCATCTGACCTTGATCGAGGAAGGACATTTATCACCAGCACCATCTAGCCATCTGTTAGTATAGTTGTCCTCCCTGGTGCACATTCTTGTAAACGGAAGCATTATGGATCACTTTAGGCTTATAACCCAAGTAAACAGTCATGAAGGGTGTTGATGGTAACTCAAGGGCTCATACACAAGAGTGTTGCAGTTTGTAATAGGGTTAAAACTGGAAGCACAAATCACTCTTAATAACGTTTTACATTCAGTATCTCAAAAATGTATCTTTCTTTAGGTCTCCACCGAGGTGCAAATATCCATGCCTTGTTCCCGTGCACAAGGCAGACCTGCTGTAGAGCTGATACTTGTGTTTATATAGGTCTCCAAAGTAGGACCATAGGCAGCTAATTGAGATGTTTGTTGGTGGGTTTATACCTGTGAAATGTTGGAAAGGTGCGTCAGCTCCAAGGCAGAGCCTCCTTTTTGTGTGCAAGAGCTGGTCCGCAGTGCTGTCAGCTGTTGGACTGAGTTGCAAGAGGTTGCCTTGGGTGCCTAAGTCTTCCAGACTGCCTTAATACATCAATTTGTTAATGGCAGATTTGCCTTGCAAGGAACAAAGTTTAAGACTATATTCAGCAGCACATTTTTCACTTCGGAGCCTTTTCCTGATTCATTCTTTTCAATCCTCAGCACTGATGGTTACTGCTTCACCATTATAGAAGAAGATGAGTCTGGTGGACATTTAGTCACCAAGGGATGTCTTGGATTAGAGGGCTCGGACTTCCAATGTCGGGTAAGAAAGCATTTGCTGTGGCAGAATGTTGCTTAGCTTTTTGATAGCTTTCAACTGCAGTGCAGTCAACAGACATTGCTATGTCCCTGTTTCTCACTTCTGTTCGTTTGACAGATAGTTGCTCTGCATTGATTGCTGAGGGGAGTGAATTTATAACCCCGAGTGGTGATAATTATAGCTGCTCCTAATGATAACTTCAGGTTTTGGTATTGGCATTCCTGCTAGTAGTAACATGCCCCTCAGAGGAAGTTTGAATTTTGAGAAATGCATTCGGGTTCCTGAAGTCTCCATGGTAGCTAAAGTTAGTTAGGATGTTATCTGATGGACCACACAACCTTTATGTTTTAATGCAGTTGCACTTTGGGTTTGGATTTCTGGTACCAGAAATCCCCTTCAAGTACAGTGATCACCTGGTGGAGAGCAAATCTCACTGCAGGAGCGGAAAGGGTATGGACAATGGAGCAAGGGGACTCTAAAGTGTTTGCCTTTCCTAACTTTAACATTAAATGTTTTTACATGAGTACAGGAACAGTCTAACCATCAAGGTCTGTGGAATCTATTTTACCCAGCTTCCCATGAGAGCAGAAGCAGCAGATAAATTAGTTCACACAGCAATTCCTGTATTACTCTGTTTTGAATACCTGAGTTAACTTGGTTTTGTAATGTGAGTCTAACTGATGGACATATGTGACTTTCACAGTTCTGTCTTGCACCATTAAGCCAATCTGTCCCTTCTGCAGCACTAGGGCACCCATAGAAATGTGTTAGGGGTGAATTCATCTAGTAATGTCTAGATGAAATGTTGCTGAATATGCTCAGTGGCAGAAATCCTTGCTCCTGCACACATCCTACAAATCCGTAACAGATTGCATCCAGCTAACAAGCACATCTTTCTGTCTGTATTTACAACACAGGTAATTACTTTGCTTTCCATCGAATTGTTTGTTGCAGGACACTCCTATTCCACACCAAAGAAGATCTATTGAATGTTGCACAGGCCAAGATTACTGTAACAAACACCTTCACCCTACACTGCCACCACTGAAAAATCAAGGTAAGGGGAAGTAAATCCAGTCCCAAATTGATCTTTTCCTGATGTTGCTCTTTGTGCCTTAGGAAGAAACAAAGCCAAAACCAAAGCACCCCATTCCAACTGCACGAGATTAGAGAGAGAAACTGCATGAAACAGTATAGCTGAACTCCTACAGGTCATGTGGGGAGCAGTGCCTTGACCCGTGGTTGCTGATACTTGCTTTTCTTCCTATTGCATGCATGCAGTGAGCACCTGATGCATTAGTCACACGATGCTGTCCTAGCACAGGCCTGCTGGCTACCAGTGATCTTGCCAAAGCCTTAGTCGTGGCAGAGGATGCCTCTTGCAGTGTATGTTTTCAGCCTGATAGTAAAATTGAATTCTCTTTCTAGTCCCCGCAACATGGATTACTACTGCTCATAACTGCACACACATCTGGGACCAGGGCTTCAGTGGCTAATCAGCCAGTTCACGTTGACTGAAGTCCATTAAGCTTTTCTTATTTAAAAGACCTGGTAATCCAGCACTAGGACAATAACTTGTCACCAAAGCAGATTTTCTACTTGAAAAATGTAACTGGAAATAGAATGTAGAGTCAGAACTCCTGCACTGATTTATTTTTGTTACTTTTTATTTGTTATTTGAGAACAAATGAATCTGTATTAACTTAGTAGATTCTGGGGCAAGGCTTTAGCTTCTTTGTTTGTTTAAACATCTCTTTCTGAAAGTTGGTAAAACTATTTTGGCTGGATTTTGCAGAATACGTTTTATAGAAATGCATTCCTAAGTAAGTGTAAACTCATCCATGATAAACTCTTGGCATTGGCAGCAATCACCAAGATTTCTGGTGGCCAGCATGGAGCTCAGTCTGTGAGAGTCACTTCAAGGTTTCGGGAGAATTTGTAATCGTGGCATTCAGAGTTGAAAATTCAGATCAGTGTGCAGATGCACTCTTAATTACACAAACAGCAGATACTTACACAAAATGCATGCTCAGAGAAAGCCTTCACTCATGTAAGCTGTTCCCTTCACGCCTATGAAATTCTGCACAGATGGGCTGCAGAATCAGGCCTATGGAGGGCAGTATGTAAATATTTCACTGTTTACTAGCAAGCCATTAAGTCAAGGAAACCTCTTAAAATTCTGACTTGCAACCTAAGAGCTATGTACTACTTTTTTAATTTTACAAAGTTCTTTGGACTTAGAGAGAAGCTCCAAAAGGAAGTCAATATTTGTTCACACTTACTTGATGTATCAATAAATATCATTTCAGTTTGGAAAACACTGCCATGATTTCTTCTGCTGCTGCCTGAGTTTATTCTGTGTTAAAACTATTTAGAAATACTGAACCAATGCCTAACACTAGACATCTGCCTTATTAAGATTTTAGTTATTTGGCAATAGTGTCTGCTGCTTATACAGAAAGCAATAAAACAAACTTTTGGTAGTGGCAGAAGTTGTTTGGATCGATGTTGGGTTTGCTCTGTATGTATATGGGGTAAATAAAGCATCTCCTGGGCACCGTGGTGTCAGACCCATTAAACAGCAGAGAGAATATTTGTTGAAAGAAAAATGTAATGGAGTTGGAATAGGATTCTAGCTGCTCTGTGTTGCAGAGTTGTCTATTTTAGCATGCCAAACAAAAGGCCATGTACCCACTCAACATGCTGAAAACTTGTTTCAAGTAAGCTCTCGCACTACCGGTATCCTGATAGTATATTGTGGAAATACGTTTCAGGAGCTGCTTCATTACATGTGGCTGGACAGGATTGAAATCAGCACCTTTATTAAAGCCTTAAGTAAATATGTCATTCTTGATGCCAAGCCTGGTTTAGTTTGTCGTTGCTGTATCCTAGCATGAAGACTCAGAGAAAAGGCATAGTTTGAACTGTAGATCCTCACTGCAACCAGGTACAAATACCGTGTACAAATACACACCTACTGCCAGTGCCCAGTCCTATGGCTGTGGTCATTATTCCTATTGGAAACATTTAGATTAGGCTGTGATTGACTGAGTACTGTTAGAATTGTATATCAGATTTAATGTAAACTGTAAGCACAAAGAAAGAGAAGATGAACTTAAAAACAAGCTTCTAGGAACAACCTTCTGACCTCTGGGATCCCATGAAAAATATGTATGTTCCTCAGCATTTAAAAAACAAACAAAAATTTGGCTTCTGATGAACTTATGTCCGAGGTCATATCTCATGGGAAAGAGCCTAGGGAGAGTGTACAGCTACAGGTCAGAGGTTGTTGAACTGCAAATTAACCTTTGCACCAAGGTAACATCTGCAAAGGCAAGTGACTTGTATTCTCAAAGTGGTTTTCCAGACGTGTGGCATGTGCTGGAAAGTTGGTTTTACACACACTGCACCCCTCCCACCCCATCCCCCCACCCCCCGAAAAAAGGAGGACCACACATGAAAGTGGGAGCTAGAAGAATTAACACAGGTCAGAGCAAGGCTTGTGTTAAGCAAGGTAGAAGAAACAGCAGCTAAGCCTAAGTTCTGAGCTCAGCTCAATACAGAACTAGCAGGATAAAATACCCCACAGCAACAACGAAGTCCTCATCCCAGCTGTACATCTGTCTTATTAAGGAAATGAGAGTCATAATTGGGTCTGATACAACACCTCGGCTTTAAACAATAAAAGATATTCCTGGAAATCCCAGCAAAAGCGCAGGCTGAGACCAGTCGAAAGGAGAAATATATCTTTACTGATTTAGAGCCTATATAAGCACAAGTGGTGGTGCCACCGTGTCTGGCTCCCTGCCTGTAGAGCCTAGTGATGAATGGGCAAGGGAATGATTGGAGGAATGATGGGGTTTGATGTGTGCACACAGTCTCCACGCCTCAGATTTCACTGCAGTTTTCACTTGGATAACCGTAACATTGTGAACGAGAGGGAGCTGGGGAGGGAGGAGAACCTCCTGTCCCTTTGATACGCTGACTTCTTCCTTGAACCTGCTGGGTGGCATTTTCAACGCACTCCTCCGCATAGTCCTGCGGATGGCAGGGTGAGGGAAACAAGTAGCGGAGGAGGGGGAAATCACCAAAAACAACCGAGGGGCGCCTTGGTATCACCAAAGACCCTCCTTTTGTTGCCATCTCTCCCCTTTCTGTGCTGCTCACCACTGGCACCAGCAGACCCCGCTATTCTCGTACAACCTAAAACTGTTAATGTGCCGTTTGCTGGGCTTTGCTGCGGTCAGCCAGCTGAGGAATGTGAAGAAGCCGCTCAAACCTACGGCGTGTTTGTTCTGTGCTCCCTGCACTGCGCCCGTGGTAATCACTCACTGTTGCCTCCGTGGAAGCTGCTGCTTGTTCTCCTAACCCCGCTGCTTGGCATGCTGCAGTTGCCAAGTAACAAAACAAGAAGAAGCACAGCGCTGGACTTTTTAAAGGACAGTGTATCTCCATCACGCAAACTGGCACCGAATGGCAGCCGCCAGGGTCTCCACCACAGAGCCCATGAGCCAGTGCTTAAGCAGACTCACACCTGAGCTGCCCCATCCCTCCACCTGGCCAAGGAGATGCTGAAAATGGTGCAGGAGGTTGGTCCCACTGCTCTGCGGGGAACAGCACAGGCTGTAGGAGGAGTGAAGAGTTTGTCTCCAGCAGCTCCAGCCTGGCTCAGTTCAGCAAAACAAACAGACGTTTATGGTGTAAGAATGGGGGCATGCTTTTAATCTTGCATTGTCCACGCTCCAGCAGTTTTATGAAGTCCTGAAGTGAGCAAGCAAATGAAATTCTGTCAAAATGCTTTGGAAATGCAGGAAGTATTTGAAAGGTGAGACAATAGCTCACTTATCGTCAGTACTGCCTCTCATCATACGTAGCCAAATAAATACAAAGACATATGGAAGTTATTCTCCTCTCCTGTGAGAGCCAGTTGCGTGCCCATGCTGTGTGTAGTGAGTCACTGCTAAAGCTATGTTAGCTGACTTCATCAGCGTCAGGGACGTCACCCACTGCAAAAGCATAAACCTCGCCGCTGCTGCAGTCTGCATCAGCCACTCCCAGCACAGAGATCAAAGCACATTATGTCTTGGATGCTTTCCTTGCATTTGCTTCACATAATTGCATTTGGGTACCAAAAATATTTGCAGCCTTAGAGTCTGAAGTTTGTTTGAGAGGTACACAGGACTTCTAAAATACCTTCTGGCCTTTGGGAGCCCATGAGAAACATTGAGCACAAGGATTGGATCATTTAAAACCAAAAAATGATCAGAATTTGATTCAAGATTTCAGCATCTTTACCATCCCCCTCCCAGGTGTACATAGTTGGGCACACAGAGGCAGCATGAACGATATGGGTGCTTTACAAGTTCTGGTAGTGGAACAACTTTTGACTGTGTAAATGCCCAGACTTCCAATGACTTCTGTGTCTCACATACACAAGTATGAGCAAGATCTAAATTGCTCCCTCTGACAAAAGCCTTCAGTACTGCTAAGCACAAAAGCCCAACTTCCATCATGGCTGTGAAGCGGGAAAATCCTTGCTGTAGACAGATGTCCATATCCAGGATCTTCCCAATTACAAAATCCCGCCACGTGGGCTCTGTGCTCTATTTATTCTCTCCTCAGCTGATGGGCTGTGACATCTTAAAACCGTTACAAACCGCACGTTTTAGAGGGAAATGGCTGGCTGACGCAGGCGGCTTACAAAGCATGAACTAGAGCCCTTAGCCCTGCCAAGCAGCCATCACCTTCGTGAGAGAGGTCTGGATTCCCTCGTGGGCTCTCGCTTTCGGCTCACAGCCCACTTGGAGTGGCAGGTCAGGTAGAAATCTGCTGGGGCAGGGAAAATGATGAGCTCCAATGTTTTTCTGATCGACATCGTGTCAGCGTCCCCTTTCAGAGGCATCAGCCATGTCTTGAATGTTTACGTTGCTAATGCTCCCGGAGCAGGTAACAGCAGGTTAAAACATGACCAGTGTGATCAAAAGGTGTGTTGGTAGGTAAGCTCTGTTTGTAGTGGAAAGGGGAAGGAAGGAAATATTTGGGGGCAAAAACAGAAGGAGAAACTGGATCTTTAAAATAAAAGAACTTGTCAGTAAACCAAGAGTCCCTTAGGAATCTCCTTGTCTCATTACCCTTGTAAATCTGAAACATAATAGTGCAGTTCCAGGATGAGTCGATAAGGATAGATTTCTTGGATTTTACGATGTGTTTGGCATCAGCGTAAAAGATGCAGGACAGCTGGAACAGCTTCAGAAAACGTAGTCCTCATTTGCGTTACATCAGACAGCAACTTTGGGAGGGTGGTGCCATAATTTTGAGAGTCTGGGGGGCAGGGGAGGTTGAAGAATAGTGCTAGGTTTCTTTGTTTTTCATCAGGGGAACATGCATGAAGATCAGACTTACTTGCCTGAGTTGATAATACAAATGTGGAGATTAATACTTGAAGGGAGAATATGAGTCTCCCACGCAAAGATTGACTGAAATGTTTCAGTAGTTTTTACGAAATGGCATTTTCCACAAGTTATTTGACACATTTAACTTTCAGTATTTTACAGAATAGCTGCTGAAGGGATAGTTCGCCCCACAGCATAGGAAGGAGTTGCTGGCACACAGGGCTGCTATAGGTTGAATGGAAGACAAAATTCCTGCTCAAGTGTTTAAAACAGGATCCGAGAGACACATTATTCTGCAGTGGTGGAAATATACTTTCAAGGCCTCTTGTGGCCTGCCTTTTTGGGGATGTGGATGGTCCTCTGTTTCTTCCCTCCTAGGATAAATGCAATTATTCATTTATTTTTATATTAACTGCTCGATACTATGCTACCTTAAGAATGATTGAAGGTAGAGGCAGCAATTTTTGTATGTCCTGGCTGATCACTTCGGTTAAGACACAGAGCTATGGGTCTCAGTTGATTTTTCATTCAGAGCTGAACAGGGAATTGCAAATCCAGAAGATTTTTTGCCTGAGAGAGAGCTGAAAAATCAAATAGGTTTTTGGAAGTGCTGGTTCTACTCTGGTCAGTGAGAATCCAAGAAGAAGCGCACAAAATGCCTGGGAAATCCAGGGTATCTTGCACAGAACTTCAGTAGAAAAGAAACGGTCTTGTACTTGCTGCACTTTTTAAGGCGTGTGTGTCTTTTGATACTGACTTTGTATCACCTCCTCTTCCAAATTTTCCCCCTTCCTTGTTTTTAATCCCAGATTTTGCTGAAGGAAACATTCACTATAAGGCCCTGCTGATCTCGGTGGCTCTCTGCGGTACACTTCTGGTGCTTATGATCATATTCTGCTACTTCAGGTAAATAAGGAATATGTTACCGGTTTCTTAATGTTCCCCCCAACATTTATCTCTTTATAGACTTAGGAATTTGAAAAAAATGGAAGTGCACCTTGAGAAAAAGAATTTAGAAGCTGTAATTTTCTGCTGAGGAAAAGGCATATATTATTCATGCTAGTCACAGGTATACATGCATGATGTATTTCATACAGCTTTTTTTGCCCCACATCCTAAAATACCATTCAGGTAGAAGCACCAATTGTCCCTTACTGAGCTGCAGGACAAATTTTATATAGGGTAAACAAACCTAAGGCTTCTAAATGTGTTTATGTGGTGAACTGGTCATAAAAAAGAAAGGGATCCAAGAATGTAAGTAAATATGTCTAGAATGTTGTTATAATCTGCGTGTTATGTTTAAATATTTCATCACGGTTTTTTACGTGGTCCCATATCCATGACCTCGCCTCCTCTGGCTCCTAAAAGATCCACTGCAGTCAGTAAAATACTGGCTATTTACTTTGTCAGTGTTTTAAACGTATTTGCGTTTCTGAAATAAAAACATTTGGTTGCTTTGTAAACTTACGTCAGATTACACGGTCTCTGAGTTGTACGCTTAAGATGCTGAAAACAATTGCTAAATATGAAATATAAGGAAACGTTGGGCAGAGACTCCATCTTATCCCTCAGGGAAGCAGAGGAAGCTGCAAGTCTGTGAATGAAGCAAATGTGAAGGGCGATGTGCATTATTCATTGCACACGTGTTCATTGTATTCAAAGCTAATTTCACTTGCGTGTACAACGGCAGATACAAACGCCAAGAGACGAGGCCCCGCTACAGCATCGGACTGGAGCAGGATGAGACCTACATTCCCCCCGGAGAGTCCCTGAAGGATTTGATCGAGCAGTCCCAGAGCTCAGGGAGCGGCTCCGGGCTCCCTCTCCTGGTAAGGAAGCAGTATGGTTTTAATGGAAGTTTGAAAGTCAGGAGTAGAGGGAGATGTCAAAATGAGGCACAAGCAATTATATTTATGTGATGGTGTTTGTTTGTTTGTCTCCCAGCAATGACAAAGATTTAAGCTTGACAACAGCTGCTTCAGAAACAGGAGATTTTTTGTCGTGTAGACTAAGCAAAAAAACTTAGTAGGTTTGTTTACCGTAGCTATTTCTTATTTTAGATACCATAGGGTAAGTGCAGGCTAATAGAGCACACAGAAATTCATCAGGATTTAGCCCAGTGTACAGGACCACACCTGGCCTGCTGATCTTAATTTCTTTGTTTTTATGTGCAACACACAATAGCATTTCAAACACTGACACATCGTCTTTATGTAAGGGGAACTGTAATTCATCAAACCTGGAACCTTTTTATGTGTAGACTTCACTTTGCATTCGGAAGTCAAGAGCGAATTATTTTTCCTTGTCATGTGGCAATCTCGGGGTTTAAAGGCACAAGGATGGAGTTGTGATTAATTCCGAACTGACTCCGGGATGACTGAGCCCCAGGAGTTCATTCTGGAAAGGCGGTTCTACCTTCGGTGGCAAAACAGTTCTGTTCACCAGGGGGTTTCATTTCTGAGGTCATCGTTGCTCTATTAGCACTAGGAAAAAAAAAAGAAAGCTAGTTTACGTATTTAAAATGTTGCCTCTGAGAAAATGAATTAGATTTCATTTTCATTTTTCAGAGATGATTTGTCCCTCCTGTCTCCCAAACCTATTAGTTTGTACAGTAGATGTTGTCCAGTTTCCAAGTACTATGTACTCTGGGTTTTTTTTTCCCACACATCTTTTTTCTACACCCTCAGGAAAAAATAAAATAGGAAGTTTTATAATTCCTTAAAGTGAAGCAACAGGGTGGGCAGTTGGTGAAAATCTGACTAAACTCAATTTCTTCTGGCAGGATTTAAGTGGTTAGAGTTCCATTTAAATAAAGTGCTGAGCTTTTTAAAAATCCAATTTTCTGACAACTAAGCTATTAAGAAAAAAAGCCAAGGTGCCAAGTGGGTGCTGTGACTGGTGCTGAGCATGGAAAACCCACGGTCATTTTCCTCTGTTGAGAGAAACTCTATCATTTAGATCTAGGCTTTAAGAAAGCTCTGTCATATCCTATGCCAGTGTCTCTCCAGCAGACGTGGAAAGGGAGGCATCATGATTACAGTTTAGGACCATTCCTAATGAGTGCTTTTAATTGATTTAATTGTGAAGGGTTCTTGCTTGGTTTGGTTTGGTTTTTTGCATAACACCTGCCACATCAAGGTCTTGGTCTGCACTCAGTGCTCCTACCTGTTACAGCAATAGAAGTAATATAATGGTTTAGAGCAAACAGAAAGAACTTGGTGGTTCTTCTCTGAGGGAAGAAGAACCTGTGGGCTCTGTTTCCAGCAGCCCAGATGTGTAGCGGGTGCCCTGGGGCATCTCGTAGCGGTGCAGGGCTCAATACTCCATCCTAGGATGCCCTTGAGATGAAAAATGCTGGAGCAACACTGATTGGGACCTCTTGTGCTTTATGCCTACCTCTGTCCCAGCAAGCTGGTTGAAGATGGGATCTGGAGTCCTACTGGTGCGTCCCCAGGTCTACTCTTGCAGTGGACAGAAAAACTAACTTCTGCTAGTTAACTGCTGTAATGGCTGACGTGGCGTCCCAGGTGGGTGATTGCTTAGTAGCTCTCTGAGCTGTGCCGGTCCTCTGTGAAGCAGAAACCATCGTGTCTTCTGCCAGTCATCCTCTCTCAAGCCTGGAGGCCACTTGCAGCCACTGAACCAAGTGTTTTTCCTCAAGGCACGCTTTCCCCCTTTGCCTACAGAAACACATAGGTTTTTTTCCCAGACTTTCCCTTTAAGTAGTGATTTTCTGTGGAAGAGAAGAAAAACGAGAGCTATAATGAATCTTGCACTTGATGATAGATCTTTGCGGCATTTCCCAGACAGATACAACCGCTACAGGCTCTCTAGAAATGCACAGATTAATACCTCTGGGCCCGTGTCTGAAACAGGTAGATAGAAAGTGCCTGGCCATAATGGTCTAGACTTTACTGTGGAGGAGTTCGGTTTTAACTGTATTATTTCTTACGCAAAGACTGAAACATCCAAAGTTGTTATTTCAGGAAAGTGAGCCACAAACCTATTACAAACTGTCACTTTATGCTAAACATTACTGTTTTCCTTCTGTACAGAACATTTCTTCTAATGGGTACAAATATTATACGAAAACCAAGCATTAACCAAGATTTTATCAGTACTTTGACATTCAGCAAGTGTTCTTTCTCCTGACCTGTTCATACCTCTGACAGAAAAGTTTGCTGCAGGTCAAATGCTGCCAGTCAGATATTAAACCAAGAAAAAAATACAGTAAGTTATAAACAAAGGCTTTGAGCCAAGAAACTGGGGTGCACCATCAAGTCTGTGCAAGCAAGGAAGACCCCACTGGCCTTGACAGGGCAAGAAGTGTAGGCAAAGCTGTTGCCCCCATGAATCCACATGCAAAGTCAGGAATGAGATTAGATGCTGGTGACATTTCTTTCAGTGATCTGTTTGAAGAGTTTGCTGAACTGCAGTTTGGTCTCCACCTTTTCAGGTAATTTTTCCTAACTCCAGTGATTTTTGATTTTCAAGGGACTGCATCCCAGCCATGGGTATGAAGTTCTGTGTTCAAAATAATGAAGTTACGAAAGGTTGGTTTGTCTGAATTTTCATCTGCAGTAGCTGAACACATTTAGCTGAGCATCAGAAAAATAGAATGCAGAAAGTAGAAATAGTTGGTAATTGGATTGATTCCAGTCAGGGAGAGGAAACAAGGGGCCACGTAACCTTACCTGGCTTCTCGCAGAGCTCAAGCAACAAACTATACAGATTTGAAAAGAAATTAAAAAAAACCCAACCCCACTCTGTAAATAGTTCACATGAACACATTGTTCAGCACGCTTGTGAAATCAGCTTATCCAACAATTTTGATTAACCAGTTTGTTTTAGAAATTGTGGTCAGTTTAAGATTCAAGAAAGGGCTAAATTCCTTAAAATAAAATAAATTGTCAATAGGAAATCATTTGACCAGTTCTAGTGAGACGAAACCAGGTTAAGGCCCTTCACATGGTATTCTACCGCCTGAAAGGCCATAACAGAAATGTGTTTTTCATTTTCTTAATGTAATTTAATAAGGAACTTTTCATCATTAAGTATTGTAATTCTATGTACTTTATGATGCCATTACATATATTTGCAGAAATTAAGTTATTTGATATAACTGCATTATTGTTCAGGATGCATTTTTAAAATGGGCAAAATAGAAAGCAACAATGCTAAAATGACATTACCAAATATTACAGAAAAATTCCAATGTAATATAACTATTGTTCAATCACTATATGAGGGTATAAAAGAGAATAAATCAATTTTAAAAACTAAAGCTTATCTCTGTTCTTGGCTTTCACTGATGTTAATAAAAAATAATGGCATTGAAGCCACCATTTTGGAAGTCTAATAATACATTGCAGGGCTGAAAAAATGGATTTCTGTTTAAATGACAGAAGAAGAAAGCTTTGAAATAGCTTTGCATAAACTCCACTGCATGTTTTTCTTCTTTAAATTGTCAAATCTGAAAACCAGTAATTTATTGACAAAATAAATTACAATAGAACTCACCTAATAGGGTTTGAGTTGGTCATGCTGCACTGGGGTTGTGGCAGCCCTGCTCTGCAGTGGACCTCCCAGGGATCACAAAGGAAGCAAATGATTTTAAAATCAACTTTTGATCATTTCTGTCAGCCAAGATTGCAAAACTATTTGGGATTACATGACATGCATATGATTTCATAGGGATTCAGACAGTGCGTGCTTGTTTCAATTAGTGGCTTGAAATTTGTGTATGGAGGGTGGCAAAACCAACAGACCTCGAATTTGCATTGTCCAGATTTTGCCAATTGCTTGGGTCAGATGAAAATCTCCTTGCGTTGGAGGCTATAAAGTGATTTTCTTTCAAAATCCTACCAAAAATTATTAGCTGTGGATTGAACTGACAGTTCTGAAGCACCAGAGGGTGAGATTTTACTCTCCTTTTATAGTAGGGTGAGGCTGAGTCAGCCATGAACACCAGTGGCTTGTGTTGCAGCTTCTACTGGAGTTTTTATTTGTGAACTTTTAGAAATGCCTGATCTGCAGACATGCCCTGATCCTATGAGAATATATTCATTTCCATTGGACTTAAGATTTTTTTTAGCAGTCATAAAAGCTTGTTAAATGTAGAATCAGTCCATCTGCTATGTGGGGTCTGCTATCCAAACGGAGGGTATCTGCAGTGCTGCCGACTTTTAACATCAGTTCACAGTACAGCCACTGACAAAGCTGGTTCGGAGCAGAGTTAAAGCTGTGCTTCCATGTCTTTAGAAAAAAAATTCTTACTTTTTCTTACTATGTGGTGATGATGATTAAAATTAACGTAGGTATGTGGGTTCTCTAAGTAGTGGTTGATGTTCTTTACACCAAACATATATTTTGAAAACATTAGGCGTGAGATTTTCAAGGAGGGTGATAGGAAGCTGGTCTCAGTCACGTTGCTAGCTTTGGAGTGCTGATAAGCTTTTGGCTCTTGAGAGCCCTAGCCTTGAGTCTCCGTGATGTTGAGTATGTAACAAACATACCCGTTTTAATTAAAAATGTGTTACCCACCCCTTTGGAATTTGGGTTGGCTTGGGGTGGTCCATGACCGTTTTCTGTCAAAGCTTTTCCAAAAATACCAAAAACCTTTCCACAAAGTGACAACCTCCCATAGGAAAATAAAAATGTCAAGGTTAGTAGTCAAATATCTCCTTCACACAGACCGATATACTTTCTCAAGAGGCCACTGTGCCTTTTGGGAATAGATGGAAAGGCTTCCTCGCAGTGGCAGGAATGGCCTCACCAGCACTGCATCCTGGGGGAAACGGGGAGCATCCGTGTTGCGGAGCTTTGCTGACGGAAGGAGAGTGGTGAATGCAGGAGGTTTCTGCCGAGCAAGTTGTAACTGCCCGTCTCGGCGTTTCACAGGTTCAGAGGACCATTGCAAAACAGATTCAGATGGTAAAGCAGATCGGAAAAGGTCGCTATGGAGAAGTCTGGATGGGAAAGTGGCGTGGCGAAAAGGTAGCCGTGAAAGTGTTCTTTACCACAGAGGAGGCCAGCTGGTTCAGGGAAACGGAAATCTACCAGACTGTCCTGATGAGGCACGAAAATATTCTCGGTGAGTGAAATCAGAGGGAAGTACTGGATAGTGTACAGGTTTCTTACGTTTAATAATTTTGTATTTGCTGTTGTCTGATGCCTTTTCCTGTGTGCATTGTTACCTGCTGTGCTCTGCAATTAGCCACCCAGCCCTTTTCAAAAGAAAGATGTTTCCAGGATTGCTGAAACATAAATAAAAGTTAAAAAATATGGGGGTTTGGGAACTGTTTCTTCAAACACCGCACGTCTGTTTCTGCCACCTGTGTTTCCATATCTGGGCTTTCTGAAAATTTGTTAAAGGCTAGGGGTGATGCATAGTTGCACAGAAATAAGGTGAAAGAATTTAAATATGTGATTAAAGTAAAACTACTGAAATGGATGACAGTCCAGGTTCGTAGCAGCCAGAAAAAGCCTTGAGAAGTATTAATTTCAAAATAATCTCTTTTTTTTTCAGGATTCATTGCCGCAGACATTAAAGGCACAGGATCTTGGACCCAGCTGTATCTCATCACCGACTACCATGAGAACGGCTCACTTTATGATTATCTGAAATCTACTACCTTGGACACAAAAGCCATGCTAAAACTGGCTTACTCCTCTGTTAGTGGCTTGTGCCACCTGCACACTGAGATCTTCAGTACTCAGGGCAAACCCGCTATTGCCCACCGTGACCTGAAAAGTAAGAATATCCTGGTGAAAAAGAATGGCACGTGCTGTATAGCAGATTTGGGCTTGGCTGTTAAATTTATCAGGTGAGTGGAAGTGAGGAGGGCAAGGAAAAGTTAGCCAGTCAGACACAAATGCTGGTTTAGTTGTTGATTGAGCAACATGTAGGTGTGTGTAACCTGCAGTGCATGTACATAACTTTCATGCTATGCTCATCTGTATGTGAGGCGGGGTTACATGTGTAGGTGAGGATAATGCAGGTGTAAAAATAGTCACTTTCAAATTATTGAGCACATTACCTGCATTTGTGTGAAGGTTCTGTTTTCATCACTTTGCCTTCAATAGCAACCTGAGTATGGCTAACATCCTGAAAGGACATAGCCCTGACAAGTTGAAGTCACGTCTGTAACCTTGTCACTGAAGCTTTCAGCTTGTCTGATCCCCAGATAATTCACTCACAACTTATATAGAATAATACTAATCATTTGCACAAGTAACTAACTGGGATTTATTGAAAAGCACCCCGTTCGGGCTGCCTTTTGTTTCATTTCCTACAAATCAGATTGCCAAAGTACAGATTTGATTTTTGAAATGGCTTTTATATTTGATTTTAAAAAAATGGTTGTGTGTTTAAATGACTTAGAGCAGACAAGTAGCACTTACGCACTCCTGGGATTCATAAAGGAGTCACTGCTGTCTGACAGCTCCGTTCAAAAGGAGTTTGAGCTCCCAGTGCTGGTCCTGGTTGTGGAGACGCCTGTTTTGAAGTCTCTGTTTTTTCTGCGCACAGACATGTGGCCGTAGACTGAAGGTTTCAGTTTCAGAGGTCAGTTTTGAAATCATGGGCTCCCTGAAGTATGAAAAAAAAAAAAAACCCTTTAAGAATTCTGTACAGATCTTGAACTGAAATTATTCAGAGTGGAAGGAAAGGCAGTTTTCATGTGCTCTTCTTGCCATTCCCTTACCTACCAGGTTTCTTGGTGAGCCTTTTCCTTTATGAACCTGACCTTTCTTTAGGAGGTGCGAAAGGAGTTCTTTACTTTGAGGAACAGAGGCCCCGAAACCAATAGTTTGGAAAGACACTATTTGCAGTAAAAGTTTCAGGGAAGAAATTCTTCCTTTGCATGCATACCTTGCCTGATAAGTACAGAGCAGCACATTGCTTAGGAACGAACCGAGAAAAACTAGCAACTACCAAGTGTGGCTATAAAAGAAGGTGAAATACAGTTTTGTCACAGTCCAAGTGGAATTTACATTACATACTTGGCTTGTTTTCGTACTGAACCCTTCCTTAGCATTTCTCATTCACGGACCAGGAACAGAATAAGCTCATTGAAAGGGGTGTGCTCTTCTAATAAGTTTACTGAAGGTCTCTGCATTATTCAAAATATTGCAAGAACGTGCAGGTCACTAGATTTATGTTGCGTTCTTGGAGGTATACAGAAATGCCACCAGCGTAAGTGTGATTTAATGACTCTGTAGGCGGCTGGTTGTGCCTCTCAGCCTTGGCTTTTTTTGTCATTTTCATATCTCTAGGTAAAAAATTGCTATAGGCAAAGAAAATTACAGAAGATGATGTATAATTGTGCTGTGAGATTTTGTTGTATCCACCACAGTTAAAATATTTACATTTTGAAGGTGGGGAAAGGGAAACAGACCTTTTTAAGCAAACCACAATATATGCCATATATTAAAATGCCATATACTAAATTTTTTCAAAACAGCAAAACTGATAACAGCTGATTCCAAGTTCACAAGAAAAAAACCCAAATCCAGTCACACAATTAATGGGAATTTGCTCCCCGTTAGCTATACATTGTCTCTTCTGGTCAATGTGTGAGGCATGACACGTTTGGTTAGGGTTTTTTTACGAATTTAAAGATGTGTTCACACATCTTTGAGCGTAAAGGTTGGGAGAGATCAAACATAATGCATGCACAAGAAATAGACATCTTCCTTGCAGATCTGATTCACTACAGCTAGCCCCAGCTATTTAGTGTCCTCCATTAACTGCTAAGACTAAAGCATTAGGTGGTGGAGTATGTTATAAGAAAACAGCGTTTAATGAAGGTTTGATCATTATCACCAGCGTTAGAGCTCAGGCTAATGCTAATGAAATCTCACAAATGTTACAGCATCCCTGTTGAGTCTTATCTCCATTGTGGTTCTGCATTTGAATGCCTAACATAGCCTCAGGCAGGTCAGCCTTCTAAGAAGGGTTGCCTTCACACTAAGAGGTTTTGCTTGTAAGAATTGTTCCATTAAGATTATGCATTACTTCTGACCTTGTTTGAGAGTGGATGTGGTGTGAATTTACTAGTTCTCCGTCTAAATTGCTTTCTTTTCAAGACACATCGTTGCATTTTAATGCCCTTTCTTCCCCCCCTTCTTTTTCTTTTAGTGATACAAACGAGGTAGACATCCCTCCAAATACCCGTGTAGGAACAAAACGCTATATGCCTCCTGAGGTCCTGGATGAAAGCTTGAACAGAAATCATTTTCAGTCGTACATCATGGCTGATATGTACAGTTTTGGACTCATCCTTTGGGAGATTGCAAGGAGATGTGTTTCAGGAGGTAAAGAGCTGTGAGGTCGCTTTTAATTGTGTCAGTGAACCCCATTTATAACCCAAATCTTCCGTTGCATCCTTTTCCCTGGGGAGTTGTTTTTACTGTAATAAAAGTAAAGTGGATAAACCATACAGGTAACTCTCCTAAGTTCCGTTTGCTTGTTGAAACCTTTTTTAAAGCATCGGTCAGCGCTGTTTCAACACCAAAGATTTAGACTTTATTTTGACATCTCGTTTGAAAGCAGTGGATGTTTCCACTGAAGAAGGAATATGAAACTCACTTGGGAGCCTTTTCCAATGGCAACACTTTTTTGCTGGACCAGGGGTATTCAGCTATTTTAGCAGAAAGAAAATAGTGATTTCTTTGTTTTGTTAGGAGTTAAGTAGGAGGGGAACAAACAATTTAAGAGTATGCTGTGCCACTGTTTAAAATAATCCATTTACAAGTTAAAAAAAAAAAATCAACAGTGGGAAGTGTCACTTATTACATCGTTGTGATACCAGCGACGTGCTTCATTTCCTTCTGGTATCAGGCATTCAAGCATGAGGACAGCAAAGGTAAAGCAGTGCAGCCAGCTGCAGACTTGGGGCATAGGTCCATCCGTGTACATGATGTAGGCTGTGTGTGCTTTCTGCATGTAGAGTTCAGTGTAGTACAAAAATGATGGGTGTTATTACCTCTATTTCACCACTGAGGAGAGTTAAATGCAGAGAAATGACTTGGCAGCAGTTACAGGCCAGATTGGTGGCAAGTAAGAGCAGAGCATGTCTCTCTAAGGTCTGCACTACCTTCACCAGACTTTAGTGGTCTTTAGAGCCTACAATATTGTGCCGATTGCTTGTTCCAAGCTTGCCCGAGAGGAGCTGAATTTCACTGATGAGCAACAGGATCCCTGTGTTTACAAACCAGTAAAGTGTATTGCAACGATGCCATGTAAAATCTGCAATATTGTTGTCGTCGTTGCTGTGCGCAAAGAGTGGTACCTTGTCGTGTTCTGAAAGGCACAGAAATGCCATTTATAATATATTCCGGGTCCACTGATAAGAAGGAGACCTAATTCAAGGTTAATTCTCTGCCTAAGTACTCTTGATACAGGCCCTGTGCTGATAGTTCTTTCTGTGATAACTTACTGGAGACTGCTGGACTGGACAGCAGTGGTGTGGAAACTGTCTCACTCGGAGTCACTATGCTTTGGGATTAAGAAACCTGGTCAGTCTGTATGCAGCAATGGTTACACTGGAGCTTCACTGTGGAATAAACTTCCAGGGCAGTGAGGTCCTTTCAAGGAGAAGTGCATCAAATTGTTAATACGGTCAATCTGTTATCCAGTCAGATGGGAAGAGGGTAGTGGAAGATATCTTCTGCAGGTGATGGGCAACTCGTTGCTTCTTTCAGGAATAGTTGAGGAATACCAGCTCCCGTACCACGACCTTGTGCCCAGCGATCCCTCGTACGAGGACATGCGGGAGATCGTGTGCATCAAGAGACTACGCCCTTCGTTTCCCAACAGATGGAGCAGTGATGAGGTACCGTCCCTCTTAAAATGCAGCCTGTGTTCTTAATCGGAGTGGGTTGTTGAGGCTGACCCAGTTCTTCATCATTCTGAGTGAGGAGGAGCTTCCCCACCGGTGCTAGCACCAGTCACAGTGTAACAGGGCTCGGGAAGGAGCACCACTTCTCGGATACCCCCACTGAGGGTTTCAGAGCCCCGGGGGCCTCATCCTACAATATTTGCAAGTGGATTCCTTGTGTGCTGTCTACCAGATCCCACAGAGATAGCGGGCTGTGCCCAGACCTTCTTAGTCTCTCTGTTTTCCTCTTGCACTCATTTTGCTTTCTGCTCCTGGCATTAATAGCATGACATCAGTGGCTAGCCAGAAATTTTGAAAGATAAATTATTTTGTAGCGCGTAGTGCTGCGGCAGCGTACTTGGTGTACTGGCAGCTACTGCAGTGTGTACTGATGTGTGGGCTGTGATTCCAACCCTTTTCCCTTTTTTTTTTTTTTTTTTAAAGAAGGAAATGTCTCCTGTCTCTGAAATGAAATGAGCATACAGCTTTTCTGTGATCATAGATGTGCAGGCTTGGAAACACAGTTTCACTGTGATTTTACACTAATGTAAGCACAAGATACTCAATTACACTTTCAGGTTATTGATAAGCAACAGTACTGACCACTGCAGCAGGGCTGCTGCAAGGAGCACCGATTGCTCACCCCTTTACATCTTATAGCAAACAGTGCTCAGTACCTCTTCTCATTCTATCAGAGGGCTACAGATGGGGCCTTTCAGAGGAGCTGTAGGATCCAAAAAATACGTCGCAGAATAAAATGAGGAGGTGAGAGGGCGGGAGGAGAATCTGAACTCTCCCTGCTGAGCGTCTGTAACGAAGCAAAGTCGTGCTCATAGGATCAGAGACCAACAGTTGAGGTACCGCAGACAAACCTGCTGACTGCTCTCGAGATGCTATGGAGGAGGGGTCATTAATCATGTTAATTGGTACAGCTTAATGCTGTGAAGTTTTCTGCAGTCGCACAAGACAGCTGCCATTTGGGAATAGCAGGGCGGAGGTGAATATTCTGCAGGTAGATGAAAGATGTAGGTGGCATGAGATGTAGGCAATTTGGGAATGTGAGGGAAAATAAAACAACCTCCCTGAGAGGCTCGAGGACTTGTGCAACAGCCGATGTGGGAATATCTAACCGAGACTCCCCTGACTCATCCTCTTCCCTAGCCAAATCCCTCTGAGCCTTCAGACTAGGGGTGGAAACACTGGAGGAAGCACTTTTAGTATCAGTTCCGGAAAGGGTTGTTTGTGTCGGCACGCAGGATATGTTTGTTCTGCTCTACCACATGTATGGAGGTTTGGGGTGGCTCGTTGAAATAACTGTTCTTGATTAATTTGTTAGCATCATCACTAATCCTCCTTCAGTCATTCTGGTGATGAGAGGCAGACTTAGTGCATAAAACCTTGTGTATCACCAAAACATGTTTATAGAAATCTGCATTAATCTAAAATGTATTAGGCTGGTCTGGGCACTGCTGGTGGTTATGCTTAATGCCTTTCAGGGTCTGCGCTGCTTCTGGGTCAGGAGCCTCATGAAAATGGAGAACAAGTTGGATGAGAAGGAAAACTTCTCTTTGCCTGTTGTGCAAGCAAATCTTCAGATTGCAAATCCATAGGCTAGCGGGGTCATCACCTGGCTGCAGCAGCTTGTGTGATGCCTTATGTAATGAAGAAGGTGGTAGATGTGGAGCAGGGATGTACGAACCTTTACCAGGATGACAAAGGCAGTGCTGAGATGCTCTCAGGAAGGGAATTGTTGCTGGGAACCAGAGGAGGGTCTGGCTAAGTTTCGGAAGTGAGCAAGGGATGGAGGTGGACAGGGCAGGGCTGAGCCAGGTGCTCACAGGCAGTTTCCGTCAGGGGTGGCTGGGTAGGCGCCGTGGATGTGTGCTCATACTGGGATGCACCTGGGGGCCAGTTGCTGGCTGAGGAAAGCGGATTCCACTGTATTTGTACAGCAGAGGGTTTGCTGTACAGGGCCACGCTTGTGCGGGTCAGGCTGCGTAGGTTTGGGGAAGGAGAAATAAGGAAAGTGCTTTCGTGCAGTGTACAGCCATGTCTAGGCTATAACTTGCCATAAATTCTGAGAATAATTCCTACTTTTGGAGAACTCTCCTTAATATATGGAAAACAAAAGCTCTTGAAAGTCAATACCAGACAGCATGTTGTCTTTTTTTTGGCTGCTCTTAGGAAAGACCTTTTCCCTTCAGTTTTTAGGCATCACCACGCACTGCAGCCTCCTCTCCCACTGACTCAGATGGGACTTTCTCTCCTGTTTCTCTCCACAGTGCCTGCGGCAGATGGGGAAGCTGATGATAGAGTGCTGGGCTCACAGCCCTGCCTCCCGGCTCACAGCCCTGCGGGTCAAGAAAACACTTGCCAAAATGTCAGAGTCGCAGGACATTAAACTCTGACTCGGCCAGAGGCAGCTCTTGTGAAAGCCCAAGGAGACGGACTTTCTCGTGCGGGCAAAAGTGCTCAAGAGGTATCAAAAGGCTTCGCTAATACATACCTTGAATGCGGTCATGCTTCACAGCAGCTGTAAGTTTGTTTGACAACTCTTGAGGAGACTCTCCTTTGCAAAAATCAGCTGAATTTTGACATACAAGGTTGGAAGAGGCTTGTCTGCCCTTGTTTACATGGGGAAATACAGTTTTAGTAACTGGTTTAAGATTATGCATGTTGCTTTCCATGAAAGCCACTTATTATTTTATTATTATTATTGTTATTATTATTATTTTGATTGTTTATAAAGATACTGCTTTAAATTTTATGAAAATAAAACTTTTGGTTAGAAGTAAAAAAAGATGTATATTGTTACATTAAAAAAGAAATATTGGAGGAAACTGTGCTGAAAGTGAAAGCAAAGCAACTTTTTCATTTATAAAGAGATTATTGCACTCCAGAATTTAAAAAGAAAAAAAAAAAAAACGAGGAGAGGGGTCTGTGCAGCTCAGGACCTGTAATGGAAACCGTCTTAAAATCCGCCTGTCAGCGGAGACAACTTTCCATAGCCCCATGCCTGCGAGCGGTTCTCACGGTGTAGAGGTGGCCATCCCTGCCATCCTTAGCGCGGGTGGCCGGGTTCCGGGGGGTGGCCTGTCCCAGGCCAGGTCGTGCTTCGTTTAAGGTAAGCAGGAGCCACATGAGTATGGTTCGGAGTCAGTTGTTGGAAGAAGCCTTTTGTGTTTCCAGGAAATCCGATGGGTATGGTACCAGGGTGACAAACAAGTGCCCCTTTTCTTGGCTTCTTTCTTTTCTTTCTTTCTTATTTCCCCCCCTCCACTGCAAAATAAAGTATTTTGTGTGTGCGTGGAATGAAGCACACATTTGGATCAGCTGGTGAATTTGAAACTGCTGTGACCTACACACACAACCACTGGGTAAGAGAAATGTCCTTGTGAAAAAAATGAACTTGCTCTTTCATCTCTGTAAAAAGTGAAGTATCCATCTACAACCACAGTTGGAAAAAACCCAAAAATCTGTGTTCCCTTTTTTAAGGGAAAGTGAAAAACCTCAAGAATTCCCATTTTTGGGGTGACAGTCATTTTCTTTAAGCACAAGGATACCTGGTGCCTCCTTGGCTGCAGTAGGAAGCTGACAGGAAAGGGACAGGGGACTTGGGTGAGCGGTGAGAACAGGGCTGGCCCTTCTGCTGTGGGGAGAGGCACCACAAACCATACAATTTGGCTGAAGCTTCGTCTGCCTTCCTATTTTGTGGGTGACCTTCCAGCAGCCTCCATGCCCTCTGGAGCCACATTGCTTTGGAAGGGTGTCTGTTCTTTGTCAGATTATCAAAGCTGAGCTGTGTGGGAGTTGCTGGATTACCCTCCTTTATCCTTACTTTATTTTATAGGTTTTTTGCCTGCCTATGTCCTGTTTCACAAGATGGCGTTCAGTTTAATTTTGAAATATGTCCTTACAAATGCTGCTTTGATTATGGTAAGCCCATTTCAGAACTGAAATACTTGCCACGCTGGATTTAGCCTCAGCATTCTGTAATGCCTCTTTTTTCCCTTCTTGGGTGAAACTGATTTATTTGTGGTAGGTAGGTATATAATCGGGGTTTAGCTTCACGGCTCCCTGAAGGTATTTCTAGTTGGAAAAATGGCCGTTTTATACTTTCAAGCTAACAGAAAAATGCGCAGGTTCAAGAGAACCAGCAAGACCTCCATGATTATAGGTGTTAAAAAGTTTAATCAGAGGACTTCTGTTAGAGTGTTCTTTCTGCAGTGCAATTTTCCTGCCTGTACCCCAAAATATCCATCAGTACGAAAAGAGTTGATGGTACACTGAACCCTGGCCCCAAGAGGGGCGATGGTCCTTTCCCCTGCCCTTAACAAGCAGCATGCTCGTGTGGCCAAGCGGGGTGTTCGCTCCTCTCCTTGGCTGCCTTGGCTTAAAGATTTGTGGCCCAAAATGAGGAGGACGGCCCAAAATGAGGAGGACAGCCCAGCCTCTCTTCACCTTTTTTGTGAACGGAGCCATGTGGTTTCCCCTGTCACTCCTTTTGCCTTCGTGCCCTTTCATAAAAACCAGCGCGGCCCCGAGGAATTGGGGTTTCTTGGCTCCGACGAAGCGGATGGGACTGGTGACTCTGGCCACAGTCAAGGGCAGGCTTAGTTGATCCCACCTCTGAGCCCGGTCCCTGCGGGTCCCGGGTAAGCAGTCACGCAGCGCGATGCCTCTTCCCGGCCGTGTTTAGGTGTGTTTCACATCTACTTTCCGCAAATCAATTTTTTTTTTTTTAATTTTAATATTGTCACGGCTCTACCCGGAGGGTGTCTGCTGGCTGGCACGTGATGCCACCAGCACCTGCCATCCGTGTGATGCGAGACAAAGGGTCAGTCGCTGGTTTTCTGAACAAGTCTTACTTTTCGGTCCAAAAGAAAGGGATCTAAGATACTGGTTGATAGGTTACATAAAGTGTATGTTAAATGTTCAAGTTAATGTGTTTTATATATATATATATATAAAATATATATATATATTCAGTTGGGAGTCTGGAATAACTCCAGTATGTGGATTAAGAGTAAACTATTACAGATGATAAAGCACTAAATAAATCATAATATTTATTTATGAAAATGCATTAATGACAAATCACTGCAACGGTGCTATATAGGAAAATAAATATATATATATATATGTATCGTGTAATTACCATTTTCTTCCAAGATGGTAATTTCTTCTACCATCTAACGTGTAATTACCATTTTCTTCCAAGACTCGAAAGGCCAGATTTTGCCCTCAACTCTCCTACCCGCTGTAATGGATGATATTGTAAAGGGGTTTTCCTAAGGCCAGAAAACAGCCTAAGGCACGTATTTGTTCTAGCACTGCGACCCTGGAGTTACTGCCTGCACGGTTGACTTTCTGCAACGCTCAGTGTGTAATTATTATGGTTTTGGCACGTACAGGGACTGCAGGTTAGTACATTAATTTTGCCAGGTGTGGCCTTTTCATGTCACTTCTAGATTTTGGTAGTTTCCCAGTGCACATCGATGAGGGCTTGGAAGTTGGTGGCAGAGGTAATCGTGGCTTCAGTGCCTGCAGGTCTGGAAATCCAGTTTTCAAATGTAAATCACTGAAAGAAGTTTAGTTTAGTGACTTATTAGCATAGATAAGGTGTAGTAGGTAACAGGGAGAAGGAGGAAAGAAACCAATCCCAAAAGGAAGAGAGATGCCATCTAGCAACTGCTATCCTTTCTCTAGCACAAAGTTATTTCTGTTAAAAAAACGGTTGACAATGTAAAGACTAAGAAACTAATTTGTGTTCTTTTTTGAGAACCAGTGCCTTATTAAACCTGTAAATACTGTAATTAGAAAACCTGGGGAACAAACTGTTACGTTGTATTTGTTCAAATTGTATATGGTTGTTTTAACATTCCCCCGAATAAAATGTTTCCATCTCCCCATGAAAGAGATTGCTTTTACTTCTCTTTACTTTGCAGGTGCTTGAAAAGCACCACCTTTGGGTTTCATTTCCCTGCCTAGATTATTTTGACCGAGCCTCATTTTATTTCTAATGAGATTATTCCCCTGGGCAAACAAGTAAACAGTAAGATGTTGCACAGGCTTCTGCTGGCATAAAAAAAGCATCACCCCTTTGACAACTCAGTGAAGAGAGAAATAGTAATTAAAATAGTGTTATCACTGATGGAGCAGTCACTCTCATTTTGTGACCGACTATGTAAATCTATAGAAATTTGGCATTTGCATAATATTTTTGTGACCCCCCACCCCCCCGCCCCTTCTTTCTTCCACGTATTTATGAATTGTGACTACTATTTTTAATAGCACAGGAGGCAATCTGTGCACAGGCCAAAGCTAGATTTTCCAGCCTTGTGCTTCCTGAGGAAAAAACGTTGCAGCCTACGTACCCCGCGTAAGCTGAAACGTGGCGTTCCCTAGTGCGGAGAGACATCAGAGCGTGTGTGTATCTACAGAGATATTTGTATGCACTTGTATTTACGGCCTGAGCTCTCTCCTCGTTCTGCAGTGCCGTGTTTCAGGATGCAGCATTCAGCTCGGCATTTCCTAACGTGTAATTACCGTGCAGGTTGTTTTCATGGAAGGGTGTAAACAGCATTTTCTCCTTGAGCCGCATCTTGTCAGTTACGGACAGGCCCTGCAGCCCTCCTGCTCTGACCCGGGCTGCCTGTGACCGGCGTCAGAGCACTCTAGGTATTCTCCAGCAGCATTTCCACAGCCCCTTGGCCAAATCACGTCTAGGCGGGAGAGCCCTGGGCTTGCTGCACGTTGTCCCTGGCATGTCACGAAGGTTTTGGGCTATCTCTGCTCCCCTTGGCTGCACAGCACTGGAGGCGATGTGGTGCTCCAGCACAGCCCCCGCTGGGCTGCAGAGGTACGTGTCACGGAGAGAGGTGTTTCTGCAGCCACCTCCTTTCCTTCGCTTTTCCCCCTGACTTTCTAGGTACGGCTTTTTGGGGCAGCCCAAGGCTCTCTTCGCGTTTTCTCAGCTCTCCACCTTGCTAGGCTTAATTACCTGTATCTTCTGCAGCTGCAGGTGATGCCGGGAATGTTTTGCTTCCATTCAAGGTTGGCAGAGTCACGCTACTGTCCCCTGCCAAAACCGGAGCTCTGCTTCCTTGTGAAACACGCTGGACCGTGCCTTTCACTACCTGGGAGGGAGAGTTGCAGCCCAGCCTCCACCTGCAGAAACACTGGAGCAGACACTTCCAGAAGTCTCAGGACGAACAGGTAGAGGTGAGGTACCTGAAGAAAAGGTCCCTGAAGATAAGGAGGGAAGTGCTTGGCCAGTGCAAAGGGAGAACAGCCTGAGCAGAGAACCCACCATGCGGTTCGCATTAAGACTCGCAAGGGGAGGAAGATAAAATAAAGCTGCCTTACACCTTGGGAAAAGCTTGCTGTAATCCCAGCACACAGGGTGGGTTTCTAAAGGTCTGCCGTTTTCCAGTTGGACTGCAGGCTCTCGCAAGCCTGGCAAATGCAATTGTCACCGTGTTTTGGGCTGTTAGCTGTGTCTGGCTTTCGCAGTGCTGCTGCTTTGACTTCACCCTGACTTGCCTCTCGCGGGGATAGCTGCTGAGTGAGCACATCGTGGGGCTGTGCTGGCAGGCTGTGGGGAGGGCATGGGATGGGATGGGATGGGATGGGATGGGATGGGATGGGATGGGATGGGATGGGATAGTGCTGCCCTCAGCAGTGCACAGGCCCCTGTATCACCTCCATCATGGGCAGGATGAGCTCCTCAGCCTGAGGCTGACCTGCTGACAAGGGGCTGGCTGTAAGAGATGACACTTTTCCCACCACCACCCCCTCCTCAGGTAGGAGAAGCATCAATGCTGGGGAACTGCCTCTTGCACCCCCTGAAACCAGAGGTTAATACTGAGGCTGGTAAGAAACAACCACCATCTCTGTTAGCAAGGTAAAGGTGTGAGAAGGCTGAACTTAAGTGCTTGGGCATTTTATCCACCTGGCTAAATCGGACATAGACACTGTCAGACAAAACCACCTTGCCCAAGTGGCACGTAGTTTTGCCTTCCAGGTGTTTGCAACAAGCCCAGTGGGCTGCTCCCCTCCATAACAAAAAACTGGATGCGGAGAGGGGAGCTGAGCTCAGTAACTGAGGATGCGTTTCCTTGCCTGTTGCCTTTCTCCACCTTTGGCTGCAGCCACGAAACCAAACCCCAAGAAAACTGTCTGGGGTGAATCCTCCCACAGCTGCTGGAGGGGGTAAAACCCAGAGGCAAGAGGATCTATGAAGTGCAATGGAACAGCCTGCGTGGGCATGTGGATGTCATGCGAGTTATCTTATGAGGGAGACTACATCACAAGGAGTTCTTACGTGCAGGTACTTTTCCAAGCAGTTTAGTGGGGTTTTTTTAAGAAACTAAATAAAAGGCTCCTCTTTCCTTCCAAGCTTCCAGGAACTAAACAATTGAACACAAGGTAGTGGTGTATTTTTTTTTTCCAGTTGCTTATAAATATAATTTATTACCTGTTTAAAAATTCTTTCTTACACTTTGTACATGTCAGGCTGACAGAATAAATGCAGGCATTTACAAACAGAGGGAAGGAGAAAAAGGGAGGGGGGTAAGAGGCACACTCAGAACTAGTAAACCACACCTCCACTGTACAGCAATACAAATAATGCAATGGCTAGCACTTCTCCGGTAGTAAGTCAGTTTTTAGAAAAGGAATTGCATAGAAGATACAGCAATAGGGAAATAAAAACCCAAATAGTTCTCCAGATCTGAATAGCAAAGAAAATGAACCCCACAAACTCTGGTAGAGCTGAAACATGAGGAGAGAGAAACACAACAGTCCCTCTCGGCCTGGGTCACACAGACATCTCATTTCCTATGGGTCCTCCTTCTTTGCTTTAGAAAGGTACCAAAAGGTGCCTTCCTGGTTTTCAGCTTCACTTGTTTTTTTCACTCTTCAGCATGAACAGACAGAACATATGGTAGCAGAAAAGTCCACTGCACAGATGTGCCAACACAATAATGCCAGGTAATGCCGTAACTTCTCTGTCTCAGCGGTGTTGCAACCCTGCTTCAAAGTAGGTTATTGACTCTCAGCTCGAGGGGCGTTTTTGCAAGGTGCCTTGCAAGATCTCTGGAAGAAGAGTGTTTTGCTTCTCCTTTCTAATTTTGTTTACTTTCCAGACTGATTTTGCTTGGTATCCATGTTGTTTAAGCTCCTAAATTTACTGGCAAGCCACAGCAAGAGGCAGCTGGCAGCAGCCAAAGCAGCTCTTGGGGCCGCATGAGCTTTTCTCACCTAGGGGCCATTGTCCCACCAGCTGCATGCTGGCAGCTGGAGACCAGAGTGCGAGTGCTTGGGGAGCCACCTCACCGCTGGGGGGGGGGGGGGGGGGCTGCCTGATTACATCCCGCTTATCCACCGGCATCGAGAAGTTACTCGTGTGCTGTGGTGTGGGATGCTTTTGGAGAAAAGGGCAGGCCCAGGGTACAGCACACATAGCAATTAATTTCTGTGTAAGCAGTCGAGGAGACTGAACCACTGTTAAATACATTTAACCACCACAGAAAATGTGAAATGCCTATTCGGTGATAGAGGTTTGTGGGAACTCTGGATTATCACTGCTTTTTTGTACAGGCAGAACTTATCACAGGACTTCCAGATTAAGAGGTTTTCAGATTTCAGGGAGTAAGTGCCAAGCTGAAAGGACAGGTAAGTAAATAAATTAAATGGTCCTATTTCCAGCGAGGAGTTTGACCTACCAAACTTGAGACCTCATTTCTGTGGCTTTGGTTCGAGTCCAACTCTAGTTCCTTGCCAGTTTTTACTCTGCTGGCTCTCGATGTACTGCCTATTTGTCCTTACAGTGATGATACAGCACTGAATTTTGAACTTCGCCTTCCCAAGCAAAAGTTGGTCATAAGAGGATGCCCACAACTAACATCACAGCTAAAAGCCTCCAGCAGTAGGTGTCCTTTATTGTCTCCTGTCTGTATACACACACACACTCTTCACATTTCTGTTAAATTCCCACTTCAGAGGATGTCTGAGATAACATGCTTCAGCAGTTAAAAATCTGCAGCACAGCTCTTTCATGAACTCAAAGTTTCACACAGAAGCTAGGAATGGATTGCGATGGTGACCCCAAAGTCAACACCTTGTTGGACTCCTTGCGGGTCGAAGGGCTAAAGGTTTCATTTCCATTCAGGAACCACTCCCCTCTTTGCACCGCCTGATACTAAGCAAGCCAGCCTGCAAACAACTAGTTACTCTGTGGCCAGACAAGAGACAGAGCAATACTGGAAAAGACTTCTGAACACCCAGTTACAAAGTGCCCTGGACACGAGATTTAAAAAAAAAAAAAAATCCAAACCAAACCACCTCAACAGCCTCAACTTGTTTAAAATTATCCTCAGAGCTGTGGTAACTACTTGGCTAGAGCATACAATGGTCTAAGGGTCCCCCCCACCCCTCCCTTCCCTATGCCCCCCACCCCCCAAAACAAGAAGAGAAAGAGAACCAAAAAGAAACTTGTTTTAGGTAGCAATACAAGACATTCGGACACTGTCCACAATGACGGGCTTAGCGCATGTAAATACATTTATTCTATATGTAAGCAACAGAAATAGCAAGGAACCCAAGAACAGACATGTGTTGCTCTGTGGGTGTCCCAGGCTCCAACATGTCTCATGAGTGTGTGCATTTCTGCCAGATACAGGGAACCAAAAAAAGGAGTTGTCTCGGTCTCCCATGGAAGCAAGTCTTGACTCAAGAGACCCTCACTGCCTCAAACTTCTGAGATTCAGTAAAACAGCACTTGGGTCTTGCACTGTTTAGCAAAATATAGTGGATCAGCTGTGACCAGAAAATGCAGAAAAAAGCCCAAACCAAACCCCAAACTTACCCTACACATTGACAGCCACCTTTACAAGAACACAACACAAGAAGAACTAAAATAAAAATCAGGTGAAAAGGACTGCCTCCGGTAGTGTTTCTTTCTCAGAAATTAAAGGTTTTCCTTGAAGTAAGTAGATACTTTATATATATTTATATAATATATATATTATTTATAGCACTAGCAACCAACGTTTAATGAAGAGATGGTGTGAAGAGCAGCGTAACTGCTACAGCACATACCCAAAGGTGGACAACCAAAAGGATAAACATTTAAAAAAAGTAATAACGGGAGGACAAGCAGCCTGCAGCCTCTTTTTTTTTTTTTTTTAAAGTAGATGTGCTTACCTGACATAAAATGTTACAACTCTTAAGGTTCGGTTCTGTTTGCCACACTTATTTGCCGTTTTCGAAGAGCCTCCCCACGGGGAAGCCTCGTCCCCAGCAGTGTTGCTCACAGCAGCAGGAGCAGCACGCTGGAGCCAGGCTCAGCCCCACGAGATGGCACTGTGTCCACGCAATCCAGGCGGAGGGACCGCTGCTGGTTTTCCTGCCACCAAAAATAATATCCCGAGCGGATCTGACCACCCTTGCTTCCCAGCATCCCACCTTGGGACAGCAGGACGGGAGATGCCGAGAGGTGCCGGCCCATCCCGGCACCCTTTCCCCAGCCGCACGCCTGGCCAGTGCAGTACCCCCGGAAAAATAAACACCAACTGTGGGAAAAATTAACACGGGGTGTCAGGTGAGGTGGGAGATGATGTGAGCAGCGGTAGCAACGCACGAGCGTGGAGCTGCTGGGATGAGGCATGGCTCCGTGGAGGAAACGTTCCCGTCTCGCACGGCACTGCGCTGGGACCCTGCCAAAGCTGATGGAGCAGGGGACAAAGGTACTATCCAGGCTGTGACTGCAGTGGGCAAGGGAAGGATTCTGAGCAGTTGGGATGGAAAAAGAGCAGCCCCACCTCCTAGCAATGGCAGTGCTGCTGTCCTAGTGATGTTCCTCACCACTATCTACCTCTGTGGAGGCTCCTCTTAATGACAGCATGCCTTTTCCTCTCAGTAAATCCCCTTTGCAGCAATGCAGTAAAAGGCAAGTGCCCCCGAATATTTTAAGAAAGTTGCTCATCTGTTTTTGTTGAAGGAAGCATTGGGTGAGGTAGGTCTGAGAGCTGGCAAAAGGAGCATCGACTCGCAGCGATACAGATAACTACAAGAGTCTGTCCGACAAGGCTGCCGTGAGAAGGGTGCACACGCTGCCCACCTAGCAAAAGCTCAGAGCCAGGAGTACCAGGGACTCCGGGCATCAGGTAACAAAGACTGAGCTGAAGTGGGGACAGGGCCGAAGCACAGTTCAGCTCATGCACCTGCCTTGGAAGAGGCGTCACGCAGGAAGGGGGAAGAAACATGAGCTAAGTACAGCTGGTTACACCTGAAGATGGCACAGGAGGGAGAAAAGCTGAGACCAACCTTTAAAGAGCCCTTTTAGAGCTCCAAGGTGAGAAAAAACCAGAGGCAGAGCTGCAAACCTCAGCTGAAGCCTCCTGAAGTTGAAAGCCAGACTTCCATTAGCATTACAATGGGCGGCATCAGATGGCCAAGGTGAGAAAGATGATGTTTGTTTGTGGAAGGGATGCCCTTGGCACCTCCGGCGAAATGCAGACAGATGTTGAAAGTTAAAATATGCGTCCTCTGCTCTCTGGTTTTGACTGAAATGCTGCTTTGCAAACGGCTGTGTTACCTCTTACGAGTAAGGGAGTGCTTTGTGATCACTGCCCAACGGTCAATCAAAACCCCACTGGTGTCAGGGAGCTGAGAAAGTAAAAACAGAAAGTCTCAAGCCTATGGAAATGTCAAACAGGAAAAAGGTCAAATGAAATTTTCCTTTCATTTTGACCAATGACATTTTCAAAGTTCCTTTTAAAGGTGCAATCTGGAAAGTCTTGGGAAAAAACAAAACCAAAGCCACAAAAGAAGTGTTCCAGTCTCGGGAAGCAGATGAGGTGTGGGCAGGGGCATGCATGTACAACAGCAATAACCAGGGAAACATGGAGTGGACTGGCTGTGGAAGAAACCAGCCACTGCATCTCAAGTAAAGAACCGACAAGTCTGGCAGTAAAGCTACTGTCACCTTACGCGCTGTCATATGCCAAAGAGCCAGGCTTTTCACTGTGCAGAAAATATGTTTGCAGTGGCAAGCAAAAAAGCAAGAGTTTGCCCCTTTAGCCAAGTTCCCACTTCACCTGTTTGTGGTGGCCAAGAAGGATGTGGCCGAGAGGGACAAACATCCCCCTGGTCAGCCAGTGAGGACCTGCACCGCCCTGGGCCAGCGGGAGTGCAGCGCAGGCAGCAAACCGCAGGACATGGGAGTTTGATTTCACCACGCTACACTGGCCCACGCGGCAGAGGCTTCCCTGGCTGTAGCGAGCTCAGGAGGAGCAGCAGAGATCCGCCAAGCACATCTCACGCAGAAATGACCCAGTAGCCCTGACCACTGCAAACGTTACAGGACAAAGGTGGGTTTCAGTAAGTACCTGTAGCTCCATGGGAAGTTAATGGGGGCTGCTGGCTCTCAGACCACTTCAAAGCAAAGCAAGACATACGGAGGCCCACCTGGGACATACAAATCAAGTGGTCAACGACAGTGCCTTCACATGCTTGCACGCGTGCTCCTGAACCAGTGGGCTACATGTATTTGGACTGGGAGGCCGTCACTGGTTCACAGCCACCTCAGGACAGGTTTGCTTCTTCGAGCAACCTGGAGGCACCAAGGTGGTGCAAAACATCCCAGGGAGAGGGGCTGGGTTGGACCTTTTGCAGGTGCAGATCAGCAACTTCAGCAGAGCATCACCAGTTTATACCACCTTTGCAGTGGGCATGAAGCACAGCAATGCTACACGAGGTGAGCAACCTGTGGGCTAGCAGAGGACTTTGGAGGAGGAGCACGATGGCTGGAGAAGGGAAGGACAGACAGCGTATAGAGGGACACGTCTTAGAAGACCTTCAGGAAGGAGACAACAGGTTCCATAAAAACGGGAATGATTCATTCTGCTGCTGACAAAATCAGAAATAAAGTAATAATGGTAATAATAATTATAATCCTTGCACTAGATACTAATTAGTAAATAATTATCATAGCAACTTCTTTTTTTTTTTTCTGGGTTTCTTTTTTCTCCCCTAACCACTCTGATCTGCATAACCGGCCCCCTCATGTCACAAAGGGGTGGAAAGGTTGTTGTTACATTGTGAATTGAAAATTAACTCCGATCCTATGTTCCCCACTGTCCTACAGCTATTCTCCACACAGGCTCAGTAGGACTGCCTTGGGGAAGGAAAAGGATGTTATATGTGTTCCTGCTTAGCACCCAGAGTACCTGCTTTCCAGATGCACACCTCTTACAACTCTGATTTTCTTGTTTGCTTTTCTTTTTTCACAAGTAGGTCTAGGAAACAGAACAATGACAGGAGAATCATTGTGAGACAATCAATGTGCAGAATTGTAGCCAAAATCTGAATTCACCAGAAACCAATAAGCTGAAATAGCCACAACCAACTGTCCACAGCCTTGTCTAGAATGGCTTTAAACAAAAAATAGAAAGAGCCATGGACAGTCTCCTTACCCCTGTCCAGAATTTGATGTAAACAACATCCATAGAAACTGGGATTGTTAAGAAAGTTTATCCATATATCTGGATAGCAATAAAAAGCGTTTCCTAGGAAACTGTAAAATCCTGTACCAAGCAGTGTACAGCCAAGCCGAGAGGAACATTAGGTTGATTTATATTTTCAAGGTACAACTTTGCATGATTTCTTTTAGATCCTGTGATAATGTACAAGGAGAGCACGTGTGAAGGTCAGGGCTGGTTTGGTTGGTTTGTTTGTTTACTTGCTTGCTTCTCTGAAATGTCTCTTGTGTAACTCATTGGTCTGGGTTTTCATTTCAATTCTCATTTGTAATAACAGGGCATTACCACTCCCTGCGTTTTCCTTCCTGTTCACACCAAGGCTGCATCAGTAATTTCCTTCTGCTGCCAAAGAAACAACGGTTTCGTGTCTTCCCATTTCTTCAAGAACCGCTGCCAGCATGCTCAGGTTGCCGTCAGGGAAATTCTGGGCTTCCCAGAGATCCAGGATCACCCCGGTGGGACTTGATTTCGTAGCAAAATAATTTAGGTACCTGCAACAAGCCAAAGGGAAACTCGTTTTTTGAGCCGCGTGAAGGCTACCTGAATGTCTGTGACTTCAGCCCATCCCCACTGCTGGTGCTGTCCAAGCGCTCATCTCGGGTGCGGTCAGCCTGACCAGGCTGTAGACACATCCGCTGTCATTCATCTTCACCAGGACCCTTTTGAACATCCCTCCCAGGAGGCTTCGCCACCCGACCACAGGTAGGCAGCCCCACTCACCTGTCCAGTTTCAGCTTGTGGGCCAGCATCCGCCAGTCGTGGCCCCTGGTCTGGGGGGCATCCAGGCTGCTGCACAGCTTCTGCCTTATCGGGAGGGGGATGCTGAAAGCGCTGGGCCCTACTATGGTAGTCACGGTGCCTGCTGTGTCCACGGGAGGATAATCGATGCCAGTAGGTTCCTGAGGTTGGAAAGAAAGCAGAAAAATATAACAATACAGCAGTTTTGTTACTGAGCGCAGAGACGATTGTAGAAGTATATCCTCTGAGACTCAGTGCTTTTACATGCATTAGAGGGGAGCAGCCCTCTGCTAATCAAGCGTTTGTGTTACACTGACAAAAAAGAGAAATATTTATAACTGACTTTGGGTAGGCAACAGGTGGTTTTTTTCTTTTCTTTTTTTTTTTTTTAATTTGAGGGTGAAGATTACTATGGCTGGACAAAATCGAGCCCAGCTTAATTAATCACTTACAGGAAATAATAAAAGATCAGGCACTTTGACACATTTAGGAGCAAACTGCTACTACCAGGGCAGAACTGGGCTTTCCTGGCAGCAGCCCCTTCCCAGCAAGGATTTTACCTGTTCCTTGGCCTGGAAGGATTTAGCACCCACAGGTAGGTACAAAGAGGGGCTCAGTAGCTGGTAGGACAGGGGTCAGTTTGGATGGCTGGGTTTGCTTAGGAACAACGAGGACCTGCAGGGCAGCCGAAAGCCCCGCCAAACCCCATCGATGCTGACTGGCCATCCGACCATGCAGCGGGGACCCTCCTCCCACGCGCAGCACTTGTCACCCCCAGCTACCAGAGCACGCCATGGAAAAAGCGGCAAGCAGGGCTCCGTCTCCTTTCATGCCTCTCACCCACCTTCTCAATTGCTCTCCTTTGCAGCATGACAGGTCTGAGGCCGGGCTGGCAGAAACTGGGGAGCTGCTTCATCGCTGCCTCTGCCCACATCACAGCCCCAGGCAGCCAGAAACGCCCGTGCAAAAGTCTCATCCTTAAATGTCAAAAAGCCTTGTTGCTTTGTGTCAAACTGGCTACTGGGAAGGCCCTGTAAAACCTGAAATTACCTCAAAACCAGGCAATGTCTGGTTTAACCTGCCATCACAAACTCCCCAGGAAGCTTGCTGGAGACCACTTTGCCTTGTTATTCTGGGCCAAAGTACGCAAGCGACACACTGAAGCAGCACTGCCCTGGCTCTCGAGGTGGCCTGCTGCCCCAGGTCCATCAGGATGGCTGCAGAGGGAGCCGGGGTATCCATGGCAGTGCCCTGGGGCTCTTTCAGGTGAGTGCCAACAGCACAAGATAAAAAGGGGGCTTCAAAAACAAACAGCAGGAGAGCTTTACTGCACTCTTCCTCTTCCCTCACAAATTTTAATGTTTTGGCACTAATTACATTTGGATTTTTGAAGTCCCAGTGGAAGACACTGCATAAAGCCAGAATAAGACAGTTTAATCTGGTAAAGTTTTACATCCTTTATGAGAGCCCAAAATAGAAAGCCCCAAAAGGGAGAATGCAGGAAACTGTGTTACTGCTGTTTTTACCACAGGGTGACAGAGGCAGCGAGGCAGACCCAGTAATGAAGAAAGGCGCCAGCATGGTTCTGCAATACCTAACCGCTAGCTGCCCACTTCCCCCACGAGAAGGGAATAGTGTGCACAATTTCCAGTTACCAGAAGCAAAGCAAACCAGACACAATCTGAAAGCAGAGACTACAGCACACCCTTACATGACCTAGTTAGTCACCAGAACAAAGGGTGAGGAACCACAGCTGAGGTTTCCTGATGCCTGGCCTGGTGTCTTTATCACACCAACCCCTTCCTGTTATGCCTCCAGAGGCCTACACGTGGGTTTCCAGGTTGCTGTTACTACACTTCCAGGTAACTTTTGTCATGAAATCATATCAGTTTTAGGCTTTTTTTCTGGTAACAAACTTGACAGAACCCTGCATGCTAGCCTTTAGCTGCCCAAGGTCCTCCTCTCCCTCACTTGGGCTCAGGAACATCACTACATGTCAACCAGGAGGAGCAATTTTGCAGAAGGCAGCCTTGATAGCAGCGGTATTATTCCCTCCCTCTATTCATCCCTGATGGATGGGATCACAGCACAAGACAAGAATATTATCCTGTTCCCTCTGAATCCATTACCAGGCCCTATTACACACAAGCAGCTGAAGATGATTATAGTGTATACTTGCATTTCATTAAAGTTACTCTCAGTTCTTTCTCTTCTCTGTGAGGTTAAATTAGAGATTACCTCAATGCAGCACTTATTACAATAATTGTTTATGATACTTGTTTTACCATCTGTCTCTAATGCTGTGTAGTCCCCAGCTGAATATGTAACTTTACACCCAGTAACCAAGCAGATGCTACGGGTAATGGCGCACAACGCTCAAATGGCCCTACAGCTCAAGTAACTTTTGTCTGTGGTCTCCCCAGCCCTTCCCCGAGTCAGCCAGCAGCGATGGCTGCCCAAGGACCTGCTCTTCGTAGCTGCCAAGGGTACCAGGCGTAAAACCCACCAGCACGTTCACTGAAGTCAATGCCACTTCACACGTGAATGTGACGCTTGGTCTCAGGTCTAAGCTTGACTGCCCCAACAAGCAAAAATTCTTCAGGTGTTATGCAGCATGAGCAAACATGATCCAAAACTTATGGTCCTTTTGCTACTGGAAAATGGCAGCCATCGAAAAAATGTCCAAGATAACAGTCAGGATTTGTAGCAGCAGCAAAATCTGAGGAGAAAAGTCTACAGCAACTAGGCCATCCGATACTCCCTGCTGCACAGCAGTTATTATGTGGGATCAGAGTGGAGTGGCTCATGCAAACATATGGTAATGACATTTTCCTATTTTCCTCTCTCCCACTCCAGGAAAATGTTGGGCATGATGATCTAGTGGACCACCAGGGAGCAGGACCATGCAATGCAGTTCTTCACAAGATGCTTGGGAGTGGTAGGCAAAGACCTCTTCCACATGGACACAGAAAGGTGGCATTAGCAGGGAGACCACAGCTGCCCTCCTCCCTCCCTCGAAGGAGGGATGTTCCCTTCCAGATGAGAGAAACCATGGGAAAATGCAAAAGAGATCCAAGGCAGTGACTTAATCCATCCTTTATGTCCATCCCAGCAGTTAGGAGGAATATTGGGAAGCACTAAATGGGTAGCAGTGTGAATAGAAATACCTCCTTGGCCCTCCCACGTTCCTGTCAGGTAGAGAAGTGCACCGACGTCATTTACCTCTGAGATGGAGCAGTTAAGCTGGAAGATCTGCCCTTCTCCTTCGACCTGCCGCACGCAGAGTTTGCACACCAGCTCCAGGGTATTCAGGCTGAACCGTTCCAGCGTGAAGGTGCAGTGCAGGTTCCTCTGACACCCACTCCAGATGTGGTAAAAGGGAATCTCCTGCAGGAGGAAAGCAAAAGAAGGATAGGCAGGGAGAGGTGCAGAACCAGGGCACGGATGCTATATGGCCAGAGGCCATGGGCTCCAATGCTACTGTCACTGCAAATGGTCCAGGGAAAAAAGGGTCCACAGGACTGCAGTCTGACACCTAGTGTTTTTTAAACTCACCTATGTGTCACTGAATTTCTTTAAGCCTCACTGCTAGGATCCAATGTGAATGATCTGTGACGCTCACCTGGTATTTAGCCAGCAGTTTGCTCTTCCAGAGAGAGTGGGCAATGTCGTGAATGGACAGGCGGAGGTTGTGGGTGCTTCCCTTAAAATGCAAAGTTTTGGGCTCCTCCAAAAGCTGCCCGCCCATCTGCTGCTCGAGCTGGAGGACCTCCTGCAGTATAGTGTTAACAAGAAGAAAGTAGTCAGGTTTCATCAAGACAGCACACTGGTCTTCTAATTCCTCAAGATCCATGTAGATGCTGTAACTTACGTCATCCAGAAAAAAAACCCAGAATTGTGTTTTTTTGTGAACCTGAACTGCATTAGTGGATCGGAGTATAACCCTCATCATAGAGCAGCAGCCCAGCAAGGATGCAGGCACCCATGTCTCTATGGCAGACACACCATTATCTGACATGTCCTATAAGCAGAAAGCTTAATTGCATACAAATATATTGAAAATAAAGACTTTGCATACAGGCACTGTTTGAATACAGAAATACATCCATCTTCTCCATTGCTCACCAAACTGGCCATCTAATGGCAGCTTTACTATTTTGCTTTTTGGAAGCTCTTATTTGCATAGGTCCTGTTGATATGGGATCTGTGCATACCCCTGGTCCTTCAGCTTGTGGCCTCCTGGCAAACCGCTCCATGACAGCCACACAGGAGATAACAGATGCCTATTCTGAAACTAACCATCAAGCAGGATGGTATCAAAACAATGCAAGACACTGTGATGGAGCATTTTGTACGTATGAATACACAGGTTTGGGGTTACTGAAATGCTGATCTTGTAATTAAAATCTAGTAAGCTGAGAGTCTGGTCATTTTCTGCAATGAAAAATAAATATATGCATGTAATGAATGAGACTACAGCGGACCGTTGCCTACAAACAGCCTATTTGTAGTCCACATGGAAGAAGCAAGTACCTACGCAAGCTCCGTTAGAAACCAGCACAGCCAAACTCAGTCATAATTACAAGAGCCAACCAACCGAGCAGTCTCACACGGCCAAGGCCTGGACACGTGAAATGAGGGTGCTACCTCAGGCCAACCAAAGGAGCCTCTGTTTGAGCTAAGCACAAAACAAGCTACTCTTGACCACGTTCAGCATCTCGTTAGCATACAAGGAAAGCCCCTGTCCCTGGTGAGCCCAGCACCTGGCAGATCATGAAGCTGAAATCATGCCAGCCAATAGAGGAAAAGAAACAAAATCAGGAAACCTTTTAGATTAAGGTTATGCCAATGAATCAGTTCCAGCTTGTTTCCAGTGTCCCCTAATTACCTCATCAAGATGTCTAAAGAGCAATCAATAGTAATTATCTGATTACTATAGATCTTCATCACGTCCAAATTACCTCCCCAGAATGGCCAGAAGACGACGCGCAGCACCGTGTGAGCTAATTGCAGACACCACCTCTCAAGGCATGCGGGGCGCAGAGGCTGCACAATCACTCCTGCCTGTGCAGTGTCAGCCCTGGGAGCTGCACTACGTGACACTACACCAGATCTCGGTGTCTGGTTGCAATTGCCCACTTTTGGTAACCACCCTTGGTCACTGTAGCCCCTCTACATGCTCCATCTGGGGGATGCCGAGCAGCCTGTGCTTCTCCCATGCCACTCTGCTAATTAACCCAGAATTATTTGGAACCATGATTTGCATAGCCCTTCAAACCTGCAGGCTGGCTCTGCTGTACGGCATTTTATTTAGAGCTGTGCTTATCCCCTTATCGGCTCTCCTAAGCCAAATCCTGAGCTGCACATCACTTGTGCTGTGCTGAGGTGGCTCTGGCCACCCTCCCCATCACCTCTCACCACTCCTGTGAGCAGGGACTTACGTCCTTCCTAGGACAGGGATCTGTGTAAGTCATCGCTCAATTGTCAGTGCCACCAGGACAGGTACAACCTGTATTTGGCAAGGGCCTCCTCATTAACGGGGCACAAGTAAGCAAAGGCATTCAGCCCAAACTGTTGTCTGTCTTCTTCAGAGGGAAAAATATGAACTAAGTAACTGAGAGAAGATCACGTGCCTGCTGTGCCTTTTTTTTATATTGAGGACCGTTACTGCACAGCATGAGGCAGGTTGGGCGATGGCACCCTGCTACAGCCTGCAATCATTCGCTTGCCCCCGGTGTGGGAGGCAGCCGTTTCTGTGCGCCCGGCTGCTCAGCCCCTGCCATGCTGCCGCACACAGCTCACAAACCTCAATCTCAAACCCATACATGAATAAACAGAGAATAAAGCAGCTGGATTTCTTTATAGTTAGTGTATTATTACTTTTTTTTTTTTTTTAATAGCAGACTAATTTGGGCAGCCCCCTCAAAGTACAAAAATCAGCCTTAATATAAGACGCCACTGCTCAAGGTCACAGCTACCCTCGCCCTTCCCCAAAAAGCATTTTTGTGAGCATCCCGTCTGGGCGGCTTGGGACTCTGTGGGGCAGAGGATGCTGTATGCGTGATCAGCACTGAGCCCACTTCGCTCTGCAGCTCCTGGGAACCCCGCCAAACCGCTCCCACAATTACCGAGCCCTTATTGATGACAAGTCATTACACTTTCCTACTGTACTGCGGGCGCCGGCACTTCGGCAGCGAGCGCTTACTCTGCATGATGAGAGGAAAAGCCTGCTGGATAAATACCGCACTGAGTTTTATACCACAACTGCTTGTGGCTGTTAGAACACATTCAGCATATGGCACACTCATTCCTAGTTGTAAATAATAACAGAATGCATTTGGTTGCCTATTAAAATAAACTCATAATCCCCTACAAAGGCTCTTCCAAACCTCAGACATCCCAATGTGGGAACAACACGCTGCTCTTCCCTCCCCTTGCTGTGAGTGGCCTGGAGCAGCCAGCCCCAAGACACCGAGATGTTGCAGCTGGTGCCTTGCTTGCTGCCTACAACTTTCCCACCCTCTCCAAATTACTTTCAACCTCAGGACCTGCTGGTCCAGCCTTGTCTGCACGCCTGGTCCTGCACAGCCAGCAGTAATGGCCCAGTGAATGCCTTCCCTCTGGCAATATGGCAGTGCCAAGGACCTCCTTCCAGCATGGCTGGATCTTCTGTGATGCCAGCTCTTGTGAAAGCACACACCAAACACCACAGCCTTTTTTTTTTCCTTTCTAAGTAGTCATAGTTTGAGTTTACACACCACCAAGTGCCCAGGGCTGGTTCGTACACACCGGTCCATGTTCAACCCTTTCATCTACAGCTAGTTAACTAGGTTTGTTTTCCTTAAACCTTCTCCATTCCCAAACCTTTAATTTCCAGAGAAGTGCAACCGACACATTCGTAAGAGTTTGCAGCCAGCAAGTACGTGTGCTTGTCCTCCTGTAAAACACCAGGTAGCTGGGTCTTGAACCCCATGGGTGGCCTTCCAGTCTTTGCGTAGATGTGCCAAAAAGAAGAAAAAAGCAGTAGGTACGAGAGGGGCTGTGGCCGCCTGACTTTGCTGTCCTTTCCTCACCAAATTACATGCTCACTTTGGGGTCTACCTGCAGCAGAAGCCCAAGGACTGGCCTGCTCCTCTCCCATATGCTGGCTGCAGCTTCTCAAGTGAAAGATGGTCCCTCCATGTTGCTCAGCAGCTCTCCTGATCCCTTCTGCTATCACACCGAATCAGATTAACTTTGCCTCACAACTCTCCCCACAGTCTATTAGAAACAAACCAACAGTTCTTGAGTAACACCTGATTGGATTCCCCCAGCTCTGACCGCATTAGCTGTCTGTCCAAAGCCCCTCCGAGTCACTTATTAGTACCTCAGGCCTTCATGAACCCGTGGAAAATTGTATTACACAGCACAGGCATAAACCCATCAGGACTTTTGAAGCTTGATCACTACAAAAGATACTTTTCACTTTTTTTTAAAGAGGAAAAAAAAACATGGGAAATTAGACTAGGGGAAACAACGGTTTCTAAAGGCCTGATAACACCACTGCACTGACAGAAGCCAAGCTCCCAGGCACTGTACAAAGTCATACTGAAGTCACAATGTGTCTGCTTCAACCCTTCTATTTTACTGCCTTTCTTACAGATAGTGAAAGAGTATCCCCCCATCAAAGCCTGGGCAAAACCTAGGCAGGCAGGCCTCCGTATCACATAGTATTTAGGAGGAAAACAGAGCATACCATTTGCAGTGATGGAAGCCATTGCTCAAAAAACACCAGCGTCTCCCTGCCAGTGTGTGTGGGTTTGAATCCCAGTAATTTCCCTTGCAGAGCTGAGGAACCAAAAGCATATACAGCACCAGGATGCTGTTGCTTAGTCAGGCTTTGAATTTGTTTTGCTGCAAAGAGGAATTTGGGAAGTTGTACTGGCTCCAATTAAAGGAAAAAAACCCACCTCTTAATAACCTCCATTCTTACATGTACACCTGGAGCTACATATTTCATAAGCGCATCTATTATAGGTACCACCTGTATAAATACACGTATTTATAAAGAGAAATAGCAAGTATGGTTATCTACCTGCTCATCTGTACGTAGCAAGTGTGTTTGCATGCATGCCAGAATTATGCAGTGAGTAAGGTTACATAGTTAGAGAAAGCAACAGCTTTGGTTTATTTTAGTTGCGAATTCCCAACACAAAAAGCTGCATGCGAAGAGGTGTAATAAAGCAGTATGAAAGCAGGCAGTGATTAACAGCCCAGAAGCTTCTTTTATCATTATCAACTCTTTACAAAGAGGCATTTATATGTTTCCCTATCTCTGGGGAGCTGGCACTTAGCATTAAAAATACATGAATAACGAATGAAGGCCCGTGTACCTTATGGCCTTTTAATAATGCAAAAATCTTAGGATTCAGGATATGATACAGGTAAACAAAGGAAAAAAGACTGGTGGGTGGAAAATAGTGTGACATCCCTATGCAAAGGACAATTTATAGTGTGCGGGGGTTAAACTGTAAAATGGTAACTTGCTGTAGAGCTCTTCTAATCAGAAAATAACTCAGGGAACAGAAACACATGCAGCAGAGGGTCTAGTCAACGAAGTTCTGCGAGAGCTGGAGAGGGAAAGCGAGACAGAGAGCAACAACCACCTTAAGGGCATCCTGTGTGTCATCGAGGCAGTAGACCCGGATGCTGTACTCCAGCGAAGAGCAGGACAGCGGTCCAAAGATGGCCAGTTTGAGACGTTTGGCTGCTGCTTTGGTGATTGACTGTCCCACCAAGGCATACGTGCTGAGGGTTTCTGTCAGGATATGGCAGGCCTCCGGGTCCAGCTGGATATAGCATGGAGTGGTGAAGTTTTCCTCCCCAACCACCACGACATCCTAAGGGAGAAAGAGGGCCAGTTAGAGCTCCCAACCCCTCAGAGCTGCTCTCCTTTGAGACAGCAATGTCCCTTTCAAGCCTGGATATGCACAAAAAGTCCTTGATGTTTGCACCTTATGTTAATCAAGATTTTAAATTCCTGCTTCCAGCTTTCCTCCTGCGTAGGGATGGAGAGGGGATGATTTCTCTGGGGTGCTGGTGGTGATGATGGTGCTAGGAATGCCTCCTCCTGTCCTTACTCCCCTAAGACTCGTAACTCCTTTGGGCACTTTAGCAGCTTTTAAAGCCCTGAGCAGAGTTTGGCAAATAATTACAATGTCACTAACGTTTTATTGAAAAAGACATTGCAGACTAACCATTCAGTGACCACGATTTAACATGAGTAGTCACAGGCATGTTGAATAAAACACAACTCTTCACATCTTAATAATGACAATAAAGAGTTATGAAAACTCAAAGACGGGAAGTAACCTCTACGATGGCCGAATGCCACCTCTACACGAAATATCACCTGCTGCTTCCTCGAAATAATCCTCCATGACGAGACTGCAGGGTGAAGAAAAATCATATGTACTGCTTAAATGCAAACAACCTCCCCACACTGTGCATAAAGGAAAACAGCTCCCCTGTTAATTTCTCCATTCAACCCTGCGTGTAAAATACTGAACACAACACGAGGTGCTTTGGATGGCTTTGAGCGAGAGAAGAAACAAAAAAGAAGCAGTGGGTGACGGCCACCTCTTGCAATGCCACCAAGCACCGCACAATGCTCAGCACTACTCATCTGTTGTTTCATCCCAGCTGCCTGCAGGTCTGCAGCACAACGTGCACATCTGGCAGCTGAGCAGCGTGGTCTCAACTGAAATTTGCCATTAAGCTTGGGCTCCCTAGTGTCAGGAAAGGGGAACATGCCATGTTTGCAGAGGTAGCAAAATCCCTTCCAGAGGGCAAGGTGCTGCAGTGTTGACTGCACCCCACTCTGGCCACACCAGCAACCGGCTCTGGCAGGAGGCGCTGGCCCTGAGTGATGCCGCAGGGGTGTGCGTGTGGGTGTGCATGCACACGTGTGTCTGCATCTGTGCGCACACGTGTAGGGCTCAGCCTGGAGGAGTTGTTCCAGAACTGAGCAGAGGAAGGAGATGGCCAGGGACCCTGTGGATGCTGCACTGGCACCAGAGCATGTGCAAGGCTGGTGGAGCAACTGCTCTGTCAAGGGCAGGAGGAGGACAGGGGAGAAAATGAAGAGGTGCCAGTAACACACAGACACAAATAAGGAACATAGGTGTGGTGCCAAGACTCAGGCCGGTGGGGTGCAGATTAGTTGGCGAGACAGACCCATGTTTGCTGCACGCTCCTTCCCAGCATGAGGAAGAGCCGGTGCCACAGGCAGGGGGCAAAAGCAAGAGCCTTTAGAAGGCAATGCTGGACACCGCGCTCTTGCTGCTGTCAGCCCAACTGCCTTCAAAAGCCACCTTGCACTCATTAAACCTACTGGTAGGAGAAACTGCCCTTGCCAAATTAATTACGTGAGACCAAACTGGTGGCAGCAGGTACCTAGGAGCGCAGTGCTGGGGAGGAAGGCTCTGCCACGGTGGCCCAGCTTTGCTGAAAGTATTGCTTTATGCTCCAGTTACAGTGGAAGATCCTTCTGCCACCCTGCCCCAGGGCACCCTCCTGCTGCGCTATTGGCAAGGAACCATCCCAGGATCCCACCAAGCCCACACTGCCCAACAATGCTTGTGCAGCTCCGGAGTTAGCAGGGTGCAGAGTTGGAGCCCAGCTGCACGAACTGAATCAAAGTGATGCTCCAACACATTAGGATGGAAAAAAAAGAAAAGTAAGGCCTATAAATTATTTTAAGCTGGCTGATGCTGAAGCAGGCCTTCTTTTGCAGCATTATTTTCACTTTCTTGAAAACAGACTATGAACCAGGGGACTTCAAATACTCTGAAAAAACTTCCCCTTATTTCTAGAATCAAGCCAGATACTATTTTCAGGCATGTTTTTTTATCTGCCCTTCTCTCCCCATGACTTCGGCACAACATCCTGCCACAACCAAAAGCTCAAGTGTCAAAATCCTGTGCTAAAGACTTCCATGAATTTCCATGAAAACAGCCAGAACTAGGAGGCAACAAACCGCCCCAAGACAGCATCCCTGTACAGGCACTGGGCAGCTTAGATGCTTGGTGCACTCCTGCCTGCCTGCAGCAGCCATGCATCTCGCACAGGAAACCCCAAATACAGTCATCCTGGTGTGTAAAGGCAGCTGAAGGATGAGCAGAGACCCCTGCTTGCAGGCAGCACCCAGGCGAGTGCTCCAGAGCCTCACCTCCCATGGTCCTTGGGCAGCCTGGTGCTTCAGCTGGATCTGCCAGTCCTCTGTGTTGGGCTCTGCGCAGTGGTGCATGGTCAAAATGACGGGCCGGGTTAGCAGCGCTCCTGGTGGGCCGCAGCTCACCACTGGCGTCAGCAGGGTCTGACTGTCTTCGACAGGCGGCCTGACAAGGCGCAAGGAAGATGGATATGTTAAAGTGAGTTGGAAAAAGTACATTCAGGTATGTAGAAATAAAGAAAAAAATTTCTTCTCTTAAAATACAAAGACTGTGCAAGGAAGGACCGTGTGGCAATTTTTGTTTTGTTTTCCAAATCCCAATTTGTGGTGGGTTGGCTTTTTTCTCCCCAGATATGACTCATTTGTCATAATGCAGGTTTAGGTGGCAGCAAATTACAGACCACACTTGCTGAGCACCCCTCACTCTGAAGGATCCTTGCAGACCACAGGCAGAGGCTTCATTTCGCCCACTGCCGAAACGTGGCCACTGTGTGGCCACAATCTTGGCAGTTGTTTAGCAGCAGAGAAAAACGAGCAGTGGCTCTTGTAAGCACCACGTGTGAGAATTATTTACTGTCTGGACGTGGAGAACTGCAGAAGAGAGGAAGAGAGTGACCTAATGAGAACATCTGAAACCTCCTAAGTGGTATACAGCACATCTGGGACGTGCAGTTTGGGTTCAGAGCCATCACCAAACCCAGTAATACTCCGCTTTACTTAAAAGATATTCAGATCTACTAGAATGGCTATTGCAAATACGCCTGCGGGAGCAGATGTCACCAGTGAGGGGGTAGAAAGGGTGAAGGGATGGTAAGGAATGGGGCAGAGGGCACAAGGTGCTCACAAAGCCTGAGATTTCTAGTTATAACCCAGAGCTGTTCAGTTAAAAACATGGGTATTTTCCAGAGCACTCAAAGCCAGTCACTAGGAATGGGTGATATGGGAAATCATATAAATACATAGGATACATTGCAATGCTGTGGTCTGTAAATGATAGTGTGTGTGTGTGTGTGCACATGTGTCAACTATCCCAGACCAACTGCTGAGGAGCTTAAAATCAGAGGAAGCATGAGTGACTTTAACTAGCCCGACATCTGGTGTATGACAAATACAGCTGAATGTGCCTCATCAACTGCCTCCCTAAATAATACAGAGGACAAATTCATGATCCAGAAACCAGCAAGCGGGAGATTAAGCATTCTATGGGAGCAGCACTTAAACTCCAGATCTGCCCACAGGACTTGCCATCTTCTGCTCCAGCTAAGGGTTCAATCCCTTGTTGCATTTACAAACACTTGTATTTACATCTGTATTGGTCTTAGTGGAATTAGTTGAGATAACATTAAATATTGTTTATTTCTGCAAGTCTATGCCATTAACAAAAAAAGAGAAAAAAAAATAGCTGTAAATCTAAGATAACATTTTCAAGGAGGCCAAATTAGGACAGAAGCTGTTTTGATATTCAATTTATTGAACCTATTCTGGCTATTGCAAAGATACATCCACAGGCATATCCTAATTTTGCCCACCTTAATTATCCCTGAATAATCCATTAATCCCACAGAAAATAAACCACAAATTTTTGAGAAATCCTTTTCCAAAGTGGGACGAAGGCACCTTTCAAAAATCTCTTATTGCTAAGGAATGTTATGGGAGGTTTTTATAACATTTGAGAAAAAAAAAGGTCTGGCATGGAAAAATTTAAATCTATGCAAATCAGTAAATCCAGATGATATGCATCTGTGGAAATTAACTGATGAGTTTACTAAATGACTTAACAATTGTTTCTGAAAAGCCATGGACTGGAAATAAACAGCTGCGATAGCTGCCTTCCAAAAAAGATGTAAAATACAACAATCTGGACAGCTATCATGTATTACGCCCGTTATTTCAGCCTAACAAAGAATACACAAAAGAAATGAAACACTAGCATATAGAGTACCCAGTCCAGCTCCTCTTGCATGCTGTAGGGATCTCTGGATTTAGAAGATCAGGGATCACTCTCTTGCAAGAGTGAACTGAATAATTCATTGGGCAGTTTTTGACTAAGATAACACTTCACTTTTTTTTTTTTTTTTTTTTTTTTTCATAAAAAGCAGTAAGAAGCTTAAAAAATACTCACAATGCAGTTGTGGTTTTTAATGGTCATCTACCTTGTGCATTAATGGATACTTGAACACTCTCATACAGCCTAACTCACGGAATTTCGAATAACATGATGTTTTCTGAGAATGATGTTTCAAAATTACAATATTTGTCTGGAAAGCTACAGCTATGACAAGCTATAGACTGAATCATCTGGTTAACCTACCTTCATCTAAAAGACTACTGATGCTTGAAGAAGGAAGGAAAAAAATACAAATTACCATAGTTTTTTGGACTGCATTACAAAACCAGCACTCAAAAAGAATATAGGAGGGAATATATCATGATTGCCGTAAAAAACTTCATACAGTGTCTTTTAGGTGAAAAATGACTTAAAATCGTCAAGAATCTGAGCACCATGCATGTGGTTGAAAAACGCCAAAAGGTCATTAAGATACTAGGGTACCGATAAACCAAACCTCCCAAAGTTGTCTCAAAGTAAAATGAAGTTCAGTCACTGGTCCGTGGCAAACTGTTGTTCACTGTAAAATTATAGGACTCTGATGGAGGCCATGATTCCGCACCACAGTTTTGATATCTGATTAGCACAAGTATAAAAGATGATGCAGAACACAAAGTCCAGAAGTGCTCCAGACCACACAGTCAGCAGGGGAGATGGGAAGGGGATACAAGCATACAAAGAAAACACAAAAACCAGCAAGGCGTAGTATTTTCTCCCCAAGTTGGTAAACAGCATCTGTGCCACCAGACTTATGAGATTTACTGCCAAGTGGTGAGATACGTATGCTCCTGACCTGGGTATTTATGACACAGGACACTGACGAGTGAAGAGCAGAAAAATGGGCCAACTGTGAGGATGGTTGGCTTTGCAGTTCCCAGTTGCCAACCACACACGCATCTGAGTCTGGCACCCCAAAGTTACTGAACACTGCCAGTCCCAGTGACTCTTCATCTCATGCAGATAAGCCTTTAAAAACTGAGATACAGTGAGTTTCAGGGAATTTCTTGAGTGGAGTGAAAGAGGGGTCAGAATCACTGAATAGGAGAAGTCCCAAATCTATCAAAGTCAATGCTAAACCTCTGACTACTGCAAGGTCAGGATTTGTACTCACAGTGTGGAAGACAATGTAAATACAAACACGATAATTAAATTTACAGATAGCAATAAATAAGGAATTATTGCAAATAACAATGAGAGCCAGAAAATAATGCAAAAGATCCAGAGAGGGTAAAAATATCGGTAGAAAATAAAATCCTATTAATTATACGGCAGCTCATACTTCTGGAGGAAAACAAGTTCCAAACATAGGCATGTAGTAGCGAAGAAAACCAATAAAAGTGAAAAAGATCTCAGGTGAGCTTAGTGCAACACAGCAGGTGTCAACCTGTAATGTGACACAGTGGCAAAAAGCAAATCTGATTTCTGTATGGGACTGTATGGGACATGGCATGCCAGAGCACACCGAGCTGGTATTCCCTTTCCTATCCAGCTCTAACGTGACTGCAGGTAGCAGGGATGGCAAAGAGACCTCAAAAATAAACACCTGAAACCCGGAGGAATGAGGCTAAACCACGCAACGGCACATACAGCAGACAGGTACCCTATGGCAACTGACACGGAAAAGGAACAAGAATCTCTTGACAGATATTTTTTATTTCTCACAGTTTCTAATTTCCATTTTAAAACAAAAGGATTATGCCTTGCTATAGCTAATGAGAACAGAAACAGATGCAGTAGACAAGATATATTATACAAGAGATATTAATCTTTCTGCTTCAAGGCATAAACCCAACACTAATTGATGGGATTAGTAAACAACAAATTCCCCTGAAGACAGGTTATTGTGCAGTCATTCATTACGAGCAATTTCCTACCTTCTCCTGAAGCAGGTGATGCGGCACCAGCAAAGCCGGGACCCTGGCCTGCTGTAATGGAGTACTGTGATTTCTGCGTTACAGATCACAGGACATCCACCACAAACACAGACACAGGGGTGCATATAGTGCAAGGGAGTTATTGCCTCTGAAGCAGAAAGATCTTTGAGCAGACATCTTCAAAACTCTGGGCCAGAACCCACTTTTAGGCTGTTATCTAAAAAAGAACCTCAAACCCCAGCCCCCTCTAAAACCCCACCCACATGTGCTTCACTTTAGGCTTGCAGCAGTCTCGGGGCTACGTATTAGATGGGACCAGGCGTGCAGCTGGGCTAGTATGAATCTGAAGTCACTTTCCCGCAGGCAAAAGAGATTTTGTTGTTTTACAAAGATCTGACAGACTAAAATTCAATCCCCTGTTTAGCATTCAAAGGCAGTAACAGTAACTGAAATGTCTTCAGATATTTTTAGATGTTGTCCCATCCCACACCACTTATCAAGAACAGTCAACTTTTATTTAAAAGCAAACAAACTTTTATTCACTGTATCTGGTGTCTTCACAATCAAATTTGTGGTTTTTAATAGGAGTACTCATTCGAAACCATCTCCCTGTAATGAGCCAGACCATATTCATTAAGGTAGCTGTCAGATAGCAGATGTGAGCATGACTAGAGAAATCTCAGTTCCTCAGTGGGTCTACACTGCATTCCCTGGCACCATGTGTAGATGTTCCAGGCAATCACAGCAGCTCAGGAAACACAGGACAGAGCAGGTACAGGAAAGGCTAACTCATAGCAACAGGTGGCCACCCTTCTACACAGCTTAGCCCTAAGTCGGAGAAAAGACATTTTATTTCTCCTTTCTTTGATGGGGCTTTATTTTTAGTATGTGTTCCTTCTTAAGTTTCAAATATAATATATTTGACTGACCCTGGTTCTTCTGCCTGTCTGTATTTAGAACAAAAATGTTCTGAAAAGGTTTCCTCCCCTTTTGCTCATGCTCTGGTCTTTTCTATTTTGAATTTTCAGTTATAATGACTGGCACTTCATGAAATTGTCTTCTGGAGTTGCAAAGCAATTTTGTTTATGCAACTAAGGTACAGAAAGAAGGTGGAGAAACAAGATGGGGAAGACTTCAATTTCTTTTATTTCACTTCACTAAGCTTAGAGTTTACGGTAAAAAAGGCAACATTGCTCCTTGGATCAAAGTCATTGATCAGCTGCGTGACTTTAATATAAAGTCTATACATAAACTGTGAAACCACTAATCCAAATCCTGACCAGGCTCACCCGACACTTCTCTCTTTAAGGTAGCTCATTTGGAAGGTGCACAATTTGTGCATGTCTTTCATCAAAATCTTCAGGAGCGTTGCTTGCTCCGTTCTTCAGGGTTGTCACATTCTGTGGGCATGCTGATATCACTCTCATTTGCATCATCTCCTGTGTGATGGATTATACAGGAATGTCCTTCACTATGCCATATTTAGTGCAGTTCTTGCCACTGATTACAGTATGCAAGAGTATCTCCACCTAAAGCTGCGCAGGCTCGGCAGGGGTTCATGTGGGGAACGCGAGAACTGCCATACCAGATCAAACCAGTGGTCCATCAAGGCCCAGACCCTGTCTAGCACTGACCAGTGCCAGATGTTTCCAAAGGAAGCACACAGCACCACTAACGTAGCTCACAGCTAAGCTTTCTTTTTAACCCACGGCAGTCAAGAAAACCCCAAAGGTTGGAGGTTTATACTCACACTGTTAAATCCTTAGTCATGTAAGACCTAGGCTCTCACAGATGCTCATGAGAACAGGGTCCTGCCAGGCTCTGGTCACAACAATGTGTTTATGTTATAGGTGAAACCACAGCTCAGGAAGACACCCCTCCTTGCCAGTCTGTCAGTGATTGTGCTGGTTTTAGTCGGGACAGAGTTAATTTTTTTCACAGTAGCTGTATGAGGCTCTGGTTTGGATTTGTGCCGAGAAGCGTACTGATAACACTGGTGTTCTTAGTTGTTGCTAAGGAGTGTTTGTACCTATTCAAGGACTTTTTCAGCTTCTGATACTGCACCTGTGTTCCCAACTCTCTCGCTACAAGCAGCTAGAGAGGGGAACAGTTCAAACAGCTAACCCAAACTGACTGAAGGGGTATTTCATTCCACTGAATGATATGCTCAGTATATAAGATGGGGGTGAGTCAGGGGGCCATAGCTGTCAGTTAGTTAGTTGGTGCGCTGGTTGGCTTTCCTGGTCGTTCTCTCACTCGTGGGGTTCGCTCAGTCTCTGGTGCAATCTCTCTCACTCGGACTCTGCTGCGATCGCTCTCAGGCTCTCTGGCTCTGACTCTTGCTACTCAGGATCTGGCTGGGTATCGGTCAGTGAATGATGAGCAATTTTATTATTTGCTTTATTTTCCAGTATTTTAATTGCATATTATGATTAGTAGTAGTAGTATTTTCATTACATATTATTCTTAGTATTGTTAGTATTATTAGTATTCTTAATATTATTAGTATCACTATTTTATTAATTTATATTCAATTATTAAATAGTTCTTCTCTCAACCCATGAGCTTCCTTGTCTTTTCTTTCAATTCTCCTCCTCCACTGGAGGGAGGGAAGTGAGTGAGTGGCTGTGTGGTACTTTTTGTTGCTGTCTGGGATTAAAGCAGGACAGTAATACTTCTCCAGACTAAAGGGAGAGAGCATGTGATCACTACTGAAAAAGCCAATGAGCTTCAAGACAGAAACCTGCAGATGTAAAATATTCTCACAACCTTGTCATTTTCAGTTATCTTTGTATCTATATACACCCACATACACGTATGTGTACACAGATATCCTTTTGCCCACTTCAGCTACTTCCCGAAGCCCATGAACCTTTCCACGAGGTCAACATGAATCTCTCAGTCCAGCCATCAGACAGCCAGACATCAGAGAGATCAGAGCCTGGTAGTTGCTTGCCATCCATCCTGCCCCAAATGACAAGCAGAACGAGGATGGGCTTGCAGTGCAGGAGGAGGAAAACCAGCCTGCTGAAGTATTAGTCTAGGAAAAGAAAACCCACTGTGCCACAAGCACTCTAACACACTTAGAGAAAACAACTGCCTCCAAATGGCATTTATTGCAAGCCATCGGAACCCCAATTCACCTCAGAAGGATAATGCTTTTAGGGTGACCCTCCTGCGTTCGCACACTTTGATGGATATGAAATGGAATAAATAGAACGCCTAAGAAAGCTCTCCGAACCAATCTGCAAGGCAACACAAAGAGGGATATTTACTGGGCTGTGAAGCCTCCGAAATTTTTGTACTACAGGTTTCAGAGACTAGCTGCGGAAATGTATTAGGAAAACAAAGGAAGGAAAAGTATAGGAGAATTTTCAGGATGGAGGGAACAGATTTTCTATTTCAGCTTGACTCTTCAGAATTAATTTCGTATTTCTATAAACAAAGTTTGAGCTAAATCGTAAGTTGCTGGAGTGATGTGAGCTGTGATGGTGAGCCTCTCTGTTGCTGCACTGGTTCTATTTAGGATAGTTTTATGGGGACCACATTCTCACCTCAGTAGTGGTTGTATATCAAGAAAAAGAGCCTGCCTTAATTTCTGATTATAACACCCATTTTACAGTTTCCTATATGTCCCCTTCCAAGCTACATCAACACACAACAGGACTTTTCAACCCATATGCATTTACACAGTGCGCATGAAAATAAATATAGGGTCTCGCAGGGTTTATTGAACACACTCCAGTTACTGCTTGGCCACAAAAGTGAATGTTAGCAGCTAGTCCTTACTTCTTACTGTCGACTATCACTCTCTGCTGGAGTTCTGTAAGAGTGCAGCAGTGGATTTAAAAAATAATTACACCACACACTAACTGTGGTACCCATGTGAGTCCAATTACATGAAGCAACATCTGTGGCCCATGCAGTCAGAAAAAGGGGCTTTGCCTGAGCTGCAGCTCTGTTACAGCAAATGAAGTGTCTGGTAACACAGCCCTGTGGCAGGAGACCATTACAGCTGGGTCCTGGGTGCCACCCACCCCTCTCTGGAAGGGGTAGGTAACGGGTAACAGCAGAGGATGTTACAGTCCTACAGTGTTTAAGCCCTTTTCAGTGAATATTCAGTTCTGAATGATCTAGACAACACCCAATGAGCTTCATATTAAATGTCCTAGAAGGGTTGGTTTCCATGAGCATGAAGAGCCTGGCATGCTGGAGTTGGGGTTGAAAAACTGCCATAAATCAAATAAGCAGCTAGGGTCTGTGTGCCCAGGAAGTGCTTATCACCATGATGGGATGAGCCCTGCTGCCCCATGGCCAACACAGCACTCTTCTCCCTCTCCTCTCTCTCTCCTCTCCTCCTCTCCAAAACTGCTTCTCAAAATCTCTGTTGTAAGTGAGGGTTCATACTTTTCCTTCACTTCTGCAGATATACTTCAGCACACTTGCTCAGTTTTGCAGATGGTACAGCCCCAAGCACATTTTTCCCTGCATAGGTTAACCTATCCTTTTATCCCTTGTGTGACCTGCTGAGTAACAGCTATCACAACGCATGCAGAGGAGACTTATGACCCTTGAAGAAAACAGACTACCATGTGACATTGGCTGTCCACAGTTGCATGAATACGAGTCAGGTATTCCCTCCATATCTGGCTGGAATGAAAATAATTGCACATATAGCTCCTCCTAGTAAGGAAATAAAATCTTTTGGGAAGAACCGGATATTTTAAAAGGGGAGATTTGGAGGCAAGTTGAATAACAGGGGATGCCCTCTGGTTTTAGGGTTTTTTTTCCTTCTGCAAGGAAGAGTCTTTTTTCAATGCTGTTTGTAAGTGTCTTTAAAACATGGCCAAAAGTAATAGGAATACAATCAATATTAGATATGAACAGAGACACTTTTTCTGTAGCTGCAATTATCTATTTTCAAAGAGCACACCATGAATAATGTATGCAAAAGGGTGACAGGGGGTTACTTATTTCTTTAAGCAGATTATTTTAGCATGGGTGAAAGACTACCAAGCTAAAGAATAGTGTTCAATATCACACAGTGTATAAACAGCTGTGGCTTAGCACATAATAAAGGCCATTAAGGGGCTGAGCCAAAAAATGTATCTAGCTCTGAGGAGGGGAAAGAGGCAAAGTACCGCGTAGTGATTGCTTAGATTCACATTTGCCATTCAGCTTTCGTGCACAAGTCCATTCTGCAGACTAAGATCTCACCTTTCTCTTCATTAGGTTTTCCTGAACTGCTCCAAACACTATCTTGGCCTTTTCAGAAACTTTTTTTATGGCAAGGCTGCCAGATCACTAAGTAGACATTAAGATCTAGAATATGAATTGGCCACACATACAGATATCAAGTGAGAACAACAGGGTCATCCCAATATTAGCTCTCAGTGGCCCTCAGCATGCTGTGCCTGTGGCTAAGCAGGAGGGGTGAAGGACACCAAAAGCTTTGGCTCCATCCTCTTCACTGCATGGACTAGCCAAACTCATGAAGGGCAAAGTAAAAATTCACCTTCATAATAACAGGGGAGGAGATTTTTCAAGCCAGGTGCTCAGGCACCTGGCCCTCTGCTGAGCCGATTTGTCACCTTGCTTCTCTACTCCCTTCCCCTTTGCAGTACAGGTCTTTATGAAGAGATTACCTTGCACCTTCTCTGCCACACCAAACTCACGCTGGCACATTTTCCTCACTTCTGGCTATGATTCGCATCCCTTCAGCTTGAGGGCTTGCTGCAGAATGCAACTCTTGGTTAGAAAAGCTACAGTCTGAGCTGGTTTTGTGGCAAAGCTTAACCTCGGCTTTGCTTGCATTTAGCTCCAGGTCAGCAAATAGCTTCAGTGCAGTTGGCTTTGCATAAGCATATTACCACAGGTCTTTAGTTAGTTACTACATTTTCCCCCTCGGTTAAGGCACAAGCAAATAAAGGCAGTCTTTTACCTCATGTTCTCCTTCCTGTGAACCGTCACATACATTTCATAGACTCTCCCTTGTGGAACGGCCCCCGCTGGGATCAGCAAGCTTACTCCTGCGGAACAGAGGAGACACAGAAGATAAAACGGAGAGAAAGGAAGCAAGTGGGCCAGTGCAGAGGAGTGACAGGAAAGGCAGAAGATGAAGCCTGTGATGCCAGATTTTCACCTGGCCTTGCCAGCATACTCTAAATGACCTCAGCAACTTGGGAGAAAAAGCATTTACTGCAACCTTAGTGTCTGTGGCGGTCAGCTGGGCTGTTCTTATTCCTCTTGTGTGTTGGCGCTGGAGGAGGGGAGTGGCGGAGAGGCTTTTCTTCCCTTGCCTTTTATTTTATTTAAAGAGCAGACAGATGGTTACGCTGCTGCTTACCTTGTAAAATGATGGAAAAATGAACAACTCTGACTAAAACTTCCAACAGCTGTAATGGGACATCTCTCCCTAGGCAATTCTTTCTTAATTAAATTCAGGCAAGAAAGGCAGTGCAGCACTGTCCCAGGAAGCAACAAGAACTAGTTGTTTCCTGAAAGATGACTTCTGCAACTGGCATCCTGTCTTTTAATGCACTCGGATTCTAATTAGACTACCAGGGAGACAAAATTGGGCTTCTTGGTATTTTGAATGTGCCTAGTCTTGTAGAGTGGCTCAAAATTCAGGCATCCAACTTTGAAAAATATGTAGGCAAATATGCTCTATGCCCTTTTCAGTGATGCTTAGCTGTACTCTTGATTACAAAACACTGTTACAAAATTGAAATTTCAGAAATGCAGCAAGTGACCCCCCCAGAAAACAGAGGGCCCTGTCGTTAGGTGACAGACACGGCATGGGAACCAGCTATTTTACTCTGCTGGACACGTCTCAGCCAGCTGTCTTTGCAGTTGTGGATTAGCTGGGAATCAGTGGCAAGGACTTTAATACAGTTATTTACTACAGTTATTACTACATAGCTGAAAACAAACCTACAGGTATACATATGTATATATATACATGTGCACAAGAGAGGCTTAATAGAAACTTTGCATGGCCCTGTCTCTCCTCTTTAAAAACCATGGTTTGCTTACACTGGTGCCCTCCCATGTGTTGGTGTACAGGGGCTCAGTCCCATACCTGGCTTTGAAGTGGAGATATTAGCAAGGAAAACATTTTCCATGAATGCCTTCTGACATTTGTTTCTTTACAGGCCTGTTACAACTTCACCTGTACATGTTCTCAGCTGTAACAGGGCAGGTGCCGTGTAAATGAAGGGTTTTGATCACAGCACTAGGTGGATATACATACACCTAGAAGCCGCACAGAGGCATACACAGTAGCAGTAGACAGATAGATATATTTTACAAAACTTCTTTTAATCATTTTGAAGGGATTATGGCAATAAATAACCATTTTCTTCTTTAAAAATTGATATTAATATATGTGAATTAAATGTCACTGTTAGACTGCTGACAACATGCACCACCATGGCATAAGAAACCTGAGTATTAATATCTACCTCCAGCTGCTACTTAGAGAAATGTGAAATCCAAGAATGTATAGCATGAATTTTCAACATCGTTCAGAAGTCAGCACCAGATTTCTTGAAGTAGTTCAGCTTTCACTCAGGCTCTTAAATTTAATAGCTATTTTTACCCCCCCTTCCACATCAGCTCAGAGAGAAGGTCTACTGCTCCCTCACCACTTTTCGCTGCTTCCTGGGCAGTGTGGGGCTGCATCCTGGAAGGACCAAACCATCTAGGTTCCAAGCCACCTAAGCTTTTTGCTTTTTCCGTAACATCAATAAACAATAAAAGAGCCAGCAAAGGAGCAAGAAACAAGGGTAGGCACTTCTTCCCCAGTCAGGCACTGTGCTGTACAATGACCAAGAGCTGACCACATGTACAGGAGGAAGGCAGAAAAGCCATAAGACCTTGAGATATCATCAGAGAGTTGTAGACTCACATGTACTGTGGTCCTACCTGGACTCAGAGCTTCAGAGAAGTCAGGCAGGGGGACTCCAGACAACTGTATAGTCTGCATATCTCCAACATCTACTGTTTTATGAATTTGATTCGACCTCGCTTCAGATGTTAACGTTGCTCTTCATTAGTGTGCCAAACCTGAGGGAACATCTAGGTGTTGAACTTCCTTTGAATGTCAACACTTCATTTAGGAACCAAACTGGAGTATGGCTCTCCTAAAAAATCTGGCTGTGAGAGCTGAGCTCTCCTCAGGCTGCCCAGGAGCTCCCTGGATGCTCTGAAAATGCCTCCTGATGCCTGGGTGTCTTGAAGGAGCCTGGACTTATACTGTATGAGAAAGGCTAGGCAGTGAGAAAGGCTGAGCAGCACTTTGCAATTACATCCAAAACCACTTGCTGCTTGGTCCTCCGATTTCCTAGTTGTAAAATGTCAACAATATGTATAACAAGGAGACAAATATAAAATAGATACTCTTGAGCCTTATTTTCTTTGGGTATGTAATGTGTGCAGGAAAAAATCCTTCCAAAAATTAGTATTCTGCTGTCCTTCTTCAATACCACACAGCCTACAATGAATTGGAAGTGGAAAAACCGATTTGTTTTTTAATTAATTTGTCCTTTTTATGTGTGATGACAAGATTGAGGCTTTCTGGCTTGGAGTCCCTTTTGTAGAGCTGCATGAAAGGAAAAAGTCAAGGATGATAAATCTCACTTCAGATAGGGAAGCTCTGAAGCCTTGAATGTTTCAGAAAGCGGCCAAGTGGCCTGCAATATTCTGTTAAAAAGGTGGCCAGAACTTTGGGAAAAGAATACTTGAAGCATTCAGGTAGACCTGAATGGGGGGAAAAAAAACATCTGTTTGCTCTGAAAAAAGAAAAGGCAGAGTCCCAGGAGTGACCCTGCTGTTTCCTACACAAAGGCAAGCTAACTCCACTTTAGAACACAAAACAACTGAGTCTTTAAGCCAACATGGCTAGCACTTACCTGAATTGGGAATTACTAGGTGACCTCCTAAAGAGTTGAAGGTCCCAAATGCAGTGCAGGATGGGTCTGTTTGCCGTGCGAGGCTCTGGTTTTTCATGTTCAAGGTCTCATTCTCCAGCAGAGACTGTGTAATCTGGGGGGACAGCTTGGAGGAGAAGTCAGAGAGGTCATCCTGGGGAGTGACTGCGCCAGAGGTGTTATAAACCTTGATTTTCAGGTTGGGCAGCGGGTCCAGGATTGGAGAATTGGTCATTGGGATTTTATCAGAGACGTCATGCAAGGCATAAACAGGGCCCCTGTACATAGCTGCAGCAGAAGTGAGGTCTGGTGGCACTGCCAGGAGGTCTGCATTGGAGATGAGAAGGAAAAAACGTATTACTTCTCAATTCTGGTGACTTTCTTCTGGGAAGTGATTTGGATCTGCACTTTGCATTTCATACCAAAGGTTTAGCTATGCAAAGTCCGTGCAGACTGACCTTGCTCTCCTTTTCCATGTTTCTCTCCAGCAAACTCCCAGGGCTTATACTGCCCCAGCTGCTATGGAATCTAATTGTCATACAAAATTACAGTATGTTTCTGCTCTAAGGATTTTTCACTGGAATTATTTTTCCAGGCTGCATTCAGATTTACAGTATGACATGCTTAGCCTCAGGGCATGATACTTTCCATACTCAGTAGATCTAGTTTTATTAACTAACAGGCCCTCCCTAAATGCTAAGTGAGAATTATTAACCAATGTATATAATTGGTTTAATGACAGCATTCGTGAAATAAAAAACAGAACAAACCTATGAAGCCATTGTGCCCCTGACTCCCCACAGTGGGGGATTAGTACCTGCATCACATTTTTGAGATTTGTTTTTAAAGTATCCCCAGCAAAGAAAATGACACTTCTGCTAATCTTCCACATGACAACTCTCTTGTCATCTTAACTCTTTCTTACTTCGATTTATTCTTTTTGCACACATACTGGGGGAAAAATAGGATCCCTACAGCCTAAATATGTGCCTTGAAAAAGCCAGAACTAATTTTAGTGCTTTTTTTCTGGCCAATGAAGTGTGGAAATAATCAAACTGTTATGCACCAGTGATAAAAATGCTTATTAATAAATGATGTTCTACCACAACTTCTACATTGTCTATTGAAAGTACAGTACTTCTTAAACTACTATTTATGCCTGTGGAGACAAGGCAGAGTAAAAAAGGCTATTAGTGAAACAAAGGGGAGGAAGATGTGATAGAATTACTGTACTGCAATATCACTTGTATGATGAATCCTGCCTCCGTTGTTTCTGTCAGAGCTTTGCCTTTGATTTAAATTTGAGCTGGACCTGTATTTCCATAAATGTCTCTGTGTTTCACACTCGCATTCACGTGCTCTCTTCAGAAGTTAAATTCCTCTGCTTTATGCTCTTGAGCACATCTGAAAAACGCCAACGTGGGTTTTGAGCGCTTGACCATCAGAAACAAATGGATATAATCTTTCTCCCTTTTATGAAGTGCCAACAGGCATCCAGTGAATATTATTCAAGCAGCCCAAGAGACCATAACCTTACAGCATCTCCCCAGATCGGTCAACATAGAATGAAATGACAACTAACCTTGTCTTGCAGCCTTGATGTTAACAGGCTGAAATCCCCCGTTTAGCGCCGAGGAGTCGATAATGTCTGACTCAAAGTCACGGTGGTTCTTGCGATACACAAACAGGGCCACAACCACGGAAATAGCCAGGCACACGATCACGGCTATGACGATCCCGACGTAGAGAGCAACATCATCTGAGTCAGGAGCAGCTAGAGGGAGAGAGGCCAGGAACCTTCAAGAAATGTGCTCCTCACAGGGACTTTCAAGAAAACACATTCTTATTACTCTCCTCTCCTGCAGATATTTACTACCTTTTTTATAGGTTAATTTAAAATCCATTTCCAAAGCTATATAGCAGGTCTATACCCTTTTGATGGAAAATGATCTTTGACTTCTCTCTAACCTGTGTTCTCTTTCCTATCTACTCCTTCATCTATCTAGTACCCAGGCTGTGAACTACTAAGCGTAACGTTATAGACTTGGCCTCATGAAGCAAATTCACCCTACGAAATAAAATAGTGTGTCTTAGTGGCATAGTGTCATAGAATTAGTATTTAGTGATTCATCTGATAACAAAAAGAAAAGGTACATTTTTAAACTTCAGAAGCATTATTTTTTTATTAAAAAAAAAGATTCAAAACCCCAAAGAAAGTCCATTTTCTATGGAATAACTGGAATATCAGTATGTATCTTTGAGTTTGCTTTTTTTGACCTATAATGTGTCCAGCCATTTTTACCTTCCATCTATTTCCCCTAAAGAAGTAATCTAGTAAAGCAGAGACTCGAGCACTGAATTCTCATCCCTGGCATTAACACATCCGTATTTGGATAAAAGCCGAAGCTAGCACAATAAATAATGTGGTAATTTACGAAAAGGAATCCAGATTTATTAGAGCTGTCTTGTGAGAAAATGGCTATGATATTTCTACTAGCTGCTTATATAGTATCTCCGGCACTAATTCCAGGCTAATCTCTAGCATCATTATCCACTAGACAATTTTTCCAAAAGGTCTGAATATACGACCAAAATCTGGTGAGTTTTTCTACAGTGAAGAATCCCAGTTTTAGAGAGACCATAATGAAAGAAAGAAAGTGCAAAACCAAATCAGACTTTTAGTACCCCATTTTTGTTAGTCTGAAACATGTGAACTGATTTTTATTTTACTTTTATGCTTCCTGCCTTCTAGCCATTTAAGCCAGGCTGCCCTCCAGCACAGCAGTGGGAGCTGGTAGATGTTGAAAGGGACTGATCAATCCCTGTAAGCTCCTAGCCATCAGACCTTCAATGTACCAGCCTCAAACCCCCACATTTTTTCCCTCAGCAGTTGAAGAAGCAGATCTCTGTGTTCCAGGCTCAAATAAAAGTTACCCCTTCACCACATTTCTTCTGTTTGCTGTGGAAATTTTAATGAAAAGAGGGGTCATTCTCTCCAGTTTCTGTCTCTGAGGCAGCATCTTCTCCCATTTTGCTCATGCATAAGGACCGTTTTAGTCCCGTATGAACCTACTAACAGCAAAATACTGTGACTGCTGTCAAGCAAGCAGCATGCCACTAACTCTGCCGAACAGGTCCCTCTTTGCCTAGTTACACAGAGCTGGCGTAACAGTAAAGTCTGACCCAAGGAACAGCATCACATTAGCATCCAGGAACATAAAATCAAACATTAAACTTACAAGAAAATCCATATTCATTCTGGGTTCTCTGTTCAGTTGAAATAGGATAAATGAAACCTTAAAAAGAAAGAAATTAAACAAAAATGGGAACAAAATCAAATTAATGAGGAGAACAAAAAAGGGAAGCATGACAAATGGTTTAATTAAAACAAAGAAGGAAAAGAAACTGATGGTACTTTAAAATTCTGATACAGCACAGAATTATGATTTTGCATCCCCTGTCTCCTCCAGAGCCTTACTAAGAATTAATAAGCAGGCAGATTGAATTTCTAAGCCAAAATCGGTCTCGAGTCACTAACTTTGGAGTGCTTAAAGTCTTTCTTTTATTGAGCATAAACTCTAATGGATCTAATTTATTTCAGACATCAAGGGTCATTAGCATATGGAAAGTCTTTTTTCCCTATCCCTGCCATATGCTTTAATTCCCAGGACATGTTCGGTGAGGCTCTAAACAGTTTTTTTATTTAATTATAGTAGCTTGCTGTTGATCTAATAGAGCTAAAGGAGACCTGTCATCACTGGTCAGAGGTTAAATACCCATTCGCGGAGCAGAGTCCATGCACAAAGCCCTCTTTCTGTAGTTCCCTGGAATTATTTTATCCTGTCTTTAATATATGTTCAATAGGAATTCCTCAGGGAGCAAAGAATTTGTCAGCAAACAGGAAACTGAGTGGCTTTTCTCTGAAATTATTACAAAATCAATAAGGCCCCTGGGGCCATAACGTTATTTATTTGAAATCTTTGCAAGCACCATATATCGACAAAATCGTAACACAATTTACAGCTGTATTTCGGAACCCATAAGTAAGAGAGATGATTTCCTTTGTCTTTTCTTTCTGCACCTCCTGCATCACGGCACGCTGATGCATCTTAGTTCACACACAAGTCCTACGAACTCGCTAAGCACCTCCCAGTTGCTTTCCATCAGTACGGGAATTGAGTGAAGTGCTCCAAGTTCCATCCTGCTGGAAAGGTGAGTGACCAGTTCAAAGTAACTGGGAAAGTTGCTGTCAGGGACAGAATTACAGCTGGGCTAAGATAGAAGGTACCTCTCCTCCATCACCTTCCCTTCAGTGTTTTTGAAGGGAATATCACCCGCTCTCCCTGGATCGCACTGAGAGGACTCACACGGCCAGGGATTCCCTGCAGGTGAAGCAAAACTGCAGAATGCACTCCTGGTGCTTGCCAAAAGCACTGCACCATGTTACAGGCAGGCCAGAGTAATCATCTCCATCTCCCAGAAATACTGAGTTCAGATGCTTGGCATCTGTTTTGCTTTACATAGCTCTTCTTGCTTGGCTGCACTGTTTCCTAATGTAGATACAGTCTATCCCAATTGCAGCTATAGACATACCTTCCCCTTGAGTTTTCCAGACATTAACTATTGTATAAGTGCTACTTTAACTGACATACCAGATGTATTGGGTCTGTGTGGCAAGATTTTGGTAGCAGAAGGGCTACAGGGGTGGCTTCTGTAAGAAGCTTCTGGAAGCCTTCCCTGTGTCAAATAGAACCAATGCCAGCTGGCTCCAAGACATACCCACCACTGGCCAAGGCTGAGCCCATCAGCAACAATGGTACCACCTCTGAGATAACATGTTTAAGAAGGGGAGAACCACGCCCCACTCCCTCCACCAGCAAACTGCAGCCACAGAAAAAAGTGAGAACACAACAGCTCTGCAGACCCCCAGGTCAGGGGAGAAGGAGGGGGAGGAAGTTCTCCAGCTGCCAGCGCAGAGATTCCCCAGCAGCCCATGGTGCAGCCCACGGTGCAGCCCATGGCGAGGTCAGCTGTGCCCTGCAGCCACAGAGGGTCACAGGGGAGCAGAGACCCACCTGCTGTGGGAGGATGGAGCAGGGGGATGCCTGAAGGAGGTTGTGAGCCTGTGGGCAGTCCATGCTGAAGCAGGCTCCTGGCAGGAGCTGTGGCCCCACGGAGACAGGAGCCCAGGCTGGAGCACGTGTGCTGTCAGGAACTGTGACCCCGTGGGAGGGACCCACACTGGAGCAGTTCATGAAGAACTGCAACCCATGGGAAGGACTCACGTCAGAGGAGTTCATGGAGGACTGTCTTCCGTGGGAAGGACTACACACTGGAGCAGGGGCAGAGTGTGAAAAGTCCTCCCCTGAGGAGGAAAAAGCACCAGAGACAATGTGTGAAGGACTGACCACAACCCCCCTGCTCCGTTCCCCTGTGCCACTTGAGGGAGGAGGCAGAGAAATCGGGAGCAAAGGTGAGCCCAGGAAGAAGGGAGGAGGGTGTGTGGGAGGTGTTTTTAAGATCTGGTTAATTCTCAATATCCTTCTCTGATTCGACTGCTAATAAATTAAATTAATTTTCCCCAAGTAGAGTCTGTTCTGCCCATGACGGTAATTACTGAACGATCTCTCCCTGTCATCTCAACCCAGGAGCCTTTTGTTACATTTTCTATCCCCTGTTCAGAAAGTGATAGAAAAGCTTTGGTGGGCACCACAGCAAGAGGAGGTGCTTTTTGATGATGATGTTTTTTCTGAGACATCATGGGACAAACTATATTGCCTGTAATATCTATTTAAAACCTTATTTTACAGCAATGATTCCAGTCTTATAATTGCTTTTAGAAATATTATGTTCTTACATTCATTTGATTCTTTGAGGAAAGTTCACCTATCTGTAGTCTCAACACACATACTCAATATTTTGTAATAACTGCTTCCTACTCCTACTAGCGTACTCCAGGTATTGACCATAAAAAGACAGGCAAGCAACTTCTGAGGGCTTGAGTGAGTCCTCAGCAAGTCTCAGCATGAATTTACAGTACCCTAGGTACCCTCCGCTTACTCCCCACATGAATGCTGAGGCTCATATTTAGTCAACCTCAATTTCAGCTATAGCCTTATGCTCATTATTTCCTTTGGCAAGATGTCACTGGAGACCTAGAGGCAGCCAGCAGGAAATACAAGGCACAAGGACAAGGTGGAATTTAAGCTGGCTGCATCTCTGAATGCCTTTTTGTCTCCTACTCAAATCCACTGGGAAAGCTGAGGGTCTCTCTGAACTTCATGTGCTCCAGTATGTTCCGGGGAATCTGGCATGGGGTAGCATGCGTCCTTCAGCTCTGCATCACCCATGAAGCTTGAGCTTACCTGTGTGGAGCCAGAAAGGCTACTCCTCTCTCCTTAAATTGCATTTCAGCTGGCAAGTTTTGCATTCAAGGTTGTGTGTCATTCTTGCCGTGTCTGAAGTGATCTAGCAACTGCCACTCAACAGGCACAAGGACTAGATTAGCTGTGATATTACTGAAAGCATTCTCTCCTCTCAGGAAAATGGAAATGCAAATTCAAGTATTTTCAGCAAAGTAAACAAGTGTGGTCCTTAAATACTCTACAAGATAATTACCTCATTGCAACCTCTTCGAAGACCCTGTTTGTCACACTTATTTATGTCTTAAAAGTTTGCATAGATTCTCTGACTGATAACTAGAGAGCATCCTTGCAGCTATGTGAGAGTGACGCCAATTTCTCTGTGCACGTATTCAAAGGCACGCCTATTAAAACGGTAGAAGAGGCGAGGATACTGCTTGCTGCTTTCATTAGCCTCGCATCCAACATGCTTAGTAAAGCGAGCTTGATTTTGTTCTCCTGTGCGTTCTGTGAACTGAACAAAGCACGGAGCTCCAGCCAGCTCCTTCCATACCCACATAGCCTAGCTTGCAAAAGTGTCTGCGAGGACAAGTTTTCAGCCTGAAAAACGGGGTTTTTACATAGCAGGAAGGCATGGCAGAGGTGGAAGGGTTACAGGCTGCTGCGTGAGATGCCATGCGTTTGAGTCACGGGCATGCCGATGCTTTGCTGAAGGTCAAGGGTCATAGCTGACCAACCTGGCTGTAGATGGATAGGTGGCCACTCATGCTGGATGTAAAGGCCTTGCTGAGGTGATGGCAGTACACAAGCTGTCCTGTGATGGTCATATAACCCTGTTTGTTCACAGTATGTGGGCAGGCTTCCCTGGCTGAAGCTAGCAGAGACCTTAGCTTGGGTTGATTTTCACCATCCGGGCCAAGCTGGCAATCCCTGCTGTCCACTGGTCAAACGCCAAACCCATTTGCATTTGCAAATGAAGCCTATTTGTGGGAGATCACTCAAACATGGCAACTACAGATGCCTTCTGCCATGTGGGCAGGACTTTTTAGAATAAAACTACTTTTAAACACACCTTTGTCAGGAAAGCACTCTTCCAAATGGGAGTGGGCATCGCCATGGCAGCGGTAAGGGGAAAGGCTTGCAGCCATGCGCTGGCGGTGGTGGCTGGGCAGGAGGTAGGGTTATTGCTGTGCTCCCACCACAAGATCACAGGTAAAAAAAAGTGTGAAAGTTGGCTTTCACACTGGTCCCTCTGACTACACCTTCAAACAATGAGAAAGGACACTTTCATCAGATAATGATGCAAACCTGCTGGGATTAGTAACTGAAATAATGAAGAATGACTTCCCTCCTCTCTTCAAAGTAACCACAGTGAAAAGAGATCTTTTTCTTGTGGGGGTTTTTTTTCCCCTCCTTATATCAACAGCATTGCCTGGCAAGTACCTGAGAGACTTATACCAGGATCGTCAAAATTTTTAACGAGGGTGAATTTAGAAAGGTGCTGAGGGGTTTGACTCTGGGAAGGCTGTTGAGGCTGCTGACTCACACTCAGAGCAGCTGGTTTCACAGTGAGCTGCCTGCTTTGAGAAAAGTAATTTAAGCCTCTTCCTACAGCTTGTTGGGAAATGTACATTTTCAAAGGGACTTTTGATGTTTTGTTGTGTAACTTACTGCTGGATGAGTAAAATAGTAATCACACTTTACACTGGCATAGGCCCTTCTGTTTGAGGCTCTCAGGCTTACCAAAAGTCGATATTTATTCCTCTCATTTTACAAGTACCTCACCCTATGCCATACCTGCAGAATCAGTGGGAGGCTTGGGTTAACACACAGACATTGGCCCGTTGTAATTGCACAGTAAATTCATTCATTAAAAAGCCTTTAATTAAGTTGATGTTTCTCCATGCATTCTACTTTAGATTCCATTTTAGGCCTGTAAATACATTTTTTTGTCCCTGTGGAAGTGCTTCTACTAAGTGTTAAATCTGGGCTTTTTTTTAACTAAGGTAATTTCACTGGCACATAGCCTTTGTACAAATGCAGATGTGTCATTATAAAGGTCCATTACATAGGCATTACCTATTCTCTTTCTATAAAGCATGTGAAGAGCAATTTAAGCACATTTACAATGACGTAACAGTGGGAAAAGTGAAGAAGGGTGACTATGTCAGATTGTACTCGAAAGATAAACCAGTCCAATGCTGAAGTATAGAAAAGACTTCAGCGGGCTTTTTGTCAATTTAGATTAACTGAATTTCAGCATCAATCTTACTGGCATTGATTTTGGGAATTGGGTCCATTTAACTAAATAGATTTTGAAGCTCATTTAATTAGTTTGGTACCGTTAGTGAAGGCAGATGATCCTCAAACACTGGAAGTCCAGCCTGAACATTCTGGTCCCACATGCCTTGCTCTGGAACATGTTTGTGACAGAGGCCACAGGAGACTCAATGGTGGGTCTCTGTGGCTGAATGGCCTTCAGGGTATCTGCATGTGTGGGATCATCTGCCTTAGGGAGTTAGCTTTGACAAATAGACAGGATGACCCTTTTTACAGCCTGAATTCATCTACTGCAATTTGCCTTGGGAGGAGTAGATAAACCTTCTGCCAAGCTGGAGGAAAATGAAGCATTTGGGGATCTCAGACCTATGAAAGATAACTGTCCAGAGATTATGGCACTGAGTCCCTTGAGACTGAAATTGAAACAGTGCCACCAATTAGTCACCAAATAACTGTTCTAAGCTCTCTTTTTTAATGCTGGGGAAGACTCTACCCCTCAGCATATTTATGGGCATATATACACACACATGGTGCTCAGACTGCAAACTCAGTATCATGACCATGGGCATCCTGAAATCCTGTGTTTGATTTTACCTAGAAAGCTCTGGGAATATATTGCCTTGGCCTGAAAACTGGCATATTTTAAAGATAACTTTATATAAAACACTAGGTCACGGCTTCATGCAGAGAGAGCTTTGTAACTGGCTCCCCTTTTTGGTCCTTAACAGATTTTGATAGCTTTCTAGACATGCTGAATTTGTATTAATGGATATGAAGTTTAGTGTGAATTGATCAGTTTATGAAAATATTTTATTATTTTGCTTGCAGAAAAATATTCACATAAGAGAGAAAGAAAAATTACATTTGTACTTTCCTCAGCTACTTTCTCTTTTCCCAGCAAGCAACTAGATAACATGGTAGAGTAGTTGAAGGTGATCTTTCTGGGCACTTATTTACTAGGGCTTACATAGTTTAGGTCATATTTACAAAAATATTTACTATTAACCTGCAAAGAAATTGCTTTATACCATTAGCTGCACTGTTAATGACACATCTTTTGAGACTGTATCAAGGTCAGCGAGAGCTGGAGACATGGACTTTCATTTAATGAAGACTGCATAAAACATGCTATAACTGCTTGTTTCTTTAATGCATCATATTTTAATCTGGCACCACTTGCTTCTAATCTATAAATGCCCTTTGCTTTACCCTCTATGTAGCAGTTTCAGAAGGAGCTAACGTCACGTAATTTCGCGGCCCTTCTGAAAGCCTGGCCACACGACACGTCTCAATTAACATCTTGTTGCAATGAACTCAACAGGTTGAACATAATATATTGTAGCAGCACTTTTCCCCCTTTTGGTTCCAAAGTCAATGCCCTTAAACTGCCTATAAGAAAAGAAGAGGGCACTCATTCAACTGCTGCCTTTTTTTCTCTACTTTGATGGTTTTATCCAGTGTAGCGACACTGAAGTAGGAATAAGCTCCTGCTGGCAACAGGCTCTGAACCACAGAGCTATGATGGACAGATGACAGAGGCTAATTCTCACATGTTGATGCCTAAAATGTGAAGAACACAGTTCTTAGATGATTTAATGTAGGTATGTGGCGCATACATTGTGACAGGACGGTTTACTGGAACAACCCTTTTTCTCTGTGATACATACACATCAGATGAGTTCCAGCATTTAGTAGCTCAAAGCCAGCCAGCTGGTCATTTTTCCCATACCAGTCCCAAACAACATGCACCCAATTGCTCTGTTCTTAATTCCCATGACAAGGTCTTTTTTCAGCATTAATTCAGTTACCTTCCTCATTCCCCAGCTCTGGTGGCTCAGAATATTCTACAAAATCTTTGGGTTTGGCTGAAGTTTTCTATAATCACTCTGTCTCAGAGACTATCCTGAAAAGTTTGAGTTGAATCATGTTAAGAACATTTTTTTTTTTAAGCTTGGTTTGTTTTTGTTGATTTTTGAGTTCAATGGATCTTAATGGGTAATAAAATAGTATATGGTGTTGTTTCCAGGTTCTAGAAATTCAGCTTCTTTCCCTTTTCCTGTAAAACAGCATTCTTGATACATAGCCCAAATCCAAATTTTGTAAACTCTGCACTCCTCAGAAGAGAAATCCAGCAATTCTAAATTCTGAATTCCATTACAAAGACATATTTTTGAGACAAAGAGAAAAAAAGACACGTGCCCCTGCAGTGTTTGCAGTGCCGTGACTGTAGCAGTGTCCTAGCATTACTAGTCCTGTTTCCAACTTAGGCCTCCTTTTGCCTTACCTATTTCAGCATCACCTCTCAGCAATCCTACAGCTATCACCAGCTTGCTGAATTTCTTCATTATTTTTTAAGGAAACTCTAGATGACCAATACAGTGTGCAAAGACTCAAAGCTTTCAAAAGAGACTTTCAAAAGAAACTTTCAGGAGCTTTCAAAATGTTAACTAACTCAGACGCGTTGCAATGCTGTAGGTTTCCATCTAGTCCCTATGACGGACAAGCAGACACATACTCTCACATTAGGAGAAGGAATATAGCAGATCTAATTTGACATCCTGGAGTTTTGAATCACTCTGTGCTGGACCCACCATTCAGAGACTGTGACTGCACAACAACTTCCATTATGTCCTTTTCAACAAAGGGGGCAGACCTAACAGTACAAGAGCAACCTTAGAATAAACCCCACATTCTGACTGCTTAGTAAGGCTTCACGTTCGCATAACATGTTGCTAATGCAGATTTACCACAGGAGAAACATTAACAATAATCTTTGAATTGTAATTGCTGTTAATTGCTTCTCTCCCCTGCTATCTCCCAGGAACTTTAGCACATAAGGAGGAAGATGTGATATCTTATACCTTATTTATGCTGGTTAAAAATTAAAAAAAAAAACAGCAACAAAGTCTCTGAAGCTGCAAAAAACTCTCAGACAGAATGTGCCCAGCTTCCTCCTATATTTGCTGTTATAAAGAAAGACCTTCATGTCTGCAGTAATGATGCTGAAGGTCAGATATGATATCAGGCATCCCAGAGATAATGCACAGTAATTTATTTTCCTTCTAAAAGACTAATTATTGGCATATTCAGGGTGGGCTAATAAACAGGGAGCTTGAAGTTTTGTGACTGATTATTTACTTGGGTATTATCTCAGATCTTTCCTGAGCAGGCAGGTTAAATGAGGAGTCTCTCTTGTTCTGTCCTTGAACAGGAGTTTATGATATTCTATAATTACGACTGCAACTATGTTTTCATTTTAAATTACATTCCTGACATGTTGTTAACATTGTTAGAAAGGTCTTGCCTGAGTTTAAACATGCATGCCATCTATATGGGGGTGGGGGAAGACGGAAGGGTAGGATAACTTGCTGCTAAAATTTGATGTGGATTAGAATAGGCAATTTTGACATTATGCAATCTTTTACAGCTAAGGACTTTGACCTTTTGGCTAAATCTTATGTCAGTCTTCAGTATCATAGAAGCACAGAACCTTAACATCAGGTTTGTTATGCATGTTTGACAGCAAAAGTAAACACATGTCTAGCATCGTAATTTGCTAGATTGTGTATTTGCAAATTCCATGTTTGCAATTACTGAATGTTAAATAGATTTCCTGGGGGTTGTTTCGGTTTGCAATTGTAGTGGGACATGAGCAAATGGTTTTCTGGGAGAGCTGAAATAAGGACACGGGGCAGCAGTGAAGAGGGGACACACAGCAAAAAACAAGATCAAGGAAGGGACAGCTGGGAGGAGATCTAGAAGGGGATTGCAACTATTAGGACTGCTTGGAAAAAGGCTTGTGGAAAGCATGAGTTATTCACACGGATGTTCAGTGATACATCATCGAAATCTTCGGCAGGGCTTTAAACTCACAGGTAAGGTAACTTTCATTGTATGGCTTTCTGGCTTGTAACCTCAAAAAGACTTCAGAATCAGTTGATCAGTTCAGTGTTCATTTCCCAAACTATAGGAACTTCCTTTCCCACATCAGTTTTCATTTAAGGATGCTGCCAATGATTTTGCTAGTCCTTTATCTAGGACACAAATTTAGAAAGAGAGCGTGCTGAATTTTACTGCTGATCCCGTCACTGACTCCCTGAGGAGCCTTGGGCTGCTCATGTAACCTCACTCTGCCTCACACCCTGCCAGGAGAGCTAAAATCATGAAATACACTCACCTTTGTAAGGAAAATAAACACGCTATTGTCACTGTATGGTTGGCAGTTTTTCCAAGATGCAGTTAATGTATGAGTTAGACTTTGTTATAAGCTGGAATTTCATCTGAATAACATTTTTTTTTAACGTGCAGAGGAATAAGGGAAGAATAAAATAAAAAACCCAAGGCAATTAAGAAGAAAGAAAATTATAGATGGACAAGGTTAGGGTTTTTCTCCTCTCTGCATGGTTACAATATTTTTGAATCAGTTGAGAACTTTCAAAACAGCCTAGAGATCTCAGAGCACTTGCCTTTCTTTAAAGTTAATGTGGAAGTGGCTTTTTCTGATCTGACTGGGGTAAGACACAGCGATTTCAGTGTCCTGGGTTCTGCTTGTGACTCTGCACTGCTGTTTTCTCTTAACGCTTTTATCTGCTTCGAGCAGTAGGTTTTCTAGGCAAGAGCTCTCCCTTGCAGAGGGCCCACTGCAGCGTGGACACTTCTCAGCTGGGGATTTCTCATGTCGCTACAATAAAAATAAAGATGAGTCGTAACTCTGAGATGTGTGTGTAAACTCCCTTGGCTGCTACACCATTACATAGCAGCTGGGTTGAAAACAGAGTAACACATCTCTTTACTCATGTCAAGTAACATTATTACAGAAAACTTCCTCTAGGAACAGATGAGATGCATTCTTCAAATGAATAAAGCCTCACTCCTTCAAGGGCTCAGTGAAACAGGCCGGGTGGCTACAGCATTATGCTGACAGATTGAAAGTATTAAAAGTTCTCTCTTGACCCACATGCTCTTAATAAAAGGTTTTATTTCATTCCTCTCCACACACAGGCTTCTGTTGCAGTCTCCCTTGAGAGAGCTTTGCTTACCTCCTGGAGTCTGGAAAACATTCCCCTGCTCTCTGCACACTAATCTGCTCTGGAGGACCAGAGGTCCTCATCAAACTGCTGTGCCCTGTAATTCTTCCCTGAAAGCCTGCTTTCAAAACAAGCCAAAAAGGGAAATGAATGCTTATTCCATCAGAGTTCTGGCATGTTACATTAAACAAGCAGGGCATGTGCAGAATACATATGTTTTGGGTAGACAGAGATGTTAGTATCAGGTTAACGTTGCTTTCTACTCAAGAGCTGTGTATAAACAGGCACAAGACTGGAAAAGGGCAGCAATTAACCATTTCGTGCACAAAGCATGACAAACTGCATCGTTTTCACTTGCTTAGGCACTATCACTATAAGAGGGAACCTTATGAACTTCATACCACCTTTCAGACGAGGATTTCAAAGCACTTAGCAAATATAGATTTGCCATCATCATTTCACGTCAATTCACTCTCAGCTAGAAGGCAGCCTTTTTTTAACGAGGAATGGAATTACTAGTCTGATAATAACATCTTCACCATGGTATAGGTGCCATTTTCTCAAGTGCTGTTTCCGCTATTTGAATTTCCAAGTACTTAAGCTACATGCAGGGAGGGAACTAAAGTGACATGAGAGTTACTCCAGAGTGTTGTATGTAACAACGGGTAAAGATGTTTTGAATACATCCTTCCATCCTTTAAGTGATAGGTGCACATCTCAGCCTTTTCATGCTAATTTATTTAAATCCAAAGCAACAACACTGGAAATTTCCTTTTGGCCCTATTCAATGATGTGAGCCTGTGCAAAGTGAAAACTTATAATACCACAGAGCAACAGTAGTATTTATGTAGCTATATAATTCATAGTCCTCAAGTGATAACACGTGCTTCAGTACTACCTTGCCGCTTTAAGATACCTAGTGCTGTGTTTTGAAAAACACTGAAAGCACAACTTAGCCAGCCTTTTATGAAAGGCCACGGTGGTCTACTAAAGTCAAGAGTGAGTTGAAGAAGGGGCACTGGTTGTCTCCTGACTGTGCTTCTGCCAACCCTGCACATCACACGTGTGATTTCAGAAAAGACCAACAGCTTTACAGGCACCAACCTCATGCTTACGGACTTTCTGTGCTTATTTACTCAGGATAGGGACAATACGGATCTGAACACTGTCACTTCAGATGCTCAACAGAAAGAGCACAGGTGAGATGCTCTAAGCATGACAGCCGCACATCACAACTCATGTAACAAGCTTTCAGCATAACCATGAAACACAGCTAACTCTCTTTATAGGTTGTCCACCTCTTCCTCACTACCAGCAGCATTTTACACATAATACAAAGCAGAATTTGGCCCACCAGGGACATTTGGCACCTGTTTGGTACCACACACGTGATCTCGCAGTCATTCCAGACTGGGCCCAGCAAAACACTTCCCCTTCTACATTGCTTTAAACATATTTAGGATCTAGTGAAGGGAACTACTTTGTGCTGAAGTTTGAGCCAGCAGTAGGAATGCTTTGCTTTCTTAGTCCCCACACAGAACGCCCACCAAAGTCATTAGGCAGGATGAGTGGAGGGCTAATTGCAGTGTTTCAGTTTATAGCGATCCCCTGTGAGATGCAGTGTGTGCCTTTGAAAGTGTTGTTCCTTGCACTGAAGTATTTACCATAGTACTCACACTTCAAATGGGAAATAACACAAGTATGGAGGCAATAATGCAACTAGCGTGGGTGGTAACCAGCCAGTTCTTCTTACACCTACAGCGTATTTTGTTCCAGAAGATCACATTAATGCTATTATGGGAATTATGAAATTGTTATAATGGGACCTGCTAGGCAATATTGCGTATTTGGAAACTTAAAATAGCAATGACCACCCAAAATTTTCACTACAGCTGCTTTTCTTCTTCAATTCAGCCTGCTGTCTCTCTGCAGGCTCTCTAGCTTAATGACTGCTCATCCTTTCATGTTAACAGAAAAATACTAACTACAGGATAAGGGACTGTATGTGTGTACTACCAAGATCATTAGTCTGAATAAATGTGACAGCAGAGTTGCACGAGAAATGCCACAGTTAGTGGTAAGCACAAACTACAGCTTTGGGTTTAAAATACTGTAATTACAAGGGATGGAGAAAGCTCCACAGTTTTTATCCCCACAGAAATCAATAGTGGTACAGACTGCTGCTCTTTGCTGGAGCAGGGGCAGTCTGATGAAAGAGCTTATTGATTTATCCAGCTGATGCTACTGTAGTGAATAACAGACTGGAAGAGAAAGGGCTTGTAAATTAGACTCATTCAATCCAACCTTTTCCAGGATAGCCTAGTGACTCTTGGTAAGAGGGTCTGTCTATTAATTTTTTGACCTCAACTACATCCATGGTGCTAAAGTCAACCTTCAAGCCCTCACTAAAGACTGACACTGAGGAGGAAGCACCAGGACACCTAGGAGCAGGATTTGGCTATGGTGCATGGTAGATGGCCAACACTAATGGGACTAATGCCACAGAGGGAAGGTGGCTGTGGCTCCCTTCATGCCACCTGTGCCGTGCCAGACCCATTGGCATGAAGGCATTGGAAAGGTCTGCTGTGAATCCATGGGGCCCCATGCTAAGAGAAATGTCAGTTCCAGGCCAGACCCTACCAACCTCAAATAATGTGGAATGACACATGGTGTTTTGGAAATGAATGGGGCCCTGTGTTTCTTCCTAGCTCTGCAGGCAGATTTGCTATGAATCCAGACCCGTACCGGCCAAAATGTAAGTGTTCAGATTGGTTTTGCATAAACTGAGAAGCAGAAATAAAGAAAAAGAGAGAGGGAGAGAGAGAGTAGCAGGCACACCACCACCAAGTACAGCAAATCAATCTTCTCAGCAGTGATGGATCAGGGAGCAGGACTGTAAGTTTTACAGGTATATGAAAGCCTGTGAGTATAAAGACACCATTAAAACACTGCCATTAAATTCCAACACTGAAAGATGATCACAGCCCCTGGAGCCAAGCAGGTCAATATGTGACTGTATATTTTTCATTACAATTTTTTATATACATATAAATGAAGCAGAATAGGATTCACAACAGCCTCACCCTCTCTCCCACTACAAGACCTCTGCTTTATACTCAGCATCCGCTTCCACAAATAAAATGCAATATACCATCAACAGATAAATGAGATCTCTATAGGGCTTTTATCCTGCTGTACCATTATATCTACTTTTCCACAAGATTTCTGCTTAAATGGCTCTCTTTATGCACATACACAAAGATGACATACACCTGTCCAAACATAAACTGATAGTGAAGAGCTGTTCTGAATAGGGAAATGTATCTTTTCTTCCTAATTTACCATAATGACTTATTCACACTGCTGGAGCTAGGGGTACGTTAGCTTCCCCACCATAAAAGTCACCAAGGTGTTACACAGTAAGACATGCCTGGATTATTTATTTTTCCTATCTTTAGAAACGAAAAAGAGAGAAACTCTGAATCTCACCTTTCTTACTTTCTTTCTTTCTTTCCCACAAAAACAAACATTTTAAGGAATTAGAGCTTTATAGGCTGCTGGCATTGACTAATAGTTTTTAATGTGATGAAAGTGTTTGTGCAAGCCACACCGAAGAAGCCTTTTTCGTAAATCTGGGAAACCTCAGAGCAAATGGCCATTCTGTACCATAGCGTAGCTCAGAGAACGCTGTCAGAACAGTAGCCACCTATCTGGCACATATTCAAGAAGTAGACCTATGTATTAGCTAGTAATGTCACTCTTCTGTAGCTGTGACTATTTCAGTCAAAAGTTACCTGCCTCAAAGAATAAAAATCCCTTATTCCTTTTTAATGAGAGAACTCAAAGCATTTTATGATCCGGACATGGATAGTTACAGCCACGAGTCTTCAGACAACAGAGAGCTGAGGCTGGACAGAAAAGTACTGCAGAGAGACAGGATGAAGGAACAGGACAGACATGTATGCGCGGATGCTGCCTCAGGTAGTGCTAACAAAATGTGAAAGGAAGTTTCAATGCATCAGCAGAACAGAGAAGCCCACATTTTTGAGAAGGGCTGGGGTGCAGACTAATTGTTCATCATTTTATGTCAGAATCACCCTAAAGGCCTACTTTTCTTTACTTCTCACTCTCATTAGTAACAAAGGCAGGACCATGGCATGAACAGGTGCAGCGGAATAGACTTCAGTGCTAGAGCTGATCTCCATGAGGCTGCAGCATGCTGATAACTATATATGAAGTTTGCATATGCGCTGCATAGATATAGGGTACCTCTTTCCACTACGGGGCTCCCCAAATTCAAAAAGGGGCATATGCAGAAACACATGCATCCACCATTCTTGGCAGTAAGAAGCTGCAAGCTGATCTGCTTTGTGAAGTTTACTCTTGAAAATGCTGGCTTTGCCCTAAACTCTCTACTTTCCATCTGCATTGCATAAGAATCACTGCCAAGCTTCCCTGTGCAGATGCTGAGCTGGTATTAGAAAGAAGGAATGTTTTGTGGGGAGGGCGGGGGGAGAGGGCTCTGTTATTAGACTTTTTGATTCCTCACTGCTCAACTTCATAAACTTCAGACAGCATCACATTAATCTTCAGGAAAAAAGAGTGGGACATCCAGTCTGGTGAGAACTGGATCAACCCATTTGTCTATCCTACAAACGACCTGTGACTTTAGGTCATTGATGCTGATCTGCAGCTATTACAGGTTTTTCTGCGACCACATACATCCCAGACCCCTGAGGCATCACAGTGGCACTTACCTTGCATGCAGAGCCCGTCAGTGCAGTTCTTGGACTGCAGCACCAGCCCCTCACAGTCCTTCCCCCCGTTCTTTGGTGCTGGGGCCGTGCACTCCCTCCGGCGCCAGTGGGTGCACTCTGTGCCGCAGGTGGACCACTTGCTCCAGGACGTCCACTTGCCATCCACTGAGACAAGGAAAGGAGATGAGTTGTTAGAGGGTACATGGAAATGTGACAGAGCAAGAGCAGTACAAGTCTCAGCACAAGCCAGCCTGCAACTCCTGGCCATTCCCAGCAAGGCAGAAGGATCATCAGTCTGCTCTTTTTAAAGTCCTATTTCTGGCTTGTAAATGCACATGCACTCTTCCTCTCCTTTCTCTCTGCCTCAGCCCTATTTCTGCTCTTTCCTTCCCTTTTTATAAACTTGTCAGCAGTTTATTTGCGCTCCAAGTGTACAACAAAATGAACAAGTCTGAAATCTGTGATATTTTTATTTGTTTGGCATTTTTTAACACAGAGGTTAAAGTTAAACTTGGCCAGAGATCCTTCTGTAATAGGAAGACATTTAATGTTAAACATTTTCTATTAAAAGAAATATCTAGAGGCAATGGTCTGTTTCATGTGAGCAGAATCAGCAATGTTTTTAGCGCCTTTCAAAAATCCTGCAAATTATTTTCAAATGTACTAAATTGAACAGCCAAACAACAAACTATGAAATTGTTCCAGTGCCACAGCCTGAGCCAGGAGTCTGTCACTTGGAATAGCAACCAGAGATGAAATTTCAACTTTTAAGTCTCACCCACAACTAAGATCCAGAATTGGATGGCCAAGCTTCACACAAGCTGAAGACAAGCCTACTCCCATTGATGTGAGTGGGACTGCAGAGGTAGGAAAGCTCTGGACAACAGGACAGATGGTAGGACTTCTGTCACAGAAAAGCCACCAACTACCTTGCGTGTCCTGAAGCAATTTTGTATTTTTCTGAAGTTTACATTTAAATACCTTTTAAAGGTATGCACACACATCTCTCTCCAGTCTTTGTAGTTGAAGTCAGGTAAACACGTGCCTCAAATTTAACATCCACACCCCAGATGCTCCACTTGCTATGACAGCTGGACTGAACAGATATTGCAAATATATTTACATCACAGTTGCTTTCTATATTCAAATTCCAGTCCTCTTCCAGAGCTTTCAACCTTTATCTCCTACAATCTGAAGCTTTCAATTTCCCCAAATCCCCTGAATTACCAGGGCTGAGACACCGGTGCAAACTGCGTGCAAAAATGGGTCTGAATCCTCTGCTGCTCGACATAACGTGCTCACTACTTTATCTACTTACGTAATATTATTTAATATTCATTCACTGAAATGTTGGATTTATTAATAAAGAGAAGGAGGCTTTTGTAACTAACAGTCTTCTCCTGAAATGACTAGTGACAGACGAACTATTTATCTAGGGCCATGTACTGTTGATACTGAACCTGGACACAGAGTGGTGCAAGCTATTTTCTGAACACTCTGGCCCTCGCAGAAGGCACCACCGTTGAGTGGGGCAGGATTGGTGCAGGTCCTTGTACGCTTCTGAAAGCCTCTCCCACATCGGCTGTTACACACCGACCACTCAGTCCAGGTAGACCAGCCTCCGTTCACTGAAAAGCAAGAGAAAAAGAGTATGATCGCATAAGCAAGCCCTGCTGTTCAGCCCAAAGGCACCTCTGGCTCTGTGTCAGGCTCCTTCCAACAGCAGTCACAAATGATGGCTGGGAAGAGCACAAGAAGCAACACCGAACAGACACAAACCTACGTCTCCAACATACCAAACGTACAACGTGCCAGAAGTCATTGTGCAAGTCAGAGAAATGCTGACACTGAATGAAAAACACCATTTGATGACTATTAGAGCTGGCAGGTGACCTGCCTTCCCCTGAACACCAACCTGGCCCAGCACTAAGCACCTGATCACGTCTACGGCTGAAATCTCTGTGGGTTCAGAGAATGCCCACAGCTCTGCCAGTCAGCAGCCCACACTCTGAAAGCTGCATCGTTTTCCAAAGGGAGATAACCTTCGCTCCAGCTCATTCTCAGATGTACCCATCATATATGCATGCTGAGAGACCCCTGTGCTTTGATTAGAAATTGATAATTTTCTTTCCCATTGTTTCCTGGAGGTGATTTCTGGCTATCAGGACAACTTCACTCTCCCTTCTGTGGACACAGCTGGTGCATATGAATATACCTGCACTTCCGTAAGAGATATTTAAGCTGTTCAGAGTGACCTCATACCAAATACATTTTTATTACTGGACTTTGGGAAGATACTTATCTCTGGGAAGATATTTATGACAACCCTCTTTTCCGCCCACCTCCATTTCTGGAACAGATGGGTGGATGAAAAAGGTGCTGTGCTGCTCTATGTAATAATGTCGTAGCCTGGGTACGGATAACATACTAACTGCTCAGATCCCCTAAACCCAAATGTTTGTGATATGACACAACACTTAAGTAGCTCTGGTAGCAAACCTCATAAAAATGGCTGCTCCCCTACATAAGTCTCTTCACTGCACTGTTGAAAAAAAGCTGTATATGTATGAGGAAGAGTTGCAGTATGCCTACATCTTTATGCTTCTGCATTCATCACAGTTACAAAACACAGTGCTTTTGCATGGTCCATTCTCTCATCTCACAAACACTGCTAATCAACTCAATTCAGTCAGTTTTCTATAAAAACTGAACTAAAAGGCCCCCATTGTAACTTCAGGGAAGCAACCGCTTACAATTAAATCTAACTGCTACCCTGAATATGAAATGAATATTAGGGATAATCATAGGGATTTTTTCCTACTTGTCTATCCTATAATTAAGCTTATTGTAAGGAACACCAGGACAGTCAGCTGGCACGTCGTCAGAGCAGGTTTTGTTCTGGTGGATACCACCGTCTGGGATGCATCAGAGCAGTCACTTTGCAGGGGCAAAGGCTCGGACTGGTGAGACAGAACTGCGATGCAACACAGCCTGGAAGAGAATCCAGGAGGGCATCTCATCCGTCCCCTCCCCAGCCAAAGCAAGGCCATCCTCAATATTAGATTGAGGCTTTGGATGCAGACACAGAATAATGTTATCCCATACTTCACATTCCCCTGATGCTTATTTTTAAGCTAGGCTGTGTGCCCATGAGCTGCAGTCCCAGACTGCTTTGCCCCTGAAATCAGGGTATGTTTTGGTAGGAGACACCAAAAATAAGTTTATTTAAAGAGATACAAGGTGATGGAAGATTCTGCTGTGCCCTGGCACTCTGGTAAGAGTATCTGGAAGCACAAATTTCCTTTCAGCTTTACTCTTATTTCTGACAAGCGGCACTAAGAATGTGAAATGCTTTGGTAGAAATCCATGCCTTGGATCCACTCCTAGAAGAAGTGCCCTCACGGCTCCTTGCTGCATCCAGCCAGCATGTGTTATGGCAATGGAAGCAACTGCTTTCTTTTCAAGGAGGCAACTGGCTGCTTGCGTAGGTGCCTGTTCCTCCTTTAACATCACTGTCTGTCGCCAATAAGCCAAGCTACCAGATCTGTACTTCTGAGTGGTTTTGGTAATGAAACCTGACTGCAGTTGCTGCGCATGGCTGCAAATCAACAGGCTGCACAGGCGGACAAGCCTGGCCACTCACCACAGCAAGAGCTGCAAACAGGCATTTTGCACGGCCCTCCCATCCCGCTACTGCCTTTGAGAGCATGTCCGTCCATGTGCAGCAGGACAAGGCATCACTTACCGTAAACAATCACAGTTGCTGTGGTGCTTTTCCTTTTGGCCACAATGTTTTTGGCGACACAAGTGTAATTGGCTGTGTCAGAAAGCCGTGCTTGCTTAATGATCAGGTTGTGATCAATGGTGATGTAAAAATTTCGGTCTTCCACGGGATCAATCACCTCTTCGTTCTTCAGCCACTCCACCTGAGGGTTTCAAAGGGCCAGAGGGGAGGCAGTGAGTCAGCACCAGGTCACACCAAAATGCGTACAGCATCTGTGATTACACTGTTTGTCCCAGAAAGCACAACGAGTCAAGGCACATTGCGGAGGACTCACCTGGGGCACACTGCCAACTGAAATGAAACACCACGGCAGGAACATGGGAGAACACCCTTCACTATTACCCTTTCCTTCAGGCCCCCTTCCCTGCCACCTGTCCACACAACAGCTGTCTTGCCTCGCCTTGAAAATATCAATGTATTTGCAAAGGCTGCCAGCTACTGTACAGAGGCAAAGAGTGGTCTATGTTTTCAGAGTCTGAGGCAAGGGATAAGGAAGGGGTGATACCTTAGGACTGTATCTACAAACAGAAAATTACCTTACAACATCAGAAACCCTAAAGCAGCAGAGATACCCATTCTTTCATACGACTTGCCTAATTAGACAGTTAATAATGCAGTAACCTTGTATGTACCTGCCCTGGGACAATACCAGGATAGGTCACACTAACAAATTAAAAACACACCAATGTTTCGAATTATGCGTGCACTCACACCTACATTCATGTTATTGGTTTGCTGCAATCAGAATTAAACAATATAGAGACAGTTACCAAGGAAATAGGGAATCACAGAGACATCAGTGCTTATTTTTCCCTTTATGTAAGCTATATTTTATTTTAATAAAGCATAATTTCCTAGGTTACACAGAAAAATATGTTCATATGGGATTTTTATTCTAGACAATGATCTTTTTATTGCTTCCCTAAAGAAACACCTTATTATATCCCAATTGACTGCTGCAAGCCACCCTAATATAATTTGACTGCTTGTTTTCGTTTGAACTGAGCATGCTCTGAAGAATGGGACTGGGGCCCTGGATGGATCAAAGCCCGGCTTTCATGTCACTGGATCACTTCAGCTTCTGTCCAGGATGTAATTAAAGGAAGAAAAACATAAACACAATCAACCTGTTGGACCTGCGAGGTACTAACTGCCAAGACCTGCTCTCACAAACCTCACTTTTCCAGACATCTGAGGAACTGCCCCAGCACTGGCATACACCAAAACCAGCAGAGAACCTGCTCCTCGCCCTGACATAGCTGTACAGACTGCCCCAAGCTGTGGGGAGAAAACCGATGGCCTCTCCCGGTGTCAAACACAGAGGGCTTGATACATCCCCGGATAGAGCCAGTCCAGTACCACAAGACCAGCACTGGTGGATGTGAGCTTGGATTCAAGCTGCCCCTACCCACTCCCCATCTTTAGCTCTACTTTAAGCAGCTCCAGCTCCCCTACCCCAGTTTGAGTGGATGTGCATCAGGTGTGAGCTGCTTCCGAAGATGTACACCATAGTGAATGTAAAGCCACTGCTCTGAGGAAGGCTTGATTTAAACCCTCCTCTCCCACTGCAGATCACTGCAGTATGTGGTAGCCTCACAGCTATCGATACCGCATAGCTTAAAATCAGTGGTGCAAAAAGGGCTGTAGAAATGGATACGTCTGTCTGTGAAGGACAGGGAAGGAAGAAAAAAACACATAAAACCCTGGAGGCTGTGTTTCTGCCACTACAACACTCATGTTTTACTATGGAAGATATAAGATCTTAGTCACTAACCTGGTTTTCCTTGCCAGGATGATTGAAATTGTTCTTCCTTTCTTGAATCTTAATAGGTATCAGGTATAATCAATACAGACAGTTTTAGTCAAAACTGACATTGACTGTTTAGTCAGTGAGCTCCTTCCTCACCCGCAGGTCAAGCCTGCATGCATCCCAGACTGAAAAACAAGCCAGGAACTTACCTCTCCACCAGTGGTAGGCTGCCTCACACACACACAAATAGTCTTTCTTGGGGTTTAATGCCATTATTTACTTCTGGGATGGAGTACAGACTTGTGTCAGGCTCTAAAACATACCACACGTGCTGCCACAGCTGTGTATGTACCACCTCCAAATACAGTTGTACTTCTCTTGTGCTCTGGACACTGAGCACATCAGGACATCACTGAGGACAATACTACAGTCTACTTGGTTCAAGGCTTAGTCCAAAATGTTTCTGGCATGCCCATCCAAGCACATACTCTAGGGGCCCTTGGCACTGTGCAAGGCTCCATGCTTAAGCATGTGGTTCTGTTTTTCCAGTGCTGTGAATCACTTTCCCTCTCCACAAAAACATACACATGCCTATTCAGTTCAAGTCCCAGCTGATTAGACAAAAAACAAAAAACAAAAAAAAAAAAAAAAAGCTATGAGCATTAAATTCCCTGTCATCCCTGCAAACCACAGAAGATGATAAAAATACTCTGTATAATTCAGTATACTGTCTCTGGCTTGTCACCAAATCTCTTAGGAAAAAGATCCTTCTCACCTAATGGCTCACAGAATTTACTAACAATAAAACACTAAGTTTGCAGAACAACAGGATGTCTTTTTTTCCAAAAAATCTGTTTTGCCAGTACATCGGTACTGTGTGTGCCTGTCTAAACCATCTCTTTTACAAGATACCTCTTTAGTATATTTAATTCAGTCTTCTGGCACCCAGGGTTTTATGATGTCACGAGTCTGTTCATATTGCAAACTATAATGTCAGATCTGAAGGAAGGATCTGATGGATGATTTGACAAGAGACGGGAGTCTCCTTTCATATACATTTTAAGCCATCAGTAAAGCAACACAAAAAAGAGCACACTCCTCCAGGGGCTGTGTTTTCTCCCTCAGTCCTTGTAGAAATGGTCACTAATTAAACACACCACAACATTGAAATGAGACTTGTTGGTACTTATTTTCAGTTACTAAGAGCCTAATTTTTTTCCGGTGACTAATTTTTTTTGCAGGTGACTGCAGTGCTTAGTACTTCCAAACCTCAGATTTATTTTTTTGAAGTAACCAGTGTAGGTGGGAGCAAGGTTGTTCTGTCACATAAGCAGGAAGAGATCAGGTGTCAAAGAGAACAATGCGGAACAAGACAGTGTGATTTAGGAATGACAAGTATGCAAACTGTTATTACAGAAGTTAAAAGCAACGATCTCTTTTGATGCCATGTCATTCCCCAAGGCGCAGTCCCCTCGCTGAACTAGGCTGTTAATTCAGTCAATGCAGAAACTTACCCTGAATTTAATTCTGCTGCCTGAATAATGGTGACTGGTGCCCTGGGGAAACCACCATGCTCGCAAGATGCTGGCAGACAAGGCACCCAGCATCACATTTATGTGCCAGAGACCCGCACCCCTCTGGGTGAGCGGACAGAGGTGCAGCAGGTTTCCATGGGCATTTCAAAGTGCACAAGATGCCTGCCTTCAGGGTCATACCAAATCCATTTTTCAACTCTCCGGAGAAGATGTTTCTAGAGCAGATGCTTGCTTTTGCCTAAATGCTGAGGATGTATAGTTACTAGCTACAGTCCCAGCTATTCTTGAACAGGTACCGAGCTCTATTTATTCAATTAAATCAGGCACATCCCACCAACTGTTAATAATAAATGTACGGATGGCTGTGCATAGACATAGAAAAAGCCTGGGCATCAGTTTTATCTTATCATAACAGAAATAATTTAATTGGCAACAACAGTGCCATGAAGGATGGGGTAAGCGTTCCCTTGTGGAGATGACAGCTACAGAAAATTACAGCAACACGCAACTGTTTTTTCTTATATACCAGCCCCCTGGAACAAAGCAGGCACAAAATCCCCATTTCTTTTTTCAGTTTTCCACTCAAGAAGGTATTTTTGTTATATGTTTGCAAACTGAGTAGCAAGAGAAGGCCCCTCTGTAACAATGTGAGTGCAGTGAATGGAATCCTGACTCACAGCAACTGAGGACGCTGAGAAGGTGGAGCATACCCAAAGCCAGCTAGTTCTTGGTCAGAGCTCCTTAGTGCTCTGGATGTAATTTGCAGAGCAGTGAGGAACACTCACTGATGATCTACACACCCAGTGCTGCTAATACACTGGCAAGTCTGTCATGAGACTGAGCTGTCCCTGTGACCGGCTGAAGAAGCCCATGATCCAAGACGGCTGTAAGTCAGAGCAACACACCTTGTAGCATCTTTTCTGCCATCCCACTCCCCAGTGAGAGACAGATGTGTTGTCTCTAATTATTCGCTGATTGGTATCGGGAGATACATTAACATAATTGGCACATTTGTTCTAATTAACAGAGGGAACCTGCCACATGCCACCCAACACGAAAAGCGAGACCATCAGCAAGAACAGAAAACCCTCAATTACTGCCCCGGCTGTACCCTGGAGCTGTGGCCAGACCTGTGCTGCTGAGGGATGTTTCCAGCAGCAGCCCAAAATAAGGCATCACACGCAGAGACTAAGACTTGCAAAGCCGGACCAGGCTTCTGTGCAGACTAAATGAACACAGGGAACATAAATCACACAAGCGATTATATACGCAGGAAAACCTATTACAGAAGCTAATTGCTGACACAAATTTAGCCATGCCAAGTTACTAGCATTACTAGACACTTAAATCTCTTGGCACATTTGCATATGCATGACTGTTTTAGAATCTGGTAGAGCAACAGCACATCTGCTCCAAAAGAAACCCAAGAATGAAAAAAGGGATATGAGCTCATCTAGATCCTCGCCTCCTGATGGTGTGAGTCGTTCCTTACACCTCTCGCAGTCTCATGAGGTAAGTCAGCAGGGTGTGAGTCCTGTATCCTGGTCTCTCATCGCCTCCACTGCAGCAACCTGCCCTAGAGTCATCTTCAGAGCAGAGAGAAACTGCCAAAACCAGCAACTCTTCTACCCTCTAGACACAGGCAAAGCCCTCTGGGGCCCAGGAGTGCAATTCTCTAGAACAAACAAGATGCAACCGTCTGGGAGCAACGAGAGATTTACCTCGATACAATTTAGGATTCTGGGAGGGGAGACCATTACACCCCTGCCTTCCCCATGCCTGGCTGACGCGGCAGGCTTGCTTTCTATCTGGTGCCTCAACCGTGCCAGTGTTGCGGCTGGTGTTCCCGGTAGCTGTGCTTACCGGACACGGTGACATCACTCACCTTGCCACAGTCCCTGCTGAGCTCGTATTGCCTCCAAAAGCCACAGGAAAATCACAGCTCCCCTGCTTCACCTGAACTGTAACAACAGACACGCATCCCATGCCATATTGACAGTAAGAGCACACATACATGTGCCAGTAAGAATAAAACATTCGTGGAGCTAACTACTGATTTGGACTCAGTACAAGATGCCTAAGTGAGACTGAGAAAAATTTAGCAGTTTATATACGGGCTATTGAGCCAGCAGCTATTTCAGGTACCTTGAGACTTGAGTGCCTCTTTGAAGAATGTTATTTGATTTTTTGGATTTGGTTTCAAATGTACACTTTCATCCCAGCAATGACTCGCTGAAGAGGATGCTGTCCTCCAAGTACTACTTGGTGGAAATAGATTTTTTTACCCGTTTAAGGTTTAAAAAAAAATAGGAAAAAAAAAAAAGGTGGTCTCCAAAGAGGCTGAAATTATCGCTATGACAGACTGCAAAACACGTACTGAGAATGAGACAGCAAATACAAACCACCATGACATTTTGTTCAGTTGTTGCTACTGTGCTTCTGCTGCCAGTAAGGGGAATTTATGTTCCTGCTGTGGAAACATTTCCTTAATTGCACATATCTCCAGCTTTCTGCCTGAGTACTAAAATCTACACAGGGTGTACATACAGCTGCTGGATATCTTCGGCCCTATTACAGCTTGGCTTTATGCACAATGGGGAACTGAAGCCTCACAGAAGAAACTTCAAAGGCTGAGGTGGACTGGTAGCAGCAAACAGAGAACTGAAGTTCATACAACCCCAAATTCGAATACAGATCCAGTTATTATTAACCAAAAACCACAGCAGCTGCCATGTGGCTACCAGGAGTTGCTGGGCTTCCTTTCCCACCTGGAAGTGCAGCTTGAGAACGTGTTGGTTGGCACTTTTGGCACTACATTGGGCATGTGGACCTGAAACAAGTGGAAGGAATCTGTTTGGAAACACCTTTAACCAAATTACCAATGTGATGTCTGTGGTTCTTTTGTTGGATAGATAGATGGATCTCATTCTTCACTGCACAGGGCTATATGCTTTTTCAGGATCATTAAATTAAATAAAGGAACAGGATGTTGGTGGGTGGCCGCCATCCCTGAGGATGGCTCCTTTCCCTGAAAGCTTCATAGTGCCTGTTGTCATACAGACAACTTCTCCCACCAGTCTTAAAAGGCATACAGGATTTTGTCCAGTTTACACTTTCTAGTGAAAGAAAAGCGTCAGCTCCAGAAGCACATAGAATTTTCTGAGCAAAACCCAGGAACACCTGACCAAACAACTCTTGAGTGACAGCTGGTATGTGCTCTGCAGACTGCATTTTGGAAACACCCCCATTATACATGGCAGCATTGTAATTCTTCATGCCTAAGGTGAGTGCTGCAACTGAGTAAGTTACTGCCAGAGGAACTAAGGCAAATGCTATCACTGGGTGACTGTAGGTGCTGGTAAGAACCGGGGGCTCTGCAAAGCCCTGCTGAGGGTAACTCAGACACTTCAGGCACTACAAGGCCTGTTGGCTATAGGAAGCAAGAATCAGTCAGTGTCAAAGTAGGACCCGATAGACTAGTCTTGTAGATATATAGAATAGTACCTTCAGGATGAGGAGCTACCTTTTCTAAGGGGAAAGTTGTGAGGTATGCTAAGCTACCTCGTAAAAAAAATGCAGCTAAAAGCTGTGTCCCACACTGCGTATCTTCCAAAAATATGCATAAGGTAAAACGCTACTCTGAGTACAGCCTGAAGAGGAGAGGCTGTTTGTGTTAGCTAAACCAGCATCCTAGAGCTATCTTCACCACCAAAAACAAGCCAGCAGGGTTCACGTCAATGCTCTTGCAGAAAACCTTCCATTGTAATATTTTGTGAAGGAACTGGAAACCTGAATGTTCTCCACTCACACAGATCACCCTTGCCTGTGGTCAGATCCAATTATACAGCAACCCAATTCACTTAGGAGGATGCTCTTCCTTCACTTACGTCAGCATCAATGGAACAGCACTAGAAAGGAAAAGTGCAGGGGGAGATCCCATAGAAAATTCAGGTCTCAAAAAACCTCAGTCCTGCAAGAAGACCTCTGCATCTCAGCACAGGTTTCTGCACTCTGGCAATTAACTGGTAGGAAGTGTGAAAATAAGGCCACCTCATAAGCTAGTAGTCAGTGTATTTCTCAGGAAAGTACAAGACCCAGGTGCAAGCCTGTCCTCAAGCAGGAGGTTGTAACCTACCTCTCACACTTCTAAGAGTGCCCTGACCTCATACCAGTAGACTGGGATGTAAAAAGTATGTAAAAATGAACAGAAATGTATGGGGCCAGACACTGACAATTACAGGAAGCTTTATCCTGTACTTCTGGAGGACAGGCCTGCACCGCCAGACGTTACCCAATGGCTCTCCAGGGCAAAATGAATGAGCAGTCCTTATTCACTTTGGGTTGTGCTTCTTCTGCACACAAACCTGCCTCCCCCTCCCTGCTCTTCCTCCCCTTCACACTTGAAAGCAGTTCCGCTGTATGTTGCAAGGCACTGCAAAAGACAGCATCACTGCCCAGCTCATTAGTATTTGTAGCCACAAACTCCTCTGCTCACTTCTCTTAGAGCTCACTTTCCTGCAGGGAATATAAAACACTGCCTCAACGACACACACCTGCATGGAAATGCATACACATGAACTCCCAATTAAGGGATAACTGCTGCAAAACATAAGTGGCTCTCATGAAACAAAGCAAACAGCAGTGGTATTAATAATCAATTAGATGGAGCAGCCACCTGATGCTGCCTACTTGGAGAGGTCCCCAGCTTCCACCAGCTTTTGCCTCTGCAAGAGCAGCTGAATAAAGTCTGCGTCACAGTTAGCTTGACTTGGCAAAACACCCTCTTCTGTCTCTTAACTCAGGGATGCTTGTTCTAGTTCCTAATTAAAGCCAAGAATGTGGATAAGTATCATGTCCAGTTTTAAATCCAACTGGGTCACTAAACTGTATGTTATACCCCACTCTAAAATTAAACTACTCAATGAAATGCCTCAATTATAATTAAAGAAGCAATTATCCCCCTGTTAAAGGTGCCACAAATCATACATTTCAATGCAAAAGTTTGTCTGGCAGCTATGGCATATTAACCAATCTTACATCTCATTGATGTTTTGATCTATAACCTATCGCAATGAGCTGATTTGATGTGACTCGGTGTCTCTAACTATACCTTATCACCTGCAATACGATGCTGGCATCTTTCAAAGAGCAAATCGAATGAGCTAAGGGGTTAACTGCTAATAATTCTGCCATTACTGTTGAGGCATTGCAGAATGGGATCCTTCCTGCCTTCTCAGGTTAGGTTTGAAAAAATGCACACACAGAAGAGAGTGGAATTGAAATGGATGTTTCTGTTTACATCCAGAAGCTGCAACTGTCTGATTATTTCACGACCTTATCCTATTCTCCCCACTGAGGAAAAGCAGAAGGCAGGAAAGCACAGAGCTAGGGCAGGGTGTTGTTTGTTTTTATGTCCATTCGTTTTCTGGGGGGTTGGTGGTTTGTTTTTTTTTCCCAGAGCAGGAAAAATGTGAGTTTGCTCCTTTGCCCCTCAGCTGTGTGTGGAAACCTCTGTGTAAGAGCACCTGTGCAGATCCTTCTGCTGCTTGCCTGGGCCATGCATTTGAAAAGAAAGAACGTTTACCCCTGTGTTTCAGAACCTGTAGGTAGGTTCAGTTTGATATGGGCTATAAAACTATCGGCAGGGAGGCATGCCACGGTACAGCTGGCACCAACACTGGCTGGGGCGTGTAGGCAGGGTAGGTGGGACAGGCTGCAGAGAAGCTGAGCTGATTTTCCCAGAGACCAAGCAAAACTTTGTTCCAAGTGAACAAGCAAGATAAACTGTTTTGACCTCAAGCCATGAGGCTGGTGTATTTAAATACACGTTCCTCTGTTTGGACCTTGAGCTTTTTTTCGAGTGGCTGTGATCTGAGCCTACTTTAATGCTCATCCTGTCTTGTGGATCTGAGGCACTGGTAAGTGCTGTCTTAAAAGCTTTGCCAGCCCATCTCTTTCTTTGCCTTCTTGCCCTCTGGAGCAGCTGTATGCTGCTATGTGCTTCAGCTTTTCAGTAATAGTAAGATCTGCTCTAGCATTGATCCATAAGAGCTTGACACAGTTAATTGCAATTACATATGCTGGGAATTATAAGACTAAATTCCCCAGCTACTGAAAAGAGGACAGAATGTATCCCTGAGCATGGTTCTTCCCACCACTTTGAAATACCAGGAAAAAAACCAAAATGAAGTGGGAAAATAAAATCAAAGAGAAAAAGGGAGGGGAAGACGCTGGGACTCTGGACGCCAGCATTACATTACAGTGAATGTGTATTTTGTACAGTTTCACAGTGTAAGCTTTTCTTCCTCTGTTTTGGTGTTAAACCCAGTGACTACTTCAGAAGTCAGTAAGTGGAGAAAAAACCAAACCAAACCAAAACACAGTGCTCAGAGTGGGAAGAGTCTGAGACACATGCGCACCAAAGCATTTGGAAATGCTGCTCACAGCTGCAGCACATGCATTACCCTACTTGGAATCAAAGCAGTCTTTCAACAAGATGGAACATAGCCTCAGTCTGCTGCCTGCCTTCTCCTAAGCCCTTTCTTACTTAGTTACCTGTACCATCATATCAGAAACTTCTCCGAACAAATAAACGAAGTCTTAAACAAAGAACTCATTCATCTCTAAATTAAAATAATCATGTAATCCTTCAACCCACCAAGTTACCTTTCATCTTTCCATTTTTTTAAATTTATCTTACCAGCTTCAGCAAGTGGCTGTAATAAAGTGTCACATTAAGCTATTCATATTCATTAGTGTTCAGGTCTTTGTTCTTTTAATAGTGTTGGAAGGAATCTACAAAGAGGCTGTATTAGGCGGCTGTCCAATCTGGGTGTTTGATCTCCTTCTGACTTCAAAAGTCAGAAGAGGAAAAAAACCCAACATTGAGAATGGTTCTTTTGAATGTCAGACGGGGAGTATACGATTTCTGAGCCTGCCAAGTGTTAATTGGTGTCTGCCCTGACCACAGTACAAATAAGATTCAGAGCCAGTTAATGTACAGTCATGAATCTCGGCTATTGACAGAGTGAGCCAGGATACTAGAAGGCAGGAAAAAGTGCAATTATTATGAGAGCAGCTCACAGAGGATCTTTTCAGAGATCACTTCCACACATCGTATTAAATCATGCTGTTTGGGTCCCAGCTGTCCGACCGGGCATTACAGACCTTTCCAAGGGAATAACCAGACTGGCTGCTGAAATTTCAGAGGTGATTGTAACACTGCATTCAAACAAACTACCCGTCATCATCAATCTTTGTTTCTAGCAAAGGTAATGAAGTTCCCCAGTACTACCCTGCAACGCCTGAACAACATACCCAGTTGCAAACGCTCCTGACATGGCACAACGGCAAGATTTGATGCAAAAGAGCATCACCAAAGAAAATAAAAAATTGCTGCTAAGTTAGTGAGGAAAGCCAACTGATTAATACTACAGTTGTCAGCAAGCTGGCTTGGCAGACTTAAATAGTCTTTGCAGTTTTGGGGACTTTAAACAGGGAAAGAAAACAGCCTATGGAAAAAGAAAACGGGAAAAATCTTCTATGCTAATTATTCCTTCTGATGTTTGTGGACATGTTTCTGCAATTCTGATTAAATCTAAACTTGGGTTAGATGGGGAGGCAACACTTTAAACTTCATCTCCTGAGAAATCAGCCATCAGTGCTGAGTGACAACCACTTTGCTACTTAGCCATGACAGTCTAACTTATCCTAATGCAAATTGGCAACAGTTTCTTCTGTGCGTGGCAGAGGAAAACCTAGGAGAATTCAGATAGGGGAATTACGGTCATTAACAATCAATTTTTCTCTTAACAGCCGCAGTGGATTTAGGATTTAAGAGGCCCCTTCATGACTCAGAGCCCACCCCTCCCGTGAGTAATGAGTCTGAAATGGGAGTCATCACTGCACTTAGGGAAGCTCCTGTTCATGGGAGAAAATGTGTCATTGGGCACAGATTTTGCTGAAAGGTGGGCTTGCTCCTGCCAGATGGAGGGCAGGCTACCCACTCCAGGTTTAAATGCCAGTAGGAAAGCCAGATAAGCCCCTGAAGATGGATTATAAGGCAGATACATCCCCTACTTGTCCCCACTTAATGTTGCTTCACCTGGGAGCCTGTACTGGACCACAGGACGTCCTCTTGTACCAAGGTGGCTGGCTGGTGCACACACGAGCATATGAACAAACATGTGAGGGAAATATAATCTGGCAAACTGAAAATTAAAATGTCTTTCTATTATGCTTGAAAGGTGCCTTTCAGAATAAGTGAAGTGCTTTTTTCTTTAAAAGGAAAAAGAAAGATAGTAGGTTGGTATTGATATCCTCCACCAGCTATGGGTCCTTTGGATGCCAGATATAACTGTGATTTTTGAAAGGGAAGAAAAGACTGAAACCAAACTGCCTGCAGCTCTGCCCAGCAAGGCACCATAATCCAAACCCATTAATCAGTTCCCGATCAATCCTGTCTACCAGCAGCAGAAGTCAGCTCTCCATTACCATCCATTCATCATACCATGCCCTAGCTCCCTGCACCACTAGCCCCTAGTTAGGACATCCAAGTGCCAGGACACTCCTGGTGCTGCTCACCTCTGCTACTGGGATGCCTTCAGGGGGACGGCACTGAAGCAGGACCTCTTGCTCCAGGGACACTTCTTTCCCCAAGGGTTCTTGCTCAAAAGTTTTCCGGAGATCTGAGGAGGGAAAAGGGAGAAGAAAAAGAGTTAGTAGTATTAACAGCTGCTTGTATAAATAGTATTTGATTGTCATATTGCATAAATGCGAGAAATCTTTCTAAACAGAGAAAATAGCATTTCTGCTCCCTGGAAAGCAAAGCACTTAAAAAAGACTGGGACATGTTTTCACTTCATTCCAACATTAAGTGGTCAAAGGTTTCATAGTGGATTTATTATTTATATTGTGGTAGAGCATGACGAACCCAGTGAGGATCCAAGGCCTCACTGTGGAAGGTCATGTCCAGACACTGAACAAAAAGTGAAACAAGTCCTTTCTTCAGATAATTTACATTTGGTAAACTACACCAGTGAAGTACTAAATAAAGTTATGGAAAATTAAATACACCTGTAAAACTAAAGCACATAAGCTTGTCTTAAACTTCTGGATGCACGTGGTTGTGCTGCGACTTACTGTACTTGTAGCTTATAAGCATTAACTTTACAGCTTTAGCTAATTTGTCTTGACTTTATCACTATCCCTGTAGCGCTAAAAATATTATAATAATAATAATAAGCATGATCTGGAGCTGAACTGTGTTTGGATCTCTGCACAGCACCACAGAAATGTGGCAGGCAGAGGGGGCACTGAATGTGCCTCCAAACATCAGACCCGTTCATCATACTGGACAGCTGTGCACTCTGGCTTTATCTGTAATATCTTTGTGTTGGTGGTAAAAGGGACTTGAGAAGTTCCCTCCTTACCACTGGCTCCATATTTCTGCCACTGACTGACACCCTCTCCACTGTGCCAGGGAGACTGGGGTTTTGGAGAACAGAGCATTCAGCCCCAGTAGTGACTGGGAATATTTCTCCCTGCTGATGGTTCCTGTTACAAATGGAGAGAGGGCCATGTTTGAGGCCATATCAGACAGCTGGCCCGACCTCAAAAAAAATTCTTGCAAAGAAGTTATTTTTATTTTACTTCTTGTTCTGAAGTCAAACCAGTTTCCTACACCAGCTCATGGCCAGGTTGCACAAATACTTGTGTCACACTGGAAACAAGTCATATGGGAACAATTTAACAGCCAAACATTTTGAAGCCATAACCTGCGGCTGTGCTGGAAAACCAATCACTGAATTGAACCAGTTTACAAATAAGCCATCCAAATAGTTGTTTTTCATTTAGATTACCTTCAGGATCTGATTTACAGCTGACCACAGAAGGAACTGCATCAGCACTACCAAAAGGCAAAACCTGGGGCAGACGAATGCACAGATGGATAAGGAAATGTGGTGTCCGCCATCAAAATCAGCTCCTTTGAAACTCACCTTTGGATTAAATGAAACCTTTGTCTCTTAGCCTATATTGGGAAAATGTGATTGTTCAACTACCTGGAATTAAATGTCACAGCTGGAGATGCTGATTTTGACAAGCTGATACTGTGGTAAACTTCTAATGTCCTTAAACTCACACATTTCTCTAGTGAAACTGAGACATCTCTGTTCTTTCTCTGCACTGGAGGCAAGAGAGGAGGGACCTCAAACCCCACTGCATCCCCTCCCACTGGCATTCCTGTTCCCTCCAGCACACGGGGCAGGGATGCTGAGAGCCCCTCTGATGCGACAGGATTTATGGCTGCAGTCAAAGCCCAGGAAGGTACGCTTTGGCAGATCTTACTGTGGCAACGTGAGAAATCAGTGCCTCCAGCTGCCTGCTTGTTACCCTCTGTCTGAAGGAAGCACATGCCCATGTCACAACTACCTCACTACAAACCCCACCGTTTTAACCTCAGTTGTGGATGAAGGGGGCTTTAACCTACATCACTGGATAACTTACAACAAAGAGAAGGAGCAAACATCTGGAAGTGATCATTTCTTGGGATGACATGTCAAGCTTCAGATGACTGTGTCTGTCAGCATGCTTGTCACACTGGAGTTACTCCAGGCCAGTGCGGCTCGTTCATGTGAGAGCCATCACAGCAAGACAACCGGCCACATTAGGTCAGTCTCTGACACCTGTATGTAACTCCCACCTCGTTCCCAGCCCCAGCATCACCAGCTTCATCCCACCCTCTCTGATAGGCTAGCCAGGGGATGTTTGGGTTGTATGGCTTGAATTGAGTAAAACCAAAACCCTGCAGGTGCCCTGTGGGTGGGAGTCATTCCAAGGACAAAATGCTGCATTTTGCCTTGCTGTACTTTTGCATGTTAAACTTACAGATGAGCAGCTCTTTTAGGAGCTGGTGGGTTGCTCAGGACATGACATCCTTCCTTTGACTGAGTCTCCTCAGACATCTTGTGTGCTTGATACGTATCCTGGGCACACATAACGCCAGGTTGATGTAGTTTGCTTTAAATTAGCAAATAACAGGGGTTATGTTGCTATCAGTACCCATATGACCACACTATTGCTAGTTCCACAGGTATCTCCAAAGGAAAAGAATTACCTCCACAGCCGGTACGCCTTAGTGCATCTAGCAGGTACACGTATGTGCATGGTGCAGATAGTTGTAACAGATTTATTGGACTCTAATATCATGGCTGAGGATAAATGAGAAAGTTACCATGCTGATAATAGAAGCCTATAAGCACCATAATAAATAGTACATTAATAATGGCTTTCAGGTGTTCAGATATGGAGAGATGAAGACAGTAGAGGCAGATTAGGTAGATAATAATCTGAGTTTTTTCCCTGACACATTGATTTACTGTCCTGCCTACCTTTCTGAAACATTAATAGAGCTCTGATGTTCTCTATAGCCTCACGTGCACAATAACCACCTGTCTCGTAAAGCACTTGCCTTTAGAAAACACCCCAAATTGTAGTGCATACAAAAGTAAACAGCATTAGTCTAGAAATGTGTAATAACAGTAAAAAAATCCCACTTTAACCTCTTTATTATCAACAGCTTGAATTTCTAGGTATGAACAGCCTCTTTTCCCTGGGAACCACTGCAGTGGGGCCATGGCAGGTGAGATGAACCCTGCAGGACCCCGGTTCCCCTCCACCCGCAGAGCCTTCTGTGTTCCAGTGCTTTAACGGCGCCACTGGGTTCGAGCTGGTCAATGATCTACAAACTAAAAATACACTAAGTAAGGACCTTGACATAATAGACAGTAATGTTCTCAAAGGAGCCATTAGATACTATTGAGTAAATGATGCTAATTTGTGAGGGAAAAAAAAAGCCTATAGTACATACTTGTGTATTTACAAGATTGAGATCTCTTACACCCTGTTCTGTTGGCTCCCTCCCACATGTTCCCAGCTTTATCCCACCAGAACTACCCACCACCTCCTGCTGTAGTCATGCCACCTACAAACAGCTACAGATGGCAGTTGTGCAGGGCAGGTTTTACCTAACCCAGGAAAAGGTTTGCCGGTTGCAACAGACAAACAAATTAAGAAGGTGTTTTTTTAAGTGCTGAAGAAGTGGAGGGCCTGGACAAACAACTTCAGCACTTTCTCTATCATGAAACATCCTGATGGGACAGCACTGGGTTTTGAAATGACCGTTTTTTGATACGGCCCGTGCAGTATGATTTCAGTGGGTAACAATGACATCTTTCTAATTCCTCAATCTTCACCTTCCTTTGCTATTTAACAATTATAGTCATCATGGCAACTTCACGCTGTTGACCAAGACTGGATGAGCTTGCTAATGTACTGAAGGACTTTGGACCTTTTCCAAGCAAAGTATTTTCAATAACATTTTTCCCTTTTTCAAAGTGTCATATAAGTTATGATTGCTTGCAAGCAAGGACAGAAGGGATACATTTTCCCAGACAATGGTAAAAGACAAAATACACCCCATTAAAAAAAAAAAAAGGCAAAAGAAAAGTTTTAACAATCTTCAGAAAATATGCCTGAAAAAGCAAAACCATAAAACATTTGATCCATTCTGGGTCAGGACCTCTTTGTCTGTGAAGAGGCAGTGTGAATTATTAAAGCCTTGGGTCGGCAGCAGCCCTGTTAATGTGACACTAAGAGAGCACCTTTTCTATCCTCACCTTCAATAGGGACAGACAGAAGAGAAAGGCAGTTGTGCTTTCTTTCCATCATTATTTTGGTAATGTAGAAGAATCCCTGATTCTGTGTTAGCAATACTCTTCGTCCCCTCATGGAGGTAATATCGCTGCCACAGCTCATCTCTTCCAGAGCAGAGCGAGGGTCCCTCTGTTCCTTCTCACCAGCTCTTTCACATATTTCACCTAACCGCATGCCATTTCACCCAGGGATGTCACTGCCAGGCTCACGGGACAGCCAGCACCCATGTCCTGCATTTCCCCCCGCCTCTAACTTCCCTTCGAGTCTGTCTTCATAATAAGAAACTAAGAAGAATTAAAATTCTGGTCTGCCACCTTGAGCCAGACTCTATTTTCTCTACTAATGTATAGTCTTAGTAAATTCAGAGGAGGCTCTTGTGGCATATATCGCAGTACATTTACAGCATACTTAAGATGAGACTTTCCTCCAAGACTCCTGAAACACTCCTGCACAAACCTCTCTGGTGAGGACAGATGGCTGCATTCAGTGCTGCATTGAAATGAGAGAATTTCCACAAGCATAAAACTGAAATAGTATAATGGGAAATCAGAATCTCAGTCTACACCATATTGTTAGCTTTATTCCTGAATTACTATGCTTTCTGGGGAAAGGGGCATTAGATCTTAATTTTGATGCGCTGCTAAATGACTGCCTTGTATGTTTAATGCATTTTTAGCTCACAAACCACTCAGAAGTTGCATTTTTGCCTACTGAAGGCAATAGTTTCTACAGGAATTCATGGCATCTCTCCAGTTCCTTTTCTACCTGTCAGCTTCCAAGAAAGAGCAAAGAATGACCCTAGTCTTTTTTTTACTCAAATGCATTTCATCTCTTTGCTGTTCTGGGTTTCACTGTGATGGGTGGGTGGGTACAACTTTAAGGATATCTTTTATCATTTCTGAGAAATGTGATAAGAGGCAGATCAGACGCCTTCAAGGCAGTGCTAATGCAAGGGTGACTAATGAATGAGCATAAAAAACGGACACTTGTCATCCAGGACTTAGACGTAAACCAGAAATGAACAGAACAATGCAGCATTACTGTCAGGGAAAGATGGATTTCTGCCCTTGGTAGACCTTAAAGACTCTGTGTTCCTTATGGTAACTTCAACATCAACTTTCCTTCCATAACAAACAATTAAAAAATAAGCAAGCTTTAAGACCACAAAAAGAAAAACCACGTTATTTTCTATCCAACTTTCATATGAATTATGCCCATTGAGAGAAGTACATTTGGTGTGTGCTTTCAGAGAAACAGGATTTTAAGAACGTGAAAAGACCTTCACAAGTACATATTTCCATATAGAAGATAGCTTGCTTTATATGGGTAAACGTATACAGGCATCCATATAAAAACAAATGTGTAATAAGAAAAAAAAATAATTAAAACACTAGAAAAAAGAGAATATGGCTTGGTGTTATTTTAACCATTATTAGAGGGTCAAACTCTCCATTTCAAGTTTATCTCCTACCGTGGAGCATGTTCTCAAGAGGCAAGGTTCAATGCCATTTTAGTTTTGCCTAGCCTAGTAAGAAATAGCCAAACATAAAAATAATTGTGGAAAAAGAGTGGGAAAATGCCACTGATATTCTAGAGCATTCACATGCCTGTGAAAACACATCTCTGCATTTATTCCCAAACTCAGAAGACTGATGCTGTGTTAGAGAAACATAAGTAATATTATAAAACTGGCCTGTTACTCTTCCATCACTTTCCACAAAGCGGGTGGAGTTAAGAGACGCCTTTTTCTGCAAAAAAGCATTAGAGAATGAATTGCAATTCTAAATGTAAGACACTATGTGCTATCAGGCATACTTTGGCCTCTCTTTTTTTCTGTTCACAGCTGAGTCTATGACCTTTGTGCGGGGATCAGTCACACTGGTGGGTAAGCAATAGAAAGGTTAGGCACAAACCGCCCCCCCCCCCCCCCCCCCCCTTTTTTTTTTCATTTTGTCCTTGTGTGGTTCCAGCTCTCTGTTGTTAATTATATCAAACCAGATTTCCACTGAGACAGTCACAGAAGTGTCACCAGTCTGCAACCCAGGGGATTCCTTTGAAACCTCTCTCAATTGCTTTTGTACAGGTAGAGCCTCACCCCACAGAGCCCCCTGATGCACCAGCCGCATGAGGGGTGCGGATCAAAGCCCCCTGCCCCCCTCCGTTCGCGCACTGCTGCTCACCGGGTGCGAACGCAGCTTGAGCTGAGGACAGCAGAAATAAGTCAACACCTCGAAACCTCATCTTTATGCTCACTACACAACTTTGTGTCACTGTCCTTCCCTGGAGGGGTCACACCTGGCCAGCCCCAAAGACAAATGCCGTGGCACTACAAGGCTGCTCCAGCTACCTTCTCAGCCTGGAGAAGAACATCAGTGACGGTGAAGCTTCCCCCTTTTCAAAGATGCCTGGCAGCCCACGGTTTGGACTGGGCTTCTCCGCAGCCCTCTGGCAGCCCAGGGAGTGAGGCCTCAGGGTGCCATTATACACAGAGAAGATGCAGCATCAGCTTTAACAGCCTGGCAGCTGATGGAAACTGAAGCAGACTTCTTGGAATTGCACAACATGTTCTGGGATGCAGGCTGCTACATCCACTGACCTGAGGTATGGGATGAGGCGAGGAACACCCTTTTCTCGCCAGGCTACAATCTGCAAGATGCTTTGTCTGAGCCCAGGACCTTCTCTTCTCCTTTATTCCCTACATATTTACAGCCTGAGCAAATGGGAGGTGTGCGCCTGCCAGCCCCTCATTCTGCCAACAGCATCTTCAGCTAACTGAGGTTAACCCTGCACCCTGACGACTCCACAGAGACTCACCACCTGCACTCCTGCAGAAAAAACATTTTTCCCCCTGCTCTCTTCAGTGCTGAGCTAGCTCAGGTGCTGGTAAGACACTTTTGCAACACAGCTTCCACGTTGGCTATGCTTATAATGAAAAACGACCCACTCAACACATTTGGTATTGATACAACTGCAAAAAACACACACAAGCAAACTTTATCAAAGATTCACTGAGCAGATGGGTCCCAGGTGTACACCAATCACACTGTTCTCCTCCTCTTCTATATTTTTACTTGATAGCTTGATATTTCTTGGGGGTTTTTTGTAAGCTTAACTTGTAAACTAACTTATAAACTTCATTATCTTCATTATTTTATTTGGCAATTGAAGATGGAATCCAAAGTTCTTGTTTTTAAAATAAATCTAAATGTAAAGTTTGAATGACCTAACCTCAACAGGTGCCTTTTAGATGACAGATATATTAAAACTACTAAAGACAGATTAGAAATACCATGTGTGCATTGCAATTCATACGTAGAATTGAATTTGCAACACACTGAAACACTAAAGCAGAAAATAATTTATATAAGTACAGCAGTTTGTTGTTATTGCTCTTCTGATACACTAATCTGACTCATACAGCTATCTGGTCACTACCAAAATATACACAAAATTTCAATAACTTCCTGACTGCATCTACGTTTCACCATCAGACACCAAGCAAACTTTACTGTAAGATGATCATTTTTTAGGCATGACAGTGTAGGTAGGATATTCTCAGGGCTCCCACTGAGGGATTAAATTAATATAAACTCCATAAAGGGATTTCTTTTTGTTTATTAAGCAATGTTATCAGTGAAGTCAACTCCATCTTAATTTATAAAGTGTTGACTACTACAAAGCAATGTGACTTGTATTTATTACTGTTGCAGCTGCATCCTTAAGTCTGAGAGTCAGTCATGACTGTTAACTTGGGAAGTGGTACAGAAATACGTCTGTCAGGAGCAAAAGCAGAGTAGTAGTATCAAATACATTAAATGCTCTGTCAACTTCTCTGTCGCCCTTTCTGTGATGTGCCGTTCTCTCTTCAGTAATCTCAGCTCACAACCACATGCCTCAGTTATCTCTTTATTAACTACAAGCAGAAGATAATTAGTAGCAACTTAAAAGGTACACAAGGAAGGAATTAAGGTCCTATCTCTGCTAACTCTCACACACACTTATCGAAGTCCACAGAACACTTTTTTGGGTTATTTTTCAATATTCAATGTCCTGGTTGTACCTACCTATTAAAATTTTCAAGTGATATCCTTCCCAGCTCTCACTCCTTATCTCAACAACCACTCAACTTTGCACCTATTGCAATGTGCTCTAATACTTTGGTGGCTACAGGAGCATGTCTTCACAGAGCTGCTTGGATGAGGTGTGTGAAGAGAGGGGAAAAAAGGCACTGCAGCAATGTAGCACAGAGGATACTAAAAGGTGAGATAACTGAGTGTCAGTAAAGAATCTGTGATTTTTACTTTTTCATATCTGTTTCTTTGTATGACTGCATACCCCTTGTAAGTGGAGATAAACCATCAGGTGAACTAGTCTACTTGTCTGTACTGCATTTATCTTATCAGTATACAGTATCTGACATGCATATATTAGCTACATTCCTTTGAATAAATGTCTGGGGAATAAAAGGTTCTTAGATAAGTACATAGGAAACCAGTATCAAATTATACAGAAGATTAACAAGCACAGTTCCTTACTACATCATGGCTCTTTAAAACGATATATTTTTTTTAATTCTGATTTTAAGATAGTGAATAAAGGAAAAGAATAAGCTATTCCCATTCATTACACCAAAAAAGATCAGGTAACAGAAGTTACAGAGAAAGCAGCTATTTTCTTAGAGGTTTTCAACAAATCAAAAACCTGGCAGCAGATTTAGGGCTTATTCTTACTATATTAGGACAGCATAGGATAACATCATGAAGTCAGTGAGGCTACAGCAACACCAAACTGGAGCAAATGAAAAGTGAGGCTGCTCTATGCACATGGGCTCAAAGCAATTTGTCTTAGCTACCCCTTTATTATCTGATCTAAAAATTAGGTCAAATCCTGCAGCTATTGTCTAGGCTTTATCAGATGTATTTTCCTGTGGGTTTAACTCTACTCTCAGTTACATAGGCTCAGACCTCATTCATCCTTTTAACAGGAATTCTGCCCTGCTAGGTTTTATCTGCTCAATGACATCAGTCTTGTTACATAAAATTCACATTAAAACATTATATTGGACTTACTTAGGTTTTTTTTCAGCCAAAGGCAAAGCTACCCAACAACCCCCATCCTTCCTTCCTCCCTCCACAAAAGTAACATTTCTTTAACTGAGCAGAAAAACTGTATCAAAACATATTAGTGACTCCTAGTGCTCCCGATACGATGTGCCTAGAATAAATAAGAAATGTGTGAATAAATAGGAAATGCATTTTAGCACTTTAATAGGCCAGTATCTCAGAAAATTTATTATATCTTTCCAGCTCCACCAAGATATACATTAGGTGTCCCTACTTTGTTGGTTACTGAGACATCCAGAACAGCAAAGTGAAAATTAATCCCAACAAATCTGCTAGTTTAAGAAGATGAAATGCTCAGCTCTGTTCTCATGGGGAGACATATGCCTCGGGAAGATGACTTCCATGCAATAGGAAAAAAAGCTCCTTTTCAGAAACAGCCTGTACAGAAGGGAGTGATTTCCTAGCATACTCGTGGTCCAGGAGGGCAATGGCAAGACGCCGTTAAATGCCCTGAACGCTTAGAGAAGCCAGGATGTTGGCTTTAGACTCAGACTCTTTTCCTGTTTATATTGCTAGCATAGGCAGCCTTTGAAAACCAGCAGCATCTTCAGTCCATATTTATAGATTAGTCCCTTCCTGAATAACTGAAACTCTTGGCTGGAGCGATGTTGCAATTGATTTTCAGAGAGAACTTCCATTGACTAGGCTGTTACGTACTTTCTGACACATGCCTGACCCTGCATTAAACAAATACAAGCCGCTTTTCCAGGATGCACATTTTTCACACTTTCAAATTACTTTTCAGTTAATTCTATTACACGCTCAGTGAACAAAGATGTTGCATGCTATTTTTCTGTTTGTTTGCTTTAATGGAGTTCAGCTCTGGCCCTTGAGAGGACACAATAATTCCAGAATAAGACCGGTGGGCATAAGGCAGAAAAGAGAGAAAGAGGAGAAGGAGAAGGAGGAGAAGGAGAAATAGGAGGAGGAGGAGAAGAGGGAGAAGGAGAGAAGCTTTTCTTAATGTGCTATACATGGCTTTTTAAGCTACAGTTGTACCTGTCGAGATGAAATCACCAGGTTCAAGTATTAAGATAAATAATAATATAACATAGGCAGAGCACTTTACATGCTCCATTTACTCCTCACCTTTTCCAAAATGTCAGTGCTCATTTTTTATACCAATTAAAGGTGATGACTGCACTGGTGACAAACTTGCAACTATAGCTGCAGACGGAGCTGGAGACATGGACTGTTCTGTCCCTCTTAAATTTTGGGCATCTTGATTTTCTGGATTAATAAATACTGCACAGACACTACTTTGCATCCCAGTCTCATGGCACACCGTAACCACCAGAAGACTTACCAGCTGTGATTAAAGTTTATTAGGAAACAGTTATTATATTGCCAATAACAATTCAGTCCTCTGAAGTTAAGGCTGTAAATACAAACAAGTATCGGTATATCTGAGTTGACAGTTTAAACAGTGATCTCATAGACCAAATGACATACCCCACATCACATGTCTGCGTTTCTAAAAAAATAGTCCTGAGTTACCTGAGAAATTTACAGTAATCTGTGAATTTGGAAATGGGCAATTTTGCAGGGAACGTGCTTTTGCTGCTGTTTGAAAATCTGCAGCTTGAAGGCCTAACAGTTCAACCCTTAATCCCAAAGAGTATCAGTGATTTGCCTACATCATAGCTGCCCAAGACCCCCAAATTCAGGAAAAAGAGGTTAAAAAACTTCAGTAAAATACAAAATCACATTTGAGTTACAGGTACATAAAAACTCCCTGTAAAATTCATTTAAGTAGACTGTTGTTAAAAACCCACTAAGAATCCAGAAAAAAAACTGAACTGATTGTTCCTCTCCAAAATACGGTAAGAAAAAGAAGCAAACTATATTATTAGCACCTTCAATAGAAGTTTAGACACCTGGGAAGAAATGTCAATTGATATAAAATAACTTGTATACACATGCAGTGATTATGTGTTATATAGAAATTAAGTGCATAGGTATGGCAGTACACAAAAGTTACTTAACCATCAAGTGAAATACACTCAGACTTCTAAACAGTGTTCATGTAATGGTCATCTGTCAAGGACTAACTGGCAGGACATGAAAATCTACTTAATGAGTAAATTTAGGAGTCATAATCCAAAAAAACTGTTCAAACATTGCTAAGCTTCTCTGAAGTGCTGACTGCTTAGAAGAAAAACAAAAATATTGAAATTGCTCTCTCTTGTTTCAGTACAGAAAAAAACAAATCCTCAAAGTCTTGAAAAGTTTCCTGCCAGGGAAAGCACTGTGCACATATGTAATGACACTGCTAATTCTGCAGGAAGGCTGCCTGTGCAATAATTGTAACATCCCCTAACCCTGGGGAACTTCTTCTCTGAGGTTAATCCTGTACTCAGAACTACAGGTCCTCTATTTCCAGTCAGTTACTTGGACTAAAAGTATTCAAAAAGGGGTATTTAAATTGAACCTCCGAGATTTGTATCTGGATGTTTACACAGCAGGTAACTTCAAGGATTTAACCACAAGAACAAAAGGAGAATCAAGCTCTAAATGGAGAGTTTTAAATGACATAGAGTCCTTTCTCTAATGTGTCTCTGAAAAGCTTTATTTGGCAGGAAGAATTCTCTTCTCTCATTATAAATTGTTAGGCACAGTGCAGGAAATATAAGCATGCTGCAATCCCAGCTTCTAATGACCTTTTCTCACAAAAAGTGTTTTTGCTCAAGTGAAAGCAGTGGAACAGATACAATTCTGGATGATATATTTTGTTCCCATTATACAAAACAGGTTTTCATCATGTGAAAGAGAAATAGGAGTCCCCAGTGTGACTACTCTATTACAAAGAAAAGCACTCATTTGAAAATTAATGAACATTAAATATTTGTACAGTCAAATGAAGGCCTGTTTCCAGGGAAGTGGTTGCCCTGTGTTCTTCATGTCTAAGCTGGGAATGGGTCAAAGTAAATACTGAGGTTAGTAGCCATGAATAACAATGATGAAATATTAAGGTTGAGATGACCACTTTCAAACTCATATTGCCAATCATTACATGATATGCTAAACATACACTTTTTTCTTTGTTAAGGAAAAGCAGCTTTATTATACGACTGCAGAGATATATATTTTCAGCTTTGCAGAGAAGGACCTGGGGTCCTGGTGGACACCAACTTGACCATGAGTCAGCAATGTGCCCTTAAGGCAAATGGTGTCCTGGGCTGCATTAGATGGAGTATTGCCATCAGGTCGAGGGAGGCGATCCTTCCCCTCTGCTCAGCACTGGCGAGGCCAGACCTGGAGTGCTGGGTCCAGTTCTGGGCTCCCCAGTACAAGAGAGATACGGACATCCTGGAGAGAGTCCAGCAAATGGCCACAGAGATGACTAGCATCTCTCCTACAATAGAAGGCTGAGAGTTAGGACAGTTCAGCCCAGAGAAGAGAAGGCTCAGGGGGATCTCATCCATACGTACAAATACCTGAAGGGAAGGTGCAAAGAAGATGGAGACAGGCTATTTTCAGTGGTGCCCAGTGATGGGACCAGAGGCTGTGAAACACAGCAAGTTCCCTCTGAACATCAGGGAACACTTTTTCACTGTGAAGGTGACTGAGAACCAGCACAGGTTGCCCACACAGCTGGTGGTGTCTCCCTCCCTGGAGACACTAAAAAGCCATCTGGAATCAGTCTTGGGAAACTGTCTCTAGGTGGCCCTGACTGAGCAGGGGCTTGGACTAGATAACCTCCACAGGTTCCCTTCCAGCCTCAACCATTCTGTGATTCTGTGAAAGGAACAGCTGTCACCTCATTTCAGAGTTTGCTTTGGTAATATTCCTGCTCACTACCTTTATAGACTTTTCTGGAGACATAACTGCTGTACTTAAGAAATACTGGGTTTGATGCTTTCCCCCTACACAAAGGAGAAGAGTGAGATTTGTCTCTTAGGACATGATAAACTGAAATTCTTACAAATGCTTCTAAAGGCTTTAATTTTAGTATGCACCAATAACTCCAGAAAATACAAAGCTTAACTGGCCAGAAATAAAATCTCTCAAACAGCAGAGACTCCACTCTTCCTCACCCAAACACCATCAACTCAAGATGCAGAGCAAAGGCACTTACATGCAATGCGGACGTAGGCTTTACGGCTCTTGGTGGTGCCTGCAGAGCTCCAGGCAACGCACTGGCACCAGTAATCTTCGGGCCCGAAGAGCTCCTCAACTTGCTGGCGGGAAATCTCAATGCTTACCTCTCGGACAATCAGACCTGTCAGGGTACAAGAAATATTGGTCAATATTAGGCTTACAGATAAAAAGAAAAAAGAGTAGGTACAGAAGCCTGCTTGCAAAGTTGTTGTGAGACCTTACAGCTCTCTACTAATATCTACTCAGCAACATGGACTGTCATAAGAAGGTGAAGGAAAGACAAACCACTTTATCTGCATAATAAGAGAAGCGGGTGAATGAAAAACTAATCACCGTGATTTTGACTTCTATCACATACTGCATGTATGTTAGACAAATAAGAAGAACAGCACCTCAGCTGATATAAATTGTACCATGTCCCCAGGACAATTTACATCAACAAGCCAGCCCAGTTTCATTTTCATATGAGTATCATAAAACCAGAGAGTCATTCAATTGATATGACTCCCTTAGCCCTCCTGTATTTCATCTCCTTTTGCTAGATGGATACAGCACAGGGAGAAGTCTTGTTCACCCTGACACTGAATGGCCCAGGAAAATGGATTTTGCCATCGCAAAAAATGTCCCAACACTCTGTATGATGGGCCCATGTGCTGCAATATGGTTACTACAAGCTGCAGTTTGGGGACTACTATTGTCATATATACTGCACTATTTTTAGGTGATTTTATAATTCAGCACAACATACTTCAGTGCCCGATAGTCTCCACAGCCCTGCCCTCCATAACATATCTCAAACCCACAGTTGCACCAATGACAACAGTGATCCGCTCGCTGTCTTTCCAAGTAGACCTATACTTGCCCACATTTCCCACACAGCTTCCTCTGTTGGGAAACCGTTTTGCTGCTTCTAAGTGCAAGGAAATATTGCGGTGTCTCAGACACCACCGCACGGATTGTGGATACATGTCGATCCTTTTAACGACAACCACTGTATTTCATACTGACACAAGTCCTTTCTCTGCCTCAAAATGCACTGCCTGGTCAAAACGCTCCTAATTCCAGTCAAGATACTGGACGGGGGAGGGAGACAGTGCTTACACCTCTTGTCAGCATATTTGGTCTCTGTTGCTGACACCAGAGCATTAATAAAATTCTAATGTGTGTCTGCCTGTACAAAACACCATCACCATTTCTAAAACTCACTTTACTGGCAGCCTTGAATATATAAATTCACATACAAATATTCTGTATAGTGGGACTGATTTTCTTTTTCCTTCCAGAATTGCCAGGAAACTCAACTGAAAGATCCTTGGATCACAGCATGCACAGTTTGTCCCCATCACCAAACACTAAAGGACAGGTCCTTCTGCTGAGCACGGACTTGAGCCTGTGGAAGCCAGCTACCCTCAACCTCCTGCCACACAGCTTACAAGGTGATATTCATAACGTGAATGTTCCCAGTTGTGCGGCACGACGCGTTCCTCAAGTGCTGGCAAACCAGGCCAGCCCTTTGATTTGCCTCCAGCATCACAGAGGCTCCATTCAGGAAGCCAACAATTAATTACTGTTTGTACACACTTGTGCGCTGTCATTGAGGCTGCATGCTGTTTGCATCCAAAACTCGGTTAACAACTTAACAGCAGAAAGGAATTCATGCATGTAATACCATAGACTCCTCTGGTGGGAATGCCTTCTAATGAGATGCATTTTCCTGCTAGACGCTATCACAGCATAGCTCCCTTTTTATTTCATTATCCTTGACATCTTTAGCCATTGAATAATCAGCCACTTTGGGGAAAACACTTAATAGCCTTCCTCCTTGAAATGAAATACTCAAAATATGGCAACTGTGCTCCAAAGAATGGAAATGAAAGTAGCGCACAGGCATTTGATATGCAATGAACTCTGTGTTATAAACTTGTTCTGCTTTGATGAGCTAATTTGGCTCCAAAAGGGGTCTGAGGGATAGCTTTTGTCCTGTTGAGAAGAGCATGAAGAGGGTGGGGAGCAAGCATGTACATTACACGCATAAAAATGGTAATATTTTCCCAGTGCAACTGCTGCTAGCCTAAAGATTACTTCAGTTCATTCCCAGTTTTTACAGCACTAGCCCAGGGAGCCTTTGAAGGGTACAATATTATGTTTTTATAATAAGGCTGATTATGACAGAGCTTGATGGAGCAGTGAACTTTGTTACCCAAGGGCTAAAGCAAGCAGGCTCATAATGAGAGTACTGGTTAATAATGATTATGAAATAGTCTTAACATGCAGGACACAAATGCCATTTTCTGATTGTTGAAGATGCAAAACCATATGATAAATAGCTCCCATGGAACGTACCAGCAGAACTTTTTCTCTCTTGACTTCTGAGATGTTTTCTAATTCAAAATAACAAGGTTTCAGGTTATTCAAAGTAATTTGGCCTTTGGTCTTTGAGCAATATCAACAGTTGTGCCACGACCAAAGAGATGCACACCTTCTTTACATACCAAATAGATGCCCCTTTTTTGCTTCTTTCTGCTTAGAAGCAAAAATGTGACTGTGCCTTTATCTCCAAGGTAAGTTATTTTTCCTAGGGGTCAATGTATATCAAACCTGTTGGTGATGCCAGGGGATCATCTGGGATGTAAGGATCCATGGCTAAAACTCGAAGCTGATCCAACCACTCTTTCCCAGCTTTGCCCATTGGCATCTCAGTGCACAAACAGCAACACCGAGTTAAGAGAACCATCTCACCAGCTGAAATGCACCAAGCTTCAGACTCTGGGGCAAGCCCAAAGGGATACATTTCCCTTGTACCAACTCGCAATCTTACTCCTTTTGCTAACACGCTTTAGCGTAAGCCCTAATAGAAAATGCCTTCCTCGGCTAGATTACAAAAAACACGATTTGCTGAGATACCTCAGATAACAACCGCCTTGTTAGCAGCTGGCATGCTGCTGTACATCAGATTGCACAGAGGACCTGCTGCAGTCAGCTTTCATTCAGGAACATATCGTTTATCCACCTTCAGGTGGGCACCAAGTGCAGGACAACCCTGGTATGATGACTTCAAACAGAGATCTTCATCTTATCCCTGTTGAAGCCGTTTCTGCTTCTACATGAAAGAACAGTAGCAGGAGTCATTAAAAAAAAAAAAAAAAGAAAGAAAAAAGGCGAACAACCCATGTTGCAATATTTCCAGACAATGTGCTGTGCCGGTAGCTGAGGCAACTGTTTATCAAATTGTTTGATTATGGGTGAGTTCACAACCTCCAAGTGCAAAATTATAAGTCACTTTATAAAATAAGTCCCTATATTTTGCCTAAATATATTTAGGACAAAACAGATTAAAGAGATTAGCAGTAATTTATGCAGCATGTAACCTACCTGGCATTGGCCAATTCTACTTTGCCACAGTGCTAAGTAACAAAATGTCAACCTCTCACAGAGAATAACTCCTCTACCTTATCCTCTTTATTAGAAATATATTTAATTTTTCAGTCTAGTTCCTTATATGGCTAAGCTATACAGCAGGTGAAGATATGCAGCATAAAAGTTTTCTTACAACATTTGAGGAAGCTGCACATTTCCAGAATTAATACAATCACATAGACGGTGGCACTGTCCACAAGAAGTCAAGATCTTCCTATTCTAAAGCAACGCAATAGCAAACAGAGCTGAAGGGAGGTAACAGAAATGTGGGCAGATAGAATGCTTGACAGGTCCCTTCCAACGCGTATAAATCCACATAGAGCATCTACATAGAATTTCCAACTCGTACTCTCCCTGTGATCAATATCTAGAATATGACAGGGAAAAGCATTTGCTTGCACTGTCCAAACTTGATTTGCATTCCACAAAGTGAGAACTGTTTCTGTAGCCTCTTGAAGCCCATCTGGATCTTGGGTATGAAGACAGACATGTGAAGATATTGGGTCTAATTATCACCGCCCTATTTCTGGCAACAAGAAGATTGTGAAGAGAGGAGCTTTAAAATGAAAATGCATAAAATCAAAGTAATTTAAAGCAATTCTCCAAAATAAATGGTAATTGTATCTTAAGACTGTTCACTGAAAAAAACCCATGGATCCTTAAAAACGCATCCCCAGGCTGCTGGGCTCTTTCTGCAAAAGCATTTCTTTTCTGATCTCAGTGAATAACTGCAGCACTCCCAAGAGAGAAGCAATGCAAGAAGTTTTACAACTTGAGTACAAGGAAGTAAAAAAGTCTCAGGAAAAAACAAACTCAAAAATATTTGCTGTACTCTCTTGGTTCTGAGTATACAGATCCAGATCTGCTGGATTATAAAATACGTCACAGAGGTTGCTCAAGGCTGGGGTTATTTATACACACAGAGATCAGTCAGATTTAATACACTTACCTAAACCTGGCACCAGAAAAAGACGTTACATTGGTGGAATTCCCCTAAAGAGTGGTCCAAAACCCAGTGGCCATCAGGAGACTAAATAAACCAATCTAAGATATCCTTTTACACCCAATAGTTTTCTGTCCAGTGGAGGACAGAGGATGGTTCAGGGCATTTGGCATAATCAGTCTGCAATTACGTTCCAGTCCCACGAATTAAATAGGTTCTACATGAGTGACAATTTTACGTATTTACATATTTAGTAGCACAGCATGTACGACCATTCATTTCAATAAAATAAGTGTATATCTGGGACTAATACAACTTGGGCTCTGAAAAGGAGTAGGAAGGAACCAGAACTTTACTTATTTCTGTATTTGCACTTTAATGAGGGATTAATGGGTGGAGAGAGGTAGGGGGCGGAGGGAGCCTTGCTCAGTCTGCCTACTGCTAATGTGCACAGCTGAATGAGCACAGGGGAGAGGCACTGGCTGATGGCATATATCAAAATAAAATTACTACCCCTCCTGGAGCAAAAGAATGCGTGAAGAGGGAGTTGTGCCTTATATACATGGTCTTTTCTTATAAACTGTATCCTAGAAACACAATCAAGGAAAGACACACTTCATTCACACGGTCCCCAAGCGCTTAACTTAGCTAGTTATACAAACTGTGAGGTAGATTATCTGGTCTTCAGAGGCAGAAATGTTATCTTTTTTAATGTATGCAAATGTAACGTAATCGTATGGTATTATGGTACATTATTAGTAGCTGCAATAATAACTCAGAGGTTCCATATTGCACTCGCTGAAGTAATTGGCAAATTTCCCAAAGTTTTTAATAGGAACAGATTTGCCAGACTCATTTATTTCTAGAGGGAAACAAATTGTCTTCTAAGGTTCTGCAACCGAATATGACTGCTCAAGACAAGAAATGATCACTGTAGATGTCTGAAACCAGAAGATTATTACCAATGAATCAAACATAATTATCTAGTCCAGAGTTAGTCCAGGTCAGAGAGTTAGTATCTACACCTCACTGAGCATCGTTCTGCCAAGAAATTATTTTGATGTATTTAGGCTTTCATGAGTGTTTGGCATTTTATATTAATACCTTGCATGTGTAAAAATATTCCTCAGGACTTTGATTGAGCAATTTTTGTGGAAGTATTACATTGGTGTGTAATACATTCATGTGTTTGAACCTCTGGCTCAACAGTAAACAGGAGCTATTTAGTAGCAAGACTGAATTGCACTTACAAACTCTAAGAAACTGCATGGATAATTTGTTTATTTTCTCTGTAAGTAGAAGTTCAAACAATTTCTGTGCTTTTGTGCTTTCATTTGCCCAAAAGGTATTTCATTAATTAGTAATCACATATGCCATAAAACACATTTCTCAAGGAGATGGAACTTTATGACCTACTGGTCTGGAAAAAGACATTACTGTAATACATGCATATAGATTGCAGGTGAATCACAGCCACTGTAAATAAGTATAGAAGTACAGCCCATTGTCACGCAGATAACTTGCAACCTTTAAGTTCAATTTCTTGAAATCAGTACTCGGAGCACCCTCCCAAACCTGACGTTCAGTGCTGCTGGCTCTCTCCCTGCTTAGTCAGGCACAGATTCCCCTGATGGCACACACCCCCAAATCTCCCTTCCTCCTGGGAGGTGGTGACACAGAGGTCAGGGAGGGTGTGTCTTGGTGACAAAGAGGTGGCTTTGGAGAGTCAGCAGCAAAACAGCTTTGGAGTAGGGGGATTCCTCTGCACATCCATGCAACACATGCCACTATAGAATCAAATTATACAGCATGTAACACAAAACCATGGTGCGTCCCCATTCAGATCCTCAAACTAGATATAGAGAAAAATGTGGTGCCTGGCTCAGTCTTAAAATAAACCAGTGCCACTCAGAAACGGTCCATGCTTTCTGACTCACAGTTCCTTTTTCTAGCTATTAGGAGTAGGAGAGGAATGCGAAGGAATACTTCATGAATCTTGCTCAGTCAGGACAGATTTGAATGACTTAAGTATACACACTTTTAATGCAAGATGAGGGTGGAAGGAGGATCCTGATACTAAAAAGGAAAATTGGAGTTTTGCAGTAATTTCAGGAGGGGCTGTATTATCTCCACAGTATTTGGCAAAAAGGATGAAAGAATTTTCAATTCTCAGAGTCCCCATCTGTCTTACATTCCATACAAAACTCCATCAAAAAATCCTTAAAACAGCACCACATTTTTTGTTTCATGAAAGGGCCAAGACCATACGCCATAGTATGACTGCAAACAGACTTAATAAAAGGTAAACAGGTTGCTTTCTTACTATGCAGTCCTTCATCATTAGACGGTTATCTGCTAAAACTTAAGTGACCAATGCCAGGAACAATGATCTTTTTACTTACCGATAGTCCAGAATGATCTGTCCTATCTATTTAATTGCTCATTACAGGTGCTATAAACAACCTGTCTCTGTACTAGAAGGCTGACCACTTTAATAGGTGAAATAACCTTTTGACAAAGATAAAAATAAAATCAATGTTATGTCAGAATTGAAATGTATTTATCCTCTTGCAGAGATGGATCCCCCTTAGTCAGAGAGTTATTCCACTCAAATCGCAGAATCACAGAATACTATGGGTTGGAAGGGACCTTAAAGACCATCCAGTTCCAAGCCCCCTGCCATGGCAGGGGTACCCTCCACTAGACCAGGTTGCTCAAAGCCTCATCCAACTTGGTCTTGAATGCCAGGGAGGGGGCATCCACAAGTTCTCTGGGCAACCTGTTCCAGTGCTTCATCACTCTCTCCGTGAAGAATTTCTTCCTTATATCTAGTTTCCCTTCCACCAGTACTCCCAAGTCTTTCTCCTCAGGGTTGCTCTCTATCCAGTCTCCACCCAGCCTGTACTTATCCTTGGGATTGTCCCGACCCATGTGCAGGACGTTGCACTTGGTCTTGTTGAACTCCACGAGGTTGGCAGAGGCCCACCTCTCCAGCCTGTCAAGGTCCCTCTGGATGGCATCCCTTCCCTCCAGCATGTCAACCGCACCACACAGCTTGGTGTTGTCAGCAAACTTGCTGAGGGTGCACTCGATCCCACCATTCACATCGCTGAAAGAGATGTTAAACAGTACTGGTCCCAATACCAATCCCCGAGGAATGCCGCTCATCACTGTTCTCCACTCAGAGATCAAGCCACTGACCACAACTCTCTCAGTGCGACCATCCAGCCAGTTCTTTATCCACCGAGTGGTCCATCCATCAAATCCATGTCTCTCCAATTTAGAGACAAGGATGTTGTGAAGGACAATGTCAAATGCTTTGCATAAGTCTGAGTAGATGACATCAGCGGCTCTTCACCAATGCTTTAACCCCATCATAGAAGGCCACCAAATTTGTCAGGCATGATTTGCCCTTGGTGAAGCCATGGTGGCTGTCACCAATCACCTCCTTATTTTCCATATGCCTTGGCATGGTTTCCAGGAGAATCTGCTCCATAATCTTGATGTGCACAGAGGTGAGACTGACTGGCCTGTAGTTCCCTAACTCTTCTTTTTTTTCCCTTTTTAAAAAATGGGGGTTATATTCCCCCTTTTCTGGTCAGTAGGAACTTCCCTGAACTGCCATGACTTCTCAAATATGATGGATAGTGGCTTAGCAACTTCATCTGCCAGTTCCCTCAGGACCTGTTGATGCTTCCCATCAGGTCCCATGGACTTGTGCACCTTCAGGTTCCTTAGATGTTCTCAAACCTGGTCTTCTCCTACAGCAGGTTGTTCTTCATTCTCCCAGTCCCTGCCTTTGCCTTTTGTGACTTGGGCAGTGTGGCTTGAGCAGTTGCCGGTGAAGCCTGAGGCAAACAGTCATTGAGTACCTCACCCTTCCTTCATATCCCAGGTAACCAGGTGTCCTGCATCCTTCTGGAGAGGGCCCACGTTTTCCCAATCCTTCCTTTTCTCACTGACATACCTACAGAAGCTTTTATTGCTGGCCTTGATGTCCCTGACCAGATTTAATTCTATCAGGACTCTAGCTTTCCTAACCTGATTCCTAGTTGCTTGGACAGTTTCTCTGTATTACTCCCAGGCTACCTGTCCTTGCTTCCACCCACTGTAGGTTTCCTTCTTGTGTTTGAGTTTGTCCATGAGCACCTTGTTCAACCACACAGGTGTTTTTGCCTGACTTCCTCTATGTTGGGATATATTGCTCCTGAGCTTGGAGGAAATGATCATTGAATAATAAACAGCTTTCTTGGGCCTCTATTCCTTACAGGGCTTTATCCCATGGTACTCTACCTAAGCAGATCCCTGAAAAAGTCAAAGTTTGCTCTCCTGAAGTCCAGGGAGGTGATCTTCTGTGTGCCATCCTCACTGCCCTAAAGATCTTGAACTCCACCATTTCATAGTCACTGAAATTGAGGTTGCCCTTGAGTTTCACATTCCCTGCCAGCCCCTCCTTGTTGGTGAGAACAAGGTCCAGCATGGCACCTCTCTTCACTGGCTGCTCTATCATTTGGAGAAGGGAATTATCACCAATGCATTCCAGGAACCTCCAGGATTGTTTATGCTCTGCTGTGTTGTTCCTCCAGCAGATATCAGGGTGGTTGAAGTCCCCCATGAGGACCAGGGTTTGTGAACATGAGGTTGCTCCCATCTGTTTGTAGAGGGCCTCATCCACTCAGTCTTCCTCGTCAGGTGACCTGTAGCAGACCCCCACTATAATGTCACCTGTCCCTGCCCTCCCTTTAATCCTGACCCATAAGCTCTCTGTCAGATCCTCATCCATCCCCAGGCAGAGCTCCATACACTCCAGCTGGTCATAGAGAGCAACCCCCCGCTTCACGTCTCCCTGCCTGTCCTTCCTAAAGAGCCTGTAAATATATCAGAGTACTATGGAATTTGGTGCTTAAAACATGCATAAATAGACTATGCACAAGAAGAATGGCTTCAAATATTCAAGTTCTTGCTGAGAAAAATGCACTCCGTGCATCCTAATGGGACAGAGATGATTGCATAACAGCTCACTTTGCCTATAGCTTATTTTCTATATAGAGTATCTGCAATCTTAACAAGACAGATAGACAGATAGATACCTAGAGATAGTTTAAAAGAGCAAACAGCTTTAACACCCAGTAATCCTTCACGCTGTGATTGCATGCACCTGGTTTTGTCTCAGTACCGCTTTCCCGTAAACTGTGGTTGGCTGGTGATATGAAATGACTGTACGAAGATCACAAAATACGATTTTCCTCAACTATCAGCTCAAATATTTAAAGACTTCCAGCTATTTTTGCTTTCTTCATAACTTTCTCTTTAGGAAACAGATGCATTGATAATTCAAATTAATACAGATGAAGGAAACAGCCTAATAAAGTCAAGTTTCCCTTAAAACCAATGTCAAGTTTGCAACCGTTTGCATCAGTTAGCTATGGTATCTAATTACCAGCTAATGGTAGTGTGTTAAGCTAAAATCCCAGCTTCCCTACTATTTTTTAACTGACTTAAACAAAAATTACAAATGGGTGTCTTCAGAGGGATTTTACTTGAACTGGAATTAAAGAACACGCATTTGGGTTTTATTTTCTTTTAGTGAAAACAAGGTCTTTTTGTTCTTTTCCCATTGACATCTGAAGGACCAAGTTGTGTAAGATGAAAGGAAGATTTCAAAACTGAGTTCTCCAACACTGGTGGCAAACAAATCACGTGCCCTGGTCCCTGCTAGCATGGTGGAGGTGGGCAGTACAGCCCTGTGGGCTCATCCCCTTGGGGAAGGTAAAATAGGTCCTCTGTTACCTCCTCCCCCAGCCAACCTCGGCAGCTGATTGCCTTACATCAGCCTTGAACTACTGCCATTTAATACCTTAGAACAGCATTGGATTGCTTGTTCTCAGCCTATAAACAGTTCAGAGACAAAGGAAAAACATGTCCCCGCTTTTTTTTGTTTAATGGAGGCTATTTTCTGCTTGACGGCATTTTTCGTTAATATGCACAAATTGCTTCAAAATGTGTTGTTCTCTTCCACATATAACAACGTGTGCCTATTGTCGCCACTTTCTTTTTCCTTTTTCTTGGTACTGAATTAATAATCGTGCTCCAGTGTAGCAGGACTCCAAAGAAAACCTCACTACAAGCATGTATTTACATTCAACCATGGGCATCATCATTTCTGAACTCACACGGGCCAAGGTCTAGGAGCAGAAACAAATGTGAGTTGAGTCATTCTGACCCAAGCCATCCTGACGCTAAGCGACCCTGAGCAGCGGTACCTGAGCAGTTTTCTCACAGGCTGGTGTTACTTGCAGGAAGCAGGAAGGAGAGTGGTCATCTGCACAGGAAAGCGTGAGTATGAGCTCTTAGCAGCTCCAGCTTTTGGGTCAAAGCCCAATCTTCCCTGCTTTTGGTTGAGGCATGTGCAGCTGAGAAAAGATGTTAAGGTCGGGTTTTTTTCAAGAGCCAGGGAAAAAAAAAAGTGCCAATGGTTCATGTTTTACTTAAAGCTGCAGTTGAGAATTCACAAAGAAAATCTGTGCACTTTTTATTTCTGGTTCAGGGGATTTACATGCTCTTTCTAATGATCTGGGCCTTCAGCAGTGGGTAATGCTTCCCAGTCCCCAGCTTAGTGCTCATGCAAAATTGAAGCACTTTTGAGTCAGTTTAGAGCCTACAGATGAATCTCAATGTGCAGGCAAAAAGGAATAATGGTTGTTTAGCACTTCACTAGAAGAAGGCAAGGAAATTATGAAAAAAAAAAATCTATTGAACTTCAAACATCTGGGAAGCCAATCGAGTGCATCTGAATTTTCAACAGCATGTTTACATTCCTTTTGCACAGTGGGGGGAGTGGGGAGGGAATGAACAATAAATAGGTTTGTATGTAAATCTTTATATAAGAATATACACTAAGTCGTTCACGTTGTTGACTTACTGACACATATGTGCATGTATACATATAAAATATATATGTGCACAAGTACTTACGTACCACACCCACTCTCTGAGGTTTTGAGAAGCAGAGACAACATGAAAATGCCTTATTTCTGTGAACTTGATGAAATGATAACAGTTGAGTGGCTAGTGCAGCTATTGTGGGAACAAGGACATCACAATATGACACAAGGGGTCACTCAGGAGCCTTCCTCAGCAGTTGTTTTCCTATTTCCATGCCCACGATGTGCAGGAACAGCAGGTTGGGGGAGAAGTGTAAGTGCCCCACCATTTTTCTCCACTGCTGTTCTGCACGCTAGGGATGCCACTTCACAGCTGACTTTGGCATCTTGAAAAATAAAAATCCCTAAAAATAAAAAAGGAAAAAGGCAAGCAGCTGCTTTCAGAGCAGCTTTGTCCAGTGCGCTGTCAAATGAAGTGACTTTCACCAGACAAAGATGAAGCCCTGGGAATTTACTGTCTGCTCCCCCACCAGGCATGTTTTCAGGGCTGTGCCAGGGCAGCAGTCAAAACACAGGCTCCTGAATGCCAGGAGATTGTTTCTTAGCTTGTAGCAAATAGCAGAAGCATCGCAGGAAGGCATGCAGAAAGGCAGCCTGGTGGTCACAGAACTCATTTGGTGTGTACACGTTTCTGGATACAGCACAGCTCATGATCCCCGTCAGCTGCAGCAGTGAGGCACCAGGAATGCGAGCAACTTGCTCTGCAGATCCATGTGATTTGACATGAAAAAAAGACCTTTTTTCATTATGTAAGGAAGTGCCATCAATAGCATCCTTGTAATTCTGGCTGCCTTCCCCCTCCCCCCCCCCAACCCCCTTCTGGGTACCCATTCTGACTGAATTCCAATACTAGTTTCTACTTTAGCTGAAGTACAAAAGGATTAAAACTAAACCCCAAAGCAAGCCTGATCCTCTTCTAGGCACTGCCATTCTTCAGGCCTGCCAATCCTTACTCCTCTTCAGAGGAGGGCACAGCCACCGACCCAGGCGCAGTGTCAGCGCTCATTACAGAAATATCATTATACAAGTCACTAGGAAGCCAAAAGCAGCAATCAAGCAACCAAGATCCTCTCTAAAATCAAAACCTGGGAACAAATAATAGAAGAGGCTTGTGAGGGCCTAAAGATCAGTATTCAGGGGGAAGAAAAGACACAGAAGAATCTGACAAAAGACTCCCTTTCTGTTCTCTCAATCCAAATATGAAGAGGGATGAGAAGTTATGAGGAATTGTGAAAGGCATCCCATAAAAACCTGATGTGAAAGAGCTGTACATAACCTTGCCAGTGAATGGCAGTCCTGCTGGTACCTACCACATCATGCTGCTCATTTATGTACAGATCAGGAATGTATGGAATGAGAAAATGAATACAAGCAGTGAACCTGTAAAGGCAGCACAAAATTAGATCCTGTACAGGTCAACACTGCATGTGACAGCTGCATGTTAGCGATGATTTGGTACCCTACCCACATAGGGAAAAAAAACTTACTAAGTCTGATCAATGTGTAATGGTTGTTCCATATAAATGGAATTCTATTGCTCTTCAGAGAATGATTTCACTGTCTAACAAGCTAATAGAGAAAAAAGTTAGAAGTTACTACTCAGGTAACAGAGACACAAGCTTACAGACTTCAAGAGACTCAGGTCAAGAACACTGAAGTGTCTTTGCCCAGTCATCAAGACCCTAACATCTCTAAACATGGTTAAACTACATTTCCAGCGACTGCTTCACTCTATAACTGGGTTTCAAGAAAGGAAAAGTAAGGTATAATTTGGACCTCCCATTTCCATGTTTTTTACGTATTTTTACAGAGAAACTACAGACCTATCAGCCCTACTCATTCTCATATTTACTTACCTGAAACCTCCACATGTATAGGATGCAAGTGTTCCTGCCCTTGCACTGCCAGGGTGCTACTAACTGCAGCACTTTTGTTGACAGCACACAAGACCTTGGCTCCGCTGTTCTTTTCCGCCATTCCTGTATCCAGAAAACAGTTGTTTTCCATATAGGCCAGCAGACGCAGGACAGAAACTATCCCTCGGGACTCAGTTCCGAACCAACTTGACATTTATTGGTCTTTCAGACACCAGTCCACTCTCACCGCGGGGGCTTTAGATCCCACACACAGGGCATTCATCTCCAAAGGAGCCAGTGACATGAATGGAAAAAGGAAGCATTGCTGTGCAAAGCTGTGGCTAGTCTGAAGCTGTGGTGGGTGGACTGATGTTTGTAGATGACTTTTGGGGAATTAACAGGCTTATGAGTGTGTAACAAAGGGTTTAATGAAGGAAAAACTTATAGGGAGATAGGGTGTAGGCTGGAAATATTCAGAAGGGTATCCTCAAACATGTCAGATGAATGCACTAAGCATTCATATTCCTCTACTCATTATTTTAAATAACTTTATTTCCTGTCTCAGATTTGTTTTTCTAGAAGCCCACAGGAAACCTTTAGGACAATCAGGCGAACAGCTGCAGATAGGAAGTTAATGCTGCAATAAGAAATGAATAAATATCCAAAAGCTTTTATCTTTTGGTCCCATAGCACTTTGGAAAGGTAAATAACAGACGCGTGATTTCCAGAGATACGTGGTGAATCCAGAGAAAATTTGGAATAGGCAAATGACCCTTCCCATGGATCCACCATTACTCACAGGAAGAACATGAGCAGGATTAACTTGCAGGAAGAGTAGCTCCCTCTGGGTCCTCATCAGCATCCCTGAATACTCTGAAGGATAGAGCAAGTGCGGATGCTGGAAGAGCCCTTGGCTCAGCCAGCTTAGCAGCTTGAGGACAGGTTTGCGGGGCCCATGGCTGCTGTCTGTAAAGGTGGTGGGGCACCCACCACAGGAGGGCAAAGAGCTTCTAGAAAGGACATTAGCAAACAGGCTGTGAACAAGTAAAGAAGGTATCTACAAGCAAGAGCTGGAAAGATTCCACAAAGATTTATAGGGACAACCCCCCCCCCCATACAACAGTTTAATTAAAGAGGAAATTAATGATATGTTAATACAGGTTTTATAAGTGTGTTAAACATGGTGGATACTAGACTCGGAGTATAAATTGAAAAGCCCCCAGTCTTTTGCAGGCTTCTATACAAAAAGATAATATTTCTGGGTTTGGAGTGGTGGTTTTCTATTGCCTATAATCAGATTTCCCTCCAGAAGAAAATATCTGGCCCAATGTCCTTATTCTGTTTATAAAAAAGATTATTTCCCTTCTTTAGGTCAGGACTGATCTCAGTGATTTCTCCACTCCACCAAATATAAACACCATTTTGAATTTATATCATAGAAAACGTTGATTCTCTGCCTCTGTGTGTGTTGCTTATGAAGTTTCCAAACCAGCTCTGTTTCTATCAAAGTATACTAATTACTCAAGATAAAAGTGGAAACTTTGCCTGCTTGCAAAAATTGTCTGCAGCAGCTTGTTGTTGGGTATTCCCTTGATCTGGGCGTGCCGGGTACCATGTACCCAGCAGCTGATTCTGCAGAGGCAAACTGCAAGAAGAGAGAACTTCTCTTGCAGCAGTGATGGGCACAGGGCTTCTCTTCCCCAAGAGAACTGCCTGCCAGGCCATGGGCAGTGACAGGAAGGAAGAAGATGACCTGAGTGACATCTAAAATGGTTGCAGCCTACATGTCAAGTAGGAAAAAAAGTGTAGGTTTGTTCATACACTTTTGTGCAAGTAAACAGCCTGTATTTCCCCAGAGAATTCCAGTTCTTTGGAGAAATGAAGTTGTCTGTTCCTTTCAGCACCAGCTGCAGCCTTTCAGACCATACATATAAACATGTTTCACTCATGGCATCCTTCCAAAGAGGGGACAGACTTTGAATTACTAAAGAAAACGGACTGTAGTATCAATTCTAACCCACATCTCAAAACCATTAACAGAAGCATCTGGGAAGAGATACAAAGACACATTTTTAAATTTCCTTGAAATTAGTTGGATTAGGGCAGAGCATTGAAGGAGCAGAGCTAAAAATTGGCAACACATTGCTGAGAAATAATTATTTTGAATCAGGGTGCTTGATGTTTGTAATGGATTTGATCCAATGATGAACGGAAAATAAAATGACTTGTGACAACAGTGGAATGAAAATAATCCTTATTTATGATATGTGGCTACCCTTACTAACATAACCCCAAGGTATTCTACCCCAGAGAGTCAGAATATTGCAGGCTAAGTATAACTGCAGCATTTAGCATCACTTGTCATATCCTTAGTAAAGTTCAGAAAAATAGCTTTTTTCCTTATCTTCTGAACTCTTGAAAAATAATACAGAGAATTAGGAAGCTACAGCAGGTCAAGAAGCAGCAAAACAGAGATTAAGGAAGATGTGCAGAAAGGAAAAAAAGCATTAAGGAAAGGAAGACCTGTGGCTCACAGAAAACAAGCAAAATGGTACCTCTCTGCACTCCTCCCCCTGAGCTGCGCTTACATGGGGGTGAGGAGCACCTGAACTTCATATTTGGGCTTCCAAATTAAATTCTTCAACACTGGTATTCAAAGAAGTGCTGTATTTAAAAAGTAACAACAGTTTTTCTTATTTATAAAAAATACTAAGACAAACAAGCACAGCTGCTCAAAGCGAGAGGCTACATGATGATCTTAGCTGTACAATCCAAAGTCCCACCTTAAACAACACCCAAACAAGTTGATGGGGCTTTTGCCATTAGGGCAATGCAGCTTTCCAAAATGTGGTGTGACAAACACCGAAATCAATGGCTTTCATGAGATGTACACACAGAGAAGAAGATAAACCAATAGAGCGCTGTGTGCTGGAAGTGGTTTTTCTGCCTCTATACATGGTGCCAGAAGAGTAGAGACAGACACTGTGGAGGTTTCCCTACTGCTGTCTTGGCTGCAGAATCTTGTAAGAGCTGTTTTAAAGGCAAAAGGGCAGACGTCAATCTTTGATCTTTCTGTTGAGAGGATGATCTATTAAAGACTTAGCTAGCTGGATACCTACTCCCTCGACAGGCTGCCAAACCCATTGCTTAAGGTAACAACCTCCTATTTGCTAGATCAATGCTGACCCTGTGTTGAAAGCTCAGTCTCCTTTCATCAAATCTACAACTCATCCAAAACCACTTTATTAATGGGGAAAGGTAATGGTGGGAGGTAAGCGCAGGAATCACAGTGGTGGCTATGTAAAGAATCTGAAAAAGAAGTCTAAGATTTCTGTCTGAAAGAAAGAAGACAATATTCACCCACCTCAGTGCAGTCTGATAAACACTCTTAATCAGACAAAAATGTTATTTTGAGTCAGATTCTAACTTTATAATTTTGGTTCGTTTGTGGGGACGTAGTGTTGAAGAGGTAGCTGAAGGGAAAGCCTTTGGAGCCACCTATCCTTCTTGCTGAAGGCTGGATGGCACAGGGGATGCTCCAGGGGGATAGTAGGTCTTCTAAGAGCCTGAAGGCAGGACATGGGATAAAGGGTTGGCAACTTCACCTGCTCCTTAACAGAGCATCCCTCAGCATGCTTTACCTCTGACACTGCACAGATAAGCCTGTTCATTTTGCATTAGCTAGGGTCTCAGGCCAGGCTCAAGAGTTCTTACTCCATCTTGCTGCTATTTGGAAACATGGAGGAGGTCGTCATCAAACTCCGTGAGCCCTCCTCTCCCCATGCATCCCAGCAAAAGAAGACAGAAAGTGCAGGCAAACAATAATGCTGGCTGAATTGCACAATATGTCTATTTAATTAGCACTTAGAAGAGTCCCAAATGTTTTCTCCTTGCTTGAAGGAGAGAGAAGAACATGTCACTGGCATTGCAAAGGGCAAGAGGGGTTTTATAGATCATTTCACATTAATAGTCATGAAGAAACTATTGCAATGTATATCCAAATTGAAAAGACAAAAGCAAGGTCCCTGTAGTCCTGATTTTTCTCTATTGTACATCACTGGGATGTGGGGGTTTATTTACCAGCATTTAATCCCTCTGAACAAATGAAAAGGGTGCAGGACATTGATTTTCTATATATCCGCAACTCTCCCACTACTGCAGAACTGGTGTGTCTGTCTGAAAATATTTTTCCATAAAAAGCACACATGCAAAATAAAATCTTTTGCTACAGTAATTTTCAGAGGTACAGTAATTTGGAAAATGTGCACAAATTGCTCTAACAATCATTGATGTTATTGAGCTTCCTGCCCTGTAACAATGGAATTTTCTTGCCCCCAAAAGCATCAGTTCTGCAGGGTTCCTTTTACTTTTGTTGCTGTTACCTTTTATGACATTCAGCCATAAAGTCAAATGTGTTCCCTCAAAACAACTTTTATCTTTTCATTAAAACCAGTGTTTTTATTTTTTACATGTATTTTTCCACATTAATGGGAAAATACTCTAGTAAAAACATAAAAAAGACCATGCCTTGCCTTGTATTTCACATACGTAGGAAATGAAAGAGTCAAAGATGTGCACTAAAGATTTTCAAAGCACCCATTTGACTTCTTTATGAAAATGCTTAGCTCTTTTCCATAAAGAAGAAAAATTCTGGCAAGTCTGAGGATTAAAAACCAGAACGTAATGATCTTCTGTGTAAAGCTTCTGGCTTCTCAGACTCGATCATTGGATTTTTTTTTTATTGCAAGGCTCTTTCTTCAGGCTAATTTAATTAAATAAAGTGGTACTAGAACACCCTGTCACTATTACTGTTCTCATCCTCTCCAACCAGAAGGCAACAACTCCCACAGAGTCCCTGTGCATGTTCTTTACAGCAGTGTTTTACCTACTGTTTAAAAATATCCCACAGTGTAAAGTGAATATAACTCTTATTTTGCACTTTCTCTATGTTACAAAGAAAAAAATACATATATATAGGAAAAATATATAAATATTTGTTCTCCTCTCTTCAAAAAATTAACCTTCTTGATATGTTCAACATTTCTATCCAGCAGCTCTCTTCAGCGAGAGCTCGACTGCACTCTCATTCCATCTATTGTGTCACTGCTATTGCTGTACTGTTGTCTCTGGTTTTATCAATGACAGAAACAAATTTGCCTTATAAGAAGAGTTAATCATCTCTACATAGATTTCATTCCTGTGCACAGGCTCAAAGTCCATGAACACATAATCTTTTGCAAATCAAAACCTATTTCTCTCTTTCATGCATCATTTACAATCCCAAGATGATGTACTGCTAGCATCACACCTGTATTTTAGTCCTTTCTTCCTGATTAACCGTCCTTTAGAAAAGAAAGCACGAGTGACCTTTACTTTTTTTCTCTCATGTTTTATTGTTTGTTTGTCTTGTTTTCCTTTGCTTTCCTACCTAAAGAACTGAAAGAGAAAGCCTGGTTCGAAAATGGCAGCAGAAGACCATCTCCACATGGTGCTCTTCTTTGTATTTAGGTAAAACAAACCTTAAGAATAATAAAATACCAGGAAAGAAGAATGCACCCAGTCTTCAGTTGCTGGGATTATGCAATTTACCCAGCAGAAACACTGTGTAACCAAGATCCCTTTGGGTCGCAGTTGTAAAAGCTAACCTGGTTTGTGGACAGCTTCTCCAGCCTCTCTAACTGCAAGCCTGAAGGCAGCAGTTCCTCACTCCATCCTCTGAGCAGCTCAGTCACGACTGCTGTGCCCTAGGTTACAACCACTGCACTAGCTAGCCAAAAATAGCACAAGAAACCATAACAGCCTCAAAAGTGGTAGAGTCAAAGGGCTTTGCCAGCCTGTCTGGTACAAGCTGCCACGCCTCTACCTCCTTCTGCAGGCATCAGAATGAATCCTCACAGCCACTGTCTCTAAGTTTTTCCCCAGCTCCATCTGCAGTGCATGCATTTTCCTGAGCTTCCACTGCTTTGAAGAACATTTTATCACTACCTTAAATACATTGTTTACCTATTTCTGTACAAGGTGCTATGAGCCCTAGATTCTCCATCTACTTATAGGAAGGTGCACAAACACTGCAACTGTGACACACATTAAGCAACATTTTGACAACAACCAGGTTGACTGACAAATTTAGGTTCTGATGACAGTTTCATTTTAACAAGCTTTTAGCGTGACTGGGTTTGTAGCTCTCCTGCTAATAATCTGATGTGCATGGCTTTTGACACCCTCCTCCCCGGGAAACTCCAGTAGGTTATGTTAATCTCTAATTGGATATGGGTTTCGTTTGCATATAATTGCTGCTGATCGTTATGCAAAACATTTGTCCTCTAATATATTCAGATGCAGCTCTTTTCAAGACTGGCCTTCCACAGTTGTAGAACGCAATTTGCTGTATGGCACTGTGAAGTTTTTCTACAGTGAGATTTATGAGAAAAAAAAAGAATGAACTTTTCACCTGTAGCGAAAAATTTCACCTGTAGTGAAACATTTTCCTGCTTCTGAATGTTGATGTTAATAAAAGCTTAAAAAATTAATAGCGATAGCTGCCTTCCTGGTTGTCCTTCTTTATTACAGTGGACTCCCATGAACAACAAAAATGCAAGATATATTAACAAGAATTTTTTTTTTCCCCCAGTTTTTCTGCTGCAGTCAACCTGTTGGAAGAGCCAATCCTTGCAAATAAATAAACAGGCCTAAAGTTCAACACAGGTTTTTTTCTACAGCCTTTCTTCCTACACCCACTTTCAGTTTTTCAAGCTGAGAGCACTACAGTACCGTTAAAAGCTTATGCTTTTGATCTCTGTGCAAATAAATGAGCTGAAACAAATAAAACCCAGTTCACAAGAGACTTCCAAGACATCTGGTGGAGTTATTTTTCTAAGTAATTAGACCAAGTGGTGGTGTAATTCCCAAACGCAAGGTACCTTCTTGCTTGGTATCCAGTTATTTCTCAGAGCCATCAAAACAGCAGTAAGTCCCACTTCTCTCCTTGCATGTGACTCAAACTCTATTGATTACCAGTCTTCCCAAATGGGAACATTCAAGTCTTTGATTTATGCTGGTTTATGACTCAAGTTTTTAAACCCTTTTATTTTTTTTTTCCTCCCCTCTCTATTTGGTACTATGAGGGTCCTACTTCCATGAATGTCAGTGGGATTTCTGATATTGACTGCAAAAGGATGAGGCTTTTGGCCTCCTTTTTGATTTTTATCTTTTCATTGCTAACCTGCTGTAGTTCTCCTTCATACAGGCTCCATGAGGCAGGCAGAAAAGTGTGATGGAATAACACCCAGGTGCTTGCTCTGGATCAATGTACTGCTCTCAACTGTGCCCAGATGTGCTTTCTCCTTCATTCTTGCTGGAAACTGATTCAATATCTCCTTCCCTTTTTTTCCAAACCTTCCCAAGAAAACATCATTCTAAGAACAGCCCAATTGCTCTTTGGCACTTTGGGGAGAATGAGGTTCTTGGTCTGTGACTACAATACAGTGCAACCACTAGGAATTTGGGACACTGGGGAAGTGAACAGGGAGCACACCTGGCTGAGAAAGTAATTCCATTTTGTTTGCACACAGTTCTCCTGGGGCGTTTTTGTGTTTCAGACTTGGGCAGGGTGCTCTACAGTCATGCTTTACAGCTGAACTGAATGCGGACACCACCTCTGTGCTGTAACAGCTGATGTTCAGTAGTGCCACACGCAGAATTCACAGCTGTATCAAGAGTAAAGAAAAGTAGCTGCCATATGAAATAGCTGCTAGATTACAACAGTGGGCTTGATGTTAATACTTCTTAATCCTCATCCCTCGTGCCACACAACACAAACTCACCGGAGGTTTCATCTACTCTCTCGTCCACCACGTGGTCCTTCTGATGAACCCATTCACTGTTGCACTTAAAATAGATCTGAGTGGCTGGGCTTGCTTTGCAGTACAGATTCACGGGCTTGTTCTTCACAATGTAAGCCTCTTCGGGTTCGATGAGGAAGTGGGGCAATGGCTCTGGAGGGTCAGATGGAAAAGTTTCTGGAAGTTCATGAAAAAAATCATCATCTGTAGAGAAGAGACAAAAAGGACAAATGAAACAACCAAAATTCAGCTGGCAAACACTCACAAGCACTTTCTGAAAATTTCAAAAGGAACATACTTTTTGAATAAAATGTTATCTTAGGAGCATTCCTAGACTGAGCCTGTTTTCAGAGTAGAAGAAATTGTTCTTTACATCCTGAGCTCTCTTTCCTCTATGTGATGTGACAGGGTTGTGCACAATCACATGTCTGGGAACAGTCCTTTGTTATCATCACTGGCAATACTAGCAATAAAGCATTATGTTAGCGCTTGGGAGAGTTGCCTGCAAAACCGTAAAAAGAAATAATAGAAACTTTTGGAGGCTTCAAGGTCACACTTTTCAATAGTGACTTATCACACTGTTTAATCAAGTGCAGGCACATAGCTGGTACTGGCTGAGGCTGGTATAAATAGGAAATATCGTCTCTCGTTTCAGATGAGCAATTTGAAATCTGCTCTAAGGGCAAAAGACTAAATGCAAGTTCGGTCTGCGCCTCTTTGTTCACACCCTGCCTCTTGCTAAGACTGCTAAGGAAGGTGCCATGCTATGCTTTATTTACTTCGTTTGTAGTACGCTGGTCTGTGCAGACCTCACTACAGAGAGGCACCGGCAGCTGGGACATGGGGCAGAGCAGCTGTGAGATGGTGACGTTTTGGGCCAACGCAGGTGCCATGCTATTGATGTAAGGAACCTCTGCATCTCTCTGGTGCTGCTAGCAATGAACACAGTCGACGTAAGAAGTCTCGAGAAGGAGGAAAATAATCCAATGCATAGGAGGCAACACCAAAAACACCTAACGCTCATACTTTCCTTTCTCTCTCCCTCTTCACAAAACCCCCTTTACAACCCCTCTGTTCCTTTTAGCAGAGGAAGTCTTCCACATCAGAAAGCATCAATTCAGTGGAGAATAACCCTCCTCCCATCCACCTACCCACCTGCCATCCGTGCACAAGAACATCCAAGAGGTTTCCAGTGGCAAAGGAGTGTGGGGCACCCACTACTGACAGATCCACCAGCAGCAAGCTGACAGTTCTGAATGCCTTATTCAATCTCCCGCTTTCTGCCCCTGAAGCAGTTATCATTATACACAGTGATGGACGCTGATGATGATCAGTAAAACACCACAGAACATCAAACTAAAAATACTGCATAAGGCTGGCTATCTTCTCCCTGCCAGTCTTCATGAAGATGAACTGTCAGGATGGCTACCTCCCTGCCTGAGACATGCCTGTGCAGGCTGTGTCCAGAATTACAAGGGACATGAAAGGCTCTCCTTCCAGCTACTGTTTTTGCAAAAAGACATAAAAGAACAGGAACAGATGAAGGAGACGGGGAGAGAAGGTAATATGGTATCCATCCATGTAGCTATATGGAGGTAGAGTGTGTCTTTATCAGTGATGGGAAGACCTTACATAGCAAAAGATTTTGTGAACCTCTTGAACTGTTTATGAAGAGAACATATTTTGGGGTTTGTTTTGGGTTTTTTTTCCCCTTCATATTAATTTAAAAATACTTCTGCCCTTCTGGGTGTCTCATTTTACAAAGAGTAACAGGCCTGACTCACTACTGCATCACTCCCTGAGAGTTAACAGAAGTAAGTGAACTGGTTCAGTGATAGAAAAAGGGGCACTAAATAAGACCTGACATTTTCCTAGCAAAGGGAAGATCTGTGACATGCTATAACAATTCCATTTCCATCTCCAACTAATCATCTCAGAATGCTCAAATTAAATGTAATTTTTATCACTTTCCCATCCTTCCTTTTTTTTTTTTTTCAGTTTCCTTTTCACTCTGACCGCACCAGCCTCATTTTTCTGCAATCCCATTTCTGCTCCCCATTAGCCATTTCTTCTGTACTCCATTTTGCTCCCCATTTCTTGCCAAAGAGAAAGACGAGTTACAATAAGTTTACAGGAGTCCGCGCTTGGTTTCACAACAACAAAACATGTTTGAACCAAAGCAAGAGACTTTTCAGCATCCTTCATCCCCCTCTATCCATATCTCCCCCTCTTCCCCACTCCCTCCCTCTCAAACACGCTGCTCCATAGACATCTACAACACAGAACATTAGAAATGAATCATTTCCCCTGAATTGCCACAGGACGTATCTTTTTCTTCTGGTCATTTAATTGCAAATCAGCGAGCAGACAGATGGAAACTAACAAAGCACACATATGTTTTATAATTAAGCAAGTATTGCTTCACTAATTTCTGGTGACTGGAAGAACAAATGTATTTATTTTCACCACTAGATTTCTGCATGTTATCAAAGACAATACTTACGCTGCCTGACCAATTAACTGCATCTTATCAAAGATATTACTGGAAAGTCTAAAAGGAGGGCTCAGCAAGATGCAGAAAAGAAAAAAGATGTTTGTAAAAATTATTTCTTTAATCAGCCTGGAGAATGTGTGTGGGCTTTGGCTTTCCCCCCCGAAGGTAACTGCTTCCAAAATGTAAATATTATTCTAATATAAAAGTGGATTCACAGTACTGCCCAGTACATGACAACATAGTCTCACATTTTGATTGAGGTGATAGCTGTGTCTCTCCACCAGCCTGGCATCCCATGGTCAGATACAAGACAGTTTTCTTACTGGCTCCTTGCTGTAATTCCACCTTACTCTTCTCAAGGAATAATAAAGCGCAGCTTTATTTTTCCACACTGTTTCTCACCATTATCGAGAGGCATCTATCTGAACTGCTCTTAAATGTTAGGGATACAGATGGAAACCACTCACAAACTGTCACACAGAGTGCGCAGAGACTGCCTTGTCCCTGGAAACTGGTATTTAAAATCTGCACTTTTAGAATAAATTTAAGATAGTAGCTAAGGCAGATTTTTTTTGCTTTTTAAACTGGAGTATGTTCATTCAATTCCTGCCCTTAAACTGTTACTATTAGTAGCAACACTGGAGTTATTTTTTTATAGAGCAGATCCTTAGGAGGATCATCCAGAATATGACCACAACTGGGTTTTTCTGTGTGTGGCAGAAAAAACCCCAATCACATTGCAAAGTCAGTCCTACCTCCATTAGCATACAGAGAACCCCACTCCTGCTATTCATTGCTGAAAGGTAACAGGCAGCTTTATCAGCCTGTATGAATCACAGCGGGAAGTCACCTGGTGTTCCCTGCATTCTCCAAAGACATGACATCAGCTGCTGTGGGGAAGCAAAGCACTGCTCCCCTCCCACCCAGGCATGCCAGCTGCCAACAGCTGAAGTCCCAGGATGTCAGTTTATGAGTAGACAGGTTGTGTAGCCACACTTCCACGCCAGATTGTGGTACTCGCCTCTCAGTGAGGATGCACTGGGGAGGAAGGACCTTAAATCCACTCATGATGGCTTGCCCATCACAACGGGCAGAACTGCAGAGCATGGTTTAGGAGATTTGGCCAATTTGGGACAGTGTTTTGAACCATCAACCTTAACACACATCTTGGATCTAAGCCTTGCATTTCATTTTTTTATTAGACTGATATACAGCTCTGCTTGCAGCAACATGCAAGAAGAATTATAATGGCAGTGTAATTACATAAGAAAATACTCTGAAAGACATAAACACAGATATTTCCCTTTGAAAATATCAATATAGCACATATGACCATGTAGAGATCTTTTGCAAGTCACTACAAAACAAAATTTTGTAAAAACCAAAGCAATCTCACCAATCTCTCTTTTCATGAGGCCACACTTTCTAACAAACGCTTCCATAGAATTTTTTCCTGACCAGCTCTAGTTAAACACAGGCCATTCCTCTGTCCGCATGAAGACTAGATTCTGACAGGTTTTTCAGGGATGACTGTGTTATAAGCATGTGTCCTGCTGGGCCCGTTTCTACAATTCAGACGGGGGTTGCCTCTGGTGGTGTGCTCCATCGCCATAAGAGGGGATGAATCTTGCCTGAGCCTTTGATCTGAATCCTCCTGACAGTTATCACTGATTATTTAAAGTTGCACCTCCTGATGGTGCAACAAAGCAGCAAATTTTATTTAACTGTCCTGAGGAATTAGACATTTTTTCTTCTGTCTGGAGGAAAAAAGTTAATTAAACCATTTGGGAGCAATCTGGAAGTGTAAATACAAACACTAAAAATTCACATACTTGATTTCCAATCATTTTGTCAACGTTATGTGTAGTAAGTTCCCCTTACAACCTTGATCAAAAGCAAATACGAGGCCTGCATTGTTCTCCCCTGTTGTAACATCTCTTGTGTTCAGTAACTTTGAGATACAAGTTTACTTTTACAGTATGTCACATTCATCTTTATTTTCACATAATAAAGTGTACAGCCCATCTGTTGTTATTGACTGATTTATATTAGCAAGACAAAGGACCTGATTAATGGTACTGCTAAACTAGTTTCACTCATGCAATTCATTCCTATTAAGAAAATAAATTTTAAAAAGCCATTTTAATCTATAAACTTAATCAGGAATATTTATTTTAGTTGCTGGCCCAAATACAGATACGATCTTTTATTTGCCTTCTGTAGTAACTGGCAACTATATATATTTTTTTAAGGTAAGTCAAATGCAAAATCTGTAGGGACAGAAGAAGTGTCACTGAAATCAGCATTGATAGAAGCTGTCATGGACCCTCACACATAGGAATTTTAGTTTAATTTTAGTTCAATTATCTTTTAAGGTAAAATAAATCTTTGACTAAGTCAGGAACCTTTTGCTGTTAGGCAAGGTTTATTCTTTTCATGCATTTGTTGTAAAACTGTACATATTACAGCTCTTCATGCATAACAAGTGAAAAAGGAGACTTTATGATATACTTCCCTTTTTATGGACTAGTATCCCCGCTCTAATCTGTGGCAGGAAAATATTGTGCTCTGTACCTGAATCTATTCATCTCTAGATCACTAGTTTTATTACTATATATCAAGCTTTAATTCTCATCAACCCAGCATATAACTCACTATATTTCTGAACTGCGAGGCTTAAACTATTATTGCTTAGATTATAATATATTGGACCATTATCTCTTTGTGCGAGACCTGAAGCAAAGTCTTCTCAAATGGAATTTACTTCAAAATGATTCAAGAGCAATTTAAAATGAATGGCTGCAAAGCTAATTCCATTTGCATTTGGATGCCCATCACTCGTCAAGATCATTCCCCACCCGTTGCAAGTAAGGCAGCTGGAGTTAACTGTATGGATGGGATTTCTGTGCAGTTTTTTAATGCTATGATTAAAAAGCTTTCTAGAGCAACAAGTACTGTTTACTGTGAAACTAACAGCAGGCGCTAGCTTGGTAAAACAGCATTTCAGGATGGAGGCAAGTATTTGGTTTACAGCACACACATTTTCAGGAAAGGAAAATTACTCAGCTGGAAGTCCTTTGGTCATACAGTTTTCTGTTCTCCTACGAAGGGTGTGTGTGCCACCAAATGGGAAGCAAGGAAGTCAAAAATCCTGTATGCCATATAGCTGTCCTTCACCTTAGAGCCCCATGAAACCGATGCAGCTATGAATCCAAAACCAGACCAAGTTGAATGAGAAATGGGAGGAAACAGGACTTTGGCTAAGAATTACTATTGAGTCGTTTCAGTGTCAGAGGGCCCTCCCATCCCCGCCTCAGCCCTGGAGACCACACAGGGACAGAGAATAGGCACAGCAAAGCACAGTCCATTCCCTGATAGAGAAAGCACATTTTCCTGCCCTGCCCAGGGAAAGAGTAGGAGGCTTTCTCAGCACTCATCCTCTGTCAGCCCTACCTCCAGCTGATTGCAAGGTGGGCATGCAATAAGGCAACAGCATGTTATTCTTCAGCATCTCAAAAGTGGAACAATTTGTCAAACAGCCCAGGAAGATTGTATTTGGACAGCATCATACTTGGCCTTCTTGGGATGCTGGCATCTGCTTGCTTGTAGCTGATTTCATTGCAGGCTTTTACGTGCCTAAAGGCGAGGCTTGATTTTGTGGCAGCCCACAAACCAGATGCTTGCTGAACCTTGCTGAACTCTCAGGGGAGCAAGGTCAAGGGAATTTCAGACTCAAATTTACGGAGCACCCACAAAATGAAATAGTCTGGTCATCAGGGAAAGGAAAGTGCAGGCATGGTCTGGGAAAAGTGATAAAGAAATCAATAGGGCATATTAATCCTTTTTTGAGTGACACCAGTCCAGAAACAGAATAAATAAGGACCGCAAGGAGGAATTAACTTCCCCTGCAACAGTTGGGTGAAGACCCTCCTACCAGATCTCAAAACACCTCCCCAGGAGGTTAAACACAAGCTTTGTGTTCACTTAGAGAATGAGGAACATATCCACTGAGTAGCTACTTAGAGATCAGAAGGCTGCTGGGCAAAAGTCTCTCTCCCAAACACACATACCAAACAAAATCCAAACACATCCTTTCCTGTCCTCCTGTACCCCTATCAAAGAAGCAACTTCCACAGAGGCATCAGAAGCAATACGTGATCCATTGTCAGCCACAGCTGCCAACCTGGACACCTTCCTAAAACTGAGATGATGGGCATCTAAGACATCTGAAATACAGGATTTTTGCCTCAACTAGAGAGTTCAGGAAGACTGTTTCCATTATTCAATGACAAACCTTCTACATTGGACATCCCAAATAAATAAGTAGTCAACCAAAGGCCTAATACAGTAATTGTGTTTGTTATGCCCATCTTACCTCAACTAGCCTTTCTCAGAAAGCAGAAAGAGAGAGGAAAATGCCATGCTTTCCCTCCCAACAGCAGTGCAGGGCCCAGCATTAGACAGGGTGCCTGCTAACACTGGGAGCTGTGGTTCAAAAGCAGGCACGTTTCAGAGGCGAAGCCCAAGAAGTGGCTGCTGGTGCTCCCTGCTGGCAGCACCACGCTAAGCCAAGGACCCCCTCGTGTGCTTCCTCCTGTTCTCCCATTTCACGTAAATGCTGTGTGGTCAGATATAAACCCAATGGCAGAGAAAGATGAAAGAGTGAAGAGTTGTCACTTAGCTGTGGCCAGCGTGGACACTGTGCAACCAAGCACAAGCTATCAGCTTGTGCTCCATTTTCCCTGCTTTGATAGCATCATCTCTTTCTCTCAGGTCAACGGTGGGAATGTATTTTGCTTGGCTTACCCTGGTAAACTGCACTGCTGGTAATCAGCAATTAATTTCAGTGAAGACAGATATGATTTGCAACAGGGTAAGGAAAAGGAGAATCAGGTCCAGATGAGGAAAACACTGACTGTACCAGCTTTATAAAGAATCTTGCAAGTTAGATATTAATGCCTGGGGAAAAGGCATCTTCCTCCAGTTTGTTTAATTCATAATTATAATTAAAGTTTCTGCTTCTCTTGAGGCTAATGGCAATTTTATCATCAATCAGATCAGAGGCAAACCAAAGACAAAACATGTGTCTTCAAAATGATTCTTGCAGCCTTCTGAAAGAGAGCAATATTTCTTTATACACCCCGTTATGAACCCAAACCAAAAATTGTGGGTATATACACAGACACGACAGAGAAGGTTCTTTATACAGGACTTCACTATTTACCCTGAGACCTATCAGACTACCAGCTGCTGCCTAAACATGCAAGAGATGATACAGGCACCTCTTAGCATTGGACTTGGTGTAGGAAAGTGCCAGAACATGGTATGATTTCAAACAAGGTAATGAAAATACTTTCTGTTGCATATGAAGAGCACCAAGATGTTCTTTGGGCAACAAGGTTTATGGTAATTGTTGTCAGAATAAGAAATCTACATGCATTAATCTGCAAGTGCTATTTATTATGAGGCTGCCTAACCAGACAGATAAAACAACACGGGAGCAAATCACTGGGCGGGAGGCTAACTTATGAGCACTCATGGTGTGAAATGTCAAGTGGAGAGGCAAAGGTCCTGTCTCTCTGCTGCCCTGTCCTGTGCACCATCAGTCTCATCTCTCTTTGCAACACCTTCATTAATTCTGATGGAAACTTCTGTGCTTCTACAGAGCTACTGGATAAGGTGACAGTTACTGTGCCATGGCTATCACAAGCACAGCACCTGAAAATAGAACTACAGTGCTTGAGCAAACAGCAGATGACATCAGGGACATTTCTTGGTAATTATTATCCTATGGAAGATTGCTTTCCTTTGTCCTGTTTCGATCACTTTGCATTTGTTTTAAACTAACACAACATTCATGCTTTAATAAAAGTGGGTTGCAGACTGCCTCCCAAACTTTATCTCCCTTACCCTGTCATGTAATAAAACCAGAGTGTTTCGTGGACATTGTTACTTTACCAAGCGCACACACTGTATTCCCTAAGCGTGAGTTCCAGGCACTTAATCTAATCAGAAAATTAACACAACTCCTGTTAGACATGGTTGTGTTGGTAGAGTTCATGCAGTTTGGCTGCATATGACTGCTAGTTCTGTTTTCTCTGATATGAAGGCAACGTATAAACTGCAGAGAAACTTTCGTGTCAGATCACGAGATTTTCCGTCTGGCCTGTAAAACTGAAATGCGTTTTTTCCTTTGGAATTCTAGCTTGGGATGGGTCTGTATGATGGTATGGGATCCCTTCCTAACCACCTGCAAAGCAAAGTCTAATTTGAAACAGTTCTGCCTCAGCTGCCATTAGTAGTCATAATGCTTGACACAGGGTCAAAAAATTATTAAGCCTCTGAGGAGCATCATTTCCTCTTCAGTGTTAGGCTTCACTTCCCTTTGACACATTAGTCTTGAAGCAGCTCCAGGCTCTTGACCCCTTCTTTAACCCTGATAACTAATTAAAGATGGACAAGGCTTAGGCTAAAATACTTTTTGTTAAACCTATTCATTCTCCAGTCCCCTTCAGGCACTTTTTGTCACACAGGACAGAGCCTGCCATATTTACATGAACATGAAAATAGGTGCCTGCTACAATAATATGACAATTCTCTTTTTATAAGACCTAACTTAACCTTTGTGGTTAGATGGCAGGATACATTTTATAGCACATAAAATATATTCTCAACACATACTGGAAACAAGTTTCCTGGGTCTAGTCCAAAGCATACGATTCAGGAAAAATCCAAGGATAATTAACTCTCTATGTATTTTTAGAATTTCAGACTTAGGTTCTTCATCTGACTGTTGTTTCAATGTGGTGTCCCAAATACGACAAACAAATGAAGAATTGGTAACACTTTTTCTCATGTGAGGATTTTTTAAGGCTCTATCTTGTACTAGAAACAACGACAGAGCTCAGGCTAGAGTTGACAGCCATAGGCAGATGGACTTTAGGGCCAGTGGTAAATATCACACAGCAAAAGTTGGTTTAATATAGATAAATCTGTGTGCCCTGTGGCTAGGGCACAATGAAAGGAGTCCCATACTGTTAGCTTGAGAGAGGATCTGTAACTGAATTTGGTACTTTGCAAATACTTTCTTAGCTTTTTATGTTGTTTTGCATTAATAATTAAGCTTGCTTCTTGCGTCAGTATGTTAGGGTTAAAATGTCAATCTAGCAAGGCTATTTTTATCCTTGCTTTTCCCATTATTAAAAGTGCTGCAGTGCTCTGCTCTAATGACTAATGACTTCAATGCATTTTTCTCCGTAAAGAGTGATGATCCAACATCTTGTGACTAATAAAACTGCGATCTCGTGGGATGTCATGGATCCTAATTTCATGAGCTATCTGAAATGTACAGTTATCTTGGTGGGAACACTCCATCCCAGAGAAACACAGGACACATGCCTACACCTAAAATAATAGCTCAGTCATATGGCCACCTGGTTAAGGCATTGAACTGAGACCCAGGGGATAGATATTCTTGTGTGACCTTGGGGAAATCTACTCTGACAGGTTCAGGGTTCCATCTGCAAAACGGATGTAGCAGCCTAAAAAGTAGTACTGTAATTCACTACCTTCAGACTAAGCAAACAACTCAGTACTCAGATTCTTCCTCCAAAATTTCTCCAAAACACCTGTCGGTATCATTTACTAAACAGCCAACAACAGTCACACAAAGGACCAAAACCAAATCTATGTTGATGAAACCATTACAGTACAAAGTCTGGCTATCATGGACCTGATGCAAGTTGCTGATCTCCCTCCGTATGGATGGAATGGTTGAGGAGCAGGATTTGGAGCAGAAGCCTGACCTCGGGTGCTGTGAAGGGCTCTCACTATGGGCTAGGGGCATCCTTGTGAGACTGCTGTCCTGAGACTAACATTAGTCCTCATGAATATCTACCTACCTATTCACTACTTTCTTCCATGGATCTTAATAAGATTATTATTTGCCTGGTGCTAGTTACCTAATTTCATCCAGAGCCAATTTTTCAAGAAACATAAATTATTTTGTATGAGGCTGATTTATCCCAGAAGAAGTCCAAATTGAATTAGAAATACATTAGCTAAATTCTAAGCGGGAGCTTCTGGAGAGAAGGGAAAGGGAGGAGGGGGGAGCTTGGGAATCTGAGCACCAGATGTGGAAAAGGGGGAAAAAAAAGTCCTTAGAAGAAATAGGAAAGGAGCAGATAAATATCTTCTTACTGAATTAAGCACCCAGGTATTTAGAGAGCCAGATGGAAGAACACAGATTATTGTCTAGGATCAGAAATATGACTCAGGCATTTATTTATTTATTTAGACTAGCAATTGGTTTTGTAAATTCATGAGACTTTGTAAGCAGATGAAAAGCACTGGTCCGCTTGAATATCGTGATCACATTCAGGCAAACAACAGAGTATGTGTACTATATACACTAATAAAGCCAACAATAAGGTGTTCAACCAAACCCTAATACAAAATAATCAAATGTATTCTTCCCTCTGAGGGAAAATGATGGCAAGAAAGGCTTATTTACTTTGGAGACATACGGAATGATTTAATCAGCTATCAACTTCCATGCAGAGCCTGCTTATTTGAGGAGACACACAGACAATGTACCTCTTTGAGCACACATTTATTTACAGGAGTGCACATCCTCTCCTCTTGCCACTCTACTCCCACCATCACTAGACTTGGCAAATGAAGGATGATAGAAGGAGAATGCAGCTTGTTCATTGACACTAACACCCACCCTATTGTTTTCTAAAGCTGGAAACTATGATGGACGGATCCCAGGGCTCACAGAGGGAAACTGCAGTACAATCCCTTGCATAGGAGTTACGGAAACAGTCTGCATCCACACAGTTATTTCAGGAGACCACTAAAGGTCTGCAGCATTCAGTTACAGACTGGAAATTTTCCCCTGCAGTGACTAATTTCATTCCCACTAATTTCCTAGGTCTTGCTGCTTTCTTGCTCTCAAACTCTAACAAATGGGGGAAAAAAAAGAAGTTACAATTCAAAGAGCAACCTGAGACAGCAGGCTCCTCCTTCGCTGCTCCTCCAACTCAACCTTTGATGCAAGTGCCTGTCAAGTATCACCCTTTCCATCATCTATCATCAGAAGCACCAAGATAGCTCAAACAGAAGTTGAGACTAGACAGTAAATGTGCAGCACCTATGGGAAGCTATGGCATGTGCCACCAGACTTCTTGTGAATCACAGTGTGTAAAACTCCAGTACCAGCAAAGTGCACGGTCACTCCTAGCCACCCCCTTACCCCGTGTCTCCAAATTTTTTCAAGTCCACTCCATGGCCACTAATGGGAAGAACAAACAAAGGAAGACAAAGAACAGAAAACCTTCTGAATACTCAGTAATTCCAGTTATGACTGGCAATGGTAGTTAATGTAGAGGAAGTGCTGAGAATAGATGAAGCACTGATGCTTAGTGGAAAGACAGATGGGGCTGATGTTCAGAGACCAGTAGCCGAAGTTTAACTCCTGGATCTACCACACACTGACTCACTTCCCTTCCTTACCTGCAAATAGTTTCTTGTCTGCCACATCCATTTTTAATGTAAGGTTCCTACAGGGACTGATATCTCTCAGTATGCCAACAGAAAATATCACTGGAAGGGGGGCTTCAGATCCTGAGAAGCAAAAACCTTGCTACCCAGTTACACATACCGTTTCTCATCATTGTGAATTGGTTTGGACTAAATCGGAAGCACTCCAAAACTGAAACTACAGGTCAGATAACAGCACTGAATTTCAGTAGCTGCAAGCACACCTGCAGAAACAGTGAAAAGGCTGCTTGAAGTGTTTCTGGCTTGACTGCCTCTAGCAGCAGGGATCAGAATCACTGGGAGATGTCTACTCTGTCTTCTGGATGCTGCAGGGGCTAACACCCTACATAGCACAGTATTGTTTAGCCAGAGTGAAACCGGTCCATTGCCTGTACTGGGACACATGGTCATTTACACCAGCCATTGACTTCCTTATGTCTAAAGAAAGTGATATTGTTCAACAATAGCCCAGATTAATGCAAGAAATCCACATTTGCCTGTATCTTAGTCTAGTCCAAAACGGTAAATCCTTGAGGTCTCAATTCCCTGCACAAGTAACTTTGCTGCCTGTGCCAGAGCCTTGGCTCTAACCAGAAGCAAATATATTCCTTTGGTTCTGAGTTTTAAAATATGGACCTGCACTCAAAAAGACAGAGGAGCAATGTTAATGAATTAATCCAACACAGAAAGAAAAAGAAACATTGTAGAGGAATAATGGAAAGACAATTCTTTTGCAGGCTTTGCTGTAATGTTTTGTGTTGCTGGATCATATTTACTTATTCAGCACTCCTCAGCAGGTCAGATCCAAGCTGGAGAGCAATAAATCAGTGCTCTGATCTCCCTCCCCATCATCCCCAGCCTTTATGAGGAAACTGATATCCAGCCCCAGCTGAACCTGTCGAGTCCTGACCATAAACATCATCATTAGAGAAACACAGACCTAAGCTATCTGACTGGTTTGAGCATAAAACATAGGTATTTCAACCCCTCTTCCTGTTTTCTTATCTCTGACCTTCTGCATCCCTTTTTTTTGGGTTTTCTGTCCTATAGCTTTTATTCCCTGTTTTTATCCTCTTCTTTCTTGCCTTTAGGCTCTCTAGCCCCTTCTTTTTTTAATTCCACATCCCCCCCATCCTTTTTTCCTCAAGTTCAACAAATCTGACTGGTCAGGGGTCTCGCTACATTGTTACAAATGGATAAAAACTCATAGCCAAGAAGAGGACAAAATGACTGAGGACAGAACTCTGTCAAAAGTCAACACCTAATCTGAATAGTTGTGTCTACTTTCATGACTCTCAGAATAATTAACTGTAGGTCTACTTGACTTACATTCATGCAAAACCTAAGCACCTGTGCAAGAGTAATAATATTCGAATACTTAAATAAGGAAAGAGGTAATGCTGCTTTACTGTAGTGTGTAACCAGAGACTACAGTTTAAAGGAGTTCTCCAGTTAGTTCAAACAGCTTTTTCGGCTCTTCATTTGGCAAAATTGGCTTGGACAGCACAAGTTCATTTTGGTGTGAGGTAGCCTCATTCAAGCAGGTTTCTAATCTGTGACCAGCTGAGCACAGCAGTATTAAATCAAACTTTTGTAAATATATGGTGAGAGTCACATTCTGTGATTGTACAAGGCTTGGGGCAGAACGGGTAGAAAACATATAACATTAATTGTTAGCCATAGTATGTGAAGGTTTTACACCAAAAAGGTCATTTGCAATAGTTACATTTCACAGTCTGAGCCACATTTTCTTTAAAGCAGCAAAACCACAGCCCACAAGCAAATTTATAATCTAAATTAAAACAGCAGCTGTGTATTTGGGTAGTAATTGTATGCAAGAAACCTCAGAAGCGTGTGGCTAATACTTAAAGCAAGGAGTGTATTTTGTCTGGATTCCCATTGTACTCAGCTCTGATGCCAAAAGGCACTATAGCACAGCTGAAAACAGGTATTGCAGGAGCAAGACAGTCAGCATTTTGCCTCGGGAGTCTGGGCTGTAGCTTCCTGTTCATGCACAAAATCTCCATCAGCTGAGCTGCTCCTTTCCCAAGTCCACCTCTGCTGTCAGGGAACATGCAGTAAGTACACTGTCAACCCTATCAACACTAAACTGAGCACAGCACTTCCCACCACTGCAAATTAACCTGAATTTGCCTCTCGCCACCCGAAAAAACCCTATACATTAATCTCTATTGTTATGCTGAAGCTAGACTGTTCTGTATGATTTACTCACTTGCACTTGGACTCAGTTTTCAAGTGACTTGCTCTCTTCCAGGATCCCCCTTCCTTTGTAGGACAGTCAACTCTCTTGCCAGGTGAGCAGAAACCCAAAGGGTTTGGAAGTCAAATGGGAAAGGACTATTTTACACAGAAGCCAAGCAGAAAATGGGCCAGGATTCTGGAGACACACTCTAATATATCGCACCCACTTCGGAGATAACAAATCAGCAGCATGTTTCTCCACCACTCCACACATTGAAGCTTCATTCAAGTCCTGAAGATCTCCCCCATAGCACTCCTGGGACCCTAGGACCTTCAGGCTTGGCATGGGGATGCCCTGCAGCATCCCCACTGCCTCCACATTTGCCACAGCTAACTGTCTGGCCCCGTGGGCTGCAGCACCTCCTGGCTTCACATTCCCCCGGTCTGCTGCTCCTAGGTGTAAAAATGTCATTAACCCAAGAATATGCTTAATGTATGCAAAGGTAATTTGGTTGCAGAAGGAGATAGGACTAGGTAGCAGCAGCAGCAGAGAACAAGTTGCTATACATGACAGTTCATTTCTGGATAGCTAAGGAGATTAATGCCTTCACCTGCTGCTCATGCATTACTGTCCCCAGCCATACAGAGATGAAATGCTGTCATGTACAGCAAGATGCTCTTCATTGCTCAAGCGAAGAGAGCTCAAGCAGTGATTGCTCTCCTGAACCCCAAGCCATGGCACAGAATGTTTAATTAAGGAAAGCATGACAATGAAGCGCGCATTGTATTTAAATAATGTACTGTAGGTGCTACATCCTTACACAACTTGAGGAAAAGTGTAAAAACCAACACAGCCACAAACTTAGCACAGATCACAGAGGTCAGCTATGAGTCTTCTCTATCTTGGTTAAATGAGTAACATCAAAGAATATTGTCCAAATCTTTCTTCATATTTGTCCCACTTTCCCTGGTTGTATTACTGCCTTTCTCACATGCCATTTCTAATATATCCTTACAAATCTGAAAATAACTGTTCCACAGATCCACTTTTTTAAATTTTTATTTGTGTCATGAATAAGTACTAGAAAAAATGCTACACTGGTTACTCTAACACCCAAAACCAGACACAGCAAGTAATTTCTGCAAGTGCACAGTAATCCTGCCCCACTGTCAGCATACATGTCTATTCCCCTCCCAGCAGTGGGCTCATGCATCTTGGAGACAAAGATGTTGTGGGTGTTTTCCTTTTTTGTTTACATCACTAAATGCTGTCAGAGTGAAAACTGGTTAAATCAGGAGTCAAACCCACTGTTCTGAAATCTCAGTACAGTCTTCACTCTTCTAGACTATCCCTAGTCATCATTTGGACAAACTTTTTTACGAGTAGGGTTGTCACCTTGAGTTGAGATTTCTGTCATGGCCTAGAGAGTTTAGGCTCAATTCTTCCTTTAAAGCACTTTGTCTAGCTTTACTAGACTATTTTAAAAGATCAAACTTTATCTCTAAAGCAATCTAAATCCTGACCTCACTGCTGAGGCTGCAAATTGTGACCAATCTAGATGTCAAGATTCGTGCAACAGAAAAGTGTTAGAAAGCCAGCAAGAGCACAAATTAACTTCACAACTTTCAGGTATCATTTGACTCCTACGATAAGAACTTTCATCTTTAGCAACCTCAGACTAGAAATAAACTGACAAATAAACCATACTGTTGTCCTCTCCTCTTCCACACAGGGCCTTCCCAGCTGGTTGTTCCACCTACACTACGCAAGTCAGAACATAACTCAGCCTGTAACTCTGAACAAAGTTCATAAAATATATCTAGATTCTGGTACATATACACTGACCTTTTCTACGAGTAAACTCCAGCAGGGTACACATGATTTTGATTTGTACATCAGCATCATGATAAGGCCACAGCTCAGGAGGGGTTCCAGTTGTTCCTGCAGTCAGAACAACTCACATCACAGCTGACAGTTTGGAGACTTGGGGGGGTCTAATTATATTTGGGGAATATAGATATATTTAATTACATATAGACAAAGAGATGCTTTCTTTATAAAGAATAACTGAATATTTCCTTCTGGAAAACCAAAAGCTTGTAAAATGGGCATTCTTGAGCTTGTACTTATTGGTCTTGCAGCTGCTTCTGCTAATGTCATATGAAAACTATTGCCTTCATCAAGAGTAGCATTGATTCCATTATTTGGTACAATTTTCTCAAATTATTTACCTCTAGCCTTATTGGCTCATGAGCTATATCCATTCATTTTTTCTTGTTCTCCTGCTTCAGGGCTTCCTTATTTATGGGACGACTCAGGTTTCAACTGCTTAGATAGAGGTATTAGTCCACTCCGTAAATACCCCTGTATATGTACACTAGCAACCTTACTGAGATGGTGCAGAAGGCAAAGCATCTTAACTCAGGAACACCCACATGGATCTTGACAGGCTATGGGCTGGGAAAATAAAATCCTTTTCTTCTGTTGTGGATGTTGCCATTTCTATGGACAAGAAGTTGCAGCATCTTCTGTTTCTTCTAGAGGGATAACACAAGTACAACAACATCATGGGACATTTGAAGACATGTGGGTTGAGAAGCTTTATGCTCTCTGGCCACTCCATTTATCTACTCTTTTCCCTATAAACTTAAAGGACCATAACAGGGTAAATGGAATCTGAAAGAACCATCATATAGGTAACATCTCTTCAGCCAAATCCATCTGCCTGAGCTTGATCCTTGTTGGGAATAACACATCATTGTAATTATTTATTGTACAGAATTCCTCTCCACATTTAATTTTCTGACCACGATTCTCCTCAGAAGAAGTGACCCAACTGAATTAAAAAAAAAAAAAAAAAAGAGAGAATATTATGAAAGCCAGAGAAAATTAGCATGCAATAAGCCATTTCTTCCTGTCAATTTTCTCGTCTCCTTTTATTAACAGATTTGTTTTTGAAGCAATTATACACGTGCAATCCATTTGTGGCATCTCTTTACTTGCCTCCCGACATAACCATTATTAGGGCTGTCACAGCTGATCAGCTGACAGACAGAGAAAGGCAGTTCTGCAGTGTCCTGGTACTGCCAGTCAATACCAGCCAAATAATAATACCACAGTCTGTGAGCTGCCTATTATTTTTCTTTCCAGTGGCTGTGCTAAGAACAGTTCCTGCAGAATTTTGACAGTAGCAGGGGAGATGGAGGATGGTCTGCATGTGCTCCCCGAATCATGTGCTAGCCACAGCCGTTGCTGTTTCAGATCTCCTTCCTTAGAAGCAGGCACCCGCCGCGACTTGCGCTAAGCTCTCAGCAATCCCCATTCTAGCCCCACCAGTACCATTCCAGAAACGATTCAGGAATATTCCCACGAATGTACGGAGCTGCTGGTCCTGTCGCTCTTCAGCAAGCTGAGTATGCCCTGAGGTTTGCAAAACTAAATGCAACCCAGCTGCCTGGATGAATCTCCCCCCCCTGCCCTGGTGAAGAGGGAAAATTGGCAAAGCTGTCTATTAATACAAAGAACCTGTAAGAGCGGAGCCGGGAATGCCGACACTATTTTTCAATCGCACAGCATTATGGAACATTTGATTATCATCGCTGTAAAGCATACTGTGTGCTGACTGTATCAATTTTGCCAGGAAATTTGTAAGCATGCTATACAGCTACCAACAGCTGTGCCCCACGCTGCAGTGATATCTCAATTCTCTGCGCAAGGATGTGCCAGACAGGTGGGAGCAAGGCTTTGCGCCCGATGCGTGTCGCGTACTGGCTTTCCCCGTGTTCCCAACATCTCACGTGAGGACAATGCGAAGCATGCTCCTGCCAGGCACGGAAAGAAAGATTTTACATCTCGCACAGGAAACAAGCCCAGCCTAATCTAACATAAAGCCAGTAGTAAAGTGCTGAGGGGAAGGAAGCTGAGCTACATGACAGATGTGTACACAGGGCTTACGAGGTCAATCCCAGCTCTGTCACAGACAACTTGAGTAACCACAGGCAAGCTGTTTGGTCCATAGGATTGTAGCAGTAATCTTTTTTGCTTCCACTCTTATTTTACCTCTTCATGTTTTAAAGTCTTGCAGGGGCAAAGATGACCTTTCACTGCATTCACGTTGCATCTAGAACGGAGTGAGCTTAGCCTTGAAGTTAAAGCCATGGCTACGTGTCTACAATAGCCCCCCAAAATTACAGATTTTAGGTGCAGATGTAACAAACGTACGCTTCTAGCAGGAAGACGCTTGACCTTCCGCCAATAATGAGCTTACGACTTTGATCAAAGAACCATTTCTTTCTGCGACAATGCAAATAAACTGATTAATGCATGAGTTTATTTTAAAATGAGCCCTTCGAGAAATTTGGCCTGTGGGTGTCAGACCATTTCCTTCTCATTATGGAATAAGATGGATGCATTATGCATCCTTTTGAGTTAAATCTGGGTCTACATCACAATTTGAATTGTATTTGCAGGCACTGAGCCACTTTAATCTTTATGGCTTGGATAATAAAAGAGATGAATAAGTGACAGGTTTGCCTTCAGTACATTGTGTGCCAGCCCACCTGGGACCCTGGATATTTAGCTTCCATTGCAATCTGCAGTGCTGGATCTTCAACAGTATTTGTACCAGCGGTGCCTAAGATAAATGCAAGCTGCAGGATGTCTAGGTACTATGCAGTCGGATATGGCACGCAAAAGCTGGGTGTGTGGGAAGGGAGGGAACCCTTTAGCGTTTTTCTAGCTATTCTTTTTAACTTTGGGCACTTCTCCCCCCATACACCATCACTATACCATAGAGAGGGAATTTAACGTAGAATTGCCATCTTTCCAAATGGCCACTTCCTATTGCTCTGAAAGGGACAAAGGTCATAATTTACATACTGATAGGTGGCTATTTTGAGAACATTTATCTCCCATTATTTACAAGGGAACTGAGACTACTACAGCTAGTTCCTGAAAAAGGCAATTTCACTATTTTGAAAATGGTGAAGAAAATGGTCATGTAGGTAGAGGGCACCATAGCACAGCTCTGTCACCTGTCTCTTGATACCAAGGGAAGATGGCAGCAGTCTTGGAAAAAAGGAAAGCAGGAGTTTACAGCTGTGGGATGGGACGCCCTACCAGAAGAAGGGAACACTTCAGAGAGTATAGGCACACATAGGAATGTGTATGTCCAAGGGAAGGCTAGAGGCATGGAAACACAACATCATCACACAGCCACAGGCGATAAAAACCCAAAACTGCCTTTCAACATCATCTTAACCTAATCCAGTACCAGAAAGGTTAAATGCTTCACACGGAATAACAGAGTCATTAATTGGGGGTGGTAAGAGTTAGGCTTGTTTGTATATTGAGCGCTTCCCTACCCTGACAAGCATGGATGGATCTCTGAACTGAAGTCTAACTATCCTGCATTTATAACCCTTGATTGGAGATAATTGTACTGCATTTTGATCCAAATTACAGACATCTACATTGTGCCATTGCTCCATTTTAATGCAGGCTTTTCCTCCTAATAGTATTATTCCATGAAAAATACCACCAGCCCTATTCCAAAGTACAGTTACACAATATAAAGCATCTTTACTGACTTGCTCTGGTGTTCTCAAATGGTTCATCTCCTGTTCCTCCAGCAGAAATGGGATTTTGTGCAGAGTCAGATGAATCCTTACCCAACTCCTGGCTACTCTAAGTCACTGCCTTGTATCAACTGATGAGCTATTCCCGTATGTCAGAATAATATGTCCTTCAGTCAGCTGGGACTAAAGGATTTGGGCTAACACAATGAATGTACATGCAAATGGGAGCTTTTATCACTGTTCTGTACTTATTCAGGCACACAAATAAGTCTTTCCAGTAGCAAGCAGCCTTCATGTCTTTGCCAGTGCAACACGTCATGCAGACCAGGCACAACTGGTTGGGCTTTTTAGTAAAACTGTCATCTAAACAATAATAAATAATACTGATCTTGCAAACTCTATTGTTGAAGGAGCCTGGACTTACAGGGGAAAAAAAAAAGCCAATTTGTCTCTTTGCTCTCTGCTTGCAGTAAAAATGATGAACATGGGGTTGTGTGGATGCATGAAGCCTGGAAGCTAAAACACCACTTTTTGCCCTATGTCTGTGGCATGGGCAGCACAGAGCCCTGTTTCAGTTCTGCCTGAGCTGCCTCCGAACCAGGCTGCTATCGCAACGCTGCCTTGATCAACAACATGAGTAATTCTCTGCCTGGGTATTCATGAAGTCATGGCTGACCAAGAGCAAAGCTTTTTCTGACAGGCAGTGCATATCTCTGTGGCATAGTCTTTGTGTAACAGCAAAGAATGAAATTGAATTTGTAATAAAGTTGTGCTGTCTGAAAAGGGAACTGTGGAATGAATCAGGCAGAAGAAAAATGTATCCTAACAATTTCTTTTGCTGGGTGAATCCATAGTTTATCAAGAGTAAAATCAAGACTTCAATAAATTATCCATGCCTTAAATTTTTCTATCAAACAATGGCTCTGAAAGTGTATGATATAATACAGGCACTAAGCTGCTTTCCTCATCAAAGAAACAAGTACATGAAAGCATGGGTCTTTGAAACTAATAAAAAAAGTGACTGCTCGCTATGCCGCCATACAAAAATACCTGATATTTTTCTCCTGCCATTCAAAAAGCATTTTTACTTATTATATTAATTTTATTCTAAGAGTTAGATTTTTCTCAAGATGTTGAGATGAAACACCGGTCTTTAAAATCAACACACTAAACAGGCATTACCCTCACAGTCCCTCACAGTCTACAGCCTTGAACAACATTTGGAAAATACTTGCTTCTAAGATCTTACTATCCTCCCCTATTTTTACTCAGTCTCTCTGCCTCTCTTGGTGTTATTTCAATGCAATGAGGTATTGCTTTTGAATTGAGATGAATACAGAGCCCTTAGCACAACCTCATCTCAGCCATATTAAAAATGCTCCTTCATTCCTCAGTCTGCCAATAGTTGAGTTCCTCACCTGTCCCAAATCAATACTATGATATAGATTGTACAAACTTAGGTATTGATTGTATGAGACTTCTATTTTACTGTGAAAAATTGAGAAGAGCTTTAGAAGGACCACATTAAAAACAAGGAGTTAAAAACAAACAGATGACAAACAACACACAACCAAGCCTTCCAGGCTATTAACATTTTCTACACAGATTAATGAAATCTGTTGAATTCCTGCCTCGTATCTCAGATAGGCATGTTACTGAGTCATAAGTCAAAAGCTAATTTGATATCAAGAATAAACAGGAGTAAGCAAAGTCTGGAGGTGTTCACTGATTCTCAGGGCTGGTTATTTCTACATGTGTTTATGAAACCATTTTAGATATAGGTCAACCTTTTTCTCCTTAGAAAATTGCTACACATGCTTTGGCTCAGATTCTTTAAATTAAAAACAAGATGTGTTTGAAATAGTTGACTATGTTCCATCATAGCCTCTGTAGCGACTTGCACTGCACCAACATCCCTGCCTGCATCCTCTCATGGTTAGATCCCAGTACTCCAGTCAATGGAGAGACTCTCTTCAGCAGCTGTGAGATTTTGATCTGAAACCTGCAGTATAATAGTCTTTTCATATGGAAAAACAGTCTCAGTGCTTTAGGTCACATAACTTCAGTGCAGCGCTATTCCGAGACTAAGAAAAGAAGGGCCAGATCTTAAGCAGCTCCAAATGACATTTCAATCACTGTCAGGAGAGGAAAATTTCTGAACACCAGCTGAAGATCTTGTCCCTACAGGAGTACAGGTAAAACAGATGCAATCTTGCCACAATAACTGAGGCAAGAGATTACACATTTTCAGGGTGAGAACAGCATTCATAATGGAACTGTGACAAGAAACAATTTCATCTTTTTTCTGCAGCAAAACATCTCAGATGGACTTGATAATGGTTGGACTTGATGAGCTTAAACGTCTTTTCCAACCTAAAAGATTCTATGATACTGTGATCTACTTCGTTCCACATCTTGAGACATAAAATGCATAATATAAACACTGTAGAAAACATGCCTACCTTTGCACACACAGATACAAATATTTGTATATTGTTGCCAACTTGTTTAGACACTTTTTTTGATGATGCATTGCCTGTCAACAGTGATATAATTAAGCTGCTTCCTATCTACTGAGCAGAAGTATGCTACCTGCTACGGCTGTTTTCTAAAGCCTGTAGCAGTCCAACCACAGAGTCACATAAAACTTTCGCCACTGATGCCTGTTGTTTAACGCTAATCTCCTTGTGCTTACTAAGAGAAATTGCTATTGACTGCTTTCATTAGGAAACTATTGACCCTTATCCACTGGAGCATCCTGGAGAAGAAATTCACTAAATGTGCCCATATTTCATTCTCTGAACATCAAGGTAGAAGAGTCATGCTGAAGGATACGGTTTATTTAATCCAAAATTAAAATTTTATAGGCTACATTACCTAAAGTAAATTGCTTAATATATTCAGATGAACAGCTGCTTTCTAAGTGTTTGGCTTCCATGTTTTCAAGATCTAAATTAAGCTAAACAATAGAACATCACTTCTACCACCATAGACTTCCAGGAGATGAGATATGCTATACCTAAATTTAAGAAGCAGAATTTAGATTCAGCGAAGCAGTGATTTTCAATGCATTTGTTTAATACAGCACTAAACTATCACAGCCTTCCTAGTTTAATCTTCCTTTAGCAAGAGGTTTTTTTCAATATACATTTTACATACTCATGAACTGTCTAGTGAAGTGTAACAACTTAGTTGTATATTTGCCACTTGCTAGCAACTATATAAAACCCAAAGTACAGAGATCCAGTGTGTCTTAAAGATTTTCAAAGTTGGACCCAATGTTGATTCAGTTACTCTCATGTCCCTGGCAAAAACATCTTGGCAACGCAGAACAATTTTGGTACAGTAAGAGAACGCAGACAGATCTCTCTTGGTGTGTGACGTTGTCCTGCTTGCACACAGACTCTTTCAGCATGTGTGCTGTGAGTCAAACGTAAAGAAAAGTTCTGCAAAGGCCTTACGTTTGATGGAATGGGGGCTACCTGTGCCACTGGCTGAGAGATCACACCAACTGCAGCCCTTCCCTGAAAGGATGCAAAGTGACAACTATGGACCTCACATGACAGTTCAGGCTCCATTTTGGCTAATGTAGAGCAGTACTTCAGAAAGTCAGGAACTAGCAACATTGTCATAAAACCCACCAGATTCGTTCACATCCCTGCCATCAATAATCTGTGTAGCTCTGCAAACTCCCTTCAAGTCATGCTGAAGGACGCAACATCGAATTCACTAATAAATGCCCATGGCACATGACCTCTGCCTCCCTCTCATATCCCAACCCAAACGTAACTTGCAGAACCATGTCACAAATTTATTTGTCATAATGTTGATTTTATCTGCTTTCTCCTCACTAATCTATCTCTTTCAACACAAGCCTGAAGAGAAGGCACAAATGCTCACTCCAAGGTGCTGACCCACCTCTATCAGCTGCTCTTCTACACTAATTTATTCCTTTTTAAACAAATATGTAAGTGGAGAGCAATAGAAGAACATGTTGTGTCATAAAATCTGAGACGCATACATGAATTTATCACACCTTTTACAAACTTCCTTGCGGTCTGTCTCCTACCACATCCACCCCCTGAGGACTTCTAATATTACAACACATGCGAAGAGTTGCAAATAATCACCATTGTTTTTTATTAATTCATTTGGCATTGTGAAATTGTTTTGTCAAAGTTATGGCATTCTGCAACACAAAGCAGTCTGTTTTCATGCTGCACTGATGGAAGAATATATATATAAAAATGTGTACGGCAAAGCTATTTTATATGCCAGACTTGTGACAGGGATTTTTATGTGATCAGCAGAGGCATGTCTCAGAAGACCAGTGCAATTTACTATAAGCCTGATTATATACCTTACCCACAAATTAATCACATTAAGATTTATTTCAGCATTCCAAACTTCTATACATGTGTCTGTGTGGCTCTATTATCGATATAATTACTGTTTATTAGTCGTGTTCTGGTAGTGTTCAAATACTACAATTAGAATGAAGCCCAAACATGCTATACAAACACCTATTAAATCTTCTTGCACTGGCAAGCCTGGGGTCGAGAAAAACACATAGGAAGATAACAGACAAACAGAACAAAGCCATGAAAAAGCAGACCCGCTTCTGATTGCTGCCTCTTCTCCCTTCCAAACTGTCGTGACATTTCCTTCAGCTCGAAATCTTTGAAAGTTTAAGTACACCACTTCTTACAATAAAGTGAACCACTGCCTTTCACTATTGCATCATTATTTTTTACTCTTTCTTGACACTGCCATTAGTTAAAGACCCAAAGCCTGCTGCTATTATTAAAATGAGCCTTAGTGATCTCCATAACCATTCAGCTTTATAATGATCTTTATTAATCACACCTCTCTTCCCAACATTCATGACATAAACGCACTTAGCTCTGATTCCTGATGTCCACAGACACCCACTGCCCCAGGTTTGGATCTACCCCCAAGTGTCCCTCACCTCAGCCCGTTGGCCCAACATGCTTCTCACAGAACAGACCACGGGACCTTGCCGGTGGAGATGTGCATCCTTATGTGTGCACGCAGCCCCTCTGCAGAGCTTGAGCATTATGGAGAAAAGCAATAAGCAGACTAACTTACTAATTGCTTTCCCAAAACTCAAAAGGAACAAAAATATGTGAACTTCAAATTCCCAAACTGCCAGGCAGCAGCCTGAGAAGTGCTGACCAAGCTAGCGGGGCTGCAGGACTGGATCACGTTTTCCAAAAGGGGAGAGACAAACATAGGGCACAGCCATTTATTAAATTGGTTCCATCCGTTTATTAAGCTGCCTCCTTTCACTTGCAACCTTCCCTTGAAAAATGGTTGTAATACATTTTTACACCCACCAGACACACCTGGCAGGAGCACAGTGAGGTTTAAGCAATTAATGGTTACATGTTGCTTTAAGATTCTTCTAGGAAAGCTACTCCATGTATGACTAGTGATAATCAGAAGAATGATTACTGGTGTATTACTTCCAGTACAGACATACAAAAACTTTATAGATTTCAATAGAGTAACCAGAAGAGGTCCAGCTCTTGCGTAACTTCTGATAAGGGATTTGCAAATTCCTGGCAACTGATACAGAAAAAATACAGTGTACTCTGCATGCACTGTTTTGTAAGATAAGCCACCGAGGAAAGGATTTATTTGAACTTTTTCAAACATCTTTAAAAAAAGCCTCGCACTGCAAAGGGAGTAATCTGTACCGTGCATTCACACATTTCCAAGGCTTGTCAAAAGTTACATTTGCTTACACTAAAGTTTCCACGTTCTTCTGCAAAACACCGTCACTTTGGACATAGCGACATTACAAGGGCAAACAAGATAAAACAGCAGCAGATGTTGTTTCTGTGCCCCTCTGCAAGAATTCCTGCCAGCTTGCTTTTCCTCCTCATAATCTGGAGAAGAAATTGGGGCTCTGATATCACCTTGCCTAGACAGCTCTGGGCCTTTTATGCTGTCTAGCAATATAATAAGCATTGCTACATCTTCATCTAATGCTATTCACTGCATGTACTTAGCGTATGCCACTATAAGTGGTGGAGGAAGAAAAGGGTAAGGAAGAGGAGTAACAAACAGGATTTTCTTGGAATAATGTCTCTCAGCCTTGGACTGATAATGGGCTGCAGTCAAATATTTTCCTGTCATCACTGGCACGCAAAGCTGTCTAATTTTGTAACATTTGTTTTACTAATTGATCAATCAATTAGTAACATAGATTATTTTCACAATTGTGAACAGCACTGCATACAGACACCTGTTTGATCTGACAGAGACTCTGGTCCAATTTACAGTCCCTCAAGCAACCCAGTAGCCCCTGGTTTCTATTAATGCTACCCTCTTGTCCTGTTTCAGCTCCTTGGACTTTGTCACTGCCTCCAAATGCCACCTGGCATAGCCCAGGTAACACTAAAACCTGTTCCTGATTTGCCCCATTGCAAAGTCCCTCAAATCCTTCTCTCCTTTATCAGCACACTGACAGGGTAAGTTAAAACACAAGTTAAGCACTCTCTGCACTGCTTTTCATCATTGTAAAGTACAGTACCTTTGATCAGATCAACGTATGTTGAATCTCACTATTTGACTCCAAAATCTGTGTTTTCCACTGAGTGCATGCTACAAACTGCAGAGAACCTACCTGAGAGACAAGAACCATCCAGCTTTGAGCTTCAGTGCTCAAGATGATCATCAGCTGAGTTTACACCCATTAATGCAGCCTCCAGAAAACCTTGCTGCATTTTCCTCCTGCAGTGGCAGCCCCTCTGCCTGCCTTGGGAGAGGACAAGCCCTTGCTCCGTGGGAGCAGGCAGCCCACCTGCCCCAAGCTTCAGCTGCTCAACCTGCTGAAGGTCAGCCCGGGGGAGTATGCATGACAACATGTACAACCTCCCATCAGAGCTGAGCCCATAGGCTCTGTAAGCAGGCTTCAGCCCACATGGATATTGATTTCCAAAGCCACATTTTTCTGTGATCAGGACACTCTTTCTGAAAGACAAACCCCACTTTCTCAGTAATCTTACTGCAGTTTGAGTCCCGCCTGGCAGCTGTATGGGGATGTTATGTAAATGATCTGAGACACTTTGCTTGGGTCAAACTGCTGTGCCGAAATTGCTCTACTTTGGAGATGAAAACAATCAAGCTGGAAGCAGTATCAGACTTTCCACATACACAGGCTTGAACAGGTTATTACTGCAGGATCAATAAGTGCAAATTTCACATCCTAAAGTCCTTGTTAATCCTATCTTCCTGCTAAGTAAATAAATAAATACATAAGTAGGTAAGAGAAATAACAAACTGCCTTGGCATTAGCCTTGAGCTCAGGCAAGAATCTTTGACACTCCCACCCCTCAACTTACGATAACATTTAAAAAACCCCCCCTCTGATTCCTCCCTGCATTTGGGCTGAGAGTCCTTGAAAGGGTCTACTCATGGGAAAACCATGATTTGACAGTCTCTCCTGCCGGTGCGTGTATGCATGCAAACACCATTTTTTAGGATTCACTTTGTAAAGGTTTTAGGAAATGAATCCTGAACACGGCTTTAAAAAAAAAAAAAAAAAAAAAAGCTTATTGATTCTTTGCTGGTTTGAGGATTCAAGCTGAAGAAACCCGAGAGAAATTCCTCCGTGTATAGCTGCTATCCCCCGACTGCAAGCAGGCAGGCGAGAAGTCCTCCCTTCCAACACGCCCCAGGCACTTTTGGAGGTGCCCCCACATTTCACTTGGTGGGAAACAAGGGAAGGAGAGCTGAGATGGGAATAATCTAAATCCAGAGCCAAGTTTTCCCTCTGAAGCACCAAAGGCCATAAACATGAAGAACACGAACCCTAGGCTGAGTCTGATGTGTTTGAGGCAGTTTGGCTTGGCAGCCTATGCCGATGGTGGTGAACGCAGCTCTCCTACGTGAACCCCACTGCCAAACTTCAGAGCAGCTCTCATTCAAAAATAATGCTCAGCCCGCAGGCAAGCAGCAGCAAACGTGTAGGAAGACACTGAATATGCAGGAAAAATACCAGGAATCAAGGCCCAATCAGCACTTTAATCCATTAAAGTGCAGAATATCAGCCAATGAAACAGCATTTTGTCTCAGCGTTAGGCTGGGCTTTAAGAGATCAAAAGTCATTAATCACTGCTCTCAGCATCCAAGCACTCATGTCACGTGAGTTCTTAAAACACCCAACTACCACCACCCAAGTACTTAGGCAAACAAGCCTGGCTTCTCACCAGTGCAATACAAATAAGTTACAGATGGTTAGAAAAGCGTGATTAGCAAAATTTGCAACAAGTCCCAAAATTATTTTGCCTCCTTCTTCTACAAATATAAACAGGATTTTTTCCATCAATGTACACACACCACACCCCCCATTTTTTTTCCCTGTCACTGGTAGATATAGTCCAGTAAAACTGAGAATGAGAAAAATTAAATAAAACATGTTTTCTACATTTTCATGAAAGTATTTATGAACCTGTAAGACAGAGTATAGTAAAAAAAGTACATAGGGGTTTTTTTGTTGAAAGAGGTAAGAGCAGTTGTCTGTAGTTTGGGGAAGCTGAATTTTAACTGATTTTATGACAAAACCTGTAAAAGCCAATTACTCACTTTCTGTTTCACTTTCCCTAACCCTGATTCACACAGAGGAATCCAAGTGCTCCCCATGCTTAAGCAGCTATTGGTAATATGATTAGCAACATTCCTGCTTTCTTCTTTCGATATTTACTTTGGACATGATTGAGTGCTCCAGAGTCTTAAATGATTACGGAGACAAAAAGACAGACAGTGGCAGCAGGAAAAAAAAAGATAAGAAATGGATTACACTCTAAGAAACTGAAAACTCCTCTAGAGACTCTAGGCCTTCAAGTTCATTTAAACATTAACAAACTTTACGTTTCAAATCATATCAAGGAGGACAAGCGATAGGATTACCGAGCTAAATCTATAAGCATTGATTTTGTCTCAGTCACAGATACACACTGTGCAGTATTGGAAAATCTGCAAAGAAGATAAGGTTATGATACACTGCAAATAGCATGCAGGCGTGGTTTAGCTAAACCTTTCTGTGTCTTTAAAGTACACCCTCTCCCCCCCCAAACCCAAACATCCACAAGTGTCACATTGTCTGAAAAACATAAATGCTTCTAGAAGCATGTGCAGACCCTTCCCGATGCTGGCATTTCACTGAGAGGTTGCTACAGAACCTGTGTGAACCACTGCTGACAGAAAACAAGGGTTTTGATTGATTGTTTTTAAAAATCACCACGTAGCTCTACATTTTAAAATCATCATATTGTTTTGTACAAAACAAGACATTTGTGTTGTGTATCTCAAGACACTCTTGCAACGTTCGCACCTCAATCCTATGAGTCAACAGCGCACCATTATTTCTAAAAATGTTTATATCACTCAGATTCTTGGCTTCCTTGGAACCCACTATCCAGTTTTCTTAAACAATGGAGAAATGAGCTCAGAAAGCAGCTCAAGAGATACCATAACTCCATTTCTTCCTCCATATCCACCCCCAAACCAGAAGGCTTCAAGAGCCCCTGAGTGAGAGTGGCAGATGGGAAATGGACAATGTTGCATCATTGCTTCCTCTGGCTCTTCACCATATGTTTCTCCAGCATAACCAAGAATTGCCATAGGCTATGCAGTTAAGGGAGTAAAGCAGGGAAGACACTTTCCTAAAGATTTAGGGCTGCAAATTTGCATCTCAAAACCTCCCAAAGTCGCTGCCAGCTGACTAATTTAAACAAGTCCTGTTCTATTTGAGCTAAGGTCAAAGCCAGCAAGATATAACTCCCATCACATCCATTTGGAACTGCTAGTCCATAAACTGCTGCCCTTTAACTGTACTAGAAAGGTGTACAACTAGGTATTTTGATGCAGTTGACCTACTCCTTTTTTAGTTTTTTTTTTTTTTCATTCTAAAAGGAGCTATGTGCAATATGGTAACATACCTTTATGCTACATAACATCAGTCTAATGGAGAAGTGTGTTATCAAAAGAGAATTCTTCCTGGCAGCTTTTATTTGGCTCTGGAAAGTACATGCCGTTAAGACAAGCAGAACCTAAAAGGCCCATACAGTGTACAACCTACTGTGAACCTCTGTTATGTTACACAACTCTGGTTTACACAGATGTGTTGAGGTAAGTTTGATGCTATTTAATCCCTGAACGTAAATTTTCTGGCACAAAGCAAATTTAAGAAAATTAAGAAATTATTGGGATGTATTAGGAAGTGTTTGGGACCAAACATTCTGGCTGCAAGTCTCCAATCGTATGTACTTTGTACCATCTGTGCAGAGGATTACGAAGTGAGGGGACATTTCAACAGCAGGCAGGATGTGGTCTGGTATTTTTCTGGCAAATCTTCTGCTATGATCACAACCAGTTAGCCATAATGCTGTTGTGTTGTTTCCCTTGACCCTTCCTCCCTCTGCTCTTCCACCCATACAGGTTTGGACCTGGAGGTCTGTTTCTCCCAGCTTCCTACTCCCACCCCACCTGTGCATTTCTTGGCTCCTAGTGAAACACCCACTTATATAATCTTCCAAAGTGGGTCATTGCTGCAAAGGAAACAGGTGCATGTGGTAACATGTAGGCATATTTTAGGGAGTGTGTAGGAAGACAGGAAGTAGGACAGGTTTTAAGGTTTACATTTTTTAACCTAAGTTTAGAGGGTAGGATTATTTCCAGTGTCTTTACATACTTTGAACTGAAATTTTAAGCACCAAAATCAAGGATCTTACAGAGCCCCATGAGGTTTGGTGGACATTTACTGCATGTCCTGTATTCACATATGATCTTTGCTAACCTACAATTATTATAGCAAAACCAGAGATCTGAGTGATATTGGGCCAAGCATTATGACACCAAAGTACTCCATCTCTGAGGTGCACAGGTTGTCTCATAGGGAAAATTACATAGATTTCCAAATTTTACTTGGAAAGACTCCTCATAGATTTTACTGAATTTGCGATACACTGAAATACATCCAACTGGGAGTAGGCAGAATTAAGATGGAACTTCGAGATAAGTACTGATTCTACATACTGACAATAACCCACATTTGAGCTAAGAACCAAAGTAAAGATAATTTACATATTTGAACCTGGCCACCTGTAACCTGAAGGTTATATCTCTGGCTGCAGTGATCCAAGAGAGATACAACTCAACAAGAGCGGCATTAAATCACTAGACGACAATACCTGGGAGAAAAGCTAGATTACCAAAGGAGGTAGAGTATTCCCAAAATTTATTGGGTCAGCAAATCTGAGTGGTCAGGACATCTGAGCTCACTGTCTCAGAAATGTTAGTAACATATATAACTTCATAACGAAAGATTTCAAGGTATGTGTATGCATATGTACAGTCATAATGAGCCAAATTCTGCTTTCAATTTGCCCAAGTATAAATCTAAAACAGATCTATTAATTTCAGTAGAAATACAGTGAATTTATATAACTGGAAATTAAAGACTTTTTAAAGATAATTAATCTAGAAGATTTGTACTTGTTGAAGAAATACAGGATTAGGCAAGAAACTATGTAACTGTCTGCAGAACTTTAGGACTCAAAGAAAAATTGCAAACATCTGGAAAACAACACTGGGAGAAGATGAATTGATCTCTCACCACTGTAGGCTCCTAAACTACCACATTTCAAACTAGGGATTATCTTTATTTTTGAAGAAACACTTCTAAAACCCCAACAGCTAGGCCACACAGTATTAGAGTGGTAGGGTAAAAGATTAAGGTATAGGGATCAATGCCATGACATGTAAAATAATTCAGGGAATTTTACTGTATGAAAACTGCATTCCCTCCCTCCCCTTTTCAGATAATACTGTTTGAGTTTGCCCTTGCTTGTAGGATTTTACCAGTAGTTTTAGAAGATAAGTGTTTCTGTACTGAGTAGAGATCATGTGCTTTCTAAAAAAGAAATAGCTACAATAAGACCTGGATAATCCCAGTTCACATTACTTGTAAAATCATAGTTCTACTTTGGATTTTAAATCCCTTAGAAGTTCAGATTAATGCCTGAACAGCACATGCCTAACGCCGTTTACTTTGCTTGCGGGTCACTCTTTAAGCTACTCGAATAAGCCAATATCTGGACAAGCCAAGCACTAATTAACCAGCTCAGCCCATGTACATATATTCTTTGTCTCATCCCTCTTTCTTTTATTAAATATTGGCAAGATCCCGTTTGCATGGCTGCACAGACCCTGCATAGTTTCCCAACATCTGTCATCCTGCCACCTTGCATTAATGAACGCTAGGAGGCCATACATCAGCAAAGACTTTTACCATTTTCCCTATCTTCTCAGCCATTTTTTCTTTTTTTTTTTTTCAAGAAAAAGCCTACAACACCTGATGCATAAAGAACAACCAGCTAAGCACAGGGCTTACTCAAATAAACATGCCAAGCAAATGTCCTCCAGGCAACAGGGTTTGACAGAGACCCTTCGGCAATGGGATAAATAGCCACGCTGCTGTTTGATTGGAAAGTGATTCTCCTACTTAGCCTGTTTCATCAGCGCTTGGCTGCATGCAAAACAGAGGGTGAGCAGCTCCCGTGGGGTGCACCGCGCATGACGGGTTAGCTGTCAAACGCTCCGGCGTCCAAATGATGCCGCTGCCGCGCACTTCCCACGAAGAAGAAACAATTTACTGTGGCGGCGTGCCATCAGTCTTCCAGCCACTAGTGCAGTTATTTTGCAGGTATCAAAAACTGATCAACTTACTGGGGACATCCGAACGCTTCCTCGAATTGCCTGTCACGTATTCACCACGATTCCTAGTCACTCTCTTGTCAGCAGCGTATGATAATGGGAGATAAGCACTGAGCATAGCGTGCACAGGAGAACTGCTCTAAAACATGGCATAGCATCAAAGCTGGGCTGCAGCTGGTTTGACAACGAGACAATAAAAAGAAACCTAACTCAAAAAAAAACCCTACCACTTTGTCTGATGCTTCCTTTTGAGATAAAGGATGTAGACGCAACACTGTGACTTAGAAAAAGAGCACCTTTCACTTGTTAAATGTATTTATCACAGGCAGCAACCAAAGCAAGGTACAGATTGACCAAAAACGTACACCAGACCCCTGACTCCAGACCCCTCGTCTAGGGGTAGCAAGGGGGATGAGCTTAGCAGCAGCTATATGCAGTCTTGGCCAGGGTTCAGAGGTGTCCACTAGGCACACTCAGAGCCAATAGGCAATTTTTACAGATGAAGGAGGCTGTTCCACTTTCTGAGCTGGCAGGGCTTGTACGAGGGGATGAGGGCCTCACATGTCACAGCTGGGCAGACCAGGCAACCAGAAACGGGGCAGGCTTCAGGGAATTCGGTGCCTCTGAGGCACCCTCCACCCTCCTGTGGGACCGGGCCGTTTGCTGTAACTCTGACGACTGTCAGAAGTACCTGGCTTTGGTCAAATACGCTTCCTGCTGACGCAAGCGGGCAACCCCACTCTCAAAGGGACTTATCCACCTCCAGGCTGTGCAGAATGGTGCCCTACACCTCTGACATAGTCTCTGCACTTAATCGTGCCTAAGGCAACCTCAGTTCCTTATGCCTTACATGCAGCAAAGCGGGCAAACCTACTCATTACCCACTTGAATATTTACTTCCCTTCTTTTTAAATTTAGGATAACTACCTTAAGCTGACATGCCTCTACATGCTCCACAACAAGATGTGGCATCTTTCTGTGGTCACTCAAGGAAGGTGCTTGGGCACCATGGCAAGAATGACGTCACATGGTAGCCAGTGTCAGCAGTAACCGAAGCAGGTAACTACAGTCATGTATCCTGAAGGGAAAAGTTAGATTTTTGTCATATATAAAAATGTGAACATTTATTATCTTCACAATTATGTTTATCATAATAATTTAAAATTATTCCATTATCTTTCATTAACTGTTCTGTTCATTTGTTAGCTTCATGTATTTACATAAAATGCTGCTATAAACTCTTTGTTACCAACTCAAATTTTAATTAATTTTAACAACAAATATTAAATTAAAATAGAACCCCTCTCCAATTGCATAATTTGTTCTGCCCCTTTTTGGGCAGCTACCCTTGTACAGCTTGGCGAGAAAGCTACAAAAATTCTCACCGTGTCATGTAGGTGTAAAAGGCTCCATCAAAGATGATTTTAAAATAATACCCGGGGTGTGCGACTGACATGATGGCTTCATCTCTAGCTGACCCAGCTCCAACCCTTACCCTGCACACGAGGCACATATGCTTGCAGTCACAGCTTCTGTCAGGCAGTGCTCTGTGACTCAGAATGAGCTGCAGTGGCACCAGGGTGATAAAGGGGGTTGGCTTTTCTAGCATGCCCTCAAACCACGTTTTTATCCATTGTATTTTGTTCATTTGTGTTTTCATTATTTTAACAGCTCAACTAGCTGAATCTCTTGTAAAACTTCAGCCTTTCTAAGATCAATAGTTGACTTCTACCAAAAATAGATGAAACCTGACAATGATTGCGTGGCAGTTCAACAGCTGAACAAAACTCACTAGAGTCCTGCTTCACTTGACTGTGGTACAAACACAGTGCCAATGCTCAAACTTCAGTAAGCAAACACAGGTTTGGGTGGTTTTTTTAATGTGCAACTGTATTACATAATACTACTGTGCAATGATTTTGTAGTTTTTGAAAGGCCAATTCTTGATTAAAAGCTCAATGCACTATTCATTATAGTATTCTAGTGGATTAGTTACATAAATCCAGGTTTCAAACAGACTTCTGCTGTATAATACTCTGGCAATCTCAGCAAACCACAGACTGTATCAATACAGACCAGACGTGCTTAAAGTGTTAGTTCTGTTTATCTGCAGCTGCCTCTGTATCCTTGAGAAAAGAAGGAGCCACCCAAGAAGGGCTTCGGTAATTGCTGGCTTCCTCCTCTGTCCTTCCCAGCCAGTGCACAAACCATTTCCCAGCCCAAGAGTAGCACAAGCTTCACTGTCCTGCCCAAATGCACTGTTTTCCTCTTCTCCTAGTATCAAGCTGATCCCCCTGCTTGGGTCAGGGCAATGGACAACAAGACAGCCAAAGAGCCAAAGAATTCAGTCTGGCCTGGATCTGGAGCAAATCCCAAGAAAACACTCAGTGATTGGTTAAGCAGGGAGATTAAGGCACGTTAACAGGCAATGTGAGGAGCTTTGTGCTGCCCCTACTCCTGTTTTAGGACCTCTTGTGACAAAGAAAGGTCTTTCCTCTCCACTGCTCATCCATCTGGCACATTCTACAAGCACTAAAAATTCATGCCCAATTTTTTTAATGTATTAATTCTCTTTAGTTATTAAATTGAATCCTAAAATGTAACATATGGGGAGCAATCTGCAGATGGGAGGGTGACAAGAGCTCGGCATTTTACTCAGTACATGAGCTTTCTGGAGTTCAAAAAGAGAGCGATATTTTGCATCTGGGAAAGGAGGACACAAGAACAATGCTAGATTTTAAACCTGTCACTTTAGGATGCATCAACACAGGAGTTGATAAATTTCAAAATAACAGCAACAGGGAAACTTAATGCCGCACTCCTCAAGCTGCTGAGTTAGAGGACACTATCACACTAAAATGCATACAAATAGAAAAGTAAGGCTGATATGCTACTACTCCAACAGAATTTTTTGTCAGACCTGATAGTTTTAGCTTACTTCTTGGGCAGCACAGTGGCTTTACTTTTTCCTTGTGGTCTCTCACCAACCCCAGCAAGAGTCACTAAGCATCTCCCCGAGAAGGTGGTTCTTTCGCAGCAAGTGGATCAGCTACGAAAGCAACCCCATTAGCAAGCCTTTGCCTTGATTGATCAGGGGCTTTGAAAAAGTAGGTTGTTGAGGTGAAAGACAGTTGAGTTGGTGGCAGAAGCCAAGCAGAGAAGGAAAATAAAATTTCATCAGACCTGCAGCAGGAAAGTCAGAATTTGGATATGAAATAATTGTGACACCTTTGACATATGAGCTCCATTCCTGTTCCACACCTTCAGCGTGCTCTCTGGACGAGAGAAGGTTAATTAAGAAGCTGAACAAGTCCTGTGCAAATGCACGAGATGCTCAACAAAAGCACATTCCACTGGCAGCTGTTGATAGCAGAAACTTCATTTTCAGCAGACTAAAGCCTCCCAATTTTGTAGGAAATTAGTTAATAAACTGAAACAGATGTTGCATGGCCTGATAAGGGAGGAAGGTTGCTGTCTTTCCACCAAGCAATGACAAAGTGACAGGCAAACCTGCAGTTTTAGGGTGTGTGGGAGCAAAAAATACGTGATACCTTGACACTGTTGGCCCTTGCCAGTCCAGAGGGGTGTAAATCACACTTCAGCAGGTTGGGCATTGCACAACATTGCAGCTGGGGTGGTGTGGGGAAGAGCTATCATACCCATCATTCATCTCCTTCACCCTGACCATCTCTAGACATCCGTGAGTGTTTATGGATAGCCTTTTGAGGCCATCTCAGGCTCTCCAGCTTGTGTTGCTCCAGTGTGCCAACTACTCAACAGGCCCGGGCCAACCTTAAGCTGTGCAGACATTGCTAAAATACCCAGCAATAGAGAGAGATATTATCTGCCTTAAGATACGTTACCCTTCTCCCTTGAAGACTCTCTACTCTGAGGGCCTCTGCATCAAAGCTTTTGCTAACTCTTGCCATTGATGTTATTAAACAAGTGGAGCTTTCGGCAAATTCAGCTTAAGTGCTAGAGCTGCTAAGAGGAAAAAAAGGAGGTACATATCTGAAATACCTAATTTGAAAGTCAGAGAAATGTCAGGTGGATATACTAATTGCTTGAATTTAACAAAATAAAAACAAGGAACTGTGAATGTTACTGATCTAGAAAAAGTAAGTGCTTAGCACTACCTCTTTTGTGACACAGGGAGAACTGCAACCATGAGCAGAGCATCAGCTTGCTATCGGGATAGTGCTGGAGAACAGGTGCAGAGGCAGCTTTTAGTCAAATCTGCCCAGTTTAGAAGGGAAAAAAATCAGCAACCACAATGCTTTTTACAAAACGGTAATAAAACCCTTAAAACCCAAACTGACAGCCCTGAATCCCTTTATCAGTTGGGGGACTAATCACAACTGGAAGCTATATCCTTTTCAACCTGTTTCTGTCTGTGTTTATCAAGAATAGATAGCTAAAAACATCCTGAAAGCCAAGGAGAGCTGCTGCACTTATTCAATAGTCAAACTCACTTTTGAGCCCCTCTTCCCAAGCATGACTTAATCTTTCCTGGCAGAACCATCTTTAGGGATATCCTTTCACACATGAGGACACAAAACATGTCTGTAGCTCTGGACAGAGCATCCTTTTCCGACCTCTTTTTTTTACCCTCATCACCCATTCTTTTTTCCTGTCAGCTTTCTTCCCTTGTACAATATAATTTATTACTCTTTTAAGGAAATAACACCTTAAGTTGTGATACCATAAAGGTGAAGATTTGAGATCAGATGGTATCAGGAAAATAATAATGAGAAATATCTAACAGAAGGGAGAAGTAATGAAAAAAATTACTTATTGAAGTTATTTAGTTGGTTAAGCATAAGCATGTGGGGTGTTTGTTGCACAGGCTATCTTTTGTTCACATTCCCCCTCTTTTTTATCTTAAACTCCTGTGGCTTGTGACATTTCTTCTTACTACCACTCCCAGCCTGCTCATTGGTATGGGACATATACCAGAGAGCCTTGGACTATGTACATGGTTGTAGGGAGTTGGTGTATATGGTGTGCCAAGCTGTTTTGTTTTGTTTTTTTTTAACTTAGAATGAAAATCTTTCTACTCCATAGTTCATTTGCTGAATTTATAGTTTGCTCTTACCATTGTTCCTCTGGTCAGAGCACAAATGCATTCTCAGTGCCACTGTTTGGATAATGGTGCTACTGGGTCTTGAACAGAAAACTTATAGAAAGCTGTTTTGTAATCTGTCCTCAATAGCTCTTCTTGTTGCTTTTCGAATGAAGGAGTTGCTGTAGTTCTGCCATACGATTAAACATATTTTTTCAACTAGTTAAGCACACACACCTCCTACCCTCCAGAAAGCTATGCATTTTCATTGCAACACACTTCCAGTGCATGCTGAGCAAACTAAGACAACCCTAAAAATTCAGTGTCTTCCTGTCTCGTTGATTTATTAACACTGGGCAGAAGAAACATATCTACGTCTCTGTTAATATGTAACATGAAGTCCATATATAAGCACGTAACAAGCATTTTCTTTCATCATTCCCATTCCATGAGACAGAAGCAAGGCAACGTAGTATGAGTAACCCTGTGTCTTATATAAAGGCTACTGCATGTTGCAAATTACGTGTTGTATCATCAGGTGTCTGAACCTACTGCAGTCCAGTCACTGCAAAGTTAGTATACTATAGTATACTATGTCAAAAAAGAGGTACAAGAATTCAGATGGCATAAAAATGAAAAGAGGGCTAGAACAGTTAGTAATGCCACAAAAAATCAAGTTGCCTACTACTTCCTTTCCAAGTACCATAATACAGGGTTTCTGCTGAGCCCACACTGCCTTGCTTGAATGCTAAATGCTGGCTTGCTTTTCAAGAAGGGATGTTTTCCCATGGTGGACAGGCTTACCATAGCTGCCATTCCAGTTGTAGTGTTGTTTTTAAAACAAACAAGCAATCAAACAAAAAATAAATAACACAAACCAAAAAACCCAAACCCAAAACAAAACAACAACAAAACCAAAAAGATCTCACAATAAATTTAAGCTGGTTTATTTACAGGACCTAGGAAATGTATTTAAAACAGATGTCCACTCTGGAGAATCCCAGAAAGCATCAGAAGGAGCAAATTGGTTCCAAGTGGAGGTAAGAGCTCTTCTCTAAAATAATCTGTCTTCAGGTCTGTTATTTTATTCCCCATCCTACTATGTCCTAGACTGTCAGTAAATTATGGATGGGTCTGTGATGCCAAAGTAAGTTTAAGGTCTTCAAGGAACCAAGGTGGGAGAGAAACAGGCATCAATATTGTTTTAACTGGCACCTGACTTTATGGGAAATGCAATTTCAAAAAAGCCTATCTGTAAGTTATGAAGACATTTACGTGGGATCAGTATCATGAATGTTATTTTTTCTAAATAGCCATGGGATGAAAAGGCTCCATTTGTCCTCCTCATGGCCAACATATGCTAAGTGGACACCTGTAACACTGAACTGTTACAGCAACTCCTCTCTTAACCTTGAAAATATCCTGGAATTTATTTATAAGAACAGCAAAAAGAAGAATAAATCAAAAATCCATGATTTAACAAAAAACGCATTTAGAAACGTTTTCTCCCTCTCAAATTCATTAGAGGTCACATTCTTTCTAAAAGCCCCCATGGATGATCTTTGAGCCTTTTGATGCTCCTCCCAGGATTTTTATTTGCTATTATTTAATCTGGCATCCTTTTCTAACCTGTTACATTAAGACTTTTTAGCAGTAAAGAGGTGAAAATCTTACAGCTGGCACCTGCACTTTTCTAAATGTGTTACACATAATTGTATTTTTCTGAGTTGTGCTTATTTCAGTTTAAAGACTCAAAGTAGAGCTTTACTGATGTTTTATTATGGACAGCTGTTTTGTAAATTACAAAGGATTTTATAGACTATAAGAAGTGATTCACAGGCAATCTGCTTTCTTAAGATAACTTACTAAAGGTCTTTCCTCTAGGCCTCGAGGCTTGCAGGAGGAATTTTGAATTTAAACAAGATTAAAGTTATGATAATAGTGTCCCATTACAAAACCTATTCCTGGCACATTATATTGAGAAGCAGGAATAAAGCTCTATGCCTTCGTATAAGATAAAGGCATCTATTTTTTTTTCCTTTCAATTTATATATTCCTTAATTCATGCAGCTGATCAGTGATAGGATACAACAAATAAGAATACGGTACTATTCCTCTCTAGAAGCATTATTTATTTCTTTGTTGAAAAAAGGTTACTGGCATTTGGTCAGTTTTTCTTTTAAGCCAGTAATCGATACTTGAAACCCTGATCAATGCCAGTTGCCTAAGAAGCATTCACTTTAACTCCTCTCAGACTGCCACAAGGAAACCTCCTTTGTGTCGCTTAACCAAACCAAACCTGTTGTCTTTTAATGTGATAAAATGTGGTGGCTGCTAAGAAAACCCTAAAGTCCTTGTTTCCCATACCTGCTACTTTAGAGGGAAAGCAATGCCTTCAAAAGGCAATCAGCCCTGTATCTGCCCAGTCACTAAGCCATTAGTCATCCAGGGAGCCTCTTTTCGTTGTACAACCAAAGCTCCAGTGGTGGAGACTAAGTGCAATTCTTGTAAAGTGAAGCTCCCAAATACGCAGAGACCTTAGGATCTCACCAGTTGGTACTGCATTTGCAATGAAACAGTTTTGGTGGGAGAATGTGCCCATACTGCCGTGACTGCAGAGATGCTGGACTTTCCCCAGGACAGAAACCAAGACGGAACAGTGATCTCATCCAGTTTGGCAAGTCCTTTGCATCTGACCTATGTGCAGAGTGTAAATCAATAGCTATTTTCACATACGTCTATTCTGCCTCTAAAAGCTCACTTCTGTGGTCCACAGAAGTTTAAAGATGGAGCAAGATGCTCCTCAAGACTACTTTCACAGGACTCACAGGAAAAGACAAAAATACTCAGCTATGACTCCTGTAAGAGAGATCTCTTTGTAATCTTTGATTATGTCTTTACACTATTTTTATCTGCTGTGAAAACAATCCTGCTGAGGTGAGAGCGAGGAATGTGGAGTGCACTGTGCGCACACAGTTAAAAGCAACCGCGTGGCACTGGGAACCCTGAAGAAACAAAAAATAGAATACGAACCAAAAAATAACCTCACTCTCCTCCATTCGCAACACCTAAAACAACAGGCTGTGAAAATGGTTTCATTAAAAAATAACAAGCGCACGCTCACCAGGGGATAGATCAGGGCAAACTGAATAAAAAATTCTTCAATCATTGCTGAAGTAGGTCAACCAGAATTAATTCAAAGGGCAAACATTCAAACTGAGCCTGTCACCCCACCCCACCTCCCCACTGCACGTCTCTCTGCCTGCCACTTGACAAGGCCAAGCGGAGACCCAGACTGACTTATTACTTAATTTTGTACAATGCACTCGCCACTGTGGGTCTCCTTCTCTCCTCAGTGTAAACTGATAGGCCACAGATTTCCTCTAGATTTACACCAGTGTGAAGCACAGCAGAACCTGGAGGCGTCTGGGAACATAAAACAGAGCAGCGTGGCTTCTCAGCTCAGAAGACAAGCCCAAAGGACAACTTCCAATAGGGCACCAGTCATGCAAATTTCTGCCAAAAAGACACTTACGCTGGCCTAGAAGCCAGAAAACGTGCAGAAAGTAAACACCAGGAGATAGGATTCAGACGAAAAAGCCCATGCAGTAGCTATCTGTAAACCACAAAAACGTGGACTGCTCAGGCAGGGTCCATGTCCTGCCCTGTGCTGCTGGGACAGTGCCCTGGGACATGACGTCTTAGCTAAGTACAGCAGCTGGCCCAGGGCATTGTTCCCTCGAGCTGACCTTCTGTCGGCATGAACTAGCTGTGATATATTGTACAGCATTAATTGACTTAACGGCTTTCAGCTATAAGGCTTTTGCACTCAGCAAAAGTGGCCTAGCACTAGATGTTCTTCAAAACTTATTTATCTTGTGGCAATGGATTTTATGAATCGTTATTTGGTTTTAAATCCCCTCTCTGTTCTCCCAGGTGAGCTGTCATTTCATTTATAGTAGGAGAGAATAATTCAGGTCATCACAAAAGAACAGCTTATTTTTTACTCCTTAGCTGAGTCTAATAAAATACATTAACCTCCCCTTCCTTACCCCATCAGCCTTTTCAAATCTACCCTCACTACTGAGCTTTGAAATGCAGGCAGGAAAGGTTAACTCTGGGGGGTGCAATCTCTTAACTGTTTTATTCAACATCCGTCTAATGAAACAGCTGTCATACCTTCCCTCCTTTCCCTCCCACCGCCCTAAAAAGCCAATTAACCCTATCTCTAGAAGCACGTATCCTCACGGTATAACGAAGATGCTTTTCTTTCACGACCAGTGATGACACAGACAGATCAGGGGCGAGAGCATTAAGTTGTGTCAAGATTTCCAGCCTGTGGAGGGCACTGCCCCAGCTGGAAGGGAATCGCGGCGTTTTGGGCAACAACCAAGCTCCCCCTAGGCATGAAAGGGAATTGCTTCCTTGCTGCATCCACAAATATCAGTCAGCCCTTTTAGTCAAGAGGCAAGAGAAGTAACACGAAACTTTGGCACACTTGGTGCTTCCCCCAGAAAGCACTTAAGGGAACTGGGGTGCTTGTAATACCTGTTTCAGATCGCCTGGAAGATGAATGCAACCAAGCTTAAAAAAAGTTAGAGGATTTCTTCTTTGGGACAGAGACCCTTCCTTATACACAGCACTTAAATCACAAAAGCTGGATTTTACTTCTACTAGTATCAATAGGGATTTTGTCCTTGATTTTAGTGAGAGCTTTATCTACTCCTAAGAGAGAAAATCAATGCCCTATAAAGCAGCGCAGACAGGAGATTGGGTTGCTAGCGGCCTTCCGCTGGGAGACAGATTGGGGCCACAGTTTCTGCCGTGCTCTTTTGTGAAGCCAGCATCAACAGATAAGGGAGCAATTCCACGCCGTCTCCTGCACTGAGGTTTACATGCAATCTTCCAGTGTATAAATTCCAAGAGACTCATTTAAAAACCTTACTGAATTACTCAAAACGAGACTGAAAAAAGTGTGCCAGTGTTCGCCTTCAGACCCCTCTCACAACGAGCTTTTTCCTCCTGTCCTGCCAAGATCATCGCCTGCCCCACACGCCGATGCCCAGCGTGCGTCCCACTGGCGCACAGCACTAGGCTCCAAAACCGTGTCCTTCCAAGGGAGGCAGAAACTTCATCGGCAACACCGTTTACAGGATGTTGTGTATTGTTTTGCATTACAGCCGCAGTCATGCCAGTGCAATATAAAACCTGCAGAGCCCCCAGCTAAATTCAGCACTTAGGATAAATGGAGTCAAACTCTGTCGATGTGCTCACAAAATAATGACCGGCATTACAGTGTACATCAAATAGCTAAGCCTGGTCTTGAGGGAATAGAGGACATTTAAATGAGCTCTCCTGTGCAAGACAAGGAGTGCGGATCATTTTATTGTTCTATTACAAAAAGATTATTATCAAAAACATTATCCTAAACTCTCATTTATATTTAAGAGCCATTATACTATTAATTGTCTGGGCTTCCCTTACTCCATAATTCAGTGTGTCCAAGCCTGTTTCAGTTTCATGAAACTGGCATCTTTATTACAGCCTTGGGCTATAATTTTCCAACAAGAATTGTCTAAATGCAGGTTTTTTTCTTCTTCCTGTGTAAAATGCTACTCTCTATTACCTGCGAGCTTGCTCCCAGGGGGCAGATAAGGAATTTGTACTACTGAGTGTCTGTAAACTGAGACAAAGGCACCCATGTCCATCAGCAACCTCTCCCACATGGGCTTTCAGACACCTGCCTAATTGGGAGAGGATCTTGCACACCCCTGCTCATGGACAAAAGTGCTCCCCTGCCAAAGACCCAGAAGAACATTTATTTCCCCTCCAACCCTTGAAATAATGAAGCCAACAATTTGATATTATTTCTCACATTTTGAGCATCTTGATTTATCATAGAATCACAGACCGGTTTGGGTTGGAATGGACCTTAAAGTTCATCTAGTTCCTACGCCCCTGCCGTGTGCAGGAACACCTTCCACTAGACCAGGTTGCTCAAACCCTCATCCAGCCTGGCCTTGGACACCTCCAGGGACGGGGCATCCACAGCTTCTCTGGGCAACCTGTTCCAGTGCTTCACCACCCTCTGTGAAGAATTTTTTCTTGATATCCAATCTAAATCTACCTGCCTTCAGTTTAAACCCATTACCCCTTGTCCTGTCACTACAGGCCCTTGTAAAAAGTCCCCCCCCCCCCAGCTTCCTTGTCAGCCCCTTCGGGTACTGGAAAGTGCTATAAGGTCTCTCTGGAGCCTTCTCCTCTCCAGGTTGAACAAGCCCAACTCTCTCAGCCTGTCCCCATGGCAGAGGTGCTCCAGCCCTCTGAGCATCTTCGTAGCCCTCCTCTGGACTCACTTCAACCAGTTGATATCCTTCTGATGTTGAGGGCCCCAGAGCTGGGTGGAGAACTCCCGGTGGGGTCTCACAAGAGCAGAGTAGAGGGGGAGAATCACCTCCCTCAATCTGCTGGCTACGCTTGTCTGGATACAGCCCAGGATATGGTTTATTTCCAAAGTTACTCTCTCTTAAAGAGCCTTTGTACCATCTCCTATCCATGAAAGAGTCCTTTCCTTTTATTCCTGCAACTTAAGCCCACTAGGTCTTTTTGGCATGCGGTACAATCCACATCCTTGTTCAGATCTCAATTTGGAGACGAGATGATTCACCGCAGTTGTTAATTTAAAACAAAACAGCAGAACTATTACTCTTTTGTACTCTGCTTTCTCTTGCCAATTATAAATATCTGGAAGACTTTACTGTGCTGGTTTTAAGACACATAAACAGAGCATCTGGACTTTGTCTTAATGAGATAAAGTTTGGTCTACTTTCTCAGCAGAATTATCTTCACTGTATAATTGTTAGCAATGATTTCAGAAGCGAGTCCTTGTTCTGCCAACAGCACACTCTGCGAGGAAATCAGAGAGCTGGGGAAGGCAGGCTTTCCTTCTGAGGAAAAGTTGGCTTTTGTCTAATTAGAAAAAAAAATCACAGCAGAAGAAAGTCCCGTTCTGTTGACCTCTCAAATTCTCCAAACACTGCAGAATAAAACAAGTCCTCTTTTGAAACTCCAAACTGCAAGATATTTGTTTCTAGAGATGAGCTTTGTAATGTCAGGCACAGAAGCCTTCCTTCCTGCTCCTTTAGGATGCTCTGATACAAAATTCTTGGCAACATCAGAAGCTAATACTTTATCCCCACTGCACTGAATTATCAATCCAACTCTTAAACAGGCAGACTTCCTATTCAGCTGAACGCTGAGAATTTGGAAGAGATGCCCATAAATCTTTTGTAAAAAGTCCAGTGTTTTGATCCCATAGAGAAAACCAGATCTCAGCCTGCTTTTAAAAAACAGTCTCTAGATGTTTTCTTTGCAAAGCTGGGCTTGAGAATGTCAGTGACAAAGGCTTCTTGCTGAAGAGTATGCGTAGGACTTTATTGCTTCCCTGAGTAGGGAAGACTTTTCCCATTTGCAGTGAAATGGATCAGTTAGTTCAGGGTTTACAGCAAGCACCTCCTTCAGAAACATTCTCCAAATCATTAGCTACAGCCTGTGCATAGGAAGGGAGACAAATTGATTTCCTAGCACTGCTCTTTTCTCACTTCTACCTACCATTCCTCTCATCTTTGGTGTGTCTTTCCTTCTTTTCTTTGCTCTTTTTTACTTCTTTTTGGTCAGAATAAAATGAGCGTAAGCGAACACGTGAATAAAGGTGAAAAGGTATAATAGATAACATTATCTCCTCCTTAACAAAGTGCGACATTTCAGTATTCCACTCGTCATCTTTCTCTGCCACACAGGTATCTTTAGCCCTGTGCTTTCAGTGCTGCTTGGCTCTGTAAGGCTAATTATGCTCGCTACACGGTTGCACTGGGATGGGTAAGGGAAGCTGCCCAGATCCCTACGCAAAGTGGTGTGCTGCATAAACTCTGCACAGATACAGTCACTGGTACCCTTACTACAGGGACAAAGAAAAGGCAGGCAGGGCTCATCTGATGCTGCTGCGAGCAGTACCCACCTCAGACACCCTCACAACACGTGATGCTTGCCGCCCTTCCCTCCAGCCACGTGGCTGAATTTACTCTAAAAGGACTTGGGTGTGCTCTGATACAGAAGAGACAGGTTTTTACCTCCCATCCCTTTATCTCCTCTATGGGTGGCTCAGGTTAATCCAAAGCTTGTCTGAGTGCTTGCCAAGCTGTTCTTTCCTGCATGCTTTTCATTGCTCCTGCCTATCTTGAATTACATTGCCCAGATTTCTAGCTTTCTTAGGAATTTTCAGTGCACTACGTGGCTGCACAAACGAGTTCCTGTTGTGGCAGCAGCCACCTCTTTCCTCCCCCTCCTCCTCTAAACGTTTAACAAAACCCGCTCTAGATTTGAACCCCGCAGCTATGTATCAATAACCTTCTCCTGTTCTGAGGCACAGGTATCAGTCCTTGTATTCTTTTTTTCTATCTGTAATCTAGGTAATCTAATTCACTCTTTTAATCTCTGCACGGATCTAACTTTACCTTCACGCTCTAGTCAACAAATTTCATTAACAGACTTTTTACAAAGACGTTTATAACAAGACACTTGAAAAAAATGATTAGTTACATATAACAACACAGGGGTGGTTTTTTCTGCCTTGTTTTAAACACTTTTGTTACACTAGTCCAGGATTGTAGGACATCAAAAGTAATAATATGTTAATATATTAAAACATCACATATCTAGTTAATATGGATATTAAATTTTCTGGCCACAATATCATTCCTGACGTTATTCTTGTCTTTTAAAAAGTCTTTTCAATCAACCACTGTTCTCATTTAATAGAGAAGGTTGTTTTCAATGATAATCTATACATATTTTTATAGTAACTCTGCTACTGCATTTTTTGGAAATCTCAGATGAATGCCATCTGGTCCCAGTGATTTATTGACATTTAATTTCCTGAGTACTTCCATTTCACACACACACACAAATACATATATACATATATAGAGAGAGAAATTTTTTGGAAACCTGTCAAAGGGAGCACTGCATCTTTACTCTCTGGAATTCCCCTACTCCAAATTTATTCATCATTCTCAGCAGCAAAGACCAAGGAAAAGAAAATCTTGAAAAGAATCTGTAACATTCTTCTCTGATTACTCTCTAAATCTTGAGGGACCTGCTGATTTCTGTAGCTTCCTGCTCCTGATACACTTCAGCATCAGCTTGTTATTTTCCTTTGGCTATACAGATCCTCCCAATTCTCAGAGCTCCCGATGAACACCTATTTAATGTTCCTGCCAATAAATTTTACTTCATACTGTAAGCTTACGAACAGAACGTAAGATGAATTTCTGTCTTTAACACTGCTTTCAAGGCCAAGGTCAATTATCTTGTAATGCAACTTTGCTTCTTATGAATTAGTTGATATGCTGAATGCAATAAGTTACAAACATTTTTTACATATTCTGCCCATGTGTGAACACATACAAGGAAATCTTGAAGTCTTTTTCAGTACCAGGTCTACTAACACTTGATAGAGGTGGTAGTTAGTACCCCAAGCCAAGTAGTGGATTTCTGGAAGGAAAGACTGCAGTCAGTGACCAAACTGAAACCTTCAGAACAACTGCTGTGAAACTCTTATTCTAGATGGCTTCTTAATGAGATTGCTAATCTGACTTTGATCTCAAATAACAAGAGGGCATCAAGATAAATACTGCTCATGCTTTAAATGACATTATGATGTTCTTAGTTTTTAATCCCTCAGGTTTTCCTAGCACGTTTATTCACACAAACGGTGCCAAGAAACTGTTGAGACCAACTGGATGCACAAATAAACCAACCTTATAGAATACAAAAACAATTTTAGAAGCTCACTCTTCATCATAGATGCCATTTCTATTATGTGTGTTTTATTCGGCTGAACCAGTGAAACAAGGAACATTATATAGCACTTAAAGTTTCTATTAGGATCATCTTAACTCAGGGATACTATATTGGTATCTATGTAGCATAAAGCACTGCATATCCGTCTCTTACACGTATAGGCCTTGACTCTTGCTCAAAAGCAAAAAAAAAAAACCCAAAATGAAAACCAAAACCCTCAAAAAACCACAGACCTGTCTTGTCTCATAATTTGGCCCAATCTTACCCCTTTTATCCTCTCCTGTCATGGGGCTCCTATGCACTGGCAGTTCAGGGCTGCTTCATCTCTGCCTGCACAGGAGCTTCGACAAGGGCCTGCTATTTGCTGTTGGCTCACTGTTCTTGAAGCATGCATGAGGTGGGGCTATGCTCCCACGCACTCAGTCTTACTCTAATGAAGATGTGGGACGCCGTCAAGGTGCACTCCCAAATCTCAGACTTGATCAGCGCTTCTAAAGCTTAGCTGCACTCAATTAAACCTACCCAGTAACCACCAAAGCAAATTAAAGGCTTGCAGTTTCAAATTATCTTCAAAAACCCAGTGGCTTATAACACAGCATTTATTATTAGGCATGCTAAGACAAAGCACCGTGCTATGTTTAGCAAAACAGTGTAGGAGAGCTGAGCAGTGCCACCGAAGCCAGCATTCCTGCTTCTGTGAGCAGAAGAGCTTCACAAGTAAATAAAGACGACTGGGAACGCAGGATCGCTAGCCATGGCTATGGTCCCTGGAAGAGGTATTTTAGGAATTCAGTGCCTGCGCTGTTAATAGCAGTGGGGACTGTAGCTTTGGCAGATGGATGATAACCACTGCCCTACCAAGTACCACAGCATCACTGATCTCACAGTTCAAGATGGTGCTTAAAACTGTTGTGTTGGCTGGCTGTGCAGTTATGCTAACGCACCTCATCTGGGGTCCCAGCGGAGATAAGCTATGTTACCCAATTGCAGTAATTTTTCTGTTGTAGACAGAGGCTGATTATCTGCAGTGATCTTTACTGCAAGGCACTGAGATTCCCAACAAAGCACCTGTACTAAATAACACGCTGTCTGCAGTAAAGGTAGAAAGAGAACGGAAGGAACAAATCATGCTCTGCATTAACTCTTTAACCACTTTGATTCATGTGCTTCTGCCAAGACTTTAAATATTCCAACAGTAGAAATTTGCACAAGATTGGTGTGTTAGAATATGCATTTGGTCCACAGAAAATGGAAATACTACTGTCATTGTTTAATCCTAGACAGCAACTAAGCACCACACAGCTGCTTGCTCACTCTTCCCCCCCCGGATGGGATGGGGGAAAGAATCGGAAACGTAAAAGTGAGAAGAGTTGTGGATTAAGGTGAAGACAGTTTAATAGGCAAAGCGCAAGCTGTGTGCGCAAGCAAAGCAAACCAAGGAATTCATTCACCACTTCCCATTGGCAGGCAGGTGTTCAGCCAGCTCCAGCAAAGCAGGGCTCCAGCACATGCAACAGGTACTTGGGGAGACAAATGCCATAACTATGAAAGACCCCTCCTTCCTCCTTCTTCCCCCAGGTTTATATGCTGAGCATGACATCATACGGTATGGAATATCCCTTTGGTCAGTTGGGGTCAGCTGTCCCAGCTGTGTCCCCTCCCAGCTTCCTGTGCACCCCCAGCCTACTCGCTGGTGGGGTGGTCTGAGATGCAGAAAAGGCCTTGACTCTGTGTCAGCACTGCTCAGCAATAAGACATCCCTGTGTTATCAGCACTGTTTCCAGCACAAATCCAAAACACAGCCTCATATTGGGTACTATGCAGAAAATTAACTCCATCCCAGCCAAAGCCCAGGAGAACTACAAACAAATACCAACTAAATCTAAAAATTCCTAGAGAGCAAAAACATCAAACAATTTACCTGCCTCACTGAGAAAGCGAAGCCTCTGTTTTCCAATGGTAACAATTAGCAATGCGACTGTGCTTACAAGTCTAGAGGCTGAACTGCTGAGTAAGCTAAATCATCCTGTGTAATAGGCCAAAAGTGTATTTGCATCAAGATATAGTGCTGTATGGAGGTGACGCATATGAAGGGTTTACTATGTACATGCTGTTTCTGGGGTGAAGATTTCTGGGGAGAGAAAGCAAACAGAAAGGACCTTACAAGTGAGAAAATACCAGCTTTCTTCAGTGCTTTTAAAGCAATATGAGAGAAAATGAGAGACTCTTATCTTTACCTCTCAAAGCACAACCTTCTATCAAAGCACAATTCCCTTCCATCCCTCCCCAAGCAAGCTGTTTAAGCTAACAGAAATATCTGTATAGTAGGAAATATGTAACGCGTCATCTCTTCTGTTTGTATGTCAAAAAGTGAATTGGAAACATCCATATTAGAAAAAAACCACAAGTTAATAAGGCTTAAGCAAGAGACCTGGAGACTCGTATCACTCCTGTGATGCAGAAAACACAGCCAGTTACATAAAGACTAGGTGAGAATTACAAACTGGCACCTTTAGGGATTTTGTAGCTGAATGTTTGGGATCAGAAACTGAACATGGGAATAATTTCAAGTCAAGATAAGGCTTGAATCATTGATCTCTTAATACTTGGCTGTTCCCCTCATGTTAGTGCCTCAGAGGGAACTGCCATAGCTCCATTTAATGTAATGAGCAGTGTCAAGGATGTATTTGCTCCCATGGCCTCAGCAATGCCCCACACAGTGCCCAATTGTTGCCTGTGCAGCGCCTGACATGAGGCTGAAAAGCTGTGGCCATTTTTTGCTGTGCAGACCTCAAAACCTCAGCTACACCACGACGTCTGCTATTCTTCCTGGCTGTGCTGCCAGAGAAGTCAAAGCCTGACACTAAACCAGGTAGCAAGCAGAAAAACCACACTCAAAAGGCAAATTAAATAGGGGCATTTCAGCAAAATGGTGTGGTTTCCAGGCATAGGTAATGTTTAAGCAACTCCCTATTAACAAATGCTTGGGCAGAGAGAGAAGCACATGAAAAAGGCCCCTCCCTGGTTGGGGGAGGTGTAGGGAGGGCACTAGGTGCAGCACTGCAAAGCTAAGGGAGAAGCAAACACCAGGCAGGGAAGGGGGCATCAGGCACACCGAGCACTAAGCAGCTGGCAGCTCACAAGTACTGGAGAGCACCCAAATGGGCTCCTTTTTGGCCACCTTCTGCTCGCCCCCTCTTGGGACTGCCTCTGCCCGGGGGCGAGCAGCCGGTCGCGATCCTCTCCTGGCTCCCCTGGGCCCACTAATGGTCTGCAGCCACGGGAATAATGCGATTTGTCAGGAAGGGGACAAATGCTGCAATAACAACGTCCACCGAAACTCAGGCAATGGTGCGGTTTAATTGTCCCTGCAAGACACCCTCAGCAGAGCTAAGCTGGGGAAAGCCTAGTAGAGAAAGACATTATTTGCCTGTCCTTTATTGAAAATTTCAAGAAAACCAAATGTTGCTGTCCCCAGAGACTTCAGCAAGGAAACTAAGTGACAGGGAAGATAAATGCTTCCTACTGCCAGTGACATACCAAACACAGAAATATAGAGAATATTTTCATAACTTTGTGCTTTAAATGCCTTTATTAGAGAAACAAGATTTATGCTTCTGGCTCTGGGGGAGGGCAAGAGAAACTTAAACTGTACAAGTAGTTGTGTACACATGGATGTGTGTATGTGCATACCGCATCAAGCACAAGGAAGGGCAGAGGATGAATGATAAAGTAATCTACCTTTGAATAGAAAGGCCCTCCCTGCTGTTCTCAATTTTCCTGACTTTTCTTCTCATTAGAACCTCTAAAATAAAGTAAGATACAATTCAATATCCTGTGATCAAAGTCATATCCTCAAAGAGGAATCAACCTAGCTTTCTCTTTTATAGTTGTATCAAAAATAAGGTCACTAGAGGACACAAAAAGTAGGTATGATTCTTCAAGTAGTTGTGTGTATGTGTATTGTAAGCAAAAACCTAAAAACAATGTATATATTAAAAGAAACACAGAAAAGATAATTTTTAGCAGGCATAAGCCTCTGATGCCAACTTCAGACCTTAACTTCAGGCTTGCCTTTTGACTGGTAAAAAGAGAGTGAGGACAAATGACATCCATTCTGCCTAGTACCATTCTGCCTATTAGCTTAGGCATTAATGTTAAGTACAATCACTGTAAAAAAAATTACTTGAAATAAGGAAAAGGAGAAACACTATCCAAATCCAGTATTTCAAAATAAGACTCCCTGAAATACGCAGACGCTGCAAAGATGAACGCATAGCGAGGAATTAAGGAAGTATTATTAGATCCCCACTTTAAGATGTTTTCTAGAATCAGTAAAAACACAGTAAGGATGGAGCTAACTACTTATCCTTCTAAAAACTTGCATATGATTCATACCTGTCTAAATCCATTGGGTTTTCAAGTCTGTTTATACCTATAAAAGTGTTTTTTAAATCCTAGCAGGCACACAGGCAGAAATAGCTGGGCTTCCCTCTCCTCAGAAGCCTGATAAATGTGCATTTGTTAAATGAAAAAACACACCCCTGTAATATAGGGCAGGTTCTCAGTCCTACATTCCAACGGGCCTCCCACCCACGTTGTAACAAACACACACTTATTATGTAGTTGACATCAGGCCTGACTGAAGATGATGCTGCGATCTTCAGAAACAAGCCCCCAAGGCAGGGTAGCCTGTAGTTCTGTGATCTGCTGGGAGAAAGGGGCAGAGAAGTGGGGCTATCTGGACTAAACAGAAGAACAAGCTGTGCTCCAGAGCAGGTCCCAGCTCCCTCTTGATTGACTATAGAGCAGCCACTGAAATCTGTAGCCAGTGAAAGGTGTCACACTTTTCCTTCTTCTATGGCCTTTTGCCACCTCCAAATGCAGATCCAGATGGCTTTCCTGCCTACCACAGGCCAAATGGCCAAAGGTACCCTACAGACTCTCTCCCAAAGGTGAGTTGATCACAGCTTGGTCTCTAGATTCAGCAGGCTCAATTCAGTGACTATTACAAGACTGATTTTCATGCTTTCACTTTGCAGTAGATTTATATTCAGAAGAGACACAAACATGAAGCATCAAATGTTGGGTCTTTGGAGATTAAAAAATAACATAGGCCCACATACCAAAGTCAGTATTTGGAGTCCACTGCAAATTAGGCTGTATTTGGCTATGGCTTTTCTCTGTGTTAGCCCATAGGCAAAAAAAGAACTATGCAATTTGCTGATTTCTCTGTACCAGATGTACAAAGTCACACACTAACCCAGATTTATCCAGACCCTTGTACAGAGCTGAATTCAGCCCCAGAGATTACCTGAAACTGCGCTAAAGCTTTCTGAAAGCTTTGTAAACCAGAAAAAACTATTCGGCAAAACTCAGGCTGACTTCTGAACTGACAATGAAACCAGAAAATGAGACAGTTTCCCATTTAATTATGAAATGAATCTATCCATCCATCTTCCTTCTTTGATGTTTCTGGAGAACAAATCACTGACTCCCCACTTGCTAACCTGTCAATTATACTCTGTTACCATAACCAAATTCCAGCAGGTTGTGTCATTTTCCCTCTCCAACATCCTTGCAGATCAATACATTCAGCTCAGGCATACTGAGCAGCATGTAATGTTCACCACAGGCTGAAGTGAAAACCAGTGATGAAAATGCAAGCACTTACCTGGCTCTACTGTTGCAAAGGAAAGAAGGTACATAATTCCTAAAACTGGAGAGCAATTTGACTTTCCCATCCTGCATCCTGCACAGAAGTTTCATAAAATTTCGCTGCTCAACTGAACCAGCACTTTCCTTTGAGGGCCTTGGACAAAACCCCTTCTTTGCTGATACAAAAAACTGTTGCTGGTTTCCAGCAGCAGAAACCAAAACTGAGTCTGGCTCAAGGAATTATAAAAATGGATTTGGCTGCCCATAACTACACAAGAATTAGGGCTTCATTTGCTATTGTTAGCGTTCTCTCCATTACTCTCATGTGAATTGTAAGGGTACTGTGACCCCTTGCAAAAGCACTTCATCTCTTCAATATACCGTTAGAAGACATTATACCTTTAAACACAATTACATTCACGCAGTATGTGCTCTTCTATTTAAACGTCAATCTTTGTCTGACGCGAACATGCTTGCTCTTTAAGGTTTCTTCCAGAATTTATCAGGTTGTTATTACTTACACATTTTTTCCTGCTAAGATTTGGAGCTGTTCACAGACAGATCAATCCATAGATAAAAAGAGATTAAATGTGATTTCTTTTTCCAAGGAGTGAAGACTGTATGAATAATATAATGTACCCCAGACATTTTGGTGACCAAAAGAATTATACAGATTGTATAGCAGCATGAAGGTAAAATTAATTGGGTCTCTTTGCATGGGATCTGTTATGAAGGCAGTTAAAACAGTTTTGTATATTTTGGATGAGTTGAGGAAATGTCACTTTCATAATTTTTTTCCCTTCTCCTTTCAATCAGTGCCCTTTTATTTTCATTTTCATACACCTGCTAAGTGCATCCTGCTGTATTCACAGTTCAGCATGATGGGTTTCATATTTAGTGGAAAATGAACAATTCGTACCCTGAAGATTTCAATTATTCGGTTCCCTCAAAGATTCTTCTTTGGAGTATCAATGAGGAGAATGGAATGTTAAGCCAGGAAAAAGCGAGAAAATATCTTTTTTCTCTCCAATAAAATGTTGTTTCAGGGGAAGGGGAGGCTGAAAATCAGCCGCATGACAGCCAAAAAGAAACAAAATAAGAGCAAAAGGCTGTTGAAGTAGATCTGCAATTTAACACATTTGCATCATTATCAGGACAGTTTTATTGCAGTTCTAATTCTGCCAGATATGCTTGAAGAGAAAAAATAATACTAAAAGGAGGTCATGCTTCTCCTCCATACTGAACAAATGAGACTGTTCTTTCAGAAGAATATCAGAAACCTGGCAATGTCACCCTTTCTTGTCCTTGAGACCTTTTGGAGAGGACTGTAAATTTAACTCTCTGTCTACCAGGGTAGAACTGCCTCCAGCAACTCGATCTGATTCTGAATCTGAAGGTGATTTTTAAATCATAAGCATATTTTTTACACCACGGTCAAAGGCAACCGTGGCCACAAGGTATGCCCAGATCCTTTGGGACATTTAGTTCCCACTCACAGATCTGGAGACTTTGAGATGTTAACTGGAGGACAGTTCAAGACTTTGTGTTCCTGGGCTTTCTGCCAGCTGTTCACCGGAAGTGAAGTATCAGATGTTCAGATTTACTGCATAAAGAGTTAAGGGCAGAGATTGCTCTTATTTGGAAAGCTTGAGCTCAGAGTTCGATGAGTCTATGAATCTCTCCAAGGTTCAAAATGTTTACATTTTCCTTTCCTCTTTCAAACACACTCTCCACCTGGATTCAGATGTTTTAAAAGTTGGGATAGATTTGACTCCAAGGTACCACCCAGCATCACTTGTATGTCAGCTGTGTTCAGAGCACTTTCTGTTCTCAATTACACTGCACTGGCACTTCCAGCCAAGCAGACTGGCAGCTTTGGGTTATGGGCAAGGCAAAAGGGAGGAGACAACCCAGTTGACATGAGGTAATAATGACCATGCGGTACCCAAGACAAAGAAAGGTTAGCAGAGGTCCCACTCGTGTGTTCTCCACGCCTTGGACCAAACTCCCACTTCTACATATTAGAGTCCCAAACACAAGCAGAAACTAAATGGTCAAGACACCACAAGACAAGCTATTTTTACAATTATATCACTGTATGTGAAACCAAGAGAAACATGAACTTTTATACAGGAAATATAGTTCTACAAAAATCGTTCCCAAAAGCCACTTTGTCCTCTGACCTTACAGCTTTAGATATTGAAATGAATGTCTGGTGAGCTTTGAGATCTTGGTGGGGCTCTACCAATCCTGTAAATTACCTAAAATTCCTCTACATCTACAAGAACAACCATCAAAGAAGTAAAATGAGGGGAGACATACAAGAAGTAGTATTGCCGTTTAAGTTCTCTTCTGGTCACCCATCTGATCATAGAAGCCCATGCAATCTCTAACCAGCAGTTTCCTTTCTAACCCTCCACAACGCAGACACACAATCAACTTCAGAAACTAGATTAAGGTCTGCCATTTTCATTTTACAATTTCTCATGCAGATAGGAGCATTTAATATTAGTACTATCCATTAAATACATGTTCATTGTTGTCTTTGTCAAACTATTCAAGTAACACAAAAGCATCAATGATCCGCAAACAACAACAATAAAGATTGCAATGACAACTGTTGTGTATAGAAAATTCTGCTTCCTTCTGAAAGGGTTATTACATGAATGACTTGGTTTGGTCTTGTTTCAGTGTAATAACCTGGTGGGAGAGAGGGAGGGAGAAATATAATGAAAAAGAAAGAAATTGGAGAGCAAACAACCAAAGGTCTGAAATATACCTTTGGACAGAGGTATGATGTATGGGAACAGAGTGTATTTATAGTCCACCGAGGCCTGTCTTTTACTACAATAACAGGGACATCATTTACTAAACAAACACCAGCTGCCCATAGATCTCCGACACCTGACCATTTAGGCAGTTCAAAAACCTTCATCAAACACGGTCATCTATTAAAGAGTAAAGGCAGAGCTTTCAGTGCTAAGAATGGAGGGAAAAAATAATATGGCTTGTTCCTCTCAAAGATATGGGAAATAATTTTTGGACAAGCATTTCTTTTCTTCCTGGGCACACTACATCAATCTGTCAGAGCTGTGTGCAGCAGGGAAGAGAACACTTCTCTTCTTTCAGCTGGGAAACAGCACCCTAAACAAGGATGGCTGTTCTGAAAAGAAATGCATGCATGGGCACGCTTCCTCAGTTACTTCAACTGACAGTCCAGCCCCGACTCTATAGGATGCTTTCCTTCATGTGCAAAGCCAGAGAAAAAAAAAAGTAAAGCATTTGAAAACATACTCTTGCTTGCTTGGTTTTCCATTCTCACCTGCACCTATTATTTTCATACACAACATGGATCCATTAGCAGTTCTGTAGCACAACTGAAAGCCGATAACTGCTCAGAGCGGTTCAAAGGTCCATGCTCACAAGATGGCATTGTTGCATTTGGGATACAAGAAAGTCTTCCCACCAGTCAGATGGGCCATGCAGACTTATCAGCATTTGTTCCAAAGCATTCTTAGCAAAACCACCAGAACCACTTCAGTATTTCACTTCAGTGAAATAGCTAATCGCAGCTAGGCAAAAGAACTAGAAATTATCTCCTTTGCTTTTTCTCTTTTCAGAGTTGCCTTGATGGCAACATCTACTGGAAGAAGAGCTGCAAGACTAGAGCTCTGTAATCCCCTCCACCTGCCTATTATAACATGCCATCCAAATGGAGCCTTTTTTGCTTTTTAAAGAAACTTCATGGAAAGCAGTTGGAAGAGTTGTGAACCATACCATATGACCTTGGAGGACAGCCTATACCCACCAATGTTGTTAGAGTGCCAAGGTCTCTGCAGTCCTTCACCACTACCCTGTAAATCTGCACCTGCTTTCCATTTATTTGAGAAGGAGATCCTAAAATTTCTGTTTGCAACTGCTTGAGGTTCAACTGGAGAGCAACCTCCAAAGAGAAGGGTATTACAGTTTAAACAACAACAGAAGGGCATTTGCCTACTGATTTATTCTCTTCTTCTTTGCTAAATATGTCTATTTTTGTTTGCCAAGAGCTTACTCCTCTTTGGACCATAGATCTTTCTACTTAACTCTGAATGAGGTCACTGACCTTTCTTTGCAATTATGTTGTGTTTCCAAACTAGTGCACTGTCACAAATACAGCACTGTTTTGGGGGGCTTACAGTACTTAAATTCTACAACCCAGCCTGGACAAGGAGAGTTAAATCCCGGCAGGATGGTAGGAACTCGTGTAAGACCCATTGTATTTCTTCCCTGACTGACTCTTGGGAATGACTGAAAAAAAGATGTCACCCTTCAGTCCACAGGCAAGATCCACTCACTTAGGACACACATCCAATGAGTTTTTAATGCCCCTCAGTGCCAACCTGATCAGTTCTCCAGGCAACTATCTTGATACTTGATTGTTCTTCTCCTTGGAAAGATTTTCATGACGTCTACCCCAATCTCCTTTCCTGTAATCTCAGTCCCTTCAGCCTTGACCCACGAGAACACAGAAAGACATCTCATTCCTTCTTTGTAGTAATTTTTTTTTTTGTCTGACCACAAATATCTTAGCAACAGAATTAGCATGAAAATTAATGAAAGTAAATTAATTTTTAAAGTCTCCTAAATATGAGCAGTCTCTAATTATGGAATGCCATCATTGTAAGTATAAAATTATGTGCTATTCAAACAAAAATTTTATGTCTAAAGATAACTCCCTAAGGTGTGAGACCCATATCACCCCCATCATCCCATCATCATCTTTGTGCTTCACACTCATATTGCAAGGGACAGAAATATACAGGATATACTGAGGTTTGAGAGCAGTCAAGTGCATGTACCATAAGCTATACACCAACATCAGGTAACCAGAAAGAAGCAGAATGATTTCTTGCTTTAGATTGCCACCTCTAATGGAGACACAATTCACATTTGGAGAGAATGACGATGTGAACCATCAAATAGAAGATTAAGAATCCACAAACTATTTTTTGGAGGTGATAGTGGGAATTGTTTTGGAGGTTACGTATCTTTCAGGAGATAATAGCTCCTTTTAACATTACACTCTGAGCATCCCTGTCTCACACTGTGTATTCTTCAGGACAGATAATGTTTCCCATAGGTTATTCTACACTGTCAGTCATAAATGCAACCATGGTCTTCACTGCAGTTACTGAAATATTCAAATAACTCCTGTGAACCCTATTTTACTCTGTAACCTGAACTCGAGGCTCAACTTCAACTGCAGACAGATGTAACATTTTCCCTTTGTGCATTTTACTCTCCCCTTGCCTAGCTCATTTTATCAGGTTAAAAACTTGGTGAGCCAAAAATGATAAAGCTGTGTTGCAGGGAAAGGCCACACACCATCAAAGCAGCAGCTCTGCCACACAGGTTCATTTTCAGCCTGCTTGCTCCCCAGCTATTCTTTCGCTCAGCACTCAATTGGGATGTTCAAAGTGAAAGGAAAGCCAAGACTTTAAGCCACTTTATAAGCTCTCAGGCCACAAGCTTGACATATCTCTGTGTCATCTCATGACTAAGCAGGATTCTTTAATTTTATGTGCCTGGAGGTCTAACAGATCTGCTTTGTTGTCTGTATTCTGTAAACTTCTTTAAAAAGTGGACTTTCTTTTACTGGCTTACTCTTTTCTGGCTGCAATCCCCAGCGACAGTCAAATTCCTCCCTTTGTGCCTGGAAATCTTCCTTCACAAAACTCAGCGCTGGAGATGCAGTTGAAAATGACAGTCATTTATCGCGTGTCACTTCATCTGGGAGCATCATGTCCTCACCTGTCAAACTAAGCTTCTTTAGCACAGTCCCTTTGGAGCCTTCCCAATGCCACCCTGAGCTGCAAGGCTTTCCCTACACACCCACACCAGCTCTGGGGCCGGAGGAGCTCTGTGGGCGCAGGCGACCTGCCAGCCCCTTGGTGCCCACTGCCCCCCCATGGTTCCAGGCACAGCCCAGCACTGCCCAGGGATGCTGAGCAACCTCCCAGTCTGCTGCTATCGCCCAGCTGCCTTTTGCCTGCAATGCACACACCTGCAGAAGAAAAGTCCTTTCATCCACTGTCAGGTATTTCATCTTCTCCCAGACCCACTCTAGCCTTTACCCCTCGGCTCCATCACTAGCACTTTCTTTTTTAAATAAACTTCACAGACTCATCCTCGCTCTCCCGTGACCCGTCTCTGCCAACCTTGCCTGCTGGTACCTTTCTGGCTATCCAGTCCCATCAAGAAACCCTTGCTCACACATATTTGCTGGCCAAAAAAAAAATGTTTGAGTGAACAAATAAATGACTTAAAGGGATTTGGGCAGTCAGAAAACTGCCCACTGCCCTCTGATGTTCACCAGTGCGCAGCTGATTTTTCCCTGACTGCAAAATGGCCTGGATAAAATGGCAGTTTTAGGAAGAGAGAAGATGGTGAAGGGCTGAGGTGTGAGTTTACCAGTGAGTAGCAGAGAAAGTTAGTATTTCCTTTTCATCAAGACAAATTTCTGGAGCTGAGGATTGCTGAAGCATAATTCTCTAATGGCAGGGCAAAAAAATTATGTGAATCCGATGCTAGAGATTTTGGCAGAGAAATTTTCCCTTAATTTATTTGGAAGTATATAAAATCAGAAAGCCATCCACTGGAGGCTAGGGACCAGGGCACATTGAAAGGAAAATAATCATGACTGAGGAATGCTGACAAATGTCTGCTCTCTTTAAATGACTCATTTGGAGGCATTTTAGTTTGCCTGTTTATTTTATAAAGTGCAGGTGGATCAAGAACACATGCAGTCAGAAACTAAGGCAAAAAAAAAAAGCTTATTTTAAAAGTTCCTATGCAAAACAACTCGCATGATACCCCTCCAGAAGGCAGGGCAGACCTCTAGATAAGGAGTTAACACAATGGGAGGGCTGACAAAAATTGGAATACAGCCTAAGCAATTAGTAGACTGTCAGTAATTGGAATTAAGTAATCAACTTCAACCACTACGAGAACGTACTGTGGGGAACACACTTCCATTGGCAAGGAGATGAATGGGATAATTGTACGTCTTTTCTATCTGTAGCTGCTATGATTCGATGGCAGAATAATCCACGGGCAATTGAATGTCTGCTATTCAACAATGAAATACCAGGATCAATATTTAATTCACAATTCTCTTACCTTTTCTTCAAATCCACTTTAAGCTTATTAACGCGCTGAACACATTAAGAGGCTCTCACTCCTTCTGGGTGAGCACACCTGAAGCAGAATGCCGCCTGCATGGGCGCAGGTTGCGGTACATATTGACACACGCTTTTTGCCTTGTATATATATTGTGATAAGCGTTCATTAAACTCACGGTAAAGAAAAGAGCAAATGAGCACTTGAATCCCGAGACCTGTCCTGAACTTCACTACTGAGTTCTACATCACTTTGGTTAGGCCATTTAACAACTGCCTGCCTGCTGAACAAGTGGTACAGCAGCATTTACTCACCTCGCAGGCACACTGCAAGGCTTAATGATGTTGAGACTGCAGCTGCTCCTTGCAAAGTGGTTGAGGAAGAGAGAAGAGGGGCAGAACCCAGCCATAACTCAGTATTCCCAAGCACATGAGGCTTTTTGGGCAGGATGCCTACTGCCAGTCCCAGCCTAAGGGACCACAGTAAATCGCACTGCAGATGCAGTTAGTGCTTCGCCCGTGGGTGCCGAGGGACCGCATGCTCTTTCTCTCAAAGGCAGGTGCAAGGATTGCTGGTGCCCTTGGGGGAGCCTGAGGAAATCTGCATCTTCACCTGCACCATGCAGACCTGCTCTTTGCTCAAACCACTCTCAGAGGCATCCCAGTGCTGCGGCCCTGCCTGCGTTACTCGGTGCAAAGGGCGCTGTACAAACACACAGCAGGATTATCACGCCGGATAGCAGCTTGTCCTACCCTACAGCATCTTGGCCATTCATCTGTATAGCTACCTGCCAGGAAAATGCAGAGAAAACTATTTCAACCACTTCTATAATTGCTGCAGAGCTGACTTCTGGGAAGGAAGTGCAACATGGCATTATGGGCTTGGGAAGCAGCACTTGTAGTGCTGCTCACACCCAGCTGCTCCACTCCTCTCGTGGCACTGCTAACAGTCTGTCCGACACAGCATGGCCAGTCCCCTGACTGGTCCCCAGATAATAGCTGGCAAGAAAAAAAAGTAAGTTCAAGACCCTGCTTATGACAACAGCTCTTGCAGCCAGCCACTCAGCCAAGGGACCCAGAGCCTGTAATCGAAACACGCCTTGCAAAGACAGGCACGCATGAAATATTAATTTCCTAGATTGCCTGCATTTGCATAGTAATAAAAAGTTCATCCCCGTGGCCTGCTCTGGCCCCTGTTAATATTTTTATCATTGTACCTGAGGTTTGGGGGAGGAAGGGAGAGTAACAGCTGTGGAAAAACATCCTTTGGAAATGACAGCCCTAATGGAGCTTGTCTCTACTAACAGTAACATAATCCAAAACACTGAGGCAGAGGGTTGCAGCACTCTGTTAAGAAAACATTCTCTTAAATAAGATCACTCCCAACTTCATGTAGGCCCTCTTCCCCCACCCTGGTTTTCCCCTTCTTTTTAACCTTCTCTCCCTGTCACCTCCCACCTCCCAAGCCAATGTTGCAGCAAGGCCAGGATTTTCTCTGGAAAAAGACACGCTGCCAGTTGTGGATTTTGCAATGGAGATGTGTCTGACAGTCTTAACTGATGCACTGCTTATGACAGTTCAATTAGCCCCGACGAAGACACAGTGTTCCTACGATAAAGCCCTAGTATCTCTCTTTCCCCAGGGTCTCAGGAGAAGATGCAATCTGGCTTCACACTACACATGTCAATACAGCAAGTTCTTTAATTACTTTTGTAGCAAGGATGAGTGGTAGCTTTCTGAATTTGAAGCTTTCCCCCGTGTTGCAGAAAGACAAACAACCCCTACCATCAGCTATCAAGAAGCATAGGCAGGAAGATGTTAGAGATAAATCAAGCCCTAAGGTCGGAGTGGACATTTTGTACTAAATTCAGATCTTTAAGTTACAGGCAGTAAGACGAGAGGATCCCCTCGACCAGGAGGCAGCAAAGCAAAGCACGGTCTGCTCACTAAAATACTGCAGGAGACTACAAAGAATTGCTGTAGTTTGGATGGGGTTTTTTTAACATGCAAAACCAGCTACTTGAAAGTAAGTGCTGCTGCTGATCATCACAGACGAGGCAGGTTGCACATGCAGAACGATACCCACAAATTTTGAGTAATGAGGTGTTTCTGGTAGCAGCTGGTCAAAATTTTATCTTCCTGCTTCAGTAACTTTTCTGTTTGGGATTTGTGTTGGTGCAGCTAAGCAAACCAACAAAAAACCCTGGTCAAATATAGATGCATTATTGATTTCTTGGAGGACACATTCCTTTTGGGATAAAACTCTGCACAAAAAGAAACAAGCCATCTCAGCACATACCTTGAGGTGTTCAGCAAAGGGCACCCTCTGTACTCAGCTGCTCTCATGAGATAAGGCATTTGCATACGTGACAGCCAGGTAGTTGTTACTACAAGAGGATTCGTAATGGAGTTTCAGGGGATTATAAACTGTAATAACCTCCTAAGTGAGAATTTCATTGTAATCTGTATAAAACAAAAGCATCGTATCATGTCAGAGGAGGGCCTTGTTTTCATTAAAAGACAGCGAGCACTGGAAGAACTATGGTTTACAGACCATACAGTTCAGCTTGGCACCATCTAGTTGAGGTGTTCGGGGAAAACCACTTGTATATTAGCAGGATTCAACAGCTAAAGGCACCAACACATCACCTGCTGAGGGAGCGGAGAGGCTCAGGAAATCAATGGGCACATATGTGGGAGCAGGATAGGTCAGGAAAGTGGGGAAAAAAGCAAAAAAAATGCCTGGCCTTCATGAAGGATGCTCTGGGTTGCTCTTCTTCAAAGTTCACCCTACTCCCTTCATGGCAAGCACCCCAGGGGAAGAATACAGACCTGCAGCATGTGGAGCGCACTCTCCTTCTGACTTACGGCTCCACTGCCTTTTACTTGCACCTGTAACAGACACATTGCTGCCAGGAGAAGCAAGACCAACTCAACCTTCCCATCCTGATCACTTAGGAGACTGGAAGATGGAAAAGGAACAGGAAAATGTAAAAGAATGGTCTGTTCAAGGCCCTTTGCAGTTTTTCTGGGACGGTCCTGGTGTCCCCAGGGTCACAGTGTCAGATTCCTGCCGACAGTGATGCCGGTTAGAAATTTATCTATTACCAACACCAACGGCAGTCCAGCGGCTGTGGTTCTAACAGGACTCCAAAAGCTGCAAAACCTGCAAGCATCCCATGAAAGACAGCCACGCTCCAGGCCTCTCTTTTACCCCACACATCCCATTCCCTTCCTAGACACTGGGAACTTCCCTTCTATCCCACGGCCAACTAGGAGCAAGTGAGTTGCAGACAAAGGCTGGTGGTCATACAAACTCAAAGCCTGTATCCCTCCTGTAGTTCTTCCTCAAGTTTTGCAGCCACTTTACTAGTTACTTAAAACAACTTCATATTCCCCAGTGGGAAACAAGCTCAGCAAATGCAGGAACACAGAAGTTTCTTTTTATTCTCATTAAACTGTGGCATATTAAAAATATATATTTACACAAAACTTCATGTAGTAGGATTTCAAAGTCTGCTTGAAGGCAAATAAACAAAGAGTGGCCCAGAAGAGACAGCAACCGCTGGCCTCCGAGGCTCAGTGCAGATAGGGAGCAGAGGGCTTCTCTGCAAAGCTCTGTGAGCCCCTGAACCCCATCTACTCCCACCAGTGGCCAAAGGGGAAAGTCGAGGAATTGTCCTCCCAGAAGAAAGCTGCTTCACTATCCACCTCCCATGAAGCCATCTCTTATGCCACCTGTCTTCAGGCACCGCCTGGACCCTCAGCTCCCTTTCGCCAGCCTTGTACTTGCTTCTGTAGAGACAGCTTTCCCTGTGCAATTTAAGTAGCAGCAGCTGGGGGGAAAAGCAAGCTTGTTCCACATGATGGAGACCCTGACAGCAACTGTCTGGCTCCCTGGGTCCATGGGGTGCTGCCGTACCTGTGGCCAGCAATTCCCTGATCCAGCCTGAGAGCCAAGCCCCCAACCTTGAAAACTGCCAGGGGAAGAAGAGTGCTATGGGGACCTCCTATCTCACGTTCAAGCAGAAAGTACTGCTCAGCATCAGGCTGGTTTCTCCTGCCTGCAGGTGGGGAGGGGAGGGAGGACAGGGGCAGCTCCGCACACTGATGCTTGGTTCCCTCTGAGCCTTTCTTTGAATTCTGAGTCCAGCAAGAGCCAGATGATCCCCAGTGCAAGCTGCCAACCTCAGGAAGAGATGAAGTCTTTCCACACTTAAAGCCTGACTGATATGCATGCCTCTTGAACTGTACTTCATTATGTGACTCTCAGCGGTGTGCCCGGACTCTCAGACAGCTTCAAATGGAGAGCAGCAAGCAAGACACAGAAATGCCCACACATGGAAGTGTAAAGAAACACTTGCAGGCACCGATGTGGTGCACAAAGCCTAACCAGCATGGAGGCACACCAAGAGCTGGAAGAAAAGGAGGAAGGCAGTGCCTATCCTCCTGGGATTGTTTGGCTCTTTCTTATATGTGCACAACCCTCTGGGCCTTGCACCGGGGATGCTCATCACACAAAGCTGTAGGCAGCACTGTGAGAAAGGAGATGTACACAGAAATGTAAATAAATGCAGTTACACACACACACACGAAAAATTAGATTCATGTGAAGACAGCTTAGAAATGGCAAAGATCCTTGAGGTTAGTTCTGCAATCTGTATTCGCACTTCCTCTATTTCTATTTATTTATTTATTTATTGTTATCCCTTTGATTTAATTAGCTACAGTGCACCCTAGAAAAAGTCTCCAAAATTCCTGACATACTCTGGACTCTTTCCAGTCTTTAGAGGAGCCTGCCTTCATCTGCCTTCATTATGAATTGATCTGAGTATGGTTGTGAATGTAAACAATGTTGAAACTGCACCCCGAGTCTACAGCTAGTCAGAAAGATAGAAGAAAATTCTTCCTTTTACAAATTGCTGGGTTATTCCAAGGAAACATGCGTATTTCTTCTATTGAAAACATTATAATTTCACATGTGAGGTTTTTTCCCTTAATATTAAGCACACATATATACGGTTATATTGTTATATTCTGCAATATATTATATTTGGCCTTCTGCCCACAGCAGAACAGAATAGGCCATTTGTAATTAGAAAGGGCATTCTGTGTTTGACTGTATCTTATCTCTGCTCTCTTCTGTCTCCTGCTTGGAAAAACACACATCACAGTGGTTGGTCAAAGCAACATTTTTTCCACTGGAACATGACCAAACCCGCACTGAAACTGCAGAAGCCAATTAAATGTCTCTGATTTACAGACTAATAAGGGAGCCCTGTCTCTTGACTAGAGAGGGTCAGGAAAAACAAGCAACAAAAAAGGGAAAATGTTTGCACAGAAAACGTATGGGGATTGTAAATGACCAAATGCTGGGACCCCACTATGATTATTTCAACTAAACTCCACAACTGTGTTGCTTCTCCTGAGAAGCAACGCATCAAAAGACTGAACAGCCTCTTCGCTCACAATCAGTTCAATGTTCACAGAAGCACTTTATAAACCAAGTTACAAAATTAGCACGGAGCCTTTAACAGACTCTCAGTAAAGCCATCTTCATTTGTATAATCCAATCTGACATTCACCGTGATACCTTGAGGACAATAAAATTGATAAAATAGAATTTCTTAGCCTAAATCATAGTGTAAAAGCTTTAATGGGCTCCATGGAGAAGGGCCAACTGTGGAACCAGCCACAAAGCTCCTGTATGCCCAGCTAATACCTGATCTGTCTGCAAATCACCAGGGGAAACATAGCCCCACTGCAACGTGGTTGCAGAAGACAAAGTGGAGCCAGAATAAATGGATGGAGCAAATTCTCCGACTGGATTGGTCTTTGCCGGGGAGAAGGTGCATTCTGATGTCAATATTAGGAGCCATCACAAAAACCAACCGTGTACGTAGACTCCAGCAAGAGGAAAATCAGTGCTTATCCACCACCCGGGAGGCTCCTTAGTTTTAAGGCCCTGGGGACAGATAACATCTTCTCCAGGAGGACTTCCAGCATGGATTCCCCTCTCCAGGTAGATGTAACAGAAGGCAAAGATACAGAATAAAAGCCTTCCCATTTTCTTTGTTTCTGGCCTGATTTTCATTTCCCAACACAATAACAGCATTTCTGTTGCATTGTCCATTGTGCCCAAGCAAGCATAGGTAATTTACTGCTTGGTTTAACTTTGTAAATAAGTGCTGAGCCACCAAGACAAAGAGGTGCTCAATAAATCCACAGAAGAAATTAAAATAGTTCATAATGAAGATGTGAAGGCAGCCAAAAAGTAGTTACGGTTACTTGTGTGACCACCACTGCTTTGCAGCGCTGGTCTCACCAGCCTCCCACCACGCCAACTATTTCCCTCGCTGTCTCCCCACCACCCCAACCTCGCCCCTGCCCTGTCTGTCGCCTCCTCTCCTGGGAAGCCCTCCCACCATATGCCAGATACTGCTGTGACCCCCACGCAGGAGTTTACAGCCCCATGCTGGAGAAGGCAGCTGCGCTGAGAGCAATCCCACCACCTTGGTGTGCTCGCTCTCGCAAGTGCACCATGGTGACAACGAAGATTCGGCTTAGAGAGGTTATTTATCATCCCTGTGGATGATAAAAGCCCGGCATCGGGGTTTTGTGTGCGGTACCTGTTCCCAGGGGCTGGGGGCTGCCTGTGCCAGGCTGTTCCAGCACATCCCTGCAGACTTGCCTGCTTGCCGAGCAGCACAGGGATGAGTCCCTGTGGTCCCCACTCCACCCCAGCGCTTCCCATGCCCCACAGTGAAATGCCCCCCTTCCAGCTGGCAGCATTGACAGCTGGCACAGCTGTTTTACCAGCAGCAAAAGGAACCGGGACGTTTCTGTAGGAGGAACTTAGAAAGCTCTGAATTGTGGAAAGGAGCAAAGCTTTCAATTATTAAAACTGGCATCCCCGGAGCCTGCGACTGGTAGCAGCCACCTGGATGCAAAGCAGCGATGCTCCCCACAAGGGACACATGCTCCTCCGCCTGCCGCCCAAACCCCAAACAGCTCGCTGAGCCTCCTGTCCCCTCCAAGGACAGTAGGCACGTTTATTCACCACCAGCAGACAACAGAAAACACTGTTTAGCTGACTGTAGCCCACAGAAACACTGCTGGGATTTGGACCCGTGAGGTCCCAGTCCCCAAATTCACGCAGAGACAAACCGTTGTACGTGGGTTCTGCACGAGGATGGTCCTGGTCCCCTTCTAGATAATCCCAGATATTGTTTGGACACTAGTGAAGCCTGGCTTGCTCCTTCATGCAAGCAAAGTGTAACAAATTGTAAATGCCAACAATGGTTTATCACTGGACCTCTCTCCACCCCAAAAAGAAAGGCCAAGCACAAGAAGTTGTTGCTGAATGCAAGGGGAGATGTGCATTTGGGGCACACTGACATTTTTGGTGCCCAGAAAATGCAGAAAATTTAGATTTCTAAGCAAATCTGATGAAAAATATGAGTTCCTTTAAATCTAAGGTTTAGGTTCAGAATCATTCCCAGGAAAATACAGAGCATGTCAGGGAGAACGAGCATTTTTTGTCACTTGTAATTTCACAGTTAAGAGGAATGGATTTACATGGATGGATGGCTAGATGGATGGATGGGTGGGTAGATAGCTATAGACAGACATGTATTATTTATTATCTTATTACGATATAATATATACAACTACTTTTTAAACATGATGGTCATTGCTACAACCACAAGCTTGTTTAGACGGCTTTTAAATATGAAATAAACAGCCTTTTTTAACCAAATACATCTCACAGTTCACATCTGAACCAAAAGTGACATGGGAAAATGTCTTTTTGGGCAAACTTAGCTTTTCTTTGAAGTGTCTGTAACGCTGAATTCAAACCCCTAGTCTTAATTGGTTAGATGCCTGATTTTTCTTTCTTTTAAGGATTATTTAAAAATTCAGTACAGACATCAGATCTGCAGTGCTGTCATTATAAACTTAAGTTAGTGAGGCAACAGAATAAGAAAGCCATCTTGGGAGTTAACGTAACTTTGGCTGAATGCTTTGTATTTGCCATTTATTTTTGCGATTCACCTTAATAAATGAGACAGCTATAAGTGTCAGATTTCTGAAAAGTAGCATGTTGATAAATGCAATAGCCTTATTGTATTTTATTAAGCATTATGATTAAAACATAAAATTCCCAGGGCTCAAATTTTATATGTGAGCTTTTCTTTTTTCTGTACTGAAACTCATGTTTGTAGGTAATTTAGCATTCCCATAGCTCAAAAGATGCATTATCTAAAAAAATGGATGTTTATGAAAGATTTATTGATCTGCACTCTACATAAAAATAGAGAAACCCTTTCAACCATCGTTAAATGGTAGGTTAGTGAGTCTCCGATCCAGTAACACATTTTCTGACTGTTTTCTCTTGGGTAGATTTGCAAGCAAGAAAAGAAGTTTACCAACAGAGATGAACTACGCACAGCTTTATGAACCAGGGAGCCTGATCTTGCAAATGTAGCTGACGCGAGCAGTCATGCTGATTTGAGGCGGAAGAATAAAATGAAAACAGATTATTCCCCTGTGCAAGGACTTGAAAGAATAAACCAAAGGGTAAGAAATGGGTCGCACAGGTGCACAGCCAGGGAATGGCGTGGGCCAGACCCACTGCTGAGAGTCCTTTATGTTTCCCCCCGTTCGTAAGTATGGGTGACCACACTCCTCCCCTCCTGGACAGCAAAGTGAGCGGGAGGATTGGAATAGCTCGCATGAGCAGGGCTAGGGGTTAACCTCTGTGAAGTTACACTGCCAGCAAACCGCAGCAATGCAGAAGGGCTTAATCTGCATTTCCACTGCTGTGACAGTCGTGAGAGTCCAGACATCTCACCGACCCCATGTCTGGCACTCTGCATGACCGCCATCCACATACCTGTGTGTGGCTGGTATTTGGGGCAGGTATTTGGATACCGCAGTATCCCGAATACCTCTGAGGAGGACAATTTAATTTTTTGCTTCTGCTGCGCTTCAGCTAATTAACTGTTTCCAGATCTACTAGATACAGAGGAGCGTTTGAGTGTATGACATCTGGCCAAAAGCAAAAGCGGAGCAGGCTTAGGTACCCATGAAAGCCTTTGGGAACAAAACAGGAACCATGGTGCTTCCAGCTCACACACGTACTGCCACCCTGAGCAACGCATCCCCAGCATCAGTGAAGGCTCTACATTACATGCAAAGAGCAAAGGCAGCTCGTGCACCCAATGCCGCACAGACACAGAGGACGGCTTCACAAATCACAGAGCAGCATTATAAGTGTGTTGGAAACTTTGGCACGTGGGTATTTCGAGTGGCACAGCAGAAGCTTCGTTTCCGAAACCACTCCTGTGAACAGGAGGTCATATCTCCCAGCTATGCCCATCACCAGGTTGTGGATGGCTGCAATTAGGGCACTACCCATCTTACCACTGTGGCCCTCCTCCTCTGAATCAGCCTGCAGAGCATCACACCTTGCTTTAGCGCACAATTTGTACTAGTCCAGAGGTAAACTGAATTTTAACAGTATTGTTGCCCCCCATGAGTAGCCCCAAGAAGTTCCTAAAATTCAGCATGTCCCATCATTAGCTTAAAGGTTGTCTGTATCAATGCTGTTCAACCCAGGTGACCTAAGTCAGTTCCAGCCACAGCAAAGCACGTGGGGCTGGTTGGGCACGCGTTGCAGAGAGCATTTCTGCACACAAGCTGTGTGCAGAAATGAGGGTGCTGAACCAGAGAGAGAGTGCCTGGCTGCAGACACCCTTTGAACATTTTAACTTAATAGTCAACCTCAGAAATGATCAAATACCAAGTGTGGAAATTTATGTGCAGCTTCCTAATTTAAATCACCTTCTGGATACTTATCCCAAACCAATCCTTTACAGTTTGCCATCTCACCAGCTTTAAAATATAAGGAAAAAAGAACAAAAACTTTCTTCGCTACACATTCAGTGGTGCAGTTCCATTTTGCAGTCTTAATGACTTTAAAAGAACCCTACCTCAGGGTAGTGTTTGGTCTTAAGGTCCAAAGTCTGCAAAAAATGTGCATACCCACTTTAATTTATGGAGCCTAGGTGAAATCCTATCTGGCTAGAGGATGCCAAGATTTTATCTTCCAAACACTCCTTGATGTCAATGGGCTACTCAGCCAGTACAGCTGAGCATGTGTAGGATTGGCCCCTAACACGAATGACACCTTTCTTTGCTTGCTGAAAGCAGGCAGAGGGGTATGTTTCTTTCCAAAGCCGCTACAGGGAAGTCTGTAATTGGATCAGCCTTAATGTTCACACTTACGAAACACTGCATATCCTTATTATGGCATAATATTTTATAATTAAGCTCTCGCTCATGTTAAGGGACCTTGAATGCTGTGGCTAGCAACAAGCTTATTACATTAGTATCTGAAAGCAGACTGTAAAGGAACTTATTTCCCCATTAGTGTCAGAAGTAACAATCTGAAAATAGGCACTTACACTCACTTGAAGCAGTAAGTGGTTATATATATACATGTATGTATGTGTATATACGTATACATACACACACAGAAACCCCCCCTTACTTTTGACCACTGGATTGTATAATGAGATACAGACCACATAGGTCTTCTGTATTAATTCCATTAAAATAACCACAAAATTGGATATTGCTTCTAGCTCACCTGTGAATCTTTTATTTAGCACTTTTTTTTTCCCTATAAGGTAAAAATCTATTTTCAAACAGCTTAAGGAAGAAACAAAAGACTTCACTTGAGCCTATTAGCTATGATGTGGTAACTGTCAGCTTATATTGCACATCATTCTGCAGCTATAACTATGGAAAACATCTTGAAATACAATTTCCAAGAAAGATATTGTATACTGTAAAAGCCAAGCTCCAAGATTGTGGCTCCTTAGGTTTCAACATACAATAGTAGCTGAATGCTTCTGTACAGCAAGCTCTGCTTGACAATCTTGACTTTTTGCTACAGAATGGGTCAGACACAAGATCTGGAGATAAAAATATTTTAAAATGAGGTTCCTTTAACGTTTCCAAATCATGCTGTTGCATAGGCACTTACAGTGCCTAAATAAGAGGTCATTTTTACTGCTGGTGCTGAGCAACCCAAAGGTCCAGATCTGTCGAGATCTGGAGTCTTGGCTTGGCTGAATTGCCTACATAATGCATCTATATGTTTTAATATCTTTCTGATTGTTCACACTGTTAAAATGCACAAAAAAAAAAAAAAATTATATATATATATATATATATATATATATAGGACCTTCAAATTGCCTGAACACGCCTGCAGTAGACCAGCTTAAATCCAGAGAGGCAGTGAAATACAGACTTAAGTCCTTCATTCTGCTCTTAACACATTTGTTAGGACAATACACTGCACTAGTCTCCTCTTGTACAGAAATAGATTCACGAGTAGCCAACACATTTGGCAACAGCAGCATGAATTCAGAACAGACTGAAGCTTTTTTTCAGGTTTCAACCAGACCACTGCTGGTTATTCTGAAATTAAGCTAAGTGGTGCATACATCAGAACACCATTGCTTTGAGACCTCATCTTGCATATTTTTAGTGTGAAATATTCTCAGAAGTTTTCCCTACTTCAACTGAAAGCTAAGACGTACCTGTCTGAGTGAAAACCTTCCAAATTAATATCATGCCGATGAGAGATGAAGAGCGTTTTCCCAGTACAAGAGTTAATGGGTCCAGTCATAAATCTTGTCTCATGGATTAAACCCAGAGGATCAAATGCAGAGATTTATTACTTCATTTATTACTCCATCCGAGTTAATCACTTTCAGGAAATAGTTCATTCAGTGAAACTAGAATGCTTTTTTATAATCAGGTCATGGTTTCCTCAAACACACTTGTTATTTTTTATGACTGTGGTTTACAACATTTATAGTGCCAAGTGGGTTTTGCACATACAGCACACCTACCCGTGCCCATCAAGGATGTGGCTTCAGGTTTGGAGCCGATCCATACTTGTACAATTTGTTAGGCTGCATTCCTTCCGGAGTCCAAGCTTTCCTTATTCTAGGTCTAACAGAGTATCCTTCACCTCCTTCCACCAAAAGCAGTGAGTTTCCCTTGTTGCCACACCTCCGGCCTTTCCTGAAGTGCAGGTATTGGTGATCCATGGTGTAGCGATCTTTGCAGGCCTGGGTAAGGCAGTCGGCACATCGAGCCATATTAGAAATTCTCTCTGGAGCCTGAGCCCTTCCAAATTTTCAGCACGTGGACTGGATAATAGGAAAGCTTCCTCAATAGCAAAGGTGTAATTAGCTTTTCTGTCCCGGTTCATTTAGCAGTGGAGTTGAAGGTGGATATAATCACTGGAATGCCGCTTAGACACACTAATGCAGCAGCAATGATAAGATCTAATGTAATGCCACAGGATGCCAAAATAGAAACAAACCACACATCCAGAGGAACTCAGCTAAATTGTTTTCCAGTCTCAAAATAAATAAAAACAGAGTGGCATTTTCCTTATCAGGGACCAAAAATTTAATGTGATTAATTCTGCAATTTAGCTGTAGTTCATTTGTGTGTTCAAGATAACACAGGGCTGTGGGTAGAACCCAGCTCACTCATGCTCCTGACTATTAATGCGTGCAGATTTCACTCACTCACTGAAACCAAACCAAAAAAAAAAAGGAATCCAGTAAAGGAGCTTTGCTATATGGAAAATGCATTTAATGCTTTAACTCTCTTCCTTCTAGAGAACACCTCTGCAACACTTTTGTTAGCACTGCAGGTAAATCAGATTCATCTTTCTAGTCAGTGCCACTTTTTCCTCCAGTTTTAAAAAGGATTATGTTGGACATGTAAAGCAGCAGAAATGCAGTACAGAAAATATGTGTAATAGGCATATCCAACACACACCACCTAGAATTATTTACATAGATTACATAAAAGGATCTCGTAACAGTTTTTAATCTTTCCTACTGATAGCTTGTATTACTCAGTGTCTCAATACGACAGTCAAAATGGAGCTCCCTTCGCTCTGGGTGTTGCACATAGATGCAGTGAGGGACAGCGTAAAAGTCAGCTAGCCAGAACTGATGCAAGGGTTGCACACTCCCTCACTTTCCTGTCTCCTTGCCTAGGAATATGGCTTTGCTGTCCTGGACGTTCAGGCATGAAGGAGCAGAGTATCCTATGATTCTCACATACTGCTTTATGTGTTCCTATTGTGCAATATCTGTGGCCCCACACTGGTGTATGCCATGGCTTTTCTGGAAATCTCAGGAGGATCAGATGCATGCCACTGGCTCCACCAAACACCCTCTGAATCTAACCTTTATTGTCTGGTCCCTGCACATGGCCGATAATCAAAGATCTCTATCTTCTGTGTGCTGCAGATCCCACTTCTCGGCTTTCCAGGCAAAACTGCAAGCATTTACAGCAATTAGGTTACTACTGATCCCTAACAAAATAAGCTGAGGATGCCAATTAGGTGTATCTCAAACCTCTAATACCTCTCTTCTGCATTCACGCAGCAACACCCAGCTGGGTGCAGAAAAGCCGCTCCTAAACTGCTGTCTACTCTCTAATATCCTTAGCTCCACTCTGTGGCATTCTTGGATGCTGGATCTCATCCTCCTTACTTCTTTAATCCCAGACCATGGCCCATGGAGGCATAAGTACAAGCCACCTGACAGCATGGAGCAGCCTCTCATCTCATACTTTTCGCTGCACATCACTGGTCTGCCCGCTGACCTTGGTGGAGCCGTGCCAGGTTCACACCTGCACAGGCAAAGGGGAGTTTCTAGCAAGTCTACCGCATCCACGTGTGCTGGGCAGGGAGGTGACTGCTGCCACGTAAAGCATTCATGATCACATTCTGTTTGGTCAAACACGACAGCATAAGACACTCCACGAGCATATTGCCCTGCATGTGATGAGGGCAGCAATGTGTCCACTTCCCCTGCGGTGCTGGCAAGAGGCTTCTGCTTAGTGATTGCTACGGCTCTGCTGCATGCACCAGAGAGGTATTTATGAGCTGATACGTGGACTGAGACACCAGGACTGTTATGCCATTCCATACTTGTATCTACTTCCTGAGTTGTGTCCAAGAGTAAGAATAAGTAAGACAACGTTCAGCAGTGAAAAGAGGCCATCAGATCAGGCCTGGGAAAGCATCCAGGGGATTAGGTTTACTGTACACTGCCAGCTCAGCTATGAGACTTTCTACCCATATCACAACATTGGTGAATAATATTCTTCTTGCTCTTCTCTCACTTCTCTTATTTGTGAAGCATTACCATACATTTACTAAACATACATTTTCTTTCCCTTGCTTCCCGAGATACCCTTTTGCACAGGCACAGCAGGACAAAAAAGGCCTCCAGATGTGCACGAGGCTCAAAGCAAAATATCCTCCTGCATCTCATTTTTATCACCTTATTTATACAAGGATCCTTGTCAACATCTGCAGGCAAATGCAGGTAAATAACTATGGCTAACACAGATGTGCAGGCAAGGCAGAAGGGAATAAAACCCTACTACTACCCCATGGAGGGCAGAGCAGCCCTCTTTTACTAGCAGAAGTAGAGGGTACAAATTAAGTGCTGTGAGGATAACATGCTCTTTAGGAAATACGAAAGCTTTGCTTTGTCTTGCCTCCAAGAGTGCTGCATCAAATCAAGCTTAACTAAGGCTCTCTCAATCCACATAAAGCCTCAGGAGACCTCTGGAGCTCAGAACTGCAGTGTGTCAGAGGGAAACCACACAGAAACTGCAACACCAACCCCAAAACTCCAGCAGTGCTCTAGTGCCCTGCCAGGCAAAGCAATGGGGCTGTCTCTGCCACAGCTTTAGCTTTTAAGTACTCAAGAAATACTGCTTTGGTTTTCCTTTTTTGCCACCCTCAAAATACGCAGGGGACCAATGATGAAAAAAATACTGATTGTTTTCTGTAACAAAATTCCGTAACGTGGGAAGTCATTTAACCCCCCACAGCACTTGTGATAGAAAGAGTATCTGATGAAAAATCAACAGTGGCAGTTTTGCTTAATTATTTTATATTTGGCCATCACCTAGAAAGAAAACTGGCTACTCAACAAGAACTAATCCATTTTTGCAACAAACAATTACATTTTTAAAGATTTCAAAAGCGGCAAAAAAGGAAGCAACGGCAAAATACTGAGTTGCTAGATTACCTTCTGAAGAAAACCCTTCAGAAAGTCAGTGGGATCCTGCCTGGTTTTAATCACCCCATACTTCTACACTAATTTTCTACGTGCTCAGAGAAATTCGATATCATGGAGCAAAAAAAATCAGCAAGAGGGAAGGGAATGGTAAACTCAGGATACTTGTTGGCTTACCTCACCGTCCAGAGCACTTCTTAAAGGCATGGAAGAAGTTATATTGCATTTCACAGCCCTACAGAGAACCACGTCTCTCTGTACCCCAGCACTTGACAGTTAAGAAACATCCTGGTTATCACAGCAGAGGCAACCTGCTGTGTATCCCTGTGAGTCAGGGTACATCCTAACCTTTCCTGCTCTAGCTCAGGAGAGGTTTCTGAGACTCTCTTTGGCCCCCATGACTGCTGTGATCTTTGGCCAATATTGGCAGAGCTCACTGCGAAGGTGTCTGATTTCCTCCCTGAAAGGCTGGGTCCCAGTGTGGGAAGGGCCTGGAGCAGCAGGACTACCAGTCTGTGGGTCATTTCCAAAAAAATGGAATTGCAGGATAGTTGCAAGTCTGAACTCCAGGTACAGGAGCAAAGGTGCCAGGGCTAGAAGGTTCATGGAGCTCAGGTTCCCTGCTTGACTCCCTGCTTACTGGAAAAAACCCAACTTCCAGGTATATTTAGACTGGGGAAAAGAAAAGTGGGGCAAGAGTAGGAGGGATTAACTCCTCTTCCAGGTCCTTGTGCACATCAATATGTCAGAAGCAGATGGGCACATCTGAGTGCTCCCTCGAAGGAGCTCCACGAGATTTGAAAGCAGTTTCAGAACGGAAGGTGACAGTTTGGAAAGTGAAGCGCTGAAGATGTCAGTCACAAAGACAAAGAGAAAAAAAAAGCCAAAAAAAAAAAAAAAAAGACAAAGCTGTTACCTCATTCCCAGTTTGCTGTGATTTTTGGCAGAAGACAGAACATTGCAGTGAAATTTCCAGAAGTCTTTTGTCCTTCTGCTGCTTCTTTCTCCCCTGCACTCTGAAAGGCACTTGAGGAAAAAACTATTTACTGAATGAATTGTGCAGGATTCCCATTTATCTTTTCAGTATTGTTTATTTTTCATTTCTTTCTTAATCTTTCCTCGATCACAATAAATCCATTGGGAACCAGATCTGAGAAGCAGATTATTTTAAATTCTAATGATACCAGACATTATTTGTACTACATTTAGAATAGCTCAGGTCACCTATTAAGTTAACCTACACAGACACCCCTTAATAAGGAATGCTCTTCATTACAGCCCTTCATCCTCCCTAGAGATACTCAATGGCCCATCAAAGTTCTGTGACATCCAATACTGTGGAGTAAGACCTCTTTTGCAGCAGGGCTGCAATTGTAGAAAGCCAGCATAAAATCAATACAGCTGAATAATGAAGGATCCCTTTGCTTATGTAGTCAGACCCCGAAGTAGCAAAGAAACATCAGTGTATTGCCCACACCAGCTGCTCTGCGATCCGTTCTAGAAATGGGCAAAGTTGCCGATGGGACACAAGCTAAAGGAAGTCTCCCCAAATCAACAGTGGCTACCCAATTTTCTATTGAACAGAGAGACGGCACAACTCAGAGTAGTGTCCAAACCCCCAGGACCCTGTACAACCTGTGCAGGAACTGAGAGACACAACGATGCCACAGTCCAGGCAAGGGTTTGACCCCTGGCAAAAAACCATGGCTGAGATGTTATATTTCCAAAGCAAAACAAAACACAAAAAATAATTACAAACTGATTGGACAGTTTGGACACACTGATTGGACACGGTTTACTAACTGCAGGACTCTGGGTTAAATCTCAAAGTCCCTGAGTTTCTTAGCAATTTGGAAGGATTAATTTTGCCTAGTACATATTCTGGACCATCCTCAGAACTGCCGTTAGCAAGTGGTTTTGGTTAATCTTTTGATTAATCTCTCTTCAACAGGGGGAATTATTTTTGCCACTCAATTACTATACAGCAGGCTAAATTCTGTTCTCATCATTTCACTTATAAATCTCCCTGTTACCCTTTTTTTTCCCTCCTTGGGGTTCAAAAAAACATGCTATCAATAAATAATAGAGAAGAAAACTAATTCAAACTCAAATTCTTACTATAAAAACTCATGCAGATGACAGCATATAGGTCACCAGCTGTAGCGCAGCATAATACGAAATTTGCAGAAAATCTGTTACAAAGACGATTTCAGCAATGAGCAATACATGATAGCATAAACAATTTCACACAATGATCACAAAATGAACCTGCCCTTGCACTGCCCTCCTATTCTCCTACTGTTGTTCCAGATTTGCCTCTTTATTACAAGAAAATACACCTCTTGGTTTTATTAGAATGTGTCTGAGGGAATACTCTGCGTGATAGATAGCAGAGAGAAAAGCCAGATGTGTGTGTGTCTCAAGGCACGTAACAAACTTTATCTTGTTAAACCCCATGCAACTAGCGCTGAGGATGCAACATTCCTGTGTTACTCACCATGTAAGAATGATTTTCCCACCACCACACTTTTTTTTTTCCCCCAGTTATCTGCTCTTACCCCAAAGCTTTCCATCCAAATTCAGATGCAATTTCCAAGGTTTTCCACTTAAATACTCAAAGCACAAAAGGGAGGCCAGAACAATACATCATCCATCCAAGAAACACTGAATAGCAGTAGGGACATGAGGGAAATTCTGAACAATGACACCAGGACAAATCCCTCTGTGGCACAGGGATCCTCTTAAAGAATGACATATAGCCAATTGCACTTCCACTTTCAAGGTCAAGTCTGAAAAATCTACCCTGTGAACAGCATGAAACCCTTTGAGCTAGTATCAATGGTGTTACCTGAGCAAAACCCATCCTGTAATCAACCAGAGAGCCAGGCCAAGTGATCTGTCTTGAAAATAAAGGTATAAACAAAGCTTGCCTAAATTTGAGCTGATGGCCCTAGGGAAAGCAGATATTTCAAACCAGATGCTTAGACCATTAGGCCATCTGCTCTAGAAGTGTTTGAAAAGTCAACTGTTAGAATGGAATTCCTCTCTCATTTTCTCCTTAAATCCATAGTCTCTTTACATAAAGTATTGATGCCAAGTATTTTACTTTTTCAACTCCTTCTTTATTTGTAAATCCTAAGGATCTCTTCAACCAATGGGCTGTGAGGAGAAAAGGAGTATTAGTTGAGTCCCACTAGGCAATGGCATCTCTTCCTTCAAATTATAAAAGAAGGCTAATAATTATTAAGGAGGATGCACTTTTAAAATACACAATCTGTGCAAAATCGTGTCAAAATATTGTCAAAATAATTTGTTATGAAAATGGATTTCACATGTAATCCTGCTTGCTTCCCTTCTTCAAATGAAAAGAGTGTATCTTGATCTCGAATTTGAAGATATATGTTACTTAGATGTATTTGCAAAATAACTCAGAAGAATTGGTCATTGAAATCATATAGCACTGGGTCTTTTTTTCTTTGCCAATTCACTGACAAATATTTTTATAAAAAAATAATATTGAAGATTAAGGAATAATATGTAGCCGGTAGGAATCAACACGCTCTCAGTACTACAAGTCAGAAGCTGTGGGTGCTCTGGGAACATGTTAGTTCCCAGATGTCATTCCAACCTGAGTAACTTCAGTCTTTCAATGCTAGGTCTCGCAGTGCACATGGCACCTGCCACCTTTATCAATGCTTTTGTTTTACTCTTCTCTCTCTCAAACATTAGGCAATTAACCTTATGTCAAACAGCAAAAGAAAAAAAGGAAAAATAAATTAAATGGTTTCATGCTCATTCAGAAAATTCTAACTTGCAAAGTTGACCAGGTTGGTCCTTCCACACTCTGTGAAGCTGTAATAAAGACCTAACCAAAATAAGATCTTTTCAATTGTTGCTCTTAAAGCAACTGGAAAAAAGAGAAGAGGGAACATACCAACCAGACATAAATAGGGCATGAATAGCCCTATTTATACTTGATGCACGTACTAAGTACATAGCATTGAAATAACATGTCTCAGCACTGCTGTGGTCTGCGAGAGGAGGCAGCAGAGTTTTATCGTATTGGTGATCTGGAGTTTGTTCCCTCCTGCTGTGGCATCCCGCTTGCCATAAAACTGACCGCTTCTGTTCTCCCCGCCTCGGCCACCACGTCTGGGTAACAAGGCAGGCCACAATTCGGGCAAATGTTCCCAAGCTGTGACATGTCTAAAACAACATCAGCCAGCAGAAAACCTTGAAATTGAAAGAGCATTTTCTGAAGCAAGTTGTAAGAGCCTGCCTGTTCCCACAGCACTGGGCAACAGCTTCCAGCCAGGAGCCAGTATTGCATGGGATGCCAGAACTGAATCTGCCTTTATGCCAAGCTCCTCACGCATGAGCAACCCAGCAGCGTCCTCAAAAAGGTCACACTGCTGAAATAGTTGAACATTACTCTTGATTATTTCAAGTGCTCATGTCTTGAGCTAATCAAATCCATGTGCACCAGATCACATCTAATCTCAACTTTTTACAATCATTCACGAGGATACTTTATAATTTGATTTTTTCCCGATTCTGGTAAACATTTATTGTAGTAGCCAAGAAATTACTCCCTACATTTTAAAAACGTAAACCAGTAGATACATTTAAATAATTGTTGTTGGAAAGTAGATGTAAACTTAAAAAAAAGTTACCCTCCTTCCCCAAATCTGTATTTAGCAAAAGGCAAAACATCTGAATGGTTTTATTTTCAGCAGGACTTACTACTACAAATCCAAAACCCAGATGCAAAGCGCCTGAAGTTTGAAGAGCTGGAACCACATTTTAACACTGTGGTTCTTTATTTGCTCTTTATCTTAATCATCTTTCATATTGACAAAAATCTTCCTCATTTTTTTCTTCCTTCACTTACCAACACATTCCATCACTCTCAAAGAGAAGACTCTAGCTGCCTTGTTTCACTTTGGCTCCCATCCCATTCTTTTCTCACCTTGCTGAGGTTACTGAAGCACCTTCTTACATTTTTTTATGACTTCCCAAAATGTCCTGCAAAGACACTACTCCTGACCATCTGCACAAGGGCTCTCTACTAGAAAAAAATCTATTGCCTATTTGCAGTAGCCTTGGCATGAAACACAGAAATTGGGAACAAACGTGGTGATTAAATAACAAAATCTGACTATGAGTAGGTTTTTCATATTGCAGATAAAACGTTGTTGGGATTAGAGGAAACATTTGCTTCTCATTCTTAGTTAGGATTTTTAGTGCATATTAAGTCAATTAAATCTTAATAGGGTGTTTCTCTGGTTCTTTATTTAAAACAGAACAGGCAAAAAGAATACAAATAGCGTGGAGAGGTTGGACTTTCTATTTTATTTGTGCCCATATGGCATGCAGGGTTGCTTATTTCAATAATAACGATTTTTAATTAAAAAAAACTCCGTAATTTTCACAACAGTCAAGCGAGAATCGCTGAAGAAAAAATGTGTATTATCCTGGCAATTTTCCCTGCTACTCAAACTGGCACATCTCTCTCCTGCACCCCAATTGCAAGCAGCTACAGCTAATGGTGTTCCCTGCATCCCAGCGTGTCTCCGTGGAGAAGGGAAGCAGGAACAGCGTGGGGTGGGTGGCACTTTTCCGTTCTGCAAAATTAGCTCGGCACACTATAAAAACACAATGAGCTACGATGCCTCAGCCTTGTTTATGCTGAAGTTCTTTCAAGGCTCTATTTTACCATTTTGTAAAGTGATGAGAAGCACTGACTTTTCCTAAGCATTCCCACTGACATTATGGCATTGTAGCTGAGCAATCCACAAATTAGTAACAGTTTTGTCACAATAACTCTACTGAGAAAGTGTGTTGACTTCTCATTAAAAAAATGAAGAAACACGTCACAGACAAATGACGTGTCCGGACTGACTAAGTCCCTGCAGATCCATAGCTAGCACCCACACTCCCAAGACCCGGGCCTGATCTGTTATCTACACAACTCGCAGCCCATTACGGTAATGGCAACTACAAAATGGTGGTTTGCATTAATATTTAAACATTTCTGGTTTGAGTAAGGCAGCAGAAACAACGTGCAGCACAGAGTAAGGCAGCCCATGATACGAAGTTGAATGTGACTGTATTTAGGGGCTGTTACAATTCAGGCCAACTGGAGACATTAAACTGCACCAGTGTCTTACAGCACGTGGCCCAGGAGCCTGCTTGCTACGTGACTCGCCATCAAGGGAAGCCATGCAGTCCGTATGAAGACTTTGCTGAGCATCTCATTCAGAAATGAAGAGCACACAAAGAAAACCAGAATCCCTTTTGTATGCATGGAAATACCCTTCAGCAGAGTGCTCTTATTCTCAGTCTTAGCATTTGCACAGAAGAGGCTAAGCAGAAGGGAAGGAGTCCTCCAAAGCACTCAAGAAATCTCTGGGTCAATGAGAAGCACAGCAGCACCCAGTCCTAAGTGTTTTAACTGATGTAAGAACACAAGAAATTAATAAAGCTGAGCTGCTAGACCCAATTTCATCTAATATTGCTTGTAATCACAAGAAGACACAGAAAGTCTGCAGACAGAGTTTGGTGAAAGGCCAGGAAGCTAATTTGCCATTTGCGTAAGTCATTTAGAAGAAGAAACTATTTAAAATTATGTATCCATGACACATTACATGTGAATAGATGAACAGTAATGCTGAATAATAGTTCAGGGATTGTGTGCAGAGGAGGAGGAAGGGAGCTGCCTTGATAAAATAGCATCATCTGCAAGTGTTAGAGCAGAGGGCTGAAACCATCCAGGTTACAGACTATAAGATGTGAAGGAAAGCGATTTGGAGATGTTGCTTCAGGGCAAACATTTTGTTTTGTCCCTAACTTCAAGGGAGAAAGGAAGAAGCAGCCCTGCATCTACATCCCCCAAAGTTTCACTGCAGCAGTGATCCTGACGGCACCATACTACCATCCAGGATAACTTGTTGTTCTTCATACTATTTTATGCCATTGTCTTTTAAAATATCACTACTTAAGCACAGTGTTTCCATCATGTGTAGGTGTAAAGAGAGCTGTTTTGCCCAGCGGTTGAATTTGACGGGGGGGGGGGGGGGGGGGCGGCGAGAAAAGACACACACACTTCATTTTCCCTGAAGAGCAGTGTGAGATTTCCAATCCTCAGCTTTAACACATAAAATATTAAGAGCCAATTTTCAGCTGCACCTCTGTCACTTCCATTATCATTCTACACGTCCGGAGGTGATAATGGACTCAGTAAATTGCAGCCTCTTTCCATCCCAGACCACGAGGGCTTTCACCTGGGGACAACTCTGCACAAGGGGCAGCCCAGATATATGCTAATAGCATCCAGGAGCAAGGCACTAGGGAAGACAACAGGGTGTGTTCAAAAAACCAAGGTACTCTATAACAAAGGCAGGAAAATGCCTTGGAACAAAGCAAAATCAAGAAGGAGTAAGCTTGCTCCCCAGAGTTGTGATTGTATTGCTACCCTCACAGACTTCAGCTGAAAATACACCAGGCAGCCAAAGGTTTTTTCATTCAGGCACATCCTACCCGAGCTGGCTACTGCTTCGGTTCAGCCATGGTGCCAAACATTACTGAAAGCAATGACGGCAAAATGGTCTGCGGCATGGGTGGTGATGGAGCTGCAACTGGTATTCAGCACGTCCATGGAGCTCATGGGCACGTTTCAGAGCTACTTACAACAAAATACTGCCGCTGCCAGCGGCAGTCTTTGCTCTCTGCTGGAGAGCCTGGGACATCACACTTTCAGTGGCACGCACTGAATCCCACAAGAAAACACCCAAAAAGTGTGAATTTTAAATTATGACAGTGTAAAACTGCCTCCATGGATTCTAAGCACAAAAGGCATCTCTTTATTCTCCCATGGATGTAACGAACCCAAACCCGGCAAAGATGATGGAAAGTCTCCAATTGGTATTACTGAAATTGGGATCATGCCCAATACACTGCAAGGCTTTTCTCCATTAACAAAGAGCCTTCAAGGAAGAAACTGCAAAAATAGCCAGACCACAAGGGTGTTGGTCAGTACTCAGAAACCCTAAGTGATTTCCTCCGTCGGGGCCAACCAGCCTGGTGCACTCGGGCCATGGGGACAGCATCCCTTTCTGCTCAGGCCCCATGTTCATCCAGTTTATTTCCCCGAACTGAAAAGTGAACAAGCAGTATGTGTTAAAGCCTTCATTCTGACACACTGCTCAAGAAGGCAAAGTGCATTTTGTTGCTACATCCTGTACTTCAGTGGTTATTGTTTAATTATGTTTTTCCCCAGCAAAACATTCTTCAAGTATAACAGGAAAGGGAGACATCACAGAACATGGTTAGCATCCAAACACACTTCTTTTCCCCCAGATGCACAACCAAGCTTTACAGCTTAGATGGCCAACACAAGGAGAAAAAATATGGACTGATAGATTCTGAGAGTTCAAGAAGTCACATCTGACGCGGGCTTGAACTTCACAGCACCATGGCTAATTAACGGCACAGAGCAGATATTCAGCCAAGAGCTCTATGCAGCCCATTAACAGCAGCAAAGCATTATCATTTACTTACTTCCCAACTATCCCGCTCAGGCATTGCATCCTCGTACAGCACGGACCATTGTATCCGTGCTTCACAATCTTTAAATATTTTTGCCTCTGCAAAGCTATGTATCAATTTTACCAGCACTTACTGCACGTGCTTACAGGTATATCATGCATAGGATGATATTATTTTAGGAAGTTAAACAGCAACACTTGATCCAAGTTGTAAGGTGGCCGCAATTAGCTCTCATAAGAATTGCAATTTCGAAAGTTCACAAGGTTGGATTACTCCAGCTGCATTTCAACAAGTACTAATTTTGCATGTGCCAGTCTCCTCACAAAAATTTCATTTCTATGAATTTTTAATGACGCAAAGTAATCTTTTCAAGGTCACTGAGAGACCGAGCAGTTATTCAGACATTAAATTTGCTCACAGTTTCTTGGCAGCTTTGCAAGACAGTGAGCAAGGATGGTGTGTGGTGGCAGCTGGGGGAGGGAAGAATGACGGGGTAAAAGAGCAGAAAGTTAAAGAAAAATCAGACAACAAACCTGACAGAGAACTAACTTTGAAAACAAACTTGTGATTTTTACTCATGTCCTAAAAGTAGAAAGGAGTAAAACTCATGCCTTGGGCACACATATAATCATTTAAATCCCCTTCTTAGCATTTTATTCTGTTTACCTATTTTCCCCCCTCCCCTTTATGCAAAGACATTTCATTTTATTTTGGCTTTTTTAAAAGTCCATTTATGTCGTGGCAGATTTTCCAGTAACTAAACACGGCAATATCAAAATGACTGCTTTATCTCATTAACCAGTTCTGTGAAAAAGCTGGCATGACACTGACGGAAATTAACAATTCAAATGGTCCTGGCAGCCACTAGAGTGCCCGCTTCCAAATACTTCACCTCCTACCACCACCAAAACCTTGCCGCTACGGGAGCTTAGTGCCTGACAGCCGTGTAGTACCACCACTCTCCCCACAGTTTGGGATGGACAGCTCAGAGCTTTTTTTCTACTTGTTAAATATTTCCTTTTCTTGGCTTCAAGCTGCAATTGTTTATCAAAGCAAGAAATTCCTGGGAGGAGTGTCCACAGGACTCCCCTACCTTGCTACCGCTGTGCTGGGGTAGCCCACACTACAGCGTGCATGTACAAAATAAGCATAAGGACTTTGCAGGCAAAGCTTGGTACCGAGGACATACTGCAGTCCGGCCTGAGGGCCCAATTCACCTCAATCAAGTCACCCGTGTCCTCAAGTCTCCCTGGTCGTGAGCTCGGCAGTGGCAGGCAGTGCTGTGCAAGAACACGTGGCTCTTCCTTAGCTGGCCTGCGCACTTTCCGGCGGTGGCTTTGCATTGCCTGAACAACCCGCGCTGCCCGTTAAATCTCACCAGACAGACAGCTTGCGCTATCAAAGAAAGGCTGTTGCAATAACCGCTGTCCTCATCACCCCTGTCACTCTGCATTTGGGCGAGCAGAGCAGACTCCCCGCAGGCGGCAGCGACGCAGGGAGAGGGTGAGCCCGAAGAAAACCGCCTGGAGGAATCTTTGGCCTACGCACACATTTCCGATTCACCTGCATTTAATGCCGTTAATATTTCAGCAGCTGTAGTGCCAGGGTCAAACTGAAATTGTGCACTCTCTGTTCACTCGGAAATGTCAGTCGCAGACCTTCGCCGGGACTTTTTTTTTTTTAACACTAGTGAATGAAGAATAAAACCAAAAGAGCGAGCAGCAAAAAGTTTACAAAAAGGTCAGAATCCTCATTTCCACGGCCTGTAATTTAAATATTACTTCGTACAGGACCTCACCTTGCTGTTTAAGATAGGCAACATTTCCATGCAACGCAAAGGGAGCTGTGTGCCCACCATCGCTGCTGGATTCTCTCTTCTCCAGCAAGATCTTCAGCAACCTGGTCTAGTGGAGGGTGTCCCTGCCCTTGGCAGGGGGGTTGGAACTGGATGGTCTTTAAGGTCCCTCCCAACTCAAACCATTCTATGATTCTATGAGTCTATGATCCAAGACAGCACAGAGGGTGGGCTACACAAGCCACCCTGTACTCAGTGTATCAACCCCACCCTCTGAGAGGAACCTCCCCATCCTTTGAGACCAGCAGTGCCACATCTCTGGTGAAGGACCGACCCTGAGAGAGGCTCGAGGTGGGAGCCCCAGATATTGCCCGAGGCACAGGGATGGTGTAAAGTGGGAGGGACTCGAAGGGCAGCAGATGGGACACCTCACCTCTACCTCTGTGACTCTAAGCACTCTCATAAGAGCAGACTGTGTACAGGAACATTTGAAAGCATGAAAACACTCTATTGAGTACTTTGTAGAAACAGCATACAGATAAGGCATCGCATCACATCACACCATTCAAGTCTACTCTACCCTGCAGCTGTCCCTGCTCCATGCAGAACCGGTGCCATATTCCTACACTGAGCTCTAAGGTGAGGAAACAATCCAGTGTCCATTTCTGTTTAGCTTTACTACACTGCAGCTGACACACTGAAGACGTGTGGGTCAACAAATACGTGAGTTGTATCCACACATGCTCATTCACACAACCAGAACATACAATCCTAAGTATATAGAAACCCATCCTCATATACACTCCAGCGTTGCTTTCCATTTCTTTCAGAGAGTTACGTTTTAAGCCCTCAGATTTCCCTAGAGAGTTCTCAAATAGGAGTCATTCTCTTACGAGACTTGATCCCTTTCTGTCAATATTAATGTTATTTATCTAGGGGGGAAATTACAAACAAAACCTACCACCATAATTTTTTTCTTAAAAAATAAAAATTAAGCAAAAATACCCCACCAAAACCACCTTGAAAGGAGCCGTTCGGGTTCCTGCCACCTTTGGCACATTTTGAAGACATATTCAATACGGAAAACCAATCCCATCAGCATGATTTTCACAGACAAGCCGAAGTGAAGATGAACTAGCTTCTCTCACTGTGTGCACTGAAGCCCCTCCTTGCCTCCAGCAGGGCAGGAAATACTCGACAGAGGGATGCCATTCTACCTTCAGAGGTTAGGTGCAGGACTCATGGATTCCAAGTGTGTCAGAGCTGGAAAGTTCTGCTCCAAAGGCACGGCCCTCTCTCATCACCCACCCTTGAACCTGGGATGGTGTGAGATGCTGCAGGCCACAGCAGTGAACTGTAGGAGGATCGAGTCCACAGCTGGGTCTGGTGTGTGCCCCCCACTTCACTCTTGACAGCACAACCTCCTCTTCTGATCATTAGGGACTCGGGAGGACTTCTGAAGGCATCAGCAAGTCACAAGAAAGCTTACCAAAAGCAGTTCAGATAAGAAAGGGCTTAATGAACTTTGATACCCAAAGAGGACTTTAGATTTCAATTTATTCAGTTACTTTTTTTGATCTGGCTCACACTCAGAAAGGCAGTTTGGAGCAAAAACCACCTGATGACACTTTTCATCCATACATCTTTTTTTTTTCTCCAGTCACCTACCAGCAGTCTAGCAGACCTGACTGGACTACATCCCTTTCACTACTTTCACGTACGAGACCAAATTCACCACTGCCTGGCCACCACCTCTAATTCACCTTTTCAGTTATGGTGGGCAGATAATTACTGAGTCGGTAAGTGTTTAAACATGCCCTGCCTCCCTCCTGCAAATGCAAAACCCTAGACAAAGGAGTACCAAAACGGACCTCTAATTTCTCTGAAGACTGATGATTCATACTGGGTAGGTCAGCTATAAATTTAACAAGGTTCCCAGGAGCATCCTTATTTTCCCTCTAGGACCAGGTATACCAGGAGCAGTATTAAAAATTAAAACGTTAGCAGTTAGTTTTAGTGAAAGTTAAATTAATAAATATTAATAATTATATTCCCAAAACAGTCTTGTGAGATAAAAAAATTAAAATTTGAGTATTTTATGCAAAGAATAAGCACCATAAAATTCTGGTTGACTGGGAGAGGTTTGCTTTTTGTGGCAAACCATGAGGAAGATGGACCTGAAGAGATGTGTCTCTCCATTTAATGTTGGCGTACTCTAGCAGACACTGCAGACTCATTTTCCCATTTTGAAAGGTGGAAAATAACCTTTTTTTGAAGTGTAAAATAAGCGAAACAATGGCAATATAAGGATCTGATGATCAATTTCAAAAGTATTCCTCTCCCTCAAGGTCCCTCTTAATTCAAAACTCAGCCAAACTGGGGTCTACAGTATTAATAAGACTGTGGTGCAAGTCACATTTGTAATAAATCACAAGTGCAAAGTTTTCCTTCCAGCTGGCCCAGTGAAATGCCACAGGATGGCACAGCAGATCTGAGCAGAGGGATTTTAGCCACCGAATAGCAAATGCTACTTTGTAACCAAAGCTAAAAAATACTGAGAGGTGCGTAACTTCTGATTCTCTCTCCCTTTTTGTTGGTCTGTTGGGGATGGGGGGAAGAGCTGACTGTTGGGGACTTCATTAATTTTTATTTCCCCAGCTGATTCCCCATCAATTGGCTAATGAATTTTATGATACAGACTCTAGTGCTGAAAAATAAGCATGCTATCAAATGAACAAGGGATAGATTTATAGGGTTAAAAGTGCTGGATTTTAGAGTTCATATAAACTGTAGAAGCATGTGAAGATTATCAACACCAGGAAGATAATCTGATCATCTAGTTTGTTTTTCCAAAGCTTAAAACGTTTTTTGGTTGGGATTTTTTCCCCTTTCTTGATGAAGACAAGATAGTGAGATTCACACTTGTGTGCGGTCGTTTCCTACTCAATTTTACTTTCATGGCATCTGGATGAATTTTCAAATGCTTAAGCAGAATTCCAATAATCATCAGTGATAATGCACGACCTGTCTAATGTGAATAGATAGGTTAGATTAAATTCACATCCACTAAAAGTTAATATCCCTTTAACAGAGAAACTGCAATCATTTTGTGTCTTCACGTGGGTACTTTGATTCTGAAGCAGTGATAACCTGTCTATAGAAAAACCCTTTCCAAACTGTAACTTTCTGTAAAACAAATGATGGCTCTACATTTTTTCCTCCCCTTAATATACCAATCCTAATCCTGCAAGTCAACACACAGAACTGCCCTATCCTGCTTTTGCAGAGCTCTTTAGAGCTCTGCACGAGAGCAGGACTGTCAGCCTGCAGACATCCATTTGCAAGATCTAGCACTTAAAAATAACACTTTTTCCGTTCCTCATTTGCATAACGATTTGCCACATTTTATTTTGACTCAAAGTCCACAAGTTACAAAGCTGAGGGAAGTACAGCTCTATTTAGGACAAAATTCATACCATTTACATCTTTAGCTTCCCACTGCGTTGAGAAGGGCAGATAGAGCAGCTGCAGAGATGAAGGCTGGATCAGCCCCATGTACTTGGAAGAGAGTTTTGCTGCAACCACCTGGCAGGTAACACCTATCCTAGGAGAGAGTTTAAGCTGTGGTGTGAAAAACGAGCAAAATGCAAAGATCTCAAAGTACGGCTGCACCGGGACAATAGGTAGCTGCCATCTACATCCAGCTTATTCACGTACAAAAGAAACATTTCTCCATTGCACAGATGGGGCCAAAAGATCCAAGGGAAGCAGGTGTAGGGACGGCTTTTTATTCAAGCATTTTTGCCCATATTTGGTTTTGAGACAGTCAGTCAACTTCATTTTAAGATACCTAAGCCTTATTCTTTCAGAAGCAGCCTACAACGAGAGCCCTTGTGTCCCTCACGCACAGCCCTACTCCCCGTTTGACTTTACAGGACCCTCGCCATTCTACTGCCAGCATGGTATTTTTAAAATTAAATTAAATTTTTAATTTTAAAAATTAAATTTTTAATTTATTTTTTTAATTAAAATTGATTTCCTAAAGGATCACGTTTGCAAGAAGGTGCTGAGCAGTGAATATCAGCAGCACCCAGTCTGCTAATGAGCTTGTTTTGTTAGCTTTCATTATGTTATAACAGACATATTTGACTTAGACTCTACAAGCTCCTCTTGAAGAAACCAGCAAGCACTGGAAATAACTGGGCTAAACACCCCTCTCTGCAGGCAACATAGGACTCTGAGTACATGATGGCACTAGACACTGGGAGTGAAATCCTGGTCATGTCAAAGCTTGGTGAGAGCCAACCCTTTGGGGTCTGGCCCTGCACTGGGACTCCCACAGGTGTCTTTGAGGCAGTTACAGAAAATGATGGCTAAATTCATTTAAAGTTGTGAAGCAGTAAGCAAATGTTCAGTACAAACCAGCCATGCCCACACACACCTGTAGGGTTTTGGCTTCTTGGAGACTTCTGGCATTGCAGGGGTTAATAATTGCCCTCAAACCCCCGGGAAGCTGACTTGAAAAGTTCCAGAGTTCAAGTGTAATGCCATAAGCAAGGTGCTAAATAATAAAAGAGCAGCCTTGTACAAGGCTCCCTGGCAGGGGATGAGCCCGCCAGAAGCTCCACCCGGACTGATGGTCCAGACTGCGACACCAGCAGCATAATTTCTACAGGGTGTCAGAAAGTGCATTACTGCTAAGTGGCATCACTCTGAATGAAATCTGTATGGGTCAACTGCAGGTTAAGCTAACAAAACAATAAAAAATTTAAAATCTAACAATCACAGAGCCTCCTGAGCACTCAAGAGAAGGAGCAAGGGGTAGTTTCTCACGTGGACAAAGGAAAGAGTCCCCACCTCCCAAGGGTTGGCCTCTCCAGATGCGAAGTAAAACACATTTTTATTTTTCCAAGCAATAGAGAGACACTTGCCCTAAGTGGATTTCACCAGCTTACTGCCTTGAAAACCAGTTCATGGTCTTCCCCTTTGTTCGTGAGAAGGATCTCAACTGATAATGTTTGAAAACATGGCCTACATACAAGTGCTCGCTGTGAACCTGACCAATGCCTATCAGTAGTGAGATCCCAGTAGAAGGACTCTCACTTTCCCTACTGTTGTATGTATAAAGCACGTGGAGGATTTGGCACAATTTGTTGATGACGGTTAGTGCATATAGCCATGCTGAACACTGGTGACCTGGTTGCAGGCAGCTTTTGGAAATGGGAAACTTCATGGGATAACTGGAGGAGGCATTTTGGTGCGGAGACCATAGGTAGATGGACATCCTGCAGCCTCCCTGAAGAAAGACTTGGCTGTGAGAAGCAAGAAGAGGAGAAGCAGCAGCAACCCACAGGGGGATGTTCGTTTCAAAGGCTGTCATGCTCAGGGGACAGGCCGTGCTTTATGGGTGAGGTGTGCCTGCAGCCCAGGGCAGGAAGAGCTCCGAAAGTCTAAGACCAAATTTGGGGCAATGGAGGAGCAAACGGCACAAACAGGTTGTTATTCTGGCCAAATGTCCTCATTCTTCTTGAAGACCCTTCTTGAGCAGTGCTCCTACTTTCATGTAAACATGGTCATACTATTTTCTGTATAAAATCACAGAATTAAATAATGTGAGACTGGGGGACACACTGGTCTCAGTTCAGTGAGACAGTCTCTTCCAGATCAACAGATAAAAAGGCAACTATGAAATATGTTTCAACTCACAGCAAGTTTCAAAGTATTTCTGTGCAATCCCAAAATGTGTTTTATCTGACATGTTTGCATGTATCACTGTATATAGGCTCATTAGCAATGAATTTTGGTTGCATTTTGACTTTGAACCTCGTGCTTTCCTTCTTAAAGCCCAAAGGAATGCTATCTATATACATCCTGCTAATGAACATTTAATACTTCTGTATATTTTTTTAACATTTATATTTGTAATGAAAAAGTATTCTGAGTCAGAAACACATTATTAAGCTAAACCTATATATATGTATATATTCTAATGAAAGGCTTCAACCATCCCCTAAAAATATCTATCTACTTAAAATTAAAATGGGAATAAGTTATTTCATGAGCTCTGTCCTTAATTTCAAGAGCTACTCAATTTTTTTATAATTAAATCGCAACAGTGGCTTTATTTAAAAAAAGAAAAAAAGAAAAAAGAAATTAAATTAAACAAACATCAGAACAGAGGAATGATAATCCAAGTAGCAGCGTGCTATGCTGGTGCACAGCATTGTTTCCTTAGTGAACGCAAAAGAGGAATGGAAAACCATCAGAAACAGAAAAGGCCTGAATCTGTTCAGATTTATATCAGTATTAGTCATTAAAGTGGAAATAGGAGAAGGTCACTGCCTTACCCCAGTTCTAGTGAAATGCAGAAAACTGCATGTATTCATTGCAGTTTGTAACTTTTTTCCAAATTGACTAATATAGAAAATAATAAAAACCCATGAAATATGACCCAGTTTTGCCTTAAAAAAAAATAAAAGCAAAATTGCCTTCTCTTTACAAATACTATTCCCATGCATATTTTCTCTATCAACACAATTTGACTAACAGACTACACCACCATTCCAGGTTCTCTTTAACAGTTTTTAAACCTCAATTATTTTTCCTTTATGTTTTGGTGCTGCCCATCCTGCTGCCATTAGGTGACAGGAAGGTACCTGCTTGTTAGTGAGTGGAGAATTACACAATATGCAGACAGTGCTTTTCAGTTAACAAAAACTCGTGCACACACAAAAATAAAAAAGAATCTTGCTGTCAGAAAATGGTTTTCCAGGGTTGACAGCAAGTAGTAATTTTATTTTTATAAATATGGGCAAACTCCGAATTTTGCAATCCCCTGTATGCTTATTTAAAAATAAAAACAAGACCAAAACCAACCAAAAAAAAATCCCAGCATCTATCTATTCATCCATCCATCAACCTATCCAGCCATCTATCCGTGCCTACAAAACCCCCATCCCCCCTCTTTTCATAAACAGCTCTGCTAATTAACTCCCACATTGTAGCAATCTTTCCATTACAGAAAAAGGAGAGAGAGATTGAATTTATCTATACGTGATGAACAAATGCCCTGGAGAAGCTCTTGTAATCTATCATGTCAATGTAGATGAACTCCTCGGGATTTCTTTTCTTTGTTTTACCATCCAATAACAGTAAAAATAACACACAGAAGAATCCCCAGTACTTAGGCTACGCAGCTAATCAACGTCTGGAAAGACATTCAAGGTTGCTCTGCATTTATCCTTTTTTGAACAATAAAACTTAGGGGTGAGTGCTCCTGGGTTTGAGGTCTAATTACTGTAACAATTAGGCTCATCAGTGCATTTATTATTATTAAGGAATGACGACAGAAAAGTGATCTCTATCTGATTAAAAAAAATAAAGCCCTAATTGAGAGGAATAGCAAGTCCATTATTTTCCAAGTCCCTGAAAAAGGGCCAAACTTCATAAATGGAGACAGCACTAATCCTTACTACAAGGAAAATGGGTAAGAACCAGCATCTTTCTAAAGACAAGCCACGTCCCAGCACAGTGCATAACGCAGCACCGGCATGCTTCTCCACATCCCGCTCCCAGGCACACTAGCTTGTCACCACAATTTTCAGAAGTCATTTATTACTGTGACACCTCTCATTTAAGATCAGCTCCACGCTCGTTTTTGCAATGATTTGTTAGTGTCACAGTCTTCACTTGCACCTTTTTTTTTTTTTAATTATTTTTTCTCAGTTGTGTTTGGGCACAGGCTCTCGCTGCGTGGTGATGTGGGTGAACTCTTGCTGGAGCAGTGGATATTTTGGTTGCAGAGCGAGTGGGAGCCCTGAGCTGGTAATTCAGGAAATAAATCCCTGTTCACTGGGTTTTGAAAACATTTCCAACTCTGAGGTGTGTCAAAGGGATATTATCACGGTATGTCACATTCCTCTGTTTTTTGTGAAGCACGGACGAAAGAGCTAAGGTGTTTTTTTGCCTTTTTACATAGACAAATATACTGATATTTCAAAACTACTGAAAAACAAAACACAACAAAAAAACCCCAAACAAACAAACAAACAAAAAAACCAACCAGACCCTAGAAGACCAATTACGTCAAGCCTCAAACTTCAATATAGACCCAAACAAAAAGAAGTCACATCAGGAGAGATGCAGAATAACTCCGGTCTCCTCCTTTTCCCCCATCCCCCACGCTTTCTACATCTTCAGTAAGGAGGAATACATTTTGAGCTGTGGATTTGTGACTCCTTGCAAGCCTAAACAGGTAACAGCAAACCCCACTTCAGCTCCAAAATCCACCTAAATGAAAGGACTGTGGCTTTTACTTGGTAAACCTCCCTTAAAAGCTGTCTGCAAGGAATATTGTTTGCAAACATTATCATGAGATGCAAAGTATTATGCAGTCTCCAACCAGCTATTTAACCCCAAAACAAACTAACAATGACGGTTCCACTTACGGAAAGAAGATAAGCCTTACTCACTTGCAATGGATAAGGAAATACATGGTAGGATGAAAGCAATCGACTTGCACACAAACAGATATGCTTTCTTGATCAATAAGAACAAAAAATTGGCTCTGCATTTCTCACACCAACCCCCTCTTTTTAATGCAGTATTTCAAAGCTATGCATAGATAATGCAGCTGCCAAAATATTTGATGTGGTTTTAATACTGATGAGTAAAGCAACCAGAAGCTTTTCACAGGAATTATAAAAACTTTGGATTTCTAATGATGTTGAACAGACAGCTAACAAATAAACATTCACACAAGCAACTTTGTGACTGCGTTTTACTACAATCACAACAGGACACTCCTCTAACGAAGAAAGCCACCAAGAGTTAGGGATATGCGCTTTCGGAGATTCACGGTTCGTTTTATGCTGTGCAGCACACTTTCACAGGGCACCAGATTAATCCAGAGCACCGCCTGTTCTGAGCAGCATGATGCAAATATAAATTCACCTTTCAATCACTTCTGCGGGTTAATGACACTGAGTAATAGCACATTAGCAAAGTGCCACTCCAGACACCAGTCAGGCATGCCAAACAGATAATCTGACAAACGTTTCAGATTCATTTTCCATGAACAGAAACACCGTTCGGGCTTATTAACTAGCAAATCTGCATACAGTGCAGTGCAGAGTACAGAGGCTCCATTAAAAGTAGCAATCTATCTCATTAATGTAATATATAATGGTATTTGGCCTCTTCCATTGTTGCAAAATTAAAAAAAAATATGCTCGTGCTCTGTAATGTTGTAGTATATTTGCACTAATTGCTTCATATACTCTGGTCAAGCTTTTGAGGTAGAGGAATTCCCTCACTGGTTTAGAGAGAAATTATGTTTTCAGTTACTATCGCTTGCAAGCGTGCAAACAATTCAGGTAGCTTTCCCAAACTACTCGCTGTACTCACTTCATTTTTCCTGTTTCTATTAAATGCTTCCCTTCCAAAAGCAGTGTAACTGTATGTGGTCTTTACATCCCCTACTGCATCTCTGCTTCACAGATGTTATTTGAGCATGCGGAGGAGTAGAGTTACAGGGGCGGATTGCTCACTTAGTCAAAAATCAATAGGAGATGAACAGGATTTGTCTTCTTATCTCCAGCATATTGATAACCAAATGGGAAAAAGGGCAACTAAAAAAGAACAGTTCCCCAAAATGTTCATTCAAAATTGTAAATAAAATTACCCAAGTGCTTTCACAGCCTTTAAATATCGATCTTACCAGAATGTTAGAAAACAAGAACATTGCTAAAACAATACGTTAAAAGCAAACTTCCCAGCAGGTTTATCCAAAGCCAATTCTAACAGCAAGCACATGTACTGAAAACCCAATTAAAAGCACCATTTCCATCTAGAAAGCAGAGACAATGCCGCGTTATCCATATGTCCGCTCAATACCGAATTTTTTTTTTTTAACATCTGGGATTCGGAAAACTATCTATAGACATTTTCTTTGTCGACTAAATTTTAACCATCTTCTTTTGCAAAGCTAGTTAGCTTCAACTTTTTGGACCTTGACACAGTAGCAGTGTTTTAACCTGATTTTTCCCATGTAAAGACGGCAGGGGACAACTCTTTTGGTTTTGCCTAAAGTGTCTTAACACATAATTTCTAGCCACAGAATCACTCCCTTTGCAGCGTGCTGCCTCTAGCACCAGGAGTCACAGTTTACCACCATTTATAACAAAAGGGAGGTGGAAAATTAGCTCTGTGCCCCTTTGCTGGTCACCCTGTGGCTTTCTTCAGAACTTGTGTTTGAAAATGCAGCTGTTGGTGTTTACTGCAGTAGACCACCAGCCTGTTTGGCCATGTTTCAATTTTCTTTAATGTTGAATTTGGAATTTCAAAGCTGCAATGTGCCATTCTGGATTTCGCCTTCTGTGCCGTGCTGCTCCATTTCAGGGTGTGAGAGACGACGGGGGGCACATTCTCATTCCTGGCCTCAGATCAATGTAGCCCAGGTCTATTTTTCTGTTTTCAATCTTGTGTTTCATTTTGCATCCCTTTTACAGTGCTATGCAGAGTAGTAAAAAGGATGTACTGTGGTGGAATGACACTGCCAGGCCTACTCCAGATTAATTCAGGAACGATTTCAGGCTTGCACGCTGGGTAATCAAGTATTTTGCTTTATTATTGTATTGAACGGCTCACACACTATTTCCTTTAGCAATGCCTCAAGTGCCCATGTTGGTTACAATTTTTAAATAACCTAGTTTTTAATGACACTGCAGGGTATTTAACAACAAAATACTGCTGCAATTATGGGATGGCAAATAAATGTGCTATCGATCAGTTCAGAATTTGTGATGAAGGACAATTTTGTGATACCAAGACTCTGGAGATTAGATTGCCAACACATTTGTGAAGACCCTGGGAGATCACAGGCAAGTCTGTTAATTTTTGAGCACACCTCTTCCGTGGAAGAAGGATGAAAATACTCCCTTCTCTCCAGACTTCTTGCCTGCTCAGACAAAGGAAGCTCCTTTCTGCTGGAACAGCTATGGTGTGTGCAGCAGTGCAGCCAAGTAAGCCCTGATCTTGTGCGAGTGCCTTAGACACTACACTGCGATGCAGCAAATCTGCTGCTATCAAATATTAAATTATAGTTACAACAAAAGATTAAAGTTACAACTGGTTTAGGATGTAGTTCAATGAACAGTGGGTTCCTTAAACTTGTAGTTCACAGTATTCTACTTATTGGTATGCATAGTCAAAGCTTGTTTTTCCTTGAATCATATACATTGGTTTACATCCATTACAGTCCACAGAGACTCCGTAACAGAGAGCAATTAAGAAAACAAACAAACTGTAGTAATGAACCATATAAGGAAGAAAAGCAGAAATGTCACCACTAGCTTTCAAACATACGGCTCTCAAAGCCCTCCTTGCGCCATGCAACTCCACTGCTTCATCAGGCCCAGATGCCTGCTTATTTTGGAGGAGAATTTGCTTAGGAAATGTCTCCTGGCCAGCATGATTTCATACCTCATTAGAGTTGTCCTGATGCAAATGATGGAAATAAAAGTCCTGGAAGCCAACAATTCTGTACACATGCAGAAGCTGCTTGCTTATCAAATACGTAAGGAAGGTGATGGAAACTGAAAAGAGAATAATGTGGCAAGTGGTAGGATAAAGGTAACTATCAAAAGAAGGGAGATTAGAGTAGGCACCAGTGGTATCTGAAGCTTAAGAGAATGTCGTCTCCATCCCCTTGGGATGGGGAACTCACCTCACTTTTTGCTCAGTTACATTGATAATTTTCAAGGTTTTACTACAAATTGCATTGGAGAAGGGATATGAGTTAAAAAAATGAACTCTTAATCTCTTCTAAGACTTTCTTCCACAACACGAATCATGTTAATATGGTTACAGCAGTGCCCCCACAAACACTAGTGTGGACACAGGCACAAGGGAAGAATCTGGTGAAGCGGGTAATGGCAAGCAAAGGAAGGATAGGGAGCACAGAGAAACGCTGTCAGTCAACACTACTGCCAAGAAAGGGCACATTAGCCAGGCACAAGCCATTAGTTAGGTTATTTGGTAATATGTCTAGGAAAACACTCAGCAGTGTCGCTTATTTTGCCTCTATTAGTAATTTACAGACTTCTACATCAGACATATGCAGTCAAAGAAAATTTGCCCACATAAGTTATCCTTTTTCACATAAAACAGAAACAAACTGGGCATTAAAAGTAAAGAACAATTTTAGCGACAAAGTTTCTATTCAGGCTACAGTGTCCCTGAAATTTGGGTCTGTGGCCAGCTGGCTACCACTTGAGTAAACAAGCCAACTCTGGCTTGCTGTCAAAATAGAATCATAGAATCTTCTAGGCTGGAAAAGACCGGTAAGATCAAGTGCAACCATTAACGCAGCACTGCCAAGTTCACCACTAAACCACGTTCCTAAGTGCCTTACTCTCATGTCCTTTAAACACCTTCAGGGATGGCGACTCAACCACCTCCCTGGGCAGCCTGTTTCAATGCTTGATAAGTGTTGTGGTGAAGAAATTTATCCTAATATCTATCTAAACCTCCCCTGACAGAACTTGAGGCCATTTCCTCTTGTCCTATTACTTGTCACTTGGGAGAAGAGACCAACCCCCACCTCACTACAAACTTCTTTCAGGTAGTTGTAGAGAGCGATAAGGTCTACCCTGAGCCTCCTCCAGGCTAAACAACCCCAATTCCCTCAGCTGCTCCTCACAGGACTTGTGCTCCAGACCCTTCCCCAGCTCTGTTGCCCTTCTCTGGACACACTCCAGCACCTCAATGTCTTCATTGCAGTGAGGGGCCCAAAACTGAATCCAGGGTTCAAGGTGCAGCCTCACCAGTGCCCAGTACAGGAGAACAATCACTTCCCTAGTCCTGCTGGCCACACTATTCATGACAGAAGCCAGGATGCTGTTGATCTTCTTGGCCACCTGGGCACAAGTACAAATCCACAGTGTCTTAAGATGCTCTGTTGTTATAGTAGTCATTCCTAGTTCAAAAGGAATCCATTGTATAGCATTAGTAAAAAGCCCTAGGCCACAAGCTGTGTACTTTCACCTAGGTACCGCTCACCTTAAGCTGAACTCCAACTCAGTTACACGAGGGAAGGCCCTGAAACAACTGTAAACTAGAGATAGCCACATGCAGCAGCAGAAGCTGCCTCCTCAAGATGAGAAAAACAGCCCACCTGGAGACAAAGAAATGATCATATGTGGAACAAGGAGATGCCAGACCCAAATATTATCATTGGACCAAACCATCACGTGTGAGGAGGGTAATGTAGGTTGTAAATGTACAATTGCCCAGAGATTCTTTTGTTCGGCACCTCTCTCTGGAGGCACCCAGCTCGAGCTGTTCTTCACCATTCACCGCTGTACCACTCAATAAACTTGTCTGGCATACGTTGTGTTGGAGATTCTGCCTGGAGACACCTGGGGCCCAGGCTGAGAGAAAAGGTAGCGCCCAATAGGGAGTATGTGTGAGGAGTAGAGAGGGGCATCTGCCAGCTCCAAGGAGCCGCCCATGGCGAGGGCACTCCAGTCCCAGCAGTGAACAACTCGGGTGGTGAGTGTGTGACTCCTTGGTTGGTGTGGGAATGCTCGAGCAGCGATTTCTCCCTTTACAGTGTCACTCACACTGAACAGACTGCCAACAATTTTCCATGGTGTGTAACACGAAAACATCCAGTGAAAGAACGCGATGGTAAAATGAACAGGAAAACCATTCCTTCAGACTTCCTGTTAGTTGAGCACCACTTTAAGACTAGCTGAGCTATCTTACTGCATTGTAATTAAACTTCATGTCTGTTGATTACTGCAAAATTTAGTTGTGTTTTTTCAAGTTTCCAGCCACAGAAATGTTAAAACAGAAGAAAGAAGCAGTGCTGTAGCCAGCATCCTGTTTTAGCCATCTTGGCTGGCCACTACCAATAATAAAATGTTCAATTTGCAGCTGCTCTTTCCTTCTCCATTACTGAAATACCCTGAGTTTGTGCAGAATGGCCCCGTGATCTCAAAGCACTAGCTCATTGATTCGGCAAAATTTTTTACAGATGAACAGCGACACAAATGGCATCTCTAATTGTGGTCAATGTGGAAACTATTTTGAGAAAGAATCTGCTCAGATACGGTCTTAAAGCAAGTTTGTAAATGTACATAGACCCAAACGGGAATATTTTAATCCTGGAGGGGGAGTGGGGAGCAGGGGAGGAAAACCAAAAGGGGGAAGATTAACAAATAAACTTGCCACAAGTACTACTCCCAGAAAAGCAGTCCCTCACCCTGCCCTACCACCGCACCCTGTTCCCCTGCTTCCCACGATCCCACACTTCCTACAGCTATTTAACACAAGCACCAGTACCTTGATTATCTCAGCATTTCATTGCATTGGAAAACGAAGGCTGATCACGCAAAAAACACATTAACATTAAACATCGCCATGAAAAAATCCAGCAAGGAGGCATTGTTAGGCTAAGGACTTGTGCCAAAACTACCTTCACCACACCCTGCAGCACATTGGTGCTGGCAGTGCCTGGCTGCCGTGTTCTGCACAAGAATAGAGTGTTTTCAGGTGAACCCAGCGTGCCTCCCAGGGCAGCGGCAGAGCTCAGGCACTTCCCACAGCCAACTGTTGCCAGTCTAATGCAAGCAACACTCTTTTATTGCCTCTCCTTCAGGATCGCCTGTCAGAAAGCAAACGCCCAAGCCTTTGTGTGATACGCCAGGACATCCACTCGCAAGCAACTCCAGCTCCATCAAGCATAAGAAGTCATCAGTCTTATAGGCAGCACATAACTCACCCTCGCCATTTCCTCTCTTGTTTGGCAGCTGACCTCCTGTGGAGGCAGCTGAAAGGGGCATTAATGGTTTTTGTCAGCCCACTTTGTTTAGCAGCTATCAAAATCCAATCAATGCCTTCTCATTGTCTTCACTTTCTCCTTTGCAGGTTTTTTCCATACTTCACCTCATCATTGCTGTGGGCTTTGGACCATGATTTATCACCAGGTTCACAAGGCTGCTGCTTCATGGGAGCAATAAGCAAAAGCGTAATTCCAGCAAGTTTGCTTTCCGGCGTATTCTCGCTGAAGGCAACAGCTATATCTGCACTACTCTTAAACATAATTCATGTCCCAGTGTTTCCAGAAGGAAGACTTCAGAAAAAAATCTTTTGCCCTTCCCTAACACTTGCTTCCTTTTTTGTCCCTGTACCTCCCAGCTCCTGCCACAGCTGGAGCCCAGAAGCTGGATGCAGGGACACCACAAGCTGCTGCAATGTTGCCAGCCACAGAAGGAGGATGGTCCCAGGGCTATGGGTCCTGGCACAGCAGAAAGGCAAGGCAGGATGGTAAGGGCATGTTCGCAGAAGGCAGTAGAGAGGGCTGGTCCCTCCCTGCCCCAGGCTGAGTGTGCTAGAGCACCTCTGGTTTGGCATCTGGGTCACTGCTTAGTGACCCAGGTAAGTCTGGCAGGAGCAGAATGGCAGGGAAAAAAAACTCGTAAACATGTAATAAACCGACTCAAGAAAATTATATTTTATGCTCACCAAGGACAAAGCTTAGGAAAAAACCAATATTGAATTACTCACTTTGATCCTACAGTCCTAATACAAGATCTGTCCTGCAGTAGCATACAAAATATGGTCCATCATTCTCAATGATACTAAAACCCGTTATGTTTATATCGGTGGTTATAGATCTTGTTCCTACATAAAATGTCATGCTTTTATAAAAGTAAATTCCAAAGCAAATATAACTCTTCAGAGCCACCAGGGTTTTATTGCCAGCCTTGTTAACTCTCCTGGTAAGCACCAGGTCCAGCCACTGTGCTCAGTCTCGACTCTTCTTCAGAGACTGGTAAGATTTGTTTTAGTGCCTGACACCAAGCACACTTCCCTTTTGTTTCTGCAAACGTTTACTGTACTGCAAATTTGCTGCTCTGTTTTATCTTGTACCTTCTCTTCCCTGTAGCCACCTCACACACCTGTCTGACTTGCGGCCAGCAAGGGTGTTTGATTAACAGGTATCTTCAGGACGATGCCTGCTTTTTTCTACCATGTGTTTGGAATGTACCTAGTGCAACTAAGCCCCAGTCTTCAAATGTGGCCTCTAAGGAGGCCATAGTAATAGAAATAATAAATCATTATAAACAACGTTGTCACAGGAGAACTGGCATTCTCTTCCCTTTTACCCCAAGGCCCCCAGCAGGGTTTGTGGGTGAAGGTGGAGGTAAGAGAGAAGGAAGAGCTCTTTAATTTAGGAACCTGGGCGGTAGCACCATTTCAACATGCTCTCAGCAGAACGTGGGAAATAACAAACCCACAGAAACAGCACCACAGCATGCCAGTACGGATGTTACCACTTACACTGGGTTCCTTGGCATATTGGAATGAAAGATATAAAATATTTCTTTTGGGACATCATTCTACTGGGACACTGCAGGAAGACAGAGGCATTGAAACATTTTAAAGGTTTAAATTAACCCTGGGCTTCCCTTTTAAAACTTAAGGAACAGTGGAACTTTTTTCCCTTAATTCCTTTTTGACAAGCCAGATTTGCTAAAGAAAATCAGTCGTAAGGTCTAAACCGAACCTGCCTCCCTAGTGCATACAGTTTTGCATGGGCAAATTTCTGCACAGACAAACAACTATGGAAAGAACGTGTCAGTAGGTAAACAAGATCAATCCACCCCCAGGCTGTTTCTCTGCACCAATGCTGTATTTCAAATGAATCCAGTCATCTCAAAACAGTTTGGAATATCTGACATTTCTAATTCTGCCCCTTTCCATCAAAGCAGGCATTTCAGCTGTGTAAAATTTAGATTCCGCTTACGTTTGCTACTATCCTATTAAGTGTCTCTGGTGAAAGTTCTTACAGAAAGAAGCAAAAATTCATTAACTCACTGCCACTAGCCCACATTAGGGAAAACCAGGCATCTTCAGGGAAAATAATTTTCCCGAGAGAGACGAAATACAAAATTATTTCAAAATGTATATACATTGCATACATACATGCAGAAGAGAGAGGCAGGGGAACTATAAATCAGAAAATATTAATTTCACAAAATGTAGCAACAATAACAAAGACTTTTATCCTAAAGCACTTTATTGTGTAATACACAACATTCATCTATTAAAGAGGCTCAGGAGGGCTAAACCAGACCAGACGGCCTCAAACATGAGTATTAGTACATTTCTTAACATCATCAGTCGCTTAATGTTGCATCGCCAGCGTCATGTTTGTTTTGCCTATTATGGCTTTTCCACAGAGTGCAGAGTCGCAGCAGATTTTTGAGATCATAGGAGGGCACGAAAGCAAATGAGCCAGGTAGAGGAGACATCGTAAGGCTATCTCTTGATCTTACACACTGACGGCATCTTCTGCTTTCTACTCACTGCTTGAAGAACAGCACAATGCTTATCAATGAGCAGTAATTAGTACAAGGTTATCAAGAACTAAAACCAGCAAGTTTTACCTTCTGGATAAAGTAATCTTTCAAGCAGGTGAAGCTGAATCTTGCTTCCATGGTTATCAGTGAGTGTCTCCCCACTGACTTCTTGTGGGAACAGATTTGGTTCACCAAAGCTTTCCTGTTCACTATGTGCATGCACCGCACAGAAGGAGACAGAGGTGATGCTTTAGAGTGAGTTACTCAGGTTGAAAAGCATAAGATGTGAAGGGACATTACCAAGATAAACACCATCTTGCCCAGAGCCCTGCCAGACAGAGGCAGGCAGAGGCCAGCCAAGGGCTCTTTGTGTCATCTTACGCTTCTTACGGTTTGATTTTTTGGGGTTTTTTGTTTGTTTGTTTTTTTAATTGCTTTAAGATCACTGCAGCTAAAAGAAATTTTAAAGCAATGCAGTTTACTCTGTGAAGTCAAAATTCTTTAAGACATGTATTCAGTATCAATTTCCCTTTCAAATCCATGACTCCATGCATGTGCCTGGGTCTGGGAACGCTGAGACTGGTGGTTATTTCTGCAGCCCTACACCTACATGAGCTACTTCATTTCCCAGCTCTGTCTCCCATCCTGTTCTATTTTCAGAACACCCTTAGAGGGACAGGGCCTTACTCCATACAGCAGGCCAGAAAATACTCGTTTCATCCTTGTACTAAGGTCAAGCATCCAGAAGCCAGCTGCCTGGTACTGCCAGCCCAGCAACTCCAGCAACTCTCCAGTTTGCTTCTTCCTCTCTTGTCCGAGCTCTGAGCACAGTGAGAGTGCCCAAGCTCTGAACAATCTGCAAGACGGGACGTGCCAAAGATATGATGGCCCGCAGTGATCCCAAACTAATTAGTCAGGGAAACGTCTTTATTTGTGCAATCACTGAATCCTTTACAAAAATGTAGACTTCATGTACTTTTGGGAACTGAAGTTTTAATTGTGTTTAAAAGTCCAACTCCTACAAACGTAGTGTTATGTTGAACAGACCGTGACTTCACTAGAGACTTAAATCACATGGAGACTTAGATGATATATTGAAATGTATTCCCCATGCATTCATCTCAGCTTGGATAATGAAACTAAGCTGTTTAGCTTCATTACTCATGAAATATCCTTAAAGAAACAATTGTGCCCTATTACAGCAAGCAGACTTGACTTCCATTTTAACACTATCTGCTTTGGCCCTTGTTGTCTTCCCTGTGCCTATACTGACTTGAGGAGCTCAGCAGTGGGGGAATCATGCCTTTCTGGCATCTCTGGGTAGATCCTACAGCATGTTGGCTATTCTAGTGTAAACAGCAAATGATTATACTTCACCAGCCTCAAGTTTTAAGCTTCCAATTTTCCATGCTGCAGCATATGGAAACACTTTATGCCTTGCCACTTTCTTAAAAAACAAAACAAACAAACAAACAAAAAAAAACCCAAACCAAACCAAAAAAACCCTTTGCAAAATAAAGGCAAACAAAACCCCGAGTATATTTCTTGCTTAAAACCAAAATGCTGGGATACATCTTTAGCTTACATGAAGTGCAGTTTATTTTGGGAGTAACCTGTGAGTACCAGTGAGCTGCAGGCAGTTACACCATGATAGGTCAGACACCACAGGAGGAAAACCCTAACTTTCTCTCACTCATGGTTTCATGGTCTTTATCTCTCTGTTCTCTTATGATTAGCCCAACTAGACAACTCCCAGTGATTGCAAAAGGAGCATTAAACTCCCCACAAGAGATCTTAAAACAGCCAGAGGTACTGTCAGCTTGCTCTCTTTTCTTCTTAGCTCAGCACACAACATCAGTCACATGAAAGTAATTGAAAACAGATAAACTCCCAAAAGAAATTGACTGATATTTTCTTTATCTGATTTATGTAACACATTTTACTTTTTACTGATACAGCGCACCAGCCTTGTGGCTGCCACTGAGCAACCAAACAAGAAAACTAAGGATCAACTAGAGGGCAGAAACAAACAAAACAGAAATGAGCACTTGACATTCCCCATGCTGCCATGCCGAATGCTGAATGGACAAACCCGAGCATCTTAATCACTGTGGAGCTGAGGGAATGCAAGACTTTGGGGTACACTTAGCAGGATCGAGTCCTTTCTGTTTTTATCTCCTCATTCCTCCGACAGGCAGATGAAAGTTGGTTTTTACCTTAGAGGAAGGAGTGAACGTGTCACAGAGCACCCAAGGGACAAGATTGTGGTGTGTCCCTAAGCATCACCTCTGAGCTGCAGATCTGTAGCAGACAGAGAAGAGGTAACATTACTGTCTATGTGATTCATCGCAATCCTAAAGCGAGTGTGTCAGCTCCTAAACATTAAACTCTCATCATTGCTTTTAAGACATGTAGAATAGGTTACTTCATTGCACCATTTGCTTAGGGAAGGAATAAACACAATGTCCTTTGTTTAAAACGAAGTAAAAGCCAAAATGCAAGAGGCTATTTTAACCATTCATCAGCTACGTGAGCTTGTAGGAGAGAGCTCACTTTTTACATCTACAGGTTGAATGACTTGAGAAAAATTATTTACTAGGCAGGTATACTTAAAGTGCAAGGGCTTTCTGCTGGCCTGAAATCAAAACCTAATAGCTAACCCTTTTACAATAAATCATGAACAAGCTAGACTTGATTTGTCTTCTTGTCCATAGATTGTATTGACGAGAGAATTCTGAAGCTTTTTTTAATCCAGCTTTTTACATAACATTAATAACTATTTCTATATGCTGTAAAGTGACGAATGACTGCCAAGAAGGAAGACTTGGGGGGTGTTTTTTGGCAATTTTATACCTTCAACTTGTTTCCGTCACCTGTAAAAAAATTACATTTGAAAAAAGCAACAAGATTCTCAAAAACCTATACATATATAGGAAATCTAACTCAAAAGCGTGTATTTTTAAGAAAGAATGCAATATTACTCTTTCTCCAGCCCACAGAAAGGAAGTTGATGACCGCTGACACAAATCACCATACACAAAAATGTGAGGCAACTATTTCTTTCTGTATATACAACAAATAAAAAGATTATCTGAAATGCAGTCTAATTTTGCCTGGAATTTATAGATGAAAAATAAATAAATAAATAAAAATTTGACATTAATTGAGTAATAACATATGCAATTACCTCAACAAATAAATCAAGTCAGTAGGTGATAGCATTAACATAAGGGGGTTGAATTTGGTGACCCCTGAGATATAGACTTAGCTCTCAAGTCTAGTGCTAAGTAACTGGGCTTTTCAGGGCATCTGAAACATATCTGACCCTTTCATGCAGACATTTGCCTATAATTGCACACGGTTCACATATGACTTCAGAGATGTTGGCACATTTTATTGAGTACATGACTAACTGATTATAATTTACCATCAAACAGGCATAGCTCTACTTTTTACTGCCAGGTAATGTTCTCTGTTCATGCCTAAGCACCACACTTTATGCAGCATGTTGCTACAGAGAAACGTAACGATTTGTGGATCATGGATTCCCGTGAATAGACGGTGCACTGGGTGCAGGACCCAAACTAACAGACTGTCATCTTTTCAAACATACGTACATGTGCTACAACACATAGTACTGCTTTGTAATGGATTTGGGGAGTAAGAAGGACACACATTTGGAGACCTCTTTCACTCCAGTCGACTGGAAACTGGCAGGTGCAGATATATGCAAGTGTTATCTTTAGAGGAATGGATGCCTAACACACATTTATTTCATCCACCCGTGGTTACTAGCCAATTCAGGAGCAGTTTTAGTAACAGCCTCAGGCTAGGACATAACACAAAGGTTCTCTACAAAGAAGTTCATGAGACAATCCTTATTTTATGAGGAGTATCTCACATCCCACAAGTTCAGCCTGAAGCTTTGTTACTGTTCTGAACTAGTTTGGATCCCTGGGACTCCTGAAACTTTACAGTGGAATAACTTGACCCAATGCTGTAACTCAATCAAATTGTGTTAATTTATGAAGCAGGTGTCTTGTCATATAATGACATAAAATCATGACAGGACATGCCTTCATCACACATCAACACAACATGACACGAAACTACAAACAGTGAGATGAAGTTATTCTGTGCAATACAACAAATATGATTAAATCTAGTAAAAAACCAAAGGGAAAAACTGTGAGTTATGTCAACTGCAGTGACAAAACAGCCTGTAGTACGAATCTCTTGGAGTCTGGCCAAAACAAACAACTAACGGAGACAGGATCACACACTTGGAGATGTAAGAGTGGCAAGCGGGTACTGCTCAGAGCGCTTCTCAGAAGCGGCCATTCTTCGCATGCATTTTTTTTTGTGTTAATTTTTTTTGCCACTGATACAGCGCTGACGCCAAGTAAAGTAACTCTGAATGTTACACACCGTATACTTTAACTAGTTACTGTCCTGCTTTATTATTTCTTCTTCTAAATCCATGCCAATGCGCCTTTAACAGAAATGGCCAACTTCTGCAAACAAGACAGTCAAGTGGAGAACGGCAGCCCTCCAAAAACTCAGCCAAGCCTGGAACAAAAGCAGCTATTTAAACAGCGAACATTGAAAAGTCTGTTAAATCATCTGATTTGTGTAACCTGACCCACACCATGTGAGGTGTTTCCTCTCTGCTGGCCAACTCTGACCGCCACAAGGGTGAGGAGAACAGGGTTCCTTAGAAATGTCAACCTCTGTTTATCAAAGAGCTTTGTAAAATTGCTAAAATAACATTTCAGCTACAGTGGCTGCACTTAGAGACTTGCCAAATGCTTCTGATAACTGAATAAGTACCTCAGTAGACCCAGTATTCCAGGAATTTCCTACCTTAAGTAGCGAGAAACACGAGTTGCTGCTCAGGCACTGCAGCATCTAATGCCACGCTGGCAATCCTACACAAAGTGCATGCTGCAGTGCCCTACACCGGCATATTCAGCCCTGAGAAAGCAGGATGCACTTAGCAACTGGGATATAAAAGCAAAAGTTATTCCCGCAGCAGCAGAATTGCTGAAGCCTGGTTTCCTTCAAATTCCTGCCTGCCTTACATCCCCTGTGTCTCCTTCCCTGGTCCCAGTGGGCTCTCACCACTGGCGGCACCACAGACTTTTCACTGCTGCTGCTAGGACAGTATGGAGGAGGGCAGCAGAGGCAGGGTATGTGCACCCTTCCCTCCACCAGGACATCATTTAGGGCCTCTCATATCCTGCTACCAATTTTCACAGAGCTTGGAGAAAGATCCTGTGGAGTCGCTTAACTTTTTCTGTTGAAATGGGCTATTTAAATAAGAAATTGCAAAGTTTTTGGAGGGACAACCTGCCTGACAAGCATCAGTGCCTATGTCTCATTTCTTTGGGAATCCAAAATGTTTTTAGTTTGTGCACTTAAAGGAGAGAGGAGGAAATGTATTCATCTTTTTACCATTTTGCTTATTTGGTCTCCAGTAACGCACTGCTATAGTAAAGCATATGTACACCTTGAGTAACCAACCATGTTCATTAGTTTTAGACTGACTTTATACGCGCTCCCTGAATCTTTTCTCTGAGCTGTTAACGTTTACTGGAGCTGACCTCCTCTGTGACAGCTGCACAGCTCCAAGAGCTTCTCGTTGATAATTAAAAGTGACAGTGCTCCTTTTGGTTAAAATTAACAGAGGTGAAACTTAACAGAAACTGCCTACTCAAGGAATCGCACCACTCTCCATTATCAGACTCTAAATTATTAACTCGCCTTAGTTTTATCATGATTAATTATTAAAATTCAGCTGCTTGTCAACATATTCATCATAGAACCGATAGATTAGCAGTGTCTCATGCTATATCGGCTGTGCTCTGAACAGTGACCTTTCAGCAGTATTTCATGTCTCAAAAGGATTCTTGGAGTGGCATGTTTTACTCAGGATAATAAAAGAAGAAGAAACAGTCACCACCACACTGGAAATTTAAGGTGAATTTCTTTTATCCCAAACATACGACTGAGTTAAGGGGAAAACAAGAATCAAAGGTAGTTGGTAAGTGTCCTGCAGCAGGAGGAGGAAGGGGTTTTGTCGTATTCTTTTATCTTTATTCCCTCAGTTCTCCTTCCTTTAGGCTGAAGATGCAGGACTGTTCAAGGGTTGCCTCTAGTGTCGAGAGGCTACAGTTCAAAGTATTCATTTCAACACTTGCATTCCTGGCACTAAAGACACAATACTTTGTTACTTGAGAAATTATTTTAATAGCTACAATTACAATTCTGTGTAGTGTCCTGCATATTTAACACTTACTGCAAAAGTCAGCTGAATACCACAGATTGCAATCAACATCTTTCACAGATGCCAGTCTTGTGGTTTTTTTCTTTTTTTTTTTTCCTCCTTTGAACGTTCAGAGCTTTGCAAGTCATTAGTCCATTAGCACAAAGTTAAAGTACGCCAATCAATGTCATTTAAAGCTGTAGGTCATCTTGGGTTTTCATAAACAATCTTAAGGCTAATGACAGCTATGTACCCTTCTGCTCTCATTTTCATTTCATCTTGAGCTTTCTTTGAAACATTAGATTTGGCATTTGTAAAGAAATAAACCCACTGCAGGTGCTACTTTTTACCATGATAAAACAGAAATTATGTTCTCAAAATTCACTAGCAGATTTCAGGAAAATGCACGGTATCATGACCTGAGTTTATTCTGAAACTTTCTAATATCCTTGGATTTACCAGGATGATGTGAAAGAAGCCATGCCAGAAAGAACCGTAACCATTTAGCTTTAAACACATTTTATTCAAAGGTTAGAAAAAGTCCTCAGCTCGAGTTACATGAGCAGGCAACAGTAAATTCAGGACTGAGCTCCGGTCAGACCCCCTGCCCAGCCTTAGGCATATCACTTAATCTCTCAAAATGTCTCCATTTCTCCCTCTAAATGAAAACAAACCAGATTGCCTGATATTTTTCCCCTTTTTTTCAAGACAGCACACTGGTGCAGACCATTATATTAAGCTGGCAGGGAGTTAAATAGCTCGTGTGCCTTCCATCAACCTACTGCTTTCTGCCTACCTACAGGGAAAGGCCTGTTTGGGAAATAAAAGTGCTGACATCTTAAGCCCAGACCCAGAGCTTTCCATGAGGGATGAAAGGGTCATTTGCAAAATCTGGTGTCATCTTTGCGATGGCAGTGGACAGGAAAGCATTTTCACTCCCCAGTCTATCAGAAGTCAGGTAGCTGGTGTAGGGGATGCTGTGGAAAGGATGGTTGGATTCCCTGTGGAAACATGAGCGTGGAGCACAGTGACACTGGGAACAGTCAGGCACCCAGGGCTGGGTGGGAAGGAGAGCTAAAGACAGCCGGAAGGGAGGGAAGGGAGGAAGCTTAGAAACGAAGACGATAGCATCTTACCTTCAAATAAAACCAGGGTTGATGAAGAATTGTTGTGATTGTGTTACCTTGGGCACACTGCGAGACCCCGTGTAGGAATCAAGTACTCTGCTTAGGAATAACTCCCCACAACCAAGCCCTGCAGTGATTCTAAGTAACTGCTTCCCTGAGCTGTAAACACGTGCTCAGAAGTTGTTCACAGGCTCTAACTGGTAAGATCAGTGGGAGACACAAGGACTCCCTTTAGGGCTGGGCTGAAATGACCGTGCAAGGCCTCCAGTGTTGGAATAAGGATTTTCCCTGGTGCTTGTTGCAGAGTCATCCTTGTAAGGAAACAGGTAGCCGTGCAGACTGAGCATGCACTAGGTTCAAACTGGGTTTGAAAGCAAGCTGGCTACTGCCAACATTTTTTTTTTTTTTAATATTAATTTTGTTCCTCTTCTGTTTCCTTTTCCCTTCCTTCCCTCTCCTCTCCAGTACAAGGAATAACTTTAAATTATCTTGCACCAAGGGACAAAATAAATTGTCTACTCCTGATTACACTTATTTTTAGAGCCTGAAATAATCTCACTTCCCTATGATTTGGTAAGTCACCATTTGATCCCTCACCCCTTAGGAAAAAGGCAGGCATTAGTTTTGACTAGATAGATGAGCAAGAGCTACTATCAATTACAAGAGCTACAGTTTCTTTTATTAACCCTGAAGCAGCTCCCTGGTGTTTTATTAGGCCACTTAGAGGATCACGTGAAAGTGACAGTGAACCCTCTCCACCAGTACTTTCCAACAGTGGCAACTGGTAGCATGCTGATGGCATTTGTTAATTACTAGGGTGTTCAACGCAAATGGAGAGTTTTGCCATAATGAACCCCATGTTGTGTGGAGGAGAACACGAGGAGTTGTCAAGTCATCAACTACATGTCTTTTAGCTGGGCAAAAAAAAGCCATATACAACTTTTATGAGAACTGGAAGAGGAGTGGAGCCAAATGGAGAGAACGTGGAAATGCCATTAACCACCATCTAGTACAAGTATCCTTCAGGTGGATCTGTGGGGTTTTCCTTACTACAATTTCGCTTTTGGGTACTCAGGCACACGGAGGCCCCTTAAAGCCATGAATGTCCCAGGAAGATACTCTCTGAGCTGACAGCTCTGGCCTGGCTCTGCCCATCTGGCCCCAGCAGCTCAGGACAGTTGCAGAGCTGGGCACTCACATACTTCCCTAGCTCAGACACATTGCTGGGACGCACACACCACCACACCAGTTGTAGTAATGCCAAATCAGACTCCAGCAGCTAGAAGGCCCAAGTTAGTCAATCATAAATACCATTGGCACCATTCCCAAGCTCTCTGCTGAAACTTAGGGTGGTTTTTATACAGACAGAAGTTTGCAGGAGGTAGGTCTCCCATTTTCAGCTCTGTTTGCCCTTCTTTCCACCACGCCACGCCCCAAAGGTTAATAAAGCAGGCTGCAAATATTTCCCCCCATGGGGAGCAAGACCACGCTCTTGACCTCTCTAAGACTACCAAGCCCTCTTCAGCGTCCAACAGACTCACTCATTCCTCGCTCCCAGCTCATGCTTTTCAGAGGTCCTCCACAAGCCATCTTCTGTGTTGTTTGTGGAGGGTTAAGGTTAACCCTTCAGCAGGAACACCTTGCAGTGCCAGACCTGAAGAGCACGGATGGGCAGAGAAGCCAGTTGATAGCAAATCACTGCCATCAAAAAACCCCAACCTTGGCTCAATTGCCAAATTGCCCAGCATCCACCATTAATCTAGGTTACAATAGTCATTTCTTGCACCAACCTAGGCTTAGGTACATGATATTTATTAGCAGAAACCCCAATTCTCAGCCTGCTCCACCCTCCTCTCCAACACTCCATGTCACCCCCACACTCTACAGAGAGCAATTCCCTGATAATCAGAATCAAACATTGACACTGTGAACCTTTTCATTACTTGTGGTGTATTGCTGGGTTGTAAAATACAGATTAAGCATAGAGTCATGCTGTGCTCTACATCAGGCTAGTGTTGTTACATGTTTATTAAGAAAGTGATTTAAAAGGGAGATCATGCAGTGAATTACGGATCCTGCACAACCTACTAAAAACTGGGTGATGAAACAACATAATCATCATACATCAGCTTCCCATTACCTGATTTAGGGTAATTTGTATTCTCTGCTTCTGTGCAAACAGAACGTCACTTACTGCACTGTCAAACTTTATTTTAAGAGTTAAAAGGTGGGTTTATTATTCATAATGCTAACAATCAGGAGTAACTAAAATGTTCCATATGCCAGAAATCAAAACCTGTTACCATGGAATTGGTTACAGGAGATTTAAAGCAAATTAAAGCTCTGACAACATTCGTTTTAGACTGGGAAAGCATAAGAAAGAAGAGTTGCACAAAGACTAATTCCATGTATCTGCTCCTGCAGGCTGTTTTTGTATTTCAAATGCATACTGAAAGATAGAAAAGTTAATTATTTCTCTGGGCTAGGACAACACGTGTGTGAGATGGCGAGCACATGAGGTGGCAAGTGCATGCTGGTGTGTGCACCAGGGAGTCAGATGGCCCTGATTTTGTCTTCTTTTCTCATTTTTGGTAGGAAACCTGCTAACACCCATAGGCAACTACCAGCCAGAGCTCTTGTGGCTCTCCGATTCCAGACCTCTGGTCAGGAAGTGTTTTGAAGGCCAGTAAACCACTCAGCCCTGATCTCCTCTTCATAAATAATTCCTCTCAGCCACTGAGGAAGACTGGAGCTGGCTTTCAGCTTCATTATGGTTACTTGAGAGCACTCTCTGGTCCGATATCTTCACAGGCAGCCTACTCCTCTGTGGGAAATCCTAGTGGGCTATGGGGAGTGGTGAAAGAGAGCCGTCAGCAGTGACTGCTCGCCTAGCTGGAAGCCACACTCCTGTGTGCTTTTCATGCAATCAATCATGAAGGAAAGGTCAACAGACAGCTTTCAAATAACTGATCCATTTAACTACTGACATTGATCTGGGCCAGAGAAGTGGAGCTGGTGGGGGGAGGGTTTGGTGGTCAATCAGTGGAAATCTAAACCCCTTTCAGCCTAATGGGAAGACTAAACACAGTCCTAAGCTTTCTGCTTTAAATGTCACAGTGATTTGCCTAGGGCATTGTAAGACCTTTACACGGATGTCTTGAAAAGTAAAGAAAATAATATAAAAAACAGTATTTTCCCACATAAAATTAAATACCTAAACCAGAAGAGATCCATGTTTCACTGTGCTGCATCAGTGACAGTGATGGGTGGGATAGAGGAAGAACACAGAAAGCTCCGGGTGTGATCCCTGAGACGATGAAACTCCAGCCGTCTTGCTTTGGCTATAGCTTGGAAGACGTTCTTCCTCCCATCCTAAGCACATCCTCCAGTGCAACTCAAAGCATTCTGTTACCAGCCATTCTGGAGACCAACTAATTACCTTATAATTAAAAGAAACAAAAAAAAACCCCAAACCCAGAGTTGCCAGCTTAGGGCTTTCCAACCCTCTTCTGAAGAGTCAATGTTTTGCAAGAAATCTCACAGGAACAAAGCAGAACAATATGTCACTGGTCATTCACTACCCAGGCTCAGTTCCAGATAACTCAGGTCCACAATCTGTCAATAGAGTCCTACAGCCACCAAGCAATATTCTGCGCAGGGTGGATTTTACTCTCATTGCTTATATGCCACTGCGCATAATGCTGAGTGTGTACCCAGGAGAAAAAGAGCAGGGAGAGAGAGAGAGAAAGCAGAGTTGCTGTTCTCACTTAAGGCTGTCATCCCAGAAGGATGGCTAGTCCTGGGTCCCAAGCTGTGCTCCCAGAACTGTTTCCACACTACTTTGCATCATCTGCATAAAGGACACATACATTTCACCAGCACCTACAGCCACTTGGCAAGGCCTTTTGGTGGCAGTACATTGGAATTTATCTAAACCAGGGCTTCAATAATGGAATTCAGTCTCTTGCCAGATCAAGCACTTCATCTCACTGCACTTCAAATTCCCATCAATAAAGTGGAAAGACTATCACTTCCTTACCTTGGCAGCCATGTAGTAGGATAAATATATGTATTATGATATGCTCAGTGATAATGATAATGAAGCATAAAAGACAGACAGTCTGACCAAGAGATAACTGAAATCAATGGAAGGATTCCCTCTGTATTAATTGGGCTTTGGCTGTAGTCCCCATTTAAAGGGAACAAGGCGCATGAGGATTTGTCTGTCCCTAAGCTGGAGGTATAGAACAATTCTCTGAATCCCATAGGAGCTATTTCTCAATCAAGTGTGGTAAGAAAAGAATCTCTGCATGAGACACTACCACAAAAAATAAGGCATGAAATCCTGTGCATGTTTATGTATGTGTGTCAGGGGAAATGATACTAAATTCGAGGGGAAAAAAATAGAATTAGGTATCAAAAACAGGATTAAACCATAAAAATCTATCCACTATGGAGAATCCAGTTTGTAAGATAATCTTTTCTATAAAAGGCAGAATATTAAAGTAAATAACTCAGAAAAGCCCAGGAGAATCTAAGCTTTCAGTAACCAGTCAGATGGAGAATGCAATATAGGCAGGAGCACTGCATGCCACACTTCATATATCTAAGGAAAAAAAAAAAAAGGCTATTCCTGGGGAACGTAATTGCTCTTCATGGTTTTCTCAATTATTTCTTCATTCTACTCCTCTCCATGTGCATCGACACCATTATTAGTAACGTCAGCCATTAGCACCGAAAAGTATGATTTTGTTGCAGTGCTAATCGCAAATTTCCTGCCCTCTGTCATGGCACGCAGAGGCCCCAGCTCTTCGCTGCCATGCTGTGATCGGTAAATACATTTCTTGGACCAGAGCAAGGAAGCCAACTGAAAGGTACACATCAATCTGAATATGCTTTTCAGTTTTCATTTTTCCCACACAGAGGGCTGTTATTCTGTTCTTTTCCAGGGGAGTCTACCCAGACAGGCTAGAAAGCTGACAGACTCTTTAAGGGAAAAGCTGGTGGTCATGATAGTCTGCAACCGCTAACGCCATGATCCAGCCCCATCACCACATTACCCTTCCTGCCTCCACCCAGCCATCACACTACAAATTTACCAATGAAAATTACCTGCATTTCTGAAAATCAGACAGAGCACATAATCCAAAAAATGAACTCCGTGTATTTAACTTTCAAAAACCAGCCTCTACCTTTGTGCCTTAGTTAGGCTGGTAGGAAAAAGCACAAGCACCCAGGTTTTGGGAGGTACCATGATACAGTGCAGTATGCTGCCAGCCCTCATAAGTACACGAGCAATAAGCAAGAGATTACAGCTACCCAAATGCTGTGTTACTTCAGAAATGTATTTACTCCACTTTATTTAAATTCTCTTTATTTTATTTATTTATAATGAAAATAAAACCCTTCAGGTTAAACTGAGGTTCTGAGGCTTAACTAAACCTACAGGCTGCAGGAACACAGAATAAAACTGTTCTTAATTGCAAAGCACAGAGAAGATAGTGCAAGAGGAATCACAACTCCACAGTACAAAACATTTAAAACCCTATTAAAAGAAGACACAGGCCAAGCTAAGAAGGAAATTAGTACCCCATTTAAAAAAAAATCTAATTATTGGCATATTCATTTTAAATGAACTTTGTTTTCTAAATACCCATGGGGATTGAGACTTGGCATCTAAATGTCTTTCAAGATCACGGTCCTATCTCCAGCCAGCTTGCATCCACCCTTCTCTGAAAAGCCCCACTAGAATCAGTGGTCTAATCCTGGATCTCCTTCCTTGTGTTAATTATTTACATGCGCAGAGTTAGTGCGAGCTGATCTTGAGCATCACAGCACAAGCGCCAGCAGAAACTCCCATCTGATCTATTATGTGACTAAGACAAGAATCACTCAGCTCCCGCACGAGGTTTTATCATCAGCTTTTATCTAAACAATTATAATATCTGCTATACTGTCCCACAGGGGCAGAATTCTGTTGTATCCAACAGTCTGAGGTTGCTTCTTTTTGGCTGATGTGTCACAGTCAAGGAAGGACATGAACCGGGAGACTAATACAGAAACAAAAAAGGAAACAGAATCATAAACATGTTCAGACAAATAAATAACCAAATAGGCCTGTATTTTACTGAAATATACCCAAGTTTCTCTTAAAACATAGTTCAGAAAAAGTATGATTGCTTAGTGAGAAACAGAAAAATCAGGTCTTAGTGATCCCCAGCTCTTCAGCTGGATAAACAACAACTTGCTCTTATTTTGATTAAGGAGAGCTATTACATGTTTTTCCTGAAGCTATTATTCTGCTAGGAGCATGCTTTAATTTACAAGTCTCTCCAAAAATGTCCCTTTAATGAAATGAATAGGAAATTAATGCTGTCAGGCAGAAAGCTTTTAGCTAATAGTTTCTAACACTTCCCTCTCTGAGAAATTGGAGAGCAATTTTTATTTCCCAGCTATCTAAAGGTGAAAACAACCTGTAGTTAAACTGATAGCACCTTGATTCTCTCGTCTGCAGCTGTCAGACATTTTTGGTTTGGGGATAGCATCCAGTAATTATTGAAGTCTTCTACCCAGCAACATTGACAAGCAGTATGTGCCTGGACCCGAAGTGACAAGAGTATCAGAAAACACCATTCCACTTAAGGCACACATGGGACTAAGATGCATTCCTATTCCTAAATATAATCAAGAGAAGTTGGGTTTAAAACCGCCATGGGCTCCTATGCATGGGTAGAAATGTGAGATAAGATCATAGCGAGACCAAAATGTACATTTGTCATGTAACAGTGAAAGAGTCTACCCAGACTGAGACATGGAACAGCAGGCATGTTGCCCAGAAAGAGCAAGAGAAATACTGTCATTGCATTGGTCCAAAGCAATGTCATGGAAAAAATGGCAGGAGTAATTAACAGACTGAGACAACAACCGATAAAATCATCCTCAACCAGCCTTAAGAGCAATTTGACATGTGCTTGTTTCACCCTGCTTTCTTATTCAGGAAACAAAGAAGTGCTCAGTTTGCTGAAGGACTCGAGTGCCCCCTCAACACTCACATGACTGTGGCTGGACTCCAGGCTAGTGAGTGAGGTCTCACGGCCCTAGCCAAATACTACCAGCTTGTATCGGGATCCCACAACCTCCCCTTTGCCTGGCAGCCGTAGTGGCGGTAGCAAAAGAGCGAGTCAACCATCAAGAACAAGATCAGGCTGTAAAGCAGAGGCGTGCAAGTGACTCAGGGATGCAGCACCTGCTGCTGTTGAATGACCAGCACGCGCCGCATCGCCGCATCTGCTGCCTCTTCTGACCACCACAATGCAGGATACCAGCCAGCAAGCAGACTCCGGGCCCGGCGCTTACCTCGCACTGATGTCGTATTAACTGAGCCACTTCGAGTGCAGAACTACCACCAACGAGATCAGGGCTGTCCCTTTCTGTCTGACAAAAGGCAGTGCAGAAGGAAGGGCTGAAACCACACAGATGCTACCAGGCAGTGGTCCTCAGGCATGGCCACTAACGCTGAACCCAGAGCCTTTGAGACAGAGATGAAAAGCCACATCTCTCCTGTTAAGAAAAGTTAGTCAGGGAAGGACACAGGGACTATTGGCCATGCTTCTCTCTTATTAACTCCTCTCTCAGGAGCCTTACTTTGAAGCGCTCTTGAATTACATGCCTGACACTCGCTTTGAACGTGCTCTCAAAGTGATGAATGTCTCCTTAACCGACTTTTTATTTTGAAATACATTATTATATGGCCTTCTAGTGAGATGGAGTTGTCAACCGTGTGAATGACAACCTCTGGCAGAACACCAGCTCGCAAACCCCCTCTTCCCACTGTTGCCTGCACAAACAAAGTTGAAACAAAAGCGACTAATTAATCATCGCTCACACGTCATCTAATAGAAAATGGTTCCAGCAGATGTAGAAATAAACAGACTATTGACGAATTTGTTTTCTCAGGAAACAGGCAAATTTTTTTAGAGAAGATGAGAGACTAAACTCTACCATGGCTGGGCCCAGCTCACAACCAGGGCTGGCTTTTCCCCGCCTTAGGCTTGCTCCAACTTTTCAAACATGGTATTTGCTATCAATCCATTAAAAAAAAAATTTTAAAAGTGAAAAATTTTATACACTATATTATCCACTATGCACTTTTAAATTATATTAGTAAACAAACTATCAGAGACTTTAAAATATTAGCTTGACTTTTTGGTCAAGACAACGGGTATTTCTCAGACCTAAGAGATGATGCAAAGACTAACGTTCTGTGGGATATTTCAGCACAAAATCAGGAGAGTTCTGATGCAAAGCAGCAGACAATCTTTCCAGGCTGCACATATCATTGCACATATCATTGCTGGGATACCCACAGACTAGCTATCACACTGAAGGGATTGTTTCACATCAAGGGATAAAAAGGCATGGGGGCAAAGACCATACCCCAGGCCTTGTCTGTCTGTTCTCAGAGTCATAATTAGGGGATCTCAGGTCACGCTTCCTTTCTTTCTCTCTATCACTTTGGACCAAAGGATCTGTCCTTGTGTTCTTCATTTCAGCACACTTCACAAAGGAGATCCCAGGGGGCAGGGGATGGTTTCTCACAGAACAGCCTTATCTCTGCGATCAGAGCTGTCTCCTGGAAGAGGTCGATTTTACAGGGAGAGGAAGGACTAGAAGCTGGACTCCCTGGCAGTGCTCACACCATTACAATTCTCATTTACAGAAACTGCATAGTTTTCCTGACACTGGGAGACGAAAAGCAAGCATCCTGACTAGTTCTTGGAAAAGCAGGGCTCATTCCCAATGAATTCCATGTCACAAGGATGCTTCATTTCTAAGTTGTGCAGGCTGTCCACTCCTTGCCTGAGCAGGCTCACCCAGGCCAGCAGAGCCAGTCTCTCCAGGCAGAGCTGAACCCTCTGTATGCAGAGCACTGTGAAGATGACTCATTTATATGGTTTCTGCTCCTCCTGTGTATCTTGCCGAAGCACCAGAATCACAGCAGCAGCAGATTTCTTTTCCAATAGGGCACCCATCGATGAGGGAAGGGTAGATCTACAGAAGGATCTACTTGCTGGTATAAAATACCCATGTCCACTGAAACCAGTGTCACCAGAGTCCAATGATGGTCTGGTGGATGTGAAATGAAACTCCTTGAAACAGTAGCTGCAAGACAAATGAATGCTTCCATCTCCATGCTCCTTTACTTTTTTGTTCTAAAGCAATAAAAGAAAAAGCCCTCTAGTTCCTACCTAGTTAAATAGAAATGTTAGTATAAAAATAAATTTCTCCCTTACCTTATAGGTGCGTACAAACTCACGGCACCAGAAAAGGACGCTATGCCCACAGAATAAAGTCTATCCCCCTTAAATTTATTTCACTTCCACTTACATGCATCTGTTTCTGTGTTTTCAGAACCTCCTCCATGTCCACAATAAACACGTCACCCTCTTTGTTTCTCTGCAACTCGCACACTGATTTTGATAGCTTTGCTCTACAACTTATTCCATATGTTTGCGTCCTTCCAAGTAGAACAGCTTCGCCTGACTTCCTTTTTGGTCTTAATTTCCTAATAATCAACTGACTGCCTAGCTCATTCTTATTTAAAAAAAAAAACAGACCACGCACAATGCCACGTGAACAGAATACTAGTGGTCTACTTTATCATTATCTTTCTCAGCCTCTATTCTGTTAATGCTCTTGTTAGGTCAGATTAAATTGTTCTCTCCAAGAAGAGATAAATGGTTCCTTTATTTTTGTCTTCTTAAAAAAAATTAAAATCAAGAAAAGCAGAGACAAAAAGAGAACAGCTCCCTGGCCATCCACTCCTCCCGTCTTTGAGTGAAGGACAACTGCAGTCTGTTCTCAAAGAAAAAAAAAATCATCCATGCAAATCTGAAGCCTTTATTGTCCGTGAGGTCTACTGTCTATGAGGAATAAGGAGAGCCTTCAATAATAAAATCAGTTCTTTGGATCTACATTTTTCCATTTTACTGACGAAGCCTGTAAACACCTGCATGTTAGCCAAACAGTTTCAATGATGTTTTGCTGCAATGGACATTAAATTCTGGCTCATGGTGAACAAAGAACACCACAGTCAAGATGTGGTCTACTTAGTTTGGTTTAGGCTTTTTTATTATATCCGTGATGATATTGCATCTTGCAGTAAGCTGCTTTTTCCATACATTTACCTCTGTACTTGAAAGCTATGGTTAAAACCGAACAATTCCATGAAGGATCAAGACCAAAATCCCATCAATTTTGTATGTTTGCAATTGATTGCACTCGTATTCCCAAACGACGATAGCTACAGTAAATCCTACTATCCCCATCATTTACATCTGTCCTCAAGAACACCTCTTAAAACTAACCACACTGGCTTTCTGAATTTGCATCCTCCAAAGGCACACGCACAGCCAGTGATACATCTGTGCCTGGGATCACAACCTGACATCTGCACAATTCAGAACAGATTCAGGAGAGCTCCCAATTGCTCCCTTGGTTATCTTACCTATGTTCCCAACTCCTAGAAGTTTGGAAAGCTGCCAAGATGCTGAACTCACAGAGCTCTCCCTCAAAGAAGGGCTCTTATAGAAGAGAAAATGCTTCTCTACCTTCTCATTATTCCCCTCCTGGTTTTTGCCAGCACACAGGCATGGAGTGGGTAGTACTTAGCTCAGCATTCTCTGGATCAAAAACCTGTTTTTATCTATTTGAAAATTCATACAAACATTTATGTAAAAGAAAAATAAAAAGTCGCATAGAACCTAAGCCCTCTTCTTGTCAGTGCTGCCTCTCAACAGCTTGGGTAAAAGGGACTTTTTTTTACTCATTCTTTTAGCTTTCTTTAGAGAAATGACATTTTTCAGCTGTAACATTCTCTATGAAACCCTCCAAAGGAATTTCCTACCAATTCTCCCCCAGCAGACCCCCAGCAACCTAAGACCACAGTTGCTGCATTCTTCACCCTTTGCTTTTAAAGAAGGAAAAAGATATTTCTGTTGTTCATAAAACTTCCCTGATCTCCAGCGGACTGATTGCGCTTATTTCCTTTCAGACTGGTAGAAAAATATATCCAGAAGGACAATTATCAGCTTATTGTCATTTTACCAATGAAAAAACATTCACCAGCTCACCACCCTTGGGAAAAGGCACACACGCAAGTGTGAAAACGGGACACGTGCCCACACAGGGTCAAGAAGTACTTTACTACCTACATAAAAATGAGTAAGCAACTACTGGCTCTACACACCTAATCCCAGTTTGCAGAGTCCCGTGGCCTTGGCATCAATACCAGCTTCGGTAGCAGTTTTGAACCCATCTGGCAGAGCCACTTCCCATCTGCAGCCCCTATCCATCCCTATCTTTCTGAAACACCAGCTACCTCATTCCCTTTAGGTGTAGCAGAAACAAGAAGTTCCTTTTTGGTTTGGTGGTGGGGTTTTTTTTTGCCTTCTCACTTTGTTTGGTCTCACATTAGTAAATAAACATATTTTGCATAAAATTAAAGTAATGAGTGAGAACTCTTCGATGATTTGGCTTAAGTTCAGCCTTGAAAACTTGGTATGAAGTGGCTGGGGGGTGATTCACAACTTTTTTTTTCTTTTTGCTATTTTTCTCCACAGTATCTGGATTTCTTTCAGAAAACAGGCTCCCTGGCACAAACCAGTTTGCCATAGCCTCTCACGTACTACAAAAACAGAAGGAAAAGAACTGCCGCACAAAGCTGCCGTTACATGACTTGTCATCCCTCCACTTCTCCCATTCTCGAGCCTGCGCAAAGCTGTTCCCGCTCGTGCCTGGCCGCAGATCCATCACGCTAAACATCTCTTTTGTTCCTGGTTGAAATGTTTCTTGGCAAAGCTCACTGTTAACAGTGCTCTTGAAACGCCAGAACACATGTTAAGCACTGTCAGCCCCTCTGCCTTTTGAAATATGCCTTCACACAGGGCATCTTTCAAAACAATATATCCTGAACATTTAAAAGTCAGCGGCAGGGTAAGAAAAAACAAGCTTCTCCACAGCCAGCGATTACAGTACATGTAGGGACTTACTTCTTTTTTCTTGAACTTGCAATAATGAACTTGAGTGTTTTAGGAAAAACAGGAGACAAGGGTGCTGCTGAAAGTCAGCAATGGAGTTAACAGTTGCTTTGCCCATTACTGAAATTTTATTCTGAGCGATTCCTTGGCCTCAAACAACCCCCGGTCAAGCAGCATGAGTGAGTGGCAGAGGCCCAAGGGGCATCGCAGGCCCATGCACAGGCTGGGCAGGCGGGCAAACAAGAGCCTGATTCAGAGCAAATGGAAGGGATCCCAGAAAAATCAAAAGGTGGAAACACTTCAGCCACTGAGCCAGGACTTCTGTCCGCCTCTCAGAAAGGGCATTGGTACAGCCAGCTCCCAGCAAAGGCTAGTGTCAAGCTGCTGGGCTGGCACCAGGCCTGACGCCTGGAAGCGTGCCCACAGCAGTTCGGCATGTCCCCTTCGCGGGGCATCTTCTTTCCTGGTATTTTCAGCCAGCAAAGCGCATGCACATTGGTGAAACGTCAGGCTGCCCGGTCGCTAGGCTCTTCCACCGGTATTTCGCATTTTGGGTGTACTCCTGGGAAAGCGCTTACTCATTTTGCTCCACAGGAAGTGAAACAGCCTCACCGCCTCAAGAATAATTTATTGTCATTAATAATAATACACTGATATAGAACTTTTCATCCCAAAGGATCAAAAAAGCAATTTACAATCTCAAAGCAATTTTCAGAGTGGAATAGTTTATGCTTTAAGGCACACACTGCAATGGGGATTGAGAGTGCCAGGGAATGCACACGTGTGTGCGTGAGCATTGTGTGCGGAGCAGGCGTGCCACAACACTGACTCAGCCGACACCACGTCTTGGCACCTCAGGGAGAAGAAAGGGTGGCAAGGGGTGAGGGAAACACTGCAGGGGTTGCAAAGCCACCTACTCTATTCAATACAATGGGATGAAGCCATTAGGGCTATATTCCCCCTTCCTCTGGGCAGGGAAAAGAACCTTCCATGCATGGATTGGTGCACTGCACAAAGAAGTGGCGAGAGACCAACTAATGGAGGCTTCGGAAAGGAAGTGAGGGTGAGCACAGACCAGAGAGAGACTGGTGGTTCCTGCACTTGTGATTCCTTTGCTGCACAAAGCTAAGATGCAGCGCTTGCTAGACATCAGCAGTTACAACATCAGTATGCCCTTGATGCTTTTATATCTCTCAGGCTGGAAAAAAACAACTGGCAGCAACAAGAACTACTTTTTGGTCACAATTTCACATTGCACGGTTTTAGAGTAAGACATTGCTTCTATCTTCTATAACTTCCTTCCCCTAGCATAAGCTGGAGAGATAAAAACATAACTTTATTTCTTAAAGACCAAATGGAGGAAAGGACAATGCATCTCTCCAGGGAATGTCTGTTGCATAGGGAATTTTTCACCATAGGTCACTAATTCAAATCTAACCTACTTTACTAGCGACTCAGATGTATTAATGTCTTCTGTTGTTTGGTGGTTTACAAGTAAAATGATTCTGTGATCTCAGATGAGGGGTTTTTGTATATATTAGTCCCCAGATTACATAGATTTTGTAAAATTGTCAGCTGCAGCAAGAAGGCCAAGGGCCAAAGGAGTGAAGATGAGCTCACTTCCTAGTTGACCCAGCTGATCTGTGTGGATCCGGACTTGAAGGTACGATCTCCGTCCTCCTGGCATGATCTTCACATCTCTTCTTCCAACCTCCCTTCTGAGATATCTCCCCCCCCACCTTCTACAATGCAAGTACACTTTCAGGTCTCTGATGTTAAAAAGAAAAAAACTAACTAATCAACTAACCTTGTGACCCCTCATCACAAACTACAGATCTCTCCTCTCCGTGTCTCATCCCTTAGCTTGTTGGGAACACAGTTCACATAGGAGCTCAGAAATTAAAACAGTCGAAACGAGGTTAGAGGATGAGGTCAGGTGGGGAAATCCCCATTGCTACTCAACGCAGCTAGTTTTCATTACGGTGAAGTGGTACTAAAAATAGGTCCGTGTATGAAGCACTGTCAGTACCAAGACTCCTATCACTGTTAACCCTGGGAATTAGTTTACAAATTTTCCCAGTGCAGACAAAGCCTTAAACAACATACTTCTGTAAATTTCTTTGGGGAAAAAAAAAAGGGGGGGGAGGAAAAAAAGAGACCACGTCAAATATTTACAGACCCATGAATTTGTTTACCTGAAGGATAGGTAAGATAAACAAGTATGCCATATATCAGGTTGTATATTGGAATGGAAGAATCTACTGGGTTTGTTATGCTATCCAGCTTGCATCCCTGAATTCTTTTATAATACTACCCTGAAATTTTCATTAAGCATTTGGGAATTTAAGGAACCATTTCTGCATGCTAAAATCAATGTTAACTTGTATTGTTCTCCAGGAAGTCACTCTAAAAGAATTATACAAACTGTTTTCAACAGGGTTCAGGGTTGTTACTTTATTCTTAAGCTGCCTTTAGCAGCATCAATGAAATATGTTGAAGTGATTTCAAGCGTTGATGGCTGCCAACATATGATTTTACAAATATGCAGACAGAAATTAGGATAGCACAGGCTATTACAGCTACAAATAAACTTTTAAGCAATTTAGGAATACATTAAAGGAAGGCAGAACACTCAGAGGACCAAGCAGCTGACTTTCACAGCTTCTGAGGAATAGGTAATGATAGATCACACAGCACAGCAAAAGCACGCTTGCTGCCAGGCAGAGCAGGTCTGGAAAAGCCAACAGTCTCCCCACCCCCAAATCATTACAGATAAGACCTGTAAAACCAGGGTTCTGCTTGCATTGCACAGCCATGAAACTTTTCGGGTTTGACCAACAGACACACCACCCCAGTGAGAGCCCCATCAGGAGCCACCCTGAGCACCCTCTTCTTTGGGTCTTCCCTTCTGGGCTAGCCCGCTGACAGGGATGCTCCGTAACCTCTATCCAACACTCCTCTATGCTGTTCTTCTCCAACACGGCCCTCTGTGCCTGTCCTTCTCACAGTATGAAAACAACTTACAAAAACTATTTTATTTTGGATGGAGTCACACTTTGTATGTTATACAAGTATGTATTTGTGTTTAAAAAAGGTTTCCAAGGGCTAGAGTTTTTTATACTGGTTTATGTTATATGCTGCTGAGATACGTATTATACATAAAATTAATGATAGGTTGTTTCACTTTGTTTTTAATCTAGGCTTCTCTGAGATCATCCTCAAAGGAATAAATAAAACTCCCTTCCCAAATTATTAAACTCATACTATATACTGTGGCAAGATTTTCAAATTGCTCTAAATTGCACAGTAACATTGATTTGAATGGGGTTGCACCAGTTTACTTTACTCCAAAACCTGACTGAAATAAATATTTCAGGCAGTTCAGTAATACTGGTACAGACTGTTCCCACTTGTTTATTTAATAGCCAAAGTTAAGTGTAAATTTGCAAATAATGAATGTGTTAATGACTATATTTATATGCACATGCGTCTATCAAATCTTCTAACGAGGCCTGAAGCACAATAATAAACAGGCAACAAAGCTGAATATTCAAGCCAACATGTAAGAGCAGACATCATCCCATAAATGCAGACGCTTCCAGAGCAAACCAAGCCAGGCAGGAGGGGAGAAAGGGCAGATATGGGGGGACCATACAGATTACTGTGTGTTTTGAGATCACCATACCCTCTCACAGCAGCAGCTTTGAGCTCCAGCAGTGGCTGCATAAGACTTAGAGGGGTTGGCACCGAAGTGGCTGCCTTGTGTTAAATCATGCATTGTTCTACACTAAATATGGGACAGGATGAAAGAGACATTTGTGTTTACATTATCCATATAGATATAGCTTGGAAATATTGTTTTGACATTAGTTGTATGGGGAGACCTGCTCTCAAAGACTTGTTGGGAGCTTTGTGTTCACAGGTAACATCTCAGACCACCAAATCCCAATTGCACAGGCAGGCAGTAATCCTTGTAACCTTTTCAGTTAAGTAAAATCATATCTCATTAGTAAAAAATTAAATCAAAGCATATATTCAGGCTTAAGTGGACAGCAAGGGACGGTGTAGAACTCATTCCTTCTCTGCCATCCCCAAACTCAGTGCATCGTATCAGTCAAGCAGTCGCATCCACACTCGCACGTGTTGCTACCCCGCAAATCACCGCATTTCGCAAATCATTAAAGGACCTGGAATTCTGCAGTCACATGGCTGTGCTAGTTCCTTAAGTTCGTTTAGACAATTACAAGACATACCACAGAATGTGAAATATAAAAGGAATAGCTCTCTTGGGTTTATTTTGGTTTGGGTTTTTTTTTTTCTTTTACTGTGAAAGATGACTAGAAATTCCAATTAAAACATCCACATGGATGAATCCAAAGTGTGAATGCAAAAAAACCCAAAACCCCCAACACCACGATCAAAACTTCACTCATGGCTATCTGTTCCAGGTTTTTTAAACCTGTGATTCACCGACTGCAAGAGACTGACAGCGACAGCTGCAAACTCCACCTTCAGTTGCTATGGACGGAGTTGCACGGGGATTTAAACGTGTAAAACGTTTCTCACTAGTAAGGCTTCATTAGAAGGTCAGCAACACAACCGAGTATTTTTCAAAGCAAAGGGTGCGTAAAAATTACATTTTCCCCGCCGAAGCAGCCCAGGTATCCAAACGCGCAGAGGCGGGACCCGGCAGCCCAGGGCCGGGAGGGGCCCGCGTCCCTCGCTGCCCAGGCGGGGCCGCTAGAGGGCGCCCTCCCCGCAGCCTGGCGGCGCGCGCCTGGTTGGTTTGTGTTTAGCCATTGACACAGGGTACCTACCCCTCGTTGCTCCGTGCGTTCCGTTTTCCCTTCTCCCCTTCCCAGCGTCCGGCAGGGATTCCCACCCGAAGTTTGAAATCGGGAGGGTTTTGCTGAGCTTGTGCGACTTCGTAGGTGCGTAACGTGGACAACCTCAACAGTGACTGACAAACAACTGCATCCAGAAGGATGCTGGAATCCCAGGTACCTTAGCAGAATCAAGCCAGCGTGCCCCAAACCTGATGCAGCGTACTCCGAGGCCAGCCTTCCTGTTTTCATAACTCAGTTTGCCTCTGCTCCCACAGAGATGTAGGCACCGATATGCAAAGAAAAGCGGTTGTGTTGGTGTCAGGGACAACTAAGGTCTGTGCTCCCGTGAGCTGAGTGACTCGGAGCTGCTGGAAAGGTTTGGTCATTCCTGCCAGGGATAAGGGACATGGATACTCTCTCCGGGGATACTGATTGAGAAGGGCACGAACAGTGGCTAGGATATTTTTTCAGTGACACAGGAGTTAATGATTTAGGGATTCACACAAGAAAAGCTGCCTTGCCACCTTTGGTAACTGCTTTGCAGTGTGCCACGTGAAGTGACCGTGTCAAATTAGCCAAAGCTGGGAGCAGCATACAGCAGGTAACTCGCTGGCAAACTACAGAGGTGAGCTTACTGCTAAGTGAAACTCCACACACGTGCACAGGCGTCCACACACACTGTTTCATCCGTGCTGAGCTGAATTTCCAGCAGCTCTTTTTATGACACAGTAGTTCAGCGCTAGATTTCTGTTCTGCTTGTCCAATCCCTTGGTGACAGATCCCAGGAAGACCAACTCTGACTTTCTACCAGACATGAAAACTAAATTCCACCCTCCTTCTTTACAAACACAGTACATAAGCCAAATTAAGAGACTAAACCTTATAGCAATCCATGTCAGGATCAACAGGGGAAGCCAGAGAAGGGAAACTGCCTAACTGCTGAAGAACCAAAATGCTGTAGCAAAACACAGTTGCATCCCAATTTGCTTGCAAGCTGTAATCACAGCAAAGCAACTGCAAACGTGAACTGAGCTCTCAGAAAAGCTCTCAGAAAGAGTAAAAAACGGGCTCAGCTGCAGGATTATAGGTCTCAAGGGACTGCTAATGGGCTACAGAGACTGTCACCTGCAGGCTACTGTTCAGCTCAAATTCACACTGGCTGAAAGTTTTCACCAGATGACAATGTGCTGGTGGTCTGTCTGGAATAAGCTGGTGCCTTCCTATCTGCCTTAAATATTGCTTCTACTTCACACTAACTTACTTATTGTGTCTGATTTAAGCTATTTTTTACCTACATAGGGATAAAAAAAAAAAAAAATTTAAAAAATTAACATTTCCTGCCTAGCTAGTAAATTGCAAAACATCAGTATGCAAAGGACACTTTTTGAAGCAGTGCTGTTTAACTTTGCTCAATAAAGCCAATGGTCTGTGTATGCAAAAGCACACCTCTTGATGCTGCTGCATGAACAACTATCTGAAGGCTTTTGATCTCCCTGTTTAGAAACCACTGGGTTTTGCCACTGGATGTAACGCGTTACCTGTCACGTGGTAAAACTCTCCACAAGGCAAAGCAGAACAGCTTTTTGAGAAGTGTGGCCAAGGATCTTCTCCCTACTTTGCCCTGCCGGGGGGAGAGGGAATTAGAATTTGGTATTAACACGTCCACAGGGATTTGCAGCTCTTCCATTAGTGTTCAACAAGAACAAGGTATTTCATGGTCTCCATGTTTTTAACAAACTTTCATGATGGAACCGCCCTGTTCTCCTTGAAGCTGATGGAAGATTCACTGTTTAGAACTATTACAATCACTACATTCTGAAATATATACATGTAACAGCCTACATTGCTTCCCAGCACCCACTGCACCTCCCTCTGAAATCCAGTAATTTATGAAGATGTCAAAGTAACAAGTTAGAGTGGGACTTGAACATTTTTCCTAAAACACTTTTAATTATTTACACTTAAGTCACAGTGTGACTCCTGTTTTGTTTCAGCGGCATTACACCTGTGCAAAACTAAAGCACCACTGGAGGTAAATCAAGACCAAGACTTTTAAAGTCCCAACCTGGTTTCATGAGGGATTAATTAAAGTACCTCAGGAGTGGGTACTCAATCTCTTCCTTTTTCTGAACACTAATTAAGGAAAATCTTTTTAGCAAAAGCAGAACTTCTTTGATGTGGGTTACACTCATATTCCTATTCCCTCCCCCACCCCCCAAAATGTACAGCGTTAAGCACATAAATCATACCGAACATTACCAATCTAAAGCGAAGTGACAGATGACTGTGACTGACATTAAATGTTTATTACATCCCTGCCATGTAATGCAATTAGATGGCAAGGAACATGTAATGTGTATTGCTCTGGTGGGAGAATGGAGAAATTATTGGATTTTCTCTCTTAATCTATTTATATCTTGCAGTGGGGGCATTAGGTAGATTAAGCTAGGGACAGTGCCCCCATTCAGTATGCTAAGTAGCGTTTGTCACTCATTGCATTATGCAGCAATAACAGCTGTAAGAGTCCCACACGTTGAAATCATACTGAATCAGAGGAAAATTGGCTGAAGAAATCTTCTGCTACCAAAATATTCTCTCAGTACCTAATTCTTAAGTGCTTCTCTTTAAACAATGGAGGAAATCCCCCTCCAAAAACAAACAAACAAAAAAATCACTATTTATTTATTTCTGGGGACTGGTGCTACTAAGAGTATCAACCTGTGTGATGTGTTGCTTTAATGAAATACCACGGTGCTTCTTTAGCAGTGCTTTACATGCAGGTAGTTGTTCAGCCTCTGCTGAGACTGAAAACTTCAAAGCGAGCTTCTGGAGGTCAGTAAGTTAAAAAGGATTGTCACATTAAACTGGGGACATGAAGCCATTAAGAAATGCAAGTGAAAAATAACGAATGGACAAGTGAGCAGGATTCACCACAGTGTTCCAGCTTTGCTGCTGATGGATGCCCTTTGTCATTCAAAAATTATACCTTGTTATTTCTGCAAACTCCGGTTCAGACCCAGTATTTCTCTCAAGAACTTTGAATGCTGAAGGTGCAGCCTGGCTTCTGCAGCAGGCTCTGCTGGGGCAGGGGAGTGCTTACGTGGCTATGGCTTCAGCCACATCCCGCCCTGCGGTGGTCCGGTCCCTGCAGTCTAAAGGTGCAGTATGGATCTGTATGCGGGTGGTTTTTCCAAAAGTTAATTAATCCTTTGAACGTCTAATCTCAAAACTGTCTTCACAATTCTGCTAATTCAGGCTTCTTCAGCAGATTTCTAAGGTTTCCTGAGTTGAACCTAGCAATGGTTGCTAATGACAAGCTAAGTGGCCAGCTGTGACTCCTTAATACAACCTCACATAATCACTGCTCTAACACCCTACTCCTCCAGCCCTTGCTTACATTCATCTGAGGTAATGGATAGGTACCCCTAGAAACCAACAACCCTTGTTCACGCACAGATTTAACATAGTCAGGAGCAACACAAAGCTTCCCTGAGACATCCTACTGATGCACTCTCACTCTACAGTGTAGCAGCACCGTTAAAACTGTAACTCTCAGTGTCAACTCAGCACTTGCTCCCCATGTCTGAGCACTCGGCTTATCCCAGCACAGCCCCCAGTGCCTACATGGTTTTCCTGAACCCACGTCCCCTCGCTTCTGCTCTGCATGCGCAGGAGCGAGTATGGGATTTCTGAAGCCCTGTTCCACTGCTCTTCGTGCTGCAGTAAGTGCTGCTGCTCTGCTGTAGTTTCCTAGAAAACGGTGGGAGGACGTAGCCATCTGCTTGGGCACATGGCGGAAGGCACTGGAAGACTCCTCCTCCATACGTGGCAGCCTGTGTCCTCTATAAACACATACTAGGGGAAATGAAACTGAATCCCTACACAAAGCCAAGGCTGCCAATCCAACATCATAGTACAAACAGTATAATTTACCTCGTTAACTGCTTTGAACAGCTTTTTCTTCAGTCCTACCACTCTCTAACCTCCTCATGCAAGCCATCGTGCTGCAGTCACAGCCAAGACTAGCACCCAACAGCCTTGAATCTTCTCAAAAGGGTGTGTGGCTTTGCATTTTGGTGACAGAATTTACAGCCCTGCCAGCACCAAACGTGGCGGCAGCTCACAGGCTGAAGGACTCAAGCTGCTCCTCTCACTGATCGCTGATGCCTGGGGCAACGCTTTGAGCTGCTGCCGCCTCCTTCAGTACAAAAAGCCAAGCAGTAGAGAAGAGACTCTGCGAAGAAAGTTCCCCGTCACTCCATCTTTGCTGGGCGGGCTGGCAGCACTATGTTACTCTTCTTGCAGCTGCCGTATGTGATATTTCAGCGGGATTAAAAGCCACTCCACTTTAGTAACAGATCTAGGCCAGAACCTCAGAAAACAATGAGGACTGTTCTGAACTCACCGCTTGGCCCGAGGAATTTGAGAGCCATGACTAAACTGAGCTTCAATTCAAAACTCTCATTTATACAGTAAGAAACCAACAGGAGCAAAGACCTTCCACGGAGTCTTCTGCACCTCTCCAAGATGAAAGGATCATAAGGTTGGAAAGCTCCTCTCCTGGGGCTGGGCAATTACCAGGTGAGACCATAATTGCCCAGCAAAGTCTGAACCGTGCTGCTGTTTTCCAAGGGTTTTGCAGCAATTCAGTTTTCATGCCTTTTCCTTCATCAGGCAAAATATTTGAGTTGCTCTGTCTGATGATGGGATATATATTCACAGTGAAAATCCCAGTCCTTCCCACAGTGTTATTTTTACAATGAACATAGGAACACTAAAGTTTGACTGACACCTTTTCATTAAAGGGAGAAAAAACTGCACACATCTATCAAATCTCTAGATGTAATAATGTAATATGATTATTGCTAAAAATAAGATCAATTTATGGTACAAAAATCAATTCTAGCAATTTCCACTGCTAGATATATTGCTTTTATGTCCTTCTGTGTACAGCACTTCAACTAACTGAAAACTGACACTCAAAAGCTCTCATACAAACAGCTCAGCTTTTCAAGAAACTAATGTTAAAAAGGAAGTATTTTCCCAAGCTATTAAAATGGATCAAATAGAGGCTCTCCTGGAGAAGGCTGCAAGATAGTCAGTAGAGCTGCAGTTGTTTATACTCAAGCAGAAGCTGTCCATGCAGAAAGGCTCCATCTCGATGTATTTCCTAGGGCTACAGTAATGTGATGGCAGATAACTAATCTGTAAGCTACACAGGCAAAGCATATATTTTCTTGAATTAAGACAAAGGAAACTCATTCTGTCTGCCTCTCAAATTTGGGAGATTAATAGTATTATGAAGGGAAGGTTTTATTACTACATGTAAATCAGACTTGGAAAACGAAAGAGTGGAATAATACTTCATCCTCCTACAGAGCCAGTTGAACACCACTTTGCAAACTGGCAAGTCGTTGCGTTTTCATATTTTTTGGTCCTTCAGAGCATTTGTAAACCAGTCATTCTATCTGATAATATGGTACTAAAGGCACAAGTAAGCAAAAGGCAGCCAGGGAATTATTTGTGAATTATACAATACTGGTATTCAGTAATTAAGCCTTAGAATTAGTTGGGAGAGGAGAGTATTAGACTTCAAAATTGCCCTACTGAGTACAATATTTGTCTTCAATGTCAAACACATTTACTCAAATGAATCATGCAGATCTGTTTCCAAGCTTTGAGACTTTATGCCTACTGAAGGGCTTGAAAGTGACTGACTCCAGCTGATGATGAAAGCATTTACATACACTCCCAGCTAAATCCCCAACCCCCTTTCATTCCTCAACTTCAGGACCCAGGCAGGACTGCAGGGCTTGAATCCCTATTCTTTATGTACAGGAATATCTGAGTTTATACATTCTCATGTAAGAATTACTCATTTCCCTGACTCCTTGGCTTCTGTGGGTAAATGTTTACTACATACTCAATCTTGTTTCTTCTGAAGCCAGTTTATAAAAATCCCATCAACTTCATGTAAAGCTGTCAGACATTACGTGTTTGTTACAGACTCCTAAAATTGAGTGATTTACATCTTATAAAGGAGGTATTCATTAGAGTATATGTTTAACTGAAAATAAAAGAAATTATAAGCAACAAAGGAATTTCATTGTGAAACTGATGCAAGGAACTATAAAACATCTGGAATAGCTTACAGACTGCATTGGCTGTAATCACAGAGCATGCTATCTACTCTCTGAGAGCTTATTCTCCTTGACTAAAAGGGGAAAGTAAAATTCAAGCGAGATAGCGGATGTGCTGCTACTCAGTGTAAGCTGGCACTCCTCATGCAAGCACTGATAAAATACCAGAGGGCGGCCCTGGCTGGGCTAGTTCACCAAAGGGGAGACAGACAGCCTAAGCTCCTTTCCGCCTGGTCTGAGCATCTCCGCTGACAGTCGCTCAAGAAACACGGCATGTGCTCAGTCCCAATATGGCAAGCACTGCACAGCCTCCCACCAATTATCACCCCTGCAGACACTTTGAGGAGGGAGGAACCACTCTCTCCTTCTGATTTACCCTCTTTATCCACACTGCCCCACGCCCCCCTCTAAAAAGAAAAGGTTTACGTGAAGTCTCTCAGATTTTTACTGTTTGAATTCTTTTTCTTTTCTCCCTTAGAGAGATTCTAAATACGCAGACATTTTTCTCTAAACAAATATTAGTCATTATAAAAGAATAGTGTACATTCAGGTAAAATGCCTAGTGTGATGGTAGAGGCAGAACCCGATGGAAAAAAATATTACCACTGGAGCAGGAGAGCACACTAAGGTGTTACAGTTGCTTTTGTGTCTCCTCTGATTTTCTCCTGTGCCCTCAGGGATACAAATTCAAAGGAACTAAAAATTGGCACTTCCCATCCTGTTCTGAAAGGCAAACTGTGCTCTGCCATCGAAACACGTTTTGGTTGTGGTTTTTGTTTTTAAGTAGAAGTGCATTGTGAAGGAGTCCCATACAGGGTGTTGGTGTTCCCTGCATGCATCAGGTAAAGTGCCATCCCTGCTGTCGTTAACGGTAGTCTTTCCACTCGCTGCTGTGGAGGCAGGGTTTGACCCCAGCCAAGTCCTTCCTCCCCTTCACACCACCATTCCTGCTTCAAGTACCAGCTCCACTGCACAACACTGCTCAACTCTACCTGTGCCATGCTACTAATGTTTCCTTTTAACTTGTTTCCTAAGAAAACGTCTGCCTTTTATGTGCAGTGCAAGTCAAAGGTGATAACAGAACTGTTCAGATTTATGTTTCCTAAAACCCAGTAGCTCGAACGCGCATTTCAAAATAACCGCAGCAATACCGATTGGCACTGAAAAATGGTAGCAGGAAGATAAAGCAGTGGCAAAAAATGAATTATCACTTTCTCCTTTACAAGTTATATACTGCCTTATTTCTTTCTGAGTTTTATTTACAATCTGATCTGAGTATTATTTAGCTATGTTTGCTGTTTGCCTGCATTCACAGAACTATTTTCACAGAAAATTTTTATGTACACTTTACTCCCAAACTCTTTGTGTTGGCAATATACCATTTCACCTGGCAAGGCACACAAGATACTGAGAGCCATTCCTGCTTCCTAACACTAGAAAATAGTAAATCACAGGTATCCTGCTGACACCGCTCTGATATGCAACACATTTTTCATACAAATTTTCAGACAAATGATCAATCACACCACAACTCAACGGACTTTAAGGATTCACAAATAACTTCAATACTGCCTTATCCAGATGCTGAAAAATAGTGGTGAGGATGACCGAGTGAGTCACAGAAATTAAAACTAGTGACATTTTGACAAATATGCTAATCCGCATTAACACTTCTGTTTGCTCTGGGAGATAAAAAGCATTACAACTAATGACAGCATCAACCTTATCAACAAGGTCCAGAGAAGCAACAAAATATTTGAATAGCTGTTGGGACAGCTTCTGAAAATAATCTGCAGAATTCAGCCAGAAACTTTTAAAAAAAGGTTGCTGGAGGTGAGTTCTTTCGCGAGACAGGCTGGTCTCCTGACTTGCACAACCACCGCCAGAGGCAAACCTGCTGCTCTGTCAGGACTGCCCTTCAAAATGATGTGCAGAAACAAAATATGACAATGAAAAGCATGCAAATTAACTGTAGGTTTTAGAAACTTCAAAAAGATTGAAATTTAATTCCAGAATATTTGGAAGACGTGTGGGGAGGAAGGAGCTAGGGAACAAGGCAGAGATTAACTTTCAAGAATTGTTTCACGTAGTCACAGAAGAAGAAGAAATTGGAAGGAAAGGCTGAAGCTAAGCTAGAGCAAATTTGAAATGCTTTAACATATTTCTGCTTTCATTTGTTTTATGCTCAGGGAATAGTGAGAACAGACAGCTACAATAGATGTTATTTAAATACGAAGCAGAGAGCAAATCCTAGTGGCATGTCTTTTAAAAAAGGAAGGAGAAATGCCAGTTCTCAATTACATGTTTTTATTGGTTGAGTTTACGTATAAAATAGTTTACTCAACACAGTGGCGTTGCCTGCACGTATTTCTGTAGACAGAGAGCAAGCCAACAGCAGAACTATTTTGGCTGAGAGACTCAAAATAACTGGAGATCTGTCTCCCAGATCCAGCTTCCACCACACCCCTCACTGACCCAAATTTGTCAATGAAGCCTTGAGTATCAGCACACACATATGAGGAATTTCTGAAACTTTTAAAAAGTAGGGTTAGGGTGTTTTTTTTTTTCTTGTGCTTGTGTTGATGCCACGAAAACTGGCAAGGATTGAGGTAGTTAAAGTACACAGGCAAACATAAGTAACATCACGGCTGGAAGAGATAAAGGCAGCCAAACTTGCTGGTAATGGATGCTTCTCTCATTCTCCCAAAAGCTCCCCTCCCAACAGGAAAGGTTAGAACAGAACAGACTATTTCAATTGGAGAGGACCATCTAGTCCAACTGCCTGACTACTTCAGGCCTGACCAAAAGTTAAAGCAAATCATTAAGGGCATTATCCAAATGCCTCTTAAACACTGACAGGCTTGGGGCAGCAACCACCTCTCTAGGAAGTCTGTTACAGTGCCTGACCACCCTCTCAGTAGATTCTGGAGTATGCTTTGGAGACTCAGGCTGTCTGAAGGCATCATTTAGCATTTCACATTGCAAAAAGCACCAGGTATGGTCTGATGTACCCCACAACAGACACCCTGACTGCTCTGCTGTATCTTTTCCATACCTTCCCTTGAAACAAAAAAGCTGCACTTGTTAGGAACATTTGTAAATATTTTTGCCCTTATCCATCATGACAAAGCACTCTTGTAGGCTTAAAAAGAAAAAAAAAATCAGTTTCTAGGAGTGCAAGACACATAACTCTTGTATCATCGGACCCCAGCAGAAGTCTTGTGACTGAGGATCAATGGGAAATGGGTACTTCCTGCACATCGTATCCAATGGACAGCAATAACATCGCCGCTTGCTATATCATGTCTCTTTGCTGTGGCATCTATCTACAAAACTTCAGTCCACAGTTCTTCTCCAGAGTACATCTACCTTTTCTTAACTTCTCGTAATGCCCCTTTAAACGGTGCTAATGCATCCCAGAGAACACACACCCACTGTTTGACACAGACATGGCTTTACAGTATGAGAAAAGCCAGAAAATATCAGTTGTTTCACTCCAGAAAGCTGTTGCTGTCTCTATACTTGAATTTCAATATGTTATTAATGCACAATGGACTGGCTAATCTAACACTTCAAAATATTCCACAGAAAGACAAGGACTATGAGAAGCACAGTATCTCTGTGTCACCAAAGTGGGCAGTTGTATTAGATACATGATTCCAGTTCCCCAGCTCAAGCATTTGTTCTACTACATATAAATTAAGTGAAGCAGATTTATTTGCAGTATAAAGTACAGCACCACATATTAATTGACTGAAGCAGATTTATTATGTGCTAGACAGACAGGAAGATTTTAAAACAGCCTTTTAAGACAACAGAAATATGTGTAATAATCCCAATATCAAAGCAAGATTTAGAGTGGTAAACTATATAATAAAATACATTTAAGAACAGAACAAAATATTTCTTTTTCCTATCCTGTGCAAATGAATGACATTTCTGGATTTAATTCACACCTATGCAAAGAACCCATACAAAAATCTCATTAACACCAAATTCCCACTAGAATGTTTTAAACAAGATTTAAGTGGTGTCACTCTTCATCCATTAAGAATTATACTATTACACCGAAGAGAATGGCATGTCCTTAGGACAACGTAAAAAACCTGCAATTCCATTTTCCCCTATTTTTATCAGCAGTTTAAATTTTTCAGTAACCTGACCTTGAATGTAAGACAGGTAAAAGGCAGTCCTGACCATTTTAACCCTAACAATGTTTTGCACAGGGACAAAATAAGAGTGCCTCTTTGTGCAGAAGTCCTAGTCAGGCTACTTGCGAAGGGAAGCCAGACGGTGGACCCTGGAATGCCAGGGTTCAAATACTTTTGGGCATCCTTTAACCCTAAATGCTTGTTCGATCAATATAGGAAAGGATTCAGTAGAATTTGAGGTCTGGGGTGCCAAAAATCAGAATTAGTAGCTCCACTCCTAATTTTGTCTGTACCAGCAGCCTGCTGAACCACCTGATGAGGGCAAACACCAAAGTCAAGGTGGGCCAGCAGTGGTTAGGCTGGTTTGAAAACAGACTGTGGTGTAAAAATCCAGAGCCTGCTTCCTACATTCTCCGTGGCCTTTTGATGGAAAAGCCATTTTCATACCACAAATTACTTCCATGTTTTCTGTGAGCCCACCAGAGGGGAATTCCTGTGTCTGCTCACTCCCCAGTCCTGCCTCCCGTTCCTCTGGTTTCCATCTAAAAATGGAGATAATTATACTTGCCTCTCCCGACATGTTTTTCCTACTGCAAATAAAAATGCATGACACCCACTCAAAGGCTTCCAAGCTTCTGATGAGCACGATCTGAGCTTTAACTCCACAGAGGAAGCCCTTCTCAGGGGGCATTAACTTTGTACTTCATAGCCAAGATGGCCTTCATTAATTTAAATGGCATAAAAAGAAAATAAGTTTAAGAAAATAATGTGGAATGAAATAATACACTGAAAATTCTCCCTAAATTTCGTTACAAATAGTTTTTAAGTTAGTGGATAATTTTTTAATCCAATGTATCATGTTTAACATTCTACCAAGCCAAATCCATAGACACCCCCAGCTTTTTACATTTCTCCCTCTGTTAGCATAACATACTGGGTCAAGCATGACTACTGTTTATTTTAACTTTGCAAAATTGATCCCAGCTTCATATTTTTGAGAAAGATTGGTCCATTTTGGTACGTTTCCAGAATAAATCCTGCCTGTTCTTTTACAGCGGGACACACTCTTGACATACCACCATTGTGCCTGTGGAAGGCATTTCTGGCACGCATAATAAGCGATTGACTTCCCTGCTTGTTTTCATAGTGATAAATATGGGGTACCATGAGGCAGGAAAACAAAGTATTGCTAAAAACCCTCTGCTAAGCACATTTTGGAGTTAATGGGGTAGCATAGGTACATCATGCTCTCTTTCTGTGCTAAGAGGTATTTGATTCCACGAAATTCACTCACTCCTACATAATTTAAATTGCCAAAATGGAACATTGTATTTTCCCTTTTCTGTACATGTACAAAGAGCAGGCAATCTTGCCAAGGTTAACTATACAATCTTGTTAGGCTTCTATAGATTTCATTAATGCCTTATAAAAGAGAATCAATAAAACTCCTTGCATGCAGATATAAAAAAAAATGACCTTTCGATTTCCTCTTTAAGATACAAAAAAACCCCAGAAACGTAATCAATAGACATCATCAAAACTTCTCTGATGAGAGCTCTTGCAGCAAGGAGTTTAGATTAGGAATTCTTCAGAGAAGTTTTGTTCCTGCTCTGAACTCCTTCCTAAGGGACTGTTCCTGATCCTGTTGGGAACCTTTGGTGGGGACCACTCATAGGCCACAACCTTGCAAAGATGCATACTAGAAGCATGGTATTACTCCCATATTGAAACACAGACGCTTGCAGAAGTGTGGTCACACTTCAAAGATTAACAGGACTGCTCACGAGAGAAAAGATTTTTACAGAATGATGCCTTTACTCCCATTTATGCTTTTAGTTTTCCTTCGACATTTTTCCACGTGTATGAAACCCCACAATGCTTAAACTGACTTTGTTGGTTCCTTCCATGTAATTTACAGCATAGCATACCCAGCTAGCTCACCAAAATGACACTTATCTCGACATCCCAACAGGAGAGTCACTCATAACAGACGGCTCTGCCCTGGCAACAGCATCAGCACTCAAAAACAAGGGCCTGATCCATGGCTTTTTTTACTGAGACTTTCCACCTATTTTGCTCCAAATTCCTCACTCAGCTTGTGGGATCCCATTTTATGATGTCTTTGGGTTTTACAGTTTCCTCTTGCATCCAAAGATAACAACGACCCTCTGATACCTTTTTTTAGTATCTAGATGGACCAATTCAGAAAATTGTTCTATGTGCTCTCTTCCTGCTTCTGCAAGATTTCTCAGGCAGATAAGGAATAGCCTGTCATGCACAAAAACCCCAAACAAACAACACCCGGAAGATAACCTGGTGGTAATCTTATTTTTTTTGTCTTGTTTTTAAAGTACCTCTGTCATTTAACATGCCTCATAACCATAATATCCTAGATCATTTATACAGATGATGACACAATTTTTAAAAAAACCCAAACAAACTTAAGTTCATGTGACTTTTCTTTTGGTTTTCAAGGAGTTCTTCCTCCCTGCTGCCTCAGTTTATACCAAAACATCTTCCAGCCTGAACTGATAATCCCGAGGTCTTTCTTAAAGCAGCATTTGCCTCTCCAGCATTTCTTTATGAGCACCTGCTGTTGGTAATTCCTGGCCTGTTCCCTAACCACTTGCCCTGTTTTATGTCAGGGCCACATTCAGCCCACTCGACTGCAAACTACCACTGGCAAGAGACACCCGCACAGTCCCTTGCGGTCATTAGGCAGGAGCAGTCCGCTTTGTGGGTGCTGGTGTCCTCACGAAACAGAGCAGTTTCTTTAGCAGTGTCTTCCCTTTCTTGCCGCCAGTAGCATCATGCACAACATGCTTTGGTAACTTTTAACCAGACTGCCTGCGTGCATTTGTGTCTGTCTTGAGGCTTCAAAGTGACTAATAAATACATACTGCTCTGCTCCTCCAAATAAATTTTTATTTAGCTGGAGGATCAAAACAGTGCCTTCCAGCCTTGAATCCCATGGATAAGTTTGTTCCCATCCCAAGTTTTCATACAAGAGAGAAGAATGTTTAGTCTATACCTTGTGTTTATAAACATGTATTCTGGGGGAAAGAGGATGCTTTAAGATCTTTGTACAGTGCAGTATTTGTCTTACCACCCAGGGAAATAAAAATAGTGTACTCAAAACTCTTAATTCTCCAAATAAATGTATTTCTTCCATTGTTACCAATTAATATTTGAAGCCGCTAATCTTAACAGTTCAATTTTTGTATGTTTTGACTTCCCATTGCCTACTTTGAGAGAAGACAATGAGGAAAATCAGGTTTTATTTTTGTTTCTGTAAATACCCTCTAAGATGATAGAAGTAACCAGTCACTGCTGTAGCTAGAAAGACAGCCTTGATGGTACAGAGATCTGCTGAGAAACGTTCATCTCAGGTTTTGATTAGGAATAGGGTGATGTTCTGAGAACAAACAACTGCAGTGAGCGAGGGCAATGTGAACATACAGCCTTTTCATTTTAATTACTAAGTCTTTGCAGAGGCTTTGCATCCGTGGGGTGGTGGGTGGCTGCAGAAACTTCCAAAGAAAATTTTCCTGTTTAAAAAATAAAAGAAGTCCAAAACAACTTGTAGTCATAAACCAGCATTTTAACCAATAATTGCCATTCTAGATGCCTATCTTTTCTTTAGGCTCTCTTAAGCAGGATAAGATCTTGTCAAGATACCAACATTTTCCTCCTCATTTTATTCTCAAAGAACCTTTTTGCTAACATCAGGGTCACTCTGATGTACTTTGCAGTGTCTGCTCCTTTTTTTTTTTCCCATTTATTTTTTCCAAAGCGTTCTTAGAGTCACGGAAATATTTTTTGTCCAAACAGAGGAGATGATAGCAATCTCTCCACCATGATCACAGTCTTACAGAAATAACTGTAACTGTTAACAACCCTCAGCTGGTGCAGAACTGAGCTGAACTGGGGGAGGCTGTGTCGGTTTACACAAAAGGAGAGGCGCAGCTGCAAGCACCTTTTGCGAAGGCTGGTTCTTCCACTTAGAAAAGTTCACCTATCTGAGCATAATCGAAAGTTCCAAAACCTGGAGCCTGCAGGCTGAAATTTATTAGGAACAGATGGGGCTAAGTGGCATACACAATTCACCCATACAGTTATATGTATTTATAAGCATAAATAACCTAGCTGATAACCATTTCCTCTCTAATCAAAACACCTTTGGCCTTCTTGAATTCCAGACCTGTGCTGCTACAACTGCTTGGGTTTCATATGCAGAAGTCATACCTGGTGGCCCCCAAGTCATGAAAACTTGGTATTGAACAATGCCTCCTTAATTTTTGCTCCTATGGGAAGTCTCATGCTGCCAGTTGGATAGGGGTTGAAATCTAAAGGTCAAAACACCTATTGCCAAACAATCCAGCATTTGATAAGCAACCCAGAGCGCAAGTCAGAAGAACTGAATTTTAAAGTTAGAGTTATTGTCAGGTAAGCTCTTTACCCTTGCAGGTGAGTGTATCTTCCCAAACGATATTTCATGGTCAGTTAGACATATCCTTGGCCAGAGACTTGCATGAGCCTTTAAGCTGGGTTTGAGGGAAGGAAACACATAGGCTTACATAAGCTATTTCAGTCTAGAAACTCCTTGTGGTTAGGTAATTATATATACTAATAACTTCCCAATGACAGTGTCTGGATGCAGCCTGTGCATACACATAACAAAGCAATTTAATATTCTTCATGTACTGCAGTGTTTTCAAGCAGTGACTCACACTTCAATGGAAGTTCTCATACTACAGAAAACTAAGAATTGATTTGGGAAAGCTGAAGTCCCAAAGTACTGCACTGACGAACCACTGTAATTGCTCTGGAGACAACCACCCGCTACGTATGCTATGGCTACACCTTTGCAAGTCATAGCTATATATTCCTAGGTGCCCATAGGATGTGGACAGGGACACTTGACATTGTTCACAACATGACACATCTTATTATACCGATCAGAATATACTGATATATCTTAAAATACTGACCATCTAAAGCATAAAGCCATAAGCAAGGCAAAGTTAGATGAAATCTGATTACTAAAGACCCTTTTTTGGGGGGGGTGGGGGGTGGGGGGTGTGTTTTTAGCTTTTTTTTTTTTTAAGGACTGCCTTAAGGAAAAACTTCTCTGGTACATTTATTTTCTAATATGCACTGTTGGTGATAAATAGGACACTATTTGTGTTGTTTTTATTTTTCAGATGCCATTTCTGAAAACAAGCAACACAACAGTTTTTAGCTTGCACTGTGAGGAAGGGTTACTTTGCTCAAGAAAACTAAACTTCAGTAGCTGACAAAAAGTAATCAATGGTGTTTCAAGATTAATTTTGACTTTACACACCATGTGGCAAATACAATTCCCCATTAATGTACTTCCATGGAATTACTAAAGTCTCATGGCTTGAAGCAAGGCATTTCAACATGAGCAACCAGACTTTCTGTCTTTTGATATACACAGAGAAGAAAGAGGAACAAAGGAAATGCACTAGTAATTCCTTACTTTTTTTTTGTCAAGTAAGAACCCTTTCATAACTTGGGAGTCAGAAATGCATTTATATAAGTCCACCAAAACAGACTTATACATCCAGCTATGGTAACAGCAGAAACCTTGAGAAAATTGTGTTAGAGTCAGACATCACTGAGAGCAGACACAATCAGAACACCACAAAAGTTTTGCTCGATATAGGCTTTTGCTTGCATAAAAGGCCGCACACAATTACTCCAGTCCTTAACTAACCGGAGAAGATACTAATGGCAGGTTAGTGTGCCAGTTACACCACGGCTCTTCATCACCCTCCTACAGAAAAAAAACTCCGGAGCCACTTAAACTGCTTTTCCCCTGCTCCGACGTGGGCCCTTCCCACTGGGGCAGTCCTTTGGGATAAACCTGCTCCAGCGGAGGCTCTGCAGGGGGATCTCAGCTCCAGCAAATGGAGCCCATCCTCCTCTCCCTCACAGGGGCCACCCCTGCCGACCCCCACTGCCAACGCCTGGGCACCTGCACCCAGTGCAGGAGATACCCTTCAGCTCCCTTCTGTCCTGCGCCCAAGGGTTCCCTGTGTGCAGATACACACCTTGCAGCGCTGAGCACATCCACAGGCTTTGTTCATTCCCTCAAGGAGGTAGGGGGAAAACCATTTCCCAACGTTATCACCTACCTGATAAAAGGTACAACTAAAAATTGTTATTTTGAGAGGTGGGGGTCCTACACTGGAGAGGCTTATGGCTCAGAGGGTACAGAATGCGTGAAGGAGCCTGGCAGTTTTGGAGACTAGTAATTTCTTCAAAGAGCAAAAAGGCCAAAATATTTGAAAATTTGTGTCAACTTTAGTGAGGAATCCAACTGCAGCACAAGGGTAAAATATCCGCAAAGTGAACACTTTTCAGATTTGTCTTTCAAAATAGTACTTTGGTTACTTTATTTCTTATTTTAGAGGTTAATGAATGTTCCCAAGTAAACAAAAATTGCAAAATGTTTTGTTTTACACAACTATTTTTCAAGGCCTTTGTTTGGGGCAGGGGAAAATTACTTGAGGGCTGACTATAAATCTTTTCCTGAAATTTCAAGGCCTTCCACTGAACTGGACAAACTACACGCACAGTCCTAACTCAAAGACGATTTAGTAGCCTCGTGAAACCCTAGATACTGTACAGTAGGCAGACTATTGGTCTCCTTTTCCTCCTTCTATTTAAATACAGCCTTTCCAGAAAGAGGGAGCCCAGTTCATAAGACAGGCTCGTAGGTCCCCAAGTACCCCACTACAAATCTGGCTCCTAGTCACCTTTGGCCTTCACAGCCCTTTGGGCATAGGAATTAGCTGCATAACCTGCTGCTTTTAACAGTTTTATGCATGTGTTTCAGGCTTACAATACAACATACGGACAGCCAGACAGATAAAAATAGTAAAACTCCAAGAAAGACAAAGACTCTTGGCACTGCAATGTCTTTCAAATGAAAACTATTCACGGCTGTATCAGAGCAATTGCCCTGTACCAATGTGAACAGTGTCATTTTGTTAGCTTCAGCGTAATTCAATTACATAATACTTCCAAGCCCATGAATGCGTATATATTTACTTTTTCATAATCAAATAAAATAATGGGCTTTTTTAAATAACTTTGACTGAAAGTAGTACAAGAGATTAGGAAGGAATATATGGGAAAAGTCACTTTTGACTTATGTTCTACCCTTAAAACCCGAAAGTGGATTCAGTATTAAAATCAAAGCACTTCAAGTATATTGTGAAATATTTACAGCTGTTATTACTGCCTGATTTATGAGTGCTAGAGACCAGATTATTCAGACTGGTTTCACATGCAATATGTTAGTAAACAGGATTTTGTTTGGTAATTATATTAAACATGTCCATATAAGCTTAGAATTAATTACAAATGCTACTTTACTGTACTTGATAAAAGCACTAAGCAGCAAGAACTAATGATGGCAAAGAGGTTTTCTCTCATTTCGAATAAAGCTTTCCATGTGAAAATCTGTCAACATGAAAAAGTTACTGCTTGTAATAAAAACCAGGCTTTGGTTCAGTAATATGTTTACATGTTATGTTCCAGAAGGGGAAAAAATGCAATTGAATTACTACCCTTAAACCCTGTGGTTCACAAAGACACGATCTGCTTTGGGCATGCTACTGACGTCAACTCCTTCAGCTTGCGAAGGCAAAAAAAATTCAAGTCCAGCCTCATGACATGTTCGAGAGTTTTGCACTACTAACACAGTTTGTAAGGAGTTTAAGTGAGTCCTCCAGGCGCGTTCACAGGATTTTTGCAGTGGGTATGTCTGTCTGCATCAGGCATTTAAGCCCTTCTCCTGTCAGTACTTGTACAAGGTTTCACTAATGCATGGCCAACAGCAAAGAGAAGGCAGAGGAGGTTACAGTGATACTTCACCATACTTGGGAGCATGTCAGCAAGCAACTAATTACCCCTCTGCATCCAGCTCTCACATTAACTTACTAAGTGACCCTTCACTGGTCTCCACAGTGGCTTTACAGCACAAGATCCATTTCCAAAGCAGACTTCAAAGTGACTTTTCAGAATTAGACAGGTTGCCAAACTGGGTGCTAAACCACGTTTCACTGGGTTGCAAGACCACAATACTAGAACCTCAGTCTGCTCATTGCTTTTGAAGATGAATAAAAAGTTCATCGCCTGTTACACTTCTCTTTACCAAGCACGCACCATTTTTTCACCGTACTTCTCAGCCCTCTTTTTGATACACTGAGTTGGGTAGGTGCTATTTGCTGCACCACCAACAGTTAACAAGAATTTAAGGCCATAGGCATACATATCTTGACAAATCTAAATGTTTTCACACTGCTGTAATGAGACATATTTGCTGAACAGCCAGAAAATAACCTTTTTTTTCCCCCCCCCCATGGCAATTCAGTGCTCCACACGACAAAGACTCTTACTAATGTTAGTAAAAACTTTTCTTGAACAAGTTCAGAGGTATTTAATGATAAAGAACCAAGCAGATAAGTAGCTCTGTGGTTATTCTGTGTTACAGAAGCCTGTACGCTAGTTTTGCTAATCTAGCTTTAATTCAGAAACCTGACACTCCCTGCTTTTCTTGTAAGTGTTTTTGTTTCTTGTTAATGCAACCAGATGGTAACTTCAGTTTGATTACAGTTCTCCCTACTTTAATGTGAACTCTTCATCTTACTACTATCAGATGACATTTGCCTTCCTTAATGTACATAGTTTTAGAAAAATTACAGAAGTGCTATAGCTGTGTTACATGAAAAATTCCAACGTACATTTAGCTGACATAGCGTCAGCTGCTGTTTAAACTGGGCTTAGCTAATGGACTTTTAATGTCAGTGGGGTTATGTGCAGTAACTGGCTATTAGCAAGAATAGGCCCTTTCTATAAAAATCACTTTTCCTCAAGTGTGTTGTTTGAACATTCCTTCCTCTGATTTAGTGACTGTCACCAAATACAAAACGAACGCAAGGACGCTGGAATCTACTGTTATCTTTAAAACCAACTTAACCTCAGCCCGGCCTCCGTGAGCGAAATGTGTGTTCTGCATTGGTACTAGTGGATATAAAACTTTAAAGACAAAAGCCTGAATTTTCCTTGTCTTGCGCTGGTGAGTAAATACTGAGCAATCCAGTGAAACTAATTGGACAGAAAGTAAAATTTGATCGAGGTACTACCATCAATTGATTTCCCTATGAGAAAGAATCTTTGCAGTGAAGCAGAGTACTCAGAAAATGAACTCATCAGTAAAACACAGCAGATGAATAGTCCACACAATGTCACTTTGTCATATTAATTCAGTTTTCTTTGCAAATGTTTCTTGTAAATGCAAATTTAAGACTTCTCTCTTGAGACTACAAAAGTGATATAAATGTTTACAAAGCAAGTAATGAAATTAGGCTTTTTTTTCTTTTTTAAGGTTTGGAAGGTTTTATCTAATAGCTATGCTTACTACAAAGAAGTAATATGTAACATTTAGCAAAAAAAAGAAAAAACCAAACATATAGAAATAGTGCAGGACAAGCAAAGGACAAAAACTAGCAGGAGCTGAACAATTTTGCCTTTTCCAGTGCTTGTGTAAGGCATATGGCACTTCTCATTCTACTGCCTAAACCAGGATAATAACTGCTTTTGTTACCAGCTTCCAGGTTGCATTTCTAACTCAAGCCTTCCAAGCCCATGCTTTTAGTAGTAGAGGTCTTTAGTTCAAACATGACTGCTGAGGCAGGAAATTGCCACACATTTGCGTGTAATAGATATTTATATGGATATCTGCCTACAGTTGGTGACATTTGGCTGTCCATGTTCTTATCTGAAATAACGTGACAAAACCCAAGAGCAAAACACATCTACCTGGAAGAATCTCGCCAACATGTTTTCAAATGAGGCACTGTGTTAATCTCACTGCAGGAAAGAGCCACATCACTACATGTAAGGGAAATGGAAAGCCTCAAACTTACTAAAATTATTGAGCTTAAAAATACGAGACAAAGAAACTCGCCAGCAAAAAAGGTAAGATCAAGGTCCGTCCATCCTACGGTCTCACTTTACTGTGTCAACATATTTTTAACACAAAACCAGATCAGCATCTGACATGTGCTGGCTTTGAAATTAATGGAGCTGTATTTGTTGTTGGTCATAACCTGGCCCTCTATAGTGTAAATCTATTCTTGGTATAAGCACTAGGGATTTGGTAGAAAAAAAAAGGAAACATAGTAAAGTGATGCAGTACTGAACTTTGTAGCTACTTAGGATCTAAGAAATTTGGAACTTCCTCTTTGCTACAGCACAGTTATTTTACATGAAGCTGAGAGAAAGCCAGCACTCACACTCTTGCCAGCATAAGAAGATTGCTGCATTTAACTTAAGCAAGACACCAAAAAAAAGTTATCCTCACCTTCAGAAACTGGTGAGGAAGCAGAAAGGAAGTCCCTAAAGCTACATTTTCAACATCTGCATATAAGGAATTTGTAATGGGGATGATGACTTGCCAAAAACTAATGCAGCTTTGGGGCCAAAAAGCTTAGAGCAAGAAATACTAGTATTTCACAAGATAATTCAGGGAGATTTTCAAAATAAGACACCAGTACAAGGGCACATTCTTCACCATTTAAGTACACCCCCATTCCTTAACCAGAGAGACTTCCAGTTTCCGCAGTCAACTCTGATTTTCAGATTGGGAGGGACAGAGTGTAACCGGGGAAACTACTTCCTCCTACCTGAGAGCACCACTGAGTTTTGTCCTGATACTAAAACAAAGGCTTGAGTTTCATCTAACTGCAGACAATGCGAAATTTCAGCCTGGACACCTCACAGTTACCTCCTTAGCCCCAGCTATTTGCCCCTAGTCATGGCCACTCATCTTTTGCATGTGTAGAGCTGCAGAGTAGCCAGGTGGACACAAAGTTGTTGACATAGCGAAAGGTGAGAGGAATACACCTGTGCTTACTCTGTGAGCAAAACTAGGAGATATATTAATGAAAGAGAAAATTAACTCAGACCAAGGCAGTGTGCACGTCTGTACTCTGAACTACTGTTGGTAATTACCTGCGCCAACCCAAATGCACATGAGAACAGGATCAGTCTCGCCTGTTGTTCTGTCCCACTTCTCACTCCTCGATTTCAGTCTGACTGAACTGCGATTAAACCTCATTCAGTGAGACCATACTATTGTTTTCGTTCGCCATGTAAACTTTTCAGTATGGGCACGTGTGTTGGGACTGGCTAAGACAAGAAATGTATTTAAACAATAAATACATACAGCAAGTATGTACATACACAGTATGTGTAAAATTCATGTTCCAGTCATTATTTTAGCAGATTCATGGTTGGAATATAGCTCTACAAGAAGCTCTGAATTACTAATAATCTCATGGTGACCGCTTTTCACTGCGTAACGTGAAAGGCACTGATTTCAAGCAAAGAAATGCCTGGGGAACAACTATCAGTTCAAACAAGTTTCCAAAACGGCTGTGATAGAGTCAACCTCTTTTGACAGATCATTCAAGGCTTACTTGCACGTTTCCTTGTATCTAGCTGATGAAATTCGAGATTTCTCAAACAATTGCATCCAGCACTCAGGGGACCAAGAAAAACTCAAGCTTTCTTTTTTCTCAAAGGATACACCATTAATCCACAGAGCTTAACATTTCAACCTCTCACTCAATATGAGACTAAGAAATAAAGCTACTTTACTTCTTGAAAATAACTAAAAAGGAATTGGCAAGAGCTACCTAACAAGAAAACGCTCAGCTGTTGCCAGGCCGGTAAAACCTATCTGAGCTCCTTAGCATTACTGTTGATAATGTTACCTCAACAAGAGGGAAAAAAAAATACTGATTTAATTGCCTAGGCAACCTCATAGCTTTTATTGCTTGTAAGGCGATGGGGTCCTTTGGAGCGTAAGTCGTTCATTCAGATGAATGAAGTACAGTTGAATAAAAGTCTTGAATTGCAGATTAAATCCAAAAGAAACAAAACAACCCAAGGCAGTGATCCTTACTCCATTTACAACAGCGTTGCAGTCATTTGCTGAATCTGCTCTTGCTCCTTCCAAGTTTGGGATAACACCGTGGATTTCACTGGGCAAATCCTCCCAAACCGCCTGCCACCTTAAAGTCAGAGCTTCCAGGAAGCATCCCTATTTCTGAACAACGGCTAACGGGTTTGCCCTTCATCTTTTATACATATTTCTAGATATCAGCAGATTATAAAGACACCATTAGTGAGACCAAACAAATTCGACATCGGGAAAGCATCTGAGAGCTTTCAACGTAGCATCCATCTTTGGGACTGTCAGACAAGAAGGAGCACCAGAGTCTTGAGCACTCAGATGCCTTGAGTTCACATCCTGGCTTCCTTACACATTTGCTCTGCACCCTTAGGCAATTCAGCATATATATCTCCACCAAACAGATAAATATAGTTGTCCTCCCAATCCAGCAAGATGGATTAAAGATTAAATAGCTAATGCAATGTGACAAATAACCTCCCATTGTGCCTAACAATGTGAACATGTATCAAAGCTATCCTAAAGACGCAACTGCAGGTGTTCCCTAAGGGAGGTCTCACCAACTGCGACAAGCATTCACAGCTTTTTGGCTGCCTCTTCCCATCCTGCCTATGTAGGACTCATAATGAGGGAAGGTGAGAAGGCAGTGATGCACTGCAGCATCACATACTGACATAGGGGGTGTCCCTGCCTTGATGGGATTATTGCACAATCATGCAAGCTACAGCAGCACTGCTTCTATTTGGGGAATACCAAAGGCACTCACCTAAATCCAGAATTGCATGCCCTTCCCTGGCAGCATTAAAGGTATGTGTGGCACCAAGAATCTGGGTCTCTGTCTCAATCTCTATCACAGTAAAATCAGTGTGATTAAAATAAAGTACAAGAGAGGGAGACCTAGAAAGCACTGTAAATGTATGCCATAACCAGTGCTTAACCAGGACCCTAAGACAAGTGTTACTATGAGGATTTTCATTAGGCTGGTTGAAATATATGGAAAAATGGAAACTGTTATTGTAAGAAGACATTGCAACTTTTAACTTTTTCATTTTCACTGAACACCTAACAGATTTTCAAAGAGTGTAAGTAGAAAGAGTTTGGCCAGTGAGATAAATATTTGGGGCTTTATTGACCTTTTCACTAAAATAACTGAACCTTCCCTGGGTTTGATTAAGATTTCTTGGTTTGGGTTTTTTTTTTTTATAACCTTTCCCCAGCAAATAAACAAAGAGGAGTCTTGTTTGTATGTTCTTTGTTTCCCCTGAAATTTTCTATGTTGATAAAAGGATATTGTTAAGTTAAACTATTTTTGCATCAAGCTTTTCTTCCCCAGCCCAAACTTTTAGATAATAATGTGCCCGGCTATAAAGGGACTCCCTCAAACCCAGCGTTTGATGAATTAAGAAGAAATCCCAAGTTTCCTGCTTTGTGTACATGTGATTTGGGATGGAGTTATAAAAGCAAACAGGAAGCTGTTCCAGTGATGACTACCTAGGGGGAAAGCTGTATACAAGCATCTCTGAAGTTCCTGAGAGCTGGGAAAAACTCTGGCAGCTCTTGCCTGCTGCTCTGACGTGCTGTGCCTTACTTGTGCATGTTGTTTGTAGAGCAAAGCCAGCCTTGAGGAAAGCAACTGGAAAGCAACTACAGTTGGATGCTTTCTTTGACTTTCTCCAGGTAGTGTGCATGCCCACAGCTTACAGTCAGTTTTATGTCACATCCGTATTAGAGGAAGACAATCTAAATACAAAACCCACAACCAATGTTCTGCAAAATGTTTAAGCAGACCTATCACAAATGCCATGACAATACTAAATAAATCCTCTCCCCATCACACCGCTGCGCTTGGGGTCGGAGTATTTGTAGATGATCCCATTAAATTAAACACAGGGAAACAAAGTATGTGCAAAATTAAGGGGAGTTTTGTTGGTCGACGTAAGCTTCTTTACAACCGTTTCCCTTTAGAGCACAATTTCAAGTGCTTGCTTACAAATGATGCAAATTAAATCTTTCTTTGGATGTAATTTGCCTCCCAGAAGACTTAATACCATTTCTTTCAGATCGCCTCTTGGATAATGTTATGATGGAAAGCTCCAGGGGCGTCTGCTCCAGAGACTGGACTGTACCGAGCACACGCAATAAATCACTTAAAACACCACCATCCCTTCAGCCCTTGGAAGCAGTTAGCAATGAACTGTGCCTCTGCACAATATTATTCTGCCACTGTGGTGATGGAGGTTGTAGCCAACTGGAAAACCGCCGCTCGCCTCTTACTCCTCGCTTTTAATCCTTGACTTGGGCTTTAAAAGCTTGCACTGTTTTATACCTCCAAGTCGAATGTGAAAGCAATGATGGCTAATGAAAATGACAGGAGACGTAATTACTGCTTTATTGGCACCGATGCCAAGACTGCTGCCTGCTAAACTTGAATACTTCCACTGGGTGGCTAACTAGATGCACACTTCAACAACTAGCACAACCCTCTCCCCACTCAAAAGAGGGAAAGGGAAAGCCATTTTTTCCTATACTGACATACAGATAGTTATACAAAACATATTGCATAGGCAAACCACTGATGTGTTTCCAATGACAAACTGATGATCTGAACATTTGAGACTGACAGTAAGTCGAATCCTCTTTGACTAAATCACAGCAAACTGTCCACTGCTTTGTGTAATGCCAATTGACCTAGGAATTCCTCTTTGCAACAGCAACTTAAAAGTATTTTTCTGATAAGATGCAAGAGGAACTTTTGTGCCTTTTTCCAAAAAAATAACCAGAACTGACTCCTCAAAAGTCCAATGATTTAAAATCCAGAAAGACATTAGAAAGCAACAAACATAGCCATACACTATGAGACAGGTTACTCAAGGTTACTTAGCTGGTAGCTCAAAATAAATGTAGCTTCACTTTTCAAACTACAGCTCTCCTTCGTATTTTACATATACATGACACTCTGGTCGTATACTGTACGGAAATACTCAATTACTGTCCTCGTCACCCTGGGCTCCTCTCTTCCATGGGAACTGATGTTGCTTTGCATCCTATGCAACTGAACTGAAGAGACTGTGCCTCAAAACACCACTTTTCAACTTGAACAAAACCCAAGATACTTACTTGAAAACAGCTAATAAATACAATCCACATTTTCTCCTCTCTTGCTGAGCAGACCAGCTATGGAATTGATTTGCCTGGCCTTGGCACAGAGCTGTATTCCTGTTTTCAGATGTACTGTATTTGGAAAATTAAATTAGGAAAATCTTTTTAATATGGTTAATGTTGTTTCCTGTCTCTGACTCTGGATATCACACACAAAGCTACTTCCACAATATAGTGAATAATCAGGGTTTGAGACTACTACCAAAGGAAGAAAAAGAAAAAAAAAAATGTTGTGTGATGAACGATCCACGTAAAAGTATTAAGTGTAAATATGCACAACGGTTGTGGAAATGTTTAGATACACTCAGGCGTTCTCACTGTACAGAGGTATAAATGACACTGACAGTAATGCTGAAAAGCTATCAGAAGGGGGCTGTATGTGATGTATAGACTTTTTTTTCCATAACTGTTGCAACCAGCTGCTAGAGACTGGAGCTGGAGGAAGAGGAGCCCAGATTCTGGCTCCCTTGTTCCTGGGGAGGAACCCCTCTTCCATGGACAGATCCATCCGCTTCATTTTAATCCCACTTAAATTGCGCTTCAGTCAGCAAAGGAAACCTGGTGGCTACTTGCTTTCAGCAAAGCCTCCTACAGTAATAAAATATTACTCAGGGTCAGCACAGACTACCACATCCAGCCCAAACTCATCAACATCACTGAAATCTGCCTTAAAACAAATTAATATTCCAAGTGGGTTCATCTATTCACAATAAAATACTATTTGGCCCTCACTTTACTAATACAAATATTACTACACCCACATGATCAAAACCAAGCACTCCCCCGATACATGGAGAGAATTAAGACCTTTTCCCCCCTTTTCTTAAACAAGATGAATTTAGGTATTTAATTAAGAAATGCATCCCCAAATATGTTATATTTTACCTTTTCCGCACCAAGCATTTTCAAACTGCTGCTGTTGCTAATACGGATTAAGCTGGGGCAAGGCTAATATCTGCACATATGGCTTTTTTACAGTTTTCTTTTTAAATTATCACTTTGATTTAATTAGGTTTGAGGGGTTAAAAGATGTACTCTTTTGTTGTAAAGGAACAACTGAAACAAAAACTCATTAATACGCAGTCCATTTAGCTTCTCTATCCATCTCTTACGCCATCGTTATTAGCCCCTAAAGCTGTTTGAGCCATGTTGTCATTACAGATAGATAACTTGACCCTCCCTCTCAACTCACCCCCCAAAAAGGTGGGGGCCACAGGATAAGTTCTTCAAACAGTTTTAATACCCAAAGATGGAAGGAAGGGAGAGGGAGAAGTAGGGAAGGACCAAGGCTGAAACCCAGTAACATGGTCTCTGTGACTGAAATGCCAAAGGAAGAGTTACTCTTATGGGAGATGGCACTGAAATGCCGGGCAGTAGGTGCTTGGGTCCAGGGATGGTTGCTCATCTCTCATGCAGTTTGCAATGTCTGAATTCTCATTCTGATGTAGCTTGTTGTAGAGGTGTAATGGATACAGCAAACACCAGATCACAGCTGATTCTGGCTTGATAATCACTCTGGCTCCATTCACCCCAGTTGGAGAATTAAGGGCTCCCTCTTTTGTTGTGGCCATTTCCTGTTCTTTCCTGATAACAGTGGAAAAATACTTAGACAGCTTCAGATTTAAGAAATGCTAATAAAACACCAAGTGTATTTAGCTCTGCAGAGAAGCTCACTGGAGGATGCTGAGATGCAGCGACACGAATCGTTCTACCAGGGAGTGCGGGGGTTGGTCCACCAACTACTCAGTAAATAAATTTATTTTCCACGAGGCAATGGAAAAGGAAGGCACAAAAGCAGAAGCCCCAGCAATGCTCACAGCCTCTTTAGTCTGCTTCAAAAGATAAAGATGGTTGGGACAATGGAGAAGAAAAGCAAAACAAGAAATAATACTAGCAGCAAGTACTGGAAAAAATGCACACACCCTCATTCCCTTCCCCTCCTCCCCCTTCTAGATCAGAACTATGTGTTTGCTGTATGAAGACACCACTTTCAGCTTTTTCTCCTTTTCAAGGTATCACAAAGGAAGATTGATTTTTTTTTTTTTTGCACAATTAAAACTAAGTCAGATGGCTCCAGACCCACCAAAAATCAGAAGACCGAGACCAGTTTGAAGTGTAACTTCCACATGTCCTATTTCTAATGCTCCCAAAGGAATGCAATGGAAAAGACTAGAGGGGTGTTTCCATTTCGAAGGAGATGGACTGGATGCAGGATGACTTTGGAAAAAGTGCTTGGGTAAGAATCACTTCCATGTTCACATATTTTTGAAAACACATAAATAAAACTGAGGCAAAACTTTGCCCAGTGCTATATGATGAAAAAACTTCCTGAAGAGGGCATAGTTAAACTGTTGATTCATTGCCTCACTGAAGCACCACATACACACACATGAAGATCCCCATGGCAAACACCAATCAGAAAATCCCTGAGTGCTGGGAAAGATGCCAAAACCAGGTCTGAGCCCAAATTCTGTGCCTGGTCCTAACAAACGGGAAATAAAAATAAAAGCATACACAGAAAAACAAGTCCAAGATAAAGGACTGTGTCCCAACCACATCCCCTGGATCTTCCACTCTGTTGTGAAAGTTTACCACACCTGGCACAACGGGCAGCGTGGCTGAAGAGCTCTGTGTCCCTCTCCAGGGAGGGGACCACACGGGTGTCCTGGGTGTGACAGGTCCCAGAGGTGCACGGCCCTTCCCAGCGCAGGCGTGGGGGGCCTGGCTCCTCTGCCCTCCTGGCATTTCGGTCCCACAGCTTTCTGTTACAGAGGGTACACATGGAAAGGAGGAACCGTCTGGAAGTGTGAGGTATGCCCTGTGGCACAGAGATGCCCGCTCTGAAGCAGCCCAACACAGGGGGTCCTTCTTTTCCCCGCTCAGGCCATCTGTCACGCGAATTACCGGGTGTCCTGCCAGCAGAGCAGGCAGAACGCTTCCTGCTCCAGGTCCAGCTATCTCAAAGGATTTTCCCCTCCAGCGCTCCCCCCACCTGCACAGACATATATACCCACCGCCAGCTAGGTCTACATGCACACAGTATTATCGAAACATTTAAGTACTTAACATCAAACCTGTCCTATCTGGAACATGAAACCGACCAGTGAAGGGAAGCGATGGTACGCAGAAGAAACGTGACACAACGCATGAGGGATTTTTGTACTTTCATTCTCTGCTACCTCCTTTTCATGACCAGGTTTCTGATCTCCCTGCAAGATAAACACCCGCTATAGGCAAGGGAACGTGGCTCTGAGGCTAGAGTAAGTATCAGTGGGAAATGGATTAGCATCCTTACGTGTACGGACATGATGTACAGTGCATCCAGCCCACCGGCAGCAAGCCCGTGGCTCCCGAAAGCCGCCCAGGGGCACAGGGAGTCAGAGCAACCAGCACTACTCTCCTGTCAGAAAGGCCATAGAGGAGTGCACTTTGGAACGGCTGGGTGAGAGCACGGGGTCAGATCTGGGCAGCCGTCTCAAAGCGCCTTTCCACAGAGATGATGGAAAAAACCAAGCATTCTTCCACTTGCATTATGCTAACAACGCCGAATAAAAGCTTTGGTGCATATTATTATTTCTTGGTAGCACATATGGAAAAAAAAAAAAAGACCAATCCCACAAACAAACCAGCTTCTAAAATTCTTTTTCTCTTGTTAACCGTATAACCGGGATTTCCAAGTGCTTTAATGAACTCGCACATCCTTGCTATGCACAGCTCTGCCCACATGCAGCACCAACCTCTCTCTCTCCCCAGTGCTGAGGAGGTTGTAGAAAAGTATTTCCCAGCAAAAGCCACCCATTTCCACTTTAGGTCTAACTCCTGGGAAGAGACAAGGAAAGCACTGAGAAAGTTTATCCAGCAGCAGCTCGCAGGAGGAAGAGCCGCCTGCTGTGGCTGGCTGCCGGGCGGGTGACACGCTGAGCCGGGGCTCTTTGTGATGCTCTCAAGACATCGCTAAACACGCACGGAGAAGCAAGTCATTTTCATTTGGAAAGGGAAATTTACACACAGGCTGCAGGGAAAACTGATCTAGACGTACTCCAGAACCTCCGTCAAGGGAGGGGGAAAAGAAGCAGCAGCAGCATAAACAGAGGAACGCGGTAACTCCCCTCGGGTACACCCCGTTGCAGGCACGAAGCAGCAGGCTGGGGGGTAGATGGGGCGCTCAGGAAGGAGCCACGGGCCAGGGCTGTGCCGCTGCGGAGGGCACCTGCCTTCCCCACGCACCGTGCCAGCCCCCCGGGCGCACCGGCGCCGCTCCCCGCGCGGCTGCCGCCGGGGCTCCTTCAGCCCGAAGCCCCCTCCCGGCCTCGGTGCCCCGCTGGAGGACGGAGTGCAGGGAAACGCCTGTCCCGGCCAGGCTCAGCAACAACACACCCGACCCGGCGGGGGCTACCGGACCCCCCAGACCCCGGCGGGGGCCGTGCATGTGCGGGAATGCGCTGCTCGCACGTATACGCACAGGAAAACCGAGATAACCCCGGCGTAAATCGGCATTCTCAACCCGCCCGCGGAGGGTGCCCGGCCCCTCTCCACCCATCCCCGCTTACCTTGCGCCGCGGAGCCGGGGCGGCTGGCTCCCAGGACGGCCAGGGCGGGCAGCACCACGGTCTGCAGCAGGTATCCCAGTCCCAGCCCGCAACGGGCCGCCGTCCCCTCCAGCCCCTTCCCCATGGCCGGGGCACAGGGAGAGTCGCGTAGAGCCGCAGAGCTTTTCTGTACCGCCTCTGCCTCCGCCAGCCCCGTCCTACCGCCGGGCGCGGAGGGGCGCGGAAGCGGCGCGGAGCCCCCGCGAGGCGCTCAGGCTGCGCGGGGGACGGCGGGACGAGGGGCACCGCTCGTAGCGGGGGGGCAGGGGCGCTGCATGGCCCCGCGGAGGGGCGCGGAGCGGCGCGGAGCCCGGCGGAGCGCTGCCTTCTTCCCGCGGGCGGCTCGGCGCGGCTGCCTCCACCCCGGGGGTGGGCGGGGGCCGGGGCCGGGGCCGGGGCTGGGGAGAGGGGGCTGCGCCGGCCGCCTGCGATAAAATGCGAGCCGGAGCGAAGAGCAGACCCAGAGGGAAGGGGGCGGGGGAGGCTGGGAGCCACCCGCTTGCAGAACCGGCCCCTTTCGCCTCCCCCGCCCGCGCCCCCTGCGCGCACACCCGCGCACGGCCGCACTCGCACGCAGATGCTAGTGCACACAAACACACACGTGTACCCACGCACAAACACACACACCACCTCCCTCCCCATCCCACGCGGGCCGTGCAGCCGGGAGACGTCCCGGGAGCTGGGGCTGTGCTGGCCGGACTCCGCTGCGTCCGTGGCTCTCTTGGCCCCACACCGTGCCCGTGGGTCTGATAGGGTCTCGGGGGGGGGGGGAAGGGCCATCCTTAAGGGGGCCACAAAATGCAGGGTGGGGAAGGTCCATGCCGGCCGGGGGGCACTCGTCTGCTCCCACAAGCAGCAGCGTGGGGGACAGAGGGAGAGGCAGCACCAGGAGGGATGTTGGGGAAGCCCCCATCCCCAGGGAATATCTCCCCATTTGCCCCCCAGGCTGTCTCTCTTAAGGCTAGGGTCACTACCTGCCAGACCTTACCCTCTTTTACACCCCAAAAAAGCTCTTCCTTGCCCTCTGCCTTCCCCATGTGCCCACCAGATCCCAGTGGACGGCAGTGCCCCCATCTCCAGTTCACTGCTCAACCAGGAGTCGCTTGGGTTTTACTGTTGCTTTCTAGAGCTCGTTCTGCTTTTTGGTTTAAGTTACCCTTCCCTTGCAGAGCCCAGGCAGGCTTTTCCCAGCCACGACCAGACCCAGCTACTCACACACCAGGCTTTGCCAGTGCCAGGGAGCTGCGGCCCCACGGCCCTTCCCACACCACGGTACTCCAGGGACCATCCTCACCTTCTCCAGGTCAGAAGCTCCCCCACGCAGGGCTGCGTGCGAGTCAAGGAGCGCTCTTTCCCTTCGAGGCACGGCTGGGATCTTCCCAGATACTCTGGCTTTGACTTCTGCCCCAGCAGGGAAACGGCAGCAGCGTTGCTGATGCTGAAGGAGGGTTTCCCGGAGGCCACAGGAGCTGCCTGCTCCCAGGGATGCTCCATCCCCCCTGCCCTCTGACTTCAATGCCTTTCCCAAGGAAATACCCAGACTGTTCCCATCTCTGGGTTTGGGGGGGGCAGGTTTTTTTTCTCCTCCACAGGAGCTGACATGAAGCTACAGTGTGATGGGAAAGCACCACTTTTTTTTTTTTTTTTTTTTTTTTTTTTTTTTTGTACAAGCAAAGAGTGAGGAAAAGGGTCAGATTTTGTTCTGGGCAGCACACCTGGGTGTGCCTGGAAAGTGCCCAGGAAGAGTGTGTTTCAAGGCCTACAGGCTGTAACTGTAAGAAGTCCTCTCCAACAACAGCACTCCAGTTCTCCATCTCTCCTGGCTGTTCTCATCTTTTAAGGGGGCAAGTCCTCTCCGCCTCAAACACTACAGCATAGTTCAGAAAACATTAAGGCTTCACCATCACCCGTGAGTTAAGTCCTGAGGCTGTATAAGCAGTGGAAAGCCTCCACTCGTCGCCACGTTCAAAGGAGAATGTGGCTCCTGAACAAGAGCTTTTTTGATTGCATGCACTCCCCATGCTGATCCCTGACCTCGTGTTCCCTAGCCTTATGGCTCAGGCTGACAGTCAACAGAGCAGTTCCCCATGTACGATGTCTGTTTGCCAGTTTTGCCGTAACTCTGAGGTTGGGAGCATCTCTTACGTGTTTTACTGTTTCCCCTGTGCTAGGGGAAACTGCAGAAGCCAGAGATCCCTGAAAGATGTCACACATGGAAGATGTATTCGTTGCAGCACCAGCTGACGGGCACATCTACTGCCACGAGGGACGGGGGAGGGAGGGTTTGCTTCTCCATTAAATGGAGTTAATTTATTTTTGATGTTTTGGGGCTTCCCAGGAGTAATACCTATAGTTCCAGGCTCAGTTTCTAGTTAGTAGCTCAGTGACCTCATTAAATAGGTCCATCCCAATTTCAAGCCGATGTCCCTGCAGCCCTGCCTGGGGATCCCTGGTGACTGCCAACCTGTCAGCCTCTCTGCCCTGGTGTAGGTGCGCGGGGGAGTACTGCTGCTTCTAGCCTCCGCAGAAGTGATGGCACGGGGACCACAAGCTCTCAGCCTGGGGAGAAAGCAAGTCTTTTCCCAGTACCCAAGGTGTGACAGACAACAGCGGAACAAGGGTACCGCAGCCTGAGGTGTTCAGTCATCACATTTCTACTGGAAGTAGATATACCCCAACCTGGAGAAGATGGTACAAGCAACAGCAACAAATGGCTAAATAGGGGTCTTCTCTGGAAAACGTGCTTCCAAATCCTTTTATGCTACTTTATGTGTAAAGAAGGGCATCGAAAGGTGCCCTGTGTGCCTGCAGAATGGAGCTTCCTCAGAGGTCCTCTGTGCACTGACAAACAGCACTTGTGCCTGGGCCATCCCTAACGCCACCACGCTGGATTTTGCCTGTTCAGGAGCCAGTCTGTCCCAAGGGCTGTTTACCTTTCTCCCTATGAGATAAGCAGAATTATTAGCCCTGGTTAATAAATTTCAGATTTGACACAGGAGTTAAAGGACTGAGATAATTCAGGGATTTGGGATTTGAAAGTGCAAATTGCCTGGATTTATTCAAAAGCAGATTTTTTTTCCCTGATAGAACCTGTCTGAGGAGGTGTTTTCCCAGCTGTTTGAAAAGTTAGTGACTTAAAAGTACACATAATGTAAGTCTATCTTCTTGTCATCTTTAATGTCATTAAAAATCACTGCATATCCTTCATAAACTCACATGAAGCAAATACTAATCTCCAATTTTCATACTTAGACAAAAACATCGTGTTGAACAGTTTGCACTGGTAAGTGGGTTTAGCAGCCTAACAGGTGTCACCATAACTAGTTTTATAGGTAAATTCACGAAATTGCAAATCAAAATTAGATACTCACAGTAAGTGCCTATAAAATCTAGGGTAACATTTAAAAGGTTTCTGTGTAACTTGTGTGCTTAAGGATTTGCTTGCTTGTTTGTTTGTTTTTCCAAAAGAGCTTTTTAAAAGAGCGTTAGGTTCTAAATCAATACTTGAAGTTTTTCACCCTTGCTGTCAACTCAGGAATTTCAAGCTCTTGACAAGCAGTATTTGAAAGCACAGAACTGGTGAATTTGACTTCAGTGTATTTTATTGCCCAAGCACCTGGAGTTGCAAACCAATCAATTAGAAGTCATATTGAATTTGAAAAGTCCTACCAGCTTTCATAATTAATATTGTGAATGGTAGCATAGGTACCAGGTTTTGCTCTAGATGTTTTCTTAAGATCCTCTACATTTATAATGATTTATACAAACCTTAATCCAATTACAGAACTCAAGGGAAATTTATATTTTCTTTCGTTACGGTGGCACAGCTCAGGACCACATTGCAGCAGGCACTGTACTAAAACAGAGCCCTTATCCCCATGGCAGAGAGTTGCAGAATTTGATTAATGACTTTGGAGCAGAGGTACTAAGGTCCCCTGTGTTATGTAGGACTTGAGCGACACTGGTGTGAACAAGGAGAGGAATCTCTTCTGTGCACTGATAATTATGGGTAAGAATCGGTAACCCATCCTTGCACTGAGCCCTGTGTTCCTAGGCAGATACCGTCACCTCAGGGCAACCGGCCTGAGGACTCATTTGCTGCACAAACATCAATAAGGGATGCACATTCAGGTCCCACATCAGGTGATTATGTTTGGATGTCGAGATGCTCTCAGCTACTGAGATATACCTATATCAGCATGGAGTATTTGAACGAGGGCTGTCTTTTGCAAGTTTCTCTGCTAGCTGTTTGCAATGCCGGGCAGCATGTGGCATGCATGCCATGAAAGGTGTGTCACACACCTGCTTTTGGCTGTGCCATTCCTCCAGGCTCTGCCACGCTGCTCTTATTTTATGGCAGAGCACAACGCAATCTGAGAAGCAGGTGTGTGACAAGCCTCTCACTTCACTGACACGCATACCACAACCTATCAAGCACTGCAGTTTTCTCTCGCAGTTTAGATTAGATAGGCAATTACCTCCTCTGTGGTTGCCTTGTGTGATACTGTGGATCAGCAAATGAAACTACCCTTCTGATATCTTGTGTTTCAAGAACAACACAACCTCGTTCCCAGTAAAAACTTCTAAGCAGTTTTTTCACTCTGGGAATGACTGGTGGTGGTGGAATTGTGGTCCAAGGAAAATTTCTTTCATACATAATGAAATCTAATAAAACAACTGACTGTGTTTCAGCTTCCAAATTCACTACTTTGTTTGCTTATTTATGAAACCAGATCTTCTAAAGTTCATCCATACTCATGCACTTTACTAGTGTGCTAAATCTTCATTCTTGACAAGCAAGACCATGGGTCAACATACATGTTACTACTCACAGAAACAGTTTAAACAGTGTTTCACCTCATAACCATCACTCCAGAACTGTGCTGTATCACCTGGGAGGCCATATGATTTCGTTTGTTTAATGAATTGTGGCAATTAGCAACATTGTTGTCCTCACCATTCTTTCAAACATTTTGCCTCTTCATATTATCTGAGGATGTTCTTGAATTAAAGAACCACTTCTTTAATTATACAAAAGTAATTAGGTGAAAGGTAGGGCCAAATTCTGCCCCTGTATTGATTCTGGATACTGTGCGTATCATCCTGTTGTATTGTACTGTGCAAGAGCATCCTGTTGTAACTTCTGCAAGAGAATGCTGCTGGACCCGGGGACTCATGCATAAGGAATAAAGGTAAAAAATTCAAAGGTGTTTAAGTCTTACTTTCAGTCGTCAGGGGCATCATATGCTTGATGGGCAATGGGATTTAGGCTCCTTGCCCATTTTTGAAATCAGTGTGTTCCAGCTGCAGCCAAATAATGCATCCAAAGAGCTTTTTCTTTCATGTGAACTATCTGTAAGCATATCACAGATTTCTTATTTATTTATTCTGTCTTCATATTTGCTTGGTGAGTATTTTCTCTGAACAGTTCCTGAGCTGTAGCTCATTCATGCACGATTCATGACGAGCACATGAAGTTCAGTGTTCAAACTATTTGCCTTATTCCCGTTGCATGGTACGATATCAAGCCATTTCTCATCTACATATATGCGGTAACATTTTAAAGGAAAAAAAAAAAAGCTTGAACGTTTTAGTGTCTGTATTCATTTGCCCGAAAATTCACGGCAAAAAAAACCCACCGGGTGAGGCGTCCTGCCAATTTGCCCTGGCTAGGAAGCGCAGCGGGCGCTGCCCTCGCTGGCCCCGCAGGCTCCCGCGGCGGCGGCAGGCGGCTGGGCGATGGCGGCGCCTGCCAGCAGGGGGAGGCGCGGCACACTCGCTCCGGCGCGGCGCGCGGCTCCCGGCTCCCCGCTCCCCCGCCGGCCGGTCGGGGGTGTTTGACCAGCACGACAGAGCCCCGCGGCTTCTCGCCACGTGAGCGTTTTACCTGGGAACAAACCTCTCTTAGGCCCGGCTCTGGTAACTACATCGTCCGGGTCTCGGGCTGGATCTGAGCTGACGGACGCGCACGGTACCTCCGTCCGTTGCACAACACGGTGATATTCCTCTCTCGCTCTCCACTCACTTTTTATTTTTGTAGCCTTGTAACTACGGATCTGTCTTTGAGTTGAATATTATTGTGACTGACGGATGTCAGTCTCTGTCCCAGGATTATCCCCATCAGTTTCCACTGAAGTGTTTTTTGGTTTATTTACCAATTACTAATTCCTGATTGTTCAGTTCTGGGTGGGCTCCCTCCTGTGCTGGTTTTGACTGGGACACAGCTCATTTTCTTCATAGTAGCCAGTCCAGGGCTGCGTTTTGGGTTTGTGCTGGAAACAGTGCTGATAACACGGGGGTGTTTCCGTTACTGCTGAGCAGTGCTGAAACCGAGCCAAGGGCTTTTTCTGCTCCTCACACCACCCCACCAGTGAGTGGGCTGGGGGTGCACAGGAAGCTGGGAGGGGACACAGCCAGGACAGCTGACCCCAACTGACCAAAGGGATTTTCCACACCATATGTCATCATGCTCGGCATATAAAGCTGGGAGAAGAAGAAGAAAGGGGAAGACGTTGAGAGTTACGGTGTCTGCCTTCCCAAGTAACCATTACACATGATGGAGCCCTGCTTTCCTGGAGATGGCCCAACACCTGCCTGCCGATGGGAAGTGCACAGCTTTTGCTTTACCTATTAAACAGTCTTTGTCTCAACCCACAGGGTTTTCTCACTTTCACTCTTCCAACTCTCCTCCCATTCCACCAGGGGGTAGTGAGCGAGCAGCTGTGTGGTGGTTAGTTGCCGGCTGGGGTTAAACCACGACACCTCTACATTTCTTTACCGGTGTCACAAGTGCCCTCTCTCCAATGTCTCAATATGACCACACTGCCCACCTCTGTCTTCATGTTTTCTCCCTGCCTTACACATGGGGAGATAAAGGCATAATTGCAGTTTGGGATCTTTGTTTCAAATTCCCCCTGTAGTTGTGTATGCTGGGTTGCTCTTACTCCACTTGTTTTTTTATGGATTCTCTTGCCTGGTACACTTTGCATAAAGTGACATTAGAAAGAATTATAATTACAGTGTTTATTAAACCACTTCTTAAGGGAGGAAACTGATGGCATGCAGAAAGGCATATAAAAGAAGAATAAGGAAACTTTCTGGCAAAAGATCTTTAAGAAGATACAGGTTCTATGAAGAAGCCCATTTCCCGAGAAAATTAATTGTTAACATGGTATTTTTGTGCTCTACAATGAGACCAAACTTACACACAGACCTGTATAACATTAATTCCTAGATCTTCTTCTGGATCAAAAATAGCATATTTTTAATTGTTACTGCTTTTCTTTATAGTTCAATATATCTGCAGTTTTGTACATGAGCTATTGCGTGAAAACAGACCACAACACAGAAACTATAGGAGTTTGAGTACATGGCAATGGCCCCAGCCATTTATATCTACTTTGTGAGAAAAAACAGCTGTGACAAGAACAAACAGCTTCACCTGGGTTGTTTTTTGGGGTTGTTTTTTTGGTTTTTTTTCCTTTTTCATTTTGAAATTTAACAAACTACTCTGTTGTACAGTGTGTTCAAAATTCAACTCTCCCTACTACTGCACCTTCCTAGAATGCATTTACTCCTGACAACACATAGCCATATTATCTTTTTTACCCAACAGAAAGAAGCTTTCATAGCAAAACCCTCAAATTCCTGAGCAGTGTGCGACCGTAGGAGGAAATCTGTTGTAGGTGCCTGTAATGGGAAGCCTGGCTGTGTGTTTGCAGTCTTTTTTCTTCTGGCCTCTTGGTGGCAGGGCAATTAGAGCTCAAATGTACAGGGAAAAGATATCCCAGTGCAGTAATCAAAGCAAACATTATATAGATTTTGATTGCTCCAACAAGAATGAAGCCTTTGTTAAATGAAGTAGCTTTATTGATTCGAACAAGGAGATGTATTTATTCTGTTTTGTGAAGTGCTCCAAGCTGTGCGTATCTTTAATGCTCATGAATTCAGAGATGAAGGAGTAGAAAGTTCTGTGTAAAACCACAGAAGAGAAACTCTATAATTTCCAGAACATTTATTCTAACATTCTTTTCATAAAGGCAGTTCTAATACTTGTAGTTATCATTATCATCTTAGAATAGACCTTAATGTTTCACAAATGGTGTGACTTGTTTAAGTCAAATAATTAACAACGTTCATGACTGTTTAGCAATAATCAGCTTGTTTTCATAGAAATAGTCTGTTTCATCTATCCGTACAGAGGCTGAAAAATGAGAGAATAACAAAACTGTTCAGCCCCACAGCTGAAGATGAAAAGTTTATGAAAATAAAAGTCACTCTTAAGGACAACATGTGATCCTGTGTTAAGCATGACCTTTAGCTCCTTAAAGTGCATGCTATTCAATGCTAGAAAGTAACTTCTGTGGTTTACTTTACTTCAGTCACCTAAATTGACAGCCGTAAGATTTCTTTGTCTGAAGGCGTTATTCGGAATTTGGCTGTGCATTTCCTTATGTGCAACACAGATAATATGAAACAAAACATGAAAAATAAAGAGAAGAGCCCCCTTACCTGTGAAGTCTAACCATGGCCATGTGTGTTTCTTGTAACACACTGCAAAAAAAGGTTTAGTTTTGTCCCAGGTAGTTGTAGTTATTTTGGGTCTGCTCTAATTTCAGATGAAGTTCCACAGAGATTTATAGAAACCAGCTCAGATCCTTTGCGAATAAGCCCTCCATGTGAAAAAACTTTGTGCCCTTTCACCTACAGGACTCTACTAGAAAGATAATAGCGAGGGCCTTATATTGACCGGGGAGCATTGCAGGTTATCTGCAGATACCTGCTTTATTACCACTTTAATTCAAGACCTACATTTTTATTCATTGCTTCTCTTTTGAGTAGTGTTTTGAAAGGTAATATCAAATAAATGGACCCTTGGCTGTGGCCCCACACAATGCTTTCTCGTATTGGACGTCTCAGTGGATCTGTGTTTGAGGATGATTTAAAGTGTCTTGCACTGAGTTCATTTCATTCCATGCGTATTCATAAATTAGTTGATGGTAATCTATTAATAAAAACTTAATATTCTACATTATTCTCTATAACTTTTTCTTTTCTTTTTCTTTTTTTTTTTTTCTTTTTCCCTCTTTTTTCATTTTTTTAAACTGGAACTATTCACAGACTGTCTTCAAGAGTCTGATAAGATACAGACTACAATACTGTAACAACAATGGCCAAGACTTTTGCTTCCTCTCTGAGTAACACAAATTTGAAGATGAGAAGGGATATCTTACCTTCATAACTAAAATACCATTCATTATTTAGTCACTAGGTTATTAAAACCAGTTCTGAAATGTGAAACAAGAACCTACCACTGAAAAACTGGATATGGTAAAGTCCAGATTCTTGGACCCAACAAACAGTACCAGTGATCATGTTATCAGCAAGAAAAAGAGCAATTCCTTACATCCCTAAAAGCTCCTCCTTCTCTAGACCACAGGAGGTAAAAAAGGAAAGAACACAATTTTGACAACAAGGTTGGACCATAATAGACCTGTCTCGGGACTCATTGTTTTCTCTGGAATGAAACTGTTCCCAATAGCAACAATGCCAGCTTGCTTAATGATCCCTTTGAAATGCAAGTTTTAGTGATCAAGTGACCAAGACAGAAGGCATAGAATGGAAGAAAGTAGACATGGGAGGGGAAGAGACAGCACATTATCGGACAGTCTCAAAATTCACAGGAAATGGCGGTTAGTTTGTTAATGACTGGAGGCCTCTGATGCTTTGTGCCTGCTCTATGTGTTCTCAAGTATGTCCTGGAAGTGGAAAGCATAAATTGGAACTGAGCAAAAGTAGAATTTTGGAGGCTGTTGGCTAACTTGTTATCCTTTGAATTTTTAATTGATGGGGAAGATTTGGTTACTTTAGAAGGAAAATGAAGAACTGATCACAGTTTACAAGGATGAGCATGTGGGAGGACTGCAGGGGATGGAACACTGTAAAAGCAGGACATTATATATAATCAGCAAGATTTTCTTTCTTAGAAGAAAGAATCAGATAAACAATATGATCATAACTAGGACAAGTTTCACAGTTACAAGCCAAGAAAAGATTTCATGATTCTTGTTCCTCCCCACACCTCTAACATTTCAGGGATTGTCAAAATCCCTCCAGGAGCAAGAATAAAAAGTAGCTCACCCCATCTTTAGCCAGTATTCCCTTTTTTTTAATCCAACCTCCAGATAGAATTTCTCTTCCACTTAAATTTACTTTCATTCCACACATGCTTTCCATATTTTTCTGCAAGGAAAATCATTGTCACAGTGATGCAGCTTGCACTATGGCCCTGTTCTGAGTTATCCTCCCCAAAGGGAAGGCCGTCAGCTGAGCGTAGCAGCCAGGGTCATTGTCACGGAAGGCAGAGAATTCACAAAGACCTTAGAGGTCTCAGCTCTAAGGGGTGTTCAGATGTGTCTTCGGTGACTGGTCTCAGCAGTTACTTCCACATTGTCCATTCCACAGTGATGCCAGGACAGCAGTAGTTTGCACAGCAGCATGTGCTGTGAGCTGGACTGCCTTTGAAGTATGTGGTGGAAGGTAGCTCTGTGACTATCCATCTAGCCAGATCTTTGTGCTTGGTGGAGCAAAAAAAGAGTGCAGAGAGTGCAAAGGGGTCACTGTGCAGTCTTACCCCATTTTGGCGTGCGTTCAGACCTTTCCTTGCCCTTTTAAGGACATTCTTCTGTCCTAGGAGTACCATGTGTCCTTAATGTTTATAAGAGAATTAAGATCTCCACTGATAGTGGTCTTAGGATCAAAAGGCAAGTCTACATTCAAATACCGTGTTTATCCTCCTAGCTGGTTTTCCCAGAATTAGTACACACATCAACAATTCCATAATGCATGAGTAAGATCTGTTTATTCCTTACCACAGCTCCAGCATTAATCATTTGTGCTTCTTCAAACCACCAGTAAAACTGTGCCGTGGAAAAGTACTAAACAATGTGTAGTGTCTTGGAGCAGGATCAGGCTCAGACCTAGTCAGGACTTAACAATACAGTGTTGCACAGGGCCATGACACTGCAGTATGTCTCTCTGCCCCCAAATAAAGGAAGTTTTCGGGATTTCACTTTTCCATTCAGCTGATTATAAAAAGTACTGATAGACCTGTTTAGTTACATACCTTGCTTTCAACCAGTAATTTTGGAAACGTCCAAATGTAACCATATAAACAATTTTGAGAACAGCAGATCATTTATATAGCACTTTGTATCCAAATTATAGAAGAGATCATAGAAAAACAGACTAAACCTAGTACAGCTGGGAAGACCCCTAACGTTTTACAGTGCTGGAGAATGCTGCAAGGCCAAAGCTAATGGAGCTTGCTTGGGTATTGGATTGGCATCACACTCATTCTCTGCTGATGAGTGGCCTAATTAAGAAACCTGTGCCATTCTGGGGATTCACGATAGAAGGAAAAAGCCATTTTTAGATCACTGTATCTAGTTGATTCATTTGAAAGCACTGAAAAATAGACACAGCTGGTGGTGGAACTAGAAGCTGAGCTGCCTCTTCTTCCCTGTCTCCTTTTAAGAGAAGGTGAAGGTCATTGGTATTGAGGGGCATAAACTGAAAGCAACTGGAAGTGAAAATAACAAAGAAGAGAACTAATGTTTGTCTAGCGTCACCTAAAATGCATGAAAACATGAAACAAATCATCATGCTTTGTCTGTTACTGGTTTCCTGAGAAGTTCAGCAGATACAACTTAGTGAACTGACTCATTCTATAGCTACTAAAGGTTGCATGTCCACTAGCAGATCGGCCATGCAACTACCAAGCCATTGCTGCAAACTACCATGGGTGTGTGCATTTCTTGAAACTCAGGGCTACCACGCTCAACATGGTTTTCACCTCTCACTATAATAGTTTTCATCTGGACCACCTAACCGCTTGTGGTTTTTAATTCAGCTGGTCTGCAAATAGAGATGCTATTTTCCCCACGTACAATATTTATGCTCTTCCACATTTAAACCCCAATAGAATTAGTGCCAAAGGTGAACATTAAACCAAAGAACGATTCCTTTAATTACATCGCCTACTGACACAAATATTCTTTATAACCGGAATTTCCTGCTAGTACTCTTATGAACTACCCATATACCTCTGGCCAGAAAATAAGTGTTCACAAGCTTAAAGAATTCCATCTGCATTTTATTGATGGTAATACTGTTAGTTGTGCACTCTGAGGCTGCTGCTGGAAGGAGGTCTGGTCGGGCTGCTGGATTCTGCACACAGAGGATACATTCAAGGGGAATTCAGCAGGGAACTGAAAAATGAGCCATTACCCTTGTATAGACATTGGGAGAAAAAAACCCCTACCAAAACAAACCCAAAACTTAATACAACAATATTTATCCTGTGTGGTTCTGCCTGGATGGTGGAGTTTCTAGAAACCTTGCTAAATATCTGTAAGCCAGTCCAACAATAGAAAAGATTAGTGTAAGTACCTAAACCACGTAAGATGGCTTACAATCTTTCCTCAGATGTTTCTGAAGATAGGTGCTCCATGAGGCTTATCTTTCTTCGTCTCTCTCTCGGACACACGTAGTCCTCAGCATAATCCCTGAGCTTTTTTCAGGAAAGTGGGGTGGGAACCAGTTGTCATTCTGGGTTACTTGTGGAGACATGCCCTCTCTTGCCCTAGACTAACTGGGCTGCCTCCAGGAAGGCAGGCAGCTGTGAAGGGAATGCGTTGCCTACCAAAACTGCTTCCCTAACTCTTCCTAACTCCCTTCCAGCCTTTCTGCAGACTCTCTGGGAGCTGCAACAGACTGAAAAACACTGTTTTAGAGGACTGCTGGTAGCCTATTCAGAAACCAGTAGAAACTGATGGTGAGGAAACCACCCACTTCTGCAAATCCCAGCACACATGAAAAGTCCTGGTGATTTATTTCTGTATAGATTACAGAGTAAGATCTGATGAACCTATAGTCCAGACAGAAATGCTTGCCACAGTTTCTATCAAAACTTCATGAGGTCCCTCCAGAGAAAGACAAGGGACAGAAGTGCTTGGCATTAGCCATAAAGTGCCAATAGGCACAACGCAAAGAGGATTAACAATGTCAAGTGTTTGGAAACTTGAGGATGAACATTTTTAGTTTAAAGCCACAAGGTTTTGTGCTTCCAGACCCTTCAGATCATGCTTGGTCTGCATGCATCTTAAATAGACATTAAATGGAACTCATTTATCCTTTAGATATCATAGAAAGGTAGTTTGAAAGCTGATCTCACTGCCTGAAGGAGGGGTAAATTAGCCTCTCTCTCAAGCGTGCTGTTAGGAATGACAATTGAAATCTAATTCTAATTAGCAACACTGGATGCTACTCTAAATAAACAACGATGTGCAGATTTGTGCAGATTCTTAGCTGCAGAAGTAGGCAAGTAGTAGGCAATGTGCAAGTTAATCACCTCTGCAACAGCAAACAGATTGGCTTGTAAATACATGAAACACACACTTGAGATTTCTTTTGCAAGATGAGTTAATGGGAGAGCAAACATCAAGGCTGATGCCGAGGCCAGGGCTGCCTCTTCAGGCTTTAGTTAGTGCCTGGTTCGATTTCTGGTTAATTAGGGCTGAAAGTTTGCAGCTCTGTTGCATATTCTTTACCTGCTCTGAGGAGGTAAATTAGGAAACACTCCAGGCTGTCAGTTTTCTGTCTCTAATAATTATCCAATAAAAATTGCAGAGGGGCAGAAGTTCTCCAGCTGCTGGCTTGGACTCATTACTACTGGTCGTGTCATCTGGAGAGCCAAAAGAAGTGAGGATCCAGAAATTCTAAGAATTAAATTTCAATTGTCTTTTGTTTAACCATTATTATTGAAAACTTCAGGAGACCTGCAAGCCATGTTCGAAATAAAGCAATTATGGAGTGCTGCATTTGCTCCTCTCGATTTATGACCATGGATCTAATGCATACTTCCATTAATTTCAGGAGCACTAGCTCCTGTTCCTGCATATATCCCACCATGTAGTGACTTCAGAAATGTGACCAGTGCTATTGCTATTCATGTGTGTACACTCTGCAGTGTGCCTAGGACCAGGATCCTCAAAGTTCAGCATCTATATATCTTTTGGGACTATGGCCTACATTAAACAGAATTGAATTCGAGATACATTTTGGCATAATACTTTCAGAAAGTACACTAATAACTATAATAATCCCTAACCCATCTGTTATAGGGGAGAAGAATCGTGTTAGAATTACAAGAAATATAAAAACATGGAAATATTTAGAGTATGTCACCCAACATTATCTATTGTGCTCTTTAATTGCAAGGGAGCTGGGACTGCAGCGTAAAACAGCAACACTTGTGAATTTGGACTGCCATTATTGTCACATTTTGTTGAATACTACATTTATAAGCATTTTAATGGTACTCAAAATAGAATGCCAAACCTGCTCTGTTTGCTTGCTTTATAAAAAGAATCTGAACTCAAAGTCTAGAAGGAAAGGAAAGAAAAGAAGAAAAAAAATTATGAAGAAAGAATAGGAAAAGAGGAAAAACCTAAGAGATGCCTTTCCTGAAAGCAATTCAATGGAAATAGTAACAATAAAACTATTCTAGAAATAAAGAAATATAATCCACTGCTCCATAACAAAAGTAGATCATTTACTACTGTATAAAATGTGAAGTGCTACCTGCCAGTAGTTAAGCATAAACCAAAGCTTCTCTCTTCCTCTTCAAAACCAGGTATCTGAAAACTTGACAGCAAAACTTGGCTAAATACAAATCCAGGTAGTGTCATTAATCCAACTCCGTACACACTTTTACACAGTCCTTTAAAATACTGCATGATTACCATTTATGTTCAAGTCTTATAATAGAGCTCCAGACTTTCAGAAAAATATGTCTTTTATGACTTTATGAAGGCAACTTAATGTTTTATGAAAGAAAAGGAAAAGAAAAAGGAGACAATTTAGCCCAAAGATGTTTGGATACCCTCTTGTTTGTACCCTCGTACAGCAATAAAAACTTCTGGCAAATAAGGTATAAAATTGTCCTCTTTTTTTGCATATGTCAAATTATTAGTATTGGTATATTAGTATTCATGGTCGTATTAGTATTCATGGCTTCTCCTCTATCCCACCTTGAACAGCTTCAACTACAAGTGAAAGTTTTAGTCTAGTGCTTCAGCGGAGACCTTTATCTTGGCACTTACTTAAATTCTGCTTCCCCTAAGTGGTGTAAGTAAATTTGCATACACTGAACGTACTACATTAAAAAGATATACTTTCACTTCCAAAACACTGTAAGTTGTATTGCTGAGCTAATTAAAACCTAACTCAACCATAACTGGACCAACGCTGTAGAATGAGGTCTTCATACACTAATGTGAAGAATGCTGAGTTGCAAATAGTAGATATGAGTTGGCATTTAAGCTGACTTTCAACTTGCTGGCAGTGACAGCTTTTTCAATCATTCCTGGAAATGCATCTTTTGAACACGTGACACCTAGAAATGGTATTACAGTATTGGGTAATTGTTATTAATTCAGATTATTACATCACTGCTGCACCTCTGCAAGTCACACCGAGTTAGCCTATCAATTTGAGCAGGATGCTGGCAAGCTGCATATTTGGGAAGTGCATAGAGAAGTTACCTTTGTTTTCAGAACTTATCAAAGGCGGCGCAAGACACTGGCTTCATTTCTGAATCACATGTTCATCCCTCGAAGATTAAACATATTGCCAATAATAATCACCTGAGCTCTTATTCCTTAACTGAATTTAAAGGCAGTGACTTATATTAAATGAAACCTTAAAATTAAATAGTTCAAAATAAAGGATTTCCGCTCTTACTCATATGGTTAATGAGAGATGACTATTCAGAAGGCAGCCATACAAATATCTAACTTAAAAATGCAAGTTAAAGAGTGTCTCAAAACATTGGGGCACTTCAGAAGAGCACTCACTCGGTGTAAGCATTCAGTGATGCTAAACTCCCTCTACGTTAACACAAGGAGAGTAAAAATGTCTGAAATTCAGTGGCACGTGTACTGGTCTTGAATTTTTAAAGAAAAATGGATGCCTTGCTATACCGCCTCCCAGCTTGGACCTCTTACGGCCAACTGTATTGTATAAAGATGAGCTGCAGAGGTTGCACTGTAGCTGTGCTGCTTCTGAAGACAGAGAGGGTTTCTAAGCGCAGTTGTGATTAGGTCCTATATCCATGCAGAGCAACGTTAGCATTAGTGGGGCTGAACTCAAATGCAGGGACTGTCCCATGCATACTCCTTCATGGGCCTGGAATGCAGAAAATTGGGGAAAAGCTCTGTAGCAACTCTGAAAATATCCTCTAAGATTTTCCTCCTTGTCCCATGGCATGGATGTAGCAGTGTCTCAAATGATCTAGAAACAACTGTTATAATGATTGACATACTCGATTGGGAAATAGACTGAATTTGCCAGGGGGAAAGAGGCACGACAAAAATCTCTTCTACTGCAATTATTTTCTATGGGATGTAACAGGTCATTTATATACAACCTGTATGCAACATTGCATAATTATGTGGGGTTTTTTTTTTTTTCAGATAACGAAAGCCATGCAATAGCTGAAGTACAAGAGCTGCATGACCTAAATAAAAATACAATCAAGTTCTGAAATATTTAAAATTTATAGCCAAATGTACCCTGCCAAGGATACATATCCTGCTGCCGGATCTGGATATGACTTTTGCATAGAAATCAACCATTCCCTTGCTTCACTTGCAAGAATTCCCAGTAGGAAGTACTTCCCATTGAGGGTGCAGTGACAAGCTGCCTGATAATCTTGCTTCCTTGGAGGGCCTGCAGCTGGCTTGCTCAGCACTTAAAGTAAGTTAGATAAGTGCTTATATATCACAGTGACAGGCATTATAAATATCCTGCTATGCTGTGTGCCTACGAAGCTGCATTAAGCCTGGTGCAATTTACATGTGCACCTGGAGGCAAAATGTTCAATGTGGTTCCACTCGTTATCCGTGCTTGTGATGACCTTCCAGACTATCCAGCTAAAATGCCTGATGTCCGAAGATGCTGAACTGATTCCTTTCTGCTGCCACCTACCTGGGAAGCACCTGTGTCCATCAGCAGAGCTGCACTGCAGATGTGGCCAAGTGCTTGCTCTTGTGCGCTACAAGTGGCACCAACAAGGACCTCAAGTTGGTGGCCTTGGGAAGAGTCAGCACCTCCCCACTGCTTTCATTCCCAACAGCTTCAGTGGGAACTCAGAAGACTTTGAGTATCTCAGTTCTGTGGCCAACCCAGCTATCAATATGCAGCACATTCCACAAAACATTTAGGAATCAACCTCTGTCTTTGGCTTCTAATGTGACCTGCAGTTGAGCCATTGGTGAAAGAAGTTCCAGCCCTGAGTAATTGCACTGTCCACATCAACATGATTAAACCAGCAATACATTCAGAGCTTTGCATGTGAGATAAATTAAAGCTTTTTGTTCAATGGCACTGAATGCGTTTGAGCTAAAAAGGGTGTATAGAGTGTCCCTTCAGTAACCCTGCTTTGTCATCATGATACACCACCCTGTACTCCTAGGCTCAGGAAGATTAAAAGAAGCATTTACATCTTGCATTAATGAAGCAACAGATTATGGGGTTGTGCACTCTGTTACTCCTTGTTTGCTTATTTCTGTTTGTTTATTTATTTTACAACCTAAGCAAATCAAAGTTACAATGGGCTGAAGAAGATGATCTCAGCTGATGTCTGGAAGTAATTTTATAATTGCCCCATAAGTCAGAAATGACAAAACCTACGTTTTTTTCCCATGGCACTGAGACCACCAGTTGCTGTATTTCCTGCCGTGCTCTATGCTGTTTGTACTTAAGAGGTTACTTTTCAAGAGGAAAACTGTTTACATCCATGAGCTACGATAAGTTATACTGTGTGGTGAGGATATTTGGTTATAGAAGGAAAAGACTGGGAGATGGGGAGAGAAAAGAAAAACAATAAATGGTGACATAAGCCTTCAAACATTCACCCGTTTTTTGTAATAGTGCTTTGGGCTTTTTTTTTTGAACAATTTCTCAGCAGAAGTCCAGGGGTTTCTCACAGATGAGAGTTATGTATTTCCCCCAATTGTTTTTACTATCTGGTCACAGAAAGGAGCACAATTACTCTCTCAAACAAGAGACACCTGTAACCCCACCAACATTAGAGAGGGTCATGGTGGCTCCCAGCAACCTCTTGTATGGGGCAACTTTGCTCAAACTGCCATTGTAGCAGCAAAGCCTGGTGGCAAGAGGTGTGAACCTGATCTTTCTTATTTAATCCCAAGCCTTCTGGGAACCCAGAAGATAGCACTGAAGTTCAGAATTACTTCCAGGTTTCTCTCCTTAGGGTGAAAATGTAATTATGATAAATCCCACTTTCTCAGCGTACTGTTATAGCTAAAGGTATTTATGAGTCGGATCTCAAAATTAACAACTGAACTCCTTTCAGAGCTATTAAAGTGTCTCTCTCCTTGCCTATCACATGCTGCCTGCTGTCTTCTGCTTCTATGACAGGTAATCTGCAGCCAGTGTTGACATCTGCATGGTCACCCCCATTCAGATCCCAGAGCACTAAGAGAGGTTTTTACTTACGAGTACATACAGCACAAGGAAAAGCTGCTATACAAACCAAGGCAGGATGCAATGAACCAAGCAGTCTGCTGTGTGCTTGGTATCCTGTTTAATTCCCTGCTCTTTGCTAAAGAATGAGGTTAGGTATTACATACCCAGTCAGGCTAGCCTTTTGTGGATGGGCACTGTCAACCTCATTCAAGTAGGCTCTCTGCTTTTTGACTGTAGAGGCTGTGTTTGTACACCCGTTAATACGACAGTCCTGGTCTCAGCTGGGACCTGTAGGTGATATTGCAATAAGCTTAATAGGGAAGTCATATTTTATGATGTCCTTGGTCTTTTTACAAGGGCATTAGGCAGCCTGAGGTTGGCCAGTTGGGATTCCTTTTTGACTGGCAGGCTCCAAGTTATAGCTGATTAACTCCTTTTATAGTTTACCTGCAGGTGGCAGTGGATGCAGTGGGGCTGCCTGTAAGCAGTTCTTCACTGTGACAAACTTAGAGAGACCAAGTGACTTTCCAAATATTTTCTCAGGGTGCCTGCTGCATACAATCTGTCTTTTTGGCATCCACAAGCTTTATGATCTGCATGCCTTCCCATCATCTGCTATTTGGCTATTGTCTTGTTTAGAAAAGGTTTTTTGGAACTTAAACGTCAACAGGTGTGGCAAAGTGTATGAAGGCATGCAGTACAGCAACATGGCTAATTATTATCTTCTTGCTTACATTTTTTCCAGTTAACAATTACAGTTAAAAATAACGTGCATACAGAACCCCACGACTTTAAAAAAGTTTTCTAATTAATACATCTTCTAATTAATGAAGTCTTACATTCTGTGTCAGTCATAAGTCATCCCAACTCAAACACAACTTGCTGATTTCTGCAAGTAATAACTACAAGTCTGGAATCAAACTGACCTGTCAACCTTTTCGTACACAGCATTTCTAGACTAGGGGCAAGGGTCTGACCAACATCTAACCCACATAAGCAGCATCCTAACAGATGGGATTAGAGAGCTGGCAGCTGAAGTACCCATTCTGTTCATCAACTGTGGGCACAAAGCATAGCTGGTCCAGCCAGATTTTGCATCTTTAGTTAGCATGCCTATGGCAAAGGTGTTGTACAAGGAGATCTGTGAGTATTTTAGAGCTCTGAATCCCAAATATCACTGATGTTGAAATGCCAAGTGGGAGAGAATATTTGTCTCTTCTTAAAGTGGTTTTCAGCATATATTTCTGCAGAATGGTGTTTCAAAAGACAGAAACAACTTTTAGCTCATCTGTTTCTTTCCAGGTGAAGAGCTGGCAGAGGATCTGGGAGCATGTACCTCACTATGACCTATGGCAACAAAGAATACACTCTCTACCCTCTTGATTCTCCTTAGAGACAAAAAGGAAAAAACATTCATGGGTTGTGCTTCATCACACACAATTGCTTAGACTAAGAGGAATGAAAACAGCATGGCCTCCCCAAAACAACTAACCAAAGCACCAAGAAATGGGCTGCCCTTACCCTAAGGAACATGATCCAGAATACCTACCTTGCATCCTAAAGTGCTGTCTTATGCTTATCTTTATGCATCTATAACTCCCTTTATTAGGTTAAAGGTGCAACTTTATTAGGTTAAAAAATGGAAACATATCTGAGGGCAAAAGATGGAGAGAAGCAAGACAAGGAAATGCCTATATTTTTATGATTATTCACAGGAGATGGATTCTTCTTAGTGCCTTATCATCATCCTCAGAGGCTCCCTGCTCTGTAGGGTCAGAGCAAACGCTGTGGATCATGTTAGCTATACTTGTTTGTGCAAGCACTGGTGAGGTAAAGGGAAGAATGAAATGTTGGGGATGCCAGTGTTGTAATTCTACCCTCATTGCTTCACACTGAGATGTTCTTGTGTTCCAGGCACTGCCTATTTATCTGTAACTCTGCCATTGCCTCTCCCACTCTTCTTAATCCAGACAGTGCAATAAGGTTAATGCAGAGGCTGGGCAGGGAATCTTTGCAATATGACAAAAAGATTCACCAAAATAGTCTGTGTAAAAAACTTCATTATGAATTCACAAAGCCTCCTGTAAATGCCTAAGGAGTTTGCACCCTATAAATATTTAAAACAAATATCTCCCAATACATAAACACTCTCATTTCCTGCTGATAAACCCAGACGCATCAGCAGGGGTGGAGGGAAGGCAGTTATCTTTGCTCAGATGTTGTTTAGCATATCCCTAGATGCAATGGAACTTTTTGTGTTAATTCTTCCTTTTCACTTATCCTTTTCATCATCATATAGTGTTTCAAAAATGCAGATGTAATCCAGCTCCTAATCTTAGCTAATGGGAGCTGTGTCTAATGAAAAACTCATCAGTGTAAAAATATGTTTTGTTCACAGCGAAAGTAAGAAAACCCCCAAAAACAACCCTTAAAAATTCCATCTTGCAATTTTGCTACTTTTATTTCTTGTGCATGATCTGTGCAATTAAACAGTATTTTACCTCAATTAAACAACATTGCATACTTGCAAAAAAAGTCTTGTTTACACTAAACAGTATGAGAAGAGGAAATCTGTTTTCTAACACAGGAGTCAGCTCATCCACTACCAAAAACTAACAACTCAGGGGCAATAAAGTAGCTCCTGACAGCTCAGTGTAGTATTACACAGCAGCAGAGAATGAATAATAATAATAATAATAAAAAGGTATCAAGTTCTACCTATAAAGGAAATTCTACAAGGGCATAATGTTTCCATATAATGAACAGAGTGGCACCGATCTCTGCTTAGTGGAACAGCTCATCTGGGTTATAAGGGTCTCCAAGTAACTAGGCCTCATTTTTCTGTCTCAGCTGTGTGGTGCCAGCTCTGCTCCTGCCACTGAACAACTGCAGGTTGGATTCAGGGAGGGAATGTGTTCAGCAAGTGCTGCTGTCCTGTCTGAGGCACTTGGGCTCCTCTGAATGCTGTGCTTGGTAACTGAACCCAGTCTCTGCTCTTCTGACCTCACGTCGTCGCTGAAAGGACACAAGGATGGCCAGATATAGAGAACTAGATACAGCATCTTGAAGTCTGGCACTGTCCCAGAACTCCAGGAGATGCTTCACTGCCCTCTTCTGAGATCTACCAGGTGGTGGGTGAAGGCCCAGAAAACATGCGGACGGTTGTCTTTGAGATTTTGTGATTTAAATCCACTGCAAAGCTCAAGTTCATACGTTATTTACTTACCAGTATTTGTTTGCATTGCTGCATTTCTACCATTCCTTCTTGGAGAACACCCTTCCTCTCCCTGCCTTCCAGAACAATGCCTTGCAGGGAAAGAGTAATGTGCTGGGGAGAGCTCCTGCTGCCTTTGCGTGGGAAAGAGCGTGGATTGCATGTGGAGATAGAGTCACGTTATATTTCACCCTTTCTAAGTTCAAGTAAACGTCTTTAATTTATTTGGTAATGTGGAATTAATTTTACATTTAAAACAGGTCCTGTCCCTGTGAACCCAGCATAGCAGGAAAACACTCCTTAAAGGAGTGTTTTAAAGGCTTTAACCCTTGCAGATCTGGAGAAACTTCCTTTTTTCCCCCCTTTGCTACTCTGCAGTCCCCGCAGCAGCTGAGAACAGCACAATAAATGAAGGTGGGTCAGGCAAGCTGGGTGACTGCAAAGATGGGTGTACAGACCTACGCACGACACTTCATGTCTGCCTTTACAGGTGTGAGAAGGTTTTCTATTTTCTATTTCTGTCCTTTGCCTTGCATGCTTCGTTTGTTCCAGAGCATGATCTTTCTGTTCAGGCAGCTCTACAGATTCCCTTATTTCAGTACTGTATCGCTATCTACCTGTGACTGACAGCGTGCAAGAGTCGCCTGGTACGCTTTAAGAGAACACGCCATTGGGTGGTTTTGGAAGCCATTCATTGGCATGGGTATTTCTTTCTTTTAAATACTCCTTTTTACTATTAGGTAACTAAACCGCCTAAACCATGTATAACATCAGCCTTTGGTGTCAGTGCTTAGGAGGGCACACAGCCACCATGCCTCAGGACTTACTCATTTTTATTTTAGGTAGGCAAGTGGAAAGGGAAGCAGGCTTGCCACTGGAAACTTCAGTTATTATTACCACTGTGTTATCAAATATCTGCAAGCTAGACTTCTCATCTACACCTGTATGACACCTACCACAACCAGCGCCCAGGTTTGGCAGCTTGAGGTATCATCATAATAGATGGTGTGGTGAATTACATTCTGTTAATCTCCAAAATAGTATAGCATGCTTGTTCCACACTGCTCTGTGACTCTGCCTCAGCCAGATCCATAAGGCCCACAGTTGCCTGCACCTTCACTTCTTCCAGTGGTGCATTAAGCTATTTAAGGTGAACAAAGCCCAGATCAGACTGTTATGTGTGTATACATAGCGAAGCTAGGAAACTAGAGACACACAGAACTGGTCCAGCCAAGGGCCCTGACAAACCTCAAATATGGCATTAGATCTGACCCAAGGAACACCAGCAAACAGGAAGAAAACTTGTTTCTCTGTGTAACTGGTAAAGTATTGCTTGGGCTGAACTGAGTTAGTGGTTTTCCCAACAAGCAACTCTGCCAGGAAGAAGTATCACCCTGAAGGACACCAATTCTGCCATCAGAGCTACACCACTACTGCTCTGAGCCCTAGCTGTGGTGGACCTCTGCTGTCCCAGCCCTGAAAGCCTCCTCAGCAGGATATGCCATGGAGAGCAGCATTGCTGGACCCCCTGGAACTGGTGTTCTTACCATATGTCTTCTTCTCTTTATAATCTCAATTTCTTTCTATTTCCACTTCGCCTTCAGTTTTGACTGCCTCGTCAAGTGAATCTCTTGCAGTACCATTAAGGCTCGGTAACCAGGGAAGCCATTAACAGCCACCCACTAAATAGCACAGAAAAGAATTGTAAGCTTACTGGGTTGTGGTGGGCTTCTGATTGTACCTGTCCTCACCCATTAGGGGACTTGAGAAGTGCAAGGAAGAGTCACCATTAGAGGCAGAAACTCCATTTGCTGTGACTGCAATTGTTTGTTTTCTGGAAGTTGAGATTGGACTTTAATGACGACAAACCTAGACCATCTCTACCAACTTGCTTTTTTCTCCAAAACCACAGTTTTATCCTCCTTAAGGCTAAATATTTGCTTTCTGTTCCTCTAAATAAAGCAAGATCTATAACTAAAGGGTTAAAGGAAGGCTGAATGAAAGCCTTAGTACTCTACATTTCAGCAACTTCAATGTTTTTCTTCATTTTTCTGAATCTTTAATGAAAGTTAAAAGATTTTCAGTGGTGCTTTTTGCCATGGGACTCAGCTAGTGTCTGTGCTCAAAACCCTGAGCCTTGTTTAAGCGTACAGCGACAGGGTTGTGCTAATGCCTTTGACTCTTTGGGCCAATTTATTCCATTTAAATTAACAGAACATCGACGAGACCTTGGCCTCTCTGCTAAGGTGGTCAGCAAGGCTGACAGTTGCGATGACTGCATTTGCCAGATGAAACCTTGCCTGCTGTGAGCTGCTGGGATGAAAGGAGACTGCTAGACATTTAAATCCAATGTTAAGCAGAAGTGTGATGATGTTTTGGGAATGAACTTGTAGTAAGCTTCCAATTTGTCTTAATTTCTGTGGTTCCAGATTGCTTTAACAACAGCCTGAATCCTACTCTGAAGCTTGTCTTGTTACACTTTGGAGAGTATGCAGCAGGGCCTCTCCTTGCATGGCCTATGTGGATTGAAGTCTTAATATATTTATGTTTCCCACTTCTATATTCTTTAAAAAAAAAAGAATTGCAGAGCACACCTGTAGTTCTTCATCCCTTGCCCATTATCCACATACGTCTCCCACTTTTCTTGTCTGCTTCCACAGATGTAGAAGTGAATTTATTGCTTTTTCCCTTCCCAAAGGGCAAGCCTGGGGAGTATGTCTTCCCACCTCTTTCAGCCACCATGCTGAGGTGCAGGGCTCTCCAAAGTGGCTTGCTCTTCTGACCTGGGAGGTTTTATTTCAGCGTGCAAGGCTCAGCCTCCACAAGCAGGTGATGCATTACCATGATGTGTTCAGCTAACAGAAATGGTGAAGTTATGGATGTTAAAATAATTTAACCACTGATATTTTCTGTGAATTGAAAGAGATTGTGTTCAAACAGGGCAATATCTATTCTGCCAGTTGTGTAGGGAGGCAGGCAGAGGCAAGCCTAGAAAGTCTTTGTGCCTTTTTTTCGCCCCTCTCCAAGATCAGATTTTTGTACCAGCTTTCTACATTTTCGATTCAAAAGAAAGAATAGGTATTAATAATTACATACACAGGGCTCACTCTGCTTTGAGCTCAGTGTAACCATTTATACCTATACTGAGCAACTACAGAACAGCACGTGAACAAGAGGCGGAACTCTCCACCTAGAAAAGTACAAGTGCCTACAACACACACTGCAAAGGAGATACAGCCTTACCACGCTCTACTGTACACACAGTGATGTGTGATCCATCAAAGGACTTGTAGGAGGAGCGTTGCCAGTGCAAGAAACTGAGATAGTTGGAAGGAAATGTGAGTGAAGCACTTGGTGGTTATAAAGAAGCACTTTAATGTATTTCTGCTTCAATGGCAGAGGAGTGTGATGAGGTTAGAAGGAGAAAGGTCTCCTTATGAGACAATATGCGATGTCTGCAATATGCAGACAGCTGTGAAAGCAGCAGTAGGACAAACCAGAAACTGTGCTGTTGCTAGACACAAGCCAAAACGTTGGAATGGCTTTTTTCTACTCTAAAACAAAAGAGAGCTTTCACACATACCTATTAATTAATAGGGCACCCTTCACATGCAGTATCAATAGGAAGTGTAAAACCCAACTATTTTGTGTTTCCCTTGTAGCAGATTTTAATCACTGAGCAAGCAGTAGCTAAGTGTGCTGTAGGAAGGGCTATGATACACACTGAGTCTTCATAGTAAGACAGAGCTTTTGCCTTTGCCCCTTTGCTAACAAATTCTTGCTATGCAAGAAACAGGACAATTAACTGAAGAGATTCAGGTTAGAAAACACAACATGGAGGTGGTGATACTTCTGCTACAATTCCTGCACTTCTCACAGGAATGCTCCTGTTCTTTCTGAACATCTTGCCAATTAATTTTGATTTCTAGTGGTTTATGTTCATTTTCTTGAGGGTAGGTGGCAGAAATCATGGTCATTTTTAACAGCCTCTATAAAGGCAAGTTCATCTACTTCACTAGGCCAACAGTTAGCCCATTACGTAAAGTGGGAAATTCAGGCCCTGTCAAAGATAGTGGGAGTTTTGAACAAGGCAGCAGTGGGGCTGAGCTCCACTCATTCTAAACAATTGCCTGATCCCACAGGATATGCCTAGCTGCATTACTTGAAACTGGACTGATGGAAAGACTGGCTGTGATCAATTGGATCTCAGAACCAACCCACCAAGCAGAGATGGAAATTCCTCAGCATCACCACTCAGACTTTCTCTTCAATTGCAAAAGTTGTTGACAATATTTAAGAAATAGTGGATAAAAAGAAATGAGACAAAACAATTTAAATAGTTGCATTTTTTCTTTACAACCAGTTTTGTCAGTAATCAGAAAAGGATCAACATTTTTATTTAAAAATATGCTAACATAAAAAGGAAAACACATTTCCCCTGCATTTCTTTTTCCTTTCTTTGAATTCACAGCAGAATTAATTGCCACTTCCTTCTTTATCTGGGAAGAGGGAAGCTTCTGATCTGAAAGACCATTGCAAGGAACACATGGAAGCAGAAGTGGGCACAGGTCTTTGGGACTGGGACAGAAAGATCAGCCACTTTTGGAACAGAGGTGCTGGCAAAACATTGAATCAATCTGAATCTGTTGACACAAAGAACAAACAGACTGCACACTGGATATCAGGGCTACGTAACACATTACCTACTGCCCAAGGTTACAAACCTAATGTACACAAAATAAGGTCAATCACAGCAGCATCTGATGCATTCAACGTATTTTTGGACGCATGTGACTTCTCGATTTCACGCCTGCGCAGCAGGGCTTGATTTCTGTGTTACGGTTGCTTCTGACTCGGTAGGCACTACAAATAACCAGTGCTCCTTGATTTCCCCACCTCTCTTCCCAGGAAATCTGTTACCTACATTTGGTTTTATGCCAGATCAAAAGCAACCAATTCCATATTTAACCCTGAAGCTGTTAAATAGTTTCTTTCCTCTTACACCCTTTTCCCTCACTGTGAGAAGGTAATGACCCATTTTTGAATGGTCTGTAACAAACGTCCTCCATCACACAATTAACAAGTTTAAAACTACTCTGAAAGTTCTACTGGATGCACAAAGAGAGAAAATAGCCTTAAAAGCAGGTCTTAGAGTAACAAGGCTAGTCAGGCAACTTTGCTGTCAAGCAGCTAATCACAGTTCCTATGTTTCAAGCAGTTGAATCTGGGAAGGGGGGGGAATCTCTGCTACATTTCTTGAGGCAGCACAAAACATGCTGGAGATAGTTCTGCCCCCACCATCATCACACACAGATTGCACACTACTCCCACACTGCTGGGTGAAGATGCCCCTGCAGAGCTGTCCCCTCTCCCTTGTGACCAAATACAGGGTACTTGATTCCCTACCTTCACATTAATTCACAGGAGATACCAAAACACGTTCAGGACACAGCCTGCAGATGGCCTCTATTGGCTACTGCAGGTGTTAGCTTGGCCCTTAATTGCCAGCTTGCATGTTGTAGGAGACCTCTGGAAACAAAATGAAAGCAACAAATTTCAGGAAGGCAAAAGCTTTGAATAAAGCCTGTCTCATGGTCAGAGAAAGAACAGGCAGAACATCCTAGGAACAAGGATGTTGTCTCTCAGCTTGCTTTTGTTAGTGCAGACCCACATGCAAACACAACACAGCTGCTCACTCTGGGCCGGACCTCCTTCATTCCCTCCTCCAGCAATACAGGCTGCTAAAGCTACAAGAGTAGAAGTCCCTTATAGATAAGCAGAAGCCACAGTCCTATGATACTACAAGGGTTAGCACGGCCATACCTTTAAGTGGAGTATGTATGGCTGCTTCTTAGAGCTTTGTTGAGGGGTTTGCCATGGAAACTGCAACACCTCAAACTGTGCTCCTCAGGGAAGTCCTAGAAAAGGTGGTCACTGAGGAAACTGCTAGCTACCAGGAACCTTATCTCGTAGCAGAGGGAGTGACTCCCTGTTATCATGATGAGGGTTTAGGTAGAGCACTCATGGACAACATATGCTGTCTTGTCCTTCAGTGATCCAAAAAGCAATGCTCCCAATGTTCCCAAAGCCAGAGATGTTGGTTAAACAGATCACTGTGCGAGAGTTTGTCTGAAACTCTTGCAATGATGCAGTACCAAATGGATAGCAAGGATCCTATAGATACAGACTTGATGGAATTATGAAGGATCGTCTTGTGACTTTCAGGATGGGGAACTTCGTGGAAACGCTCAAACATCTGTGACTGGAAGACTGATGTACAGAGAACAAAGTGAACATTACTGGGGTCAGGTCACAAATTTCACATTATGAATGACAAACATGAATTTAACAGGGACTGATTGTGTCAAAATTAGTTGCATTTTCCTATTTAATCTGATTTTTGCATTTTCCTTTGGAGGAAAGATCACAGGTATTTCAAGTATGGAGAAATAGATTCCTGGACAAATACCATAGTCTTATTTCCACTCTGACACTTATTCACAATTCATTTTTTTCCATCACAGCTGTGCTTCAGGTGCTACCTCTGCTTACAAAACTTCAGGCCTTTTCACGCTAGCAGTAAAAGGAGCTCAGTGAATAGAAGAATGGCCCTATTAGTCAGCAGAAGCCTTGACCATGTTTGTAGCAGGGGCTAGCCCATACATATCATACCCTCTGTCAAGGTAGTTAATAAATTAATAAAATAATAAGAACACATGAAATATTATAAAAGGTATACAAAATAACAAAGAAAAAAACATACAAATATTTCTTACAAAATCCTTTAAAAGGGAATCTAAGCATTTCAGTTTATTAATAAGGATTCCAAGCCACAGCTGGCAAACACTGTGGAGAAACAGAAATGATGCTATCAATCCCTGCCCTTTATAAAAATCAAACCAAACCATGTGTTTCATCTGGGGTTTAGGCAGGAACAAGCAGTAATTTTTGCCAAGTGGTTTCTAAAGGATATCCACCCACCCCTGTCATAGGTATTGCAACTGGAAGAAGCCCAGGCAGCTGAAAGAATGTTTATCAATCCTGTCTTGACAGAGTGACTACCTTTTCCTGAGCTGATGCTAGTGCTTTCAAGCAGATGGATTGTATTCAGTCACGGTGATGGTGTTCATTCTGCAACACCTCCTTGACCTGCAGGATATTTCGCTTTTCTGCACTGCGCTGCAGCGACTGCATGTGCATGGGCAAGACATGTCCCTTTGGCTTGTTATTTATCTGGCAGGCTTATGTATCCACAAGCATGTCAACACCTCTTTGGATATTAGTGGAAGTACAAATGTTAGTTTATGCTAATAAGTAATACAATGAAAAACAAAGAAAAGGTCAGAAACTGTAGTTTTATATTGTGTGATTTCCCAAGACAAAATAAATCCAATTCATGGCACATGCTTACAGCTTTCCAAGAGATGTATTTATAGCTGTGAATATGTACTTTGGCTAACCCTATTGTACGCACTGAGAAGGGAGGAGGTTTTTTTTCACTTTTAAAGAGAAAGAGGGAGGTTAATTGGTTCTGCTAGCTGAAGGGCTATGCACTAGGCAGCAGGAGCATGCACTGAATGGAAGAGCTACAGAGAAAAATGAGCCAGTCTACATGATGAAAATATCCACCTAATGCCTTGGGATAAAGAGAAAAAAACACCAAGAAACTGATAGAATGAAATGAAATAAAATAAAATTATAAAATAAAACCAAGAAATATCTTGGCTACTTCAGGCACAGTGTTATTAACCAGCATCTCATTCAAATAATGAATAACTGTTTACTTAGAAGGGTAAAGAACATGTTGTTTCTCTGCTGTAATGGCTAGAAGATGCAGTCATGTCAAGACTGAAGTATTGCTCAGTTGTCGTCATCCTATTTACCCTCTCCGGCCCAGAGACTCTAGATCCCAAACTAGCTAAAAGCATTTAATCTTTAAAGGTTCCTGTCATGATCACAAAGAACAAATCTCACTTATTTTCTCTATTTCAATCAGCAACAAATGATTTGTGTGAGCAAAAGAGGAGTACAGTCAAAGCAAGCAGGAACAGACCTCCTGGGCCTTGAAAAAAAAAATCATTAAAGAAAGGGACAGTTACTCCATGGCCATGTTTCACAGACACTGGCCATCACAAACGTACATAAAATCTGCACCAAATATCTACAGAAGGAAGGGGAGTTCTTGATAAACAAAAAGAACTACATAATTTTCCTGTTTATCCAACTATTTTTCTGCTTAGTTGTAAGGAGCCCATGGACAAGATGCACAATTTTGTGTAGGAAAAATATCTTTAATTGTCTAATTTCTTCTGATTCTGTCTAGCTCGCTGTCTCTCTATACTTTCTTTCTTTATTTGGCAGAAATTACAGTTCTTCAACAGCCACCTGCTTTGGAGAGTCTCCCAGTGTACTTATCCATCAGTCTTCACCTAAGGTCACACGTAATTTCCAATACTGATTGACAATAGTACCTTGTACCACCCCAAGCCGCACAGAAGCCAGCGAGAGCACCTGCAGCAGCCCATCCTCAGGAAAAGCACTAGATGATACCACTTACTGTGCTGACAAAACGTCTTACTATACTACCACTTTCTCTCAGGTCTTCATTCCTATTCACAGCCTTATAAAAGCTCAGGAAGTGGTACTATCTCTGCGGTACAGATAGAAGTTTATGAAAACCTATGGAAGGAACAATATGAGCCAGCACTGCTGTGTGACAGCAATTTCCTCCAGACCTGGCTGGAGCCAGAACGCACAGAGCTTCAAAGGTGTTTGATTCAATGGGAATTAAGGACCTGAAAAGCTTTCAGGATCTGGGACAGCAAGATTAAGTGATGGATGTCTGGAAGATATTTTGGTCTGACTCTACACAGATCTAAGTGACTCAGGGTTTTAAGTCCCACTTTCAAACATGGCCTTCATTTACCAGCTCAGTATCACACCTTTTCTGTGATTTTCATAGGAATGTCCACCTGGATAAATAGGATTTTGCAGCTTGGATTAGACATAGTATTTTCCTACTAATAGATGTTTTACTTTATTGGTTGTCACAATAGCTTAGTACCAGCTTAGTACCTTTAATTACCAACAATAATTAAATTATAAAAAAAAATTGCATTCTGCTCTAAAAAGTGTGAAACAGTTTAAAAATAGATATCACTAATGCTAATGCAAGATTGGGAAATTCTGCCATGCCAGTTCCAAGGTGCCCTGCACACCTGAGGTCCGTCTTCTTTCCTCGCAGCTCTTTTTAAATGGACTTGGGGAAGTTAGACTATACTTCCTTGGTAGGTCAGCTGCAAATTTTGCTTAGTAACTAAAATAAAGTTAGATTATTTCCACTGGGACTGAACAGATGTGTAACTTTGAAAGAAACACAGAGAAGCAAATTAGCAAGGAGTCCTTTTTCTTTTCTTACTAGTAAAACACCAAACCACGAAGCACTAAAATTTCGAGAGTGAAATTTCTGTTACTTTTAACAGACTGCGAGTGCATACTTTTTTCATGTGCTTGGCACACACAAGAAACCAATATTATTGTATTTTTGTCAGGGTCATACATTTAAATACAAATCTTAAAAGTTGTCTAACTGATGAAGCTTAGTTCATTGCTATGTGGATGTCTAGTTTTTGTAAGAATGGGTGATTACTGTGTAGATTAGCCAAAACTAGCACAATGATTTCTTTTCTCATAGAAAATATTGGGAATTAATATACACAGTATTAATATACATGACATTAATAAATTTATGGTTTGAAAAAATAGTAGCCACCTGCAAAAAAAAATCTTATGAATATTGGATTTTGTTTCAAACATATAACCTTTATTTTTCTGGAAGGGGTGGCTGTTGTACAAAATTTTCTACTGCTGTCTCCAGTAAAAGACCACATTAATATATGCTGAATGACCTAGTTTTCAAATATTCTACTTTTTCCCTCTTACCTCATAATAATAATTCTGCTGTGCTTGTATTTATGTTCACATAACCATTTCTGGTTTTCACTCTTATTACAAAGTACAGATAGGATACTTATGGGAAAGCACGTTTGAATGACCAGTTCTTTACATGAATAGCTGGACTGTGAGCAAATTTTACAGCTGACATCTCCCTTTAGAGTCAGAAGTCAGGCTTACTCTTGTTTTAAATACCTAACTTTCATTTGCTTTACTATCAGCTAACAGAGTTCCTGCCTAGGGGCAGAGATCCACAGCCACCTTCTGGCACCTTGTTTTCCAAACAGTCCTTGTTAGGCAGTGAATATTTAAAGGTCTCGACTTTGTGGTGAAATGAAGTACAGAACCAATTATAATCTCTTTTTCGTTAGTTTCCAGTCTATTTAAATACGCAGAATCATGGTTAAGCACAGACGGATTATGATATGTTTCCACTGCTGCGAGACACAGCATTTGTCCATGCATCAGTTGCAGCCGCAGGAACGGGGCGAATGGATGTGCTGGCATGCCAGGGTAACCGGACTGTTTCCCACGCCTGAGCACAGCTGCTTAAAAGTCAGCGTGGGTATCTCAACACCACGCAGCAGTCACTGCTGTTACTGTAGTGTGGATGTGCCCAGTCTGTTGATTTTACGCCTCAGATAATGGGCAGTAAGGAGGAAGCAGGAGGAGCCCCAGCTCCCCCTGAACAGACCTGTCGTAGAGGAAGCAGGGGACAGGAACGTAACTGGGACTGACCTGTATGTGCCTTTTGTCTCTCTTTTGGATTAGAAACGTTCCCGTGCAAGGTCATTCCTGATCCACCTGAATTCGGGGGGAGTTTCATTTGACTAATAAAATAATTTAGATACATTTGTGGTGGTTTCTACCCAGTGCGAAGAAGCGGTGTGCCACGGTGCAGTCAGCCTCGACACCAGTGAGTACAATGGTGCAATGCCTGTCGGAGACACCACCTTGGACTCGGACGGAGAGTATTTATCTCAAGAGTCCATGTGCCTTTAGCAGCCTTATTTATCCCGCAGTCTCTCCATGCCTGTGTTTTTCTCCATGCACACCTGTTGTATGGTTAGATGTTCCCCATGCTCCTTCCTATCTAACCCAATGTAACTAGAACGATGAGAATAATTCCTCATTTAGTTCAGTTTAGCTTCAGAATACACATTTTCATATGCTTTCAAGTGACCTACAAGGTGGGCTTTTTTGTTAGTTCGCTTTTGGGTTTTCAAACTGGAACTGGGAGAGTTTTATTTCTTTCTGCATCGTTGTTGATTTGAGGTCTTTTAGAGAAGGAAGATGAAGATTGGAGGATCATACGAAACAATCAAACGAGAACAAATCAGGACAGTTGAAAACCAACATTTTTATTTCACCACTCAAAAAAAGAAAATCTGAAATAATCAGGGAAATTTAAAAAAGTAAATATTTTTGAATGAAAAACTAAAGCATTTTAATTTAAAAAAAATTGTTTTAAATGTTCCGAGTAAAATAATTACATCTTTTCTTTTGTTTTGTGCTGTTAAAGGAACAATTAAGTAAAGTTTAATGCAATATACACCCTCCCCTCTCCCCCAATTTACTTTTTTCTCCGAATAATTGCTTCAGCTAAAAATTGACATGGCTCTGAAGAAAAGAAATTTGAATACTCACCATTTTGTCCTTACTGTGATTTATTTGCTTTCCTGAAAAGTCTTTCTGAGCCTTACCATTTGATGCTCAGGTGAATTTAGGTTAGTTAGAATGAAAATTTTAGGGGAATAAATAAAAAACGAAAACTGGGGGAAAAAACCCCCGACAACTGTTGCAACCATTTGGGACTACTGTTGCATGCATGGTTTAAAAAGTATTGATTTTTATTAGTTTAACTATTGAGATGACCAAAACACTGTAGCTTTTCATTCACTTTTATGAGAACATAAATGTTAATGATGAAACTTCATAGAAACCTAATCTCTTCGATGTCTCTATTTTTAAACCAACTGAAATGTAAGCCATAAAATGTGATTGCACATCCCCTTTTCACAAAATATTTAAATTTTATTTTTATTTATATGTATTAGATGAAAAAAGAGGAAAAAAAGAAGAAAGGTTATTGTATTCAGAATTTTTTATTATGGAGATCTTCAAAAACTCCATTGAGACTTTCTGTTAGTATAAATAATGAAATCATTCAAGCGGATGATTTTTTAAGAGTTTTTACATTTCTATCTTTTAATTAAAAGTTTTTCAACTTTTATTTTACTGCTAGAAAATATTCACTGCCTTTTTAATTTAAGCTAATAGGAATTACTTGAACTTTTAAAAGCACTTTTTATTAAAAACATTTAACTGAAGCCTACTTCGTACATACATAACTAAAATGAATTAAAATGCTATTAATCAGACAGTTAGATCCTGATGCTAGATTTGTAAGTTTCTCAGAACGGAAATAAATTATTTGTTTGTCTACATATAAGCCTGTGCATTTTCCTTGGAAGACAGAATGGATTTTACTTCTACTATTGAATGCGTTCACCTTGTCCTACAGAATTCCTTAAGTGCATTACAGGCTTGAGGAAATCGGCAGTATCTATCATCAACAAATACCAACTAGAAATATCAGACTTTGCATTTTCTACTATTTCCAGACAAGACGGAGAAGAAACAACACCATCCTGTATGCTAAAATTTGGCTGATTAAAGACATCAATCAACTTCACACGGTGGAAGAATGTTGGAAAAAAAATGTGATAGTAAACTAAGTTCTCTGTTGATTTTAGTATTCAGTCATGCACTATTGGCATCAGGGACTAGAATATCATACAGTGTATGTTAAATGGTGTTTCACTCCATTTTCAACACTTTCACAGGGCGAGCGCATTAAATTGTAATGTAAGAGCTCTGCTTAGGAGGGGCTGAGCAGTATCATTTCTGTTCAGTGAATTCTCACAACTTGCACCTTGTGGAAGAAGTGAGGCAGACTGACAGAAGGCAAGGAAATTGGTTTTGATGTGGTTTTGCTTTCACATCAGAAAATATTGAAATAAGCACTCAAGACAAATAGTTACCTTTTAAAGCTGCCCAACCTTCCTCCTTCACAGCCGACTATCAGTTCAAGAAAGGGAGTGAGACATCATTTTGCAAACAGAGGTCATATTGGAAAGAACAGTGCAATGCATGACTAATGAAGTCCTCTGATTCATGAGAAAATTTTGATTTACATTTCAAATCAATTGTGATCCTTAACCTAAACAGGTTTTGAACAAAGAAGAAAGTGAACTCTGTATTTCCATGGAGTTAGTTTGTGAAGCATAACATATGATGTGGCTAATCTTCTTTCATACATCATTTCTCACCACAAAAGTACATGTTACTCCTTGCTAAAAGAGCATGGCAATTTGTGAAAGCAATCTATATTTTCTTGTTGGTTATACTCCAGTCCATATACATCTAAAGAAGTGAAGTTCTTTATTATACCATTACTGATATTACCTTATACAGGTTTCTTTCTCACATCTAATTCAGATAGATTCCATAATATATTAAAAGGAGAAAAGCAAGGCAATGCTATCACTAATAAAACTTTCTCATCAACATTATATTACTTGAAATATCCTTCCTTTTAGCTATGAAAGGTTTGTTTGGCAGACTTCCTCCATGGTTTGACTTCTGCTTCCTGTGCAGGTTACAAAGCTGGCAGCCTCAGTTATGGTTCATAGGAAAAACTTTTTTGGGTTCTTTGCTTTCTATTTTTGCCAACTTCTTAGTGCTCAGCACAGCTGAAAGGCACGGGTTGTCACAGGGAGACAAATACAAATGGTTACACCAAAACAGATGCAAACCCATGTGGCCCTCACCTCCTCCATTTACATGAAAACAGCACACTGAATGAGCAGCACCAGAGCTTTGGGAGTGGTCAAAAACATGTTCTCTGCTTTGGCAAAAAAGAATCAGAAAACAGTTCCTCATTCAAACTGATGTCCAAATTCCCATCAGTAGAGCAGGTATCCAAGGTGTATGCCTCCATCAGATTGTGGGAATGGATGCATTTTGAGGCAAGCTGATGGGAATTAGACAAGAATGTGTCTTAGCTGCTATCTTATTTTTGCTAGTCATGCAGATCTGACAGAGCGTGCCTGAGCTGGATTCTGCTCTCGTTCACAACAAACCTGTTAACGCAGCTGCAGCTGCCAGTCCAGATGTGCCTCCACGGCCCCTGTGAAGTTCCACTGTCTACAACCCTTCAGGAATATACAGGGGAAAAAAAAAATGTGATGGGAACCAAGGCATCTGGTGGCAATGAAGTTGCAAAAACGTAAATTAGGAAAGATTTTGCCCCGCTAGGATTTTTGTAACAGATGAAGTTATCTCCACGAGACAGAATAAAGATGGATTTTCAGATGCTAACACTAGCAGTAGCTGACAGCACCAGCCATTAGGAAATTCCTTGCGCACTTTGCCTCTGACCTTTGTGAGCAGATACTCCAAAATCTCACAATGTTGCTTTCACAGGTACAAGTTTCAAATCATAAATTGTGATTTAAACCTGGAAGCACACACACTGCTGATTGCATATGAGGTGCCTTCTGCTGTCTGCCTGCACTTCAAAGCTTTTTGTTTGCCTAGTGGGGTGCACACTCCAGGTATGACTATCACATTAAATCTTAGCACAGGATTATACAGATGACAGAAAGTACTAAATTACTGAGGAATGTGCTATGTAAGACGGGGAAAAATGTGAAGAAAAACAGCACCAAAAAATCACATAAAAGTTCTCATACAATAAAAACTGCCTCAAACCCTGTCGTTAGCCTTTCCAAAGACTAAAAGGTGCTTTGACCTTGTCTTCAAAGTAAACCCCAGAGCATCTCACAGCAAACCACGTTTCTCTCTCTCCGTAATTTTTCTGCCTGGTTAGAAGTCAGCTAAGGAGAAAGGAAAAAACATGAAAGCTGCCAATCACCTGGCCTAACACCTCCCTGGAATAGTCATGGGTGCAGAATAAGGACTTAAATAGTATTAAACTGAATTCTGTGATTTAGATACAGAATCAAAGAAAGAGAGTAAAGTGAGGAGATGAAGGATTAGATCTCTTACTGTGTTTCAAAATCAAGTGGAAAAGGCAAAGGAAGAGCCAAGTCACCGTTATTTGACAGCAGCTCCACGCAGCTGTTTCCTTGTCTGAAGGAAAGGGAAGGAAGAACAGGTTTGGGTTTTTTTCCAAGTGAAACTGCAAGTGGAAATTTGAGATAAAGATAACCTAATTATATAAGTGGATTTTAGCTCTGACAGCAAGGTTAATGATCCAACACTTGGAAATATGCCAGGACCCATTAGTGACCATAAGCAGTCATAAACTTGGTTCTACAGTTAAGTGAAAGAAGCCCTGCAGTACAGCATCTCTTGTCATCCTGGGGAAATACTGGCTATGTGGTGAGTTGGGAAAAATAAAACCTTTGTATTCAGTAACATCCTTTCCTGTGATAGCTGAGTTGTGTCTGGAGATCATCCATTTGAATCCTGATAGCATTCCTATTTCAGTTACAATATTGTATTATTATGATGATTTTCTTGTTGGTTTTGTTCTGTATACTCTGAAATACAGGGATAGTAAAGACCCTGCTGCTCTACCTCAAGGAGTGTTAAACTCAATAGAACATGAACTTATATATGAAAAGGACAGAGAGAAGGGGACTAAGGCAGTCTACCACATTCCAAGATACACACTGCAGCGTTCGCAGAAAACCGTGGAGAGGGGAAAACTCTCCCAATTTCTTTTTTTTTTAAATTTTGAAAAATCAAGGTCAACGATTCAGACAGAAGTGGGCGATATGAGAGGAAGCATGTGCTGTGATCCCATCTCTAGATGATGCAGCTTCCCACAAAAGGAAAGCAGAGAGATGAAAAATGCCAAGGGAACAAACAGCAGGTCTAAAGCAAGTAAGGGGAGAATAAACATGAAGCTGACAGAGCAGACAAGAGAAATAAATCAGTCAAACATGGGAAATAAAAGAACAGCAAAACCCAAAGAACTCTGTCAGTTTAACATAGCTTTTAAAGTGTCTAGCTTGACAGAATCTTACAAGATAAAGATTCTTTCAGTAAGAAATAGTGACGACCTTTCCTGCTGCACAAGGAGGCCTACAAGAAAGTCTTTGCAGGTCGGAGCTGGGAGGGACCTCTGAACAGGCTCAGGAATGACAAACAAAATGAGCAGGCTTAGATGAGAAAGTTGCATAGCACTAGCCTGAAAATGCAAAACCAGACTATTACAATAGAGATAGAAAGACAGATAGATCAGAAACTGAAGATAAACAGGAACTGATTTCATTAAATAAGCACTCAGCCTATGATAAGCAGGATATTGCTTGGGCAAACAGTGCACAGGCCAAACTTTTCCAAGAACAACTATATTCAACTGTTATCTCTGTTTATATTCAATGTAAATATACTTTCCTAATGTATGTCACAATAATAGCTCCTAATTTTTCTCTCTCACTGGATTTACACGTCTGGAAGTGCATTAGCTTTATCAGTGGGCCTCCCAAATTGACACAGGCTACATGAGAGTAGCTCATACCAGCCCGCTGTAAAAGGAACACGTTTCCACTACAGGCACTGCAAACACAGTTCTGTTTCACTCCCACTTAAATTCAAATTCCCAGAGCTCCTTTGTGTCATTTTTCATTTCTGAATCCTTCCAAATTTACTTTCATTCCTTCTCATAACTTTATTGGAGCCCTTTGCTGGTGCTTGTAGCAGAGCACAACAACATACGTTTTCCGAGTGAAGGGAAACGCAACTACCCCATATCCCTGCACTGGTCTGGTCCACTCCAGCTTCCTGAAAAATCCCTATATGAATTCAAACCAGAACAGTTGTTTTCAGGTTATTGGACTGATTCCCATTGATGCTGGTTACCAGTAGACTGGGGCTTTGGCTTCCTCGGCACCTCTTCCTTATCTTGGTAGCTATTTGATTTCTGGTTGTCCACTTTAAGCTCATGCATATGTAGCCTTTGGGACATGGGTCCATTACAGCTGCAGACCACAAACACTGTGCCCCACAAAGGATCAGGCCCTGTGTAGCATGCACAGCAAAGGAGAGCCTGGGGGGCAGCAGTACCTGAGCACAGTGAGCTGCTCCCCATGCACTCATCACCTTCTCTGGCTTCCCAGAGCTGCGGCCGCTCCATTCCCTACCTAGCGCTACAGCTGCCTGTCAGTATCAAAGCATGAGGTTAATGGTTATATTCACAGCAGGAGTCTTTTTCTCCGTTTGCATCAAAATTGATGTGTCCTGAAGAGCCAGTCATATATTCCTTCATGCTCTAAACCCCCCCTGACTTCACTGAGAAATTTGACTGAAGGAGGGATGCAACACAAGAGTTTCAGTGTCAGTTTCAAGGCTCAGGGAAATTGAAGGAAATGCTGGGCAAAGACCAGTGGTACTTTCTGTATTTCTCTCCATGTATCTTGCCTTACTACAATGATAGTTGCTATTCTCTGCTTCTGAAATAAACTGAATATTTAAACAATATAATTTTGGTCTTGTTTCAACTGAGCTCCAGTTAATTCATCTTCTTCCATTCCCTATCACTTCTTGGCACTGAGAAAGCCTATGCACAACACTATCTGTATTTCACAGATACAGGAAACTGTGGAAGAAGGAGTATGAAGAAGGAAGAACTACATAAAAAAGATTTTAGTGTTTCTGAAAGGATGATCATATGCTCATGTTCAAAGACAGAAGGAAATCCTGTAGATAACTGCCAATATGGTAGCAAATACTCAAACTGTATTTAAATAACGTACCAGGAAATAATTTAATAAAAATGCTTATGTTAATACAATGAATTTATGGAGTTTTAAATTAAATGTCCATTTGGGTAGAAGGAAGAAACCTGAGTTAATGGTGTAGGCATCAAGAATGTAAGCCTTTACTGGATGAGCTAGCCCCACACCAGGAAGGGATGCAGGATATTCACACCAGGCAGAGTGGCATATTAACATAACTACAGAGCATTTCTACAGATGGCAACTACATTAGTCTTACTGAATTTATTGTGCAAAGCGTGGGCTTCCCACTCTGGAACTGAACTGGGTCGGCCAGAGCTAAGCTGGGTATCCAGCAGCCTTCCAAACAGCCCTCAGTTTACTGAAGTGATTGCTAGTGCAAAGTGATGGTGACATGGAGATTTTCCTCTTGTCTGTAAGTGGCAGAAGCAGCAGGTAATACCAAACACTTACGCTTCTCTTGAGGAAGTATCTAACCAAGACATTGGGCACTGTGGTGAAAATTGGGCATGGTATGGTGAAAAAAATGCAGATGCAAGGCTGCTTTCTCTCTGCCAAGGCAAGGTGACGGTGAAAGGTCTTTGTATAACTTCTTTTTTAAATGGCTATGCATATAAATTAGGAATAAATTAGGAATAAGTTAGGAACAGGCTAACCAGGAGATGCTCAGGAAGACCTTATTAAAAGACAATGCATATGGCACTTCAAAAATGAAAAATCCATTATTGTTACTTTGTTTTTGAAAACCCTATTCGATTGCAGTCCTAAATATGAGGGTTTATTGTTAATTTGAAAAAAACAAACCCAACAGCTGAATAAGAACTGAAGGGAGTTTGAGATCACAGATCTCACTTGCACTAGCACATCTGGCTAGCTGGATGGAGGTGCCAAACCTAAAGCATAAAGGTGAAAACAGGAAATAAGATTTTCCAGAAGTTGACAGTGACAGTGGTGCTTAATGGTTCACTACACAAAAGAGCTAAAGTGTGTTTTTTATGAGGGCAGAAAACCCTGAAAATCTGCAACTTCCAAGGGAAGAAGGGGTTAGCCTTTTAGCAGCTGAGCCATTATTTGTCTCAGGCTGAGCATGCAGAAACTGAGCCCTCCTAAATCTGTGTGCAATCCTGAAAATGCTGACTGTAACATTTTAACCCTCTGCTAATTTGCTAAAGTAATTTTTTATTTCCCAGCTCACTGTACCTGCAGGATGAACCCTGCTAGATGTCTGCAGCATCTCTAGAGGAAATACCTTTTCCATCTACAGAAACAAATGTTATCGAGCTGGCAGACTGAACAGAAAGAGTTCACTTTATGCCCACAGACACCTGCCTCGGGCATCACGTCCCTGACATTCAGCTTTCACTGCCTCTGGCTTTGCCCCTCCCAGGCTCCCATTGTCAGCCATCCTATATCCTCAGGTTTGGTATATCTGCCAACAGATGTAGCAAAATTAAACCACATCTGTTGGATAATGTCTTAAGTTTCCTGTGCTGTTTAGGTCTCTTTGGCCCACAGTCTCCAAAGACAGATTTAAAGTGCTGGTTTGCCTACGGCTTCAATCAGAGCTGCTCACAGAGCTACGTGTGCGTATGTGTGAGCCTTCCCCTGAAGTAATTTTCCTTGTTCCCTCTTTACAACAACAGGGCACTTCAGCACAAACTGTTTTTGACAGGGGAATAACATGTGTACTGTGCGAGAATATTTAGCACGAAAGATGTTCACTTTGCTGGCATTTGCATAGGAAAACTCTGCCCAGAGCCCTGACTGGGGAGCTTTGCCTGATCTGCAGTAAGTGCAAATGGACAAACAAATTATTTCCATTCTCCAAGACACTGTGCAGAATTTGCACAAGTTCAAAGCTAGATGGGAGGAAGAGTTGTAGAAAGCCTTGGGGCAAGGTACTCAGAGGTGTTGTGAAATGCCAAACGGATTTCTCAGTGGGACAAACAAAGGTTACGTTTTAATACAGGAGAAAGATCTCAGATAATCAAGGGAGATCTTAAGATTTCCTCCTGCTGCTCACCACTTGATGTTACCAAAACATATGTTTTGTTACCCCTCAGGAAGCATGAATTAATGCTATATTTGACTGTCAGTGGGTTTCTATTGCTTTTCTCCTATTCAGCAGTCACTGTCCTAGAGATGTCTCAATTCTCACACAGGAAAGAATGTTTTTACTGATAAAATTCCCCTAGGAATAACACCAAGTAACATTCAATTCAGCCAAAATATATGCAGGCATATTATCAAATTGTTAGCTATTTGGACAATGAAGAATCTACATGTAATCAGGCTTTTAATTTTTTTCCTCCTTATTTTGGACTTGAAGAAGCAAATCCCATTCTTCTTTTGGCTTCTCTGCAGGGCATAAGAAGATGCTTCCTCCGCTTCTATCCCACAGCACACTCATCCCTATCCTGGAAGCTGTCACTCAGCTGGCTGTGTGAGACAACTGCCATGTAACTAGTCCTGCTGAGCTGCGAACAGAAAATGTTTTCTATTGGTATTGCTGGTGTTAAACAAATGTTAGTATTATCTTGATAAGATCAGTTCTTAGTAATGAAAGAAACCATGTGGTAGGCAAGAACCTTGGTGTCCCCTTAATCCGTTAAATGGGCCAGCTGAAAAGACAGTTGAGGTTCCAGTGCCTGACTACTTCTTTCTCTGACAGAGCAGATTTTTGCCCTCTTTGAAAGCAGTGATATCTACTGTAAAAGGTAATGCAATTGCTTGATTTTCTGTTTCTCTCTGCCCCAGCTTGAAATTCAGAAAGAAAAGATTCCCTGAAGTTATTTAATGGTAAGTGTTCTGAGGAAGCTGGAAATCAAACATAATAGATACTTTCTGGTACCAGGATGTTTCTGTGGATGTGGAAAAGAATTAGATGATCTCTTTAGCTCCCTGCCAGACCATTTCCTGTGATTACATGCAATCAAAAAAACCCTGAATCAGTCAGCCAATACTTCTAAATACTCCACGGTTCCCTTTTTTTCCCCCAAGTACTATTTCCGATGGCAAAGAAGGGTGACTTGGTTGTTTTTTTAAGGTGTGAGCTGAAAGACTGGAGTTGGTTTTCATTTATCCCAAGCTGTTTTACCAACTATTCATGGTTTTGGTTTTGTAAATTATGGGTCATTGAGTGGTCAGTTGTCTTGTTATTTGGGCTGATTTGGCATTTAATCTTCAGAAATTTAGGTGTGGGCTATTTGAGTTTTAGTTCCAGCCACAGCACTGAATTCCTCTGTAGGTATTAGCATATCTCTAATGCTTCCTGTCTCTGCCATCACTGCCCTACCACTTCATTCATTCGCTTCCTTGCTGTTCACCACAGGCCAGCTGTGAATTGCTATTCCTTGGTCACTAACCACAGGTTTTTAGAGAGAAATGTAATTTATAGGTATATATTTATCTGCGGATCCTCAGACTACTCCAGCTTCCATATTATAATCCATATTATAATGCAGTATATCAGAGTTTGTCCTACCTCCTAAAGCAAAACATCAATGCCATGGTGTCCACTCCCTTCCCTTTGTCTGTCCTGCAATGTATTTCTGCCCTGGGGTCCCAATTGTATGCCCACATTTTCCTCCTCCATGGCCACAGACCAGGACCCCAGGCCACAGTCTGTGGCTTCCATAAGTAATAAAGTATGAATCTTGATTACACTCTCCTTTACATTAGTCACCACCTTAATTATGCAGTAATTTCAATGAAATCCATGGTGCTATTTCGGAAATGGTGTAATTAAGATGAGAAACCTTCTCTCTCTGCAGTGTTAAGTAAATAGTTTTCAAATGACATCTGCATGATGACATGTGTGAAGAGAGGCAGCGGTCCCAGCTCACATTGTATTTGGCACTTGCAGGGAGTTCTTACCTGCCTGCTACTGCTCACACTGCTTCCCTTCAGACCACAACTCCATTTTTATAGGTTCAGACCCTCAATTAAATTAGAAAATTATCATTGTTCTACAGAAAAGTCGTAAGACCAAGTGAAGGTTAGCAAGTGCTACGGCATCCATGTTTCTTCTCACTTTTCAGTATTAATTGTGGCACCCAAGCTTTAGATACTACAGTAGAAAGGCAGGCAGGGCATAGCTTGATGTTTTAGTTCCAGATTTATTTATTTATCCTACCTCCAACAGGACTTTGTAAAACCATACAAGTATTTTCAGAAAAAAAATATACGTATTCAAAACCTTCCAGCATTTCCTCAAAGGTTAAAAAAAGGTGGATTAAAATCTTACAACACATTTTTCCGGTTCTGTTTATCTTTCCCTTCTCCCGTTTTGTTGCTAGAAGGGAAAAAGGGTCATAGAGAAAAGTAAAATCTTATAAAAGTAAGTACTAAAAAATAAATTAAAACCAGTTCTATCAACCCTTTAGCTCTGGTCCTAGAAAGTTTTGTGTACAGCATCAAACTGAACAGAATTTCAGTTTAATCTTTTAACTAAAAAAAGGCTTGATTTACAGGTTCTGCTCAACAGGGGTGACTCACATTTACTGCATACTCTGAATCTACTACTGGTCATGCTTTCTCTTCCAACTTCCAAGACAAAGCTGCTTTCCCAAATAGTAGCTGGTTTGTAGGTCACTGCTTTGCTTCCCCTTTGACTTTTCTGTATAGCTTTTCTAATTTTTTTCTGTGCTTCCTCCCCCTTCTGCCCTTTTTCCACCCCTGGTTTCTTCAGGGCATTACAGTATTGTTCCTGCTCGCTTTTCAGCTATTGAGAGATGTGTATTTTTAGCAGATATGATTCTTCTCATCTACTTGGAGGCAAGGACCATGATAGTGGGAGGGCACCACAGCCAGACTGGATCAACGCCCTTCCTAATGGCAGCCTAACTTTTATGGTCTTAGCCTTGGGAATGGGTAGCAGAAGGGAGATCTTCCTAGTATCCACACACGTCCACTGGGGACTCGGAGGGACCCTTCTGCCACTGCTGAAATCAGGTTTCAATCAAATCATATCATGTGCTTAATTTAAAAGCAGTGAGATTTTAAAATTGTGACACAATTGCAGCTCATTTTCTTCCTTGCAGTCTGATCAGATATCCAGACAACAGATTCAAATATTTTTTTCTGCATTTATGAGGTATAGAAACTTTTTCATTTCTTTTTTTGTGATAAAAAATGGTTTCTGGTCTCACATGATTGTAGGACCTGAAGTATGGACTAACTAAAACATAAAATAAAATTTTAAAAAAGAGTGTATTGATAACGCTCAACCTGACTGAAATAGAGATTCAGCGGCAGCAAACTGGTGCCTTTGCTCTACATTGTTGAAATGAGAATAGGATGCTTACAAAGTGAATTAAAAAGAAAAGACCAAAAAATCCCCAGTTTTTCCATTTCATACAACTGTAATGCCAGTATTAGAACTGCTAGTTTAAGACATATGGGCTGTTTATCAGGAAAAAAATCATCATTTTTCTCAAGTTGGGAACAACCATCATATGGTAGGTGGGACAGACTGGCGTTTTCACAGCACCTGGCTCAGATGTCACCTATTCAAGATGTCAGATTACATGGATGGGCACATAAAGGGAATACAATTGTAGCACAGATTCATCTGTTGCTTAAAAATGAGGCTTTGCAATATGAAAGAAAAATGAAGAAGACATGCAGAAGATAATAATCAAATTAAGTGGAAATAACAATAATTAATCAGGCTGTCAAAACCTAAGCTTAATACTGGATAATATCTTAAACTTGAGCATTAGGATTCAAAACATTTTATACATATAAATTTTTTTTCTGTATCCTTATGTGGAGAGTAGACTAAATCTTGGATTTTTTCCTGATAAATATGCAAAAGGTTAATATATTACACCACATACTGGCCTTGTTTCACATCATTTGAGCAATTTAGTTATGCAAGTATTGGATATGCAGCGGGTAACTCCAACAGGAACTATGGTTTAATATAATTTAGTGTCAACAATCTGACAAACTGACAGGTGAGCTAGAACTATTTAAGTAAAAAAATAAAAAAATGCAGAACAGCATGATTTACAGAGAACAAAAGTTCATCCTTGGGTCTGCTCCTAGTTATAGTGGCATGAATCAGAAGTAACTCTAACAAAACAAGATTGGAGGAGCAGACATTTGCTGTTGAACTGCACAAGTCCTGGAAAGAGAACTTCAGTGCTCCTGTTATTTACATTTGCCTTTTAATGTCATCCTTTGGATTTTCATGTTTAGTGTTCTATACAGATTTAACTGAGCTCTCAGGCAAAAATACGTAATTATAAGGTTTTCTAAACCTGCCTTATTTAACTCACTGACCATCTGTTGGATAAATACCTAATTAATCTTTTTTGTTATTTATAGATAGTATTACTATATGTGCAAAAAAAAAAAAAAAAAAGTGCTTCAGTCTTTTGGGGTAAATACTGAATAAATCTGAAATAAAAATGTTAAAGTATTTTTAAAGTAAAATTAAATAAACACTTCTGTAGTGCAGCACAGACATTAAAAATGCTTTTTTTTTTTTCCTTCTTTACGAATGAAGGGAAAAAATGCATGCCATTTGTTGGTCTTTTACATATGTAAAACAGCACTCAGACCCCAGAACTGCCTGTGACAGTGCTGTGGAAAGCATTTGGTGTTCAAAGTCAGAAGTACACAGCTGATACATCCCTGCTTAACACCTATGTTGTGAACACAAGCTTTGCATAAGAAGGAAAAAGCAAAGCCTGACAAGGAATAACATAATTGCCATTGCCATGTTTACCCATGGACAGCCCCTCACAAAGACACACCATTTCACATGCTATAAACAGGGTCCCAATCTGATCTTGTCACTAGGAGGGAAAAGAGTGAACACAGACCGATAATAAATGGAGAAAGAGAGCCTTGACTTGCTCTAGCTGATCAGAGGAGATAAGTTTGGGATCTTCCCTGCCTGGGTCCCTCTCCGCTTTTCCTGCCTGCAATAAAGACAAACTATGTTTGCAAGCTGGAGTGCCCGACCATATTATTGAGCTGTCTGCCTACGTAGTTATGGGCTAAAGCATCTCAGCCAGCAAAGACTGTCCCCTCCCTTCTTCAGCCCAACCTGCCATGCACAAGCTATGCAGTGGTTAACTTTCCAGCATGTTGCTCCTATAGCTGATGATCACCTTATGTTAAAGAGTACAGAAGAGAATATGGATTCTGTCACCCAGGCATGCAACTGGATGACAGAAACACCATCTTAGTTAAGCTACACTATAACTCTCTTTTCCCATCCTTCTAATAAGGTTAATAATACATGAGATCTTGCAGATTTGTATTTTCAATTAGCCTGTACAGGCCTTCCACCAAGCATCAAAAGCCTATAAATGCCAGGATGCTCCCTGCCTGCTAAACAGCTATATTTCTGATGATCAGTGTCTGCTCCTGTGTACAGAGGCATTTTGTACATTACATTTTATATAATATTTGGACAGATCTGGAAGGTGGTAAACCATATCTTTTAATTGGGTTACGACTGTTCCTCCATGTCTTCAGAGCTAAATACTCATGAAGTCATTCTTATCGATAAATTAGTATGTGTGGTTTTTAAAGAACCCACTCAGAAAGCTAATTTTAGGAAGACATTTGAACAAGAAGTAAAATTTCTCTATATGCAATTTATATGTCCTCTTGCAAATATGGTTTTGTAATGAAATGCTGAGAGATCCTTAATTATTGCAGCTTTAGTGATGCCATTATAATACTAAGAAGAGACAGTCAAAGAGTAATTCCCTTCAGCAGAGATTTGCTGACTATGCACCTGCTTCAGCAAATGGACACAGAACATAGTGTCAAAGCATCCTTTTGACTTAGTGCTGTTTTCCCATTCTCTTGGTCTCAGTGTATCTTGTACATGACTGACAAGCATATCTGCAAAATAATAAAAATTGAGGAAAAAAATAGCCTTCTAGTTAGTGTTTCTGCTGATGTATTAATTCATTTCACTTCCTATGTGATATCACCATTATGCCTAAGCAGATTTTATGAGAAGGCTCACTGAAGTGAAAATCAACCCAATGAATCGTTTAATATGAACTAATGAAAACCAGATATAAAAGGTTTTCACAACTGGTTTGGAGCTTTAATTGTCAAGCTGATGTAAATTCAGAGCACTCCTAAGTAAAGCAAAGGGACTGCAATGCAGAAAATGGGATCACTTTATGATAATTGGTTTTAATTAAACAGTCATATAAACAGCTCTGTCCTGCAAGATACTAAGTGAAATAAAGAGTTTACAAGGTGAAAGTTGGAACTGCTAAAGAGTGTGGAAATGGCATGTGCATTATCATTTGTGTCTTCCGCCTTGTACTTCAGCTATAAATGCTGATGAATGTATCTTGCTATAACTTAAACCGTCAATCTTTCCACATTGGCATTTATTTTTGTCTGATCAACAAATGCTTCTTCACTGTACAATCTGAAATCCAAACGAACTGGGGATGACTGATTCCATGTTTGAGGCTCTCCCACTGTCATACTGCAGTATTGCTCCTAATGCCAAATCATGGACTTGGAGTCCACTGTCTTAGCATGTTTGTCTCTTGCCTGTACTCATGAAACTCCTGCTGATTTCTGGGAGACACTACATTTCCACATTGATAGGCACTTAACAAATAAAAAAGAAGAAAAATGAACCAGGTACAGCACTTTTCCCCCTAGCTGTGTTTCAGAGATGCTGGAGAAGATTTGAGAAAATTATTTTGCATTTTATGTATACGTATGTCTATCTATCTATCTATAATCTATCTCTATCTCTCTATATGTCTTTGCATTTTACATAACAATCCTGAGAAGCAATAGCTATAGTACACTCTACAGTACACTGTAGAGTTAATTCTTCACTACTTTTTTTCTTATACTGCTGACATATACCTTCACGGGGTATTTAATATCCAGATGCAATAATGCTTCCCACCTACTTTGCTCTCATCTTGGATTGGTGGAAACAGTCAACCTGTGGATGCTGCAAGGGAGGATCAAGCCATATATTCCTAAACACACCATGCTGAATGGCAGCTGTTTTTATTCAATTTTCATATGGCCTACATGAATTGAGAGACATATTTAACCAGAATTCAGTGTTATGTAATAAAAGTCATGCAGAAAGGAGGGAGAAAGTATCTCCTCACATTGAAGGGATTATCAAAGTTTCATATTCTGGAATTCAAGTTTTTATTATGTGCAGAGACTTAACTACCCTCCAGGATAGTGGTCTAGAACTTACTTTACATCAGAGTAGTTCCCGTAATCACCTAATTTTGGCACTCTTTCATATTTCAATATACACTTTTAGCTAAAGTAATTTATAGATTTTTAAGCTAAAATATAATTAATTTGAGGTAAAGAAAATGTAAAAAAAACCCATATCCATCCAAACCTTACATCTAAAAAGGCACCACAACAGAATTCAGGGAAAGAAGGGGTTCTTCAGGGTATGACAAAGGAAAAAGTCACATGCTGGTAGACCTGAGCAACCTGTACGCATTGATCTGAACTGAAGAGGGAGAAAGACTACTACGGACTATGCTTCACTTTCCATGGGACTATTTCACTACTCTGATAAAACATAAATACAGTCTTCTCTTACTGTGTCCTTGCCCTTTTCTACCTACTGCCAGGAGAATTGGTACTCAGCCTAGCTAAACAGCAGGAGTCAGAAGGAGATGCTTCAAGCATCTCAGAGATCCTTGCAGAAGGACCTTTGCTACTACACTCAGCTGTTTCCTGCAGTATGGTCTCCCCATTTCTCTTGCACCTAGTTTCCAGTGTTTCTGATTTTTCCCTGCTCTGAGATAAAGTTACAGGGGTCCATTCTTCCAGAAACATGACAGTACTTTTGCTTCAGAAAGTCAACACGTTACATGCCACAGAGCTGAAACAAAGTAAGAAAAAATGGCCCAGGGTCACTAAGCACCCTTAAGCCAGGGGACAAAAACGTAAAATGAGTCATATAAACTGTGGAAAGCCCAAGGGTTTGTTCTGCTGCTGGTACAAAAACACGGGTAGAGTAAACCCATACCATACCATCTCATCACCGGCTGGAAGACCGCTTAAGCTTTTGCTTTCCAGGCCACATCATGGTGTTGAGAGTCATCGCAAGCTGTGGAAGGACAATGGGTCTATACTCCATTTTTGCAAAATGTTTAGGAAGCTGGAGAAGGTTTACACAAGTCTCTTGTGATTCAAACATGTAGCTTAGAAGGGCACAGTTGTTCCCTGCATGGGATGTCCTTCGGCAGTATAGAAGTCCTTACTGATCTTGCTTTGATAGGAAGCTGAATTGCAGTTCCCTAGCAGCTTTTTGTGGCATGTTGAATGCCTTCCTTCCTGCTTGTTGAAATGTATAGTTTAAAATGAGTGAAGAATAATGTTTGATAGGTTCTACTTAGCATGCACGTTCATCGACCTCAGGGGAACCTGGAATAGAAAGGTCCACGAGGAAGGTAACAATCCATAAAAATCAAACATAACAGTGTGCCTAATACATAGTGGCAGAATCAATATTTGAAGGACTTTTTGTTTTGATGCCTTTGAATGATGCCACAGAAATGTTCCTGCTGCAAGACTGATGAATGGTGTCAGTAGAGGTGATCTGACAAACACGGGTGAAAAGGAACTCAGAATCTGGCCTCCCTGAACAAAACCAACTGTAATCGTTTCATTCACGAAGATAAAGTAACTACAGGGAATCTGGTTTTATCCAGGTCATTCCTGTTTCAATTGATTTGTCTTGTCACATAATGGAAGAGCCCACAAACATTGGCATGTTCTTTGGAAAGGTTTGACTTCACTAGCTGACTTTGTTTGGAGATGCAACAAATTTATACCACAATTAGTATTCACTTCTGAAATGGCAAACATTCTGCAGAATGTGGACCTTTCTATTCCTGCCAGCTTCATTCTCACCTTCCTGTTGTGTGTGCTTGAGTAAAAAAAAAAAAAAACAAACCTGAATTCAGCACTTTTTGATTTTTTTGCAAGACAAAGTTAATTTTGCGCTTTCCTCATGTATCTTCATTATGCTGGACATAATTATCAGGCTGTCCAAAGCAAACTTTGGTTAATGCATACAGATGTACAAGTACATATGCTCTGTCTCGTTATTTCTCCATTATCACTCAAAATCTTAAAGAGCTAACTACAGTGTACAGATGAGTGGATGAAGGACCCAGTCTTTGGAATTTATCTACTCATGTCTCCCTAATTATGTATCATTTTTTTAAGTACTCAGCACATACTCTTCAGCATGACTAGCTCTCTTCTCTATACCCATTAGCAAAAACACCGTGACATATTGCTTTCTCTCTCAGATTAGTATAGTCTGTCTCCTCGATACGGTGGGAGCACCCAGAGAGATCGACCAGGCAACGCTCATTGCGGGCAGTGGCATTTCTGGTATCAATACCTGGTGGCTCCTGCCTCAGCTCTACCTGGATAACCTTCCTTGAAGAGCACACACTGTGACAGTCTGTCGCTGTTCCCCGCCAGATGGCAATGCGACAGCAAGAGCCCTCCTTCATCTGGTAGGAGCTAAGCAAACTGCACTTTCCCTGTTGCAAGTAATTTCCATGTGGAAATTCACCCGGTTGCAAGTCATTTGCACTTCATGGATGACGGATGTACTTGGAAGAGTGTTCTTGCTTACTTCTTTCCCCCTCATCTTCTTTTTTTCTTTTATTCAGCCTCTTGATTTTTTTTCTACGTTACCTACTCTTGTTTACAGCTAGAATGTTCATTTATCTTTTGTATATTAAAGCAGACTTTTATTCTCTTCTTTGCATTGTAATCATCCATAGCAAAGTATAATAACAATACTTAGCATGCACATAAGGCTTAACATCTTCAAAGCACTGTAAAAATATCCCCAGTTCTCAAGGTAGGTAAGCAGAATCAGCTGTGCTTTAGAGACAGCAAGTGAAGTGGTTAGGTAAGTAATGTAGCAGAGGAGAAACCAAAGTGGCAGCAACCATGACTCAGAAGTTCTTTCCAATCTCAGTTGTTGACCATTAGATAACACAACTCTGCTGCTGTATTTACAGCTGTTTCTCCTTGTTCTCTATTAATACCTAAACTCAGGTTTTGTCTCTGTTTTGGAAATGCATTTCTTACTTCATTTCATCTCAGAATATGATAGGATTTTTTTTCCCCTACTTGTATTTCAAAGCAGAATTCTTTTGCTGCTCAGCTAAAGCAAGGTTCTTCTTACTGGTTCCTCTTTTTGTAGTTCAAAGCAGGGTTTTTTGACTTCTTGTAGTTCAAAGCAGTGGTCTTTCTCTTGTAGTCTAAAACCAGGGTTCTTTTTAGCTCAACCCTAGATAATTTGTTCATCTCAGTGAATTAGACATGCTATACATAAGTACTCTGGACATTAACTCTTTCCTTCAATACAAAGGCTAATCAGAGTCAGTTTGAAAATGTTACTGCTTCCCATCATCTCCCATGGCCGGCTGTTTTTCTCATGACCCCTGGCATTTTCTATTTCGTATCTAATAGTGATGATATATTCAATGCTGGCATGGACATGCTTAGTGCTTACCTAAAATTACCAAATGCAACTTGGAGACACTAGCTTGTTCCACTGATCAATTTTTAACCTTTACTAATCCCACATTTTAAAGTGTCCTCTGTTGGATGATGCTGGAAAAGATCTGTGCTGATAAAGTTCCATGATACATTGTAATGTTGTACAGAAAAGGAAACAGAAATAACTGGGAAACATGTTTTTAAATCTACACGCTCTTAGGAGAGAATGAAACTAGAAAGACTTCACAATGGAGTCTCTGGAAGAGATATTCAGCTGTGAGATGCCACCTTGTGTGCTTGTTTCATCTACCAGTTGCACCTTGTGCCCTTTGGGCTCAGTGATAGTATTTAGTGAGGAAGAGTACCTACAGACCTGACACAGCAGAGATAGAATGGGCCCTGCGAATCACAGAGTTTTTTAAACTCTGCTACAGAATGTATGTTAGAGCCTTTGCTTTTCCATCTGAAAAATGGGTTTGATAATCTTTTTCTCTGAGAGATGACAGAAATTTATCTTAATCATACCACCAACTGGTATAAATGTGGTGTGGCTCCACTTCCACGAACCTATGCTATCCTTATACACATCATGTAACAGAAATATATTCTAGTCTTTGATTAATAATACATAAAGCAGCATATTTTTAAGCATGGAAGATTAAAAAACTAGAACTCCTTAAAGTGATTTACAGTACTGGCAATTGAAAACTTTTACTACCTCACCGCATGTGCTGTAGTTTGAAAGAGCAAGTGCTTATCTGGTCTCAGATGTCACCACACCATTAAAAACATGAGGCCTTGGGATTCCCCACTGTGGGACTGGGGGTTTAACTTCTTATATAATTGTCCATTTTGTGTCTGCTTGTGTGCTGAAAATCTGGTCTCAACAAAGTTAATTTTTTCACCTAGTACTCCCTCTGCTCCTTTCTGAAGAAGAAAAAACAGTTTTCCTGCGAATTGGCTAGAAGCTCTGTTAGCTTTTCTCTGTCTCTGGAGGAACGCATTTTAGTCACGGGAGTGCAGCTGATAATGGCTGTAGAAATAACACTTCAGCTCAAAGTTTCTTTAAGCACTACTTTGTCTGTCACCTGAGTATTCTCAGGAGTAAAAACTGTTATTCTACCTGCACTGAAAAATGTGTGTTTTTGAAAGCATTTCTCTCTCACCCACAAATATGCACACACAATATCTACCTCTGCTGAGCAAAAAGCACTTACACTTATCAGTATACTGCCGTTAAAGTCCTCCCCACAAGTTTCTCCTATTCCTTCTTGCTTTATTAGTAATAAATGTGTTATTTTCCAGACAGAATATCCCTGCTATTTAATATGTGTGTCATACTAAGTTTTACCTGACAGAAAGATGAATTTGGTCCCCAGAAAGATAGAAAAATTCTGTCTTTATAAAATTGCTCCACGCAATAGCACCAATGACTCAATAATTTTAGCTACCAACCTTTGTATCTACATTCAGTGGAAAGCTAAGAAATGGTGTTAAATCATTTTGCATCAAATTCTCTTTGAGCAAATATATTCCTACCTCCCAAAAGAGTAGCTGTGGTCATAGCATTTACCCTCAGGGAAGCCAGCAAAGCACACCTAAGTGTGCATGACAGCCTAACAGTCTACATCGGCTGCCACGTTCTTCACGCCTATTGTAAAATATCAGGCTCTTTGTAGAATCACAGAATCATAAAATCATAGAATGATTTGGGTTGGAAGGGACCTTAAAGATCATCCAGTTCCAACCCCCCTGCCATGGGCAGGGACACCTTCTACTAGACCAGGTTGCTCAAAGCCTCATCCAGCCTGGCCTTGAAGACATCCAGGGATGGGGCACCCACAGCTTCTCTGGGCAACCTGTTTCAGTGCCTCACCACCCTCTCTGGGAAGAACTTTTTCCTGATATCCAATCTAAATCTCCATGATTTCAGTTTAAATCTGTTACCCCTTGTCCTGTCACTACAGGCCCTTGTAAAAAGCCCCCCTCAGCTTCCTTGTAGGCCCCTTCAGGTATTGGAAGGCTGCTATAAGGTCTCCCTGGACCCTTCTCTCCAGGCTGAACAAGCCCAACTCTCTCAGCCTGTCCCCATAGCAGAGGTGCTCCAGCCCTCTGAGCATCTTTGTGGCCTCCTCTGGACTCGTTTCAACCATGTGATATCCTTCTTACACTGAGGGCTCCACAGCTGGATGCAGTACTCCAGGTGGGGTCTCACGAGAGCAGAGTAGAGCCGGACAATCACCTCCCTCGACATAAAGGAGATAAAGGAGAGATGGATAGGTCTAAGATCAACACTAGGGAATCTAGTTCATTCCTCTGCATGTTATTTCACAGCTGTATCATGAAGCTATGAAAACAGCTAGCATACTTTCACATACCCAGCTAACTATCCAGAATCTTTGTTTTCCCCAACGTAGCTATGTCTAGATAAATACAACACAAAACAAAATAAATATAACATTGGGAGTGGAGCTAGATCTAGTGAGTTCACAGGGAGTTTAATTTGATGTAACATAGTTGCTAATGAGGCTGAAATTCCCCACTGATGTATGGCTCAGTCCTATGAAGTACGTATGGAAAGGCTGAGGACCTCCACACTGATGGTGTTCAAAATTCACAAACTGAACAGCTCACCAGAAAAAACCTGGGGCCTTGCTTTTTGACAGCTCTCTGCAAGATGACCTGATCATTGGTGTGAACTACAGCTCTCACAGTGATGTCCCCATGTCACCGTGGAAACCTTTTCCAGTTAAAAGACATCAGCACCATGGTAGGTGGGAGACAGTGGGAGCTGCCTGGGAGCTATCATTAGATGGTTCCTGGACAGGGTAGGATCAACAACCTGCCAGGAAACAGTCCCTCTATCCCCTTCCTCACCAATCGCTCTGGATAGTTCTCAATGCAGTGCTTGCAAAAGTAGGTTTGAATGATTCATTTGCAAGGAGTAATTTATCAAATTGATTTAGTTTCATTTCCTGTTTGTGGAACTGTCCGCATGCAAGTCACGATTTCCTCTAATGTATTCATTATCCAAAGTTAATTTTGTTTAACCATGTGGACTGAATATGAACTGTTCTCTGTATTTGATCTGCCTTGCTCCAAAAAGATTGGCAAATAATTGTAAGACGTCAGATCTATCATGTGGCTTCACTTCTGTTTCTTGATCAACTGAAAGCAGTGTTGGATGTGAAAGCTGCAAAAAGGGGGTTTGGGTAAACGCCTTGCATGTGACTCCAGGAATGAGAAGAACAGGACGGCTCCAGCTTCACATCTTGTGCAAATGACCACTGGCTGGCATGCACAGGGCCGTCGTGAATTCCAGTCAACAGCATCACTGGCAGAAATTGCTGCCTTGTGCTCGTTTCAGTGACTGTTATCCCCAAGCAGATCTTTTGTCGGCAAAGATCAAGAATGAGCCACCGAGGAACTGGTTCCCAGCATATAGTCTGAGTTGTTAACCTCTTTACTGAAAGCTTATAAAAATTATTCTTTTACTCACAGTAAACTATGACACATCTTTTTAAAATACCATTATATAACTTCTTCTGTGACTGACTCATATGTCCATTATGTCACTGTTATATTAGTAAATGCACCAAAGATGTTCTTGATTTAAACAAACAAGCAAGAGGGCAATCAGTCCCTACATACTCAGGCAAACAATCTTGAAACTGAATTATAGATAGGCCTAAAGTAAATGTATGAATGTGTTCAAGCTGATTTGTTGACTCAGTTCTATAAACACCTCTTGGATTTTAATCTACACTCTTCTGTTTTCTGTTTTTACGCATCATTCTGCTTTTTTACAATTCATCTTTTGTGTTAGATTTCTTCATGTATTTTGTCATTCAGAGGCTTATGAATGCAGCACATTTCAAGATGTGGATGTGATATATAACTGTTTTTCCCAGGAAAAATAAAAATTAAAAAAAAAAAAAGCACAAAGAGTGAAGAATACATAAAACCCAGCAGCAGCATCTGCAATAACAAAAGCAACAAGACTTGCTATTCATACCTGAACCAAAGCAGCATTTCCCATTGTATTTTACTGAGGCATGTGATTTTATCTAGGCACTGTCTGTCTGAGGCAGTGCCACAGTCTCCTACACACTCCTTGGTGTACATCTCCACGGTGGGGTTGTTCTGTTGAGCCTTCCTGCCTCTTCCATTGTAACTACCATCAAGTTAGACTTGCCAGTTAGAGTCTATCAATGGATTTAAATTACTAGCATGATTCCCTCCTTTGCCTCACAGTCTTCCTAACCTAAAAACATTTAAAAAAACCCAATAGTTTTTGGTTTTATGGGAAGCATGGGATACACAAGCTTTTAACGACTGAGAAGAACAGCATCTGCTTCCATGTTACTCAACTGCTAAGATTATCAACGGCAAATGCAGAACAGGAAAAAAAAGTCAAAGCACAGAGGAGAGAAGGCAGTTTCAGAGTGGTAGCTTGAAAAGAAACAGCAGCTATTTCTAGCAACAGAAAAAGTAAATTGTATTGATTTTACCAGGCACAACTGTGATGGGTATATGGATGTGAAAATCAACTTGAATTAAGTGTTTACCTAATTGTCCTTTAGTTTGCATGTCTGCGTTTTCTTCCCCAAATAAACAGTCCCTGAGTCCTTCCTTCCTCTTTCTTTCTATCATCATACCCAGCCTAACAAACCAACAAATGTTTAAACTAGCAAACAGATATTAGTAAATTGCTGCTGTTCCCAGTGACACTAGGTGTATACCACTGCACTCAAATGAAGTCAGAGAAAACCTGGTCTGGCTGAAAAACACATAGCAACCATTGGATCTGAATTTAACCTATTTTACATTTGCTGAACACCAGCACAACAGAACAATTAGGTCGCTCATTTGTACAGTATGTCTAATGGTGTATTGGATTGGTGGCTTATTTAAATACTTTCGTATGCACTGGATTTTCATGTGTATAGATATTTTGTGGTCTGCTCATAATTGCTTCATTTAGTTCCATAAATCAATTTTGGCTATAGATTGTTTTATCTAAAATGAACTAGATACATAAGCAGATACATTTCGTATTACTAACTGCTTAACCACATGTCCTAGATATAGCATCTCAAATTTATAACTGCAAAATGAAGGCTAACTCCTGAGGTCCTTTTTTTTTTTGCTTTTTCCTGAAGTAAGTTTGGTAGCCAGGCTTCATTAAATGCCTGAAATAAATGACTTTGACAAGATCTCAACCAATTCTTCTGACTCCTGGACCTTTCCTTGGAAAAGCGAAACACAGTGGCTCGGTGGCTCATACTTAAACTCTCCTCTGTTGTATTTATTTATTTTTTTAAAATCCATGTCACTTTTATCTAGCACCCATCCTACATGTGTGACAAGCAGCTGAAACTAGGCTGTTGTTGGTTTCTAAATATATATCACTGCGTGAACACTTTCAAATAAGTACCGATCCTCCAGTGAAGTGATGAATTCAGCTGCTAACATTACATTAGACCCACTCCATTAAAATCATTGCTGGATCCATTTTAGACACCTATGACCTTAAGGTTATGTGGTTCTTCCTCCTGCCAAGGCAAGGATGCCACTTACAGTGTACTCATCTTCCACTGCTTCTCAGGCATCTCAAGAAATAGGTCTTTTAGCACACTTCAAGGGAAATACTTCTGACAGGAAGTGATATTTAGTTTGAATTCTCTTAATATTAAATTCTCTTCCACCCGGTGTCACCCTAACAAATCACAGAATCATAGAATGGTTTGGGTTGGAAGGGACCTTAAAGATGATCCAGTTCCAAACCCCCTGCCATGGGCAGGGACACCCTCCACTAGACCAGGTTGCTCAAAGCCTCATCCAGTCTCGCCTTGAACACTTCCAGGGATGGGGCATCCACAGCTTCTCTGGACAACCTGTTCCAGTGCCTCACCACCCTCTCTGTGAAGCACTTCTTCCTGATATCTAATCTACAACTCCCCACTTTCAATTTAAACCCATTACCCCTTGTCCTGTCACTACAGGCCCTTGTAAAAAGTCCCCCCCCAGCTTCCCTGTAGGCCCACAAATCTGCCTACACTCCCTCTTCAGTGTTCATGATCAGTATTCCAAGGTTATTTGGAAGTTCATTAGGACACATCCCTCACTGAGCTAGGAAATGCCAGCTCACTGCTTGGCTGTAAAATGTTAATTGTTCCTTTCACCGCATATCCTGAGGAAAAAAAAAAATAGGAACAGTCATGTAAATATTTGTTTTTCCTGAAGACTGGGAGAAACTCGGGCATGTTCTTCCAGACCACATGCAATCATCCCAAAGTCTTTAAGGCTGATATACTTCGCACTGGCACTGAGGCAAAACAGCAACACCCTTACTGAAGCCAATGGCCTTATCAGGCCTATTTAAAACCTGTGAGAGAGGAGGAGCGCAGGAACAAAGGAAATACATAAGGTGCAAATGAAGACAGATTATGGATGAAGATCTATTGTTTTGAATTTCATTTTATAATTTCCTGCTCAAAGTTCCATTTTCTGTTCTTATTTCTCTCCTCAGTGTTGTCTGAAGTTCCTTCCAAGCCAGGGTCTTTTCAGCCAGTTTTCAATCCTTTTGACTGTACTCACATTCAAATCAATTTGAATTATTGTTATTTTTTCTGTTCACAAGAGGTTATGCATGGCCAGTCTGGAGTTTCTAGGACAAAAGTCAAACTGGCTGCCCACAGACTTCTCATATTGCTTGCTGTTTGTATTTGAAATCTCACAGAAAAGGAAAATTATTTTCTGCACAGTGCATCTGGGAACAATTGATAGAGTTTATGAGACCAGTAGAAACTCGAGGTGTATTTAAGCAGGTTTTGGAACACTGTGACAAAGGCCTGACCCCAAGCCAGCTGAAGTAAATGGAAGAAAATTCCCACTGATTCCTGTGGTCTCTTTGGATCAGTTCCTTAGTTATTTAAGCCAAAGGACACAGTAAGGCACTTCAGTAATTAGCAATGCCTGACTTCTTTGTCAGTGACACAACCTCTGGGGGCAGCATATGTACCCTGTTTTCTGACTTAGCCTCAGAACAGGGGCATGGAAAACTCATTTGATATAAGTACCTTAGAGTGATTCTAAAGCCTTACTGCAGCTCTGATGGCCCTGTGGCTTTGGAGTTTGTATACAGACCTAAGGTGATCTAGGATGCAAGATGTGCAGAGTTTCCTGCTACTTCTGTGTATATGAGATTTGTACTCTACTGCTTCATGTCAATAAGGAAGCTGCGGAGAAAAGACTCAAGGGGTAAAAGAAGATTTTTCACTGAAGACAGAAAGAAAAATGCTGAATTTATGCACCAGGTGTTTTTCACAGAAGCCCTCACTTGGCTTGTTTGTTATTATAACATGTCTTTTTGCTGCCTTGCCAATATCCCGATCATGGACCAGCTTGCTGCTCAACCTAGAGCAGCCCGCCACACCAGTGAGCAGCCTCTGGTGCATCGCATAGCATCCAGGATTGCTGTCAAGTCTGCTCCTAAAATACACTGAGTCCTAGCCTCTTTCACTGACTCCAGAGGTTATCTGTGTAATTCTGTGGAAAAGAATGGAATTCTTTTCCAGCTAATGTGAATAAGTAGAATCTGGTCACACAATTCAGCCATATTTTATATAACTGATTTTTTAATATACCATGTATTCCTAAATACTTTATGTAGTTTAGCAACAAAATTGACGTGTTATATAATAAAAAAACCTGAAAAAAATAAAGAGCTATAGACAAGTACTAAAAGTTACATCTCTAGCTGAGATTTGGCAGAGGATGGAGAGTTTATGAAGCAAAGAACTATAGGGAATCAGTTTCAGATGTCAGGAACTGCAGTAAAAAATACATCAGGAACCGCAAGTGGTGAGTTGCACAGAGATACAATGAAAATTCATCTGTAAGATGAGAATGAAAAATAAGGATGGTGACTGAGAAAGAAAACACCCAATAAAATATCCTGGGGCAAAGTTTGTGTAGAGCTCAAGCAATACAAAGTCCAAGTGAGGAATAAATAGGGAGCTCATAAGAGAGGCAACGCACTCTTTTTGAGAAGGTGGGTAAAGCCCAAAGAACCTGCTGCTTGGGAACGCCACAGAAGAGAGAACCGAACTAGCTGAGCTAAGTGTATACCAATAAGATGGCAGAGGAATCCAGTAGGCATAAAAGCAAGCGAAGGCAAGCTTGGGCAGTGCTAGGTAATTGCAATGGCGGTAGGGTGCATACTGTTTTCCCCGGGAAGAGATTGCTTTGGAGCACCTAATCTCTTTCCAGATATCTTTGTAGTATCACCCTATTATCACAGTACCCCACAAGTTTAAAGACCATTATTTATCCCTAGAGAGTATCATTCCAAAGGTATAGATCTAGGAATGGAGGCACAGAATCAGATCGTTGCATTGCATGTGTGCTTACTTGGAGCATGACGGAGGAAAGGAGCAATGCTTGTACGTTGATTAAAATTGCCGCTTCTCTTCAGACCTGCCATACAAACAGGTGAGCTGTCTCTCTCATAGTGATGTGCATGACCAAAATATCCAATAAAAATAGTTTATATACATCATTTTTTGGTTTAGTGTTGCCCATGGGCCTGATCAGAGGCATTAAAAATGCTGGACTTTCCCCATCAGCACTAAGGGCACTCATGGAAGTGAGAGCTCTTCTTTCAACAGGCAAGAAACCATGGTGTTACATTCGAAATTATCTCTGGCTGTCCCTTTTCAATTAAAGCTGGTCATAGCTGACCTGTTCTTTATTAAACTCTAATCCGTAGCTGCTTCTGACACACCAGCGTATTCAGGGTCTGGACTTGAATCCCAACCAGCTCCACACTATCAGGCAACGATGCAGGAAAAATGCTGTTTGTCCCCATGCTAAATTTGCTCCTGTAATTATCGCGCTGTAACGTGAAGGTTCAAAACTAAGAGAATAGAGTTTAAAAAAGGGCTAGTTGGTGTTTCTAGCTGCTGTTTGTACTAATGATATTAAGCCTAACTTGTAGCCAGTGACTTTTCTGTAAAAACATCCTTCTTCCTTTTTTTCAGGAAGCAGTCCAGTTAGGGGAGAATTAGCATTGAAATACATAAATATTTTATGTCTAAAGTGTGATAGGCACATATTTATTCACACAGAGTTTCTCACAGCTCAGCATTTATGCTGTTTGCTCTGAATTTACATCATCTGAATAGTATGAAAGCTTCCAGGAATATTACACTTGACAAAACTCATGCTTTCCTACTCATTTGTACCACAAAATTTTCAGACTTATATCCTTCCGTTATTTCAGTTTAGCAGACTTAAAAAAATTAAGTATCACATCAGTCCATGGAACTTTTCATTCAGAGAACCTTGTTTTATCTTCTTTATACCTTCATGTTTATCTGAGGGCTTCTGGTCCACTCACATAAGGTGTTGACTAGGCTATGCACATTATTTTCTTCCCACAGACAAAGTCCAAAGTAATTTTTGATATAACTATTTCTTATCAAAGTAAACAGTGTTCTTCATTTAAATGTAATTACTTATGACCCAGGAATGCAGACCTGGACCTTATTCTCTGAACTGTTAAAAGAACAAGAGTTCCTTCACTTTTTTCTTCTAGTGCCTTCGATAACAAGTACTTCCTCTACACATCCTTCTCCTATTTTTTACTCTCTTTTCCTTCTCAACATTACCCAAGAGCAAACATCCTCCTGCTGAGAACTTTCTTCCCTGCACCATTTGGGTTTTTCCCTACCCTATTTCTCCATATCCCTGTCCTGTTTCCTCATGATGTTTTCATGAGGCAATGCTATGCCAACATAAAAGTTCTCTCCTGCGTCAAGGACCATCAGGGTCCCCAGGCATCACTGCTGCTGAAAAGAAGGACCAAGTGATGATCCCTGCAGGGTAGCTGCTACTTCTTTTAATCAGCAGGTATCCAATTGAGATGGTTTCTTCAGCTCTGAGGTGCCCCATCATGGATTGAGCAAGGAGGGCTGATTCCTCCACCCAGTCTTGTCAGATTCTCTTCCATATCAGACATGATATGTCTAAAGACTTTCTGAGGCCATGTAAATGGCAGGATACGAGGCACACCATGATTTGTTGCTGGAGGACATAACTGTGCCTTCTTAAGAGAGCTAGTTAGAAAATAACACAGTTTGACTGAAGTTTCCCCACCTGCTAGTCATATTTATCAAACAAGTTTACAGCAGATGACTGTCACATTCTGACATTCTTACTCCTCGCATTAACATGAAAAAATGGGGCTCTTAGGTGGGCCTTGTTAGCAGTGCTTTTGTACACATTAACCTAACCAGGAGTCAGAGCAGAGCAGCTGAAGACTAATATCAATGAGGAGATTCACTGTATTTTCCTCTAGCACTTAACGTTTTTGTGGATATACTGGAAGTCAGATGAATGTTTTAAAATCCAATGAAATCCGAAACTTTTGTTTTCCCAGGTGTTGCTTCCAGAAGTTATTGTTTCACAACAATCACCAATTTCAGAGCTTTGATAGTCCGACCAAGGAGGACAAGTTTTCTTAAAGCAAAGACATATTCTCACATTTGTAATTGGCAACCCAGATATGATAGATGAGTCCAAAACCAGATGCACTGCTCTCTGTTGTGTTTTTGTTGGTTTTGGGTTTTTTTTTTAACCTCTCCCTCTGTTCTTCAAAATTCTTTATTTCAGGCATTTGTTTGATTAGTCACATTATTTCATTCAAGAGCATTTAATTAGAAAAACAAAAACAAGGCTGTAGATTTTGTCTATATTCTTGTTAAATGCATACTTCATGAAGTGTAATTTTACAGTGTACCTTGTTCTGTTAAAATTTAACAGTAAGACTGTGTAGTTATTTAGTTATCTAAGCATCATCTGAATGGCTGACATTACCATTTAGGCAGGGGTTACTACTCTCAAATTGAAAATACAAGCAACACAGCACATGAGTATGCAAGATTTCTACTGTAGTTTTATATGCAAGATTTGCATACAATTGGTGGCTAAGAACCACCTAAAAAATAGCTATAATCATAGAATCATAGAATCACAGACTGGTTTGGGTTGGAAGGGACCTTAAAAATTATCCAGGGACACCCTCCACTAGGCCAGGTTGCTCAAAGCCCCATCCAGCCTGGCCTTGGACACTTCCAGGGATGGGGCATCCACAGCTTCTCTGGGCAACCTATGCCAGGGCCTCACCACCCCCTCTGAGAAGAAATGGTCTCTAATGAATCATTTAACAGGAATGTAAGGTGTATAGGACTACTTTAGTTAGGTCATTTCCTGTCCATTTTCTCCTCCTTCCCAAATGTAAAAAATTAAGAGGCTATGCAATAAGCTTTCATTTAAAAATAATTATAAAAGAGTAGCTTGAATGTAATTTTCACATAAAAACCCATCTCATCATATTTTGTCTCATCTCACATGAACTATTTTGTAAATCCACACAGTAAACTTCTCAGAACAAAATTCTCCTGTCACTCTGCACATCGCCATTTTCCACACCTTTCTCTAGTTCCACAAATGATCATGTTTGTTTGAGGGTTGGTATTATTTTTAGAACTACACAACACAATTCATCACAGTGGTGTCATCAGACGTAAAATAAGAGCAGATACAGTCGGCAGGATGCACCAGAGCTGATCAATAGTGCTAGAAAATAAAAGATTTCAATCAAAGTTTTTACTAGCAGGAGTATATGCTTTTACAGAATCAGTAACATATATATGGACTATAAAATAATTTTCTAGTCTCTGATTGCTACAATCCAAAATACTTGATTTAATTAATGCAAACCATATTCTGATATATGAATATTACATATTTCTTTTGCCTTTGTTTGCAGACCTATTAAAAATCCTCTGGCTATTATTTACTGTATTTGGAAGTGATTTTTCAAACAGGTTTTCACAGTCAGTTTTTTTCTGTTGCTCTAGACAGCCTGTAAAATTGGGAGACCTAATTCTTGATCAGAGAATGAACAAGCCTTAGGGTTACTACTGTTTTTGTCATTCTGTTCTTCTTTAGTGTGAAGGAAAAATGTAAGTCATCCTGTTTTTTATAATTTATCATGAGAGATTATTATACCTCGTTTATCAACTACAAGATGAGTATCTCATTCTCAGTTTAGTAATGGCAGCGTCATGCTTTGTAGTCCTCTATCTTACCAGGGATGCTCACGACACAAAGAGAACCCATGACACTACTCTATGTAAATCTTTGCTATAGCTCTATGAGTTACTCTGATATGCTTTTGAATGTGATCTTTACACTTCCCTTACAATCTCTTTCTTTTTGTTAGTTCATACAGACCATTTGCCATTAATAGCACTTTCCAGTGATAATGTTCTTCCACTTACAACATTTTGGATCCAAACAGCTCCCAAAGCATATTACCAACTATCTTTATTAGACAAATGAGCTGCTCAGAACTACTTTCTTTTGGAGTATAGCCATATTTGAAGGAAAATGCTTCTGCTGCTTACACTGCACTACTATCTTCAGCAAATCTTCAAAGCTAGTTGCTTACACTAGGCACAGCTCTGAGCAAGAGGTGCGTGTAAGCTTCCCAGAAATAGTCTCACCAAGCAATGAACTCATCAGTACATTTTCATGTCACAGTTTCTGCATAGGGAAGTATTTTAGTAATGGTATCTTCTGAGGACACAGTCATTCTCCTTTTACTTTCCCATGCTCTGTCTTGGTAGCAACCAAAACTCCCAAGAGAGAACGAGGAATATGACATGGCTGCACAGTTTCTGCACAATGCAGAACCCTGATTTCTATGAGGTTATTGTATAAAGAAAGGGCAGGTCCATGGAAGCAAGCAAGGATGCTCCTACAAATATCATCACGCTATAAAAAGTCTGTAAAACCTGTTTCAGCAAAAAGACTTGGTCTTTGGGGAAAGACTTTTTAATTTTCTTTCATGCCAAGTTAATTACCTTAGTGCCCAGTTTGATGCCTCGGAATTTGACCCTAAATTATTGGTAGAAATCAGCCCATGTTTGAGACTGGAAAAGGTCTAGGCAAGAACTCCAGTGCCAAAGTGCAATCTGGTGGAAGGCCTGGCTTTTGGGTGGGCTACAATGACGCGAGTTGCTGTCATAGCCTTTCTTCCAATTCAGAGCATGTGAGAACCAGATCTAGAGGCTATGGCCCTTTGGTTTTAATTCTTCTTCAATGAACAAATTAAAAAACCCTTCCAAACCCAAAACCCCAACACAGGGGGATGCAGATTCAGAAGCAAGAATTGCAATCTGCGTCTCTAAGGATCATAGATTAGATTTGCCCTGGAAGGAAGATTTGATTAGGCTCCTGTTTGAGAAAAATATTGTAAAGTAAGGTTTATTTCATGCACGATCCCTTTTTCAACAGGAAGTAAATCAGTACATATTACTTCTAAGGAGACTGTCTGCAAAGTCAGATAGTTTGTAGTATGCTAGAGCTAGACTTTGGGATTTTTTAATTATAAGTTCCTGTTGTTCTGTTTATTTTAGCAGTAAATAGGAACTGGTTAGGGAAAACTTTAGGTTTGTTCAAGTACATGATGTTATACCACTAGTCTTTAACAGTTATTGTGAATTTAAAATAAAGAAACTGCTAGGGAAATCAGTCCAAATTTAACTGACATGATCCCCAAGGACCACAGTAGAGATTCCATACAAAGATCTCAAACTACTGCCTCAGGAAAACTGTATTCATTGAAGAAATACAAATAAAATTCTTCAGTGAGGAATGAATGGTCACACTTCTGGACCAAAAGACTGATGATAGCTTGCATGCAGCTAGAGGAGTGGGAAACAAGTCTCTTCCTTAAACAATATAAGGGAGGAGGAAACATAATTTTCCTATGAAGACCATTACTGCAGTGGCTGAAAGTCAACTGCAGTCTGATGTGACATGTTGATGAACAAAGAACTAAAAGTTTGAGAGTGGAACATGATACACATAATTAAATATGGATCCTTACTAATCAACAGTGAGTGCATAATTACATTTCTAAGGTTAGTTAGGCAGGGTGTTGTGAGAAGACACAATGAATAAAGTAGACAAACTAGAGAATCAAAGATGTGCTCTGCAGCTCTATGGAGGCTGTTGGCAGTCAGTCTTGTCATACTCGAAAGGCTCACACTGAAATTTTTACCAGAAGCCACCAAGCAAGTTTTAGAAGGCCTCCAGGATGAGGCAAATCCATTTAAGCCATGCTACAAAACCATTTCAGCAATGTTGTCTATGTCTATCTTATTCCAGGGTGTGTCTGCATTTCTACACTTCGTACAGTAGTAAACAGAATCCGATGTGGTTACTTCAGACAGTGAGCATTGCTTTCTTAAAACAGATATCATAAACCCACTATGAAAAATAATATTTTGAATTACATGAAAGAAAATGACTAAGCAATGTGATAATTTGAAGACGTCTAGCAGGAAGATAAGTTTCACTCTGCCCATCAGTCAGAAATACCAAACAATATAACTGAGTATTTATGTTAACTTTGGATTTAAAAAATCAACACCTGAAATGCTCTCCTCCCACAAATTACATCTATTTTGAAAGAGAATTCATGTGAAAGCAGCTTTGAAACTTTTGATTGCATCATCTTTTGCCCAGTCATTTGGATCCTACTAATTTGAAAAGAATCCTACATTCATGTGCCGCCTCTCAACAGCAAGGGAGCTCCATGCAGCACCCTGAGAGTGCCCCCCCCCCTAACACTAGCTCCCGTCACGGAGGCAGACAAATTGCAACACTGACTGAGAATGTATAAAACCTTTGATGAAGTGCTGAGGCTCTGACATACACAACTTCAAGGTAAGATTCTGTAAAACATTTTCCTGTAGCTCGCTGCAATCAGAATTCCTTTAACTGAATTCCTGCAGTAGCTATAATAAAAAATACCGGAATTTCCTTCAAATTTAATTTAATAAGAGGTGAGGGGAAGGAGAAAAAAAAAAGATCAAGTTCAAATTGTGCCAGTGAAGGCAGTGGTTTTCCACACAGGCCTGGATGGATTTTTGGGCGGGTTTGGTGGGATTCTTTGTATGAAAGCTAGTTCATCATCTTTGTAATCATATGGAGGCATGATCTACTCATACTGATCAAACTTGACAGAAACCCCAAAAGCATGTATACAATGTATGCCATAGAGATGTACAATACCTATTCTGAACCTATTTACGAGAGTCAGAGGAAAAAACACCAAGTGCATACAGCTTCAGATGGAGAGTTCACGTCTACTCATCTGCAACTGCATGGCCTGAGCAAACCCTCTATGATTTTTTCCCTTAAAAATGTGTGGGTTTTGTGTGATATTTTGAGATTTTCTGATGAAAAAGGTTCAGTCTCTGTAGACTCTGAAAGTTACTCCAGATTTCTTCAGATTTTTACCAAAGAGGATTTAAGCCACTACGATGAAAAGTAGTGAATATTTTTTTCACCCATACTGTTTTTATTTACCTAATCCATAACAGTAAATTCAGCACGGTGGCTAGTCTCAGACCTTTTAACTCAACTTTTCTCTATGGAAAATTTCCTATAGATTTGTAGTAACCGTTTTGTTTTAGCAGCACATCTTCATAGTAGCACTAAACCAGTGTTAGAATTTGTCCATCATCATTTTTTCCAACCAGTACTGTTCATGAGTTCTAGTAAGACTGGATGGGGAATAACTGGCCTATAAGCAGAAAAAATACTGGAAAACTGTACCAATAAATGCACTAAATTTGATAAAGCACAGACTTTGCAATAAACTGCACTGTTTTCCATTACATGCATGTTCTCTCCCCACTGGACAGGGCTTTTACTGGGTGAGGTACAGAGCATGCAAACACTTCAGTCCAAGAGGGCTGGTGCTGGGTACTCCTCAGCTGGCAGCTGCTTATATGTTGACACAAAAAATGAATGTAAGCAAAGAGAGTGGCGTGCATCCCACTGTAAACAGCTTCTCGGCCTACATTTTTCTCAGAAGTCATTTAGGAAGAGTAAGTCAGAGGATATGTTTCTGAGGTAGAGGAAAATCTCTCATAAATATGAACAGGACATCTTTATTTAATTTCCCTTGGAAAACAGATACAGAGTTTGATTCAGAAGTGATTAATAAAACTGCCTAAATTAGAATCTGTCACTCTTAATCTAGGCGTATATAAGGGAGTCTAAATGAATATGAATTTGGTATTACAGAGATGAAAATTGTTTTAGTTTAAACAGACTGCCAGGACTCTGACCACTGGGTTAGCTCTGAGTGTCCGTGTCAGATCTGGGCTCATGGAGTATAAGCATGACTCCTCCCAGACTCAGGAAGGACAGGAGCTCATGGATTTCACTCCTTACTTCACCGAGAGGCCTCATTACAGAATGTTTTTACTTCATTTGTCAGCCAGACTGGGATTACTGTTTAAAGCTAACAGCTTGTTTTACAGTGCAGTTTAATTTCTATACAACTGAATATTCTTCTTCACCCACCTACCAAGACCAGGTCTGCTTTTTGCTATAAAATCTGGGCACATTAATGATAATCAAGGCAAACCATTTTCTTGCAATTCTTACTTTTTTTCTAAGATACCTGTTGCTGTCATGAATCCTTGCAGGAGAAACACACCAGATCCTGGATGCTGGAAAAGAGAATAGAGGAAAAAAAATTATTCTCAAGAGTTTTCTTCTAAAAAATACTTCAAAGTTTTAAATGCTGCCACACGGGCTATTCTCTTATTGAACTGAGCCTTAAAAAAACGTTTCTTTCTTTTTTCAAAGTTTCAAATTAGACAACCAAGTGTGTTGCGATTGCTTCTGAGCTGCTTGTGAGTGCATAGTAATAGCAAGGCCAGCCCTCAAATACTGCTCGGCAGATGAAAGTGAGCATCACTCTCATTTGCCCTCATTCAGGAAAAGTCTTAATGGGAAGCAGAGCTCAAAAGAAATTGGCACTTTGAGAAAAATGGCTATGTGGGGAAGAGCACTTTTGTTAATAGTAATTGGAGGACATACTGCAACATCTTTTCCAATTGTGTGAAAATCTGTGGACAATCCAGAGCCCCATTTACCTCCATTTTCTACCTGAGTAATTCCACTGACTGCATTGTAATGATCCTTACTTTACACCAGTGTTAGTAAGAACAGGATTACACTCCCATGCTGAAGTCCCTAGTAAGGGTGCAAATGTCTAAAATCCAGAGAGAGCAGATGTTTAATTCAAGGCCCACATTACGCCTAGAGTTCAAGGCTCTGAGGATGAGGACAAAAAATAAAAAGACAAAAGAAATGCTTTTTTGACTCCGTGTCTCACTGTAAAATACCAGAAGCATAATGACATAATGTTAACTTCAGCAAAGGATACAGAAGGTGACAAGGTTATTTCTTTTTATCAGCTAAGGTATCTTCTGTGACAAAACTACTGTTCTGCAGTGCAGCCTACTTCATCCTCATACAAATGCAGAACAAAGAGGGGGGGAAAAAAAGAGCTTTTCTCTCCCATCTTCTTTTAATTTTTTTCACAGCATTACTCAGAGGTAGATTTCAGCCAAGCTGAGACATGGCCTTTCGGGACACATTGTACTCAGTAATTTCACAGGTAGAATATTAGACAAAATTATTTGCAAACACAAAGTGGAACAGTAAAATCTCTTCATTCCTAGTGTGTAGCAGCCATCAGGTAGGGAGACATGCAGTTACTGGCAGCTCAGGGGTACTCTGCCCTTCCTTGCTATCTGCCCATAGGGATTCTGATGTGTGTTAAATGCACCAGCTAATAACTAAATATTTAAGACTGTTATTTAACTTAGACCCAGGTCTAAGGGATGAGTGATGATTATTTAAGACCAGTCTTTAACTGAGGTGCTGAGAATTGTAACCTCAGGAGCCTGAATCCATAAGCCATCATTCTGTTATTCGTCTCGCATCATGACTGAGTTTGGGAGAGGAACAGTCATATTTTGCTATAGATTATACTTGCTTCTCCAGAGAGAAAATGAAAACTGGGAACCAGAGAAGGCCATCTGGGAATCAGTTTAAGAGAGTCCTGCCCCTGCTATACTCTGTGGTCTTTATTCTTGCCCTTGTTGTCACATATTGCCATTCACTCAGTCCTACTGATTTGACCATTTTTGTATGCACACCATTAACCAGATGCATGAAATAAGCCATTACAAATAATAAAAAAGGAAAAGTTGTGATGTATTAGCTATTCTGCTAGTGTAAGTGAAGGGACTGGAGCCAAGAAGCCAAGTCAGGCTGAGAGCACTAGCAGTATAGCCAAGCCATACTACCAAACAGGCCAGTGGTGTCAACAATTTGGCTCTTCGTGTTTCAAAAATATTTTCTGAAGTCCTGATGCATCTTACGACAATAGAGTAAGACCATTTCTCAGGGAATCTGGTGTACACAACAAAGTGAAACATTCTAGTGATCAATCTGTAAAAAAATACTACTGAACCATGAAGCTCTGGATTCCAGTAATTATTTCTGTAGCTAGGGTTCCCAACTTAATGTGATTTACACTTCTCTTTTGTATTACTTCAAAGCATACCACTGGAGACAGGCAAAAAGATGGATACACATGTTATTCTTGTGCCAAACACCATATTTTAAAAATACATTGTAGTACATTTATCAAGTAAAGAATTTGAGATTGTACAAGTACAGAGCCTGGCTTTGGCAGCTGTGGAGGTGTTATCCTTGCTAGAGAAAGAAACAATTGACTTTCCAGAACTATTTTCATCTGAGGGCTTGATAGTAAAGCTAGGCTTGGAGATACTTTCTTTACATAATGATTAGGAGAAGTAATGTAAGTTAGAGCAACTTTTCACAAGGTGTTTAAATAAACTCTTCAAACCTCCTCAGCAGATGCTGTGACTTCATTTATCTATTTAACTAACTGAACGTACAAAGTCCATGAGTAACAATAGCAAAGCTTGCAAGTCCTTTGGGTTTGGATCCCTGTTCTCAGGTCTTTTTTTTTTCCTGTGAAGGTCATCAGCTGGAGGATCTGCTTCTGTTACTGCCCAATCACAAATCCAGTACAGGACTAAATATGCAAGGAAAACGTTTGTCCCTAGTTTTAAGATTTGCCATTAATTTAGTTTATTTGGTAGAATATCTTCTCCATAATTAGTCTGTGAATAATATTGTCACATATACTTCACTGGCTCAAGTAATATGTAGTGGTTTGTATTCAGAAATGTCAGTTCAGCCACTGAGTCATCTGGGTTTAGTGGAAAAAGCTACTTCCCTCCGATAAGCAAGTAAAAAAATATTGGAAATAATTAATTTCAGGATCAATTCATGCTGTGATTAAGAAACATGCCAGAGACTGTGACATCGAGAAGATAAGAAACACACTTTATCTTCATTCTTGTCTTCTTTGTCTATGCATCTCCTTTTGATTTGTAACATCCTACCTGTTTCTTGCTTCATATGGTAAATAGACAATCCAGTCATTCTTGATAGCATGGGATGATTAAAGAGAATCAAACTATTTTGCATGTGAGCTGCTGGGAATGTTATGTATGGAACATATGTAGTAATTTTTGCCTATTTTTGTTTTATATTTTTACAATTTCAGACTTTTCTCATGACTTATGTTCTTAAAAGTAGTGGAGGAAGACTACAGAATATTTTAATATTAAGATTGTGGTCCTTGGAAGTGTGACATAGTGACAACAAAAACCATTATTATTAACAAAAGACACACAGCCAAATGCAAAGAGGATGCATGGCACACCACAAATGTCTTACCAGTTGTTACCTTCTCATACCTGGTATTTCATTAAATGTACTTGAAGGGAAGTTCCAATTAAGTAATGACTAGTAATGTCCTTAGGCTCTTAAAGATTAAAATGATAACAGAAGTGGGTTGAATATTTGACCTTGTGCCAATTAACACTGGCTAATAAAAAAATCCAATTGAAATAATGTTGTATGGCAGAGAACTATGGATTTCATTAAGTTTTCTAAGGATTTTTTCATGTTCAAACAATTTTAGCTGGGAAGTGCTCAATATTCTGATGACATCAGCAGTACAGCACGCTCTTATTAACAAATAAATGTCATAGCTGAAAATTTACCATAAGGATGTAAGCAGGTCCATAGCCTGTAGGTGGCCTTAATCATCCTGTTTCATTCCTTGTTTTTGCACCTGACCTATTGTTTAGGTTTTAAAAGTAATAGATATAATATTTTGGAGAAACTGAATCACTGCTCTGCCTTTTTTGCTCCTTGCTTTCTGGTATTCAGTAATGTGCTCATAGATTTTCATATGCATGATAGGATTGCCTTGCCAATCTCAGTTCTAATGCCTATAGCTGGTCACATACAGCCTCCTTTGCAGATTTGTCTTCTTGCCATTGCATCGCAGTCTTGGCTTATACAGTCCCTAAAAAGCATCCTAGGCATGTTTTCCAGTAAAAAATATTTTGTGAGAATCAAAGTACCTTGTCAGAAGCCTTACTGATCTTGCAACACTTGGTCTTGAGTGTGGCCAGATTTATATCCATCACTTGTGTGCCCTTGTGCTCTCCTTCAGGTGAGGAACTGAAATATTTTTAGAGTATTCTGATACCTGGCACTATGTTAAAATAACAGACAACTTAAAGGACACAGGGAATAAAACTGAACACACAGGGGAAGATGTACAGGTAAGAGATCAAATTCTTCCAATGTACTGCACATTGGTATTCTCTGTAGTACCTGAGATGATCTGTGCATGTGTGTGTGCTTGTGTGTGCATACATTTTTCTTTAAACTCCATCTACATTTGTGCTCTGTGTGTGGTTTCTCAAAAGTGAACAGTGAATAATACCCTATGGTTTCATCCTAAAACATCAAAGCTCTCTATACAGTAACCACAGAAATGATCCACTCCCATTATACCGGGTATAAAGGTCAGAGCAATTTTCATCATTTCCCCTTTCTCTCAGGCTCTGAAATCAAAATCAACATGACAGCTTTCTGCAGCACTGAGCTTAGACCTTAAGTGGGATTATTTAAAAGATGTTTTAGTATTTTTTTGCTGTACAAAAACAATACAGAGGTTGCAGCTATTACACAAGACTTACCACTCTGAAGGGGCATTTGCAACACACTCTCAAAAGTGACCAGTCCGTCCAGAGGTGACATGCAAAATGCCTGACAGGTGTTTTTAACAGGAAAGGCTGGTATTTTCACAAACTGTATTTCTCTCATTGAAAATAGGTATCCAATGACCATTGTAGGGTAAAAGCTATGGTGAATGACTGCAGCGTTAATAGACTGGATGACAGCTCAGCTGCTCTTCAGCCCCGTGTGTGATCTATGTCTATCAATCAGCTGACTTTTTTTTCTCCCCCACCATTAGACTGTTGGCTCTTTATCACTTCTCCTGCGGGTGACCCAGAGAAGTTTAGGTAGTCAGGTGTCTCTTCAGAGAGGGGAATGTGAGCACAAGGTGAATAACAGCTCTTGACATTTGTGTGAACACACCACAAATCCCGCTGAAGTTCCTTTTGCCTGATACAGCAAATCTGTGAGGATCATTTTAAAGGCTCTGCCTTTGAACCAAGGATGGTGTATGATGAAAGTTTCTGATCACTGTGTATGACACACCAGGGGAAAGCATTAGGCACTAGTGGTATCTTCAACCACAGATACTGTAGATAATTTTAACTTGGGAAATTTTACAAGAGTAATTGGGTCAGCCCATTCCTCTGCCTTCGTTCACTGTGCTTTATGATTTTAGCAATATTGTAGTAATTTTTTAAAAATCATTTAGAAGAACTTCACACACTTGAAGAAGGGCTTGTGGGCCTGAGAGCAGCAGGAGTTTTTCTTTGTAAAACATATTTCTCAATAAAACTTGCCTTTCTTTCCTCAATAGGCATGTGGCTATACTTTTGTCTGTATAGTTCAACTTTCCATCCTACACAGGAATATAACATTGAAGGGGTGGGAGCTGGCAGCTGGAAGGAATTCTCCAAAACAGAATCTATTATAAATGAATATGTAAGTGACATTGCAGAATAAATTGTTTTAAAGAAGGACAACGTGTTCCCTCTTAGAAAACTTGTGGTTTACTTATAGGGCAGTAGTTAGCTTCAGCAAAGGTGGAGGGAATCAGGAGGAGGGAGACAAGGTGTTAGAACACAAAGCTGCAAGATCAAAGCCTCTGTCTAATGCCCAAGTCTTTGAAATCCTTTTAACAACTGTTCTCTCAAGAAGTTGTCTAGAAGCTGCTGTGTAGGACTTAGGAGAATCTGAAAGGAAATTCCGTCAATGATAACAACAAATGAAATGAAAAGCAAAGTCCAAAGCAAAAATACTCTAGTGGTGGATCAATAAAAAGAAGTATGTCTTGACATTTAATAATTACTTAATCAATATAAACACTGTAACTTGATAAGGAAATAATACACAAGTATAAAGAACAATTAATAACAAACATAAAATCCAAACCATTTGGTAGAAAATACATTATATTTATAGCTATTGTGGTGCTCTAAGGTACATATGACTCTATTTTTTTAGACATTTACCTGTGTCTGCATACAAATAACACAAGTGCTGAAGATTTGTTTATTTAAAACACATGCAAGACATTTACTTATGATGTCCTACCATTTTCTGTGTTTGCTCACACTCTCATAATGGCCTTCTTTGCATATACTACTACTACCACTAAACATATTGTCTGTCCTCACTTTCTGCTATTCGTGACCTGCTCCACACCCTCTCAGTCTTGCTACTCCTTTCTTTTACTGCTTCCTTACACACACCCCCATACACACCACTTTGCTGCTTCTATCCATTTACTCTCATTGACATACTGTCATTTTTGCCAGGGAAGTGCACTGATTCCATTATCCCAACATCCATTTCTGCTGAAAATCCTGATTTTTTTTTTTTAGTGCCTGTTTTCAGGGGAAAGAATGATCCTATGGGTAAGACACTGGGTTAGTATGGTAGGGTTCAGTTTGTGTTCTCTGGCTTCCTGCCCAGTTAATGTAATATGGTTTTAGTCTAATTGAGAATAAGGAACGCCACACATGTAGAACTTTTAGCAAATCACTTAAAAAAAATGCTTGGATGTCTGAAAGCTTTCTCTGAGGTATTCACTGCTCTGCAATTCCAATGGGAGTTGAGGGCATACAACAGTATGTAGGACACGTTCATCATGTTGAAGGATAAGGCTTAGTTCACCACCTGCAAAATGGGGCTAATTCTTACTCAGTGCACATAAGGCTTATGATGATGAAAACAATCTATTAATGTTCATTATGTGTTCAGTTGCTACAGTAGTGAGCGCCAAGAAATAATTCTCTCAGTAAGATGAATGCCAGCTAAAATAATTCTGCTCTAATAGATTAAATTCAATGCAAGGTCACCAATCACCCTCCTACACCTCTCTTTACCTTTAATATGTTCCTAACATAGAGTGAGCCTATGGAGGAAAAGTTTAACATTGAAGTCCTTCCCCGCAGGAACACGTATCAAAGACCAGTGATACTTCTCTTAAGCCGAGGGGTATGCTCCAGTGCCCATGGCCACAGTTCCCAGCTAGACAGTGTGCTGGTTTTTATGTCTTTTGGTTGTCAGGTTTTACATTACAGGTGTGTGCAAGGCAGAAAGGAGGCAATTTCTGTTGATGTCATGGTGAGTTCAGAAGGACAGATTCAAATTCACTCTTTGTAAACTACCTCTGGATTAAAAGACACTATTTTTATTACTATTTTTATTACTTCTCTCTCCTAATCCCTCAACTGCAGCCCTCTTAGATTTTTTTCTCCTTTCTCTATTATTTTTGAGTCTCTTCGTTTTCTATTTCTTTCCTATTGTTTGGCTCCCAGCAATTATTCTATACAATGACCGTTTCATACTTTTCGTCTTCTACATCCACTAATATCTTTAATTGGTAGCTTAGCTGATACGATCTTTTCCACTCAGTGCAATTTTTCATGAGTTTGTTTTGAACTCACTGTATTTTGTAATTTCCTTACCAGTGCACAGATCATAACTTTCATTTTATAAGCTTTTCTGTTTCTTCTTGTAGCACTAGATTTACTTTAACATAATTGAAACTTTGTTTTCAATGCAAGAGATGGAGCTTGCGAACATTGATGTTTTGCTGCATGTGCCTGAATATCTTGCAGATGTAACACGCTATTTTTGCAGAAGTAGGGTGTACCTCTCAAATGTATTCAGAAGAGAGAACGGCAGAACTGTAAAATTCCTCCTTAAGAAAACTGGTGACTTGAAATATATTAAAATAATATGATATCATTATTTTCCTCTTCTGAAGTGGCAGAGTAGAGAACTGGAGGGCTTTAAAATACCTTAACCTTGAACTCATTCCCTGAGAACTAGCTGAGGTTCTTTAACATATAAAAACGGAATGGTGCACAAACTCCTGCTCCAGCCAGGAGGATATGGGGGTCCCATCTAGGATAAGGAAGACCATGGTGACAGAAGTCATGGGGACCACTGCTGCCATGGGACATAGGCAGAACGATCACTGTAAGAGGTGCTCCACAGACCTGCCTTTCATTACTGACAAATGATCATGGTATCATCTGTAGGAAGCCTCGACACTTGTATCTTGTGTGTCTGGAAAGGGGAAAGGCTATGCTAAGAGCAACAGGTCATCATACCCTGAGAACATGAGATATCATGGACAGAAATTTTAACACAACACTCTTGCATTTTGTTATTGGCTTTTAGTTTTGAAGCTGTCACAGCCAGTTTTTTCATACACAGATCCTAATTCCGCCATTGGACAGCCTGGCTGCCAGAGAAGGCAGGGAGAAGACACAGTGACATAATTTTGGGCAGACTTCTTATCCATAATGTCTCTGCCCTTTTATTACATTTTGTATCTCCAGAATAATCAGCAGATTCAACTTCTTGTTGCTTGGTGCAACTTGGTGTTTCACAGTCATTTCAGGAATCACTACTTTCTGAACTATAAAAGTGTTGAAGTTCAGATTAAAACAAACCCATGTCAGCTCCTGCACCACTCCTGACCAGGCACCCATGGTACCAGTAGCAGTCAGTGTACACCTAGCAGGCACCTGAGCAGGTGCAGTTCACTTCTGCTGCGCTGTGGGCCCGGTGCAGACCTTGAACTGTGTCCTGCTGCATAAATCCCTGGGTCACAGGATAAACTCAGCCAGCTCCTTGTAAGAGAGGGGCCACAGGCAGCTCCTACTTGGTACTGTTGGTAATGCCACATGCGTGGCCTAACCTTTACCAACAACTGCAGCGAGAAGGTCTCATGTGAACACGCTTTCTGTTTGACAGCAGAAATTATCAATAGAGCTGTTTAATTTGTAAAAAATTCCTGTAACAGCTCAAATGACCAAAATGGGAGAATCTCTTCTATGGACAGGGTCTGCTGGGTGCATGGATCAGCGGTAATTTTGATGGAACATCGCCTGGTGTTCCCTGCATATAAAAAGATATAAGATTACCTATGCTATCCTCTTACTGTGTTAGCTCTAATAACTAGCACCTTAAATGATAACTTACAGGCATCAAAGGAACCAGCACCTCCTGGTGCAAAGCAGCTCCTTTCTTTCCCACTTGTTGGAGGGCAAGCTTCATGTCTCATAAAATTCAGGTTCTTCCTTTCCCAGACGATGACTATGATTTAGATCTTTGTATCGGCAAAACATTACATGGTACTTCCAGTTTGATCCATCACAGTACCAAGAAATGTGAGTTTTAACTGGCATTGTATGTAATGGGAACTGAATGTAAGCAGCATGCTCTCCATTGGTATGTTGGCTTGGAGGTATTGCAGCACAACAGTAGCACCCTGTTTGTGACCCTGCCGTTCAAAGGCTGAGGCACTGTAAAGTGTTTTTATTTTGCAGCTCATTTCCCGGCAGGCTTTGAACCGCAGAAATTCATAGAGTCTCCAGTGTCCTTGGCTGTGTGCATACAGCCCAACACTTTGGCTCAAGTTCTCCCCGCATTATCTTGGTGGCATACCCAGTCTTCAGGAATCTTAATCTTTTATTTAATCACTTTATCTTTTCAATTTCATCCCTTTCCTATCCTAATTCTTTCTTTTTCATTAACGCCAGTACACAAAGATCAAGCTGGTAGAATCTGTTCTGTAGCTGTCAATCAGTGGCCACAAAAAATATAAAATGTGAATAGTTAAATCAGCAGACTTGCCTGCTGGAGTTATCTACATGGCAGAGATGTCAGAGTATTGTTTCCAAGCCTGACTTCTACATGCGGGGAGTAGCAGAGCATGTCCTGGCCTCTTTTATCTTCCTCAGGAGAGCAGCCAAGTGGCATAATCAATTCTTCCAGGCTTTTGTCTTTCACCTGATGTTTACTTTGCTCACTGCCTAAGACTGCTGTTCTTCTGCCCCTGAAAATATATTTACTTTCAGATGTAATGAAAAATAAATGTAAAAGTTTTGCATGGTGATATATATATATTAATGGACTATGTCAATAAAGAAGCAGGAGTTTTCTCCTTTTCTCCAATCAATACAACGGCAAACTTTCTTCACTTGTTGAGACATAGTCAGGGAAACAGAAAATTAGTGCAAAAGAAGTTAAAAAACAAGGAATAACCTTCCTTGTACAAGCTAATGAGGGAATTTTAGTCATACATGCAGTTTTGATGAGCTCACTTTACTGGGCTGTGGTATATGTTACTGCAGCTAACAGAGGTCAAACGTTAGAGATGTGACTCATCTTGTAGCTCCTGGTATTAAAAAAAAAAAATTAATCTAGGACTGAGAAAACCTGTAAAGCATTTAAATAAATGCAAGGTGATTTAGCTGGCACATGGCCAATGTATAAAGCAAAATTAAAGTTGGAAGGAAGATGAAGCTAGATTTTACTGTTGTTTTGTTTTCTCACTGATTTAAAATCATAGGGCTGAGGTACCGTAACTGGATAAATAGTGACAGTCACGGTAAGAAAACATTCCTTTCATTCACATCTGTTCTCTTTCAAAGTCAATGTCACAAATTTGGGTTGATAGACACACAACATTTCTTTAAGAGCAAGACTTTTGCAAAGATCCTTCGTACAATCTTTCAGAAAATAGCAAGTATTTCTATTGAAATAAAATGTGGAACTGGCTACTTACCAATGATTAAGAAGGTAATCAGGTATGGAAGATACAATATCAAATGTAGTGAAGCAGGTATTATTCAATGCCACAAATTTTTGTGGACTCAAATTTTTATGTGCTCTGGGTTTTGATATGCAATTTACTCCAAAGGGAACCTCATATACAGAATGGAATCAGGGTCAGGTGCACATTGTAACTGAAAATACACACCTATAGAGGTGCCCAGTTATTGAGCAGAAATAACCAACTGTATTTTAAGTTTATTTTTATGACAAGACGCTCAGAGGGCTTTGTAGCTTAGTCATTTTCATGGAATATTTTCTCTGTTGTACTTTCACTCACTTTGTATTAAAAGGCTTAGTATAAATGCACATGGATCCTCAAGTGAAAGAGCAGCCTGCCTCATAAAGGAATACTTTTCCAATACTTTCCCTAGAAAACTTTAGACAAGCAGAGTGGAAACGTGAATTTGGTCTCGTACACTACTTGATCAAAGTTAAAATTTGTTTCCAGAATAGACTGTTGTCTCTAAAAAGGGGAAGGGGCAGAACTTAACAGTCAAGATTAGAAAGAGAGTATATCATAAGAAACACTTGGAACAGCTGGAAGTACCAAAACAATGCCATAGTTTCCCTGTAGTTATGCTTATTTCAGAAATCCCTGTATTGGGCTTAACTTTGAATTTTCTCATTTTCATGGGTGTTAACAGATTTTTTGTAATACCCTTTGAGAAAGTACATTTTATCTAATATTTCATTTTATGGAATACTAACACTGTATAATAGGGCCACTGTAATGAAAGCGCTTCTATTGCCAGGGCATGAAAAGGTGTTGCATGATAATGAAATGTGATGGATATATGAAGTATCAGTCCAAGAACTAATTATTCATGGAGTTTTATGAAAGCACTCTCCTTTTAAAAACATTAATCTTGCTGAATTCCCGAATATTGCGTATCTAGAGTTGGAAACAGCTATACATATGGATTCAACTTCCAAATATGAATAGAAAGCCCCAATTCTTATCTACCTTTAAAAATATAACTAGAGAATATGAAGTATTACTCTTCCAGGATTTAAATGCCAAGGAAGGATCAGGAAAGAGCAAACAAACCCACTCAAGAGAAATCAAAAGCGGGAAAACACATGCCCTTACCCTGTTAATGTCTCAAAGTTTGCAAGAATGATTCAAGTCTCCAGGCAGTTATGAGCAGCAGAATGAAGACCTGTGTCACGAATGCATGAAATCGTGCAGTCCTTGTTACCTTGTTACTTTCTGCTGAAGTGCAATAGTGAGCATGCAAAATGGTGCTATTGACTACTGCTGGCATAAGCCAATATTTACCTCTTGGAACAATATATTAGGTGTTCACCTGTACATAAAGTCAGTGAGCTGTAAGTATTGCTACACCCATTCATCCATAATCATTCAGTGAACAAGGGTAAAATACAATCTCTCTCTAAAACATAAAGAAAATCCCTCTCTTATTTATTATCTCATTTTAAGAGGTGATAAAAAGTTGAGAATCTCACACAGAACACACAGGAAGCCCCTACTCATTTGTAGGGGCTTCCACTAACCTCACAATCGCCCTGGAAAGCCATCATCATCAGCATGTTTTAACTTCAACGCACTCTGTAGGAAGGCGTCTCCACTATCAGAACTGCCCAGCAAGGGAGTACAGACTGTCTCTTTCTTGGCTTCACTAAGAAGCTGCCTGTTTTTTTCTCAGGTGTTGGTGAAAACCAGGCTATCTGTATTAAATTGACACTGTTTAGAGACCTCAGCTGACAGGCACTGAATGTTCCTAACTCCTCCTAAGAAAGGAAATTCTGAAGAGAGTGGAAGCACAGAAACAATAAACAAGAATTTCACAGGCTGGCATTGCTCTTCTTTCTACAGACTAAATTTGTTTGTATTGAAAGCTGGGATTTTTATCTCAAAATAAGATTTTTAATTTTTTGATTTAAGCTTTTGAAAGCAGTTGAAAACACAGATAAAGAATACAACTATTTGCATCCTCTATCTTTCCCCTTCTCATTGCAGTCCCTGGCACAGGTACCAGAGATGTGCAGGGCTGGGAGCTTATGAAGGGCTCTATCATCACCAGAAAGGCATCACTGGCTAATTAGTGCCTGTGCAAATGGTGCACCTGTTCCTGACCAAAACCTAAACCCAAGGTGTCGTTTTGGTGTCCCAAACCAAAATAAGAGCAATTCCAGCACAGGAAGGGAAACTATGTTAGGCATCCAGCAGCACTGAACTAAGACTATGAACTGATGGCACTAGCTGCATCCTATAAGAAATTACCTTGCCCATCATGGTTTAGAATTTCGCCCTGAGCCAGACATTTTACTTAGATATAAAGTATACTGACCCTTTTCTACTAGCTGTTACCAACTGCAGTACCTCACTTAATAGGTCTGTGTAGCTCCTATCTGCACTGAGCAAAGGTATTGTGATATATATTGATATGCTTTTTAAAGGGCTCCATTACTTTCAGATGAGCAGTAACTCAAGGGATTTATTACAGATACGATTTCTTGTTTAGAATGTTTTTTTTTAGGTTATAATTATAACAGTACTGAAATATTATTTTTAAATCTGTAAAAATAAACAAAAAGTGAAAGAGGGTAGCCTATGTCTACACCACAACTAAAGTTCTGACTGCTGCTCATCTAAGGATTCCCACTCATTACAGAGAAACCATTTACATTCTGACACTGAGGTATCATCACAGCCTGACATCCAGCACTGGTTGCAAAATTTACAAATGGGCTGGGTTATAGGCAATGTTAATGGGAACAAACCTAAAAAATCCCAGCAGAAGACAGCAGCTGCACTGTCCCAGTTTCAAGGGCTCTGAACAAATGCATAAATAATGGACACCAGACACAGCCCAGTGGGAAAGCACAAAATTATGGGTGCAAAACAATACGGAAAGGAGGTGAAAAAAAAGTGAAATGGCATTTGGGGTGAAAGCTTTCAACATCACCTTTATGATATGCACTTCTAGTCAAATAAAACTGAAAAATCTCATGGAGACACTGAATTCTGCCTTCAGAAAGAGGCAAAAATGTTTTGGTGGAGGAAATTGGTTCACTGTTATTTATAATGTATTTCATTTTCTGAAGAAACTTCTCAGAACCAGCCAGTCTCAGTTCAGCCAGGGAAGATCCCAGAGGAAAACACTGACTTAAAATGCCTGGAATAAGGATAGTAAAAGACAGGGTAAGCGTGTCCGTCCTGAACAGGACACCTTCCTGGTTTCCAGAATCTGAGCTGTTATCAAACTTGGAATCCTATGGGCAATTAAAATCTAACATATTTTTAGTGGTAGAAGGCTATGGGGAGAATATTTTTTTTTAAATTACAGGTTAAAGAGCCTACATGTATTTTTCCACATTGAAAACTGGCACCTGTGGGTTAAAATCATGTGAATATGCTTTAAAAAGTAGACCAAACTCTCTTGGCTGCTTTGAAGGTTTTACAGCCCCATTTTTCTTTCAGCCATGTGATTGGACTCCATTCACAGGAACAGTAAAAGAGGTTATTCTGCTACAAATATCCAATACTTTAATTTAGAAACAATAGATGTATTATAAACTACTTCAAACATAGTTTACAACACTCCTCATACAAAATTAGGATGAGGCTTACTTCTATATTTACAAATTTTGTTTAGAAAGGACAATCACAATGGGAGGAACACAATTGCTTGATAGGACAATTCACTATTAGTTGTGAAATAGATAAAAATGCAAAAAAAGTTTACAAAAATACTTTTTCCACTCCACACAGTCTATCAATAGCTCATTTCCTAACTATGCCTAATTTAGGGGAAATGGGGAGTTGCTAATCAAAATGATGCCATGAATCTGGCTATCAAAATAACCTATATTGTATTAAAGAGGCTATGAAAGCTTATTTAGAAACTCGTTGAAGACCACTGATAGAATTACCCTCTTGTGCTATTCTAATGAAATATTCCCTTGACTCAGGGCATTGCTTTAGTTGTTCTAACTATTCTGATTGCTGTACTACATGTAGGCATCTCCTCGCTTCCTAAAGCTTTCATGTACTTCCTTTATCAAGTGGACAAAATGTGGAAAATCAATACGGAGATGTTTTCAATGATTTTCCTACAGTCCCTCCAAGATTTACTATTGCTGTGATCTAGGACACGTCTATGAATAAAAACTCCCAAATAATCCATAAATAAAACAGCCCTGGGCAGAAAGTATAACTGTTGGCAAAATAACATATTTAGTAGATTTTCAGAAAAAAATCATAGCAACAGCACATTTCAAATCCACTTTTTAAAGCACAGATTTATCTCTGTGGTATAGATTTGCCCATGTAGCTCTCAGTAAAATAGTTTAATCTTAAATCCATCTTTGAAACAAGATGAGGCTCTTAATAATTGGTAAGTTTGTAGAAATAAAGATGTGGTTGTCCCTGTGTTGTGTAATAATGGAAACAGGACTACAGATTTTGTGAACACAATGAAACCCCATTTACAATCAAGGGGGATTCTACAATTCCACTAGAATCTAGAGAAATATTTTTCCAAAAATTAATTAATATATTATTGGTTCAATAACACAAACGCAAACCTCACTCCTTAGTTTTGACAGTTTTCTTTTCCAGAATTTTAACTTCTTCTAAAGTATGCTAACAGAAACAATATTTCATTTTAAAATTTAAAAAAATATATGAAAGAAAGGAATGCAGAAACCCAAGTGCTTAGGCACAGAAAACCCTTTTTTTGGTAATTTGACTTAGAAGGGAACAAAAATAATGCAGTATGTTACCAAAGACTCCAGTCAGACCGGAAAATAAGAAAACATGGACTTGGCAACACTGATGTTTAGAGTGAAATATATTTTGATATTTGCAATGAGGTATTCTGAATATATTTTAGAAATTATTTGGAGAACTTATTCGATGAATAGTACTGGAAAAGACAGACTTCACAAAATCATGACTATAAAAAAGTAATTAACATCCCTTCCCCCATTAAAATTAATAATAAATGGTGTATGTATTTTATTCAAATTACTCAATGAATTTCAGGGTGAATGTCCTGTGCTTAGACATTTGCCTAGAAAAGGCTCACAATATTTATATTAGCATATGGTAAATGTCCCAATTCAGCAGTACACTTTAGTGAATTATTGTTAAGTATCGATTGTTCTCATACCGGCGATGTTGATATTTCCTAAGCACTGTCTTACAGTGCACACGTAAACAGTCTGCTAAATAGGATGGATATGTGGGATATGGTGGTAACCACTGGAGACCTCAAAACTCAGTTTATGAGAATTTGTCTCAATTACAGATGTAAATTCATTGGTGCCTGAATGAAGCCATTTTGTGAAGCAGAGGAAAAGTGTTTATAGAAGTTTCAATAAACTGCTATTTTACTGGATTTTCATCAGGTGCTGTTTTACAGTTGTCTAAAGGACAATAATAAAACCCATCAGGTCAAAAGTTTAAATGCACACGAAAATCTGTGGTGGGTTTATTTTTCATCAATCCCGTTGCATTTCTTTTCTGCCTGAAACGACTTCTGTTCACAGAATTTTTTTTTTTTTCAGCATGAATGCTTATTTACAAACAGCCCTTGTTGCAGGGCAGTAGTGTGGAAGTGCAGAGATAAACCCAGCTATTACTTCATTATATATTAATTAGCTTAACAACTTCATCAGCATAACCACTGTCATCCAGGCTGCAAACCTCTAGGGCTGAAAAATGCAAACCGATAGAGGATTATAATAAAATTTGTAGTGGAGATGTGTATATTTATTCTCTGTGTGGCATAAATGTTTGTGAAAATCTCCGGAAAACAAAATAATAGCATTACATTTTGTTGTCAGAGAATATTAATAAACCTGATTTTAGAAAACAAAGAAATATATTTTATAGCAATCACCCTGGCAATGTAATACTTGCGTTTCATACACATTCAAACAGTAAATTAGCAACCCGCTCATAAATTAGGTTAGCTGCGAAATAATACATAAGAATGAGTCTATACAGATCTTTCATTATTGCACACAATCAAAAGGTGCAGAGTTAAAGCTACACTGTTAAGGAGAAGACATAAATGCTATCCTTTTCCATTTAAATGATGTTTTCCTTGTTTCAAATATTCCTGACACACGCCAAGATATATCTAAAATTAATCTTAAATAGTACAGCAGGACATCTAAAACTTGAAATTCTGAACTACAGGGACAGAACTATATTCTCTGGTAGGTGGTCAGAGGAGGTCTAGGCACCCAATGCTACACATGATAACTTCCTTGCACTTTCCTTGTTTCTAGAGTGCTTATTGTGTTCATACCGAGCTGTAACTTTTTCCTTGGAAATTACATGAGAGAGGAAGCAATTTTTCCTTCTGTATCAACTCAAGGATGAGGCCCAGAAATTACAAAGAAACGTTTCCACAGTATCCATGCTTTCAAATCCCCAGCCACCATAGCGAAGTGGATTTTAAATCAAAGTAAATGTGAATTTTCCACATAAAAAAATATAGTTAGAGTGAGAAAAAGCAGATTTTTGCCTGAGTATAGCTTATGTAAGTATTATTTCAAAAACTGAACGAGGAAATCACAAGACAGTTTGCACATTTTACCTTCATTTTGATCAACTTCAATTTGCATATGTGGGCTTTTTTTCCCCATTTAAGACATTGTCACTGTTTCTTACTTCAAATAATGTACTGAAATTGGAACAAGAAATTACAATCTTTATAAAGTATGACACTTATACGCCCAGGGGTTCGGAGAGAATCAGATCCTGCCTACTATTAAACTACACCTGTTACGAAAATACTAACAACTGAATAGAACTCCAGGCCCTGGTAACACATCATTGCATTCATATTTTAATCTTTCAGTTTAAACTTTCAGGAAGTTAATTGCCTAATTGATTTATTTCTTAAATATTTTCATGGTTTATCAGTAATGGTGTCCAGTCTAGGAATTTCCTGAGAGTTAATGACCAGCTAGAGCAGGAATTTCTTCATCCAGGATGATTTTTATCCTGCTGTATCTTTCCTTCATGGAAGTAATGGCCTATAGATGGCCCGAGATTTTGAGAACTGTTGATGAATATTTGGGTTTTTTTCTTTTGAATTTTAATTTAGTTAAGGGAAAATTAGGGCAACTCATGCCTTCATTACTTATTTATGCCACTCTAAAATGACTTGTGCAGTTCTAAACCTGAGAGGATCCCTTGTGGTGGACTGGAGCAGAAACCTGGCAAGTTTGATGGATCTTCTTTATGGAAGGCATATCACATCACTGAGTGGCAGAGGAAGGGGCACTTAAACAGCTGCTACTGAGGCAATAAAACTAAGTTCTTGAATTCAAGACAACAGTTAGACCCACACTTTGTCTTGACTGGGATTGATGATGAACTTTAGAGAGACAATCCAATCATATTGCAACGAGAGTGCGTGATGCTGTAATTTTATGGTTTGCATGGTCTCATTTAAACTACTAATATTTTACAGGTACAGTAGGAAATTGAAGATATGTCTTCATCATCATTTCTCTGCTCATTACCAGTAATGAATAGGTGTTATAGAATAACATTAAAACAATGTATTTTGCAAAATGAAAGCAATGAATGTACTGTCTGGATCCCAAGGGCTGCAGGTACTTTTGCCTTGAAACACAGCAGTACACTACTGTTCTCTTAAAAACTAAAAGAACCCCACTGTTAGGCAACAACGATGAAGGACTTACACACTTACACACTTCAGGTGTAATCCAGAGTGTCTTTCATAACACATGAGACAAAGTCCTGTCTGAAGACACAGCGCAGGCCTGGTCACATGAATCTGTATGTTTCACAGCTCTCTGAAATATGACATAGTACATACACCTTTGTCCAACTCAGCAGTGACGGTCACGCATACACCTGCCATATATTACCCATCTCGTCCAATGAAGACAAGTGCTGAAAAGAGCCTCTCTCTTGCAAGCAGCTGACTGTGCAGGACTATACTGACAGAGGGGTCTGCCTGGCACTCTACCTGCACAGGAAAATGCAATGTTTGTGTCCTGCTTTGAACAGATGTTAAAGGAAGCAAATTGCATGTTTATCTTTCTCTTATCCCAGTTTTTTTCCTCTCCTTGTATAAGAACTTAATGATTTTTTTTTAGGTCTGTGCTTTCATTCTATAAAAAAGACATCTTCAATCTAAAGGAGACAAAGTCTTCACAGAGAAGCTATTATATAAGTAATTATCGGAACAGTAGTTAGCTAAATAAGGAAGAAAAAGCTAGCAACTCAAAATGGCAATTCATCATCAAGTGTCTTCTGCTTTATGTGCTAACAGCCTTTCTCAGCTTCCTTTAAGCCATCTGCTTGTTTCAGCTATCTCTTCATACCACCAGCCTCTCCCATTCCACCCCACTGCATCTCACGCATTTCCCAGCAGATAGCTCACCAGTACTCAGACTGGTAAGGCTTTGTAGTTTACCTTCTCGACACTTGCCTTTCTCCACACATATTTGTTCTAACAGGTAGAAGCATCAGCAGATGCTGCTTATGCAAAAGAACAACCTTGTGTAATACTGTAGTGAAATTAGGAAGCGAATCACGTGGAATTTTTTTGTTTTACTGCTACCACAAGAAGTCTTTTTTTTGCTATGTTAAAACATATACAGATGAAAAAGATTTTGTCGTTATTGTAGTATTTTGCAAATGCCTAGCAAAACTGCTGGGCAGTGGGAGTAGAAATACAAAGGCATTGCATGTGAAAATGTATCGGAAAATGAACACTTGAGTATATAAGCTCATATTCCAGATGTATGGAACATAACTATTACAGCAATAAGTCATGATGTTGTGAAGAATGAGGCTGAAGCCTAAGTACTCGCAGTCATTTGAGATATGCAAAACACTCAGCAAAGTTCGTTGCTATGAAAATGTGAATCATTAATTTAATAGATCATTTGGGGAAAAAAAAGGAACAGGAAACAAACAGTTTAGTGCCAGGTTGAAATGAGGATCTCGTGGAGGTGAGCAAGATGAGGGTGGGAGATACGCAGAAGTGGACAGAGCACATTTCCTAAGGGTAGGAATAATCAGTGTGTGCTCGGCAGAGAGGAGGCCCTCTGCAAGGAGGCCAGAGGCACCCTGCACAGAGGAGACAGGCTGTGCATTGCCTCTGTTCCCAGAGAAGATTTAGTTGTATGGGACCCTTAGGGACTGCTTAGTCTGCTTGCTCAGTTTTAAGGAAGAAAACTTCAAAAGCACCTCTTTGATCTTGGACTGCTGTTGAAAAGACAGATGGGCAAGAAAAGTAGATAGGTGCCAGTTCCTTCCCATAATTTATAATTTTCTAACAAATACTGTTGTGCTGGCAACTTCTTAAACAGAAGGTAGCTAGATACTGTGAGGTCATTTCCATATTTACTTTTTTGTTTTTAATGACTAAATGAATACATATGGAGAGGCCAACTTCAAATAGGTTGGAGGACTGGGTTGACAGAGATGTTTTTCTGAAAAAACTGATTTTCGTTACAGTTATCCAACATTTAATATAGTGTTCATAACACCTTCTATCCAGATATTGTGCAAAGCAGAATCCGAAAACCACTGTGCTGACCTAGCTGTAGCTTGAAGGCATAAAAAGCCCCATAAAACTAAATTTAGGACCATTTATGTTTAATGTCCTACATTCTTTAAGATATGACAGGTTGTAATCATGGTCATTTATACACTACTGAAGAAAACAAAGGTAAATTCCATATGTGCTGAAATCAAAAATCTGGAGAGTTTAAAACTTTCCCGTCAGCTACTGTTAAGTGGAACAGGTCAAATAATACAAGTTGTGATTCACACTTCTTTTCTGAACAACGCTGAGGGGTCACTCCAGTGATACTTGTGGGATCATGCTACTACTTGTGTTAACATTGATAGGCTTGCTCATTCTAGTAGAAGTTGTTTGTTATTTCATACACACACACACATATATATATATATTTATTTATTTTATTTTTTTTTAATTAGTTCTACTTACAGATTTGATCAAACAGATTTGGAAATCATAGAATGGTTTGGGTTGGAAGGGACCTTAAAGATCATCTAGGTCCAACCCCCCTGCCATGGGCAGGGACACCCTCCACTAGACCAGGTTGCTCAAAGCCTCATCCAGCCTGGCCTTGAACACTTCCAGGGATGGGGCACCCACAGCTTCTCTGGGCAACCTGTTCCAGTGCCTCACCACCCTCTCCGGGAAGAATTTCTTCCTGATGACGAATGTAAATCTCCCCACTTTCAATTTAAACCCATTACCCCTTGTCCTGTCACTACCTGCCCTTGTAAGAAGTACCCTCCAGCTGGATGCAGCACTCCAGGTGGGGTCTCACAAGAGCGGAATAGAGGGGCAGTATCCCCTCCCTTGACCTGCTGGCCACACTTCTGACACAGCCCAGGATACGATTGGCTTTCTGGGCTGCCAGCGCACACTGCCGACTCATGTTCAGCTTCACATCCAGCAGTACCCCCAAGTCCTTCTCCTCAGCGCTGCTCTCTATCTATTCTCCACCCAGCCTGTGCTTGTAGTTGGGATTGCCCTGACCCAGGTGCAGGACCTTGCACGTGGCCTTGTTGAACTCCATGAGGTTGGCACAGGCCCACTTCTCCAGCCTGTCCAGGTCCCTCTGGATGGCATCCCTTCCCTCCAGCGTGTCGACCGCACCACACAGCTTGGTGTCATCAGCAAATTTGCTGAGGGTGCACTCGATACCACTGTTCATATCACCAACAAAGATGTTGAACAGTGCCCATTGCAGTACTGTCCCCTGAGCGTCACATCATCTGGAGTCTCTTTTTCTATTGATTTCAATGAACTTCAGTTCTGGGCCCATTCTTTCACACACCGCCCCCCCATCATTCAAAATTTTGAATAAGTAGAACAAGCAATAGGAAACACATCTTCCTGTTTTGAAAAAGTCACTAAAACCAGTAGTTTGCAAGCAGTCTTTGTGGTATTAAATTCTTCACAGAAACCTGTGAATAATATACATATATGTACAGATAGCAGGATGTTTGAGAAAATGCAAGGCTACCTCTATCAGATAATATATTCACAACCAATTTTTCAATTACATCTCCTTAAATCTCTGTCTTGACTGATGTGAATCATATTCAAACTTTAGAGCACTCTGAGGAATGCAAAATGAGTGCATCTTTTTCCATACTTCACCCCCTTCATTCTCTTTTCATATGTGATGTCTTGTACTCTGCACAGTCATGCCAGTAATGCAGGCAATGTTTTAAAGGCAACTGTAGAAACTACTTTAAATATCATCCATCAACCACAAAATGAAAGATTATATCACGGTGACAATAATAGCAATTACAATAAACATGGTCTTTTATTAAGCTTTAAAAAATAATTAAAGCTAACATCTGTCACTGGCCTTATAAAAGTGAACATCTGTTTTTCTTTTAGTTCTGCATAAATTAAAAAAAAATTATATTAATTAAAATATATATGTATATATATGGGTTTATACTTGTATTTTATTGCAAACAGATTTGTGAGTGTGTGTATGGATGACATTTTAGCCCTGGTATAGAACAGACATTTTATTAAACAATGACAAGCAATAAAGCCTGTTCAGAGGAAGGGAAGGATGCCCTGTTGGCCGTCATGCTTTTGAGAAGCACAAGGGATTGCCTTACATTCAAATGGAATAGAAGGTAGAACTGCAAAAGAACAACGAATTAATTAGAGCAATCATTTCTGAAGAGCAGTTACAAACCCCATTTTAATTAGCAAATAAAGCAGGATACTAACTGCTTAAGAACTATTTTTGCTTTCTGATTTACTGGGTGATGGCAGTTGTACTGTGCTTTGTTACAAATCACAAAATCTAGTGCCTCATTTTGCATGTGAAGTGCATTAAAATACCTGCTTTCCCATTCTATAGGAGCCTTTAAGATATATTACAATGGTAAAGTCTGTACAACCCAGCACAATTATTTTCTAATTAGCATCCTTAACTGTTGCATTGTGGCTTGAATCAGTTTTAGCATTGTCAAAGAGTTCTAGAAACAGCCCTATCTGTACAACCCAGGCCACATGTGACAAAATTAAATTGGCACACTTCACTGTATAGACCTTGTGCTCCTGGCAGTGATAGCCAGCTCAATACCTCAGAGAGAAGGCTCAGCTGTCACTCACTGACCCATTAAGGCTCTAGTTGCATCCTGCAGTGTCATATTCCTCATTCGAACAAAGATAGTGCTCCCTGGAGATCCCCAATACCTGCAGGAATGAGGGAAGGACAGCAGTGACAGCAATGCTATCAAACAAGGCCGCAAACAAGGCAATGCGAGGGCACTTCGTGCCAGCATCTCAAACTAGAGTTGAAACCCACTACGCTGCCCTAGCAAGCCAGTTTTAAACGGGTTATCATCTCTAACAAGCTGTCCTCTTCAACATGATCCATGCACATGGAAAGGGCCACTGCCGAGGACCTTTGGTGTGCTGCAGGAGCACAGCTTGCTCAATTTTCACCGTGGACCCATCCAGTGAGGTGTTAAATAAACCAAACACCTGCTGCTGCTCGAATGGAAAGGGGAACCATTGGGAGAATCATAAGGAAAACCAAAATGCTGACTTGTTTTTTCTCTTTACCCAGAGTCCTGTTACTGACTGTACACAAAATCATTTGAACACACTGCAACGCACTATTTAGCATAAGGAGAATATTGCTTCAGGCTTCTGTGGGGTTTACCCAACGGGGAGCAAACCACAGGTCCAATTCAGTGGAAAAGAAGATAATGGCAATGTCACTCTGCCTGTAGAGCTCAGACACATCTTCCAGCAGTTTAACACACTGGGGAATCACTGCATATATATGATTTAGGTCACTGGGAAATGAAATTGTACTGTACCTGTAGTAGTGTGTGGGTGTGTGCACATATGCATATGAGGACAAGACAAAGTGTATTTGTGTGTGTGTGCACACAGGCAGAAAAAATGAGAAAAAGAGTCTGAATAAAACAGTCTGAAACTTAATGGAAAATATAAATTCAGGCATGATTACAGCTGTGAGGTGAAAACGGAAGTCCCAATTCTGTTGATTATGTAGAGAATGATCGAGTAACAAGGTTTTATTTCTAAAGATTCAAACCTCTCTCTTGCTTCTCAAAAACATACATCCATGCCACACCCAATGCAAAAAGTGTCACAGGAAAGAAGGCAAGAAATTTATAGAAACCTGAACTGAAACGTGATTCTTTTCTGTAAGAACTTAATCAGTATCGATATGGTTGCAGGGGACTAAAACTCTGTACGTTGCAGACCCCGTGTTCCAGTCTCTAGGCCATGTTCACTGATTGACATAAACCAAGGTAAAATAAATCTGCCCACCAGGTTTTGTAAACGACAAAAGCTAAAACCCCAAGAAAAGAACAAAGGGGGACTCTGTACTCTACTTGTTCTGCCCCCACAGAACTGAAAGACATGAACACTGCTGCTTAAGATTTATCATTATATTATTTCCGGTTGACAAGTAGAAATATGATCTCAAAAAAGGAGAGAGTGAAAGCCCAGTTTACTAGCGGCATTAAAAATAGTGTAAAATTTTCTTTTCTGCGTGGTCAGTACACAAGATGTGTTATTATTTGTCAGTACCTCGGTTTGTCCATCACTTAAAGCTGGATCTGCTCCTGTTTCCCAAGCCCAGCTGACACTAGGCACATGCTCCAATGAAGTGCATGGTTATGCCTTGCCCAGTCCAGAGAAAGACTTATTTTAATACATAGACTTTACAGCATGTCCACATGGGGCTCGATTAGTTGTGAAGAACATTCCTACTCTGAAATGTGACCTGGGGGAAATGGGTATCATTGAGCTGGATGTTTACATTGCAGTAACTTTAAACTCAACCTGTCCTCAGAGTAGCTTAAGCCGCTTCTACCATGGTGTCACAGGGGAGCAATGACTCTCACTTTAAATGGGATTATTTCTGGTGCACATTCCCCAGCAATCGCTCTGCAGGACAGAACAGAGAATGAGCACCACTGTCTTCTAATTATATGATCAGAATCATCTGGGTTGTCCTAGTGCTCTCAATGAGGCTGCATAGGGGTGGTAGAAATTTAAACAGAGATTATAAAGGTTTCATTATATAGCAATAAAATATAAAATTTCATAATAATAAATTACAGAATTAAACCAATACATATACATATTATACTAATATATATTTAAGCTATCATTTCAGAGCAAAATTAATTCAAATAAAATGCAACTCTTTTTTTCTTAGGTCACTAGCTTTGCAGAGTTACTAACACTGCTAAGCAGGAAGGATCCTATGCAGGCACTGAACCCAGCTAATGTGATTCTGGCTCCTGAAAGGAAGCGGATCAGTTGAGTATAATGGTGCCACATTATAAGGTCTCACTTTTCTTATTAGACACACACTTTGAAGGTTGAAAAGGGGACTTCTTTATTTCATGCAGCACTATGCGTCTAGAGTTTATTAGTGATTTAAACATATAAAGGTTGGCTATCTTAGAATTTTCCATGACAAATTTCTGTGTGGTATAATTTCACTATAGCCAATGAAACTATGGGAGGGAAGAATTTGGCCTTATATACCTTAAAAGCAAATGTTGCTGTCAGCATTTCAGGGAGGTTAAATACTTGCAGAGTGTCAAATTTCAAGGTTCAGGCAGTGAGCTGCACTGTCAGCTTAATGCAAGGCTGTAATCACACCACGATTTTAAGGCCCACAGCCATTTGATGAGAAACGAATGAGAGATCCCCTGGCTTTATACAGACTTCAAGCTATTCACCCCTTCCTGGCCCTCACTTTGATGGCGCAAGAAGCCCTCACGCACTGTTCCTCTCCATGCGATGGTCACTACCAGGAGACAAACTGGAGAACATGGAACCCAACAGAGGGTTCACCCTGCAAAGGAAACCTGTTGCCTCTGGGCAGTGGCTCAGCTATAGCAGACAGTCTCCTTCTGTCTGAAGTACAACCAGCCCACGGTACACATGCAGGTTGGCAGCAGCTGCCAACAGCACGGAGCAGAGGGCTCGCAAGGAAGCATGGCGCACCGCTGCTGCAGGGAGTCGGCAGCCGTTTTTGAAAGCACGGCTGCCCGACGGCACAACTAGGCAAGCGGAGTACCAGCCCTCCCACATTCCGCACCTCCTTCGTTTTTCCCTGAACTCCCCAGCTACCCGTTTCAGCTGGGAGTGGGAACTGAATAGACTTGGGGTCTAGAAGAAAAATTCCGAGTTGCTGATTATACGGCTTTTCTGAGGCAGCAGCAAGAACTGCCAGAGGCCAAGCATGCCAGTTACCCTGACTGAGGGCAATAAGGTATCAAAAACACTGTATGAGATTGTGCTTAATTCATAGAGGTAGTGAAATGTGGGTTTACTTTTTTTTTAATAATAAAATACAAAGCAGGTTTGAGTCAGGAAGACTCAGAAAAATAAAACACAAACCCACCTGTTGCCCATTTGATCAGAAGTGTGTACAGAAGTGTACAGAACCAAACATTAATGTTACAGTGCCATTTCATGTATATTTTTACTGTTGCTCTTCACTTGCAAAATGAAAAAAACCAGTTAAAATATGGTAAACAATACTATGAAATACAGCTTATACCAAGAAAGGCAATGTGCTCAGATAGTGTTTTCTAAATGTTACTTTTGCCTTTAATCATCTTCTAATTGTACATCACAAAAATTTTATTCCTGTATTCTCCCTCTTTGCTGATTCATATATTTGTATATATATACACATACCCACACTATCCAACTATTCGTGTCTATAAATACACACACACAAATGCAAGAGTGTGAAAAAGGAAGTAAAAGTAGACGGAGTACAAAGCCGTCACACTGCTGCCTTAATGATAAATAAATGCATAGACTGAATAATTTAGTAAAATACCCAAGATGGGCTGAGTGCCATGACCTTTTGGAACATGGGAAAGAGATCAATTATCCCCAGGCAGGTTCTGTATAGCTCACGATGTTTTGATATGTTGAAACCTTCTGGTTACATCACTCAGAAATTATTAAAGTACTGTCTGGGTAATTTACATTCTCTTGTTATAGTTTAGGTTACCTTCCTTTCAGACAATCTGCTACATGAGATATTACATTGCAAAAAGAGGGAGCAATTATTTTAACAATGTTTCTGGAAAGTAGAAGCTATTAGATTTCACTTGAATACTTTTAGTTGCACATTAGTGAAATGATACTGTCACTTTAGGAAGTCTATCATTTGCTTCCATTAGAGCCTTGCAGACTGCTGGTTCCAGCAGAACCCAGAATAACTTCTACTGAAGGTGTAATACCAGCAATGGTAGCAAAAAACCAGCATCTACCTTGATGAATGGCATTATTCGTCTGTTTATTGAACATTAACATTCGGGGCCACACATGAAGAACAGTTTTTACGCGTGACATGCAACAAAACTGTCTTACAACACACATTTTGAGGTCCTTGTCAGTATATCTGATAATTGTATACAATATTTATGCTTATGAGTGGCAGTATTTACCACAGTACTGTATTTCCAATGAAACCCTACTCATCTACACTACCACTTTGAAAAGAAATGAGGGGGAATATCATGGGTGGTCTAAAAGGCGTGGCAGCAGATTCTCTAGAGACAGAGGCTTTTCATGCATTGTTCTAGACCTCACTCATACTTTGTTTCAGGCTTCCTAAATGAGAAAAGTGCTACCCTTCAAGGAGATAACATAAATACTGTGGTGAATTGTTGGGAGATATGCAGTCACAGGTGACTGGGCATGGAAGAATTGCCAAGATCCCCATTTTATATGTAAGTTAATTGGCAATGATGCAGAAAACTGACCTCAACTGTGCATGTGCTTCACTGAAGAAAAGAAATAAACAGCTTCTAACTTCTTTTGAGGAATTAGCTTTTCTGATGAAAGCCCAAACTATGTTGCTTAAAGCAAAGTTTAACTATTATTTTTAAACATAACCTCAAAAAAGCGTGTTTGTTCTCAAAATTTGCTCTACGGAAATTTCAAGACAACCAGATACACAAATAGAGAAACCACAGCAATACACCATCTCAGAACCATGTGGAAGATGACCCTTCTGAAATGTAGTTTTCACCTTAATTGTAACATCAGGTAATACTATGGCTCTTACTAAAGGACCTCCAGGCCAGGAAAAAAATGGTGATAAATGTTTCCACAGGAAACCTTCTTACCAAGACTTTCAGTCATCTTTTGCTGCATCGATGCAGTTGGATGCTTATGTGAACTTGTGCACCCTGTTTCCAAACAGCTCCTTAATTCTAAGCCTTTGAGGTTCATTCATCCTCTCATATTATACACAATGTTGCTTTATGCGTAAGAAATATGATTTTCTTTCTGTCTTTCCTCACAAAAGCATCTGTACCTCATAAAATATATCAAAGACAGTTAACTTACTGTACACTATCATGTTTACGATTGTGCTGGGTTCAGTTAGGAAAGGGTTAACTCCCTTTACTCGGGTTGCCAGGGAACTCTGTTGCTGGACAGTAAGTGAAAACATTGATAAGGCCTCAGCTGGTGCTGGGGATGGCCTGTACTGAACTCAAGGTCTTTTGTCCGCTTTGGATACTGTAGCTGACCCAGACTAACCAGGGAAGTATTTCATCCCATGGTACGTCATGTTCCGGTCTCTTTGGGTGGGGAAGAGGGTCCGGTAGCCATTACTCTTCCCTTCTCTCTCTCTCCCTTACTCCCTTGCTCATCTCTCCGGGCACTTGCTAACCCTCTTGCGTTAGCTGCTTTGCTAACTCCTGTGCTGGCTGGTTCGTGAGGGAGTTGGTAGGTTGTTTAGAGTTCATGGCCGCACTATCACTGATAGGGTTCGCTTGGAATCTGCTGCGTAGGTTCCCAGGCTCCGGCCTTCAGGCAGCGCGGGCTGCGATTGCTCTCGGGCTGTGGTTCTCAGGCTCTCTGGGTCTGATTTTCATCACTCAATATCTGGGTGTGCATTGGTCAGTGGATGGTGGGAAACTGTATCATATTGTATATGTTGTATCATATGTTTTATTTTCTACCATTTTAAGTATTTATTATTAGTAGTACCTGTATATATTGATTTAGAATTAATTAGTAAATAGTTCTTATCTCCATTTTACGAGCTTCCTTATTTCTTTTTCCTCTGATTCTTCCCCTCTGTTGGAGGAGGGGAGGGGGATTTGTGAGAGCGGCTTCGTGGTACTTTGCTAACTGGAGTTAAACCACAACAACGATTTTTTTTTTCTGGGCTCTGTGGGTATTGACAGTTGTAAGCCTGCGATGGAAAGAAACAAACTTTTCAGCTACATCACATGACTAATGGTAGCTACAGAAATGATATTTGTCCTAGTGTCCACATTTTTTCTGTTGGCTACAATTTTCAACACACAGGCACTTACCTTCCTAAGCAATGGCACCAAGTAATAGTATCTATTGATAGAACATTATTTGTATTTCCATTTCCTCTCTTGAAAACAGGCAAAGATGGGAAGCAAAGCTTAAACACTTATCAAAAGTAGCATGCTATTTATGACATGAAAGATGAGAGAAAGATGGGACTCTGAGGATGTCTTCCTATGTCTTCCATCATTTGCATATGACAAAAGCTGTCGTTTAATGAATTCTGTTTACATTAAAGAATTTGCTGTTCAATATTATGTTTCTGAGTCCAAGAGCAGTGAGTCACACTGGACAGAGGCTATTAAGTGGCATTGAAAAAGGAGGGCAAAATGAAATTCAGAAAATCATTACAAGACTCAGCCTAGTCTGAGCAATGTTAATTGAATCCATTTATGGATTTCTGAAGGTGCCTTGCAGCCCACAGGTAAAATTCCATGTCCAAACAAAACCAATGAACTACATAATCCCCCATTAGCTCTCAAATAGAACGTACGTGATATTTAGGGCTTGTATACACTGCACAGCTTTGACTTTCATTCACAGAGAAAACAAGTAAGAGAAGTTGTACTGCTTAAAAGTTCCCTGTTTAAGGTCCCTTTTCCATGCTCAAATGGGAATATGTAATTTATATTTATTATGTTGACTCAGGCATTGTTATAGAAAATGTAATTCAGCTACACAGTAACTCCCAGTTCTTAGCAGACAAAGCCTAATGTCATGTTTGTTTCAAAAGGAAGAATACAAATCAAACTTTTTCTGTGACAAGACAATGGATCCTTCATGGTTTGTTGCAAAACTATGTTACAGTAACACAGGCAATAAATTATGTCTCTTCTCAGTGAAACCTACCATCCAACTATGACTGAAATACTTAAGTGAATAAGCAAAGTTTTCCATTAAATAAGGAAGGAGACATTGACATGAAAACATGCACGAGCTCTAGTTCTTTGCTTTTTCATCCTCTTTCTTCATAATAAGATCCTATTGCTGAGAAAAAACCCAAAACTGATCTATGTATATGATGTTTGACCAGGTAGACCATGAGTATATATTGGCTCCAGAATGACAATGATCCTGCCCCAAAAGTGCTACCTGTGCATGCATGTATTGTGCATATGATTTAGTTTTGGTGGTCCTTATGAAATCAGGTTTGATGGAGTGATCCCTGCTTTTTGATGGGCAGCACCACATAAAAGTTATTCAAATTCTGTAACAGCTTAGTGTTACATATGTATTGCTATTTACACTCTTTACAGCTTCTCAAATATTTTGCATGTTAATAAAATTGTCAACATTTGTATCTGGTCTGGAAATTTATGAATTAACTGAATGGTTAAGGTCACAAAAATAAAGTTTATGTTTTATGGTGGTAATAATATTTTTTTTCTCCTTCAGGAAATCAATACTAAAAAAAATATAATGACCTGTTGTTTGACTCCACATAGCACCATCCAGATCTACATTCACACTGGTGCTAAAGTAATAGTGACAGCATTTTCATTATTACTACTGTAGAACATATACATACAGAAGAATATTACTGAAATAATTAAATTAATAAATTAATGTATTCATAAATTATCAAACAGAACTAGAAAGAAACTTGAACAAAGAAAAGAAGCGTAACGCTTGTGGAATTACATTCTTATTGTGAATAAATGAGCTTCTCATATCCCTAAATAAGGTGGAATTTATCTTCTCCCACCTTCTTCCAAAAGTAGGGAGCAGGTGGCTATGTTATGTCAGGGAAGGAGACCAGCAGCGTGAACAAACCATTTATTAGCATTATTCATAAACTTTCTATCATGAGCAGCATTACACTGCTTACTATTCAGCATCAGGGTATGAAAAGCGCACTCAGGCTTCAAAAATCAATGACAACTTGCCCTCTACCCACCGCTTTTCTCTGTTGAGCAGCAAAAAAGCCACTCCTAAAACTCAGCATGCCATTTTTTAATTCACAGTAATGTTTCCACTTGAAGAGACAAGCCAAAACAAACTATTCTTCCCTGAGAAGCACCATGGGAATAAGTCCCTTCCCAACTTCAATAATTATTAGGTAAGAGTATTTCTCCATTCCCTCTTACACTGAAAATACAGCCTGCTTATCAGGACAAGCTTGCGTTTCTGCTCCTCTGTTTGCATAATTCACAGATGTCAGCCTGCAGGTTAGCTGTGTCCAGCAGAATCCCAGCTTTGCTCTTCTCCGTCAGGTTGAGCCCTTTCACAGCTGTAAATGGGCTTACGCTCCCGCAGAAAGCGGTAGGTGAAGTCCAACAGCCACAACTGTGTAGGCAGCAGTACAACCTTCCTCAGCTGAGCATACGCTCCTGACTATTTCTGAGCATTTCCTTTCTTTACAGTGTAGGACTTCAGGCACATGCATCCCCTAGCATGCGTGTTTACAGCAATCATAGTTAACCATAAAGACAATTCTAACAGCTGTTCTCAAGTCATTTCGACCTTCAACATTTTATTCCTCAAAATAAACAAGAAAAAAAAAGAGGTAATTTACAAAGCATACTCTTAACAAAACTAAGATTTGTAGAGGAAGCAAATGTACCTGTGATTTTCTGTGGTCATATGGCCTTACAAAGCGGAAAATTATTTTACAGATATCATGTAACACATTGTTAAATTGTGTTCCTCTGACTAATTGGCATTTTAAATTATTCAGTTGAATTCTGCCAGCATTGTACTGTATTTAGTTTCTGTCTTTTGAGCAGCAAAGCTATGCTGATACTTGCAAGAAAACCAAGGACAGAAGCCGGAATGAAAGCAGAATGTGTAGTGAATAATATACCATCATCCAAAATAAAAGACCGTTTGACAGAAGGAGAAATGAGAGTGGCACAGCTCACATTACACACTGTAATGAGCCTACACAAAACTTCATTATGCCAGAGAAATGGGATGAGAAAGAGATGTTCCTTAGACTCAGCAACAGCAATAACCGTGTGCCAAGTGGCTTTAGATAACCAGAGTGGTATTTATGGCATAACCATACAGCCTGAACAGAGAGATTTCAAGATAAAACATTAGCTGAAATAAACAGTGATTAACTACTTGTTCTTAAAGAGGGAAATTATCAATCTGCTTTCCAAGAAGAATATTTTCTTTCCAGAGCCTTGCTTTGTGCTGATCACATCTTCATGCCTAAGGCAACACCTTACAGGGATTTAACTTTGTTGGTGACTGGTGAATGTATCTTTCATGTGGAAAGAATATTTTCCTTTTATAGGTGACGATACATAATTTATTTAATTCTTAATTCTGCAAAACCGATTAACTCTATCTGAAGCATGAAACGTTTTCAGAACATAAGAGGTTCCTTTTATATATGAGTGCATCAGAACTATCGATAATCTTGTACCATTTATTCACAAGTTTGGCTGCAAAGTAGGTATCTCACAAGCACCAGTATTTCCACCTACTTTTGGAAAATTTCTGCTTTCTTCTATAAACTTTTTCAGTCTTTATGAGAACCCAAAATTTCCTGCTTCTGGTTCAGGTGAATATTCAGAGAAAATGGAAATCAACACACTTCCTTCAAAGTCAAGTGATCCACAGTCTTTGGCTCCAGAAGAGAGACCGAGAGACCTGCAGTTGGATCCAGTCAGTTGCTCAGATTCATTTTTACTCAAAATAAGCAACACAGAGATTATGAATTTACTGCTATGATTTCCACACAGGAGAAAACTTTAGAAATTACTATGATGATGTCTGTCTGAATTTCCTTTCTTAACTGTAAAGTGAATGAAAAGTAATGGACCCGATGACAGAATTACTGAAATGAGTAGGAAGCCTATTTTCCTGTGGTGGCTTGGTGCCTGTTCTGAGTGGGCGTACTGGGATCATATTTAGATTTTAATCAAGGAAGTACCTAAAAGAGACCAGAAATATTATACAGTTCTGTAGGTACTTTTCCATGTCAATTAAAACTTGTATTTAATTGAATTTTTTTTCTGTTTCTCTGTGAAAGACTCCAAGCCACATCTTTCTTTTATTCATTTTTTGCATCTTTCTTACAATCTTCTCTTTGATCTCCCTTTATAAGCTGTTGAATACTAATTTCTAAATTTATATTCTTTCATTAGACTCATCTACTTCGCACAGTTTCATGGAGGAATAGGGTGAGTCAGTTTGCTCTTTCCTCCTTTCTTTCTGGACAGGACAAATAGGTTTTCTAGTACTTACTTTGAATCTGACAGCCTTTTCTCCACCTGAATATTCCCAGTATACCGGACTGTAAATAACTGATGTGCTAGTGATCAAATGGCGAGACTAATGTACAAGATCTCTTTAAGAGTTGGGTTAAATCGGGTTTGTTTATAATCTTCAGCTTCAGCTTCACCAAGCTTACATTCTTTGTTACTTTTACAAGAAGCTTTCTGCAAAATCTCTGAAGTGTATGTAAAGTCTATGAAGAAATGCTTCCCTTGCCTCTGGAATGCCAATGAGGGACACAGAAATAAAGATTAACAACTCTGAAATTAATAGAACCACTGGGTTTTAACAAAGGATACTACGTCACTACAGGAAAAGAACATTATTTGCACTGTTTTCCTACTTTATTGTTTAACATTTTAAAGCTTTAACCTCCTGATGTCTATCCTTCATTGAACACATTGGGAGAGCAGTCTTCTTGTTAAACTGCTCATAAATGTGCAATTGTATTGTGAGGGAAATAAGCAGTACTGTTTGATTTAAACAATGAAAATGTATATTGAAAATGAAAACTCACAACCAGAAAAAATGTGGAGCAGCACTACACCGAGAGCAACAAAACTCAGATTCACCAAGAACAAGAAATCTGTTTTAGTAACATCAAATTCTTCTGTTCAATAACGATGGCACTCATACACCTAAACGTGAGCAACGAGATTTTCCTTCTAAACACAGAGTTCCAGTCTTGGCCAACTCTGCTGTAGAGACAACTTTGAAGATCTCTTTTCATGGAAGGAACCAAAGTACTATGTGCTACAGACCTCTGACATATCCGTCCAGTGAAAGAGAACAAGCTTCAAGGAAGAGTGAACATCTTTAGCTGCTGATGAGAAGCAGCACAAGAAGTCAGACGTTAAAATTCAAGGTGTTCAATCACAGGATTGTGGATAGAACAGTACACTTCTCTGAAAGGATCCAAGCTTGCTGCATTTCAGAAGGCCAAACTAAAAAAACCCAGACTCTTTATTACAGATGAACGATGGAGGGGTGGAGTGCAGGGACCTTACTCTAAGAAATGTCTCACGGTTATGATCCAAGTACCTATAAGGAGAAAATCACAAAGGTTTGAACTTTTTCAAGTAACTGTTAATGTTAAATATAGAGGACATGGCTTGTTTCCAGGACTTGACTGCTCTTTCCTTTACAGTGTCTATACAGAGTACCCAATGCTCTGTAATGACTAACTGTTGCTAAATTCTGTGTTGAGAAGAATACAGAACTATTGGAAGAAAATGGTTTCTTGTGCTACTTACAGCTCTTAGTTCAAACTTAGCTGGTTTTGTTCTACACATTTTGGAATCATAAAAGGTGCTGTGTAGTGAACAAAGATTTCACCAGTCCTGATTTCACTCTATTTTATAACTCCAAAAGCCTTATATTAAAGTAACATATTAAGTTTGGGGATAACATCAAAGTATTCTTCAAAATTCCAAGTCAATTGTCCTACACTGCAACATGCAAATGACAGCACAGTGCAGCTTTAATCAATTTGACAGTGTTGTTTCAAAACTCTGCCACATATATTTTCAGGTTGTGACTACTATTTGATCAAGACTTTCAAGATGATATTTCCCCAGTAAACTTAAGTCTGAATTTTCTAGGTATCTAATCTTTTCGTTGGCTTTCATTATGTATCAGTGCTGAAAGAGAATATGAGTTTTCCTTGAAAGTTTGATATAATTTGACTGGGAGAAACAATAGCTAAGCCAAGTTAAATTCCTTACAAGAACTATTTGATTAGTCTAAAATCCTGCTAACAAGAATGCTCTGTCTCTTCTTTGCTTAGCAATGTTGTGTCACGCGTATCACCCCATCAATTAATAAAACAATTTATTTTGATTATTAATAACTTCCTTAAGGTTCTGTTTTCTGAGACTCTCATAAGTTTATATAAATATTAATTAAGCATCATTATGCCCATGAAAATTAATGAGGTATGAAACTTTTAGTTTTACAGAGGAAGAAATCAAGATACTAGGAAACTACATGACTTGCCCAAGGTCACAGAAGGGATCAAAGTTAAAGGTCAGATCACGGGAAAAGCAAGAAATCCTTATACCATTGTAGTCGGTGGAAATGAGGCCGGAATCACACTGACACTTTCAACTGTTCAGGATTTGCTGAGGTGAGGTTTTAATCTGCATTTTCCTCACACTTCTCAAATATTTCTGAAGCCATTGAATACATAAGATCATAAAATTGCATAAAACTGAAACTTACGTTAATTTCAAACCTAACAGTCTAAATATGTCTTTCACGTGTTTTGAGTCCTACATGAAAAGTCCTCTCTTCAGCTATCAGGTACTCCAGGTAGGTTATACACACGGTTTTTTAAGTGAGGCAGCTTTCATAAAATGGCAGTGTTTCGGCCAGAAATTGACATTTTTAAAAAGCTGCCCCACTTAATAAATTTAAGTAACTTGAACACACTACCAATAGTACACTGTAACGTAAGAAGTACTCATATTGGCAGGTGACCAATGTCAAAAAACTGCAATGATCTGTAGAACAAGTGTTTACATTTAGGAATTTATGTAGTGAATTATTTTGATGTAGTGCTAGCTATTGCTTTCAGAGTTTCCCTCTTTTATTTATATTGATTATTTGACATGTTCAAAATCATTAACAACCTTAGTGAATGTAACATCAAAACAGCTGTGTCAACAGAAAGCAACCGGCAGAAAGCAACAGAAAGCTAGCCATCTTAGAGTTGCAGACTTTGAACCCCAAATAAGTGTTAACAGCACAAGAAAGAAGCATCTTACTGGCTCTATATTAATTTTTTTGCAAGTGTGCTTGCTGGTGTGTCTTGCAGCCTTTATCCTTTAATTATCTAGACAGAGGCACCTCCTGGAGTGTGCTGAGGGCTTTCTATAGGAAAGTAGGGCACACAGGCCTGCACTGAGAGCCCCGGTTGTGGTGTGAAATCAGGACACAGACAAGCTGCTCACCAGGAATGAGGACCTTTCCTGTCCCATAGGGCAGATACAGACAGAGCCAAGCAGTTGGTTCAACAGCTGAGTTCAGTTAGTTCTTAACTTCCCACATGCCTTCCAGAATATGTCATTTAACTTTGTGTTTAAAATCCTCTAAATTCCTTAGCTATAAAAGGAAAATAATAACGCTCAGCTTCTTCAACCTTCATAATTTTCATTTTTTACATTTTAAATTCTCCAGAATTACATGTATGGGCAGTGTCTTACAGAGTGTGGTTTCAGTCTCAGCTGGGATTTTGCTCAGAAATTACACTAAGTAGCACATATTACACCACAATATTACATGTGCTAGAGGCATACCTATTTAATCTCTGAAGTAGAGCTAGAAATTCTATTTGGAAGTAATTCCTAAGTGAAATATGTAGTCAAATATATGAATATATTATACACTAAAATGTTAATCCTGCAAAGTGAAGCTTTCAAGAGATAGGAAGTACTGGGATTAGGACTGCCTGCCTATTTTGCACTAGAATATCTTCTTCAGTAATTTATTTACTTATATTTTATAGATAATTCTTTATAGTTTATAGAGAATTCTTCCATCTTTCAGCTGAAAGTGCTTGCTTAACTGGCTATGAATTTCCTTCTTACTAGTCAATGTACACTTTCTACAGCAGACTCACTTTCATTCTCTGCTGAATACAGAAAAAGCATTCTCACAATCTTTTCTATGATGCTACTCTTAAATTATCCAAAAGCTTCTTTTTGCTCATTGTAGTAGCTCTATAAAGCAAACAAATGTTAACAATTCCACTTTAGGATAGTGAGAATCTAAGGCATGACCTACAGTTAAAACTTCCTACTTGAGTTTTAGTGTTATGTCTTCTATTCTTTGGCCTAACTTCCAGCAGGCAAGGCAAGACTAAGTAAGTGGCCACACAGAAAGGCTTCCACTGATACCAAATTTGAATCTTCCCATTCAATTTTTATTTTATTTGCTACTTAGACACAAAACATTATGCATTTATAAAATATTGCATGATGCACAGTAATAAATAATTTTAATAAATGCCTCTAATGAGAATGATAAATCATAAATTATTTTATGTTTTAATTTCCTTGGGTAAATATATCGAAGCACAACATCTCATTTTCATTGCTGACCTGGGGTGAGAGCACAGCAGCGTGACATTTACAACAGATACTTCAACTGTAATTACAAAACAGTTAATATATCAATTTAATTAAAATCCCATAGTGATGAACAGCATAAAGTATCAGAAGAAGTTAACCCAAGAAAAAACAAACAAGGGGATCAAGGCAATCAGTTGATGCAAAATGAGTTAGAGTACTTGTCCCACCGATTCAGTGGGTTATTTGTTCCTTGGAGACAAAAGATCTTGCTGCAGCAGTCCTTCAAAAGGATGTTCATTGTGAGACAGTGCACAGTAATAACTGGAATATCAAAATGAAGTAAGAAAAAAACCCTAGGTTGGATTTTATACTGAGTTTTGTGAAGCAAAAATTACCTCTGTTCCTTGGGCTTATCGCCTAATAAAATGAAAGATAAAGGCATGTTAAGTCTTTCTGAAATTCCTTCTACTGGTTTCATTGTAGAATTTCTAGAGTCCAAATTCCTGTATTTCTAGACCAATCCACCTTGGAATGGTCCATCTTGCTACTGCTGCTGCTGCAGTTCTTTCTGTCTGAGACACTACTCTCATTTACCAGATTAAGAGTGGCCAAAGTCACTGAACATCAACAGAAGAGTTGATGTACATCAACAGAAGAGTCCTTAGTCCATAAAGTCTAATATTGGATCTTTCCCTTAAATCTGTGCAATTTTTACTTCTTCCTCCCATCTTAAGAGCAATCTAGCCTTCTTTAGATTTTGCTCAAGCGAATCTTCATTTTTTCTTCAACATCATTTTACGTAGCATGGAGAATGAGTATTTGAGCACCATTGTGGGAAAGCTGCATTAAAGCAAGAAAATTGAGGCTGGAATTGAGGAAAAAAGTGTAAGCAACTGCAAACAGTGTAGCAACAGCAAACTGTTGGAGTGGTTTTCCTAGAGAAACACAAATTCAACTCTTAAGACACAAGTCTGAAAAACAGACCTTCCTCTCCAAAGAGTAGTACATTCAAGGATTAGGTTATGGATCATGATGAGAATAATTTTGACACATGAAGTATCAGCAAGATTTCATAAATGCCTAAATGGATTTTTTTTTCTTCTTCCCCTTTTGAAAATTGATACAATGTCTTATAACATGATTGATATGCAGATGATTTATCTCACCTGTAATCAGGCTGGTTCAATTTACTGTCTCCCTCTATCAGATTATTGAAATCATCGTCTTGAAAACGCTTTTAATAGTTCTAAAAACTTACACACATCTTAAACAAAACCAATATGAAAAATTCTAGTGAAATTCAGGACTAGATTAGGTGCCAAGACACAACACTGGGAGCCTTCAGAACAGGGTTCAAGACAATGCGTGTGCTAAGCACAGGGCCAAAAGCATCCTACACCATCACTGTGAGGACAGGCAATAGGAAATGCTGCTGGGAGCATTCTGTGTCTTTTAAATGTGGCCCCTTTGGTTACAGTGCACAGGTGTGCCTTTGTCCACTCAAGACAGTATGTGGCTCCAAAGCTGTGTGGTTTTCTGGGGACAGAGGGCAACAACACATTTATTAAAAAATCAATCAGATGTCAGACTTTTCTAGTTTCCTATTAGAGTTGATTCAAACCAGCAATGCTTACTTCCACAAAGACTGTTTTAACCACAAGGCTGTTTTACTTGGAAGACCATAGAAAACAAAACTGAGCCAACAGTCTTTTGGCTGAGATCTGGGTTTCCCTTTTCCAGGCAAGTGTTCCAGGCTATGTATTCATCCTGAAGTTTACTCTTTCTTCCTCACCTAATAAATGGCTTTGTAATGCAACAGAACTTCAACAAGAACAGAGAAGTATGTCCTTGTCAGTGTTACCTACAGCTGGTGTCTGTAGATTCATCTTCCACCCTGGAAGAAGAAAAGTGGTTTTGTACATGATCAGACACACAGCAGAACTGAACTTTAAGTCTCTAGGCATTTGGTAATCAAATAAACAACGTTCACACCAAGAGTACTTATTCTGAGATTGCTTGCTGGATTAAGCCTCTCAGGGTGTTTGGAAAGAAGTTGTTTCTGGCTCCCACTCAGGATTGGGTACAAGTTGGTATCAGCTGGGCGTCCTGTCAATCTTCTGCATTTCTAAGAACATACAGACAAAGCTGTAGGGAACTTTTCTAAGGCGTACCATGCTACTGTAATTTAAGCATTTCTGTGTGTAAAGAGCACTTCAAATGGAATTTTCATGATCACAGTTTTGGCACCTAAACATCACTTATGTTCTACTTTAGGAAATATATGTTTGGATTTAAGTCTCTTTATTTCTAAAATATCCAGTAGCAACTTTAAGGCCCATTCAGAATTAATTTTCTCGAATGTGTATTTTCTATTTGCTCTATTTTTCGTTGTGTGAATATTATCCAAATTGAGTATATTTTACTTCATTTTTTTCAACAAAACATGCAGGTTTCTTTTTTTTAATTGTTTACATAGTATCCAAGTTTTGCTATGTAAAATAATCCAACTGCTATTATTGTTATTATTATTGTATGTAAGAATCTGGTTGATTCTTCACGGACATCATCAAGTCCAGCTCTTTACCACCACAGGGTCCCAAACTGTGTATATTTACACTTATTCTTATTTTCCTGCCTTCTGGCCAGCCCACTGAGAGGGACCCTTTGTTCAGCCAAGCTGTACTTGTCGCAGGAATCAAAGAGTGGGAGGAAAAACCAGCTTTAAAACACTGTGTACTAGAAGTAATGAGAGCCTAGTCCTCAGAGGCAGTTCAAATGTTTTTTGGTTCCAATTGTCTCCAAGGATCTGCTTCTCAGTGGAAGCAAGCTGAAGCAGTGTCCTGATGTCCCCTTCTTTCCAGCCAGTCCCACATGGATTTGGTAGAGGTCCAAGCAGACTTCTGTGTTTGAGAGACCCCTCTGACAGGAATGCTTGCTAGGGGTTTAATAAGGCAGAAAGAGCAAAGTCCTCTAGGGAGATCCTCACCTTACTTCTCTACGAGTATTGGTCAGCTTGGGTAGTGCTACTCCCAGGATGGGAAATGGAACTGGGGAGGAGACAAAGCTGTGCTTCTTGCAAACATTTACAAACCTACTGCCTATGCAAAACAGAATAGTGGTGGTTATTTGTGATACTAACTTTCAGAAGAACAAAACATGCTTGGCTAGTTTTTATGTCCAGATGGGACTACATAGACCCTGATCTTGAACGCTGGCCCAGTATCTTGAAGGAGAGAGGAGATGGCAAAGATGAAACAGTGCACTCTAATTTTAAATGAACAGGGGACATTTAGATATCGAGGTAGGGTGGCATAAGGTACAATTTGGATCCAAGTAAGTGTAACCACAGACACCTGGCACTTCAGAAAGAGAGCGGCTGTCCTTATCAGCCAAATGTGAGAACTCAAATACAAGCATTTTCAATAACCAAGTTTGTAAATTGATTTATTGGTATTAGTGGAAAACTGGTCACTTTGCAAGTTCCAACAAAGAAGTAAAACCAACTGTAAATAACTCATTAGAAATAACTAGGATAGCAATTAGTAAATGCTGGCAGAATTTGGCCTTTCACACAAGTTACGATGTCACTTGACTATTTTTCTAATAAGATGTAATTTATACCTTATGCCTGGAAAAGACCAGAGTCTCTGTAAAGAAGGCTTCTTTCAGTTCATTCCACAGCCACAAGGTTTTTTATTCTTAACATCTTATTGTCATGCACAGTTGTAACTTGAGGGATAATACAGCTGAGGTGTTAGCCTCTGGTAAAATAATTGCCATTTTAAACCATGGTAGGTGTACTGCAGCCATTGATTGTCAGCTTGACTAATTAGTATCGGTAGTGATCAATCTTTGCTTTCATAATTACTGCTGATGGCTGTACATGGTCTGTTTTATTAAAAGTCCTTCCAGAATGACATAGAGGAAATCCATAGCATAGCTACCCTGTCTCTCTGAAATATGCTAAAAAAGAATCAGATGCGATACAGAGGCCTCTTGGTATAGTAAAGACCAAATTCTACAAAACAATTTTTGTGATTTATGTAGTAGGTGTAACAAAACATCCACCAGACAACCAAACTCAAACAACAACTTATAAAAACTAGTTTCCCAGTAGCATTTATTCTGGTATTATCTCCAAAAGAAGAAAACTCATGGCCATACATGACTGGGTGCCAAAACCTAATGAGTAATAAGCTCAGAACAAACTATTCAGTAGATCTAGTATTTTCCAAAGAATGAATACGACACTATTATTATTAACAATCCTACTGTACATGAAAAAGAAGTAAATCTATAAATCAATGCATGTACTTAACTGTCTCATACAATCTTAAGTGAATTTGAGGAAGGTTTTATTTTTAAAAAAAACCAACATGAAACTATTATACCCCATTCCTCAGTATAGGTCAAATTCTTGAACCATCCCTGGCATAGCTTTCTGTGTTCCTGCTTCCATTTTAATGTATGGGTACTTCAAAATGTTAAGTATCAGAAAAGAAGCCTTTGAAAAATTTTATGACATGTTGGAATATAACTTAAAGATATGCATTTGCTTTGACATTATTAGATGAAAAAAGGCCTCTAGTCATCGTCCTCTATTAAATGCATAGCAGTTATTAATATTACCTGTTATTTAATTATACATCAAGATTATTTTTTGAGATGCAGCTTATGTGACATTTAAATTGCAGACAGTAATAATGAGCAGATATAAAATGAGAAAAGAACCAAACAGAACTCTTTTGAGCAGAAAATGTTGTCCAAAGTTCCAGTCTTTCAAAAAATTCTTTACAGTCTTGAATGCACTCAAGGAGAGTAGTGTCACTTATGTAGCAGAATGGTTTACAGTCAACGTCATTTAAGATGGCCCCCAAAAGTTTCAGCTTACGGACGAATTTCTGTAGAAGTGCAGACTTCCTGTAGAAGTTTAACATTGTGAAAGAAAATAAACTTGATGGCCTTGGATGAGGAAAAGGTATGTCACATGCCAGGCAGCAGTAACTTTTATGTGCTTTCTCATCAGTATTTCTTTGCCCTTTCTGACAAATCATTTAGACATTTAAACTCCCTGGGCCACTTCATTCCTTGACTTCTTGGTTAATACAAGCAACTTGGTTGCAAGTTGACACCAAACATACACATTGTTTTTGTGACACCTCTCAGAAGAGTCTACAGCTTAAGCCAAAACTTATGATTCAAGCCTATAACATCTCCGCTGTGTGCATAACCAAGCTTCTTTTATGGAAAAAAGCTTCTTTTTTGGTCCATTAATTTAAATACTATGTGATTGTTTTGTTTGCTACACTTTCTTAATCTTACATATTGATGACATAATTCTTAGCCACAAATTATCACTTTTTTATTAAAATATTTTAAAACTATTCTGGTATCATTAGACACCTGTCCACCAGGTGATCAGTTTATATCAAATGATGCCAATATGCCATCAGGCAGGTATAACACAGTATCTATTGATCTGAGGTAGATTTTGTACAAATGACCTATAGCTTAAAGCTGTGGATACTTACTCCCAATTCATTAGCTATCCAGGTCGTCTCCAAACTCATTAAAAAAAATTACTTAGAACCTATTCAGATTTATTTGTTTATTAGTATTTCACTTACCATTAGAAATTCTGGGAGAATACATCCCATTTTTAATAAAGTCATTGAGAGAGGAAAGAAAATGCAAAGCTGCATTGTCATTTCAGTCCATGTAGGCTGCAGTCATAAACCAATCATCAGCTGGAAGGAAACTTCTTATGCATAGGTTTTCAATATTTTAAAAACATATCTCTTTATGTAACACTCTTTAGTGTTAAAAACTGATATTTCAGAACTTAATTTTAGAAAGACCAACTTTTGAATCACACTTTATTATTGCTATCTTAGTTTAGCATTATCAAAAATGGGTAAGCTTGGGGAACAAAATCTCTGTGACAGTGTTTTTGATAGCTACATGAATGGCTAATTGACTTTGAAAAGCTCTTCCTGCTGTTGCTGCTGTTTCTTCATATGCAGCGTGAGAGCAACACCACCGTTATGAAGGTGAAATTATTATTTATTATTAACTACATGACTAATACCAAATTACAGGTGTACTGCTGCCTTGAGATAGATCAAGTGGCTTTTAAGGCTCTTCAATATCTTTGACTTTACAAAGCTGCTATTGTTATTTAAATCTTGCCCCACTGAATTACTTAGCATCATGGGTTGTAGCACAGGCAAGATAACATTCATTTTGTGGTCTTTTTAGACAGATTTTGATTTGCCAACAGCTTGCCCAAGTAACATGTAAATCCTGATACACTTAAATAAGAATTTACTGTACAATGCATGTGTTCCACTTCAGCATGACACAGCACTGGCCAGGTATGTTCAGTTCTCTCATTTACTCAGGAGAAAATCCCTATTCATTAGTGTCCCTCACCCCTTATGTGTCCTTTAGGAATGCCAATGACTCAGGTGGTAGCACAAAGCACTGGCAATTATTTTGAACCCCGTAACACAGAAGTAGGGTATAGGACTGAGCACTGAAATGGAGTATCATGTATGGGCACAGGTCAAAGGAACTCATGGAAAAAGTGTGAGAGCAAAGGGATTCACAAACAGACACTGTTCAAGGGCCTTCAGTCACAAAGTACAGTAGCTTTAAAGTTTTATCTTAAGAAATTCCTTTACATTAGGGCTTTGATATGAAAGGCTCCATATGATATGACTGATTGATTAGGGGACAAGGAAAACAATCTATGACACAGCTTGTGATAGTACTTTGTGAAACAAAGCATCACAAATGGAAATTTCTCTTGATCTTTTTTTTCCTCTTTCTTTGCAAGGCATCCTTCATTCTGCATGGATGTTTGAAATATTCTTTTATTTCAATTTAGCAGCAATGACAGACTTCTCAGATATTTCCATAGGAAACTCAGAGAACTCCTCACGAGCAAAACAATTGAAAATAATCAGGAACAAACCAACAATGAAGAGAAAGTCTTTGAGACTTTTGCTGAACCAACAGCAGAATTCACAAGGTAACTGCATGCCCACTTATACATTTTATATATAAGTAGCCCCTTGAACAAAACGGAATAAAATGGAAATAAACACATTTAATTTAATGATTAAACTAAGGGCAGTAGCCCATTTGGGAAGTTGGGTGCGGAGATTTAAACACTGATCTAGCACCATTTTAAATGTTATCTGGTCTGGCAGTTATGGTGAAGGACGAAAGTTGTTTTGAGTGGCAGACAGAAACTGACATAAAAATGTCACAAAATACTTATCTTTAAGCCTTTGAATTGTTTCTTTAGTACTCTGAGCATACATGTGTTAGGCAATGTGAAGTAAAAACCGTAAGGTTTTGGACTTTAGCAAATGTGAATAAAGGAGGCTGTACATCGGATGAAGCTCTGTAAGTGATGGTATCCTGGCTTATGGTGGACACCTTGCCCTTTCCGTTTTGAACTACAAGATTAAAAAAAAAAAAGGTTTCATGGCAGTTTTCAAATGAACACCTCTTCTTTTTTTCTCAAAATAGACAATTTCTTTTTTTTATTTCTGATAGATTATATATTTGGAAGAAAGTAGGAAATACATAGCTAGAGCTATTACTATGCAATCTTCTTTTACAAAGAATCAGGCTATTTACAGAACTAGCTGCCTAATGGCTTTTTTGACTAGTCAAATATGATTTATGTATGTCCCTCTAAAATCCCATGTGGAAGCTCTTACTGACTTGTGGTGACACCTACCAGAAAGGACAAAACTGTTCACTCACCAGCCCCTTGCTACTGAACTTGGCCAATACACTGCTAAGACTCACCAAGTCACTTCCAAACCCAGAGCCTAAAGTCAATAAAAGCTTTATAGGATTTTCCACTTTCCCCATAGGAGAAAAATAACTGTGAGTTTGTTGTTTGGAAAGACACTGATTAGCATATTGTTGGAACAGAGTGTTGACCTAATGATCACAGACTCAGCATGAACAAGTAGAAGCATCTAGGAGAATAAATATGCATTTCTCCATCAACATTAAGCATTTCCTTAACTTGGAAGTTCTATATTCCACTTATCATATTACTTGGGCAACTGAATATAAGTAAAAACAATTGACCATCTAATAAAATCAAATAATCATCTTACCTAGAAGAAACCATTCAGTTTTGTATTTTAAAACTTTTCCAAAATAAAGATGTAGTATTTGCTTGTGCTGTCTATTTGTCAAGCAATTTATTTAAATAAATTGGAAATGACCATGAGATGGTTCATACATGTCAGGACACACCCAGAACATCAAAAACATTTTTGCAGACACTCTGCTATCCAATTCAGGACAGCAGGACAAAAGGGACATGGGACTGCTGTATTTGTAACACTCTGTTAACCCCACTGTGATGCAGAATGAAGAATTATTGTTACAAGATTCCTAATGTTTAAAGACACTGTGTTTCTTTTTATCCTGAAAAAAAAAAAGTAAAAGAAAGTAATGCCAAATGGAACCCTATGTGGGACTGTATTGGGAGACACATCATTGCAATGGTGTATTGCAATGGAACAGGGTATTTTTAGGTACCTTAAAGGATGGGAACTGCAGATTTTTTGGAAGTAAGGTCATACCTGATGCAAAAGTGCTTCGCTGCCTCCTTGCTGCCTGCCTGCACTTGGTTTGCTTTCCCAGAGAGTTGCTTCAAAGTTATTCCCAGTTCCAATTTTGGATTTATACACACTTCCTCAGGGAAGATCTGGATTTAAAGTACTGTTGTTTATGTTCTGTCACAGTCTGTGCTGTACAGCTGATGTGGGTAACGGTGTCATACTGAGATCACGAACAATGGGAACTTTTAGCAAAAAAACCCCAAACAGATCCTAACATATGTTTCCCTGCCATTGACTAAGGACCGGCTATATCCCTAGTCTCTTGGAATCACAGTACTTCTCATGCAACTTCTCTAGCATGCTGTTCTGACAGTCAAGAGCATGATGTTTTACAGCTCCCAGAATGCAGAGCAATGCTTCTTCACCATAAGTAAAAGTTTCTGATGAACCAGTTCAGAGGTGTTCAATGAACAACAAAAGACTGGATATAAAGTCTCTGAATATGTCTTATCATGTATCCGCTTCTGTGGATGAATGTAAACTAGTTTGATATATACTAGCTCTGTTACAATGTGCTGCATTGCAAATTCACTCACCAATATAAATCAGAAAGCATATATCATCATATATGCATGTATATGTGTACACACACACACATCCCTTTTCTAAACCAATAAAAGCATGTACAGCCTGATTCATTCAAGACCTGAGTTCATTTATACAGATTCTATTTATTAACACACAACCCTGCCTAACGGCAGAAAGCTAAATGCCTCATTACCTGATTATGTCTACAAAATAACTCGGTATCATTCTCATTTTTACACATGGATCACTGAGGCAAAGTATAAATTGATAAATTGTTCAGAGGGCAAATTATAGCTGACCCAGGACTGAATCCCAGCCCAAACCTCCATGTACCACATGATGCTTCTATAGTTTGGCTCTGAGACATACTGCCTGTAAAGGGAGAAAGGACAAAGGAAAAAAGGAAACAGAAAAAAAACACTTCTAAAAATGAATTTATCTGTTTAATATTTGTGCCATGTAATGAGAGAAAATTCATTTCAGTTACTTTCCTGTCTCTTCCTTAGGGGGAAGTGGAAAATTTCCTCAGATGTAGAAGTATATTGCATCACTGTATCTCCCCAGCTATTTTTCTGCAACAGTGGACATATGCTAAGTGCGAGTAAGCATCTGAATAAAGCCTGGAGAAGTTTTTAATGTGGCAAATGAATGAATCTAGGGGCCTTTAGTTGTTTCTCTTCTCCAAGTCTCTAAGTTTGTGCCCATTTATTCAGTGTTCTTCTTTTCAACCAGTTTTTCATCCATTTCATCATCCTCATTGACTCGAATATCCTTGAATTTGCATATCAACTTCCTCTGTGAAACGTTATCAAAGACTTACTCAGATCTAAGTCAATCAGATCTATAGCATTCCCAGTCTCTAATTTCTTTGTCCCACTTGCTCCTTGATTAATTCTATCACATGTTTCTGACAAGATCTACTTCTATAAACCCATGGCTCTTGGCTACTGCTTAACAGACTTTTATCTAACAAGCTAACAAGTTCATCCTTTATGAATAATTCTGGAAATCTTTCCCAACACAGCAGTTAAATCTGCAGGCCTGTTGTTCTCTGCTTCACAACCTGAGTTAACTGGCAATGAACAAAATGTCAAAATTATACAATTCTGGCGGTATTTGATCAAGTGAAGATGTCTTCTTTGAGAATAGCACCTGTTTAGGGTTACATCTATAGGACAAGGTCTAGAATGTGCCTTATTGTCCAAAGTGCTGTGATATCAGTGCAAGATATATCAGGAGGAAGAGATGGCAAATAAATTGACTTTGAAGACTGTTATGTGAGAGAGCATTTAGGGAGCAGGAATTTCTTTCCAAAGAAAAACAACATGAAAAGATAAACCAGTCCTCCAATTTGTCCAAGTCACATATATTACTCCAGACAGTTAGATGCCTAACCTGCTCTTAAAGACATACACTGACAGATCAGCGTAAGCTCCAATCTATTTCAGTGCTTCATCACCTCCTTACTGATAGAAAGCTTTTCTGTGGGGCTCTTTGCTCAAAGATGTGGTAGATAAAAATACTGTAAATTGTTTTTAAAGTAATTAAGCTACATTCAACATTTAAACCAAAACGGCAACTAAAAAGTGTGACATTGACACACTTCTTGAACTCAGGAATTCCCTACCTTCCAACTCACTAAAACCTGGGAAATACATCAAGAGGCATTTTGTTCTATTCCTCGTGTTTACACTCCTCCCCTAAACACTCACTGCTTGTTAGTTTTAGGGACAAGATACTGAACTACATGGACTGTTTGATGCACCATAGCTATCTTCTTATGATCTTGTTGCTCTGCGCTGGACTCTCTCCAGTGGGTCTGCATCTTTCCTGACCTGTGACTATGAATTCCAAAGCTCTGTAGCCCATGTTGTCAAAAGCTCCACATCACAGTGAAGCTGCTATCATCTTACATTATGTAGGACTGTACTGTCACCTTCCCTGTCACATCTATGTTTCCACTTGTTGCTTAGAAGCCTACGAGACTGCAGATTTGCCATGATGACCTAAGTAATGCTCCTTTAAACTGATGTCCTCTGTCCAGCTGCAAAAGTATCCCACTGCCCATAATGGTTCTTAGGATGGTATATAGTGTCTGCAGTTAGCCCAACTTTTCCATTACACTTTTAATCCCTTTAGTCATCACTATCTATTCTTTGTATTAATATTATTCCTATTGGTTCCATTGTAAGGGCCTTAGGAGGAGGAGATCTTTACTGTTTTTCAGAGACCCAATTTTCCCCCCTTTCTTCTTTTATCACCAAGGCTACAAGCCTTGGCAACAGGGAAAATGGAACATCTATTTATAGAAGCAATGAGTGAGGAGTGCAAAGACCTAGAGATGGACCAATTAGTAACTACTCTCTCTCGTTAGCATTCAGTTTAGGATGGAATAGAAAAAGGCAAATCTGAAGATCATCTGCATGAGATACTGAAAACAATGAGACCAATCTGATACTGCCTAAGGGAAAAACATAATTACAAAACAGTATGGGTCCCAAAATGGGATCCTGTAGAACCCCAGCATTAATGAATGTTGCATTAAAGATAAAGAGGCTTAACTGCAAGAAGCTGGCTCCCTGAAAGAAATATGATTCATGCCATACTAGATAATCCAGAAGAGATAGTTAATCTCTGCTGCAGAAACTGATGTTTATTGATAACAAATGTTGCAAACAAATCCTAAAATAGGAGATTAACATGGTCTTTTTAAGTAAACAAATGAAGAGAGGTCTGCTGGATACTTCCATGAAGCATCTGGGGTGAATGACAGTTGAAGTCGGTACTGGATTTCTTGCATATGTTGCTTACTAGGGGATGATCTTCCACCTGAACTACAGGCACATGTTGAATGAGTAGGTGCTAAAATATAGAGTATACAAAAACTAATTCTCCATAGGAAATAGTGATCGATTCAGGGTGTATCACAGTTAAATCCAAACATGTAAAATGAAACATGGTTAAACCGACATAATACTAGAACAATACTGATGACAAATAACCACTTCAGCATAAATACATGATCTTCTATTACTGTGTCACTGACTAATATGTCTGTTGGAAACAGACCTGGTCCCAATTTTTCCATAAGATTTTTTTTCAAACAGTTTTAGTCTTCTTTATTTGGGAACCACCCATTCTGCAAACAAACTACTGATGATTCATGCTGCCCAGACTGTTACAGCTAAAGGTTGTATTGCCTAAAATTGTATTCATGTAATACCAGTAAATACTGAGTGACAAATAAATACAGCTTTTAATGGTCTTGTTCTTCCACACACTCTGAACACAGGTTTTTAAACAAAGAATTTTAATTTTGTGGGTAACTATCAACAGGATAAACCTAACGTGAGATTTAAAAACGTGTAGTTTTCCTGAGGATGTTTTCTTTAAGTTTTGAATGAAAACTGTGGTCACTTGGAAAAACTTGTTACAGAGCGAAATATTTCCTGTATATGAAAGCCATGCATATTATCCAGGTCACGAAAACAGACACTGAGCAGTAAAAACTTACTAGATGGGCAATAAGGCCTTACCAAAACAGGGAGAGTAGCAGCTCAGGGTAGAAAATATGGTCAAAAGGTTGGACAAAAAGATGCATTACTAAAAATGTTATGAAACCTAAGGTATACATTTTCTTTAAACATCCCATCTCGTCAGAGAATCCATTAAATAAATTGGTAAATGAACTATTAAGGGAAAAAAAAAAAAAAACCTTGTCAAAGAAAGAAATCATCAAAGAGAGAAGGAAAGCAATAAAGTCTAGTATTGGCATTTTGCAGCTGAACAGCTGGAAATTCTCCTGAAACTTTCCCTGTAAAATTGTTAAGACACACCCCCACCCCCATATTATCTTCACAAATTAGGCAAACATAACTCCCACATAGGAAGGAAGGGATTTGTTAAGTTAGGATTTGACACTCAGGTGTCCTTTCTGGACATTTCTCCTTCTGTAGAGTTTTCCCTAGAGAGTGTACAGGTTGAGGGTCTCTCCTGCTGGACTGGCAGTGGTTGAAGAGAGCTTGATGCAGATAGGAAGGAGCTATCTGATCTTCCTGGAGATCCCTTCCGACCCTCCTCAAATGTTTTAATCTCTACCATCCCCATTACTCTTCTCAGTCTTTCACAGTTAGGCAAGCTTTAATTCCAACAGCAGTCAAACTGTTCTCCTCAAACAGGAGGACAAACAGGCTCCTTGTCAATTGCACCTGCTACAAGAGCTACAACTCACTCTTGTAAACCAGGCTCTTCTAGAAGCTTTTTGGCTTTCTGTATGGGACGTACTGACTGTATTAGTGAAAAACAGACAATCAGCTCTCTCCCTCAGGCATGACATTCCCTAGCTGCAAATAGAGGGTACATTAACATCATATTATTAAAAAAAAACCAAAACCAAACAAATACAAGGAAGGGAGTTTGATGGTTAAGACCCTAGAATGAAACATCAGCAAATTCACAGCACCAGTCTCTGAATGGCCTCAACAGTTACAGTACCTTTACATCTAAACTTTTCCTGCTCCTTACTAAATTTTATGGTCCTCAGTGCAGGGATGCTGTGTGCTGGATTTACTGCAGCCACCACTGCTGTGTCACAAAACACTTCCAAGGTTCAGAAAGCATGAGTAGAGTTCACTGTCAGAGCCATGAAGTGATGGCACCAAAGATACTTTGCTCATGCTTTGGTAGTTCACTCCATACCACTGAATTCCCTGGCCAGAAGATGAGGGATTAAAATCAAGAGTGTTAAAAGAGAGAAACTGTAACATAAAATGCTGGTTCTGTGCAGTTCATTGGAAGAACAGGGTTTGGACTTTTCAGGGTACCATTCTTTACTACCAATGGAAGTATACATACACACGTACATATGCATGCATATGTAAGTACAAGTTCCAGGGAAAAAGACAGATTCGTGAGGAACAGGAAAGTGACTCTACCCGTGTTCCACATCATCAGGCAGTTATCAACCAAGACCAAGCATCGCAGTTATTGGGCAGAACGTACTTTTCCAAAGCTGCTTGCTCACACTCTGAAAACTACTGCTGTGAGCATCCTTTCTCCCACTTAATCTTTGACAGAAAAGAGCTGGCAGGCAGGATCACTGGACCTCACCTGCTGTACTGGCACCATGTCCCTCCCATCTCTGCTTCTTCCCACATTGTAAGCCTGACCCCAGCTGCTTGTGGCCAGGTCACAGATGTTCTCCACATGGCTCCTGCAGCCCGAAGCATGGTTCCTTGCCAGTTTCTTCCACGAGTCACTTCTTTGCTGCACTTGGCTTGCCAGCTGGCGTGGAGAAAAGGATACGTGCGTGTGTCTGCACAGGGGTGGTGAAAGACAGGAATGGTAGCATACTGTAACAACTAGCAGAGTCATGGTTTGACACCACCCAAACAAGATGGGCCATTGCTTCGGAGAGTTTCTGCAGTTGTACTGAAAGATAGCTGAAGGCTGTTTCATGGCATTTTACCAGGTTTATTAAGAAGAGAATGCCAGAAATGTGAAAGCAGATCTGAAGAGTGTTCAAAGACAAATTCATGGCAGGAAAATCCCCAAACAAACACTAAAAAAAATTATGTCCTACCTAATTGATCATTAATGAGAAACTTCCAATCATAGTGCTCCACTTTTTTTTTTTTTTTATTTCAAGTGTAAATTTGAATTTGTAGATCACAATGAACCCACTTCTGATTGGTCTAAGCTCTGTTTTTTTATGGCCCGCAGCTAAGGCAGTGCCCTTACTCCAGAGCTAACTCCACCCTGATAAAGACTGCACTAGCACTTGGATGTTTTAGAAAGTGTTACATGCTGTTATCCTGGCTCCGGAATGCTGAAAACATCAGAATATGTAGCAATCATACAGCACCAATGTCTGGCCAGACTTGAAACACTATGAAAATGAGAATACTGTGTATTTTCATCAGCCTTCCATCAGGACCACAGAGGAGCTTCCTAGGGAGTTCTGCCATAAACAAGAAAAGGGTTTGTTCAGTGGTAGAAGAAAGCTTGTAACTCCAAACCACACTCTCATGACTTCAGCTATGCACCTGGCTGAAACTGAGCAAGCTTCGTCTTCTGCTTACTCAGGGTCTCGCGCTGCTCCTTTTCAAATGGGTAGCACCGTCCCCATGTACTCCAACACAAGGAACTGGCCCCTGTTTTTTCAATTGACTCCAGCTTCAAAGGATTACACTGTTTCCAACTTGCCAGACTAGTCTTTTAAAACTTTTGGCCATATTTATGAGTCTGTGTGGCACAAGCAGCACGCAAGGGATCAGTCACACAAGTCTTCTGTGGTTTTACATGAGAAATAAGCTCACAAACTGAAGGGGCTACAGTTCCATGGGCTTAATTGGTTTTCAAGTTTGAGACCAAATCATACCAGTTATTAAAAGATAATTTAAAGACGATGAAAGGTCACAAGAATGCCATCTTCTGTGTCTTCATACATAATCCCTCCTCCGAATATCTTCATTTTCATTACTAGCTTATCAAAAATACTGATAAAATTCTGAAATATGTAATGATCTGAAAATTTGATGAGTCTCTAGGTTAACACCCTTACTTTGCCATTATGATGTTCATGAGCAACGGTACTCAAGTATATTATTCACCGACGTAATCGCCCTGAAAGAGTAAACCCCAGTAAGAAGCATAGTAGGTCCTAGCCTTATCATTTTAAAACTTTATTACCCATTAAAAGGTAAGGTCAGAAAACAGCTGTTTCCCTCAATATTTTTTTTAATCTGTCAATCACAGCTATGCTGGTTACACTGTAAATGTCTAAAGCTGAACTGACTGCTTTACAGCTGGGTGTCTGGCTGGAGGAAACAAGATTGGGGGCTAATACCTAGAGCATGGAGTTTTGCAAGACAAACAAAACACTTCACTTGAGCAATAGCCCAGCTCCAATTGTTTTAATTTATGATGTCAGAAAATCATTGCTGACAATTTGTTGATAGGGAAGTGTGCACCTTCCTGTGTACACTACCACCCATGATCCTGATCACTAATTAGACATGTTCTCAATAATTTTTGAAAACTGGCACATTTGAATGAAAATAGAAGATTTACAAGAGGTTTACAGATCACTGTTCTATAAGCAATCTGAAAGATGAAAAAAGGTGAGGGGAAAAGGTGATATTGAACCTCTGAGGTTCAGCCTCAGAGCAGCAGGCATCTCAACAATTTACTTTGTCTTTTTCTTCTTTGTAGCACTGACATTTCTGAGAAGATTTTATAAACCAAAAAATTCAGGCCTGTTTGGGTTTTATGGTTGTTCTTAGCCTGGAGAAAAGGAGGCTGAGGGGAGACTTAACTGAAAGGAGGTTGTAGCAAGGTTGATGTCGGTCTATTCCCCCAAATAACAAGGGGAGGAAATGGCTTCAAGTTGTGCCAGGGGAGATTTAGATTGGATATTTGGAAAAATTTCTTCACAAAAAGGGTTGTCAAGCATTGGAAGGGACTGCCCAGGGAGGTCATTGAATCATAATCTCCGGAGGTATTTAAAAGACCTGTACGTGGGACATGTTTTAGTGGTGGATGTGGCAGTACTAGGTTAAGGGTTGGACTTGACGATCTTAACGGTCTTTTCTATGATTCTATGGTGATTATGTCTCCAGTGAATTTCTCTTTGGTGTAAACCCCCAAACCCCTGCATTTTATCAGTTTTACATGACAGACAAAAGAGAGAGAAAATAATATAATAAATTTGAAAAAACCCATTACTACATTTGGAACTCTAAGAAAAGGTGATTAATAATCTGTCACATCCTAGGCCTCTTCATCAGCTATTTTTCTAGCAGCATAACGCAACAGTGTTCCCCTGAAATAGGAGAATTTCATTGTGGCACAGAAATGGTTTTGCCCCCTAATTCCTGATTATTATATCATGAGTGTATTACAAGATACAAGTGTAGAGAAAGAGCTGCTTCTGGCTGTAGAATCAGTCTTTTAAGGTCATTACAAAGGGTGGTGATTGAGATAGGATAAAAATGTATACTGGTAGGACAGCTCTTTACAAATACAGGTTTTGTGTAGCTGGTTTGAGCACTCGTTCCAACTGGTCTATATCCTTCTGTGGAGCCCTCAGCATAAGAAGGATATCGAACAGTTGGAATGAGTCCAGAGGAGGGCCACGAAGATGCTCAGAGGGCTGGAGCACCTCTCCTATGAAGAAAGGCTAAGAGAATTGGGCTTGTTCATCCTGGAGAAGAGAAGGCTCTGGGGAGACATTATAGCAGCCCTCCAGTACCTGAAGGGGCCTACAAGGAAGCTGGGGGGGACTTTTTACAAGGGCATATAGCGACAGGACAAGGGATAAATTGTTTAAATTGAAAGCTGAGAGATTTAGATTGGGTATCAGGAAGAAGTTCTTCCTGGAGAGGGTGGTGAAGCACTGGAACGGGTTGCCCAGAGAAGCTGTGGATGCCCCATCCCTGGAAGTGTCCAAGGCCAGGCTGGATGAGGCTTGGAGCAACCTGGTCTAGTGGAGGGTGTCCCTGCCCATGGCAGGGGGTTTGGAACTGGGTGGTCTTTAAGGTCCCTTCCAAACCAAACCAGCCTGTGATTCTATGATTTCTTTATTTTATGATGTGTAACATGGAGGAAGTCACAGCCTCAGGGTTATTCACTCTCTCTACCAGCATTTTTGGTAGGCTGATCATGGTTTAATAAATAAATAAATAAACAAATAAAGCAGTCAAAATTAACCTTAATTTCATTAAGCTGCTTTTACCAACAATAACTTTCCAACATACACATTTTTCGAAATTATGGCCAAACACATGGACTGATAGTTTTCTCTTCTTCTCACCCAAACACACCCACAACCTAAACCGCAGTCGCAAACTGGCTGGATAATGCATTTTTCTGTGAAATAATCCCAAAGCATATGACCTTGCAGTTTTAAACTTAAATTAGAAGCAGGGAGAAAGACACAGCACTGGTGAATCAGGATGGAATTTTACCAGCAAGTTTCGTTTGCTATCATACCCAATTCAAGATTAGATACGTGATTTCACTTCAGAAAAGTACAATATCCATTGTTATCTTTTATCTTTCTGCTTTATTCAGCACACAATATCATTTCAAGGACCCTCGTGCTTCTGCAGTTGTGTAACAGGTGAAGAGTTACATACATGCAGAGTATTTTCACTAGTGAATTCTTTGTTGTGCATGATGCAGGGTCATGGCTGTTCTTTACTTGTTTGGCAAATTGATTATAGCTCTCTAAAACCTCTCAAGGACCACAAAGCAGACAGAATAATTATGAGCTAGTTTAATGCATTTTACCTTGACAGAAAAAGCTTGTAGTTCAGAGCAGCAGTTAAGAAATTACATACACACAAAGCCTTCAGCTTGAGGCTTTCACTGCAAGCTGCATGACTAAATCAGAGTTTCATTAGTACCTTGTCAATGACTTTGCTTTGAAAATGAACCAGAGTACTGGTGAAGGGAAAAGGTTGTTAGCTACTGGCTAGTGTGATGTGTAGCTGAAATATTTATCTAACCTCTATAACAGGTTGACATACATTCTTCAAAGAGAAAACTTTAAAAAGTTTGATTGAGGTATAAGAGGGCTGTGATTTAGTTTATTACATGTAACTTGGTTACACATTTTACATTTACTAAAATTATAGACAAGACTTGGTACCAAATTTAGACTTCAATCCAAAACTAAATTTCACACAATATCTGAGGTTGGGGATAGCCATTCCATTTTTAATACTTGCCAGCTTAACTGCCTTTTTCCATTACCTAACATGTCGTGGCAACGTGGCAGCCTGGCACATGGAACAGGAAAACTCCGCACACCATTTACAATGGATTTGATGTATTCTAGACATGACATTCCACATAATGCTGACTGTGGATACAAAATGGGCATAGCTCAAATATATTACTATCACCAAAAGTCATGATCCAAAACCATTCAGAAACAAATATGTGTCATTTCCTAAATGCCTCCGGAAATGTCACAGACTCCCACTTCTCCGGGCAAGCAATCCCCAGGATATATGTTCTCTGCTTTACTAATAAGAATACCGATCTGTAAAATGAATTCCAACCAATATGCCTAACTAGTAAGGTTTAGTGAGGAAAAAAACATGAGTGATGTGTTCTGAGACACAAGGCCAGATCTTCACACTCTCTCAGGGCTGACACAGAATGTGGAGAGGATTAGTAAGGATATATTTTAATCAGCTCCAGGATAGAGTTCATAAAATGTTTGAAAGTCAGTTTCACAGTTTTCATGCATTTATTAAATAATTTACTCAATCTAAAGTGTCTTGTTTCCAGAATTCACTAATTAATTTCTTGTTAAGATTTCTGGCACACTATCTTAGCATCAAAGACTGACCATATTCCCCCCTCCTCCTTTTTTTTCCCGAGAACTGCTGTATAACATGAACTTCTGAGTTTGTCCTCTGATTGTCAAAGATCATATACTCTTTTCAAGCACTGATAACAGATCCTTACTATTAGATAATTTGTCATTTGTTGGAGGCGCGTTTCTTGTCTATGTAAAGAAGTACAGTAACACAATAATCTGGAAAAAAGTGTTATTCTATGTCTGTTTCGAAAACTAGCTGCCTCATTTGAAGATGTCACTTACAGCAGAATCTGTGCATTCACAATTGAATAACAAAATGTAAGTGGCAACATTCACAGACAGCAGAATATTTAGGTTGCTCGAGCCTAAAAAAAGACTGAGGGAATGTCAAAAGCAGAGATAAAACACAGTGACTCCTGTCATTCTATGACAAAAGCATTGTGTTTACTGAATAGATAATTAGTGATTGTAAATCTCCTGTAAGTGAGGAAAGAATGACTTTGAATTTATTTGGGACACCACTAAAAATACCTACTCCATTTTCATCACTAGATAATACAAGGTAAACAAAGACTAAGATAGCAAATAATTGAAAATATGTCATTAAATCAATTACATGCTTTCATCCACAGCAATGTTTCTTTTCTGATCCCTTTAGAGAGGGAAAAGCAGGCATACAAGAAATCCAAGCACAGGTAATAGAAGTCTGTAGGACAATGGACAGCTTCTCAGTGAAGATAAATGTACAGAGCAAAACTAGTCAGTCTAAGGACCAGACTGAGAAGACACAACATGATAGGAGTATACAAATAATGAGTTGCATGGCTAATATAAATCATTATACACCTACTTATCCTTGCTCATTCTGCAATTACAATACCCACTTGAGTGCAACATAGATGTTAAAAACTTTGGCAGCAAGATTTTACAACGTCATATGAATATGAAGATCTTCAAGACTAACAAGGGTGTTCAGACCCTGGGGACAATGAGGACACTTTACAGCAGGAAAACAAGGAGCATAATTGTTTGGGATTCAGTATAATCCAATTCCAAATTTGTTTTTAGCAGATATGATCTTCAGCTCGATGCTGGTTATTCTCAGCATTTCCCACTATTTCCAAATATTTCATTTGCTAACTTATCTAGATCAGTGGCTTTGATCTGTTGTGGTACTTTTATCATGCTAAAAGTCACATAAGTTACTAGCTTAATGAAAATCCTTTTTTTTTCCTCCCCATGACACCATTACCCTTTTCCTAGAACAATCCTAAGTATTTAGTCCCTGGCAAATACTTGCACTAACTAGTGAAAACAATAATGTTTGGACACAGTTGGAGGATACAATTTCTGTCTTCCTCTAAATGCAAGTACCAGATTTCAGGCAAAATTTTGACAGGGGAAATTAAACACCTTTTATGGGAACCCTGGTTTCAAATTCCTTCTAAGGGTCCTTCTTCCGTTCTTCCTCATGCAGGCAGAGAGCTGAACCTTATTTGGAAGCAGAGACTGTGCCAGATGGAACAGCCTGGTTTAAAAATCAAAGGGACACAAGAGCCTGTTTTCTGTAGGAGACAAACACAAAACATTCTGTGCTGCCAGCACCTCTGAGCCCTCCTGTACCTTGGTGCAGCAGGCATCACTTTGGCTTTCAACTGCTCTGACGCCCACTTTGGCTGCGCTGCATCAAGTCCAGTAGCAGTATCATCATTAAGTCAGCCTTAACACTGTTTCTGAGGGTTACTTGTGCGTGTAAAGTACTGGTGTGAATTTGCTGTATTTAAAATAAGCTACCTGTAAAAAAGCTACCTGTAGAGTGATACTGACTCCACACATCACAAACATCAGTTTAGCTTTAGAGAAAGTCTCAAATTGAATCAACATTGCATGAGTTTTGCTTAGGAAAGGGTAATGGTGAGGGGAGGACAAGGTGGGCAGGAGCTTCAGGGCATTTGGTGGGAGAATCCCTGCTCATATTAAGATCCCAGAACGGTTTAGGTCTCATTTAGAAGGTACAGGTACTATGAAAAGCTGCAGAGAACTGACAGGATTAACAACACACGAAGGTCTCCCTTGCTGTGATATTGTCAGAAATCTCACAAACATCGTCATGAAGTTCACAAGATTTCTTTTCAACCCACTATTTTTTCCCACCTTTAATATTTTCACTTAATGGGAGACAGTAATACAAGTAATGTGAGTACCTGAAGGTACTGGGTTCTATAAACTTCCTGTTTGAACTGGTTTTATTTATTGTTTGCATTACCAAAACCTTCTTGTTATGTCTTTGCCTTGGACTTGGTTTTAAGACAGTAATATGGAGTCCATTATGATCTTGAAGGTACATACTTAATATCCACTGGCAATTATTTTCCCACCTGCACAATAATTTTTGGCTCCTGTAAGGAAAAAAAGTGTATCTATATGCATTATACTGAGCCCCTTCAATTTTTCCTGAGGGAGCTATGTAGGCTAGTGTTATGGAAAAACATGCTATACAAACAAAATCATATCAATGGAAACAATTAAGGATTTTGAACGACTAGGAAGGCATCCCATCTTCTTTCCATGAACAACAGGGATAACATGTTGTATTGAACTCTAAGGTATGACCAAGATAATCACATAATAGTGCTGATACGAATAGTTGCAGCCCTGCATCCATTTGACTAGACAAAGGAATTTATTGGGGGGGAATTATGGAATATATACTCAGAAATAAAGTCCTATGAAATGAATGGTGACCCTCAGGGATCCATACTGGGATGAGTACTGTTTAATACCTTCATCAATGACATAGACAGTGGGATCGAGTGCACCCTCAGCAAGTTTGCAGATGACGGCAAGCTGAGTGCTGTGACTGACATGCCTGAAGGACAGGATGCCATCCAGGGGGACTTGGACAAGCTTGAGAAGTGGGCCCATGTGAACCTCATGAGGTTGAACAAGGTCCTGCACACGGGTTGGGGCAACCCCTGGTATCTAGTTGAAGATGCCCCTTTAAAGGTCCCTTCCAAACCAAACTGTTCTATGATCCTATGAAATACTGCATTCGAAGTTTGCCATAATTGATCTGGATAAGAAATCAAAACATTACTAAGGGCTCTGCTCTTAGTAATGTTTGAGTGAAGTTTTAGTCTCTCTAAAAACAAAGTTTGTTTCAAGAAAAGAGTGAGTCATCTGATTACAAGCCTAGAGTCCAGACAAGTCAACAGAAGGATAAGCCATTCAAGAGTTCCCTCATTCACTAGAACTGGTATCATAAGAAGAAATTTTATGTCATAAAAAAAATTACTTCTATCATACCTGTTCAAAAGTTTAAGTGGCACTAGCAGAGTCCCTGAATGACAGATATCCAGTATTTCTGGTGCTGACAGATTTTCATAAAATGCCATTCATCAGTCTTGGCATAATTAGTCCTATTGAAATAGCAGCCATGCATGTTAACAAAATAAGTACTTGGTATATCAGGTTTAATCAAAGTAATACTATTTTTGAATTTTTGATTGACAAGTTTTTTGCTGCTGCCTTAAGTCAGCTATGACATTACCAGCATACACATTTCTGATCAACATATCAGTAAATAGCAGGGTTGTTCTATGATTTACACATTAAAATGGGCATGCAGATCCATTAAACCTCTGCATAACAGATCATGCTGCTGTGTCCCAGCACTGTGGACACTTGGTGCAAAGAAAAGGTGATCTCTGCATCTCTACAGCAGATGTCACAATACTCATTCATACATGTCCTGGAATAGGAAGGCTCTAATCCAAGCAGGGCTATAGACAGAGATGGATTTTTCTCTGTGTACATATAAGCAGAATTCAGAATGATCTGGAGATTTAAGGCATTGGAAGTAGTAATACCAGCTCTTTTCAAATCTTGAGTGAGAAGCAGAATTCCAAAACACACATGGAAAAAGGAGTTTTTAACATAATTTCGGACCTTGAAAATGAGTAAATCAATCTTGATAACTTGATAAAAAACAAATAATGATAATCATTTATACTTGAAGTTCATAAGCATTTCTCAGAAGTGGACCACATTCATCTGGAGGCAAAATGTGACTTGAAGAGTTTTGTTGTTCTGAGCATGAGCTGTGAGCTGATATAAGTAAAAAAAAGAATAACTGTATTGGGACATTGAGGATGTCTATTAAAATTGGAAACTACTAGTAAACCAAAAGCCAATTCATAATAGTGACATTTAAGAATGATTCTTTATAGCACAAGACTTCCATTTCTGGGCATACATAAATAATTCACTCATTCATAAAATGCATGAAATGGTGAATCTCAGCTTTTTGGCAATGAACCTTGACTTCCATTTTAAATAAACCTACTCTCATCATCATGAAGGCCTAGTGAGTACTGTATGCAGAATCCTGCACTTCCGAAATAATTCAAATTACATTTAATTTGTTTAGGGGGGGAAAAACGGTGGTAGAGGTAAGTTTGAAGCACACAGAGAAGGTGAAAAGAACTGGGGAAATTAAAGCACTTCTTTGTATATGACATTTTCAGTACAAATTCTATCATTGCCACAACACCTGCCCAGCACTTTGCAGTCACACCTTCATGCTGGTGCCGATATTCTTGTACTACGCAACACTGCTATCTGTGTAAAAAGCCTGAATTATTTCTTGGCACCTGTAGGAGATAAGCTCTGCAAAAGCCATCCTCTTGTTTAGAGAGTGATCTCTATCACTGCAGAACTGAGTGTGACCAGTGCCTGCCAACTGTGTTGATAAAACATGAAACAGACATGCAGCAAGGATTCAACTTTTATCATTACTTTAGCCTTTCCAAAATAATGTTACACATCATTATATATATCACAAAGGTGCAGAAAATTATGCAAGATACTTAATAGAATTCCTTTTTTCCTGAGGAAATGTATGCATGTGAGACAGCATGAGGGACAAAAGTGACAATCCCACTGCAGCAAGGGGACAACAGCAAGTTGTGCTCATTTAAATGTTTGAGTCCTTGTAGCAAAAGAACCCAAAGCAACAGCTATGTGCAAAGATGAAAGCTAGCACAACCGACATTGTCAATGCTAATGAGGAAAGACTATCAATGCAAACTCTCCCTTGGCCACATCACTAGGACAATGAAGCTCAATTTGCTGAATGTTCCAAAAATAAAAAGACAAATTAAGCATCATCACCACACTTCTAAATGTATGACAACAGCTTTTGTTTCCTGCTGAGAACCATATATTATTGTGGAACACATGTAAATACACATTGTATATCACAGAGCCATTTTTCACCCATAAAAATGCACCCAATCCAAAGTCTGGCAGGCATACATGCAATGTTTAAAAGAATACCAGCAAAAATTGCAGTGAAATAAAACACATAGTGGATGTTGTTTGTATTGGCTACCTTCACAAACCAGTTGATGGGCCAATATTAAAAAACATCTATACAGATATCCAACAGATGACAATTTATTTTCATCAGTGATTCAGAATGCTTGAGATATTAAAATGAATCAAGAAGTATGTTGTATTACCACCAAAAGAAAGATCAGAGACAAGAATACAGGTCCCCCTTACTGAAAGAACTATGGTGTCTCATGAAAGACAGTGCTTCTGAGAAGACTTGATTATAAGTAGATAACCAATTGTTACTGCTGCAGCTTAATCAAATCTCACAGAGTTTCATACCATGTGCTCCTTCCAACACTCTCCCAACTAAAGCTGCAGACGTAGGGTACTGGAAGAACTTCTGAAGACCTCAAGCACTGCAAATTTAATGCAGTGCAAATCCTGAATCACTAAATTATCCATACTTATATTTTGCATCTCTATTCTTCATCCACTTGGCACGTGGAATGCTCAACAGGGCAACTACCATACTTAAAAGTACAAGAAATGCTGAATAAAAAGCCGACATGCAGACCTTGGCAAAGGTACGGTTACTTAATCTCCAAAACAAGTCAGTAATTTGTCACATCAGCCCTTTTATGAACCATCAACCTCATTATCGCAGTTCACTGCACAAACTGCCCTTGGGAGTCCAATACTAATAGTGTGTGGAGAGAGGTAAGACACATAGTCCAAACTACCTCATTAGAGAGCCACTTTAAAGAAACACATATTAGGGTGAAACAAGCATTACATTTAGAAACACAAAAATCAATAAGAGGAACCCAAAAGCTTAATGTGTGTTTTCAAGTAATACCATCAAAATTAGCCGTAAGAAGCAGCCCAGGAAACCATACACGTGACAAGTGTCATTGATCTAGCTGTTAGCGAGGCTGTATGAATGGTGTCATTATACACTCACCATTACTGGTGAAGGCACTACATGAGAGAAGAATTGCGTATTTGAACGGGAACATGCTTGAGAACAAAAGATACAAAGCACCTCCACTTTTACATCTGCACATATGGGTCTGCATTATTCTCCAGGTGTGACAGCAGTGCCTAAGGCCTCAAGCCTTTAAGTTGCTAAGTGCCTTGGGGAGCCCTCACTGCTTTTATTGAATTTATGGGGAGGTGAGGATACTTAGTGCCTTCTTGGCATCACTGATGCAAATTTCCCTCTAGGAAGCTTTGAAAAATGTGTGGCACAGCAAAGCAGAAATGAAATTTCCTCATGACATTTCTTTTACAACGCTAAATATTCTAAATATTTTAAATAGGTACCACACCTTTAACTTGTGATACAGGCACTGTAGAATAAGAGGAAAGTCAGTCTTCTCCTTGAGGGTTAACTTAATAAAGTGAGAGAAAACGTAGCTTGAAATCAATTTGTTGGCAGTTACAAAATCCTCTGCTCTGTTTAATATAGCGAAAGTAGATCACCCCCAATATCTCGACTTCTTTATCAATTTTAAACCCACTTGCTTTTCAACTCTTAAATTTGATCTTGGCCCTGTTATCCTCTTTGGGACACTATTGCAGTGGTCAGCAGAAAAGGGGTAATGCTTTAAGTCTCTGAAAAAGCATTTTGAGAATTTAGTGCAGACAGAAATTCTGTATCAATTTTACGTCTTCAGCTTATCTCCAGAATTTATAACAACTTATCCGGAAAAAGAAGAAAAATATACTGTTAAAACATTAAAAGTACTGAAAAACATCTTTGTCGCTCATTTCTAAGCACTTTATGGGTCATTATTTTTCTTACAATTTAAGCGGACTGCGATCAAACTTCCCTCATACACATTTTTATTTGTTGTCATAAAACATCAGGGGTCCAAAATAGCCACTGTAGAGAAATTTTTTCTTGATAGCATACTGTGACCAGGTATACTGGTATTACTTCTTCAGAAAATAATATTTAGCAAAAGGAGATGGATGAGCAACAGGTCATGGAAAGCTAGATGAAACAAATACATTTCAAATACACGTTGATAACTTAAAGATTTAGCAATGCAGTCTTACCAAATTCTGAAAATTCAGTAAGCCTGAAGTTTAATTTACATGAAAACTTTTGAGGCTGGAAAAGAATGAAAGGAGCTACCAAACAGTAGTGGGGTTTTATTTTGAAAATTTAATCCTGCTTTATAGTCTATTATAGCAAAATGCGCCAGACAACAGCTTCGTTTTTGGCTAGTTCTCAGCCTGCAGGGAGATCACACACAGCCATAAGTGACTTTGTTTATGTAAATATGCTGACATTCTTCAGTTCATTATTTGTAGTGATGATTTCCCCCCATTTTCTTTTCCATGTACTGGCTTGAAAGTAGATCAACTGGAATTGAAATGCAGGGGGTTTTAAACCACGTGGATCAAAACCACAGATGCAAAAAAATGAGTTTCCATGAGTTTTTACCGATTTGTACCAGGTAAGTCTCTGGGTCTTTGGAACAGTTGTTTCTACCGTGGTATGAAGTCTCATTTTAAAACCAAGCCAGCCAAACAATCTGATGTATAAAAGAAATTCTGCATCCCTCCATCTTCCTTTCCTTCTGCACTTGTTTGACTGAGCAGTAACTAGCTCAGGGCATCAAACTGGTAAACCACAGAAAATGAATAGTTAGGTTCCCCAAATCAGTTCATTGTGGGGTCAGACAAGCCCTAGAGCCAGGACAGAGGATAAGATGGGACCACGTGTGTGAGAGAAGCAGGAAGAGGTGGCTATTTGGCCCCAAATTCTCATTAGACCGGCTTACTAGCTGAAGTTACACTCTCGGAAGGCCTTTTTCTTTTCACAAATGTTCCTTTGTAAAACACGTAATGATTTGGAAGTGTGTCCCCTAATAGTATTTGCAGAAGATGTCAATGTGTCCTCTAAAACACCTGCGTAAACTCAACACATTAATACAAACAGCCTTGGTGCTTCCTTCTACTGTTACATGTGTTTTCTTATTCCCCCTGCACCTTTGTTTCTCCAGCTCTACACATCATACTTTAGAAAGTCAGTCTAAAATGTGGTGCCAAAATTCATGTTTCACTACATGGATTGGCAGACTGATTATCAACACATAATCTGACAAACATTCAGTACTACTGAAAATAAGACCACCTACACACAGATAGTTATTATCTACCTTTGAGCTTTGCTTGTGAAGGTCTGCTTTCTTCCCAAGAGGAGCTGGCAAGAGGTCAGGATGTCTTCTACTTCCTGCACAGATCCTGAGCGAACATGTCCATTCACTTTTCTTTAGTTTCTCCAAAATAATGGAAACAGTCTCTTGCTTTGGTTTACTGCCTCGAATCCCTGAGGCACAAGAATATAGCTGAACAAAAGATTGTGACCAAGTTTTGGATGGTGTAATAAACTGATAGGATCCAAATGCACTGTTAACTGCTTTTGTATTTGTCAGTTCATGTAAAAAAAAAAAAACAAACCACTAGAAAAATGCATCCACTTTCTCTAACACTTGAAATCTTACATGAAGAATATTTGACACTGCACGTAGAACAAACTGAAATAACACACATAAGCAAATGTGTGATGTCAGCCACAAAGATATTTCAGCTACAATTACATGAAGAGGTTTTGTTTAAAGCAGGAGTTACTCTTGAGTAGCGTAAGGCCTTCTCCTTTCTCTTTGCCATCCTCTCAGCACTCAAAGCCCAGGTAGAAGTCATTTTGAAGTTTCCTCTTGACTGAAGAGTGAGACAAATCACAGTGCCAATAGCCTTGACTTTAATTAGAAGGGACAGAGATCCTTTCAAAGCACCCTTCTACTTGAGGAACAAGAGACAAAAACCAGAGTAACATCTGTGTTGCTTGCGATACTTCCAAGGAACTGGGAAAAACAAAAGTGCTCAATGCTGCTGAGAGTACAAAAGGGAATAAAATAGCGCTACCTCCTCACAAGTGCCTTATGGATTCAGCACCCAGCTCCCGGTGAGGCCTGAACTCGGCGTAACAGCCTCCTCTCCAGCCCCTGCCATGATACGTGTCTCTGGGCTGCCACCATCTCTGTAATCCAGAACTGGTGTCTCGGGGAGGAAAACCAAAAGTAGCGGCCCCTCTGAATCCTCGCGGTGAGGCCCGGGCCTGCTCCCAGCCCCGCAACCCCCGCCTGAGGCGGCAGAGTGCGGCGACCGGACACGGAGGTCCCCGCGGGCCGCCCGGCGGGGCCGAGCACGTGGCCTCCCTGAGGCGGTGCCTCTCCACGTGTGAGCCCTGAGTGACAAGCCGCGGGTGCCGCCGCGGGACGGCGGCTTGTCGGGTTTTCCCGCGGGGGCTGCTTGTCTGAGTGCAAGCCGCCTTGCTCCAGGGGAGCTGGCCGAGCGCCCTGTGTGCCCGAAGGGGAAGAGAGAGAGGGCAGAAACAAAACTCGCCCCTGTCTCCTGCCATTTGTGCTCAAGGTAAGTGTCCGTGTGCTTCTTCGCTGAGTAACTCTTTTCGAGCAAAAGCCAAACTGGGGTGCCTTTGAAGCTGAGCTGGGCTGGAGGCAGAGCGGTGGGAAAGGCTGTGGATGGGGGCAGAGAGGGGCTGGCGGGTACAGTATGAGGCTGTGCTTTTGTTGTGGGCACGCAGGAGAGCGTCGGTGCGCGGAGGGGCCTTCCTCTGCACGCGCAGGGGGCTGAGCCGTGGCGCGTAAGCCCCTCTTCCCCCTTCCGCCCACTCAGAGGTTTGCGGATCCTCTCGGGGTGTAAGCATAGACAGGCCTTTAGAGTTCTCCACAGGCTTGTTCTTCGGCCTTTAACTCTGTGTGGGTTGGCCCCAGGGGAAATAGCGTTGGGCTGGAAGTCTCTCACCTTGTTTCCTCGCAGACGATGGTGCTCGGTGGCCGTTCACAGGGCGAGCTGGGGGCGAGCAGGCAGCACTCAGTGTGGCTGTGCTGGAAGTGTTAGGAGGAGCTAAGGCTTCTCCGGTCTCTCGTGCTCGTGCTCCATGGTCGCTACTTATCCGGCCTGTGCTAATGATAACAAACTGATTAGATGTGAAACTGTTACGTGGTGGCACTTCCTGCATTTCCAGAATATTATTTTTTTGAAGATCAGGTAATTAGACTATAGTCCATTGCCTTCTATCATGAATTTTAAATAGTATTCCAGCATGTTTACTATCTGTGTTAGACCACTATGTCTGTGACCTCTACAGAGCAAAGCTTCATATTTCTGTATTGCTCTCGAATCGCTAGGGCTTGGATACACAAGTTGTTTTGCCCGAACATAAACGAAGAATTTCTGAGCTAAGTCACATCGAAGGTCCATCTAGTCCCATTTCCAGTAGTTGCTGCGAAGACTAAGACTAGGGCAAGAATAATTCATATGCTCTTAGCCTTGTTGACATTTTCTCTTCAGAAAACTTGCCAGGCTGGAAGTAGTTGTGAATATTTAATATCTGAGTTTCTTGTCCGTCTTCCTTCAATTCATGTGGTCTTTGACATACTTGTATCTTTTGTTAGTGAGTTTCATCGATTTGTTTTGTGAAATTCATATGAAGACTATGAAATGTCTCAGGGCAGATGTGCAGGTCTCTTCATGCTCACATATATGCAGGAGTCATTCGTTATGGATGGACATGCCATTCCTTTTGTAATGCCTGCAGCTTAGCCAAACTGCTGCACTTGGTTAATTCCTCCCCAAGTTCAAGTCAAAAAAAGTAAAATAGCTTGTAGTGAGCTGCAGCACTAGAATTAGACCTAATCTGAGATAGTGAAGTCTGTCTACAGCCAATTATGTTTGCAGTCTAGACGTAGTACACAGCGATATCAAACAGCAGCTTTTTGTACATAAGTCTTAACTAACTTTTACTCATGTTTTGCAATAAGGAGGAGATAATGGACAATCAGAAACCCTTTTCTTTGAAGGCCTCGGTATGTAAACACTCTGCTTCAGCACCAAGTGCAAGTTGTAATTTCCCTCCAGCTTGCCGCGTGCCAGGCTAAATTTTTTTGAGAATCATATTTTAACTTTTTGATCAAATTTTTGCTCCCGCTAGGTGGCATACTTTCGAAATTTAGATGCACACCAGTATCCTTGGGGAGAGAATAAGTCATTATAAGCCTATGTAATCTTAGGTAGTATTTTTTTTTCTCTGCAATTCCCAAATAATTCACTTCCATGCTGTCTCTTTTAGGTAAAAACAAAATTCAAGAAAAATACTAGATAAAGAGAGACTGCTTTTCAATGAACATAAAAGGCAGGGTTTTATGCTACTAGTCATCAAAACGCGCAGGGTACAGACACCTTAACTTATTTATAACAAACAAGGACTTAGCCAAAATAATTTCCAACTGAAAAATGATACAAGCCCATTTGGGTAGGTTTCTGTCTGTTTGTTTTTCACTGGGCCAGTTTTGTTCTGTATTTAATGTCAGAATCCCTCACAGTCTCTAATTGTTTCTGTTGTGGTATGGAGGTGTTAAAAGAAAGTTTGAAGAATGTCTCTTATGTGCAGCTCCTTGCTTAGGACATGATTCCTTAATAAACTCAATGCCTGCTTCTTCATGAAGTTTGTATTAGATCAAGAAGTCATGTTGTGTTTTAATCCTAGTCAACAACTGGGCACCACACAGCCACTTGCTCACCTCTCCTCCTCCTCCAGTGGGATGGGGGAGAAAATAGGAGGATAAAAAGTAAGAAAACTTGCGGGTTGAGATAACAACAGTTTAATAATTGAAATAAAATAAGAACAATACTAATAAAACAATATGTAATTAAAATAATACAATTATTACTACTAATAATGATAGCACTATATAATCAATCATATGTTGTTAAAAGGAAAGTAACAAGAAAAAGTGATACAACTGCTCACCACGTGCCGACCAATGCCCAGCCAGTCCCTGAGCAGCAATCGCCCCATGGCTAGCTCCCCCCTTCCCTGGGTTATATACTGAGTATGATGTCTGATGGTGTGAAATATTCCTTTGATCAGTTTGGGTCATCTGTCCTGACTGTGTCCACTCCCAGCTTCTTGTAGAGAAGAAACAGGGAACACAGGTGCAGTATGAGAAACTGAAAAAGTCCATGGTTTAATGTAAACATTGCTTGTCAACAAGGAAAACACTGGTGTGTTGTCACCACTCTCAGCACAAATCCATAACATAGTCTCATAATACCTGCTATGAAGAAAATTAACTCTATCCCTGCCAAAACCATCACAAGAGTATAAATTAAAAATTAGCACTTTGTCTAGACACCATAAAGTTTGCATTAGGGATGGTTACTCAAACACTATAGTTCAGACACAGTGTTTATAAAAAGGCAGAGAGAGAAGGCACACAGGTAACAGTGAGAGGGATGTGAAAACCTGATTGGAGTGCTGCAAGAAGGATACTGACTCCTTGGGGTGAAGGAAATATTTTTGCTTGAATAAGTAGATTCTGACAATAAATCTCCAAGTACTGAATTGTATTTGTTTTAGGTGTGGATCATGGTGTCTCATGTCAGCATAAACCAAGAGCAGCGTTATGGATGACTGTAGACTTGCGCTGGTGTAATACCAAGTCAGTGAAAGAAGAGCTACCTCTGCTGACAGTCGGTGTTCCAAAGAGAATCCCTAATTGTGCAGCACCTTTATGCTGTGTTGTGTAGGAGGGAGCAAGGATGCATCCATGCCCGGTGCTGAGAGGGCAGAAGGGGAATATGCCTGAGTATACTGAAACACTGCTGATCTTAGTGGCAATTGGAGTAATGTTAGTACTTGTAATCTGATATAGCTCAGGTTTTAAGCTGTTAACAGCTAATTTGATCAAGTAATCCTTATGGACCTTCTCTGTGCCGAAGAGAATCTTAATGTCTTTTGCATTTTACTTTACTAATAGCTGAAATGCAAACCTCTTGTAAGCGTGAGCCAGTACTCCTGTGAATAGTAGCATCAACTTCAATAAGATTACAAGGGGAAGTAATTGTTTATAAATTATAAGGAAAGACCCTCAGTCTACTACTTTCACCTTTAGGATGAACTTGAAGGGAAACTTGGTTGATAACCAAGTAGAAACTGCTGTACATGAATAACTGCCATTCAAACAGGATTTGTAGCTTTCTTGGAGCATTACCATTAGCTTGACAACTTGGAAACACAAATTAAGATGAATATGCTGTCATTAACTTCAATCATACGCTGTCATTAATTTCAATTATTATTGGGTGGAGGTTAGGGAATTAGAATTCCTTCATCATTCTTCTGCAAAAAGAAATTTTTACAAGTGTAATGAGTATTTTTAATAGTGGCTTTTTATTGGATTCTTTGTGAGATGAACGAAGCTTATGCTGGAAGAGTACAGAGCACGTGGTCTTTGAAAATCTAGGTACTTTAGGTCTGCGTTGACAATTATTTAATATCACTTTTACAGTTCTTGGCTGTATGTTTTCTCCTCTGCTCCTTTCCCCCTCTTTAATGGCTACTTTTTCTCTTTGACTGTATTACATAAAATATTCTAAGGGAAAATTTTAGTTCTTTACTTGGCATGGCCAGTAACTGTTCTGACTTTTACTGAAATCTGCGGGACTAACCTGCAGGGTGTTTTAAGCACAATGTTCACAGAAAAGTTCTGCTTCTTCAGTTTTTTTTCCTCAGTGATTTAACTTGGTTTCTCCCATGGCTTTTTTCTCCCTGTTTTTATCTGCTGAGATAGTGCTTTGGTTGGTTTTAGAGGGAAAGATGAAAACAAGTAAAATTTGCTCTCATTCTTTCCTTCCGCTATGAAGAAACAGTCCGATGCAAATCCCTCAACTGGAGCCACTGCCTACATTTGAGTTGTGCTTATGAATTCCATAAAGAGAATATTGCGGTTTCAATCTCTAGTTTCTGAGTGTAGACACTAATATTACCAGTTAGTTCAAAGCTATCAATCATTAGAGAGCTTATGGACTGTTCAAAATAGTTCTATCAATATCTCATTTGCTGTCTGATCTAATGCACAGGCTGTGTAATGCCAATGCAATGACTCCATCTCGCAAATGATAAGACATAATTTCTTACAAGCATTTGTAAAAGGCCTACATTTTTAGGTTTGCCCCATTGAGTTAGATGGATACATTTGACCTACTTTGCTCCTAGGCTGATAGCTGTGAGGAAAAACTGCTCTTACAACGTATGTTTCAAGTACATGTAATAAGAGTGTTGAAAGAAATACTTTGATGAAATACTTCTCAAAGGTAGGCTTTTGGAATGGCTTTGTGTAGTCTAGGTTAAATGGCAAGCATTACCTTTATTGGATGGAGTCCAAACCAACATTTAACAAAGCCTGATCTAGCGGAATGGTGTATAATGAAGATAACTCAAGACAGTTGTGATAAAACCCATCTGCAGATCCTGCCCTGTCTTTGTACCCTTCCTTGTATCTGCTGACTTGTCACAGTAAAAGATGTGTAAGAAATGCAGAGTGGGTGCAGGCAGTTTGCCCTTTCTGGAGCTCTGGGAAGCTTTTGCAATCACTGAGGGCTAGACTGCCCAGTCCTCTCAAGATGACTTTCCAGACTGGCTATCCAGGGGTGGAGGATAGTGCATGTATGCTGATTCTCTGGAGCAGACGTAGCAGAAGATGGACAGAGATGTATTTCCATTCTTTGCAATTCAGTGGCCAGCACAGCTGAGCTTATGTTTAGGGGCAGGAGGGGTTAATGATTTGCTGCTGGTACAGGCCAGCAGCTAATTACTTTCTGTCTCCAACAACGGGGAAGCAGGATGGAATTGCCTCTGTCTAATTTGCAGTCATTCCTGTGGAATGCTCCAGTGCAGGAACATGCTGCTCCAGGCTGTGTTTTAGTGACATTGTCTAGCCCTCAGTAACATATGCAAACACCAGTAATGTCTTAGGAGGATAAGAAGGCTTAGCTTCTGTAGGAAGTGTATGGTAACAGTAAACTTTTCAATACATCCTGGCATCTTAAAATGATGATGAGAGACCTAAGGAAGAAGTTCATTATAGAATTATACAAACATTCAATATAGTTTTCTTGATATACCCAAACACAAGGTTTGTGTACCTTTGCATAACATTGTAAATGAATTAACTCCTCCTGAATGGAAGTATGAAGTTGAAATCAAAAGATTTCTTGAAAGATTGTGGTATTTCAACATTTTGCTTAGGCTGGAAGAACAGACTGGCTAGCAGGAGCTGATGTGTGTAATCAAGTGAATCTGGAATGAGCAGTCCTGCGATGAGATGGTTTTAAGATGACTTGATGATATGCACTTTAAAGATGGCCAAACACAGCATTCTGAAAAGCCCTTTTTTTTTTTCTCCTCAAAGAGCAGATCAGCATACCTGATGGGAAGTGTTTTATTCTGGAAAAAATGTAAGGTTAATAAAACTTTGTTTTCTGGAATTGGGATTCAAATTTCACAATTCTAAAAACCAAAAATTGCCTTTAAGAAATGCCAGCTCAGTTTAAAAATTTTTAAATGTTCCCCTTATCTGTTTTTATTACTTTTACTTTACTTTTTAGAACTAAATATGCAAAACTGAAGATTTTAAGTAGGTTTATGTTTAAAAAAGTTTAAAAATACATACACATTTCTACAATTACAACAGCAGTTTTAGGAAAAAACAAATTAGAACTCATTTGTTTTGAATTGGAGCCAACCCTTTCTGGAGGGTAAAAGAAAGCAAGCAAACCCATTCCACTACTGGTGGATTCAGTCTCAAATAAGCTTTTCCTGCTGCAGTATTGGGGGGGTGGGGGGGGGGGGGGGGGGGGCAGGGATAAGAAAAAATCAGGTTTGAAAGAGAATGACAGGGCCTTTTTTCTTCTGCCACTGAGACTTGGAGTGCTGAAATTTAGTTCCTTTCAGGAATATGCTGTTCTTCAGCTATTATCAATAGTTTGAGATTGTGGATCTGAGGTAAAGTGAGTGCAAAACAACTCATATGCAGTCATGGGGTGATGTTGTGGTTTAATCCCAGCCAGTAGCAAAGTACCACACAGCTTCTCAGTCACCTCTCCACGTCTTCTGCTCACCTCTGCTGCTTGTAGCAAGAAAGATGGGAACACAGATGCAGTATCAAAAGCTTAAAGTCCCTGAATTTGGTGTGAGCACTCCCCAGCACCAACTAAAAGCACCAGTGTTAGCAGTACTCTTCTCAGAACAAAACCAAAACACAGCCTTATACAGCTACTGTCAAGAAAATTAACTCTGTCTCAACTGAAAACAGCACAGATGGAAATCGGTGCTTTTGATCAGAAGCATACAGAAATGTCAATCAGCAAATGGATATTAAGAACCACAGACAACTACGTGCAGAATCTCCTCAGGAGACCAAACCACACAGACCTAAAAAACTAACAAAATATCTCTGATGTTGCTTCATAGAGAGAATACTTAGGACTAACTCTTGAGAATTATTATGATAATAACTCCTACAGATGTAGGAGAATTTAGAAGTAGTCGTGGTAAATGTGAATAAATATAAGCGAATGTTTGAGGTGGTAAAAAGGTGAGTATTATCACATATTTATACAAAATAATTACTGTATAATGTTTTTCTCAGTTTCCTCAGGGTGAGAACTCAGAGTAAAACTGGCTCTGTTAAGCTACTGTTTATTTGTAGATAACGAAGAATAAAACACAACTTTTTACTTATGTATGCGTGTGTATAGGTTTTGGTAAGCAGGTGTGCACCTGACAGCTGCCATGGTTAGGTTATTTCCTGGAGCATATACAAGCAAACTCTTGGTCTGTTGCATAAGGTGCTCTGGACAGAGCATCATAAGGCTCTTTCCAAAAGTGTCAATCTTGCAGACCAGAGGAATTATGGATGTAAAAACTGAATTACTATGACTTTCCTCAGACAATTTGAGATTTGGTATTATGTTTATTTTGTTTTTTGACTACTTAATAGTGCTAAGAACGTCAATGTGACATTGTATGGCTGCACATTTTATTTTGGCCATTTTATGCAGGAAAAAAGAGAGTTGATCATGGTTCTTGGAGACTTTCAGTGTATCATTGTAACAGATTTTTAGCTGGTGCATTGTACTGTACAGAAAACACAATACCATTATTACAAGAGCAAATTTGGGTACTAAGAATATAGAAAATGCCACACTTTGGACTTCCAGTATGCAAATAATAGAGAATAATTATGCCACCTTTTACATAAATACCTGTGATTTCAAGCAATGTAACTAATTTATTTATAGGTTTACATGTTTGTTTCTGTTTATGAATATAGTTTTCTTGTGTGAATGAATCACTGGAGAAAGCATGATAAAGCTAGTCAAAAGTCTGTGGTACCTCACTTATTCAGAGTCTGCAATTTATTAGAAATGACCATGTAGTTCTGTTAAGATGTTTGGATTGTGAAACATTACAAAGAGCTGTATCTCTCATGAGCTGAGGCAAGTTGTCTGTGGGAAATCTTAGGGTGCGATTATACTATATATACTACATATCCTGTATATTCTTTTTCCATCCCTGTATTTCTAAACACTATTGATGACAATGTGAATATTCTTTCAAAAAACACCATGTGACCTTTATATTAGATAGAGTAGAACATTATCAGTTTGAGTGAGGACTGTGTATCAGGACCTCCTAAAAGAAAAGGTCTTTTGTCTTCATGCAGGCATAGTCAGTTATAAAACTGTGGAAGAGATCACAGAAGTGTTCTCACTGTAGTGCTTTTATGGATAAGAAGGTTTCTATTGCTGAAACTGTGATGGAGATGTACAGGAGAGACCATTCTGTACTTGTCTATTGCATAGTGGATGAGAGGTGTGTCTTTTTCCTTTTCTTCCTGTGTAGAAAAACCAGATACAGTCCTAAAGACTCCCTGGGCCGTGTGAGGAAATGCTATTTTGAATGTAGGTCAGAATAGACAAGAAAAGCTGGGCTGCTGAGTCTAAAGCAGCCAGTAGTCAGTTCTGGACTGGAGGATGTCTTGTTAAGGCAGGCAAAGCCAGCACACTAGGTCCTGACCAGCCCTGCTTCACTTCATTGCATCTGATATAAACTACTGGTGCCTTTGGGCTGAGAAATGCAATGTACTGTGTTCCATAGCACGGTACAGGAAACTGGAAAGACACGTAACTGTACTCCTCATCTGATGAATTGATGGCAATGTAGGTGAGCTGTTGGAACTCTATACAGAAACATGTCAGAATAAACACAACAGCTGACTTGTTTGGATGTTGTATCTCTCCACAATCCTTTTACAGAATGTACAGGTTCTTCAAGGATTTGTCTTGCAAAGTTAGCTTCTGTAAGCCTTGTAAACTTGCCATGCCTGCTGAAGCCACAAGGTGCTGAAACAATGTAGAAATATTACTAATATATGTAGAAGCATTGCTAAATCACTTGGTAGTCTGTGGGATTTAACTGAGTAGCTGCTGGAGATGTGACAGAGTTGTGGATGGAGGTATGTCCTGCAAACACGTCTTCTGTTGTTAAATGCAGCCAGATCCTTCAGTGGCAACAAAATCTAAGTACCACAATGTAATGTCAGGTCTAATGGGAGATGTATGGTTGCTATGAAGAGCTGTAAGCCCCCAGAGCCTGTTCTTTTGTATCTATGTGCGTCTGTTCTTTTGTGGTTTTGTTGTTGGTTGGTTTGGGGTTTGTTTTTTTTTTTTTTTTTACCATACACATAAATATAGTTCCTTTTTATCTAATTTTCAATGTCAAGAACTTAGTGTCTTTATAGAGGTTTGATTCTGCCACAAATGAGGAAGAACATATTCAAAAGATTTGGTGTAATGCTGTGGAGTTGCAGCTTTTCCTGGACAGCTTTACTGAATTATCAGTGAGTTAATGGAAAGGCTAGGAGCATGGAAGTAGTGTCCTTTGCAGTCCTGCAGCATTTTGGAAAGGTTTAACAGGAACAGATGAAGTGAAGATGATAAATCACACTGTCAGTTTTGACCAATCAAGCAATAAAATGTCAATAAGAGGATGCTGTTTTCTAGCATGGGTTTTTGTGATCTGTCTGTGTGTGGTGGTGGTTGGTTGGGGTTTGGTTTTTGCTTGTTAGGTTCTTTGTGGAAAAATTTTGCAAGCGACTGTTACTTGTATTAAGAGACTGCCTGTTACCTTGTTTCCTACAGGGTGCTTTCTTTCCCATAGAAAAGTGTTTCTTTGGAAGGCATATAAAGTATGCAATCTCTGAAGTAACAACTGCTCTGTGAAAGGACCATGGGTTTAGCAGTGAATGAGAATTGATACAGCTGCGTTGTCTTAACTCTTAAGTACCTCTTTGTTTATTTTGAACTAACTTTATTTATATCCTTATGTAGATTTGCTCTTGGAAATCAATTACTGAAGCATCCCTTGGGATTTTAATTACTGCTAAACAACCAGTTCACAACAAACAAGAATTTAAGAAGGCAGTTCTGTTTGTTGTTTTAAACAAATGACCATGTGCCATCTCTCCGTTGGGAGTGGCAACTGGCAGGATCACTTTCCATAACTGTGAGCATCAGACAACAATTATTAAAGTGGAAGAGTTAAAGAAGCCCTTTGTGAATCTTACTATAAATGACCAAATCTTCGTGGGGTACCCCTTCTCTTTTTTCTTGATATTTCGGGTATCTTGAGGAGTGAAGCTTGTAAATATGTTTGGAATGAGCATAATCCTATTTCCATTAGAGTCCTTGGAAAGGCTTTGATTGACTTTAGGAGACAGGCATAAGCCCCTAACGAAGAACTTACCCTGACATATCCAGTAAAATGAAATGTGTTTTCTGAGACTCAGAAAGACCGGTCTCTGAACAGAAGCCTTTTTCTGGTGGAGCTGTACCACTTATGGGTGACTCCTGGAAAGGATTGTTGCCTGAGAGAAAATTACAGTTTTTCTAATTTCTGTTGTGAAGCCTAAAGTAAACTATACCTGCTCAGCCATGTTCTCTTACATGGAGAGGCAATGGTGTGCTCCTGTGTGTAGTCAAGAAGTACCGACACATTCAGGCCCTTGTATATCACGAAGCAGAGCTTTACCAGCATTTAGTGAGCCCCAACATGGTGTGAATTTTGAGAGGATGTGACATGGCTGGAATTACTAGAGCCACACACTGTGGTCGGGATTAATTACCTATGCAGTAAGGGAAGCAGGTGCTGTAGAGCTGTTTTCTTGTAACCTTACAGTTTAGCCGGAAGGCTGTATCCTTTAGGGAGCTTACAAGTACACACATGGCTTCTAGAATTGCAGGAGCTTTCATTTAGCTCTAAATGACTTAGTCATGGAGGTGTTAATTTAAAAGATGCAAAAAAAGAAAAAGACTCCAGAATTCTAACAATGCATAAACAGAATAGTTTACACATTTTTCTAGTTAATATCTAATGAGGAAACACATCCTTCCTGGAATTCCTGCTTCTAACTCCAATTATTGTTAATGAGAATTTTATGCCCTCTGCATTAAAAGAATATGTCAAGGATAAACTCATGCAACAACTTGTGGCTATACAATCATGTTTAACACCTCAAAGGGAAATGAAGATAGTGTGTGTGTATGCCTGTATGTCTGTAATTAGTATTGTCATCAATTAAAAATATAGCAGCTTGCTGTAAACCTAGAATCTGGATTCAGCTAGAGACTCGGGACATCCAGCATCCCAGTGTGTTTGGACTGTAGAGTCCAGGTTGGCAGGTAAGATCTCCGAGAGGTGTGCTGCTTTTTTAATAGCATGTTTTAGCTATAACAGCAGCTATGTTATTTTAGAAAAATGAAAGAGACATCTGCTACAGAAGCCCATCAGTGTAGCCCATCTGACTGTATACCCATATATATTTTATATATTTTACAGCCTTGGGTTAATGGAACCTCCTAACTGCTGATATAGGGAAATGTCTTTTATGCTCCAGTGAAATATAGACAAATCCATAGCATGTTACTGAAAGTCATGTGCGGTTGTCCAAGTCTGACCAAATAGAAAAATAATTCTTGCCTGAGCAGCTGTTAAGGTATTGGGATATTTTTGGTTTTCATTTGAACTTTTGAAGTACATTAGTGTGAGATAAAGGAGGATACAAGAAATCTTAGCTTCTTTAATTAAGATAGAAGTAAAATGAGAGCTTATTTTGGACTTTAAAACCCTTGGCATCTTTTGAGTTTGTCATCTGCACCAATGATTGGTTAAATCCAGCTGGCACCTCTAATTACTGCATTGCCACCTAACTATGTCCCCAGACTTACCTAACAAGAACAGTCTCTAGGGATGACCTTGAGCTGTCAGGGAAGATTTCTTTGTTCTTATATTGTTAACTTTCTACAGGGGAAAAAAAAACACCCTCTCCGATGCCTGATGGTACAATAGTTTCAGCCAAGTGCAAGTGAAATCCAGGCAATATGGTCATATACACATTCGTCCACTTAAGTTTTAAAAAAAATTAAAGCAATCATTTTAAAGTGCAAACAACAGATCTTCAAAATATGTGCTGCACACTGTGCTAACCTCTGACATACTGTACAATTGCAAATGTGGAACAATCTGTATAGTCTGAAATGTTTTACTGGAAGTTGCTGAGTCTTTTTTGCCTTTATGTCATTTGCTGATATCCTCAGTCAAGCAGCTTTCTTTATACTCTTGAAAAATGTCAGTCACTTTCAGCATAGTGAAGTTGAATTATTTACATTAATTTACAATGTGATCTATAAAAATAAAGCATTTCAAATTTTGTATGCATGCCAGATACTTATAAAAGAAATAAGTATTTTTTTCTCTCTCCTCCTTCAAATTATATGTCTTTAGCATATGGTGAAAGTATAAATACACGTGTTCAGACAGGATTCAAGTGGATATTATCTGTGTTTATATCAGCATTCAAATTCAGTAACATTTAAACTTTGACTTTTCTGCAAAGGTAGCAGACAAAGGATGGTTTCTTTTCACTTAGGGTCTGGCATGAGCTCTGGAATTGCAATTCCCCCTCTGTTGTTGGTAGCTAAGTGTCAGTTTATGTATATCTGGAAAATGTAATTGGGAGCTAGTCATGTAAGTCAGAAAGCGTGTTTTTCACGCTTTCATCTAGCCCATTAGGTACATTAGTTCTTGTAAAGCTCTCTGGGTGTCCAAAAGTCCTCTCTGTGATTGTTTTAGACCTGCTTAAACTCTTCAGCACTGAGCAGCTCAGTGCCATCCCGTCTTGTGGTGAAACAGTTCACGTCTGCAGTCAAATCCTTCTGCGGTCTGTATTCTCTGAAGAGCCTGGTCTCATGGGTATGTGGTGAGCAGGGTGAACTGGCAGCTGCTGGATGTAGCGTTCTGCCCTTTGCAAAACACAGTGGCAATGGCTGTTGCAAGAAGCAGCCAGATAGGGATGCTTGACTTTACATTATGTAGCCAACCTTAAAACATTTAGCCTTTAATGTGGGAAGCCCAGTTCACGTTGCTGTGGGGTTTAGAAACATTCTGTCTTTTTATGAAGTATTCTTCTGAACAATAGAGCAGCTTTAACAGTACATTAGTTCACAATGAGGGAAGAGTATGTTTTCTTTTGTCAGCCTAATATTTAGGATTAGTGTATCTGTGGGGAATTCAGTCCTTGCTCTGCACCTGAGAACTGTGCCTGCATCTAACACTGGTCACAGGCCAGAATTCAGAAATAGTCCTTCAGACGGGGACTGCAGCCCATCTTGATGTTGCAACCCTTTCTCGTCACGTGGGGTTTTTCTTATGTGAATAAGCCTTGAGGGTTTAGGATGTTTTAGTGGATGTTTTAGTCTTGTTCCACAGATAGCTCTTTTCATGTGAGTGTGGCATGTTGAGTCCAGGCATTTTGCCAGGCTAAGCATAGGTGACAATACAATTTTGAAGTTTCCCATTGTCGGATTATTCTTTGAGAATCTTGGTTGTATTTGAAGCTTTCCCCACAAACTGGATTGGCTGTTGAAAAGAGATTTTTGCCTTTTGGGACAGCTTGAAGGAATTTGTATTTATTAAGATTTGGAAGGGAGGTGGGGATGGGAACAATGTGGTGGGAGAGAGCATCCATGTATTGCAAAGAAGGAAGGAGGGCTGGCTACTAGGAAACCCAGTAAAGCATGGCCTTCTGGAAAAGTGCAGTAAATTTGATGGGTGCTACCAAGAGACTCTGCTCTTACACATCATGATGAATGGTGTCACATTTTATGGTAAGCTGCAGGAAAGCAGAATTTAGCTTCATACTGTTACTTGTTTGGGAGGAACACACACAGGACATGAGGAGTTTGTGTGTTTTTAGAGTTGGACTGGCTATTGTCAGGGGGTTTGGCTAAGAGACGCATACTTAATTGGGTTGTATTACAACAGTTTGGGTTGTTGTTTTTTTTTTCTTTTACTTGAAATGTAGAAATGGCCAAAGCAAGTATGTCTCTTCTGGCATTCTGACTCTGAGTGACCAGCACCAGCTGCTTTAAGGGTAAGTGAAGGAAGCACTAATAGCAGGGTAATTCTGTAGCAGTTTGCCCATTGGGAAAGATTCTTTCTAATGCTCACCAGCAAGAAGTTGACTTATTCACTGAAGCATCAAGGTTTATATCTCACGTAGGTTTTTTTTTTTAAATCTCATTTAATGTAGCTGTGGATGTTCTCATTATGCATATAAATGTCTAAATCCTTTTTGAATCTTGCTAAGCTCTTGGTCTTAATAATACCTTCAGGAAAACCACCACCGGTTAATTATATGCTGTGTAGAAATATTTTTCCCTTCTTCTTTTCAAATTGTTTTTGTTCAACATCACTGTCTATTCATTTGGTTTTGTATTATAACTTGCGGTAAGTAGTACTATCCAATTCGTATTTTCTTTTTAATTAATTTGTATATCTCCATGGGTTCTGTATATACTCCTCTCATTTCTCAATCACATGGTCCCAAACTTCAAATTCTTCTTCCGGATTCTAATTCTTTCCTTTCCAAATTCAAAGTATCTTCCCTTTTATACCTTGATCATGAACGGGGCTGAGGATAAGCTGTAACTCATTGATCACTGTTTTCTCCCAGTAATGAAGTTCAGCAGTGAAATTCAGTCATATGCTCCACTGGCATTCAAAATAGAGCAAGATTTCCAGTTCTGATATATATACCTTCCATTACAGGTGTCTGATTTCTGATGTGGATTTTAGTTGGGTTTTTGTCAGTGCATTATCATTTCTGGCTATTCAAATATAACAGGTCCAGAAAGCATTTTCCATTTTCATATGGTTGACTTATATTAGTTTTCTTGTTGTCTTATTCCCCTCCGGTTAGTGTTATTGCTAAATCCTGTTATGTCTGTTTCAGCATTGTGTCTTTTCCCTTCAGTCCAGAGGGGAAAACTTGTTTTTATAGGTGCAAGTTTTGTTACCTTTTCATGGGTATTAGTAGCACTTGCTATCACAGAGTGCTCTGAGCGCTCTATAAATATTATCCTTTCCCAACAGCAGGTAACATTTTGCTGAACATTGGTAAAACATTTTGACTACAGAACTGAAACATAAGGCTGGAGAGAAGCTTACAACCACAGAATAACTAATATAGTTGATCTTCAGGATGAAATTCAAGAAGATGCCTAATTTGATCCTCATTTCTTTAGAACACTGATTCCCTGAACCATGGTGAACATTTGGAGGCCTCATGTAATTACACCTGATTTTTCTTAGGACTAAAGTAGAGGTGAAACATTTTCCAGAAGAGCCAAACTGTATGGTTACATCGACCTACTGTGAACATGCTGTGCAATCCTGTAGTTCTTGGAGCATCTGAGAGAAGAACTGGTACTTTCATTTGTATCTTCTTTGTAAGCAGTCCTTCTTTCCTAGCAATTATGCCTTTTAAATAATTTTGGCTGCTGTTGACCTCTTGCTGAGGGTGTAAGAAGGTATGGAGGTGATGCTAGTCATGTAAATGTCACTTGAGAAACTGCCACCTCTTGCTCTGTATGCAGCGTGAGAGGTTGCTGCTGTTCCCAGAGGTGGAGGTTTATCCTGTAGAGTCAGCAATCTTTTCTTTTGGTGTGTATGTGTTCACTTTAGCCTGTAGCTTGCTGAACTGATTGTGGAACTTTGAGGATTGCGTTACGGCGTTTTTGTAATTAATTGTTTCAAATATAGATAGAAGTATATGTGGACGAAAATATACAAGTGGCAATCAGCATGTTTAATCTTTGTAGTTAATTGAGGCCCAAATAACCATGGTAGCTGGAAAATGTTCCTCACTTGCTAACTTTGTCCCCTCATTGTAGAGTTTGCCAGTCCTGTAGTCTGCCTGTGAAGATTTTGTAGTTTTTCTCAGCCTGCTTCAGGCCAGACCATCTGGGTTTGTTTATATGACCTGAAATAAATAAGGAGCTATTGCTTGAGCCTTTTTGCCAGTAGAAACAAAGTCCTCCAGCTGGTGAATGGAGAAGTTAAGGATACCCAATGTCTATCCAAGGCCTCAATGTCTGAACCAGCAAAGCTGTTGTGCAGCTTAGCCTTTGGTTGTTTCAGAGAGACTACTGGAGATTAAAAATGCCTTTGCCTTAGATTTGGTAATACAAAAGATCGTGCATAGGCTCTTCTCATTTGTTTGTCCAAGTGCATGTGTGAAACGATGCCTGCAGGCACTGGGGTGAGAGCATGAGGCAGTGCACACTGTCGTGTGAAAACGGATTGGTATTTTTACCAGCATTCTTGTGTCCCCTCATATTCCATCCTTGCACACATACGCTGGACTTAATAATCACTGTAAAATATGCAATTTGTATATTAGTGTGCCAGTCAGGAAGCTGAGCAGTGGTATTAAAGAGAACGGAAAAAACCCTGTTAATGTTTCTTCTCTGGAAAAATTTTCCTTGTTTGTTGACCTGAGTTTATTAAGTTTCTTGAGCAAAAAGTTAAGTATTGTACCTATATACCCCATTAAGCATTCTGTGGCTTTTACCTCCTTCGTGTGATGGATTATTTCAGTGGATTATTCCATAACATGAAGGAATCATCCATAACATTGGATTATTATTACTTTCTGTAAGAGATTTGCTTGTTCTGTGATGTGGAATCTGCTGGAATCATTCAGGCTGAAAATTCTGTATTAGCATAAATCAGGTTTTTTTCCTAGAGTAGTCCATGACCAAGACATGTCCTAGATTTCAAGATCAATGTGTAAATAACACATTAGTTGGGCCAGCAAGTCTCTTCAGTTTGTGAAATACTATAATTTTGCTCTAAGGTGTTCTTTAATTCTCTGTAAAAATTGGGCAAGTCCAAGCTAAAAAGTTCCCATATCATTTGGCCAAATCGTTACTTTAATGAAAGAAGTCCTTTTGCTGAGCTGGTGTTAGAATTACAGATGACTTCATGCAAAGCAAAGACTGCCTGTGGTTTGATAATTACTTTTCTTTTAGCAACAATGTATGCCTTGGTCCTTTATCCTTATTTTGCTGCTATTCACTTTCTTCCTGCAAGCTTTCTGTTTATCCAGTAGTCCATCTCATTGCTGCGTCCATTTACTTTTTTTCCCCTGCATGATAGTTTAATTAGAAACAACTTTGTGTTAACTGCTGATAGGAAAATGAAGTACAAGAGAGAAGGTTTGTAGGACACTGGATGTATTGTTTACGGTATTTTTCAAGACTTCTAAGTAACTGATGATACATCAACCATCAATCTAAATCCACATCCTGAGAGACACATTAAAACTTCAGTGCTTAACAGAGCTCAAAATACCCACCTGTCCTCCATTCTACCCCGCAATTACAGATAGAGGGAAAGACAGACTGTTATAATTATTTGCATTTCAAAACATTGACTGCCAATAACTGTCTCATTGCTGATGTTTTCTGGTGCTTTGTACTAGGTGTTCTCATCAATTTGCTAGGGCAAAGTTCAGCACTTTGTAAGAACCAAAAGCTGTCATCTGTGGAGGAACAGTGTGATTTAAGAAAAATAAATATAAAAAATTAGGTTTCTCTAGACCCAAAGGAAACAGATTACACATTTATAAGTGAATCTGAGAGATAGCATTGCTTTGATTTCCAGCAAAACAGCCATGCAGAGTTTCTAGTTGTAGCATTTTTCTACATCTGCTGCTCTTCCCAGAGATGGCTTCCAGCCGAACCACTCTGCATACTGGAGCCCACCTCCTCCCTAATATGCCATAGGTCACACTTACATTTTCTCATCTCTGCACATCCCTTCCCCATGCTCACAGCAGGGCCTCTGTTTAAGTGAGAAAATATTGTTGCCTGCAATTGTTTACAAGTGAAAAATGTCCTTGATTCTTTTTTTATGATTTCAGTTTTGGTAATGTGGCTGTTGCTGCTAAAGCATAAATGTAGATAAAAAGTTACCTTTACAGGTCTGAGATGTAAAAAAACCAAAAACATTGAAGGCAGGCTATTAAATTCCCCTGAGAATAAATTAAAGATGTTTCCTGAGAATTCTGGCCTTGATTATCAGTGTACCAAGAAAGTGTCTTTTCCATAATTTTTTACTGGTTTGAGAATAGCCAATGTCTTACCATACTGACCCACCAGACAGTTGTCAGTCAAACATTCACATAAGCATAGATCACTCAAGGTTGCATGGTGTTTTAAAGAGAAGGTATTTTTACCTTTGGCCTTTGAAAGAGCAGGTCAAGCACTCTATCCAGCATTAATGATTTTTCTCAATTCATCACTCAATTGACTCAGTAACTTGACTATTATTAACCCAGACCATTAAATGCTTTTAACCCTTTTTCATGGAAAGAAGGGACCTCTCAAGTATGAACAACTTCAATGAATGTATTAATTTCATGCAGTTGCCATTTGGCCTACAGGGTTGGTTTGCTTTAGTGATACATTTTATAAAGACAATTAAAAAAGCAAAAGAAGCTTTTTTAAAAAAAAAACTTTTTGCTGCACTGAAGTTTTTTGTTAATACATGAAGCAGTCTGTGTTGGAGGTGTCAGCTGAAACTGTAATAGCAGAAGCTGCTATGTTCCATACAGGTGTGAAGGGTGAAAGGCAGGTAATAAAGCATCAAGGGGTGGAGGCACCTAGTATAATGCAGAAAAAACAAATGGCAGTGAAGAGAACTTTTGTTCTGCCGAGTAATTTAGCACAACACAAGGAATTCTGTACACAAACAGGTAGTGTTTGTCTTGGTACACAGCACCTATATTTATCGATATATTCTTACTATGACCAGAAGAGCTGTTTCAGAAGTTAGTACAAATAATAATTTTGGTCCTGCTCCTCCAACCATGTTATCATTAAGTATATGACAGGTAAAACACTAGTGTAGTAAGGACTGTGAAATGATTAAGTACCAACAGACAAGACTAAACAAGAGGGCTTCTTTCTGTCCCCTTGGGAATGGCCCCTGTTGTAGGAAAGGTACTGAGTTCTCCGAACTTGAAGAAGGCTTATGAGATATTTGTTCCTCAGACTCTGTGCAGTATGTGGTTTTAGAAGGAAGCCAGTTGTCCTGTTTGCTGAGCGTTTTGTTACTTCTATGGAATGCTTTTGGGGAAAGATTTTTTCCTAGGCAAGACAAATTTTTACATTCATTGTTATCAAAGTGCAGCAAAGGGAGCAGAATTCAACACAAACTTTCTGTGCTGTGTTTTTTTACCAATCAGCCAGACCTGCATGTGATGTTAAAGGGGTCATATTCCATTCAAGTCAGTGGATGCTTACTAAATGATGCCAAAACTGTTCCTATTCCAAGATATTACTGCCTATCACTAAACACTCAATTTTGGTTTTTTTTTTTTTTGCCATTCCTCTCCCATGCCTTTAGCTGTTTACTGAATAGCATCTTGGAATTTGGATCTCCTTGACCAGAATTTTAGCAGGTAGCACCTTCTCCTACCTGCTTTCTGGGAGGGGTCAGGACAGGGAATTAGCAGCTGTCTTTTTTTTTTTTTTTTTTTTACTGCTCCTTTTATTCAGAGTAATCATATTCTGCATGATCATCTGACTATAGATCTTGATTAAATTCTTTGTGGTAACAACAGTATGATTATAACTAACGGCTTGTGGCCAGCAAATGAATGAAAAGCCACATTATGGATAATCTGTTTCTTTATAAAAACTTAATAATGGCCTAAAAAGAGATTAGATAATGACACAGAGGGTTTTTGTCATGCAAAATGAAATCAGTGCTTTCAGAAATGTAATGTTTAATAACAATAGAAAAATTCCTGTTAAAGTCAATGACTTGTGTGTGATACTGTCTTTCCAGCTTTCACTGTATTTTGTAGTATTGGCATAAAGAAACTTGATGCTTTTAATAGTTTTTTATATAGCTAGCAAATGGATTTTTTGGGGATGCCTTTTGCTCATAGTTTTTAATAACTTTCTAGCCTTTTGCAAACTAATTTGTGGATTTGGCACATTGAGATATGAAGATGGTCTGATTTATGACTAAAAAAAAGTAATATTTATCTGCCAGTGAAAGATCAGTTGGTGTTTTAAAGACATATTTGAAAGAATTTTTGTTTTGACATGTTCAAAATCAGAGCACTACTGCCATTGATATAAAAATGTGTACTTTCTTTATAAATGAGGTACAGACAAAAGCTCTGCAGATGAGGGCTGACAAAGCAATTTTGCAGTGGTTTTAAAGCATGGTCTTACTTCAGTGTGATCAGAGAGGAGTATTGTCATATGTACTGAAACACAACCCATACTATGCTTTCAGAGAGTTCATCAAATACTCCTTTCTGTGCTTGACTACTTCTGTGGAATCTCTTCCCATTTTGCTTGCTCATGGTAAAATATGTAAGATAACTTGTATGCCTGAGCAACATGCACAAACACAGACTGCCAGTCCTGTATGTGCTGAAACAACGTTTAAGTTATGTATTGCTCAGAGGTGCAAGGAAAGAAAACACAATGGAAAATATTAAAACATTTTGTGATTTGTGGGGATTTTGTGGGTTTCCTGTGTGGGTTGTTTGGTTGGGGTTTTTTGTTGTTTGTTTGGTGATTATTTTCGTATGAATGGTTTCTCAGGCAGGAGAACATCGTTACAGAGCACTATGGATAACTCTATTGAATTCAGAGGTCCTATTCTAAAATTGTGGAAATAAGATCCAACAAATTTGTTTGAAGACTCTTTATTCCTGGCTGACATAATCCTGAACTTTAAGCATTCAGTAACTCTTTTATCCCAATATAAGTTTTGTTCATTTTTCACATAATCTGATGATAGATGCTTAAAACTCATTGAGAAACTGCTGTAGCTTCTATTAACTACTTTGGTAATACTACCTGTTTGGTAGAATATCATACGCAGACCTGGATCTCAGGATTTCAGCTTACTCTCTTATATTGTATTACAGTGTTACTAGGATGTATTCACATGGCCCCAACGAGATACATCTTTCATGTGTCTTAACAGGAAATGTAGCACACAGTTGTCTTTTCTTCACACAGAAGGAAGTTTACTGGATAATGTAATTTAGTGTACAGAACTGATTAGAAAGTGGTTATGATTGTAAGAATTTCCATGTAAAACTTCTTTATTTTTCAGCAAAAACTTACAGTACAGTGGCTTAAAGTATTTGAATTATGAAATGTATCTAAAAACTCTAGGGAAGTTGTAGTTTATGTGATCACATGAACAACAGAATCTCAAGTCCATGTGAACTGGACGCAGAAGAATCACTTTGTCAAAAATTCCGATACTGATGTCTACTTTTAAGATAAGGGAGTGACAGGTGACATAAGTGGTCTGTCATATTTTATAGGTAATAGCTAACTAGGGGTAAGGAACTGATGAGATTTATTGAGAACTATGAGATTGAAATTTTCTTCTTGTAATGCAGAATTACAGGAGGCATGATTTGGCATTTTCTCTTCTCTGCAGGGCACTTTATTCTTCTGCCACTGACATTTCAGATTCTCCACAAGATCAACATTATTTTTTTTTAATCCTTTTACCCTTTTCCCTAAAAATTTCCTTCCCGATTCCTGGCTCTTTATTCATGTGCTGTTCTTGCTTATCTATCCCCATAGTTATTCCCAACTTTTTTATACAGCTAGTGCTGTTTCCACTCCTCTTCTTTGCTTAGTTATTCTTGTTCATTCCTGGGTTTTGAACTTTTTTGTTTCTCTTCCTGGCTGTAGTTCATGTCACAGTGTTCTATCTTTCCAGGTCCCGGATGTGGAATCCTTGCTAAGCATCTGTCTCCACACTCAAATGCTGGTGTCATTCTTCCTTCCTAGACTTTTTTTTCTCTCAAGTAGTTTTCACTTTTGTGATACCTGAATTCAGCCAACTGGGCATTGAAAACTGGGGAGAGAAGAATTACTCGCTGCTTTGCACATCTCGCTTGCAGGGAAAGTCTTACCACTTTGGATAATTCAGCTGAACTTCTCAGGGACAATTCATTCCACTCTCAGTTTTCTAATTCCTTTTTTAAAATGTCAAAAGTGTTCAAATTTCTTTAGCAATATAGTATTGAATGGGGAAAAAACATTGGTTTTTCTGTAACATTTTTTGTTCTGGCTGAAGTTTTTAAAATAAAACAAAAGTTCACTTCAAAAGAGATTTTTGCATGTAAAATTGTAGTTTGAACAATTTGGTAAAACTGAGTAACTTAAAATGAGAAAGGAGACAGTTCTTAATAACAGGGAAAACTAATTTTGCGTATAACATGTACATTTGAAGATTAGGATAACTATCCATGTCTTTTTAAATATGTGCTTTACAATAAAAAATAATTGTGCGGCTCTCTGGATTGCTTAGGAACTGGGATCTGTATTATCTATTCAGCATAGCTGTATGTTTTTATGAGGAGAAAATTTTTGTACAAGACATTATTAGGCTAGTATAATTATAGAAAACGACCTCGAGGTTACATTTTTTTAAAATAGTACAGTATGAACTTTTCTATAATTATCACCCTTGGTGCTCCTTTCACCTGAGGATTAAAAGTCTTTAACAAACATTACATAAGCCTCACAAGTTATCATATAGAAAGACTCATACATTGACTCCTATTATTTGCTTTGCAGGAGCTACAAATGAACTAGTTCCCTTGAGGTTCATCTAGATACTTGGGTATTGAGCTGTAAGAGGAAATCTTCAAAGTGAGTATATCTCTGCTCATTAACTTCCCACTTCTTTATCCATTTTCAAAAGTTTTATGCCCTAGTTGTGTAGTTAAGGTGTGAGAGAAAATGTGTTTAATGGCGGATTGCTCTCAGGCTGTGAAAATCAAGAAGACGTGAATTCAGCAGCTCTTCAGCTACTCAGAGGCTCTGAGGGTCTTTTTATTCCTGGGAAAAGGTTTATGTGTATATCTGACTGTTGACCCTAACCGGACATAGGACCCAGTTAGTTTTTTGTGGAGTCTAGTAGTCTGAAGGAAATTATTGTATCTGCCTTCAAATGGATATTGCTATTTCTGAAAACCTTGGGATCTGCTAATGAAAAGCCATATAAAGAGCTAATATTACTGTAATGACATGCAAGGCCTGAATTAGAGGCATATTGTTACTGACGGAATACAATTGTCTATTACCTCTTTATTCCCCGGGTTATCCTTAAAACTGCATTTTTGTATTAACAAACACTCTTGTTTCTCCTTTCTGCAAGGCAGCATCTCCATTGCCTTTCTTTTCACCCCCCCTCCCCATACCACTGTGAGGTCATAATTAAGCAGCCACAAACAATTGCCTTTAAATCCCCAGCAGAAAATGGTTTGCTTGATCATAAAAAATAATAGTTTCATTTTACCTGCCTTGCAGACTGGACTTAATTGTTCGTAGTTGATGCAGAGTAAACCCTTTAAAAGCAAAAAAAACTCCAAACACAAACAAACAAAAAAAACCCCAAACCAAAACAAAACCACAAACTCCAACATCCTTAGCACTTTTGTAATCAAATAATGCTTCATTTTAATGAATTATAGCACAAATAATTCAATTTTAACTATCTGAAGTGATAACAGTTTTCTTACCCATAAGTAAGTTTCCATTATTTATATCTTAGACAAATTCTAAGATTAGGAAAACTTGTTACCATCTTTGTTTATAAACCTCTTCAATATAGCTAGGAATCTTCAGGATAGAGAAATAATTTGTATTTTAGATACAAAATCCCATGAGAGACTTGCAGCCACCAAGATCTGACTGTATTCAGGACTCATGGGGAATATGTAACCATCTGCGGGAAAGTCAGTCCTTGTTTCAAGCTTGTCCTTTAACCTTATCCTTACAACGTTTCCTTCTTCCCCGTCATCATGACTCCACCAAAACCAGCCACTAACATAGGCGTAGACTTTCTTCTAAAGGCTACAGATTCCACTAGGCTGGCATGGGAATGAAAGGAGATCAAGCCTGATAGTTAAGTAACATTTCATTAGAATGCCTAGTAGATACTGGGCTTATTTTATAGAGCCCAAAACAAGGAAAAAATGGTGTCCTAGGCAGCTGGATGTTTCTGAGTGTAGGTCCTGAGGACTGATTAGACCTTTTTCAAAATTGTCCTACCACTTCTCTTTGTTTATGGGTGGTTTGCAGGCCAGTGTTGATAATCAGGGCTAACTTTGCCCAGCAGGTGAAGTGGGAATTGTCAATGTTGCTTCAAACTAATTTAAAACTCATTATTTTGTAAACTTAGTGAACTGAAACTATGAATTTCAGACTTAATCCATTCAAAAGTTAGTTCAATTTTGGGGGCAATTTGAAGGCAAAATGCTACTACAAAGGGCTTTACAGTGCTGTCTTTCAGTAGCTCAGGGCTATTGAAGTGTACTGAAGTACACTTTGTACTGAAGTGTAATTCACTGCCCACACAGATCCTTTCCTCGTCATTGGAGGTTGTCTTAACTTCCATGGAAATTACAATCTGTCCATTTTAAAGCACTGCATTTTTGTAAACTCTGAAAGATAATTAAATCTAGGTTGCTCACTGATTATGTGGGTGTCTTTTAATGTCCTTCATGTCCTTTTGTCTCTGGGCTACAGAATGCTTAGGTTAGATAAACTAGTCTATGCTAAACAGTAGAGCCCTATCTCCAAATTCCCTGGACCCCAGTGCTGCATGCACAGAAGGTGTGACATGTCAGTTCAAGTTGTTGCTGTGAATCAGTGAAGACTTCTGAATCCAGGCCACCAGCAGCCTACTTGTCTCCGAGTTTCCCAGAGTGAATTATTTCAACTGTTTAATCTTAACTGTTAAACCAGTGTATTTTGATATGCTGAAATGAACAGTTTGGGTATTGTTTTCATATAGGAAACATCCATTCAAAACTATTGGCTGAATTTTATCTGAATTTGTCATTTGTTGATGAAGTTTTGTTTGTCTGGCAAATAAAGTCTTCTCTCTTGTACGCTATTGTAGCTCAGCACTTGTGATGTGACTCATCAGCCAGCACAGCATGGGGCTTTTCTGAATCTGATGCAAAAGAGAATAGCTCGGTCCATTGGTAAATGGACTCATCATTATTTTCATTCTAATAACACATGATTCTTATCATGAGACAATACTGTCTGCGGTATAAATATTGCTGGTTGTCATATGATTCCTACATAGGAGTCTGGACAGAGGCAGACCCCCCCACCTAATTCTCTTGTGCTACAAACCAGGAACCACTGTCCTAGTGACTGGCACTTCCACAGCTGCTCTGACTTGCACCAAGTGCTGTCCTGGTGCAGTGCCAGGCTGATCTGATGGAAACAAAAAGGCTGGTTTAAGGTCCCTTGCACATTCCATTCTCCTTTGTCAGATACAGTCTGCACTACTGAGCTGTGATTGAGGTCTTAGGTCTATGAATACATAACATTTTATTTGCAGATGCTCTGATTAAAAAAAAAAAAAGACAAGGAAGGAGGGAATATATGCTAATAATATTTTGTTTCTGCTAGATTAGTAGCAGCTTGCTAAAGTGGCCTGCCATCAAACAGTATTTATAGTAATGTATAAAACATATTAGTGACATCCCTTTTAAATTCAAAAGCTTTACCTAATATTACTGTCTGCATTCAAAGCAGAGCTCAGTGCCTAAAAGCTGGTCAATAAACATTTTAGTACTGCTCTATTCCAGTGATCTGAATTCAATAATGTTACCTTTCCAGAAGCTGCAAAATGGAAAGTGAAAGAATGATTTATGAAGCTTAGCTATGCATGGCCAGATAAGAAAGCTTTAACTGATGCTTGCAGGATTCTCTTTAATGAAGTACAAGTTGCCAAGATAAGTTTAGGTAAATGAAGCCTCTGTCACAATATGTTACAGCAAAAGAAATGACAGACACAGCAGAGCAGATGGAGGTTATTACAGAACAGTGATGTCAAGAAATGTAGTCTAGGTAACTGCACAAAGACAGAACAGATGCATTAGGTTTGTTATTAACAGTTTCATGGTACCAACGAATATTTATAGAATCTGTTTAAATTAAGCCTAGCAAGCTTCTTTCCTTAAATTGTCATTTAGCCTTCATTGAGGTCATATTTCTAAGCCATCACTTTCTTTGGAGTAGAATACTTCTCTTTCAGTACCACTCCCCATTTTTGATGTTGTTGTTAACTGCAAAGCTTAAAAGAAAGTGCTTTTCTTTGCAAAATGTGGTGTTTTTTTTAAAATACCTGTCTTGTTGACAATTTTAAGCAGCATTAATTCAAATGAGTAAAATTCCTGTTGTCTTTTAACGTCCTAATTTAAAATGTAACAGCCTATTGTGAATGAAATGAGGTTGGAGAGCCTATGTCTGATTCCTGGGGTACAGGACCTAGAATTGGTATGTGTGAGAAACTGATCTTGAAATATGCCCTTTTCAGGTGTCATGGTTTAACCCTGGCTGGCAACTAAGCACCGCACAGCCACTCACTCCTCCCATGGTGGGATGGGTGAGAGAATTGGAATAGCATGACATCATATGGTATGGAATATCCCTTTGGTCAGTTGGGATCAGCTGTCCTGGCTGTGTCCCCTCCCAGCTTCCTGTGCACCCCCAGCCTACTCACTGGTGGGGCAGTGTGAGGAGCAGAAAAGCCTTTGGCTCTGTGTAAGAACTGCTCAGCAGTAACAGAAACATCCCCGTGTTATCAGCACTGTTTCCAGCACAAATCTAAAACACAGCCCCATACTGGGTACTATGAGGAAAATTAGCTGTGTCCCAGCCCAAACTGGCACATCAGGAAAAAACTGGAACTAATGCAGACTCTGTGTTTACATTGTATTCTGTCCACTGTTGTTTTACACTGAGTAGTTAAATGAGTTTTAGGGGAAAAGATGAACCAGTAGAGAGCTAGTCTGAGTGTGACTTTTGAGACTGTAATTAAACATTAAGTTCGTTTAGTCATTGAAGAACTTGTTCTGTGCTTCTAATATTCTTGGAAGTTAGGGCACTTAAAAAAAAAATCTATTTATAAATGCTCTCACGTTTCAAACCACATCATCAGGAAAATATGTTTGTTCTTTACATGTTGTAAAATAGCTACACTAGTTTCCAAAGTGGGATCTGTCACACCTGTAAGATAAGAGCCTTGGTGCTAGAGCAGGCTGCCAGACAAGTACATTGGGTCTCTCCACAAATGTGCATAGGATTGGATCTCACGTTTGTCATGCCATCCATCTACTTTGCCAGGGTGCTTTGTTCTTATGCTTGCTCTCTCTATTGAAAACCTAGCCCTGGAGGCACATGCTGTCTGCATGCACTGGTGGCAGGTTAATTTCAGCAACTATTTTAATGCTGTGTCTTTTCAAGGCGGGCAGGGGGAAGCTGAAGGAGAATGTGTTATACAATGTACCCTTTTTACAATTTGAAATACCTCCAGAAGAACTAATATTATACTGATCAGTGGAAACTTTTTCTTTGGTACAGTAAGATATAGAAATACTTTTTGTTCCTCTACTTCTTTATATGTCAGAAAGTTTTTCCCTTCTCCCAGTTAATAATTAATGGCTTTGTCTTGTTTCTATGATCACCCCTGTTTCAAGACTTAGATTTTTCCACCTTTTGTGACGTAAAAGTCTCTTTTCAGCATCTTTTTTATGTTGGTGTGGGAAGAATGAAGGAAAAGAAAGAGTGGAGGAGGAATGTGAGGGAGTAAAAATGGGAAGAAGCAAGGGAACCTGCAGACATCAAATATTTTCCCTGTTGCTAATAAAATCACAGGATCTGCATTTGTTCTGGTTAATTCAGATGCGCTTCTCTAACATTGTGGAATTGTCATTCATTTATTGAGAAATGTCATTCCCATTGAGGCAGCACCCTACCACACTGTGAAATTTGTGTCTTACTAAGGTTTGTTTTTGTATTTCTATGCTGTCTTCACCTCTAGTGTGATAATTTGTGGAGTGTGTTTTATAATGAAACATGAACTGATGCTGTAAAAGTAACCTAATATAGATAGATGTTGTGTTTTATTTGCCCAGATCTGAAGGTTATTAGCTTTTCTAATTAAATGTATTTTCTGCTGGGTTTTTTTCTTTCTTTCTTTCAATTTAGACAAAATTCTTCTAGCCTACAAAGAACTAAGACATCTCTCTCTTGGTTTTGCTGATTCGTTATGCTTTTTGTAACAATTTAGTCTGTAGTAAACAAAGACAGATTCCACTCAGATGCAACAATCAGCTCAGTGCTCCTTGTGGTGTTTTAATAATAGTTTCAACAGCAGTGCCTTTTTATCCTTGCAAGTCGTCTTTCCTACTGCTGTGCTTATAAAGGGGGGAAAATAAGCTTTAGAAAGAGAATGAGAGCTAGAGATGGTGAGAGAGAACGAGAGCAGTAATTCTGTGAGGCTTAGAATTAGCTTCTTGTATTTTCTTCATACATTATTTGTCTTTAGGACTGTTACAGCGATGAGAGTGTAATAAAGTCTGGGATTTGGTTTTGTGGTCACAAAATCTAAATGTTATCTGGGTTCTGTAGATCCTGGTAGGCTCTCAGAGAAGAAGGAAAATTAGTTTCTGCATCACTTGTTCTACACAATGGACTAGTTTAGAAATAAATCTGTCCTTTAGTCTTTTAATAAATCAGAGCAGGAATCTGTATTTGCAAAACAAAATGAGAATTGCTATTACCAAAATTCAGTGAGTGGTTGTGGGTTTCTTTAATGCCTGACAAGACAGAAGATAGGTAAGATGTACAGTCCTGTGCACCTTTCCTCTCCCAATACACTTTACAGGGATTTCAGAAACTGTTGTCACAATTAATTAATTAGTGAACATTTGAGGGAAGAGGAATGGGTAGCTTGGCTATTGGTTTCTAGCCTTTATGTTCACTAGGCTGAAATCTGACCAGGCTAGCAGAAGGACCTGGAAGTATTGAAGTGTCTAAGATTCCATAAATGCAAAACACTTCCATTGTTTGTATTGGTTTTTTTTAAAAGCAACAGAAGTGTGTGTTGTCCCATTCTTTTCAGCTGCCAAATATTTCCTAGGAGAGGTCTTAGTTTCTGGAGGATGAGGGATATGCTGAGCAACATCCTTGCGCCTTTGGAACTAAGACATGGTGATGCATCTGGTAGACAGGGCAGGTTATTTTCTTCCCTTTATTCTGAATTCTGTGAAGAGCTACCAGACCTTCTTTGCTTTCATGTGACAGAAACAAATGCTCCCAAGCACTTTACTTGCTCTATGCTCCTGATGTCTGTCTGTGGAAAGAAAAGTTGTGCTTTACTTGTTTCTGCCTATCCAGCCCCCTTACATCCACTCACCCAACCACTGTTGCCCCTCTTGGTGCCATGGGCAATCATGGCACCATGGACCCTGCTGTCTAGCAAGAAGTGAGACTTCCATAGAACTCAGACCCTGTACAGAAAATTATTTACGCTGTTAACTTGACAAAACAAGTTATTTCTGCCGCTCATAGAGTGATTTCTCAAATGCACCTCAGAAATATTAGCATTATTCAAGTCCGCCTCAGAGTTTTGACCTTCAAAATTAAGAACTGAATCACACATAATTTTTCATGTGGTTTGGTTTCAACGATTCATGCAAGATGCTTGACTCAATTAAATAGAGAATTAAATCATAATTAGTTCAGAGTTAAGGGAATCAATCTTATATCGTATGGGGCACCTAGAAGCTTCAAAGTGAGCATTATTTCTTTTTAACTACAAGGGAAAATGAAAGGAAGACAAGCATAGCTTTCTTTTGGTTTTGTTTTTAAGAGCAGGTAGGTAAGATCTAAATAAAGCTCCGAGTAAGTAGTGAGAATAATAATAAACTAATTCATGATAGATTTACCTGGATATTCAGGCAGCTATAAGTTTGAGGCAAATACTTCTACTCAAACTTATAATTAAAAATAGTAATAATATACCAAATACCAAAGGGATAGTCATAATGGAAATGTGTAATAAACCAACTTTATTCCATATCTTAGTGCTGTCAAAAAAGAAGGATTCAAATTAAGAACTTTCTGCTTTGTTGCAATGACATAGATGTGTCTCACTACTTTAACAAAAGACTGCTCCAGAATTAATCCTATTCTGTTTGTCTCTGCCCTTCTCCCTAGCCAATTTATTAAAATCCATTCAAATCCACCCTGGTGATTTTCTTCAATTGTGTGTGTTTGGTGGTTGTTTGTTTTTTGGTTTTTTTTTTTTTTTTTTGTTGGTTGAGGGTTTTTTTGTTGGTGTGTGTGGGGTGTGTTTCAAAAAAAGAAAAAAAATTCAACTACCTGGAGTATACCATGTAACTATGTTTATTAGTGGAGTTTAAACCTCTTCTGTTTCTTTAACTTTTGATTAATTTAATAACCTGAGTTTCTGTGTTCCTCTGACATAATGTATTTTTATCTAGTCACATTTTGAAGAAAAAAAAAATCTTCCATTTGCATATGTTTATCTAAGTCTGTAATTTCCTATACCCATGCTAGGAAAGGTGATGCTTACAGATGGAATTTTGGGCCCAATTTGGGTAATTAGAAATGTTTCTTTCTGGGTTAGTGGGTTAAATGCACGTTTTGGAATTCCCCAAATTTGAAAGGTTGATTGAAATTCAATTTAAAATTTCACCATGGCTGAACTGATCAGCTACAATCCTGGCTTCACAGGATATTTTCTGTTGTGAAGGCAAGTTTTTAGAATAACTGTCTTTTTTACAAGCTAGTAGAAAGGTCATTGATTTTGTATAAAATGGTCTTTTTATAATCCCTTTCTCTTTACATGTGATAGAGTTACAGTTAATAGCCTTCTTCAAGGGTGCTGCTCAAAAGTGGGGAGTACTCACTAGAAATAGACTGTATCGCCTGGTTTGTCCAAAAAACTGCACTGCCTAAAACTCTCCTTGTGGCAGTTTGCTTTCTAGGTCTTGTGATTTATTCTTTCTTGGTGCAGCACGATGCCAACTGTCCAGGCACAACATTTCTCCCAAGCTAGTTTAAAAATTATGGAGGGATATGCAGAAATATAGTATTACAGTTTTCATTACTGCTCAATTAGGATTTTTTAAATTAATACGTAAGGCTTTTAATTAATATACAAGATACTATTTTGAGACAGTGTACCACAATCTTTGTTAAACTTTGATCTGCCAGTCCAGCTCTATAGTCCAAGTTCTGACCCCTCAGTTTTGAACTGCATATGGTGTGACACTCCACAGAACCTACATGCTTTCTTTTTTTCGTTCTTCACAAGTGCCAGTTTTGTGTTTAACTTTCCTTCACTAGAACTTGCACTTGTTGTCTGAGTGAAAAAATAAGCTCTTAAGAGACTTGTTAGATAATGACTCTTTCTGAATTTTTGAGGCTTGAAGAAGTTAATAGCGGTGTTCGTGAATGTATTTTTTTCAACCAATACACAGAGAACTATAAAAATGTCTGAAAAGTATCCTTGGATGTCCAAATTTCAGAAACAGATAAGAGTCTGACCAAATGTGAATCCATTTTCTATGGTGATATATTTTTGCTGTGCATAGATAAACTAAATTGTGGCACCTCCTGCAAATGAACATTTTCCAATAGCCTAGAATTCCCAGAATTAATATTTCTCCTAATTTTTGAAGTGATATATATTAATGAAAGTACTAAAAATTACTAGTAAGATGGTCTCATGCAAATTTTGCTCTTTGGAGGCATTTGTGTAATGTCTTTACTGGTTAAGAACGCAGAGAATTCCTGTTACCGATACAGCAGGGATTGGATATAAGCAGATGAAAAGAAGCAGCCATAATACATGTGCTGCTCTGGTTCTTTGTAAAAGCTTAGGTATTTTGTCGGTTATTTTGAATAATTTAATTTGATTTTTTTAAGAGGCTTATGTCTGAACTACTCTCAGTTTTATTAGGTCCCAATAGTTTGTGGTATTGACCTTTTAAGTAAATCCTGTTTCAAATGGAACCTTTCCAAAACCTAACACAACTAGTTTTTCTTTCTTAATGCTAAGCATTTATCTTAGATTTTCAGTACATTGAAAGAGCAGTCTGTCATTTAGCATGCCCCTCATCTGGTGACCAGTGAAAGTCTGAATTTGATGAGCCAATCATCTGCGTGATGGGAGTGGTGTCATTATGAGGGAGTCAATTCTGGAAAGGCTTGCTACAGGTTCTCTGGATGCATCTTTCCGCACTGATGAAAATTCTCATCAGCTTGGTGAAGAAAGAGGCTGTTTAAGGAAAATGAGACTTGGCTTTATTTTTTACTTACATGTGTATTGGTGGTGACTTTACTGTTGGTCCTAAGTGGAAAAGTTCCAAAATGGTGGACATGAATATATATATATATATTTATATTTATATTTATATGTAATTTTACTTTTTGATTGTTAGGAGGGATTTAAGTTCTTATTTTTAAGATATTAGCTACAGCATATCTGTCTTTCAACATGGTTTTAAGCAGTTCAGTTCTGATCAGATCTACAAGGGAAACAGAATTGGTTGAATATTTAGTCATTCATTAGTCTTGTTCCCCATGTGTAATAGTGGGCACGCTGATCCTCCCTTCTTAAACACAGACATTAATTCATTGACTCAGCAGAAGCTTTCACGTTAGGTACGCTAATCTACAAGTGCCGGGTTGCTCTCCAAAGCACATGAGGACTATCTGGAGAGTAGCGGGGCATAAAACTAACTTCTGCAAACCTGGGTAGGTAGGTGTGTGTGGTGCTGAGCTCTGCATGATGCTTTGTTGCATGACATGCAGTTCTACTGCTGCAATAAGCAAAGGGATGTAAGTGTTTAAAGTGGGTCATGCCAGTTACTTCGGGGAAAGGAAGAAAACCCTATATAGACAAATGATCACTGGATATATTTAACTTTTGCCTGCTGTGTTGCAGATGTAAGGTGTTTATATCTGTGTCCTGTTTGGAACAGCACCATTAGCAACTAAATAATTTGCTTATTATGTGTTTACTAGTCAGAATACTGCTGTGCTCTTTAAGCTGTCACTAACTGGAGCAACCTAACAATGTAATTAATAGTAGTGGGCTGATGAAATATAAAGTGAGGAAAGTTTTACTAGAACAAAGTGCTCAGTCTCTCTGGTCTTTGAATGTAATGGTGTGATAAATGTATTGTATGAAAGTGTTAGGTTAAGGCAGATAAAAAATATTCCAAGAAAAACTTCTCACCTCTGATTATTGAAGTGATTTGTGATACCTGTATTGATCTTTATCCTAAAGCATAACAGATATTTTCTGCTGGATTCCTTACAAAATCAATACTAATAATTTTCAGAGAGGGAGTCCAAATCAGATGGGGAATTGTATGCTGTAACTTGCCTTTTGTTTTCTAGTTATTGTTATTTACACCAACCTTGGAAAGATTAAAAAATGGGTGGCTTGTGTCACAGACAGTCTTATCTCTATTACAAGCTATACGTCATTTTAATTTTTTTCCCTTAGGCTCTTCTTTTCTCTCCATTGTTTAAGGATAGTGGGTGTCTTCAAAAACATTTAGAAGTGAGTTTGGAAAGCTTTTGGTAAACATCAGGAAGGGAATCACACTTTATGATTAGATGGGATGCTTTTCTCATGTGGTAAGCAGATTTTGTTCTATCAGGTATACTTTTCTCTGAAATACCTTTTTTTTTTGAATGAGAAAGCCTCACACAATAGCTGGGATGATAAAGAACTGAGAGAAGCATTAAAATGATTTAAATATAGATCAGCACCTTTTCTTACCACATGAGCTTTGACCACTGGCCCTAGTGAAAATCATGTTATTTAATTTGATGGAAGCTACCTATATGCTGCAGAGGGAGAAGAGACTGATGCTACCAGGACGCAAGCTGAATTTTCTGCAAATTCTTCAAGAGGCCAATAATGGTGAAAAATTCTGGAAACTGTCACAACATACTGTATTCTAAAATCACCTGTTCCTTGCACAGAGTTTGCAGGTGAAAACCCAAATGTGTGCCTGTACAGCTTTTGACCTCCTTTATGAGCAGAATGCAGAAACTTATCTCTCAGATAACAACTGTTGAAGCTGCTTGCATTACAGTAGTCTACTGCTACAACAGCTTTAAGCACATACACACTTTTTTTCTGTGATGCATTTAAAAATGAAGGCCTCAGCTATTCTGTCATCTATGAGGTCTACTGATTCTCCACAGTCATAGCCACGTAAATACAAAGATAATCTTCCCCTTTTTGTAATCACAGAAATCTTGATACTTCTGGCTCTATGCTCTTTCCTTCATGGACAGGAGAAAACAGGCAAAGGAGGGCATGAAAATAGGGGAAGCTGCTTCATAATGAGAAGGACTTGATATTTCTCGACTGAAGTAGTATCAGAGCAGGCAATGAAGCCTCAGCTGAAACTGAAGAGGCACGCAAATTCAGGGGAGAAATGTGGGAAAAAGTGCAGCAAGATACACCAGCCATGAACTGAGCTCTTCTGAAGAGAAGGTGTGATTAGTTCAGCCTACAGAATGATTCCTTAAGACAGTTAGAAAGAAAAGTATATAAAATCAATAGATATTAGAACACACAAGTATCTCCATTTTTGTAGAAAATAAAAAAGATAGAAGAAGGATATTGTTGGAATGCTTTCAGAGTGTTTTGAGAGACAGCACCTGTTTAAATGCTTTCACTCTACTATCTTTGAAGATGGTTTCAAGATAATGAACTTGTATGCTCTTAGAAGAGTTGAAGTCATTCCTGAAATACACTTCCAAGAGAGAATTTTTCTTCCCCATTTCATAATTTGAGAGGGGAAAAACCCTCCAAATTTCTTGAATGCTGATTCGGCTTATCTCAGAGTGCAGTAAGGAGTTTTTGCCTATGGTTTTTAGTTCCCTCTGAGATTATAGAATTTTTCTTTGTATTGAAAATCCAGTTGCCTTAGTTTTAATTTTGGTTTTAGTGGTGTTTTACTGTTATTCAGAATACTTCTGTCTTTATTCCAGGAACTTTTGTCATTAAAAACCTTTATGGGGAAAAAACCACCTTTCCTACTTCTCTTCCCCACATCTTTAATCAGTCACATTATGTGTCTTGGAGTATATTCTATCATGCTTTTTTGTTGGCACATTCTTTGTACAGTGATAATTAAGGCTTGTATAGGTGAAAACATCACTCTGCTTTTCAAATCAGTTTCTGTTGTGTTTCTGCCTCTTAGTGTTTTATTTAACCTTCTGGTATTTTTTCAGTTGTCCACCCTCAACATCATATTTTTAACCTTGAGCTCAGCTTAAGCTATATTGGAAATGCAAATTCATTCATATTTCAAGCTCTTGTTCAAGACTTGGTCCCTAGGGCTATGAAATGTTGTTAAATGTCAGAGCTTCAGTTTTATGTTTATTTAATTAGGATTCCAACTAGCATTCTTTCTTGATGTTTTTAAGTCTGCATGATAACAAAGAAAAAATCTTTTACCCTAAAATTTTGGGGTATTAAGCTCCAGAATATCAGTTTTCTGTGCTATCTAAATTACATGTATATACCAAACTTTTAAAATTTGCTTAGTGATGAACATTAATTAGGTATTAGCTGAGCCATAACATTACTGTCAATGTATGTCTTAATAGATATATTTTGAAAACTGTTTCATATACTGAATTACTCAGATTTTTTTTTTTTTTCTTTAACCAGTGAATGTATAGATAAGAGATGTATTTTTTTTACATTTAAAGAGTGAACATTACCACAGTAGAACACTGATTGGTTTAAAACTGTTCAAATGATATTTGACTTTCTAGTTCTGGGTGTTCAGCATTCACAAAAAACAAGAATGAAGCTTGTCACCTTAATAAAAAAAAAAAAAAGAAAAAAGCTGTGAAATTTGAGCTTTCGAAGGTGTTGATGCGTGTAAGACTGCTGTTTAAGTGAGGGACTTTAAAACTGAGACCTAGTGGAAATAGTTTTTACAGTTACTGAAGAACTGTTTTCCTTCGTTGTCACTTAAAAATGTATTTCTCAGCACAATTTTCCCATCATTTATACCAGATGCATCAGTACAAGAAGTCACTTATTGAGGTTAGTCAGATTTTCTCAACTTGAGTACGTCCTGCAGTCGATACACACGCAAGCCTCACTACGAGCTAGACTTTGTGGGCTGTTTGCGAAGGCTTGTTCTCGTTTGCAATAACTGCTGATGTTGTACAAATGGAGTCCGGATAGCAATGCAAGGCGAACTTGGTCAATGGAGGGCAGAAGAGGTATAGCATTGATTCACCTCCTTTTTTAGGAAGCATTCCTCTCTGAAAAGGTAATTCTTGTGTAGCTTCTAAGTCTTAGGAAGTTTGTTTTGCCACTTCTTAGGCTTTGGTTTGATTGGGTAAAGTGACAGACTCGTACTACTCTCCAAAGTATTTGTTATTTGACAGAGGAAGAAGTGCATGGTGTATGTATAAATACCATTCATAGGAATCAACTTCCAAACCCAACAGAATATAGGGACATAAACTTCAAATTCTCTGTTAGAGGATCGTTTTTAAGTTAAACTCAGAACTTAAGATGAATTATCTAAACTCTTGCCTAAACATCTGATTTCTCTATGTGGTGAGAGTGTCATCCTCTACCTGTGAAGTCAGTTGTTGTAATCTAGAGTATACTGTTGGCAAAGTGAGTTCCCCACATCAAAATTTCAGCCACAAAGCACGTCTTGCCTTTCTTTTCAGGAAACGTTGTAATTAAGAGCAGTTTTAGAATTATCTGTCAGTGCTGTGGTGAGGTGTTACAGTAGGTTGAGGAAGGTCCTACCACTGATGCCTTGAATCCTCTTGATTTATAATAACTCAGCATTCAGTTTCTGTTCCGCCATATCCTAAGGACTGAAATGTGGTTTTTTGGTGGTGTGGGGTTGGGTTTTTTTGGTTTGGTGATTTGTTTTCTTTACCTATCTTAAACAGGAAAACTGGCAAGATCCAGATTCAAAGTTGGATTATACACCATTTCAGGAGTTTTTCATGACTGTTCCTCAGCACACTGTTCCTATAATAGGAGTGGTGGATAACAAATGTCAACATTTAAGAGGATAAAAAAGCTGGAGATTGAAAAGAGCATTTATAGTAGTTTCAGACTGAGCTTTCTTTGACATGAAAGATACTGTTGCAACTTCCCAGTGGTCCTCTGCCACTTAGGTTAAAGCTGGCAAGTAAACAATAAGCAGATGGTGAAGGGCATTGTGTTTACTTTCAGAGGGTCTAAATTCAATTCATGATGAAATCAGACCCATATTATTTTTCTCTCTCATAAGGGTATTCTAAGGGTAGATCATTATAAATCATAAGGTTGTGAGGTGCTAGAGTGTGAAGTTGCCATAAACCTGTAGCCTCTGTCCTCAGTCCTCTACGCTTTAAGAAATGCTGTTGTTGAACTTTATAATAGGATATTTGCTCTTCTCTGTTATATTCTGATGAAAATAACTAATTTGCCATCTGAATTAGCGCATGTTGAAATAAAGCAATTGAGATTGCAGAGCTCTTCTGAAAGGATCTTTGCCTGTTTGTTGCAATTGCATTCCAGCACCAAATAAGACAGTCATGATCTTGAAGGATATTTTTGTTGGTTTGCTTGTTCACAGCAATTAGAGTTAGAGGCTTACCTTTTATTCAGGAAAATGAAACATGAGATGGAAGAATGTGGGCGTATCTGTCTGCCTGTCTCAGCTATTGTCATGCCTTTATTCAGAAGAAAATGTAAAGCTCTTTTTGGTAAGTGCTGCCTTTATTTTAAAGTACATTCTTTGCCACTAAACATATTAAAGGTAATTCTGTCAAAAATTTGTATTTCTGCCTTTTTTGGTACTCTGTTACTGACTATGCATGACTTCTGGTATTGTTTCTTGTTTTTCATCACAGTCATAAGAAGAAAAAGCCATCTAGTGCTGATATTTAGTTTAATATTACCAAACAGAATTTATGGTTTTGCTTTTCTTAGAAACCTTTTTTCTACGTGAATCCACCAAATCTGTTTAGTTCAGGCCAATAGATTGTATTGCCTCTAATGCTTTGATGTAGTCTGAAAGGAAATGGACTCCGTTTTATTTTAAGGCATGGTGTCACCACAAGTTGCTGCAACTATATTGTACTATCTGTTGGAAAGCCTCTCCTGTTGTTTGGTGGTGGAAAAAGTTTAAAAAGCCCCACAACTCTCCCCCCCTCAAAAAAAAAAAACCCAAATCCCTCCAAAAAACCCCTCAGTCAACATGGCTGCAAATGTGGAATGTTCTTTCTGTAGAGAGTATGATGAGAGTTTCCAAACTTTGGTTCCTGAATTTTAGGTGTCTAGCTTGAGGTTTACCGAGTGAGCTTTAGTGCTCAAATGCCTAACTTCCATTGAATTTCAGTAGATAAGCCAAGCTGCACTGAATCTCAGCAGTAGTTACATTTGGAGACCTAGATGAGAGAAGAAATTTTTACAAGTAGTGTGAATATGCAGCTAAATATTGAGGACCTCAAGAAATCATTCATTAATGTCAACCTGTTTTAATATCTGTAAAGGTGTTTTAAGAGGCCAAACAATATTTAGTAATGTTTGCTATGTGGCTAAAATAAAAGAATAGTGATTTTGAACTGCTGACTATATTTTTCCTCATTGAAGTGACCTAAAAGGATTTTTTAATCCTTAAGATTTAAGGGAAATTTAAAAAAATAAGCATTTCAGTAGCTGTTTTCCAGTTTAATGTCAGATCTGGCTGACTGGGATGGCTGAAGAAATGATAACGCTAGAAATTTGTTGGTCTTTTATATATTAACTTTTACTTTTATTAATGATCAAAATAATGTGTTTGTTGATTCCATTGATAATCTGTATGCACCAATGATATATACAAAAATAACTGCTTTTATGCTGCTAAAATTTATGGGCATACCTGTGGTTCTGATGAAAAATTACAAATGCCCATGAAATAAGTGAGCTCTGCCTAGTTGCTTATATAGAAATAATCTTCCTACCAGCCATAGGCAGCTCATCAGGTGTGAAAGTGCGATAAAGGGTAAGGCAAAAAAAAAGAATTATTATGGGCATTTGTCAGTAATGTGTCTGATCTTGAGAGGCTGTGCAGATGGATATGCAGATGTGTGAGGACAGAAGATTATCTTTCCATCATCTGGATTAATCTCCAGAGTAGCTAGTAATTTTCGACAGGGGTTAGAAGTTGCCCCAAGCTTGTCCCTTGTACGCCATCGCTGACAGCAGAATGAAGTGACTAGCCACTTCTTTGATGTGCTGCATGGGCAACGAGACCTGTGTTAATCTCCATTCTGACTTAGACAAAATGAGTAAAAACACTATTTCTCACTGTGAACTGGCTATTTCTGTACACAATGTACTGTTCAGGCAGAAAGTGTCTGGTTTTGTTAACAATTCCCATTGAAACTTCCCGAGTCTGATTAAGTAACTTGATGTGTTGTGGTTTTTTGATGAAGGCAAAGCAGTTAAATATTTGCCATGGTGTTTAAAGTACCTTGCTTTAGGGATCTTGTTGTATAAGTCATTTTTGTTGAAACCCCCAAACAGATTATTTTCATGCTACTGAATATAGTACATATTTATGAAACACAGAAATTAATATTGCTCTTTCTATATGCACTGAGGGGCAAAGCAGTTCTTATTCCAGCAGTCAAATGAATGATCTACTCTTAGTTACCATTTTAGTGAAATTGCAGAAAGCAGTGATTCATATTATAGTTGCTTTAGGCTTCTCATCCATCCACGTTCATGGATTGTTTTTCACAATCTAATCAGTATTCGAAAGTAGTATAGATCACAAAATACATTATGAAGGTATCTTACAATAACTAATGCTGTGCTTTCCATCTCTATGGAATAGTGATTGGGAATCGGGGCACTGTTCAGAGGGGAAGTGTGGGAGAGAGAGCAAATAAATTTACCTCTCTTTCAGTTTCATTCACATCCTCTACCTTGCTTGATAAGCCTGTAAATTCATCAGAACAAACAGAGTCTTCTAATATGTAAGAATATTTTACATAGTATCAAGTATGATGCAGGTCTGATCTCTGAGCTGTAGCTAGGAAATGACAGTTATGCAATTTTTTTGATCAGCACTTTAAATTTACAGTGCAGTTAATAAATATGTTTCTATTTCTCACTTCTCTTGTTTCAGTGCTTGTTAGTACTCTATGTCCTGTGTAAATACTTCTTGGTAGTTTTGGTGTTTTTTTTAAAGATAACCAAGTTTATATGGTGGTATTTTTGAAATTCATTATGGACTACTAGAAAGCCAAGTAATTTCATTAACATTAAATGTAATACCTATAAAGAAATGAAAAATAACAGTGTATTTCTGCATGTGGATAAATCTGTATTAGAAAAAAAGTGCTCATTTGATTTTGGTACTCAATAGCTACTCTCATATGTAAAATTAGAAACAAGCGGGAGTGTAATCGGATCACACATAGTGGCCAATCTCCCATGATATCTTTAAGATAATAATTCAGGTGCTCAACTTCACTGGCAGTAGCTCTGCATACAGTTCAAGATATTTATGGACATAGTTAAAGCTAAGATTATATTGTTATAAGAATGTGCAGAATTAAAGACACTTTTGGCTTTCTCTGGGCTCTTTGAAGATCAAAAGAAAGTTCTTTAAGAAACAAAACACCACACACTTGATTGCTAGGCAGTTGCCACAAACTCTGTTTCTAGAATGACCTTGCAGAGTCTTCAATTGCACATACTTCACTGTACACCTGATCAAGCACAGGTCTTCATAGAATAGTGAATCAAGTTTTTAGTGATTCTAAGTCTTTAGAACAAAGATACATAGCTTGTGGCTACTCCTGCCTGTTTGCGTTCCAGTAGTTTGTTGTCATGCTGCGTAGGAACCAGGTCCTTGCTGTGGCAAAATCTGTTTATTAAGGGTAATACAGATGCACTGAAGGGTATGGCTCTTTGGCTTTGAGTGAGGAACATGAATTTGATGAGCATTTTCAAAATGCCCTCTCAGGAGAAGTCCCATTCCCTGATTGAGCCACTGTGGTGCTATCCAATGCAAATACTATTAAGAACTAAGGATGGAAATTATCAGAAAGTTCCAGGGAACAAAATCTACCAAAAGCAGGAATTTAATTATCCAACATAAAATAGTAAGCATGAAATTGGATTTTGTGCATTTCTAAAATGACATCACAATGACCTATTTGGCCAGGTGTTTCAAATGCATATCGTAAATTTGATGCCTAATGTTTTCTTTTTCTCCAGCGTGTAACATTTTAAAGACTTTTTAAACATCTCGCTCCTTCCCCGACCAATGTCTTTAATATCTGGTCATATTTAAATTTATCAGGATGGGCATGAAAAAATCACTACTCATTTTAGAAAATCTTGTTCTTGGGTTATAGTTGTCTTTGGTTTATATATTAGGCAAATAGCTGTGGCTTATATGAAGTCAATAATTTATATGGCATAGATCCTCGTCCTTACCCCACTGACGCACTCAATGTAGCCTGTTGAGCTGAGATGAATGACTGCTGAACATCATCTATTTTCCTTTTTAAAGGGACAGGGTTTGTTACCATCTGTTGTATGAATCATGTTTTCCTTGTGATTTTATGGGAGAATAAAAATAACAGGAAAGAGAAAAATGAGGGGGAAAAAAAAAAAAGGAAAACTGTTGGATATGATGGTGTGCTAAGAGGATTCATCTGGTTAGGAAAGGAGTACTGCTTGCCTTGGCTCCTTTTACTGGCCCTTTTATACAGCTAACTAATTTGCACCAGCTTGGGAAAAAAATGAGAGTAGTGATTGTCCTACTGCAAAAGCACAGAATAGTTGAGGTTGGTAAGGACCTCTGGAGGTCATCTGGTCCAACTCCCTGCTCAAGCAGGACCACATGGAGCTAGTTGCCCAGTACCATATTCAGGTGACTTGAATATCTCTGAGGAGGAAGATCCCAACACCACTCTGGGTGCCAGTCCTGGTTACCCTGTGGTGGGTTGACCCTGGGTGGAGACAGGTGCCTACCAAGCCAGTCTACCACTCCTCTCCTCAGCTGCACACGGGAGAGAAAAATACGATGAAAGGCTTGCTGCTTGAGATGATGACAAGGAGAGATCATTCAGCAATTACCTTCACAGGCAAAATAGACTCAGCTTTGGAAAACAGTTGATTTATCAGCAATCAATTCAGAGTATAAGAGAACTAAACCCAAATTTTAAGCACCTTCCCCCCCATCTCTCCCTTCTTCCTGGGCTCAAATTCACTCTTGCTTTTCTGTACCTCTACCCCCTGGGCAGGGCAGGGGAACAGGGAATGGGGGTACTGGTCAGTTCATCACACATTGTCTCTGTCACTCAGAGGGAGGTTTTCTCATACTTTTCCCCTGATCCAGCATGGGATCCTCCTCATGGGACACAGACCTCCATGAATTTCTTCAACATGTGTCCTTTCCTTCTGTGACTTGGGTGATATGGCTTGTACACTTGCCAATGTAGATTGAGGAAAAAGCAAAAAAAAAAATATTTAGCATCTCGGCCTTTTCCCTATTCTGGGAAATCAGCTCTCCTGTTTCCTTCTGCAGAGGGCCCACATTTTCCCTGATCATCTTTTTATCCCCTATGTACCTATCAAAGCCCTTCTTGTTGCCCTTGATGTCCCTGGCCAAATTTAATTCTCTCAGGGCTTTGGCTTTCCTAACCTGATCCCTGGTTTCTTGGACTATTTCTCTGTATTCCTCCCAGGCTGTGTGTCCCTGCTTCCACCACTGTTAAATAAAATGTATTTTTATTACAGTGAATGAAAACCTTAGCAAATTCAGCCAAATCACTTTCTCACAACAGGAAGGGAGAAGCATTACGTGCAAGTTAGCACCCACAAACCAGTAGTCTTTACAAACTGGCATAGTCACAGTTTACTTTCCCAGATAGACTGAGATAATGTCCTTCCTGCCTTGCCCAGAACAAATATGTAGGTGGGTGAATGAAGTAATGTTCTAGAAAGCATGGCCCATAAAATAAATTCTCCACATTACCTGAAGGACAAGCTGTTAGCTTATATAAAGGTTATTTTTTGTTTTCAACAAATGATGTCAGAAAGAATCAACAGCATTGATCGTTAAAGAAAAGTAGGTCTTTAGAAGAAACTAAAGCAAACAACTGGCATTTTTATTGCTCATTAACTGTCTTTAGGTCTTAAGTAATTATCAGTAGATACATATGGAATGACTACTGTCAAAATATAGCAGCAATTAAATCCCATTTGGAGAACTCCAGAAGTCATTAACCCAAGTGAAGGACAGTCCAGCAGCACTGGCTTTCTATTCTGTTATCACGAGGTGTCACAATAGATGGAGTGAGTGTCCAGCATGTGATGAAATGAGCTCACAGAAGCTACTTACAGCTAGGAAACTTCAGAAATACCAGGCCAGTACACTTTCTAGGCAGAAAATAGGTCCCAGCACATGGGATCAAGGGCTCTATCAAGGAGTGAATGACCACTGTGTTCATGTTGACTGAGCTGTACATCTACGTAGCTATGACTCCTGGCGTCAGACCAGTGCATGGGTGCTCCAATTTCATGTTGATGGCCCTTCACAGAGTTTGGTTTTCCTTCCAGGGTCTTTGTTTTCACCCAGACCCCATGGTATCCCCTCCACCTTAGTGCACTCTTCCTCTTTCCTGTTTTAATCTTTACTACTCTACTTTTGAGATTACTTATTGCTGGGGACTTATCCAAAGGTATTTTCATAATGCTTCCTGTTCACAGTGCTTTGGTACAGTGTTAAAAGTTGGCAAGGTAGTAATTGAACCTGTGTACCCTGAGCTGTGTAAGGTACACTGCAGATCATTTGAAACATCCAGCTCTTGCTTTAATCCACAAAGCTGGCATTCATCGTTTATGAGTGCTAGGATAGAAAGCAAGGCATGTGGCATTATACCGTTTTCGTTCCTTCCTTCTCAGATCCACAACATCCATTGAGCCTTTTGTTTCCCTTAAGGGGGAGACAATGGAAGAGAAAAAGTTGGCAAACATTTCTATATTTAAAAATTTCCATATTGAGAGAAGAATTTCTAGAATATAATTTGTCTGTTAATTTTTTCAATCTCTTTATCTAATGGGTACAGGAGGGTGGCATCAGCTGGACCCACATCATTAATCTTTGTACTTAGTCTGGAGGAAAAAATTGCTAAATTAATATGCTCAAATAATTTTGATGTTAAGTCATATGTCAGATCATGAGACATGATTCCAAATGTTAGTGAAATGACCTTTACACTGACAAATGGTGTAACTTTAAACTTTTAATGGTTTTGGAGGGAGCTCATGTCCAGGTAGTCATTTTAACATATTTGGGAATGGGGAGAAAGTGTCTCATTTTTACCTGGTTTATCTATCACATTATATGAGCTAGTTAAAGAACACTGAGTTAATTACTAAAATATATTTGTAACCTACATTTTGAATTATGGACTTATTGTAGTGTATTCCTTTCTTATAAATCATGATAATTTTGATACTGATAATAAATATAATTTATGAAGGTTACTCATAACTTACTTTGCATTGAAGTAAGGAGGTTAAAATGCCAACTTTGAATGAGACCTATTCACATCAGGCACCTCAAAATCAGCAAAATCTACCACTGACGTGAATAGTCTTTGGAACAAGCCTAAAAATAATTGAGGGGTAGATCATAATTATGAATAATTTTCTTCACAATTAGTCACATCTCCCTCCAAGATTCTTTTTGGGCAATACACATTCAGATCATATGTATTTGTATTGACATGCAATATTTTTGTTTTCACAATACAGTAAGACCTGAGTTACAAGAAATTGTTGACTCTATTTAAAATAAGTCCATAATGATGAACCATGAGACTCAATTATCTTTAATTTTAATGTAATATGTAGTTCATTTAATGCTCCATATATGATAACATGAATAGGGCCTTATAGGAGAAATTTCTTGCAAAGAAATCAGGGAGAATGAAAATTAGTTTGGCTGATGTGTTCCATGTATTAAGCTGCCCCTTGTGCCCAGCCCAGCTCTCTCGCCTGTTAGAGATAATATTTTTCCAACTTTCAGTGATGAAAAGAATAAAGGTCTGCAGCATACAGACTTCAGAAACAGGGATTGTTCTGGCATACTTATTAACACACTTTGTTTTGCAGATAATGAGAACATTGCAAGCTGTTTGGGTCTTTTGTCTAAAACTTCCCACCAGAGGCTCTTGTAAACCGCCACGGCTTTCAGTGGCTGATTCCTGTGGAGCCTAAGTCTGATTTAGCTGTTGCTGTCAGCTGTTTGTTGTGCCTGTTGGTGCCTGTTTTGCTATCAGTGGGCACCTCGCCAACGTTCAGAGAAATCCACTGGCTTTAGGTGTCCTTTCCTTCATTCCTTTCTTAGTGGCTGCAGTTTTGATCAGCTTCTCATCAAAAAGATCTATCATATTGAAGTGTATCACGTGATGATATAGGTTCGCTTGCATTGCCCCGTCCTGGCTACAAGCGAAACAGAACTGATGGCTGGCATATGGAAGCAGAATGCACAACCACAGCAGATGAAGTGGATTAAACCTTGCTGTCCTTTGAAACTTTCAGCAAGCCAATGATCAGAAGTAATGGAGATTTTTAAATGAATCTTCCAGTGTACGTTACAGACTAGAATAACAACTTTTTTATTCTCAATAGCTATTAGTTGTATCATATCTTCGTTTCTCAACACTTGCAGCTTTTTTTCTGAACACTAATGCACAGCAGAAGACCTGGGAGTTTTGTTTGGGTTTTTTTTCCTTTAATCTGATTCAGTTTAAAGCAGAGAGCCTTGTAGGCCCCTGAGGAAAAAAAACTGAGGGTGAGGTTTGGGAAATAAGATTTCCCGGTATAACATCCGTGTCACCCACGGAGAGGGTGGTGAGGCACTGACACAGGTTGCCCAGAGAAGCTGTGGCTGCCCCATCCCTGGAAGTGTTCAAGGCCAGACTGGATGAGACCTTAGGCAACCTGGTCTAGTGGAGGGTGTCCCTGCCCACGGCAGGGGGGTTGGAACTAGGTGATCTTTAAGGTCCCTTCCAACCCAAACCAGTCTGTGATTCTGTGCATGTAGATGGATAGCCATGTTTTGAATCTTGGAGTGTTATCAATCTGGAGGATCATGAAGGGACTGCAGGGTACTAATGAAGAAGGCCCCAGTTTTTAAGTGGAATTCGTGCCCTGTTTAGTACAAATAGCTGAGAAACGACCTATCCTAGAATAATAGCTGGGAACCCATAAACATACTCATAAATAAGTTAGATTTGTTTGTAAAATCCTGAGTGTGGATATTCAGGAATCTCTGTGTCACCAGGACTCAGCTGTACCACTTCTTCTGGCTTTTAGGCTTAGATCCTTTTGCAGTCTGCTTCACTTGAAGACTCTTGTCTGGAAGAGATTTCTGATCTCTTGAAAGTAACAGTAAGTGGTAATTTGTTGAAATACAGAAACAGATCTTTGTGGCAGCCTGGTGCCCGGCAAGTGCTCTGATCAGAGTACTTCACAGTCCTGCTCAGTTTCCTTCTGTTTCTGGTGCAGTAAATCTTAAAATTCTTGTGTGTAAAGTTGAGCAGCTTGAATGTAAACAATATAAAAAGGTAAACTAGTGGGGTGAAAAGAAAAAAGAGCAGCAGCATCATTGCTGCTGATAGATTATGCTGATAGATTGTTCCCAAAGACAGGATTTTTTTCTTGGATTTTTAAGGAGATGAGGGAGCATAAGCATTTTGGAAGGCACTGGAGAATGAGAGGATGTCTCCTTGCAGCCTGAAGGATTTAAACATTCTTAAGGATTCTTAAGCATTACAAAGAGATGAAATATGGAATGATCCTCAGTCCACAGCATTTCTCATTGGCCAGGCATTTGCCCAATCAACCTGTGAAGGCCAGGAAATTGAAATCAAGGTGTCTCAGAAGGAATGTAGGTTCTACCACATGGACTAGCCCCAAAGTAGATGCTGTCAGCAGTTTCCTTTTGGGGGGTGGGGTGGGAGGGGGGGATGGGAAGTCTCCTTTTGAATTCAGCCCCAAACTTTTATAAACTTTCAAATATGTTGGGTGTTTTTCCTTCTTGTTTCCACTATCTGAAGTAGTGCTGTGCATTCTGTTATCATAAAGCAGTTGTGAAAACATCGGCATCTTTCCAGAGAATTTTCAGAAGCAGATTTTCATGAACCAAGTGTATTCTTCTCTGAGAATGTGCACCATTGAAATCCTTAGTCACAGAAAGATAAAGCCGTGCTTTTGAACATTGCTTCTGTCACTTTGATCGTAATGTGAGGTCTAGCTCAGTCTCAGATCCGTATTTTGCTTCTGTGCTCATTTCCCTCTCTGCTTATGAAGTACAATTTGTTTTATACAATAATTGTCTCCGCTAACAATGATATTTCAAAATGTCCTTTGGTGGTGAGCTGTGGTTGTTTTTTTTCTTTCTTTCATTGGGAAGAAATGCCTTTGTAAGAAGCCATACTTCCTTTATATAGACAGTTTTCATCCTGAACAGATGAGGATTCTGGAAAAATGGAGGTTGTTATTTATACAAAGCCATGTAGTTGGCAGTAACAAACTTGAAAATCCTAACAATACATGCAGTCTTTCTGCCTCTTGCTTTAACAAACCAGTTCCACAGTAGAGATGTCCCTTACTAGGGGGTTGTAATGGATGTGAAAGATACCACCTAATGCTCTAATCACCACACTGTAAAAGCAAGCAGGGCACAATCTGTAGGAACATGAAAGCACATCAGTTTTGAATACAAATATAGCATCCAAACTATCATGTGAGGAAGAGATGCCTGTATTAAAAGCATCTGCTATAGACTTTTCACAAAACAAATCTAATTCCTGGTTTTCAGTGCTATTAAAGGTTTAGAAAAAGCTGTTATAACCCAGCTCTGTCAGTCTAATAACAGATACTACATCTCTCTCCTCACTTTGCCTTGCTTCAGGAAAACAACTGAAACACAGTCCTTGAAACACACACTGTGATTTACTATGCTTGTTGCATAATTAATATTGAAAATTAATGACACTGCTTTTAATATAGAGTGGATTAATTATTTTAATGAGCTCAAGACCAGTAGAAAGACATTTATTTTCTTGTAAGACTGGGAAAGAAAACTGATATTTAAGAAATTTTCTATGACAAAGGTCAATCAAAGATGATGAGGGTTTGTATTAGGTTTCATGCACAGATTGCCATTGTGATTTACTGTTGAAATAACATCTGAAAGATCACTCAACAGTCCTAAAAGCTAGGCTCTTTAAAAGTTTGGTAGGTAACAAGATCTGTCATCTGTTTGTTTATTTCAAAGGTATTTAGGAAATCTTTCTAGCCACAGAGTACCATATTGATAAAACAAACCTGTGTGGGAAGAGAGATGGTGAGAGCACACTGGCCTCACAAATGGAGCTCATCGCAGATAATGTTTCTTGAGCCTTTTAAGAATTGTTTAAAGTCTACTTGGTAGTAAGATACTGTAGTGGGATTTGTGTTGCCAAATATTTATTTTTTTAATCGTTATAGCCCTGTTTAGGCTAACAAATTTCACTTTGAAGGCTGTCAGTGAATAGGGTTGGAGGACAATCCACTTGTTCATGTTCCCTGAAAAAGTGCAGTAAAGAATGGTGTTGCTCTGCAAAGACAGAGAAAATCCATTTTAGTCAATATCTGACATGCTCAAAAAGTATTTTTCAAGTATAATCATAGCCTAATAATCTTCAGTATCTGTAGTGAAGCAGTGACGTACATGAAAATGCAGTGTATGTTAGTTGGGGGAGAGGTGAAGAGAGAAGAATAGGAGAACAGGAGGAGAGGAGAAGCAGCAGCAGTCTCATACTGAAACTTGAATTTACTTAGAGACTAAAACAGTGAGAAAAGGGAAAAATAAACACCAAACCTTGTAAAGGTTTTGAAGAGAAATTTACATAAGGATTAATCAGTTATACTTTCAAATTTACATTGAGTAACTATGTTACTGGTGCTAAAGTTGGTTTTTATCTTAAAATGTTTTCTGATAATCTTAAGACAGACAGACATGCTTCAGCCAACTCTTACTAGAATGTGTTGCTTCTGAACTCTTTCACCTGTTCTCAGCCTTCTTTTAAGTTCACCTAAAAGCCACAAGGAAACACCTTCAATTTTAGTGTTTTCATCTCTTGATCTCCGTGGATTCTGTTGATAAGGGAGTTGTTCTTATCAGTTAGCGAATGCATAAAACTGTCATGCTAAGTTAAGACAAAACCTGCTTGTATATTGTTTTCATTTCTTTGGCTCCAACACCAATCAGCTTTGAACATCTTACTACAATAGTGCTGTCAATGTCAGACATTTACGTAACTTTCTAGCAGCAAAGAAACTACAAGAACCTTCATTATGTGTTTCCAATGAGCATTTTCCTCACTACTTCTTAACTGTGTTGCAACAAAAATAATCATAACTGTGCAAATGTGTACATATTTAAATCACTCCTAGTGTTTTAGTGAAGGTACCTTAATCTTTATTTCCTTGAGATCCATAGTATCTGTAGATTTCAAAAGATCAGAGAGGCAGTGTGAAGTTCACTTTAAACACAGTGTGAAGTTAACTGCCCCACAGCCTGTGAAGACGTTCTTCTTAGCTACCCTACTAGAGGCTAACGAAATCTTTCCTGGCCTTCCTTTAATGATTGTCATGCACATTTACATTATGTCAGTAGCTCAGAGGGAATTAAAAAGGACATCAGCAGAGAAATACAAGGTTGTTGGTAATGGTACCTGATTATTTTCACTTGAGAGGACATTTAGGCATTGACACAGTGGAAGTAATAAGTGAGTAGGCAGACAGAGCAAGTCAGTGTTGTAGTGTAGTGTGTTTCCCCTGGTTTCCATATATGCAAGTTTTTCAGGATTAGCAACAGGTTTTCATTTTGTTTTCTGTTTTATAAAATGAAACTTATCTGGCCTCCATCCCCCTCTGTGAAGAGCAGACAAAAATCTCCCCGAGCTCTGACTTACCAGCGGGTCTCCCCAGGCTGTAGTGAGGCCTGCACAGTGCTAGATAAGAAAAGAATATACTTCAAATAGCTCGGCATTAATCAGCCAGCAAGGCTTCAAGCTCAGTGTTAGAGCAAAGGAATGCAGTTCAGAGGCTCGCTTACATGAAATGAAATTAAACGAGACAGACTCACTTAATTCTTGCTTTTAAAAAGCTCTTGAAGTGCTGTTTTAAACTAGTTATTTTGTGATGCCACTGAGCAAGGCAGTTAATCTGGCTCATCGGAAGGGGAAAGCAGCAGACCTCATGGGATTCTTTTGGAGATTTGCTAGGCTGGCCTTTGAAACAGTTTCCTTCTATCTTATTCATACCTTTTCAGCATAACATATTGTATCATCTATTATCTTTAACTAGAATACTCAGCTCCTCCTTTCGTATCACTGTTAGGGCAATCCTTGTAAGGAATGTGGATGGTAGCTTAATTGCTCTATGAGGCAACACAGTCTTTTATGTAGCACCCAAGAACTACACTTGCGTGATTCAAGGGCAGTCTTAGCTTGGGACTTTAAGGGCAGTGAAGGAGCTGACAATGAAACTTTACTTTGTAATACACTCCAAATTGTGCTGGGGAAGGACGTTGGAGAATTTGAGGAAGTCAGTATAGAAAGCTGAGCAAAAATTCATCCTTTATCTAATCTTCTCACTTTGCAAGTTTTGAAAATTAGAAGAAAGTTAATATGCTCCATGGTATATTCATGATAATACAAGATATTTGAAAACCACATAGATGGCATGTAGCAAGTAGAGTCTAAAGTCTAAAGAGAATGTTCCTAAGAAAATCCTGTAGTTATAGAAACTATTCCAAAATGGTTCTGTCTTAAGGATCTGTTTCCTAATTAAGTGATTAGCCAATCAGAGCAATCAATTTATGCTAATGATAGGGCTAATAGTGAATTCCCAGCTGGGGTTTAAATCCATGGCTCTAAGCTCAGAAGCATCTGTTCTAATGATTAAGCCATTTGCTCTGTATATATATGATACTAGCTCCATTAGCTGAAACAATGATAATGTAGCTCTTTTACCTTAGGCGGAACGTAAAGCATCTCAGAAAAAATCCTCTTTTGACGAACTCTTAATAGGTATATATTTTTTTGTCACTGTGTGCTTTGAACTATTCTGCAGCAAAACCAGGTCTGCAGCAGTTAGAATATATCCTTTGCTTGAGCAGAAACAAAGGTCACCTACCAAAACCATGGAAGACTCATGCTGAGCATTGGAGCCGCCTGGGAGCATGTGTATACTTGCCACTGATGTATGTATTGGTATGTATAAAATAATAGACTTAAATACAAATAATCACGGTTTTTGCGGAGACAGAAGAAAGGTCAGTAGGATGCTGGAGGAGTTCTACTTGAGTGAGACGGAAGAGGGCTTTCAGTAAGCAATTTATGTCAGATTTTTATGCTCTCTACCAGAGAAACACTTTAAAAATTAAGATAAATGATCATTTATAACTCTGAAATGAAAACAACACTTTTTATCTATTTTAAGACCAAATCAAAATCTTGTCCCCGTCCATCTCTTTCTTCTAGCTAATATATGTAACATTATTTTTAAAATGAAGCTATATAAAATGGGATTATATAGAAGATTATATATAAATACAATTTCCTATATACAATTTCCCATCTCTCTTAGAGATTTATGCAATTAATTTAAACTATGTTTACTGGAATTTATATTAGGGAGTGGTATTGGTCTGTTCAGTCTACACTAAAGCATGCAGTTATTAGTTTTCAGTGTAGATGCTTTTTCTGGAGAACACTGGGTCACTGTTCCACTCTGCAATATTTTTGCCAAATGAAAGATACTGAAATAAGGCACTGTTGCAAGAAGAAAAAATGGGGTTTGGAATACTGTGTTAATAGAAAGGAATTTGTCCTCAGAATGTGATTTAATTTAAGCAAATACCTTGTGTTATTTCAGTGATGAACTTTTATACGAAAAAAGGAAATTGTGCATTTTTTAGAAAACTGAAAATGAAATATCTTTATTCTCGGAAGAAGAAAATACTGTACTTTCCAAGACTGTCCTCCTCTGATATCACCTACAGGAGAGGAGCAGGCAGTAGTATTATCATGGGCCTGTTGTATTTGGTTTGGCTACACAGCATTAAAAGAGACCTGAGAATGATAACTGAATACGTTAAGATTCCTGCTATAAGACTGTTTTCTGTGTTTCATCCAGAATGACACATTATCATCTGGGCTCCAACTAAGCAATGTTAATTTTTTATTTATTATCTTTATTCCAAAGATAAAATTAAAAGCAAATAAATGTTCATCAGAGGATTGAGGGAATGAGAAGGCTGATGAAGAACCACAAAGTCAAAGAAGCGAGGAGTTCCAGTGAAAACAAGGAACAAATGTCAGAGAAAACCTAAGGGAAGTGCTGGGAGAAGAGACAGTCAGCAAAGTTTGTGAGACGGGGAGGAGCTTTTCTACCCCTGTTTTTTAAAGTGAAAATTACCATGTGGTTACTAAGTGGAACTGAATGCAAAATCTGGCAAGGTCAGAGAATGAGGGAGAGGCAGGCTTAGGCAAGTGATAGTATGTTGTGGTTTGTCCTATGCAGTCACTTCCTCACATCTAGTGTTATAAACTGGAAAACAGAGACCAAAGGCAATTTCAGGTCAGACCTGTGCAGCACTCCAGCAAGCTGAGCAAAAGGATATAGGTGAGGACGATATTTATATGAGGAAAGACATGGCAGAGCTCCAGACAACAATGATGTGTGTCAGGAAAGGGTGCTAATTTACTTCCATAGCCATCATCTGATTTGCTTGCATATTCAGCAGATGAGAGAAATAGACGTTTTTATTTTCCTTCCCTTCCCTCTTATTTTTCCTTTTCCTTGTTCAGTCATCTGTTCTGCAGTGCGCTATTCTCTTCGGTCAAGAATAGCACACCGACTACTGCCAATTCCAGTCTTCTGGGAGATGCTCTTGCATTGGGCAGCTGTCTTCCTGAAGACAGGGGCATCACCTCCCTAAAAACCTCTTACTTGGCTATTCTCAAGGATGTAAGCTTGAGTTTGTCCCAGAAACCAATCATCCAGTTGTCACTCAGCATGCTATCACCATATGCTAACTTGATGGGAAGCTGTCTTCAAAGCAAATATGATTGTCCACTCTACCACTCCATGATTGTGTGGGTGCATATGTGCAGCCATGCAGGTGGTGTCTGTGTGTGTACACAGGGAAGCAGAGTTAGCGTGAAATGATTCAAGTGTCAAACAACAGGGAGAGTTTGCTAGTCGCATATGCTGTGTGAAACTTGGCAGCATTTAGCATTTTCTATTTTCACTTACAGAGGCTCAGAAGCCCCATAGGTCTTTAAAAAACTCTACAAAACCACAAATAAAATAAGTAGAGGGAGGAGGTATTGGGGTCAGTCCAGTAATTTCATACATGAAGTTCGTGTAAGTGGAAACACTGATTTATTCACGTCTAGTCATTCTTTTTTTCAGCAACTGGGATGAGCTACATCTGGAGGCAGAAACATGATAAAGAGTCCCCAGATACTGGTAGTCTTTGAGAGAAGAAACTATTTTAGAGCATTTAAATGACATTTTTTTTTCAAAGTTGTTAGCTACTAAATCAGCTTGTTAGGCATGCTTCAAGAGTCCACAGGGAGTCATCCTTCTTTCTCTTTTTTTTTTTTTTTTTTTTTTTTACTACATAAAGACACAAATCTTTCTTTAAAAAAAATATGTAAACACAAGTGAATAGCAACATATTGCAACAGTTATATTTTGCAATTCCCTTGTGTGGCGCGGAGGACACTTAATACAGTGGCACTATTCACATCAGTGAGGCTAGGACAATAATGGAAAGCAAGTGTACAAACACCATTTAGGCTTCTGTTTGAAAACTGAAGGGCAAATCTCCTAAGGCTCTGTATGGAAACAGAAAGCTTTGCCAGGTTTCTTTTCTGTTGGATCCAGAATCACTACTTGTATAATCTTTTTTTTTTCCAAAAGACAAGGCCAGTAACAAGCATTCATTCTCCTTGTCCTTAGAAATAGACAAGAATATAAAATTATGTCCCCGTTCACCTTATACAAGGAGAATGGGTCAGAACAGATGGTTGGTTTTGTGTCTGTAGACATCTGCTGGCCTGCCTCGAGAATAGTGTTCCTGAATGAATTCCTGTAAAAGGTAGGTGGTACATCATCTCTGTGTTGATCCTAGAGTGTACCAGAAAAAGACACCACCTTTGTGTCAGAACACCATGTTTCCTACCTGTTTTCTTTCCCTCTGAACTTAGAGGAACATTATTGGTATTGCTTGAGAAGGTCCTCTGCTGCTTAAAATTTGCACAGTGATACAAAAGGAACAAACTGATCAAGCTCAGTTTTCTTGCAGGTTGGACAAATTTTAGTTTGGAGATAAGGATGATTTTGTTGTATTTGGTTTGAATGGGATTTTAAATAATGAATTTAACTAAAATTCTATCCCTGAATGGAACTCGAGCTAATGGCCATTGCTGAGGAGAGGATGAGCTGCTCTGTGTCTCAAGTTTCTCTCACATGGTGGGATTTCCCTTTCCATGTGTTAACTTCTGTCTCTAAGTAGAAATAATCAAAATAGTTGTTGCTATTGAACTAAATTTTGCAGTGTCAGTTCAGTGGTTACTGAATTTAACTTCAACACTTAAAATATGGAGAAATAAGGAACAGAAAAGTGCTAAAGTTAAAAAAAAAAATAATCTTAAATGTCCTCAAATTCTCAGCTGTCAATGAAATTTCTAGTTATATCACTAAAAGAAAGAAAAATGTGTTGCTATAACTAAGAAGGTCTAAGCAATACATGGTTTCCTCCCAGAAAGTCCTTAAAAGTTGATAGAGGTGGCTTGTTTGTTTGTTTCTTTTTCCACTGTTGTCAGAGTTATTGTTGAAAGTAAATTTACCTCTTTTGTTACATAATTTCCCCTGTCAAAACTGGCTTATATGCTGTATGTTCTGGACAGTTCCTGAAGCCTGGTAGCCTAATATTGACAAATGTGCATGGATGCATGGACCAGCGTATAGTGCACAAATACCTATAGAGCAGTTTTCTGTGCTTAGTAAGATTCTTACTTGCCATGTTTTTGCATAGATTTGGTAATTATGATGTGCAAATGAGGTAGTAGAGGATATAAATGAGAGGTGCATGTATATGCAGGTAGCATAGTTACACCTTTTCTTAAACGATGATCCTTGTAAGAAGTGCTAGCAATGGTCTGAAGTCAGCCAGGACTTCAGTTCTGATTTTTATGTAGAAGGTGTTCAAATAGTATGATAAAGGCAGTGTCAGGAGACTGAGGGGGAAAGTGACTGTTTATAACTCCTACAATGATGGTGTAAGATTAAAAGTCAAGTGAGGAAAATATAGTGAAGCCTCACTGATGCTTACTGCATCTTCCTGAGAGGATAGCTTCAGCAGCAGCAGAAATATCCCAGAGGGGAAAGGTAGAGGCAAGCATAGAGATGGCCTGGACACCAGAAGAGACTGCTGTGGCTAAGAGTTCACTGTCTGCATTTGGAAATCTTCCTGGCAGTGAAGTGGAATGTGATTCTTCACATAGCACCAGGATATATGCACATACAGAGCTGTAAAAATGCATAGAAATCCTGAATGACAGGAGTTTGAAGGAAAATTTACAGTGAAAGCAGTCATTTAATTGAACAGAGGTTGAGCAGGTAGGAGCTTTTCATTTAGTGTGAGTTTTTTTCCTAAGCTTCTACTTTATAAAAAGCATATAGCTGTTCCTGTCAACTAAATTGGACTGGTGTTTTGACACCACACATTTTTATGCACCACTGGAGCAGAAATGAAAGCTGTCAATAATAAGTTTGGCCATACAGGTGTACACCCCCTTACATTCTAATCTTTATAAAAACCTATTCCATACTTCACTGCTGAGTGGTGAAACTAGTGACAGAAAATGTATGAACGTTCCAGAGCCTGTGTGCTACAAGCTCACATTTCTTCTTATCATGGAAGAAATTCTGTTTTGTTTTATGTTCTAAGAATAGAGAAAAGAGAGTCCAAACACTAAACACATTCAGTGTTCCTGTCAGTGCCAGACTTCTGCACTGGAGGACTTCTGTGTGACAAGAAATCAAAAGCTACTGTTCTCTGGCAGCCCTGCCTGTCGTGCAGTCTGCTCCAATAAAAGAGAAAAGAATGTAAAAAGTGGCAACTTCTGTAACTGCAAATGATGTATCTCAGTGCCAGTAGGCTGGGATTCAACATATGCACCAAGTCTAGGGCTAGCCAATGCTTAGCATGTTTATTTAGGCATGTTACATACACAGGAAATGTATGGTCTTTGCAGTTTATTGCTTTCCAAAGAGGCTCACTTGTACTCTTGCAGAATTAGATGGAAGCTTGTGAAAAAAACCAGAGGAACTAGAATCTGATGACACAGATGTTCCACAGGCCATATGAAATGCACCTTCCCTCCATAAATCACTAGAGTTTTAATCTACTGAACTTTTCTCTTAAACAAGTATGCATTTGCAAATGTAATTACTGTGCTTTTTAGTGGTTATGGTATTATTATTTGCATAAAGCAGACTTGAAGTACCTCATGCATCTCATTTTTATGGGTTTAATACAGTCATATGTGACCCTTGGAGGGCAAGTGAAGTGCTCCCAGCTTCCCGGTGGAAGCCTTTCTTTCAGTAGTATTTCTAGCCCTAAAATGATACTAGAAGTCAGACTTTCAAATGATAAAGCTATGCTTAAAAGTAAACACAGAGAAGGTTATAGTCTTAATTTGGGAGGTATGTGAGCTATGATTATTGATAAAATTTCTGAGACTTTAAATACTTAAGTATTTAAAATTCTTGTTTCCTGTGGAAATAGAAACTTCAGCCTCTTGCCTTCAGTTTTCCCAAAAGAACATGTTTTTCCTTTTAAAGGATGTAGAAATGCAGAATACTGTTTAGTAGGAGTGACACGTTATTTTAAGAGGTTATTTTAAAGTTCTTCATTTTTCCTACCCTAGGGATTATTTGCAAAAGGGGGAGAGAGGGGCTTTGTGTGTGAGTACATGTGCATGCATGTGTATGATACACTTAGAAGCATCATGCACATACACAGTTTGTTGGCCTGTCACAAGACTGTCCAGCTGTTATGAATAACTACCTGCTAGAATAAGACCTTTTGACTAGGTGTGTTTGATACTTAGATATTTCAATTTTTCTTTTAGTAATAGGATTTAAAAAACTTTGGCAAATTATCCTGTTAAATTACATGACATTCAAGCCGACAACTAGTTTTATCACCTGCAAGTGACTGTTAGTCCAGCACATGCTCACATTCATGCTATGCATTCACCATGGAGCTTGTTCTAGTTAAGATCCTATTAGCTGAATTACTTTGCAGCAAATTATAAACATCACTATGATTACAGGGACCAAACGTCTCCCTATTAATTTCTGCATAACAGTAGCTCTGAGCATCAAAGCCACCATTCCAATTACATCGAAACTGGTTGCCACACTGCTTTGACAAGCAGCACTATGAATAGCGCAGGTGTGAATACCTGCTCTCGTGGGGGAGCAGAAACATGGCAGAAAGGGGATCTCCCCGGATCACACACAGGCTAACCGGAGGGACTGGTAATTTAAGCTGGTTTCTGAGTAAATGTAATCAGACAAATGGTGGGGTGGATTTCACAGCTCCTTAGGATGCTTCCCTTTCATAATTTGCGGCATGTGTGTAAACACCTCTTAAAATGCCTTCACTGATCGAAGGGGCAAACTCTGCCCTGTGGAGGCAGACATGCATACAGCCCCATGAGAAATGATGGTGGTTGTGAGAGTGGCATCCAAAGGCTGAATTTGGCCTGACATGTAAAAACTGAAATAGCTACATCTGGGATAAAACTGTTAGCAATAAATAAATGTATCATACTCATAATTCTGTTTTGCTTTTTCTGCTTCCTTACTGTCGGGGTACCTGCCGTAGTAGGAAACCACTTGGCACAGAGCAGATAAATAATGTTCTCATAAATGAGCTATTTAGAGCACCTCAGTTACTGGGGTTATTTATTTATTTATTTTGGACTATTTTGAACACCACTTACTGCATTGTAAATTGTTGCAGTGACTTTCCACCAAGTTTGGTAAGCGTGTATACAGCAGTTGTTATCTCAGCCTGGTTGGTGTCTGTGGAGTCAAATCTGATCCAAAAAGTCGAGGTGGTTGTGCTACCCTCACAGGAGTGTGTGGCCAGGGCTATCAGTGTCCCCTGTTATCCAGAAGGTCAGCAATCTTTGCCAGGCCTTTTGTAGCTCCTTTTTCAGAAAACATCTAGTTGATATGAAGAAGCAGATTAGGAAAATCTGATGTCAGAAACAGGGTTTCTTCCAAACCTTGTTCCGTCCTTTCATCCACTTTAAGATGGGAAACTCTTTTGTGACTCCACTCAAACTTCTGGTGTTAGGTAGACATGGTGTGTCCCTGTATCACTCACCCCCTTGTTTCTTAATTTGCTGTAATCTCCAATTTTAAATATATTTCTTTTCCAGATTTTGAATTATGGAGCTGCTAATTGCGTCCCTACAGTTAGGGAGCTCTGTATTGTCTGAATAGTAATGCAGGGGAAAAATGTGGGGTATTTCTTAATTTTATCAGCCTGCCTTACTAGATATTTACTTTATTTTTTATTGAAAATTCTGAGAACGGTAGGTTTTCATTTTTCTGGTAAGTCAGGAACTATGATAATTTTCACAAGAGCATTTGAAGTGAAACAGATTATAACCAACCAGTAATAGTAACTGTTATCTGCTGCTTTTAATCACCACTAAAATGCCAGAGAGGTTAAAAAATCCTCAAGCCCTGATGCAAGAAAGCAGAGATAGGCAACAAATGAGCGTAACATGTTTCTATTTTGTGTTAGATTAGTTATTTTACAGAATTGGTGTTTTAACTCCCATTTGTACTTCTGCTGATAAGTGAATACCTTAGATCGAGCATTTTGCATGTGGCAGCTGCCTTCAAGGGCAAACACAAAGGCTTGTCGTAGGACTCTGCACGTTGATGTAATCCTGCAAAAAAAAAAATCAGGAAATTGTGAAGAAATAAATAACTTGAGCTCCATCATTATGATAGCTAATGGCTTTAGGGATGGCACTAAAGCAGACAATATGGTCAGAATGAAGTCTCCATCTGTGTCTGTGCTGTCAAGGGAAATAGTTTTACATCATTTCTTATCTCTCTTTTGGTCCCTGTGACAAGTAGCCATGAGGTGTTCAGACCCTGCACTGAACTGACTAATGAAAGATGATAGGATGGGAATTGATAAGTGAATTTAGCTTGACTGTAAACCCTACGACGTCAGATGGCAACTCCTCCTCTTATCCCTTTTATAATCTTTCTTTTAGTATGGTGCCCCTGAGAACCTTCCCGCATAACTCTGAAATGTCATTTTCACAGTGATTCAGAAGTGATCAGAAAGGCAAGCAAAATGACACAGAGAGCAGGGCTAAATTAATGGGCTGTCAAAAAAGTATTCTCACTTGGAAGGATTTCAGGCTTCTCTCAGATCTGATGCTAACCCAGAAAAAGTCTTGACAAAAATGACTTCTATTAATTTTCAATATAAAAGTTGGAGTTTCTTTATTAAAAGTTTTGCAATATACTTCTAACTCACAAGAAGACTGTTTGTGTTTATTCTCCATTCTGGTGACAGGCCAAGCCTAAAACAGATCTGATGCCTGATCCCAGAGAGAGGTCAAGAGGGTTATTTGTGTGAGTGAAGTCATATACATGCTTAAATGTGAGCACAGTGGGAGCTGCAGTTTAATGATCTGGTTCACTCTGAATAAGACCTTTGAATACTCGTTTGAAATGGTCTGAGCTGCATGCAAAAAAAAGCACATCAAATTAAACAAACCTCCCTTGACAAGCAGCCCCTGCCTGCCAACCTTATCAGGGGTGTGTTGCAAAGTTGCTAATACATCTCGGTGAAAATCACTACATAAAAGTATTTTGGAGGTAAGTTGTTATAACACTTTCAGGCCCCAGTTACAAAACAGAAAAGCAAAATCTCACCAAACAAAAAGACACAACAACTTTTTCAAATTGGTATTGGGGTTTTTTTGTTTTAAAACACTTTCATGCTGGCTAACTTAGTTCATTTTGTTTCAATCTCGCTTTTGTGGCTTGGGAATATAACTCATAATTGTTCTGTTTTTCAGGACCACACTCATGAGTATGTAAAGGTACTAAAGCCTGACACTGTTTTTGAACTGACTTGACTGTGTCAAGAATTAATGGCTTAATCCTCCCTCTTCTTCTGGAATCTGTGTTTTGACTTTCTCCCTTACTGACTTGCATCATTTTATTTTCTTACTGTTCATGTTGTCTAATGTTGTGTCCTCCATGCTCTGCAATATTCAGGCTCTGAGCCAATGTCATTGAATTATAACAAAGAGCTCATATCCCTCTTAATCCCTAAGCCTGATTATTTGGATAAACTGTAACTGGGTGCTTAGGAGTTTGAAAATTGGGCTTAATGTCTAAGCGATGAATTGTACCTTACTCTCTATTAAATCCACTCACCAGAAGGAGAAGCACCCCAAACTTGATACATATGGATTGTGGATGGGATGCATTGCTGTGTAGGGTTATTCTAGAAGTAACAGGGAAAACTAGCTGAGATTTGATAGATGCGTAGCATTTTATAACACAAAGTGAGATGAATCCTATCAGATATGATGAAACAAGTATCCATTTCTGGAGGTTCATACATATGGACATAAAATGGTTCACCTAATTCAAAAAAGTGGCTGGTCTGCCTTTTTTTCCTTAAGGAAGGCAGTAAGTATAAGGAGGGCAAAATGCTGAGTTAACATCTAAGTTGTTTGCTGTTGGTGTGGAGGGGGGAAATTGAGAACAGAACAGAGTTGTAAACTTGAACAGTTCATCTGCATCAATTATCTTTTGCTGTGAATAAGGGTATATTAGCTAAGAATACAGCTGTTGGTTTTTCAGGTAAAGATCCAGAGCTAGATTTTTGTGATATGTATGTGTTTTTTTCCTTTCTTGTTTTCAGTAGTGAAAGTAGAAGTTAAGGGGAAAAGAAGTAAAAGTTGTCCTGAAATTATTTTACTGGAAAACAAAAGAAAGAAAAAAGTTATGTCTCTTAAAATGTGTCTGTTTGGTTTCAGGAAAAGTAGTTTTTATTTGAAAAAAGCCAAGTGTGGATAAATGTATATTTGTTATTTAAAAAAAGAAAAAAAAAAGAAAAAAAAAAAGAAAATCAGTCCTTAGGAAAATCTTCAAATAGAAGTTACTAGTTCTCTGTAAAGGAAAATCAGCTCTCCCCTCTTGATTCCACAAATAGAATAAGGGAGTAGAAGTTTATAGTCTTCCAAACCTTGTATTTTTGGAAGAATGAGTCAGTCCTCCTACAGATGTCAAAACAATTAGCTATGAGGGGATTACAGTAAATTTGCTGGATAATAAAGACTATATGTTTCATGTAAGCATGGAGAATTAGTTTGCACACTTACACATATGGTTTGCCTGACCGGAACTGTGCACTGAAGTAATTAAGGAATATAGGTAGGGATTAGCCCTATTTCTGAAATGGTCAGGCTGTAAGTAGTTCCTCAACTGAGCCTGTTACGTCTTCTATTCAAAAAAAGAAGTGCTTAACTTAGACCTGGCAAATTAAAAGCAACCTCTTTGTGCTTCTTCTAGCTCATCTTTTGCAATATGTTTAACTGTGCACTTCATGTCCGTTTAAAGTGTATTCCTTCCATAATGGCAGTTCTCCAAACATTCAGTTTTTCAGCCAAATTAGGACACCACCACTATGACCACAGAGCTGCCAACTTTGGCTAGAAAAAACCAGATTCTATCCTTGTGAGTTTGAGCTGCTGAAATAAGCAGTTGTGCACCTGCTTGTGTTGCTTTCCTGTCTTTGTGCTTTGTCATTCCATACTAATTTTTAGTATAAGACATGGGAAATTTAGTTTCTCAAGTTTTATCTTGACTTGGTTCCACACCTCAGTCCTGGATGGTGGAGCTTTACACAGGTGCTGTGCAGTGCTTCTAGAAAGGTGAAATGAAACCTATCTGTGTCTTCCAAGCTCTAGCCATACTGCCCACCCTGGACTCTGATACAAGATCCTGAGACTGCTGGAGGAAGATGCATAAACCATGTGCAGCTTCCATCTAATCTTCGCTTTTCTGAGACGCGTAGCCTTAGGCACAGGCTCAGTGAAGAGGGCTGAATGGTACATCAGAACAGCTCTGCAGTCACTGCCATCATACTGCCCACTGTCAGTACTGGTGGTAGGGACAAAATTATTCTGAGGCCTCCACAAACTTGTCTGCGTGGAATGAGTAGGTTTTAATGGCACTTGATTTCTTTCCACGTCCAGAAAATTCAGCCAAGACTCCCACAGCCTGAATCTCCTCATTATGAATGGTTACATAGATTTTTGTTTAATAATCCCTTTTGAAGCCTTTGGACATTCTTTGTTTTTTCTTCTGATGCATTTATTTTGCTCAGAAGGCTACGGCTGCCCTGTAATTTTCATAACTAATTTTGGAAATTAGATTTTATACCATCTTCCAACCACAGCCTTCTCCCTTTTCCTCTATCGATTTAATCTTTTGAACTATTTCTTCATTAGCAATCACTCAAAAAATCCTCTAATCTTTACAGAAGTAGTTTTCTAAGATGTCTCTGAGGAAAGCATACCTTACATATCATGAACAGCTGTAGAATCAGCTTTTAAATATTAAATGCAAGTCCATATATGCTCACTTCTATTTTGGTCAAAATAAAAATTGCCCCAATCTTAACCCTTTAGAGCAGTAGAAACGCAATGATATTCCTGTTGTGAAACAGCACCACAAAGTTATATTGATTTTTTTTTTAATTTTAAAAACATACTTAAGGATAATCAATATGTAACCTAGCTAAAGATTCCATAGTGTGCGTTTCAATGTACGAACAAGATAACCTAAGGTGAAGAATTTCAACTTAACTGTGTTGTTCTGGCTATTTAAAAAATACCAGGCCAAACAATGAGAAGCAAATGCAGTGTAAGATACGTACCATCATTAAGCATAGCCTATATGTATTTTTTAAGTTACTTTATGTTGGTGAGAATATTTTTTGTGTTTTTAGATAATAAATACAACAATATTTTTAGATAGACAACAAAAGAAAAAAGTGATGTGGGAATTGATTAACATAGAAGACCTAGTTGAGATGAAAGCCCCACTGAGGAAAACAAAATTAAACAAAATACAACCAAAGGAGTACATATTAAAGGGGATGCAATTGATTTTCTGTAAGGTTGGGTTTTACTTGTGATGAAGAAATACCTGTAAAAGATACCAGAAAAAGAGAGAGGATCTGAGAACAGAATGGTCCCTTGTAGGTTTGTCAAAATAAATATAGATATATAATTTTATTTTCTGCTACTTAATGTTACTGTTCTGCTTCCTCAAAAGGTATTTTCTATTGCTAGATATGCAAGTAGAAACACAGAAGTCACGTATTTAACTTTTGTAAGAAAAAGTAACGACAGACGACTGGTGAGGTACTGTTTTCTGTATCCTTTTGGTATCTGTGAAAGAGATTAAAGATGTCCTCTTTATTAAGCTTTGGGCATTGAAATATAACATAATTATTTTTTTATTCTCTGTCTCCATACAGAAGGAAAACAGCTTTAAGAGAACCATTAGCAGGTCTTAAACTCAAAACTTGCATTGGTTTATACCTTCTGACTGAGCTCTGATATTTTTTTTTTTTTCCCAGTGGCATGCTTAAATTTAATCCAGTTTCCAATATCTATTATTTAACTTTGATAGACAAAACTGAAATGCCTTACCCGTGTCTGGATCTCCTGATTCCTGTAATGTATTCATTTGGAAAGACAACTTCTCTCAAGGTCCTGAATTTAAAAAACAAACCAAAATATTAAAAAAAAACCTTGAAAACAACAAACTAAAAAAAAAAAAAAAAACAAAAAACAAACAAACAAAACCACAAAACCAAACAACAAAAGCAGCAAGCACCAAACAATAGCTGGCTCAGATTTGGTTTTAGTGGGTTACACAGTAAGTCATGTGTGGGCTTTATTTGTTTTAAATTTTGTGCCTAACAATTTCTTAGCCAAACAACCTTGACAGTGTCCCTTTAACTTATTCACAGCAACACACAGAGACATCACAGTGAATTTATTTACATCTCTAAGTATTTCAGGGCCCTGCAGCGTCTTCACAAAATTTTCTGCGCTGAACTTCAGAATAAGCTTTACTGTCTGTTTGGGTTGATTGATTGATGGGCCTGTGAGCCCAGTTACTCTTTTGACAAGCTGCACTCACAGGAGTTTAGTCTTGGTAAATGAACAGGTCAGTGAAGTGAGAAGCATGTGGCTTTGTAGTATGTTTTGTGCAAGCAGGCTCTTGTTTCACCACACGCTTACCTAGAGCGTATCAGATGGACAGTCGTTGGGACTGGACATTACTTAACCTTACATGCTCTGGAATAGAGAGAACAGTTTCTAATGGCTTTGAAAGGAGCTGGTGCAAACCCAGCCATTAAATGACAGTTGATACAAGATTCAGAAAAATAATTTGAATCCCTGAACTTATCAGGCATTATTTAGATGTAAGTTTTTTCATTAGCATTTATATTTGCCAAGCATCTTTTTTTGCTTTTCATGTGTACTACAGAAAGGTTCCATTTCTTTATGTGTCAGCAATCATTGGCATCATGGTTAGTACCAATCTTAGACTCATAATGACTGTTTCCATCTTTAGGTCCGCTACGAACGGTCTGGAATCTTTGACTAGGTTGATCTGTGAGCTCCTTTCAGGCAGTGCCATATAAATGTAAAAGTCCTGCTGTGCTTAATTAAAAAAGAAGTGTCAGTATCTCTTATGTACAACTAATGGCATTTTCTTTTAAATTGGGAGGAAGATATAGCAAGGCTAGACCAGATCCTCAGCTGATAATTTGCATTTATTAAGGGTCTGGCGTAAGGAGTCTGCCTATAGAATTATGATTGCATTTATTTTTTTAGTTAATGCACACAGTTTGAATTAGGTACTTCAATCATCTCACTGTGTTTCAGTAATGAACATCATCATTGATAACTACAAATTATGGCTCCAAGTAAAAGATAGGCACATTCATATCCATCTTCAGGCTTTATTAAACTTCATACATTTAGAAAATGCAGTTTGCTTTCCTACTGTTATTCATTAGAGTTTTAGGAGAACTCAAATGGGATATATTTGCACTGTGCATAATTATAGTTTGGGGAGCAATATATTCAGGGAATCCATTTAGAAGTAAGTAGTTTGTCTGAATGGCATCCTTCAAATGAGGGTGTGCCTGCACTGTGCATGTCAAAGATTCAGCCTTGCTTTTTCTTCTTGTCATTGCCAAAATTACTCTTTTGCTCTTTTCCTACAGCATGTAACATACTGAGTTTTCATTGGTATTTGCCTTCTCTGCTCAGAGCTGATTCTGTTTCAATGCGATGTCTGAATAGCGTCATGAAGCACTTTAGAAAGTAAGATGCTGTAGAAATATAAACAAGTAGGGGAATTTCTAAGCACTTGACCCATTACCTGGGGTGTGCAGAGGGACTCTAATTCTGGCTAAGGCAAGCAACTGAGGATCCCTGTGGCATGGAAGATGCAGTTTAAAATTGATTATCACTGATAAAGGATAATAACTAAGGTTAAAACTTAATTTACTGAACCTTTGTAATTTCTTGTGGCCAAAATGCTTTTTGAGGAGTGCTGTGAGCATAGCTAGTAAGAGCCTAGGGGTTACTTTAGATAGTTTCAAGGCTCCCACCTGATTGCAAGGTCAAGAAATTACAAGATCGCCAGGCTGTATTCCCTGCCCATTTTTGAACTAGAGTATCTGTATCTATGAAAAGATTGTTATGTGGAGACTACCTAATTAAACCTTCTACTTACACAAAAGAGAACTGGATGAATCTTGAGAAGTCATCTAGTATACTGTTTCTGACTTGGAATAAGGTCAGATGCTTGTCAGATGCTGACAAGACTATTGTCCTACATTTTGTTTAAAGTACATGACAATGGAGGTTCTGTGTCTTTCTGAGATAAATTACATTTCCAGGAAAGCTTTCTATAGACAAGGCCAGTGAACCAATAGAATTCATGTTCTTTTTTGCAATTTAAGCCCATTTTTGCACCCTGTTCTATCCCTCATGGATATCAAGAATAATCCATTCCCTTGTGTTTTTTGTGCTACTCCCTCACCATCAGTTGACATTCTTCCTTTCAGGCTTTGCTCTTCTGGACTAAAAGCCAGTTCTTTCGGCTCTTCCATGTAGGTTCACATTCTCCAGACCTTTGAATACTTTGTTTGCTGTTCTCTAGACCATCCTCCGTGCCTGACGTCTTGCTTGTAGGGTGTGCCCAGAGCAAGGCAGCATGCTTACATTTAGGGACTGCTGGTGCTGGGTGGTACACTAAGTAATTTGAAGTTTTTTGCAGCTGCTTGCATTCACATGGCTAGTGATGGTGTTTCCTTATGCCGTGGCCTAACAGTGTTCATTCAGGTTCAACTTGTACCCCTCTATACTGCTGCCTCATTGCCTATCCCCCGCAGCTGATAATTTCTGTCCAATGATATCTTTAAATGGCCCTATTTGAACTGAATTCTGTTCTTCTTAATCCATTTTTTAGTTTCTCAGCAATGCAAATCCTGTCCTCCAGTATGTGTGTTGTTGCTTAGTGTGCACTATGTGCAAGCTCAATATCCCACCATTGTGTTATTTAAAAAGAAGATGAGAAAAAACCCCTTTGAATTTGGCAGCAATATGTTGAACAGGTGAGGTTGACTGTTGAACACCAGCGGCTGCTCAGCCTGCCAATCTATTTAAACAACTGAGTAAATCAGCTGCTGCCGAGCCTGGGGAGAAAGGAAGCAGCCAAGTGTGCAAGTCCAGTCTGCTGTTGCCACTTCAGTCTGATGGTATGGAAAATAAAATGTAAAAGAGAAAGCAAAGAGATATTTATGGCTTTTGGTTAGAATCAAAGTGATTACCAATTTAATCTTACTAGGGTTATAATAATGAAAATAAATAATATTTTGCACTCATTTGGACATGAAATTAATCAACCCCTGAAGAGTATGAGATGGAAGGGGGTTAATAGAGAGATGCTGAACTGAAGGATATGCCATAAATTACATCTGAAGTAATTTTACTTACTGAAATAAATTATTGGGGTACTCATTTTTTAATGCAATGGACTTAGTAATAACTGCAGTTCACTTGTTAATTAAATTACCTTTGAGAAAACCATATTATCACAGTTTAAAATGCCTATTATTTTCTAGTTTCTTTGTCATTTTGCTGTATTTGCATTAGGAAAGGTGTCTGCTGATATTTTCTTTGTTTACTGTAGGGATCAATAAATGCTGCAAATTGTCAAATTACAAAAACATCTATTAGTGAAGAAGTGGTTGCTAATACACAAATCAACAAACATTATTAACAGTGAATTATGGAGTAAATAGTAGTTTTGAAAATCTGTTCCTGCTCATTAAAATTAAAAAGATCACTTGACTGTCTCAGGTTTTCTGTGGGGTTTTGCCATATGCCCTCAGTGAGGGAAATCGCTTGGTTGACCAAACTGACCTAATTTCTTCCTGCTCTCTACCAGTACTCCCACTCCTTCTCATCAGAGGAGCAGGGGAGAAACCTCGCAGCAGCGTTGTCTGCCTGACATGCTGGCGTATCCATGCAGCCCAGGCTGTGCTGATCCTTTCCCACATGAGAACAGGCTGCACTGGTGCAGACTGGTGGTCTTTTCAATCCAGGAAGTGGTCTTTAACAGTGGCCATAAGCAGGCACTGAGGGAAATGTAGTAAGAGGGCAACCATGTACATTTTTCTTATTCTCTTCAAATCTGCAGCTGTGTTCAGCTCAGAAATTTCCTGATCCTGTTGTTGCTTAAGTAGTCTGCTCTGGATCTTTCTTCTCATTAATTCTGCAGTCTTCCCCCAAGCTCTATGAATTGCACCCAAAACGTCCTTTGTCATAGAGAGCTACTGCCTGATGTATGGAACCACCTTAGTCTTTTTGTTTAGAGTCTGGTTCCTTCTGCCTTATTGGATAGCCTTTATTTTATACAGAACTTTTTGGACTTCTGTATCTCCATAAAATCATCTTCTTTCCTGATAAGAGAGTCCTTGTTCGTGCCTCATGGAAACCGTGTATTACATTTGACAATAGCTTTAAATTTTGGTAGAGCATAGCACCTGGATCAGTCTTGTCCACTTGGTCATAAATGTGGTCGTCGAACTCTTGAGAGGTTTGTAACGTGGCATTTCCATTTAGAGAAGCCATGTTAAGTCTTCCCAAGTGTACTGTGTTTATCCAAATACCAGAAACAAAACAGTTAATTAAAACTATGTAGTAGCTGAGTCTCTACACTGTAAATAGCCTCTACTATTTGCTTTATATGCTTGCCAGACTTAGAGTCCAGTAGCTCCTCCACACTACTCCACAAACCTGTGTTAAGACTGGAGACATATTTGATGTCTTCCAGTCTTTGTGTACCAAAAAATTTTGCCCCATACATTCTCCCATGGAGGTTCTGTAGCGGAGGTTTGCTCAAGTTGTACTAGAGGAAGGGGTGGTTGCTTCATTGGAGTACAGTCATCAGTTTTTTATCTCCGCTTAGCATCCCCTATGGTGTATATATGTAACATTCACTGAAGCAATCCCCAACAGTTGTATTTTCTGCTCTCACACTTGGTCTTTCACTGGGCTCATCATCTGAGTTAGTCAATAAGACAAACCCATTACTATATTCCTATTTTTTTAGACCTGGAATGTAAATGCTTGCACATTCTCAGGTATTTGTTGAGATGGTTAGCTTATTGATGAGGCTTACTTCTAGACTGTCATAAACATGTTGATCTATTCTGACAACATCATGGTTTACTCTACTGAATATATTGTCATGACATTACAGTACTCCAATGATTGTTTTCCGCCACTGGATTTGTGATATGCTTAGTGAATCAGTGTCTTAATTTAGAGATAGACATTCCGCTTCCCCCATTTTATTTTTAGCCTTCTAGAATTGGTGTAGATGTGTTTACCTCTGTGTTGATTCTTTGCCTGGTTTTCCTTAAGTATCACTCTAATTATTTTTTAACTTCCTCTTTATTTCCAACTTTTGACCTATCTTAGTTTAGGGATAAGGAATTTTTGCATCTTCTTCAATATAAGTGCCATCATAAATAATATGCTCTTATCCATATGCCAGTCTTTAGTTCACTGACACCCTTCCTGGTTTCAAGTGAGAACAGTTTCGATTCTTTACAGTTTAATGTCTGTATCTTCTCTTCAGAACCTTCCCCTCCCCACCCCCACCCCCCAATTCTGTGCCCAGTGTGCAGATAGCAGGTACGAGGTAAAAAGAAGCGTGGCTACTGTAGAAACCAGGTCACGTAAATAAAGGGAAATGCAATATTAACTGCACAGTTTATTCAAATTGAGCATAATGAATGTGAGAAATGTGCAGAAGTAATACCATGGGTGTCACAATTTCTGCTGATAACAGAATTTATCTCAATCAGATAAGTGCCTTTAAAAAAAAAAGGCAAAGCAGAAAGCTTCTGCTTGTGAAACTGTAGTTATCACAGCATCTCTTAAGGCATGTACACCCTAATTCAACAAGGTTCTTAAGCTCCTGCTTAATTTAGAAGGACTAGCTGATTTCAAGAGTATTCTCATATGCACTTAAAATAAAATGCATATGTAAGTATTTAGATGAATCAGGATCCTCCTGAAAGAAGCTAGGTAGAAGAATGAATTTGTGAAAATATTAGATAATATGGTCAACAAGTTTCCTCAAAATCATTGAAGCAATGGCTGTACCTTTACATCCTGTAGGTATCATTTGACTGAACAAAACCATGAAAGTAACAGCCTGTAGTGTATAAATTACTACAATGAAATTGAAATTACTACAAAGAAATTGTGGCAAAGGGCAAAGAAAAGGTGTTTTAGCTAGGGAATTAGATGATGGAAGAGATATGAACTGCTTATTAGTTTATATAGTAAATATTATGCTTAGAGAAAGTATAGATATATAGAAGGTATTTACAGGGGATTTTAAGTCAGCATACCGATAACTCAGAGAATTTAAAAAAATTAATAACTAAGTACTTTATAGCATATACACAATATGAAATATATATCAAGTGTTTTATAAATTGTACTTTCCTACAAGTTGCACTAAAGATCTTATTGTATATTATATTACATACTTTCTCACTGTAGAAGCTTGTTTATTCTTACATATTTTGTTCTCTGAGGTCCAGCAGATATTGCCATTATTTTGATTATTGACTTATTTATCTCATTCCAAACTTAGTGTCTTAATGGGTTTAAGCAAATACAGTGAAATCAATGGGAGTTTTGCCAACATCAGGATTAAGTTAGGAATTACACTAAGTAATAATCCGAGATAATTTAAATAATCACAGTTAGAGAAGAACTCTTGCACAGAATGTGAACACAGAATAAGAAATCAATACATAAAATAAATAAATGTCAAGTTCCTTATTTTACCAGGAATTTTTACATGACAGAAAACTCATATTAGTGGGTACTGATTTTGTATATTTAATAAGCTCTTTGAATGTACAAGTAGATGGGACCATATATTCATGACTCTCTTTTTCTCACTTGATATTTTTTTCTGGTAAAACTATTGGAAAACCATACAGTAAACCAATTTGAGGTTTGCATAAGTGGTGTAAATTCTTGCATTGGAGCAGAACAAAATATGCTGCTTGTACTAGTATGAGCACTTTAGTAGGCAAAAAGACTGTTGGAGCTGGCCCTGGCCTTTAATTTACTCTTGTCACTTAATCTTCTTCCCATCAGAAAGGCCTTCTCTTCAAAATGCTGAAAGTTGTGTAAACTGTTTGTTTTGCCCTACTGCACATCGTTGAAGGCTGCAATTTTGTCTTCCGAGATAAGACATGACTTCCCACAAAGGCCTCTCTCCCTGAAGAGCAAATCCTCATAGACAGAAAATAAACACTGGCCTTAGACACAAGGTTGTTCTCTGCTGGTGATTACAGGCGCAAAACCGAACAAGTACTCCTCTGTCATCTTTCTGAGTGGAGAAATACTGAAGTACCTTGTGAAGTTCGTTTTTGGGATTGTTTCAGATCACACATGATTACCCATCTACTGGTGGTCTTTGAAACGCACTCCCTGTCACCTCAGTTGTGAGATCAGTAGGTGAGGGAACTTGTTTAAAAATAAAAACCAACACAAACAGGCTAACACTCCCCCACCCCCCCCACCATTATTTGCTTCAACCATGTAACCAATCTCATGGTTCAAGAATATCGTTGGTAATTATGGTAATGAGCAAAGCATGCTGCTGAACCTCAGTGGGACTTTGCTGGAAAGCGGGCAAGTTTGGAATGCTTTCTGAACTCCTCCGTGATTTTTTCATCGGTCCTTTTGCATGACTCTTACAAAGGATACAGTGGCAAGATAACATAAAGCTCAGAAAACTTCAGATAGTGTGCTTTCAACACACTATGTATCTGGGGGTTTTTATTAGATGCTAGCTCTGTCTATGGAATCACGAAACTGTCGATAACAGCACTCTGGAAAGATATCATCTGTACTTGTATGTTTTCCATGTCATCTAATGGGTAAAAGGGAGGTATTTAAATTGTAGATAAAAATAATTTGAATTTTTCTTTTTAGTATCTGTAATTGGTAACACCTTAGGAACTTAGGATATGCCTTTAGGTATCTCTGGAACCAGATTGTAACTTGGAGAGTCTGTTTCTGGCCTTTTCACTGGAATGTTGACACTGAGCATGAGTCTGGAAAAAAATTGGAAATAATTGTTGTCATTATGGATACATAGTGACAGTGGTTATTGCAGTTAACTGAAAATACATTCCCCTCCTGCAGCAGTTGACTCTAATACTTATCTGTCACTGTGTTACTGGAAGATAGAAAATATTATATATTTACTTAAAGAAAGCACTAAACAGATGAGTCAAAATACTTGGTGATTTTTTTTGAGAGGTGTGCAATAACAGGTGAGAAAAATGTAACAGAGGGTGGAGTAAAGATAGCTGATGGATGTGTGCATGTGTCTGACCGCTGCTGAGTATAACATAATTTTAAGGATGTAAGGGAAACCTAAGTACCAGTGGTAGGAAACCTTTGTTGTGAAAAGGTTTGGATGTGAAAATGAATCTGTCACTTTCAGGAGGGAATTTCAACTGGCTGGGGGCATATCTCTGTGTCAGGGAGAGAGGTGGCTGTGGTGGGGATGTTTGGAAGATGGATGAATCATGCCAGTTACAAACTTCAGAGCACCCCTTTGCTTGACTGACATTCATTCATGATTTGTGCTAATGGTTGGCTCTTACTCATTATCAATCATTATCACTAAGTATTCAAACAGATGGTCCTTAACGATCCTATCCCACATTAGCTGTGTGTGTGCAACCCTGTGGAGTGGATGCTGTGTCATTAACGCTGGTGGCTGTGGTCCACGCTGGCCTCAGTCGCTGAGGCCGACGGGCCAGCTTCCACCGGTTCCTGTTCTGGCTTCACCACGCATCTTTCCTGTCAGTGCTACATCTTATCCTTACCTTGCAGATTTTACTGCTTACATGTTTTCCTGTACCCTTTTGTGTAGTTATGCTACAGGTTTCCCTTTAACCCTTTGGAGTTGTATGTTATTTATATACATGTCTGCGTATAAAAAAAGCTTAGGTGTGGTACAAAATGGTCATGTATTGTCTCTGGTTATGTTATTTGGAATATTACAGTGTTACAAAGTGCTTACACAGTAGTAGCTTCCCACACTGTTTGGAGTGCTTAATGTCTGATTTCAAAGCAAGTACTAATTTTATCTTGCTTAGCGTACTTCTACTTTATGATTAGAACCTGACTTTGTTTTGCCTACAAGGGAATATGTAGTTTGTTATTATAAACCCAAAATGAAACAGTACAACCTATATATCTATATATAGATCTATATTATGAATAGAATTATTATATTATTAATTATTCACTATCGACTATATCCTTTGTTATATTGAATAAGACATATCTGCTATGCTACTGCTTGCATTAATGAGTGAAATGAAGCCTTTTTTAAATACTATTTAACTGAAAGTCAACATTGGCCAACTTTTGCCTATGTGAGGGAAAAGCATGAAATATGAATGAAATATAGTATTCCTGTGCTATATTCTGGGGGTTTTTTTGTTGTTGTTTTGTAGTCAGAAGTTCAGTCTTCTTTTTGATACAACAGCTTGTGGGTTTTTTTTTTTTTCTAATGACATTACTAACTTACTTCAAAATTTCTGATTATGGGAAACCAGCAGCTAACTGTGAGTTATGGATCTCTGATTTCACTGCAGGGTCAGGTGATATCAACTACTACAGTGTTTTATATGCCACCAGAACCCTGGAAAGGTGGAATTATAGGCTCATAACTCAGAGTTTTTTTCTTTTTCTAATCTGACACTATATATAGATCCAAATCCCATACCCTGTGCAGCACAGCCTCCACCTCCTTCACTGCTCCAACCACAACCTGATTTCTTCTCCCTTTGCGTCAGTTCCATGCTTGTATCCCTTTCAGCTTTTGGCGTTGTTGTACAGAGGTCAGCTCCGTTCACTGGTCCATCATACGCAGAAGGGGCAAAAGGGGTGAGGTGCAGGATAAGATCTGTTCAGGTGCCATCCGAGTCTAGTCAGTTATGGATCCATATACTTTCCAAGGACTTAATAGTCCTTTGCTGAGATTAGAGCGTCAGGACTGGAGTTCAGTTTGAAGCTCTGTGAGGTGTGTGCTGCTGCAGCATTAAGCGTTTGTGCTGCCTCACTCATCCAGATCCTCAATTCCACAGCCCAGCTGGAGTTCTGGCTCCCTTCTGCCCACACTCTCCATGTCTCTTTCCACTAGGCTGTCCTTCCTCTTTCAATAAGACAGTCTTTTCTTCCCTAGGCCTTTCTATGCATCCCTGTGGCTCCATTCCTCTTCTCTGTACTCCTTTTGCTTATATATTTTCCAGCTATTTCCTCTCTTGAGCAGTTAAAACACTCAAAAAGTCAATTAGAAGTGTGTCATACTTGGGCAGACATGCAGTGTAGCAGTTTTAGCTTAAATAACCAAGGTTGGAGAAATGTCTAAGGAACTGGAAGCAACTATCTGCTCCAGTCATAGTGATAGATAGAGAAGTATGGTTTGGTTACTGTGAGAAATGTAGAGACAGGGAGAGATGGTTTGGGTAAGTATTTTTTCAACGTATAGGCCAAGGAAAATTGGAAAAATAAGAATATGGCAAAAAATACCATGTCAATGAAAAGACGGACTGACTGGAATAAAAATCTGGTACTATGTAGGAGAAGAAAGAGGCAGGCTTTTAAGTGAATGACTCTGCATGTACTGAAGCTTTCTAAAGCACTCTGTTTCCTCAGAAATTACTGGAAAGACTGTATGGGAGTGCTTGGCACCTGGGCAAGGAATTTCGGGAACTGAAGTATCCTTTAGAGGACCTGGAAGAGAGGGGGGAAAGTAACAAAAGGTTATTCCTGCTCTTCATAAGCTCATCAATTCACACAGCTTCTGACAGATGTGAGCTTGCTGCTCCCTGGGTTTAGAGGTGGGTGAGAGCATTGAGCTTCTGTCCACTTTCTGGCAGAAGATGGGAGCAAAACTGGAATTAAAATGGCACTGGAAAAGTTTGTTGCATTGATAATACTTGACGTAGTGCCCTTACAGACTTGATCCAAAATATCCCTTCTAGTTGCAGTGTCCTAAGTTCACTTTTAGAGCCTTAACGATACTTGTAAGAAAATGTACTCACTGGCGAAGGGTACCGCGTAAGCTTTTAATGCAGTTTAGTTAGCTACCTTAGAACAATAGTTGGCTGTGTTGGAATAGATGGAATTGAGAGTTTTTTATCCTGTTGCTATGTAATACTGCCTTTGTGAATCCAGGAAAAGGTTACTGTGTTTCTGAGGAAACATCAACATTTTCATTGTTTTTAGGAAACACAATGCATCTACAAAACTGAATTCCTACTCAGGCTTTTAGAATGTTTTTAGAATTAGATAAGGTTTGAAGTATAAAACACTTCTGCCCTGCTCCCTTTTGAAGAAATCCTTTTTGAAACTACAGAGAAGGGGAAATACGATTTGTATAGATTGAGGAGAATGCATCTTAATGGAAATAAAGAGTAACCTGGTATTCCTGGATGAAAAACAGTGTTTGACATACTGCTCATGAAGCCTAATGATTTATACCCTCAGCAGAAATACTCTAAGAAGATATCAAACTATTAAGTAGTTAACACAAAGGCATTCATTTTACTGAAAAATATGTTTTTCCTGTCCTATTGACTCACTGTTAAAAAAAGAATCAATATGTTATTTATAAACAAAGGCTGCTCTTCTGATATCACTTACAGCCTGTCATGATGCGAATTAAAGATGTTCCTAAGCTTCCACAGACTTTACTGGATTTTTACTCAGGTCTTCACCCAAACATAAGCAAGAAGTGCCTGCCTAAAAATCGCTGGCATTATGCTACTGCGAAACAAATGATAAGATGAACTTGGTTTATGACAGAAGCCAGTCCTGGCTGCTGTAACTTCTCTAACTCTCCTATTTCCACTAAACACTCAGCCAGTGTAGCTGGTGGGCTGATCCCTATGTGGAGAAATTACACCATAATAGCATATTTCACCTTTTGGACATCACACCTAGACTCCTAATGGCTTTAAAAAAACCATTTCACAGCCATGAGTATGGAAGTTGCAAGACTAGCTGCCCTGGAATGCGATGGCTGCAGTTATCATGGGCCTGGGAGCTCTCCTCCTAAAATTTAGGCAGAGTTTCCAAAGAGTTCTGCATTTTCAGAGCTGGCTTCTCCATGTAACTGTTGGTCTGGCCTGTCTTTCATGGTGGGCTGTTAGGTACATCATGGCTGGTAGCTAGGACAAGTGTGTATCTTATGCTTGGTGTATACCTGTATACAGGCATTCTGTTGTGCTCTGTTACATAGGTATGATGTTTTTTGGTGCTTGCATAGAGATACAATCATAAAAATTTTTAAGGCGATGTAATTGCCAGAATTGAAAAAAAAAAATTAAAATAATTACTCATTTACAAGAGGAATGTGGAACAGGATACTATGAGAAAGACTAAGGTATGTAAAACATTCTTTTCCTTTCCTTCTAATGCTCATTTTCTGCAGTAATTCTTACCCGTTTCAGTTAAAGGCCTGTAGAAGTAGAGAGGTTTAAATGTTCCTGAATTACCCAAGATGCTTCCTTATGTGGGGTCTGCTTTGTCAGTGCAGAGTGTTTTCACAGTACATTTTTACCCAGCTGCCTTCCTTCTCTGTCTGCCACTACATAGATTATACATGCTCTTTGCTCAATGTTTGCACCATGCACAATGGAGTTTTAAACCAGAAGAGGGAATGTTTTCCTCTGTCATAATACATATCACACTGGTTAATGAATAATACCTTTCTCCAAAGAATGTCAGAGAACAAGTCCTTTTTATATTGCCTTTGTTATAAGAGTTGCAAGACTGAAAAAGGAGGTAAGAATTTCTTCCTCCTTTTATTTCAGTATAAAGGATAAAACCTTCTTTTAAACATTAATTCGTAGGCTTAGATTATTATGAAAATGTATGTGAAAATGTTCTCTTAAAATGATTACATGAGTGGGTTGTTATTTGGCTGCACCATTTATTCCTGTGCTAAGGTGAAATTTTCCAGGGAAATATTTCTGGTCTCTGAGGGTGAGGAGGACACTGACAATTTTTAATTTCAGTGATGGTGGCCTTTGTTTCTTTGGGAGTCATTTGGGAGTTTTGTGAAGGTGGAGTTTATTACTTTATGTAATAGGCTTATCTCTTATATAAACTAGATTATTTCTAAGGCTTCCTAAGTTTTCCTAAGACGATACAAATATGTTGATGGCTTGGAAAAAGGCATACTGACAAAATAGATATACATAGAGTTGAAAGCAGAGCAAAAATAAAAATCAGTTCTGAAATTATTCTAACTGCAACATGGCTTTGATACCTGAAAACGAGTTCATGATGTCTCTGTACTAGCAAGAATTTAGTTTAGGGCAATATAAATGTCCTAGTCTGTCCCAGCCATCAGAGAAGAGATAAAGTGCCACCTCGGATATTACTTCACATTTAGATTCTCCATTGAACGGCAGTTACTTATACTGCAGAAGTGATATAATTCTAAATCTGGCATAGCTGTGTAAAGGTAGGCTAACTCTGAGGGGGATCTTCAGGCTACAAAACCAAGTCAGATCTTTCTTCAACCTTTTTGTATGCTGTCTTCTTATAGTAGACAGAAAATGATGTATAACCAAGGCTGCCTTCACAGTGTTCTCTACTGGCAGTTGATTAATTTAGAGTAGTCCCTGACTTCTGAGGTGTACATCTGAGCACTGGTGGTCACAAATGATGTGGACAAGTTTTCGTGTGAGTGAATGAGTTCAGAAGAGTGATGGTGCAGGTAAGTCAGGTAACATGCAGCTGCCGTGCCCTGCACCAATCCAGTCCAATGGTTTTTATACTCTTGCTTTCTGCTGATGGCTCTTCTATTAGACTTTAATCTATTTCAGATTAAGCATTTTGTTTTTCGTGACCAAAAACCAAAATGCCATGATGGAGTATACTGTGAGATTCCATCCCATCTTTTATTGCTTTCTTTTAAGTGAACGACCACTTACATTTCAGCAGAGTGCTTCTGAATAACAGAGATCCTTTCTAAGGCAAAGGGGCATTTTTAAAACATGGAAAGTAAATGCTATATTGCTAGTGCAGGCAATGTGACTGCTCTGTGCTGTCACCCATGTTTTTTGAAAACTGAATGGGTAAAAAGCCAGGATTGTTTAAAACAACTTCTCACAGAAAAACTTTACATACTCAGCAGTGTGTTAAGAAAGTACATTTAGGCTGAACAGAATGAGCATCTGATGGGAACAGATAGAAGAAAGATGATTGGAAAAAATTGAAGAATTTCTTCCACAGAAAATGGTTTCTTGATCTCTGAAAACAACAGGCTGTTTGTGAAGTGCAGTCAAGGCTTACAAACACATCGCCGTGGTACACTGAGTTCGAAATCCCAGCTGACATTTCAAATGGTATTTAGAGTTATGACAAATCTGATTTATTTGGGCCTCTCTCCAAAGCTGCCATAAAAGAAGTGCTGATTCTTCGTCAGAGCACCTTCAGACAGCTTCTTTTTCTAGTTGTGGAAATTGCTATCAGATATATATGTCTATATGTTCTTTTCAGTACCATAGTTTAATATCTTTTGTAAAGATGCTGTTCATTTGGCTAGACTCTGTTTTCTGGTGAAGTCTTCACCAGAATATGTGTCTCTTTAGAAAAATATCCCGTCAAACAACAATTTAGGTAATTGAGGGTAATGCCTTGCAAAATGCTGATTTGAGTGATTCAGAAGGAACTTACTTCAGCTCCGCAATGAAAAACTGACCCTTGTGGTTTTATAATTTCAGTAAAATGGAATTGAAATGCATCATTAACTATTATTAAGTATTATTGCCTGAACAACATTTATAAAAATTCTTTTCAAAAGTGAAACAAAATCATTAATTACAACAAACATCCTCTTAATATTGAAGCCCTTAAAATCAGTTGCATTCAAGGCAGTATTTTGATATAAAATTTGATACTACTTGGCGATCTTAGGGTCTGACCCAAAGTTTGAGTCACTAAAGATGCCTGAGTAAAGGTGTCAATAAAAGTATTTTTCCCCAGATGCTTTCACTGATTTCACTTAAACGAAGCATGCTAATTTTTTCTGTTTTCCCGTACAGTTTCTTACTGTTTACTGCGAAATCTTATGCAATCTGGTCTGTATACTGGTTTCTAGACTTGATTTTAGAAAACACTGAAAGATGCTTTAATGTGGGGAAATCTCTGGTGTACTGATTAAAGTATAATTCTTTCTTGGCATGGAGGAGAATAAGGGGCTTTCTGTGTTTTAAATGCAAACATGTTTGTGGATTGTTTGCAAACCCCTACTTGTGGATAGAATACTTTTTTTTTCCCCATAGTCCTAATAGCATAACAGTGAAATTTGAATGTCCTAATTTTTCGTGCAAATAACAGTAGCTACTGTGGGTGATCCTAAACATTTCATTAAAACTTAAGAGGCTCAAATACTGAATTAAGTTCCTATGTTTCTACTGCTTTATTAAGTTCTGATAATGCATAAATCCTTGTTCCATTATTTACCTTTAATTTAAGTAGTCATTTTTTCATCTTCCGGATGTGTATGTACGTAATAGACCTTTAACTTCTCCAGTGTAATCTTAAAATAGTAAGCTCATTTCAGTTCATGTTTTCTGTTCACTGAAACAGTCTTGGACAATGTTAAATGTCCAAGTTGTATGTTTTAGGTGCAATCTCTACAGAGGAACTGGCTTGATACAGGTAGATGACTGGTTTTTCCTTCCTCACTTGGGTAGCTCTTGACTGCCTACAACAGCTCTAATGCTCTCGTTCTTCTGCAGGTGCTTTCCTACAATGAGATCCAAAGTTGCAGAAGACAATTCTTGTGCCTTAGTGTACTATTTCTGCTTTCATTAATCCATTTCTTAAGGTCATGCAACTCTTCCTGCCTGTTATTCCTATGGCCACAGACTTTTTTCTTTGACTGAGACTGTCATTGATACACTAAATGAAATCAGATTGAAGACCATTCCTTGAAAGACACAACTCTTGTTGTTGTTTTCTTTTCCTGGCACTGCATGTCATCACAGCCTCTCATTTTTGCCCCTTGCTGGAAATTCACCTAAGTATTCAAAGGAAAAAGAAAAAAAGATCTCATCCAGAATCCTAATGGACAGCTGTCTGTGCCATAAACCAGTCATACAGTTAGTCCTAATATAATGAAACAAATTTAATTTGTTAATGTTTAGCAGTGCCAGGGCTCCCAGTTTAGATATGAAGCCAGTGTGTAAAGACTTTAGAAATGGCTCACCATTTTTCAAAGTCCTGTAGAAAAGCTTCTTTCCTTTTAAAATTACTCTGCATAGCTATTCTTTGTACTTTACCTCACTGGTAGGAGTAGAAGTTAACATAAGCCATTGTCTGGATAAGCTGCAAGAGTGACAATGCCAGTGAAGCCAAGGTTTTTTCCTTGTCTTTGTAATGCATTGTGTTCGTTGGTTCACTGCTGTAAGCTAAATAGACGACTGACAACAGCAGGCTGCCAACTGTTTAACAGAAGGGGACCAGAGATAGTTTGGTTGGTTGGTCAGTCTGTCTGTCTATCTAGCCATTCTAATCTATTTTGATCCCCTTCATCCCTGCTGAGGCAAGAAAGCAAAGGCTAATGTAGATAAGCAGGAAATTCTGGGTTTTTGAAAGTTTTCCAGGTTTGTGTCTCTTAATGGATGTGCTTAGAATACTCCTGCTGTATTTTCCAAATGCTACTAACACTGTTCTCTTCCATCAAAAATCGCAAATAGCAAAACCTCTATAGATTTTCAGATGAGAGGAATAAATTTAAATGTAAAAAAAATCTGGACACTTCCTCTTTTTGCCATTATAGATTTTAATTCTATCAATAATTCTGCATGTTGGTTTGACGAATAAGCCATTACTTTATATCTTAAAAATGCAGACAACAGAGATTAGTGATTGCTGCAAATTGATATGTTTAGCATGTCCTTCACAGCGCTTGACCTGACCTAGGTCTGATCCTCATTTATATGGCATAACAAAAATCTACTTAACAGATGCTCAGAGGATGCATTTTCATAGATTCTGAATCTCTCTGGTGTTAATTTGCTTACGTTGCTGAAAGCAGAGGGGAATATGTCTGAAATGAACCATGTGCAACCAAAAAGAAGAAAGAATGTGTTCATTTTGGATTAATGAATCAGCGAGCTGGTAGGCCTGTTAATTGTAATACTCAGTGGAAAATCACCAATTCTGCACTCACTGGGTAGCTCACTAGCACAGCATATCGAGATTCATGAGATTGCAAAGTAATGTGAAAAGTCAAGGAAGTAAGGGAGGATAAAAAGTCACAAAGTCTTTGTCTTTGTTATTTCAGCTAGCATGGCAAGTGTGCAACTCCCCCATTGCCCTGGTCAGCATGGCTTGTGGGTACCATGTGCAGGATTTGGTAAGGGAAATGTATGTATTAAACCTTGGAATAAGATCCGTTCACTTTTGCAGGGCAAAAGGCACATCATTTCCACCCAGCACCTCTGCCATGTACTATCAAAGCCTTTAGAGTCTGTTGTTGATGTCAGCCATGATGGGCTTGTGCTATAACTAAGAAATCCACGATGGAATATTTTTACAGTTTTGCAGCCCTGCTTGCTGAATATAGCATGGAGAGCCCAAAATAAGGGCACCCCTTCAGTCTTCTTCAGCACAGTTGTGGCCTCCCATAGATTGATGTGGTTTTTTCCCCTCTTCGTGATGCTGATGATTCTGCTGTGAGCATTCAGGTTCTTGCTGCGTTGTTTCAAAGATGGGAATAGCTACAGCAGGGCCAGACCGTCTGTTGGTGTAAATTGATACTGCTTCACTGAAGGCCGCAGGGCTAAGCCACGTTGCGTCAGCTGAAGATCTGCGCCATAAAATGTCTTGGGAGTTGCTTTTTTGCTGTTCTATAAATTACCAGAACACTGCTGTGGGAGGAAGAGTATCTAGTAAGATGATACAGTATTTTGCTTTTACTGAAGTGTTAAGAAAACAAAAATAAAATGAAATGCCAACATGTAAGGGGCACGATATAATAGGTGACAGATTCTAAAGACAAAGTATTTTTAAAAAAATTATTCAGAGTAGACATACTGGGGCAGGAAAGGATGATTGATATAAAGAACAGCAGATGGACAGCATGTACTGCCTGGGACTCCAGCAGCTATCAAGTGAAATCAATCTGACTTTTGTTAAGTTCATGGCTGTTCACCACTGCGTACAGGGGAGAGAGGGTACAAAGAGTATGGCCACCATATGTCCTAATCCAGAGCAGAGACATTTCTGTGTGTCCAGGTTCCAGGACCAGCTGACCCGTGAGCTCTCTGATCTGGTAGCTGTTTTTTACCAGACTGCAACATACAGGCAGTCCAATAGACAGCTGTCCCACAAGCCTGAAATCCCTTTTTTTATGAGTCTGTAAGATGAAGTTGCCTTGCAGATTCTGATATGAATGCACAGGCCAGGACTTTCAGACTTTTGGAATTTTTTTGGCAAGAACCTGGAAATCCTGAGATCCAGTCAGGTGCACATCTACCTGAATTTGTTTTCAGTGCGTCAACCTGTCTGATGCAAAGCTGGAGCTACAGTCTTCTATGAAGTAGGGCTCTCAGGGTTTTGTGTTAGCGACTGCAGAAATTGCAGAGTGCGTGGGATGTCCTCTCCCCTCCAATTTATTTCCCTCCTCATTTGGCAGTGACAGGGGTGCTCAGGTGAAGAACCTGGCAGTCTTGCCATAATAAGAGTTACACAAAATGTCTGGGCCAAGACTGAACATGCATCTCACCGAAGAATGGCATCACCCTAGTGTGAAAGAAATGTTGAATGAATGAAGAAATGTGCTGGGGATAAGAAGAAGGGGGAAGGACTTGTAAAATAGTAAACTGCTTCTTCACCACATGTCAAATTCACAATAATTCCTACTCTTCAGCTTAAACCCAGCTGAAAGCTTTTTTTTTTTTTTTAGTGCTATGTCAAAACATGCAGCCATTCAGCTTCTCCTGTGAGTATGCTTGTCTGTTCAGTGACAGGAACATTATTTGGTCATTCATACCTACGTAACATGAGTGTGTATTGATGTAAATATTTTCACCTTTGTATGGCAGTTCCATCTTACCTTTTTATGCCATTAATAATTGGCTAATACTAGGGTTTTTTTCTGTGGTATATTGTTCTTCCATTGAGTTTGCTTGCTACTGTGGTAGACAATAGACACTTTCGAGAGTCTGTCACTTGTGTACAATTTTTAAGCCTTGCCCTTCAGCATCCTTTTTGCTGATGAGTTAGTACAGGGCCAAATCCTCCACAGCAGAGGTGCAGCACTCAGATATTTTTTCTTCTATTTGTGCTTTTACTGAAAGCCAGTGTGTCTGATCTCTGTGGAGACACTGAAGTACAGTTTAAAGGAATGCTGTAACATGAGAGTATTTATTTTTTCCCACCACACACATAGGTTTGAGGAATCACTTCACTCAAGCCAACAAACCTATTCCTGATTTATATTGCTATAAAGAAGAACAGATTCCCTTTTATCAAAATGACAACCACAATATTGGAAAAAAGCTGTAGAATCATCATGAAGGGAATCAAGAAAGCGTAGATTTTAAGGGATTCTTCCCTGTATGGTTGAGAGTGTATGAGCAGAGGTCTAGTGGTTCACATGGAAGCTGACTAAACAGAAGGAAGGATTTAAGGCAATGCTGCCATATGTGAAATGCTTGAATCATTTCAACATTTAGCACCGGGGGGGTGGGTGGGGAAATATTCCTGAAATGTTGATTTAGCACCACACAAGACATACTTGGCTCCACTGCTAGTCATTCAACTGTTCTTCGTAATCCTGAAACTGTTATCTGAAAGGCTTATAATATATTGAGATCATTGCTTTGGCACTCTTAAAACAAACTGAAAAGGAGGAAAAGAATAATACCGAAGGAAATTGTCCAAGAAAATTGGCTCTAACAGACCAAAGAGGATCCGTTATTCACAGGCTCAGATCCCAGTCATGCATCTGGCTGCTTTGAGTTGCTCTAGTGACACTAGGCAAGTAGAAAACTGGCCCAAATGGCCAGTTTAGAAAAATCCCTGGAAACACAGCTGCCTCAATGCTGTCTTCTTCCAAGCTCAAAGGGGTAGGCTGGTGGCAAAGCTTTTTATTTTTCTTTATTTTAGAGAAGCTGTGCTCAAGTCAGACGCTGGCAATGCAGTCCTGTGGGCTTGAAATGAAATGCAAGATCTTTGCATCTCTAAATAAGGTTTAACTGACTGGACAAGAGCTCTAATTTTAGCTTATGCTTATGGTAGTAATACTGTTTGTTTGCCTCTGACAAATGAATCCTCAAACACTGACTATTCCAAAACAAGCCCTACCTTCCTGTGTGCTCACCAAGTGTTGCAACACTGAGAAGTGACATCAAGGTGAATTAGGTACAGACTAAATTTCAGATATATTCTGGAAGGATATAATAATTAAGCATTCTAATTACCACAATTCTATTAATGTGTGAAAAAGGTAATCCAGCATACCTTTATCTGTTGTATTGACATTAAGTAACCTATATGGCTAGGTTTCTCTTTAAAAATGAGGAGAGGATTAAAAAGTGCCTAGCTTACCTGTAGCTTCTCTGGTGGTTTTGAACATGTGATTTGCTAAACAGAAATAAACTTTTTCTTCTACTTTAATTCTGAACAAGCTGTAACAATAACGGGACTGACTCTTAACTGTCTATGTGTGACAGTATCCTACTTTGGAATCTCAAGCTATTGAGGACTCCAGGGTTTAGCTGTACCATTAAACATGCTAGGAACATCAAGCAAAGTCTGATGTGCAGCATTAGAGATTGCAACACAGCAAAAGAACAAGGAAGACACAGCATTTATTTTGCTGTGTGCAGAACTTCTGTGATATGTATACTGAGCATGTATTTTGTTTGACAACATCATCTAGGACACCACCTCAATCTGCAAATCTCTGCCAGGCTATTCCAATTTCTTGAGTTTTCTTTTTTTCTGTGTCTCCATAATACAACACAGTGAAGTCTAATCTCCTACCTCTCACTGTAGTAAGCAGATCGGAAGTTACAATAAGTCTCATAAATGTCAAGCATAATGAAAAATACAGGAAAAACACAGGAGAAAGTTATTCCCGTTCATTCCACTCAGAGACACAGTGTGCACCACCCTCTTGCTCATCAGTCACTGCAGTGCGAAGGTTCTCATTCTGTTTTCTCTGGTATTCTTGTAGCAACAGAGACTTATAGTCCTTTAAAATAATATCTTTTGCTGTTTCCTACTTCTACAGATTTCTGCTGTAAACTTAAGATCTCTTGCCGGGAAACCAGTACTACTTAACAGTATTCATTTGTTTGCTCAAGATGATTGTTTTCTCTGTTGATCTCAATAGAAGTACTAAAGAGTTTTCCATAGCAATGTATGCTTATTCTTCTAGACTAAAACCTATGTCCCTTAAAAATTAATAACAATAACACTATTGACTCATTTAAGCTCTGTTTTATTCTGTATTTGATGGTTGCTTAATCTCATCCAGCTTCACAGAATCAACTATATAACTGTTTTAAATAATACCTTTGTCAGAAGTAGAAGAAGTCAGAAGAATTGTTTGTTTCTCCATCAGGTGCCAACTTGAAGATCTGATGACCAAACAAGTATTTTCTGTAGAAGACAACCATTCATATAGTTGCAATTCTGCCCCCACAAGCTCTTACAGACTTTTGGTGTAATGTCACAGATCTGTGGGTATCAGTATTAACTTTTGGGTGTTATATGCCAGTCACCTCAAAAGTAGCATGCAATTCCTCATTCCCACTCGTGTATTCTGCTTTATATGTAGGAGAGAGTTTGCAGATTAAATTTTGATAGATGTTTAGGGAGCATACAAAGTTTTACTGAGGCTCCTTTTCCTTACCTATTTTTACAATGTATTTCCTTTATTACAGTAGCTCTAGCTTTGGTGACATCAGGGAGAGACACGAAGATACTTAGGATTTAAAATTGTGTTGTTGTATGTAGATGAAATATGTGAGAGAGCAGCTAGCTTTTGATTTTTCAGTTTATGTTTCAGATCTAGGAGCAGGTTCTGTGTGTCGCTGGAAGATGAGAATCACTGTTATCTCTTGGCAGATCCATTCATTTCTTGTATGCCTGTATGTGAAATAATGACATTCAAACCTGTCACTCCTCCAGTGCTGATTATTGCCCATCTTTGGTCACAGGCCAGTGTGATTTTTTTTTTTATTTTATTTTATTTAGGGAAAGTCCTCATTTATGATGAAAAGGGGAAATATTTTGACAATTTTTATTTTTAAAACTGTAGTTATTGGCAGCACTCTAAAGTTTAGAATATTATGTGTTTTATGAGTAATCCCAGGATTGAGGGATTACTGAGCAGCATGAAAGCGAGAGAGTTGAAGCTGTGTGGTAACTGCAGTTTATTGAACAAATCTCTGTGTGCATGTGTTCTGAATAGCACTTTAATGACAGCTGGCTTGGAAGGCGTTTAACAGTATCCTTCAATGTATAGGGACTTCATTGTGAAGAACATTATTCCCTGAAGCACTTGTGTTATGTGCAGGTCTTCAGAAAATATTTTTGGATCCCTTGAACTGTAAGGCAAAAAAATTGCTCCAGGCAGCCTGCTTCTTCTGGTGGGTTTTTAGAATAGCCTCATGCTTTCCTGCGTGGCCTTTGTGAGGCTTGGGTTGTGAAGTCAGGTATAGTCTGTGTGGATCAGAAGCACAGCTCTTGTTTCTGTGCACTGCTTGTAAATTGGACGTACAACTTTAGGAAAGAGCAGAGAGGTATTTTTGCAGCATATATAGTTTAATACTATTTTTTTCAGTGTTGAAAATCCATTTATGGCTAAGTGTCAACAAGGAATGAAAGACTTGTGACTTGTGAAGATACAAAAGGATAGAAAACTTTGATTCTGTAAGTATCTCAGCTGAATAGAAGGTCTCGTTCAGGGGCCAGGTGTTGTGTAGCTAAAAAGTAATCTACATAGGGTACGTTATGACTTATTTCCTTTTCTTTGTATTCCTTATTAAAGGAAAATAAAAATAACACACAAATGTCTATAATGATTAGTCAGGAGATGCAGTGCTAAGGAGGCAAGGAGTCTTAGCTTTCCAATGCTATCACATTGCATATACTTTAAGATATGCCAAAGATCATTATGTCATCTGCTGCAAAGATTATGGAAGGAAAAGCAGTCCTGTAGCTGGGAAATGTTAATCTGATAATGGTTTATGCAGCATTATCAGTGTTTATCCCAGAGGACCCAACAACATTACTAGCTATCTTCATAAGTTTATGAGTTATTCTAGAAATGAAACACAAGTGATTGTGGGATAAGGTTTCCAAAGAGCTGAAGTTTAGAACAACCAGCAAAAGAAAAGGTAAAATTCCCTTTTGTATCTGAAAGAGAATTTTGGGGAAGAATGCAAATGCTGTAATCAAATGTCTGAGCACAAAAAGCCATGTGCTTTAACATTACTGGGTTTTATTTTAACCTAAAGCAGAAAGAGAGGAGGCTGGGGGAAGAAAGTCCAGTCTTTGAAAAGAAGCACTGCATGTGTCTGTACAGCATGCCACCCTTATTGTTCCAAATGCAGCTATTTTAAAAAGAAATTTTGTAGAAAATTACGTACAAAAATCTTACAAAGACAAGCATATAGTATATTTGTTCACTGTAAATTAGCTAAAACTGGTCAAATAATAAGGAGGATGTTTAGGAACCCTTTTAAAAAGCTGTCAAATGGAAGGAAAACACATGAACCGTTCCTTCATAATATTTTTAATACAATGGCTATGACTGGAAAACTATAAGTACAAAAAACGCTGATAAGATTAAAACATAGGAACATTTGATGCAGATGATGAGGTTTGGGCGGCAATATGTTGTAGGATTAGATTAGGGTTCTTTTGTTACAGATGAGATGACCAGGCAGACTAATGGCATATAGCTTGCTTGCCTGGATGTTTGAAAGTGGAGAATAGATTGGCTTGTGCTGTTGTGATAGGAGCATTTGGGGATTATTGCTGACAGAAAGGAACTTAATCTTCCCCAAAGCAACAGAATTAGCAACTCTAGTGGAAGCAGCAGTGAATAACTTATAAGATTTGCATGTAGAACCAACCCAGAGAATGAAAAGCCAGCTAAATCAACCAAGCTCAGGAAATGTACTTTTGAAGTAGAGGAAATAAGTCACAACTTACCCTATGTAGTTTACTTTTATTCTGGTTTTGTTTGTAAATTTAAACTGGTTCAACATTATAACTGCCTTAGTTTGAAGAAGCAAGAGTAGTTATCAGATTCCATCCCAATCCCATGATGCAAGTCCTCAGAACACCAAAAAAAAGGGAAAAAAAAATCAGCTTTTTTGTAGATTATAGAGAAATAGGTAGATAGATAAGCACCAGCTAAAAGGGTGCTTGATCCTTCCTAATTAGGGCTAAACTGCAACAAAGCCTGCAGGTACTCTGGATCGAGGGCAACTGGCCAAGCTTGTTAGAAGCTGATAGTTTTGTCTTGTGTACATTTTGTAGCTCCCCTTACCTTGTCTTCACCTGGCAGTTGGAAGCACCCTTAGGTTTCTCAGGGAGTTCCCAGCAGTTCTCTGATCCTGGACCCTGTGCACAGAAGATCTAAAAGCTCCCAAAGCAGAGCCCAGAAGGTGTCAACTGCTGTGCCTGTTGGCTGCCTGTTTGCTGCACTCTCATGCTTTCTCTGTTCTCACAAAATGAAACAAAACTTGTCTCTGATTTGCGTGCATAAACAAAAAGGTTGCTAGAATTGGAAATTAACTTCTCAGATTATGCCCTAGTGAAAGGCAAACCTTCTGGAAAATAACTGGACCTAAGCAATGTCTTTAAATAGAAGTGACTTGGGAGGGACAATGGCTACAGTTTGTGTCCATGTTGAGGTCCAGCCAAATTCCCGAGAGCAGGAACAGTTATCTGTGCTCCATGAATAAAGATAGAGAGTTGAGAATATTATGTCACCCATGCAATTTCCTGAAGAAGCCATGCTTTTACTGCCTTTAGTTAAATCAGGCAAAAATATGTATGGCGAATTTCACCTTCCAGTGTAGGGTCAAAATTAAGTGCAGCAAGTTGTAAGCCCTGTCAGCACATGAGACTGGAGGAAGACAGGAAGACATTTACTTCTCTAAAACACTGCAAGGGCTACCTGAAATATAACGGTTTGCCATATGAAATGTTGTCACCACCTGGAAGTTTCTAGAGAGCAATGGAAATCGGTTCAAGGTTATTTTTCAACACTGTGGTAGAGAGAATTTATAACATTTGCAGAAGAAGCAGAAGTAACGTTGAATGCCTGTCCACTCCGGAAAAGGTATTCCAAAGAGTGGAGTCAGTGGGACCTAAACCAACAAAAATTCCTATTTATGGAACAGTAGGTAGAGAAAACTTAAACTGCACAAAAGGTCACAGCTACTGAATGGACCTCAATTCCTTCTTACCTTTTTGAACAATGAGTATACTGAAGTATATTAAATCATAACTACACATGAGAATTGGCCTTTTTATCAGGCTTTGAAGAATGACATTGCTGAGTTTCAGAGGAAGAGATAAAGCAGGGTTTTTCAGGGGTCTTCAGCACTGGTTTAAGGTCTTAGAATCTGGTTGCTTCAACCTAGGCATAGAAATTCATCTTGTCGCACAAGGTGGCACTGTATGGCGTAGGGAAGTTTTGTCATATACCTGGAAAAAGTTGGAGAGGACTCCAATTTATGTGTCTTCTAACTGAAAGTTTCTGGGAATGGGATTTGTCCCAGTTGATGAAGCAAAGCAAAAAATACTCCATCAAGCATTGGATGAGAACTTTTGACTTGCCTAATAGGTAAGAATTTAAGTTGTATCATTGGGTGTTCTTTTTAAACACCTGTGATTATGAAATATGCGAAGTTTGTTATTGGTGTTTCAGTGTGGCTGCATTAAGTTTATTGGGTTACAAGAATAATTTAAAATAAAAAAAGAATACCAGGGAATTTCCAGGAAAAAGTGTCTCTCATGAAACACTGAGAACTGTTGGTAGTAATGCCCTCTCAGGTAGAGTTTCAATAAGATTCTGGATATATTCTGATTTTACCTTGAACTGACTATATGCAAAATGGAATCCATTTCCATGTGGCCAGTTAAGTCGTAATATTGTTCCAAAAAGTTCATTCAAAGGAACAGTCAGACACTGAAGTCCAGAATTGGCTTGGGTGGAGGTGATCATCTGAGGGAGGATGGCAGGGAAGTCAGAACAGAACACACTGACCAAATGTGTACTGCAAAGCTTGGGGAGGCAAGTTTTTCCCTTATAGCTACTTCAGAGAGGTTTTGTCCATTTATGGACTTAATGCATTTGTAATTTACAAGTAATTTAGTTAAAAATTGGTATAAAATTTGAAAATTGAGAGATGTGTAATGGTCAGCATGGAGTTAAAGAGTTTACTTAGATACTGCCTACATGACCGCCACCTGTTTATTTCCGCAGGAGATTTTTCCCCTGTGGAGTTTATGGTATAATTAACATACAACAACACATTCCTGCATGACTGTGAGTAGAGTTAGGTTTAGTTGAAATGATCGATCCATTTGCACAACTGTGGTTCTGTTTTGTATATGTCTGTACTGTGGATTCTGGCTTGTATCTATTAAACATTTTTTAATTACATGGAACCAGATTATTTTCAATGCTTATCACATGGAAAAATATCTTAGTCTTGCTCACTTGTTTAGAATTAAGTTTATCTTCAGGTCTGAGGTCAAGCTGAATTTTCCTCCCTCAAGTGAAGTTGGCAGGGATTTCTGCTAAGGCATTCTTATTTTTTGACTGTCATATGAGGACCAGTCTTCTCCAAGGATCATTTTGGAGTTTTATGTAACATATTCCTTACTATTTCAGGAACCTCAAACATTGTTCATGAGGCCTGTGATCTTGTGTATTGTTTTTGTAAATTTGCTGTGGAGTGGTAAGAAGTATTTTTTTCAGACACAGCTGAAGGAAACATTTATTGCCTGGTTCTTTGTCATTGTTGAGTGTTAGATTTGATGATCAAGGTGTTCACTTCCACTGTCTGTTTCTTTTATGCAAGACACTAGATCAATCTTGATAGTGAACTGTGGAGCAAGGTGCTACTCAGCGTAAACACAAGTGGCATTGTCATGCCTCAGTATGTTCAGATGCACTGGGTAAATGGGTACCTGGATATAAAAGTCCACTGCTTTTTATGGATGTGTTTTATATTTCTCATGCTCTGTAGAAATGCCAGCTTCCCACACTAGGAAGCTTCTTTTTGCTATTCTATTAAACAAACAAACCAACCAAACCAAACCAAAACAACAACAACAAAAAACCCACCACCAAAAAAACCAATCCAAAACCAACAACCAAACCCAACCACCTATTCATAGATGGTTCATATTCGGTCCGACACGGGAATGTTTTTAAATCCTCTGTAGAGCATGAAATACCACTTGACTAATCAGAAGTACTTGGAGAAGATTCCTATGGATTTCACCACTCTCTAGGACTCTCAATTGAGTCACGCCTTCCACAGAGGATTTTTTTTTTGTCTGTTTGCTCAGACCATTATTGAACAATGAAAGTAGCCTAAAATTGATCAGAATATTAATAGTTAATTAGAAAGGATAAATAAATGTGCATTTTTCTTGTGCTGACAAGATGGTATCTATGTGATTACCCTCTAGCTGAATGGAAACAATGCAATCAAATGGCTCTTAGTCACTGTACATTTTAAATAGTGTACTTACATGTTATTTCTCCTTTGTTACTGACTGCTTCTCCTTGTTGCTTCACCCTTTACTCTGTGCTTAGCTTGAACATGGAAACTTCCCAGTAAATGTAGCCTAGTCTTAGCTGGCTATTGAGAAGACATGAGGGACTTGTGAATCAGGAGTGCAACTGCATTAAAAAAAAAAATCAATAAATGTTGAGACTTAGAATAAATGGAAAGTAGTTCCCTGAAATTCAGTGGGTTTTGCACAAGCATCTGTAATGATTTTCCTATCTAGGCTGCTTCTATTCCAGAAACTTAGTCAAGCACATTTAAAAAACAAATGTTGATGAGCACGTAGTTAGGGTATTCCTTCTTGCAGCTTCTTGAGAAAATTAGTCCCCAGCTTTCTACATGCACGCACTACAAGTAATGTGTTATCTAATAGTATCATGACTGACACCCACTCAGTTTTGTGCATGAAGATACATCTAACCACCTGGGAGAAAGAGACTTGCTGCGAATCCTTGAATGTGGCCAGGAGCCACAAAGCATGTCCAGGTGCATTTCTGACATAAGGATCTGCAAGGTATCTTCATCAACACCTTGCAAATTTCAGGGCAAAATCAGAGAGTTCTGGGCAGTTCATGCTGCGGTCTGGCTTCTTTCCCTGGTAAAATACTTCTGTCATAAGCCATGGTAGCATTAGTGGCCTGGCTTAAATTGTTTACTCTCTCACTGTGCATGCCCACAATGAACACACTTCAATGTGAGCAAAGCCAAGAAGCTAGAGGTAATGCATCTCCAATCAGCATTTCCTTCAGTGGATTTGCTGGTGGATTATCAACCAGTTTGCCATGGAACGATGCCACCAAGAGTGGCTGCTGCCTGGCTCCATTTCCTCCTGGCTAGACATATCCCCTGAAAATAGGCGAAGACCTGGACCATGCTGTGTTCATCCAAAAGAGAATCCACAACCTCAGAGGGAAGAAGATTAGAATGATGTGAAGGCTCCACTCTTCATCTGTGCTTCTTGGACACAGTTGGCAAGGATTGTCACCACCTGACCTCCCTCATGCTGAGCAGCTGGAGGAATGATGTCACCCATATTTTCTAAAGGAAAAGATGAGTCAGTCAGTTCTTAGCTGTAATACTTAATGTTGTTTATCTTCTCTTTCCTGAAGAATAGATAGTCCCAGTAGGTTCTGGAAAAGCCATAACGAAGTAAGTACATCCTCATTTAGTTGGAAAAAAGAAACTTTTACAGCATTCGTGGCTTTCTTCCCCTTAGATCACCACAACTTGAAAAGTTACTGGGGTATGTCACCTGTGGCTATCTAAGTAATTAAATGCTGTCATCCCTTGAGTTCTTGTAGCAATTGTATTAATTCCCCTTATTTGTTTTAGTTCGGTCTTGGACCAACAGTGAGGACCAAGCCATTGTATGCTATTATGTATTTGGTCTCTCACTCTTTCATAATTTGTAAAGATGACCAATGCTATAAATGACAAGTTTTTGAAAAATATAGACATGAGAAGAAAAATGCTAGCAAAACTTTGTTCTTAACTGGGATTAGTGTTGGCAATAACATAACTGTTCCAAGCAGGAGAATGCTGCAGTGTATTTTCCTTAACAAAAAGCAACCTAAATTCCATCTTCGCAGTAAGAGGAATTGCTGACAGACAGAAATGTTTCAGGTCCTACTAAATTGTTACTATCTAAATTCTAAATTATTTGTTACTATATAACAGTGCTGAACATACTACAACATTACTACTGCCTCCTCCCCGCAACCTACATGCTAAAGTTAAGTATTAATATGTAGTAATAATAAAGCAGTAGACCACTCCTGATTTTTCATGATTTTTGCATGCCATGCTGCTTCTATATCTTGGCACTTTTAAGGAGGAAATTGGTACTCATTTACTTTCCTTTCTCTGCAAAGTTCTCACCTAATATAGGTGTCCAAGTATAGTGAAGTCCAAAGTGAAAACTGAAATGAAAATGTATAGGAATAGTAGTTTTTGCTCTCCCTTGTGCCCCCACAGATTCTGAGGTCATTTTGAATATGTTTTGTTACTCTTACAGTGATTAAAGAGCAGTTTTAACTACGTGATGCTCATTTCAAACTTCAGAGCTTGCATTAAAATGCGATTGTGATACCAAATGTTATGCTAGTGTACATTGACATATCATGCTTATTTATTTATTTTTAAGTATAAGTTGGGCTGGAAAGAAATACTGATTTATCTTTAACAGTCTATCCATTCAGCTGTTACTATGAGAAAAGTGCAGATAGATTGCTGGATGATGAAATAGCGAGATAATAATCAGGAAACAGTTGCAACAATAACACATTTATTTTCTCCCCCCCTCCACCCCCTGCCCTCAAGCTGTTAATACAAACAATAATATCAAGCTATTGCATCTTCTTCAGAAAACTATGCATTTCAGTGCTGGTGACAAAAAAATTTTTATCTAATGGTAATCTTCAACATTAATTTTCTGAATTTGTCTCTACTAAAATACCTGCCGCACAAAAAAGACTTTATCGTTCTTTTATGTTGATGTTGCTTCCCAGAAAATCAAACTCCTTTATGCCTGTTTCCAAATACTGTACTTTTAATGGTGGGGTAATAGAGGGTAATAGCAGAAATTTTGTATAAACCGTAATAAATTGGACAGCTCATTTTTGAGAGATCTGTTGCTATATTGAGAATGTGTTTCTCAAATCTCCTGTGTGCATCACCATCTGTTTCTGAAGAGTAATATACCTGTCTAGCCTCAGGCTATTTTGCCAGTGACTCAGGCAATCGGATGAAGCATCCAACAGCTTGATAAAGATAGCAGTGCTGTCTACTTTAACCAGAGGAGCAATTTAAACCTTCAAATCGCAAGAAAGCATGAATTTCTGCATGGAAACCATATAGTAATGCCACGGTCTTTTGTTGGGTTGGGACATACGAGGCTTGAAAAGGAGAACAGCTTCTGGACTGTAAAGTCTCTGTGGTCTGGCAATATCATTAGATGCAGCAGAAAATATTTGTCTTGAAGGTCAAAAATCTTTGTTTTATATAAATACTACTGCTTAATCTGTCCTAAATAAAGAAAGATTGATATAAAAATGAGGTATGTTATATTTTCTATGAGGCTGTACAAAAGATTAGCCTGAAGGTAGAATTTTCCCCAGAAGAGGATTTAGGGAGGTTACCTTCTTAAGACCTGACCCTGAAAGACACATCTTGGAACTTACAAGGTCTGAAGTTTTGTGGCTGAGCTTTGCATTAGCAGGATTTCATATATGGGGCATATAAATTCATGGAAATGTCACCCAATTTATTGCAGTATTCCAAACTAAATGAAAGAACAGAACTTGGCCGAGTTTAACTGATGATATAGTCACTAGCCTGTTTGAATTATCTGTTCTGTATTACATGTGAGGTAGCCAAGAAAACACATTGTTTCCTGGTTAATGTGCACACTTGGCACTCTAGAGGTCTGCATTCAATTCTTAATTCTGTCAGGAATTATTGATGAATCCATGAGCAAATAATTTATACAAAAATGCTTCTCTGGTGTATGTTTTCTAAGATGCAGAGATCTAAGATGTTGTCCACAAACATTTCTGGTCTGATTTGCATACTTACTTGAGATATTTTCTGTTCAGATGGCAGTGTACTTCAGTGTTGTCCTTTCTCTGCAGTATTTCTCTAGCTTTTAATCCAAACTGAGATGCTACATGCACAGTCCTCTGGACAGTGGATGCACTGTAATTCTACAGCACACACCCACAAAGATGCACTTCACAGCATTCACTGTGGTGGATGCTCTTGGCACTTTTAAGGAGGCAACACCGTCGCTCACTGTGTACTGTATAGTTTTTGGTCTCTGTCTACATGCTGTTTTCCAAAGGCGCAGTAATCTCTGTGGAGTTAGGTCCTTCAACCTATTGCGACAAAGCTGGCTTTTGCTTGATGACAAAAATGCAATTCACTTTTTTTCTCAAGGAATCCAGTGATACTTGGGTTGAGTTAGAACATCCACCAAATCTGCAAAACTGAAAAATGTCTGCAAGGGAATGCCTGGTATGTAAGCTATGTCTCTTCCATTAGACAACTCTGAAAGTTATTCCATCTTTGTGCTTCAGTAGCTCATCTATAAAAGGGGGGGTTATATCTTTGCATTATATAGAACTGATATGATCCTTATTTCTGCTACTTTTCTACAACTCCTGCTACTTTCATTATTTATGATACTATTCACAGAATCAAAACTTTTTGTATCACAACATAAACTACTGTTTGGTCTAAACAATGAACTATTAAGTAACAGGTTGACAGCAGCTGAATATAAGACTGCTCATTTCACGTAAGTGCACAAATGTACCTGTTGATATTTCATGTTAGTTTGATATTGCATGTCATTTGCATACACATAACTGTTGTTGAGGGAGAGGCAGTGTAAGTTATATTCAGGTCCTGAGCCGTGTGATGAGAACAGTATCCAAGCTGCTTGCTCACTCTTGGTTTAAACAGGCATCATGAAAGGCTCTAGTCACAAGGAGAAATTTAAAGGAGGGCAATACATTGTCTTTGCGTGTGTTTACGAGGAACTTGTTCCATGCATAAACAGTGTCATGAAAAAGAAGACTGGAAAATATGTGATATAAAGCACCATTTGCTGGCATAATTGGCACAGAGTATATCCATTTATTTTCCAGTGCAAGGTACTGAAATATTCTTGAAGTAAAGTCTGAGAGAATACTTAGGGGAAAAAAAAGCCTTTTTTTTTTTTTTTCTCCCAATAAAGCGTGAATTATTTTGAATTGCGAATTATTAGAAGCAGTAGGTCCAGTCAGATACTCTTTGTAAAACTGGAGATGGATGATTTAAAGTACACAGTGGAAAGCACATTTTTTGATTCATTTGCCTTCAGAAGCAATTATTAGTCTTAAACAGTCAAGAAGTCAAAACTATATTTATGGACCTCTGCTCTGTGTGGAGTGATTGGCATGGTTTATAATGATGTTGGATGACAGAACTAATATTTATTTTATCCCATACTGACTGAATTGTATTTCCTTTTTATATTCAGATGCTGGGTTTCTTTGCTCCTAGTGCAGTCTCATAATGCAGCAGTGAACATAAAATCAATAGCCCCTATCTCAAAGCAGTGTAGATCTTCTCTCCTTTACTCTGCTCTCCAGATGGAAGTAGCAACAAATTATCCTGTAAGCATGTCATAAAATCTGTGCCCCTTGCACAGCCATCAAATAACTTGGTGACTAAGGACAACCATTTAAATTTCGTGTTCCTCTTTCGCTGATCTTGCTTGGGGAAGCCTTGAAGACTACGCAGTGTTTGAGAAATATTTTGTTGTCCACAGGTATATAGGGTGCTTGATAAAGGTAAAGTAGGAACAATATCATATGCTGAGGCACCACTGGGGCCTCATTATCTGCAGTGCTTCACAGCTGCAGAGAAGCCATATGATGCCTGAGCTGGGGGCGAGCTCTCCCTTTGCCACAGCATTTGCTGCTCCCCAGGTGCAGCTTCTAGGTGACCCTGCCAAGCACAAGTGTGGGCGGAGGAAGCGAGGACCGAACTGCATGGATTCTCACCAGCCCCTCCACCAGCAGCGAGGTCACTGACCCAAGAGGCATCTCCCATATGCACTGACAGAGTAATGTCATTACCCTGAAGTAGCAACCAACAGGGGCTTGCATTTCTCCTTCTTCTCTGCTGATCAGGTTGTGAGAACCAGGTTTGGGATATAAGATCTTAGTGTTTCCCTATAAATTGGCAGATGCTTTAAAATTGACTTCAGTATAAAAAAGCCCCAAACAATCAGGCTCTACTTGTATATTATTGAGCCTGCAACTGTGAACGAATTACTGAAATAAACTGAAAAAAATTTGCACTGAATTTTAATAGGATTTGAATCTCAAATTTGATGGGTCAAAAGGTAAAAACCAAGAAGACAAAAACCAGTGAGACCCCAATTAACTCATAGGGTTTTTTTAAAGCTTCATAATAAATATAACATGTTGTACAAATGCATTTTAGAGGCCCTGGTGATGATAATACACACTTTGGCAGAAAGCAAGAGGAGAATTCCAACTTCATGAAGTCAGTTTTCTAGAGATCTGTGGTGCCAAATCCTTGATTTACAGCTTATGATATATAGGGCTTAAATAAGCTTGTTGGGAATATCGATAGTGGAGAATAAGGTGTTTTATAAATCTATACACTGTACAAGTATACTGTAATGCAAATCAAAACAATATTGACGCAAAGTACATTGATTGTCCCTGAGCCACTACCAGTTTTAATAATAGAATTGCAGCAGATGCATGTTTGAAGTGGCTTTGTTTAAAGCCTCTGTTTTATTTACAGCACAGATGAAAACCACTCTGAAGTAATAAGCTTTCACTTCTTAACAGCGTGTATGTGTTTGTTGATGTTGGTTACCCCCAGGTTCCTGATTTTGAAAGCGACTTTGGCTTGATTCATTGAGCAATTTATGCACCATTTACATGCAGTTCCCCAAGTGTTATTTGAAGTAATTGAGTACATATTTTTAGGATCTATAAAACAGTCCTTGAAATTTGTACACATGAGGAAACTCTTTATGATGAACCTAAGAGTAACCATCCAAGTACGAATAGCATCAAAAAATCAGGGGCAAAATTTTCCCATAGCACTTCAAGTGCTTAAAAATTCACAGTATTTCTTTCTTTATTGCAATTACTTGCCATGCATAGGATCCTTCTCATGTGTAACATTCTAAGTGTTTTATCAGCAAAAGTGACTAGTATTTTCCCTTCCCACCCCCCCCCTTTTCACTTTCATGAAAGCAGAAGTAGAGGAAGATTAGGCAATTTTATGAAGTGGTATAGAACATCTGCCATGGAGCTGGGAATGAAATTTTGAAAGAGCAGTGCTCATCCCACCTGTCCCGACACAAGACCCTAGCAAGAAGCCTACATTCTGCGAAGGGGCAGTGTGGAGCGGTGCCACTGGGAAGGAGGCTGTTGTGAGTGTTAAAGAAGCAATTTCAATGGCTGTATGTATTCCCTGAAAGGGAAAATATAACCAGACAGCTTTGCTAAATATTTTGAGAGGGCATGACCTGGCTGTATTAGGTCTGCCTGTGACAGGGAAACAAGTGTAATTCTGTTTCTAAAAAAAAAAAAAAAATAAAAAAAAATAAACTCCATATTATCATGAACTTTTTCGTCTCCAATTTACAGCCTTAGAGGTTGCCAGTGGCTTTTGTTAAATATCTGAGTGGTTCTCTGTATTGCCATTTTCTGCACCTTTTTGACCCTTCTGAAGAGTTTCTACCTCTACATAACTCTCATGGTTTCCTTGTGAATAATACTGATAAGCTTCTGTGTGCTAGTCTTTTCTCTTGGCCTACTTTATTTTTTTTTAAATTGCTATTGTTATATATAACGAGATATATATATAACTTTGTTAAAAAGTATAAGAAAGTGTAATATTCTTTGGAAAGCAACTCATTATAAATTTCCACTTCTTTACCAGTAAAATTTCATGCAAATAAAGTTATATAGATGAATAAAGAAAAACGTGGGTGTGAAGGGAAGGAAAGGCAGTATGTGTTCCACTACTGATTCTTTTGTTGCATTTTGTTACCTCAGAAATTTGGCTACCCGATGTTATAACAAAGAGGAACTCTTTCTAAAGTCTCCCTTTACCGCTCTGAACCTCACTTTATTAACCTGGCAATATTTTCTGAAACTTATTCACTTGTGCTTCATGACAAAAAACCTCATCCTTTCAACCTATTTTATTAACCTTTCCCTTTCCAAGAAAACCTGGGAAGCAAATGTTGCATATATAGTCAAGAACTGTTTTATGATCCTATGTCTTTTTTTGCAAATGGTTTGAAATACCTAATAAATAATTGAGGAATTATGCAATTCCTCAATGTGCTTTTTCTTCACTCATCTGCTGTATCATTGTTTCCTTATAAACTGCATGAAGGAACAACATCCTTGCATCTCAGTAAGCACATATACTCTGTATTTTTATTTGTATGGTGAAATTTTAACACAAGTTACTTTTAAAAAAAGTTTCAGGTCTGCATATGAAAAGAAAGAAAAATTGCCCACACTGAGAAGATTTATAAACTGGAACCCTACTGCATATCCAGCATTAAATGAAAACACAATAACTAAACTGAAGTCCAGTGCCACATTAGCATTTCATGTTTGAAGTGTATGACGGATTTATTACCAAATTGCAAATTCAAGAAATTACTCAAGACCACAAATATTACTTAAGTGTATCATGGAGAGGATAATGTTTTGGAATCATGAATTACAGTTGCCTCCTTTACATTAATTAGGCAAGCCACATTTTCTTGATTATTAAAAGTGTATGCAAATTACACAACTAACATGAAATATCAACATGTACATTTGTGCTTGTATCTGTGTCAGATGAGCATGGGGAATTACTGCAGCACTGAAGGAACAGTATTTCTCCATCCTGTAACATGGCCTTTCTTTGTGTTCATGGGTACATGCATATATCCAGTGCTTGCAAATAGGCTTACAGATAGATAGATACCAAGAAAAGCTCCCTGAATAAGAAATATATCCACTGAGTGCTGGAGACAAAACACTATCTTTAATTATTTTTTGATATAGTATTTCAACACCAGGATCTTCAGTTAGGAAAGAGCAGATCAGAAACTTCTTACATGTTCTTAAATCCACTGAACTTTATCAAGTGTATGATGACATCTCAGAAATCTCAAAGATAACTATCTTTGAAATTAATGGGCTGCATGAGATGATGGACATCTGACATACAGCACATCTACTATTAAGAGAAGAAAAAAAAAAAAAAGAAAAAAAAGCCACTATCTGTAGTTGCCTAGAACATAAGAAGGAAAAGATTAACACCCAATATGTTTGGGTTTTTTTTGCAAGAATGAGGAGTGCCAAAATCATTCTGTTTACGCTATAGGATGCTGACAGGCCTTGTGTGCAAGGAAAAGCAGTACGTAATAAATTAAAATTCACTAGGGATTTTGTCTCTCATAACATTGCTATAAGCAATTTGAGAATCCTAACCTGTTTTAATCTCCTGAAAGGTTCTGTGTAAAACTGGCTAGAAAACTGTTCCCAGAGAACAGTTATCAAACTGGCACCATCAGTATGGGTGAAGCTCAGTGAGATCTCTTCAGATTCCAGTGCTATTCAATATTTTTCTTGATGGCATAGCTGATGAAACAAAGCATGCTTCTCACAGGTGGTGCACAGTACGCCATCCTAGGAAACCTGTCAAAATGTTCTAAGAGGTGTAATTCCAAAATTATCTTTAAAAATTGGAGACGATCTAAAACCACTGTTAAGCTATTTCAATGTGTGTGATATTACATTTAGGTGGAAATAATCAGCTGAACAAAAATATGATGGAAAAGATACAAGTGTTTTAATGGTGTTCTTACAGTTATACTTTATTATAAATTAAATACGATTTTTCAATGTTATCTTGTTATAAATATGATAAAAACATACAGTGATGAGTATAAAAGAATATAACCTACAAAATATGTGAATTAATAACTAATTAGATCTGGTGTAAGTCATGCAGTTCTTCAGTCAATAATATACAGTCTCATGTTTCAAGTCTGCATTTGCATGATGAGCTAAGAATAGAGGGATTTGCCTTTTGGTATATTTCAATATGTCAAGGCTGTTAACATACCTTCTTTCGCAGACACGTACGTAACCAGATTTTTTTTTTCTTCTGTGCATTGTTATCATGGCATGAAATTGCTTTATTTATTGAACTTCCTCATTTAGTTTCAAAGGAACATTAACCAAATTTGCTAATCGCTAACAGGAGCTAGTTCAGACAAGGGTTAACCTGGAGAATTGTTTTAAAAGCCTAATGTAAAGTTATTGAGAAGGGCTGGATTATAAGCCTCCCACTTCCCAGGCTACATACACATTCTCATTCCTTATCTGGAAAAGTTGTCTTGTGCAGTTTAGTGGCCACAGATCAGATGCCTACCTGGAGTAATTACAGGGAGTGGCATTCAAGTAGTACAGGTTCTAATGAACAGAATTTGTGAGGGAACAATGCTGATAAATTCAATTTCTTGTTAAAAGGGGCTGAGGTGTTCATGTTCAGTATTGTGATTAAATAACATCATCTTTGGTGAACAGTTTGTGTGTCTGGAACAAGAACAGAGTGGATCATTTTGCTCTACCTCATTTTTTCAGATTAGTCTCATTTCAAATGTCCTGTTTAATTTTGGCTTTGTCTCTTAGGTTAGATTGATGCTTTGTTATCAGGTATGTTTATTCCTTGGTGTAGCCATGTTTTTTTCTACTTGGCTTAGCTCGGTCAGTTGCAATGGTATTTTAGCTTCTCAGAGTTTGATTGCAGATACAGTTCCTATTCATATAGTGCCTTGTATGGCCCAGGAGGAGAGTGTATTACATCTTTTATGGACAGAATAGAAGAGAATAGCTCCTGAGCTTCAGTTTCCATCTCCCAGAACAGGAGTCTTCCTGGGCTTGCTGGCCTGTGTTAATGTTGTTTTAAGAGATAGATATCAGGCCTTGAATTTGACTCAGCACCACAAGGCCTTGGTTTGCTCCCCAAGATCCAAATGGGCTGGAAAACACAGTTTTTTAAGTAAAAGAAAAAAAAAAATCCATCTTATACAATTGTTCTACTTCAAGTGCCAATATCTCTGTCGCAAAATTGAAATCTAAAAGTGGAATTAGTTGTACTAGGAGATCACAGCAGATGGTGTTCTTTGTATGGAACATTTTAGAAAGAGAAAAAGAAGCAGGTTTCCTTTTTCTGGACGCTTATTCAATCAAGGAGCTATTGTGTAAATTCTGCAAAATGAACCCTAGTAATAGACAAATACAGCATTGCTACAAGCAGATAATTGCTCTAAAAGGATCACAAAACTCAGTTGACTATTCCAGGTTCAGGAATTAATAACACTTGTGGAAGAAGAAGAGTTTAGAGCATCATCCTTTATTGCAGCAGTACATGCAACTCTTCTTGAGTCCTTACAGCTGCAGGCTGCTGTCCAGAGACACTAGTTACTCAGGAACTGTGCTTGATTTTTAGTTCTATTTTTAGCTATAAAGAGGATGTAAGTATTCATCCCTATTCATAAATATGCTCCCTGAACAAGCTCTGTCCCTTCACCTCTATTGGACCTCATTTGGTTACATAAACTGGGGAGAGATTAGGCAATGCCTCAACTCTGTATGCAGTTCCTCAGCAGCTCTCATCATGCCAGGCTGTCCCCTGATAAGGACAGGTAGGCATCCTTCTGGATTTTGGATGCTTTCCACTGCAGAACTAGAAGCATTGCAACTATGTTGTCATCTGAGTAGGTACAGAAAACAGTCCCAGAGTGTTGATGGCATTGGGTCCTATAAAACATACAGAGAACAATCATGAAGAAAACACACTGTAAAAAAAGTTAGCTCATGAGAGAAGCAAGCAAGCAAGAAAATTACAGTGGAGAATTAATCTTCCCAATACCACTGCTTTCCGTGGTTTCATTAGCTTAGTTCAAAAACTTTGCTCTGCAGACATTTTCACAATCTTTTTTCAGATCAGGCAAAAGCAGGAATCATAAAAGCCCACAGTTATATATCCATTTTTTTGGATGTATGACAAAGGACTCATTGACATGGCCATTTCTCTGTGTAGGAGACTTCATCTACCTAACTACTCTCCACACAGCTTCACATGGCATAGCTACCCACAGCCAACAGATCCATCGCTGTATCTCTTTCACTGGAATCCAGCAGTCACTCTTCTGCTGTGTAGGGAGCTGCAAGCACACTGAGGCTGCATGCAAGTGCTGGTACGGGAGGGCCAGGGGCCAGACAACCAATGATGTGCCGGTTATGAGAGCTGGATCAATAGCCGAAGACTTAAATGCAGCACTGGTGGTGGCAACAGAACATGACTCTTTACTGTTGTGTGTTTGAGAAACAGCATGGTTTCAGTAAATCCTCAGCAAAGTTAATTTAACCTTCCTGCATTTTGATGAAGTTGTAGAACAGCCTCTTTGCTAAACAAGGAATCAAGGCATCTGCAGACCTCATCTAGCAACAGAGTGACATTACTGAGGCATCCCTGATGCAAATCATGCTGTCTGCTATCTACACAATCGCTGAAACATCTAGCAGCAGACGTGCTGGCATACATAAACCTCAGATGTAGAATTACCAGACTTTTATCAGCACAGAAATAATTCTGTTGACCTGAAGCTGAACCCATTGGCTGCACTAGTTCAAGACAGCGTCTGCACTTAAAGGCAGCACCTGGTGAAAATACCATGAGTGCATGTCTCTCTTGACAGACAGCAGTAAGTCATCTCCCCTTTTGGACTTGAGGGAGGGGTATCAGCTTGGCTTGTGATCTCTTGAGGAGCAGCAGCCTGCTGCCATTGCTGCTGCAAATGCAACAGATAATATCATTTTCTAGAACAGGATGCTAGTTTTTACTGATTCCCATCCTCCTGCAGTTCAAGGAGGATGTTTAGCCAGCCCTGCATTGGCTGGTGCTCATCCATCTCTCTTGCTTACTGCTCTCTATGTATTTGGAGGGTCTCTTCAGTGAAGCTGAGGCCATCATCACCTGCGGGTGCATATACTGCTCATTAGAGACTGAGAAGAAGCTTTCACTTATCTCAGTGACTAATTATTGACTTCTTAAGAAATGCATCTAGTGTGACATCCCTTCTGTCAGGAAGAGGTTGAGGATGTGGGTGAAAGCTGAAGGGATTTTCATTCACTAATTTCTTTTTATCACATGGAGAGAGTTGGAAGAATTTGAGTGAAAGGTACATACCATCTGTGCTTTGCTTAAATATTTTACTTCCAGTGTTGAAAAGAGTTAAAATATTAGAACATTTCATTTTTTTCAGAAGAAGTTCTCAACTTTTGTTGTACACTAAGATACAATTTGAAAATTCTTGCTTTCTCTCTGAGCTTAGGCAAATACTTCCGGGAACTAGAAATGAACCAAAGCCTCCCCATTCATTCAGTTAGTATTACTGACAATATCCTTTATGATCTTCAGCGGCAGGGCAAATTAGCTTCCTGAAGTGTTTGAAAATGTAGAAAGTTTGTTGCAAATTCTCTGAAGCTTCAGCTACTCATCTTACTACTTTCCTGTTCCTTACCTGACTAACACTAGTGCTGTCCTTGAGCAGGCACCCAGTTGCCTGACTCCAAGTACAGCTTGTGAATCTCCAAGATGTGGCAGGAATTTTTGAATGCCTTCATTTAAGGAAGGCCATGCCTCTACAGAGTAAGTACCCACAGATTAGACAGGTACTTTAAAAACTTGGTTATGGTAATGTGGGAAAAAATTAATTATAAATCCAAAGTATACTGTTTAGGTATAAGTAGACTGTTTAGACATGAGTGACCAAAGGGAAGAAAATAGAGCTTAATGTAATTACGGTTTATCTAATGATAAGCTCTTCACTTTCATTGGCTAGTTTTCTGCACACTGCCCAGGCAAATTGCAGTGTGGAATTTAGAGGCGACAGCAGCCAGCCCAAGGAACATGACCATTTCTTGGAAGTGGCAATGCCCATGTAGTACGGCAGGTGTAACTTTTTCTGTGCTTGACCAAACCTCTAGCAAGCCATTAAGCCACTGAGAGGAAAAATGCTTTTATCACGGGTAAGATAATATACATATTATCAGGTGAAGTATTCATGCACTGGAGCGAATAAGTCACATAATTTAAGTCAACAACTGTAAACGTAAACAAATATTAATGAGGTCAATGCATGTGGCTCATTTCTGGCTTATGAGTGAGATGAATGGTGCCTTTATTTAAGCCTCCTTAAAGCTGGTCTGTTGATTTTCTGACCATAGCCCAAGGTTTGGTGTAGATTCCTCTGTTCCTATGGGCTTAATGACTCCTAAAAGATACTGACTGGCATTTAGTGAGTCTTAAAAACCATTTCCTAGTTGGTCTCTTCTGAATCAGGGTCTCCAAGCACCTTAAGTCAGTGTGCTATGTCTGTGTAAAATAATCATGGCAATGAAAAAAGACGTATGTTGTATTTGCTGGCCTTTAGAAACAAGTAAATATCTTTATCTGACTGCATGCATGCTGCAGATGGACAGTCTGAAACTGCTTGGATTACAGCGCTGTTGAAAGTCAGGCACTGAGAATGAGTAGCAAAACTGTATGGTTTACAAGACATAGCTGCGGTTATTATTTACATAATTAATTAAGAGTAGTCAGGATTTGGATGTAAGTTTCTTTCTCCTGCTATCTCAAAAAAATACTGCTTGATAGGATGCTTGTTTACTGCAGCTGTCTTGAACTTGATTAAAAAATTCATGTCTGAACTAAGAATAGAATTTATATTGTGCTACATGCCACATACAAGAATAATTTAAAAGTTGTGTTCTTTCCTGGCTTCAGGTTGTATGAAATAGTTTTGTAGTTAAAGAGAATTTGCATAATGCTTTTAAGTCTTAATAGCTATCATAATTTTAAACTGGTAAGGAGTGTTTATAACATACAGTAAGCTGAAGCATTTAGCTGTGTAAAAAGGAATATTAAGGCACATCTTCTAATCAAAAGAGTAATGAAAATATTAAGTATGATGGTGGTTGTTTTTTTTTTTCCTAATTGCATCTGGACATCCTATTTTACTTTTTTTTTTTTTAAGGCCTGAATGACCATGAAAAATGGGGATAAATCCTCACTATCTGAGATAGGCTGAAATAAGCTCTATGCAGGTGTTTTATTTAGTGTCCTTCTGGGACTGCACCACTTAGCTATGATGAGATCTGATCCTGCCCCTAGTCAAATCAATTAAATATTTTCCCATTCACATTGCTGCAGCTAGGTTTCAGGGCTTCTGTTATGATTGGTGGGTTTCATTTATGTACTGGAATATGAAAGACAAAAAATATGAGCCATTATCTTCAGTGTGCTATTTAGTCAAGGATCAATCTCATCAAGAGGTGCAGCAGATATGACATAAAGAACCTACAGCTGTTCCATGACAAAACACACATTGCACATAATAACAGCCACACACAGCTTTCCTCCCTCAAGTGTCTAGGCAAGATACCATAGCATACAATCAATGCAAATCTCCCAGCAGAATGTAATATAGCCATTTTTCAAGGATTTGATGCAATTCATCTTTTCAAACAGGCAATTTTTTTTTTTCTAATGATGACTTGAATTGGGAAAGTCTTTTATTTGGTAGCTGTATAGAATTTCATGATGACTTTGTCAGGAAAGCATAATTTTGATTCAATCTTTGCAATATTAGGTAAAACCTCATAACTGCACATGGGATCCTGCAAGATGCTGAGGAAGAACAGGAAGATTTTTACCTGGTATGTGTGATGCCATATTTTTCTGCTGAGTCAGCTTAGGAAAATTTTGCTATACTGACTTTGTTTTCAACTATTAGAAATTGAGAATAGAATTTCCATTTCATCAGGAATGCTAACATGTAAAAAATATGTTCTAGATTGGAACAGAAAATGAATATTTGGCATGTCCCATTAAAAAAAAAGTTCTGAGATTCTTTTTTTTTACTTTTTAAAATTAAGGGTCAAATTATTAATTTTAGTGTGATTATTGCTATTATTTTACTTAGTTTCACCACATTGAGGGATAAAACATGTATCATATTCAAAAATTAACATAAGGAATATTAACTGTATTAAATATGATTGTAATGGTTTTTTTTCATGAAATATTTCCTTTTCTTATACAGAATACTGAAAATAGCCTTGAAATTTTTGATATGAAGGGAACAGCTCTTGTTTTTAAGCAAATGGTTTACCTTTACTCTTTTCAGCAACTTCATGTCTGGCTTTTTATTATCATTGTGCTGATTAATTTTCTTCATATTTTAGTACAAATTAATGCATACTGTTGAAGTTTTCTATTAATCCATTGTACAAATTCAGAATCTACATCTCCACAACTTTTCCCCTGGCTCTGTTCATAAGGAAAGATTAACACACATATATAGGTTTATTTTTTTTAAATTATATGCTCTTTAATATGAAAATAATACGATCTGTGTTCTGCGGCTAGAATCTGCTAGGTTTCACCTGGGAAATGATATATCTAATTAGGGAATGATGGTCTTGTCTTTTATCACTGAAGTCAAAGCAGGAATTTTTTTTAGAGACAATGATGATGTGTTTTATAGCGTTTAGTATCAGTAAGTCCCTTAAGGGCTGAACATAAATGCAAATAAATTAGGAGCTTCATTGCATATTTGCAATTTATGAGCTAGTCCAGTTTCACCTACCAGCAGGAATATCATAAGAAAAGTAATTCTCTATTAGATCTCTGACAGTGCTTTAGAACTGTAGGGAAAAGAAACCAAAACCAGCCGTAACAGAGTTCCTGTTTGCTCCAGAAACTTGAGATTTTTACTGTTTATGAATGTCAAGACTGAATACCATTCTGAGTTCCTTTCTTCTACCCGTCTCTTGCCATTCTCACTGTGCGTTTTTGGAAAGCAGAGTTCATGGGTTCCTGAACACACATGCTACAGAACTTCTGTTTAGAAAGCTGCTTATTGTAACATCCCTTTGTCTCATTTATCTGATAAAATTAAATCTACTTTCATAATTAACAGCAGATTGTAGCTTATAGCTCAATGTGAATTTTGTACAGTAACTCATCTTCTGTAGTGACTCAGATACTTTGCCTGGGGGTGTAAAAAGGATGTTTCTCCATGCCTTCACAGTATAAACAGTCTTGCATATGCTTTGCAATGGCATTGATGCAAGTGAACACATTCAGTGATGCTCTTCTGCCCATACGGCATTCAGGTCCCTGCTTGTGTGCTGCTGCCTTGTCTTTGTAGGCAGAATCAGCTGAGCTTGCAAATCTTTTCATCATTTTGTATTGCACTGATGTCATTGTTCAGCAAAGAAAGTTACATCTTGAAACACAGAGAAGCTAGGGTACAAATAAGGACTCCCGAAGTCAAATTGAGGTTGCTTGAGTGAAGGAAATTAAAACAGCAGCATCCCCTACTGGGAATGGCTTTGTAAAATCAGGTTTTACAACCTGGGTGCTTGGGATTTCAGGATTTTATTAAGATTATGATGGAGAAAATTTGGAGACATCTCTGATGATTTTCTGCGTTCACTAACTTTCTGTAGTGCAAGACTGTCTATTTATTTATTTATTTATATGTCTATTTGTTTATTTATTTACAGAAGCTCTTTTGCTGCACGCCCATCTCTTTGGCTTTTGGAATACTTATACTAAGCCCCTATAACCTGTAAGTAGCCAACCTGTAACAAGCTGCTGATTTCTGGGTTTTCTATGATAGAGACATACTTGGTTACCTCTGCCTTATCTATTTTTTTTAAGAGAAAGTACATTCTTGTAGAAATTTCAACCAGAAAATGTTCATGTTTACTGTTACAATCAACTCTCAGATATTCACAGAGTTTTTAATAAACATACTTCTGCTTTGAGAATAGCCATATCTAGATGGAAAGATGTTTTCAGGTCGTAAGACCTTTTGAGATTGTTTCTTTAAATACGGGTAACTCAAATGTAGCTTATCTTTATTCTTCAGCCTGCAGCAAGAACAAAAGTGCTTTTATATTTGCTTAAGACATAACAGTTTGAAGCGTTTGAAAATAGCATGCTGGAAATCCTCCATGTCTGGCTTTCCATTGAATCCAGAGTGCCAGTGCATGGTGCTCCAGATACATGCAAATATATGTGCACCTGTCTGCAGTGGAGCTCTTCACATTGATAGAAATGTTGCTGTTTACTTCAGTGATTGCCCATTGAAATAATGATAGTACATTTATATTTAGATAGTAGCAGCTATTTCAAATGATCCTGAAGAACCTTATTATCGTAAGGCTTTCTGTCAGTCACGAGGAATCCCTAGGGATTTCGGTGCATCATGTAGTTTGGATTTTATCTCAGGAATGGGGATGTGGGGATTTGGGGAATGATCTTTTGAGTCAGTTTATAGGCTGCATTGCTATAAATTGAAAAAAATCTTTGCCAGTTGTTGAACTGAAACACATTTTTAGTAACATGAAGCCACTTCTAACCAAAGTGGATAAGATGGGTTAAAAATGAGCTGAACCAGGGGGCTGAAAGGGCAGTGATCAGTCATGCACAGTCCACCTGGTGAACCAGTTTTCAGTGACTGAGAGACTCACACTGGGGCCAGGACTATGCCACGACTATTAAGAGCCTAGATAACAGGATGGGGTATCCCAACAGATTTTCAGGTGATACCAGATTGTGGTAAGTCTGTACAATGGAAAAAATTGCTGCTTGTCAGAAGTGCCTAAACAAGATGAAAAAGAGGGCTGACAGGAACCTCCGGGAGTACTCAGAGGCAAGTGCAAAGTCCTATGGATGGGATGAGGAACCCCACATTCGGAGCAGGCAGAGGGCCAAACAACTGGAAAGAAAAAAACAATGAGCTTTTTATGGACAGCAAATTGAAGGGGAGTCATCAGTGTACCCTTGCAGCAGAAAGGCCAATGGCATTCTGGGCTGTGTTAGGAAAGTTGAGGGAAAGGATCCTTCCCCTCTGCTGAGAACTGGATCCAGTACAAGATAAAGAGGGACATACTGTTGCAAGGCTTGTGTAGGACCGCTGAGACAGTGGGAGACTGCAGCATGAGGTGTATGAGGAGAGGCTATGGTGAGGTTGTTCAGCTTTGCGAAAGTGAAGAGGGATCTTACTTTTGTCTGGAGCTACCTAGTGGGATGGAGCTGGAGCCTGACTTTTTCTCAGAAGAAATCAGTGGAAAGGTTGGAGGCAATGGGCAATGTTTCAGCTTGTTGCTGTGTGTTCTCCAAAACAATCATCCACATATGCACTTTAGATCCATAAATGGCTTCCAAAAGTTCTGTTTTGAAGGAATTTTGGGCTATATTTATCTAAGGAAACCAGTGCTTTCTCATCAATTAAAGCTGAAACTGCATTATGCATATCACATACATATGTATACTAAATGAAAGATTTTTGAAGTATTTTACATATGTACATCTGAAGTGTATAATTTTATTTAAATACCTTAAGTACAGTTATTCTGCATTTACAAAATAGTGTGCTCTTTTTGTGTATTGAATGTTCTGCTATTTTAATTTAAAGCTTGCTAATCTAAACCATGAGAATCCTTTTCACTGTCAAGTAATTATTTCTAAATATTTCTTCTGGAATGTGAGAGATGAGTTTTTCAGCAAACATGATTCTAAGCTTATCTAGCTGTATTTGTCCATGTGCCAAATGAGTGGAGAAGAAAACATAAAATTATATATTTAAAGACAAATCAGATTTTTTCCTACCTCATGCAAATCAAAATCTTTGGTATAAAAGTGCACAAGATTTTAGAGTGAGGAGGAGAGAGGATCAATTTCTAGGATTACAAGCAATTATTAAAGACCTTTCTAGAGAGTTGCCGTTTTAGTGTCAGAAAAAAGTATCCTTCAGATCCAGCTAATATTTTTTAGTCTTGTTTGCTTTTTAAAAAGGATTCAAATTTTAGAAGTTGCAGTAAGTACTTTTAAAGCAATTAATATCTGTGATTGTATTAACAGTAGAGCTGCAGAGAAGTTAGTACACCTGATAGATGCTCACCCTAATTCACAGGCATCACTACAGAGGAGTGGGTGCAACACTAGCTTCCTTCTCCATTGCCTCTAAAGAGCCCTGAACAAAGGTAACAGCCTTCACTGTGATTCTCACACCACTCAGATACCACTAAAATTTATCCTGCTCCCATAAGACATTAGTGAGGAAACAGTGAGGAAACCATTAATATCCAGTGGCACAAACACACCAATTACATGTTTACGCCTTTAGCATTCGTCTGGCAAAGCCAATTCCAAGAGCAAGGACCCTCCTGGAATAGGCTGGAGTTGTCTGGTGTGGAAGCACACATGATGCTCTTGCACAAGCTGGTGCTTCCAGAGTGATTTCAAATGGCTTTTCATTCCCCCAAGAGATTGGGCAGTCTTTTCCTACTGCATTCAGCTTGTAGGGGAGAAATCTCAGGCTAACTGTTGAGGGACCAAATTTTCTATTCAGGACCATAATGCTGTTGTAACTAAGAAAATGTACCTTTGATTTACAAGGTTGGTCCACAATGTACCAACGTAAATGACAAACGAACCCCTGAAATCTCACAGGCTGTGGGGATGGGGTTTGACTGGTGTAGTAGATGGTAAGCCTTCAAGAAGCAATGGTGTACCAAAGAAAAGGGTTAATGTAAATGACTTTTTTCATAAATATTCAATACTAAATATGTGCCTTAATGTGTGTTAAAAAAGGAACCTAATTTCTCATTTTGCAGCAGCCCTCCTCGTTAGCACTTAGTGAAACCCTCCCATGTATTTTTGTCTCTCTCCGTAGGGCTGTTTGGGCATTTTGTAATGGCTGAACACCAATAATTTTCTCTTCAGAATTTCTGTACTTCCTTCCAAAAATGAGTGACATGATGATCCATATATCTAGGTCTTATGTGTTGTGAGGGCTAATTAAATAAAACTTTTATTGATCTTTATAATCTGTAATAAAGAACTGCCATATACAACTATCGTTAAGGCTGATTATGTAATCAGTCCAGAGATGATCAACCATGACAGTCAGCTTTGCTGCTAAGAGGAGTGGGGAGCAGTGCAGTCTTTGAGGCTGGATAGCTAAGTGCCGTATGGAATCGGGAGCTAAATTTGCTGCATTATCCTTGCATGGTATTGTCACATTCCATCAGATACCAAGAATGCTCACAGGAAAATAGCATAGTATCTTTTATATTGCACAGGTTATCAGTATACAGAGAGATAATTTGGGAAAGCTAAGCCTGAGAAGAAACACAACGTAAAAGCCAGACCACCTCTTGGGGAAAGTTGCCTGGCATTCAGAGGTCTTTCCACTGCTTTCAAAGTTGTCATGCAGTCACCATTTACTTTGCTATTAGAGGAATTGCTTTGTAGGTTCCTTCAACTTGTCAGTATAGTAACACTGTGTTGGGTTGGTGAGGTTTTTCTCATTTCAAGAGAGTGTGAATGCGCGTGCCTGATGGAATACATTTGGTATGCCAGTTCTAAGGTTCCTATTCATAACTGTCTTCCTGCTGTTCACATTTTATTAATGAAGCAACCCATCACCCCCCTACCAGCAGACACTTAATTCCTTCCCAGAATCCATCTGCTTTCCATGGTCATTATAAAGCAGCTTTTTATGGAATCAGCTTTAACAAAGTCTGGTTTCCATGGGTCAATTAAATACCAAATATTGTTATTTCACAGCTACAGCTCCTTTGAAAGTGTTTCCTAGCTATGATTAATTCTAAGATGATTTTTGGGGAAGGAATTGGGCAATCAAGATCCTATTTTAAAAGAAATTTGTTCTTGCAGCAGGTCGTGACCATAAAGGTGGAAAATGAACCAAACCAGGAAATTTAAGAGTGTGATCCTGCAGCTCAGACCCTGCTTAGACAACTACTCACACTGGTTGCTTCTCATGTGGTGCATGATATTTAATTCTACTGATGCCTATTTCAAAAGTGATCAGAGAATGCACCTGTGCATCTATGATGCTTATATTTGTTACAAGCTTAAGAATGAATATACACAAACAATTAGGTGCAATAGAGAGTAAATGGATTTACAATATTATTTTGAGAATATTCATGACCCTTTCAAGTACTGAAATAAATAATGCTTATACTCAGTATATCTACTAATGGCATATGCAGTATATCAGCTATAAAAATATATGTTTAAAATATGTATTTCCTATTGGAAGTAAAATTTTTGCCAAGTTTAAAAATCACATTTTGTCTTCAGAATACTGAAGATATAAAAATACATTTTAAGCCTTTATTAAATATTAAAAAGTGTCACTAATATGACCTCTCTACTTTTAAAAGTCACTTTTATCCTTCAGGTTAGTGTCACTACTGAGATTATAATAACACTTTAATGTATAGTAGGGCATCGCTGAAGAAGTCGTGGCAGAAAGTTTAAGAGAATGGATATTGTGGGACCTAAGAACCAGTAGGGTTTGCATTTCATTTGTGCTGAATGCCCAACTTTATCTTCCAGCCAAACACCTGCTGCGGAAGTTAGGAGAATATGTAAAAAACATTTGCAGTTCACCTCTAACTTTATTATATAGTTATTAATGTAACCACTGGCATTCAGTTTATCCCTTTCACGTGTTTGCACTGTCTGAGATTTATTTAAGTTAAGACAACCTGATCCGTGGTATTTCAGATGGTGGGTAATACATTGTGAACTGTCTCTAAACTAAAATGAGGTGACCCATAACTAAAGAGGAAAAAATTGCTGTATTCAGTAACCATTGCATATGTGTAACTAATACTTTGATGAAGACTGCTTCATCTTCCTGTAAAATCCGAGAGTCATGGCATTTGAGACCCATGGAACACTAACGCAGCACGGATGTATCTTGCAGCTCTCAATACAGGGTGAAGACATTTGAGTGGTGGAGTTAAACGTCCAATTATGTTTTGTAATATTGCCAGTTGTCTAGGTAAAATTCTGTTCTCTAGACTTCTTTGTGTATTTGCACATAGACAGGGCAGTGATGGTAGTGGTGGGAACTGTTCTGATTTTTGTTCCCATGGTCACTACTGCCACCTGCTTCACAAACCATCGGTGTTGTCTGCCAGTCTCAACAAGGAATTGCAGTTTGGAAATCCTGAGCCTGAAAAATCAAACATGGTCGTTCTTCCTTGAGATATTTCTGTCAGATAGGGTGAAAGTTTATCAACTGGATAAAAGGGAAAACCAGTAATTGCTTCTGGTTTAATTGTAACAAACTGTATTTGAGTTAAGAATTTTATGTGTTAAATCTATGCTATACATGCACACGTACATACCTGTATGCTTTACATAAGAATAAGAGACAGAGTGCCTTGATTTTTAGCATCAGGTATCGGCCATGACTCTCTGCTCATAGCAAAAAGGTATTGTGGCTTTCAGCTGTTTGGTGGAATTACGTGGATGCAATTTTCAAGTGTTTATTTGCTAGCATTTGGCTAGACATCCTTTCTGTTAACATGTATGATTCTGTAAAGCTGTTGCTAGAATGTTAGAAAGGAGAATATATTAATTCTATGTTGGGATGCATAAGTAATGTTGAAAAGTCACTATATCCAGGCCTGGTCTAGCCTCTACTTGTGTTTGTCTAAGCCATTAAGTTTAAAGTGTTTGAGGACAGATTATGAGCCGTGACCTCTGGTACAAATATTTACATTCCGTCACTACACTCTATAAACCCAGTTTTTGTAAGTAGAACTGAAGTGCTACTCCTGTGTACACTGCTGCTTTATGAAAAGCTGCAACTTTGGGGAGAGCATTCTGTTGAGAATAAAGATTCAGGTTCTTGACCTTCAAATATGTAACCAACAGCTCGAGGTAAGATGGAGGATTTATCCACATGTTACAAACAAATCCTGAATATAGATATGAATAGATAGTCTTAAACAAAGGACAGGTGGGGCTTCAAAACAGAGGGAGATGTTTTGATACGTTCCCAACATCTAACATAAACACATTTCACTGTACTTTAAGTAGAGCTTCATTTTCAATGCACTGTAAAGGTCTAACAAAGTAATACCAGGCTGCACAGTATCATCATAAAAATTAGGATTGGTCGTATTTGGGTTCCAATCACCACACAAGCTAGAACTCTAGATATTTTTTTATACTTCTATGGGTTTTTTTGTTCAATACATTTCTAAGAACATGCTGTTTCTTAAAACAGCCTAGTCCAGGTAAAACTTCAGTGTCCAGCTGTACCATATGTCCATGCTTTCTTTCAAAAAACAAGTAGGTTTATTAATCAGCTGTTAAATGATAAAAATTAAAAAGGAATTTCTATTCTTCGGTGTTTCATTCTGAACTGATATGAAAAGAACTTTGAACATTTTGCGTTGTCTGAAAAAATTCAGTTTCTAAACAATGAGTTATGTCATTTTAATGTCACATGTTTCAATTTAATAAGGAAAATATTTCTTTTAATAATAGGAGCCAGTATACTGGAATATAAAATCGTAAGCATCATGTTATAATCAGTATCTGGAGGTGAATGTTGCAACATGAGGTATAGAAATGACGATCTCAAAATTATAAATTTATTGTATTGTAAGTAGCATATACCAAAGTCCCCACAGAAATTTCAGTGAGACCGTCATATTTCTTTAAATTCTTTTTATGTTATCAGACTACATTTTTTGACCATTTGTATTGATTTGGTTTAGTGGTGAAATACATAAACTTTTTGGCACTTAATTACATCATCCAATGGGGATTTGATGAATCTGAAAAGAAAGTGCAGGTGAAGTAACTGTGAAAACTGTGGCCTTACTATTAGTCTTTGACTATTACTACCTCACTGTCTTTTGACAGTTTCCCTTCTTTCTTCTAAGATCCTTCTATACACTTAAGGGGATGAATATGATATTTATTGTACAGGTATTTTACAGATAGCTATCAGGCAGATAGTAATTTGTGTGATGCCTTCTGTGTTGCAGCTGGATAGACTGAACATTTATTTCTGCTTGTGTTGTTGAAATATGAAAATAACCTTTAAAAAAAATAGTATTTTTGTTCCAGTCACAGTAATGCTGTTTTCTTTGTAACAAAGTGCTCTACAAAACCTGTAACTTCAAATGTAAACATGACTTCCAGTACTCCCTGCCACGTACAAAAACAAACCACCTAATCATCAACCTGAAATTGCATTTTTAACCATAGCAACCTGAACATTTACCTTCTGAAATGCTTCATTAATGAAAACGCCAGGAGAATTCTCTGCATCTAGAAAATTACAGTGATTTAGAAATATTTAATATTTCATTTGCAAGCTGCTAATCTGTAGGGAGCCATTCACTTTGGTCATTCAGTTTGTTTTATTTTTGCTTTTCATTCTTTATGTTTCTGCATTGATTTTAAGTTTTCCTTTATAATCTCTGGGCAGAACCTGGGTCAAAACATTTTAAAAGGGAATCTTCTAGATGTTCTGTGCTCCAGGGGATTTGGTTTTTTGTGGGTCTACAACTGCATGAAATATAAATCTAACCCCGGTACAAACATATAAAATGTAAAACAGCCAAAATGTCATTTTCATGTTATTAATTATTAGTCTTTCTTACTAAAGAAGAAGACTAACTCTAGATTCATTTCTTTTGCCTTCCCAAGAGTGCATGACATTTGGCATGCTTGAGAATCAGGGTGTCATGCTTTGGACAATATACTAAGACCAGTTTTAGAGTTTGGTAGCCATACCAGTTTTACCATCTCCCACATCCCATAATTTGTTCTTACCTCTTGCACCAGCAGCATACCAATTAAAAAAGAAATAGAAGTCCAGTGCGCTCTCTGCCTCCAAATCCCCAAAGTAGTAACGCAGCAGCTCAGTTTAGCTACTGGAAGGGAAATACTTGACAACCAGTTATTGCAGATTATTCAGCTGTGTTCTGAAGAAGACAATATGGTAGATAATGCAATCAGTGTAAAGTATGCATACTAGTATCATGACAGCACACAAGAATTTCCCCATGCACAGATGTAGCAGGATTAGTTCATGTGTGCTTGTGGGCAGCTAACATCCACAGTTTGCAATAGGATTTCCACTGAAAGTAGTAATAATTTTTGTGTATTAGGGAGTTACAACAAATCCACAACTCATATTTCTCCCTCAGGTCATACTTCCTGGTATAAAAATAAAGCCCCATTCATAGTTTCAAAGACTTTGTAGTTTCTCCTTCCTAATGAAGTTTTTTGCAGAGTATTTAGGAAGCAGATACCAAGTTTTATTTCTTTATCTGGTAAGGTAGCATTTACTAGGAGGCAAATTCAGTAATATTCCCTTAAGCTCAATTCTTTGCTTATTTGAAGGTGAAAATAAGAAAAGTGTATTAGATGTTGGCAAAAAATTAATCAGCTAGCGAGAGAACTCAGTCAGGTCATAGATTCCCCTGTTGTTCCGCTGGTAGTGTTCCTGACACTGCAAATGCCTGAAGAGATCTCAGTGTTCCTGTTTCCTAGTTTTAGGGAGAATTATATTCCTGCTTCTGCATAAAATGTATTTTCTTTGAGAAGGTATTACATGGCCAAATTTTTGAACTCATCAGTGTTATGTCTTCATATTACCCATCATAGCAGTGAGTGTAAATTGTACAGAAAGAAAATCTGGGGTTTGCTTGAATGTCTGAGGGAGAACAACTGTTGATAAACATACGGAAAAAAAAGCTTCTGGCTGAAAGAAGCTCCTAATGGGAAAGATTTTTTTTCATGCGCCCTATGAAGTAGGGGACTGAGAAAACCCAACTTTCCTTCACCAGCCTTAGTTCTGACTTTTGGTACTGAACAGACACGTTTCCTTCCTTCAGGTTAGCTTTTCAAATAACAAAAACCTCAAGTGGAGTAGATGAGAATTAGTTTAAGCATTTTTAGGAGTGCTTTTTGTCAAGAAGAGATGTGGCCTGCTGGAGTTATGCTGAACTCTGTGCAGAGGAACAGCTGATATTGAAGGTCGTCAGTCCAATACTATCGAGCTGTCCCATCTAGATGACAAGTGGGTAAAGGGAAGCCTGGTTAGTGAGCGCCTGGCAGTGCAGAGTTTGTCACTGACTGTGTAATGTCACCAGCTTATACTCATCTCGGTGGTGTCCGCTTTCCTGAGCGAGGCAGGCATAAAGCTATGAAGAAGACGAAATTGCTTTGGAGCTTTCTTATGAGAGATGAAATTGATAGCAGCTAAAATGTGAAAAGAGTCTAATCAGAACGGAATGATGTATCAGGGGAAAATACAAGAAAGCAAATACATGTGAAGAAAAGAAATGAAAGTTACATTTTCGAAGGCTAAAGAAAAGTGAGAAGATGATACTTAGGCAGTCTTTCTATGAATTTTTCATCACATCCTGAGAAAGAAAGCAGTGCCACAGCTGTTAAGGTTTGAAACTAAGAATCTTGTGGTAGCTGTGATGCCATGGATGATGTGTGGGCTGGATGGAGGCTCTATGCTTGGTTAATACTCCATTTTTATCATGCTTTAATCTCATTCTATTTACTGTTAAAAATAAAGAAACGAAACCAAAATGGCAAAAGCGAAATCATCGTAACCTCAGAGATTCTGAAATGTATTTTCCTGTGCATGTCATGCTCAGAGGGAAAGACTACCTTTAATATCAACAGCCTGATTTTTTAACATCAGCTGCAGGTCCCGTGTTGCTCTTCCCTGGTCCCCAGTTAAATTTCTTTTGACTCTTAGTAAACACTGACCTCAGGACCCTTATTTCTTCAGTTCTGAACTAGGAACTTCACATATAAGACCTTTCAAAAAGGGAATGATGGTTATTTGACCCATTTTTTCTATTGTTTATTGCTTTCTCATTATTCTGAAATCAACTCCATCACTAGCAAAAGAAAATGAAGCAAGAATGAAATTGCACAAGCCTTTTTCTTTCCAGTGTATAAAGCTATATATTACACTTGTGTTACACAAGCATCTGACTATGGTAGGAGAAGCCAGCAGATTGTGGTATGTACAGAAATAGGTGAAAAGCTTTCCCAGCACCGTGGCAGTGCAGAGGCTGTTGCACAGCTCCATTTGAGCTTGTTGTCAGCAAGCTCCAAGCTTCCTTTGGAGCTTATCCATGGAGCATTCACCAAAGCCAAAATAAGTATCTCAGCACATCTTCTTAGAACCTGGAAATTATATAGAGCTGTGTAATATTAGAAAGTAAAAGATTAATCCAGTTTAATGCTGGCCACAATAAAATGTCTCAATAGACTTTCAAAACAGAACCGTTTTCTGTAGCCAGAGGTGTTCTCTCAGTTACTGAATGTATGCTATTATCACATAAAATTTAAAAGATTTAATATAAAAAAGATTTTAAAAGCATTATACAAGTATTAATAGTTCCCCTGAATTTGTTAAAGTTATTCCTTGTTAGAGGGGATTATAATGTATAATGCTTGATAATTTCTGAGAGAGGACATCATTTTAACTTCAGCTGTGTCATTTTATTCTATGAAGCTACTTATTAGTAGTAGCAGTGGAGCCTTGCAAGCTTTATGCATTATAAAAACAAAATATATGAGCTGCTGTCCAGGCTCATAATAGTGCCTGACGTAGCAAAGTGTAGGTTGTAAGGCTGTTACAACCTGTTCATAGCTGTGAAAACCAGTACCCATCAACTCAAAAGGAGAAACACAGACGCAACAGCTCAAAACACTGATTGATTATCTCCCCAATCTGTATTTAATTTGTGCTGCATAAAAGTCATTTAAGTTAAATATGAGCCTTGCAGATCATCGTAATTTAAGTGTGTGAGCAGAATTCCCAGTTTCCTTAGAAAACCTTGATCCTAATAAGCTGAAAAATTTTATCATAAATCTCAATTTCTCTTCTTGCCTGCACTCCTACACACACCCCCCAAAAGGAACGCTGGTGAGGAGCATGGAGTTTTGCTGCTGCAAATGAGGGGCAAATGTTGCCCCATGCATTTAATCAGAGAAGCATTGGCTTTCAGATTTACCCAGGGGTGATAAGTGTTACTTTCCTGGCCAGTGTGACATTGCACATATTTTTGCATGCCAAGTTGCATCAGGCTGCCACTGAGAGCAAACAAGTGAAATAACAAGTCCCCCTGGTGTGGCACAGTATAAAATCTGTGACCCAGATTCTCCTAGCTCTGCAGGTAGCACAGAGGGTGAAAAGACAGTCTTATGCTGCTGGAATCTGGTGTGTTTAACCCAGGTCCTCAGGGAACCTCACTTGTACTGGGACGAGCAGCTAGGAATCACCAGACCATCGGAAACTACTGGCCAGTCCCTTTTGCAAGTCACCAAGGCCACTTTCCCAGCTGTGTACCTGTGGGAAATGGTGCCACAGCCCATTCTTTAGGGGAGCACCTCTGAGAATAGTATTGCAGCAATGTGGCTACATTCTTTCCAGTAAGCCAGTAGTTTTTTGAGAGAAGGACATTTTTTGCATCTAATTCCTCATCAAATAGTCTCTAAAAGTTGTCCCAAAGTAAAGCCTAAGGGCAGACAGACTCTTTCCTTCTGATGTTGCCAACAGAAATGCCGTACCTGTGCATTATCATTTCTTTCAGGGACACATATGAGAAACCCAGGGAGGCAAGTGTGTGCTCTGGAACGTCCTTTACAGGAAAGATTGATGTTCTTTGTGTTGTGGGTATTTGTGTATTTTCATCATTATTAAGGTCCTGACTCAGGAAGTCAGGGATGCCTTTTCATAACTTTCAGCGCAAGAGGATGCCAAATTTTGCAATGAATGACCTCAACTAGAACACCTCTCTGAAGTACTGGGGAGCATCTGCTACTTCTTTGTTATTCCCAGATGGAATAATCTATAACACCTGAAGTGATGTTTCTGCTTAAAGCGCCTGGCAGTCCAGCAAAGTCAGCTGTAGTTTAACCTTCAGATTTGGATGCAGTTTGTGTGACTCCCCTGCAGGAAATTTTTAATATACATAACACATTCAGAGTGCTTTTCTGTTGGTTTTGGTAAGGAAGGCAGCAGGGTCTGCCAGCATAGCCAAGGTGGTGTTATCACAGGAAGGGGATGATACGAGTGCATGTCAGTATTGAAAGTGCATTATAGTTAAATCTTGTGGATTGTGGTGTTGGACAATGAGCTTCAGGATTCTCACTGTAAATATAACATACTGTATTTGCCTAAGCTTTCTAAGAGCTCAGTGTACAGGTGAATTCAGTTACAATGTAAGGGAAATAAAAGCTGTACCTTACAGGTCATTCTGTACCTCTGCATACTGGATTTAAGAACAAAAAAACACCCTCTAAAATAAGTCATTCTGAATTGTCCTTGAAAGACTAATTATTCTGCTAATGTTGTGTGACTTACTCAAAGGCTATTTTTACCATGAAATTTTCCTCACAATGAGAATGCTTCATTCTGCTTCAGTAGTTAGTGATATGTCCTTGAAACACAGGTCCTAGGCTTTGAAATTATCAAGGGCTTTCTAAAGAGCCAGACCAGTTTACATCATAACTGAACTGGTACCCTCTTGCCGTCTCATTGCATTTAACAAAAGCAAGTTTTCATAAGCAAACACAGAAAATTGCCACAGTGCCTGAATCTGAAATCTTATGTGCTTATAAATTTCACATATGTACGTACATGACATGATAAATAATAATATTGTATGAATTTGCAAATACCTAGATCCTCTGTACAAGATATCAGAACATAAATGTTCATTAGTAAAACCAAATATAATTATACTAGGGCATGTTGTCTTCTCTTTTTATATAGTGGAAGTGTTTGGATATGAAGGTAGCATTATGATGTCGCAATGTCAACAAACACTCCTTCAGTGACGCAATAAGGCACAGCGATGCTGACTTCATACAAAACATGTTGATACCAGCTGAAGACAATTTATAATTTACTGTTCGAACGTGGACATTCTGTAAGATATAGAGGTCTTTCTATTCTCTAAGATACAGAGGTCCTTCTGGATGATAGCAAGTATTCACTTATTTAAAATAGTGATTAAATGTTCTGGCAATGTTTTGGGAGGAATTTCTGAAGAGTGATCATAGTTGTTCTTACTGAGGAAACACATTCTGTGGTATTTGCTTGGACTCATACGGAGCTAAGAGTATTGGAGAAATGCAGATCCATAGTGCATGTGAAAAAGCTTCTTTCTGTTTGCAGTGCTCTAACTTTGGTCAAGGATTTCTAGAAAAGCCTCTTCATCTAATTCCATTGAACTCCCATGAATGTCCTGGCCTTCTTTTCTGTTACTCTCAAACTCTTATTTATGTTTCTTTGTGTATGGGGGTGGGGAATGGAAGAGTGCATAACTTACCTTTATAGAGTGAGTTTTCAAGAAAGAACTCAAGTGGGAAAAGCTTTTGATCCAAAAATTTTGAGTCAGAGTAATTTATTTCTTTGGCACCTTCAGGGAGTATTTTTCTTCAGGCCTGTTATTTCATGCCCATATTCAGTTATGAAAACGTTTCTAAAACGTTTAAAACTCAAGGATAGAAAGAGTAGGCTGGAGAAAGGTGGTCCTTCTTCTTGACAGTGGCATTTATGTTCTTGTGGTAATATAGGATCCCTTGATTGAGAGTTTGTCAAGTCCCTCTTGAAGCTTTACAATAAATCAAACTCTCTCTGGAAAAGTTTGGTGTGGGTGTAAGTGAGGATGCCATACACAAATACCTGAAGGATATTTACTAACCTCTCCAGTCATCAGTCATTTCAGCTGGGCCAAACTGACAGGGTCTGGAGGAGACACCATTAACCCTTTCCAGCATTATGTTACACCTTCTGGTCATTAACACCCATATCAGATTCCCAGCTACCAGTTGTTACCTTTAGGAAAACATCCTTAGAGACTTCTACAAGGACCAGCGCGAAAGTAGAAATTACAAATGGAAGCTTGAAAGCTTGGAATGAAGAGGAACTATGAGTCACTGTTGCTTGCCACACTTGGTTGTAATTGAGCCAGGAATCAGGATATTAGTGCGTCATTATTGTAATAGAATTACAATGATATACCAAGTTAGAAAGGGCGAGCAGATGTTAGGTGTAAGAGGTAACTGTTCACATTAGATGTGTTTTGGAAGGATGAGGATTGGTTTTGCAGGTGGCCATGTCTGAATGAGGACCCTGGAGAGGGGGGTTGCAATATGAGCATTGACATATAAATCAGTGGATTTATGGACCTTAAGTTAAGATAAGCAATATTAAACACCTCACATTCTGCAATTCAGATAAATAGAGCGATTTTTGTGTTATCTGTTTCAGATAAGCAGGTTTCTGAGAAATGTATTGTTGCAGTCATCTGTACTTGATAGCTTACAGCTATGGCTATCCATTTAGCACTAAACCACATAATGCAGCCTGTGGATCTAGAAGACGTGAAACTGAGTCACAGTAGCAAAATCTTCCCCACTTTGTCTTAGTGCGCAGCACCGTTTCATTTAGCACTGCGCTCTGCACAAAACGCTCATTGAAGTTGATGAGATCACTCAGCTCTGCTTTTTGGTGGTGGTTTTTAGTGTTGGGGTTTTTTTGGATGGTTTTTTGTTGTTTTTGTTTTTTGTTTGTTTGTTTGCTTGTTTGCTTGTTTGCTTGTTTTTAACAAAAAGGCCCAAAGCTCGCCCTTTATTTTTAAAGACTTTTTTTTTACTTTTAAATTTTTTTTTAAAAACACCTCATCTTTAAAGGTAATGATTTTCGATTGAAATTTTAGTTTCACAAAAAGTTTGTACAGGAATTTCCTTTTTTACTTATAAAATTCTTTATATAGAAGATTATAAATAATTACTTACAAAAGTGAGACCCCTTACATCCTAAGCTTTTCATAAAAAATGAAGGAATACAAACAAACAAAAAAACAAGTAAGGGAAGGTGTTAAAAACATTCTTTAAGGGGTTGTAAAAGTTTCATCAGCTAGGTGAGATCTGTGAAGATGACAGATTTGTTTGGTTGATACTTTACGTTGTTTATTTCTTGATTTCCTATCAGCTACAATCTTCATCAATTTCTTCCAATAAAAGTCTACCCAGGAATCTCCAGAATAGGTTCTGATTTGTTGTTGTGTTCACATTGACTAGCTTCAAGTTTTACTGTACATTATTCAAAATGCAAATTCGGTTGAAAGAGTGGAAATGGTTATAAGCCTTGCTCCGTGTAAGACATACACCACCAGCTTCCTTTCTGGTGGATGAGAACTCTCAAGATTTCTAGAGTACAGATAGTCATCAGTGCCGCTACACTACTTGCTGGCAATTGGTATGTGGAAGGAATTAGCATTTCTCAACAGTAATTAAATTTTACTTTCCTTATTCCACACAAGACTAAAGAGAGTTCTCTTACTCAGGTATCAGGGAAGGCTGCACGCTGTGATCAATCATACTGCCTACTCCTCTTCCAAAAGCTGTTTCTTACTTATTGTAATGAACGTTGATATGAAGAAGCCATGTGGAGCATGCTGAGCATGCTGGTGAAAGAAGGTCAAATGGTTCGGATGATAAACAATGTTTATGTTTGCAACAAAGTTATACATTTCTTAATTGCAGCCTAAACATTGCAGCATTTATGTGATTAACACACGAAAAAAGAGATGCTTGTAAAGGAATCCATTCCTCTGCATGTTCAACTCTTAAACATCACATCATCACCCTATCTCAGTATCCTCAAATGCAGAATAAGGAGTATCTGAAACCAAAAGCTGAAAAGCATCTAAAAGGACCATAAATTGCTGTTAATATTGCTATCTGCTCAAAGGAAACAAGTCCAGTTTGACTGTTCAGTGTTGTGTTTCCGTTCTTATTTAGACCTATTTATATAGGAAGGAAGACATTTTATCTTCTCTTATTTTTGGAAAGTGAGAATGGTTAAAGAAGCACAAACTGCATCTATTTGTAAAAAAAGGGGAAAGATGATGTTATATGTTTTAATTAGCTAACTTGAAAACAAAGACTTGTTTTATGAGTTTTACTGCAACTGAAGTAAATGAAACTGCAGTTGCCTGAAGAAGGCCCTTTTTTATCTCAAGAACATGCTTCTACATATTATATATGGAAGGAATACAGTTTGGTACCGAGACAGAATAAGAAGTCTGTAGGGATCAAGTTAGTAAAGTAATCTCTTTGTTGTCAAGTGGAGGATGTTGTGCCCCATTGTTACAGGTTCAAAGCAGATCTCAGCGCTGGTGATGCTTATGCAACTTAGTTGTAAGTTTGCTGCACATCCTTTTTACCAAGTTTCTCCTGTCTTCCAAACTCTCAGTCCGGCCTTTTATTTTTGATTTTGCAGCCTTTAGCAGAAAAGGTACCCCAGACATGGTGGATAAGCAATCCCACCATCCAGCATAGAAGTTAGCATTGATTTTATTATTGTTTAATTATAGATAGCTCTGTAACTGACAGAAATCCTGGAAATTATCCTGATTTCTCTCTCCTCTGCCCTACTGCTCCTTGAATTGCATCTTGTGAAACATGTTGATTTGAACTTTCCTGTGTTAGCTTGCCAGACTGTGTAATCTAATTTAGCAAACTTAATCAAAAGCAAAGGTGTACGCTAGTGATTCAGTCCTGTAACTTTAAATTGTCCTCAAATCACTCAGCCAGAATATTCAATGTACAAAAGAAAGTGGTAGGAACGTATAAAAAATAATGGTCTAATACTCCTGAGGAAAAATAGACCTGACTCTGCCTTTCTTGGAATCATTGGAAGTTTTGAAATTAATTAACAAAGACATGGTTGAGGGGGTGTGTGAATAACTTGGAGCAGACTTTAAGATACTGTGATGTTACAAATAACTGGTAATCTTCCCCCTCTCCCTTGGCCCCAGCATTCTGATAATTTCTATCTCTGGTTTTGATTTTTTGCTTCATTTTTAATGTAGCAAGAGCATTACATTTCAGTCAATTACAACAGTATATATTTTGTTTCCTGCTAATGGATTCTCATATCTTTCCAATGCACAGTAGCTATATGATATCTCTTAATGGCTCAAGGTCATAGACATACAATACCAAGACAGACAGGCAGAACTTCGCATTAAAAATCTGAATTACATACATCCACATGAAATAACCGAGAAAAGGGAGATCTTATTTCTAAGCTGCATAAGAACTGTCCTCTGCCCCCTCTTTGTTCTGTTAGGACTTTTATATGTTGCTTAATGCAGAGGTGTTGGAAAAACAGGAAGAGATCAAGTAATTTCACAGTCACAATTGAACATGACATTCAAACTTTCATAGTCTGCAAATGTAAAAATGGGTTTGACTTGTGTTTTACATATGAGGTCATGTTTAATGTTCAGTGAAATTAATAAGAGCTCTCCTATCAGTTTCAACATGCATTGGATCAGATTATTAGGCATTTGAGACATGAAATTCAAGATGGCATATATGTCATTGCATGCTAGAATAACCATGAAAATTAGCATACCTTCTGCCAAAACCACCAGGAAACAAACAAACAAACAAACATGTTTTTCTAGCTCCACATTACATTTACTCAATCGAATCCTTGTCAGTATAAAAGCCTTGCAGGTTGTGGTTTTGAAGATAATTAGTGTATTCAAGTAATTACTATACTTCAAAGGCAGAGTATTTTCCTGTATTCAGGGAAAATACGTAGTGTGTATACACCATGCATACTATAATATTGACAGCAATACCTCAAAATATTAAGTAAATAACTTTTAGAGGAGATGAAACATTCCAATTTTATTACTGGAAGTTCGGATTGCACTCAGTGACTTTCTGTTTATTTTTGTATGTATCTTATGGAGAGCTCCCTGTCTTACTAGGAGCAAAAAGTTTTAAATCCAAAGTTATCACCACTAGAATTCCTCTGGTATTTAAAAACATCGAAGATTTTCTGTTGCAGGAACATACTGTAATGATGTCAGAATCTTAAAAAAAACCCATGGCACTAACAAGAAAGAAGGCTGTTTTAATGGAATAGCCATTGATAAAATGCCATTTTCTCATAGCAAGTAATTGTTCTTAACATATTAGAAGGCACTAATACCTCAGGTGTTTGCTTATGTGGCCGTAACTGTAAAAAAATCCGAAATACTGCAAGTTGTTTATCACTAATCTGTGAAACAGGAGAAGTGACTAGCCTACTAATTGTTGTAATTCACTGACTGCAGTCACGAATTATGACAGACTCTTAGATTTAAAAATATTTTGAGTAAATCTCAACCTCACATATTAAAATCTATTAATATGAACAGTTGTCTAGAAAAAAATACCACAGATATCCTGCTTGCTTTCATGGACAAGGAACTGCAAATAATGAACCTTTACAAATAATTCTTTTTTCACAGTATGGTGTGGGAGGATATGTGAAAAAGTGATTTAGAAGCAAGTTTTTGTTTCGGGTAGGCATAAATGGAAAGATTACTTTGAGGAAGGGGAGAGGCTTGTTAAGTTTTCTTTTGAAATTCCCAGTATTTTCCTGGTTTGCTTCCAGCTGGAAATATTACAGGGAAGGGGATGCGCTTTCAGGGGGAATCTCTTTCATCATCACAAGAACCTGACAGAGCATCACCTCTTCAACAGCTCTCTGATTTGTTTTCCTCTTGCACTAAGCAGGGACTCATAGGCCAGCACCATGCCTGGTACCGCCACACACAGGATGCCCATGCAGTAGCCCTCAGCAGAGAAGGATTCAAGGCATCTAAAAAGTATTCAAGCTGACACTGCTAAAGAAGTAATCCTATCACTGTATTTTGCCAGTTCCTGACCTAGTTTCAAGTCTAAAACAAATGAATGGTTTAGGCTGGTAGGCAGAGAAAGTAAGTTGTTTAAGTGGTTTAAAACCTAAAAAAAGAACAGATTAAGTTCAGTTAAAAAAATCATTTGGGATTTGAAGGGAAAATTATTTTAATTTTATTTAAAATTTATTTGCCTTAGAAAAGATGAAAATTTCTGTTCCACTGCAGGCAAGTGGGATGTTCTTCTCCATTCTGATTAATCTGAAGTACCAGAAAGGGTGGCCTCACCAGGAGGTAAATGTGTCCATTGAAAGAAAAAGAATGTAAACGCTGAAAAATTACATAAGTAAACATGCAATTTAGCCAAAAAGTAACATGCAAATGTTGCTTTTGTAAGGTTACATTGATGGAGAATTTCATTATTCATTTGTGAAAAATCACAAATTCTTCATACTGTCTCATTTGAAGAATTTGTTAGAGCACCAAGCCATTTCATAACCTTTACAGCACATTTCTAACTTGATCTGTTTGGTCCTAATGATTAATTTTTGCGTTTATACTGCATGTTTAAGAACACTTGCAACATCACAGTAGTGTATTTTACTCCAAATCATAAACGTGTACATTCGCCCCACCTTTCACTTTAGCACAGTTTCTTGGGGGGAGTTTCTTTGGTTCTTCCTAGGTGAAAAACAGTGTTTCTAAGCCTAAAATAACACAGAAATCCAAATAACAGTGTGACCACTAATATTTTCAGTAATTTGCAATAGAAAGTGTCAATCTTTCATCAGCTTTTTGGCATAGTGGATTCAACAATGCGTCCTAATTTTATTATCCCAGCACAAAGGTGCCAGTGCAAAGTAGCAGTTTTAACTTGATTGAGAGACCCTGCGTTTTGCCAGGCAAGTTTTTCACTTTCTCCAAAGCTTTAAAACGCTCCTTGATTTTGCCCTCTCTGGCTTTCTTTAATTTGTATACCTGAATAGATATCTGTGCAATCATATCTCCACAAATGCTCACAGTTTCTTGAATTTCCTGTGCAAACACTCTTCTGCTTCTCTCACCTGCTTCATTCGTTCTTGCAAGTGTAGGTACACCGGCCTCTCCCCTTCCTCCACCCAGGACGTGATGATAAGGTTCAGTGGGTAGTTATTCAGAAATCATAGATTTGAAATGAGTGGTCCATTTTTGCAGTTATCATCTCAAAAATGGTTATTTGCACAAGAAAGGAGTCCTTTCAGAGTGATCAATCAGCAATGCCTTGTGCTGTCAAAAGCTGTATCTGTACTGTTCAGTGGAGCACAAGCCAAGAGCAATCTAAAGCATGGCATGGTGTATAATCTACACGCTGGGCATCCACATACCTTGCCCCAGTGTCTGACAAGCACGACAGTTTGCCTACAGCACAGTATGCTGCTGCACACAACTCCAGGACCTTCCCAGAAAAGAATCGCTATCTCACATGCTGCACATTTGCCACAATATGGCACTACAAAGCAATTTAAGATATATGCTGTACTTTCAGGCCAAGGTATGGCACCACTGTGTGTGCCCACCATGTTCAGAAGCTAAGTAGGAAGTACATTATTTATATCTTGTAAGATTTATTTTTTTTTTTTATGTGCAGTCTTGAGTTTAACTTAGGTGTGACGCTGAGCTGAAAGCACTGTGTGAATTTAATCCTAGCCAAGATACGCAGGGGGAGCACAGTGGTCTCCTGAGCTGTGAGGGTGAGGAGGCTGTCATCCAGTCTTGCACAGAGTGCTCAGAAGTGGAGCTCAGCTTTGGTTTCAGTCCCATGAGGGAAGAATAAGAGATGACAGTCATTTTAGAGACTATTCTTCACAGTCTGATTTGGAGTTAACTGTTTATCCTTTAGAGTGCAGTGAATAAATAACTTTTTGTTACAGTGAATAAAAAATGTAGATGTAAAAATGACCTTAAGCCTGAAAAATTGTAATATACCCTATCTATAACATTTCTCTATTTTAACTACATGAGAAGCCTGAAGCTTCAGTAGTATTACAAATCTGGCATTGAATGTTAAGTATCTTAAATTAATAAATTTTAATTAATTGTAAATCCTAAAAGAATTAGCAGATTTCTGATTAATTCTCTACAAATTCATTTCCTAATGAGTCAGGGTGGTAATTTTGGGAAGGATACATTGTAATTTTCATGTGTATCAAAAGATAGAGTCCCTTTTAACTGCAGTGCTGAAACCAGTTAATTATAGAGCTATCCACAACCTCCCTGTACTCTATGTGTGTTTGTATATAGAGAGAATATAAATGCATGAATCTACGCTGAGTGTTATTTTTTACTGTTACTATTTGAAGATAACTTCCAATATACCTGGTTTACAAATAAGCAGTTACGTATTTTTGGGGATTGCCAGATGCTTGCCCTTAACTTTCCAAGATACATATTTGCCTTTTATTTCCCTGTAAATTTATATGTATTTGGATAAAAGCTGTTTTCTAACTGTATATGCATTGTCCATATGGCTAAAAAGCTGTTAAATGTCTGGAAGATTATCCAGAGCAGCAGTGCAGTTAAGCTTTATGTTCAGTGAAGTGTCATTATTTTTTAAAGATAGTAAAAATCAAGGAATATTAAATGGAAACAGATAAAAAGGTGTTATTACAACAGCCCATTAATTAGCCAGTTTGATTTCCTTTTTGATCTTTTCAATTAGCCAATAAACTGTCTTTAAAGTTATGTTATTGGGAAAGTACATCATGAAATATCACTTATTTGAAAGGATTTTATCAAACTCAGCCATTTTTACAAATGTAAATGTACTGTAACCCTTAGCCAACTGGCTAAGTAGCCATCTGCTGTGTAGATGATCGCTCTGATTATGTGCAAAGACAGCAGGTCTCTACTGCAAGACTTTATTTTATTTATAAGGCTATATACATTGGCTTCCATTCTAATTAGATTTTGCACAGCTATAGCAATGTAGGAGGCACTTTAATAAATGCTCAACAATATCTATGCCTGTGCCAAGTTGGCTTAATATAATGAGATGCCCTTTACAGAAATGTTCCAGAAGGGATTGTAAAGGGCTTGTTTACCACTTGGTCCTATAAGGAGTTAACCAGGATTCTGTAACAGCAGAGGTTTGTAGATGAAAATCGCATGCTGAATTTTGACTTGCATTGCACTGTAAAACTCACATAAAACTATTACTGTGGAGATACATGGATCTACATATTAATCATCCTTGGGCAGAACCTATTTTCTCAGGTAACACCATCTCAGATTAATTGCAGGTACAGGAAATGTTTAGGACCCTAAAAAGATATTTTTGAATGTGGAACCAATAGCTGCAGGCCTGTTTTGACTTTTTTACTGCTCTAGAGGTATGTGATTCAACCCTCCAGAAATTACCACTGTGAGCGATCCTTGCAGGGACAGACGTTCTGATGACTAGACAGTGTAATTGTAATGATTGTTCTGTGTCAAACCCAATAAGCCTAGACTTCGTGTTTCTATTTAGCTGGCTTTCATGCTAGAACTCCTGATTCTTAATGAGAACAATTTATCCATTAACTGGAGTAATTATACATTTTTGAGACCCTCTATCAAAAAGATTAGTTGTTAAAGAGACAGTGTCAAGTGGCTGAGGATCTACATGTCAGTTTTGTTAGACAGAAATTTTTCCAGGATGTTTGTTATTCCACTGAAAAACATATTTATCATTTTTCTAAATGTCACTGACAATTTCAGAGAGGTCAGCATCGTGATTCTGCATGTGAGGAAGAAAATGTGGTTTCATGTAGAAATGGGAAACTGACCAAACAGAGTGAAACATCCTAAGCAAACAGTGTGCTGTAGTTATTACATTTTATGTACTATTTGTTTTAGTAAGTAAAGATGAAATTTGCTAGTGTGCTAAAGAAAGAGGGTGTGACTTCCCCAGCGAGATACTTGATAATGGCTCACCACAAAGACATTATTAATGATAATAAAATCCATTCACCTAATTAAAGGTGATATTTTCCCTTTAAGTCCAGAAACAGACAAACCAAAGGTCAAATGAAAATACATGCAAGCATAGCAGTAAGAGGTAGATGATAAACATGACAATCAAACCTCTAATCTGAATAATAGTATTTAGCTTGAACATGTCTAGGTATTAGGTAATAGCCCTGATTTGCATTAAAACAGGTTTAAAAACAGTGTTACAGAACTACTACATGATAATTTCATGTAAATTGCCAAGCAGGGAATAAAAAGGTTTAGGAGGTTTACTACTTATTAGGAACTAGCTAAATGGCAGCATCCTCAGCTTGCCAAGAGGGAAGCAACACCACAAACATGTGATACAGTATGATAGAGTGTAATCATAGCTGAGACAAAATGTAAGCCTCTTAAAGTAACAAATATCTGATTGATATAGCATTGCTGCCAAAAATCAAGGCAGTGAGGGCTTCTGGGTAATCTGTATGTGTAAGCATCAGAAAAAGGAATGAATATAATGCCTAAACGTTTCAAAGAGGTGCCAGTTGATTAAGTTTTAAAAACCATTATATTGATTCAAGTAATTTTTCCCTGCACTTTTCATCGTCTTGCCTTTCAAAACTATTCTTTTGTGGCATTCATCCCAATCTAACTACTTTTTTGTGTAATTATGACTTTTCCACTCTCAGAGTTTGACAGTCTCTCTCTTGAACAATATTCCATGTTGGAGAAATATGGAAGAGGAGAGCATGCCCAGCTCTTCCGTGCAGTGGCAGGTCCAGTGCAGCGTGATGGTGGCATGTACTCTGCAGTCCACAGCCTTAAACACACACAACCTGTTCAAACACAATTGCTTTATTTTATATCTTAATCAGTTTAATAGGCATCTTGAGTCTGGGGAAGGAAAGAGCAGGAGAAGATAGAGCAGTCCTTTATGCTCAAACAGCTTCCAGGAGAGAAGTATTTCCCTAGAGATATTTTTCTTTACATTGTATAGTTTAATTGTTTCTGTAAGACACCAACAGGCAGATTCAATTTACGTAGAGCATCTCTGTCTTCCCTTGTTTTTTTCCCCCCACATCTGTGTCTTTACACTCTCAGATACCTCTTCAGTTGTCCTATAAATACAGCCATGCATTGCAATGAGGCAATTGAAAGTTACATCTGATATTTAACTGCTTTCTGGAAGTAGGCAGAAAATTAATAAGTTAAGTGAGTGAGTATGCTTCAAAGAACAAAAGGGAAAATGTTCTGATGAGCATTTTCCAAGCCCCAGAAGCTGAGTGCAAATGCTTATATTTTTGCAGCTGAATAGAAGGGTTTTTTAATTGCATCAGTGCTGTTAAGCGCTTATGATTCATTTTTTCTATTTAGTATTTTATCTCTAAACCTAGTGTAATTATCTCCACCTCTGACATGGAACTCGTAAACTCCTTGGAGGGGTAGACTCAAACGTGGGCAGCATGGTCTCAACTTTCGGAGATGTGAAATATTATAATAAACAGATTTCATATGTGAATCTTTAGGCTGACACTGTAAAATCAGAGACTTCATGTGAACATTAGAAATCCCCGTGTGTATTTCATAAGGAGCAAGAATCATTGTGCTGCAGGCCTGGTTTTTAAAAGTGTTCGAAACAGAATTGTAGCAGAAGACGGTGGGAGTTGTAAGTGGTTCAGACCTTGTGACAACAGGCCCTGGGGTTTTATTACTGGGAAGTAACAGGAAAAGTGAGAGGAAAAAAAGTTCCTCATAAAACAGAAAGACAGCAATTTTCTTTCAGAATAGTTAATAATGTTAATAATTTCAGCAGTGTCTTGTTATTATCAAAGGAAATACAACATTTGAATGAAACAGTCCAAATCCTTCCCCTTCCTAGGAAAAAGTTACTACAAGTGACAGCAGATATTAAACGTTTAAATGGTTCTGTGGGTCTCTGCATTGCAGCTTCAGTGTGCCATTGCTTATGTTTTCAGGTTGCTCATTAATTGTATCTTATAATACTCATTATATATTATGTGTGTGGGGTTTGCATTCATGCATTTAATCCAGTATGTTCAGTTAGTTTATGAAACTGTCCACATTAGCAATCCTTACAGTGGAGTTAGCAATGCACAAACAGAGAGCTGGCTGAAAACCACTGAACAATTTGGCCCTTGATTATCGAACCAGTCTTTCCAAGTTGCTGTCTGAGACGTGAAGGAAGGACTTAAGAGGCTCTGAGGAATGATAAAAAAATTCCCTTTGATGAGTAGCTGAAATGATGCAAGATCTAAAGAAAAGATGCATGTTCTAAAATACTTTCGGTGCGAAGCCAGTGATTTTTCTTAGCCTTTTAATGTACTAGATGGCAGATTTTTGTCCAAGGCAAATTTGTATTAAAATCTATTGAAGATTCATTGGGCTACAGCATTAGTACAATATAGTGTCAAAGTATTTTTCATATACTGGTGATTTAGATGCTTGTTAGAAACAGCTACTCTAAGGTGGTGTTTTTAAAGTACAATACTTATGGAATATTTCCCCTTAAGATTTAAAATGTCCCCTGAGTATTAGCTGGTAAGTGGCTATCTTGGAGCAGACCTTAGAATTTCAGCTGTAAAACATATTTGAGTTTTAAACCCACGCTGGACCAGCATACCAAGGAACGATCAATCTGATCAATCTGACTGAGATGGGCACGAATGTATAAACTGGTTGCTATTTTCTGCTTTCACATTCTTTGATTCTGTTCTTATGCTTATAAAGACAAAAAGAAAGAATATATTGATTCCTTTTGGGAATGTCCCAAACAGAACATGAATATTAGCAAGCAATTTTTAGCTAAATTGAAATTTCAGAGACATGGCAATGTCCAAGAATAGAAAATAGCTTTCTGTAGCCTTCTTTCTATAAAAGAAAATACGATATGTTGCATGAAAATTGATATGAATTCCAAACATAAATACATTTTTTTCTTCTCTTTTTAACCTGTGCAGCAGTGACGATGAGCTAAGTCTGTGGGCAGATTTTATCTTAAGAAAAACTTTAATTCACTTAGAGTCTAAACATTGTTTCTGAGAGCTCTCAGCTACCAAATACAGTTCTTGTGAGACAGGCTGTCCTTGGTCTGTGTACAGTCCTTGGCAAACATCCTGGACAGATTCCGGGAAGATGTGATTTCACTTCACAAAGTCAAATATGCATATAAAGAGTATTAATAACTAGACATTTGGGAACATTCTACAAAATATATTGGTTGGAGCTTATTCTCAATTCTGAGGTGATTTTAAAAATGTCAGTTTGGGCAATGCTTGGATTATATAAAAAAGAAAAACTGTGCCATGATAGTAGAAAATGTGATACTTCTCAGCTATTGACTTTTGTGAGTCAGTACTGAGAAAACAGGTAATAGTCACTATTTCTGAGGTGCAGAATGGCTCAGATTTGTATACAAGAAAAGGAACTGATTTACACATATATCTGCAAATCAGCAAAATAGCAGTATCTAACTACACAGTGATCTGTGCATTTAACTGGTAGATTTGCACATTTAAATAATAAGTATTATTCATTTTGCTTTCTGAGCCTGGTCTCTAGTTTAACAATAAGTATATCTGAACTGAAACATTTCAGTTATAATGATGACACCTCATGGTTTCCTTACTTTGACCTAGAATATCATTCAACAAAACACTTCATAGGTGATTCTCCCATCCATACTTGAACATAGTTGCTACACAGTAATACACGCTTCCACTGATTATGTAGGAAGTGAAGGTGAAAAGTTGTCATAAAAACAATCTGCAAATCCCTCAGCTCCGTATTTTGTCTTTGAGGTTCATGTCCTTTTTTTTTTTTTTTTTCTGTTACAAATGATTTTACTTGCCAAACACTTTAACGGTAAGCATCTTACTGCAGCTTGATAATGGAATGGATGCCTCTGTGTAAAGATGGATCTAGTTAAAAGGGATCTTAAATTTGAAGAAATGATAGGCTTGACCCTCACCTTGGTCTCACACAGATCATTAACATAGAGTTTGATTTAGTGGCACCAGTAATCTTTCTACTGTCCTTCCAGTGTGGAGGGAATTAAGTTCCCAAATCAGCAATTTCATTTGGACAGTGACCCAAGCTTTTCTCATCTGTGTAACATTTTATATTGTCTCTTTCAAATCATCTATTAATGGATAGCGGCTGGCACAGTGATGCATCAGATGTATTAAGACTAATAGCCATTACTTTGCATGTTTTTTTTAAAGGATTTTTACATTTTAGCACAGCAGTCAGGTGACTTTCAAGTGAAGATGTGATGGGTTGGTGTAAGTTCTACCTGATGTAGCAGATATAATCCATAGTTTTCTCTAATAAAGCAGATCAACCACAGTGACTTAAACAGAAATATAAAAAGGCTACAGGTTTTCATTTTCCTTTATATATGAGTATTTCATTTTGGATAATATATAGCCTTGTATTGCCACTGTTACACAAATAAATGATGTCACAAGTAATAAGCTTCAATTATGTAAGCTCTAGTAAAACCCATACCAAAGTACTTCCAGATTACTCATATATTATGAAATTCTCTCAGTAGTTGCTCATGTGTTACTGATAAGGGAGGCACAAAATAAATCATAGTGATATGATTTGGGTAAAATTTTCTAATGCACTTAAATGGCAGAAGCTCTGGTTTTAGGGCATTGAGCTATGCAACTGTGTGGTCAGACATTGACTAGAATGTAAACGCAGATTCAAGTAGGATGTAGGATGTTATCTTCTTACAAGCATTTAAAAATTCTGTAATCATTTCTCTGCAATTCCCGAATGTCTAAATACTTCTGAAAGTCTGGGATTGTAGAAGTCAAAGTGTAGAGACTTAAAGATCTGCAGAAGTATTGAAGATTATAGAGTTTGATTCAAGAGGAATTGAGGGGCCAAGATTTATGACGAAAATATTTCAGATACCTAAACGCCCAAAAATGTTAGGGCCAGGATTTCCCCAGGTTCCTAAAGTTCTGTTCTGCATGCAAAAGATCTTATTCTTATACTGAGCAGGTTAGGTCTTATCTTTTTCTTAAACTGCCTTATTTCTTTATTTGCATGATATCAAGGAACCTAAAACATAAATCCATGAGTTCCTTTGGGGTTTAGTTCAGCTTTATTTCCCCTGGCTGTCTACAGTCTGCTTTCATGGTAGAGCTACCACAGATCCTGAATGCAAGAGTAACTTCTGTTTATTTATAAGCTTTCAGAAGCTGCTCATCATTTTTCTCATCACCTTTTGGCATTAATGAATGCTGCTTTAATATACTTTGGAAAGGGAATAGAAGAATTCTGTAGAAGAAATGAGGTACTAAGAGGTGGAGGGATTTGTTCTAGTCACACAGCCAGGCACCACGTCAACAGGATTATGAGTGAGGTCTTTGTATGTCCCTCACCATTGCAGCACCTGAGCACCTGACCATCTTCAGTGCACTTGCCCTTCGTAACGCCCCTGTGAGATAAGGAAGTACAAATGAAGAATTGAGTTACAGGAAAATGAAGGTTTCAATACTAAAGGTACTTAGTTTTTTTATCTTGAAATTATTATCTTGAAAATTTCCAGAAGCCCTATAGGAAGGAAATAGCTGGAGGAGGGAATTAAACCTGAGTCTCCTAAGCCTTGAGGTAAAGCTCAAACTGCTGAACAATCTTTTTCCATCTACTAGGAAAACTCCTGCAATTTCATATCATAAACTATCTGGGTCATATCCTGACTGAGCTTGCTTCTTTTCTCTACTGGCATACAGCACAGGTAGCCATGTGCAGATTTAGTTAAAGAAACTGATTTATTGGGATAATCTGCAAAGATTAATACTCACATAGGGAATGCCATTAGCAGGTTGGTCGTTCACTGTCTAGATGGTCATGGGGGTTTCCATCGCAGACATCTTTGTGACAGCTTTTTCACCTGAGTCAGGCCATGCTCCCTGGACTGTTGTCCAGTGAATTATTGTAATTCAGCTGCCCCGATCCTACTTGACCACTCTGTGGTCTGTTGGCTATCTCAAGTGACATACAAAACGTGTCTTATGAAAACATATTGTTATGAAAATATATCTTAAGCACGTACAAAAAGTGTCCTATGTAGTAATAAATCTGAGCATAATATAGAGCAGGAACCAGCGTTCTTCATGAGGGAGTTCCTGTCAGTCAGCTGATGATGATGTCTTTGTGAGGCCAGGACTGCCTTGCAGGGGTTCTTTATCTGTCCATCAAGAATCTCATCTGGGCAGAAATGTGCTGGGGAGCAATTTTTCTTGCCCTACTGATGACTGAGTGTGCTGAGTGTGTGCATAGGTGCTGCCCTTATGCCCAGCTGCATTATTTGGTATAACTAAAGCATACATTTAAATCCACAGATCTCACCACAGGCTACACCAGCATATTTTTTTTACCTTTTTATCTTTTAAAATTACCCACACTCATATCCCTGGCTTTGAAGGGCTTCTGACAAGATAGCCATTTTCTTACTCAAGGCTCAGCCAGTCCTTTCTGGGAAGCACTATTTCTGCAGAGCCCGGCGTTTCAGTGGCACCTGGGAGAGCAGCAGCACCTGTTCTTTTGGCAGAAGGGATATGGGGAAAGAATGAGCATAAAGAAAGCATTGTTTTCTCTGAAGTTTCCCCTCATGTTATTGTTTCCAGATGAGTCAAATAAACAGCAAAGATTCTTGAATAACTGAGTTACTTGCTTGTGCTTTTGCATATGTTTTAACGTGTATTCCTGGAGAGATGAATCAAGTTTTGTGCCAGCCTTTTGTTCTTGTGTTTGTGTTCAGCATATTTTATTAAAGAAAAAAAAAAAAATGCTGAATTGAACTCATTATGCCTCAGACCTCAGAAATTGCTCTGTTTTCCTGACCAGAAACCAAGTAAGAACTTCAGAACTGGGCCTAATGGTTCTGTAATTATAATGTCATATTATCAGTGTGTTTTTTAAAATGTCAGCATGAGAATAAAAAAGGCTATGGGATATTATTTTCTCATTATTGTGGGGCTCCTTTGAATACTGTAAAAAACATCAAACACGTACTAGAAACAAAGGCGGAGTGAGTAAATGAGATCATGCTGAGGTCTTTGTTGCTCTGGGTGTTTTGTTTTTGATGTCCGAACAAGCTCAGTAACTGGCTTTATCTCTAGCTGGGACCTCATTGCAGCCTGCAGCCTGCAGCATCAACACGCCTGGCCAGGCAGCCAGTAATCGTGGCTGAGGGTCTGACCTTTTCAGATTTCCTCACAACTAATAAGCAGTTAAGTGAGAACTTTTTTTCTCTCCAGAAGACACTTCTCATACAAAGCAAAATGCTAGAACTGTTATATTTATGCAAAATTCAACTGAAGTTTCATTTTATTTTTCTTCTTAGGAAGTCTTATTATGGAAAGCCCCTGAGTGCAGGAAGAAGCACTTCTTTGTACAGATGCTTTTCACGAACCACTGGCATGGTTGCCTCACTGCTCTGCATTACAGTGGCCTTTTCAAACAAAAAGTGTAGACTTCCAAAAGCATTTTAAGAAACTTTCAGTGTAGAATTAGGGGTTCAATAGTGTTATCTCCACTGAGAAGTATCTGAATTTAATCACAAGAATTAACAGACAGTACTTTTAAGACCAACTGATGTGCACACTGGTTGACATATTTCCTCTAGTTGCTGCACTCCTGGTGACCAGTTGCCACTTGTTTAATATGGCTTTCAAGGATATCATCTGTCAGTAATTTGATCTCTCTGTTGGCTTTTAGGTAGGGGAACATCTGTCTGATTCTGAAGGATCCCACTTTGAGCCCTGCATCCTTAAGCATTTGCAAATACATTCCCAGTAACACTGAGCTGCGCAGGTTCTTGCTTTACTAACTGGTAAGATCCACCTTAGTGTCTTGTGAAGTATGTGCATAGACATAATAGTCTGGCAAAAGCTAACATATTTCACTGGATGTTACATGATGCCTTGAGTGCTATAGGCCTAGAGATAACAACGGTAAAAGCTGGTATGCCTTATTTCAACGTGAGAACTGAGAAAATACATTCATAATCTTTAAGAAAGGAGGTTTGTCCAATTGCATAAGGAAACACTTCTTGTGTTTAATTCTCATCTATCAGCTTGCAAGTTTACAATGACTTCGTGATTAAACGTGCCTGTCAAATGCTTTATTGAAAGTATACGGTGTCATAACTAAAATCCAAGTATCCCTTTCCAACTTTATTAACAATAAATGCTACAGAAAACAGTAAAAATAAAAAGAGCTATAGAATTGCATTCCACTCTCTGCAATAAGACCTGCATGTGAGAATGATGCATAAGAAATAAGATATTTACTTTGAAGCTTTTTATCATCTCTCATTTTTTATGAGATGGGTGAGATTTCTCAGGCTTTTCTTTAATTGACTGGAATGCTTCATTGAATAGAACAAGCAGCTGAAATGCATAAAGCAATCTTCTGTCAATACCATGTATTTTCAGATATTTGGAGATTTTGGAAAATGCTTGTCTTTTCCAATTTTAAAATAATTTCAATTTATTTCCAAGAATTATTCCTTGATAATGCAGACACTTCTTTTCACCGCTTCTGTTGCTTGCTGATGAAGTGTACATGTGTGTGGGTCCTAGATATGTTGAAACACTATTGTTCAACACGGAAAAATTCTGGCTTTGAAGAGAATGACTGACATCAGTTGATGGCTGAGTGTTTGAATAGAACAGGAAATTGTGGAACGTTTTTTGAGTCCAGACTGATGGCTTTGAACAACTGAAGAGATTGGGACATTTGCTTTGGAGTAGCAGTTAAGATATGAAGCTGAAAGAGTAACAAACTTGCTCTTTTTCTCTGTGTTCACCATTTGAAATCCCTTCATGTCTCTTACTCTAATTTACATCGGCAGCAGCTATGTTGAACCAAAGGTTGTCTGCCAGTGTGACAGAACTGAGGTCAGGAGTTCAGCATCCATTACTAACTCAGGTGTTCTACATCCTTCTTCCTTCGTTTGCCCAGGCAATTTTCATCCAGAATTTCATTTCTCCTTCCTAAAAATTACAAGTAGAGGGAACAGAGGAGAAGCAGGGGGAAAGAGAAAGGGAAGGTCGTACTTCTGTGGGTTTTTTTAACAAATGTAATTTCTTCTAACAGTGATTAAAGAGATTGTGATCAATCAGAAGTATCAATAAAACTTTCATAGAGGATACCTTTTTATATCCTTCTCTCTTATGTTTTCAGATCCTGTTTCCTAACTTGCGAACCAGGGAGGGCTATGACTATCTATTCACAGACATGCTGATTCCACATGATCTTTGTGGAACCCAGTATCCATGGCCATCTGTCAAATCTGGGCCTAGCTCATCTGGATGAAGATAATGGCACTAGGAATTGATGGGAAGAGAATACAGAATTTCTCCATCAAGTTCCAGAATAATTTTGCAGGTATTGTTTTCAGATACTCTTGTTCACTCTGGGAATACTTGCCTGTACTTAGAGACTGGGGCTACAGGTTGAGCTTAAATCACAAATGCACCACACATGAACCCTTTTGAAAGGGCTTAATTTGTGCAAACAGATATTTGATGAAAATGTTTGCACACATGTGCAGTGCAGGATGGTCTGCAGTTGCAGAGTGTTTATCAGAAATATCACAGTGCCTCTTCATATGAAATATATATGTTTGCAAGGTAAGGAGTATGTCTGGTAAAAACAACTTTCCTATTCTGCATTTGTGGATTAAGACGAATGGGTACATGTGAAAGGCATGTATTTGTCACTGGGCCAAGGGTGAAATACAGCATTTGTAAAATAGATATCTATTACATAATATTAAGTTTCTATAGTGTTCCTAGGTGTATAAATATCTTACATGATGATTTTATTGCATACTTTGATTATACAGTGAGGATATACTTGGGAATAAAAGTACTAGAACTGCTAAGAGATTATCCCTTTAATGCAATGCAGCCACGTTGCTGTAGGAGTTGGCTGTGCAATGGCCAAGCATTCGAATTAGTGTTGCAAGTCATTGTATGGAGAGACTAAAGCACCATAACAGTGTAATGTATTGTTATCATTAAAGAAAGAAAAGAAATTATTTTGTTTACCTCTGAGAGGGATTCTTTTCTTGCCAGGACAGTCAGTACAAAGGTGGATTTGGGTACTTAAAACTGTTGCCATAAAGGAAGGCTGTTGTTTTCAGCAGCCAGTTTCATAGCTACTGCCAGAACAATTAAGGTTTTCCTCCCTGGTTTGTGCCTATACTTTAGATCATGCCTTTTCTTCTAACTAGGAAGGGTCTTCGTGGACTGTTTGTTGAATGAGCCTCAGCAATGAGGCACCTGTATTTGCTGCACACTGTGCTGTGTTCCAGTTCTGGCTACATCTTAGATCCAGCTCTACACCTACCTTCAGGCACCGCAGACCATGCATCTCTTCTATGGCCATGTTATCCAGCGCTCCCATTTCTTTACATCTTTTTGTAAAGGGGTAATGGGAATGTTATTGTCTTGATGGCATAGACAAATGTAATGGTGTTTGCAGATTATAGCTGTATTTTGAAAATTGGTGAAATTCTATGTTGTTTTTCAGTCCAAGCAGATCATATAATCTCTGTTATGAGAAAAAAATCATTTACACCTCTTAAAGCTTCCCCTCCCAGTATTTTTTTTGATAGATGACATGATTAAAGTTTCAATTGCTTTTTATGGTTTAAAACCAAGATAAGGAGACAGCTTTTTCACTTTTCTCTTCTCCCACAACTGTCACTCATCTGATCTGTCTCTGCAGTGCAAAATGCCAGTTGTTTTAACCTTGTGTAATAAGACACTTCTGATAACAGTGCTAAAGACACAAGAAATGTTTTCCTTGGAAGTGTAATTTTCTTTTTGAACAAAAATTAACACTACAGACGACACGCTTTCTGGCTGGCTGGCAGCAATTAATCGGAAACTCCTGAGTAGTAATTCATTGGAATCAGTTTGGAGTGTGTTATCTGATTTATTTTTAATTGAGTGATCAGACTTAATTTCTTTGCACAGATAAAGTTACTAATGTTTCATGTTAATTTTCTTTGATTTGAAGAGGAACATTTTTTGTGTTGTTGGGGTTTGGTTCTCTCCCCCCCCCCCCCCCCCCCCCCCCCAGTTAATTACACCATTGAGGTTCAGGTTCTGGGGCTAGGAGAGAGAAAAACCTCTTTTCCCATTTGCAGCATTCCAGTCCAGGCAGCTGTGCCCTGAGTCTGATTCTGTTCCCTTGCCAATAGCTGCTAATGTGAACGGGAGGAATCACTTTCTGCCTGCTTTGGCTTTGTGTTTATCAGCAGTGGTGCTTTGAGGGCAGTAATAATGAAGTGCTATCTTAATGACATCAGGAATGACCTTAATGGAGTTAGGAGCAGCTTGCTGTTTGTGATTAGTTTTGGAGTAAGTGTAGGGGATCTCATGCATGCAGCAGAGAATAAGCCAAGGAACTAGTGGCTAGATGAGGGAACAAGAGGAAGGGTGAGTGAATGGATTCAGTAGAGCCTGAGGGAAAACACCTATCTTGAATGAAACAAAATGAGTTAATTTTCTTGAAACTTCAGGCTCTTTTGCAGGGACTGCATGTGCAAGCTTGAGAATGAAGAAAAACGTTGTAAGAGATTTTGATTGGTTCCAATAGTACCAATTGATTCTGCAAGTGTCATTTTGGTTTTTATAATAAGGAGATTCTTTTTTTTCCTTACACCTGACACTGCTTTGCTTGGGTTCTCAAGTTCCTTTGTGGCATCTTTTACCCAGTACACATACAGGAATTATTAGTTTTTCTGACTAAACCTCTTCTAACCATGTAGATCCTATGCTGATAGTTGAAGGTGAATTCCTTAGGTCATATGAATATGCCAGAATAATATTCAGTTTATCAATAGATCCAGCCCTCCCTGAGTTGCTATGTCCACCTTTTTTGTATAATTGAAGAGCTTTGGGTTGTCATCTCTAAAATTACCCACCGGATTACAAATAGGCCTAATTATTTTGCATGTGGCATGTGATTACTAGAACTTCTGACATGATGACAAGATTAAAAAAAAAAAAGCCTAACCCTTTTACTTTATTCTTTTCCTATCTGAGCTGCTTTAGAGGTACTGTGCTGTCAGAAAGTAGAAAATAGATCAAGGGGAGGAAGAACAGTGTTTCAGAATCTCTAGTTTCCCTTTTTACAAAATAAATAATTACAGACAAATAAAAATGTGTTCTTTGGTATAAAGTTGGGTGGCTTAGGCATTTTCAAGTGTAGACATTTATTGGTTTGTTGCCAGTTTAAATCTGGCCTGGTGTGGCAGAAATTGAAGATAAGCTTCAGGCTGGCTTGTATGAAATAAATTAGTGCTGTCAGCTTTGTTCTTATTGCTGAATTGCTTTTAATCAAGAGCCACGATCATGACAAGTGCTCTTGCTCATCAGAACATCTGAGTGACACTGTCAATTGCGAATTGAGTATGAACTATGTTCTCCCTCTTGGAAGAAGCCTCTTGGCCACAAATTGCGAGACAAATGAGTGGATCATTGCGAGGGGATGGCTGCATAAGCCCTTGCTGTCTGTGGGTGAGGAAAAGACATAAATCTCCACAGATCCCAGTGTGGCAACTGGCCTAGTCATTCCAACCACTTGGTATTAAGAAGAACTCTTGTCTGGTTTTGGAAATCAAATATCTTTACGAATGCTTCCACTCCAGTAAAATGTGCTGTAAGCTGTCTGTATTGTTCACTGCAGTAGTTACAGTGGCCAGAGAGAAGGAGTAAGAATATACTTGATCAAATCTATTGCTAGCGCTGAAAAATCCTGGAAAATTTCACTGTTGACCTACTTGTCTGTGAATTTGGATATATTTATTTAGGGTAACACAGCACTTTGGAACAGCTGTCACATGATCTCGTGTCTTTTCAGTCTTTCTCATTTTAATAGATAACCCTGTAACTGCTTTTTCCATAACCTGTGTCCCTTTGCATATCAACTTGAAATGCGTCCGACAGACTTGTGTGTAATCTAGAGGAGAGGTTGCGTCCTAAATTAATCTACAGTTGAAGCATGGTGGTTATGACATCATCTCGCACACTGCTGTGAAGAGCTACCTCAGCTGCGTTGCGGTGAGAACGCAAACACTTAGGAAATAGGTGAGCAAGGAAAACTGTTGTAGTGCAGTAAGTGACTTACATCACAGATTCTGAGACTAAGTGTTCTCTATATTTAATCTTGCCTTCCCCCCTCTGAAAGTGTAAATTGCGTAAGACCTGACTCATTTACTTGCCTCTATTTTTCCCTTTTTCAAAGGTGTGTTTCCAGACGCGACAAGCATGAGCCCTAACCCCCAGTGCTGTACGTAGGCCTAGAACATACTCTATCTCTCTGAAAACAAGATAGTGCTAAGTATAGCATGTAAGCCTATGATAAACTTTCATCAGTAGAAAAAATTTATCTGAAGTGAGGTGGTTTTTCCTAGATCATCTCCTTATTCTACTGAATGTTTTGACGCTAGCTATTATTTAATATTTTATCAGGTTCAAACAGAAGGAAATTCATTATTATCCAGTAGCATTACAGTTGCCATCTAAACCCAAAGAACTATAATTGTCTTCAACACCAAATAATCCACAGTTCAGAATTAAAAACCTTACTCGTTTTTTCTTTGTGTTTGTTTTGTTTGTTTGTTTGTTTGGGGTTTTTTTGCTGCAACCTTGTATTATTTACTTATGAAGCAAGAGTAGTTACATTTGTAAGAAAATGGAAACATTTTTTGCACTTGGATAGCATCCTTTAGATTCATTAGGTGAAATTCCAATCACAGAAATTTTGCTAGGATTTTCAGTGGGGCCAGGACTGTTTAATCCTTAATGAAAGGCAAATTGGTTTTGCTCTGAGGCAAGTATATGTAGGCAACAATTATATAGAAAAGAAATTAAATGATGACCAGATTAGTCAGCTCCTTACTTTGGCAGAGATTTATCAAACTTTAATAGTTCCCTAGAGCCAAAAAACTTGTTCTTGTAAGTGTTCACATGGTTTCTACTTCTGAGCTTGAGATGTACTCCCTCATACTAAGCAGCAGTAGACATCAGGCCTTTTTCAGGATTACTCCATGGAGTAAAAGAACACAGCATGAACAAGATGCTTGAAGAGACTGGAAACAATAAAGCCCAGTTTTACTTTGTGGGTATGGTTCATAAATATGTAAACTTACTGTAGTAAGGGGCTGGGGCATGTACCAATTTTTTGTCCCATTTTGAGATCCTTAATGGCCAGTGAGCTCAAGGTCAGGCTGTTGTTCTTCCCCCTGGCAGGGCAGTCCATCCTGACCATCCATCTCCGTGCAACTGCTGATGGTGTTTAAAGTTGTGTAACTTCATCTATCCTTGAGACCTTTCATGTTCTGTCCTACTGAGCTGTAATTGGTCTGTGAGTTAGAAACACACACGTGCAAACGCAGACAGGCATGCGTGGGCACAGACACACAATGAACGTGATCATGTCAGCCTGCTGAAGCTGAAAACTTGGGTAACAAAATAGGGCAGTATGGGCAGAGAAAAGATTATAGCTGAAAAGTTCTGGGTTTAACTGCAGTCCTTGCCTTACTTTTGGTATTGGGCAGAAGAGAGTCTAAACATGTTTCAATCTGGTTTATCTCTATTTTATCATGACTTTACACAGTCTCTCTGTGTCTGCCCTGGGCAGGACTGATCACTTAAGACAATGGCATCTCCCTTCTGAGGTTCACTGTGATTGTACCTCACTTGACAAAGGCTTACATGGGTTTTCTTTTTCCAGTGAAACTGGTCTCTGAACAGCATGTGTGGAGATATCTGGATTTTGTTTTCAGTGGTCTCCTATTACTGACATTGTCATTGCTTTAATTTTAATTTTTATTTGGGAAAGTGCCACACAAGATGATCTCAGGAACTACCCTGAAAGTTACTAGGAAAAAAAGCCTTCTCCTGGGTAACATTAAAGAGGAGAACACACACATCCAGTTCTGTGTGGCTTAACATCAAAGACCTGGGAAATCATCAAAAGCCTTTTCCACCTTCTTTAGCCCTAAGGACACTTCCTGGGCTGCTTGTGAGCTTTGGCAGAAGTTGTTAGCACTGCCCTGAATGGTCTTCCTCATACTTGCCAAATTCTTTGGAGTTTAGTAATAAAATATCACTGTTGGCTATATGTAAAATTTCTTGCTGTCATCTCAGGGCTAAACGTACAGGAAATAAGGACTATAGCACTGCTTAAACACAGTAACTCCTGCTGTTTTCAGGCTTGTTGTTTCTGAACGTTGTGAGTTTGTGCATTTTTTTTTTTTTTTTTGTCTTAGATCTGCTTAGCTCAGGGAAAAAATCAAACAATTTAAACTTGATTCACAAAGCTATAATTCCATAATCTTTTGATATCCAATTTAAGATAGTGTTCTGCTGTAGGTACAGAAAGGGTTCCAGGGGTCAGATGTGATAGCAGCTGTGACTGAAGCCAATAAAAGGAGGATGAAGGATTTATTCACTGATAAGTCACTTTCCTTCAAAATAAAATTATCCAAAACCTCTATCTGCTAGAACAAGGAATAAATATCAGAGATGAGAGATTAATAAATGTTGTGTTATACTGCTAACATTTTTTTTTTGTCTCAGTATTTATGCTACGAGTTTATTCAAATCTGCTTTTGGATCACTACTCAGTATTCAGTGGTGCTGTGTAAGATACAAGAGACATTAGAATTTAAAACTGGAAAATCCTGTGATTTTTATCTGGTTTTAACCATTTAATTCCATTTAATTAATACCTAAAATAACACATATTATTGCTTCCATTGCTATGAAAGAGTGTGTGAAGAGATTAAGCTGTATCTTTTGTCCAGAATTTTCCCCAACCTGATAATAATCAGATGAACAGATAGGCATTGACAGAAATGCCAATTTCAATGATTTGAAGGCACTTTCATGTCTGTTTTTTTCCCCTTCATTGCTGCATTTATTACAGCCTTCACCACTGCATTGTACTTTGTGTAATCACCGCAGCAGACATCCAACTGGTAAGTCTGTGCGCTCCCTCAGAAAGAAGTACAGTGGAAGCAAAGCAATTGTGAGCTGAACTGTGGGATCTGAGCAGGGGAATACACAAAAAAATAAGTGGTGTTTTGGGCACTGAGAGATGAGTTTAGATCAGAATTCAATGACCACTTTATGGTACCATTGGGGTAGTTTTAACTATTAGAGAGAATTGCTTAAATGGAGCAGAATGTTCCCTTTTCTTTCTCCACAAGCCATTAATACCACATGTGGATCATTTCTTCTGATGAGTTTACCTTTCCTGACTTCATTTTCATATTGTGCCACACATATGCCATCTATAGTACTCTATTTGCCTATGCTCCCCACTGCCCCCTTTATTCAGTACACTGTTTGCATTCATCTGAGGTCTGACCCAGGCCTATGCAGATCAGTGGTCTTTATCTGTGAGTCCTCTGAAGAGCAAGACTTCAGTCCTGAGCAGAGGTCAGAAACAAAGTGTATGCATAACTAAGCAATGTTTTCAGACTAGCTGAGCTCCAGTGCAGTTATCAACTGAACTTGTATTAACTGAGGTGTAGGAACCTGCCTGGAAGGTGTTTTGAAGTTACCCTAATAGACAAATAGAAAAAACCAATCTTGAGTCAGGTGTTCTATGCACCAGAAAGAGGAGGTGAAAGAAAGCAAGGAGACTGAACACATCTCTGCTTAACGGAGTGGTGCTACAATAGGGTGATGACAATGCCATGATCTGTAGCTCTAGTAATTAATATCCCTCATGTGCAGTGTGTGTTCGCACTGGGCTGAAGTCAAGCGTTGCCTCAGTAGGCTTTTAATGCCTTGGCTATTGTACAGAATAGAGAGGCTGGATAACATGTAAAGCGTTTAATTTCTGAAGTGACTAGGTTTCAGGTAAGTACCACAGGATGACAAAACAAGTTTATAAAAGAGAGCGATTGATTATTTTCTTTTTACATTCCTGCCTAAATTTCTTTGCTGATACTTGGACTACCAGAAGTTTCACACATAGGCTAGAAATTCCAAGAAATTTTGGGATGTTGAAACAAGTCTTAATTATCAAAACTTCTGGCAGCTCTTTTCTATTGCAAGGAAGTTCACATGCTGCCATGCCTGCTGGTGCGCCGCAGTAGGAAAGCTCTGATCCTCATCTGCAGACCGTTAGATGTCTGTGCTGAAGCAGGGATGGAGAATCCAGTGCGCTTTTATTTTGTGGGAGAGTTACTATGTTATTATGTGGGAGAGTTACTGAAGTCCTGTTTATACCTGAGGTGGATCACAAAAAGCTCCTTGTGCTTCCCCTTGTTGCTTCAGTGTGTAGCAAAGATACAGGCACTCGTTACACAGTGACCAGAATTTAGGAGAAGACACACCAGCAGACTTAACTATCCTACTGCAGTGTCACCATGGTGACGTTCATTTACAACCAAATAAATACTAGGGTAATTTTTCCAGGGTTAATTTTTTTGCTTGCTTGCCTGTATGGAAATTTCACAGTGCCACAAACAAGCTCTTGGGCTACACGTTAATGTAAAGTTAACATTCATAAGAATGTTTCCAGGTACTGAAGCCAACTAGGGGGGAAAGTAGTTCAGGTGTACTAAACTATCTTAGCCTGCAGTACCAACTGGCTTCCTGCAAAATCCCTGCTGCAACAGGCCCCTGGACAAGTCTAACTGCCAGTTAGAGCTCAGGCCCCCTCCAAGGAAGTGCTAGTTAGAGCTGGCTTAATTTGTGCTGGGGAATATCATCTGCAGTTCGTTAACAGAGAGTGTCACATGCCAGTGCATTTGGGGGGGGAAGCTGAAAAACTTCTGAACGACTTGTCTGCAACCCGCTGGGTTTGCTCTATTTGGCATTGTTTCTGAGACGCCTCTGTATTGCTTATTCTAGGTTCATATGTGAACCTGAAAAAATCTGGTTCTTAAATTTGGAATATGCACACTTCATTAATGACAAATAACCAGAATTCCAACAGTACAGCTATAGATATTTTTGCTGACTGGATTTATTACGGAAAATTTTATTCCTCTGTATAATACTGTTGTCAGCTTGCTATTTGCTTGTATTTGTTGTTTCTGTTGTTGCTGCTGTCTTTATCCAGTGGAGCAGTTTGTACCTGATATTTGGGAGAACTGAACTATTTGAGCCTAGGTTTTAAAATGAAAACTAGCCTTTCCAGTAAAAAAGGGGAGAAGAAAGACAAGAAATGACAGGCTGCCACAGAAAGGCCTAAGGTCCTTGAGGGCGATCTTCAGTAAGTACAGCTTGCTGCCTAGCACTTACAAAACACAGCTGTTAAAATAAATCATCCCTTGGGTTTTTCGTTTGCTCATTTTGCAGCATCCAGTCTCCCATTTTGTCTCTTTTCTGTACTTAACTTACGGCTTTCATGGCTTGTTACAGTTTTTCCTTCATTTATACAGATGTTGCCAACTATGTCTACAGAGACAATAATTGCATTTTTAAATCATTTTAGTGATGCCACTTGTTTTTGGAAGCCCTTTTGGAAACCCACACGTTGGCTTTTCTCTGAACAGTGGGCCTATTTGTTTTATACATGCATTATGAAGAATATGACACAGTGCATGATGGTTTTAGACATTAATAGTCAGGGATGTCTATAAATAAAAAACCCTTGCAAGTAATGTTGAAGAACATTGCTTATCCTGCCAAGTAAAAGGCCACACTGTGGTGAACACTATTTACAAGACAATAACACCAGGAGGCAGGTCTTTATTCAAGTCTCAGCTAACAGCTCTTCAGGCTTTTATCAGATCCTTGATCTTTCTTACTAAGTTTTGATGTTGGCGACGACAGGTATCACATGAAAAGGATTTTTGACCTTTCCATGCATTAAGTAGTAACCACAGAATATTTTATCATGGTTAACGTGAACGATTAATGCATGTCAGTTCAAACACTGTAGCTCCCTGCTAACACTTTTATAGCAGTTTCTTCCCCTGTGTCTACATTATTTTAATAACAATTGACTCTCCTACAAAAAAAGCAGTCCTAAGCCAACTCAGTACGTCACAAACACAACAGAGGTAGATTTTAAGAGTGTTGCTTTAAGAAAGGTATTTCTATAACCAAAGTTGTATGTCATGCAGATATCTAACAAGTCTCTGGACATCAGAGAAAAGTGTTTCTGCATGTGTTCCTGACACATCGTCAGGAAGATCTGGAATAAATTTATTCTATTTATTCTATACCATTAGTACAAAAAACTAATTACAGAAAAGTAATAGGCAGCATTGGTCTTGACTTTTGTACTAAGTGTGAGATGTGAGTAGGGGTACTGCTGCCTAGAAGAGAAAGGTTGATCATAATGAATTCATTTTATAAATCTGTCCAGGGGTGGAACAAAAGCATTAATTTAACTACCTGTTGAACCAATAGCACACCACATTCTGAAACAGATCCAAAAAATATTCTTTCTAACAAGCACCATTAGAGAGATATTCCAATTCCAGGGAGTCGCTGTAGCAGACACACAAATACATCTTGTGTGCTATTTTCTAAAGCATAGAAAATGTTCTGCGATTGTTAACTGGGGTATGGTGATATTCTTAGCAACTTGTAGAAGTGCAGTTATTAGAAACATCCAGCCAAGGAAACATGAATGAAGGGTATGAGAAAGAATAATGCATGATTTCAGCATTGTTTTAAAAATGTAAAGCTCCGTTTAGCTTGGACATAGTAATAAGTAAGGGTCAGTAGCAGGGCTTATGGTGGTGGAAATGCTATTATTGGTTCTAGTTACCAATTTTATTCTCTGCTATGTTGTAGTATTTTTAAGAAAATACTTCCAAACCCATTTCACAGAGTGCTATATATTTAACTGCCAGACATACCTGTCAAGAAAGGAGTGAAACATAGGCAAAATCTCAAATGACGAATTAGATAAAGAGCACAGGAAACCTTCAACTTCTGAGATTCAGTCTTGGATTCATCTGCATTGATCTTGGGTGTCTGTTGGTGAAAGCCAGCATAATGTGCACATATGATTTTCTGTGTCCCCTGATGAAATTTTCTCTCTCTTGAACCTCTTTTCTTTCCTCTGTGGCATGCAGAGAAGCACAACAAAACTGGGAGGTTCTCAGTGCTGAGCTGGCAACTGGAGGGAACTGAAATTGAATTTGTGGCAAGATCCTATCACATCCTAATTCCATTTAGGCCAGAACTATTGATGCAACAGCCTATTTTGAGGTCTTTTTGATCTCCCATTTCTTGATGAAGTAAATCAGGAAGTATGATAACAAATAAAAGTAGTAATAAGAAAGAAACAAACAACCCTGAGTTCACAAAAGGGTAGCAAGACTTCCCCATCATATAGAACAGGAACAAAACTGCAAGGTGAGCTTGAATTCTTGAACACAGGTTTATAACAGGCCTAGGTTAATATATTGTGTGCACCAAATTCACAAATGGAGTAAATAAGCATAGTCCCTTTTGTTGTGGTTTAACCCCAGCCAGCAACTAAGCACAACACAGCTGCTGACTCACTCCCCCTGCACTGGTGGGCTGGGGAAGAGAATCAGAGGAGTAAAAGTGAGAAAACTTGTGGGTTGAGATACAGTTTAATATGTAGAGCAAAAGCCACGCACACAAATAAAGCAAAATAAGGTATTCATTCACTACTTCCCATCGGCAGGCAGGTGTTCAGCCATCTCCAGGAAAGTAGGGCTCCATCACATGTAACTGTTATTTGACAAGACAAAAGGCATCACTCCAAATGTGTCCCCCCCTTTCCTTCTTCTTCCCCCAGTTTTATGTACTGAGCATGATGTCATATGCAATGGAATATCCCTTTGGTGAGTTGAGGTCAGCTGTCCCATCTGTGTCCCCTCCCACCCCAGCCCACTCACTGGTGGGGTGGGGTAAGGAGCAGAAAAAGCCTTGGCTCTGTTTCAGCACTGCTCAGCAGTAATGAAAACATCCCTGTGTTATCAGCACTGTTTCCAGCACAAACCCAAAACACAGCCCTGGACTGGCTACTACGAGGAAAATTAACACTGTCCCAGCCAAGACCAGCACATTTGTGATCTCAGTTGAGCTGTAGCAATGCATTCCTGTGTTTTGACCTGGCTTGTTCTTACAGTACTGTTTTGCATGTTAGACGTTCATATACACTGTTGTAGAGTGCATTAAACAAAAAAAAAAAAAAAAATCTGCTCCTTTGGTTTCTTAGTGATTTTTATCTTCTTTGTACGTGTAGGAAGACTGAACGGCAGTTTATCATCAGGTCTGCGTCATACGGGAGCTTTAGGCTTTGTTGCGCTGAGATTTGTCTGAAGGCAATACATTTTTGTTTTTCCAACTTACAGTGGTCTGTAGTTCACAAAACTTTTCTGTGAAGCAGCTCAGTGAATGAGTTTGAAACAGTCATCTAATTCACTGCAGTGAAAATCAGCTAAGTCACATGCACTTTTATAAAGGCTTCCTAGGTGCTGGGGGCTTTTTTTTTTTGTTGTTTTTGTAAGTACGAATTAAAGTTCTACAGTTTAGACATCTCAGGTACTAATTAGATTTTACTTTTGCTTGATGAGCTCCATACTTTTGCACTGTAAGGGTTCTTTTCATTATGTGTCAAAACATAATCCATTAATCTTTCCAGTGCAAATGTATTCATTAGTAAGAAAAAAAAATGATAGGAAATCTGAAAAGCACAGACTCCCTTTCATCTTAAACTAAGTAGGTGTTGTCTAAAACTTTTTAAATAGCTTAATTGACTTGTCACTGCCACCTCTGCCTTTTAACAGGGGATATTGACCATTGTGGTTGAATAGCAAATAGGTGAACAAGGGTGCCATTCTCCTGCTTTCCAGCTTGTTGATAATTTCATAATAAATAGAATGGTCAAATGAGGTATCGTCGGTGGCAATCAGTCAAGCAACAACTAATAAACCCTTGAGAAAGTCATCATGAAGAACTCAATATTTGTGACTACTCCGTCCAGCATCAAGGTTAAATCAATGTTAATAGAAATCCTGGCACTGGATAGTGGATACCATGACATCATTTTTTACAGATAGGCTTTCTAAGAGAAACTCATCATATCATGGCAATCTCCCTGGGCTTAATATTGAGATAATTCAGTGTATCTGTACCAGCTTATCTTTGCAACCAATCCAGGTCCCACTGGGAGGAGAAATTAGATAAGACTTTTCCTTAGCTTTATTTTCTAATCACTTACTGATTTAGGTTTGCTGAGTACATTTTACTTTCAGTAACCTAACAACTCACGTACACAGATCATTTGCCAAGACATTAGACAGACCTGGAAAAACATCCACAAAACTCCTTTTATTTTTCAGCAAGTCGTTCATAGCAACTTTGGCCCACTTCTGCCAAGAACTTTAAGTATTAAAAACATGTTGTATTTTTGAGAATATTATTGATATTCACTGATATAATTTGACATATCAAAGGGTACTCTAAAGTTAGCTTCATGTCAAGAGCGTATTTTCTTCTAGCAGACTGCTTTTGAAATGCTGCACTAGATATGCATGCGGGAGAGCTTTCCAGCAGAAAACAAAAAAAAGCCTGAAATATTTGACCTAAAAAAGAAACACCTGCTGAGACCTGCCTGGCCTTTAGCCAGCAATGCAGCACACTTGTGAAGAAATGGGGTCTTTCCCACTTTCCTGCTATCACTTGTGTAAGGGGGAGCAGTGGTGCCTGATGCCTGGGAGAGCTGGGGCTGATTCTCACCACCTCCCCACTGCGCCCAGGGCTCTGCCCGCTTTCCGTGAGGGAAAGTGAGGAGCATGCACGGCACAGGGCTTCGACTCAGCTGCTTGCGTCTCTTGGTAGGGCATCCAGCAACCTGTGTGGCTGTGCAGGGGAATGGGAAAGGAGAAGATGAATGTGTCCTGACAAAGGACTGTTTTGGCAGTGTGCAGCCCGTAGGCTCCCAGATGCTCAGAAGCCACTTCCCGCACCCCTGCTGAAGGGCTCTGTGCTGACTTATAGCTACAGAGTGCCATCTTCCCTTAGATCCTGAACTGTAGGGATGCCGACTCCCAAATTGAAACTCATGCCAATTAGCTTACAAACAAACCTTTTTTAAAATGAGGATGTAGGAAGGCATGTGATCCTTTATTCTTTTTTTTCTTTTTTTTTCTGTTTAGAAAAGCATCTATGCGAGAATACACGTTAAGTCACTGATTACGTATTCACTAATACCGTTACAAATTGCTAAATAGTGAGAGGTAAAGGGCAGTGGTTTAACCATGTTCTGATAATGGAATATCAGTAACCAGTGAAAATACAGGAATTTTGTAGTGTACAAAGGACATGGAGTTGCTGTGAAAAACAACTTAGTTTCCAGCCTGTCACATCTTAATGGATGGAAGACTAGAGAGAGTTAGTCTTTTTTGTCATTTCCCGTTGGTTGAGAGTGCACTGACTCCAGTGACAGCTATACAGTTACAACAACAGCCAGAGTGGGTTAATTTAAAAATTCAAATCAAAATTAACAGAAAATACACGTATTATTTGCTTGGTCATAGTTATTACCCAGCTCTGCACAGGAGGCAGATCCCTGGAAGTTTTGGAAGGTATATAAATCTCTTGGTCTTTTTGCATGTTTATCGGTTGATTGTTAGAGTACCCAAAAGTGGGCTGTTAGTCTGCTGCTGTGCCATGTAGACTCAGCCCAGCCCAGGCAGAGTTGCCCTGCTCTAAAAATTAGGGAGAGGGGTGGAGGCAGAAGAAACCAGGTCTATGGCTATCCCTGTCTGGGGCACAGCTTGAATAGCAGAGGCTCCACAGACTAGGGGTGGGTATTACCCTTGTGAGGGCTGAGGGGACTCCTATGTACGTGGGTTTTGTGCCTGATTTCCATTCTGTGGACCATTCCATTCTATGGCCCTAATCTGGATGTACCATAATTTTAAAACTTCTTTTTTTTCTATAAATATAAATATTGCACTGGATGAAAACAATAGATTCTTGTATCCACTCCAGGTGGGCAACGGTGGCAAAATGTCTGTGCACCATGCAAGGGGATACTGAGCAGCATAGAGCTTTCATAGGCTGTACCTTTCGTATGATGTGGCTACACTGAGAGCAATTGCATTCCATGTCACACCCTACACCTTGTGGGCTGCAGTAATGAAAATTGTATTTTATGACAGATTTATCAACAGTATGCCTGATCGTGAACCGCTAACTCCTGTGAGACATTGGCTAGTGACTCTCAGCCCAGAATGGTCAGAAAAATACAAAGTTTGAAGCTGGTCACTGAGATTTATTATTGCTTGATACTTGCAGTATTGACTTTAGTTGTAGTGTAACTGTGACAATATTCAGAAAATCTGTCTGGTTAGCATGATAGGTAATTTAAGAGCAGACACATGCTTACTGCTTATTATACAAAGCTACACCATAACTTTAGGTTCCAGAATACTCTATACAGTGTTCTGGGTTTCAGTAATTCCTTCAGCTGTCTCATTTTTTTTAGGCTTCTGTGACCATGGGATCAGGAAGTAGGTGACTAGCAAGAAAGCTTTACTAATGTGTTGTGATGAAATAACACAGTGAACCTTGCCAATGTGGTGCGAGTCTGTAACCACATTTTTAAGTAACACCCATTTAGTGATATGGAGTCTTCAAGAAATGTGTTTTTCTCTTTTTCCTATAGCACACAAAAGAAGTCATTAAACATCTCTCAGATTCCTATAAGCTGAAAATAAAAATGTTTTGTTTAGGCCAATGCAAAGTATTTCATATTAATTTCAAGCTTTTTCCTTCTCATTTCACTCTCTTTCAAGAATGTTCATATCCAATTAATTGCCATTCCAGGTGTTCATCTTGAAAATGAAAACCAGGATGGTTTACCAGTTTAAAACTCTTTCTCCAAACAAACAGAAGTTAAAGGCCATGAAGTTTATTAAAAGAGCTGAGATCTGCAAACTTCTCAGTTCCAATAAATCGACTTTCTTTTTCAGTACAGAAACCTTAAACAGCTTTTAACCAAGTCTCATACTGTTTCTTGCATGCACTGAATTCTGCTGGTATGAGTTTTGGGTTCTTGTCATTAAAATTCAAATTGGAGTGAAAGAATTCTAAGTTTTAGGACTGCTGCAGTTTCATAGGTACTTCGCATACCATGCCCCTGTTTCAATTTGTGCTTTATTATGTTAGGGTGTTTTAAGGCCCATCCTTTTTTTAGCAATACCTGTTCATTGGAGCACAGGAGCAATGCAAATAAGCTTATGAAAGAGCTAAAATGTAATAGCTAGAATCAGCAGTAAAAAGAAAGCATTCCTTGGATTTGTTGTGTTGTAGCGATGCTTTCCTGTGCCTAAATGATATTGACTGTTCTTCTTATTGAAGAGGAAATAAGTATGTGCTCAGAGCTACTCAGACAACTATTCATCATTCTCTCAGGCAACAGAAAGAATCCCCATGCCAGAATGCACGATCCAGCAGCGGCTACAGTTGCAGAAAATCAGAAGCCTGTATTAGAAAACGCACAGGCTAATCAGAGCCCAATTTCCAGGCATGATGCACTTCTTCAGAAGCGTTGCTTTAGGATATAACTCAATTCCCAGAACACCACAGTCTGCAACTTAATTCAAGCATTTAGGGGAAAATGAGGGTCTTTAAAATATACATTTTGTTCTTTATTGCTTTCTAGTGAAGCTTCGGTGGAGTACTGTAGTGAATAATGATAACATTTGTTCCTAAAATCTGATGCTAGCTCAGTCATTATGGCAAAATAGGATGAGGAACCCTGCTGTGAAAGGCGATGAGGCTCCATTAATAAACATCATTTTTTATAAGGTAATGGTGAATATTGTTTCTTGGTAACCTCACTATTAATATCTGTAAAGGTAAATGACTGTTGCTTGGTTACTTTAATTTGTTGAAAATCATGTTGGTTTGTAACCACTGACTTAAATCTGACTGCTAATACAAAACAACGGGTTAAAACCTATGTCGCTGAATTTGTTGCCTTAATTGGAGTCAATTGGAAAAATTGACTATAAGAAATAAAGAAAATAGGCACAGACTGGCAGATTGAGTCTCAAGGGTGTCTAGACTTGCGAAGCTCACACAGTAGGCTCAGAGAATCACAATAGGCTCTCGGGGTGCAGAGAAGATAGAAATCACACTAAACTATATTCTGGTCATACCTTGATTTACATCCTCTTGGCAGCATATGGAATATGTTTACTCTTATGTTAACCGACCATATCTATATTTACCCCCAAGTAGAGACAAACACAGCAAAGGATAAACAAACACAACCCTCAGACAAGTGCCTTCTACCTTGCCCGTGAAAAGTAGAGTAAGTGGGTTAAGATTAGCACCTATGTTACGGGGAATGCTTTCTGTCATGACTGCTCAACCTCTCATTCATTTTTCATAGATTTCTATGATTTGAATTTTCTAATGAGAAACACTGTTTCTACAAGATAGTGCCAAAACGAATACAATGAAAGAAAGTAACCGTTAAACTATCTCATTCTTAACAGGATTTGAAAACACTGTAAGTTCCTTGTCATTGCTAGTTTTTATATATTATTAAAAGCTTCATATTCTTATTGTAATGACTATAGGAAATGTGGAACCTAATCTGAATTCAATAAAACCTGGAAAAACAAAAGCTTTATCAAGAAAAATGAAAGCACTGTTTGGAAACAAAAGCTAATTAAAAAATCCTTAAAAATGCCCTAGAGAGAGACAAATGTACAGATAGTAGTTACAGTCTGTTTAATATTGGCAAGTATGTCTAACATGACAGCACATTCAAACCAACCTTTGCCTGTACAATCCAGCATCTGGCGTGGTTATAATGATGAGACTTCACAGCATTTATTAGAAATCTTACGCCTATTAAACTACATATAAAAGCATGTCATACTAAAGTATTACTGTTATTTCTATTTATTGGTAAATATCTCACAAATTCTTTAATTTATTAGGTTAATTTGTTTAATCTCATATTTATTTGTGACAGTATTTAAGTGATACAGCATTTATGCTGCTTACTTCTGTAAAGAAACACAGGAAATTTCTTGTTCCTCCTTGAAAAAATAATTGAAAAATCACTGGGTTAGTGTGAATGGTTAATATTGTTAATACTAAAAGAGAAATTATTTTTTAATTCAAATTTTAGGACTTCTCTGATAATTTCTGCTTTGATATTTCCTTAATCACTGGTCAAAGAATGGTATCATGCTCCATCTTTTTTCTAGAAAATATACAAAATCAACTTATGGGGCTATATGAAATGTATGAACATGGTACCTTATGGCTTACTAGCTACATGTTTTTATATCCAGATATGGATAAAAGAGTTAGTACATTCTTCCATCTCTAGCCTCCATCCTTGGGTGGGTGGATGTAATAGAGTGCCATATTTTGTGTCTCTAACGAAACACATTTTCATTTGCCAAAATACCACCCACAAGTTATCTGCAGCCACCTGAGTCTGTACAGTTCTTCTCATTCCCGTTCTGCAGAAAAAGAAGTCCTTTTTAGGAAAGGAGTTAACATATTCCATAGTTGATGTAGGATCGTCCCTATAATAATATAGAATATCAAATCATATCTCATTTGGAACTAGGTGATATTTAAGGTCCCTTCTAACACAAACCATTCTATGGTCTCATACTTTTATCAGCATTGTTTTAAAGGCACACAGCTTTGCTACCCAGTGAAGCCCTGAGTGCAGTAATAACCCTTAATGGCCTTGACCACCCTCACCTGGGTCCCCTCACACCTGTGGCCCCCTAAGCTTTATTTAAGCTCAGCCTGGGGCTCTTGGTCCTTTTACTGAGCTGTGCCCTGTGAGTGCTGGTTCCCCATTGAGCCAGTGCTCATCCTGTGGGCTGATTTTCATCTTGACTGAAGCCCTGCTTCATTACCATGATATTGCCTTATGATCTGGACTCTTGGTTGGACTTGGTCACCGTGTCCCGGGCTGTGCCGCTTGCCTTGCTTCGGTACCGCTGTGGCTGCCACGCTGAACCGAGACAACTTCCCCCATTGAGGAAGGTGGGATAAGCATGGGGGTTGTGCACGCTGTCAGGGAGACACAAAGGTAACTTTATGGTCTTTTTATCTTCCCTTTCTTAAAAACGTATTAAGAGTTAAGCTGGCAGCCTTTCCACAAAGCAAAGGTGGGAAACCCATTTCTTTACTTGTATGCCTTGAGAATACGTAACTATACATTCTAGCTCTAGCACCCATTTTTGAATATTTTCTTTCTCTCATCCTCTATCTGATTGCAATGCTAAAATATGGCTGTATGCTGTTGGAGACTGTTATTTTATATGGAGTATGCCTACCTGTCTGTTTACCTATCAATAGATCTGTAGGTAGATGGATCTCTACCTGCCCACCCATTTCTATATATCATTGCATTTTTACATCTAACAAAGCTTGTTCTTAAGTAACTGTAGAAAATAGTTTTATTTATTGTTTAAAATCTGTTTGAGATCTTGTGAAGAAGTTGCATTTGACTTGGACATTACAGTTCTTTAGATGATTAATGCTGATAAGTATACATATAATACGTTTATTTGTGACTTTATTGATAATTATTAAAATCCATAAAATCTGTTACTGGTAATTTGCTGTGACATTCAGTGTATTCCCAAGATTTGTGTAAGCTGGAAGTGCTACATTAATACAACCTAGTAGTGATACAAGTTAAAACAAACAAAAAAGTACTTCAGCTCTTTACTACTTCATTGCTTTGATACCTTTGATATTGCATGTTGTTCACTCTTAGTGGTAAGCAAATGACTTATCTGTCCAGACCATGAAAGCCTCCTCTGAGGGCACTATAATCTAATTTTAATTTCTTAAAATTCCATTTTGTTGAAGTGGTTAAAGAATAGTAGAGCAAAATGAAAGGTTTTGACTTCAGAGACAGACATAATGCAGCAAAGAAGGGAAATGGCAAAACAACAATTACTGTGAAGAACTGAACTGTAATTATGGTCTGAGGAGTCTTCCCCATTCAGCAGAACTGAAAAAGGAACAACTATATACTTCTCAAGCTAAAAGTCTGGTTTCAAATCCTGTATTTAATTTGTAACTCCTGTATTTGGTGAAGCAGCTCAGCTATAGAAGTATTGTTCTAGTACAGCAGTGCTGTCAATAGCTGTCTATGCATACTTCATGTCGCTTAGCAATGATGTGCACAGGCATTGCCACTAACCAACTGACCTACTGTCAGTCATTTTGTGTACCTCTGCAGTGATGGAGCTAGTGATATGCATTGGATACCACTGCCTCTGTGTGCATGAAATGCCCCCTTTTCTTTCTGGTGAAGGTATAACACTGTGAATTATATTCGCTGTTTGAAATCTCCTGTACTTTTTCAAGTCCCTGTTCTTTTCAATGAGAGAAGGTGAAATTAACTCCCAAACTTCACCTTTCCTGGGGTTTATGTGTGAAATTTGGATTTGAATGTTAAGCTTAAGATTTTACACTGAACATCATGTATACGCTGCCATCAGCTGAAGCTGAGTGCAGGCAGGAAGAAGAAAGCTCTGTTCCCAAACTGTAACCTTTCTTTGTAGTACTCAAGTGGGAGGGGAAAAGGGATTGAGCAATAACAGGTCACGCATCCAAACCAGATTGCAGTGACCTGTGTTCTTTATTCTCAGGGCAACATGGTGACCTATTCATAATAAAAAGAAAATAATATTCATAAATCCAATGAGCTTGTTTCACGTTTTATCTAACATGACAATAGCTGCCTTTGTACTTTTAAGAGAGTAGATTCAGCATTGCAAATGTTGTATTGTCATTCTGCTAGGGGGTTCCTTCTCAGTCTCAAATAGGGAGAGGCTGGGAACAGTCTCCTTCAACGTAAAAAAGCAAAAAGAAAATGCCCACCAGTATGTCCGTCAACAGCTTGTTCCTGAAGTTAACTTTGAAGTTGCCTGCAAATTGGATGCTCATTGTCCAATACCTGTTCTTGTTTTTGCTGAACACTTCCTTTCTGTGTCATGTAGAAATGTGGTTGTAAATCAGCTGTACCTTCAACCACATGCTTCTGGTGAGGAGCGTACCTCTCCGGCTATGAATAGTCTGTGACTGGGCAGACTATTCTGGGTAGTACCCAAGGTCCAGCAAAACCAGTTAACTTTTCGTTCAGCACTGAATGGTCAAATCTGCAATTAACCTTCTGCATAATTGTGGGCAAATCACTTCACTGGCCTGTTGTTCTGGGTTTGTTTACATTTTTCTTTCTAAGATTTGTCTGTGTTGGAAGTCTTCTAGAGTAAACTGACAATCACTGTGCTGTGATTGTATTGCAAAGCGATTCCAATTACACTTTGAAGCCCTAACTAATACTGGGAGCATAAGCAATATATGTATTTATCCACAGGAGTTATAAGTTTCATGAATATCACAGGCACACAACAAAACCCAGCAGCTGGCTCCCTCCTAACTTCTGCACTTATTTACAAAAGGGAGAAATACTGCAGAAAGTAAATCTTTACTCCTCCCTCCCTGATTGGCAGCCCTGTTTCTGTGACTATAATCATTAAAATGTCAGAGTTCCTCTGAAGGTAGAATAATGTGGAAACACTCACAAAACAGGGAAAAATAGATGCTGAAAGGCAGTGGATAAGTTTAAGTGCTGGCAAGAAGCTGGATCTTGTCAGTGTTTAAAATAACTTACCATGACTTGGCAAGCGACCACTGTCATTCATATGCACTACAGTTTCTTGTAAAACCAAACAGCAATAAACCTTTTCAGGCAAAAGCAGCTTTACAAAGAGGAAGTGCTTGTATTGTGTTCCCACCCCCCACCCCCCATTAGTAATTACTAGAAGAAAATACAAAGTAAGGAATGGTAATTACTTAAATAAAAAAACAAAGAAACAACCCAAACACTTGTGTTCTTGCAACTTGCATTTCTGTTTGTTTGTCTCTAACTCACAGTTTTTCTTACAGGCCCAGCGATATTTTGTTAATCATAACGATTATAATCCCAAACATGAGGCAGCAGGCAACTGAAGGGAAAGGCTGGGGTTTAAATGGCAGTGCTGGCTATAAGCTTGAGTCATTTAACAACCTAATTGTCAAAGAGCTTCTTGACCTCAAAAAATAACCAAACTGGTTTATGTTGGCAGCCAAGGAACACCTAATAATATATAGCACTTGTTTTCATTACTGATAGTGGTTTTTTGGTGAGATGCTGATTTCTGACAGGAAACAAAGCCAGTGGTTTTATTTGAGTATCTTTTTGTGCTCTAGGAATGGCTCTGGCAAATCACTTTGGTGTGGAGGACATGGATGCAGTCTGGAAAGGGAGGTAAGTACCTACGCTTTGTTTTTAAAGGACATGAAATATAATTTATGGTAGTTTACTAGATTGCTGCTTTTAGAAGGTGTGTGATTCAGTATGCAAGGTGATGTATTTTCTTTTAAGCGTAGTAGCCCTGTTTATGCATTAAAAACTATTCACATGCTCAACTATATTTATGTTTAAGATTCTTGATGAGTTGGAGCTTTTACCTCCAGTATTTATCACAAATTTTTAACATTTATGATAACCTTAAGTTAAAATACTGAAAATATTAAGCATTAATATAAAGTTATTATTTTTAACATTTCGGAAGGGTAATCCATGATATATTGAAAATAGTTCTACATATCAAGCTTTTGCTACCATGTATGCATGAGATTTATAAAGCAAGCCACCCATTTGTAGAAAGAAATAGAAAATGAAAATCCTTTATTAAAGATGCTTCTGTAGATACTTAACAGGAAAGGAAGAAAAAGCACAAAAGATAAAAGCGCAGAGATTAATTTCACAGATTGGTAGTGAAATTATAACCCTGTATTTTCTGCACAGAGTTACAAGCTGTAATTGAACCTAGGGAGTTAATGCTGCGTTTCTCCATGTTCTTCATGACATTAGCTGTGAATGAATCAGGGAGCTAGACACTGCACTGTACAATAGCTTTATCAAGGCTGAGAGTTGCACAATAAGGATGTTTGATTATGTTTGTGAAATAATTTACTCATCAAACAGTGTGATTAAATGCAGGATGCTGTTACAGCACTGTTTCTATTGTTGTTTTCACATTCTATTTTGCTGGCAATAAATCATTTTGAAGCAATTCATTTTTTACACATTGAGAGATAGACAGCAGATCCTGAACTCAGCAGGTGACACATTAAATTCAGAGACATGTCAGTCACATTTAAAGCATATGGCTAACTCCTACAGCAGATCACTCCAGCGGAAAAAACAGCTTCTATGCAATTCTCTATCCATGTCAAGCTGAAATGGAATTTTATTTTTCTTCACCTAGATAAAGAACTCCTTTTGAATATTCCGTGCTCTGTTATGTAGTAGTAATAAAAGACTAACCAGTACCTATATATGAAGTACAGATTTCATACCTTGAAAGGCGAGTCTAGAACTTTTGATCAACACCACCTTGATTGTACAATATTTGTATTTTCCAACTAGAAAATATATTGTACATAAAATCAAGAATACTATTTGTTTTTCAAAAAAAGGTGATGCTTCTGACATCCCCACCATTGGCATCCACCTTTGGCTATCAACTAGAGTGTAGGGAAGAAACTTCTGAAGCCTTCAGGCTTCAGTGTGAGAGAATGCAGGCAGACTTGAACTAGCCTGGAGGTCTAACCTCCTGCAGGTTGTAACACTCACTGCTCAACAGGACTGACACCTCCAGCACTGTTCCTCAGGGCTGGATTTGTTTGTTTTGATAAGCCATACACAAAAAAGACTGTTTAATGAAGTAGGAAAATCACATCAAAGATAAGCTGCCACTGACAAACTACATTTGCAGCTCTTAGCAGGTAAGAAAGTTAGCTGCGTCTTCATTTTAATATGTTTAAAGAACTACTCCTGCACTGTGATGTGCAAACCCGATTTACTCAGTGTTTGGTACCTTTTTATTCTTATGCAGCCAAAGTTAGGCTGTAGCATGTGGTTGCACTGGATTTTAGATTTGAACTGTCCAAAGCTGCTAACATTAAGAGGTAATTTCTCACCTGCGTCTGCAAGGAATGATAAGTAATGTCTGCAGCAATTGTGTATGCTTCCTTTAAGTTTCTGTTGTCTCTGTTTAAAGCTTGGACCACAGAGGACTATACAATGTGGCAAATTTTCTCTGGGTCTTTTGCATCTATTATTTCAGCTAATAATTTTAAAGGAAAACCTTACAGTATCATATGTTGGGGGACATAATTGTTGGAGGTTTTATGAATATTGGTGAGAAGTTCTGAGCATTGCTGTGAAGCAGTACGTTGTGATGTTCAATTGTCATTTGCTATGCAACAGGCATGTTCAAATTTTAATAGATGATGTGATGTCCTGAGTGTTTCCCTTATTGTAATTATGATTCTAGTAGGAATCTATTTTTCCTCTAATGCAACATTTCTCTGCTGCAAAATTTGTGATGAGTGTATTTCTTTTCTTTGATGCTAGTCATTAAATGCATAGATAAATGGGAGTAAAAATGGACACAAACGTGACAGATGTGACTTTCTAATTGACATTTATGGTGGAAGCTCCTTGCACTTTTTCTGACCAGTATTTCCCTTAAGTAATGCAATGGCTCTTGTCAAACGCTTACCCAAAAGGTCAGTCGCTTAGTCTATAGCTCTTGTTCTCCCCTGTTGCTGCTGCTTCGCATTCCATCACCAGCTGACATTAGAGTGAAAGCAAGTACTGCAACCAGGAGACCTCCACTTCACCATTGAAAGATCCCGTAAAGAGAGTGGGGATGGGGCTTCTTGTGTGTGTGGTGTAAGGTGTGACTCAGAAGTAGCACTGTGACTGCTCTGCTTGTGAGGGAGACTTTTTTTGGCATGTGATGCAACCTCCAGGCTTCTTTCATTTATGCGGAAAAAGAGTCTGCCTCTTTACAATCCCTCCGATCTGCAGCATGTACTCTTTCGCCAGGTGTTATTCAGGGCGTTGTCACATGCTGATACTGTGTATTTCCTGGGGTGTGTTTCTAATACTTTCAGTTAAAGCACAGTGAACACTAAAAATAAATCAGAAATCCCTGCCTGTATCTGTAGTAATTCTATACATTTGATTTTATTACATGTTATTTAAATTTTATACATGCCAAACCTCTGCATGAGTTTCTGTATCCAGATTTTCCCATTCCTTCATAAAGTAAAACTGTGCAGGGCGTTGGGGCGAATAGGAAGAGAAAGCAAGAAAGTTTCTTGTCATTAAGCTTTATGCACATTATATTATAAGGGAGGCTAAGTATCTCTGTCTGAAAAATAGTCCACTTATGAACCAGAAAAAAGCTTTCATAATTCCATTAGAGAGAAGTAAGAGATTCTGCAGAACAGAATCGTACTCTCTTTGGTCAAATACCCAGAGAGCAAGTAAAGCTAATGTGGATAGGCAGGAGGATCAAGGGCATTCCTCAAGCTGTGTAAGCAGAGTAAGGTACATCAAAGATTTCTAACTGCAGACCTGAGAAGTGCAGATGGACACATCTATATCCAGTTTTTGTGATTTATGTTGATGGGGCATATTCTACCAATGCTGGAAATTATTTTCCCCTGACATAAAGGTCTCTCAATAATTGAAATTTGACCCGAATGTGAGGGTTTCGTTGGGCTAGTTCAGTATTATCAAATTTTCCATAAATTTCTTGAATGGATTGACCTTTAGCTTCTTTTTACAACTCTAATGTTTCCCACTGCATCTCTGTGATGGCCTAAATTTATATCTCTATCCTTGTGTAGCAGGTGATGGGGATTGAATGTGTTCTCATGCTTTCCTTCTCCTCCCCCTCTGTCCTCCCCAGTCAAGTTTTGGAAACACTTGGTCAGAGATGAGAGTTTTCAGCCGCCTTTTAACAAGAGATTTGGTGAGATGAGTTCCATCTAATGCGTTGACGTTTTATGACTAAAAGAAATCTTCATTTACTGTCTGAATCATTAAATGCTTGTGCTTTCTTTTTGGTTTTGTTGTTGTGATATGGAAAGGTGTTTTTCCTTTCAATTGGTGCACATCTCTTACATGCATGCAAACTATTTCAGTACAGTGCTTCCTTTGTGGTGTTCATGTCTCTCTCATGGTCAAAATATTCAGTAGGTGTTTATATTTGGATCAGGAATTTCTCCCTCTGCTTCTTTTCTGTGAGTGTCTACATTGGCATGACACATTTATCCTTGGTATTTTTTAGTGAATGTCTCTGAGGACAAGAAATAGCAGTTAACTGGTTTTGGAAGTGTTAGTTAATGAAATTAGTCTTCCCCTTAAACACTGATCGTTGCTGGCTACTACTGAAAATCTTTCATCTTACCTGCATTTCTAAGGAATAAAGAATTTGTGCTTTTGAGAAATGTTAAGCAGCCTCATGCTGGTTCAGATTCACAGGCATTGCCAGTATGATCACTTCCTTGGGGTTTTCTGTCTTCCTGATACCTGAAATCATTTAGCTACCACTTACTAATTTAGAGACAAATTTTAAAGTGCTCTCTGAAAACTCATCTAGGTCACTACATAGACAGTATACATATATATATATGGAAAATACATCTTAGAAGTCTGTTATCTGCAAGCCAGTAAACTAACAACCTGGTCCAGGCATCATTCATAGTTTCCATAAATATCCTATTTTCATTAGTAGCATATAATCTAAGAAAAAAACCCAGACTTGACTGTTATAAAATATTCTATAATTTGACTTAAATCACTTGTGCAATTGCTGAATTTCAAATAACACAAAAAAAAAAAAAATTAATATCATTGTTGTTGAAGCAAGCTATGCTAAGGGTCATGAAATATTTGATAACTGCCTGATTTGGCAAGCACTGATTACTAGCAGACATCTTTACTTCACTTTCCCTATTTTTCTAATTGGGGAAGAATGTTCTCTGAAAAAAAACCTGTTTGACTTTAAAGAGTAATCATTGCAACATGTAGATTTTTTTGTTCCTTAAACATAGACAAACCTTTGCTAAGTATATGGCAGGAGAGATCCACTGCAGCCATTGCTGACCTTATCAGAATGTTTTTCAGCAACCTCTTTTAAGTGATGTAATTCTACTCAGTAAATCTCTTTTACAACTACTGTTGTGTGCTTATTATGAACTATGATGCAATTCCAGCGGAACAGTTTTATTAACTATAAAGGTTGGTTGCGTATGATCTCTTTGAGTAATAGTTTTTTTGCAAACTTAGGGGTTTGTTGTTTTGTTTTTCTCATATTTTTCCAGAACCCTGTGAGTTGCTTAGAAAAACAAAGTGGTTTATACCTGTGATCAAATGTCCACATAGTTGATATAGACCATCTTTATTTTATCCTTTCTCTAGAATAGAACTGGGGAAGAGGATGAAAGGAAATAAGACAATTAGACAGTTTTTTTCCCCCTGTTGGTTTGTATGCAGGGCAATGACCCTTTCTTTTAGTATTTTCAGATCAGTGTATTTCAGTTTGATATATTTCACAACTTGCTGGCAAATTATCAAACTGGATATCAAAAGTTGTCCAGATTACCTTCCCCAAACCCTCCCAGAGAATTTGGCAGGCACTATTTAAGTTTAAGCATTTGTCAACAAACTACTGTTTAGAAAAGCTGATAACATTTTTCTATCAAACCAATATACAATTAGTGTGTTTGTGGCTCTTACACGTTTTTTCTGATGTTTTATATTCCTGTAGATACAAAAATACTAATTTCAAAGCAGTAAAAATTGTTTTACTCTATTGTAAATCCATGCCAGCTTTCTTTTGTTGGTTGATTTTCCAATTTCTGAATAGCGTATGGTTTCTTTTGTTGCTTGTTCTTTCATTTGCTTTCATAACCTCCTTATGTGGGACATTTGTATTTGCCTTGGAATTATGTGTCTCTCTTTTGCTCTTATCTGTTCTGTGTAGTATTGCCTCCATTTGCTGTGTACTTCATATCAGTTTTGGTTTTTAGCTCACATATTCCGTCTTCTTCCTAGACATTTCTTATTCTATTTAAAAAACAAACATACTCATGCAATACTGGTTTTGTTTGTATACTATGGTATAACTTTTTTGAGATATGGTGGAAGTTACTGCCTGGCAAGTACTATAAATCTCTTCTCCCTACCCTCTCTAATGTACACAAAAGAACAGTGACAACAGAACTTTGAGGTTCAAATCAGAGTGAGGCTTTCTACCAAATTAGAAATGAACTTCACATTGTCACTCCTGTGTCAGAGGGCTAAAGCAGGAGTTTGTCTGTGTCTGATAAACCTGAAAAAATACTACTTCCTCTGTTGTGGAAAATGTTACTAGTTTTTTGCTGACAATTTTTTTTTTTTTTAAAAACCCTCATCAATGTATTCGTAGTTTCCATCTTGTTTGTTGAATGAAAATTTTATAAATCTAATAGATTGGGAAAAATGTCAATATCAGAAAAGGTATACAGTGCCTTATTCAATGAATGTATTAGTGTTTTCAGATGATGACTTGGTTTCTTTGTAATTAAACATGGCCAAGCAAAGATTTGTTCCTTAACTAGAAAAGGAAATCAAAATATCAAGCAGAACCCTAATGAGAAACATACATTTAATTAAACTGTGAGTCTTCAGGGAAAGAGGCCCTCTTGTTCTTTTTTGGAACTGTTCTTAGCTCAACAGGATCATGACCAAAGATCCTGGTTTGCTACTGCAATACCTCCCGTGATGACTTGGTAATAAATAAAGTATCTGTGTGCATGTGTGTGTAAGTGTCACAAATGTCAAACTGGGAAGAACAGAGGGCAGTGATATCTGCTTTTTTGGGTCTTGGAACAAAAAAACCCCTCATTTTGACTACCCAGTATATCATTTAACTTCAGAGAGCTGAGGGAGTGTTCAACTTCTACCCTGAATGAAATTGCAAGTGTAGACAGGGTTACAGGTGTGTAAGTGAGGGTACAAAAATGCCTAGATGTACACTGGAGCAGCACTTAATTGCTAGGACAGGTGACCATTCAGAATCAAATGGGACTTTTTAGTCTCCTCGTTAGCAATGTACACTTTGGTATTGCTGCATTCCACTGATCCGTGTCCACCTCCCAAATAAGGAGGAGAAGGGCATTTTCTTAATCTTCCCCTCTGACTGACAGGCAAGGTGTCTTCAACTTTCTTTGGGTGTTAGACTACTATTGCAGCCATCTCCACGGGGCTGTGGTTCTCTACTGAAATCCCAGTGTTTTCTTTAATCCAGTGTGTGGGTTCAGCATTGGATCTACAGCTGTTCTGCACAAGAATGTCTGGCCAAAGTGCTGCCTCACTGAACAGTACTTTCTCTCCTTATAAGGTTATTTCCTTGCTCTCCAAACCACATCACCATTTTATACCAGGAAGAATTTACACCAAAATCCTGCTTGTGATCATGTGGGTGTGTTGCACCATGCTAACATAGTCTTTGAAGGAAAGCGTTCTGTACGCTAGTGGGGAAAGATCTTGGAATTTATATTCTTCTGAAAAATTGGTAGTAAATTAAAGACAGATAGCTTAACTGGTTCTTTACATAATTTAAAGGAAGAAAACATTCCCCTTTTCACAGCCTTGTTGTGAGTGTTTAATTCTACACTTCAAGGTTTACTGAGTTTTCTGGGCTATATTGAAAAATATGAATAATTGATATTTGAAATTATTACTATTTTTCAGGTAACATTATTTTTACCATGATCTGGAAAGAAACGCATTCAATCTCTTATATAAAATTTCTGAACCAGATTTTGCTATGCAAAACTGCATTTTAGAAGATTAAGCAAGAATGTCACCTTATCTAGTATTCCATGACCCTCTGACATGTGCTAAGCTGAATTTATTCCTATGATCTCATGATTTTACAAGTCTATAAAAGCAAGTTATTATCACTGTACATATTCAGAATAATAGCACTTAGTCTTTAGGTAATGATTTACCATTTATTTCCTTTCACATTACACATGCTAATTCACGAAGCTTCATTGTGTGCAGTAGAACAGCGTCATCAAACCCCAGTATAAAGGTAGGTAAACTGGGGCACACAGTTTCAGGGCTTTGCCAGCTGGCTGACAGCAAGTCAGCTTTAATGAGGGATAGGCTCAGACTGTGTCGATTTTCGGTTGACTTACCTACAGTATCCCATCAGTTGAATATAGTTCACTTACATTTAAAGTCATGTTAATAAACAAAACTGTCCCATGCTGGCATGCATGTCAACAAGTCATGTCTTCTGGAAGTGGAAGGTTTTTTTCACTGTGGTGAAGGAAGTCAGAGCTTGGCTATGTGAGGTACTCCACTGAATAATTGGAAAGCTTAACTCTGTTTTGCTCTCAGGCTATAATCTGTATTGTAAACATAACACATTATATAGTACTCCCCATCTTGATGGCATTAATTTCCCTCTCTTCTTAGTTAAGGCAAATTATCTTTCACTAATCTCAGGCATGCTTCATTTAGAGCATTGGTGATATACTGGTAAATTGTGCCGGTTTGTTTTGGTGTTTTTTTTTTAAGTCTCCCTATCATCTGCATACTGCATACTTTTCTAGGTCACTGAAATTTTCATTTGGAAAAAATGATCAAAACTTGTATACGCATAATACTTTGGAGCAACACTGGTGCATTTGATCTCACTGGATGTCTTGATATTGGATTTCTGGTTAGCTAGTTAGGCTGTTGTCAAGTAAGAACAGGTACAAGTAATGCTGTAGACCCTGTGCAAATTCCTCCCCTATTACGTGCCAGTCGCACTTTGTTCACCAAGTCTTAAAACCAGCAGCTCTAAAGCAACAATTTAAAACAGCCATCTTTCATGTGGAGCTATTATATACATTCACTTCTCCGAGTACCAGTAGCTCTGTACCGAAGATCTACTGAAGTAAAGCTAGACAGGTACATTACAAATTGAGGTGGGGAACTACTACATTTATGTTATGATGTATCTCAGTTCTTTGCAGACTGTATTTTGTCCTCAGTTACCATTTCCCCTGCCAATATCTGGTACTAAAGGTGAGAACTATGGCTGAGAGAAGAGAAAGAATTAGGGTGTATTCCCATGCAACTTTGTTTCCCACGCAACTTTGCTACAACTAAAACAGCTGTCAATTAAACTTGTGCTTTTCTCTGCTACAAAGAATGAAATGGATTAATTTGAGCTTTCTCAGGAAAGAATTTGACCACTAGATATATTGATCTAACTATGGATTGAGTGTAGTCAAGGAGAAAGATTTGCCAAGTGGACTTTTCTTTTATAGGATTGTAAAACATGCATTAAAGGTTCATATGCAACAGATTTCTTCAAAAATGTATATATAACTCTATATTAACATAGAATTGCAGGATGAGGTGGAAGTTTTAGCTCAAATCTTCCAGAAAGAACGACAGTGTTAAGCACAGTTTCTTAGGGAAAGAAACACACTGCACTCTCTTCCTCTGAGAATGATGCATATGGAACAACACTTTCTCACTATTGAATACAAATGCTTCTGAGCTGTTTGTGATCGGTTCTGTACTATAGAATATTTGAGTGTCTGTTCTTGGATGATGTGTAGGTTGAAGCAGCGTTCACAACACACTGTCCAGGTTTAAGTGTGCTGTCCACAGGTCTTTAAGAGAAAAGAAATTCTTTATTCATCGTAATAGTTTCTTAGTAAACTATTTTATGGTCACTTCCCTAATACCTGTGATTTGCCCTAGGTGACTTGGACTGACCCCATCAACTGAAAATCTAGTTCTTGCTGCAGTAGCTATTTTGGAAGGGAAGCAGATAACTTTTATATTCACCTGGGTCAGTGAGTGCGAGCTCAGATCTGCCTCACTTAGAGCTGGTGCTGCCATCAAGGGCTCTTCAGAATTTCTTTTTCCATATGCCTGAAGTTTACTTGGAATTTGAAAGCAGTATTATGCATCTTAATCATTCAAGGCTACTTAAAGTATCTCTGTAAAAAGAGCTTAGGAAGTTGCATTCCAACTTTGCCTGGAGATACTCTGCTTGTTCATTTAACTGTGATCCCAGGATGCTTATTCTATCACTTCTGAGCTGAGAAAAATATATACTAGACCTCTCTTGTGACTTGCACATTTCTAGCAGCAAGCTCAATACTTGTAAATGGCATTATGCATGGCACTTCACTCTTGCCTTTGGAGAACATTGTCTCTTCTTATTTTTTTGCCAGGAGTCTTACACTTCCTGTGTCAGTTTTAGCCTCCCTTTTTTCTTAGCTCAGTCATTAACCATGATTTCTGAATTAACTGTCACTCAAACAGAATTGTATGTCACTTTAACTTCTGAAAATGTTATTTTGTTCACATTGTGTTCCTCCTTCCTGATAGCAAAATCAAAACATGTTTTTTCTATTAATACCTCTTATCCAAGATCTGCTTTTCTTACTTCATCTGAACCCCGCCATTTTTATGCATTTCTGTACTCTTTTTTGAATGTTCATAGAGTTTAAGAATGATTTCGCAGAATACTATTATTGTATGAAGGTAAGTGGTAGAAAAATACTGCATCCCTTCTTAATTCCTTAAATTAAGGACTGACCTGAAGCTGTCTATCTTCAGTATTCCATCTCCAATGAAGGACTCTGTTTTGTTTTGGCCACCCTGGGAAATTATAACACTTCCATTCCTTCCTATTGAGGGATGTTTCAAGGGTATTCAAGATTGTGTCAAAAGAATAACTATAGGAATAGAATGTACCGTTGTAATGTGCCTCACACTGTGGTTGAATCCTTGAGAAAGTTAAAGGTTTGGAGGACAGTTTTGTATCCTGAAAGTATGGGGGGAAACCTGAAGCCAGTAAGGAACGTAATGTGGCAGTACTGCAGAAGTCAAATCTATTCCATGATGTTGGCGGATGTCTTGACAATAAGAAGACCCCATGAAAAACATACAAATCGTATTGGCCAGCATCAGCTGGAATACACCATTTTCCATGAAAGAATTAGCTACTTAACTATTAGCTGGTTTTCTGTATAAAAATGAACTGCATTGTCAGTTTTATAATGATTTCTTTTCTCCCTGCCTCTTAATTAGTCTGTATGCTGCAGGCACCTTAAGCAGAGTGAATCTTATGGGTTATCCTGTAAAACTAAATTCAGAGAGGTAAGGTCATTCTGCTCTTGAATTCATAATTCATATAGCTCAATTCCTATAGTTAATTCACTTACCTGTCAGTCTGCTGTCAGTGCACAGAGGAAGCAGGTCCATGAGCCTTCTCTCTGCAGGTGCATTCTGCACTTTTTTGATACAGGGAAGAAACAGAGAAAACCAGGAAATACATTATGGCTCTGTGAGTCTGAAGCTTTCATATGCCCTCCATATCCCTAAATAGGTAGATGGCGATAACTGCAAAGGAGGTTGCTGAAGTTCTAATTGGTATTTCTACTACCATCTGTTGAGGTAGACAAATACATTACTTTCTCGCTGCTGACACAAAGGTCATTTACAAGAGCCACTGACTCACAGAAGTAGTGTTATCACTAATAGAAAGAACAAAGAGGCTGATACTTGGGCATATTTTTAATAGCTTTCCTCCAATTCCATACGCATCTGCAATTTCATTACTTCCTTACTTATTCTCAACTTCTGAATCTCCAATAGCATTTATAGAAGAAGATAAGGATTTTCAAAAACAAGGCTTAAAGCAGAGCTGGACACATTTGCAGATTCTGATTTCTTTGACAAAGTGCCATTTGAACATTTCAGGCAAGTTTCAGTGTTCAGTAGTAGCAAGACCCTGTAAAGAACAAAACCCTGGTTAATGAGGTCTGTTTCATTTCTCTGTCTTTCTATGGCACCCCATGGATCTAAATATTTCATATATTATTAAACATACAAAACTGACAGTAGTATTCAAGCTCAGTAATTATAAAACATTCGCTTATCTCTACACAGTTCCATGTCTGTAGCAGGATAAACACTTAAGAGAATGTTTCATCTTCAACAGGACAGACAATTTAATTTCAGTCTTGTATGATATATATTCCTACCCATGAAGTACCAAAATGCTTTACAAAACAATCAAATAGCAAAGTGAATATATGGACAAAGAGCAATTTGTATCATGCTCAGCAAAGCTAAATGGCTGTTTCACTCCAAAAAGAGGATGAAAATATTCTTGCTTATTTTCAATGAAAATGGAAAACTTATGGATTTCACTTGTTTGACTTATTCCTTCTTACTACAGCACAGAATGGTTTGATTTTTTGCATGGTTTGAAACGTAGATACAAGGAACAAAAATCAAAAGGCAAAGATCTTGATAGCTGGCTATATTGCAATACAGTGCTAGAATTAATCACAGCAACTATTAAGTTAAAATACGTAATAAACAAAACAAAAAAAAACCCCTTACCACACTCACCAATAGGAAAAAGACTACATTTATGAGGCATATTGTCTGTTATTTACTCTCAGTTCCTTCTTCAGAGACTGGTTGTTTCCTGTGTAGGTTTTAATCCCTTTAAAGCATAACTGGATGTTCACTTTCTATGTAATCAGCTGCAAAGGGAAAGAGAAGCATGGTACTGAAGCAGTACAAGTAAGAGTGCTGTTGACTGAGATACAGGTATGGTCGTGAATCCTTATGCTTAGAGACTGGTAGCAATGAAATACACTGGAAAGGGAGGTGAGGCCAACCTCAGATATTTTCATGCACGTGTAGGTACTGGAAGTGGGGAGGGAAAAGTCATAAACCCATGTAGATTTGCTAGATATGAACGTAACTTCAGATGAACTGGTTGTTACCTTTATATGAAGAATGTGCAACAACTGCAGCAGAAGAAACAGCAGACTGCTTCAGTGGACACTGAGAACTGCAGGCTTACAAAGGCAACTCTGCAAAGTCATCACTTGTGTATGGGCAGCACAGTGCAGTCTGAGGGTTGCACTCCGCTGTGGTGCAGATGCTGCTGTGAAACAGAAAAATACACAAGATTTGTCTTCAAAACCAGGTCTTTACAAATGAGCTAGCATGGAAATCTTTGGTTAAAAATGTTATTCTCAGTATGCCATCCTCAGGGAAAAAGATCCTGTCTGGTAAATTAACAGAACGACCAAACTTGGCACAGGTACCACACAAATATTTTACCAGTGTGTTTTGCAACCTTCTTTGGTCAGAATGGACTTGTATCTGTTGAGAGCATAGTTCACAATGACTTTCAGGTTCAGGTGGCACACAAAACAGAGCTTGATTATTACTGAACTGTTATACCTGTGTAACTGATGAAATAGATTTCTTTTATATACCTTATTTAATCAGGGATCTAAGCCAAACCTCACTTTAAAGTTACTGAATTTCATGCTGCTGTTCTTTGAACCCGCACAACCAGAACATCTATTTTATTTGGTTGTGTTATAAAACCTTAAACTGGCTTCTCTGTTGGCCAAGCATGTGCAGCACACTACAGAGAGAAAAAAAAAATCAAAACAACCCAAAGGAAATATATTGCTGATTAGTATCTGTATTTCAAATATAGATTACCACTCTCCTCTTGAAATACAGCACATGTGAAATAAGAAACGCTGCTAACACTATATTGCTTTATTTTGGCACTGACCTTAGCGTAACACCCCATATGCTAGAGCAGTGGTGTCATCTGCGCTGTAGTGTTTTCATTGCCGTTCAGGGTCTGATGGGTAATTGTATAACAGTCCTAAAACTATGATGGAAAAATGTTCTACCCTTCATACAAAATTTCAAATGTTGTCATTTTTGTGTCTGATGCTGTCTGAATTTTTGATGTGCATTGTTTGTGTAGAAGTCACTGTGACCATATTTACAAAGGTTTACTGGAAATTAATAAATATAAATTGATGTCAGGGATTAAAGTTTAAAACTAATGGAAAATTATTAATGAAGTAATTTTATTAAGGAGCTTCTACCTGCTCGGCACAATTGGAAGGATCTCTTCATTTTGTGATGAAACTGCATGTACTTTTAAAAACAGACAATAGGAAAAAGTTGGATCCTTTGCAAGGAAACATAGTATCTCACCTGACAACTGAGAAGTGTGTAGTTTCATACTCCTGACACTGTCAAGTAGAATCACTTACTCTGCTTGTCACTTTTTAAAATATTTGTAAAACTACAGCTGTTCACATTCAAGATAAGGATATGAAAATAAAGTAGGTGATTATAAAACAGCATTTATGCTGTGCTGGCACCAGAAAAAGTACCCTGCTCCTAGGACAGATCTTATAAATGTATATAGCTTGCCTTTAAGTTCCTGAATCACAACCTGTGATTTTTAGATGCCCAGCTAAAGTACACAGAGATGTATGCTGAAGTCTCTTGTGTCTTTCACAATACCTACTCTGTTCTGTTCAAAATCACTATTCATTTTGATATCTTAAATCTTACTTAGTCAATAAAAAAACCCTATACACTACTGTCCAGTGCTGTGTGTATTTATAATAACTTTGTCCCTTTGGGAAATGTTTCTCTCCTCTACAGAAATTCTGAACTGTGCCAGCCTGATGTGATTTTGATGATTTCTGCAAGCGTCTACAATGGCCTAAATTGTGGTCACAACACCTGTTTCTATTTCATGCTACATCACTTATGAAAGCAAACTGTTGTTTAAGGCAAAACAGGGATTGTGACTCATCCATTTTAGTAACTAAACCTGTATTACTACTTTGGACACTGCTGTCAATACTGATAGCTTTCTAACAATTTGTCAGTGTCTGCGTGTTGAGTTTCCCTAATGGGCATCAGCTAGACAGCATTGCATGGTAGGAGAGGCAAAACAGCAATTTCAAGTTGTAGGAATAAAATATGAGGTAAAATGTGGTCATGCCAGTGATATACTGAATGATAGTGCTGACAGGATGGGCCATTTCTGAACTGCTCTTGGGGAAAAAAAGGCTTTTTTTTCTTTTTACACTACCTACTGTGTTCATGGTAATATGAACTGCTCTGTAGGATAAATTACTGTAAAAACAACTTCACTACATTAATTTTTAAAATGTTTATTGTTCACTTTTGAAATGAAGTATAAGCCTTAGATTGCGTCTCTGCATTTCTGTACTGGTATTCAGATCCTGGCATATAGCTTTTATAGCATTACCATTGTTTCTGTTAATCAATGATGCATTTTTAAAAGCATTTAATACATAAATTTCTTATTTTTTATCAAGACCTCCTTCAGTAATTTCCTGGAGTGATGATTGTGTAAGCACCTCAGCAGTAACAGTAACACTAAACCGTAATTAATACTGCATAAGAGGTCAGATTAGCTGTTATTACTCCTTCTTGATTCTGAGCTTTCTAAATATTTTATGAGTTTCAACTTTTCGGTCTTTGAATTAATCTGTCTCTAATATTCTGTATTGCATTTTGTGTGCAACTGTACTTTTCTTCCAGGAAGTTCAGTGAATTTAAAGTAGGTAGAAAATATTGCATTGTATTCATCTGATAAATTAAGGTGAAGAGAAGTTTGTGCTGTTTCTTGGTTGGTTTGTGTTTTGTTGTTTTGTTTTGGTTTTTTTTTTTTTTTAATTCTGAAAATAAGATGAATCAGCATTTTTAAAATATATGGATTTAGGATGAGAAGTCTTGAATTATTGAAGGCAAGTACCACTCAGGCTTTTGTGACCCTTCCTGACATCCCTTGATGTATAAATGGAGCCATCTTACCCTTGGCTTTTGTGGAGCTTCATAATAAATGTGGCTTCTAATAACAGCAAGTATAGAAGTTAGAAGAAGGGAATGTTCTGTTGTCTTATTAAAGAAACAAAGCTGGTGCCAGATAAAATCTCTGCAAATACAAGCTCTTACCTTCAATAATTAAACAGTAGGAATAGTTTAAAAATGGCTCCACAAAAAATTGGATTCCTGTGGAGTTTCTATTCTCATATTTACAACTTTGTTTAGGAAACTTGTGGCCAGTATTATATAGAATTAACTTTTCAGCACAACCAGTACTGTAATTTTAAGTGAAACAGTCACTAAAATGTAGGAGAAGATATACATATTTAAAGCTTCTGGCCACAAAAAGGGGAAGTGTATGTCAATAGGAAATGAAAATGATGCTAACCAGAGAACATAGCAACAAAAAATATGCTACAAAAGCCAGGTAACTAATGTGGTATTGTGTACTCCTTTGTCTATGGTGTATTTAATCACTGCCATTTATAAGATGCTGAAGAATTGCACTTTTTTTTTCTTTCTGTTAATGTTCTTTATAAAGGCGGATACAGTATTAGTTTGTTACTGCACTATTGTCCTTTGGTTCTTTCCTGCAGTTGAAAAGCAGCACATCAAAGAACTTGCACTGGCCAAAATAAGCTTTTACAAAATAACACACAGTAGAAAAAATATGAGGAAAGTGAAAGAACCTAAGAACTGAAATTTCTAACCTTTATCACTTCCTTTTCGTAATTCTTCAGTTCCCATTCATATAGTAAAGAAATAAAGCCATTGTGGGGTTTTTGTTGGTTTATTTTTTTAAATACAGAAAGAAGTGACATTGGTTCAAAATCAATACTTATCACTGCTGGATTCAAATGACTGATTTCTTGTAGTGAACTGTACATTCTTAATCATGAGTCTAAATTCCTCGCTGTCAAAAGTACGCACAACATGGGCACTGTGCAGCTTGACAGGAGTTGCATTATAAGATTTCCAAATGACTGTGCACTTAAGAGAAAAGGTTCTCATGCAGTTATTCTTCCTGATTACAAAAGTGCTGTCTACTAGGTAGAGACCAGAAGCTTGCTTCTATGTGCAGGCTTATTTTCATCAACTATTCATTGCTTTCCATTATATTAACATGGGTTTAGGATTCAGTGGAGTCAAAGAAGAGTGCGACTTCAGTCTGGTTTTTTTGGTCTATGTCCTGTCAATTGAGTTAGAAAACAAGTGTATATTTTTTTTTTTTCAGAATGGATAGCAGTATATATACAGTATGACAACCTCAAATCACTCCTTTTAACTGTGCTGGGTTTGGCTGGGGCGGAGTTAATTTTCTTCATGGTAACTAGTCTGGGGCTGTGTTTTGGACTTGTGCTGAGAACAGTGTTGATAACACAGGGATGTTTTTGTTCCTGCTGAGCAGTGCTCATGTAGTCAAGGTGTTTTTCTGCTCTTCACCCCACCCCACCAGTGAGTAGGCTGGGTGTGCACAAGAAGCTGGGAGGGAAAACAGCTGGGACAGCTGACCCCACCTGACTAAAGGGACATTCCATACCATATGACCTCATGATCACCATATAAAGCTGGGGGAAGGAGGAAGGGGAGCAGAGATGGGAGGGGGATGACAGTGGGGTGTGGGGATGACAACATTGGGATGGGTGTCTGGAGTGATGGTGTTTGTCTTGCCAAATAACTGTTATGTGTGTTGGAGCCCTGCTTTCCTGGAGATGGCTGAACACCTGCCTGCTGATGGGAGGTGGTGAATGAATTCCTTGTTTTGTTTTGCTTGAGTGTATGGCTTTTGCTTTACCTATTAGATTGTCTTTATCTCAGACCATGAGTTTTCTCGCTTTTCCAGTTTTCTCCCCTGTCCCACTGGGGGTGAGTGAGCGAGCAGCTGTGTGGTGCTTAATTGCTGGCTGGAGTTAAACCAAAACATTAACTCATGACACACTTTTTTTTTTTAGTGTATGCACACCATCACATCCATGGGGAATATGTTTTGCTGAGTATGGTATCTGTTATCTAACTACTTAAATTGGATTGGTTTGGGAATTGTATCTTTTTCCAAAATTTATAGAATTAATAAATAACTGAGGTAACTCTTTAATGTTCTAATTAAGTTATCTGAATACTCAACTATATTTCAAAAAGTTGTGTCTTGATAGGCTATTTCCTCTTAAATTCTCTAGCAATTTCTGTTATGTAAGAGGTAATTCTCACTGTGTTAAGGAAAGCCTAGAAGATGTGTGCTCTTCAGCTGGTATACACAGGTGTACCTTTGTTAACTTCATAAAATAGTGTTAGTGTACAGTAACTACAGATGTGCTCTAGTGTCATACAAAATACTTTGCACTAAATACTTCTACTGCCTCTGTAGAAGTGCAGGAAATAGTACAAATGCAAAGAAAAAATGTTATATTTCATACAGCAGTGGAAAAGATGTTATGTGAACCCCACAACAGCACTGGTGCGTACTGCCTTGCAGGGAACAAAGTAAAGCCATCAAAGTATTTGGACAAGTATTGATAACTGGCTGGGTAAACTGAGTGTTCCCTCTGTGCACTATAAGTAAAAAGTTATCACATACTGTTTCCTGGCAGAAATTTTTGTTTCGTTCCATACATATGATGCCACCTGCTGAATTGCTGTTGTTTTTCCTGGATACATCTGGGAGGATTGAGGTGGACTGGAGCTCTTTAACTGATATTTTTTTTTTTCTCTCAGATGTGTAGCAGGATGTGTGTATATATGTTTACATATACATGCATACCTGATATGTAACCAACTGAAATACCCATCATTACTGCGAGGAACCAAAGTTTTTTCTTGAAAGCAAACCATAAATTGAAGAATTTTATCTTTTTGGATGGTAATACTTGAAGCATAGCATCCTACATATTTTTAACCCACCAACTCACAGAATTATTTGATCGAAAAGGTTTATTTTCTCCCTGGCATTTTTGCCAATGTGAATGCAGTTCTGATTGACTTGTTTGTTCATGGTTAGGAATGAGGTGCTGTAAGAGAAAGGGAATGTGAAAGGCAAAAGCTAAAATAAAACATCAGAAATCTTGACTCTGTTATTAATAGTCTGTGAACACCCTTGTTGAATGTAATTATGCTACTGAAAAAATTTTTTGGTATAGTTCGTAGTTCACAAGATAATTATTGAGAAAACTTAGCCAAAAAATGCTGAAATTCTCTTCACTACTTTCATCTGCTTGTGGACTATGCTTATGCTTCCAGGTGCTTTACACTTAAATGAGCTGAAGCATCCATGTGATGCATTTGCCAGAGCAATATAACTTTGGCAAAATGTTGGTGGGTAGCATGTCTTGGGCAATGTGTTATATCCTATCCTCTTTCTGTGCGGTAGAATGCCAGGCACCCTTCATTAACCTATTTGCTTTGAGACATTGCTGTAGTGGGGAACTCAGAACTGGTGACTCCTTGTGACAGCGTCCCTCAGGCAATGAAATACTATCTTTTGATCTGCTTTCTCCTGTGTGCATGTACTGTAGCCTTTTCCTGTTTCTCAAACTTTTTTCTGGGTTTTTTTTTTTCCAGAAAATAAATAGTACTTCTGCCTCCTAAGCTAGTAGCTTTGGAGAGAATAGTGATTCTCTGATCTAGCATTATGCAATTCAAATACATAGTTAGACCATTAAAAACCTGCAGGTAATGAGACAGTCTTGCTACTCTCTTTTCATGAGATCTAGAGTCAGCTCACTCAGGGGTCTCCCTCTGCTGCTGCATATGCAAGAGCCCGGGTTTTGTAGTGCTCTACATCCAGTAGCGTAGTCCTCTAAATAATGGCATCTATCAGCATTTTGATCTGACCCTACAGGCTCCCTACCGCTATTTCCTTGTACCTGTTTCCAGATGCTGTGACATTCTGTGCCACCACTCACCCCCCAGTGGTACTGCCTTCTGCACACTGTCTCAGCCCTTACTCATGTCTCCAGCAGCTCATGGTAACTTTTGTCCTTCAGCTTTCATTTTGTTGCACCTAGACACATGCTTTCAATTTTTACATATTTTTCACATATGATCACTCTAGGATTCTCCTGTGTGCTCCCAGCTCCAGTCCCCTCCTCTTCTGCCTCGTCTGCAGGCAGGTGTGCAGGGCCAGGCTCTAACCCTGGTGCCCTGCAAGCCAAGGCTTGGCTGGGGCTGTGCCAGCCTGGGGGTGCTTGCTTTAGTGAGGGGAGCACAGAGTTGATCACAGGACATCAGCTTGCTGTGCATCACTTCTGTCATGGTAACCACCTCAGTGCAGGCTTCTGCATGTTGTGGTAAGTGCTGAGTAGCTAGCGAGTGTCAGTTTAACTCTTATGAAATACAGGTAAGAGCGAGTTACCACATGGATAACAAGATGCAATAGAGGAGTGGTAAGTGATTACTAGGTGGTAGCCTGTTCAGGCTGCCTTGCACAATCAGGGGCTCAAATAGCCAAGTCTGCTGGGGGCAGGAGGCATGCTGAACTGCAGTGCTTATCCGAAACTGGTGAGCAGTGACTGAACTGATACCAGTCTGTGGAGCTACTGCTCCTAACCCTTGCCATTGCTCTGGGGGGTGACCTTGGCTAAACCTCTTAATCTGCATATACTTTGCTTTCCCTCTCTGTGAAATCTGGGTAATGCTATCAAATTGCTTGGAAAGCACTCTAATATCTAGTCATAAGTAGAAGATATTGGTTAGGTCTTACTACTTCATCATTAATTTGCTTTCCTGTCTGTCGTTACATCTAACTTTGGGTCCCACTTTCTCCTGTGTTACTTTGAAGCTGATTGCTTTGCTGGTGCCTTGCATTTGTGTGGCTATAACTTTGGATGTCAGTGCATACCCAGTATCTATGTGTTTACTGACTTGACTTTAGAGTAAACTTTCTTCAAGTATTTGTTGCCTGCCTAAGGACTTTATATAAACTCATTAGTTATTAAAGTTGCTAATTTTCAGTATGGAATGAAGCAAGGGAATACAAAAATATTATGTACTTGAGTGTCTGCTTGAATTTTAAAACATGCCTGTATTTTGTTTTCTTCTGAACTCTGTCCTGCAAGGTGAGGAACAATCTTGTCCTGATGGTTTCAAGTGAGCTGTTCACATGTCTAAGTGTTAATGAGATAAATGTGCTTTGTTGGATTGGCTTGTGCTGGACAAAGCCCATTAACTTCAGTATGAAATGAATTTCATCTCAGTGTAGCAAAAAATCTAAATTTTAATGACTGAAGCCACCAGGGGCAATACTTAAACACTTGCAAAATGATACATTTAACTTGTAATTATCTAACCTTTTGTAATATAGATGATATTGTGTCAGGGTATTTTTGTTAGGATTTGAGCGGGTGGTGGTTTAAGACTGTTACCATCCACAAGTACCAAAGAACATACCTAGGATTTTTTTTCTGTAAACTGACACAAATCTAGACACCTACCTTATGTGCCTAATTTTACCCTAAAACTAGTTTGTACATCTCATGGAAAAATAGAGGTCTGTAGCACAACTGCTGACACATCCTTAACTATAGCATTGCTATAGGTGCTGCTGTAATACAGTACATATTTCTTTGTGAAGGAACTGAAAGCTGTGATAATAAAGCTTAAGTTTATGGTATCGAAATTCACTGTGTTTGTACCTCCAGGGAGAAAAACAATTAGAGAAAGACAATCTACCTAAATAGGCTGGGAAACTGAATTGCTCTGTCTATGCTTCATTACCCTCCCTCTTTCTCATCTCACACTTTCCTCAAATAGCATGATTATGTTTACCTGACATCTTCATGCTTCCCTGCTGAGCAGGCTGAGGAAACCTTGCAGCTGAGATCAGCAGTGCCTTCTATGGGGAATGAATTATTTTTTATTTAAAGGGTCCAATTCTTAAGCTGTTTCAGTGAGGAGCTTCAGAGTGTCGCAGAACTGGGGTAGGGAGCAGAATACATGAAGTGCCAATGGGCACTTGTAAAAAATGACCCTTGACAATAGCAAGTACTAGCTTGGCTGACGTTATGTTGATACATCCTTAGTTGCTTGATAAAGTCATGGTCTGAGATACTAATCATAAACTTTGTAACCTTCATAACTGGTAGAAAGCATGACAAATTTTTCTGGAAGGTGCTTCTGAGCACAAAACAATAGCCCCTAAGGGTGACACTGAAATAAAAATGCCCTTTTATGGATAAAAGCTTTATTCCAGATCTTTTTCCTTTGTATTAAGGCATGCAGTGAAAGTCACCAAATGGCTTTTCAGTGACTCCCTTGGAGAACTGAATCATAAATTCAGAATGGCAAAAAGACTTGAGAGATGTAGAGGCTGCCCTCAGAATGAACAGGTATTTTATTTTTTGGACTTCATAGGTAATGGAGAAGAATTCAGCACTTTCTTGTTCTGAGTTGCCAAGCTATAAATCTGAATAACTAAACTACAGATAATTGGACACAATTCCTCAAATTAGAAACCAATATTACATGTGAGAATTAATGACATTTCATTATGCATTACTGTCTACATTAATAAACTATGACTGTATTAGTCTTAGCAGCAGCATACAAGCCTCTCTTGTAGCCCCTGGGATCTTGCTCTAAATCTAGTTTTAATCTAATGCTGTATGAGCTGCAGAGTAACTGAACTTGGATTCATCTGAATGTTAGTTTGAAGCACTCAACAGTGCTCAGTGAAAACACTATCATGAAATATGTAGCTACCTATGTATGTGTAAATAAACTCAGAGGCTACATAATGTAGGTTTAATATCAGTAGCCTAAAACCCTGCTGCTACTACACTTGGTTTCCTAACATTTAGAAAGACATTGGTTTGAATAGGGATTTGGTGTTTCTGCTTTTCTGCCTTTGTCCTACAATGGGCACAGCCTGACCCTGCTCTTCAGGTGCTGAAAACTTCTTGTGGTCTGAATCCCAAATAACTTGAATTTAAGCTTTGTTCCACATTTTGTAAAATGTCATCAAATGGAGAATGTAGAATTAATAGGCACCCTGGCTTTTCTGCCCTTGCACTTGTACTTTCTCTTGCTTATTACAGTTAAAGGCACTTCACTGATATAATGACTAGGCAGCTCTCCTGAACTTTCCTTAAAACATGGACTATGTTAAACTGAAGTCTGCAAGTTTGGGTTTTTTGGGGTTTTTTTGGTGGTTTTTTTTTTTTTTTCCAAATGAGCAGCAATGTCATGGATCCCACCTTCATGTTGGTGAAAAATACAAGCCAGGCTAGTTCAGATCATCATGATTAGCTTGAATCAAGGCAGGATTCCCTTTCTGACAGCCTCTGAACTCCTGCTCCATTATCTCAAAGCTAAAACCTCTTGCAAAGTTACAGTAAGTTGCTGATATTAATGGCCAACAAACCTGGATCTGTTAGCAGTCCTGCAGTAATCATTTTTGGGTGTCATGTTATTATTGGAGAAGTGTACATAGACAGGCAGATACATTACAAATTCATACCTCAGAGGACCCTGAAATTCATGTTCGTGATTTATTTTAGGATAAACACTGCAGGACCTAAGCAGCAATTAGGGTTGTCTTTAACCCCAGACAATAACAATGGCGTGGTTCCCACCCCCAAAAACTCATAACATAAGGAAAGATGTCTCAGCAGACCTGGAAATATCAGCATGATAGTTACGATTCATTTCATGTGCAATGACCAAAGCCAGGCTATTGACCCCCTGTGTGTGTTACAGCAAAGAAAGTGAAGGATAGCTATGGCAATGCAATAAACCAATGTCACAAAACTTGATCTCATTCAGTAACAATACCTGGTGGCGTCTAGACTCAGATTCTTCAATCACTAATTCAAGGAAAGGTTTTACCAGGAAAGAGTATTATTGCATTTTACATTTGAAAGCATTTGTATAAATGTGTAACTTATACAAATCGTGATTAGTACATTTCTATAAACAATACGAAATAAGGTAAGGGACCAGACTATCAGCTGTGATTTGTATGTCTGTAGCTTCTCTATTCTTAGTGCTGCTATAAACAGTAATAGCCAGTTGTGGTTTTAAGGGGTTTTCATGCCAGCTACCATTACCTGGAACACAGTGACTCTCTGGACTTATGCCCTTTCTTCTGTCCACATATTTTGCCTCCTAGTGCCAAGAAATTATTGATAGGAGCCAGCACTGTCATTCACAGATTACCTTTGGTCTTGGAAAGAAGCCACTTACTTGATCTTGTTAGCCTTTCCTCTGCATTGTTTCTAGTGCAGTGAAGTTTTGTCAGTGCACAGTGTGTCCTTACTTTTTTTTTTCTCTCTGGTGGAGGTTCTTTCAAAAGTTGTCACATCTCTATCATGGAATTTGACAGCATTGAATTTACTGAAACTTCTTATCCCATGAAAATGAATGTTCAGAAATGCTCAAGTCAAATACAGACAGCAGGGATCTTCGTCTGTAAATGGAGTTAACTTGTAAGTGGACTTAACAAATGTGGGAATCCCTTGACTAGGCACAGAGTCATCAGCTGAGGGTCTAAAGCTTGAAGTGGGAGGGTGAGCACTATGGAGAGACATGTCCTAGCTCCAAAACAATGACCTCTAGAACTAGAAACCACATGGCTGCCTTCACAGGGTGCTTTGCTGACCCAGTTAGTTCTGGCAGAAGGCAGTACGGATGTAACTTCACTGCTTTTGGAAACCAAGCTGACCCTTCTGTGTAGTGAAATGCTCTGCCAACTGTCTATATTAGGTCATTCAGAACTAACTCAGATTTCTACGTTGTAGCAGACTTCACAGTGCTAAGGCCTACCTGGAGAGTCCTTCCCGAAGGCATGCACTGTGTGCTAAACTAGGGATTGGTTAGATGCAGTGAACATTTCTTGAGCTTCTATTGCTATTAAAAAGAAATGAGAGGGTAAAAAAAAAAAATTAGAAGTGCACCTTGCCAACCTTGTTACTTGAGGAACAGCAATAAACAAGTCCATTATTAATAACCCAATAAAAAACTCTTCTGCACTAAATATCTTGGGTCAGCTTTGTGATGGGTGTCAGTCTGCCTAGTTTCACTGATTAAAGTAAAAGTGCAGTGATTTACACCTATGTTGACTCAGCATGCTTGCCCTTGTAAGTAGCCTGTGATAAAATAGACAAATAAATAAAATAAAAGCACAAATCCTGTACTATATAGATATTGCTTAAATAATTCATTATAGCTGCGGGGATGGAAGTAAATACAAAGAAAAATGCTTGCCTTTTGAAATACTAGCTAGAGCAAAGTCTTTTATTTTTCTTGAGTTGGGGTAGCTCATATTTTTTGGCTACATACTCTTCAAGAACTTATAAAAGTGCACAACTCTTTAGGGCCTCACTTATTTATGTGGTGAAGCTGACATAGTCCCATAGATCTAAACACTGTTCGCATCTCCTAGCACTGGAACAAATGTGACCATGCAGCATATAACACTGCAGTTCATTTATTAAGTCAGAGAACAGCTCTGTGCTATTAAACCCCCATCCAGCTTCTTAATGATGGCTCTCTGTTGTCAAGTTGCTCAGCTTTCTCTAGTGCTGTGATAGAGTGGCACTTCAGCTGCAGCACAAATGTGGCCCTTGCACCTGGGTAATGTGGTATTTGGTAGATGGCTGTTAAGTGCCATGTGTGCTTAATGCTAAATGGTTAGTGTTTATTGAATAGTAAAATAGAGAGGGGCTTCAAATAAGAAAATTACCAGGCTGTGTTTATATGTGCACCCTGTTTTTAGAGGCAAATGACTAGGCTAAATGGAAACTGACCATCTCTATGGCACTGCCATTTTCAATAGGTGAGAAAAGCTGTGTAAGAAAACAAGGTGTTAATTTATGGCCTTGCAAAAACAATGGAAAAGCATTTGATGTTTTGGGGGTTTTTTTTGGTTTTTTTTTTTGTATTCTTTGCATGTCTGAAATGTATGTTTGTTTGTGGTGGGTTTTTTCATAAAATACCTATTTTTATATTGAAATCTGTAGTACTTTATTCTGCCTGTAAAGCTCAGAAACAAGTCACTCCAAGATCTCAGCCTGAATAACCTAACTGATTGGTTCTAGCATGTGAAGAGAGAAAATTTAAAAAAAAAAAAAAAACCTTTTATTGGTGAGATGCTTCAGTTATTTGAGGCATTTAGAAAGTCTCTGCTTAAGTTGATAGATCTCATTGATTACTTCCCAGTTCTATAGGAGTCAAGCATAGCCAGTGTCAGACTACCGAAGTCATTAGGAATAAACCTACAGTATACTTTGTAGTGATACTTAACACGTCTTCAAAACCATATGTAGCTTTAGACCTGAGCAGTGACTTGGGACACTGGTCTTTGACCCAAGAACCCTTTTTTTGGTCTTGCAATGAGAGGAAGGAATTCAGGTGCTGTAAACTCTAATGGATTATTAGGTCTTGCCTCACCCTTTCAAGCAGTTAGAGAAATGATAGGATAAAAAAACCTTTGTCTTTCCAGTAAGTGGCAGAGAAGCTGTGTGTCAGTGGCATCACACATAAGCACAAATGAAGTTCAGGGCAAGCTTTTGGCATTTCTTCATATTTTGTCTGTTTTCCACCAGCAATTTTTGTATAGGTATCTGGTTTTTAAGAAATAAAAGGTTTTGAAATTAAATTCTCTGTAAACAGTTCACTTTAAAGGTAGTGTGCAAATCAATGTATGACACTCATGCAAGTACAGACCTTTATTCTGTTAGGCTTTTTTGTCATACTTATGTGCAGAATCGAAGTGTGTAAAGAAGTCTTAACTGGTATAATTTGCATATCAAAAGATAAAAAAGGGGATATGAAAACACGTAGTTTAAGAGCTGCCACATTGATTTAGACCAGCACCTTGTCTCTAAAAATGTCAGAAGTAGATGCTTAGAGAAATAATCTTATGGTACAAGAAGGTAATGGAGCTTCCCTTGTTGGGTCTTTCAACAATGAGAGATTTAATGAGCTCCTGAGTCAGAGGTTACATTCAGAAGGCCGTGCTTGAAAAACACCAATCTGTGTTTAATAACTACTAATCTATTTGCCATCTCTGAATTTCTCTCATGGCTTTTTGGTCACTGAAATATTCTGTGGCAGTGGAGTCCACAGTTTAATTATGGACTATATGAGAAAACATTGCTTTGAATTCCTCTGAATGCCCTCTGCTCATTGCATTATGAATAAGCAAAAGACCTCCATTTATCACTCACAGATCAGCAGATTTCTGTCTTATTAGTGATCCTCATTCACTTGAAGAGGGGTGAATGAATACCTCTGATCATCCACATGGTCTTTCTTGTGCCTTTTTTGACTAAAGAAGTTAAAATATGCAAATTAAGCAAGGCAGGGATACCTGCACAGCATGCTTGTCTGTACACTGCCTGGTCTGCAAGGTGAGCAAATACATGTAGCCCAGGTGCTGAGCTGGGGCTAGCTGGGCTGCTGAGCCTTAGCATCTTAAAATCATAGAATGGTTTGGGTTGGAAGGTGCCTTAAAGATCATCTCGTTCCAAACCCCCTGCCATGGGCAGGGACACCCTCCACTAGACCAGGTTGCTCAAAGATTCAAAGATCTTTCTAACATCACGCTACCTTTGGATTTGGCATGGGTTGGCATGAGTGGGTGGAGTATGGGAGAACTGCTCTCACCTTCACAGCTGCCCACTGTACCCTTTGTTGCTGTAGATTGGTGTTATCCTCTATCAGATAAGTTAAAAGGACAGAATGCTGGGACAGTTTCCTTTGTGAAAGTGGTTGAAATGCAGTGAAATAAGAGTCCTTAAGCTCAGAAAACTTTTAGGCCTGTGAACTGAGACTGTTGAGTGATATTATTCCAAGCACCTTCTCTTTGTCTCCCTCGGTTTCTTCCTTTGCTGTTGTAAAGGCAATACTCTTAAATAATGGATGTGAAATCCCAGCTATGTTTAAATCAAAGGAAAAGAATACCACTGACTTGACTTTGGCTGGGATTTACCTGAGGATATTTATTAACTCATTCCATATTCCCATTTATAAGAACTCCTATAGAAGAATCACTGTGCTGCTCAACAAGGTCACAGCAACTAAGATACATGTTTTTCCAACAGCAAACGTGTTACCTGCCAATAGGTACAGAAGACTTGCATCTTGTTCTATGTCTGCACTTTTTCCTCCTGGAGTGTTGCTGACAGCATCCTTCTCTGCCTTACTCTCCAATAGGGTTGCACAGAAGTGGCTGGGAAAGAGAGCAGAGTGCCCCTATGTAGTTGGCCCAGTAGCTACTTGAGGAATGGAGATTTGGCTGTAGGAAGACTATATTCTTAATTCTAAACTTCGTTTCATTTTAAAATGGTGTAACATCTGCAGTGTAGAGGACACTTCTTCCTGCCAGGTGGCAATGATATTTCTGTGTGTGCAGCATTCAGTGGAATTCTTCCAGTTTCCAGAGAAGGAGGGCAAAGGCATGGCAAGACAGCAAAGAAGAACAGATAGCTCAAGGATAAATGCTGTGAGGAAAGTCTGAGGATGTCTAACTGTTGGGAAGCATTCAAGGAACAAGAATTCCTCTGGACTGATGGGCTCCACTGGAGTAGCTGGGCCAGTAGCCTTATGGGGGTGAACTGAGCATGGCTGATAAAAACACTTCCTAACTACACAGAGATGGCAAAATAAGAAGGATATAAGAAAGGGTGAAAGTATATTGGAGACTAAGATGTTGAGCATCAGGGAAAAAACAGTATTACTTGTGAGTCATGATGAGGCAGACACAGTGATAGAAACTTCCTTACTGGGTTTCAGAAACAACTAAAATATTTTCGTAGTGATGTTAGAATAATGGGCAGTGGAAAAAAGCAGAATTGCTGGTGGAAGATGTGAAATTGAGTATCATGGGGTAACAGAAACATGGGTTCACAGTACGGTTATTGGGGGATACAATTTATTAAGGAAAGAGAAAAATAAAGGTAGAGATACTGGTGTATATTAATACAGTTATAGATTGTTAGCAATACCACCCATCTAGGTCAAAGTCACTTGCAGCAGGAAGGAGGTGAGAGCATTAGGGAAGTTCCACTCTAACAATTATAGAGACATAAATGATGTAGGTGACGAAGACAAATCAACTGAACGTAGTGCGACCAGGAGAAGGGTTGGTATTTCCTTAATCCTAGAAAGTCTGTTGAAAACAAAGAGGCTCTAGTCTACATGACAACCTTCAGAGATATTACATGAGAGCAGAAAGCTTACAAAAAACATATAAATAGAAAATAAATCTATGGGTTGTTGAAGTGTACAGATCTAGCAAGACCTGCTCTAGGTCTAACTTGTGGAGGAAGTTTAAACAGGCAGTGAAAGGCTTGTATGTGGAAAAGAACGGATAATGAGTAGCAGTGAAAGTGTGGTATGACTCCAAAATCAACTGAACTGGGGTATCACGTATGATTTATGAGAATGTTTACATGAATGCAGGGATGAATTAGGAAATTAACACTACTACATCAAAAGCAAAAATGCAAGAGCTAACACCATCCAGGTAATGGAAAACCTATATAATCTTTATTCTAGGACTGGGAGAGAAGTAGAACATAATCACAAATACCATCCCCTTTCTTTCCAGTCTTCCTCTTTGGAGATGGTTTATGTAATGCTGTGCCACTGGGCCTTTTCCTGGAGTTTTCTTTCACCAGCTGATCTCTTTTCTTTTAATTGGAAAGGAGCAAAGCCTGTGGGTTATGTAAAATGCTTTTCTTCATAACTAGTGGATTACACCTTGCGAGAATCTTTATGAAAAATAACATTCCTGAAGTTTTCCTTGAAAACATTCCTGATTTCAAATCAACATTTAGTACAGCTTGTAGAATTTAACAGAAAGCTTATAAACACAATGCCAGCTTCAATATAATTTTGTCCTTAGAGGTACCCTTTCAACCTACATTTCAGAATTATACAGCTTTTGTCCCTGCTCACCCTCAGCAATATCCTAATCAGGCGAAGCAAGCCTGACTTATTTAAATCTCTGCTGTTTCCTTTTAGCGAGCTCTGTAATGATAGACCAGTTCATGGCTCTTGGATGACTGCAGTCGTACCCATAGCAAAACAATTCCTTACCAATAGTATCCCCTTCCTCAGAGTTAACAAGACCACCCTCAGGCCAGCGGAGTGGCAGAAGTACTATTTTATGAGTCACTCGCACTGAAATTTACTCCTTTGTAAAAGGCGAGCTCAAGCCTCTGGGCTTGTGTAGTCTGTGTGCAATGTGCTAGTTTTGTGCTGTCCCTCTGGAATATTTTCCTATTTATCTTTCAAGCAGTGACTGTATGTTTTTCTGCATATGCACTACATGTTGCAGGCACATTTCTTCGACCTGGATGCTGTAACTGGAATATTATAATATTGCAGCTCGTCATGCATTGTGGATCTTCTCAGCCTTAGGATAAGGGGCTAGCATTTGACATTTCTGTTGAAAGAACAGGTATTTGGCAAAAAACAACCTTTAAGACTTTAAAGATGCAGGTCCACAAAGTGAAATGGTCAACTGTGCTCATGCTGATAAGGCAGTGACATAGTCGGGTCATTTTGTGGAGTAAGTTGGTGTCTCTCATCATAATGCATATGTGTTTCTGGATTTACTCTGGTAAACATGTACTTGCGGCGTATCAGCTTCCTCATGTTCAGGTGCATTCCTGTAAGCATTTGTCAAAATACGCTTTCATTTTGTGGCTGAAGAATTTGATGTGACAACAGTTTTTACAAGATATGGTGTAATTTCTGTAGTAAGTAATGTTAAAGTTCATTAGTGGTTTATGTCACTTAACAGGAGGTAATTTGGCACGTGGTACCTGTAAAATGCATGGTATGCTTGGCTGCCGCAGTGAAACAGAGCTGTCACGCTGTTCTGCAGCATCCATCTCCTCTCAGACGAGAGCATGCAAGCGTGTGCGCATATGCCTGCACGTGAGAGGGAGAAAGGCAGAGATACTTCCTTTCTGTTTTGACTGAAATTCATTCTTATCACCAAATAATGTGGATCACAAAAAATGTACTCAGTTTTTTTTCTCTACAGTTAAAAGGCAAAATAAGAAATGATATCTTCAATTTCTTAAGCTAAAAAAAGTCTCATTCTGGACCCTAGAGATTGTGCGCCTTTCCACATGTTCATCCCCATCTCTCACTGATCTCTCTTCAGAACTGTGTTTTGTAGAAATGATGGGGAAGTGCCCGAGAACTAGGCTGGGTCAGGAGCTGCCACAGCTATGGAGGGAGGGAATCGAGCAGGCAAATTTATGACAGTTTGACATTTCAGATAATAGAGGTCAGTCCTTCAAGTCGCAGTCCCCCTGAGATGAGTGTATTTCTCCTGGGTGATGGTGGGAAGAGCTGGTACTTGTAAATTGTCCCTTTGCCGCAACTGAAGTGTGTGGTGATAGGCCAGAAGAAAATAATTCCTTTAATTATTGTGAAGCGAATTCTGCTCCCATTCTGATGTGGATGAGTGATGAATGATCCCATTCATTGCAGTGTTTGTACCTGCAGCTGGAAGAACAGGATTTGAATTTCTAGAATAAAACGTTAGTTGTGAATGCACTGGAATGAGATGTAGTGCATCAGTATGCAAGACTTCCCTCTCTCGTGTTCTTCATAACCAAAACCTTGAAGGATCATTTACAGTGAATACTGTTTATGATATCTGAGACCAAATACGTTTTGTCCACTTATTAACAGGTTTTTGCACTTTTGCAAACGAAGATTTGATACTGTTTAGTCTTTAGAAGTATTGATGAGCCCTAAGTTGTTGCATCTCTCTGCCTCAAGCACTTTTCCTAGCAGTTGCGGGAGTAGCAGTGTGGTAACAGCATTGGTGTGAGGTTTATTGTGTAATACTTGCTAAGTGTTTTGAAACTGGGACTAGGGAAATGCTCTGCCAGAGCATATAAATTATTGCTTTTCTAGTCATTTTCATTGACAGAGTTATGAGAACATTTTTATAACTTTATGACAATATCAAATTTAATAAACTATATTGGCCTTTTTTCAGATCTGGAGATAAAGCACCAAAATAAACTAATGACAGTTCTCAAATTAGGATATGGCTTGCTTTGTTTGTTTGTTTTTAATTAAAAGTAGACTTTTTCAGTTTGTTCTTGGGACTTTTTCCACTAACTATTCTGATAATGCCAAGAGCTACTCAACTTACTGTTGTTTAGTGTAAACTGCCATATTCCTTAAGTATCTGGTTTTGAATTAGCAGTGGAGAAAGCAAATAATTGAAAAATCTAATGTTTGTAGGAAACGAAGGGAAATCTAACTCTATTTTCACTTTACCTTTTTGATATCTGGGCTGAAATATTTTTGTTTCACAGATTTAAGATATAATTTGACATAAAAGCTTGACTGTGATGTTACTCGGTGGCAGCTTGGTATAAAGAAGCAAGAAATCAATGGAGAAATGCAAAAGTATAATTATTTGTGATTTACATTAAGCTGAACTCCAGCATCAGCTACAATAGCTCATCCTGAAAAATACCCTGAAATTATGAGTTGATTGAATCCCCTGGTCTTTGCATTTCCATAGATGCTAATCTGAAAATTTATTGGGTCGGGACTGAATCTGAAGGAAACTATCAACCTCTTTTCTAATTGAAGACAAAATATTTAATAATCTTTCAAGATTTTATTTGTTAAAATGAAACTGCTATATACAAAACTATTTACTGAGCCACTTCCTTTATGTTTCCTTACGAGAAACAGTTTTGTGCTTAGCTATATGTCTGGGAGCCAAGTATGTGCCAGTAGCTAAAATATATGCCTGTCTAACTTCTGCTGGGAAGAAGTGATACATGAAAAAACCCTATATTTGTGTGGTAAATATACAGTAGTTACATTGTGTATATAAATATATATTTAGATGTTGTACATAGCTGTACAAAAACTCCTCCTTAAATACCTGAAGGAGAAATGAAAGCGACTCTGAACATGCTTGCAAACATGATGACTCTAGGAAAAAGGGATAATACTGAGTTTTCTTTCTTGCTGAACTGTGATTGAATCCCTAAGGTCAGAGAGACAAATTTACAATACTGCAAATATCTAAAGCTTTAGAAACCCTGCATTACTCAGGGAAAAATTGACTCTTACCAAGATGTGGAGTTATCTCCAATCTAGGAGAGAAAGTATGGATTTGCTGTCTGAACCCCCAAATTATAAATGTACTTCGATTTTGTAGAAGGTTAGTTTTTAGGTTACGGCCTACTTGTACACTCTTTTGACTTCCATGATCTTTCTGTAAGAATTATTTTCTCTTCTTTTGGACTTCCAGAAAGGGAGAGAGGAATCTTAATGTTCAGGTGATGGTTTTGAAGATCTGGGGAAAGAATAGCATTTGTTTCAATGATCTCCTTTCTTTCCTTACCACCCTCCAACTGTGCCAGCATCCGAGGCATGAGTCCTTGCATGGCAGTCTTGTTATCCGGCCCTCACAGTCAGGCCGACTCCTGCAGGAAGCAGTTCCTGGGAATGATAGACCCTATGAACGATACCACTGTGTTTTGTTCAGTTGAATCCTCATCTTCAGGGCAAATTAAAATTTGCAGGAGTTCTCAGCATTTGCTGTAGGGAAGAGCTAAGGGTAGAAGGAGTAAAGCCAGTAATTAAGGCAACTAGAATTTGTGGAGTTTGTGAAGACCTACAGATGACATATCATGTCACGTTAGTAGTCATAACAACTACAAGTGTCAGGAATATCCTATGGGAATGACTGCAGCAAAATTATAAACTCTTCAAAACCAGGAAAGTGTTGAAAAATTAAGAAATTACTTAGGATGATAAAAAGCAAAGATTAAAAGAACATATTTCTGGTGGAGGGCTGTGTGATTACAAAGCAAAGCTACAAAATTAGCTTTAGAATAGCTGCTATCCAGGGGTTATAATGCTTGACTGTGTATCTTACATTCATTCTCTTTTGTCCCCTTCAGTGTGGCGTTGAGGTTTGTTTTTCTTATTGTACTCTCACAGAAATTATTTATAGAATGTTTGCTTTGCTGTAAATGTTGTTCCTGTAACTTTACTGCTTTTAAAGAAATGCTATAATAGTGGCAATCAGAATGACAGTGCTGGGACACCCTTTCTTTTGCACTTCTTGAGAGTTTTTAGTCTTGTTGCTTGTCTCTGCCAGATTCTCTCTGGAATTGATACCCACACTTGTGAAAAGTTTATTAGCAGAATACTCTCATATAATTCACCCAGACATTCATTTTGTTGCATGGATGTCCTTCACTTACCTTCTACTTTTTAAAATGGGACATAGAAGAAACTGTGTACTTAGTCTGAAAGGAGATTTCAGAGGGAAGAGAGAAAAATGTTGTTATACATCTCTTTACTTTGATTTGTTACAGTGAAACTACAGACAAAAGAAGTGGAAGAATAAGTGTAACTTTATATGAGAATATTGTTAAATCTCCAAAAACGTTGATATATCATCTGTGTATTTGTACAGCAGGGAATTGAATTAGTCTGACATAAATTGCTTTTGCTCAAAGAATCCAATACTCTTTAGGTCAAAAGTTTAGAATTCAGGCCTGATTCACAGCCCAGCTGGGTCTTCCTATTGGCCATAGTACTGGCTGGATCAGGCTCAATCAGACATTTTTTATTGTAATTGATTTCTATCTTTTTCAGCCAAAAAAGGAACTTAATTCTGTTTTGTAAATAAATATTACCTCATTGATTTGAGTCTGTAAACTGTGTCAGCAGGAAATTGATATTCTAGAAATCTGTATGATTAAACTGCGGAGCTGGAGGTGAGAGCTACTTTGTAGTTCGAAATGCCCAGGCTCTGATGCCATACTATGCAACATCAAAGGCTAGTGATTAACACCACCCTATCCTGTGATAATACTGATTACACTAGCAAATTCCTTTATTAATTAAATTATTTTATTTTTTTTAACCCAAGCTCAAACATGAAAGTAGCCTGAATTCTCATGTAGTCATACAATCTTCATATTTGTAGTCAAGTTTTTCCAGAAAATGGTACATCTCCTTGCTCTCCTGGCTTTGTTGCTGTGTTGCTGTCACTCATGTTTGTTTAATATTTGCGCTTACTACACATAAACTATGTCTTTTTTTAGCAAATAAATATCAAATAGTGTGCCCTGTACAAGCAGATTTGTATAGGAAAAAGGTTGCAACTGAGAACACCAAATATGTGCTGTAAGTATTTCAAGGGGGTTTACTTTGCACTGCTTCTAGCCCCAGTCCCACAGCTGCCCTTTAGTGACTGGGGCGTGTCAGATGCAGCCCTGGAGATGTTACTGTAGTTTAGTCTGACTCAAATCTAGTTTGTGCTGAGACCACCCTGTGATATGAACTGACATAGGGAGAGTTTGTAGAAGTGCTTCAGAATCCTATGATTCTATGTAGATATGACCACAGGTGACTGAAATGGGAAGAACTTGCTCTAAAGCAGGTGCATGGAGATCTTGTCCAATTTTCACATGATACATTATCATTTTTAATTCAGCTGAAATTTCTACTGAGCTTGCTGAGAACTTTATTGCTTGACAGACTGCAGACTTTGGTGTGCCCAGTATTCTGCTGTCATTTCCTAATGAAATAGAAGAGGTTCAGTTCACTGGGACAAGTTTCGAGGAGCAGCTGTATTTGGAAGGGCAGCATATGCAAGGGAGTTGCAGCACAAGATTTAATATAAATATATAAATAATTTGATATATTTATTATATAAATTAGAAAATTACTTATTTCAAATGAGCAGAATGATTTAGTAGCTGGCTCAAAATATTCTGCTGTGCATAGTACGGTATATCTTGTAGGCATATGTGTTGTTTCCTGGTGAGGAAACCATTATAAAAAGATCCCTTATCCAGTGTGTATCATGGTTTGAATTGCACAGGTGTAGTGTTACTGCACTCAAACTGACTAGAAAGAACAGGTTTCACAGCAACCTCAAGGTGTGGGGAATGACAGGTTGTATCTTAGATACGTTGCTCTGACTTGTGTGTGTGTGAGAAATGTTGAGATTTTTGCGAAGGTCCTGAAAGAGATCTTCCTGCAGTGAAATTTTGCTGTTAGATAAAGAAAAGATACAATGGAGACAAAAATATAACAGCAGGTGCTTAATTTAGCCCCATGAAATCTTGTGAATAACCATTTCCTATCCTCTGGCCAGGCTACTAAATGAGGCATGCTCAGTAATTACTGAATTATCCCTTTCAGCAGGGGGAAAGAAACATCAGTGCTAGGCTTTTGTTATTTTACATTCACCCCCATTAGTGTTACTTGCTGCACCTAATAGGCTGATAAATGGGGTATTGCTACTGTCAGTGACTAAATGGCACTTAATATTCCATTTTGAAGTTCAGGAAATCAGAAGTAGGAGGAGAGGCTTTTGATGGCCATTTGCTCAGTGACACAGACTTATAATCAAAGAAATTGATGTTGAAGGTTCAGTTATGTGGATCTTGCCACAAAATGGAGCTGTAAAATTGTGCAGCGGATGCAATAGACTTTGGCAATATAACCCTTCACCTTATTAGGATTACTTCTAAAATAGTATTAAAAATTAGAAGTAGACCCCAGTCTCTCATTTCTGGAACACTACTTCAGTATAGATAATGAAAAGAAGAGGGTTTGGAGCAGTGCGCTGCATTTTATTGCAGAATGTAGCAGGCTGCTGAAGAAGGTTTAAGGTGGCAATTTCTGCTTTGTGGTGCTCAAAGGCTGTGAGCAGGCAGTTTTGCTCAGGATAACATCTTAAAACGTTCACACCAATGCCTTCTGTGCGCTGGCTCTGGGACAACAAATCTGCAGTTGTTAAAGCCAATACACATTTGATACATCCTTTAACTTAGTGATTGTTACCCCTAGGCATAGTTTTCTATTTGTAGCAGTCTAGATAACACACTGGAGCACATTAACCCGTGTGTACTGCTTACAGTTCAACTGTATGTAGTTCTGCCAGCGCAGACCAAGAAACAAAATTCTGGCCAGTTTCCAGTTTGTCCAGAGGAGAAAGGCGCTCTGAGTAAAAGGATTCAGATCCAAACAGGGAGCGCTTGCACAGCTGGATCTGGACACAAGTCTGGGTTTTAAACATTCTCGTTTTTCAGAGTTGCTTGTGTTTGGGCAGCTGGTTCTGACCTCTTCTGATTCTCCCACGTAAAGGTATTGTCCATTGATTCATGAGGAAAAGGTGATGCAGCTAGCAGCTTAACAGTACACAGAGTGGCCAGTGCAATGTGTATACGCTGAGGTTTTATAGTTTGAGAGAAGCAGCTTGGTCTCTGCTCAGTCACTGGAGGCCTCCTCTTGGGCTGTGACATCTTTTCTGACCCAAAAATCATCACAAGATGAGGTAGATTCAGAATCTCCATGTCCTCTCTGCTGCTGAACCTCTCTCTTGGTCTGAATTTCACCAGTGTTTTGAGAGCTGCCTTCTCTGCAGTCCCTACCATCTGGAATGGCTTCACTGTGGCTCTCTGCCTCATTGACTCTCTTCTTCATTTCAAATCTCAGTTGACCATTTATCTTTTCTACCTTGCCAATTTCTTTTAATTTCCCTGTCCATCTGCTTGGTCTATTTAACTCTCTGAAAGCCTTTAGATTACATATTTTATAGTAGATGCATGGGAAAACGCTACTGTGTTATATATGAACAACTTCCCCAGCTTGAACAAGTGTGCTGTTAGCATCAACTGCAAAAAACCTATGTCTCCCCAATGTGCTCAGTGTTACACTTCACAAAGTTAGAGGGGGATGTTGAGATTGTGTTGACAGCCAAAAAATATACTTACTTTCCTAGAGCTGCAGCAAGTAGAGCAGATGGTATTTTCCCCCACTCCACATCACTCTCTGTCCTTTCCTTCCTCATGCCCCATTGTTCATTTTTCACACCTCTCTGTCAGTTTGGTTCGGATTCAACACCTGCTGAAGTCAATAGAGAATCTCCCACTGACTTTATTTGGCTTTGCATCATGCTTTCTGAGATCTCTCCTCCCTTCAGCTATGCATGAACCCAAATCCCTGCTCTGACCTCTCAACAGTTTGGATCCTGTCTGTGCATCATCTCTCTTCTGAGGCTCTTGGCAAAGTGCAGGAAGCAAGCAGAGCAGTGATGGGGAAAGCTGTGTGGAACAGATATTGCTTGGGTCAGTAGCTGGAAAAAAAACCTGTGAAAAATTTTCAGTTAGGACTACTACGAAATATTTTCTCTAGCTTTTTCCTCACTGAACCAAAAAGAAAACAGGAAAACAATCTTGAGTTAAATATTATGGGAATGAAATTGAAGTGATTTTTTTACTTGGGTTTTTATTTTCAATTAAAATGAAAAATCATGTCAAAACAGAAATTAAAACCCTGTTTTGAAAATAGCATAGTGAAAAATTTTTTCCTTTCATGAAATAATGCAGACAGGTTTTCATAAATTTTCCAAATTAATTTTCCCCAAAATTAATTGGTTATATTTATTAACCCCAAAATGTACTTTTACTTTGTGGTAAATCAATTGCTCAGTTATTTGATGTTATGTCTTTTCATGTTTTTTCTCTGTATTCCAAAGCACTAGCTACACCCTTCCTTGCTGAGATCATTCCTGATCACCTATTTCTTTTGTAGACAAGGGTGGAAAGATGGGGGGGAAAACAGGAAGACGGGTGGAAAAAAAGATTACTCTGGCTCTACCATGGACTTTTGCTTCATCATTTAGGCTGGGTGGTGATTCCCTTGATTATTTTTTCAATCTAGTAAAAGACTGAAATAATTGTTATTGCATTCTCCCATTAGTGCTGCCTGCAGCCCTGTTGAGCTGAATGCTGCCTTGTGACATCCTGTAGTGTCTCACTTCTGTAACGGCTTTGACTAAAGTTTATATGATTTTCTCCCTTAACAAAGAAGTCAAAAGCTTTGCTCTTTCTCTGAGTGTTCAGTTTTGAAGGATGAAATTGTCACAGCAATAAAGTCAAATGAAATTTTCCTTGAATTTCTTGTAGTCAGAATGACTCCTTGTACATCCAACAGCCTCTGTGTTACTTGGCACTTGAGTCACCCTGGAAACAAAAATCATTCTTATGCTTACATTATGATTGTCATAAGCAGTACCTCAGAAGCAAATCTCTGCACTTTTCTAGACCTGGGATATGTTTTGTGTTTTAATTGACATCCCTAGGAGTTGTGAGATTTCTTCAGCAACTTGCAAGATTTAGCCCTAATAGTATTTACAGTAATTAAGCACACTAATTAAATAACAAAACAACTAATGAAAAATTGATTCAGTGCCAAATAAAGGATTCAAATAAATGCTTAATTAAAGATGCTAATAAAATCCCCCTCAGCCTTTTACAGTCCACTCCCTAGGGTTAAAGATGACTTTCTACTTCAGAAATCTTTATAGCCCTTTACAAGCCCAGTCTCTAGGGTTATTACTGCCTTTAACCTCTGGATTAAATGCTAGTTAGCTAAGCACTGTATAAACCCATTCAAAATGCCATCAAAATAATTAAAGTGAATCCAGAACGCTCTTGTGTTCTCCAGGAATGATATGCCATGACATTCCTATCTGCATACAGGTTCCCATTCACTAGGGTATGTAAGGTTGTGTCCAATGTTGTGCACCTGGGCAGGAGGATGCATGCCTGACAATCAGACCTCCTTAAGTCAGTGGCACAAATCATGTGCTTAAATTTAGACTAAGTACCTTGATGAATTGATGCCAACTGAGAAAGAGCATAGCCGTAATGCAGTCCAGTTTAAGTAAAGCAAGACAGCTATTTTGTAATACATTATTGATTCCGTTAAGCTGTCATTTATCACCTAAGTAGAACCTAGCAATAAAAATATATTTTTTTAAAATAAATACATCAGAGAACGGAGCTGCCATAAAAAATGGCTATTAAGCACCACTTGAAGAGGAGAGAGTTCTTTAAGTTACTATTCAACATTTCTTTCATGTGCAAGGAATTCCTCTCCCATCCTGGCAGATAGCCTCATTAGATATTTCTTTCCTTATCTCCACATACAGCTTTTTACATTTGGTGTCAATAATGATAAAACAAATGCTTATAAAAGTAGAAAATGAAGAGTAATTTCCCAGCCTTTCGTAGAAGGCTTGTAGAAGAAGATTCGAGCAGACAGACTGCTGTGATCACCAGGTACACAATATATAGAGCATGGCAGCCCTTTCCACTTTTATCTCTAATGTAGTTTTGTGATGGATTGTTGTCTTTGGGGTTGTCAGCAGATAGTTGATCTCAAAGTTTTCCTTCCTCCCTCTGATGTGTTACACCATTTCACATTATCTCATCTAACAAGCCAGTGTGATTTCGGATAACACCGTATGCGTTTAACTTCAGAAGGAGCTCTGAACCCAGATTGGGTATCTATTATCAGCTTTGGTATTATCCAGCTCCAAATCTGGGGCAGATGGAAGTAACTGGGCTGTCAGTGAGAAGGAAAGAATTCCTTATGCCTGTATAAGCTGCCTTTATCTCTGTGCTATTTGCATATAAAAGAAAGCAGGTTGTGCAGCCTGTGAGGAAATGATTACATTGATCTGAGTGATATAATTCGGATTCTGTTGGAAATATTAACAAGATGTATTCTATATGCCACCCATAGTTGTGGGGGACATGTGGGGGAGTGGAAATGAGAAAGAGCTAATTCACATGAAGGTGCCACTTGCAGGGTGCCAAATTACCTGTTGGATATCTAAGTACTTACAAATATTGCAGATAACTTGCACTTATCCCTCTGGAAACCCAAGAGAAAAAGCTTGCATAGCTGGCAAGTTAAGAAGTATAAAAACAAATGAACATGAAAGAGGCCGAAGAAAAAAAAGCCCCAGAACAAAACACAAAACCCTGAAGTGTGAAAAGAATAGAATTAGAATTAACAGCCTTAACTGAAACACAGTTGCTCTAACCACTGATCTTTCTAAACTGCACTGCTCTGCATCCTCCAATTATGTCTGCATGTTGCTTTCCATCAAGAATAAAGAAAAAATCTAATCCTCCAGGCAGTGGTATTTCAAATGATTCATCACATCATGAAATGATGTACTACAGTGTCAAATCAGTGTTATGCTAAGTCACATTCTGATCCATCAAAGATTCTTCTGTTTTTTTCTTGCTTGTTCCTGGCCTTTAAAATATCCACTATTACTTTGTTTATATCTTCAGTAACTTTAATTAGCTCTTACTTAGTGTTATATTGGCATTTGTGTTTCCCACTGTTATCCTTCAGCACATATTACAGAGTTTGTGTAGATTTTTTTTTAGTCACTATAAAGTGTGTGTATTTTTCAGACATTAAGAAGGGCCCAAAATCTTCTCTGGTGTTTTCTAAACTCTAGCAACTGTCCAAAGCAAATATACTACCTGTACCTATAACCTTTTACCGTTTATATCCTTAGACCATCATAGAATGGTTTGGGTTGGAAGGGACCTTAAAGATCATCTAGTTCCAACCTCCCTGCTGTGGGCAGGGATACCTTCCACTATAACAGGTTGCCCAAAACCTCATCCAGCCTGGCCTTGAACACTCCCAGGGGTGGGGCATGCACAGCTTCTCTGGGCAACCTGTGCCAGTGCCTCACCACCCTCTCCGGGAAGAATTTCTTCCTAATATCCAATCTGAATCTACTCACTTTCAGTTTAAAGCCATTGCCCCTTGTCCTGTCACTAAAGGCCATTGTAAAAAGAACCTCCCCAGCTCTCTTCTAGGCCCCTTCAGGTACTGGAAGGCTGCAGAAGAAGATCTGCCCTTCTCAAGGCTGAACAAGTCCAACTCTCTCAGCCCTTCTTCATAGGAGAGGTGCTCCAGCCCTCTGTGCATCTTTTTTGCCTCCTCTGGACTTGCTCCAACCTGTTGATATCTTTATGTTGAGGGTTCCACAGCTGGGTGCAGTACTCCAGGTGGGATTTCACGAGACCAGAGCAGAGGGTCACCTTCCTCAACCTGCTGGCCATGCTTCTCTTGATCCAGCCCAGGATATGGTTGGCTTTCTGGGCTGCCAGGTGATGTTGACCTTTTCATCCACCATTATCCCTAAGTCCTTCTCCTCAGGGATACTCTTAATCCATTCTCTGCCAAGCCTGTACTTGTGCCTAGGATTGCACCGACCCAGGTGCAGGACCTTGCACTTGGCCTTGTTGAACTCCATGAGGTTGCCAGGGTCCCACCTCTCCAGCCTGTCCAGGTCCCTCTGGATGGCATCCCTTCCCTCCAGGATGTCGAACACACCACACAGCTTGGTGTCATCGGCAAACTTGCTGAGAGTGCACTCAATCCCACTGTCCCTGACAAAGATGTTGAACAGCGCTGGTCCAAGTACTGACCCTTGAGGTCACCCTCACTTGTGACTGGTCTTGCCTTGGACGGTGAGCCATTGACTGCAACCCTTTGAGTGTGACCATCCAGCCAGTTCCTTATTCACCAACTGGTCCATCCACCAAATCCATGTGTCTTCAATTTAGACACAAGGATGTTGTGCGGGACAGTGTCAAATTCTTTGCACAAGCTAAGGTAGAAGCTGTTGGTGGATAAGGGAAGAGCAACTGACACTAACACCATCATAGAAGGTCACCAAATTTGTCAGGTGTGATTTGCCCTTAGTGAAGCCATGCTGGCTGTCACCAATCACCTGCTTATTTTCTATGTGCCTTAGCATATTTTCCAGGTTTATTTGCTCCATCATCTTGCTGGGTACAGAGATGACACTGACTTGTAATTCCCAGGTCTTGCTTTTTTTCTTGTTTTTGAAAAATGGTTATGTTTCCCCTTTTCCAGTCAGTGGGAACTTCACCGGACTGACTACAGCAGTAGAACTGTAGAGCATTTTAAAACCCTGTTGCTAATGTCAGATGCTATTTAAGCTATTGTGAAAGAATAAGAACAAAAATAGAGCTCTGGGTCATGGCTTGTATCTGTTAGAAAAAATATTTAACTTAATTTCCTTCAGAGTTTGTAAAGCAAAAGAACAACAGCAGTGTTTCTCTGCCAGGTATTTATTTTTGCTGGAGAAGAAATATGTAGGGATCGTTGAAAAGCTCAAAAACAAGGGATTCTTCTGGAGTGCTGCGTCCGTGTCTGTAGGAGTTTTGTCCTTGATTGTTCGAGATAGGATTCTGCAAAGTGAAACAGGGAGTTCAAAGGAAGACAGAGACAAAGCTGATGAAAATAGAGCATCTGCAAGCCCTCCTTAAGGTACTTCCTAATATTTGCCTGTGTGTGTCTCTCTCTCTGTCCTTTGTTATTGCTGTTGATGAAAATAGTGATTTCTGTTGAGGTAAATCTATACAAGCAGCTTCACATCCCTGGAGTGAAAGGGCCTTCTATTCTTTACATAGCCTCAGGAAAGTTGAAATACAATTCCAAATCCTAAGTCTTTGAGCAATTATTTGAATTGTTCTCAATATCACGCAGTATTTCCATGGCTAACTTGAAAAACTGTTCTATTATCACCACGGGAAGTAGCCTAGAAGGGAAATGCTACTCTGTAATAAACAAGACGCTGTCTGGCATGGCTGTACCAAGATGAAGAAGGAAAAAAATAACCATACATTTCAGCAATACTTAAAAGAAGCAAAATGATTCCAATCTGAGCAAAATGTCACAGTTGTTCCTAGAAGTGTCACAACATGGGAACATGGGAGTACAAGATAAAGCTCTACTGAAAATGGTTTTGTCTCTTGATAGCTTTAGTCAGCTGTGGCAGGAAAAACAAAGGCATTTCTTGCTGTGCTGCAGAAATGTATACTGGGCAGTAATAAAGGAAGAAAATTAGGAAGTCACACTGACATAATAATGCAATGCAAATTTCATTTGCTTCAGTAAAAGCATAACAAATTCTCCCTATCCTACACTAATTTTAGTTATTCTTTCAATGGCAGTAATTCAGAATTCTTCCATTGAAGAGTATGTTGCAATAGTTTGAAAGGTGGAAATTACATCGTCACTGCATAAGAATATGAAGATGATGTAATTAAGCTTTGTCAATAACTAAGAAAAAAAAATGCCTTTAGTTTCCAAAAAACTTTATTTCAATTAATGTTATAGAATAGTTAAAGATCTTACCTTAAAAAGGAGAAATAATAACTTGTGAGAAGGACATTTTCAACAAATATGGGTGCTTGGCGTGGATGGAAATTGAGGGTGCATCTTTTGTAACATTTTAGTTGGAATCATAAGTGCATTTTTGAAGTAGGCTCCCCAGCATCCCCACAGCTGTGCTTTGTTTGCAGTGGAGAGGTCTCATACTGCACAGCTTCCTTTCAGATGAAGCTGAGCTGGAAGATGCAGTCCAGAAGCGCACTTGGTGCTGCAGCTGCTGATGGCTTCTCAGTTGACAGGACCAGGCTATAACTGCTAGGAAGTAAAACCCTGGGAAGTGCATATGCTGTGGTTGTCTGGGTCTTGGCACAACTGTTTCACTGTCTCATGTAATCTAACTGAAAAGGAAAAATGCTGAATCTGTGATTCAGTTTCTGTTAGGTTTCTTGCTCATAGCTCAGAAGTCTAAAGTGAAATCCATCTTAATGCCAAAGGGAGGCATTTTGTATCTATTTATATAATGTTAGTGGTTTACTGCTATTTGAAAAGTAGGAGAAGGACTGAAGTTTTTAATTCTTTCTAGTAAAAACCAGCTTATATATATGTATTTATACACATACACTGTTCATACTGTGATATATATGCGCAGTATGTTGCAGAGCAGAGCCCTACATCACATTGCACATGCCATAAAAGAATGGACCATTAATATGGTCTAATTTATAGCTTTTTATTTTCCTTACAATGATTATTGCATACCAGTATACTATATTAATTGCAAGGACCTAGCCCTCATTTAGTCCATTAGGAAATCACAATTAATACAAAGCCTCGGTTCCCCAGCTATCTTATTGACTTCCAGAATAACATAATTTACCTGATGTCACAAGATAATAATAGCAAAAATTGGCAGCCCGTTGCTAGCGGAGACACCATGGTCCACAGAGATGAAGAAAATCAATTTACATGTATGTACAGCTTGAATGATGTTTACAGTGCCTAGTCATGTGATCTGCACTTAAACATCTCACTGCCTTGATTTTCAAAGGTACACTCAGTAACTGTAAAATTAGTTGCTTATTTAGCTAGCTAAGTGTGAATAAAAGAGGCCTGCCGCAAGCACCTTTATTAAAAACATCTGAGTTAATTCTGGAGAGAGGACATGTATGTCTCATCTGTCTGCATGCTGTAAGGTTGACTATGTTCAAGTATTTGACTGCTGGGGAATTCCATGGGAATGCTGGGCAGCTGCAAAATATGAGGGGTCTATGAGAGGTAGATATATACATCCAATAAAACTTCACTGCCATGTAATGCTTATTCAACTTTTTAATAATGAAAAGCACCGTGCAAGTGTTCCTTACTCTTATATCAGTGTTGTTAGCAATGGGCCAGTGTGACAGGCTTGAAATGGGGGTCCCCAGTGCATGGGGAGGCCAACTGTGGTACTCTGCTTTGAGCCAAGCCATCGGAGAGCAGAAGCTTCTCCAACAGCCCTGCTGAGCTTGCTTTCTGCAGATTCCTCGGGCTTGCTGGCTCCCCAGACCAGATCAGCCGGTGATGTTTGTTACCATTGAACAGTTTCTTGCAAACGGAGACCATGTAGGATAATGTAGCTGAATACACAATTGCTCTTGGTGGCCCAAAAATGTTTCTGGTGAGGTTTTATTCAATACAGGTGGACAAGTAAATCGAAGCACTCAGGCAGCTGGATAATTTATCCCCTGAAATGTCTATAATTCCTTCTAAGAAGAGCCTCGTGTTTCTGTCAACAATTGATTTTAAGCATTATTTCTGTCTTGAAGAGAAATGATCACACTCCACCCTTCTGCTGGGAAGAGGTCAGTAATTCAGGCAACCACAAGACTGATTCTTAGTACAAGTTTGCTGGCGTGTTCAAGTGCTGTTCAGCTGTGTTGTGTGGTGGTTTTTGTTTGTTTTTTTTTTCTTCAAAGAGTTAAGAGCCTATAGCATTTCATTCCCTCACTTTCAACTCATGTTAAATATACTCTGGATTTGCTGAGTATGGACAGTGATGTGTTGTGCTGTTTCTATTTGATTCTTCTGTTTGTATTTGGGCTGTTTTACATTTTGGATGTAGACAACTTTGTGAATGAAATAAAAGATCCCACTGAGTTTAATAAGAAGAGATTAAAACTGCATTGAAAATGTATAATTCCTTTTCTCTATGTATCTGGTGCTTCAGTATGTTCATCAACAAGGCACTGACATTTATAGTAACTATCACTGCCAACTACTTTTTTGAAGTTGCTGCATGCGGGACTGGCAACAACACAGAATGAGCCTTTTCTTTCATATAAGGTTGTCAGGGCAGCCCTGGCTTGGTCAACAGCAGATATCCCCACACTGGTAACAGTTGCTGTGCAGTTAAGTCTGAGTTTCTTTGTCAGACAGAAAAGTCTGGGAGGTTTTGAGAGATCTACAAATAGAGCAAAACCTTCACTCAATATGGAATTGCATCTCAGCTGAATGTCCCATGATGGGAAAACTGTTTGCTAAGGATTGCTGAATTTCACAATGCTAAGCTGCATTCAGTCACCCAAATATTTCCAGTATTAATTGTAATGAAAGGTATTCAGCCATCAAAGCTCCCAGAACATTCACATCAAAAGCTGACAGGCCTGGGGACTGTGGCTTATACCACAGTACCAAGGCACTCTGAATGTTAATAATCGACACTGCTGTAGGAAGATCATTAACAGACTTCATAAAGTCAGTAGTTTCTTTTATGTCAGTCAAGTTTGTAGGTTGACCATTTACGTTTCTCTGTTATTTTGGGGTGAGAGCACCCTGTGGTAAGGACACATTATGTTGTATAGGGAAGCATTTAGAGAAGGCGGCCTGATACCTCCATATGAGAGGGTCAACTCTGAGTTTCTTCTGGAACTTCACTTTAGAGCCAGAAGTTGCCTTGACAGGAATAGTGAAAGGGGAAAACGGAGCAGTTTTGAATCACTGAAGGGCATTCTAGCAAGTCACTGACTTAATACAGATGTTCATATATCCTCTGTGATTCAGTCATAGCAGGGCTTGGAAATTTGAATATTTAATCAATGCTTCTAATATTTAAAGAACCATTTATCTCTGTCAAATTAGTATTCTATGCTCATACACTATATTATGGTGTTGTAAGAGCATTTTGAAGGCTAGTAAGTGCTTTGAATTGTTGGTTTAATAAAAACTATGTGTTTACTCCTCAGAATTTGCAGTGTGATAAACACTCATTACAACAAAATGAGAAAAGGTCCTATTTGTGATTGAGGACTATTCTCATGAATGCAAGCAGACATGCCAGACTCCTCCCTCGTCTAGCTTTTTTTTGTCATCAGGGGAAAATTGACTAAGAAAAAGTTCGACAGCAATAGTCTAACGGATGTATACTGCCAGGATTCCTCTTGGTGATTGTTAACTCTGGGGTCTAATGCTTACTGTACCTATATCGATGGTGTTCATGGTTGCTGAAGTATGTAGTAGGATGGAAAGCAGTACTGAAGATCATAGGTTATCCTTTGTTTCCATCCTGAATACCGGATTAAGTCTCTTCTTGTTCTATGACAAGATATGTAAGAATAAGTAGGCATCAGTCATAAAATCAATAGTGGGAGGAATATTGCTCTTTCTTACCTCCCAGCAGTGAGGACATCTCCTTGTGTCATCAGACATTTGAGCACAAGTTTTCTCCTTGTCCAGTTCAAGAACAGTTGGAGCCAATAAACCACCTCCAGACCCAGTCTTCATTGGCTTTAGGAGCTCCACATTATTTTTCTTTAGCAGATTCCACTAATTGAATTCAAATGTACTAATTTTGGATCATCTAAAACTGCATCTAAAAAGCAGTACTTACCAAGTTATGATTGTGCAGACAATTTCTGAGAATAATTAAAACCAATCACAGGTGTTTCAAATGCTTCTCAAGGGCATTTGGTAACTGATGGTTACTGAAATAATAAGAAATTAGTCTTTTCATATCTGTGTTTCTAACACACTCTTGAAAAAGTCTCCATACAACGTAAAATAAGGCTATGTCAATACAATGTCCATGGGAGACAAGCTAGAATTATTATATAGTCTTTGTTCCTTGATAGCCTCCCCCCCCCCCAGCCTAGTCCCTGCGCAAACATGCAAGAGAGCGTCCCTGATATAGTAAGCTTCAAGTGCAAATGAGGAATATGGTAAGGCATTTCAGGATTGTGTGTACATTGAGCTGGTTATGAAGAGGCATATTAACCTCAACTTGTGCATATAGAAAGGAGACATCTCCAGATGAAAGGAGTAATTTAACAGAAAGGGTGTCTGGCACAGAGGGAAAGGTAGGCCAGAAAGGCTAAGCCTGGAAGTGGGGAAAGACCTTGAGCTCATCCATCCATTTATTTACTTACTCACTTTCAGGGATATAGGTTTATATAACATGGCCTAGTACTGGTAGGAGCTGAAACTGGACTTGAAGCACTGCTGAGGTAGCAGATACCCAGAAGCATTTACAATCTTCAAACTTCATTGGGTCCTCTAACTGCATAGGATAGGTGTATAGGATTTTTTCATCTGATCAATGAAGCAACTGTTTGTCAATAAAAATATTTTGGTCCATCTCTCTTAAGCCTCTCAACATAATAATAGGTTTCTGGTTTACTGCTTGGTCTTTCATCTGTTATATAAACAAGTAGTCAAAGACAAAGCAAACTGTGACATCCTCTCTTATCAAGATATATAAAGATCAATATTTTCTGACATTCTGCCTAATAAAAAGCAGCGAACAAGTCAGAGAAAGAAAGCAAACAAAAAATGTTTTTAAAACAGAGAATAACAAATAGAGAACAACTGTCTGCAAAAATATATATTCCTCATGAAAAACAAACAAAAAAAAAATTGGATCAAACTGACAGTTCTAAGTTTGAAGGATATAGAAAATATTTATTTATTGTGAATTTCTACATATATTGTCCTAATTTTCACCCACCTCTGTTTAGTTGGCTGCTTCTATACCTAAAACTTCTCTCAGTAGCAGCGTTGTCAGTTAAAGCAGATGAATTCACAGATAAGTCATCTTCTAAGTGAAAAAGACTGAAAAATATTAGTGTTTCTTTCTCAAGTGATTTAAAATCAGCTTTTAGTTTCATAGGGTTTGGTATGTAATAACACTCGATAAGTGTATGTTGAAATAGGTTTAAAAATAAATTTTGAATATTAATTGATTAATTCAATTCACATTCTGAAAAACTTCTAAACTTTGGGAGAAAAACTACCCTTAGGTATTTTGTGAATGCCTAATGAGAACTGATTTCATGGATCATTTTGACCTTGTAAGAATTAAAATAATGTAGGTAATAATCTTATGAAAGCATTGCTCAGTAGATGTTGAAATTAATCCTATCTGTGTAGTACTCCTTTTTTTTTTTTTAATTCCTGTTAATATTCTCTTTCCTTTTGGCTGTAAATTGCTCATTTTCTATGTACTCTTAGTCCATGTACCAGTGATGAACTAATTTTAAAAAAGTTTAGCAGTACAACACTGCATCATTAAAATTATCATCCTTTTCAGGTAATCACCTAATATCTTTAATCAGTAAAGGTACCACATTGCATATTGTGAATTATGCAATCTAATCCCTCACGTGGCAAACAATGAAGCACGCGCAGTTTTTGCTTACTTAAGTAAATGTGCATATTTAAGGTCTGCAAAAGCTGGCATTATGTCATGGATCGTATCTTGGATTGAATTTCTGCAGATCTTAGAAGAGTTAGAGTACAGGAATAAACATGGAGGTTCAATTGCTGTTCCTTTTAGTGCATAATCAAAGTATTGCTGATTTGACTGAGCTTGGGAGAAGGGTATTGATATCCTACCCATAACAAAAGAAATGAAGATAACTTCTATCATATCTGGCTGCCAAAGTTCCCATTGGAATGATTATTTTAATACTGATGAAATTTCATTACATAATAGGGCTTCTAAAGCAGTGAGTGTGCTTTTTAAAAAACATTTTGAATTTTAATGAATAGAAGAAAGGAATGAATTATGAAGAACTTTTCCCTCTCTTTTGGTCAGTCATTGTTATACTGGGTTATTGCTTTCCTTTCTTAGAAAAAGTCTTTTCAACATCATAAAATTCCAAACTGGAAAGATATTTTTGACAACTTCCAGTTTTTAATGTGACAAAAATCTGTTTTGAGAAATCCATGAAAAATGAAACCTCATCATATCATGAAAGGTGCTGGTTTGATCTCTTAGAGCAGACCTTCCTAATTCTCAAAATGGCATAGAATGCCATTGAATTTGAAGGTAAAAGGTAAAATAGTCATGAAAGAAAGGATTATTGACTCCAGATAAACATGCTGACTACTTTGAACCAGAATTTAGTGCAAATTTATCTTGATCCTCTAAAGTTACACAATTAATAGATTTGCCATGTATACTTTCTTTTTCAATATTAGAAGTAAGAGGCTCTTATTCTAAGCTCTATTGAAAAATGTAGCTAAAACTAAGGATTATGTCATAGAATGTGTTGAAATAAAACTTCAACTCTGGAAAGACATTTAACCAGAAGATTATACAAGGTCCTTGTCCTTGTTTAACCACAGTCAGTATCACACAGACGCTTACCTTCCCCAGTGAGATGGGGAAGAGGAAAAAGATAAAACCTATGCTTTGAGATAAAACCTGTTTGATAATTGAAATAAAATAATGATGATTTATACCAATCATGATGAGGATGATGGTAGTATGTAATGAAAAGGAAAACAACAACAAAATAGTGGTACAACTGCTCACCACCAGTGACTGATGTCCAGCCAGTCCCAGAGCAGTGATTTGCCCCCCGCTCCCAGGCAACTCTCCCCAGTTTATATACTGAGCATGACATGTTATGACATGAAATACCCCTTTGGTCAGTTTGGGTCAGCTGTCCTGGCTGTGTCCCTTTCCAGCTTCTTGTAGAGAAGAAGTTGGGAACACAGTTGCAGTATAAGAAACTGGAAAAGTCCTTGGCTTAATGTAAACATTGCTTGGCAACAACTAAAACATCAGTGTGTTATCAACATTCTTCTTAGCACAGTTCCAAAACACATGCTTATACTAGCTACTATGAAGAAAATTAACACTGTCCCAGCCAAAACCAGCACAGCCTTTTTCCAAAATTTTATTTATGCTGGGTAATTCAATTCTGTATTCTGTCTTGCAGTTGCAGATTATCCCTTTAATAGCATGGAAGCGCTGTGCAAGCATGGCTTCTAAGTTAATGTAGCGCTTAAGCAAATAATCACCTTTGTAAAATGTAATTAATGCCACTGAATATATATTCATGAAGACAGCTGGATATATGTATACATGCCTTCTATATATACATTACATATATGGAGTATATATGGAAGGCATATATTCCATATATGAAAGACAGCTGCAAATTATTGCTTTCTGTTTGAACCATAAATAAGATAAAACCCAATCACATATGTTACGTGCTTGGCTCTGCATTTCATTCCTTGGTGTCTCAGCCTCCAGAAAAGGAAACTTAATTCCCATGCTTTGACAGTCCTTATGTCCAGAAATTTTAGAACAATTAGTTTGATGCATGATGATAGAAACCAGTTTTATATTGTCTTCCATCCATTTGCTTAGGAGCACAAATGACTTAAGAGAAAATGTGTTATTAATCATGCTTTAAAGGGAATTCAACCCAAGACTATGAGAAAAATATGTTGCAAGTCAAGAATACAAAGAAGAAAGTGAGTAGGTCTAGATTTCAGACACAGTCTACACTTAAAGTTGTCATTACTGAGATAACAATGTCAAGACTATTTAATAAAAGAACATTTTGAAGTGACAGAGGTGCCTGGTGTCTCTTAGCTTTCGGTAGGAACTGGACAACTAACTCCACTGTCTGAGCACTTCTTGCAATTACAAAATGCTATGGAGCATTTTTCAAATATATTCTTGAGATGTCTGTCTGTCTCTGGCTCTATTAATTTTTATTGATATCTGTATAGTAGTTTTAAGATACTGTAAAATACTTTCAAAAATGTCTGGTCAATAGGAAATAACATCTTATAACACAAGAAGCATGTGAACTGAGAGCTTTCCAAACACCATTACTGATCTAAGCAAATCAATAAAAGGAGGATTTACTGTATAAAGTTTATATGATTTCTTCTCTGCTGGTGTTTTTAGCCACAAAATTGAGTTAAAATTTTAAACCCCTCTCTGATTTCAGTAATGTATTTGTTCATAACTAAACTAATTACAGGTTACAGCAGTACAGCTATTTTCAGTATGTCTCACGAGGTGTTCCTGGAGTGTAGTGAAAATAAGTCGATGACTTACCCTTTCTTCTTAAGAAATAAAGTGTTACAGTCCTAATGTTTTCTAGTCAAAGTCAGCAGTAATTTCTCTAGTTTGTTATTACACGTGTGATCTTAATTAAATAAGTCAAGCAGTTAATTAGGGAGTGTCTTATGAAGGTTGTGCAATGGCTAAATAGACCTGCCATGACAAATGGCATGCAAATGTGACTGTAGTCATCTTTTCTAGCTAGGAAGCCTTCTGAAAATCTGTTTGATTGCCTGATCTATCTTTCCAGCTTAAAGCTATGTTTTTTCTCTTCAGTAATTATATTTGGGGATTATACAGGAAAAGGAAAGACTAATAGTTAGGCACCCACTGAGTTTTCCTTTCCCTAGTAGAGTTGAGAACTCCAAGGATCAAACTGTCGTTTATGCATGAGGTATGCAAGAGATAAGGGAAGAACCTTTGTGCAAATTTTACTCATGATTTCATGTCTGTCAGGTCCCCTGAAAATGGAATCGGTCAGCCCTGTCCAGTATTGCTGCTCAAATATTTTTGATTAGTTATAGTCTCTTTTGAGAATTTGCAATGATCTGAAGGCATCATTCCTCTTTATATGTTCCTATGAACTACCTTTTGTATGGTTGGAGGTAATATGTTTCGCACAGGAGAAAGTTGCACTCTTGTCAGCCAGTTAGCTGGGTTCTCTACCCATTTTCCACTTAATGAGGATACTAATATACGATTGTACCCTTGCACTCAACCAAATTCAGTAGTGAATTTTCCTTCTGTCTGATTGGGAGATAGTTTTAGCTGCCCATATTCAAGGGATATCAGTGTCTAATATTGGGGAAAATCAAAATGAAAAATGGAAAGAAAAATGAATGTCTTTGGATGAGGTGTTACAACTTGATACTTTGATTAAGGTTCAAGTTAGCAAGACACAGGAAATTCTAGGAGAAGTGTTTGAATAAGGATCCAACTGTAATCTCAGACAGAAATTGGCACATACTTATACCCAGGTCAGTATTTCTGATAGCAAAAGCATCACCCAGAGTGATGAAGATTGAATCCCATTTATAAGATCTGATAAGTTTGTGTTTGGAAGACACAGAAAATTCCCATGAAGATGAATGAATATTTAGTTATTTGTAAGTGGCCTCTTTTTCCATCTCTGTACATCTCTTTCTAAAGATAGCAGTAGTAGTCTGTCTATTTTAATGGAAGGAAAATAGTTATTTACAGTTACCTATTGTGAAGAATAATTGCCTGGTAGCTGGTCCATCCCAGGCATGCCCTCTTTAAGTCAGGTATAGATGGAAATATTTGATCTTGTCTTCACTTACTCAAACACAGGCTGAATTTTTTTTTTTTTTTTTTTTTGCCACTTAAGTTCTTTTTGTAGTGTTTGAAAGTGAGAATGCTGAGTTACGAGTGTCGTTTTTCAGGGCGTTACTTATAATATCCTTGTTATGCATCTTGACAGTAAGAAAACTACCATAATCTGAAGATCTCTGGTGAGCTTGTGACAATACCCTTTTAAACTCTACAAGTAGCATGTGTGAGAATATTTTTGCATATATTCCACGTATCAATGTTTCTTTTCCAAAGTGCCTCCTTAATTAGTTACAGATGAAACATCCTGGATGAAATTCTGGTTCCAATAAAAGCATTTATGCTCTTGGTAACAAAATAACACAGCCAATTTCTATGAGACTTGGAAGCTTAAAGCTATAAATTAGTCTTAAATAATAACAGTGTGATGGAGAAGGCAAAATATGAAAGAAATTTAGCTTAGAATTGGAAATGAATTTTAATGTTCTTTGAGGACAGCATCCAAAATTCTGTTCTCATGGTTTGTTTTTCACTAAGTGCTTGACACAATACTTGTAGCATAAAATACTGTTATGGATGGATTTCCTAGACTTGCATCTTTAGAAAATTGCATCTGCAGGGGAACTGTGCTGGTTTTCCTAGACAAAACTGGAATGAAAATTTCTAATTTACACATTGCTTTATTTTATGAAATCACTTTTAACAGTTTGTGCAAAATATTTAAGCTTCCATGAAATCCTGCAATCCTTCTTTAAAGAAAGACACTGGTATTGTTATTGGTAATTGATATTGACGGATGTTATATGAATTCTTTTGCATTAACCAACCATAAACCTATACCATCAAAAAGAAGCAATTAACAAGTAGCTTAGCTCAGACTAAAACAGGCAATGGAAGAAGAAAATGTCATTACCTGGCTTGTGTTTTCATTATTCATTTGGCGCTTGGTGTTAATAATATATTGCAATACAGAACAAGGTAATACAGCTCAGCGTGCCTTATTATCAAGTATCCTCAAGGCACTTCACAATAACATCAAAAGGGAAACCAAAAGACAATAGCTCATCTATGAGAGAGGCTTAAAGCTTTTGTTTAAAATATGATGAGGTGGAGTCCCATCAACTTCAAATTAATTTTGTTTAGGGCAATATATGTCCCTTTCTTTTTTGGTTTGTGTTTGTATTGTTTATTGTACCTCACAGGAGGAATAGTATCAGAAACAGGGAAAACTAGCCCTTCTAGTGGTAATCTGCCTGGCGGTGTTTGCAGACTTGTGGGAAAAGGAGTTTAGTGGGAATTCCATGGCAGTATGCTGCATTCTGCATGTTTGGTGTGAAAAGGAGGCTTAGCTTGTCACTTACTACACACTGTCTGTAGCTATTGCAGTCCAGAGCTGCAATAGGTTGTATACATCTTCATGGCAAGAGACAGTTTTTAGGGAGCAAATCCAGCAATAGAGGCAAGGCAGCCGCAGGTCAGTGCTCCAGGTCCACCCAGTGGTGAGGCTGAGAGTGTATTCCCAATAAGTACTCGTTCAAAGGCAGGTGTAAAATACACAGTGGGCCACCTGATCAACACAGGCAGAAAACCACAGTATTCACACAGAAACACACTGCCCCAACAGCCACCTCCTGTTTCCACCTCTGGCTGATCAGGATGGAAAACTGTTGGTGGGAAATGCATACGGATTTACCAGGTGGACCTTTCCAGCAGATAGGCTTATATATGCATGTATCCTACTTCCTGGGTAGTCTTGCTTGGTCTGCACTAGGTGTCACACACAGGCTTATGTACCCTCTCACTACCTTCAGTTGCTGGCACTCCAGAGGCATGGTCCCCAGTGAGTCATGGTACTCAGTCCAGCTGCTGGGACTTAGACCTCCCTGCACACATATCCACATAGAACAGGGATTTCCTTCACCCACTAAAATAGTGTAATATGAAGACAGGACTGACTGTATTGATCAGGTGCAGGGCATGGCCAGGGAAGCATGTTGACCAGCACCCTGCTTACAAAGTAAGTGGGTCTTACTTACTTACAAGTAACATTTATCCCCTTATCCTTCATTTCCCACACTTGTTCCATAGTAAGTCTTGTGTAATTCCCAAATGCCTGTGATGTGCTGCATATCTCTCAGACTGCGAGGTGCTCCAGTGAGCCTTTTCTGTTTACCTGTAATGCTGGGTTTCCCAGCTGGACAGCTGGGGCTGGTAGCTCTCTTGGGACAGCTGTGGGGAGTGCTTGGGCAGGGACTCATTCCTGTACCTGTGTTACAGAGGTTTCTCCACCTGCCAATGTGACAGGGGCTGATGATCTCCTGTGATGGGGCTGGGTGGCCTTTGGGTTCCCCACCTTCTGTTGTGCTTCTACTCCTTTGCACATCTGCCGATGAGTAATTTATCACACAACCTAACATAAAGGAGCTCATATCTTAGAGATTTATTACGCTTGGCCCTGAATAGTAAGGAGACAGAGGAGCGGGTCCAAGATGCCACCCTATTTCATATGTCTATATTAGCTCTACACAGTTACAAAACTGCAGTCAAAGCTATTCAGCATGTTAGTGCTCCAGGATTAATGATGAGTCAGTGTACACTACAACTGCTGTCATCACTGCAGTTCAGTTAAAATATATATGAGCGCCATTTAAATTAGCTGCAATCTTGCAAATGTTGCTCATGATGATGGTTAAACTCATAACTGGTTAACTACTGCTGCTGGTGACCTTGAGTAGTGAGGGCATGCAGGCATAGCTAGGCTGCTGAAATTGGCCTTGAAGATTGTGCTGTCACGTGACATCTCCACTGAGTCAGCTGGGAACAACTTCACTAGCAAATGCATCCGTTTAGCAACAAAGGACATCGAGTGATTTGTGGGTTACCAAGGGTTTAGACCTTGTTTTGCATCACTAGGGGAAACTAATACAGAGGCTTTGGCCGACATTATCACAGAAAGGAAGCGTCACTGGGATACTTCTAAACGTATTTTCGTGGAGCAGAAAGCGTGGATAGATTTTCAATAACTTCAGTCCAGATTGCCAGTGTAATAAATTCTTTACAGTTAGCCAAAGCACAGTGAGGATATAAACCACATTTTACTAGGCACAAGCGTATTTAGTCTAAATACTGTTTACATGGATATTGTGGTGATTGAATGAATGACATCAAATGTATAACCACTTTCTATTTAATTAATACCCACAAGAAAATAAAAGATTTTACAACCCATATATCAATGTTAATTACTCCATTTTGTGGAGAATATTAAGCTGGGCTCTGCATTAGATGTCTAATAGAAATCTAATGGCAAATGTGGAGGCTGACACTGTCATATAGTTTGGACAGGGATAAAATGCCTCAACTGCTCTTCATGCTGTTTCTTAACCGGAATGTCAAATGCTAGTAAGATCAACTGAGGGTACACAGCATAAGTGAATGTAAAATGTACCAATGAATTAGTTAGAATGCACAGGCCAGAGAATTTTGCTAGTGCCTTTAGCTAAGAGCCTGTCAGAAAATTTTATTGTAAATTTCCATTCCAGGACCCTTATGATGTAAAAAAAAAAAAAAAAAACCAAAACACCTCTCTTGGGTAATTTTTAAAAATTTGATATAATCTTTTTGCCTATATATCTTTCAGGAGTACAAAAGGAAAGGAGAAATTTTGAGGTCACTTTGGTGCACGTGCAAACTTAGTTTACTTCATTATGTTTTTCATGACCGGCAGACAACAGCGTTGATGAGACATGTCTGAAACTTAATGAAAAATCTGCTTTGATTTGCTCTGGGACATAAGGGACAGAGCACACTTTGTCAGTTGAAGCCAAGGGATAAAAGTCAATATGATTCAGTTTTAGATGAGTCATAGCTTGTCTGTCCTTCAGTTTACCCACCTGTAAAATGGAAATAATGAACAGCAAAAAAACTAGTTTGTGAAGATTTAAGCAGTGTTTAAATAATTATGTGCTTTAAGTTTCATTGAAAATGGCAAGGATTTACATTAATGCAGAAGTACTGCCAGTGGTGGTACTTGCTAAGAAATTTATCAGCAGTTAACGGTATTTTGTTCCCATAGGAGGACTTCCCTGTAGAAAAAGTATCTTTTTTTAAAGTCAGCCATAAACCAACTCAGAACAGGCTGTTTAGTCCTGAGTTTATTTATCCACTTATTCATCCCATCTTATCATTAATGAATTTCAAAACAATTTCCAAAAATATGGAGTAAGTGATGGAGTCCATTAAGAAATCTCTCAAACTTGGTACTTAGGATGGGTATCTTATCAGATATGACTAATGCATACTTCCCTATGAAACTTGTGATGTCATTTTGTATTAAGGTACTGCATCGCTGGCCTTTGACATTCAGCTCCCAAGGTTTTCTTTTGGTTAGTGTATTCAGACAGACCTCTCATAAGCTGATAGGTGGAGCTGAATTAGTTGAAGAAATTAATGAATCTGTTTGCAGTTTTGGAAAATATTACTTGGAAAATATCTTTGCATTCATCTAGACTATGCAAAGTTGAAATGGGCCAGTCACATGAATCAAAACATGTGTTGATAAGGTAGCATTATGAATCAGCTGTCACCTTGTTCATGAGGTGGATGGGCAGTAGAGAAAGTGGAGAACAAATCCTATTTATGAGGCATATTTCAGGGCAATTTCCTCAAATTATGCAGGAATTGAGACATGTTCTCAGAGACAACTTAAAAATAAGAGAAACAAAATATCAGTTCTGAGTATTGCAGGTAACATTCCCAAACTCTAATTAAATCTTTGTTCTACCCTATCAGTCCTTTCCATAATGTCCAACTAAATTAGTTTCTTTTTAATAACCTCTTATTTTCCAACTTTTCTTGCTCATTAAGGAATTTTCCAATAAATTATGCTTTTATTTTGGACAAGCTAAATGGCAGGTTTGCTGGAGCCTGCAGGTTAGAAAATGTTGTTCCTAGATGAGAAAAAAGCTGATCTCTTGCTTCAGCATTGTCTCATCCAGGCACAAAGCAATAATCTCAATAGTGCAAAGGGTTGTGGGAGGGTTATGGTTACTCTCTGATATAAGAAAAAGACCCTGGAAGGGACCAGCTTGAGAACAGAAGCAGTCAAATGACACAGAGGATATTACATTAACTTAATTGAAATTTTTGTTCTTGTTAAAAATCTTGCTTTCTTGTGAAGATGAGAGTGGTGCCTAATGAAGAAGGTTGTTCATTATTTCCATCTGCATTTGACAAGCTTTCAAAGCCACTGCTAGAAAAATGAGATTTCTGAACACATCTGTGTTCTCAACAGAAGAGTGGTTATGTATGAACGTTAATGTTTCAAATTATTGTTTAGGTTCTATATTTTTTAGAATTTATGTTTAAATAGGAAATCCGTCTACTGAGGAAAAAAGGGTTACTGCTACTCAAAGCAGTGGTGCCTTCTTGCTGTATCCTTCTGTTATGTAAGCTTAACTCTATAGCTATACTGCTGGAGAATTGAGGGATGTTTTAGAAATCTGTTATAATTAATGTGCAAGCCTTGCCCAGGTTAGGTTCCTATTTCTCTGTCTCAGATTTTCAAACTTTACCAGAGTTATCAGTCCTTTGTAGGACAAGAAATTGTCCCTGTCAGCTTCTTTAATGAATTCAGCCAGGCCCTTCTCCTGACTCACATACCTCCTTCTGCTGCATTCAGGTGGGGTTCTCCTCTGAAGCATTTATTTTTGCAGCACATTTGAGAAAAAACCTTTTATTCTTTCAGGCCCTAAGGTTCATGGTTTTGGATCAGTCAAAAAAGAAAACTTTCCATTATAGCTTCACTGTAGGTGTGTTTTATATCTCACTGTGCCACAAGTAAAAATTAAAAACCTTGCTCAACCTTAACTTCACAGCATTATAGAGACATTACCCAAATACGAAATAACTCAAATCCCCGAAGCGCACTGTGAACTAAATTAGTGATTTGAAGTTCTCCCATTTAATGTTAAGTATCTTTTGAGTTTTGAAGGTACCAGCTGAATGCACTCAGTGATAGCTTTTTTTAGCCCTGTTCTTAATTTCTGCATATTATAAAGTTTCCACCACATTTTTATCAATTGTTCCTTTTCTTTAGCTCAGCAATATAATAGAGTTATTGAAATAATTCGCTAGCATGTAACCACTTTACATTAAAAGATACTAATGATAATAGTTCTGACTTATTAAGGAACCTTTTCTTTCTCTTCATAGTCACAGGGCTGTACATTTAGATTACGTTTAGATTTAGAGCTTGTTCCAAGTGAGCAGTTATTTCAGATTGAGTCCTTAAGTTGCAGGACTTAATATGAACAAATGTACATGTAACTTCTCAATGGAACTCCATAGAAATGATTGTGTAATTCAGTGTAACTACATAAAAATGACAATATAGATGCTTCCCAATTAGATAATGGTTACAGGGTAGTCAGTGCTTCAGTGTATAATAGAGTAATTAAGAATCAATTACATCTTGGAAGAAAGACCACTGCTTATAATTTCATTAAGGTGACAAGAAATGACTCTGCAACGGGAAAGAATCAGACACATATATACATGCTTATTTTCTGTTTGCTGAAAGTACCACTTTCTGGCTTATGTGTTCTTTCGGGTGAAGTTTGTGGAATAGTACTGTATTGAAGGTGCAGCAGTATCAACACCAGAAAAGGAATTTCAGAGCTATTGCTATGGTGTTTTGGGCTTTTTAACTGTCTTGATATGAACTTATTTATGATCCTAGACTCAGTTAGAAGATAATACAGTACTGCTAGGTAAACTATTTCTGGAGAAATAACAACATACAACAAAAACTAATAGGCACTCTTGCTAGCCAGATTAAACTTATCAGTTATAAATCAACAAGCAGAAACAGGATATCCATATTACTGTCAATCAATTTTCTGTTGTTTCCTGGCCTTCAAGGCTCTTCCTCTTCTCTGTCCAGCAAGGACTTGTGCAAACTTCTCCCCAGCTTTCATAGGACCCCGCTCACTCTGCCCTGTGTGCCCTGACCTATACCTACAGCTGTGGTCCGTGTGTGGTCTGGCCACTGTGCAAATCAGGGATTATAGAATCACAGAATACCAGGTTGGAAGGGGCCTCAGGGATCATCTGGTCCAACCTTTCTTAGCAAAAGCACAGTCTAGAAAAGATGGTCCAGCACCCTATCCAGCTGAATCTTACAAGTGTCCAAAGTTGGGGAGTCCACCATGTCTGTGGGGAGATTATTCCAATGGCTGATTGTTCTCCTTGTGAAAAAATCTCCTCTTGTGTCCAATCACAATCTCTCCCGGAGCACGTTGTACCCATTGCCCCCTGTCTCTTCCATGTGACTCCTTGCAAAAAAGGAAGTCTCCGCCTTCTTTGTAGCCACCCGTTGAATACTGGAACATGGTGACAAGATCTCCCCTAAACCTTCTTTTCTCAAGGCTGAACAAACCCAAGTCTCTCAACCTTTCCTCACATGGCAGGCTTCCCATCCTTTGATCATCTTTCTGGCCCTTCTCTGGACCCTCTCCAGCCTGTCCACATCTTTTTTGCATGGTGGGGACCAAAACACCATGTTCCAGGAGTGGCCTGACAAGTGCTGAGTGGAGTGGGCTATTGACTTCTTTGTCTCTGCTGGTGATGCAGCCCAGCATCCTGTTGGCTCTCTGTGCTGCAGCAGCACACTGGTCACTCATATTGAGCTTGTACACCAGGACCCCTAGGTCCCTTTCCACAGAGCTGCTCCCCAGCCAGGTAGATCCCAGCCTGTGCTGCTCTGCTGGATTATGTTTTCCCAGGTGTAAAAACTTGCACTTCTTGAACTTGACAGGGCTCTCATTAGCCCACTCTTTCATCTTATTCAGGTTTTATCCATGGTGTCTCTCCTTTCTGAAGTGTCCATTTTCCCACTTAGTTTGATATCATCATCAAACTATCAGGGTACACTTGATCCCATTATCCACCTCCCTTATGAAAATATTAAATAGTGTTGGGCCCAATATCCATCTCTGAGGACCCACATGTGACAGGTTGCCAGTTTGAAGAGGAGCTGTTCACCACTACCCTCTGGTGTGTCCTGGCAGCCAGTTAGTTCCCCACTCACCCCAGAGGCCACTTGTCTAGACTGTAACACATCAGTTTCTCTAGGAGGAGGCTGTGGGAAACCGTATCAAAATAGGGAAATGCAGGTAGACAGTCTTCACCACTCGCCCCACATCGACTGAGCAGGTTACTTTGTCACAGAATGTGATCAGGTTTGTCAAGCATGATTTGTCCTTGGTGAATCTGTGATGGATATTCTTAATCACGTGCTTCATTTGACTTGTGATAAGCCCCCGGGAGGATTTGTTCCATAGCTTTCCCAGGGACTGAAGTAAGACTGATGGGCCTGTAATTTCCTGGATCCTCCTTTAAGCCCTTCTTGTAAGTGGGGGTGATTATTAGACTCCTTCCCGTCTTCTGGGACATCCCTTAGTCTCCATGACTTCACAAAGATTGTGGAGATTGGCAACAGTGTTGACCAGCTCTCTTAAAACCTTCAGGCAGATATGTCAGAGCCCATCAATTTATAGGGATAAAGCTCCTGTAATAGTTCACATACCAACTCTTCCTTCACTGACAGCGGGTCTGTGTTTGCATCAGCCTGGGTTTGTGTTGGATCGTGTATTATCTGGGTTTTGATAGAGGTGGAGAGGCAGGCATAGCAGAGCTAGCCTGGCTGGTACTAGATGGGGAGCTTCCTGCAGAAAGGCAGTTTTCCCATGATCTGTTTTCACCACCACTGTCAGGGTGTTTCATTCCATTAACGTGGTAAATGGGAACCTTTCACCCGAGGGCTACGTTTATTCTCTATGGTGGAAGCTGGGTCAGATCTGAATATACCTTTTGTAATGCTTAAAATAGCATAAAAAATATTTTCTGTTATTGGTCTACACTTATAATGAAATGTTGCCACGCTGCATGTCTTTTGATGTCTAATAGTAACTGTTATCAATAGGATTATTTAGCTGTGTACACTGTTCAGATTACAGGACTATTATTCAAAAGGAAAATTTCACTTCGACTATGCAACTGGCTTTCTGTCTTTCTCTTACTTTCGCATCAGAAAATAATTCTAAAGGCCACCAGCACGAGATTAACAAAAGAGTTGTCAGGTGAAACAATCTTCCAAGGAAATGAAATATATTTAAACAATAAGTGAACATCCTCAAGAAGAAGTGGCCTTCATGGATGGTTGCCTAGTGATGAGATCATCCAGTGCAAGGCTGACTGACTGGCAGCTTGTGTCTGGAAGGCTTTAAAGAGTCAAGTGTTTTTCTGGCTTGGGACAGGGAGCTGCATAGGGAGTGCTTTCATTAGGTCAAATTGAGAGAAAACTTTTGCGTGGTATGGGACCCTATCCCATCTATGTATAGAAACTCCTATAAGGACTCCTTGAAGCTGGCCAAGGCAAGGGGGGTGGTGATGGTGTGGGGTGTTGGGCATTATGCCTAGAACAGTTTTTCCTCATTTTTCTAACTTTTTAATTTACATAATTTTAGAGATTCACTGCAAAATTTCTTTCAGGCTATAGTTAAACTCCCACTGCACCTTATGTAAGAATTGTGCTACTGCTGCTTAGACATATGATTTATGACTGTCTCCCCACACACAAACACATGTGCATAAAAAAAAAAGAAAAAGGGAGAGTTTAAAGATTTTATTGGGCTGGGATAGGGCATGATTTGGAGTTGGAAAGCTTGTTGCAAGCAAAAGTGACTGTGTAACTAAAGTTGCATGGTGTTAGCAAGTACATTGTAACCCCAAAAAGGCAAATCATAAACCCCCAAATACCCAGATGAGTTGTGTTCAGAGAAATGTGTTTTGCAGAGAATGGAAATTTCACTGTGGTCCCAGTTCATAAAAGAAACTGGAAGATCTTCTACATCAAGAGTGACCCTGGTAGTCATCACTCAGGGGCACTGACTAAGCTCTGTTTAAACTCCTGGGAGTTAAAACGTTATTTTAATTCAAAGGTGATTCAAAGTCAAACACAAAATTCAAATAACCTGAAAGGTATTACGTGATTTTATTTTTTTTAATTTTGGATTGAACAAAATGTTCTAGGTTGAGCATAGGTTAACCTTTTTTCTTTTCACTTTTGAAGAATAAAACAGCCTTACCCCAATATGCTGACGTACTTTTCAAAGTAGGATCTACACTATATTTTGATGACCTAGAATTACATTTACTATGATATTTAGCATTGTAGAATCATAGAATTGTTCAGGTTGGAAGGGACCTTAAAGACCATCCAGTTCCAACCCCCCTGTGGTGGGCAGGGACACCCTCCACTAGACCAGGTTGCTCAAAGCCTCAACCAGCCTGGCCTTGAACACTTCCAGGGATGGGGCATCCACAGCTTCTCTGGGCAACCTGTTTCAGTGTCTCACCATCCTTATTGTAAAAACAAATTCTTCCTTCTAATCTAAATCTACCATTTTTTAGTTTATAAACCATTACCCCTTGCCCTGTAACTATAGGCCCTGGTAAAAATCCTCTGTCTTCCTTGTAGCCCCTTTCAGCCACTGGAAGGTGCTATAAGGTCTCCCCGGAGCCTTCTCTTCTCCAGGCTGAACAAGCCCAACTCTCTCAGCCTGTCCCCATAGCAGAAGTGCTCCAGCCCTCTGAGCATCTTCGTAGTCCTTCTCTGAACCCACACTGACAGGTCCATGTCCTTCTTGTGCTGAGCCCCCAGAGCTGGATGCAGTACTGCAGGTGATGTACTGGGAGTATTTGGTAAAATATTTGAAGAATAAAGGTGCACTGACTTTACTTTATAATTGGACAGGTCAAATATTCCTTTGACGGAGCAGTCTACAAAAATTGGCAGTGGCTGTATTCCGGTTAGATCATTGCAGACTGTTAGACAAGCTTCACCGACGCTTTGTTACCTCATGTATATTTGTTTTTTTTTTAATACTTATTGATACTTTAGCACCTGAAGCCAAAAAAACCTTTCATTCATTCAGAATATATCTGTACTTTCTCTGCATGTACAAAAGAATCACAGAATTAAGCAAAAACTGTTGCGCGATGTTCCAAAAAACATGGTTTTGGTTGTACAACAATCTTATAAGTTGTGGTGCTGGAAAAAAAAAAATCAGTAACAATGAGGGAAAATGCCTCTATTTTCCTAACTGATGTGTAGAAATCTGATGCCTTGTCATCTGAGATATGACTTTATTTGCCCATCTGAAAGCTTGTGGAGTTTCTAGGTCTGAACATACAACAAAATTTCCACTTAGTACCTCACAAAACAAGACTACAGTGATAAACTTAAGTTTCATCCTGCAATGACTATGCTTGACTTCTTTCTTGTCCCAGTTCAGTCTTCAGATATCTGCTATAGACCCCTCATCGTGATAACCCGTCTCCTAAATCTTTTATCATGTTTTTGATTCATCATGATGATTTCTTCAAGATATCTTCTAGGCCTGATCTAACCTGTCTGCAGGTACATGCTGATGGTATTGAGTGCCTGATCTACATGGTTGATTACATAGATTTCTTGTTGTTAGTCCCCATCGTGTTTCAAGGCTGGCAGAAGTTTTCCGAGGAGCACACAAGTAACGCCATCTCACTGCACCATGTTGCTAATCACTCACCAAAGCGACACGTCCTGCCAATAAGTATCCCTTGCTAGCAGCTCTCAAAAGAGGGACGATTATCTACAGACAAACGACCTAAGAGCATCATGTGGCAAAGAATATCCACAGATACAAGTCAATTGATTCTCATTTATCATTCGTGTTGCATTAGAATTAGATCTGGATAAAAAACCCTGGCTGTCCTGAGCTTTAAAGTGCTGGTGATTTTGAGGGCTCTGCTATATTTTAATATTTTCAAGTAGCTATCTAGGGAATAGAAGGACAAGACTTTTTTAGTAGTTTCAAATTTCTTCTGAAATTTTTCCCTGATGCTGTAACTCAGCCAGATGATGAGTTACAACATTTTACCGAGTTAGGCCTTTTGCCATGTACCACTTCATATCCCTGAGTAGCAGAGTACTACGTAAGGCAGAAAGCAGGCTTAGAGCAGCTCAGAGGTGGGATGGGAAGGCTAGCTCCCTAAGGGACTTTGTGGCAGTAACAACTAAATATAACCCCTCAGCTTACTTCCTGCCCCTTCTCTGGCCATCGCAAAGAGTGATGGCAGGTGTCAGAAAGTACTCAGAAGGAGGGTGGAGGGAGAAAACGGCTGCAAGAAGAGTGCTGCACCAGTGGGGAGGTTGTTGCCAGTCAGAAACACTCTGGTTATATGAATTCCTGCTGTGTAAAACTCAGCCCGTTCGGTCACCTTCACTCACCTACATCAAGGAAAAGATGCAAATTTAGCTCAAAGTTAGCCTGGGGTGACAGTGGCTAAATGTACAAGTAGCTGATAGCGACTCAGGTACTTGTACCTCGTATTGGATGTGCAATGGATGGGTATCAAAGCTGCCATTGCCACAGTCGGAACTACCTGTGACTGTTTTTGTGGGTAAACTTGGTGGAGAATGAAAAACCATGGTAGGTCTTGTGTGTGCATTACCAGTGTCACCCCAAGGGTAGTGCTTGCATGTTGTAGCTGCGCTGTGAGCAGATGTGGAGAAGGGGCCCGCTTTCTTGCTCTGTCACATTGACATCTAAGCAGTCAGATGTCAGGCAAACTTTAAGGAATGAACTTCCCTTCATTCCAGAAACATTGAAAAGGTATAAATAAGATAAAATCATATATTGTATCTGAAGATTCACACTTTTTCAAAGAGAAATTGAGAGCAGTCCTTGTATTTGTGTGTGTTCTTTTTTGGGTAGGTGCCCAGGTCACTTAAAATAATTTTGTCCTTTATTTGCATCTTTGTACAATTTATTTCTTATAAAAATATTTTCTCATTTAGCTAAAAATGGTGGATAAAAATCTACATGTAAAATGAAAGAAGTCATACTTGGTGACTAACTGTATTTTCTGGTTTAAGCATTTATGAATCATACATAATAATTTATCCAGGGCATAATCAGTGCAGAGCAGGTATCTGTCACTACCTTTCAGGTTCAGTAATTTTTTATAGCCACTTTGCACTTGTGGTCATATATTTCAGTGCTTCTCTACCCCATACACCATACCAAATGAACGCATAGACAAACAAATCAATATTTGGCCATTAAAATGCAAAACATGATTTTAGTTGAAAGTTGTTCATGAAATTAAGGCCCCCCCCCCCCTTTTTTTTTTAATAACCCTGTTCAAGTGTCTTGCTTTCTGGGGAGCTTGCACAATCTAAAGGAGTAATGAGCTTTTCTTACTCACTGGCTGCTGCTGCTGCACAACCCCAGTCCCCATTTGCTGACAGTTAAAAGCCACCCGCAAAGTCCTCGCGTGTGATGTACACACCGCCTTAAAGCACGTATAACATGTAAGTAGTCAGAATGTGTGTTTAACTAATTCAGCTTTAGCATACTGTATATATTATGGATAAATAGGGACTTGACTTCTCTATCACAAGCTGCCAATTCCACCTGTCATGTAATTCACAGTTTTTATGTGCTTTATCTCAATTAAGTTCCATCTCTAGAGCACACTGCTGCAATTACTGATCTGCTAATGAAGCAATAGCTATATGGCATATCTTTCTGATTTCAGCAAACACAGAATAAACACAAGTCAAACATTCCCTTGACAAAATGTATAAGCCAGGCTCTCATTTCTAGCCAGAAAATAATCAGTTTAGCTCAGATGAGAGACATGACGATGTAGGTTACTATACATACCAGCTCTGAGGCTGTTGGTCTTGGTTGATGTGCTGATAAAGTAATTCTGAATGCCAAAGGAATAGAGAAGCTTTTCTGGCAGGTGGGACCCTATAGGGCCCAAGAGACACCAGAAGCTGCAAGGATGGTCCCCGCCAGGTCTGCTTGCCCCAGGCCCTGTGGAGCAGCCAGAGAGCAGCTGCCTGCAAGTAGTGCTGCCCATGTCCAAGGCAGGAGGGTGAGGAGAATGGTTGTCTGATGGTAACACACACTCTGGCACTGGACATTGAGTTCAAGGTTGGCTGGAAGAAAGGTGATAGCATTAGAAGGAAAGTTTCCAGTAAGACTTTTACTGTTCTCCACTTCCAGCTCCTGATGCAATCATCATTGTTCTTCACTCTGCTCTCTTCCAGTGGTGCTGAATGCTGATGAGGTAATACTTGCCTCAACACCAGCAAGTAATTTCCTGGTAATTAGTTTTTTCGCTATACCTGACCTGATTTTTTTTTCCAAGTAATTTGCAGGTTGGGTAACCCATAAGAATCAAACCATTTTAGGGAGTACCCAGGAGTACAATGAGTAATGGTTATTTTGACTCTGGCTTCCCTCAGTCTTTCTCTCTGTCAGCATTAGGGTTTCATTGCTATTATAACACTTTGCATATAATTACCAACAGCTTTAGGTTATAATTATATTGTCATTTAGTACATTTGTAATGGGAAAGAATGAACAAAGCAATGAATTAAATATGCGATGACTGTTGGTGTTGTGTGTCTTCTGCTTTCTTAACAACTTCATTTATATTTTGCAATGTTTGTGATGAGCTACCTGGAAAAACAGCTATTGCATGCATTTAAACATGTCACAAAGAAAAAAAACAAACAGGATGAGCAGATGGCCTTTTATGATTCAGGATTTTTTTAATAAGGTCATTAAAAATTACTGCAATTATTTGCACATTTATTTCATACAACATTTTCAAAAGACAGCACAAGTGGGTTAATGCCGCAATAAGTGCAAGAACTCCTGTTGACCTCAGTAAGAGCAGTTGTAAATAGGTACCATTCACTCAAGAAAATACCAAGGGGTGCTTGCTGCTTGTAAAACAGTTTGAAAGTTAAAGCATGCCGGGTCTGTGTCTTTGTTCTCGAGGTGACATCCAAACTCACTATCTGGTGTTTCCTCTGCAGATAACTAAGGTAAAATATAGTTGAACAAGTACATTTTGCCATCGCGTATGTGGAGTAAACTTGATGGTTGTTTCTAGGAAATCTATAATGGCTCCAGTTTACGAATATAAATGAAAGCATCATAAACATTTGATAATGTTGCATATTTTCTATGTACGTGTATACACGTAAGTGTACTCAGTTGTATGTATACATGTATATATACAGTTACAGAAAGAATAGTCTAAATTACATAGAACGATAATGGCAAATAGAGCTCTAGGTCCCAGCTGCCTGACTCAGTTGGGTGATCATAGATGTCAGAGGACGTTTCACATCCTTGTCCTTCCTCTGATGTACCGTGTTTCATCTGTGCCACTGACACTGGTTGCAGCACAGACAGTGGTGGGTTAGCACAACAACCAGTTTAGCAGCAGGCTGAGGTGGAATTTATCGTAGAGTTGGTGTTTGCATGGGCAGCACTCCTGCTTTGCTCTCAGCCTAATTTGTGTCTTCTCCAGGGACTTGGGACTGCAGTTTTCTGGTTCATCTGGGTGAGTAACTTTAGAACTTAAGACAAAATGTCTAGTTTTCAGATTTATTTTTTTTTAATATTATCTGAATATATCAACAGCATCTTTGCAAAAGATGGAACAAAGATCATTGCTAAATATGCCCAGAGAAGTTGTGGATGCCTCATCCCTGGCTGTCTTCAAGGCCAGGCTGGATGAGACTTCGAGCAACCTGGTCTAGTGGAGGGTGTGCCTGCTTATGGAGGGAGAGTTGGAACTGGATGATATTTAAGGTCTCTTCTAACCCAAACCGTTTTGTGATTCTATGATGTTTGGGTTTTACATTGCTGTGAACTCTAGGAGTGTAGGCATGAAAGAAACGTTGTCTCTAAATATTTTAACAATTTCTGCTCTTTTGTGAGCACACAGTAATACATCAAACTTAAATCCCTGAGACTTAGAGGTAATCCTACAAATCTAAAATAAGGCAAACATAATAGATTTGTTTTGTTAAATAATAGTGCCTCAGTAGAAAGTGTATCTGTCTCTTTCTGGTCTCTAGCTGGAGACTACTGGCAGTAAGATATTACTGAATATGTGAGACATCATTTTAAAGCATAAAATATATCAGATCCATTGAGAACATCTACTATAAACACTCAATGGCATATAAGCCTGTGTAAAATACGCTTTTCCTGACTAAATTCATTGAGCTTGTAGTGATCAATAAAGATGATGAGTATTTAGTAAAATAACTGCTGTTTGTAACATATTTCAAGTCAGTATGAGAGGTTAGAATTTGACAGTGGATGTAGATGTTTCTAAAATTGATCTTTCTAGTGATTTTTGTCTCTAGATACGTTAGACATCTCTGTATAGTACAAACATAGGTCTTACAAATGAAATCTTGGTGTTGATTTGCAAAGAAAAGACAATTTACAGAGAAGGAGTATTTGGTTTAGAAACAATCAAGATAAGTGACTCAAAAGTAATTAGTGATTGAGAGTGTATGTATAATTTCTTCATATTTGGATATTTGCTATTACTTTACCAAGTAACCATTGTAAACCAGTCCTACATATCTTAGCACAGTGCGGAAGGTGGTGTGAAGGTAACAGCAAACACAATTGAATACACTGGTTGACATTTCTCAAATGCAGAATTTAATGAGATTCCTCTCCAATGTTTTACATGAATAGGAGAGTACTGAAAGGAAAATGTGTCGTATCTTCTGTTTTTTCCTGGCCAGCTAGAGAAATTAGGAGTTATGTTGGTATGGCTAGGTAGGAATCATAATTCTTTGTTCCATGTAGAAGCCATAATAAACTCTTGGGAAAAAGTTATTTGCAAAAAAGGTGGAATTATAAAATTTTACAAAAGCCAAGCTATCCACAATCAGGGAATGCCACAGCGAAGCTTGTGAGCATATACTTCAAAGTCACTCCACCAAATTGTTTACTTGCTAGGATCTCTCAGCGAAAAGAGGCACAAAGATTTTTTTTAAACATGGAAAAAATATTTGCTCCCATTTCTGAGAACTGCTGGTGCAGTGAAAGCTAAGAAAACACACTGCAGTGGACAAATAATGCATGCAGTTTCAGGCCAGTGCATTGAAATCTGGCAAAATTCTAAGTGTGAATCAAGTATTGTAATGGGAGAATCTCACTGATCTTTTCATGCTTAACTGTCTTAAAGGATCTGGCTTATGGACTTCAGCCTAGGTGACAATTTACATTTCTAAAGTCAATATAGCCATCAGTAACATTAGTGTTACTTGACCCTGAGGTAGCAAACATCCTGGACTTGTAAATGCCAGACTAAGTGCTGGACCTAGTGCCTTAACCCTAGCAGGATTCTCAAGGCTGAGGTTGCTTTATGAATCTTTTCTTTGAAAACTGTTGAAGAGGGGTTTTCTCAGTGAATTAAATACCTGTGAAGATAATGATAATGAGCCATCAAGTAATCTCTTGCTTAGAATAATAACAGTGTGATGGTCTCCAATTCAAAACTTTCTATGTCTACCCAAATTTGAAAGCTGGCTCTAGGTGTGAATCTGAATATGAAAGAAGCACCTGGATCACAGGTGAAAAATGAATTAATCAGTTGCTTCTCCTGAAAATCAAGTTATAAAATTGTTCATGCACTTTCACCTCTTTCTGGATCAATGGATACATAGTATTTTAATGTGATTAAATTTATTGTAAGTTTCAAGCAAATTTCAAACAAGCTTTGTTGTTTCTGTAAAAAAAAAAAAAAAGAATAAACCCGAGTTTTTGAACTGCATTAGTTTCATGAAAGGAAATTAGAGCAGTCATTAGCTTGTGACCATTGTGTAGCAACTACGAGGCAAATGATATGGGTTTTTCTTTTTCAAATTTTATGTATAAGGCATAGAATTCATTGACAGTAGCAATATCCTGCCAGCATGGTGTCATGGTAAACAAGTTTTCAGAAAAACTACAATAAATAAAGTATCTTTGATAGATAAATGAATGCCATGAAAACTAATGCTCTGCTTAATGGATGTACAACTTTACCAGAATCCATTAATTTGTATATGAATAAGTATAGTAGGTCTTCAAGTGAATTATACTTCAGCTAAGCATGGCATGAAGAGCACACAACAAAACAGCCTCCTTGAAGATGCAGTAATGGTGAATAAGAGGACAAGTAATCATGAGGGATTATGTTACTGGCTCATAAATCCGCATGAGTACTGACAAGACTCAACTCTGGGGATGACACACCTCCTCTTTCTCTTGTGATGTTAACTTAAAGATGCCAGGCTAATGACCTTACTCTATTAAGCTTTTCCCAGTACCATCATTTGGTGGTTTCTTGTTTGAATGTTTATATTCATCTTCTTTTATGTTACCAGAAGATTTTCAGGACTTGGTAAATCTGACAAAACTAATTCTGCAAACTTTTTTCCACTGAGAAATTTGAATCCAAACATTTGTTATTGTTTCTAGAAGGTTGTGCTAGTCAATAGATGGTCATTTCACTCTTTGTTGAGGCAAAAGTATTTAATTACAAATAATTAAAGTACAATAAGAAATCAAAATGACACCTCCCCACCCTGCAAAAAATGTTACTGAAATTTCATAAAGAAGGTTAATGTTTTTGTTAATTCTAACTGTTCACTTTGTAGGTTGGCAGGGGTTCAGAATGAAACTGCTGAGAGGTGTTTTTCTTGTGCTTTCTTCTTGCCCTATCATTAACAGAAGTTTGATCTAATGGTCAGACATTGTCAAATGGTTTAGAATGTATTTTCAGTCTTTCCACGTATAAAATCCATGTCTGTTCATTCAGTGTCCTCTTACTTATCTGTGCAGATTGCATCTGTTTAAAGAGAGAGCGTTACTGAACATGGTATTCAAGGTAGAGAAACACTGGCATGTCTGTTATTAATACGTTTACAAATCATTCATATCATATGATTGTGACTACATTATCTGCATTTTCTCACACATTCTCTGCTACCCTTCTTTTTCTCGCTAGTGAATTTTATTTGTCCTTGTGCTGCCCAGCTGCCTATCTTCGACAGGTCTTTCAGCAGCCCCTTCCTGACATCTGTGTTTTGCCTAGTCAAAACAACTTTGTATATATATATACTCTAATCTACAATATATAGTAATATGCTGAGCAATAAACTAATATCAGGCAGGTTTTCTATAGTCCCTTTTCTTCCAAACTAGCTTTATTTTTGGAGCTGTATATATACATAAATAATGTCCATAACAATTCATGTTGTTTAAAAAGTCAAGTAGTAGTGTGTTCTCTTACTTTCCTGCATTTGCGAACACTGGCATTATGCAGATACTCTATTACTGTCCACTTTGTCAGTGGATATTTGTCACTCGTGCAGTGGGTAAAAGCTTTGCTAATGTAGCTAATAGGTAAGCTCCTACTTTCTAGAAACAAATCAATATGGCATTAGGTACCTGTTTTTTCCCCTCAGCTTTACATACCCTCATCAGTTCATCTTGTCTGCTTCTATTATCTCTGTGTTAATAAGAGGTCTCAGGAATGAAACTGAGCTATAAATGAGGCCTGGTGTCCTATGTTTAAACAGTTACATGAATCACAGAACTGTGTGAAGTTCTGGTCAAAAATTAAACCCTGAATGATCTTACCAGCTTCTGTGTACTTACCTTTTATTTATTTACATACTATTAGAAAGTAACACTGACAATAACATATTCCCATAAAAGGAACATTTTTCTATTGTCATTAAGAAATATAACAGGATGGTTCCTGAATTTTTGAATTTTTATTTACTAACTGTGCAAAGATTGGCTGCTTCTTCAGTATGAGAGCTGGTTGAAACTGGACAGTGAATTAGCAAAACAGGGGGGGTTGTCCTTGTATTTTTACTGATACCAAGTCTGTATAGGATAAAAAAGCATATACACCTTGATATCCGTAAGACTCTTTTTGTGTCGCATAATGGGAAAATAATAAAAACTTTAATATTCATTCCACGAACTATGATTTCCCTTTGTATGTACCTCAAGTTTCTGAAAAAAGTAACATGCACACTGCCAAAGGGAGAATATTTGTGAAAAGTCTTGGATAAGTCTGGCTTTAAAAGCTGCTGTGAGACTAGCATGTGAAATATTCTGTTCTGGGATGTTGACAAATGGACAGTTAAAAGAGGGTGCATTACTTCCCCTGCCCATTCATTGCTCAGCTTTGTCCACGGAAAGATGAAATGAGGTAAGGAAGAGTGTAGAAAGGTGGATACCTTAAGTGTTACAGCACAACTCCTGTTCTTTTACATTTGCATGCAAATTGATCTAGAAATCCATCAGCTGACTTTGTTAATGAGGTCAAGAAAAACATGCAGAGTTAATCAAACCCAGCTATAGCTTTTATTGGTTAACAGTCTCCCTGGATGGAAACTCAGGGACACAATTTTTCTTCTGTGCTTGCAGAAACACCTTGCCAAAACAGTGGTATCGGAATTTAATTTCATTGAAGAGCTGCCTCTCTTTTCCCTTTTGCACAAAAGTTACCCATGCATGTCAGTCTTGTCATTTTAATTGAACTTACAGGCATGACTGGCATGTGGTGGAATTTACTCTGTCAGTATAACAATAATAAATTATTGCAGAAGGTTTGATAACGAAACCTGGGACTTTGCAGAGAAGTAGAGTAAGGAATTGGGGGTAGAAAGGAAGAAGTTTCATGAAATACAGCTTTGCCTGCCAGTCGACTTCTCTATTTTATCCATTTATTCTTGTCATATTGCTGCCTGTTGTTGGTTAATTATTCCAGACACTACGCCCATCATATTCTGTGTAATAGCTATTAATCAAATGGCTCAATCTTTTCCAGTCTGCCTTTCAGACAGGGTAGTGTTCCTACGTACTTTTGCAGCTCCTCTGATTCTTCTACCATTTTGCTTGCACTTTGAAACACATTGTAGAAATAAGATTTATCTTCTTGAATTCACGAAGGGTATTAAGGAAGAAATTTTTACTTTGAATCTGATTATCCCTAAATTATTAATTGACATCGGTAGTTGTAACCATGTAGCCTGAATAAAAACCATCATGGGAAACGTCTGGATTCATAAGTATTCTAAATAAAGTCCTTCTGTAATACATGTATTTGTGAGAAGTGTTTCCATAGAGGTCCCCCAGGTTTCAGATGCAGCCAGGAGAAAAACAGTAGGGTGGTCATTTAAGTGCGTGTGCAACTGAAATTGGTACCAAGATTTTATGAGAGATATGATGCACTTGTGCAATGAAAGACCATGTAAATAAGCAGATAATGCCTGATGTGGTAGAGGAGGAAGAGTCAGAGTATCTGGAAGAGTGACACTGTTTAACAACTGTTGAGCATCTTGCGTAGTTTCATATTTTAAGTCCTGAGAATTCTGTCTTGGCCCCAGGTTGTGATAACAAGAAGTAGTAACTATTTTTTTCAAAAGTATACATGCCTCTTTTGAAAATGGAGTATCAAAAATATTCTAAAAATACCTAGGCAATGCAGAATTTAGACTTCTAAATAAAAAATAAAAAGATATGTTGATGTCACGGCACTAGCAACGGTCAAACTAGAAGCTTAAGTGAAGGTTTCCACACGTGTAGAAATATCTGAAGCTGTTAGATGCCCCTCTGCTGCATGCCAGGTGTGAGATGAAACAGCACCCAAAAGCAAAGATGCTTGAGACGCCTGGCTTTATCTGCTAACTGTGCGCAGAGCAAATCTACTCCACAGCAACGGTCTCTGGGCAAATCCCCACTCACTGCACTTTTCAGCATGGCCAAAAGATGAAATCATGATAGTGGATTCTGCCTCAACAGGTTATGCGTTTTCCATTGGACAAAAAGAGGCATGAAATGGACTTAATCTCAGCAGGGACCAGACTAACAGGCTGTCCCTCAGCAAGGTAAATATCCTAACTGCTTGGATACTGACTAATGCTTCTTGATTACTGTCATGATCTTGTCAAGTCTGAGTATCACTTAGAGATTTCAGTGAATAAATGACTTCATACGACATTCTTAAATTGTTGAGGTATCACCAAGATTGCACAAGTATGTCAGTTTGAATGAGTGGGCCACTGAGATTAGCCTAAGTTAATAGGTGGTAAACAGAATCAGGCAAGGGAAGGTCTTGGAGATTAGCAGAGTAATGAGGGGTAGTGAAATGATTTAGATTAAGGGTTACACCCAGGATAGACATTGGCCAGGAAGGACTTCATTTCTCAAGCTGAAGAGAGCAATATTGAAGTAGCCAAGACACAAACCCCAAAGTTCCCAGGAAATAATTTGCTCTGCATGAATGTGGAAGGAAGGCACAATCTTAGCAATATTACTGAGAAAGAATGTGCAAACTCTCTATTTTCAGATTTAGGAAAAGGTCCAAACTAAAAATACCATTCAGACAAGTGTGACAGTAACAGGCATCGCATTGTTGTTCACTCTGACGGAGAGTATAAAGGGAAATCTTGAAAGGCAGTATTCTGTTTTAGCCATTATTGAGCCTAAACTAACAGCTGCACCCCTGCAAGAGATGTCAGAGAAATTGACTGTGATTTTGGTTTAGATGGAGAGGCAAAATTTTGAAAAAGCAAAATAGATCCACGGATTGTCAGAACAGAGAAAGCACTGAAAATGTGCTTGATGAGAAGAAATGATGGTCTTCAAAATCTGTGTCTGTCAAATTCATCAAACAGATCTTGGAAAAAACTGTATTTTAAACCTGAGTTAAGTGACCAAACACTATTTAAGGTCCCTGTAGTTATTAGAAAGAATAGGAAAGGCTGTGGCTTCAGAGCTGTAAAGCAAAAATAGTTCCTCTTTCATCAGTGACATTACCTTGGTGTTAGTTTTTTAAGTAAAAGAACATTCAAACCTTCTAACGTGCAAAGTTAAGGTTTTTGTTTCATGTTTCATAATTAGAAACTAAAACCTTTGATAGTGTGATAAGTGGTCCAAATGGGGGTTGCAAATAATCATGTCTGACTAATTATCTCCTGTATAATCAAAAGGCAAAAGAGGAACAGACACCTGCATAATGCAAGTCTTTAGAACAGATGTGCCCCTATTAATAGACATGAGTCCCCTATTAAAACTCTGTGGTGACACAGAATGTTTTCCACTTCATGAAGGATACCCTGCCTAAACTTCAGTTTCTCTATAATTATAAACACGAAAAATGTAGAAGTGGCGTGGCTTTCTTCTATTCCCCATTATGCTACAATGTGAACTCTTAGCCCTCCACTGTTTACAAGGTACTGCACTGCTTATCCAGCTGTCTTCAGACAATACATATTCTATAAAATTAACTAAAGACATGACAAAAATATAATTAGATGGGAATATTTTTCCAGTAAAGAAATCGAGCATTCAGAATCCATTACAAACATCAGACAGTTGTGTCATGCTGATGATTACGGATATAACAAAAAAAAGTAGTGTAGGAGGGTTTTCTTAAAGGTACCAAAATAGCAGTTTCAGAACTGTATGACAATTAAAAAGTGAGTTACTTAAAAATGTACTACAAGGAACAGAAAACTCATACATTTATTCATTAGGATAATATTTTAGATATGAATAACTGTTTCCTGGCCCGAACATGTTTCGCTGAAGATGAGCTTGAGTTTCATTCTCTGTAGGTGCAGGTATACATATAAAATTATTCATGTGGCTTCTCCTATCAATATAAATGATATTATTTACATGGTTAAAATTAGGTGCATCCTTATGCATTTGCAAAATAAAGGTTTTAGTTATTAGAGATGTTGCCCATTAAATTCCCTGATACATGCAGCTAAAATTAACCCGACCTAAACCTGAATGGTTTCCTTGAGGCTAGTGGTCATGAGCTAATCTTAAAAAATATTTTTCAGAGAGTAATCTAAAAACTCTCAAAGAATAAAACAATGTTGGGGAGAGTGAGAAAGGTAGAGGAAGTTAAACACAAGAATCTGATATTAGTTGCCACCTTTTTTTTTTTTAAATTTATTTTATTTTTTTGTGGTGCCCATGAACAACAGAACTAAAATGTTATGAAAAATCCTCAGAACATTTGCCATTCATTCAGGCTACCTAATTCTGCGTCCTTAGATGCAGAGTCTTTCCTTTTAATGTTTTCTAGAAATGGATACTTTGAGAAAGAAAATACTTTAGACATCTTCCAAATTTTCTACTGGTGTTAGACAGCAGCTATCTGAAATGAAAGTTACCTTTTTTCAAAACGTTGTAGATGAGAGAGAAATCCTTAAAGCACATGTAGCATTGGCGCATTTGCATCTATGGTCTTCCTTTTAGATTCAGCTCTATTGAGTTGAAGAATTAAATGAAGGGGAATAATTTCAATCAATATTTTTACAATCCATTTCTGAGAGATGATTGACTCCTGCAAACTTCATACAGTGTTCAGTGTCCCTGGACTGCAAATGAGAAGGTGAAGATTTTGGGTGCTTCCTAGCAGAAGACTGGGTATGATGCTTTCCTACACTCCAATTCCCATTTTTCCAGAGCATAGTTAAGGCATGGGGGCTGGAATCCAGGGAAGGTCCCCAGCACCTGTGGTCATGCAATATTAGTTGATTATTTTTTTTAGGAGTAAATATTTCATCTTCATGGGTGGAATAAAAAACTCATAACTGTGACTAGCACTGAGATAATGTGCCTGAGTTTGCAGAGAGTTGAAAGCAAAAGCTATGATAAATGTGGGTTGGCCCATACGTCCTGAAACAGAGCTAACAGAACTGTGGGGGTTTTCTCCATCCCTGCCCATGGATGGCTGCTGGGGAGAAAAACACTGGGAGTTCAGCCCATGCCTGCATTATTACATCAAGGTTTCCTTGCTGCTGGTTCTGTTTGTTGCAAGTAAAGGAGAGGAAGGGTGGCTTCTTATGATGAAATTGAAAATCACGGTTAGAGAAACATGTGGAGCTTTATGCATGACTAATGGAGAAGCCTGGATTGTACTGGCCCAAGACTTTGTCGTTAATGTGTTCTCCCCTGTCTTCAGCTTCTTATGTATTACCCGTCCTTTCCCTGCTGTTAAACGCTGTGTGAAGCTTCTAACTTTTAGTGTTGCAAACCACTTTCAAAGTGTTCTTTTAAAATAATATTTAACTTTTTCCTTGCCAAAATTCAGGGTCCGCTGAATTCAGCTACAAGATACAATGATCAGTTTAGAATACATAAATGGGAAATGTTGTCCACAGATATATCCGTTCAGGGTAAGAGGGATTTTCCTTCTGAAATTCTGTTACGCATTTCTAAAATATATTTGACAGCATCAGGGCACTACAGTGAAGCCAAAAGACAGACGATGTTTAGATTTTGTGCGTCTAATGTATCTTTATTTTGACAAGTAAAGATTAGCTTAAAAGGTCAAACTAAATCTTATATCATGTACTGTAGTAAATGTAGAAGGATGTTAAAAATATATTCATAGACAGTAAAAGCGCTGTATATTCATTCAGTGAGAACAAATATATTCAGATATATACAGGAAATCTGCTCCATCCATCTCAGTCACTCAGACCTAAAGTGCTCACTATTAAAAAGTCAGCAGTTGTTAATGTTTATCACACAGTGGGAATGAGATTACCTCAGCTTTTCTTTCCATTTAGGATGAAAGATATTCTGTAATAACTGTAATTTTTTTTAAAATGCATTCATGGAGTTAGCAGCTCTCACAAGTTGCTGTAGCTACTTGCACTTCAAGATTTTAAGGACTGGTAGTGCTGAATTATGTGTCTGCATGAAGATAATGTGGTCACCATTGCTTCTCTGCCTGAAGGTTATGCTAGGGACGATATTATGGATCAGAGATCCATTCCTCCCCTTCTTACTGTTCATTCTGGTGGTAGCTCTGCTGCTGGCCTACTTTATATTTGACATTTTTAGGGCTGAATTTGCTTTTCCACATAAGGCATCTAATGCTTTTTGAGATTCCCTACTGTATCGATAACATCTATATGAAACTGACAGGTAAAGAAATAGGAAGGTCAAGAGACCTCTGAAGTGGCAGCCAGAAGTCAGGTCAAGTATCTTAGAGCAACACAAGTAGCACTATGTTGAAGTGATACTGATATCTACATGTGGGAGCCTAAACTGAGCCCTTAGTGACTGTTTTGTGTGGTGACAGGTAGCTAAGTCTCTACCTGCTTTCTTTCCCTCCCTTTTCACCTGCTTTTGTAGACAGAAATAGCCTGCTTATGCTCAAGTCTACATAACCCGTACCGCAAGGGTAGCTCTAGCTGTATATATTTGTGCGTGGCATACCAGCAGCAAAGTGTTAACTCCTCGTGTTCAGGAGCATGCATTTATGGTTTGGGTTTTTTGTTCTTTGTTTTTTTTGTTCCTGTGTCCTATTCACTCTGTTCTTTGCTATTACCCTCAGGGACACGTTCACTCACAAAGATTTGTCATCTGTCATCCAGAATTCATAATAATTTTGTTGCACATTAGATTTGACACAACTATGATGAATACCCAGGGTATTGCTTTCCCATTCTGTGAGTGCCACTTAAATTTGTACAGTCCGTATTATCCTTGTGACTCATTTATCTTTGATACCATTTTTTTAATCTAGAAGGCTGAACAGCATGTCCTGACTTTGGTCTCTTGCCAACTGTAGTGAGCTTTGCTTTGCTGCATCACAGAAGATCCTTGCCAAAAAGCAAATGTGTGCAGCTAAGAACTCAGCTGATCAGAGCAGCCCTGTCCTGTCACATAGAGGTGGGAACAGGCCACTGAACACGAGAGGAGAGCATTTAATTCATTCACATTAGCTATTCCTTTTCATCGTTCTGGAAGAATTTCTTTCATCTAAGTAATTCTTAAGTCAATATGTTAAGGAGATAGGACTGTCTTTCCCAAGTCTGCTCCTGGCTCACCATGAGTGACTTCAGAAAGTAAATTCACATCACCTTGATTCTGTTTCCTTATCTGTAAATGAGAATAACCTCCACTGTAAGGCATATGAAGAGTTTCAGATAAAAAGAAAGCCTTTCTGAGAACTACGATATGTTACTGTGATGAGGTCTGATGTGCCTCCTATTCTCCATATCGTTACATGAACAAAACCATTTTGTATGCCACCAGAGCTAGTTATTTACCTTTGCAGAACCTGATAGCATGCTTAAATTGATTTTATACAAGTCAAAATTCTATCTGAAGTAGACATGATGTACTGCTAGGTGCCAGCAATCGCCAAACAGATAAACTATGTAACCACAACTGCCCATATGATGTACAAAACAGAAATGTGGGATCTGCATGATGCCAACTGAAGAATGATCACAGAATTCTGGGGAATTGGAAGGGACCTTTGGAGATCATCTGGTCTAACCCCCCCTGCCAAAACAGATTCACCTAGAAGAGGTTGGACAGGAACACATCTAGGCGGGTTTTGGATATCTCCAGAGAAGGAGACTCCACAACCTCTCTGGGCAGCCCATTCCAGTGCTCTGTCACCCTCACAGTGAAGTATTTCCTCATATTGCAGTGGAATTTTCTGCATTCCAGTTTGTGCACATTGCCTCTTGTCTTTCACTGGGCAACACTGAAAAGACTGTCCCTATGGTCTTGCCACTCTGTCACCTCATACAGGTCATTGCTGTGAATGTATTAAACCAGACTGAGCCCAGTACCGACCCGTGGGGATCACTGCTAGTCACAGGCCTCCAAATAGACTCTGCACCCCTGATCACAACCCTCTGAGCTCTGCCATCCAGTCAGTTCTCAATCCACCTCACTGTCCACTCATCTAACCCACACTTCTTTAGCTTACTTATGAGGATGTTATGGGAGACAGTGTCAGGAGCTTTGCTGCAGTCGTGGTAGGCAACATCCGCTGCTGTCCCCTCATCCATCCAGCAAGTCATGCCATCATAGAAGGCTATCACACTGGTCAAGCATGATTTCCCCTATGAATCCATGTTACCACTCCTGATAACCTTCTATTCCTTAACATGCTTAGAGATAACATCCAGGGTGAGCTGTTCCATCACCCTTCCAGGGATGGAGGTGAGGCTGACTGGCCTGCAGTTTCCTGGGTCTTCCTTCTTGCCCTTTTTGAAGACTGGTGTGACACTAGCTTTCCTCCAGTCTTCAGGCACCTCTCCAGTTCTATGACCTTTCAAAGATGATAGAGAGCAGCTTCATAATATCTGCCAGCTCCCTCAGCATTTGTGGGTGCATCCCATCAAGGCCCATGGATTTGTGGATGTCAAGTTTGCCTGAATGATCTCTAACCTCATTCTCCTCAACCAAGGGAGGGTCTTCCCTTTTTCCAGGCTCTCTCTTACCTCACCATAGAAGTTACAAGTTTAAAACTGATCCCATGGGTTCAGTCCTTATCTAAGTGTAAGGGAATCTATACTGACACTGCTGATTTTCAGGTCACCTACACTCAAAGCCATAAATGGGGGTGGTCTTCTCTTTAAATAATGTGCATATCAGGTAACTAGTCTGCCATCTAAAAGAGCGTGAGAACCCATCAGCCAAAAGCAATCCTTCTAGAGGAGGGGAAATACCCTGCTTTCTGCAAAGGTGATTAGGAAGATTTTAGTTAGGATGACATTTTCTTTCTCTCTCCTCCTGATCCATTACACAGATGAGAAAGAGAAGCAGAGCCAAGTGTGGGTACAAGACTTATTGACGTCCCACCCACTCGGAGCAGTCCCATGTGCATTTACTGCAGTCACCCACACAGAAGGAGCCTCTGTTCTGGGAAACTGAGCAAGTTGTCTCAACTTGGTTGCAAATATCCACAGTTTGCCCATGTAATCACAGCAAGCTTATATGAAAACATGAAAACAGTTTTAAACTTGTAATTTCTATGGTGAGCTCACACCACTGTTTTTGTTATTATTAATTTATAATGACATAATGAAAAGCCTCAGGAATTTGAAGAGCAGGACTGCAGGTCTGTGTTCACATCATGAAGATTCATGACTTTTTTTTTCTCTTGATGATTCAGAATACTCAGGGGCTTGCTATTTTCTGTATCAAAATGGAATCAGAAGCATTCTAGCTGCAAATATACAGATATGCTCAGGTCTGAGACTTCTGATCCTTAGAATGATGTATACAAGACTTAGTAAATGTAGGCTGAAATGATACACAAAAGACAAACAGCATGTAACAAAAGCTTTATAAAACAGAAGAGCACATATTGAAGTTGAAAAGCCAAATAACATACATGAGGCTTATTAAGATGACATCTGAGAGACAAATGAGCCTGTTTTAAAAACGGATAGAAAATTTGGTAGGAAAAAAAAAAGTTGGAACAGGCTGATTTGGCAGAGGAAATTGAATGAATCTGTTAAATCACATTTTATACTCTGACTCATAACATCTATGGAAGTTTAAAATAAATTAACCAGCCCACCGGACAAACACACATAGTGCACCAAGGTTGCATTATTATGAACTCTGGTCACATTTTCACCTTCTGTAAGTAACATGAACTAAGTGTTGCATATTTTTGAAACCAAGATTAGAACTACTTTTCCCACTTATTGAGAACGTTTATTACTTTATTTTTAAGTCTCATAATCTAAACCAATATTACATTCTTATAGTATGTTTTTCTGACTATGGAGTGCAGTACAAAATTGCTCTTGTCTATGTCTGGTATAAGAAATAAATTATTGATCACAAATTCTTTTCTGTTTGTAATGACGATTTGTATTATCTAGATGTAAAAATGCAAGATTAAACATTGCCACAGTTGATTACACTGAAGACATTGGTCAAAATCAAAGCAACAGAGTGAAAAGGCTGCTTTCTGCTTGAGGGCACTATTGTTTGTAATGAATATATAGCTCTTAAGGTGTTCCTAATGTCTTACCCTTTGGGGTCAAAGCAATTAAGGCAAGTCTCCATGGGACTATTGCTTTTCTGTGCTTTATTTTTTCAGTACAAGGTGTTAAATACTCTACAGTTTCATCATCTGCATACACAGAAAGACCTTTATTTCCTGAAGGCTTAGAATTAATTTATTGTATGCATTTTTTTATTATGTTAACGTTAACATTCTGACATGCATTTTTACACTCGCAAAGTCATCATCGAGTACATTGTATGACTTCTTATCTTTAAAGAAAGACAGAATAGAAGATTCAAACCTGCTGCTAAATTCTGTGGTTTATAGTAATAATATGCTGATTATAGTGGTAATAGTCATTACAACCAAATGGGAGGATAATGTCTACTGACATGTCATCATAATGAATTAATGTGAATTCTACTTAATTAGATATCTATATCCAGATTATGTTTCCAAGTGAAAGTCATCCTATATTTTGTATGGCTTGAATTCTGTAACTGAGCACTGTGTAGATCAGTGTCTGTTGCATAACAGACACATGATTAAATATGACTGTAACAACAATTTTTCAAATAATGCACCCGATCCTTTACTGACATCTCAGACAAAATTCCAGTTGACTTGGTGTGGGCAGTTGGTTTGCAGACATTTTGTAATAATTTATTTTTTTCAGTGATAGGAAAGGGATAGTTGACATTTCACTTACAGAAGAAAATTGCACTGTGAAATGATGGATGTTTCAACAGAATCTATAAATTTGATGAAATTGTAAGATATGTGGTTTTCCTCTTCCATATTCTGTCCCTATTAAAATAATCTGAGAGTATAATAGAGGCAATAAAAAATTAGGTCTTTGTAAATCAAAGTTAGTGCCATTGAACTCATTGTGAGCTGGAGGTGTGATAGAAATCGTGCCTTAGTATTTTAGTTGAGTCCTGATTTCCCTTTTCTGTGATAGAACAACAGGTACTGTTTTGTTTTCTTTATGAAGTCAGTCTTTCAAAGCAGTGAGCATAGCATAGACACATATTTGACATGTGAGAAAGTGATGCCTGCCATATGAAGGAATAATCAACTGAAAAGTCTCACCTCAAGGGCTGGGTTGTCAACCCTATGCACTCTCCAGCTAGCCATGCTGAGCCCTGAGGGCACTATATGGGAAAGGAGAGGACTTCCCTCCAACTCAGCACAACACTGGCAGGTCAAATCTGTGACCTCTACTACCGTCTGGGGGCAACAATAACTGCTGTTGCTTAGGAGATGCCGATTTCATTGGCAGAGCTGACTGCTACTGGTACTTTAGCTGTGGGGTAACAGTAAGTCCTGTGGGACTTGAGACCCCACATCCCATGAAGGAAGAACAGCTGGTATAGCCGTAGGCATCCAATCAGGAAACATGCCCTTCCACCTCTTTCCACTCAAGACATAACTTGCTGCTGGGCCCTCAGCATCATTTCCTTAAATCCTGCCCCATCTCCTGCCAGGTACTAGTGCAATCAGATCCGCTGTGGCTCATCTGTGCCTATGTCTGTGAATGCATACACATGTGAAAAATCAACTAAAAGGAATGTAGGTTAAGAAAATTTAAGAACATCATCACTAGCTATCAGGATTACTGATTTCTGTTTTAATTGTACCATTAACTACTTTGAAAGCTAAGCAGGCAGTGCTCCTCACCACTGTAACAAGTCAACAGCCAGTCACTTTGTTGCGATTTACATTCCTGATGCCCCAGAGAATCCCCCCCCACCTTCAAGCACGTGGTTTGCTGGATGAAATATAGCATCTGCTTTTTTTAATCTTAGAATTGAAAAGTATGGCTTCAGGAAGCCATAGACTAGAACTGCAAAAGGCTTATTGAGTAATAAAGGGCATTTTTAGAGGGTGTTTTAAAACTGTAAGCCAAGTTCATTTTAATGTAGGCCTTTTGGTGCAGAAGTCTTCACCTTAGCTGAGTTGTAACACTGTGTTGGATGCAAAACAGCAAAAGGTAGGTGGCAGATGCAGAGCCCACAGGGGAAGTCACTGTTGTTCCGTCTTTGACCGAGAAGGCTCTGAAAAACCTATACATTCCTCCTACCAAAATCCTGTAGAAGGCAGATAACACTGTTACTCCCTCCTACTATGCAACAATCCCATAATAAGCTAGAATCCTCAAGATGTAGTAATCTGTAATTTTTTATAATGGAAAGATTCAATCTTCTATAATAAGTTCATTCAAACAGTCTCTCCAGCAGTATTAAATCTCTATTCTCTCTCATACCCTGCTGCGTTTTTGGATCTTCTTTTTGTCAGAGCAATATGTCTGGATTCACTGTAGGCATTGTATTATGGGATATCACATACACAGGCTTCATCCAAGAAAACCTCTTTAAATTAATGAGTGACAAGTCATGTTTCTACCTTGATACTTGAGTGTTTGTGACAATCTCACAAACAGACTGAGTTCTTTTATTAAAAAGGTTGTCAGCAATATTAGTAGCACTGAAGTTTGTTTTGTTTTTAAATATTTCAGACTTTCCAAACCAAGAACCTCTCTACTATGCCTAGGGCAACATAAGCATAAGCTTGCCTCCTCAGCAAAAATGTTCCTTTTCCCTGGTCACAGAAGTTGTGACAGTTATTTGATGCTGGTGGAATATATGTACTTAGCTGGTGCAAATCAGCACCACTGCTCTGCTTTCAGTGAAGCAGCACCAGCTTCCTTCTGACACTAGGCTGCTTTGGTGAAAGAAGTCAGGTCCTTCAGGCAAGCATTATACACGGGTGTGAAGCCTTGTGGAGAAGTTATGTTGTTCTACACTTTTGCCTTTGATTTTTGAGTAAAACCAAATAAAAAATAAATAAAAGTTTTAGCAAAGAGCTTTTAATGCACTTTCCCATGCCAAATACAATTAATGTTTAATACTTTACTATTAATTGTCAAAAGCCATGTAAAAAGTAGGTACTTTTCCTCACTTTCTCTTGCATTTTTCCTCTTCTTTCTCACCTTGCATCCCCCAGACCCTTTTCTCTCAGCCAATGTATGTTTTTGTTATCCACAATTAAGTCAATGTGTAGCTATAAATTCAAAATGCCTGGGCCACCTATTTCAGCAAGCTGTGTATTCAAGGAATTGTTTTATTGCTGCAGCTTTTGGTCAGATAGCAGGATCTAATTAGGTTTTCCTTCATCTTTATTTTTCTTGTGTAACATCTTTAGAGCTGACTGGAGAGGGGAGAGGATAAATGGCATAAAAGCGGCCAACATCAGAGGACGTCCTACATCAAGATATTTTCCTGGATGATTTTTACTGCCAGAGAAGAGTAAAAATCTCATTAAAAGAGAAAAGGAACTAGGTAGGTTTCTTTTGTCATTGTATTTCTACCAAAGGCAAAAAGCTGTGTCATTTCTAAGGTTGTCCAGCTACACGGCCTTGTGTCACATCAATTTCTAGTGAGTGTCTAACAAATCATGCGTTGGTACCATTGCATATAACTTCCTACAAAGTTTTTACTGAATTTAGGGGATGTATTTTGAATACCAATTAAATCATAGGTTTATACATAGATTCAGGAGGAAAGTGGACTGGATTCAGGTTGCTGAAAGAGTGAATATTCAGAGTTTTTACATATGAAACAGTATAAGCAGGTGTACCATATCAAGCACAGTGCCCAATGCACTATGATTTCACAATACAGCTGATGCTTGTAATTCTGTAGAAATAGTAAAACTTTGCAACACATTTTCTCTGCTTTTGTTTATGTTTTGGTGTGACATCTACTTTTGCAATTCATCACCTTTGCAGCAAGAATGAAACATATGCATGTGTAACTTCCATGAAATATGAACTTAGTAATGTGAGCTATGAGCTTTAAGATGCTGCTAGACTGAAGATATCTTACCTTCAAAATACGACATTATTGGGTTGTTTCTAAATCTGGCAACATTCCACATACTGCTGGAAATTTCTGGATTTATATTCCCAGTGTTTCTGAATTTCTTAACAGCTACAGTTCTAGTGAGAATGTACTAAAATATAATTTGTCTGTAAATCTCCCCTGTCATATGCAAACAGCAGAAGATCTTCAAGGGAATTGCTTTAAAAAAAAAAAAAAAAGACACACTTTGTCTAGATTTTCAGTACAAAACCCTGTGTGCAAAATACAAAGTAGAGAGAACATGCCCCAGAATAATTAAAATAACTTTGTCTATCGGCAACATGAAACTCGTAGTGGAAGTGCAGGACCAGAGTCTGCCATCAGTGGTTTTACTGACATCAGGGACGCAAGTAGGTGGAGTCAGATAATTTCCATCCTGGGGTTGTAGCAAAACCTGGATAGTGATGAGTAAGCACTAATCACCGAGAGCTTTGTGTGAAGTTGCAAATAAGGATTCTGAATAGTAAATGGCAACTTAACAGAAGGGAAGGCAACTCCCTTCCCCTACCTGGTATGTTGCTCCTGTGAAGGGCAATTTCTTTTATGTTCTCCACAGAGTTCTGAAGGAGAGTAAGTTGTGCACCTGTATTTTGCTATCATTCAGTTTTGGTAGTATAACTGTATTAGCTACAGTAAAATTCTTGATTTTTAAATGTGGCTGATTGGATATCTTTGTGAAACTGAACTTGAGTCTGTTTTCTGAAGCACATATTTGGGGAAAAAAAATGCTATCTGATATATTCCTATTAAGAACTTGTTATTCTTTGTATTAACATGTGGTTAGCCAAAGAGGTATGATCTGATAATAATGACTTGAGAGAGAGAAGGAACTTCTTAGTATTTAGGTATGACAGTACTTTGGGGTGAGTGTACAAGTGCCTGTCATTCAAAACTCCTGGCATTTGGGTCTTGCAGAGGTTCTTCCATCAGTGTATCTCTGGTAACATGCTCAAAAACAAAACCTGCAGGTCCTGATGCAGAGTGAACGGGTTGCGCTGTCCTTTGGCTTCCCCTGCACTTGTCCTCCTTCAGGAGAGACTGATTCCTATTAAACGGTTTTGTCCTTCACCTCTGACCAACTCTGTTCTGTTGACTAGGCTTGAACAGGATATGTTCCACCAAAACAAGCTCCAGGTTGTAATCAGGAAAAAACGACCATGCAGCTCTGTCCTCTTTCAGTCGCCTTTTGTTGCTTTCCTAATGTCTCAGATACAGAGTAGCATGTTTTTGTCAGTGACTTTGCTGTCCATTTGAGAGGTCACCTCTGTCCCTCGGATGGAGTTGCTTCCATGGCTTGGCAAGGGAGGAAGCTGACCTCAAGGCTTGTCAGCGACAGCTCCCACATTTCCAAAAGAGGAGCTTGCTACCTTTGCAGCTGTGTACCTTGGAGTTGATGACTTCAGGGGTGCTTGCATAATTCAGGTATTCCCCTAGTTTTCACCTGAAACTGAAGGGATGGGGATTTGGCTGAGGAAGCATCGCAAATACCATGCTGGTCGCCAAGTCTTTTAAGAAATCTGCAGGCAGAATTTAAATGTAGCTGTTGCAATTGTGTTGGTTCTCTTTGTACTTAAGATGTTATTTCTATTCTCTTCATTCATAGTTTAAGAAAGGCTTATCTGAAATCCAAACAGGTGGAGCAACAGAGGGATAGACATGACAGATCTCAAAACAGCAGAAGGAACATTAGAAATGTGTAGATGTGACACTTAGGGACATGGTTTAGTAGTGGACTTGGCAATGTTAGGTTTATGGTTGGACTCAGTGATCTTAAAACTTCATTGCTGACCTAAATGGTTCTATGATTCTGTTTCTAAATAGTAAAAGCTAAGCTATGGCCAGGGGCACACTATTTGGAAAAGTAAGTGACCTCTAGCCATTCCTGCTGAGGTCCCAGGCCAGCACAGGGAGAAGAAACTGAGGACTCTGAGCAGTGCCACACTCCCCACCCCTCCAAACATCAGAGAAAGCAGCAAGCTAGGAGGTGGGTGGTGTGGCATCATCCAGCTGGGCTCAGTGGGACCAGACTGCTTTGTACAACTGTGCATGTGATGCCTGGCTCCAAATATGGGCTTGCTGCTGAGAGCACTCTTCCACAGATCATAAATAATAGCTATGTGGCTGTTTATAAATTTCTGCATATTCTCTTGATCATCCATCCAAACCACTTAACCTTGACATGTGAAGCTGATGGGGAGTATACCTTGTTATTCCTTCATTTTAAAGAATCTCCTTTGATGGCTGATTGAGGCTGTGTTATAAATTCCATAACCTTATAATAAACAATAGCTCCAGTTCTTTAGAAAAAATAAAAAATAACCAAAACATGCACATAGTAGGAAGATCAGTATTTTAATATCATCAGGACATTTTTTCAAAGTAAACTAAAGAGGAACCTAGCTTTTTGTGAGAACTGAGGCTTATACAAGCCATCCCTTTTAACACAAGGCTTACTTTGTCATCTGATGTATAATCCTGACTCACGTTTCTGGCCCTTTGCCCTATACTAATTTATTAAAATGGCTTTCAAAAGCTGGCTATGGAATGAAAACACCTTGTAATGGTGAAAATGTCAAGGGACTTCTACAGTAGTAAAACAACAGAGAGCGGAATTGTGAGATGGAGGTAGAGTAGCTACAAATGTCTGTCTTGGTCTAGAAACAAAGTAGTAGAGCATTCGTGTGTGTATGTGTTTGCATCCTATTAATGAGGTGTAAAAACTAGGATACTGGAGAGGAGAGGCAGGAAGTTTGGAAACTAAATTTCACTGATAAATTCAATTGCAGGGGAGAGGGGGATTTTTTATTTTTTTTTTTTCATTGTAAAACTTGGAGTCATAATGTAAGCATAGGGAAGTATAGGAGGAATTGGAGCCAGGATGTTAATGAGGTTTGATCTTTAAAACAAACAAACAAACAAACAAAAAACCCACGAGAGAGGAGAAATATAATAATATTTTGAATTTGAATACCATATTAGCTAACAGCAATGGAAAGAAACATCAATTCAGAGGGAAGGAAAGTGGCAAAAATTGCATTATGAAATATGAATCATAGAGTAGCTAGAGAACAAAATATGTAAGGAAGCAGCTACAACAAAAGAAGACTGGACACCTAACCAGGATTCTGCTATTGAACAAATTATCAATTCCTACAATTTTTTACAACGAAAATATAATTCAGACCTTCCAGAACAGAATAACTAACTATATAGAAACTATAATATTTAAGAAGCAAATGATTTTTATTTATGACTTTATCATCAGCCTTGGCTGCATACACTGATGCTTACTTGTACTGTGCTTCCCTTTCCTAGATCATCTATCATGTCAGGTTAGTATGAGACTATCCCAAATAAATGCATATTCTATTTACCTCTTTTTTTAGTTTTGCCCTCAGAAGTTGTTCTGCAGCTTTTCAAAATTTTGAGAAGCTGATTCTGGCCAACAGACACCTTGTTATTTTTTTTTTCTTTTCTTACGTAAGGACTCATCCCTTGTTACCTAAGCAAGGCAATACTATCCCTCTTTTGGCAGGGCTTACCAGATGTGTCTGAAGGACATTTTGGGGGTACTTTTAGTCTACTTGACTGCTCTAGCTCAGGTCACCTTTTTATAATTCTCAATAAAACCTTCAGTATTTTGACCCTAAGACACAGCTTGCTTTTGTCAATCAAGTTTTCTTTTTTTTCCATTCTCATCTGCAGATTCTCTACTGACTCCCAGTGTCTTATTTGTTGTAATTATTTATCCAGTTATGTGTGGATCCTTTCCCTGCAAGTTCTTTTCCTCCTTTTAGCAACAGACTCAAGACAGTTTTATACCTTTCACACTGTTCATTTTCATGGTAAAAATCACAAATTAGTTCTCCCAAACCAACAGCCGTAGGAGAATTAAGGATTAATATTATCAAATTATTTCCTTGTCCCAAGTGCTTTGGCAAAAGAAATTGAAAGTTATTTTGCTGGAACTTTCAAAATGTAAATCAGAGTGAAGTCAACAAATACAGGGGTTTATTAATTTTTTTATCCAAGCCCTGGGACTTACCTTTTTATTCCAGGCTTTTTATTCACAAGGTTCTTAACCAGAATACCAATTATTGTTCATATAGTTGGCTGCTAAACATTTAAATCTGAAAGTTACTCTCAAAGACAATCTGCCAGTGGTTATAACAGAAACTCAGGCAAACTTCTTTGAAAAGTCATATTAAACAGGTGGATAGTGAAGGCATCTGCCCTGGTGCGTGTCCCTGTGCCCAGGGCAGAGATTCAGAGTTATCCAGCTACTGCTGTCTGTCCATAGGAGTGAATTAAGCAGGGCCAGGTAAAGTTCTCAAGTGCTGGACCTGGATTATCTAGGCTGTTACATTGTCAAAGCCATCTCCAGCATGAGTTTGGACTATCCTCAGTAGGCAGTTTGCATGAAGACACATTGTAATATTAGTAGTATAATAAGTAACATAATACTAATGTTAGTAATATACAGTGGTGCCTTTCTGTTACTGCACCAGGTACAGAACTGTCTGCCTTTGCTTCAAAAATAACTGACTAGTCAGTTCTTTTCAAAAGAGAACTGGGAAGAAAACTAACATAGATGTAGCATGGCCAGCCAGGACACAGAGGAGCAAACTGGGAAACCAAATTACCTGGCCGAGCAGTGGTAGCCACTGAGGTTTCAGGTCTGGTGCCGTGCCTCTTGTCTGCAAGGTGATGTTGAACCTTAACTAATAGAGAAGAAAATCTGCCTTAGGAAAAGGAGCATTTAATAGACCAGAAACCCAGGCAAACAGCTCTTCTGTTTGTGCTTTCCCTTTGTTTTTTTTAGGAAGTTCCAGATTGGTAAGTAAACATGGCAGCTGTGAGTGTGAAAATGCTGTAGGAGCAGAGCAGAGCTCAGATCTGCTGCACCATGCTGGCACCCTGATATGCTTGCTCAGTTCAGTCAGTGTCTGGGAGCAACGTTCATCAGCTCACCCATGGTAGCCTCAGCAGCATGATGACTTCTTTGTACCTGGGAACCCTCTGAAACTACAGCAGCATGCATAATGCCTATGCAGGCAATCCAGGTGCTTGCGCTAGTGTCTGGCGTTAGGTGCATGAACAATTGAAAGGCTCATGCATTTACAATAAGGCATGTTCTTGTGCCTGTGGCTGAAAGGGAGCCAGAAGCCTACTTCTGCAGTCACACCGTGTTACTTCGCTCTTTGATGCCTACGGTGATTTCCAGAGGAAGAGTTTGCAAGCATTGGGCCAAGATCAAATATGTTTATGCAGAGTGTCATTACCTCACTTTGTTGGCATTTCCTTTCACTTCAGTGGGACCATTTGCAAAGCAGTGCTACTCCATGAGGGAAAACATCAGTGTCTGGGTAGTGATGGCTGTGTGACAGACAGTACAAATCTCGGTCTGAGACGTTTGGTTCTGGCAGTGCTAACACAGACTTAGAATCAATCTCCCTGTCAGGAAGTGCAGTGCATAATTGCACTCATATTACAAGCCACGCAATATTACTTTTCAGCTTCACACCATTACTAGTAATGAAGGGATAATAGTAACTGCTTGCTCGTTTATGGGACGATAATCTTGTTCCCAAACGGATAAACCACAAGACCAAAAGGAACCAAATTATTGACAAGAAAAACAGGGAGGTTATTGTTCTTAGAGCTATATGAAGAAATACTCATCTCACATGTTTCTGAGAACTGCTCCTTCAATTTCAAGATTACAAACTACCTATTAGGAAGAAAAATGTCCATCTTATTGTTGATTTGCTTTTATCCTGCCATGCTTTCAGGGCTGAATTAATAAATTGTTTACCTAGGAAGTCTAGAATCCTCTTTATTAAGGACCTTATTTTAGAAAAAAAGTGTAGTTGTCTTTGAGTGTAAGATGGTGATTCAGCTTCAAAAACTGGAGCTACTGGAACAAAATCAACAACAAAACTACTTTTCTTCACACTGGTATAGGCATGGCTTTTACAACTCACAGATTTCATCCTCAGTTTTCAAATTGCTTCTAGTTACTTTGTTGTAGATAATAACATAATTTGGAAAGTAATGGTTTATAGGTAGTTAAGAGGGAATATACCAGAGTGCTTTGATGTTGTTACCACTCACGACTAAGTGCTGCCTGTCCAGAAGAGACACAAAAACCGCAGAGACTGGTAGCAATCCAAAGCTAGCATTATTTAACAGAGAAACTAAAAGGCAAATGAAAGAGGCCATAAGCTGAAGCTAAGCAAAATAAATGGCTATCTTCCCAAAGCCTATCTTACTGAAATGAGAAAAGTTAAGATAATGTACAGTGATGGAAATCAGACTCATTCAGTAAAAAAGACCAAGGAATATATTCCCTTCCAGATGGGCAAGCCAAAGTGAAAATGAAGGTCACAAACTAAACTCTGCATACTAATTAGCTCAAACTCAGTAACGACAATGTTCTTTCTCCCATCCTAGTAGAACAACCAATAATCTTAGGCTGACAATTGCAGCCATACATGAAAAAAACAAAAACCCTGCAACAAAATCCCACTAAGAGCTTTGGCCTAAAAAGGCATAGAGAGCTATTAAAAAGTAATCCCTGCATGTGTAGTCAAATGAGTTAGCCTGAGGTCCCACTCCACATTTTCAGCTGTGTGCTCAACAGATTTAGGCATTAATTTCTCCTATATTTGCATGTGCAAATTCTCTCTTGGGCATATGGACATATACTTGTTCATAAATGTATCTGTTATCCCTTAGAAATAAGGTGTATGACACAAAATTATGTCTATAGATGATGCATGAGGAGGGTGTCCAGAACCTGTGAAATAAATGCTTTGATTAACAACAGAATTTGGAGACATTATCTGTAAAACCAGGAAGAGTGTGCAAATGCAGGGAGAGCTACTAGTGGGAGAGAAATGAGATGGTCAAAGGTGGCGCCGTATGCCTCAAGCTACTGCCTGCTGATACACAGTGCCATTAGGAGAAAGCAGTGGGTTTTGGTCAAGATGGAAGAGGGACAGGAGACAAAGCAGACACAGTTTCTTCCCTTTTGGCCTTCTGAGGTATTCAAACTGCAAGATGTTTGGGTACTTTGCAGACAAAATGAAATACCTGAAGTGGAAAAACCTGGTTTATGTGGCCAGAACTAGCTATGAGAAGGACAATGTAAAAACACTACCAAATCATCTGCTTACAATAAATCACGAGATTTTGAACTTCTGTAACTATTAGCCAACATTGTTCCAAACCATATGTCGTGGTTTAACTCGGGCTAGCAAAATACCACGGAGCCGCTCTCACAAATCCCCCTCCCCTCCTCCAGTGGAGGGGAAGAATCGGAGGAAAAAGAAATAAGGAAGCTCGCAAAATTGAGATAAGAACTATTTACTAATTAAATCTAAATCAATGTATACAGGTACTACTACTAATAAATACTTAAAATAGTAGAAAATGAAACGTAGTACAATATATACAATATGATACAATTTCCCACCATCCACTGACCAATGCACACCCAGATGCTGAGGGATGAGAATCAGACCCCGAGAGCCCGAGAACCACAGCCTGAGAGCGATCGCAGCCCGAGAGCCGCGGCCTCAAGGCCAGAGCCCCGGAGCCTACGCAGCAGATTCTGAGCAAACCTTATCACTGATAACACAGCCAGAAAAATCAAAACAATCCACCAGCTCCCACACGAAGGAGCCAGCACAGGAGTTAGCAAAGCAGCTAACGCAAGAGGGTTAGCAAGTGCCCGGAGAGACGAGCAAGGGAGTAAGGGAGAGAGAGAAGGGAAGAGTAATGGCTACCGGACCCCCTTCCCCACCCAAAGAGACCGGAACATGATGTACTATGGAATGAAATACTTCCTTGGTTAGTCTGGGTCAGCTACAGTATCCAAAGCGGACAAAAGACCTTGAGTTCAGTACAGGCCATCCCCAGCACCAGCTGAGGCCTTATCAATGGTTTCACTTACTGTCCAGTAACATAGTTTCTTGGCAACCAGAGTAAAGGGAGTTAGCCCTTTCCTGACTGAACCCAGCACACCGTATTACCCTGACAGAAAAGTAATCTGCATACAAAGTAATCAGGGAATCCTTTGAGCATCTGTGAGGTGTCACAACTCAGGCTCCTTCGGCATCATCCCGGCAGCTGCAGAAGCTAGTGCAAAATTTAGGCTAAGCAGAGAGCTGATAGTGGCTCCGTTCCGCTTCCCATAGACAGCAAATGTTTCCTAACTTTTTATGTCGCACTAATCCATCTGTAAAATTCTGGCTCTGTTCAGGGAACAGGGCTGGCCCCCAAATGCGCAACTGTGGGTTCTGTTTTCTAGTAGGATATGTGACGGCAGCTAGGATTTGACTGCTTATACACTTTATTTGTAAGGGCTAACTATTCACTGCTTGTTTTCTGGTTGTCGTCTTCTGAATATGTGTGCCATGAGGACAGACGGCCATGGAAAATGCAGCTTCATGTAATCTATCCCCATTTCTTGCTATAGTAAATATTCAGGCAGAGTCAATTATAGAAGTAGAAGGGGAAAAATTAAAACCTAATGAAAGTTAATCAAAGAGAAGAACTTCCTTCAGGCTGGCCATGCATGTCTGTAGTTTTTCTGTCATTTATAATGCTGCAGCCTCTGGTTCATAGTCAAGCTGTAATTCTGCCAGTTAATGTATCCAATTAACCCCACTAATGAGCTAATCAACAGTGTAAAATCTGTGTAAAATCACTGAGGGTATATGATGAATGGGAAATGCACTGAACTCTCTTGGTATAAAAAGTGCTTTATTGCACTTGTTAAAGTGGCACTGTCTTCCCCCTCTCTAAAGGCTAATTTATCACTAGGGTCTGTAACAGTGCCATGGCCTGATAAGGGAGAGGTGGCAATAAACCCATCATAAAATGATTACTCAGGAATGCAGAGCAATTAAAGTGTCTCTGCATATCAGAGTCATAGGCTAGAGAGCAAAAGTGGAATTTTTTGGTGTAGGTTGCTAATAAAAGGTAGAGAATTTCTTGAAAGTGATCCACAATTTGGGAAGCAAATACCTAACACAAATATTTCCATTTAGGAGTAAATAATCTACTAAACCACTGTGGGTTATGATTTATGAAAATCATTCAAGACTAGGTTCTGCCACCTTTTCCAGTATGAGAAATATTTGCTGCATTGATAGGCCTGCTAATTTCAATGCGATTGCATGAATAGGAAAGTAACCCAAATAAGCATGACAGAATCTGGCTGAGAGAAAAGAATCAAATGAAACTATACTTTCTTTCCTACAGTAAGCATTGATAACAGTAATTAATTTCAGTTATTTTTTATTATTTTTTTCAGTATCCTTACTATCTTTCAGCATCTCTTTTTGTTAAGATACAGTTCGGAGAAAAGTGACACATAAGAAAGGATGGAAAGAAAGCTGAAATGCTGGCATGCAAAAAAAACCCCTGTAGTTAAGTAAAGGACAATAAAGAGGAAAAATTGCCTTCTTAACCTTTGAAGAAAAAAATAAACAAAACCAAGAAAAACAAACTTTACCCACTAGAGAGGTAGGGCAAATTATCACAAGAGTTGGGAAATTATTTCAGTGGACATAAGCAAGTTAGAGCCAGCTACCAGAAACTCTTATAGATAATTAACTTTGTGCTTACCTGGTGCAAAGGAATGGGTTATATGAGCTGCTGATCAAAATTGTCTTGCTGTCTTGTGACTAAGGTTGAAACTAGTATCTTTTCCATGTAACCAGAAAGCCTCTTTTTGTAAAAAAAAATATGCAAGAGGCAGCAATGATTTTAGTAGGAAGAAAAAGAATATCAAGGATTGTTTGGGATATTGAGGAATACATACAACTTTAGCTCTACGGTTTGTACTGTGGGAATAAAAACTAGATTGCAATAGACACTGCTAAAATATAACCTTTGCAGTTGGGTTTGGCTTTTTTTGAATTTAATGGCCAAACGAGTAGTTTTCAAACAAATTATAAGAAATACATGTTAGAGGGGGTTTATAAAAAGCAGTGTTTTTCAAAGCATTCTGTAAAGACACAAACCACAGGACATATTTTCTTGTGGTCTGTGTGCCGAGTTTTCACAACGGAGTATGGGTTTTAGCTCTTTTTGTCCTTCCCCGCCACTCTTCCACTGACAAAACATAGGAGGTTTACAGAAACATTTTATGAAGGCTGTAGCTATTCCCTGTTGGCATGATTGAATTACAGGATGTGAGGACATGCCCCAGGCTGAGCTCTGTAGGGTAGTTCTGTCCTCCTCCCACCTTCTCTGTGCACTTTTCTGTTTTGCAGTCTTACCTGTTGATGGAGGAAAGGCAACTGGTTGATCAGAAAGAGGAACTGTCAGGCAGCCCTGGCCACACTCCACCACCTCTGAGAGGCTTACTGGGATGGGGTGGAAGAGGAGCTCAGGAGATCAAGAGACACAAGGATTTAAGAAAACTGTAGGGTTAGATCCTGGTTAACTCAGTTGCTGATAAGAGATCAGTAAAAGGAGACAAACTGAAGTTAAGTGGGACGTTGTGGGGATGATAGCTCACAGAGAGCTTGGGAAGACTCAGAAAGGAGATCCCTGTGAGGTACACAAGCTGCAGGAGGCATGGAAGTGTCTGGATGACAGGAGAAAGGTTAGTTGTGAAGAGTCATTGGCATCGAGCAGATGTGGTAGTACGAAATGTTTAAAGGGAGAGAGAGAATTTAACAGAGAAGAATAACATATTTACCAAGAAATATCACGGAGTCTTTTACTACAGAGACATTTACAGAACAATGGGCACCTGTTCTTCCCATTTCCCTGTCTTCCACCTTCTTGATGCCCCAGATTTGCTGGAAGAATTATCTCATTTTCTGTAGTTCTTATACTTTGCATTAATAATGCTATTGCTGTGTTGTAATTTAGCAGGAAAATCAAGACTCTGGTTATATTGCATGGATTGTCCATGTGTGCGTTCAGTTACCTGACTGACACAGGATTGAGATAAATCTGCAAGTTATTTCTGAAAAAGGTCATATAAGCTATTATTATGTTGTTGTTTTTGTGTTTCAAGAACTGCATCACTACAGTGACTAGAAACAGTTCACATTTCTTTGTTGTTTTCTGGTTTGCAGACTTGGAAAGACCATTACATGCTTTAATCACTCAGTTCCCATTTGGGAGGGTTTGATGCTGTCTCAAGGGATAGAAATAGAAAGGGAGACATGCTTTTGGCTGTCACTGGGTTGAGTGGTACACTCTCACTTTGGGCCACCAGCACTGCCACTGAACCGGTGGCTGGTGTTGCTCCAAGCTTACTCTGGGTCAGACAAATATTTCTGAGCTTTTGTTGTGAATGAAGCTGAGGAACTTCTCTGGGTTAGGACTGGTTTTCATCTTTTTTCTGAGTTAACTTTAACCCAAGTCAGTTTCTCACTCTGGTTCTTTGCATGGCACAAGAAACAGAGTCAGAGGCCCAGGGCAACCCAAGAGCAGGATGCTGCTTTTCAGCATCAACGCCAGCTCATGCTGCTTTAGTGTCCTAATGCCAAACAGCCTATAGACGTTACCGAGTAAGCTACATCCTTAACATCACCACTATAAAAATATCTTAAAAATTGCTGTCTGCTGCATAAGGATGGCTTCACGGATAGTACAGTATGCTTTATATCTAGATTAAAAAATGTCACTGCATTGCATTGGCTCACTTACCTGGGAAAATATTTTCTTTCTAAAAAGAAATACCCTGCAGCAGGCAGGGGTTTCATATCAGACCAACAAAATAATCCAGGATTTTTATTTTTTTTCCCCCAGTGAACTTCATAGATTAAAAATGCAGGAATATTGTATACCAAACTCTTGTATCTAGTCTGGTTAAACTAATTCATGAACCAGCCTGAATTTATGTCTAGCGGTAAATAAATATCTTTTTTTGCAAAGTTGTCTCAGGCATCAGGCAGACATAAAAATATTCCCTTAAAGTTCTTTTTCGCCTAGAATTACAGTCAGAATCATATTTATATGCGTGAGGACAGGAAATGTCATACTGATAGACGAGTTTTGTCTTCTTCCTGGATTGGGCATTGAGGGCCCAACTCTGCTCTTTGTTTAACTGTGCTGAATTGAATGACATTGCATTGACATATATGAGAGCAGAAAGGCAGCTTACAAGTGCCTTTCTCAATCAATAAAAATAATCATACAGTGATGAATTTTCTAAGTGGGTCAGAATCAATTAAGGTGCTACTGCTAGTGGAAGTACATTTGCCTATATGCAGTCTGTATTCAATTTCCTTTCTAGGAAATTTAACTTTTTGCCAGAATACTTACATGAATTGTCTTTTACTAAGTGGAAATAGAACTCTTATTCACATTTTATGAAGTAGCTGATTAGGAAATACTCTGTGTTTTCTACAAGTTTTGAGTATATTTTCCTCTATGTGTTAAACTATTTTCTTTATCTCCAGAAATCTTACTTTAGATAATACTTTCCTGTGAATTTTGCCAGTAACAACAGAGCAAAATAGCTTCAGGGTCACTTGTTGATGTTAAGAGTTAATCCACAGTTCAAGCTCAGTAGAGATATACAATGATTAATATAAATGTTACCTACTATACTTTTCCTGTGTCTTTGTGTCCATCTGCATTCTATCTGAATAGTATTGTGCCAACCGATAGGTCAGAATACTGCCAGTAACTTCCACAGCAGGATAAAGCTACACATCAGACCAGCTTGAAACCAGCAGTGCCAGCCCCTCAGACCTACATCTCAGTTTAGTGTCTCTGCTGGGAAGACAAAACCTGCCATTCCAGCATTTCTGAATTTGAACAATCAGCAGCTGGACCCAACCGCATTTTTTTCAACATTAAGAATCTTTGAAGCAAGCATTTGCAATTAGTCTTATATGGAAAAGGTTTGGAAAGATATTCTGAAATCCTTCTTACAGTTGGATTGTTTCTGCATGCCATTTTAAAGGCATACCCCAAAACTGAGTGTACTTCATTGGCAGTTCTGTCTGGGAACAAAACAGCTATTGTCCAGCTCCTCCTTTGAGTACCATTTATAATTTTGAGGTAGTAAAATTTAGAGGCAGGCTTTTCCAAAATGACCTTAAAGCCTTTAACTAGGAAGTGTATTACAATAAAAACAAAACCAAATTGGATTTATATCCAGCTTTTTCCCTCTTTAACCATATCCCTAGGGTTAGCTCTAAGTGCACACATGCCTGCGAGGCTTTTTTGACTCGCGCCACTACTGGACTACATTATGTTCTATACATTCCATTCCAGACCCTACATTATATTCCAGGTGTACCTACATGGTTCAAGTTCAAGCTTACTTTATTCCTTTAGCTATTAAAATACGTTTTTCACTGTAGGGGTCTAATTAGAATATATATTTAGCCTGTAAACAAGTCACTGTGCAGTTGAAAGAAGTTTCTTTGTCTTTCCCTTCAAGAGTGTAAGCATTTTAGTTAGGAGGTGATATGCAGATCAGCCAACCTTGTAGAAAAGGTAAGCAGTGTGAAATTATGAGTTATTAATAATTCCTAATAGGAGGAAAAGACCTGACAGAAAGGGTGAATTAAATGACTGTAATAATCACAAAGAGATGCATTACTTGGGATTCATTTCAGCATATTTGTGATGCTGTGTAATGGGAAAGTCAACTTCTAACTCAGCAAGAAATCACGTTCTTCCTCATTAACGATATTTCCTCTTGAATTTAAATTGTTTTACTTCACATTCATACAGCGATCCCAGTACTACACTGGAAGGATGGCTTTTTATTATAAAAATGCTTGTCTAAATACATCCATTGAGCTACAGTTCCCAAAGTAGGAAACAGATTGTCTATGTCTTTTCTCAGACCTTTATCTATTAATCTCCTTTTTCACTGAATTCCAAGAAGGCACTGAAGAAGTATCTGTTAAATACTGTGTAATAGCAAAAGGGTCTCTGCAAAAGAAAAGACTCACAGAACAGTTTGGGCTGGAAGGGACCTTAAGACCATCTAGTTCCAACCCCCCTGCCATGGGCAGGGACACCCTCCACTAGACCAGGTTGCTCCAAGCCTCATCCAGCCTGGCCTTGAAGACAGCCAGGGATAGGGCATAACATGTTACACTCTGCAGAAAAAGGGTGGGAAACTATTTGGTGAACTTATTATGTTAGCCTTATCTGTCTGTTAGAAATGTTAATCCTGCTTTGATCCAGTTGTTTTTCTTACAGCTGATTTTCAGATTATAGTCTCTCTGTGTGCCTATGTTTTCGGCATAGGGCTGACTATATGATGTTTGACAAAGCAAGATCATCTGGATAAGACTGACAACAGACTGCAAGATTTTAAAGAAAATGCTTTTATTATATGCCACTAGCTTTTTTTTTCAAGATCCTACGTGTATTTCTAAAGTGGCTAGGTCAGAGTCAGACAGGCGTGTATGCATGTGCGCATACACGCACACCACCACGCGCCCACTGCACACCCCTGCACCCAAGTATAAAGGAAGGCATTTTTCTAATAAGGGGGATACATAAATGTAAACAAGACAGGTAAATAATGGCCATTAATTTGAGTAAGGAGACAAGAGCTGAGTGGGAAATTAAGATGAATAGCTATGGAAGGAGGCTTGATAAAAGAGAAGTGAGGAGAAACAGCTGTAATAGAGCCCAATGCTAGAAACTACATGAAAAAGGAAGTATGCAAAGCATGTCTGCTGTTATGTATCAAACTTCATCATAATATGGATTTGATTTAAATATAGGTATGAAGTACCATACTAGTTTACAGAGAAACTGGTTCAAAGCATAGAAAACACAACTGTACACCGCAGTGAATGACTTCTGTTCTATAACTTACACAGAAGATGAGTAGGATGTTCATTGCAAATGTACATACAGTGTTAAATGAGTATTTAAAATACAATATTACTAAATGAAAATTACTGTTCCTGTTAAAGTTAGAACGCCTGGTTACAATGACTTGGAAAACACAAGCCTGTGGGAATTTGGGGTGGAGGGGAAGGGAATTTACTGGGGTTTTTGGTGGATGGATTTTCTTGGGTTGTTTTTTTTTTTTTCTTTAATACCTAAAAATTTCCACTATAATTTATCTGTTCCATATAAATTAATATTAGGGAAGTCATATTTCTTTAAATTCCTTGGCTGGTCAACATTACCTCCCCTGATAAATGGGCACTGTTTTCCTCTTTTGGTTTTGCTTATCTGTTGAGAAGTTTTTTAGAAGTTTTGATGAAAACACAGACATCACAGGAATATCGTTATATCCAATTATGTAATTTTGGTGAGTTTTTAGCTCTTTTGAAACTGAGAATAAAATTAGCATCCATCCGTTCATAGAATTTGAGTACAGGTAGATGTATACACTGGTTAGTCTTCTCATCTGCCATGATCAACAGATGCTTGTAAGGAAACACACTCATCCATATCAGTGCATTATTTCATGTCTTTAAGGGCTTTTCCCGACTTGGCAAAAAAAAAGCAATTACTGTTGCATCTTTTATTTTTGAAAAATTGCATTTTGATCATTGCTTACATGGTCTGTTTGGTAAGATCAAACAGCAGTGACATACTCCTGTCTTGGAAGTCCTTTCTGTTTTTCCCAGTAGTCTCTTAATATTAAGGGGGTTTATCTAGGCCAAACACCATCATGAGCATTGTGCACAATTAAGTTTTTTTGTGGGTAGGCAAACAGAATACCTCCCAGCACAAATTCCTACAGCTTGTATTGTATTTTGGTAGTATTTTCCTCAGTAAAAGCAGGAAAACAGAAAATGTATATGATCTCTTCCTCATTGTTTGAGATCAAGAACACACTCAAACCCCCACATATTTGTAAAAAGAACAGGTCTCATGCTACTCCTTGAGAGGCAACAGGCCGTGCACTCTGTAGATGTTCCATCATTCACTAATCTCAGTTATTTCAGGAGATTACTAACAATACAGATTGCACCATTAAACTATAGACTTGCTTTACAGCAAAGTCAGGGCTGTTAAATGAACAGAAAAGACCTTATAAATTGTGCCTTGTCTTACTAGGTATCATGACGGGATTTTTATTTAAGGCTGTCCAACATCATGCACTGTAAGATGAAATTCTCATCTGCTTCTAAGTTTTAATTTCTTCAATATGGAGATTGAAATTTTCTGTATCGATTGTATGGATCTTCTGATATCTTGGGGAAAATGTCAAATTAGCCAACACATCAGCAAACGGTCCACTTGTGTTTGGAGGCTTCAGTGATCAAGTTTAACATGTAACTTAATAGTTAGCTTGAGAGTTGTGTTGGCACAACTGAGGGCATGAGAACTGTGATACAGGACAAGCTGTCTAAGGTTATAAGCTTTTTGAATGCTTGCACTTCAGAAATTTCTTCTTGTAAATGCTGCATCTGTTCTAATTCCTGGATGGGAGATATTTTTAAGAACAAGGTATCACAGATGTTAGAAAAGGGATCAGGTGTTGGGTTCAAGGAAAAGAAGGTAGGAAGACAAACTACAGTAGACTGTGACTTGGGTTTTTGTTGAGTATGGGTGTTTTTGTAGGACACAAATTTAATCAAGACAGGAATTACATACATGGGGGAAACACACATGAGAATAATGGTGTGCAAAGATGAACAGGAATCATACAGGATATCAAGGAAATGCTGGAACTGGGGAAACAGAAAGATGAAATAGCACCCGGAAATAAAAGAAACAACTAAGGTAGAAGAAAGTCAGAAGCCAGTGGTAAGCAGGCATGACAACATTCCTGTGTCTTGTGTCTGGCTGTAAAGAAAGTCAGAGTATACTCTTGGCAAGGAAGTGGCATATTGAGAGAGAAGAGAAAATGCAGCTGGATACAAGGATCTGAGAGACTGTGAAAGGCTGGGCACAGACAGTGGATTTACTAGTGGTATGTTATGTAAGGCTAATGGAGACAGATCAAGGTTTGGGGAGATGGGCAAAAGTACCTGTACTCACTAGACCCCTCTGAGCAGCAGCAGCAGGACCGATTCCCATCTCTCTCCCTTCGTTTGCTATCATGTGCAGTGTTTCTTATTGCCTAACAGTGCTGATCCATATGCAAGATTACAGCTGTGTTGCACACTTGTCAGTTGTGCCATTAGCCATGATGGCAAGCACTCATGGGGCAAGTAAGTCTCTATCCTTAGAGATATTCCAAAGCTGTGTGGACATGGTCCCGAACAGCCATTTCTAGGTGACCTGACTTGAACCAGGCGGGGTGAGGTGGAGGGGGGTGTTGGACTAGATGACCTCCAGAGGTCCTTTCAGCCTCAGCAGGTGTGTAATCGTGTGAAGTCACAGCCCAGTGTCAGGCAGTGGGAAGGAGGAGCAGGGCCAGGGAAGCAGCTTCGTTTTTGTGAATCCTGTGAAATACTACACAGCCCTCTCTCTTTCTCTGACCTGCCCATACACAGCAATCTCTCAAAACTAAAGAAGTGCTAGAATTAAAACTTCCTTCTGGGCCATTGTTTTGGTTCCCATATATAGTATCATACTTTCAATTGCATAATTACATGTTATTTGTTTACTGTTCCTCAAGACTTGGGAAATCATATCTTGTTTAACAGAGCCTGATTGCCATAATGCAAGAAAATGATTTGCAAACACAATGATGCCTGCCATTAAAGGAAATAATATGCATACTTTGAGTTTCACTAATCTTCAAACAACCGGAAAAAAATCCTAAAAATCATGCAATATTTATATATTTAGGGAACATACTAGTTACCCTGACTTACATCTTTGCTGAGAACTGTTATTTTTGCAGCTTAGAGAGACCCATTAACATTTCTCTCTGTAGTCCGCAATAAAGACCATACAAACCAGATGCAAATAGCACTGTATTTTTTGTATAATAAGTATGAAAATGAACATTCACAATTTGATTATGTACCTGCTCAGAAATTATGGAGGCAAGTGACTTTAATCTGTAGAAGAAACAGCAATAAATATTTACATCTCTGTGTGAGAGCTAACAATGCAATAGGGGTTGTATTCACATATAGACCAGGGATTGGTTTTGCCTGGTTATTTTTGTTCACAGCCACCAGCCCTTTGGTGGCTCTTCTGGTCCTGGCACAGCTTCTGCTTTTTTCTCTGTGTTTCCTTTCTTCAGGGTCCTGAAGCTGTCTCGCAGATGCCCAGGAGAGGAGAAATACACTGGCCAACATTGGGAATTTTCAGAGGCCTTTCAGTAATTGCCTGTAAGAACAGTTCAGTGGTGCAAGGCATCTCCGTACAAGCAATTTTAATTCGTAATCGCTAGGGCTTTGAGTAGGAAGAAACTAAAGGTTATCATGGGAAAATGCCAAAGAAATATAGATGAGCTCTAGGGAGATGTAGGGACTCATTCTCTGTCATTTTCACACACAAGCATAAGTGGTGGCATACAGGAGTAAATGATGACAAGTTTCAGCAGAGGTGTAGGATAATGTAGCTGCTTTTAGATCATAACTCCATGAAATGAAGTGTGAAAAAAGACATGACTTCTATCCATATAGAATGACCACAAGCATATCAAAATTTTAGATTGGTTTGTTTTCTAAATTCAGATAGTTCTTCACTTCTGCATTAGAACTGGTTTTCCCTCTGTCATGCTCTGTTTTCCTACTCCACTTTCAGTCTCAAAGAGCTTTGTTTCTCACAAATACTGACTGCATGCGTTGGGTCCAGTTGTATAAGTGTCCCCTGAGTACACAAAACATGGTACTGCATGGTGCTGCGTACTCACAGCTTTGAGTCCTGAGAGTTATGAACAGCACTGAGTGTGAGCTGCCAAGTCCAGCTGAACCCCGTGTAGGGTATGACACTGATGGTTTGAGAAGCACACGCACTCTCACATTTTTAAATGTGTGCTGGTGTTCAGAAGCTCTGGAATAATTTCAGTTATGTATATATACACCTTGAAATACATATATATGGGATGTATGTGTGTATACTTCTTAAAACACTTAACTGTGAGCTTAGAATGTCTTTTAAAAATTGATTTCCGAGAAAATACACAATAACTGATGGCACTATTGACAGAATTCATAAGCAGAATAGTTGATTAACTGTTGTGTAACTGAGCCAATGAATATTCATAGTTCCCTTGGTATGGAGCTGGCATATTTCAGCTAATTAACTCTTCTGCATAGTTGGTGCATATGCACGCTTTTTATATGATACCGAAGTATGTTTAATTGAGAATTGACAGATAATACCAAAGACAGTTTGCAAACAAACAAAGTAGACTGTTATCATTTCCATAAACCAAATAGTATCACTTAATGGAAACTTGTATAAAAATTAGCTTTGTCATCCCATTTCAGAGGTGTCTAAAATTCACACACTTTGGGCTTGTTTCAGTTACAAATTGGCAAGAGTAATGATTTTTTTTTTTTTTTTTTTTTTAGGTAATATTGCTTATTTCGAAATAACGTACGAATTTCTACACAGAGTGCTTCTAAATGTTGTTGATATTGACATTATCCCCTTTACTGAATATATTTGAGAATACTATTCAGCCTTTGAATTAAAGTTTTAAGATATCATTTTTCCTTTGAGAATCTTGGATGCAAGCCATGGTAAACTAAGGATCAGAAGTTGATTTGCTTTCTCAAGCAGTTTCTTTTTTAACTTCCTGCTGTCTTTTGCTGTGAACACACATAGTGTCTGGCCAGGAGCATAGTCTACAACAGGGTCCTGCTGCCACCTTGTTCAAAATAATATGGCTAATAACATGCCCTGAGGCTGGTTTTGGGGTGTGCATCCAGGTATCCTTTCAATGGCTTTGCCACCTTGCCTCAGTTTTACAGCAGCTAGATCCATACCTAAGGTCTTGATCCAGTGTAGAGTTCAGAGAGAGCTGAGGTGTGTCCCCAAGCTAGGAACTTAGAGCTTTTGTGGTCTGAGAGCCTAGAGGTACCCCAATATCCAGTGGGAAGAAACTGATGCAAGTGATGTGCTCTGCTACTCTGCTTCCATGGACCCCTTGCCTGATCTCTCTTCCAGTCATCTTTCATCCCTCCCACGGCTGAAGGATTAACATTTCAGCTCAGTGCCACAATGTTCTCACGTCAGTGGGGCACATCAATACACCCACTGTTCTTGAGTTATTCTTTTCTGCCTATCAGAATGATAGCTTACTAATTTTTAGTCTTAAATTATGTTTCCCTCTTTTTGTAGTCTCTCCTGCATCCTATAACCTTATCCACCGCAATGGCATTTTCCCATACTTTTCCTTCATATCTGTTATTGCACAGAAGACTTATGTGAGCCCACCATCTGCAACAGCATCTTTATGTCTAAATGACTCCTGACTCTTTGGATTCCATCCTATTCTCTGACCCATGACTGCTAACACCTTCTATAATAAAAATATATAATTCTGGAGTGTGGGTGATTTAAGAGTTGGGTAATGAAACAGAACTTTTTGATCAAAGTCATTACTTCAGACCCACTCCTTGTTATAGAGGGCTGGAGTCCATCTGGAGAAATCTTACTGACATAGTTGTAAGGGAATAAACTCTATTTGCTCTGTAGCTGGTGGGAAAATGTTCCCATGTATACAAGCTCCAAGGCGTCCACAGCAATATTTATATCAGATTAGACGTGTTGCTGAAAAACAAGCAAATTGAACCACCCAGAAAAATTCCCCACACACTGCACTTCCTTAAAATACAGTGGCATCAGAATTAGGCATCGTGTTACAGTATGTGGATGTCTTTAATTCACGTGAATTTGCTTGCTGCCTATCTCCTGTTTACTTAAGTACTTATCAGAAACTCATCTAGACCTGTCCCTTAAGGAAGGTGTGGCTTTACTTATAACCCAAATATGAAGTTTTGATACATGCTAAATTACATTTCTGATTTCAGCCATTAAAATTCTATTCAACTCAATGAAAACAATTTCTACTGTTCATTTTTTGAAATTGCATCATTTCTGTGCATGCTGCCTAATCTGCTTTGAAACACCATAGCACGTTTTGGTGTATGAAGCTGTAAAATAATGTAACCTCTTATAATCGTGACCAATATAGTTTTTATGGTTTTGATGCAACTTATCAAAGGTCTAGATGATAGAACATGATCTGTTTGAAAAGTAAGGTCTGAACTACATTTTCATTATTTCTTTCATGAAACTAGCAACAGGCTGGTTCATGTTCTGCTTCAGTAACTTCTCATGAAGAAAACATTTAAAATCTGATGAATCTTTTTCCTTTTCATATTTGGTTTTACTTGGTCTGTGAAGTTTTAAAAAATGAGTTCTATAATGAAATTATTTTCTCTGTAAAGGTAAGAAGTTGAAGCTAATTATCTTACCTACATAATGTTTTTATCAAAAATATCTAGCTATTAAGTTGTAATGGCCAAACAGATCACTTAATATATTAAATCTAGATTTTGAAACAGTATTATGTCAGAAGTATTTGGAAAATAGCTATTTTTACAAATGTTAAAACTGTATCAGGCTTGGTTTTGTATGGTCAACCAAGCTTCAAGGAGCACAACTAATTTTGCATTCTTAAATGGCTCAATTTGGAATTTTTAAAAAAGTTAAATATAACATGGGGTTTAGTGTGAACTGTTGACACCTGGGAGACTCTTCTAATGGGCTTTTAACATTTTTTAGTGCTTTTTCCTCATTTTACCCCAATTTTAGTGAAAAAAACAGATGAGATTTAAAAAAAGAAAAAAAAATTTCTCTGATCTAGTGGTAAATTAATTCACACAGTGCCTAAAGGAGCTATTCATGATCCAGACAGGTCACAGGAAAGCCAGCTGATCTGAAGTGATCTGCAGGGTTTTACCTGTCTCTGCTGTGATAGAGAATGCAGAAATCAAGAAACAGGTGACTTCTCTAAAGACTGCCCTTCCCCTGAAAAGGCAAAGCAGCCAGTATTTACTTGCCAGCATTTCTCTATTGCCTGGGAGACCAGCTGCTGCAAATGCCTTTACACTTGCACCTAGAGGACTCCTGCTGCTGGCAAAGAGATGTGCACCTCGTTTTTCACTGTCTGCACGGCAGCCCGCTTCAGGGGAGCTGGCAGGAGTATGCAGCCATGGGATGTGTGATTCCTGCTCCCCAAAAGGTCTGCACAAGCAACCCGGAATGCCCATTTTGGTTCTGAGCCTTTGAGCTTTGCGAGATGGTTTTCTTCTTTTATAATGACATCATTTTAATTAGCGCAAGCACCAGAATTATCAGTTAGCAGTACTGTAATGACCTCAGCTAATGCACCAGTTTTAACACTGCGTTTTAAAACCGGATAATGAATCTGGATGCGGCATGAAAATATTCCAGTAGGCATCTTATAGCATTTCTGTGTAGATAAAACTACAGATTTGTGGTAATGAAAATCTTATTGTAAGCAGGTAACATCCTAGCTCTCCCACCCCTCACGATACTGTTTGGACTAGCGTTAACTTTTAACACAATGATTCTCAAGCAGAAATTTTTATCCAGACCCGAGCATGATCCTCTTTTGTCTACTTTAATCAGTCTCAAAGGAGACCCCCTGACCTGCTTAGCCAGAAAACTGAGAAAGTAGAAACTCACTTGATAGTCCTGCGACCTGGAGTAAGAAATCAAATTGCAGTCTCTCTCCAGAGCACTAACATTCACTTTCAAGAAGCCATGTATTTAGAGGCACCAGCCTAAGTTCCTATTAGAAGGTGAGACCTGAGACGAGTAACTCATAAATAAAACAAATAAGGTTACTTGTATGCTGCCACTCCAAATTAATTGACTTCAGCAGAAGATACATAATGGAGTTGTTTCAACTTTGGGTTTCCTTTATGTAGTCTGTCAGCAGCTTCACAAAATTTCTTGGAATGAAGGGAGCTGGAAGTGGGCAGAATTATGCATGCTACTTGTTGAGCACTGCATTTTCTGTTTGCGTTATAGACAATCACTGAATACCACGGGTAGTAGCAGGTAGGTTGCAATGTTCTCCTTTGATTTTTCACCTCTCCTGTGTAATGACAATGAAGTATTGAATATTTTAGTTTGCTATTAAAATATTCCTTTCGTGGTAAGTGGTATGTATCCAAAGATGTGTCTACTCATTGAGTCAGCTATGTATTGTAAGACCCATCTGCTCACCAAAGAAAGAATTAGAAAAATTTTCTCTTGTTCCCTGAGGGATAGCAAAACATAAGTCAGTAGATCTGATCCAGAATAAACTGCAGTGATATTTTCCTGCAGAATTGAAACGTCAGTTCCCCATTCTCTTGATTTTATGGAGGCAAAAACATACTACAGTCGAAATTAGTTAAAGTATTTATGGACGCAGGCAATAACGTGAAACAGTGTCAGAATCTAACTATCCAACACTTAATTATTTAAAGTGAAATTCATCATGAAATTCCTTTTTGCCTTCAGGTGGCTATTTTTCTGTAACCTTTCTGAAGGTGTTACATGCTAGGAATAAAATGTAAATAAAACAGGCAAAGGCATTAAGTTGCATTATAACTGCTTTTAACTTTAATAGCATTCCCTGGATCTGAAATAACCACTGTTTTCTAAAACTTGACCTCCCTGATCTTGCAATAACTTAGCCATTGAAGCTAGAAGGTAACACGGTCAATTATACTTCAGCAACGTTTTCACAGGAGACTTGGGCTTTCTAATGCAGATTCAATGAAATAGGTAATGTTTGCCTTAATTTTGCTTTTGCATAAGAGAGTGGCAAGTGATTTCATGTATATGTTTTAAATCAAAGGTGAAATAAGAATATGCTTCCTGGTCTGTTAACTAAAATTTTAGGACATACTTTCAATTATTCTTCTCTTATTCAAGTGATACTTGTATGCCTGCTCACTTTGCTAATCGTTAGTATTTCGGTATATGATGATATTTAAGCTCGATGTCCATTAGAGAAGAATCCTTGATATCAACTGAGGATTGAAATATTGTGCAAGGCTACTGGAATCTAAAACATTTCATTTTCCAAAGATCAATGGAAATGCTTGTCCAGCAGATGAGCCTCAGTCCTGCCTGTCCTGAGATCTCTCTGCTGTTTGTTACTAAATGCCAGGTATTTTAGTGTGTGGATGGCCATGAGCACGACTAACATGGAGGAGTACTCAAAGCTAATGTTCTGGTTTTAGTCAAGACAGGATTAATTTTCTTCACAGTAGCTGGTATGAGGCTCTGGTTTGGATTTGCCATGAGAAGAGTACCAGTAACACTGGTGGTTGTAGTTCATCCTAAGGAGTGTTTCTATGTATTCAAGGACTTTTTCAGTTCATGATAAATACACCTGTGTTCCCAACTTTCTCACTACAAGCAGCTGGGGAGGGGGTGCACAGGGGGAGACAGTTCAAACAGCTAACCCAAACTCACCACAAGACTACTTCATTCCATAGCATGTCATGCTCAGTATATCAGCCAGGAGTGGGCTGGGGGCTATAGTTCACTAGCTAGCTTGCTCATTTGATTGTTCATCTTGTTAGCTCGTTTGTTCATGCATTAATTAGACAGTGGGTCAGTTGGCTTTCTTGGTTGAGCTCTGACTTGTGGGGCTCGCTCAGACTCTGCTGTGATCGCTCTCTGTCTCTGACTCTCGCTACTGGGGACCTGGCTGTGTATTGGTTGGCGTGTGGTGAGTAATTGTATCATTTGCTTTATTTTCATTACATGTTGTTAGTAGTATTGTTAATATTATTAGTGTCAATATAATATTTATATTAAATTATTAGATAATTGTTATCTCAAGCCACAAGCTTCCTTGTTTTTCCTCTGGTCCTCTTCCTCCAATGGAGGAGGAGGGGGAGGTGAGTTAGTGGCTGTGGGCACTTAATTGCTAGCCGAGGTTAAACCATGACAGCTAGTTATCAAATATTGGATCTGAATGAAGGGATTGAAAGGAGCAGATTAATGACACTTTATTTTTATCACAGATATGCACAAATATTTCATGCCAGGCAGACTGCATTATTTGTGCTAGAAGTGATTTACAGATATATTCTTGACTAGAATTTTTTGTTATTACTTGCTTAATTCTGATGTTAAAGCTGAAAGAACAAGGTAATATCCAGCATACGTCCCTACATCAAATTCACTGCCTCACCGTTACAGGGCTGAACATGATGTGGAAATATGAGTTAAAGTCTTCTCTGCACAACACATCCTTGAAATGGCAGGGGTCCTTCTGACTTCATCACCCCAGCCTCTGATAGGGGAGACTTACGCCTTCCGGTATCCCTGCCTAACACAGTCACTTTCAGTCTGGTCACTGAATATCAGGTTTTAAAACTACAAGGAAAATGCCCAATGAGAACTGCTGCAGATAGTAAACACCTTGATACCCACAGGTTACTTACGGGCCAGCTGACAGCTGGGAAAGCGCAGCTCTCTTCTTGGAGCAGAGAGCTGTCAGAAAGGATCGTGCCTTTCCCAGCAAGGGCCAAACCCAGTCATCTCAGGTGTATTTATACAAGACATTTACATGAGGATACATGAGCACAATGTATTTATATTCACATATCAATGATATGTTTCACCTCTCCCCTATGTGCAAAGTACACAGGAAAAAATGCTATGTGGTGAATTCAGATATTGCCCAAAACAGTCCAGGGATGTGTTGTGAATGTGTGAGTGGTGCATTTATGCTGTGTTAAGTACAGTTAAGTCCTTCTGACTGGGGTCCTACAGCAGATGTTTGAAGAAGCTGAAATGAATGTTTCCCTGCAGACTGGTGTGGCTATTTATATTATGACAAGAAACCTTTCTGAAAATATCAGTCACATTTTCTACCTCTTTCTGCCTACCTGGGACTTTTCTTTTTCTCTTGCTTCCTACCAAATGAACTGTGGGACATTATTACTTTGTTACTGCCTGTAAAAGAACCCAGAGATCTCCTTCCCCCTTCTGTGCTGCAGCTCAAGTTCAGGACAGTTTCTCTCTCAAGGCCATGGAGCTACTAGGTAGCTAGTTTTCAGTTTTCTCTTTGTTAAAAAACAGTAAATAGGGCCACTGATCACCTTCTTTCTCCATACTCTCTTAAAATCCTGTGTCTTTTGATGTGGAGCAGAAGAGGCTTATTATACATATACAAGGCAGTATCAGAAGATGCACCGTTTGCATCCACCTACTCTTATGTTAAAGCTTAGGAGTGCATGAAGATCCTTAAAACTACGCATGGTAGCTAGGGGAATTTAGCAACCTTACCCTTACAAAGGAATGATCATATAGCCAGCTACGTATCACTGAACAGTGATAGTTGCCTATAGGCTTGATTCTGCAGATGGGGACAGGAATCCTTCACTCTTCCAGTCCTCCATGGTGCACAGATGGATCCCACAAAGCAGGAAAACCCTCCTGTCTTTCAGATCCTCTCCAAGGAGGCAAGATGTGTGTGGGAAGCATCCAAGACTTGTTAGAGACAACAAGGTAGTTTGCCACCAGTAGCACGAGATAATCTTCTTAGTGGCAGAAGAGAGAATTTTCCTGAAAAAAAGGGAAAGAAACTCACCGTGGGAGGAATGTAAGTGGGAATCCAAGCATGATTGCTTTTTGAAAATTCCTCATTTACTTTGTGAAGATATTAGGCTTCACATAGTAATTAAAGGAGGGGAAGATCCAGTAGGGTCCATAGATCAAGGAGTAACAGAACACTTTCAGAAAGCTGCTTCCATTAGAAAAGTGAAGTGTCTGGCGGTCTTCAAATATAGACACTTTCTGCTTCTAAGGACAGTAATTTTCAAAGCTATTAAGCTCTGTCCAGATCCTAGAGCATTAAGAATAAATATGGGGCTTTGACACTTTTGAAAGTTGATTTATTTATAAAAGGAACTCGTATTTTGTCTCCTAGTCTTGAAGAGGGCAGAAAGGTTTCCAGGAACTTTTGTGACTAGCCAAGCTGTTTTGAAAAAATGTACAATCTACCTCAGAGTTGGACTGCTTCTCCATGTCTGTCTTTAGAGTGATTTCAACCGTGATTAAGATTTCCAATTATATTATAGCTGGAAGGATAAAGCACATCAATGAAAGCAGAACCAAACTGCAAAGCAACCTGAGGACAATAAAGAAGCCAAACCACAGGGAATGAGAAAGATATCCGCTAGTAAAAAATATAAGCTGTTATGAAGTGCCTTTCAGTTCTGCTTCTCAGAGCAAAATGCACATTCCTACTCTCCTTTTAATCTGGAATGAACTGAGGCACTACGCATTGAAATGACACAGGGAAAGGGCAAATGCAGAGAAACACGTCATAAACGTGGAACATCAAGAGATGACATTTGCCGTGGAAAACTTTCAGAAGTGTGTTGGAAGGCAATTTTCAATACTGAAGCTATATGATATTTCTTATTTACTCTCATTTTTTACTAGAACAAAACTATACTTCTTAGTATTTCTCTAGGAAGTACAGTTCTGGATGGAAGAATAGTAAATTCAGATTATTTATAATATTTTTCATTTGATTTCTGTTTCAGAATGTTGTAGAGAAATGGGGTAAATACTTATTTTACTGAAAAAATTAAATCATTCAGAACAAACTGCAATATGAGACTTTGATATTAAAATTTGTCCCCCTTTTTTTTACTCTTTGAAATAATATTCAGCAAAATCAACACAGTTTAGCATAGTATTTTTAGTTTTGTCAGAACGTATTTTCTGATGGAAAATGGTTCCCTTAAAATTTTTTCTGACCAGGTCAATTTCAGAGCCATATTTCAGAGCCTATCCTTCTGCTAATGCAGGATTGTCCCCTGCAGTATATTTTACTAATGCTTTGTCCAGTCTTGCTGTAAATGTCTCAGACAATGAGACTTCCACTGAAAGATTACTCCATAGTCTAATAGATCTGTCAGAAAGATTTTCCTGAAACTCAGACTATATTTTCCTCGTCTTAATTTGGGATGTCGTGGAGCAGCTCATGAAATGCAAGTGTAGTAAATCACTTGAACCAGATGGTATTCATCGGGGGGTTCTGAAAGAAATAAAGTGCGAAACACGGAAGATACTGGCAATAAATCATTAAAAATAGCAGCTGCTCCTTTTAAAAGGGAAAATACAGCCTGATGCCTCTACTTAGAATAAAAGTTGTTATTCTTTTTGAACTGAATAAAAGATCAGTTTCAAGAATTGCAGCCTGATGAGCTTAATCTCAGCTTCAAGGAAACCTACTAACAATCTGACTGTAGTCCAAGTAGTAGATTATTATAATTTTAGGTGAAACCACGGCTCCCACAAGGGTAAGTAATGGCTCTCTAGTGTGAGAGAAATCTTTGGATGAAAACCAGCTGCAGTTGTGTAGGAAACTCCAGTCTAGAAAAATTTATAACTGAATGGCTCTTACTTTCCTGGATTTTTTAAAAAGCTTCTGGAAAGAAGTCTCCAGAAGAGGGGTTAATTAGAGGGGAAGTTTGCTATTAATAAGCTGGATAATGAAGGTTCCTAATGCTAAAAAGAGCTAATGTCTGGGGAGGGAGCAGGGAAAGTTTATCACACCAAGCATCCAAACCTGCAGTAGTAATGTCTGTTATGATAAGATTTTTATTTTGCTTTCAAATGCAATGTGTTTATGTTACAGTAAGCAAGGTGAAGAAAATACACCTTGTAAATGGAGCATAATTGAGTTAAGATTTTTAATGGTCTCTGCATCTGGTAGCAACCCTTTCTTCTCCATGGCCTCCAAAAGAATCCTTCATCTCAGCTAGTAACCATAGGAAATTCGATGAATCCTGTGCTGCTTTGGATAAATTTTCCATCAGTGGAATTTAAATAACAAACCTCTTCCTCTGAATTTTGTGTGAATTATCTCATAGCTACCTGAATATGTAGCACAAGAAGAGCATACTTCTGTTTGCTTAACAAGCAGGTATTTTTATTGCAAAGCAAGAGCAAGGAGCAAGAAAAATTAGTATTTCCATATAGAGATGAAGAATGACATTCATTATTATTCAGATCTTATCTCCAATTATGTTAGAAATTTAGCAGGTATTCCTGGGGCTTGAACCACCTGTTGAGAAAATCTCACCGATTAGTGTTGCATGAGCAAGTTACAGGAACAGAATTGTGAGCAGAGATAGTGAAAACAGTCACGGAAAGAGGAGCACGCACCCTACAAAAAGCTGCTGGGAGTTGTGCAAAAAGCCGAAGCAGACTGACAGCTCTAAAAGGATTATTCATTCATCTGAATGCTTTGGGCAGGAAAAGCTAAATTATTTGTTACTTTTCCCCTATGTCATTGAGGTGCCTGCTTGGTCCATTTGGATTTCCTCTCTTTAGGGCTCATTCGTGGTGTCTCCATCCATCCTGTCCCACTAGATACATGTCAAGAGGACCATCTGTCAAGGGCGTCTGCAAGACCTCACTCCTAACATTCGTTTTGCTTCTTGTAGGCATCCCACACTCAGCCCTGGCTCAGGCTGCTTGTATTATCCCATCTGCATTTGCAATAGAGTGAGCTAAGCCCCTATAGAAAGTACACTGGAGTCCCTGTGAGGAAGGACTGACTCTATTTTCTATAGATAACCCAGGAGGATATAGCTGAAAGCTTGCTTTATTCCTACTGCAAGGGCTTGGAGAAGAAGGGATTCTGGCAGATACTGACCATGCCAAAAATTTTCCTCGAACAAACCTGGAAGGCTGCCCCAGAGCCAGCACTGTCCCTATAGCAGGAATTTTAACTGTAGTTATTTTGACTTCAAAGCTGTTGGCAGAAGGAGTAGGGAACTCCGCCTGGGCATGTAAGCAATACTACTCAAGTCTTTGGAAAAAAATTTATATCAGCATTAAATAGAAATGTATGCAGAGGTTTGTCTCACTACGGACTGTGTTTGAGACCCCACCTGGAATACTGTGTCCAGCTGTGGAGCCCTCAACATAAGAAGGATATAAACCTGTTCAGACGAGTCCAGAGGAGGACCATGAAGATGCTCAGAGGGCTGGGGCACCTCTCCTATGATGAAAGGCTGAGAAAGTTGGGCTTGTTCAGCCTGGACAAGAGAAGGCTTCGGGGAGAACTTATAGCAGCCTTTCAGTACCTGAAGAGGCCTATAAGGAAGCTGGGGGGACTTTTTACAAGGGCCTGTAGTGATAGGACAAGGGGTAATGGGTTTAAATTGAAAGTGGGGAGGTTTAGATTAGATATCAGGAAGAAGTTCTTCCCGGAGAGGGTGGTGAGGCACTGGAACAGGTTGCCCAGAGAAGCTGTGGATGCCCCATCCCTGGCTGTCTTCAAGGCCAGGCTGGATGAGGCTTGGAGCAACCTGGTCTAGTGGAGGGTGTCCCTGCCCACAGCAGGGGGATTGGAACCGGATGATCTTTAAGGTCCCTTCCAACCCAAACCATTCTACGATTCTACAACAGTGGTTTTTTACTGCTCAAAATATTCATTGAAAGACAGACTCCTACAGCTTTCCCCTGGCTGAAGAAACACTTATTTCACAACTACTCTGGCATAGCACTGCTGTATTTTACACCTGCCTGCCCTTCCACAAATTGCAGCAGCTACAGAGTCTCAGGCAGAGGTATAGTTGAGACTCTGTCCCTATATCGCTTTGGCTTATAATACTCCACAAAGGAGCAGCCAACTGAGGCACCCTTCCCACTGCCAGCTGATGACCAAATGCAAATCTCCTTAAGTAAGAAATCCAAATTCTGGGCCACGATCCACACAAATCTGAGTGTCTTCTGCTTGGATTTAATAGTATTAGCACTGAAATCCATGTGTGAGGGAACTGAATGTGGTAAAGAAGAGAATGTGTTCCATTTCTGTGATTTCTCAGTTGGAGGGCTAAATCTTAAGAACAAAAATAAAAAAGAATTTTAAAACACCCGCCCCAAGCAAAAACTTCAGTCTGTTTTACCAAGTTATTGGGGTTTAACCCCAGTCAGCAACTAGGCCACACAGCTGTTGGCTCACTTTCCCCCCCACCACCACCAGTGGGATGGGGGAGACAATCAGAGGAAAAAGTAAGAAAACTCATGGCTTGAGATAAGAACAGTTTAATAATTGAAAATAAATAATAACATTATGTAATTAAAAATAATACTACTACTACTGAATGTAATGAAAACAACAAAGAAAGAGAGAAAAAAAAAGACAACCACTCACCACCTGCTGACTGTTGCCCAGCCAGTCCCCAAGCAGTGAAAGTGAGAGAGAGAGCCAACTCCCCCAACTTATATACTGAGTATGACATGTTATGGCATAAAATACGCCTTTGGTCGGTTTGTGTCAGCTGTCCTGGCTGTGTCCCTTCCCAGCTTCTTGCAGAGAAGCAGCTGGGAATGAAGATGCTGTATGAGAAACTGGAAAAGTCCTTGGCTTAATGTAAACATTGCTTGGTAACAACTAAAAACATTAGTATGTTGTCCACATTCTTCTCAGCAGAAATTCAAAACGTAGCCTCATACTAGCTGCTGCAAACAAAATTAACTCTGCCCCAGCCAAAACCAGCACACAGGTGTGTGAGTCACCTGAAGCAGGTGTGCTCTGTGGTCCTCACGCGGTCCTAATGCCTTGAGTGAGAGAAGCACTGCAGTGTTCCTTATGTCATTCACACCCAGGTTTCTCTCCAGTCTGCAAGGGGATGTGACCCCTATAAGGTCAAGAGGCAGCCAATATTCACGCTTATTGCCAGGACTGCACAGTGCACCACAGAACAAAGATAAATCTATTGCGATCCAGTTTGAGCCTTACTTTCATCTCATATTTTCCTCTCAGTGTTATAATTATATGGCTTTCATCAGAATTTGCTTGATATGCAGTGGGCTGCCAGAGCAGCCTCAAAGTCCAAAGTAGCCTCTGTGATTGAAAGCTATCTGTGGAAGACAAGACTATGAAATCACTCACTCAAAAACTTTGAGATCAGCTTAGAAATCATGATTTCTTGAAATACAATGAACTTATTTTTCTTTTACTTCTCTCCTTTTGGGGTTTGCATCTTTACAGAGTAATCCCTATACTGTGAGTGCTGCATAAGCATCTCCTTTATTTTGCTGTAGGAGCTCAGGGTGTAAGAAGAGCTGTAGATACTCAGAATTTACCATAAAATGGCTTTTATTCCCTCTAATGAATTCTGCATTAATTACGCTCTGCTTCTCAGAGGTGACATCTGGAATTTCTATCAAGCTGTCATGGATAGTGGTGGACATGTAAACCAGCTGGTAATTATTATTTGGGGGCATAAAATGGGTTCTTCCTGGTGACTAGATCTATGGTAGGCTGTTGAAGATGACATATAGTTATGTTGTCAATTTTGATACGGAACTAAATAGTTCATGTGGGGTTGTGTCGCTGCCTTAATAATGAGCATAATTTTAATGTGATACTTTGCCTAAATATTACCATCATGATACAAAGTCTTGGTTCATGTCTCTGTGAAGATTGCTTTCAGAGATGTTCCATTGTTTCCTTCCAAGAAAGGATGTATTGTCTTACTATCATTGCCCTGAAGTACTGTGGTAAAGAGGTCCCACCATGGTATAGCTCGCCCCCACTTATCTTGTAGAGCAGGCTCTCAGGCTTGAAATTCTTCAGAATTTAACATACAATACGCTAATATGGTGAAGACGTCACCATTTTCAATGACATGGAAGAAATCTTTGGTTAGGAAAAAAGATAGACTTCCAATATAGGGATTATATCATGTGAAGGGAGAACACTGTGCTTTTTCTCCCCTTTTTGTAGATAAAACATTAGTGGATAAAATAGGGGATCATATTCCTCTTTTGAAAAACTTACTACTTAGAGATTTGGAGAAAAATCAATGTGACATTTGAATACACTTTGAAGTTCTTTCACAGCTTGAAACTTCACGACTTTTGTCTCTCCCTTTTTTTTATCAACTGTATTCATTACATTTCCATACAAAGCAGCCTGCTTGTTAAATACCATCTCTCTTCCTCTTTTCCTCTCGCTCACTCTCTTTTTTCCCGTTTTTTCCCCCTCCTGCCACTGTGCTCTCCAGGAGGATCGAACACTTTCTCTCAAAGGTAGCAACCCACCATTCAATTAAAGCTCCAGCCTATCTAAGGACAGATAATAACTTTGATCGCTGCATTTGTATAATTAAGGGACAGGCCTGCGGTTTAAAGGGGCTCCTCGTTCGCCTTTGAAAAGGCGAGAGCATGATGAGTTTTCTGTGGCACCAGCGCTGTAGGAAAGTCCTGGTCTCCTTTGGTGTCACATCTATCTGCGTCCCCAGCCTGCGTGTCCCCTGTCCCAGGGAGGACGATTAGGCGGTCCCCCGCTGGCTGCAGATGGAGTGACGGGGAGCGATAAGGCGAGCTGCCTTTCTCCGCAGCCTCAGATCGGCGGAGGCAGAGCTCTTCTTCACAGGCAGCCCAAGTGTAAGCCGTTTAAACAAGCGTGCAGGAAATATTGGGGTAATTACCAAGCGCAGGGAGGGGGTCTACGGCTATCAGCAGCATTGAGAATGGATTCGAAAACTCGCTCGGCAGATTAATTGATCCTTTTTCTGTAGCCAGTCTTTTGAAATAATTCTCGCAGCGGCTCGTAGTTGGGAGAGTGCAGTGTGCTGAGGAGAGGCATCCTCACCCGCAGCCATGCGTATTTACTAGCGTCTGCATCTGACTTTCTTCTCAACCAAAGCATTAAGAATTTTAGCGATAATTCATGCTTGGTAAATTTGTTTTCTGTAATAAGATCAATCCCACAAAGGGAGAATAAAAAGCAGTGCCGCCTGCGCTTCCTTATCAGCGCTGATACCGGCTAAGTGCTCTGATCACAGGAAGCTGCTCCGAGGCGCTCCCGCCTGCTATTTAATTCAGTTTACTTAGAAGAGAGTTTACCGCGGTTTTAATTTTCGGTTTCGCACCAGCGAAGCGGGTCGCCAGCTCGGTGCAGCAACGGTGGCCAGTGGGCCCCTGCAGAGAGCAGACAGGCCCCTCTCTGTCCCGTCAGGCCACTCAAGTGGAACATCAGCCAAGTGGCAGGTTTGTTGCTGGGGAGATGAGGACCAGTGTCTCCATCTCCTCCACCCCTGCCCACACTCTTTCCAGCCTAGTGGAGGAGGGAAACTGGCAGCGGAGACCTTGATGTTGTACCTGTTTCTCACATTTTCTCGGCAAAGGATGCACTGACAGGAGGGAAATGGCAGGCGGCACGTTTGCAGCGGTGCGTTTGGGTCTCCTCTGTAGCTGCGTTTGTACGTTAGCATGAATGTTGGGCAAAAAGCAGAGAAATATGGGAAAGGAAGGAGAGTTTCGAAGAGCTATGCTGTGTTGCTCTCCTGACTAATATTAATCGCTCATTTAAGGAAAATAAAATACTGTTCTGTGATTTGCATGCTGTGCTGCAGAGAGGATCTCAAAACCCTTTATTAGCACTGTCCTAGCAACTTGAGACAAAGCAAGTGACAAAAACGTCCTGATTTAATTTTGAATACCTATCTTTGTGCAGAATGATCTAGTATCTTGGCAGTTTCTGTCAGGGCACCTATCAATTCACACTGCATTTAGTCAGAACACAATGTAAATTGCTGTCTTACTAAAGAGCAGTGAACAGAGCAATTAAAATCCAGTTCTATTATGGTTGCCAGCCTCTTCATACAGGAGTAGAAAGATACTGTAGGAGGTCTCTTAAAGCCAAAAACCTGAAAGTTGCTCTGTGTTTTCCCTGTCTCCATTTTTTTGCTGCTTTCTCCAGTATTATAGGCACATCTGTGAGTGGCATATCCCTCACTCCCAAAATACCAAGGGCCAGACTTCTGCAATTAAATTGCAAACATTCGTGTGAGGGAAATGATGTGCTGACATTATGTGGGTTCAAAAGACCAAAGATTCACGCGATTTGCAGCCAGGCAGATGTCTGTTCTGCCGCTAACGTGCACATGTCTCTTGCAGGCACATGTACAGACATCCACACGGAAGGTCTGCAAGTGCTTGCATGTTTAGGGTTGTATACTACAAGGTCCAAATTCTACATAATGCTCTCAGTAACCCTTATTTCTTATTTGATGTGAAGAAGTTTTCAAATAAAAAATGCCATTTGATGTAGGCAGACTGTTTCAAGAAAATTGCTGGAATTAGTCTGACAACATGCCTATACACCTCCATCTTTCTGTCCTGTAAAATGCAGAGAAACATGCCTGGCTGAATTCACAGGGTCTCATGCAAGTATTCTCACAGGTCTTGTATTCCTTCAGCCTTGGATGGAGTGGCAGAGTAGAAAGAATCCCAAATCTCTTTGGCACTACTGAATTTCACCTGTCTTTGCACTACAGTGCAAAACAGAAAGATCCAGCTTCATCCCATTTAACTGCACTCCATTTTGCATCATGTTTTACCCTTATTTCTCAGGGACTAGGGTGCCTACAGAGCTAGAAAAGACAGGGTATCTTTTTTGCTGCCTGCCTTTGGCCACAGTTTGGTGGTAAACGAGTAGAAAAGGCAGGTACCTGCTCAGGCAGTGGGCTGAGGACCTGTCAACCGCTCCAGCTTGCTCAGGAGGTAAGGGCAGTCAGAGGACCTGCCCTTACCACAGGACCATAGACCAGGAAAGCACAGAGAAGGGCCCTTAAATATGCCAGGCACTAGTCTTGTAGAAACATCTATAACAGGGCACTATGGATGATGGCATTAGTTGCATGTTGTTTTAAATCCACTTCTCTGTAACTGTGCAAATGACTGCTTGCAAGGAAACCTATTCCAGAAAGGGGTCGGTGGTATTGCTTGCCTGAGTGCTTTGGATGCACCCATATTGGCAGTGTTGCCCATGTGGGAGCCTTTTGTTCTGAAACGAGCAAAATGTATCTGTGAAAATAATATCCTACTGTAAGTGTATATATGATAAAGAAACCCTTTTGTACAGCGCACGTTCCTGAAATTATCCTATAGCTCCTGAACGTACCCATTCTGAGGAGAAGAAACAAGGTTTGAAAGCACTCCAAAGAACCATGTTGACACCACAGCTGCTGTTTTTAGTACCCCACTGTGCAGGGTAGCATCCTGAAAGAGACCAAAAGCCTCTGTCCATCTACTTATGCCAGATCCAAAGCAGGTGGCTGTTAGAACTGTCTTTTTCCTGTTGCCAGGCTTTCTTTGGGGGATCTATCGTGGAGCCAAGGACTGTCTGCAGTGGGACTTGCACCAATTGTTTATTTATATTTAGCTAATTAAGTGATAATCCTAAAGTATCAGGGCACACATGTAATAATAATTATTACTCACACAGCACAAAGCAAACATTTTGTTTGGTTTGTTTTGTTTGTGCCTAAAGATAATACATCTGCCTCTCCAAATGCTGTAAAACTGCTGATCAAAAGTTCCTCAGTTCATGCTGGGATGTAATTCTGATGGCAAAAATGGAGTTACAGGCAGGATGAGTTTGGCCCACAGAAGAAAAGAGTTCTGGTTTCAGGTAAAATATACATCACAAAAATCTGTGGGCTGGACTCAGCTGTGACATAAAAAATTTAAGTTCCCTATCAATGTTAATGTCGGAAGGCCCATAACTCCTGGTCACAGGAGATGTTCAGAGGTGAGGGGGACAGCTTTAACAGCTCAGCATCTCGAGACATACGATGGTCTCCTGTTGTGGCTGCACCAGAGGCACTTTCAGGAGGTAAACCAGGAAGATGTGCCCCACCATGGACTTTTCCCCAGCCTGTTGTGCAATCAGAGAGGAGTAGTGAACTTACCTCCTGTGCACGAGCCATGCCTTGCTGTGATGGTGCCTGCCTGGAGGGGGTTGATCTTTGTGGGCAGGCCTTTCGTACTGAGAGGCCAGGTTAAAAAAACTAGGTTCTTAGTACTCCTTCAGTAGGCAAAGTATAAAATGTGGTAGACACACCTAACTTACATTCTCAAACTGTTTTGTATAACCAGCAAGGCTGTAATGGTGCTGCTTTGTACTTTTTAGTAACACTTTGATACCTCTTAATCTCAGGTTCGCTGCCAGGGTTAAATAAAGCATAGTACAAGATTCTCAACACTGACAGTAGTGGGACCACCAGCTGGAAGTGGTGCAAAAGGCTTCTTAACTGGAATGGCAGTAATTTGCAGCCACTTAGCATGGAAATAACATTCCATTTATTCTTCCTTTCCTCTTCTGTGCTGTCTTCGCTCACTTGGAAGGGTGACTGAGGAAAGATATCTGAGAGTTCTGTTAAATCACATGGGGAATATAGAGGGTAGATAGGGATCAGCTGTTCACTGAGTCTTCTGGTACAAGGCACCAACCAGTGTGGTCAGATGGCAGATTCAAAACCAAATTTTACATCGGTCCAAGTGACAACTGTGCAAGTTCATTGGAGAGACATTTGTCAAGGGCTATTAAATATGAAGTCTCTGAATCACAGGGAGAGTAGCGTTATGATAGTATCACTGCATGCTTCTCTGTCCTTATACTATTCTTCAGGCCCTTGCTGTTGGCCACTATCTGCGACAGGATCCTGGACTAGCTAAACTTTTTATCTCATCCAACATAGTTGTTCTTGTGTTGAGCCTTTTTATTTTAATCCCTTTCTCATGTTTTGTTCTAGAATATTTTATGACAGGAGTTGTTGCAAAGTTTTGTTTGTGTGAGAGTGCTCTTGCAGGAAAATTATCTCCTGCAGCTATACAAATGTGGTGGGCTTTAGTTTTGAATTATAAATGATTGTAATTCCTTTGATTTATATTAAATATTTTAATAAACAAGAGCAAAAAGATGTTTTCTATTTGACCACATATGATAAATTCAAATTGGAGGAGTTCTAGATTTAAAAAAGAAGAGCAAAGGCCATAAAGCCATTTATTTACATTGTTTTCCTATTTCTTTTCCCTTTTATTTCTAAATGATTTATTTGTTGAAGTTGCTCTGTGTGAAAGCTAAAGACAACTTTTCTCAAGCCAGTGAGGACAACTATCTATGATTGTTATTGCTTTAGATAAACTGCTGTAGAAAATAACTATTTCAGAGCTGTCTTAGTAAAAATAATACGGGATGATCTACAAGATGGATGGGTAAACTGAGGAGAACCACGTTTTTCAATCTTTTTACACGTGATGTTTAGCTCACTGATAAGTCAGGAATTTGGAGCTGTAGTGTGCAAATGAGATGGCAGGATTGGGACTTTGGCTAACAAGCAGTATAGGAGTTAAGAAAAAAAAAAAAAGGCAGGCTTCATTCTGACATAGTAATTTTAAAGAAAAATGCCAAACTGAGTTTTATGGCATCAAAGATTTTAAAAGAATAAGGGAAAAGAAGAAAAATATGAGGGAAGAATATAGCTGAAAAAAACCCAGAATAAATTAATTTAGCAATCAGGAACAAACCCCACAATTTGGCAAGGAGATGTTTTTTTATTTTTAAAGTCAGCTTAAAAAGAATGATGCACATCTTTCAAATCTTAGTGAAAGATTTTTTCCATTATTGTAGTCTCTGCCTCTTGAATCCTACAATGCAAACCTGTTACTTGAGATTCAATGACTTTTTCAAAAGGACACTCTCAGCTTGGTGGGCTTTTTGTAGTGACTCATACAAAAAAAGCAGAGCTTTCTGGCAGATCCCTGGAACAGAAGGCCTGCTTCTTTAGTGTAATGGCTAGTCCTTTTGCCCTCATTTGTGTCTGAAAAGCTGCTGCCCATCCTGCTCAGCTCTGCCCTCACTCTGGCCTTTTATTGGATCCTCTCCAGTTTCAGTTTCAAGTCTCTGTGACAGCTGTTGCAGGTAAGCACTGCCTTCCAGTGTACTGCTGGCTTGCTGCAGACAAAAAAACAAGGGAAAAAAAAGACAAGGAAAATGGCAAGGCTGACTGGAAGGAATTTTCCCATTACTTTTACTTGTAGTTGCCTTGAAGGCTATCTGAAGCGGTAGTATGTAGAACATTTTTAGGAGATGTTAAGTCATCAACGGTGTCTTTAAATTACTGGATTTGATCACACAGCTCAATACACAAGCCCTGTCCATGTGTTGTACATGCTTATAAACCACAGACTCAGAGGGATATACCAGGACAGCCCTCACGTAACACTCTTACAGAGTACGTCCAGTGAAGTCCAAAGCCCTTGCTGGGTTCCACTTTACTTCCAGGGAAGTCTCACTGACTTTTTCAACTGGGAGAAGTGGACAGTAGTTTTTCACATCTTTCTTGTAGGAAGATTTCACAAAGGTGGAATCAGAGACATGACAGAGCATCCCTTCTCTTCAGCATTTAAATTTCAACAAGTCCTTTTGTCTCTACTCAAGACCACTTATGTGAAATACAGATTTCTCAGAAGCTGTTTGTTTCACCTGGCTCGAAGACTCTGAGATCCTATTTCCACTTAGTATAAAGAGCTGAAATAATGAGTCGAAAGCAAAGGGAGCAGTGGCAGGAAGCTGTCCAATTTCATCCTCAAATCTTCTGGTCTTGTATGTGACCTTTGAGGTTGGACCTTTCAGTCTGCTTCATTGTGCCATATCTCACTCAAAATAAGTCAAAACAAGTCAGCTTTCCTTTACCTGCAGCAGCAAAACCTAATGATGCGTCAGCATCATGTCATAACATGTTCTTATGCTTTATAAAACCTACCACACATCGAAGAGGTGTGATGACGTGGCCCTGTAGTCCCTGTGCCCCTGCTTTTTATTTAGCAAAGAGCCAGAGACCCCACAATGTCTGCTTTGGGCCAAATAGTAGGAGATCAAGTTTGTAAGGTATGCAGTTAGAGCCCATACAAATATCCGAGTAAAGAGCAGCAACCTCCTCATGTAAAAATAAGATAAAGATAATTAAATAGACTGAACAGTGCATCCTTTCCACTCCACCAGCACTTAAATCAGTTGGGATCCTGATGTGCTGCTAAAGAGCTTAGTCTGCCCAGTTTATGCTTTTTATTCATAAATTGCACCTTTATGCAGAGTTGATAATTTCCTAATACACAGTGAATTAAACCACATTATACCTGTCAGGCAGTTGCACATACCTAGAGATAGTATTAAATGCAAATGATTGTGTATTCTCCATTTTGGAAAGACAATGGTGTGTGCCAGATTAATGAGGTTATGAGCAAGTGAGCAGAATAAACCAGTAAAATGTAATTAAGCCATTTAGCACTCCATAAAAACAGGAACACATAAAAAAGTAATGCAAACCACGGGGTGCAGTTCATTACCAGCCCCAGTATGTCAGTAGGACTTAATGGGGCACTCATTATTTTTTTTTTTTTCCCCACTTTCAAGGCAAAAACCAGTTCTAATCACTTTGGGCTTTCAAAATTGTCTATGTCCCATCCCCATTGTGTGTTGTGCCCCCCCCCCCCCCCCCCCCCAATGTCTTTAGAAAGAGGAGGATATTTTTAAAGAAATCATCATTCCAGATGCAGACACACCCCTTTCTTCAGCTGTTGTTGCTGTGCTCTCCCTATACAGCAGGAGATATAAACTTGTTAGGATGCAAACACACCAAGCAAAATTGCTAGTCTGTGGCATACTTTGGTTTTTTTGCTTCTGCCTGGACAACTGAGCCCTAGAAAGTGCAGTACTGCATCTAGAGACAGCGAGAGGGAGCTAATAGGGGTTCACTTTAGGACTGAAATAGAATCTCAGGGATAACCCACAGCAGCTGCTGTTCAGCAAAGGTATTTTTATTGAGGAGGACAGGCATTTCTAATAGTTGTTGTCTATCAAATGTTGTAAAAGTAGATTTTCATTATGCATTAAGCCATTCTAAATGCCACCATGTAAGAGGAAAGGGATCAAAGGCAGGGAGCTTAACATGCTGGCAGGATGTGTTAGAATCCCTCTAGTGGCTGATCTTCCAGAATTTACTAACTTTCTATTTCCAGTCACAAATACGTAGTCGCGCATTTAGCTGAAGTGGTAGATATTCAGACCGTGCAGATGATACCTGTAGGGAACAATGGTGAGGGACAGGAAGGGAAGAGGTGGGGGAACTTGTGCATTAGCAGAGAACTGCATCCAGGAAGGGAACTTCTGGATGAGACGTAGGATGGGATGTGCCAGGGGTAGCTTGATGTGACAGATCGATGGCTCACGTCCTACGGAAGACTGGATGCAGTGATGGTCTGAGGATTTACATTCATCATCAGAACAGTCAAATAATAGCAGTGAACTTGAGTAAACCCAGAAAATTATTTGCCAAGTTCTCATAGGGAGGAATTCAAACACAGAGTTGGAAGTTTCTAGGGGAGAAAGCACAAAAAGCCAACCAGAAAGCTGTCTATCCTAATGTGAAGAAAATAGAGTGGTTGTAATAAAATACCAGAATGCAGCACTAGGAGCTCTTGAATGACATGAAAACCAAAGAGAAACTGTAAGCAGAAACAAGGTGCTGGAGGCGGAGTGTAAAAAAATACATGGGCATGCATAGACAAGACCAGAAAGACTAAGGAAGAAATTGAATTATAACTTGTGGTGGATATAAGGAGCAACACAAATTTTCTATAAATATAGTTCCTTTATAAATATACTTCCTTTCCTACAAAGGAAAATGCAATCTCTTGCTTAATTGACACAGGAGCAGAAGCATTCAGCATTTTTCTTTTTTTTAATCCAAAAAAAGATTGAAACTGTGGTTGCTCCTCTAATATGATTAACAGCAGCTAATGAGAGGATAAAAACTTGGGTCAAATAGTCAAAGATCAGGTCAAATAATACTCAAGTGCATTTAGTTTTCTGCAGTCATTAGGTTTGCTGAAATATAACCTTGAAGTATTTAAGAGATGAGGATGAGCAGTTGCTAGGTAGTGGTTAATACTCTGAAAGAATGGGTGAATTCCAGAAGTCCACCGGCCCCAAATGTGAGTTGCCAGAGCAATACTGCTAACCTCACAGAAAGCTTGTGCATGCAGTTTTTGAAGTCTTACCTTTTAGTGTTAAAGAAACGTGTGGATCAGTAGGAGTTGTGAATCGGTTGTCCAGATGAAGAAGATAGCAAGGAGCACGTTTTTTCTCTAAAGTCCCAAATCTTTAGTCTAGAATTTGGAATGTATCTGCTCCTTAACTATGCTGACTTTTTGAATACGTGGTCTCCTTTGGTTTCAACTTCTTACTCATAACTTATTTTTAGACTGTGAGGGTTGAAAAGACCATTTTAAATCAAGCAGCCTGACCTCATATGCAATACAGACCTTTTCAGTGTTAATTCTTGTCTTGGTTAACTATAGAAACTCTTTTAGAGTAACCTCCAAGCCTACTGTAAATGTTTCCAAATTTGAGAGTTTAGCACAGCTCTTTTTAAATAGTTTCAGTGATTAATAGAATGTCAACTTCATTTCTACTCTGAGTGTTTCTGACTTTTACTTCTAGTCCTGAATATTGTTATTTTATTACCAAAGTTTTCTTTCCTAAGACTGATCAAGTTATCCCTTAACATCTTTGATGAACTGAATACATGGCTGTCCTGGAGTTTAAAGGCTTGCTTTCCAATCCTGTAATAGTTCTCACTGCTTTTCTCTGAACCCTCTCCAATTTATCCACATCCCTGATGAATCCTGGACACCATATTTCAGCATAAACTTCCAAACATGATGCGCCAGTGCCAAATCCAGACTTAATATAATTCCCTTCTGCTCGCCTGCAGACTGGTTGCCTATAGAAATTCTCCTGTTTATTCTTCCAGGGACTGTATTGTCTTTTTTGGATGCAGCATCATGCTAGGCACTCATGTACTGTTGATTATCCACTATGATTCCTAAATGCTTTTTAGAGTCCCTGAAGTAAATTCCCCCTGTCCTATAAGTGTGGCTTACACAACATATTCCTGGATATATTCCTTTGCATTTAGCTCTGTTATAGCACTTAGTGTTTGCTCATTTGTGTAACATCGTGGGTGATTTTTTCTTGTATCAGCCATTTTTGTGGTTTAGTGATTCTCCACTCGTAGGCATCCTCAGTAGCAAAGACTATGATTTTCTCTAGTTTTCCACATCATTAATAAAACTGCTAAATAAATAAGGGCCAAAACCTGATCGCTGTAGGGATCTGATAAAACCTCAGTCAATCATTGATAATTCTCTGATTTCAATCCATTAAAAATGTGCTGTGTTGGTTTTCTATCCCTCTAAATTCCTGATCAAAATCCCACATCAGCTATCAAGTCATCTTGACCAGATGCTGTATCCGGTTTGTGGCTTACTGAGAGGGTGGATACCAGTCTTCAGATTACACTGCTGTGCGACTGAGGGAAGTGGTGCTAAGGATTTTGTAGTCAAAAGCAGAAATTGTACTGTACATGAGAATTACTGTCTGTTGGGGAAGGGTTCGATAATTACGTTTTAGTGTGGCAGTGCAGCGGTACGTAGTTCATCTTTGACTAGTTCTGTGACGATCAATGTGAGATCTGAGTGAATTAATGCAGGTAAGTGTTTGCAACTCAATAGCTGTAAAATTAGGATAGACACCTTAATACTACTATATTGGTTTTCTAGAACATCTTGCAGAGAATTTTTTTGGGGGGTTGGTTTTTTTTTTTTTAAATCAATTTACTTACATTTGCTACCGAGTTCTGAATCAAGGTATGAATCTGCCTTATGTATTTATTGTGCTTTTTTATTTGCTAGAACTTCAGGCATTATACTCAAGTAGCAAATGTATTTTAAAATTGTCATCAAAATCCCACTGATATTTATGTAGTTTTCTGAAGAAACATTGTAATGTTTTCCTTGATCTCTTCATAGAACTTGAAAATTCAAATATTTAATTATACTGGGTTAGTCTACATGCTCTGAGTTCTTATTATGTGTATAAAATACCACCACACACACAGTTATTGTTGATGTAACAGAACTCTAAAAAGAGAAGAATCGCTAATATTCCCTTTGCACTTTGCAGACTGACCCATTTTTTACTGATGTTTGAGGTGTTAAGGGCCATTAGGTTAACAAATATTTACTTCTTTGAGTGTCAAAATGTAGCAATTACATGTATACTTGACCTTTACATTAAGGTCTGATTTTTGGAATAGTGGTGAGCATTATTAGTTTATTCCAAGTTCCTGCAGAAGTGCATGCTGCCATCATAAGATGCTGGTAAGGACAATAAGGAGAGCATGGGCAGCATCCCTTTTTTTATTCCCTCGTATATAACATGCTTGTCACACAACTACAGCATAGTAAGGTAATATCTGCACTGAGTGAGCAAGCTCCAGACCAGGAGGCAGTGCCCTGGCTGCTACATGACTGAGTCAGTTGTACTGTTTCTAGGACCTGAGCCAGCAGCTCTGTGTGGCTCTGCTGGTGCTGTGCTGTGAGAAGCCAACCTGGGGGTCTCTCACCATCACAGCACTGCATTGTGCAGTCAAAGCCACAGACAGCATTTGCAGATTATTCCGCGACTGCTCGTTCATTATTCTGTGTCTCCACTAAACCATGGCCCCTTGAGGCCTCAGGCAGTGTGAGGATACCTTTATCAGGTGCCATACGAGCAGAGAGACAGGGGGGGTTGCTACCCCCTGCCTAGAAGCGGTCTGTGTGTTTCTCTGGCCAGGCATGGGCACATAATGGCACAGCTCATGTTCCGGATGGAGGCGATGGGAGAGCATGCTGAGAAAAATAATTGAAAACGAAGCTGCATTTTAAAGTAATCAAATTACTCCTTGGGATTAAAATTTTAGAGCCAAATTTTAGCCCTCCTTATTCTACGGCAGTGCCTTGCCAGGACCACATAGCTTGCCCAGCTCCATGCCTGGGAGACTTTACTACTTTTCTGAGTAAATAGAACGTATAAAGCCAGATTCTCACTGCTTTTATGCCTAAGTAAATGTACCGCTTTTCCATTGAAATTCTTCCCGATTAATACGTATGTCCATGAAAGGAAACAGAAAGAGAATGGCTCCACAGCTGTTAAACCCTTGCTGCTGTCTCTAACTCTGCTCCCAGAGTGCTTAGGAAAGGCACTGGCAATGAAAGATAAGAGGGCATGATTACATGAAACCTGATTACTTCTTCAGGGATCCTGGGCCAGCTGTGTCAACTACGATCGGGACAGTGACCATTAGAATGAAGAGTGCAATTCCATTGTGGCACCCTAGAAATGCAAAATTCCTCCATTCAAGGATTCCCTCCTTAAGAGCATTGGCGGTTTTATGCTAAAGTGCTTGCCTTACTGCCTTTTGCCATCTTACCAGTGAGAGCAGTTACTGAAGGACAGGGTGAGGAGGAAGCTTTATAGCTCCTGTAAAGGAGAAGCGAGAAGAAGATGTTCAGAGGGCATGACATGTCTCTGATCTTCCAGTCTCCTGCAACTTCTAAGAGCCTAGTCATGGAGCTGACAGGTTTTGGTGCACTGCCTAAAAGAAAAATCTAAGAGGAGTAAAATGCTGCAGGTACCTACCATGAATATGATTTTTTGTGACTTAGGTCTCTAACGGGCACTTCGCTGACCCTACATTCTTTTCTGTCTTCCTGGGGTGTACATGCACATGTGTGCAACATGCAGAGGTATGTAAGAGTGGGACCTTCCTCTTTTGAGTGAGGAGCCCTAATTTCTAGCTAACATCCCTGATGCCTGCATGAGGAAGCGCCTTGCTTGTATTCAGTGCAACATACACACTCAGATTACAGTTTGAAGGCAAGAGCTAATAGCCATGATAAAGGCCATAGCAATGAGGTCTCTTGGCACGTGAGCATGGATATCTTACATCGTCTTAGGGAGATGCTCTTCAAAAAAATGTGTGTGATGTATATGTACATATGTGTATATTTGTATGCATATTTCTGTGAATGTTTAAATAGAGCACGAATTAATAGTTTGAGTTAAGCAAAGAGAAAGAAAACTGTTGAGGACAGTAGCAAGATTCCTTATAACTAACTCTGACAAATACACCAGCCTAAGCTCTGTTGCACTGAGGTGTCACATTATAACATATGTATCTGTCTCAACAGTTTCCTATGCTGAGCCCATCAGCATGTTATTTGAAGACTTTTGTGTCATATATCCTACACTGTGCTCTGACAGTATCTAGGCACTACAGAGTGAGTTAAGAATGGACTGACACTTCCAAGACAGTCCCTTGCTGTTAGTTTAGCACTGTTTCATGTGAAAAATATCTTCAGAATGGCTCTTTCTCTCTCAGATAACAGACCTGTCTACCCTCACCAGTGACAGCTCCATCCCTTCCACTTCAGAAAACAGAGGGTATCATTAAAATGTTGACATTCACCAAACATTTGTTATATTTATCATAGTATTTCCTGTTTTCTGTAGAGGAATACCACAAAAAAAACCCAGTAAAGGTAAATACCAAAGTCTGGTAAATGTCAAGATTTTAATGGAACCCACACTGTCAGAGATCTCAGAACCAACCATTTGCTCAAGAAAAATGTCATCACTTCTTTACTGTTCTGGTTCTTGAAAATTGGTAGGCAGGTTTTACTAAAATTAGATTTGTAGTGCCCCAAGGTGAGAGTCACCACATCTGTGGTCTCATTAGGGGACTTCTCTTTGTCCCCAGATAGATCTATCAGAAGTGGTATGAAAGAATTCAAGTAATGAATTTCAATGTGCAGGCTTCTTTGGGAACTTGGTGCAATATTCACTGAAATCAGTGGAATATTTCAATCAGGTCCTTGTGCTCATTTTTGGTTTTGCAAACTGGGTTCATAAGTGACAAGGCTATAAACTCTTTTTTTCCAGTTGTTTCCAAGATGCAAAAATACTTTTAAGTAATAATGTGTCATTTTCAGATTGCACTAAATCCATGGGCGATTTATGACTAAGAATAAGCATTTTGGGGTGTAAGAATGTCAAAGTTGCCAATTCAGAGTCTGAAAATGGCCATATGTGTGACAAAACATTATAGGAATCATGTACTAGAAGAGTGCAACCACAGAGCAATTTTCTTCCTGGCCTTCTAGCAGATGGAAAGAGCTCTTTGCTTGAAGTATACATGCTTATTCCCTCCCTGGTTTTGTTGCTCTTCTGGTATAACCTTGAAAGGTCTTATTGTCCACAAATGAATAAAGTACCAGGTACCCAACTCTGGCATTTCCTCAGAAAGAGGATACAAAGCAGATACAGGGCTCAGCCTCTCTCATTAGTCTGATGGCACAATTATGATTATTTGTCCTACCATTGGAAGAATTCTTTTTGTTGTAACTTTATTCACCCAAAATGCCAGTCAGTCAAAAGGATTTGTGAAGCCCTGGTTTAATTTCTAAAATTATGTCAGGCAAAAATGGGAAAAAAAACTATAAAAGCATGGAAAATTAAAAAAAAAAAAAAAAACCAACAACAAAAAGAAACCAACACATGGCTTTTATTTTCTTTTTTTAAAATTGCCTTGCTGTGTGTTCATTAACTTATTTTTTACATGGTTAATAATCATCAAAAAAACTACTTCATTCTTAGTTAACTGAAGTATGTTTACTAGAAAATAAATCCTTAACACTTTTTTTGTTCTTTTTGTCTCTAGATAGTATTTTTGGTCAGTCCAGAATTTCCTTTATACCACATTTTGGCCAAAACAGGCCAATAAAGAAAAAATACCAACCATTCAAGTATGCCTTTCATCTTTTGCTGTGAAGGACTGGGATTAAGACTGCATTATCCAAAATGCTAAAAATGCTTTCTGTCACTGATCATTAATTAAGTAGCCCCTTATCGAAGGACATCCATTCACAGAGGAAGGGAAATCTCATCATTTAAAGGGCCAGTAGTCATTAAATATAAATGGGAGGATAACAGTCCGTCTACATTCTCTTAGCATGCATCATATCCCACGGTGATTTTTTTAACTTATAAAACATTAAACTGATTGCATACTGGTTTGCTCTGTATCACTCACAAGGACTGCTCTTGTGTAATGAAGTGTAATTAAGAGGAATTGTATGTATCTCTTCATTCAAAGCCCATGATTTCCTTTCGCATTACTCACAGTCTGGAAATACAGTGCTTTACCGAGGTGATCTTTACTATTGATTTAATTGATCCAGTTGTCTTCAGGTATTAGAAACGGCTACCAATGGCTAGACCAGTTAGGTGTGTTTCTGCTTAGCTTGGAAATTAAACGTAAACATATAATATTCCTTACCAATCTTCAGGACAGCTTATTAGGCCTAATGCTAAGGAGCCATTCCTTCCTTTTTTTCCCCTGGGAAGTTTCTTTGGATTTGAATTTGCCAAACTGAGTGCAAATCAGGTAATCTTTACAATTTTTCTTTCCTGCATGCAATTGCAGTTCTTTAGAAGCTAATGAAACATTAGCAGGACTTGGGGATATGTAATACCTAACTTCTGGCTTTCTGAGCACTGAAAATCTGCAGTACCAGTCTGTGATGTTGAGGTGAAGAGTGTAGAAACTGAGGGAAGGTTGGTGCCCCCTCAGGAATGCTGCAATTTACACAGACTTGTTATTCTTTAAGGCTGACTACTGACATCTCTCTACAGGTAACAATGGCATCCTTTACAGCTCACTGGAAATTCACAGTCCTTTACTGTGAAATTCTGAAGCCCAGTAATGATACACAGGTGAAATCAATATATGCACTCTAAACCAGAGGATAACCTTAAATTTTTAAAAAGTGAGCGTGACAAATTGAATATGGTCTGACTTACGTTTAGATTTGATCATTCTTTATTTTGGTCTTCTATTATAGAAAATACCTTTGAGTGAAAGAGTTCGTTCACCTACTCTCGAAAACTAATAAGGGTAAAATAGGTGACTAACTACCACAAAGTAACTCAGTTACAGGACAGCATCAGCTATTTCTTTCAATTCCTTTACCAACAATTAAGTGTAATGCATTTCATCAGCAATATTGATACCTGCCTACAAGGAAGCATGAAACATACCACGGATACTAAGGAAACTGATCTGAAGGAGAAAGTGCTCTGTTTTACAAGTGGGTGAAACAAAAGAGAGATTGTTCATTATACAAGTGTATGGCTAGACTGCAGCTGGCTCTTCGCAATGGGATATTAAAGCAAGCCATCTATTTTCCTGTATGGACAGGATAGGGCCATGGGATGATTCATTTGTCATTCCTTCTGGAAAATGATCTATTCTGAAATCATCGTGTCCTTGCAACATCTTTGCTCTGATCAACAAAGTGAGGGCAGGTTAGTGATGAAGGAGGCGCTAAAGGTGTAATCCTCCCAGAAGACACACTCTCCATCCACACACAGTTGTCCAAAGAGAGGTTTCTTTCCATGAGAGGCTGTGGCTTTGCACTACACCATGCTCCAGCTTCTGTGAAAATGCCTGCCTTTTTGTCTGGAAGCAAGCCCTGATTGTGTCCTCTGGCTAGGGAAAATGGGAAGGACCACACATATACTAAGGTCCAAAGCCTCCCCTAATTTCCATTCTGCCAAAAACCAGTCTGAACAGAGTCTGGCCAGGGGGAGTGATAGATGAAATGATTTTGAATGGAATTTTTTTTTTTTTTTAAATTTTGTTTTCTTCCAGCCTGACTCAAGGGTAAACCTGTTTATTTGCTTCTTTTAGCTGCCTTGAATAACGAAAGACCACTGTAAAGCTCACTTCAGGCCTGTAGTTTCCTGCCAGTCAGCACTGTCACCACTGTGTTAATGGTCATCAAATGTCAACAGTCACTTTCACCTTGAAAAAAAGCTTGAAACAAGAGAATAATGACTAAGTAAAGCTTGCAGCTTAGGGACAAACGTGATTTATGTTACACAACTGAAGGAAGGTTACCTGTATAGCACTTCCTTGGTATGTATATGCCCGCATAGAGAGGAGAATCTGTTCTCCTTCAGTCACAGTGCATGTTTCTCTATGTTAAAGACAGGGAACAGATGACTGTTTAACATTGCAAAGAACTATAAAAATGTTAGTGGCTCTCCTTTCATTTTCAGTCATCTAAAAAGTGCTTTAATGAAGTATTCCAAACTAGATTCTGAAAAGTCATATGGTTTTTTAAATAACTACCAAGGAAACAGATTACTGCTAAATACTGCTCACAGGAGACCTGAGTTTGTTATTCACTTCAACCTAATGTAAGTATTACCAAGCCCACTGGATAGGGTTTCTACTTTCTGAAATGTCTTGACTCTCTCTAATGCTCATTATTAACTGTTCTAATGTATATAATTCAGAGCAATTTATTGTGTATGTCTGAATATTCTTAAGAAAACTAGGATAATAGGGTCTCTGGCCATTAAAAATGCCCTGGACAATGTGTTTTATTACTTTTCAGTTATCTTCTGATTTGAAAATATAAATTCAAGGAACTCTTAGTAGAGCGGGATCATTAAGAGGGCAGAAATATCAGAGTGGCAAAACAATAACATTCTTTAGCTGCTAATCATCTCCAAACTGCTAGCGATGCTTCCTGCGGTCTGGTTACAGAAACCAAGGCAATGCTAATGATACTCTGTACCCTCAGGATCCTCGGTGGTGTCATTAGTGTAAACTCCTGGCAGGATAAATGCTCTGTGCAGCTGAAGGAGCAGCCTGGTACCCGGCTTCTGCAGTACACCCCACGTGCTGTGCGCGCCACGCAGGGAGCTGGACATCCTAGCGCAGGCGCTGAAGGACAGAGCTGAGGGCAGGTGTCACAGCGGTGACGAGCATCACCCAGGTACGTGGCACTGCCCACTGCAAGGCACGCCAACCCCAGTGGCTCGAGGTGGGGGTGAGCCAAAGTCATGCTCTTCTAGCCCACATGTGCCCACTATCTTATGCTGCAGGAGAAGGGGCTTGGTAGCTGCAGGCACTAGCAACGCCAGCCAGATCTATTTGTTGCATTAGATACCAGAGCCGCCCTCTGTCCTGTTCTGCCCTGTTTGTTCATACAGTCTCACATCCTGAAGTTACACAAAGGCCCTCCTAGGTGAAGGAAGCAGTAGTTAGCATTAGGGCTGACTGGAAAGCAATGTTACACACTGCAAGGTCTGTGGAACCATCCCATCTATGAGATTTGTTCCTAATTGTGGTGAAGGAGAAAAGCATGTGGTTTGTTAACCATGGTGCTTTCTTGTCATCAGGGGCTCTGTTTTTTAATAATGTTTGAACAGTTCTTAATGCAGTACAGTCGTGGCTCAGTATCTGAGCTCTCATAAGGTACAGTTATAGAAATAAAGAATAAACACAGCAGTGCTCACATCTACCAAAATACTAATGCTTGCTGGTTTTGGAAGCCACAGTAAAAACAATTCATCGCATTTCAAGCACAATAAAACATGCCAGTTTTGTAACATTTAGGGAGATGTAAAACCCCTTGTCGACCTTTGCCCTTCTGCCACTGCTGAATTTAGTAAGCCTAATCTCGAGGCAACTGGCTGACTTAAACCTCTCCTGTTTTATTCTTCAAACACCACTGATTTACATGATAGTTTGCCTTAGACAGGGCAGTCAGGCTTTGATATTTGATCCCCATGAGAGTGTTGATTAATAAGAGCTGAGAGGAAAAGTTATAACTGCAGAAAATGAGAGTAAATGAGAGTCCTTTGTAAATGAGAGTCCTGGGATCTGCAATGATTTCAAATTACATTTCTGCGTGTCTGTGTGTGTAGTCAGTCCTTTAGCATGCCACCAGCTCTTAGTGCACTTTAGAAGCGATGCACTGAACATTAATAATCTTCAGAGCTAAGCTATCTTGGTTCAGATACTTGTATAAAAATAGCACCATCAGGGTGTTAAAAATGAAAAGGAAAAAAAAAACCTACCCACAAAATCTGAAGGCTGAAGAAAACAAAAGTGCTAGATATTGTGGCTGAGAACTATGCAATTTCCTCCTGAAGGCATAATAGGAAGGAATTTATTCCTTTACAAAGCAAAATCCGAATTTGGGGCATCAGGTAACATGAGAAGTAAGCTGTAGGCTTGACACTGGGCCAACCACCTGACCTCATTGCTTTGGGCTGTTCCTGAGCAAACAGAAGTTGCTGCATTTCCTATGTTCCAATTTTGAAAGGGTCACTGTGTGATCTAATAGCCCTGGCTACACAAAGCGTCTGACACTTTTTCATGTGACCACACATGACCTTCCTTAATGTGGAAAAGACTACGAATCTACCCATTACCGCTAAAAGCAAATAATCAGTTGTGTTGCATGCATGTAACAAAACCTTCATAAAAATTTATTGATAAACATTTGTGACGTACAATCAAAAATTAAAAAAATAAATGTCTTTGGGAACTGAATTGCAATAATCTCACATTTTGCTGGTGACCTTCACTGAACTGATTGTAATTTGGGAATACTGTGAAATCCATACAGGCAACATTTTCCAACCAGCCAAATGTTGCATGCTGATTATGATTTTCAAGGCATATGATTAGTTTAATATTTTTATTTTATCTTACCTCTGATTAGTTGTACATGGAAATTAAAGATGCATTTTGCAGTCAGTATAGCTAGGGGTATTTAAGTCAGAACATAGATCTCTCTTCTAAGTACAAATGAGAAGGGCAGACACTTAATATTTTTGAAACATATGGTTAGTAGGCCTATATTTTTAATTGGTAGTTCCATGATTATATTTTATATTTCAGTTTGTAGATATTGGGAAATTAATCTTCAGATGGTCCTTAATTATTTTGAATTCAGCTAATGAGATATGTTGCTGCAGTCCAAACTCTAGACTTACAACAAACAAAAGCAAGAAAAAGGAAATACACCCATGCGTATTTTCTTGCTGAATTTTATTTCGATTTTTTTTTTAATTTCCTAACTACTGAGCAGAATTATAAGTTGTTCTACACTGACAAGACAAGGGGCAACAGGCACAAACTGGAATACAGGAAATTCCGTCTTAATATGAGGAAATACGTCTTTACTCTGAGGGTGCCAGAGCACTGGAACAGGCTGCCCAGAGAAGTTGTGGAGTCTCCTCCATTGAATATCTGGAGATATTCAAAATCCACCTGATGTGTTCCTGTCCAACCTGCTCTAGATGAACCTGCTTTGACAGGGGAGTTGGACTAGATGGTCTCCGAAGGTCCCTTCCAACCCCTGGCATTCTGTGATCACTTCAGGAGAGTGGGCTAACAAGAACCATATCAAGTTCAACAAGGACAAGTGTAATGTCTTGTACCTGGGAAAATGTAATCCAGGAGAGCAGCGCAGGCTGGGATCTACCTGGCTGGGGAGCAGCTCTGTGGAAAGGGACCCAGGGGTCCTGGTGTACAAGCTCAATATGAGTGACCAGTGTGCTGCTGCAGCACAGAGAGCCAACAGGATGCTGGGCTGCATCACCAGCAGAGACAAAGAAGTCAATAGCCCACTCCACTCAGCACTTGTCAGGCCACTCCTGGAACATGGTGTTTTGGTCCCCACCATGCAAAAAAGATGTGGATAGGCTGGAGAGGGTCCAGAGAAGGGCCAGAAAGATGAACAAAGGATGGGAAGCCTGCCATGTGAGGAAAGGTTGAGAGACTTGGGTTTGTTCAGCCTTGAGAAAAGAAGGCTTAGGGGAGACCTTGTCACCATGTTCCAGTATTCAACGGGTGGCGACAAAGAAGGCGGAGACTTCCTTTTTTGCAAGGAGTCACATGGAAGAGACAGGGGGCAATGGGTACAACGTGCTCCGGGAGAGATTGTGATTGGACACAAGAGGAGATTTTTTCACAAGGAGAACAATCAGCCATTGGAATAATCTCCCCACGGACATGGTGGACTCCCCAACTTTGGACACTTGTAAGATTCAGCTGGATAGGGTGCTGGACCATCTTTTCTAGACTGTGCTTTTGCCGAGAAAGGTTGGACCCGGTAATCCTTGAGGTTCCTTCCAACCTGGTATTCTGTGATTCTATGATTCTCTGATCTTCAAAATTTCATTGCTGCGTTCTGTGCTCTATATGGGGTTTTTAAGAGACCTCAGTTCTCATTTCCACCAGAGCAATTGGTATGATTTAGGGGGCAAAAAAAGGTGAAATAGCTCAGTGTGCTGTGAAAAGGCTGGCCAGAAGTGGCCATCTGTCAGAGCCAACAGGAGCTGAGCACCAACACAGCCCCTCTGACCTGCTGCTCAGTGTCTGTAGGGTATTTCCCATCACTGTCCTGCAAGGCAGGGAACAGGTCTATCTCATTCCTCAGGTTAGTAGCCGAGGATGGGAAAGGGCCAGGGTGAGACTGTGTTTCAGGTTGAGCACCCATCCTGAGTTACGCAGTGGGAGCAGCCCATTTTCCTATGAGATGAGGCTGGCCATGTGCTAGAGCTGCAGTGGCCCCGGGACAAGGCAGGATGCAGTGCTGGCTGGGCAGCTGCAAGGAGGAAGATGCAATGTCGCTGCAGCTAGGGTCATCTCTAGTGCCACCAGTGTGACTAGGGAATAGAGTATGGAACTGCAAGAGGCAGATGATTAGGAGGAGAGCAGGGTTGATGCCTTCAGCAGTGTTCCTCTCCTGCTCCTAGGACATGCCCACCTAGAAGAAAAACTAAGTATCTTACCCAAGCTGCAGGTGAAGGCTGACAGACACATGAGTAAGGCTGGTATCGTGGCCCTTGGACCATACATCTTCTATACTCACAATGCTGTACTTGGAGTAACTTTTCCACTTTGTTTAATGAAGGTGGGATCTTATGGACCATGCTTTCCACTTGGGTTTACCAAATGCTGCTTTTTCTCACAGACGTAAGGCATCTGGTTTGACCAGCAATCTGAGTATACCTCTAGCAAAAAGGTGTCATTCAGCAATTAAAATGGGATTAGACATCCCATTACATACTGTAATACTGACTTCCTATGTATGTTTTAAAAGGTACGAGGAAAACATGGAACCCAGGCAGCTTTGCAGCTACCTTCATTTCACTATAGCAGGTTTGCTCATGCTTTGGCTACAGGTTGGACTTCCACTGACAGTTTTCCACTGCTGTTCCTGACCTCTATTGTGTGTTGTTTATGCTATTCCTGGGGATTCTGTATAAAGAAACAGATTGAGGGAAAGAATAGGAAAAAAGGGGTTGTTTATTTCTTCCCTTTCATTCATTCTCAGTAGTCTCTGAAAGAAAACCAGCAAGAAAGAGAGGAAGGTAACACAGGACTTGGCAGAAAGCCAAAGCACAGGAGTGTTGCAGTAGGTTGAGCACTCTAAAGCTTTTGTCCATTTCAAGTATCTCTGTCTTATTCTGAACTGTACAAGCCATACAAGCCCTTATTCATGTGAGTAAGCCACTTATGAAAGATGTCCCAGCAAAATGTCATGTTTTCTGTGGTTTTCACCAGTGCTGATGAGCTCTTCACTGTGGGATCTCAGCTTCTTCATCCTGTTATCCTTGTCACTGAAACTGCTCAGTGTATGTCAGAGTAGTTTCAGGACAGCTCCTCAGCCTCACAGAAGACACCAAATGCTTGATATGACAGGCACTGCTCAGTCGTTACTGACTCATAGCATGCTGCATGAACTACTTTATACTGACAACAGCAGTCTGATCCCCAAAGTCATCATTCTGTGTCACTTGTCCCATCTTTGGTGGCATTGCTGAAGATCATCACTTAGCCTCCTGCCAGCAGTCCTCCTTGTCGCTAAGCACTCTACTTCTGTGTTCATGTCCCATTTCCTTAATGGCCCACAGCCTTCTGAATCCTCTAGCAAATGCAGGGCAGATGCATGATTTTTGTTTGTCCAGATGGCTAACTTCTAGCAGGGTGAGAACTTCAGGTTTTAGTAAATGGCTCCTTTACTGTAGCATCTGACTTTTAAAGGAGTCATCACATTCCCCTCTGGGTTAAATGCATGGATAGTTCTCATCCAGGCAAGTAATGTAAGTAATTCCTGGTTCTGGGTCTGTTCAGGGATTTTGGATTGAGCTGTGTTCCCTTTTCAACTCCTAAATAATAGAAGAGTAATGTATTGTTATGTATAAATTAACTTAGAAATACATATGTTTTGACCTTGATTTAAACAAGCTCTACTAATGATATAGGAACATGGGGAATGGGGATTGACATGATTTCCAGCAAGATATTTATAGAACTGTTGGAACAGACTTTACAATAATTAAAACAGAGTATAGGTTATGTTAAAGTAAATGAAGTCAATTTAGTTCATCATCATTTTTACAGTGTTGCAAATTAACATAACAGTGACAACTATAGTTGTCACTGACTTGAGCAGCAGCAGTTAATCATTGTAATTAATCATTATTAATACATAATTCATAATGATCAATCATGCTTGACTCTAGGATCATAGTGAGCTTATATTAAATACTATATGAATATAAAAGGGCATTAATAACTGTCCAAAAGCTAGGAAAATCAGACTTCCATTTCCATTTTGATGTACCACTAAGAGCTATCGCTGGCATGTGTCTGACTTTGTTAGGACTTGTTTAGTTTCAGTTAATCTTTACATGTGAGAAGAAGATGAACCGTATCCTGGGCTGTGTCCAGGGAAGCTTGGCCAGCAGGTCGAGGAAAGTGATTCTCCCCCTCTGCTCTTGTGAGACCCCACCTGGAGCCCTGCGTCCAGCTCTGGGGCCCCCAACATAAGGATATCAACTGGTTGGAGCGAGTCCAGAGGAGGCCATGGAGATGCTCAGAGGGTTGGAGCCCCTCTGCCATGGGGACAGGCTGAGAGAGTTGGGCTTGTTCAGCCTGGAGAAGAGAAGGCTCTGGGGAGACCTTATAGCACCTTCCAGTACCTGAAGGGGCCTAGAAGGAAGCTGGGGGGGCTTTTGACAAGGGCCTGTAGTAACAGGACAAGGGGTGATGGGTTTAAATTGAAAGTGGGGAGATTTAGATTAGATATCAGGAAGAAATTATTCCCGGAGAGTGTGGTGAGGTGTGGCTGCCCCATCCCTGGAAGTGTCCAAGGCCAGGCTGGATGAGGCTTTGAGCAACCTGGTCTAGTGGAAGGCATCCCTGCCCATGGCAGCAGGGTTGGAACTAGATGATCTTTTAGGTCCCTCCCAACCAAAACCATTCTATGATTGCAGCACATATATGCAAATGCACATATGTCCCATAGTTGTCTGATAGCTGTTGTATGCCTTGCAGATCTGTCAGGCAGGCAAAACTCTTGCTCAGAACTGGACTGGTGCTTTGGCCTGGCAATTCCCGTCCATCTCTCTCCCCATGGCACTCGGAACATCTTAAGAAGTAACCTTTGGTTTTTGAGAACAGCTCTCAGTTCCTCCTCAGCCTCTGTTCTCAAAGGTTGTTGAAAAATGGCTGCTTCCAAGGTGGACACTGAGCTGCGGTTTATACCTATTGTGACACTGGTGACCAGGAGCACAAGAACCTCTGCAAAGTAATTTTGCAGACTGCCTATATGGCTTTACAGGCTGCAAATATTCCAGAAGCCCATGCTCTAGACCATGTTTTGGTTTGGATTTTTTTAATAATTTCTATGTGTGCTCATCTACTTCACTGGAAAGCAGAAGGGCAATGACATAAATCAAATACTTTTTCAGAAAGCTTTGGATTACTACTTTTCAAGCTAAATCTGCCTAGACATTTTAATGAGTCTTCTTTGCATGGAAAATCAACCATGATTCAGACACATATTGCACCCCAAAACAAATCAATTTATTTTAAATGGAAGGTTATCTTAGAGGTTGTTTTTTTTTTTCTTGAAGAGTGAAAAGCAAATACATATTTCAATTTAAATTAATTTTAAATATTTTAGTTGGCTTTAAGGAAAACAAAGAGAGAACACAGGGTGCGTATCCATAATGAACTGCAGATACTTAGTTCAAAATGACTGTTGTTTCAGCATACAGCAGTGCTCAGAGAGAGCCAAAAATTCAGTACAAACAAAACAAAAGCATTAAAGTTTGATAGCCACATGATTTCTGGGCAGAGGGTAAGGACCCACCAGAGAAGCTGTTAAGTGTCCTGGTACAGCAAAGGATGTTTAAAATCAAGTGTTTTTTTCTTAACCAAACAAATATTTCAAAAGCAGCAAACCCCTTTTAAATTCCTCCATGAAATGACAGTCTCTTCAAGGGTAGTTTGGCAGAATTAAACTATTAATTCGTCAGATTTCAGCAGCGTCTGATCTCTGAATAGCATGCATACCATTTTATGCCTGAAGGATAAGCAGAGCCATGTGACTCCTGCAAGTGGGTAGATGTCCTCAGAGCAAGCTTAGAGCAGCAGGTAAAATCATGCTGTATCTGCCTCAAAACAGGCCAGGCAACAGGGAGCCATCCACTGTTACGTATTGAATTCAAAATTAGTCCTCCTACCACAGGTATAATTTCAATCTTCTTTTCTACTCAGGAAATTTCCCCCCGCTTTTTTTTTTTTTTTAATCTTGCCAATAGTTTTTTCCCTGAGTTTAAGGATGCCTCATGAAACTGTTATTTTTATCATGCTGCAGTACCTCTCCTCTGGGTAAGGACTCCTCGCCCTGCCAAGGACACGAGTTGCCTTTTCAGCTTCGGCTCAGTCCTTGGCCATGTGTCTCTCCTGTCCTGTCAATGACACTTAGTTCTGTGGCTGCCATACTCACAACAGATGCTACCAGAGCAAATTATTTCTCCATGAACTGTAACCATGCACAAGCCCTGAAATATGGGGCTACCAGTGATGTGGAAGAGCTGGGAACATGACTCTGATATGTACCTTGTTTCTGAGTCCTGGCAGGGAGCTATTATTTGATTAACATAGGACTGGGTTGCCTTTCTCCCCCTGCATGTTCTCACTGTTTAACTGGGATAAAATGATTTATTACCTAAATTAAATTAAGAATGGATTCTATCTTTGTCCTGTTTTTTGCTCAGCATGACACATGGAGCTGGAGAGAGGTGAGCAGAAAATACTTGAAAAATAATGTCGCTATTAAAAAAATATTTTAAGTGTCTCTCTTCCTAAAAACTAATCACTCCAAAAGTTTTCAGCAAAAAAGTATGCTTGAAATGACCTGAGATAAAAGAAGGTCATACTAGGAAGAAGATACTCATAAAAGATCATATTAGGATTTAGACTGCATACATCACAGGGTTTTGTTTTAAGGATTGAAAAAGCAATTGGCTTGACTATCAAATCTTCAACATTTACATTTTTAGGTCCTGGCCCCTGAGGGAGGACTCATATGTTGAGCACCTTGACATCCCCAGGAAAGTGTGGGAGGAGTGGGGCAACTCAGAGTTGGATCCAAACCAGCTGAACTGCACACATGGAGAGCTGCTGGGGAGGGGATGAAGCAAAACTACTTCAGTGGTGGGTAAGTACTCTTTCTGTCAGTTTGGAGCTTCACGCAGGATTGCAGAGAGGCAGTTTTGTCCATCTGGGGTCCACAGCCTGAAGGAAATCTCCAAAACCCATCTTTTTTTTTTTCCTTCTTTTGGTAGTGAGGTTCTGAGCAGGGTTCGCTGCTCTGATTGAGGGGAGCGGCAGCAGCAGGCGTACGCAGGTGTGAGCCTCGGCACTCAGGGGGTTCAAGGTTAAGGAGAGCATAGGTCCGTTCAGGTTGAAGTGGTAGCTGGTGTCTGGTTTTGAATTGCAGTGTTGGACTGAGAGGCAAATGCTCTCTGTAACCCCTCTGCCTTGCAATGCTGAATCATTGATTGTGTTCTTTATCACTTGGGTCTCATAGATTTGAGGTGAGGAGGAAAGCAGCTCTTTCCAGGCACGATTTTTTCTGTCTTGTTTATTTATATTGACTCTTCTGTTGATGAACTATTACTACCCAGACACAAAGAGCAGAGTGAAGGACTCACCAAGATTGGTGTTTTCAAGAATACTGGATTGATTATAATAATGTATGTATGTGTTTACCTTGTCTGAGGTGGTTGGTTAGAAAACTAATTTGTTTCTGAAGTGCAGTGAACCTATACATTTTTCAGGATACTGCTGTAAAAAAGGGTTAAGTGGAGCTTTAAAAAGTCAAATTAGTTTATCCTACAGAATTTCTCTTTCTTTGAGGTCCTGAATATAATAATTATCGACCGATTTCCTTTCTGGTTTATGTTCCATTGCAGCCCTGTGAGTCTCATAAGTAGAACTCTGATTCTTTTAGTGGCAGATTGAAAAATATATAGATAAAAGTATTTTTATATGAACATAATAAAACTATAACAGATGGTGGGTGGGTGTCCTAAATATAAAGATAATAAAAATAAGAAACATGTATACAAATTAGAATTTTATATATATATATATGAATTTTCGTCTCTAGATGAAGTGCTTAGCTTAGGAATATGTAAACCAATTAATGTGAATGTGAATGAGCGACATTGTCACATCGACATGTTGTTGCAGGCATGAGGAATGTGTTATGATACATTCTTCTATTCCTCACTTCATTTAGGAGTGCACACACATTATTGCAAATCCCAACAATGCTAAATGAATTTACATATTACTTGCATAAGAAGCTGCAGACTTTTGTGTAGGTAATATGAGTGTATCTATACACACAGCAGAATATGAATAGTTATTTTTCAGTCTTAGCTAAATTCTTCGTGTTACTGCAATGACAGGGGGTGGGGAGGTGGGGCTGGGGGTGTGAAGGAAGCATAGAAAGCATCTTTATTATTGAGTTGAGGTGTAAAAATAGTGGATTTCTGTACTGTTACATTCCTGTCAGGGATCAGCCGCAGGGACATCCCAATGTCAGCATGAACTTGTGTCTGCACCCACTTGAAAAAGGCTGCTGCTGTGGGGCCTGGTGAGGCTAGCATGGTCTGGGGAGGGCCCCCAGAACTCAGGAGCTTCCCTACGCACACCTGTAGCCCCATCTGGCTGATGTTCAGAGACTGCTTGCTGAGACTCTGTGTTCAGAAGTTTGAGTGCACTCATTTGTTCCCTACCTGTGCCCAGAAAGAGGTCACCATTGCTGTGCCTGAAGCTCTTCCCACACCCAAATCCAGTTTAAATTGCCATTTTATTAGCTTATTTGAAGAGAAGACAATATCAGAGCTCAAGACCTTACAAGTAATTGTACCTTGGACACAGATAGAGATAACCTCAGTTATCAGTCACCTGTGTTGATAAGGGTCAGTAATAAATGCTTATTTCTAAATACTTATTTATTCCAAGGAGGCTGAAAGATAGTTGTTCGTAGCTGAATAGCAATAATGAAGGTTTTTTGGAATCTGCCATTGCTGCAACATAGGATTCCAAGAACTTCTTGCTTTACATGTTGTGAATACAACTTGTTACAGCAAAATGTATTTTCTCCATTCAGATGTGATCTGAGGGTACTTTTAAATTTCACTGAACTCTTCCTACCGTAAAATGTCAAACAACATCATACGATTTACCTTCCATGCCACATTCCATTTAAGTTCCCTTATGGGCTACCAGTTTGAGTCATTTTTCCATTTAACTCTTGTAATGAAATAATCTGTGAAAGACATCCTTACATTCTTGGAACAGCTAGGAACAGGTTTAAAAACTGAAAGATCAGGTTCACATAATATTCATGAATTAATTCAATGAAGTTTTGAGCAAGATGTCAGTGGTTTAAGGTTGGTTTATTTTATGTCTACATTTATGCACGTTAATAGTCATATTTTGTCACATGATTTATCATTCTCCATTACCACATTTTGCTTTTAGCCTAATTTACTCTCCCTATTTTTAACACTGTGTGTTACTACGTATAAAAATAGTTCTACTCAGACCCTGACCAAATACCTTGTCCCTCTGGGTCTCATGCTACCTGAAGAGTAGGGTTAGATGATTTGGTTCAGAAAATCTTTTACAGACTAGAGAGTTTAAAAACATTTTGCTCAATTTCTGCTTGAGTAAGCTTCTAATTTTTACAGAATTTGAGAGCTGGCAGAACTCCCTATACTGACAGGGTCTGATGCTGCAGTCACCATCTACACGAGCAAGACTGCATATGGCAGCAGAGCAAATTTTGGGTGAAGGTTTGTCAGCTCCCATTTCACCTGAATATGTCATGCAGGCCCATTAAAAACTATAAATATGGGCCAGAATCTGCACCTTTTTTGCATTACTATGACTGTTCTTCCTAAGTTATCCTCTTCACTCTTGCAATCTTCTCTACTTCCAAAATATATGAATTACTACCCAGCACGGGAAACAGTGGCAGAACTTAGTTGCCTGATGCAAAAGACCAGATTTCTTAAATGTATTTATGTACCAAATGATTCAGACAGAAACCACTGAGACCTAAGCACTTGGGCATTCACCATGTTTCTGAGTCCAGGTACATCCAAAGAAACTGCACTAAGGCCCTTCCTAAAGCCATCACGAGTCATGCTGAACTTCGTGACTACTCAGCTAAGTGTGTTACCCCCACGCCCCCTTTTTTTTCTTAGGATAATATGAGGGTGCTGGCACAGATCTTCAGCTCTCCTTCCTTTTCTAAAACTTACCAGTGACAGTGAAATCAGTGAAATAAATCACAAGGAAAATGATACTGCAAAATCTTTCTTCTTCTTCCTAAACATATTTATCATTGTATTTTCTCCTATGTGATAAGATTTCTCAGAGTAACTATTCTTAAACTAATTAAAACAAAAGCAAGTTAATGCCATAGTGAGTTTAGAAATGGGGAACTTCTGCTACTTGTATCCTCATTCCAAGTTTGCTTTCTTCTAATTTGTTGTGTATGTTGCTATACCGCAGGAAACATTTAAGTAAATTTAGGCCATAAAAAAATATTACGGTCCATTTATGGATCAAGTAGTGTTTTCAGATGTTCTTTCTACATTCTTTAGGGTTGGTTTTTTTCCAAGTCATGTTATGAAAAGACAAGGAAGAATACTTGTAGCAGAGAGTTGAGTAAGATAGCCTAAAAGCATGTTTTTTTCCTTTTAGATGATTTACATACATCTTCCTTGGCAAAACATGTACCTTACAGCTCTTTTTTTCTTTTTTTGGAACCTAATTTCCTACACCTGCCATAGCTAGACTTCATAGTAATTTCAATTAACATTTGAGAGAAGGCGTTGTTTTTAGATCCAAAGCAACAAAATGGTGATAGCCATCATTTCACAGCGTGCAATTGTAAGACTTTCCAGTCTTAGATGTACTAACAACTTGATATGGCTCCACTTCATGTTACAGATATTGGATCATTATGAAAATCAAGCTCTTAAATTTCATCTTTCATTTTCTTTCCTCTTTTGGTAACAGGATATTTGAGGGGTTTGTTTCTAAATGGTAATTCTGGTGTTAGATGCAGCTCATTTTGCATTTCATAGTTTGGAAGTTCTAATTGATTATTTGTTTCCATACAGATTAATCTAGCAAGAGAAAATACTAGTTTCTCATTGATATTTGTACCCTATACATGTTAACACATTATGATTATGTAGTTGAACTCTACGACCTATTTATCTTCATGGGAAAAACAGAAATGACTTTGTCACAAGCTGCAGAATATATGCAGGAGTGCACAATGCTCAGTCCCTACTGCATTCCGAACAGTGATATATATTTTAGCATCTAATATTTATGTTCATTTCGACTTGTATTCTCATTTTTCATCTGCAGTGCCCTTGGTGATGATAGAAATTAGTTTTATTATAGCTTCCTTTAAAGGACATTCAGGCTTGGAGGGAAAACAGGGAGGGGAAAAGGCATCCGGAGGCATGGGCTCCAAATTGATATGTCAGGAAAGTATATCCATGAATTTCCTGTTGAAGTATAGTGATCCATAATCCTCTCTTGTATTACACACTTATAAATTACATTCCTTTATGATATATCATTTAACTACACCGGTCTTTGTATCAAAACTACCGTTTCAAGCACTGGGACTGTCAGTGCTGTGGAGGTCACCCAGGAAAAATGAAATGGATAGCAGTCTTGACAAGCAAAGGCTTCCCTTCCATCAGACACGGGCACGGACGTGGCTGCTACAAGTCCACGGAAAGTCCTGCTGGCAGCATTTGTTCCTGTTACGTGGGATGAGGCTGACACTGCCATCTGTCACTCACTGCCTTGCGTAGGTTTCGTGTTTATGCTGCATCTCACTTTTTTTCCCTGCGACGGCCTCCCTCTAGGCTGCTGCGGTTTAAATCTTAGCAGTCGGGTGCTATTTGTCCTGTGTCTAGCCTGTCAGACTGGATCTTTATAAAACCTCCAGCAGGCCCTTTTCTCCTCCCCACTTCCAGAAGGGACGCATTTTAAGTAAGCCAAGGCTCAGTATGTGACAGGAAACAGATGAAATAATAAAGCATCGTTTCATGCCATATGAAGTTGTGGTAAAGGTGTAGTGAAGGCAAGGGTAATTACAGGGGGAAAAAAATGTTCTGTATTGCCTAATCTTCTTCCTTCAACATTCAACTTGCTAAAAAAGTCACCGAAATTACACTATAGCTGCAACATTTTTGTACGAGTGGCACTAATTATCTGACACTTACTTGGTCGAATTGACAAAATCTATTAAATATATATGAAAACGTTTCGCAATATACAGATAATAACCTTGCCCTCTAGACCTCTGGTTGCAGAGATAATGATTTGGGGCTTGCTAAACATTTCACTCATGTTTCAAACTTCTGCAAGCTGGTTTTCTTCTGAGAAGGAGCTTGCAAGTTTCAGAGGTGTCTCTACATCTCATTACAGGGAAGGAAAACAGGCAGGCAGGCACAAAGTATATAATCCAAAGCTCTTTAAAGAAAAGGTGAATGAGGAAGTGTGCTGAGTGACTGATAGAAACTCCAGGACTTCGAAGTATATTGACAGAAGTGCAGGCTTGTGGTCTGAAGACAAATGTGTTATTCAGAGTCTTCCAGAGTTCAAAACGTAAACCTGACACTGCTTCCCGCTGTGGCCTTCAACGACTTGCCTAATTTCCTCTTTTTCCCCATGTGCAGATGGGGAAACTCATACAGGAGTCATGCTACTCTCAAGTCATTTACAAAAGCCTGTCTGCACAGAATGCAGGTCTCAACAATAATCCTTAACTATCAGAATACATCATGTACATGATCCAAAAGAACTGCATGTCATAACCCCTCATAAAGAGAGGGTGCTGGAGGAACAAAAACACTAAATAAAATTTTTGCACCTGTTTTCTTGTTGCCTTCCACTCCCCTCCCCCAAGGGTTTTTGTAACCTGGATGATTTCAGTCCATGCCCCTCAAAGTTGCATTAGCTCAGTGAGGAGGATGCGGTCTAGGTGAGATATAGATGCAGCACCAACTGCAAAGGTGATAAAACCAAGAATATTTTGCTGCTAAAGGACACTTTACACTGGAAGCTGTGCACTAAATCTCCAGAGCCTTTGTTCAATCTGTGTTGCAGGTTATTTTCTCTCCTTTTCCCTCAGCTATGCTGGATACATAAGGGTCATTTTGGCAGCAAAAATTATCAGTATGTGTAATGTAACTGCTTTGTTTGGGGAAGACTGGAACAAAATTCTTGCATTTCAATATATGAAGTCATTTGCCCCTTCAAGCACTGATCAGTAGGGAAGTCCACAGCTGCCTGGTCTGCAGGACTCTGTGGTTTATCGTTGGCTCCTTCAGCTCTGTCTAGGCTTTCTAAATCATGATACTCAGAGAGAACTGATGCAGTGCCTGTCAGTGGTGCTTCTTACAAACTGACTGCAAAAGCACCACAATAGAATTCAAAGAACAAAAACTAGGTAAGGAACTAGAAAAATGCAATCAGTAACAATTCCCTGTGAGTAGCACTAGGGAGGAACCCACACGGCCCAGTGTTTGGTGCAGTGCTTGAACAGGACACAATTTGTATAACAATTGACAGCGTTTTCTCTGCTGTAGAGAAAAGTTCAGAATTACACTGTCAGACTGTCTGGCAGAAGCTGTATAAGGGCAAGGGGGCTCTTTGCGGGAGCAGCCTGGGTTTGGGGGTGCTGGTGAGTTACTGAGGTACAGAGGGAAACTGGGAGTGCTGCTGCGAGGCCAGCGAGAGTCCGGGGCAGTTACCTTCAGTTCAGGCAGGACACGATTGACTGCAGGCTTATTTCTCCAACTTCACAGCACATGGTGAAATACTGTTTTCGGTATGCCCTAGCTATCCCTGCTTCTGAAAAGTCCAAGCAGAAAGGATGATCGTAGCGCTTTGGGACTGCCATAGCGTCTCCTGTTGGTTCCCAGCTGCTGCACGGAGGAGAAAAAGCTCTAGGGCAATGCCCTGCCCTGCAGGTACAGGCTCTGAGGAGGGATGGGTTCAGCCCTGGTGCCAGTGCAAAGATTGGGCCTCAAAATTTCTGCACATACTGTTAAAATCCTATCAGCAGCAGACCTTCCTTGTGCAGTGCCAGTGGTTCAGCTGGAAGGCGTGCCTCCCAAGCCCAAGGGGAAGGCTGGAGTGAAAGATGCTGTCTTCAGTGAAGGTGTACCAGAGTGTAGGATGCAAGGCAGATTTGAAAATACAAAGTGCAGTGTTCTAGGGCATGCCCTTCAGCAAAATGAAAATGAGATGTTCAAGAAATCTGGAGCACCAGTCTCTTTAGTGAGAGCTGTGATAGCGTGCATTGCATCTCTGATGGAAGAAAATGGCAGTCCAGGTGACATATCTGACCATCTTCATCTCCAAGTCATTCTTAATTTTTTTCAGGTAGTCTTCAGATGGTATTTTAGTTTTGCATAATAGGGCCAACTAATTGTATTCTCTACATTCAGCCACACAGGTTCTCGCCCAATATTAAATCCTGATGCTGGGGGTCTTTAAGTTATGGTTACTATGCATGTGTTTAGGGACTGTATTCTGAAATAAGTAATCTAAATGAAATACTAGGAGACCTTGAGAAGGAAGAACCAAAATATGTGGAGACAACCATCAACTCTGAAATAATGGATTATGTCTGCTTTTCCCTGTCACGGAGATTTTTCTCCAGTATGCTCTCTCTTTGTTGCTGTCCCCTTCTGTTTGAGAGAACGAGGAAGTTTTACCTCTAAAGTGAAAGTTCTGGTGGGACTTGTTGCTGCTTCCTCTCTCTGGATTGTGAAAATAATTAAGCATTGATGAATATTCTTCTTACAACACCCCCTGAAGTGATGGTGTATTTTTCCAAATAAATCTGTCTGTCCAAATAGTATCAGCAGTGACAGTTGGTAGGAAGGTTACACTCCATAATGTTCTCCTGAAACTTTAACGAGGAAGCCCACTTTGTGATCAAGTAATCAAAACAATTTGGATTGATTTAGTATGAAATCTCAGTCAGCCTTCAGCAACAGTGATACTACATGCTTGTAGTGGCTGTTCTGTAAAGCAGCCCCAGCAATGCCAAATGCAATGTAACCTGTTAATCTTGTAGAAAACATACTTGGGTTTGCACCTGGATCTCAATCTGTATTCTATTAAAATGTCAGTATAAATTATTCTGCTTAGTAGGAAGGTCTAACAATTAATAATAAAATTATAATAAATTATAATTTTAAAAAGTTACTATAGGTAATGAGTTAGTAAATGATCAGATGTTGAACAAATCAATAAAGAAAAAACTTTTCGGGGAAAGAGCAAGGAGGAGACTGAAGACAGAACAGAAATAAAAAGGAAGACAAAACAGATAAAGAAGGCACTAGGAAGCAGCAAGCATCGTACAGCTTTAGAGAGACATGCAGCAAGGCAGAAGCAGAAAAACAGAGATGCTGAAAGAATAAAGAACAGGAAAGGTATGAGAAAAACTAGTAATGCTAATATGGCATGGGAAGGAGAAAGACAAGTCTAATATGAAATAAGGCCTAGAAGAAAGCCAGATATCTATGTGTATCAAAATGATAACAAAGAATCATAAGGGAAATGAAATATTGAAGAGAGCTGTAGGAAGTAAGAGAATAAACAAAACGCAGAAACACTAGGGGGGTTTGAAAGATTTTTTATGTCTTTCTCCTTATTAAGCCTCATCATTAACGGGAATAATGTTTTATCTTATTTATAGCATCAATATACTGCTGCTGTAAAATCTTCCCCAGTCCTATATCATCAGCAACAACTACATGTAAATTTGAAAGCTTCAGCAGGGCAGCGCAAGGTAAAACTACAGTCAGCCATTGCTTTCTCTCATTTCCAGTAATGCTGCTCTCTTGGACTTTGTCAGTTCACTACTCCTCTACCGAGAGGCTTTTGAGCCTCTCCAGCATGTTCATCGGACAAATGTGCAGAGCAGGCAACCAGAATGACAAGAAACCTGTTATGGTAGTGACTTATTAGGAGGAGGAGAGGAAAGCAGACAACTAGGGAACCCACATTTGTGGTTCAGTGCTGAAAATAATGGGATTGATACCATAAATTTAAAAATAATAATGAAAGAGGGCTATGGCTAATACAGGAAAGAGGAAAGGATAGAATGGGGGTGAGTGGGAACACTTTGATTAATGGGAATAAGGTATGAATGGAGAAAATAGATACCATATGCAAATGAGCCTTTTGAAATAAGAACCAAGAGTAAGATAAATACTGCTATACATTGATGTCAGTTTTGACAGTAATAGTGATTAGTGTGAGTTGATAATTGATGACAGGGAGCTACAACCAGAGCAGAAGCTGTCTGTACCGAAGTCCTGTGACACTATTACTTAACTCAATTAGTTCAAATTACAGAGATGTAGCTGAATAAGCAATATTATGAACTGTGACTCACACAAGGATTTCACTCTGGGAAGGTAATTCAGAATCTACTAACTAGAAGCTAATAGCCAGCAGGAGCACATGCACAATTTATGACTTTCATTTAAAGGGGACTGCTTACCACAAAATAGCGACTTTAAAAATGAGAGTATTTAAGTCTGGTTTAACACCTTTCTGGACACTAAAGAGAAAAATCTGTATTAAATCAAAATTATCTTTCAAAGCTGTGAAACTCACATATTTCACTATTAATTTTGACAAAAATAGATCCAGCATCATTGATACAGATACTTCCTTCTGTCAGAAAGGTGTTAGTGGCTTTACCTCAAACATTAGCTGAGCTGTGGTTCAAAAGCGGTACTGTCAGAAGCATACACAATATTTCTGAGTGCCTGTGGTTTCATTTAACCATTCCCATTGGCTACCAGGTTCAACTTTCCTATTTCATTGATCCAGGAGGGGTTTCTTCTGACTCTCACAGCAGCTACCTAGAGCAGAGTCAGGTCAATTGAGTCTAGTGGTGAAAACATTAATATGTCAGTGAGAGCTTTCTCTGAAAAGGTCTTCAAAGCTTATCCCAGAAGAAAAGCAATTAGACTCCTTACCCACTAACAAGCTCAGTGCTTACAACTGCCCCCTTATGTTCACAAGATATACCAATCACTTTTTTTAAAACAGGATGAATTTTTCTCATCACCACATCATCTGTCACGTACATCTGAGAAAGGCGTCACTTCTATGGTCACCAAGGAACTCGCAGCCTTCTTATTTTCTCTTCAAATTCTTGTCGCTACATTGCCAGGGTTTGGGGGATCCTGGGTGGGGCAGACAGACTGTTGTTGAGTGGTGGGGTTTTTTGCCTTGACCTCCTTTCTCATCCACTATTTCAAGCACAGTGCTTTTGTGCACGCCCCGTGTAAGAAGATGTTTTTGGGCTTAATAATGTAATAGGCTGAGCCTTGAGCTTTCACAAACAGATCTGTTGAGCTGTACACAATGCTGAGAGAGAATCGCTTTGGACTCAGAACATCTGCCAGATGTGTCACACCCCAGGGCATACCATCACATTGATCCTGTTGATTGACAATACAGCCTGCTGTACTTCAGTAAGTCTAAGTAGATGGCATTAGAGCAAGTAGTATTTTCTGCAACCCACTTTCTCCTTGGTGTCACTCATTCTTGTCCTTAAAAGTGCAATCCATGCTTTGAATACATACCTGAAATGGTGACAGCAAAAGCTTTTTGTTTTCAAGGATAAGAGACCAATATTGCCTAAAAAAAACCAAAAAAACAAACAAAAAAAAACCCCAATGCCCCACGCAAAAACCTGATGTCACAGGTGTGCTTCTCATTTAATAACTTCTCCCAAGGTCTCTTTCTTATAGCGACTGCAGCTGATGTGACATTATCTCATTTTGAAGTACCTGCTCAGGAACCATTCTCCTGTAGTCTTTCTGCCACGCTGTTAGCTTAGAAAAAAGACCAGGTGAAAAATGCCTAGAAATCTTTTGTGGAATATAACACAATATGTAGTTCGAATCTAGGTTCAGAAAGATTTCCAGAGCTGGGCATCTAAAGCTAAGTAAGTTAAAATTATACCTGAATCTGAACAGTGTACCATCTCTGTTAAGTCCTTGTTGTGTTTTAATCCTGGCTAGCAATTAAGTACCACACAGCCACTCGCTCACCTCCCCTGCTCCTCCAGTGGAGGAGGAGAATCAGAAGAAAAGACAAGGAAGCTTATGGGCTGAGAAAAGAACAATTTAGTTATTGAATATAAATGCATGAAATAGTGATGCTACTAATATTAAGAATACTAATAATACCAACAATACTACTAATAATATGCAAGTAAAATAATGGATAATAAACCAAATGGTACAATTGCTCACATCCACCAACTGATGCAGAGCCCAAGTAGTGAGAGTCAGAGCCTAAGAGCCCAAGAGCGGTTGCAGAAGCATCCAAGCAAGCCCCATGAGTGACAGTATGAACCGAGAGAGCACCACTGACTACTGACCAAAGAACTGTGGTCCCCTGGCCCACTCCTGGCTTATGTACTGAGCAATACGTTCAGCTGAATGAAATACTCCTTTGGTTATTTTGGGTTAGCTGCCTGAACTGTGTGTGTCCTTCCCCCACTGCTTGTAATAAGAAAGTTGGGAGACCAGGTGCAATATCATAAGCTAAAAAAGTCCTTGAATTGGTGTAAGCGCTCCTTAGCAACAGCTAAGAAACATCAGTGTTATGAGTACTCTTCTCAGGGCAAATCCAAACCAGAGCCTCATACAGCTGCTGTGAAAAAATTAACTCTGTCCTGACTAAAACCAGCACAGTCCTGGAAAATAAATAAATAATACGAATAATTGAAAGTCTTCATGTGCAAAAAAAGAGATTTTATAATGATACAATACATGAAGTCACAGGCCTTGCCCTGTAAGATCACAGAAGGATCTCTCAAGAACAGTCCTTCCCCCTCTCACTTTTGCAATAACAGAGAAAGCCCCCAGGTCTGGTGTTTTCAGGCACATCTTTATTCAGCTTTTCACTGAACTTTCTTAGGTGCTCAGTAAAAGGGGAAAAAAAAAAAAAGTATTTGTAGAACAAAATATGTTTGTTATTTCAAATATAGGTGCTCCTAAGTTTTCTATGTGTTAGCTTGTGAAAACACCTTGAGGTGCTGTAGTTAATGATCCACTTCCGACAGACTTCTGGGTCTGAACCTGCGTGTCTGGTCCCTGTTCCCGTCCTGTCTGCTCCTCCCACTAGAGGATCCCCTGATATTCCTGACCTGTACTACTAAATTCCCTGCTACCTCGACCATTGCTATTTCCACAGGTCATTCAGGAGCAGCTCTCTAGTACTTCCCCTCTTTTCCCCAAAGTGAGGCAGTGCTGCCCATGCCACTCTGGCATCACCCTGGCATCATCCTGGCCTCTGTCTCAGGGCAGATGGGGGCATGTGGGTAGTGCTGCACCATAAACTTCTATCCCCACCTTAAACAAGCATAAGCAGCTCAGTAAGACATGTAAACCCAGGTGTAGGAGCAGTGAAAGAAGTCTGCGCAGTGAGAGCCATATGAGTAGTGGTCGGTAGTAACAGGTCAGGGAGGAGTATAAAAGAGGGCAAATTTGTAACTTGGGGATTCCCTCAGCAAGAAGTAATACCCCTCAATGGACTTTTTTTTTGTTTGTTCGTTATTACTCTTTAAACCAATGTGAATATACTGCTCTTTGTTGCTGTGACACCCCATGGAAATGCATGCAACTGCCTGGTTGTGTGGCACGCGACGCAGCGTCTGCTGCTGTCTGCTGACCTGCTAAATTCATTTTGGTACCACCAGTCATTGTAGTAAATTTATTCATGAATCTCTGATCCCTGTGTATACACCTCATGATTCTCAGTGATGTTTACACCTTTATCACAAGCCTGAGAGTTGAATTTTTCTAGACTGAGGGCTTCTGTTAGATCCTTATACAGATCCATGTCTCCAGCCTTACTGCTCTTTTGGTTTTGGTTTATTTCCTCTATATGCTTTAGTGGAGGGTGTAAACTGCAACAGTAGCAAAGTAATCCCCAGTCGGGTAAGCTACGAACTGGTGTAAGGGCAAGAAACCTTCTCTGGTTCTTTTTCTTGTTGTAACAGCACATAACTTCCCACCCCCAGAGTGGTATTTCCTAAAACTATCTAATGGCAGGATCTCTTTCCAGGACAGTGAACTCTCAGGTCCAAACCCCTTTTTGTGTATATAGAGTTAAAATTGTTTTTTCTCATGTAGGGTACTATACCTTTATCTGCATTCAATGCCTCCAGCCCTTTCATCTGCCAGTCAGTGCCAGAGGTCTTTCTGCACCTTTACACAGCTGCTTTTCTTTTTTACTACCTTGGGCAAACGAGTGTCATCAGCTGCCTTTGTCACTTCAGTGTTCGTGCTGTTTGCCAAATCGCCTATGAGTTATCTAGCATAACTCACTTTTCTTCAGTAGAGTTATGCTAAAAAAGGATTTGATGCACAGGGTGAAACCCTGCTGCTCTGCTGTCAGTAGAGTTTTGTTACTGACTTAAATGGGGTTACGGCTGGACACATCAAGCTTAGGATTTTCCAGCACTTCCCTTTATTTGAATTTTAAAAGGACAGAAATGAGCATAAATCTTAATTCTTTCTCCTCTTTTTTTTTAATTCTCATGGCTAAAAAGTCTTAAACAAGCATGAATTATGTTTCAGAGAATGTAACATACTAGGGATCTTCATCCTGATGGATAGATATTAATATTTTTTTGGGCTATTCTGCCTTGCACTATGTTATTATTGATAGTTTAAAAATATCATCACCTTCTTGCCTTTAAGGTAGCTAAGGTTTCATTTGTTGCAGTTAGATAGTGGCAAAAACTGGTTCAAGTACTGGAGAATTATTTAGCAGAAGTATAATAAAATCATTCCAACTATATAAACTGAACTTACCAAGGTTTGAAAATTCCTCTTTGTAGTAATACTTACACACTTACACAGTGTCTTACACCTTCAATGCAGAGTGCAAACATTCACTAATTAATCTTAAAACCTCATAGGTAACTTGGAGTTGCTATTCTTATCGTACATGTGAGATGCTAATGTAGTATCCCATCTCTGATCAGCTGCGGGCTCTTTGCAGTTCTCCGAGGATAAAGCTAAAGACTCCAAACTTCCTTTTTTGCACAGTACCAGTTTTCAAAATTGTCAGAGCTTAAATTCTGTCACTCTTTCTCTCTTCATCACAAGCTGTAAATAAAGACTTTACATGTTTGGTCACTTTTAGAAACTTCAGTTTCTATTTCTTTTGACAAAATAGGAAGTATGAAACTATGTATGTAGTTCAAAGAAGCTGCAGGAGCTGTATGGTACATAACATGCTGCAAAAATGTTACCTTTTTAAACATTCAGAAAATGCATAATGACCCATTTTGAAGTGCAGCTGCTGATCACTTGACCTGCTTTTTTATGCCTTTTTTGGCAAGAACCATAATTTCCCAAATCGGCCTTTCTTTTGTATTAAGTAATAACCTTGATTAAAATGAGTTTCAGAGCTTTTCCAGAGAAAGTTTCCCAATCTTGCTACCACTTAATACATTATTAACTGGTTTTATGTAACTTTCCTGCTTGTTTATTAATTAAAGTGCCCGAAGTCTACAAGTAGCTCTTCAGTGTGCCAGAATCCCTCTTAATATGAAACAATGTTGGATATGTTTTAAAGCTGTAATTTTAATGCTCCTTTAGACATTTCTAGATTCATGCTTTCTGGCAATGAGATGACATGTATTAGTGTGATGAAGAGGAAGACAAAGTAGGAATAGTTAATAATTGTTTCCGATGGACTCTGAATCTGGGGAGAAGGTTGTTGAGGAGAAAGATTTATCGGGGTATTCTTTTATAATGTGATCTCTTCCTTTTCCAAATGGAAGTAGACCAGTGTCTTAAGTGGCACACCATATATCACTTAAGGGCGAACAAGATTATTTTGCTGGGAGCAATAAACAGCACACATGCTACCTGACTCACAAAGTGTGCGTGTGGGCTCAGATTTCCAGAAGTGATTTCTCAGTTGGGAAAGCTGCTCAGAGGGTGCATAACCGTAGTGTTCAGGATCAGTTAGTGGCCTCTGTTGCCACAGGCTGCTTTTATTATCATGCACTGCTTTGGACGTCTAATGCGTGAAGGGCAAGGATAGGTGTCCAAATACCTCACTGCCCCATCTGTCTGTTTTGCATGCTACCCAAGAACGTGCATCTCATTTCTCCACAAAACTGAAACATAAAATTGTCATTTCACTGTTACCTGAAATACATCATACGTTAGGTTCTGATACTCAATTTTGCTGGTACATGTGTTTGAAGGTGGTTTTCCTGTTTTATTTCTTGGCATGCATTAGACCATCCATGATGGTTACAGACAGCTGCGTATTTCTCATGGTGCTGCTACTGATGGTAGAGAGGTGACCTGATGTGCTGTTCTCCATCCTTCTCATCCCAACAGGTGGAGAGTTTGTCTCCCATTCAGTGGCTGGTATTCGCCTTGTGGCGTTCAGTGTGAGCATGGCCATCTTTAAATGAGCCAGTGAGCGTTTCTAAGGTGCCCAGCCACTTCTGATAAAATGAGCATGTTTGTGAAGGGTGGCCATGGCAGGAAAAATTGCCCTCCTTGTCCTGTGAGTGTTTCACAGACCCAAAAATTTGCCTCTTAATAGGCACTTCTGGGGTGTGGCTGTTGTATGATGCAGGAGCTGTCAGGACCAATGCCAGGTAGACATGTCAGATATTTCTAACCAGTGGATCAATTTGAAAATTTCATATTCATTTTATTCTTCAGTTTGTGTTGTCTTGGTCACACACACGCATCCTCTTGATGTATTTACTGTTACTGTCATCTTAAACTGCTCCTTGCCAAAGGCAGTGTAGAAATATATATGCTTCAAATTTTGTAGGGCAGGTGATCTTTGTATCCTGAACACTTGCAAACATTTCAAAGGAATCTCATTTTAAGAACTGTAATTTAAATTTGTTGCTTTTTATGGAGACAAGGGAGGGACCCCAACTTAAGGAGGGTTGCCCACAACATTTTCCATATGGCTTTTGTATGTTGACTATTGTAGCACTGTCATGGTTGTGACAGCAGGATGTCACTCAAGATTATAGAACTTTTAGAGGCTATTGCAATTCCAGACAAGCCAAGTCACTGCTCAGTGCTGCTGGACTGCTGCAGGTTGAGGAGTTTCTATAGCTCAGGCCAGATGTGCATCTTAGGTAGAGAAAAGTGGCTTTAGTTGAAGTTGAAGAGACCCAAACCCAGCTTTCTAGTAGAAGGCAGGGTTATGATTCGAGACGTGCTAATGCAGTTCTAGTGAGAAGATACTTGAAATGTAAATTAAGTGATTATACCCAGATCTGTAAATAAGATCAAATGAATTTCTTTGTAAATGTGGATCTACGTATCCTGGGAAGTCAGGTGCTGAACACCTGGGCTGAGTGATGGACTCTGGTATTTGGGCACCTTCCTTCAGAGAAACAATTCTGGTGCATGTGCTCTGTAAATAGCATCTTATTACATATACCTAAATATATAGAAGTCAGCTATGCTCAAGTGTCTGATTCCTGCCAAGCATAAAGCCAGGACTGACAGGGTACTTGGAAATGGAAAAGGAATATTGTGATAGGAAGTGAAAGATGATAAATCTGCTAAGCCAGTAGGCTTCTGAGGTCTTACCTTCTTCCTGAGAGCTTTCTAGAATTTGTGAGTTCAGAGAAGGAGCTAATTTTAGGTCTCTCTAACGTTTCCTGGAAGTCAAGTAAGTCCTTTTACAGTACAGCTCTTCTGTCTTTAGGGCCAGCAATATACTCCATCCTACTCTCCCTTGCACATGAGATGGAAGGCATGTTTTCTAAAAGGCCAACTATCCTTTATCCTTCATCTTTCATATACCTTGACTGGATTCTTGTTTGAGCCTCTGTGCATGTATATTTTTCTAAATTGTTGCTCAAAAACATATACAGCCTGGTGGAAAATGGACTGGGAAGGGCAAAAAGACCTCTCTTTTTCTTTCTTTTTTTATGGACCTGTTTAAAAAACATTAAATGAATGCAGTATAGACTTTTTAGTGTCAAACAAGAAGTCAGCTGTGAATTCACTTCAGTAAAGTTTCAGTGATATATTGCACTATTCGTTAAAGCAATATTTTATTTAAAATCGGAAAACCATGTGTGCATTATTTGAATGTGAAAACTACTTTTGCTGCACAAGCTACTGTCATTCAGAACTTCTGCACGTTTCAAAAGTCAGATACATGAATAAAATGGCTAAATACCTTTAAAGTCAGATCGCATACCTAGGAATTGAATATGGGTTCAGAATTGTCTTCTAATAATTTAGATTTGTTAAGACATAATAAAGAGTTGTTGATGTTCAGAGGACAGTTTTTAATGTGTCTTGCATGCATGAAGAGAAACACTTTTTCTTCCTAGTCTTCTGTAATCTATTTTGCCTTTCTAAATCTGACGTGCTTTTTATTCCTGGAGCATACACAGACACTACAAGTTCAACGATGTCTTTTCTAGCAAGACAGGAGCGTATTAGTCAGAACAAGAGTTTAAAACCTTCGACCTATATCTTTCAACCTGCAGCCTAACAGCTCTTTTTAGCTGCAAGACCAGGGTATTTGATTCTCTCCCACTGACCGTAAGAGTTCAAAGCTTGGTCCTGCTTTCTTTGTGTGACTTCAGATCTGTGCCAGACTTCAAATCAAGCTTCACAGCTGGTACAGCCAAAGAAGGGATTTCATCACAACACTGGAGGAAAAAATAGTGCTCCTATGAGATCAAAACTTTAAAAAGCTTCCCTGCGTGGTCTGGGTAGGGTAGCCAAGCAATCCTGATCAGATCTCTAGCATTACAGTCCATTATTCTCAGCAAACGCTTTCCTGCTGACAAGATGCCCCTTTGCTTCTCTGTGTGTAGTAAACAATTGCTAGTTAATATAGAGATGAATTACCTCTTCTTTACATTTGGGTGCCCCTGGGAATAAAAGCATACTTGCAGAAGATATTCTCGTTAGTGTCACCTTAGTGTTATTGATCATTCTGCTATCAGTCTTCTGTAACCTTTGATCCCACCTGTCTGGGCTATAACAGGTTGATAAACCTAAATTGACAGCACCACCAGTACATGGTCTTATTTTTCCAGATAAGCTTGTCATAGACTTGAGAGTGAAAAGTTCTTCATCCTCCCTAGTCTTCTGCCAGACTGGGTCCCAGAAGACTTGCTTGACATTTACAAATACAGTAGATTCACCTATTCAAAGAAAATCTGAGTGTTGCTAAAGATAGCTAAGTATTGGAAATAATTAAAAATCTCTAATGCAGTAGTAGCATCATTACCTTTTATTTCCATGGAAACTTTTTAATGGACAGGGCTCCAGACTGGTTGATAGTGGCAGCAGTCTGTTACTGTAATACATCAGCAGTCTTGCTCTTGGCACTTGCACACATTGTTTGAGTATTTACAGTAGAATTATTTTAGTAAAACTGTAATCGGAGACTAAAGAGTATAGCAGCTTTCAGTGACTGTAGACTAAAATTTTTCCCAGGTTAAAAGTGTGCTGTGCTTATAGTGCACCTGATTACTTTTTGCCTATTCAGCATGGACTTTGTTGAAAAAAGTAAAAAATAAAAAATCAGGTAATTCAGTGGACAGTCCCTATTTGCAGAGGGGTAGAATGGCCTTCAAGCAAAAAGAAATAATGCCTCATAAAATGGCTGAGACATTAAACAGCACCTGGGGGAAGAGGAGGAGGAGGGTTTGATTACAGCCAGCGTCTAATTTTATATATTAGTACATTTTCCAATACAAAAATATTTTTGTTATTAATTTGCTTTCAGTATGAAATGAAAAAGCCTTTCCCAACAGTGGTTGGTGTGGAATGTACTTGACAGAGGTTAGACTACTCCAGGGAGCTGTTTCACCAGTGCTCTGCACATTACAGGAGCTATCAGGTTTTGGATTATGCACTACGGACTATTATACGTGCAGCTATTATACTTGCATCATTTATATTCACATATTCACACAGATTCACAGAGTGGTAGGGGTTGGAAGGGACCTCTAGAGATCAGCTAGTCCAGCCTCCCTGTCAGAGCAGGATCACCTAGAGCAGATCACACAGGAACGAGCCCAGGCGGCTTTTGAAAGTCTCCAGGGAAGGAGACTCCCCCCCTCTCTGGGCAGCCTGTCCCAGGGCTCTGTCACCCTCACAGGAAAGAAGCGTTTCCTCATGTTCAGTTTGAACCTTCTGTTTTCCAGTTCATGGCCATCACCCCTAGTCCTGTCACTGGACACCGCTGAGAAGAGCCTGGCCTCATCCTCCTCTCACCCACCTTTTAGATATTGATAAGCATTGATAAGATCCCCCCTCAGCCTCCTCCTCTCCAAGCTAAACAGACCCAGCTCTCTCAGCCTTTCCTCACCGGAAAATGGAAGGTGCTCCAGGCCCTTCATTATCTTAGTGGCCCTGCCCTGAGCCCTCTCCAGTAGCTCCTTGTCCTTCCTGAACTGAGGAGCCCAGAACTGGACACGGTACTCCAGGGGAGGCCTCACCAGCGCAGAGTAGAGGGGGAGGATAACTTCCCTCGACCTGCTGGCCACGCTCTTCTTAATGCATCCCAGGATGCCACTGGCCTTCTTGGCCACGAGGCCACACTGTTGGCTCATGGTCATCATGTTGTCCACCAGGACTCCAAGGTCCTTTTCCCCAGAGCTGCCCTCCAACAAAAGAGCCCCCAACCTGTGCTGAAACATGGGGTTGTTCTTCCCCATATGCAGCACTTTACACCTGCCCTTATTGGATTTCATCAGATTTCTCCCTACCCAGCTCTCCAGCCTGTCCAGGTCACGCTGGACGGCAGCACAGCCTTCTGGCACAGCAGCCACTCCTCCCAGTTTGGTATCATCAACAAACTTGCTGAGAGGACATTCTAGCCCTTCGTCCAGGTCATTGATGAATATATTGAATAGTGCTGGACCCAGCACTGACCCCTGGGGGACGTCACTAGCCACAGGCCTCCAACTAGACTGACCCACTGACTACAACCCTCTGACCTCTTTCGTCCAGCCAGTTCCCAATCCACCTCACCACCCCATGCTCTTCCTAAGCTTGTCTATGAGGATGCCATGGGAGACTGTGTCAAAAGCTTTGCTGAAGTCAAGGTAGATAACGTCCACTACCTTCCCCTTATCCATCCATCTAGTGATGCCATCATAAAAAGCTATCAGATCGGTCAAGCATGACTTCCCCTTGTTGAATCCATGCTGACTACTCGTGATCAGCTTCCTTTCCTCAACATGCTTTGAGATGGCACCAAGAACAAGTTGTTCCATCATCTTTCCAAGGATGGAGCTGAGGCTGACCAGTCTATAGTTGCCTGGGTCCTCCTTCTTGCCTTTTTTGAAGATACTGATTTTCACTATTCCTGTCTGACAATCTTACTCCATCCCCTTATATACAAGTTTATATCTGTATACGTAGATATAAAGAGACATTGACTTGATAGTTTAGCAATAGTTCTCAGACACAGAGATACATTAAAAAAAAAAGATACCTACAGCAAGCGCTGCCTGTTTCGCTGAAACACTGCATGGGCTGGTTTAAAGGTAGATATGCTTCTAAAACGTGAGGTAGGGTTTCTTAGGTAATGTCTAGGTTAAAAAAAAAAATTAGGTAAATAAGACTCTAGTAACATCAGTAATAGTTACCTAATATCTGTTTTAAAATGTATTCTGCCTATTGCTTATAATCCATAATATCTTTTGTGAACTTGTAAACATTTCTTAAAAAGTCAAAGAACAAACTGCCTATTGGAAGCTTCTGAATGATAAGGTTTCTAGCATATAGAAAGGTTCTTCTGCAGCCCCTTTGTAAGGACTGGATTTAGGATTACTCTGCCCTGGGCATATGCTGGTGTGCCTGGAGAGCGTCCACGTCCTTGGGCTGCGTGAGACTCCCAGTAGGAACAAGGCTTTTTGCTGTAGGGACTGCTCCTTCCTTCATTGGCATCTGACTTCATGGCCAGCAGGTGGTTTTTTATGGCATACTCAATGTGTAAGGAAAAAGCATTTTAAGAAAGGCAGTCACAGGCTGGATCATTTTTGCCCTGGTTTTCCCAGAACTCTGAAGTGCTGGATATCCCCACCCTACTTTCGATCTGCCTCCCCAGCGAGATGACTGCCTCCTCAGAAGGCTGTATACAACTGTAGACAATATGTGACAACATAAAACAATTCCTCACTATAAATCTGCCTCAAGTATCTCCCTCCTCCTGCATAGCTGTAGGGGAATCATCATGCCCCAGGTAGCTATGCAGGTATACAGATGGGGTTTAGTTATAGAACTCATTAACAATTAGATGTATGTATGTATTTCCATTTTATAACCAATGCCATTTGTGTGATCGCCTCTGTGCATGTTGTATCTTTGCAGTAAGAAAGAAAGAAAAAAAAATCACGAAGAAGGGACCTGATGATCCTGTATATCAAAGACTGCACTAATTGCTAGTAAAGTAACATTGCTAAGTGGTGGGTTCTCTAGAAGTCCCTTAGTATCCAGTACAGCTGAGATTTCACTGTTTGTAACATCTTCATTAATTTCTTAGCATTTCTTTAACTTGTAAATTCTTATTGGTGACTGATTTTAAAGTACACCTACAGTCAGAATACTAGATGATGTGATGTTATTTAATCCTTTTTTCTACATAGAGTTTGTCTGTTTGAAGCATGGTTTTATATTTTTCTAGCTGCAAAATCAATACAGGTATGGAAAAGCAAGCTGTATTCCTTTGTCTGGTGTATAATAGAGCCGGATGGAGGACAGAAGTCCCATTTCACAACAGCCTTTGAGATTTTAAAACTTGTTTTCCTTTTGTTTTCTTGTTTTTTAAACTAAAATTACTTCTGAAGTTTTGGGGGGAAAAAAGAATTGCTTTAAAGGTCAGTTTGTATGCTTTCCTAATAGTTATGAAAGTTATATGAGGAAAAAAAGAAAACAAGTCAGCCCACGATTGATTTACTTCTGCGGTACTTTACCACTGGTAAGCAACTCTCCTCAGATTGCAGACTGCAGTTCAGCCAATATATTTTATAACTCTGAGGTCTGTAAGGACCTGAATAGATTTAATCTTTAAACCCATTCTACAACATGCCATATTATTTCCTCCAATGAATTTCAACTCGTTTCTCACAAAGTAATCAAAAGAAACTCTTATGATTTTCAGTGCTGATACATGATCCAGTCAAACTGAGCATTGTTTTCGAAAGATACGTTTACAAAAAGAAGGAAAAAACCCAACCTGGCTGGGAGGCATAATGAGTATGAAGATATTTTAACCTTTTAATTTCACCTTTTTCACTTTAATTTGTTTTGCTTTACAGTAATATTTTCTCAAATATGGCAAGTGCTGCTCCTGAAGGCAAAAGGGTTTTGGCTTTTTAAAAATTTGGTTACAGATCTTCAGACAGATTTTTAGTGGGAGTGAAAATAGTAGCTGTATCCTATCACCCCTCACCTGAGCTATTCAGTCGCTTGGCAATAGTGATTTTGGGGTAAGAATTTTCAGACCAGCAGGTTGACTGGCTTTATCTCCTGCTACCCACTGTCATCTTTTGTTGTTGCATTGGCCTTCATGCTTGCTGTCGCAACACTGGGTAGAAAATCTTACTATGCAACATGTAGGCAAGCCCTTTGCAGTCACCACTGCTGACATGTAATTTTTGAGCTGACTGTGTGCAGTTGAGATCTGTGGCTTTGGTACTGCAGCACAGCCCTGAAATCTGTATATACATGCAACTTTTCCAAGGAGTCCAAAAACTGTAGTACGTTCATTTACTGTTAATACTGTTTTGTGTGAATTTACAAAGATGACACATCTGCTGTTTCTTCTCATCCTCTGGGAAGAAAGAAAATAAGAGAATCTTTAGTCCCTGTGAGTGGAGGAGAAGGGTTGATAGAATAGAATCTAGTTTGGAAAAGACCTTTAAGATCATCAAGTCCAACAATTAACCCAACACTGCCAAATCCACCATTAAACCATGTCCCTAAGTGCCTTGTCCACACAATTCTTAAATCCCTCCAGGGATGGTGACTCCACCACCTCCCTGGGCAGCCCATTCCAATGCCTGACAGTCCTTTCCATGACGATTTTCCCTAATATCCAATCTAAACCTCCCCTGGCACAACTTGAGGCTGTTTCCTCTCATCCTATCGATTGTCACTTGGGAGAAGAGACCAACCCCCACCTCTCTGCACCTTCCTTTCAGGCAGTTGTAGAGAGCGATAAGGTCCCCCCTGAGCCTCCTCTTCTCCAGGCTGAACACCCCCAGCTCCCTCAGCCGCTCCTCACAGGACTTGTGCTCCAGACCCTTCCCCAGCTCCTTTGTCCTTCTCTGGACATGCTCCAGCACCTCAGTGTCTTTATTGCAGTGAGGCACCCAAAACTGAACACAATATTTGAGGTGCAGCCTCACCAGTGCCCAGTACAGGGGGACGATCACTTCCCTAGTCCTGCTGGCCACACTGCTCCTGACGCAGGCCAGGGTGCCTTTGGCCTGGCTGTACAGGTCTGTACAGTCAGAGTGAATTATCCTGAAAGTTACTGAAAATGTCTGATTCAGAAATAATTGTCAGTGAGTGCTGATGGACTTTTTTGACAAGTTATGAATATATTCTGAATTCAGTGCCATGGAAAACCATGAAAATTGGTCCCTTGGCTCACCACAACTGATGTATTTGCAGTAGCTGCACAGTGACAGTAATACTGCCAGTTTCTGAACAAAAGTCTCCACTGAGTTTCTGCATCTCCTTGCCTTCTCACCTCTGAAAAGAGACATTTGCCTGAGTAAATCCACCAATATATATTACCTGAGGAAATGAAGGACCCAAGCCTTGTATGTTTAATGATAAAAAAAGGGCCTTTCTAGTTTCTACCTCAGCCTACAACAGGCTGTAGGTGACAGCCTTTAGGTACTGTACATTTTTTAATCTCCTGAGACTTCATCGGTCTGTAGAATGCAGAGTGGAAATTTGGATTTCTTTTTTAATTTATGTTCTTAATGCTTGATTGGAAGAGCACAATATCGAGAAACATGGCTAAACACCCTGTTATATGATGTTTTGTCTGTTCTCAGAGCAAAAGCATGTGCAGTGGAGTGTCTTACAGGAAGGTTTAAGGGCTTTTTTTTTTTTTTAATACTTTGTGGGGGAGTGTATGTATGTAATGTTATTATACATTGATTATTGATAAAGGTCAAGATATAATGATTCACAATTTTATAGCCTGCCATAAGCAGAAGACAATGTGCTTGAAGTAGTTTGTGTTGCTAAGGATATACTGTATGGTTGTAGTCCAACTGAGCAATGATCAAGGAATGAATAACTGAAGCCATGTTATTATTCATCAGATAGGAGTCCCTTGCCAACTGGAGATAGAAATCGTAATTCACAAAGGTTGCCATGTGAGAATTTAGCTTCAGGAATCTAAACAGGCACAAACTGAATTAATAAGTGGGTGGTATTCATTGTCTATGAAGAGACACCTGGAATCCAAATTCTTTGAAATATTTTCTTATGCCCAGCAATAAGATCTTTCTCTTATCTGGAGTCAATTCCATCTGCTGTCCATTCCACCTTTCAGCTCAGTTGTGATGATTATGAAGTTGAAGTCTTTGTAGTGAAAAATAATAGGAACTCGAGGTCTATAGCAAAAGCTAAGATTAAAGCAGTCAAATGAAAAACTAATTTGAAGTTTTATATGGCTGACTTTCATCCTTCTTGCCATTAGACATGAAACAGGTGCCCTAAGTCCTTGTTGGCCTCTGGGCCCTTCATAGCTAGAAGTAAGGAAGTTACCTCCACAAAGTGACTGAGCACTTGAGTAAGGCCAGTGGCCACAAAGGTCTCTGCCTCTCCCAGCTCAGAGGCCTCAGTTGGTAGTGAGGAGGGATGAAGGGCTGTGTTTACTAGTGTGACCAAGTCCTGTGTGCCACTAAATTTTTACTATTTCTTAACAAATTTACATGTTCTGCCTTCATGTTTAATAGTTCCTTTCATATTTTCTCCCACAGTGTTATCTGGGGATTTAAGATTAACAGAGGGATGTGATACTAGCTATGGGCGTGTTGTGTGCCAAGGGTAAAATTGTACTTGCAGGAGTTCCTGGAGTGGAAGATCCAAAGGTTGAGGGAAGTGGGGTGGGCACAACTCAAAATATCCAGGAAAAGGAAAGGATAGAACAGACATATTTTAGGATTCGTCTCTTCTAACAAGCATGCATATCTGTGTAGACTAAACAAAGTTGGGCTAGTGAGATTGTTTGGTGCTTTACAGAAACCCACCAGAACAACCCTATCCACAGGCCAGGGATGAGTTTAGCTCAATCTGTGGTTTTAATTTGGTTGCCTGAATGCCAGTAAGGAAAAAAAATTCCAAAACCAGACACTGAAAGTAAGACAGACCTGCACCCTGTAGTTGCATGTCTTTGCAGCAGTCTTGTGTAGATATGGAAGCAGATCGGCATCTTTGAGCACCTGCCATGCCTGCCAGCCTTGTGCTGAGGATGGCATGAACAGCTGGAAGGCCAGGCTTCCCCTCAGTCTGTTGTACTGGTTCCTACACCAGTTAAACCATCCACTGCTGCCGGGTCTGATTCTCCATTGCTGTGTATCTTTTGCAGCAAGTCTCTTACTGCAGTAACAGTGAATGCTAACCTTCTCGTTTATTATGTGGGTGTAAGAGACACTTAAACAAGTAAGCATCATTTCTTTTACTCTTTCCAAAAGTACAGTTTCTCCTGTTCTCTTGCACTTTACCTTCAGTTGACCAAGAGTAAGAAGAGTCATAGGGTTTTTTTGTTGCACGCCTGTATCTCACTTCCCCTCTTGCTGTACCAAGCACTCAGAGCGTCTCAGGGACAAGTTGTGCATTGCATTTATCCATTCTCTGACATCCAAAGTGTAAGTGTCACTGAAAGTCATCTGCTTCCAGCTAATTTAGTAATTCTCCTTCAAAGTGAAAACAGATTGCGGAGTTACATTCTCCAGACCCTCTCAAAGACTGGATTTTTTTCTCTGGTTTTTTTGCCACTGTTGCTGATCAGACAGCGATAACTTGTAGGAGTTAAAGCAGCTCTCTATTTTAGACTACAGGGTTTTCTATTAATCCAAATGAATTTACCAAAGATGGATAGGCTTGATCTTCCTTTACTTGTGGGTGTCTATGGGACTAAATACCTTGAAATAAGCAGACTTCCATCAAGGATGAGTTCAGCCCTGCTGGTTTCCTTCCCCATGTGAATGTGCATGTTTGAGGGAATATATGTTTATAATTATGCTTGTAGCTGTAATAAAAACACTTTTTTAAATAAGAGAAAGGGGAGTGAGTGACAGTAGGTGCTAAGCCTGAAGAGTGAGTGACTAGACAAAGGGAAGCGGTTCAGAAGCCCTGCTGAGCCAGTTCCTGCTGAGCGCATGCTGCCAAGCAGGTGCCGTCTGCAGTGCTTGCTGTGGGCCACTGATCCAGTGGATGAACAAGGCTCAAATCAAAGAATAGGAGACAAGCCATGTCCTTTCCCTTTCCACTCCTTTGCTACCCATTACCCCCTGCTTTCCTCTAACATACATGCAGACATATACACACACATGAACATCTGTCCTTCTCATTTCCAATGAGAATAACGAGGGAAAGCAACCTCTTCTGAGATGTTCACTGCTAACGTATCAGATGTTCATACAGAAACGAAACAAAGATAACTGTATATATTTTAGGATTTATGTTTTTCTGTAATAGTTAAGTGGTCTTTCACATCCTGAAACACAATAACAAAGAAATATGCAAGTACCTCTTCAGCTGCAATGCTAACTGTGAGTGACTTTCTGTGCAAGAACGTTTTGTAACTTGAATTGGTAATTGCTGCTTCAGAGGCAGGTAACTCTGATGGATTATGGCATAACAAAGCTATGCAACACTTTGAACACAACTCTCGGAGAGCTAAGGCATGTATATTGGTCTGTATTTTCTTGATGATAAAGAAAATGTACTGCTCATACTTGATGTGTTTTCAGCCATGCATGTGAAAGTGTTAACCAAAACTGTTGTGTAAGTGGCCTAATAATGCCTCTGGTTAGGTTTTTGAGCTGTGTTTCATTGCTGGTGGGGAATATTATCCTTAGTGCTGTGCATGAGGTGCAATGCAGCTCTGTGTTTCCTCAAAGATTCAGGGGTGTTTGAACCTGGAAGTGTCTTTTAAAATCTATTTAAAATGTTACTAGACTTTTTTTTTTTTTTCTGATCAGTATTATCAGGATTATGACTAAACACAGAATTGAGGTTAAGTAGCTTGATTTTTCTATCATCATGTTGGTTGGAGTGGACTGTGCCACAGTGGTGATATTTATGCCTGTTTCAAATAAAACAATGAAAAGCTCTTCTTGAAAAAATTTACTCATAGGATGAAAATTCAGCACATTTAATGGCAGGGTGAGATTGCACTGTTTACACTGTAATACTCTGAAGGAGATCAGTGAAAATTAGGACAGGGAAGCAGTTAAATTAAGGTTCAAGTTTATTCAGAATATGTTATGCTGGGTTTTGTTGGTCTTGGATTTCATGTGACATGAATCCAGTGAAGGTCAAGTTTCAGGATCAGAGGCAATAATGCAAAATAAGGCAAAAACCAGAGAGTTTTGTCATATTCAGACCGTGACTGAAAGCCAGAGTCCTCTTGCCATGGACATGATTTAGGAAGCTCAGCCTGAATCTGTGAAAGGGACGTGCATCTGCACTTCTCCTCTGCAGTGCTTAACTTTTCGTACTGGAATGACAAAAAGGGAGTAAAAAAACCTTAAGTGTTCCTTATCAGCAGAAAAGCAAGTATAGTCTAACATATGGTTCTGTGGGAGACAGTCCCTTAATAACAATCCAGATTTCAAAATTGATATTTGCTTCTGGCAAGAAGTTCAAAAACTACACTCTAGTGTCTCTAAGTTACTTGTAACACTGGTTTTGGCCATGACTTTCAAGTGCTTTGAAGGACTTTCTAAGCTGTGTCAGGATCCCAAAAAGAAAAAAAAAATATGTATAATTAGTTCATAATCTTCAAACTAAGATATTTCCTTACATTTCAAGAGTTCCTTCAGCTTGGAAGTGTGTGACCATGGGGAAGTTGCTATCTTTAAGTTTCTGGGTGATTTGCTAACTAGAGAGAGATATATTTCCCTTCCATGTTAAAGTGCTTTGAGGTAGTTGAGCAAAAATAGTATGTCACGGGGAACTTATTATTTTGATAAACATTTACAGTTTTTAGAAAATTTGAATCAGTGACTGAATTGGAAGCAGTACATATCTTAAGAGAAATGCAAATTATGTTTCACTTGTAATATGAATTACACTGCTTATCTTCCTTGAAACATTTCACAGTAATGTACGTATAAAATGCAGTGTCTACTAGAAAGGGATATTGATCCAGGGAATACTAATGAATATCCATTTTAATCAACTATCAAACACTACTGGAATGTGTCACATTAAGGAGTCACTTGTTCAATGTGCTCCATCCCCGCATGGACTCCTCCTAATTAACTGGCATGACCTTGCAGGCACCACAAATGGTCTGTCAGCTCACTTCCCCTGCATCGTTAAGAACACGAAGGTAATTGTATGTTCCTCCGCAAACTGCCGCCACCTCCAGCAGCACAAATGGGGAGGAATAAATCACTTCAGGTTGATTTCCAAAGTTGCACTGGAGGGACAGGATGCATTTTCATTTTTAGGAAACAGTTATGTATTATTTGGACGTAATTGAATTAATTACCTATATTGAATTCCACTGCATGTAAGCCATACCTGCAAGGGGGGGGGGGAAGCCAACAGTCCTCTAGTTGTGAGAGCTGAGAAAGGATTGATTTCTTTGTCCTACCCAGTGGCCGCCTGGCCTCTTACTTTTCCCTTTCTCGATAACAGTCCTTGACTGGGGCAGCTGTGATGGAGAGTCCTGTGTGATAGTCTGTGGGTGAAAGGGCACCCTCCTTCTCTCCGAGGCTCAGGCTCTAGTTAGTTGGTGACCCTGGACAAATCTCGTCACCTCTTGGAGCCCCACAATTTCTCCCGACTAATTAGAGGCAATGATGCTTTTCTACCTGAAGTAGTCACGTGTACATGGCTGGTACACAACAATCCGTATTTCATTAGCAAGGAACACTTAAGCGCTTGCTTCATGCAGTAAGAGAGGAGCATCTGCATCCAGGGGAGTGTATTCTCTCCTCAATATCCATCCACAGATGGATGGATATTCTTCTCACTGTACAGAAGAAAATATATCTGGAACATCTGGATGAAATAGAGGATAAACCTAATGCGTTTATAGAGAAGTTTTAGAAGAAAGGAGGGTGCCTTATTTTTTCCTAGCACTGTACAGACTATTCTATAATGGTTTACGCTGAGGAAAATAAAGTTTGTGGTAATTCTATGCTTTTCTGTGTGTTGCTTCTGAGGAACACAGTGCAAAGTTCTCATTAAGAAAACTTAAAGGTACTTGCAAAAAAGAAATAGGAGTTCAGGACTGAGATACTGAGTTTAGGGAGTGAAAAAGGACATCTCTGATATACTTGGGGCTCTCGAGGCAGCTGCTGCTTGTTTCCCTGACAATTTCTGGGGAGTTTTCAAAGCCTGTACACTAATGACTTTGATAAACAGGGTTGTCCTTGGATATGTAGAATCATTGCTATTTACTCCACAACTCATCTACTAGTTCCTTATGATCTTGGGTTTTAGTCAAAAGTAAAGCGGTCCAACCTGCATAGTTAACTTATTTTTCCTAGTATCTTTCTGTATGCCCAGTAGAGAGACTTCTGCAAGTCACCTTTAAAACTGTTAAGATCATGTTCTGTGAGCTTTAAGAAGTGCAGCTGAGCTTAGAAAGGGAGGGGAGAGATGTTTAATTTTGTTTGCTTTAAATACCTTCAAATACTTGCTAACTGCCCCACATAGCATTTTAGGTTTTCCTTAGAGTTTTTTTTTTTTTTAATTTGCCACAGATAGCTTTTTTATTTTCTACCCCAGCCCCAAATTACCATAACTGACTGACTTACTTGGTTTTCAGCTTTTTGGACTTTAATTGTTGGTGTTAGCAATTTGCCTTTTTTTTTTTTTTTTTTTTTAAATCCCATTTCTGCACTTTTTTGTTAATCTGTAAATTGTGTTTGGAATGCTGGCATAGTTAGATCAGTAGCTACTAGGTGAGCTAAGTTGAAACAGCCATTCATATATATAAGAGAACAAGTTATTAGACATTAACCTTCAAGACAGTAACTATCAGGTAAGATAAACAGGAAAAAAGTATGAATTAACATTAATTTACTGGACTGGTTCCTGTGTGATCTGCTCTAGGTGATCCTGCTCTGGCAGGGGGGCTGGACTAGATGATCTCTAAAGGTCCCTTTCAACCCCTAACACTCTGTGAATCTGTGATTTAATTGACGTAAAAGAATCCTTTTGTTTAAAAAATGCCTTTTGATAATACCGATTTAAAATGTGTTGTCACCTATTTGAATCTGTCAGTTTTCCTTAATTTTTATACAGACATAGTCTGACCTTAAACCCACCCATCCAAACAGCTGAAAAATTCAAAATTGGAATAGATTTTGATAGAACTATAGAAAAGATTTTGTTTATTCTATGTACTTGTGTACAGCCAGACTTGGTTTATATGGCTTTGCATCTGTAGGCCCACTTTGAGGACTCATAAGCACTATCCCAAAGAGGACTAGTTTGATCATTAAAATTAAGAATCTACAATTCAGAGTCTTTTAAGATATGTTTTGTTTCCCTCTTACCCCACTAACATCTGAAAGGAAGTAAAGTTTTCTGAAAGTCATTCAAATTGTTCTTAGTTAAGAGAAAACAAACAAACAAATGAGCACACTGCAGGCAATCTGGTGCAATTAATATAAGAGCTGTCAGGGGGTTATATTATAATAAGATGAACTGACAGTGTTGTTCAAGGTCTAAACCTAAAGTTTCCACTCCAAGGAGGAAAATGACATTTACGCTGATTATAACTTCCTTTTCAATGACAGCCTTCTTTTATGAAAGATGAATTGATTTTGTTTTGTGGGTAGATGAGGAGAAAAACCTGTTCTTTTCCTTGAAGGAGCTGGCTTAGGACTTTAAATTATGGTGGCTGAAACATTAGGGAAAAATAGAAAGCTCACAACAAACACCAAACAGCTGCTTCTGCTGTATATTTAATATTCACAGCTCTATTAGATTGGTTTATTAATACATCTGCAGGTATCTTGCAACAGGGGCCAGATGGCTCATGAGATGGATAATGGTATAAAAAGGGTTGCGAGCACTAACCTACTGCAGGTCAGAAATAGCCAAATGATGGTGCCTTCTGACATCTACTCAGTAACCAGCACGAATGACCGTGGAGAGAGGGTCTCACTGCAGTGCCTGGTCCTGTACCACCAAAACCGCCACAAGTATTTCTCCCATATGAGCAGAAAAAGGGTCTAGAAGTGGTGACAGGTAATTAGGCAAGCGCTGTCAACGTGTTAGCGATGGTGCTCCGTGGTAGGATGCTGCAGCATGTTTGTTTTAGTCTGGGGAGTAACAAGAGACAAAGCCCAGCAGGTAACTCTGTTGGTGGGAGTGGATCCACAGCCACAGCTGGCTCCTGGGCTCTGAAACACGCACACAGAGGGTTTCCAAAACGTGGCATCAAGGGCTATGCTGGAAACCTGCCAAGGGACTGCAGCCTCCACTGATTCATACACACAGCAATAGAGTAGGCTATGTTTTTAAACTTACATGACTGACTCTATGGTCCTGAATTGTAAATTGAAGTGCATTCTTAAGGAACCTCTTTTATCTGGGTTTCCTGAAAAACTAGCAACGAATACTAGGAAAAAATAAGTGTCAGGCTTTGTGCTTGTTTCTCTACTTTTATCTTCTAAAAGTTTAGTAGTTTGTTGTTTGGAATTTATGAGCTGTGGAAACTGGTATTATTAGGTGACAGCAGGCAAAAAATTTGAGAAGTTATGGTACCGCAGTCTTAATAAAGCTGGTATAAAATGAGCTATACAGATGCAATCCAAACACGATCCTGCTTTCTCTGTTTGATGGGGCCATAAAGAATCACCGTGAGATTCATCATATGACCAAACTTGCAAAAACTGCATTTAATGGTCAGAGCATGCTGTATTTGTCAAAAAAAACCCGCCTGTGTGTGGATATTGTCACTCAGGGTAACACGACATAGTCATAATACAACATACACCTTGTGTCGGATCCCTTACATCACTTCTGATTTCAAGCATCAAAAGTAAAATTAATGGGCCCTATCTCTCAGGCCCCAGGAAGGGAATCTTTTGCCTTTAAATCTTTGAACTGCTTTTGGAATTAAAAGAGTGATACCACCTGTATTGTAGGGTTGCACCTGAAGACCTTTTCTGATGTTAATTAGCCCAGGTGTGCCACACAACTCAGGGTCCAATGGTTCGTGTGTGTAAAGGGCATTCATCCCAGCATGAACACAGACTGTACATGGCTGCACCACGTGAAGGGGAATGTTGCTGCCCCAAACTGCCCCACTGCAAGTCTGAGGGTGTGCTTGGAAAAGCTGCTGAGGGTGGTCCAAGGAGGTATCCATGACACCAAGGTAAGTGTTTCTCTGGTATCTTTGTCTCGTGTAACACTCTGAGGTTATTTGTACCTCGCAGCTCAGTTTGTAATAAATCACTCTGATGGCCATTCAGCACAACAGTGGCCTGTTGCTGTACTTCAAATTATCCCCCAGTCTCCCCGCTTTTCAGGGCATCTGTTGAAACTTAAACTCCTCATGCCCAAATGCTAATGGATATGGCTGTCAAACGCAAAGTCCCTTTCAATTAATTACTGTTTGGGGATTTGTGCACATGCTGGTTCTTGGTGCATTTTTAGATTATTGTTTGCTCTTCCTCATGCTCTGTTGTTGCTAGTTCTGTAGATTACACTGAAGATGATAGAAAATCCTGAGCTTTCAAATGGGATCAGGGCTGGATTCTGAGTAAATCCAAAAGCAAAAGGAAAAAATGAACAGGCACAGCTACATGTGTGTAATTCTTGAGACTGATTTTGTAAAAGCACCTGAGCCTTGCAGTGTGAAAGCATAGGAAGCATTTGAGGTGGGGTGTGTGAGCTGATGTACAATTGTGGTCAGTGATGTTAAAATACAGAAATAATGGCCAGATCCCTAACTGGTTTAAGTGGATTCACTTCCATAGCTTCCTTAGACCCATAGCAGTTTACATTTGTGAGGATTTGACTCAATACAGTAAGTCCAAATAGTTGTAAAAATAAAACATATAGAAAAAGTAAACAAAAATTAAGACCCAGGTTACATAAGGAATTCTAAATCTTCCTCATTATTCCATAGAATAATGATAATTTGATGAAAAAAAGAAAATTTTACTTGAAAATACAACTTTATTAATATAGAAGAATAGGATGGGTATTAAACTTATTGTTAATATGACCAGACAGTAAGAATTACTCAGTGAAACATGAAATGAAGGACTTAGGGAGGTACAAGCAGTTATTTCAAGTCTAAAATTACATCTTGTAAGAACTCAGGTTGAAGAATCAGATTTGCGTGTTAAATCTGAATCCAACAGGAAATTGTTTGTACTATCCAGTGACTTCTAACTTGGATCTGCTCAAGCAGATAAGTAATTATCATATCTAAAAATAAATAACCATTTTATTTATTTAGCATCCTTCCAGGTTCTCAGAAGTGTTAGTTAGATCTGATATGACATCTAATGTAGATAAAGTAAGAGAAATTAGAGAACGAAGGTACTGACAAGATAAGGGTCTAATCAAATGGTTTACTAGCAGAAGATACACAACTTCATAAATCAATCATAAATTCACTTTATAATTGCTGCAGCTATCCTTCATTCATGCTAGATGTCCTATCTATAAAGAGTTCTGTAGCTGTCTGTTTAATGTCCCCTGGCTGGTTGTAGATGGTAATTTTTTTCTCATCTGTTAGCTCCTTTGGCCATGGTTACTTCAGTCTCCCTTGACTGTTTTTAAGGAAATTCTATTACGTGCTTTAACTTTCCACCTCTCTCTTCTCTCTTGGCATCACTTATCTTCATCACACTCCTCTTTTAAAGTTCCCCAAAATTCACTCTTGCTCTTTGCTGTATATCTCCTCACTGTTCACGCTTGGTAATGCTTCGTTCTACCACTGATGTGTTAGTCACTTTCAATGCATGGGAGGAAAAAAGGCTTTCACGCTGCCCCCTGTCAAGTGTGTTTAAGGAGCTGTATTCATGGCAGAGAGTAAACCTATGTCTGGGCGCAATTAAATGCACTAGTGAAGCAGAGGATTTTCCTGACTGCAGGGCCCACATAAGCATAATCCTTCTCATCCTTTGCTGGAGCCACAGGGAGCTGAAAGGCTCTGAATGCTTTGCAGGAGCACATAATGAAATTTATGGTGAAGCCAAAGAATATTTTATAAGGATGACTTTATGAAACGTTACTCTTGCCTTGCAGAGGCCTGCAGGTTTTGTGGTGCTGCCTTGTTCAAAGCAACACCATTGTCAGCATAGGAAGAGCCTTGGCAAAGCATTAAAGAGATAAAAGTGGAAAATGCTCTAGTGAGACCTAAATTTTGCTGATTTCTCTGATGCCACACCAAAACAATGGTACTGCTCTATTCTTCTGTCATGAATAACCAAAGCATACAACACATACCCATGTCAGTGGGGGTGCTATAAATGCAGACAGATGTGCTAATAATCTTGCCCCTTCGTTTGGTACATGGGTTGAGGTGATCAGTTGTTATGCAAATAGCTGGAATCACATCTCAAAGTGTGATTTTTTTTTTGTAGTCTGATTTTGTTAATAAGCTAATTGGACTGCATATTAAAAAGGATTCTTAAGGTATTTACACATGTAGAATAGATGATTTTCAGTCTTTTATCAACTTGGCTGCAATAAAGAAAATCAATTAAATGAAATAAAATGTTCAGTACTAGGGATTAGTGCTTTCAGAGATTTCACTGCAATAAAATTTTTCTAAGAAGAAAAGCCTAAACTGATAGACTTGAGGGGTTTTGGAGGTGATTTTTGGTCTTAACTAACTGGCTTACATATTTTCAGATGTGTTTCAGTTAATTTAAATTTTCCACTTGTGTGTTCCTCTTCCCATCTCTACTGTGTTCAACAAAGTCATGTGCTAACCGAGAACAAAATTTTAATCCTTTAAATTACATTGAAATCTTGAAAATGTAGAGAGGCAAATATAAGAGAGGTTTCAATGATACACAGCATGCTTCTGCTGAACGTGGATCAAGTGCAATAGAATTGGTTCAAAATTAACTAACTCCAAATGAGCAAAATTCTGCTCAACCTTCCAAAAACTTGCTTCGGTTGTTCCACATGAATTAAATGAAGCTGAAACACCATCCTCATCAAAAAATAATCCCGTTCTTCTTTCTTCATCTCTCTCTCCCTCAATATGCCTTGCTGACTAACAGGGAACAAATAGTGTCCAGTGTATTTCTACACTCAGAACATTAAATGTCATGGTACACTCAGTAATATTAATGGTGATGATTGTTCCCTTCTGCAGAGGTAGGAGTTGGAGGAACCCAAAGGTGCTGTACCCTAGTATTTTTTTTACAGTGGTCAGAAAACCAGCTACTTAGTTCCTCTATTCCCACTCATTGGCCATCAACACGGGAAGATAAACATGCTGCTGGTTTAACAGAAGACTGCAAAAGTTCTGCAATAAGGGAAGGCAGCTCATACTTAAAAAAAGAAAGATTTGGTAATAAATCTGCTGCTAAACATTCCCAGATGACTTTATATACTGATTTTGTTCTCCAGTCGAACCTCACTGAAATTCGTAGCAGTGTTTCTGTTGCCTGCCATAGTCTTTCCGTGTGTGTCTCTGTGTGCGTGTATGGACCTGCATGGCCACACTCAGTGAAGGTCCACTAAGCTTATTTTCCTTCAGTGAAATGGTGTGTGGTCATGAAGGAACATGCAGGTGCAGGTCCATGCTGGAGCAGTCTACTGATATTTCCGTCTTCGTAAGTTTAGCTCAAGATTGGATTAAGCTGCTCTGTTGATTTAGCATGCAAAATCTTGTCTATGTTAAAATATTCAACTAAGGTAGGCTAATAGCAATATTAAACTCAAATGAGTCAGCATTCGTTTAAAATGTCCTGGGGGCATAAGAGCCAGTTTCCACTGAAGGCAATAGGAGTTTTAGTACTGATTTCTCTAGATTTGTGATTCAAATACATACACATTACTATATTAAATTATATTAAAACACATATGTACATTTGGTATCCACAGAAAGAGGCTGGATTAACCATCCCAGACAACCAGATAGTTGCACTTCTAATAGATTATCCCATGCCTGACACATTCTTATTCAGTACAGATTATAAATACAGTATTCAGATTAGAATTATAATGAAAGAAAGAATAGTGAAACCGTGATTGTATTGAAGTTGAAAAATTATAATACAACTAACTACGCTGTTTAAATATTCATTTTTATGAAAGACTTTCATTATGCTCTTCATCTGGTAAGTTGGTCTCACTTAAGACTCATTCCAGTGTTCAATCTCGGATAGAACATTGGAAAAAAATCATAAAATATTTAAATACTCTCATTATGTTTTGGACAGCTTGTATTGACAGTGTATCCCACGCTTCATTTACAACAAAGCTTACAATTTTTGCCACTTAGAGATAGCTGCAGCTTCTCTGAGGCAGAAAGTATTTGGTACTAGGAGTTAAAATGAGAATTGCTGGGAAAGCACAGATTTAAAACTAAAAGGCTCTTAACTAGCCTAACATTTTTGAGACTTGCACTGAACCATTATTTTAAGTTGTAGGGTAGATGATAGCAACATTTAGAGACACTGGATGGCATTCAGCATAACAGAAAACACCATTCAGCATAATACATAGCACCAACAAAAATATGGCATGAATTGGGATCCTTGTGCTTTTTAATCTCTTATCTTGTGTTTTGTTCTATCTTGTTCGGTGCAGCTTCCACCAATTACCGTACAAACCTACCTAAGAATTACATCTGTAATTTCTTGCACTTCCTAAACCACCTATTGTTGACTGTGTCTTACACTGAATTTCAGTGCTGGCATAACTTTTGCTATGTACCTGTCTTAGACGTCCGCCTCCCTAGGAAAAAAGCTTCCTTTTAGAAGAGAGCATATCAGCCAGTGATATCTGCATCACTTTTGTCTTTGTGCTGAAATCCTTTCTGTAAGAACAACATGTTATTTGAAGAAAAAATGAAAATATATATTATCAGACAGAGGCTAGCCACAGGGGCTCTGAGGCTTCCTTTTAGATAAGCTCTTCAAATCTGAATTCCTGTCTGAATATTTTGAGGAAGGCTGAGCTTTCCCAGGCCACATCAGCCTCTGTATTCTCTGTAAAGTCTGCTAGGAATATTCTGAATGCAGAGGAGAACTGTAGTCACCAGCCACTCCCTGTAGCTGCTGAAGACATTGGTCTTGGCTAACACCCCCTAGCACAGTCTTTAATACGATGCTGTTTTGGATATGATGCCAAGAGCTAGTGGGCCTGTAGTGAGCAGGGAGGGGGCTGTGGCTTGGCCCTCACCACCCTGCAGTGCCCAAGGCTACGGGCAGTGCTGGATCCCCAAGCCCTGCGCTTCAGGACGGTGACAGTTGCCCTCTGGCTTATGCCTGACACAGCCTCCCTCCTCTGAGTATCTCATGTTCCCAGCTCCTGGCTGTTCACACCCCTCACAGCCCTTCCAGCTTGCAACATCCCTGCGGTTGTCACTGCAATCTCATCTTCCAGATGCATCCTTCAGGCCTTGTCTAATATTTTAAGGCACAGATGGGGAGTTTGAACACTTTTTCTGTGGATTTACAATGAGTAGAAAGTTGTACATTAGTATAAGATACATAATGAATTTGACTTCAGCCTTCTTTGCTCTCCTTCTGCATGTCACCCGTCCTAGGATATACGCTTTTGAGGGTGAGGCGTTGTATTTTTGCCAGTGTTTCCATAATGCTTTGGCCAACAGTGCCTTATTTCTGATTTGAACCTGAAGGTCTAGGTATGGCTGTAATGTAAATATGAATAATGTAAGCTTCTGGGAAGGTAAGAAGTTGGTCCTAAGGTGAAGAGAGGAAAGAATGGTCACAGCTGCTTTAGCTGCATGAACTATTAATGCACAGTGTCAGATAAATAGAGATGAAGGAACCACTTAGCTTTTGGTGGCCATAGGGATTTTAGTGCTAGGAAAAACACTCTTGACTAAAACTTTCAACTCAGTATTTCTTAATGATGCTTTAGGAACCATCTTAACATATGTGAACATAATCCTCTCCATCACTAACCAAATGACAGACAGGATGCTCATTCTGTAGTGAAGGAAATGCTCAAGGGATGTTTGTGGAGTTTCAAATGCAGCATGGTGTCAGACCCTTCCTGGGGCTTGAAAGAACTGGCAATACAAATAACAGGAATACTGTGCCTACAAATAACAGGAGTACAATGCTGAGGATCAAACTTTTCTGTGTGAGGTGATATTGTCTGTGTATTTCCCAGAAAGAGCTATTGCAAATAACCTCACAGCTTGGAAGATAAGCAGACTAAGATATGGTGGGACCTTACTATCTGAAATACCTGTAGCAGGATGAGGTAACAGTAGGACCACACCTCCAATTCAGGATCCACTGAAATGTGTCAGCGTTTTCTGGAAGGAAGGAAGCATCAGCACAGTGGTGAGGGAACATTTGATTATTGGATATTTGCACCGGAGTGTGATGAAAAATTTAACTCATTAGTTTGTCTTGAAACAGAGGGTTCCTTTTTTTTGCTTTCACAGGTACATTGTCAAGTGTTTTTACAAGCTGCCCTGGTGAATTTTTCCTCCACTAAGCTTTTTTTTCTTTCTTCACACGCATTATTCATAAATGGGAGAGCTTTGCTTATTAAGGGTACCTTAAATGCTGACTAGTGAACCCCCCCAAATTCTACATTGATGCACATGGTATCATTTTAATAAGGAGTCTTAGTTTTTACCCAGCCTTTGCGCCAACAACTGCATCTGACAGAATGGTTATAACAATAACCAATTCCCTGCTTGATGCTTTTGCAACACTGGCTCATCAGTAGCAATCACGAAGGATTCTTCAAGGCACAAACCATTGGGCAGGATGAAGGACAATACCTTCACAAATGCAGGGGAATCCATGATTTCTGTTTTCTGAGAAGGAATACTTTCCCCTGTACTGCAGACAGAATTCCCTCTGGTTCAGTAAGTTGCTGAAGTGGAAAATTTTATTTAGCAGCATTTGGTAAGAGTCTCGCAAGAGTCCACTGAATCATTAGGAGCGGTACAAGAAGTCCGCTTTAGCTGAGAGTTAAATTCTGGTGCCTTCCTGGGTGAATATTGTTGTGAGAGGTTGCAGTAACCCTGCAGGTACTCTCTAACACCCTTCCTCCCCAAACACACAGAGCAGTCACATGAGAACTTGGTCAAGGGCTGCTGGGGAAAATTGCCCAGGTTTCTAAAATCCCCCGGCTGTGCTCCAAACTAAAAACTTTGATGTTTAAATATGATGGAACTTGGGTTTATTATCTTACATCAGTGTTTACTAGAAACTCCTAGACATACTTCACTGATGATCAGTGAGCTCCGATTTATGCCTTAAACATTGTTTGATAAGGGCCAGGTTGGCCAGTGATCCAGGAAGCTACAGAGCACTAATGTCAATTTTACCTATACTTCATTTATTTCTCCCGTACCATGTACATTATACACGTGTGTCAAGAGGTTGCTGGATGATGTTCTGTCACTCTTCCTTTAGCTTCACTGAGGTATTTCCTAACATGATATTTTTTGTCAGAAGATGCCAACTGATCAACATGCTCATCCTGTGTACCTATTTGGGCTGTGGGAGGTCAGATTTGGAGCATTTCCTTGGGAAATGGAAAAACAATTTCCAATTTCTCTTAGTACTTGATTGAACCTAAGATTTCAAGGCAAGTCTCCTGTCCAAATGCTCTTCTGTGAGGGGATTGGGTCTTTCCTTTTGAGGCTGTTCTTTTTATAAAATAGCTGTTATTTATCTGCCCTGGTGCAAACTTGAGCTGATACAAACCACTGGCCCATACTGAAGTTACTAGAAAGTCTCTGTTACTTCTTTTACTCACATTTCAGGGGGAGGGAATGGGAAAGAGAGAGAAAGACACTACTGTGGAAGATTTTGTTGTATCTTGACATAAAAGGGGAGAAAATTATATAATAAAGTACAGGTGGGAAATGAAAACAATTTCTGAGAAACTATCTCCAGTTCATATTTCACTTGGTTATCTTAGATTAGTCTGGGTGAATGAATCTGTACAGTTTTCTGGACACATCAGACATCTATCACTAGCCTGTTGCTAACATTTTTACAACATTTCTGGAGACACAGCATCACTGGAAAGATGAGTAAATGCGTCCTACAGCTTTTACATTGACTCAACTGTGATGGTCTCTTTCTGGGACCAGCTGGAGTCTGTCAGAGAAGGAAAGTGCAGCAAGACAACTCTGCCCTTTCTTCTGTTCCCTCAGTGTCACACTCTGCCTTACCTGACAGGCTGGGTCCACAGTCCCCGGCCCGTAGTCCCTTGAGACAGCACTGCACTTGTGCTGGCCCCCAGGGCCTGAAGACAAATGTGAGCACCTTAGGAATAACCTGACTAATAGTGTTGCCAGCTGGAAAGGTTAAAGGCTGCCCACCACTTGCACCGCGGTAGATTAGCATCACTGGCCTCCCTCAGAGCACAGCCATGAAAAAAAGCAAGAGAGAGTACTTTTAGTCTATTATTTGGAGTTACCAGAATGCTTTAATTGAAGCAAAGCCAATTCGAAACAGTATTAACTGTTTGCCGGCATGGGGGCCATATGGACAGCACACTACCCTCTCTGTGAAGGGATACCTGAGCTAGTTCAAGTACTGCAAGTAATATAACCAGACTAGCGTGGCACTCTGCCCAGACTAATTTATCTGTCTTTTCAAAGGCAGGAAGTCTGACAGGTCTGCTTTATTCAGTGCCTCAGTTGTCACTAATGAATGCTGTGCAACTGTGCAACTGAGCCTCTGAACAGTGCAATAATCAATTTAAAACAACTCTTGTAAGAGCTCCTTGAAGTTGAGTTCTCAGCCCTGTTAATGATGCAAGACCAGAGTCCATCTACATAGACTAGCTGTCTAGAGTAAGCTTCCACAAAAACTACAGAAGCATGACACAAGGTAGAAAACACATCTCCATGGCTGGAAACATACGCCCCAGCTTCTTCTGTGAGTCATTCCAGGAATACCAGGGTTGGCCCACCTCTGCACCTACTGAAAGTCAAAGCCAAGACATCAAGGACTGGGGACAGTGCTCAACTTGTGCTTGAAAGAGCCCACCCACAGCCTGTAATGACCCTGTTGCAGCTATTAGTGTGCTTTAAATTCTTCAGCATGCTGTTAAGTCAGGCCATCAGTGAGAGGGCAGCAGAGATGATAAGCCTCACTGTCTGGTCCTGGCTCTTTGCTTTGACATTTTTATCAGTTTTTCACTTCTTTTGTCTGTTAAATCTATTTCCTTTTCCAAAGCCATCAGGTGTCTACTAAAGTTATTTTCTTTCCAGGCGTTATTACTTTTTTTTATTTTGAAATGTTATTGACAGGTATGATGTTGTCAAACTGATACCTAATGCAATAATAAATTAGATACAGCTGAATCCCAGTTTCCTGATATAATCATATTAGAAGAAAGTATTTTGTTATACACATGAGACCCTATGAAGTCAACACAGCTGCTCATGTGTAGAAAGAGCAGAATTTGATCCACAGAGTTCAGCTGGATCTGGCAGCTTTCCAGATTTCCTGAACTGTTCTCGTTTCAGACATTATGGTTGCCAGTAGGAGCCGGTAACATTCAACATCAGAGTGGCACTTCCCAGAGATAGTCCTCTCTAGAGCTGATTAAAGTAACATAACCTCCAGAAATACAATATCAACAACTCTATTTACATTCATTGCTTGAGGGGCTATTAGTTTACTGTGCGTTATATTGTAACATTCAAAACCATATTTATCATAGCCTGAACCAACTCTTTCCTCACAGCCATTTGTAAAAGGCAGTGAAAACACAAATTAATCTACTAACTCTGATGGTTCAGAAACCTGTATCTCCATTCTTGAGCTGTCTTTCCTCTAAACTGTAATTTTAGTTTGTGTCATGTCCCATTCCCACCCCCCCACACACCCCTTTTTTTTTTTCTAGTTTTCATCTCAAACTCAGAAAAGAACTAACTATGTAATCTTGCTCTTCAAGCTCTGCTATGCCCTTTCCAGAACATGGTGGCTGATACCTCCCCTTCTTCCTCCCATGTTCTTTTCCACTCTGGCAACTCCGTGCATGGCATCCAGGCTGTGTCTGCTTCAAAGAAGGGGTTAGGATTTTTTTGTCCCTAAACCATGATAGCAGTTCTAAGAGATAATATTTTTTTCTTTAAATGTCTAATTTGCTCATCTGCTCTAATCACTTCATATCTCAAGTGCTACAGCATTCTTTTCACTGGTTTTCATACAGGATTTCTTATACAGGCAGCATCTTCCTGAAAATGACATCTCCCTTGCCTAAGGCTACTTCACTAACTTCTTTCACATCTGTCCTCATATGTGAAAATATAGACTTACTTTTCCATGATGTTACCACATTGTTTAGTCTATTAATGTGGTACGATTCTCGTCATCATTTTGGCCCTGTATTCTTTGCAGGTTCCTGCCTGTTTATATTTTCTGTATATTGTATCTTGACACTTATTTTCAACTCAATAGGATACTGTGGTTTTGTGATGCACTCATACAGTCCCTACCCTCAAGAGTTTCTAATAACAAATATTTATAAGCACTGGACAACTATAAATTACAATATCAACAGTATCTCTAATTTCTATTGAAGGAATAGCAACTGTAATTTCAGTGGAGTTTTTTTACTGCATACATATTCTTACGCTTGCCATTGCTAAATACCTAGAATTTGGAGCTTCTGAATAGTGTGAGATACTGGAAATGCAGGAGATGAGATAATTATTAAAAAAACAAAAACAACAACAACAAAAAAACAACCAAAAACAAACAAAAAAACCACACAAAAAAAAAAAAAACCCAAGAAGAATCAATATACTGTGACTTAAGCAAAATCAACAAGAAAAAAATTACTAGTTACATTATAAGCTTCCACTATTTTCTTCCACATTTTCATACTACTTTGCAGCCAAAAAGGATGAAACCAATTATAAATTCCACTGAAGTCAGGTATTTTGTCTTTAACCAAACGTAGTGGTGTCATCATTCTAAAAGTTAAACTTCCTGTGACAGATCAGGGAGTGGGGGAAAGTGGTTTTGTCCAAGGTGTGCACTGAATCTGAATTATACAGCAAATTCAACACTAGTATAAGATGGCAAAAAATTATCGCCACTACTACTATTTGCTGAAACACACATGGGTTCAGAACTTCAGAACGTGTATCTCTGAAAGACATGCCAGTAGATAACTGCTTTTGGAACTAATACTTTGGCCTTAGAGAAGACCATAGTAAAACATACTTTATTTTGTAGGTCTTTCTCAGAATCCTTTTCCTGCCAACATGCAAATAAGATGCTAATCTAGAAGTGTGCAGGGAAAACATATTCTGACACGTTGGTGAACAGCATTTTCAAGCAATACACAGCACATTTATCATTATGTTAATGTGAGATCCCAAAGGCAGCATTGCCTTTAAGGCATGCTTGAGCATGCCAAAGTTTTCCCTTTCGTAGGAGGCAAAATAGGAGATAGATTTGTCATTCATGAAAATGTGAAGATTCCTTGAGCTATGCACAGCAGTCAGAAACCCTAAACTAAAATAATATTTTAGTTTTGTGCAGTGATATTTTTTCATTTGCAAGCCATGAGCAATTTATTATCCGTGTTATTTTTGCCCCTTTTAGAGATAGCATAACTGAGGCACAGAGTTTAATGCAGCATTTTTTAAATAGTGCTGGTTGGAGTCCCGTGCAGTTGGGCTGCTAATGGTGTCAAACACCAGTGGTTTCCTTCTTTCCTTTTGTAACTTACACCTGAAAGGAAGATTGTCTAGATAAACAAGTGAACAAAGAACACAAGATCAGAGAGAGCTCCTGAAGTGTTTACCTGAGCCACTTGCTCAAGGTCACACAGCAAGTCAGTGTAAGAGCTGAGAAAAGTTTCGTGACTCCTATTTCTCGGCTCATTCCAACCCTCATGTCAGATAATACTCCAAAAGCTTAAAAGATGTTCCAAATGCCATATGAATCTTCTTTGAAAAGAGATGCAAATCTCAAGGATATGGCTTATAGTAAGGTTCTAAGAATAGCTTTTTCCTGGGAGCTTTAGGTGCTTGGATTTAGCTATATTCCTCTATCAGTAAATGTCCCCAAACTTTCAGGTATCCCAAGTTTAATTGGAAGATGTAGTTGATAATGACTTACCCTGTACCTCCCTGTTTCTTCTACTTCTTGTTGAAAAGCAAGGCACAGAAATAACATTGAAAATACACAGAATTTAAGGCAAAGGAAACCCTTCCAATACAGAATCAATGATTTGCTGGTTGAGTCCAGGTCTCTACTGCCACAATTAAATGTACATAACGTGCACAAATGCATCAAGAATCTTTTTAACATCAGTTAGATGTCTTCCTTCTCTCTTTACTAGAACGCTGCTCCAGAAAATTAGTTGTCACTCATAAACCTAGATCCCAGACTTTCGCAAACTTTTAGCTATCCTCAGAACATTCAGAAAAAGGCAAACTAGTCCCTTCAAACAAAGAACAAGCATTTTCTTCCTTCACCTCCAGGGAGAAATTGTACATGACGAGTTCAGAGTACATACTGGACAAAAGCGTGTGTTTGGTTTCTGTTTTAACCAAAGCACCCTGTGTTTCTTCAGCAACAGGATGCAGTGCGCTACTGTTTTGAACCACTGTTCTGCCTTCTGTTATGTTGCTTCGTGGCAATGGGCACCAAGAAAGATGTTCTGGGTCATCGTGGACAATTACATACCCATTTGGGTCTACTTAGTTACAAATCTATGTGGTTTTGCTGAGAAGATACATGGTGGCAAAAAAAGTGTCCATTAAGGGGTTTGGATGCCCTAAAAGACAATCCAAGTCAAATTCAGTAAAAGCATAAAAAGCATATGAGCAGCCATATCTCTGTGGCCTGTTCATACATTTAATACCGTAATCTCAATGTGGATGTTAAAGTAGGCTTAATCATGGATCATTTAAATGCACAGGGTTCAAGAGGGCAACTTTCCCTGCAGTGCAGTAAAACTGCACAAACAAAAATGCTTCTGGTCAGCAGTGCTAAAATCTGGAAATGTGGCTAGTGTTCATATGGTCAGGAGAGCTTTTTGCTTCATCTTCTGTTACTTTACATTGTTTTAATCTTATCGATTTGCTCATTAATGTAGATAGTGATGGCTTAGAATGGCAAACTTGCCACAGTTAACCAAGCAAGCAAAACCCGCATCTGAGGAATGCAACATTCACCACAGACTTTAGCTTGGGTTTCTCTGTGTTGCCAGGAACCTTCAATAAAATGGGATGTATTTATGAAACAGTGGAAAAACTACAATTGATATTCAGTCCTGTTAAAGCCAAACAGAAAAGGGTACTCTGTTTTAAGAGGTTTATGAGAAATAATATAAGCACTGAGCAGCAGGAGACCTTAAAGAAGTACAAACAGCCTGGCTAAGGAAGACAGGAATATATTGATTAAAAAAAAAAGGAAACCACAAGTTAACAAGATGATTGAAAGCAGAAAATAAACAAAGAATTGTTAGTTGGATAGGAAACTCACTAACAAAACAACATAGTAGCAGTGAATGACTTTCATGAGTTGTGTTCTTTCTTTACTAAAATGAGGTAATTTATATCAGCACTGCTCCCCCAGAGCTTGCTTTGAGCCTTCACTTGTTATTGGCATTAATTGACGCAAGGCAAAAAATCAGAATCTGTATGTCTGGTGCTTCACAGTCTGTGTATTTTTTTCCTCTACCTTCATGGCAATCAGGGGAAGCGAACAGTTATTTCCCCATTATGCACAATCCTCTTTTTATTAAATAATATTATAAAATAGAAATGTGATCTAATTAATCAAAGTGAGGTTCTTGTGAAGGCTAAACATCAGGAATAGTTTCCCTAAACTACTTAGGAAGCATTGCAGCAGGCATTTTAAAGGACTGGATGGGGCTTTGCAATGCACATCAGTGCAGAGACTGAACATCTGCTACTGTCTCTGGGGGTGCTCAGGTTGCTGTTGTCACAACAGAGAAAACTCTCCTTATTGTCCCTAGACCTTGCCACCAGCCCTCAAACTGAGCTTGAGGAGAGTACGGGTTGTCCTTCACAAACGTTTAGTTGCAGTTCCTTTAAAGGCCTGCTTCCCAAGCGCTAAAACAAACAAGTCTTTTCATGAATTAATGAACAGTATACCTCTCCTTGTCTAACAGCACAGGTTAGTGCCCAACCTCACCAGCACTAGCTGGAAAGTATCAGCCACCCAGTCCAAAGGAGCAAAGATTAACTGGGCTTCAGGTGTCACTGAAAAATTTACACTTCTTGCTTCTTTATTGCATTGTATTGTAGATATTCCCATATTTACGGACATATAACTAAATGTAAATAATTCAGGAGGTGAAAGTAAAGCACAGAAAAGGGTGTCACAAGTTCTCCCTTCTTGTTGGATTACGAGCCGCAGGCCCTGTGAAGGAAGGAGGCTAGTACAGTAGTAGTACAGTACTGTGCGGGTACCTGCTGGGACAGCAGCGTGAGCGTGCCCACAAGCAAACCCAGCACCTAAATGGGCAAGGTGGAGGAGGAAGGTGGGAAAGGCGAGGGCAGTACGGGGAGTTGAACCACCCAGCTGAACGGACGTCCTGCAGGTTAACAACAGAGCCGGGATCCCCAGCGCTGACCACCACGCCATCCAGACTCGGGCACGCCACTTCCAAAGTCCTTGGCAGAAGTAGCTTTAGGGCTGGCGCGGATGTCTCTGTGTCACCCACTGCGAGGCTCTGTCTCAGGGCATGGGGGTTAATTCCTGGGAATGTCAAATGAGAAGGGCTAATGATGAGCTCAAAGACATTTCAGTGTTGCCACTGAACTACCTGATTATTTGGGTGACAGTGTAGGAGTAAACCACTATAATTCAATCGTCATCATTTCCCACGGGGTTGTTCTATGTATATTTATATTTACATGTTTTTATGTACATAAACACATGCACACAGATACATTTTCTCATTCTAACAACGCTGGGACATGAAATAAGAAGCCTAGTACTTCGTGTCAGTGCTAACCTGTCAAGATGCCACGCCAACAGCACTAGCAGGCTGAGGGGCCCCCTGTATGTGTTTTACCTCTACATTAGTGCTGACTTGATTCTCATCTCCCTTCCCAAACTTTCAGGCATTTATAACATGGCTGATACTTCTAGGTCACATATGTCTAGAAGTTTCCTGAATTTTCAGTACTTGCAAGGATTACTTTGTGACATGTTATTGTAAGTAATAATTTTTGTTCCAACTGCAGCTCCTTTTTATTTTTCACTCTGTGCCTGACCTAGGGAGTATCCATATCTGGTGCCTCCTCTTCATCTGGAACTGTTATCTGAGAAGTAACTGTATGTATCAAGGATTGGAACTATTCCTACAGAAAATGGTGATTCAGTCTTTCCACATTGGTGCTTTAAATATAACTAAAAAAAATATCAAGAAAATATCTGAAACCGTAAATAATATCACATATGTATCTTTCTGTACCTACCAGAAACATATAAGTGTAGATTCTTATAATCCACTTCAAAATCCATGTGGTTTTCCCCCATATTATCCTTTTGCTTTACCTATTCTCTTTCAATTAGAAAACTATAATTTCACAATACTGCATTTCTCAGATTTAACTTATTGCCATGTAATTGCCCAACACTTAAAAACAGAATGGCATTTAGTCGCAGAACGTATCGCAGAGGAGTCTTAACCAGCAGGAGATGTCTGTTTAATCACTACTTTGAATTGTTACAGCTACAGGAGGAGAACTATAGAAAGATTTGCCTTAAAAATTAAACCATGAAGAATATTAGGACTGCCAAAGACTGTCTTTCTAATGAAAAAGGAAAATCCTGACATTCACAAATAAATCTGTGAATCTGCTGTGTGTGTTTGTAAAGGTAATGCTTTCCTGTGATTGTAGAGAGGATTTGGGGATTTCATGAAAACCATGACATCCTGATCATGGAGACAGATAATTTGCCTTAAGATAGATACTCAGCTTACCCACAGTACACTCAGGATGCAGCACACCTCCCTGTGACAGAGACTGGAAAACACTGGAAATGGCTACACCAGTAAAATCTTCTCCTGCAAGAAAAGTGAATCCCTTTGTAGTCATTAATGTGGCACTCCTAGTACAACAGCATTTCTAACTGTCGTTCAGAGAACTAGATCACATGATAGAAACACCTGTATTCTAGAACAGAATCGATATTATTTAGTAGCCTGTGGTGGCTACCTTCTGTCCTACGCAATACATATTCCTGAAGCTGCTCAGATGCTCTAAGCATCTACTCAGGAGGCCCCAGTGACTCTTGAAGAAGCCATAAATAATGTGCTTGCTACCAGCCTTCATTTTTCAGAGAATTCTGAAAAGATTTTGTATCTGAAGGACTTCAGGTACAGCAAAGGCTCATTTTCTTCTCTGTTATGCCCATATCAGGACTGTGATAAGTATTGCCTTCCTTATCAGAGAAAGAGACCTTCTGAAAGCCTATATAAGCTTGTCAAGATTTACCAGGTGTGCTTTATGCAGTTTCTCAAAGATCCAGCAGAGCATACTGGATGAAGCTTATTCTCCTGGGAAAGGTAGGAAATACCTTCTTGCTTTGCACTGCATGCTGGTTTTGCCCTTTCTTTGTTAAAATGACAATAATTTCATTACTAGAAAGTCACCAAGTAGCATATTTATTGTTTACACTGTTTATTAGCACATGGGTGTTATCCCTGGGGGAACCTGTGTGTGGCTTTAATACACACCTCATAATACACACCCAAAACCTCATAGTCCAGGATCAAGTAGAGCCAACAGCACAGCTGTCAACATAAACCAGCAACCCTCCCTCACTGCTTGCACACTACCAGAACCAGAAGTGATTATTCCCAATAACAAGATTTAAGATACACGATCCCTGATGTTGTGCTGGGTCATTCGCTTAGAAGTGGGCTATATCAACTCTCACACCCTCATTAACCACCAGGGAATTGTATTTTTGTCTATGTGATGGGTATCCCTGCACAGCACGGTGAAGGATAGATATGTTAAAACAAAGAGACGTGGTGAAGCTGCCTCACTGCAGTAAGTACTCGTATACTGTTTGAAATGTATGAGCTAGGTCATCCATAATATAAATTAATTATTATTAATAATAATAAAATCAGTGGCATTTCTGCATGACACTACATTACACTGTCTAGCCAAGAACACAAAGTGTTGTTGCTACAGGTGCACCAGAATGCTGTAAAGACGGGTGGAATGCCATTTGCACCTCCTAGTCTGCATAAAGATGATGACCGGATGTTGTATTAGCATTTAATTCTCTTGTCAAAATCATGCATCTATCATGTTTATTTCATAAATGAAAACAGTAGGGTATTTTATTTGGTCTTAAAGCTTGCATTGCCTTTCCCCTGAACACACACCATCCCCTTCACTAGCACCAGTTCTGTCCAGCTTTGAACATACATTATTGCCTCTGGCACGAAACCAGAGGGTATAGGTGTATGCATCATATGTGATGACCAGTATAACCTAACAGAGAACTTTGCAAACAAAAGGGTACTGTGCTTTATAGTTAATGATCATTTGCTGTGACAGCATCTATTTAAACAAAGGGGTTGTTTGCTTTAGCTGTAATTCCACTGGTTAAGTGGAAGACGTGCCTTTCTTTTCTTTAAGCATTCATGTCTTCCTCCGCAGTGGCTGGATACTTTCTGCTGAAACAATTGTGTGTGAGAAATGCCACTGAACAAAAGACATTTTCTTAAATATATAATACCACTTTTTACACCATTGTTTTAGGTTAAAAAAAAAAAGTATTTGCAGTATCTCCAGACATTCATTTGTTCATCTCTTTTGGAGTATGGATTCCAGTGGTGTAGGGGCCCATTATGTAGACTGTAAGGATACAGTGGAGAGAAAAGTTTACTAGAAATTTTCACACTGTCAGTGAATGGTAAGTGGCAGCGATGCTTTGTTTCAGAATTTCCTGCCCTTATGAGGAAGTAATAAGTCTATGTGCTCTCTTTGTTTTGTTGGAAATATGATTAATGGTTCTCTTATAGCAGAGGTGAAAAAGTATGCAACAATGCACAGATTTAATTCCTATCTGCTTGTATTCATAAGAATTTTCTGCAGCATGTGTTGCTTCTCAGAAATCTTCTGTAGCATATCCATGCATTCAAGCCACTGAAGACTTGGCTTGGATCTCGGTTTTGCTATAAAATCCCCATTGTACACCATGACTTTTAAGTCTTTGAGGCTGTGCCTGCAAAACAGCTGGGCAGTCTTAAGGAGGTTTAAGGGCTTTAGATTTAATACTGGACTATATGCCCAGTGGACTTGGGAATGACAAATGCAGAGCCCAGGCACTCCCGTGGAGCCTTCTGCTGGCACTTGCTCTGAAGCCCCACACTCCAGGCTTTCTCTTATCTCACACCCTACGGCCAGTAAGGTACTGGAGAAAGGGAATTTTTGGCATTGGAAAGAACTTGGAAATATCATTTTGCCTCCTCTGACACCTCCTGAAAAAAAGGATAAGTCTTTCCTACATTTGACAAAAAGCCAAAGCCTTAGCCTTCTTGATGCTGTCAGTGAGTGGAGAGGCAGGGAAAATGCTTGTATTGATTACAGAAGCTAACCCCAAAGGGACTGTGAAAATGTGTTTTTTCACACAGCTTTAAGAAAAATTGTGTGGGCTTCAGAGATCCTAAAATGTTATTTTGAAGTTGTAAGCCGTGTCTAATGGCTTCAGTAATATTGCTGTGTAAAGTTGGGGCTGCGGAAATTATCCAATGAGTATGTACTAGGTGTACATAGGAAAGGGTATTCTGTATGTATTAAGTGTGTCCTACCCTATTCAAAAGACTATATGGTTTTATCAGTTGATTAGATACCAGTAATCCAAAAAAAAAAAATAATCCTCATAAAAATGTGGACAGTGTCCTTCTTGGAAACAAAGTGGTTTGATACTTGCATTTGTTCACACACGCTCTTTTTATCTATGCTATGGTTGCAGTACACATTTTGCCAGTCAAAGCGCACGCACACAGCTTTTTATCTAACAGTGTCTGGAAGAGCTACATTAAAAGTACCACAGGCTTCTGAAGTTCTGTTCAATGTTTGCCAATATCGTGTGTAAAAAATGTTCTTGTCTGATACTGGAAGTGATCCCTATCAGTTCTACTTCATAAAACTCCTAGAGCTTTCATTTTCATGCACCTTCACATTCTTCACAAACAGTGGTATTGATATGCCATATAACAGCCTATCTCTAGGATGACTGCAGTAAATAAGTACTACTAAAAATATCACAAAGATTGATCCCTTTTTTTCCTGCCCAGTTATCTATGCTGAAATGATTAAATAGTTCCCATGGGCATAAACACAAATAGCAAAAATAATGCCTTTGAGAAGTGACGTAGAATGTTCTGGATGAACACTGAGTATTGGGGAGAGTTGGGCAAACCTTGACCCAAATTTCTACACAGTAAATCACTCCTATGTGAAAAGAGTGCAAGATCAGGACATCCGTGGTTACAGTCTAGCCAGGGTTTTCCCTGGCCAGTTTGTGGTGAACCCAGTTTATTGCCACCTGAGCAGGTGAGCAGGGGATTCTGACACAGACTCTGCTGGCACCACTACGAAAGCGTTGGCAAGCTTATCCTCCAACGCAACGCAGTTTCATTACGCTACAGATGAACTAGTCTAATCTCTAGTAACAGATCAATAGGCCTACGTGCAGTGGCCTTGATGGGGCCAGTTATATGAGCTGCTGTACCTGCATGCACTGAGGCACTCCCTGCAGCTCTGACACCATCTTCTCACTGCCCATACATGCAGATAATTCCCAGAAGCATCCAGGACTTTTTAAGGGGCTAGTTGCAAGCCCACAGTGCCCAATAAGCTATGAAGAATAGCCTCTGCAGCAATACCATTACTCCTGTTGAGTGTAGCCTGCTGTGTGAAAAAAATGGGCAGAGTCTTGTTGGTGTACAGATTTCGATGGTGTGAATGGTACAGATGTGACAGCACTTACCAGGTACGCATACTAACGATACACGTATGCGTAAGCATCAGCAGGAAAAAAAAAAAAACAACCACACACCCCAGCTTGCTAGGGTGAAGACTTCTACAAGTTTGGGACAGAACTAAGAGAATTATGAGCATTTGTGTTTCATCTTCTTGATGATTGGTCTTTTCAGATGGGCAGAGACATGTTAACTAACCTGAGCTACCCTGTGTCTGAAGAATGGCAGAAGAGAAAAGATACCCGGGAGAGGATCTCAGAGGTGAGTTACTTCCAGCAGTCCTTCAGCAACATCGAATACCGCCTGGTTTCTCACAGCAAATTTACTCACATGTACCAACAACAGAACCACCCCCTGAAAAAGCAAAAGGATCACACTGAGTACCTAGCTTCTACCCCCCAAGAAAAATACTTACTCTTTCCATTCCACTAAAGGCCCTCAAGCCCAAGGCAACCTAACGCAGCCTTACCATAGTGTATTGGGTTTGCGTGGCAAGGTTTTGGTAGCCTGGGGATTACAGGGGTGGCTTCTGTGAGAAGCTACTAGAAGCTTTCCCTATGTCCAATAGAGCCAATGCCAGCTGGCTCCAAGATGGACCTGCTGCTGGCCAGGGCCAAGTCAAGGGCTGGAGGGAGAAGGAGGGGAAGGAACGGAGCACCGGAACAGAGATTCCCTGGCAGCCTGTGGTGCAGCCCATGGTGCAGCCCATGGTGAGGCCAGCTGTACCCCTGCAGCCATGGAGGGTCATGGGGGAGCAGACACCCACCTGCAGCCCAGGGAGGATCCCACGCCGGAGCAGGAGGATGGGCAGCCCACACTGGAGCAGGCTCCTGGCAGGAGCTGTGGTCCCTTGGAGAGAGGAGCCCAGGCTGGAGCAGGTTTGCTGGCAGGACCTGTGACCCTAGGGGGACCCAGGCTGCTCCTGAAGGACAGCACCCCATGGAAAGGACTCATGTCAGAGGAGTTCATGGAGGACTGCCTGCCCTGGGAGGGATCCCACGCTGGAGCAGAGGCAGCATGTGAGGAGTCACAGAACCCCAGAAAAGTTTGGGCTGGAAGGGACCTTAAGACCATCTAGTTCCAACCCCCCTGCCATGGGCAGGGACACCCTCCACTAGACCAGGTTGCCTAAAGCCTCATCCTGGCCTGGAACACTTCCAGGGATGGGGCATCCACAGCTTCCCTGGGCAACCTCCCTCTGAGGAGGAAGGAGCAACAGAGACAACATGATGAACTGACCACAACCCCCATTCCCTGACTCCTTGTGCTGCACAGAAGGGAAAGAAGTAGAGCAATCAGGAGCAGAGGTAAGCCCAGGAAGAAGGGGTGGGGGGAAGGTGTTCTTAAGATCTGGTGGTTTTTCTCATTACCCTTCTCTGATTTGACTGGTAATAAATTAAATTAATTTTCCCCAAGTGGAGTCTGTTCTGCCCATGATGGTAATTGCTGAGTGATCTCTCCCTGTCCTTATCTCAACCCAGGAGCTTTGCATTGTATTTTCTCTCCCCTGTCCATCTGAGGAGTGATAGAGCAGCTTTGGTGAGCATCTGGCCTCTGGCCAGGGTCAACCCACCACACCTGGGTGTTGGGAGCAGAGGCAACAGACATCTTACCATGCACTTCTTCAAGAAGACAAGAAATTTCCTTTAGAAACTTGAGATGGATCTAGAGGATTAGGATGCAGAGGTGGGGGGACAAAAGGAGGGAGTGGCTTCCCAGGGAACAGTGTGGGGCTTCAGGTTCTTTATTTCTCTGAAGAGGGTAAATACAGCAGAAATGCTTTGAGAAAAGCAGAGCATAATGTTAATGGATTTAGGGCAAACCAGCGGAAGCAAACACTGTGGAGATGGACCTTTGCTTAAAGTTTTGGCAGCATCTTGCTTTGGCTTACACTTCCTTTATTAAGTACTGGCTTTCAGAAAGGAGACACAGCAGTTTGGTAACTTTGGTTTGGTAATAGATCACATAGCACCAATAAAAAAAGGTAGTGGTGGTGGGGAAACCCATTCCTCCCAAAGCGAAAGCATTCTCAGCTAATGAAAACTGTGACAGAGTCATTACCACCATAGGGGTTCTGATTACATCTGTTGATACAAGATTGATTTTTTTTGGCCTACAGTCAACTGCCATCTCTGCAAACAGTTCACAGCAATACAGCCCGTGGGGGGTTATTTTAGAGCCGCTGACCTAGGCGGCACTGTTTGGTTTACTGTTTTTTTCGTGAATGCTCCCAGACATTTTGGTGCCTGCATAAGTATGGGGCTCGCCAACGACAGCCAATGCAGGTCATAAAACACTGCAATAGAGGATTTCCATTTAAGCTGTGATTCTGCCCTGAATTCAGGGCGGCTGCCTCTGAAGCACTGTACTTAAAGGTGTTTATGATTCAGAAGAAATTTCCAGCCCATACAGTAGTTGCAGCTTTTATCTCTTTGTCTTTGATCTCCTCTGTATTATCTTAAATATAATTAAACCTGTCACATCATTTTCCCCCTTCTCGCTTTCTCTCTGAAACAAAACATTTATGCACAAATTAGGAACTTTAAACAAAGACAGTTCCAAGAAGTAATAAAATTAATTTTGGACATTTCAGCTCCACCTCATATATCATTTCCTAGCAAATGTGGTGCATTCCATCCTAGCTAACTCCTGAACTAGAACTTTCTATTTCATTTTTCCTAGCTCAGTATATTTTACTGTCATTTCTCTTAATGTCTGCGATTGCTAACCTGGAACTGGGAGTGTGAAGATTAATACCCTTCTTATAACGTATCATTAAATGAATTTGACAATGGTAACATCCAACCAAAGCACAAGTCTCACTGACAAACTGTACAAACTCCATTTTGTGGTTTGACCCACTGATTCAACTCATGAAAAAAAATCCCTGAAACTTTTAACAAAGCTGTGCATCAAAGTTTTGACACAGACCGAGGAGAGTAGGGCTGATCTTGCCCCCTTAGACAGCTTCATCCAAGCTCAGTGTCTAAGGAGACACAAAGCACACAATATCGCTACAACCCATTCATTTTATTCCTTACTGCCTATGCAGTTTTGCACAGCACAAAGAAAAACCAAGCTACTTCATGTTGTCCTGTTAAAATCGGAAATCAGACCTCAGAACTTTTCTATCTCCAGCAAGGGTTCTCCACTTGTTACTAGTATGATCTTTCCCAGCATCTCTAATTGCAGTACCCCATTACATTCCAAGTGCTTGTAGGTTTATCCTCACAATAATACTCTCTCCCATCCCATAACAACAAAAGTATTACCATCCTACAGATGAAGACCTGAGGCACAAAACGATTACGTGATTCACCCACTGTCACAACCGAGTTTTGAAGCACGGCGAAATTTTACCCCGCACTGAAGGACTGCTTTTACACTGATACTAGAATCCTATGCAATAAGAAGAAAAATTAAAAACAGCACGTTAGGAGGACACCTGGTGTGATTAGCTCAACTGAACCTAATGGATTAGATGAAAGACTGATGAATCACACGAAAGACTAATGAAATGACTGAACGTACGGGGCTGAGTTTCATTAAAACGTACTTTTAATGTAAGCGACGGCTTGCTCAGAAAGACAGAAGCTAGGCCGCTTGTGGTTAACACCCCAACAGATGAATCACAGAAGGGGATACTTGTTGGGCTGTACTTTACCTTCCCAGATCATCTAAAGAGTTTCTCTAAAATCTACCTGAACTGGGTGTTGCCAAGCTACTAGCCCTATCCAGGTGACCTGAGCCAGGTGAGGGCAGCAGGATGTGTTAGACCTGCTGTGCCTGTGCGGTTCTGGGCGTGACTGCGTTAGTTCTTGTGCTTCCCAGGGCCACTGGGGAAATTGCACACCCACAAGAGCTTTGCAGTGATTCTGAATGCAGCTACTGCTTAACATCAGTCAACTCACTAGTCTAGAAATCAGAGATCCTTGATTCAATTAGTTTATCCATGAGAAGATTACGAAATGATCCATTCAGGTTTTCGAATACTTAGAGGGGAAAAAGAACATAGGACACCAGACGTTTCTTCAAGCTACAAAAGGCGACACTGCAAGATGTTGTCAGTGGATGGGAACAGAAGCTACGTACCTTTTAGCAATTTTAATTGACATGATTTGTTTCACCTTTAAGGCAAGCTTCATGACTGAGGGATGTTTCATAAAGCATTCAACTGCTCTAATTATTTCATTCCTAGCATGTTTCCACTAAAAAAAAAAAAAAAAATTCAATCCCTCTGTGACTGCACACAAAACACATTTAAGCTATGAACACTGAAGTCTTCAGTACCAGAAGAGTGAGAAGATGCCCACACCTTTTGTGTGCATGATGTTGGCAATGGGAAAATCAGGCCAAGAATGAAATGCCCAAGTTTTAAGTGAACGTGGGAAGTACATAGGAACGCGTTGTACTGATGGGTTGTCCCATTACTCTGAGACTTTAATTTGCAGGAATGTCTGGAATGAGAAAAAAAGTTAACTCAAGCTTTTGGACATGCAAATCTTAAAGGTGTGTTGGCCTGTGTTGTGCAAAAAGTGGAATTAGATGCCTGTCATGGTTCTTCCCCAACTTAAAATACAAAAACCCGCACCATATAAGCGCTGTCCCAGTCCCCAACTCACAACGCGCATCCTGGAGAGCCTCATGCTGCAAATACCCCATGATACACACCTGGTACATTCTCAGAGGATTTGTCACCTTTCAGCCACAGGTCTTTGATACTGTAACTTAATAAAAATCTTTCAAGGGGAAAAAAAAGAAAATAAACCTCAATGCTCAGAAGGAAAGGGTAAAAAAGAACACAGAGTCTCAGCATCCTTGAGAATGTGTGACTGCTCTGAGTCAGTGTTTTACAGATAAACGAAGGCTAAACAAGCAAGCACGCAACAGCCTTAATGGCAGCACATTCTCTTTTTGACAAGGGAAAAAGACACATGATCCAGTCCTGTTAGCGTGTGTTGTATATGGTTGGTTTTCGGTCATATCAGACGTTATGTGGTGTAACAAGTTTTGTCAGCAGCTTGATGTGACAGCACGACACTGCTCAACCGAACCTCAAAGGAGGTGATTGTTTCAGGTATGTTTTGTTTAGAAACACAATATTTTCCTGGGTTGCAGTCTTTGAAAGAGTGCCAGGCTGGAGCAGACTCACATTGCTGGAAGACATAGATATTTTTGCCATGCTGACAAGATGTTCCTTCTAGACACGCTCTGTAAAGCATGTGGGACTGTCACATGTGTCTCATTAAATGAACTGACATGCTGAGGTAGCCACATAGGTTGTTATTTACAATCCTACTATTTCAGGTATATACATGAGATAGTGCCAAATACTATGCAGGACTATCCATACTTTTCAAAGCTGTAAATTTGGACACTGAAAACATTCATTTTGGAGGGAGAACTGAAAAGGAGAAGCATAATGAACAGAGAAAAAAAGAGGTGAACTATTTGTGAATGCCACCTTAAGGCTCTATTTTGCAGACCACTGCCGATTCGTTACATCAACAAATTGTCCTATTTGTCCCATCTAAACTGAAGTCTTCTTGCACAATGTCCTTGACCAAACTTGGTCCACTGCTGACATCTCCCTCTATGCCAGCAAAACCAATCCAGTAATTACCACGGACTGATTTGTAGAGAAGAAGCATGAGCCGTACATAGTTCCTGATTCTCACATAAAAGCCTTCAGGGCATGCTGCAGAAATAGAGAATAAAGTGAAAAGGATACAGAGAAATATTATCACATTTTAACTTTGATTTATTTGGGTAAAAGATCATGCCAATTCTTCAGTTGTTCAGAGTGGGCCACAGTATTACTACTTACTGTGCAAAAGAAAGGAGATATCGTATAGGTGGAAGAATATGACTTGTCAACTTGCCATGCTGTAGTTTTGGAAGGTTTGAGGGTAACAATGGATGAAAAGCTGGACATGAGCTGGCAGTGTGTGCTGGCAGCCCAGAAAGCCAACCCTATCCTGGACTGTATCCAGAGAAGTGTGGCCAGCAGGTCAAAGGAGGGGATTCTCCCCCTCTGGTGAGACCCCACCTGCAGCCCTGCATCCAGCTCTGGGGCCCTCAACATCAGAAGGATATTGACCAGTTGAATCGAGTCCAGAGGAGGCCACAGAGATGCTCAGAGGGCTGGAGCACCTCTGCTCTGGGGACAGGCTGAGAGAGTTGGGCTTGTTCAGCCTGGAGAAGAGAAGGCTCCAGGGAGACCTTACAGCACCTTCCAGTACCTGAAGGGGCCCTACAAGGAAGCTGGAGGGGGGAACTTTCTGTAAGGGCCTGTAGTGATAAGACAAGGGGTAACGGGTTTAAATTGAAAGTGGGGAGATTTAGATTGAATATCAAGAAAAAAATTCTTCACAGAGAGGATGAGGCAGCACTGGCACACGCTGCCCAGAGACGTGGATGCCTCATCCCTGGGAAGTGTTCAAGGCCAGGCTGGATGGGGCTTTGAGCAACCTGGTCTAGTGGAAGGTGTCCCTGCCCATGGCAGGGGGGTTGGAACTGGATGGTCTTTTAGGTCCCTCCCAACCAAACCCATTCTGTGATTCTATTGTCATTTATTAGGGCAGGAAGAATTAAAATAATTGAGATTTATCACTTCAATCTAAATTGATTGAAATATATTTAGATTGAAATCTGAAAGATCTAAATGTAGCTCTTTATCTTCAGTAACTCAGTATGACTTAGGAGAGGAAAAGCCCTCTACAGTGACTAGGGCATGATGTAGACCTATACGTTGACTGAAATACCAAATAAGTTTCACAACCTAATTCTGATCACAGAAAAATAAGGTGAAATCATATCTTCACAGAAATAAAATCGGAAGTTATACAGCTTCACCATTTCCTAGTTGACTTTTAGATACAAATTGCCTTCAGAAGATTGTGAGCAACTTACATATGACATGAAAAATCATATTCAAACAGTGAGCCATGTTATGCCTGTAGTAAGGGAAAGAAGAAAATGGAACAAAAATTGCAAAATTGAACACGTAATATAAATTGAATAATCATGGCAGTCAATAATACCAACAATTATGGCATTACCTAGTAGCTGTGCAGACTTGAATAACATAATGAATTGGGAAGGCAAGAAGAATAATCTCTACAATTAGGAGAGCTAGAGCAGCCAAGTTTTATGTGAAAACTTTTCCCATCTGCCCCTACCACCTCTAAAGCTGGCTGAAGAACCTTGGCTATACAGAGGAGGCCAGGGACCTAAACCAACACATACACTGTGCGCTCCCAGCTCAGTCCTTCCATCTTTGACAGTATTCAGGTATGGTTTATGCTGTGTCATTATTTCTAAATAAAGGAATATCCAGATCAAATGAGTCTTATGTTTCCTGCTGGCCTCTGAAGTCCTGAGCATCCTCAACACTCACTGGAGGTGAGAAGCCTTTCAAAAGCCACTCCATGTATAGCAACAGTCATTGCCGTAACTTGCGTTGTTAATGCAGAGACATTCCTTGTGCAGCCAGCACTGTACCACACGCGGTATCAAGGCAGCCATGCCAGGTCCTTGATTACATTCAGTGGCTTTTTCTCAGAGGCCTTGAGAAACAACTGTACGTCTTATTTGTCCAGAGAGCTCCAATTGTTAGCAAGTCAAATCCGTAATTTTTTTCATGAGCTTGATGTGTTGTTTCTGCTTTAACTGATTAATGAGATAGTGCCCCTTATAGCAGGTCACTAATTGGATTCTGTAAAAGAGGACATTACAGGTTTACAGCTTTGGGGGGAAAAGAAAGAAAAAGCAACAGCAAGCAAGTGCAACACATAATACGCATCGACCAGCTATTCGTTTGGGACTTTGCCATTATAGCACCAGGAAAAAAGTGATAATTTCTCAAGACTACCTATAAGACAAACACATACAGGGCGTTTTCATCAGGGAGCATTTGTCCTTACTGAATCTTGCATGTAAACCTAATACAGGCTTGGTATGTGACCCACTATATGTAGTGATCCTGGGAACCATAAAGAGCTTTCCTGCAGCAGGTCGGCTTTAGGTGCCTCTTCATCGATTGAGTGCGTTAGTGGTGGCATAACAAGATGGAGAGCCTCTTACAACTGCCTCCATTATGCCGTATAGCACAGCTACTGACAAGGCACATTACCTACATGATATCCGTCTGATCTTTCACTACAGCAATTGCACCTTTGTGAGCTGTTAAGGTACAAATCTGCCATAGTTCAGCAATTCTACAGAAATATTAAGTCTTAATTATATGATATGATGGTGAAATAGGCTTTATTTTTAATCCCTGCTTAGGTGATTTATTTTGTGTACATTCAATTTAATGGACAAGTACTTTCTAAAGAAAATATATTAACCATCTCTTGAAAAACGTATACAAAACGTGATTCTAAATCAGCCTCCAGTGCATTAATCAAGTGGCAGAGTAAGCAAATACAGATACGTAATGTAATCTTACAAACTGTCCACAAATAAAGACATATGGCTTCAGAGAGGTTTTCCATATCTGGCCCTTGGTCCATAATCAAGTATAAACCCCACTGCCTTGTAGGCAGGGAAACCTGATTTTAAGAGTGTGCTGCTTAATCATCAGAAATACAGAGTTGAAAAAATACACCGATAATAGATTGTAATTTAAGGTGACATCGCTGAGGATGGAGCAGTGCTTCAGGGTAACGTGACTTAATAAAAGGAGGAGGAAAAAAAAGCAGACATTGATGCCAAAAGCAGCCTCCTGACCAGTGCACTGGGTTTGTTCACCCCAGTTGAACACACTTCTAGACAGACGGGTAATGTTTGCAGTGGGCTTTAGGGCAAGACTGTTAATGGTAGGGTGTTCAACATAACCCCACAAGCCGATCTGAAAACAGAGCTCAGCAACATTAGCAAAATTAACTGCAGAGAACGTGCTGTAGGCAGCGAAACATCATCCTCTCCTGTGGCAGGGATGTAACGCTTTAAAATATTCCTGCCTAAAGGGAGCCAGTGCTTTAATGATACACCCTGGCTCTCAGTGACCCTGAACACCACGGCATCTGAGCTCCAGCTGCTGTGCCATGCCAAGCCCGGCACAGGTACAGTGTCTCCTTCCACACGGCCTGTGTGACAGCCTGTTTAGAAGTGCAAATCCCAACTGCATAAATCTCTGGAGAGATCATGCTGCAGCAGATATCCACACTGCTGCCAAAGAACGACCCACACTGGAGCAGGCAGGTGTTCCCTGAAGGAAGAGCCCACACTGGAGTAGGTTTATCCTGAAGGATGGCTGTCCTTGGAGGACCCACCCCGGAGCAGGGGAACAGTGTGAGGAGGAAGGAGCAGCTAAGAGGAGCTATCGTGGACTGACTGCAACCACCCAGTCCCCATCCCTCTGCGCTGTTTGGCAGGTGGAAGTAGAATAGTGGGAATGAAGGAGTGAATTTGATCCTGAGAAAAAGCAGGAGGGGAGTAAGATGTGGTTTTAATTTTATCTTGGTTTCTCAGTATCCAAGTCTATTTTAACTGGCAATAAATTAAATTAATTTTCCCTAAGTCAACTCTGCTTTGCCCATGATGGTAATTGGTAAGTGTCTTGATTTTGACCCATAAGCTTTTTCGTTACATTTTCTTACCCTGCCCTATTGAGGAGGGGCAGTAACAGAGCGGCTGAGTGGGTGTCTGGCTGCCGGCCAAGGTTAACCCACCACACATGCATACTGAAATCATTATATCCAGGAAAGAGTAAGGCTTAAGTTAAAGCCTAGAAATCCAGCTGCATTGAGATAGTTCCTCAGTTGGGAAGGCAGTTCTGACCGGGTTTTTTGGGTAATGAGATTACAGTGAAACTAGATCATACCTACCTTTTACCTCCCAAGAAATGTAACTGTAAACTGAGTTGAAACTTTCTTATTGCTTAAAAGAAACCATGAGTGAAGAATCCTAACTTTTGCTTTGGTTAAACACACCCCTTGAGCTACAAGAGATAGGACAGGCATGCTTCCTGTGTGGTTCACACAGGTGAACCACTCATATCTGTGCTATGGTTTGTTACTTGCAAAGCCTAAACACCATTTACGACCCTCTAAACTTACAACCCTCAGCCTTATCTGACTCCCATTCGGTAATGACAGTGACTTCTGATGTTTGCTTAAAATAATTTTATTTCAATACCTGTTAAACTATTGTGAAGGTCAAGACTAAGGTGCGTAAATCTTCTGGGGGCACAGAGTGCATGTGCAAAACACTAAGAAGCAATGAAGCTATAGGAAATAAATTCACAGTGCAATGACGAGAGATTATACAGTTGAGACCAGTATGATTGATGAGCTTTATCAGAGAAAAATTGCAAAAGCTGATTTATTTTAGAAAAGTATTATGGGTATCAAAACCTCAGAATTTATTATTCTGATAGCTATCACATGGGAGATATTTGAAGCATCTTTTAGCCTAGTGACAAGAGGCTTTGTACCAGGACAATATGCATTTCCAAGAGTCAGTATGCATTTGTTTCCTTCATTAGAAGAAATCTGGATATATAGAAATATAAAATATTAGAACAGGATATGGGTACAAGTTAAACACACTCTCCCTTTTATATGCCACATCCAGGTGAGGACAAAACTCCTTCACTCAAACTTTGATACTTCTATACTATAAAGTCCCAAATCCAGGAATGATTTGTCATAGAACCCTTAGTTTCTGCAGGAAACACTATATATGGTTGTCTTGCTAGATAATGCATTTTCTGTCGAGTGTATCCACCAGGCCATTACAGGAATTGTCTGTGTAGCCTATGCCTGAAGGATGCTTTTCTTTACCAGACTTCTCTGCAAACTCAGATTCCTGTGTCTTACTTCAGAGCTGTGATTTCTGCTGGCAGACACTGCCCCATGGCGCTGCTCACCAGTGCCGCTTCGGCAGTGGTGTGCATCTGCAAGGCCAAAGAGTCACTTCCACATACAAAGATTTTAATAATTTCAGGAACTGTGCGTTCCTGAGCGTGTGGAAGGGGCACGAGAAGGCAAAGCTGACTGCACAGACCTTTGTATAAATTGGAAGAGCCTTAGGGCTCCTGGAGGCAGTTCAAGCAGCTGGAGCTACTCACACCCTGCCCCTTGTCCTGATGCCCTGCAAAAGTCAGAGCCCAGGATGTCATACTCTCTGGAATGAAAAGTCTTACAATGTCACTGCCCATATCTAAACTGTTCTCTAGTTGCACCATGCCTGGCTCCTGCCTGCCTTCACAGACAAACAGTGGGTTACTTGGAAAAACCATGCAAAAAGCATGCCTCATTAGAGGCTCAAATCTGCAGCGTGCTCAGGGACTCCGGGCTTCACAGAGGGTACTCGGCTGCCTGGAGAATGGCCCTCTGTGATGCTGTGCACTAGCCAAAGATGTTAGTGTCCTTACCCTCTGTACAAAGTGCCTTTGTTGTAATCGAATACGAAACAAAGTTCTGTGCTGCAAATTGGCAGTTTTTTCACCTGCAAACTGTAAACAGAGGCTGAGCAATCTGTGAGCCATAGATGAAGGCTTCCTGAAGTCCTTTAGAAATAAAACACCCTTGTTCCAAAAATAACACGAGATGCAAAGTAGCTCTGGCAGAACAAGGAGAGCAAAAATGAAAAATCAGGTTCCTGAGAATGTCAAGGCATCTTCCCCATCAGTTCTGAATGTGTGTATTTTACAGTGTTGGAAGTCACTGTGAATAGCTGAATTTCCTGCTTCTCCTTCATGATTTATTTCTAACCACGCATTCTTGTAAGGATTTCTGATCATCAGTTTACCCTGTCGGTTTTGATTGAAGTTGATAAGGTATGTCATGTGGGAACTGTTCCTATCCAGTCTCGCCTGCTTCTTTAGCCTGCGAGACTCAATACCCGGGATTCTTACCCATTGGCAGGGATCCCTGTGCGGTGACAGAGGAAAAGGCAAGGCAGCAGAAATCAAGAAAGGATTTAACATCGGTAGATCTGAAGGGTGAAAGGTTGCACCTGGTCTCTGGTATTTCCAGATGGTTTAAAATGTGCGTACCTTGTTTATAATTGGAAGCTTGAGATGTCAATTTTGATTCTGGCTTGTTTTGATGATTGCCAGCTATACCAAACATGTTTTTTAAATGGAAAACAAAAGAGAGTGATCATTAGTGCCTCATTCACTGGCACTGGATGTCATTGAATAACGAGCATTTCAGAGCTGCAGCGTTGACACCTCTGTTATTCTAGATACAGTAAGAGAATCTCAGTAATGCCTGGTTTGTGCAGTACATAGTAAGTTTGCAGCAAAGCCTTTTATAGATCCACTCTACTGATAACACACACCTTAGGTCATACAACCACATCACGCTACACTGTGGAAGAGCATCAGTTCATTAACTTCCAACCACTTGAATCTTGGTTGGTTGACAAGTTGTTTTGGTCCTTCGTAACCAAGAGTTATAAGCTAGAATGAAATAAAAATTGAGCTAAATTTTTGCCCCAGATCTGATTTTTTTTTCTTCTTCTTTCTTCAAGGAAATATCTTAATTAATTTTCTAATTCTGTTTCTATGGCATCATTATTCTGTGATCGTTACATTATTTAGGGATGATATAGTAATATTAGTAATTTAGGCCCCTGTTCTCCATGTATTTCTAGCTAAAGTGAGTTTAAGATGATTCCTACTGAACTGCATTATTATTTCCACTGTATTAAGAAATGAAAGTGAAATTTCTAAAAGAAACCGTTGGTATTTGGTTCTGACATGCTACAGATGTTAATTGGGATCCAGCCTATATTGTTGTGGCGTTGCTTTTTTTATTTTGGGGGAGGAGGGGGGGGGGAGGGGGGGGGGGAGGGGAAGGGGGCAGGTTCAGCATCTAGGATTTAATGGCAAGGTTGTTAACTGTCTTTAATTAGCAAATTGGCTTTACATTCTCTGACATTTTATTCACCTATTCATTCCACGCTTAATTCAATGGAAATTAAATTTGAAAGCGATAGAAGATAAGGTGTTTTTTCTGGCTGCACCTGATGGTGACTTTTCGTTTTGTTAAGAAGGAAACAGTAACTGCCTGTCCCTATACATGCACCTCTTACCGTGACCAAATCAGAAGGACCAGATGCCATTGCCTTTCTGGTGTCCCCGCTCCACAGCCAGAGCTGTGGTGTCATCTCCCCTCTCCTGTCCAGTGCAGGGAAGCCCACAGCAGTTCTCATTGGCTGCATTGGGCTGACAAACAGCACAAGCATTAATTGCTGTCTACATCCATTTCTGTGCTAAATCTACCTGCTTTCTGTCTTTGGAGAAATTTGCATACGAAATCAATAAGCCCAGGGAAAGTGACTATAAAAATACAATTCTTTAAGTGGAAGGAAAGTAAATTGCCCATGCTGCTCAGGTAGTTTTGGATTTGTTACCTGTTTCTGTATGAGAGATTTCCTTCCCGATAACTTAAGTCTCAGAAATTATTGTTAGGCGGTGTAAGCCTAAAATTCCGATGCATTAATCTTTATATATGTTCCCTTCTATTGCCTCTTGCTTTATTTATAGAAATCATTTTGCCAGAGTAATACCATAAGCTATACAACTTGTTTTCATGAGGAACTGAAGTTTTAAAAAATAACTTAAAATAGAACTAGACATGAAATATCATTTGAAAAGCACCACATAACAATTACAAATATTTATTACTTGCAATAAATATTGCTCCAGTTTCTATGTAGGTGAAGCTTTTTAATACTGCTACAAGCCACTATTTATACCTCTTCTTTATCATTCAGGAGTTTAAAACCTCTCAAGTGCCACCTCCTTTCTTCAAGGATTCACAGGCTACCTGTATCTTTTAACACATGACCCATCTAAACAATAGATTTACATCACTGAAAATAAACTCAGACTACATGTGAGGGTTTGCCCACAGCATAGATAGCAGCATCGGTTTTGGGTAGAAAAGAAAAACCTGTTTCTTTGTTGCAAAAGTAAAGCAACTACATCTCACCTAACTGGCAGCAAAAATATAATAGGAAAGGTCATTATTTACCTTCAGTATCTCATCAGCGGTTCTCAAACTGGCTTGATTCTTTAAGACTCACGGTGTGCTCCAAGCTCATATACCAGGGAGCCAGACACTCATCTTGGAAGAAAACCATCAGAGGAATAAGTACTGTAGATGTCCTAGTGTTTACAGAGCCTGGTCCATGATCTAAATAAGGCAGATTATGAAATGTGTGCAAATAAACTGAGCTTGATTTGCATCTGTATCTCTGGAACTGGGTATGCAGATAGCCATCTTTATGCACTAATGCTGCACCTGCAGGTATAATTAGAAGCCCTGTTTCAGGTGTGCAATACCTTTGCCTTCCTATGAACGTGTTCTTTTAATTTAAAAAAAACCCTCCAAAACCTGTGAAGAGCTTGATACTGGGGAGAAGGGGAGGGACTTCAGAACTTGTGACTTAGTTGTCACCTGGAAACCTCCCTCTGAACTTTTCTCATTGTCTGTCACCCTCTGAAGCACCTCCAGGCCTATTATTCTCTTCCTGTCCACGTTGCTAGCAATCACACAAGGTAACTGTTACTGTAACAGCGCAGTACGGGCACCTTTTGTATCTCTAAGTGGCAGCGTATGCTCATGATGTACGATCCTAAAAATGTATCAGGGTATTCTGCACGTATTTCAGGGCTGAAATACTCCAATAGGAAGAGAGTATTTTGATCCATTAGATTTACAGATGCTGAAGGGTTTGTGCACCTGCTTGACTTAAGCAGACATACACTACCATCAGCAATCTTCTATGCTCGGTCAGGACCGTATGTAAATCCTTGAAAGGCCTGTGGTATAAACAGGATCCCTTATCCCTCACCCCTGCCTATCTCCGGTAAAAGAGCAGACACTATTCCCAGAATCAGTCACTAGACTGCTAATTAAAATATCAATCCCATTAGTGAAACACTGCAAAACTCACATTTTCTGGTTTTGTTTTGAAAATAATGAAAAACAGTGAGAAATGAATAAGGCATGTGAGTTGTCGTAAAAGTGACTCAAACTTGATCCATACCCAGCATTTCTGAATTATGAACAGCCTCAATTCATATTTTTCACAAACAAGTTCAAGCTGAGCTCTGATTGATCAGAAGCATGTTTCACTGTCACCAACCCCTGGCTAATCATGCTCATTTCAGTGTTAGACAGCAGCATCAACTTCCAAATTAATTAGTTTGCCAAACAGCTCAGAATACTTTTAAACATCTTTGCAAACTGGTTTACAATTTCAGTACCAATAAAATAATAGGGCTTTTTACTCTTTAGTGATCTTGACAAATATTTACAATAGCTTGTGTATTCTTCAGTCAAAACTTTAGCATTCATTTTCTGGTGTATTAGGTAAGCCTGCTAGCCCCAGTTTATGTCATGGAAAGGTAGCTAAATACCAGATAGATCCCACAGATAAGACGTGGAAGGTCCATTTCTGCAGGATTTTAGGAACAGGTGAAACAAAGACCAGGCGGGGATGGCTACCATCCTGCCTTCGCAGGAGCTGAACAGCTGAACTCAGTGCTGCACCCTTGTTAGCCTGCAGACTGCTAATGGCCTGTGGTCATTAGAAGTTGTTTATAGAATAATCATAATAATAAAAAGACACAACCTATCAAATAAACGATTCCTACTTCTACAAGCAGCAAACACCTTAAACAGAGCAAAACGAAAGTCAGAAACATATGCTCCCAGGCCAGATATGTTTCCAGATGAGCCTGTCGAAGCTCTCCAGATGAAAGTGTGGCAGTAGTTCCCATATCCTCGTGCAAGAACTATGAGCGTTAAGGACACCAGTCCAGCTGGTATGAAGAAACATCTTTCAAAGACCAATGCTGGAATATACATCCAGGAGTTGTAGAGGTAGGAGATGGCATTTTAGTTAGATGAGAAAGAGTGTTAAATATTTCCCAGTGCCCATGGCTGCTTGCAGACACTCACCTTGACAGAGGCACCTGAGAAAACCCAATGGAGAAACTCCCTGGGCTGGACAAACATGTTTTCTGATGTGAAGCATTTACATGTAAACCTCCCTAGAAGGAATGCAATCCTGCAGTTGGATTAATCCTCTCCTGTACCTTGTTTGCTACCTGTCATGACTCCCCCAAACCTGGACACACTCCCTCTCCTGACCCACCACCTCTGCTCCCTTTCTCTGTGCCCAGTATCCAGCAGACCCTGTCTACCATTTTGGTGTCCAGGGAAGGAAACCAGCCTGTTTTCGCCAAGCGCTCTATGCACCGGCCCAGAAGTACAATTTACAACAGCTTGCAAACTACCTAACCGTCACTGAGGGTATGAATGCCTTCATGTGATTCTGACCAGGCAGCATTTTACCACGATCCCATAAAAACATAAACAACAGAGGATTTGATGTTTAAAATTCTTTAGTGAATATTTTCATTATTCAGTATTGCCTGCTATCAAATTTGAAACAATTTTGGTTTGGTTTGTGCAGCTCCTTGCATGACTGGGCTCTGTTTAATGATGAGGATCAATTCCTACATGTTACAGTCATGTAAATAGTAATTAATGACTCGAACAGTTTGTGCTCATCTTTGCAGTGCATTTGGGCTACACAAACATTTTTATAAACCCTGGCAGCTGGGAAAATACTGGTAAATAATGAATAATACAACTTAGTTAATAACAGAAAACCAAACACATTGGGTTTATTACAAATCAGCTGCTGGTACTTGCAGAAAGCAGTATCTTTCCCCCTATTGCTAATTACTTCAGAACATCAGAGGCTCTGAGCACTCTAAATTTCATAGCTTAATTACTCAAATGGAGAGAGATTTGCATTTCAGGTAGGCAGGCCCACTGGAATTAGACTACTGCTATCACTTTATTTTTGACACCAAATTACAAGTAATTACATTAGGTCAGATGACTGGTTGCATCCAAGACCTGCTGACACAGCAGAAGGGCAGTAAAATAAGGGCAAAGTGTGCTTAAAACTGTCTTTGAAAGTTCCTGCAACTTGGCATAATTTAGAGTTTTCGATATGCCCGCAATACTCTTCAGGAAGCAACTATTCTAAGCAAAGACTCTGGCATTTCAGCAGCACCCAAACCACTCCATCTTCTCATCTGCAAGGGCAGGGGCTCTGCTTGGTAACAAGGAGATGAGTATGGGGCAAGAAATGTGTTTCTGGGACATTCTGATCAGGAAATCACAGTACAACAGTGAGCTGGGTCAGAGTATCTATCCCACCTGATGCTTCCTGGTTTTAACACAGGGAGTTGGCAGAGTCTCCTAGCTAAGTAAAAAAAAAAAAAAAAAAAGTGGTTCCAAAAGCAACCTGCAGCCAAATTGCATTTAAAAACTGAGCCCACCCATTGTGTTCATAGCCACTGCCTTCTAAGGTTTAGCTACAATTTCATTTGCATGCTACAGATTGACAGCCGGCACCCACAGCGTGCAAAGTTGCTTCATCTCCCTCTTTAGATGGCAATAACTGGAGCCAGTGGTTAAGCAATGGAAGTTCATTCAAAAGCAACATCTGTTTGCACTTCAGACCTCGAATCACACTGTTGTGTTTGCTTTTCATCAACACTTCAGTTGTGAAGAGCAGTGGCATTTTGCATAATATTTAAGAATTTGCTTATGTAAAACACAAAAGAATTACTTGTAAGATTTTGAAGAAAAACCTCGTATCAAGTCACATTTTCTACATTCTCATCTATATTTAAAATTTATGCATCTAATATTCTTCCACTCCTTGTCTCTTTCTGAGCTTTTGTTAGACAACATGTGCTGCTTTGCACATGAAAAGCATAATTTTTGTAAAACCAGTCTTCAGTTCTTTTGGTTTGTGCTGATCCATGGTGCCCTGGTTTCATTGACTTCTACTACATGGCACTACAACATTGATCAAATGATCTGTGTTTACGAGATAATTAGATCCTAGAGATTCTGCTTGCTGGCTAAAAGACAACCTTCAAGAGTATCACTGGGTAACTCGCTCACAAGTCCTCATGGCCCAAAAAACATAGACTGATATAGTGGCAGTGAATGTAGCGGAGCTGTGGGCCAGGATAGCAAGTTCTCATTTTCTCCAAGAATCCTGAGGTTAGAGAGGTGAAGATGTCCAAAGTACAGTGGAACTGAAGGTCATTCAGAGGAAATTTATGTCTGTAACCTGCAGTGGTGATCTGCGTGATCCCCCAATGCAGCTTTCCTAATGTTCTTTGAAGTCCTTCTTAAGGAAAATGCTGAAGTAAGGAAGGACAAAACTATAAAAAAATAAAAAAATTTCAAATTATAACCGTTTTTAAAATTTCCTGAGGCTTTGAGCAAGATTTCCAAAGGTGACTAGTGAATTTACGTTTCTCGTTGGCAACACAGCAAAAGGTCTTGATCTTCAGAAAAGTGCTGAACCACCCAGAATATTTAATATACTCCTATACACTCTTGGAAAACCAGGCTACCCTTTGCATAAAGGTGAAAAAACTTTAAAATATCAATTTCATTCGAGTTACACACCCTTCTTTTTCCAGTTGAGATTGTTTGTTTTATGAGACCATGACAGGCTACAGAGAAGGTGGGTGGTGTGGATCTTCCTCTGTTCACAGCTGTGGAGACATTATAGCTGCCTGTAGGACTATGACATGGTACCGGCTGGGGCAACGTGTGTTTTCTTATCTTTAGGTCAGTGTCCTTACACAAAGCTGCAACAGTCTCTGACTGAGTGGTGGAGGAGGGTGAGGACAGGAGCATGCCATGACCTGATCACATCCCTGTCCAAGAGCTGAGGCTGTCAAAACCAGGAGAAACAAGAACTAGCAGATACCCTCAATCACCATGAGCAGCCACTGCACCCTCTGCAGGACTCTCCCAGCCTCAGGCCAAGACTGTCCATCCCATGTCTCCCTGACAGCCAGGAGACATCCACCCTGGGCCAGCTATGTCACTAACCCCCTGTGACACAGCCGCTGCACCAATGTTCTGCCCGCTGTGACACATCATTGTCAGGACTAGTGCCAGAAACTGGTGGCAGCCCTCTGTAACATGGCCATGACATCACCAGGGCTGTCAGTGCTGCATCAGTGTGACACAGCTATTATCTTTTACCACCCAAGTGAGAAGAAACAAAAAAGAAAACAAGGGGGGAAAAAATGTATTTTTTTAAAAAATGGGAAAAATAATGCCCCACAACTGGCAATGCTGAGCTGGGAAGTTAAACAGCTGGAGCAACAATTTAAAGAACAGAAGCTCAGCAATGGTTAAAAGGGAATTAAAAGCAATAGGTCCTACCCACTAACAAATTTTAAAGATTTATGTGGTACTTGCTGCTGAGATTTGTGGCTTTGAAGGCTAAATTCTGGAATAAAAATGCTTTTTGTGTTGACTGAAGGTAATATTCCACATCTTTGGAATGAAAGACGTGTCCAGTGCTAAACCCTGCATCCACAAGCGGCTGACAGTGCTAAGGATGTTTCAGCATGGACTGCTGGACTCACATCTGTCTTTTCCTGCAGTGAACCAAAGCGCTACACACTTCTGTTTGGCACTAGAACAAAATACATCAACTTCATTCACTATAGACTATTACATCCTCTGGAATTGACAGGACAAGGGCAATAGGCACAAACAGAAACATTTGAATGTTTCCAGGGCTTGGGCCACGTACCACCTCTCAGAGGTTCCCTCTGAACATCAGGACCTGTCACAGGCTGACCAGGGAGGCTGTAGGGTCTTCATCTTCGGAAATATTCAAAAGCTGCCTGGACATGAGCCTGGGTAACCAGCTCGGTGGCCCTGCTTGAGCAGGGGGTTGGACCAGATGACCCCCAGAGGTCCCTTACAGCCTCAATCAGTCTGTGATTACTGGGACCAAAAATAATAAAGGTATTTTTCCCTGCCGATCCATGCTTACAATGATCTACAAAGTGCAGGTATTCTCTTCCTTATGTATTTTTTATGTTGGGGGTGGGGTGCAGTTTTGGGCTATTAGGGATTTTTTTAGTTTTCTTTCTGAGACCATATCATTAAGAACTGGCTAATGAGATCTCAGGAACTATAGAAAACATCTCTCCCCTCAGAGAATTATGCAAGTTTTATGAAATTATCCTTTCTTTTTGAAAACCTTGGGTCAAAGCCTGCCTCAGAAGAATTCAGAGCAAGAACTGGTTAGATAAACTGCTGTGCCTCCTTTCCTCTTCCTAAGTGTGTGTGTGTGGGAAAGTATACATATTAAAGAAATAAAAATCAAGAATATAGTTCACACTCACTGAACAAAACAAAACAAAACACAAAACAACCAAAACACCACAAAAAACCCCCAAAATGAACGACAGTGTTTATATTGTTGAATGATAACCTGTTAGAGAAGCAAAAAAAGCCTGAGAAGGGTCCATGGATGTAAAAAAGTAGTTTTCAAATAAGGGGCTTATCATGTCCTCCTGACTGTCCCACACTGCCTTTTCAGAGGAAGAGCTCAGCACAGAAACTGGTGCTTAATTAGGTTTAATTTTTGCTTTGCTCTTGCCGTTCACCTTTAAAAGTTGAGAGCCATCACTTTTCATCAGGTATGCCAGAAGGTGCTGGGAACAACACTCCGTGCTGTCTGTTGCAGATCCTTCCTCAGAGTCAGCAATCGTGCAGCTCTCTCTCCACTCCCACATCCCTGGGGATTTCTCAAGGACAGGTGGTCTATTTTTCTCTTTAGAGTGTCCATATCCATTCTAATTAGTCTGAACCAGGCTATAGAGATTAATGAGATCCCCTCAGTAAGAGGCTTTGCAGGAAGGGTGACCTCCCACCCTCCCAAGTTGTATGTGTGAGCTCGGTTGCAGATATCTGGAGCAGTGTACATGGTGGAGCTGCATTCCGAAATGGCACAGCAGACTACTATTTTCCCTTCAATCTCTGGAAGCCAAACACTGAATTTTTCCCTCACACAGATTTATACCAGTATAAATGCCACCAAAGTTGACCAAAAAAAATATTTTCCAACATCTACAGGCCTAACAGGAGAAAACAGGTCCCTGAATGTACCTTCTCTGGACTTCAAGGATTTGATGTGCTGCATGTAATACTCAAATTATCCGGCCTTCTCATTTCCCTACAGAGGTTACCATATTTACCATGGTGCTATTAATCATACAGACACTAGTGGGGTTTTTTCTGTTGTAAACGCTGATTTCAGCCTATGTTCTGGAAGTTGTGGCCGCGTTTATAAGAGGGGTATGCTGCCGTGGCAGAAACTGGATTTTATTTAATAGGATACCAAAACATGGATGCAGGTAAATGGGAAGCTGTAAGTCTGCCAAGATTTCCAGTGACAACGCTTCAGGAAGCTGGATGAAGCTACATGAAGTAGTGTTGTTGGAAGCTGGTAAGGACTAAATGCAAAGACAAAAAAGCACAAAGTGGAATTGTTAGGCAGAACATACTCACAGTTCACAAATCGGTGAGATTTGAGAGGACATCAAAATCACAGCCCTGAAGTGAGTTCAGACTTCTGTATTCCACCGTGATTTCTACTTCATGCTACAATCAATGGGATTTTAGCTTGGCTGTTTTAGAAGCTACCCGTAACAAAAATGCTGAGTTCTCACTATGCAGCTCATTTTACTATCCTGGCTATTCGGCAGAACAGATCTCCTGAGGACAGATTTTCCTTCCCATTACCAGTCAGGGTAACTCCAGGCTTCAGCAAAATGGTCCTGGATTGACACCAATGCCAAGCAGATCACAGTGGTTTGCCTGAGGGTCACTGTCTTCAGGACATTTTCTTCTGTTGGTAACAATTTCCATTTTGAATTTCTGATCATTTTTTACCAATAGTTAAAAATAATCATCATCATCTTTCTCCTTCCCTTTATTATTCCTGAAGCTTCTACTCTTAATTCTGCCACCATTATTAAACAAGTCCTCCTTATGCTTTTTAGTAAAGGTACTTGTGTTACAGGGATATACTTCTGACCTATTTTTGATTAATGCTTGAGTCAAAGCCTACTGAAGGCAGAAAAACTCTTTCTTTGACAAAGTGTATAAAAATTTTATTACTACAAAATACTGCACATACTATGCAAGTCTGCACTGTATTTCCCAGCGCTCTTCTTTTATCCCCACCACGGTGGACATCTGTCTGTTACACAAGACATAATTGCACATTAGTTTATCTGCATTTTAGCTCTCCTCTCCTGAATCTCATCTAACCTGTTAATTTCAGTTTTCTGATAAGAAGCCCCAAACTGCAGACATTTCTGACTGTACTTTTACTGAGGCTGCCAAAAGGTTGTTACTCAGAAAGAAGAAAACGTTATTTATTTCAGTCACCCGTTATTATCCTTAGCAGGCCAAGCTAAGCTGCACTAGGGACATTTACTTGTGTAGAAGGCATAGCCAAATGTGGAAACTCACATACCATATTATATCCATATCATAGATATTACTCCCTAATACGCTAAGGATGGCAGAGTTAGAGAAATGTTATTTCTTTATGAGACAACTCATTCATTTTTACATCTTTGTGTTATTTTTGCAACATAACTGTAGTCTTTTAACCATTTCACTCAGTATACATCCCACTAAATATACCACACTGCCATCATCCAGTATTATTTCTTCTAAACCCACAAACCTGAAGGAATGAGTGACACAGCTAATTCAACTGTTGGATATTAATTCTCTTTAAGCAATCTAAACCAGCTGGTCACCCATCATCACTTCCAACAGGTTACATCTATCTGATGCGGCACTGCATCCTTGCAACTTGTCTCCTAGTTGCCACACCAACATGCCAGCTTGAAGGTGATCAAGCTATATTTATCCTGTTTTACAGAGACAACCGTAAGAAATCAGCAAACAGTGCTGACTGACTACCCCATCAGGTAACATGGGATTCATGGGACACAACACAGCCAGTTTGCCATGAATAAGGGGAAAAAGCACTCTGGATCAAGTAATGATACTGTAATAATACCGAGTTTGGACGATACAATGCCTTTCATCCAAATGACCCTTAGCATTTTACAACCTAAGTATTCACCAGATCAACTAACATTTAAGCCAAGAATGTAAAGTAACATTGTCAGCAGTTACTGACAGGAGGTTTGGGGGAGTAACTTAAACTCCCTATTGAAATGGATGCAATTACAACAAAATATATCAAAAGGTATTTGACCAGAACCTGACCAAACCAGCCTTAATTTTAAAGAAGAATTGGAAACTAATATCCTCTCTGCTCTCCCAGATGTTATTTTAAGAACTTCAAGTGATACATCCATGAAAACAGGCTACAGCATTGATGAGGAGATGATATACAAAAATAGTGTGAAATCTGAGTCACACACTTATTTTTCCTTCAGAAATACCATCCATTTTGAAAGAAGCCAGGAAAATATGTCCTCTTGCAATGCTGCTTAATTCACAGAATGTCCGAGAAACCATGCCTGGAGGTACCACTGAAGAAAAATTCTTTTGTCCCCCTTAATAAAAACCCACCAAGCTGTAATCACAGCAATCGTCTTAGAAACTGTCTTGGAATGTATGAACTAACACACTCACAACATGGCTCTAATATGGTAAAGGTGATGGCGATTCCAACAAGAAATTCTTGTAGTAGGTGCATGTTTGTACAGGCATACATGCGTTACCTGTCTATTCACATAAGAAAAAGGAGGGGTTTAAGAGAAAGGGTATTAAGGAACATGTGCTCTTGTTTTCACATTACAAGATAATACTAAAGACAACAATATATAGTTGTTATATGCTGGACAACAGAAAAAAAATGGTCATTACTTTGAGAAGGTCATTGTAAATTCCTGTCTCTGCAAGCCTGGGTACAGCCAGCAAAACCCCTGCTAAGGGCTCCGGCACAAGTGCCTGACAGCACAAGAACTCTGCAATGACTCTGACCACCACTTAAAAATATATAGTTACGTCCTGGCAACTTCTTACATGCTGTAAGAAGCTTTTACATGTTGTAACTTAAGTGTTGCCCCAAGTTTTCAGGAGGTTTGCAGTTATCTCTTGTGATGTGCTGCCACTCCATGTCATCACGACAAGGTAACAAAGAAAGACTGTATGAAGGTCTTTAAACTTCTGGTGAAAATGGGCCTTTGTGTCCCAGAGGTAAAACCCACCCTCAAGTTAATAACCTTGGATTTCATCTTTAGTTTAAAAAGTAAATAATCATAACTCTCCTTTTCATTCCCATTGCTTGATTTTACATTTTATTTGAAACGTATGCCTATAATTTGTAGTCTAAGTACAAACTACCATATTGCATATATGCTTATTTATGTTGCAGTGTAACACAGAGCTGTTTTCTGACACAGCTGATGGAAATCAAAAACACCATCAATTTAAAATGTCAGTATTTACTGTGACTTCAGCATAATGCCAAGACTGTTAAGGTCTTGGCATTATGCAGAAGAAAGAACAGAAATAATAAACTGCATTTAAAAAGCCATGACACCTTTAACCATGGAAAGTGTCTGATCCAAGAATGAAACTCCGCTATTAAAACATGGAAGTCCAAATGGTCTTGCTTCATAAAAGTCTAGTACTGGTTTCAGTGAAGTCAGGTGTCTATTGGCTTTAATGCCTGTTTGACTAGAGATTTCCTTGGGTATTTCAAAAAGTGAATAACACAAGCACTTCAAAGGCTGAAAAAATTGGTCAAGTCTCCCACTTATTTTCTGCTGTATGTCACATCCACATAATTTTTTCCTTCCCATCACAGACTTTATGCAAAATTAGTACTGGGGGCAAAAGAGGGGAGGAACAGAAGAACAAAAAACCAACAACAAATCAAAACCACAAAAAAAAAAAAAATTACTAGTCCTGAAATCTGGTATAACACTGTGTTAAAAGTTTTCTTGAGAAGATGCTGCACACAGATTTCCTAACCACCACAAATATATCTCGAAAATTGAAGTTTATTTCAATGCATAGACCATCCAGGGGAAAGATAAGACGATGTCCCTGTAAACAGCCACCCTCTCCAAGTCATGTGAAATCCAGCAAACTGTTCTATTCCAGAAGTTATGGAGTTGTACAAGCTAACCCTGACCTTCCAGGTACCTGAGCAACCTTAACAACCTGAGACAACACTTACTTAATACCAGGCTTTGCTGTAAGTTCAAGCACAACTCAGTATGATTTTGTGCTCTTGAACCTTTAGGTTTTCTCCGTATGAGGCACCCCTAGCCCTGACTCTGAAGACCCAGGAAAGTCCCCCAACGCTCTAGCTTCTAGGGTGTTTATGCCTGTCAGTGTGAATCATGAGTATCATCTTAAACTCTGACCTTAATTTGAGACCAGGGCCCTTAAGAAACATAAATCACATGGGGGATCTAATTCTCCCTGCTCAATGGATGAAATATCAAATTTAGAAGCTATTGTGTATTTCCCATCTGAAAGCCTCTCATCTGCCCACAAAATTGCACAGTAACCAAGATAACACTCCAAACTCCAATGAGAGAGACATGCATCCCTGTAGAAGCTTTTTCTGTCACATTTCCAGAAATCAACCTTAACAACACCGAACATTTTCAGCTTCCTGGCATATTCACTGCAAGAATTAAACAAGACCAGCATCCTGACCACAGTTCAAGCGGTTGATGCAGGCCTATAAGTAGTGAAAAGTGAAGCCATGGGAAGACTCATCTCTTCTTTTTTAATTAGGTGAAAATGAAAGATGTAAAACAACTTGGTTCATTTCCAGGTCTTTGGGGGCTTGATTGGAAGGCCACCCACTCTAATGATTTCCTGCTGTAATTGCAATAAGGAGTACCCTCCTTATTCGTTTGCGTCTCTTGTCTCACTTTTTTCAGTGAGATAATTTAGCACCAGTGTCCACTGAATAAAAAGCCTGATTAATGTGCAGCAGCTGACATTATAACACATACATGTATGTTAGTGATGGAAGAGCCTCACGTAATTGGATCAGAAATTGAATAAAATAATGAAAAATTTAACACAGCCCTGTCTTTATATGTTACAGTGGGACAGCTGGGAGGTCAGCAAGTGGGAAACAACTAAGGGTGTTTTATAGTCTTTCCTGGTAAAAATTTGTTTAACACAGGCCCATGATTAAAAAGAATGCGGCATCCCACTGTGACACAGAGGTACAAGAGAGTGAATAATAAATTGGTAACACTGACAAGGTATCATTTATTATCTGCTTTAAAATGTCGGGTCATGTCATTGCGCTGAAATATTTTCTCTCTTGATGTATGTCTTATAAAGCAAGTTCAATGTTTGGCACTATTCGATTTCAATAAAAGAAAACAGCTTTTAATCTGGAAAGCACAGTAACCAACAGGAAAATAAGGTCAATTCAAGGCTCCTACTTAAACATTTTTTCACAAGCCTCTCGAAGAAGCCTATTTTAAATGGCCAAGTTCATCATAGAGCCCTGGCTGGGTCTTTGCCTTTTTCTTTTCCCTCTTTTAAAAAAAACTAAGTTTCTGTGATTTCAGTAGCAAAAGTGAAAAAGAGAGAAATGTTGAATTCTGTAGGACTTGAATGTTGTGATAAATAAATCAACTTTTCAATCCTGGAAAATATTAAGGGAATATTTCCCATGCTGACTTTAACTACATACTGGAAATACATGTGGGGAATTAAAATATGTTATGAAATTATATCAGTGACAAAATCCATTAAATAAAATAGACATCTTATAGGAGAAGAGAGTGGTTACTCTATATAAACAGAGATGAGTGAAATACTGATTATAAAAGCCTTTTTTCCCCATAAATCTAAAACATGGATGCTGGAAAAATGGGGGAATGGACTGATGATGACAGAACACAATGCAATTTCAAATTAAGTCACAAATTGTACTTACAGGAGACACTTGCAAAAAAATAAAATTAAGACAAAAAATCGCTAGTCAGGAGTCAAGGAAAATGAAGCTTGCTCCAACAACGTGCTCACAAACACACTCCCTAATGAACCTGAAGGTTAGTTACTTCTTGAACCTACTCTCCAAGTTATTGCATGGGAAACACTCCGTGAATAAAAGCAATGTGACAGGGCTGAGAGTCAGCAGCAGCAGTTTAAAACCTAACTCTTTTGATGTTTTTATGGGTAGGTCTAGAGCAAAGCACCATGGCTCCTGACTTGCCTGGTCCTTGAGACACAATAATAGCTGAGGGTAGGAGGGAAAAAGGAGAGAATACATTGTATGTACTTAGGGGCAGGTTTGGAGCAGTGAAGACTATATTTTGCTGGGGCTAAGTGTAAGATGAAAAAAAGAAGGGTGAAATGCTTTTTCTAGTTCCTTCCTCTGCCCAGATTTTACTGGATCCTGCTTCTCTAAGCTTTTTTTTTTTTTTTTTTTCTCCATTGGTGAGATACATTCAGCTCATCAGTCCTCAAATGAATCCTAAATCAAATTTTTTCCAAATGAAGTTATTTAATATCTCTGGACCGCTTTATCTCCACCAGTCATTGCATAGTTATCCAGAGGAAAAATTGGAAATAGAGCAAGTAGTACCATGGGAATGAAGATCCTAGGCTTGTGACTAGGATCTGTTTCTGCACATCAGCAGAAACACAGAATAACTCCACTGAAATCAGCAGCTGCTCTTTTTCCCTGTCATCCTAATGAAGATCCTGCCCACAAAACCCTCTGTTCCTCCAGTTCAACCACATCTCGGCATGAGTAGTTTTCAGACAATCTCTCCTAACCACAATTCCTCTGGATTTACCCACAGAATTTCAAGAGTAAAACAGTGGTGGGAGGGGTGGGGAGAAAAAAAACCCCAATTTTTAAGGAACAGGATGAAATTGCATTTTAAAAAAAAAAAACTCTATATCAGGTGCGCATTATAAGTAATAACAAACGAATTTAGCCTACCTTCCTGGGCTGTAACTGCTTTCAATGTTAATGGCTAGTTTGGTCGACATAATACTGTAAAGTCTAATTTATGATCAGCACCTCACAGAGTGCACAGCAAGTTCTATTACGTTTTTCATCTTTTTGTAGTCCAGCTAGATTTTTTTTTTTTTGCATCACCTTGAGCTGAATGCCTTGAAGATACTAGAAAAAGCAAGCACCTTGAGTTATGTGGCAATGTTTCGCTTCAGCTATTACGGTACGACTGTTTAGACTAGTAGAGTAATAAATGGCCCAGCTGTTCACAAGGGACTAGGGACTGTCAGGTAGGGGGGATTATTGCTGTTGTCTGTGGTGCAGTAGCTAGCATTTTCATTCGATGCGCGATGCAGATTCATAATTAAAATTTCGTTTGTGTGCGAGCTTGCAAGAAAGAGAAAATATGCACCATTGTACAGATGATAGCGATAGATTTTTCTCTGTGTATGGACTGGTTCCAGTGAGGGATTTGGGAAGTTTCTAGTGAGGTGGCACAGCAGAGAAGCTCAAGACTGAGAAAAACCCTAACCTCCAGGGTTAAGAATCTATTCGAGTGCATGAAAGATCATCCAAAATGTGCAGAGGGCAGGCAGTTACCTGGAACTAGCTACCAGGAAAATACAAGTGCTCAAGAAGTCTCACTTCTCCAGGCCTTAGGTACCTGCCTTAAGGATGTCAGAGAAATACCTTCATTCCCTTCAGGGTACAGATCTGGAAATCCATTCCTAAAATTATTAACCAACTCCTTGAACAAACCTGCTCTGGCCACTCTTTTTTTTAATACCCCTGGAGGAAAGGGAGTTGCTTCTATCACTCAGTTTCATGGTAATAATTTAGAAATGAAAGTTATATCCTTTCTTTTTTGGAAAAAGGAATTGTGATATTGATACGGCTTCTTTCATTTAACTGATGGGATGATAATGCTGAGTTTTACCACAAGATGTATTTCAACAGTCTTATCCCACTTACTGAATTAAGTGCAAGTTTTACCACGAGCAGTGTTAGCAAGATCTTACCACTCCTAAAAGCAGTTCACCAACAGGATGGTTTATTTTATATTTCAGTCTGGGAATATTTTACATTATTATTGCAACAGTGAATGTCACTGAAAGGAAGATGACCTGAATTTAGCAGCAGGAAATACGTATTTAGCATCTGTCGCCTGTGAGGAAGCAGTGACAGAGGGAGCTGCTGCCATAGATGTGCACGTTCCACAACTTCCAAAACACAGAGACACACACCCAGACTATCATTGCTAATAGCTCCTTTGGCATCAGAAGCAGTAAGATACTGTTTCTTCACTGCTGTACCATCTGGTGCATGCCCATGAACTACTTAACAGAAGTTTACTTATAAATTGGAGATCATACAGACTTTCCTACAATATTTTCTGACAGAACAATCATAAAAGCTAAAACAATTATCACTTACTGATGTGCAGGTGAAGCATTGCACATTATTAGGAGATTCATTATGAAACAAATAACAGGAATGCCAGGCTGCAAGCTGAATTGTGCAGAACACATAGCATGCATGTCTTACCCCTTTCCCCATCCCTTACCATATTATCTCCTAGGACGTGTTCTTGGTGATTAAGTTCTCAAAAAACACGTGATTGATGTAATAAAGGGTCTTGGGGTTTGTTTTTAATAATAATGGTGACATACACAACTTTTTCCCCTTCTAACTAATTGCAGCTGAATAACAATTTTCTAAAATCTCAAACTCCCTTTTTTTTTTTTTTTTAAGTTTCACAACTTTCTAAAACTGCAGATTAAACAGTGGTTTCTGCAAGCATCTAGTGGATACCTCTTGCCTGCTTCTATCATTTGCTCAAAAAAGTCTTTTTAAAAGAATTATTGTGAATTAAAACAGATAGCTATGAACATTAGCAAAAATGAGTAAAATGGAGTTGTAAACAGTACTGTTCAACAAAAGGCCAAAATTACAAAGGACAGAATTATTGTTTTTAAGAGGAAACATCTTTCTTTTATATGGATTCCGAATAAATACTTTGTTCAGCCCAAAGCCAACTGTTTCGTTTCACATTTGGGCTCTTAACACTATTGAAGTCCCGTTGTGCCACTTAAAAAGTTTTTTTGAAACGTCTTCGACATTACATTCCAAAATGGCCAAAATTATGCATTTTACCTTTCCTAAATTTGTGGTTTCTGCAGAAGTCATTTGCAAATATAGGTGAAATTAAAAAAAAAAAAACACCTTCCTATCCCCTGGATTCCTAATACTTAACATATAAAACTGCACCTGATTGGTGGAAAAGAGTTTTTTCAGCTTTTCTTTGGTTCTAACAATGAGGTATTTCAAAACTTGGATTTGGAAACAAATAACTAATAAATAAATATCTAACTCCGTAATTTTACAAGCATAGCCCCCAAGAGCAACAAAAACATACTCTGTATTTGAACAAACCTCAGAACACAGAATCATAGAACTACAGACTGGTTTGGGTTGGAAGGGACCTTAAAGACCACCCAGTTCCAACCCCCCTGCCCTGGGCAGGGACACCCTCCACTAGACCAGGTTGCTCAAAGCCTCATCCAGCCTGGCCTTGGACACTTCCAGGGATGGGGCACCCACAGCTTCTCTGGGCAGCCTGTGCCAGTGCCTCACCACCCTCTCCATGCAGATTTTCTTCCCTATATCTAATCTAAATCTCTCCACTTTTAATTTAAACCCATTACCCCTTGTCCTGTCACTACAGGCCCTTATAAAAAGTTCCCCCCTCCAGCTTCCTTGTAGGGCCCCTTCAGGTACTGGAAGGTGCTATAAGGTCTCCCCGGAGCCTTCTCTTCTCCAGGCTGAACAAGCCCAACTCTCTCAGCCTGTCCCCACAGCAGAGGGGCTCCAGCCCTCTGAGCATCTTTGTGACCTCCTCTGGATTCACTTCAAGCAGTCAATATCCTTCTTATGTTGAGGGCCCCAGAGCTGGCTGCAGTTTTCCAGGTGAGGTCTCACAAGACTGGAATCTCCTGGATTGTTTATGCCCTGCTGTGTTGTCCCTCCAGCAGATATCAGGGTGGTTGAAGTCTCCCATGAGGACCAGGGTTTGTGAATGTGAGGCTGCTGCTATCTGTCTGTAGAGGGCCTCATCTGTGCGCTCATCCTGGCCAGGCGGCCTATAGCAAATTCCTACAGTATCCTCTCTCCCTGCCCTCCCTTTAATCCTGACCATAAACTCTTGGTCAGCTCCTCATCCATCCCCAGGAGGAGCTCCATGCATTGCAGCTGGTCTCTGACATAGCAACACCCCCTCCTTGTCTCCCTGCCTGTCCTTCCTAAAAAGCCTGTGTCTTTCCATTCCAATCATACGGGCTATCCCACCAAGATCCAAATACAGCCTGATTGAAGTTAGGATGAGTTAGTTTATATTTTGCCTCACCCTCTTCTTTTGAATACTGATAGTCAAGGCCAAAAGCAGCTACTTTCCAGAATTTCATTTTTCAAAGCAGAAGCCTACTCAAGCAACTTTGTATTTTCCAAGAATAAAATTCCTTTCTGTCAGGCACTGTAAGGCAAAACAATCATGTAGTAATAATGTAATAAACAGCTCTTGAGCTGTACAACATGGGAAAGCTCTTAGTTACTAGTTATTTTTTTTTTATAGTTACACTTTTTGTTATGATGAACTAGAGGATTTTGGTTTTGTCTTTTTTTATACTAACAGAAATGACAGAGCTACTACCAACCAGGGCAGAATCCCACCAACTGCAAGATGACCACCCCTTAAAGGAAAAAAAACCCCAAACATTTTTGGAACAGATCCAGAAGAAGTAGTCTGAGGTGAATCTTCTTGTCTTTCATCAGAGCCTAACTGAAGGGCACAGATTATACCTGTCCATAAATTCCTCAAACTTTTTATAAGGATATGAAGGGCTGACTTTGATCTTATATTAAAATAAATATTCATGAATAATAGTGCTGAATCAAGTGAAGAATAACTTGGTCCCAATGACACTCTTGGAAATCCAGAACCACTCTATTAATTTCAATAAAGTTGTTGCAGTTTAACACGAAAAAGCTGAGAACTGGGACCACTGGAGCATACCTGCTTAAAAGGTGTTTCACAAGTCAGTGATTAAAATCTCCCAAACACTGGGTTTCCTCCAGAATAATTCCACAGGGTGACATTAAAAAAAAATTTATTTTGTACCAGTCTTTGTATAAAAGTCTGATGGCAGCAAGTAAATCACAGCAGGAAGATGGTAATTTAAAGGGAAATGCAGGGGATTGCCAGCAGATGTGCTTACACTTCAGTGCATCTCCAAGTGGTGTTGCTGCTGTATTAATAGCACAAAGGCAATAGAGAACGAACTTGCTGGTGAGTGACAAATACATGAGGAGACTTGAAAAACATCAAAACAAAATGGTAGCAAGATCTTTTTCCCTACCACACCAAGTGGTGCAGCCCCAGCAGCTGGCCTGCTGGGCGGTCATCTGTAACCAACAGCGGTGTCTTTCAGCAGATCCCTTAGCCCACAGCCTCAACAAGCACTGCCTCGTTGGAAAAAGCAATTAAAACCCATCCAACATTTGCTGTGTCTGGACTGCATAACAAATATGAGTAGCTATTAAGGAAGGTCAATGAATTGGAAAGCCATGCAACCAGAACTGGGGCATGCTGCAAACAGCCTATGAAAGAAAGCAAGCAGCAATCCCAGGAAGCATGGCACAGAGGATGAAAGCCATTCTGGGTAGTGCTGAACTGTTGGAGGACAATACCCGAGGGGGATAAGCATTAATGAATTTTTAGATGTGAAGAAGTCCAACCGAAAGCTAACTGAATACATGCTCCCTGCTGACCGCAATATTCTACATATCCTACCACTATGGTGAAATTGTTAGTCATCAACGAACTGCAGGTGTTCTGGAGCTGTACCCTCCAGTGCGGTCTGGATCAGTTCATGGCAAATGGTAAGACTGTGCTTCCACCCCTGAGGCAGTCGATTCCAGATGTACTGGACAACCCTCCAACTGAAAGCAAACTGTGGCTTGCACTCTCTCACCAAAGGAATGGAGAAGAACGCATTAGCAATGTCATTTGTGGTGTACCACTTGGCTGCCTTTGGCTCCAGTTTGTACTGGAGTCCCAACATGTCTGGCACGGCAGCGCTCAGTGGCTGCATGACTTCATTCAGGCCATAGTTCAGTTGTGCGTTAGTTAGTGAGTTCCAAAAAGGACTGTCATGGTTTAACCTTGGCTAGCAATTAAGTGCCACACAGCCACTCACTCACCTCCCCTGCTCCTCCAGTGGAGGAAGAGAATCGGAGGAAAAGACAAGGAAGCTTATGGGCTGAGATAAGAACAATTTAATTGAATATAAATTAATAAAATAGTGATACTAATAATATTAGCCATACTAATTATACTAATAACACTAATAATAATAATATGTAATGAAAATAGTTGAAAATATAACAAATGATACAATAGCTCACCACCTGCTGACCAATGCACAGCCTGGTCTTGAGCAGCAAGAGTAGGAGCCAGAGAGCCTCAGAGCGATCGCACCAGAGTCCAAGCAAGCCCCATGAGTGAGAGAGCAACTGAGAAAGTCAATTGACCCACCAACTAACTACTGAACAATGAAACTATGGACCCCCAGCCCAACTCCCAGCTTATATACTGAGCATGACATTCTGTGGCATGAAATACTCCTTTGGTTAGTTTGGGTTAGCTGTCTGAACTGTGTCCCACACACACACTGCTTGTAACGAGAAAGTTGGGAAACCGGGTGCAGTATCAGATGCTGAAAAAGTCCTTGAACTGGCTCCTTAGCATCAACTAAAAACCACCAGTGTTGTCAGTACTCTTAGCGCAAAGCCAAAACATAACCTCATACCAGCTACTGTGAAGAAAATTAACCCCGTCCTGACTAAAACCAGCACAGGTATATACCAGTATTTCTACGTTATGCCATTTTTTGGTCATTTTGTACAAAATCCATGAATTCAGAGAGGAGCTCTAGTGGCTGCACATAGTAAAATTTGTCAGTTTGAGATTTATTTCATTTCACTGGAGGGGGTGGGGCAGGGAAAACTCATTCGAAACTAGAATTCAGGGGGAAAATTGCAAATTAGCTCCTGGCTGTCTAAATGCTTCACTCTTTAAAGCTAAAGTGAGTAAACATTTTCAGGAGAAAAAAAGAATCATAGTAAGAGCTACCATTTTACTTCCTTGATTTTTTCCTTCTTCAGTCATGCAGTTCTGCTTATAATCTTCCTTTCTACCAAGGACAGATTGTCCTATTAAAAAGGACACTTTTACCAATAAAGAGATAATAATATTGCATGGACTCATCCTGAAAGGAAGGAGACTTTTTTAGGAGCTCAAAATAAACCAAAGAGATGAAGAAATGAAATTAGGTTACATTCAGTTTTTCTCTGCTTCTTCTTGTTTAATTAACTTCCTAAAATATTCTTTAGATTTTTCACTGCAAGCAGTTTAAAGATAAAGGAAAAACAAGCAGTTTTCTCTAACATCAAGAGAGGGTCAAATAAAGGACACTCTGCACCTTTCCAGAGGCACCTGTGCTCAGCAGCCTGAACACAGAATGAGCCAGCATCACTTGGCAAGTGGTTGCTTTACTGGCTTTAGCAGAAATCTCTTGGCTGTCACTGGTGCCCTAGGTGTTGTGAATCAGCAATAATGCCGTACTCCTTTTTCTGCAAGTTTCGGTTGTTTACCTTTTCTTCCTTCATAGTGAATGAGGCGCTTTTGAAACAAAAGACACAATCTCTCATGGTGTATTTGCTGCAGCAATATGGAAAAGATTAGCTATTTTTAAGCAAACTGGTTACCCTTTCAAAGGGGTTTTCTAATAGATTTTTTTTTTTTTTGTAAAATCTGGAAGAAACAAAGGAGATCCCACACTTGAACAGACAGCAAAAATGAAAACTAGGTGTTTGTCATCAAAGTCTCAATTTCATAGCCATCTGAACCAAATCAAAGACACCACGAGATTTATTTTCCTTAGATAAACCCATCTGTGCACTTCTAAAAACATTTAAAGTAGCAGAAAACAACTGTTTCACTGTATCATCATGTACCTGCTGACTGGGTTAATCTTTACACACTAAGACACACATAACATACATACACACACACACGCCCTTTTTTTCTCCTTGGTATAAGGTAATGAAACTTAAGCAGAGTCATGCAACAAACTTCAGGTCAGCACAGCAGCTGGCTACACTTACACAACTGTTTCAGTTTGGCACATCATACTCAGAGTAGGCGATACGGAGTCTCTGCGTTAATAATGCAACACCATCTTGCAATGGCTGGACTAGGTTTTTTCCTCCTCATTTCAAGCATCCCAGATTTTCTTTCTTGTTTCAGATGTCTCTATTGTTAAACTTGACCTTCACTCAAGTTTTTTTGTAGGGCACCATCAAAATGTACTTCCAAAACAGCTGAAGTATAGAGCTTCTCTTTTTTTATGCTAATGGTTTCTTTCCATCCAGGGAAGGTTAACTTATCTACCCTACAGTTCGTTATATTGGTGCTGCAGCTGTAACTCTTATCCTTCCTGATTTCACAGAGTCACAGTGCAAATGCTGTTGCCATTGCCTTCACGGGGAGTCAGAGGTATTCCCCTACCTGCAAGAGTGTCTGCGCATGGCTGGCAGGGAAGACACTGCAGGAGAAAGCAGTTTCTTCCATCCTTCTCTCTCTGTGTTTGTGCACAGCCTGAAAAGCAGGAGGAGGATCACCATTGGCTGTGCTTTGAACCCAAAAAACTCTTTCTGCCCTAAGGCATTAAAAGTAGGAAATATCTGTAAAACCAAATAAAACCAGTAGTATTTTCTTTATTTATTAACAAAACCAGAAATTTACTGCCATAAGTATTACCATTTCCTCAGGCTTCTTTGTCACAACCATTAAAGATGCTTGGGAAGCTACCTCAATCAAAAAAGCGTGCTTCAAAGCAGCTACAACTCTGCTCAAGCACCCCAAGTGCTCCTGGCTCCCATCTTCTGGAGATGACACAAAGAGGGAATGTTTCAGCAGGGAGGGCAAAGGTAGGAGTCTCTCTGCGAGGTGCTGATGCCCATAAGAAGATATAAATCAGGAGACGGAACAGTGGAGTCCGTGAAGCTCCCTTCATTCACACTCACGTGACAAAGAAGCGCTCACTTTATCTACAGAAACTCTACTAGAACCGAGCACTTAAAAAGCAAGCAGAAAGTGAGGTCTCCCGTGTATGAAAAGGATCAAATTCCAGCTCAGTTGGCAGGCAATTACTGAAACAGGGAATTTTTTTTAAAAGCACCCACAAGCCTAAGCAGGATTTACCTGGTAATACAAATGTATCAGAGCTTATTGAGAAAACCAAAGGTAAGTACTGTCTGCTAAAGAATACTATCACCTCCACAATATGCCAGCACTACTTGCTGTCCACAGACCAACAGCTTTTTTCCTCTTTTCTTCTCAGCACTCTCTTTTTTTGAATCTGAACTAAGGTTAACATTTTTTCCTTCCAAATACGGGGATGAAGTTTACTAACACAGCTGCGCATCAAGATCTGGGATTAGGACATGCTTCTCGGGGGGAAGAACTCAGTATTATTTCTTCACCATTTGTAACAGGTGCTCCTATGCTGTGTATTTTCTAGTTAGAATATGAAACCCTATCAAGATTTCTCAATCTTTAAATCAATCAGTAAGATTTTAGATTAAAGCCACTCTTGCTTCCAGTAAGATCTTCCTCAGTTATCACAGAAGTTCTCTTTTTTTTTTTTTCCCCTTTAATCTTTCCATTAGCTTCCTTTATCATAAAACAGAAGTCATTGACAAACCAAAGATCATCTGTGATAGTTATTTCAACCAGGACTGTAAGGACCCCCCACGATAGACTGCCGAAAGGCAGCAAGCCACCCAGTGATCAAGAACTACAGCATGACCTACAAGCAGAAAGGTCACTTTTTTTTAGCTATCCTCTCCCCATATAAAACTTCCACTTTCAGCTTCCCAGCTAGATGACTGCTTTTCTACTCTGGTTAGGTTTCTTCTATAATAAAATTCAGTTGAACTGATTCATCCTCCACCATTCTCAAGTCATAATCCAGACAGTCTCTTCCTGTTCTGACACTGAGACCTATAGAAAGCCTTTTTCATTACATACAGTTCCCTGACTGAGAACCCAAGAGTAAGTTTTTCAAAAGTTCAAAATATTGTTACTACTTTGTGGGCTGCATCATAATTGCTTAAAAGAAAACTCATGACATATTCTACCACTTCATATTTATTATTACCTTTTTTTTTTCAGTCAAAATGATTAAATCCTGCACTGAAACACATAAAAGTTTCTTCAAAGACATTCCCCAGGTAAAAATAATTGACAGATTCACAGAGTGTTATGGGTTGGAAGGGACCTCTAGAGATCATCTAGTCCAGCCCCCCTGCCAGAGCAGGATCACCTAGAGCAGATCACACAGGAACAAGTCCAGGCGGCTTTGGAAACTCCCCAGGGAAGGAGACTCCCCCACCTCTCTGGGCAGCCTGTCCCAGGGCTCTGTCACCCTCACAGGGAAGAAACATTTCCTCTTGTTCAGTCTGAACCTTCTGTTTTCCAGTTTATGGCCATTGCCCTGAGTCCTGTCACTGGACACCACTGAAAAGAGCCTGGCCCCATCCTCCTGACACCCACCCTTTAGATATTGATAAGCATTGATAAGATCCCCCCTCAGCCTCCTCCTCTCCAAGCTAAACAGACCCAGCTCTCTCAGCCTTTCCCCACGTGGAAGGTGCTCCAGGCCCTTCATCATCTTAGTGGCCCTGCCCTGGGCCCTCTCCAGCAGCTCCTTGTCCTTCCTGAACTGAGGAGCCCAGAACTGGACACGGCACTCCAGGTGAGGCCTCACCAGTGCAGAGTAGAGGGGGAGGATAACTTCCCTCGACCTGCTGGCCACGCTCTTCTTAATGCTTCCCAGGATGCCACTGGCCTTCTTGGCCTCAAGGGCAAGAGGGCAATTTCATGAGGAAAATACTGTTGCCCACCTTTTCCTCTGGTGCTCAATTTCACTTTTGTGAAAGATTCTGAGGGAAGAAGTCACCAAATGTTTTGAGCAATATTTTTTCATTTACAGTGAGGCACATAGCAATATAATGGAAAACCTGAAAACTAGAAAAATACCAACATTTGCATCCAATGTTCCCTGCTCCAGCTGAACAAATCATTTGGTGTTCTGATACTTTGTGCAGAATCTAAATTAGACAACTCTGATTATTGACCGCTTAACTACGTGAATGAAGCCAGAGAACAATCTGCAAGCTTTAGCGCTCATCCTCCTGCATGTGTTGATTAATCAGCACCAAAATATCTGAATTACTTGCGCCATTATGTTTGCTTACTGAGTTTATCTTCTGGAAATACCATTTTACTCCATTATATACTTCATTCATTGTAACTCAAGAATCCTCATATGTTTTATCCTGAAGTTATTTCAATTTACAAGAGTAAAATAACAGCAGAATTTAGCTAAGTAATGGCTGCACTGGTTTACTACATCTGAATGTTACTGCAGGCTTGATGATGAAGTGTCTTCCTAATGAAAATAATGACTTATACTTTGCACAGAGTGTAAAGGAAGTGTTTTTCACATTCAGGTGCTGACATTTCCTCAGGTCTGCCTCCAATATGTGTTCAGTCTGCTTTTCATAGCTGCTGGAAAACCACAAGTCATCAGCAGTGGCCATTTACTGTGGCACAAGCTTACTCAGCATAATAATGGATAGCTTGAAAGGCCTTCGAATATGCTCCGTGTGATCATTTTATTAGCTTTATGCATAAAGCCTCAGAAATTTAATTACTGGTCTGGAAATATATAAATACAAATTGTAAAACTCAGGGGGTTTATATATTCAAGCATCTAGAACAAGCTGCTATTTTCACTAACCATGTACTAGCATTGTTTCGTTTTTAGAAGGTTCTGATCTCTTATTTCCCAGAGCTTTCATTATTTCTTGAATCGAGACGGCAGCTACTGACTATTGCTATCTGCTATTTAAGACTGAACGTCTCATATTACAAGTGCTCAAACGAAACAAGTCGAAATAAGACCTCTGGGCTGCTGAATCCTCTTGAGGCCCACAAAATAGTGAGATGCACATCACATAAAGCTATCCTATAAGTCAGCTTTTAAGTAAACAAAAGCAAACACAGTAGTCATGGAAGAAATCATAGTGAAAGAGACAAAGTAGATGGCTTTTAAAGAGACTACTATTTTTCTACCTACATAAAATCTTACATAATCTCTTCAGAACATTTTGAAATATTCTGCTTCTTAAAAGGTCACCAAATCAATAATAAATACATGCGTGCACACACAAATATCTAGGTATTTAATATACACGCTTCCAAAACATTGCTTGGATCTGTAAAGCCTGCTTAGTCTGAAATCGATTTGGATTGTTTATACCACATGGAATAAAACTTGCCAGTTTGCTAATGAGAATAAAAAAATGACCAAGAAACCAATATATTTCCTTCTCCTCTCCACCAAACTGAAGGTAGGAGGTAATCTGTAAATTCATATATTTTCAATCAGATTTGTTTCTTTCATTTAAGAGAAAGCAATTATGAGAAGCACATCTGGAAACTTCCAGTTTTATGCGTGATTGTTCTTGGTATGCATTACAAAGAAGTTCTGGCACGATTTTAGCCAACCCATCCATTTTGTAGGATTCCTGCCACCTACCACCTGTAATTTACATAATAGACTATATAATTTGAGATGTGCACTTGCTCCTCCCCACATTCATTTTCTGCATGGCACAGTTCACCTGTTAAATAATAGCAATTCATCACTTTCCGACAAATAGCACAATAAAAGTGTTCACTGTGTCTTGCAATGGGAGCCAAATCAAACAAACAAACAAACAAAAAACCCTCATGTTTTCGACTAGACACTGATCCATGTAATACCATCACAAATTCAATTACTTTGCACTGTGATTATTAATGACAGAACAATGTAATGAGTCTGAGTGAAGATAAAATTCCTGTGGTTAAGTGAGTCCTTGATGCTGAAATTTCTTTACCAAATTAAAGTATTTTTTTCCCCAGGCATTTGGGAGTCTCATTAAAAGCACATTTAAGCCAATGAGAATCTTCCCATTGACAGACATAACTTTGAATTAGGTCCTCACTACATTAAAATTGAAACACATGGGGGTCAATTTTTAGGAAAAACAATTTTCTGGTACTGGCTTTGAATTGTTTCTGTACCTGCTCATGACTCCAGCACAGATTTGTGTGTTCATATCAAGCAACTACACACAAACACATATAAAGAAATCTCACTATATATATACATGTAATAATCCCATCTGCAGATATAAATTGTGACAGTAGATAATTTTAAATGGGCCTCAGAGTTCTTTCAAAGCTTCTTATGCACTAAAGTGTATGCCTTACTCCTTCCTCTCTCCTATTACTAAAAATCACATGAATTTTTTACTTAAATTCCCCACACATAGCTATATAACTTGATCCAGAAAGAGCATACAGTTGCATTAAGGGGATGGTTGCCTAAGTACAACTTAATTCCAACTGTGGTACCCTAATTCTAAAACTGTTTTTCAAATTGTCCTGTCATTGATCATCTACGCCTGTACAATCCTTAGACGTCTTTGGTTTTGACATTTAAACTTTTCAGGTTCCGGAGGAATTATGGGTTCCCCAGTGGTTACTTCTCATTCACGATGGGGCTGGACAGGACACAGTCACCTCCTCTTCCTGAAACTGCTCAACTCTTCTTTAAAAACATATATACATATATATGTGCATGTGTGTATCTATTTTATGTAGCTATATATATTTATATAAATATAAAATAAAATAGAGTTTTAAGACAGTGAGAGAAAGACTGAATAGGACTATGCAGCCTATAGTTGTTAATATATATTATCACACAGCACAGGACAAAAAAAATCACTCAGCTGTTAGAACAGGAATAACAGTCCTATTGTCCCAAGCCTCAATGGTTACAGACCACAGTTAGCCAGTAGACTGTAGACATTGTGCTTCTTTGGCCCAATAAACCTTGAAATACATTGAACAGAAGGGACTCAGATCAACAGTCTGAGTCATTCCCATTCCTACCCTCATCCCAATACCCTAATGGAAATTATGCACAGGCTTTTAACGAGACGGGTCAACCACTGAAACAAATTACCAGCAGAAGTGATGACAAAATGACAAATCCAGATCAAGGTTTGATACCTTTCAGAAAGAAAATCTTTAGCAAAATAACAATGTATTTTAGACATACTCAAACTAGCTGCATGAAAAACATAAATTGAAAATCCTAAAAGAATTGACCTCACAGTCTCAGGAGTTTCTTTTGCTCTTAAGGTCTATGAACTTTAGCATGTAGCATGTGCATTTAGCTAGATGAAGTCAAATCCATGTTGTTTCTAAGAGCACATTCTACTTTACTGCAAAACTATTTCAAAAGTCAAAACTAGTGCATGAGTATTTCTGGACTGTATCATGCAGATAATCAAACCAGATGATCTCATAAGTCCCACTTGGTTTAAAATTTCATGCACTGGCTCTTTCATCTGCCAAAGACATTTTTATATTCTGAGCATTTATCTAAAGAAAGATAAAAGCTGAACATTTGTAATCTAGCTGTTTCTTTACAAATGACACAGCCAACTCCCCGCTTCCACGTGTGACATTACAAATGGAAATATCAACTGATCAGAGAAAGGCATCTGAAAAAAGTGACACAGTTTCATTATTCCAAGATTATCTTCAGAAGTACATTCAAACTGGAGGTGCTTTTGGTTTAGCTATGTATCTCCTCCTAATGCCAAGTGAGCAGCTAAAAACTTCTTGCCTCAAACTGACAATATGCTCTTGCTTTCCCAGATACAAAATCACTATTTTACTGAAGCTGGTAGGTTGCAGTCCGCTATTGAAGTTACAAAGACAGATCAGCACTGGCTTTGTCTCATAAGAGAGATTTTTACAGCTCCCTTGGAGCCAACTCCATTACATACAATTCACACTTGCAGTAAAATTCATAGCCCTTGGAAGAGTTGAGATTCACTCGCTGTCCTAAGCATTTTGATCTGAATTTGAATCGCTGAAAGAGGATGTGTTGGCACTCACTTTGGTGCTGCAAATGAAAATTCAAGAGAAAAAACACCTTTTCCTCTTTTTCCTTTCTTTCTGAAAATATTCTTACCTCACAGTACAATGCACATCTTTCTTGACTATATCTCAGATAACTAAAATTTTAAAATGTTGACAAATTCCACTCAGTTTAGAAAAAAAAAAAAAAGAAGTAGAAAATTCATAGAAATTTAGGAAAAAATCCATAGAAGTAACTAGCTGATTCATTTTTTTCTATCAGCTACAGAAAGCAGTGAAGAGAGAGATCCTGTAAACACAAGAAAATATGTCAGGAACGTGGACACAGCTTTTTTTCAGTTCACTTATGTTGTGAAAAAGTCAAAACTCATCTGATAAATAATCAGTTGAAATATTGCCCAAAACAAGATCTACTTGGGATTAGAAATTTTCTGCAGGTACAACATGGGTTAAACGATTTTTCTGTTTCAAGTGATCTGCCTGTGTATGAGCAAATGCACAATTTTCTGGTTTGGGTTAGGACTACAGAAACAGTGTAAGACCAGAATCTTTTGAATCTAAATGCTACAGTTTAAAGCATAGCCTTGGAAGTCAAAGCTGTATTATTTTACGTCAGGGGTTGTTTTTGCGTAAGCTTTCTTTAGCTGATCAGAAACAGAAAAGCTTCAGATACATAAAAAGCTTCCATCCTGTTCTAGGAAGATTTCTAACCCAATTTTGTAGCTCTAACGCATCAGAAGATTGTAGTCCATTTAAGGCCTAAAATGACTGGGGGTTGAGAGGGATGTCCTGATAGCACCCAAGTATATATTTTTCTGGCTTCTAGCAGTATTTGAAAGGCATATTTGGTGATCAGGAAAAGGCCCCTAAACTTAGTATAATATAAAATTATCTTTCAAACACTTAGATCCTTATCTAAAAACCAAACTGGCATAATAGCCATTACTAATTATTTGTTTTCTTTTTGTGAAGGATTTAGTCTTTTGATAGTGTCAGACACTAACACACTCTAAACTAATACAAACATTTGAAAACAAACGTTTAACTCCCCACTACAAGCCTGTGTTGCTTTAATTACGACTTTTGAAATAAATTAGTGCAAAACCAGCACGTACAACATGCGTAGAAATTTTGAATTGAAGACATTTGAATTAGTTGTTACCCACCCTCTATAATGTGCACCTATAATAAAAAAAGTTAACAGGTATAATAGTAAAAGAAAAATCACAGTGCTAGCACACAAACACCACCATCAGAAGCATGAGATTTACTTAACTTGGATCGATGAGACAGAACCACACAGAAGCTGGGCAACCAGAAAGAAACCCAACCCAGAGCTATCAAAAATGGGGGAGCTTTTTCTCTGTTTCTGCTCCTAGGACCATCTGTGCCCTAGCAGTGCAAATGCTGCAATACTTCTCCCAGCCCATAGCTTCTTGGCTCAGTGTTGCCCTTCTCCTCTGGTCTTTGGACATCCCATGTGAAAATACTGCGAGAAGTGTGATAGAGCACCTTGAGCATCTATCTCACTTGTTACCTCTGCCCTTCTTGGGACTCTCAGTCAACACAGAGCTCTGATTTCCCAAAAGCAAGAAAGGAAGCCTGCCTTTTACTTTAACCAGGCAAGTGAAATAGAAACAAGACACCCACAGTGCTATAAAAAAGTGTGGACCTTTTTGAATAATTCCTTACAAATCTTATCTATATAAAATAAATAATAAATATTTAATTGCATATTTTTCTTTCTTTTTTCTTTTTCTTTTTTGTTTTCTTAAAGAATTTAACAGGAGAGTAACAGAAATTGTAACAGTCTACCTAAAAGCAAGAATGTGTTAATTTTCTTAGCAGGTATATCAAGTTAATGGGATGTATTCACAGCATTACCATATCAGCATGTTAATACCATTTGCAGAGCTCAATAAGAGTTAATGAGAACAATAATTATTTGAGAGCGAATGTTGCTTTGGGCTTTATTATTCCTTTCTTATAATTTTGATTTCTTTGTTTTGGACTCTGTAGAATGGTAAACTGACTACATCACCAAGTAATTGAATTTCTCTGATTACACACAAACCCCATAAAGAACAAGCCACGAAGCCAGGACTTACACAATGCTTTTCTCCTCCTCGCTGGATCATTCAAACATATTTTGTGGGAATGAGACACATCCTGACTACAAGTACACTGTTGAAACTCAGTGCAAGGTCCCCAAATATTGGTATTTGTATTTTTCATTTTCAAGAGGGTTCTATAATCAAGATAATTTGCCCCATTGACTGCATACTCAGGCAGACTGGAGACTTGTAACAGCCTTGAATTAATTAGCAAAAATAATCACATTAACACTTGAACTTAATAATACACTGGTACAGCATTAACATTTTGGTCATTAAACCTGTTTAATTAAATTTAATCGAGCTCTCACATTATTACGGCTACAGTAAACTAACCACATTGTCTTGTCCCTCTTCCCAACCCTCACCAGGAGAAGAGGAAGAGGAGAACAAAGTTAAATTAAAAAAAAATAATAAAAAAATTTTAAAAAAAAGAAAAATTCAGATTTCATCAGAAGTAAATTGATTCAAAAAGTGGTTCAAAAGCACCTCATGTAAGAGCTTAGCTTCATGAAATTAGAGGATGAGCTCTTTACAATCAAAGAAGGAAAATATATGAGGCCAATTTCCCTAACCACTCAAATCCCCTGTGAGTGCTCAATCTTAACATCTGTTATATGCTTTTTTGTAACTAACATGGAATTATTTGTGTTTAGGGCACTTTCACACTCCTAGTGGCAAACAAATAATTTAATAGTAAATCATAGGAAACAGAAAGAAACTGCTATTTAAATGCTTCTTGAACAAGTGTATACCACATGACTCAGCTGCTTTAAGAACTTCCCTCCTGTGTATTTGAGATGTGCCTAATTTTAACTTTTGGAAATTCTGCAACACAAAGTTTGAAATTTCATTCTCTTTGAGAAACACTGCTGAACTAAAAGGGCAAAGGTCAGTCCTTTCTGAAATACAATTTCATTATGTAGTATCACTATGTCAGTATTCGCTTTTGTCAACACTGTATAGACTTCCTGATGAAACTACATTTAAAGGCAGGGCACTTACATATCACAGTGCTAAGGTATGACTCTCAATTTTAGTGGCATTTCCACTGAACTAAGTGGATAAGAAAAACTCTGTATATTAGTAGCTCCACCTCTACCCCGACAGGAATGCGATCTGGGTTTCACTTCCTTCTTGGGTTAATTCTTCACATACAATTATTATTTACTACCCCTAGAAATGCAGTCTGAGCCTCCCCCTTTCCAGGGACGAGCTTAGCAGGGACGTTGCCAACAGCAGCACCTATGTGCTTTTCCACAAAAACAAACTGTTTGACAGGAAATTGTCAGTTCAATTAAATCTAAGTATCTGCTTACCACATTTTTCCATCAAAACAATATCTGGGAAATAAAAATATTTTGATTCAGACATGTGACTGGAGCATTTCGCAGCACTTAGAGATAAATTAGCCCATACCTTCAGTCTTCTAAATAGAAAAGGATATTCAACAATTGAGGAAGATCTAAAACTGGGGGTTGGGGGAGGTGGGAGGGGGGGGGGGACAGAAATAAAAGAGTTTGCACAGCTTGAATCTCCCATTTACACTGGAAAAGTTACCATAATATTTAGTTGGCTGCTAAGTATCATTGCCAAAAATGTCAGAGTTGTGGATTGAAAGGCTGTCAACCTAATGTAAATAACATGATTGAAAGCCCTGTCATTCTAGTTAAAAGATAAAGACTATAATTTGTGCAATTAGTAAATCAAATTTTTACAGTAAAGGGGACAAAAGCTTCTGTTGCAAATATACTGCACTCCTTGAAAAACCCAGAACTGATAATAGTCAACATCTAATCCAAACACTTCCATTACCTGTAGAAAAATGTATATTTTGCCACAGTTCATTATATGGAAGCCAGGGACAATCACAAAACAATCTAGAATCTGTATATAAGTTCCATCAGATGTAATAAAGCTCACCAATTCCTCCTAAATTCCAACAAATTTGCATTATGAGTGAAATGTCTTGGTTTCAAACCATCAAATATCCTGTTCTACTACACAAGCAAGTGTAAGTCTCCTCCTAACTGAAGTCAGCTTTTACACTATTTATGTGACTGACTCCTTTCCACCCTACCTTTCTAAGTTAGCAGTACGACTAAAATGGGAAAAAAAACAATGGAGAATCTCAGAAATGCTACTTGAAATCAATTTATACAGTGAACCAAAGTGTCACCCTCATAAATATTTATAAACAGAAGATTTCACATTATACGTTCAGTATTGAATGGTGTGTGTTATTCTTATTAATGTTTCATAAACATTTGTACAAAAAACCAATATGCTTTACTTTGCTCCTAAGTATTAAGTAAAATTATAGCAGCATCTGCTTCCAACAGTTGAGTGCACAAGCTATTCATGCCCTGTCGTAAATTCCATGATGCATTAAGATGCCATTAAATGTACCTTCTGTGGTTGTCTCCTCATTTACATACCTTGTAAATCATCAGGTAAAAGTCAAGTGAAGTGGGGAGTAATCTGCACTCTTCCCTTCTGCCACAGAATCCAGTGCCATGCACATCTTCCTCCATCAGGAGCATCACCACCAAAACATGAGGTCAATGATGAGAAACTTAATTGTTAAAGGCAGTTTGATTTTTTTTTCCAAGAAGTCCATTTTCTTAAAGAAACAAAATTTGAAAACCAAGAGCTGTAGGCAAGCCAGAAGACACGAGCAAGGTAGCGTGCCCTTTTTTCCCCTCAAGGATCCTCATTTAGGAGTCTTTCTATGGAAGTCTTCAATAAAATAAAAATTTAAAAAGTAACTAGATGAATGAAAATGAGCCTCTTTCTGTTTGTCAGGTTTCTCTCCACCCCAGACTCTTTAGCGAACTTTCCATGGTGCCTCTGAGAAGAATACTGTACCTGAGGAAAAAAGTGATGGAGAATATCTCAGCTTTTGCAGAGCTAGAACATACCTGGAAAAACATCCCATTCTTTCTTTATTACAGTAAAGTTCTCTTACTGTTTCATTCCCTCTAACTACCAATTTCGTTCCTTCACTCCAACTTTTAAGAAGATAGCTGGAAAAGATGTCTTTTTATGAAAATGTCCAGGCAGTTTCCTGCATTGGCTGGCAGGGTAGTTTTTTCAGCGTTGCAGCTGTAACTCCACTGTCTGCAGACTATAGCTCTCACCATTCTGGTAATTCAGCCTCTAATGGTCAGAAGCTTGGAAACAGGCACCTGCATCTGGGTACCAGAGTTGGCAAAGTAGTGTGCTGCTGGCAGAAAATCCTGTTTGTTTGATTGTTTCCCTGCCAACATTCAAACATTTCAGGCCCCGTAAATTAGTCAGATCAGCTTTCTCTGAATGTAACAATTACTTGCATACATTTCTCATGAGCTTTGCTCTTTCTATGGAGCCAGATAAAAAAGTATACCCTACAGAAACACTACCCAGTATCTTTTTTGTGTTGCGGTGTCCTTGAAAAGGAACAAGCCTGGTGAACTGCACAGCCTGAGGTCAGCAACAAAGGAAGGTTGGAGAGGAGGGAGGGAAGGAGAATGGTAAGCAAAACTGAATGCACATGCATTCAAGGTGAACTGCAAGACTGCCAGAGGTAACTCATTTGTTCCATTTTGAATCTGTAAACTTCCACTGGAAAAATATTTTGTAAACTTTAGAAATTGAAATAACCCTTTGTTTTAGGGTCAGACTTTCACCTAACACATACGACTCCCTTGCTATGAGAATGCAGCCCATGCATGCTTTTAGCATCCTTTCCAAAAGCAACAGCTTCTTAAAATGATCAGATCACTGTTTTTTCCCCTCAGAAGAAAAAAAAAGGAGGGAGGCTAATAAATAATATGAAGTTTCTTACATTTAGTGACAAACATTATGAAAAATCCCACAGCCCTTCATAACTGGTGCTTTCTCCTTGCCTGTTGTCTGTGTTTGTACCCTACCTATCAGCCTTTGCAACCCTCAGTCCTTGAACTCCTCCTGAAAGGAATGAAGAGAAGCATCTAACGTGCATTATTACCAAACATAGAGACTCTTCTCTTTCTTTAGCCTTTCAAGAAATAGTGGGGGAGGAGGACTGGAAATCTTCTGAAGATTAGAGGAAACAGATGCTGAATTGAGGGTAATAGGTCTGCTGTAAAATTGTGGGTACAGAGAAGAGCACCCACAGGGAAAAGGGGGAAAGCTCTGCAAACTGAGCCTGCCCACATCAAACAGAGCTTCTGGAGGAGAGCCTGTTTCAAGACAGCTCTTCTAACAGGAGGAGGTCAGGTTTGAGTGGACCAGGCACCCTTAAGAGCCCAGATAGAGAAAGGAAAACCCACTTTTACAGGTATCTCCTGGCATATCAGTCATTTAAAGATGGCTATTATTATTCAGTACTATTGGTAAAAATATTCATTTCAAAGACAGATGAAGACTTTGTCAGCCTTACATGAAAATGATGTGCGCACAATTAGCAGTGACAAGCCAACAACTTTGGGTACCAGCACAGTTGCAGCAATAGCAACTGCTATTTCCCCTGAGCTGCCACATAGTTGTGGGTGGACAAGCTGGATGGAGAAGCTTGTTCTCCCACAGGTTATGTAAGGTCACTGTCTCCATGAGGGCAAACAGTTTACTGGCCAGTTGCCTGACTCTCTGTCACTGCTAACCCTCATCCCCCCTTTACTTATCATCTGGTAGCAGAGACTGTCTTCATGCTACATTTTCCCTTTCTAATTCTTCTTATTGCATTTTTACCAATTTCTCTCAACAGTTTACAGAGCAGCTATCACTGCCAAAGTTTTGCTGCTACTTTTTCAGTGATTGCTGCTACTACACCTTTTCAATTTCACATTTAGGAAAACAGTGAAGCTGTCTGTGGACCCCCTTGCTTTTTAACTCTGGAACCAGTGCTTGCATTGGGAGGAACTATTTGTGATGCCGAGTGTAAGCGGAGCACTGAGGACACTGAAAAATTGGAGTATACATTTGCTATTTAGAGACTGTGCGGTCATGTCAGCCCCTCCTGTCATTACAGCATCTCCTTGTACTTAGTGTGACAGCCTCTGACTGCAGCCTCACAGCTCAGAACGTTTAAAATAAATTTGCACCCTAATCTAAATTCAGAGCACTAGTCTATTTCCATCGAGAACTTCTTCAAGTTTTTCTGCCCTATGAAACAACTCTCCCTTTCTAATGCTATAAGCACCTCTAAATCATTGATAAGTAGATTAACAATAATCTCAGTATCACTCAGACCCGGCATTTTTACTCCCGACTGCACAAGTCAGGTTCTGCAATTGCTTGCACCTGTACAGAGTTCAGTCCAATCCAGTCAAAGGCTACAAAGTCACAGCAATCTGCCCATGTGGCTTTGTTTCCAGTGAACTGATCCCAGAAATTCCCACATTACATTTCCAACTCTCTAAAAAAAAGCACCAATGTGTATAAATAATTTAAAAATCTGTCTAAGAAAAGTGCTAGAGTCATCAGGGTTTTTCTACCTATATTTCACGCAGCACAGTCTGACCATGGGCCATGACTCATGCTCCCGTGCACTACCACTCAGTAAATAAGTCACAACTCCTTTAAGCAGTTGGAAAACATGACAATGCTGAAGTACAGTCTAATGATTAACATCTAAAATCTATTACTTCTTATTATCATAAATACAAGTATATAGACATATGCATATCGACATATATACATCTATAGATCTCAGTCTTCCTAACTTCAGATATTCTTTTTTGTTACTGCCTACATGGGTAATTAATGATCTAATTGCTCCTTGCTTCTGGTTTTTTCCTCCAAGAACACTACTACAGGTTTTGTGACAGATATACTATACCCAGTAAGGAAAAAGAAAAATTTGCTTTGGTTCTTTTTTCCTAGACAAGTAAGCTAAAAAGAATTACTCAAAGGAGGACTGAAAATCTAGTGCAAATTTGAAACCAAAACACAACTTTTTAACTAAACCAAAACTTTATTTCACTCAGATTTTTCCCCTGGAGTATTTTGAGTACACAAAACATCTACATCGCTTTTGTTTTTTGTTGTTCTTTTTTCCTACTCTCTTTTAGTTTGATATTTAAATAGGAAAGGAAAAATAACTAGAAACAAGAGAGATTTTGCGTACTTATAAAGTTATATTCTTGAGATAAACAAAACTTTTTCACAAACATTTCTGCCTCTTCAAAAGAAAAACTGTTTTGTCAAGAAAAAAAAAAAAACAGCAGAAAAGTTTTATAAAAGGTACTTTAAGCATATCTTAGTCGTTTTTATGACTGAAATGTGTGCTATCTCAGTACTCCCTGATCTGTTACATGATTCAGCTGCCAACTGTCCTGCACTTTATATCCTTTACAGGCATTTCACATAAAGTACACTTCATTCTAGCATTGAATCTTACTTTTTGCCTTCAGATTCCCATATAATCTCTATTTCTTACCTATTCATCTAGGTATTTGACTAACCCAAGTTACTATAATGTTTAGGAGTGGAGCTCCATGTATCTGCTACTTTACTTTGCCCATCATTGGATTCACTGAATACCACAGTTTCGCCACACATTTTCCATGGAAAGTCCCTACTAGACACTACGTAAAATCAATAGATATTCCAAATAACGTTTCTCTTCAGCTGTTTAATATTTTATTTTTTAAATTTGGTTTCCTTTATTTCCCTCTATTGCTTTCAAGCCTCTTCCCACCATTTCCAGCTCTCTCCTTCATGACACTCACAGTCCTCATGCCAGCATGGCTTGGCAGGGCTGACACGTGAGCCCTGGGAGGTGTCATCCACTTTTACAGGTAGTCAAAACCAAGCTGGTTGCATTCAAGAAAACTTTCTTGATCTGTCTCAAGATTCTAGAATGGCTTTCTGTTCCTCTGTCCTTTCTTTTCACACCACCAAAATCAGAAATAATGTTTGTAATAGATTGTACAGAACCACTCCCACCATAAGTTAAACTACTCAGAAGCTGTCTTGGGTTTGACTAGACAAATACTGTTTTCTGTATCAGACTTGCCTTGTTTATGGCATAAACACAGAGGGTCAAATCTGTCATTTTAATGTGGAAAACTATTTTGCACAGCACGCAGACACACAGACACTTATGGTATGAAACAAATGTTGTAGCCATATGCAGCTTTACTCTCAAAGCTAAAACATCTCCCAAAAGATTACATTCTCAAGTAGTGCACTGTTGTGATCTGAAATAAAACAGTGTACATACTGTATAATGGAAGTGTGATAGCATTCACTTTAGAAGTAACTAACATTGGAATAATAATAATAATTTGTAAAGTGCTGGCTGCCATTCAGAACTCTCCTGAAACCACTCAAACTGCTTGATTGAATAAACTAAACAAATAGCTTCTTTCTTCTCTCTGTTTCCCTCTCTCTGCCAAAAATAAAAAAAGACAAACACAGCATGACTCGTGCCTGCATTTCTAATTGATATCATTCTGACATTAGCTGTTTGGATTTTACCAAATCCAGGAGCCTTTTCAGAAAATTGGAATATATCTTTAAAGAATATTCCATACTATTTATTATGGTATATTTTGTGCTAAATTCTTCACCTACGGAAACCTGGGCTGAATATAAATACCAGATTCATATTGTAGTCTTGATAAAAGTAGTGCGATTTAAGATTCCTTTAGAAATTCAAAGTGCATAAAACCTTGGTTTAAGCTATATTTTCCATTGATTTCAAATACAATTTTTGAACTTGTTATGTGAGTTGCCTTTCTGCACCTGCTCCAAAATCTTTCAGGAAAATTCTGTTGTTAAACCCTATACTACTGCCCTTTTAGTTAGATGTACTGAAAGGAAACCTCTAGTAGTGCAGGAGAGAGAACTTGGAAATAATAAATGGACCAAAAGAAAGTTAATATTTCACCTGGTTAGAGTACAAACCTTGGGTTGATGGCTAGTGAGATAGCAAGCAACCACAGCATAGTCTCAAACCTATAAGGAAAATGCCTTTCACTATACCTTGTCCCCTTGTCCTAAATCCTGTAAGCAGATAAAACAGGGGAGAGTTGGAAAACAGCTAGAAAACCTAGTGGGAATGAATGCATCTGCTACTTGTTGAATTTTCAAGTAACACATTTCTATCTTCCAAATTATATATGGCTTCCACTTCCCGCCAGCAAATGCTTTATTTATTTATTTATTTTAAATTGAGGCAGCATGTGGGAGGGAGAATGACGTTTTAGTGGAGCACCAGGATTCTGAAGCTCCAATTAAATTCAGATCACCTCTGTTATTTTCAGTCCTAACTAGCCAGATAGCTCTGGTCCTAAGAGAAAGCTGATACTACTATTAATACTAGTAGTGTGTATATGTAAAGTACTACTAGCTTAGCCACCAAGTTTACCATGGCTTCATGCATCAACATATAAACAAGAAAGCTGCAATAAATCAGAAATTTCTATGTTGCTTAAGTCAAATGTTTTCAAGAGGCCTACTGAGGACAACTCATCTGTGTTAAGATCCTGCTTTTTAACCGATGCATTCTCAACTTACATCTACCTATGTTTACAAGGGTACTGAGGTGTGCAATAGTGGTGGGTACAACAGTGGCAGTTTGATCCATTCAGCCCCAATATTCTTGTAAGCACTCACATCTAGAACTGTGATCCTCCAAATCCTGCTCAGCTGCCACTTCCTGTAAGTGATGCTTGAGCCCATGAGATGTCTATTAATATGTCAACAATCTTACTCCTCTCTATGCCCCACACGGCTTCAACAAATTCAAAGAGGCTTAAAAGTGGACTTAAATGTTTTGGCCTTTTCTTCACAGACTTTAAAAAAAAATAAACTATCTGTAATAACAAACAAAAATAGTCAAGGGATAAGGGACTGAAATTTTGCAAACCTAGGACTTGTTAGATTTGTTTCATCTGCAGGCATTCAGAGTTTTCCAAATTAAATGCTGGCTTTAATCATGCCTCCCATCCTCAATTGGCAGACACTAGTAATTTATCAAGATATTTCAATAGATATGTATTCTGCAGGATTTCATAGTCTTCTACATATTCAAATAATGCAACTTGTAGACATGAATGATTTTAATATAATTTTAATACAAATAAATGCTTATTTTTAAAATGTGATGCTCCTTTCCCCCTCTATATTAACCTGAATTAGAATCTAAGCTGCATGTTAGGTTTATTTCATGACACCATATTCTTCCCTGTTTCAATTTGGGGCGATTAAAAAAATAAATAAAAATTCACCTACATGTTAGAGATGGAGAGAAATTTAGTATTTTCCAGCATTTGCTGAAAATCTAGCAAAAAGACACATGTTTTAGAAGGAAAAAGGTAAAACAAGCCAGTGGTAATGCAAGTGTGAAAAATCAAGGTCAATGCCATCACAACAGAATGTTTCCTAAACCGTGTATTCAGACAGAGGAATTAAGAATATAATGGTACCTCCCAAAGAAAATACAAATATTGCATTTTTACAGCTTCTTACACTCCAGAGTCTTGAGCCCAAATTTATTCACACTTCTGGGTTGAAGTCTGTAGCAGCTCTGGAGATGGATTTCATTAATGTGATCTTCATTGCTTCACTTTTCTTCCTAAGTCCTCCCTGCTCATTAGCTCAGAAGAAAACCAGTGCTTGCTAGTGCTAGAGCAGTCATATGGTAGATCAATATCCTAATAAGGGCAGAACTAAGTACAGAGGGAGAGCAGAGAAAAAAGGAGAAAAACATTTCACAATTTACGTTTGTTCCTCCTCTGGTAACAGATGTGCATCGAAATCTACCAATGTGAACTGGGAGTTCTGGATCACGTCCTAAAGCCTACCCAAAAATCCAATTGGATTACATGGTTATTTCACTTACAAATCCTGATGTTCATGTTAATCCTGCTCAGCAGCTGGCAGCAATATTGGTAGCTTCTAAATTTCGATACATGCAAGTTCCATTGAAAATCTGTTTTAAAGCCGTGAACAATCACAGATGAACAGGCAGCTGCTGTAGAAACTGAGGCACAAAAAGGAAGACTACAGTGGGTGGAAGCAGGGACAGGTAGCTTAGGAGGAATACAGAAAAACTGTCCAAGAAGCTAGGGATCTGGTTAGGAAGGTTAAAGCCCTGACAGAATTAAACCTGGCCAGGGACATCAAGGCCAACAAGAAGGGTTCTTTAGGTACATAAGTGATAAAGATGATCATGGAAAATGTGAGCCCTCTGCTGAAGGAAACAGGATAACTGGTTTCCCAGGATATGGAGAAGGCTGAGGTGCTCAGTGATTTTTTTGCGTTGGTCTTCACTGTGAAGCTCACAAGCCATACCTCCTGAGTCAAAGGTGGCAAGGGCAGAGACTGGGAGAATGGAAAGCCACCCATGGTTAGTGAGGACCAGGTTCAGGAACAACTGAGGAACCTGAAGGTGCACAAGTCCATGGGACCTGATGGAATACATCAACAGGTCCTGAGGGAACTGTCAGATTAGGTTGCTAAACCTCTGTCCATCATATTTGAGAAGTCATGGCAGTCTGGTGAAGTTCCCGCTGATTGGAAAAGGGGAAACATAACCCCATCTTTAAAAAAAAAAGAAAAAGGAAGACCTGGGGAGCTACAGGCCAGTCAGTCTTACCTCTGTGCCTGGCAAGATCAAGGAGCAGATCCTTCTGGAAACCATGCTAAAGCACATGGAAAACAAGGAGGTGATTGGTGACAACCAACATGGCTTCATTAATGGCAGATCATGCCTGACAAATCTGGTGGCTTTCTACAATGAGGTCATGACCTTGGTGGATAAAGGAAGGACAACAGATGTCATCTACCTGGACTTGTGCAAAAAGTTTGACACTGCCCTACATGACACCCTCGTCTCCAAACTGGAGAGTCATGGATTTGACGGATGGACCACTCAGTGGATAATAAACCGGCTTGATAGTCCCATTCAGAGAGCTGTGGTCAATGGCTCAATATCTGAGTGGAAAGCGGCATTCCTCAGGGGTCAGTATTGGGGCTGGCACTGTTCAACATCTTTGTTGTCAGCCTGGACAGTAGGATTGAGTGCACCCCCAGCAAGTTTCCCGATGACACCAAGCTGTGTGGTACAGTCGACACGCTGGAGGGAAGGGATGCCATCCAGAGGGACCTGGACAGGCTGGAGAGGTGGGCCTGTGCCAGCATCATGGAGTTCAACAAGGCCAAATGCAAGGTCCTGCACATGGGTCAGGGCAATCCCAAGCACAGGCTGGGTGGAGACTGGATCAAGAGCAGCCCTGAGGAGAAGGACTTGGGGGTACTGGTGGATGAAAAGCTGGACATGAGCTGATAGTGTGCTGGCAGCCCAGAAAGCCAAGTGTATTCTGGGCTGTATCCAGAGAAGCGTGACCAGCAGGTCGAGAGAGGGGATTCTCTGGCTCTACTCTGCTCTGGTGAGACCCCACCTGGAGTACTGCACCCAGCTCTGGGGCCCCCAACATAAGGAGGATATTGACTGGTTGGAGCAAGTCCAGAGAAGGCCACGAAGATGCTCAGAGAGCTGGAGCACCTCTGCTATGGGGACAGGCTGAGAGAGTTGGGCTTGTTCAGCCTGGATAAGGCACCAGGAAGGCCTTATAGCAGCTTCCAGTACCTGAAGGGGCCAACAAGAAAGCTGGGGGCGGGGGGTGGTCTCTTTACAAGAGCCTGTAGTGACAGGACAAGGGGTAATGTCTTTAAATTGAAAGAGGCTAGATTTAGATTGGGTATCAGGAAAACATTCTTCATTGAGAGGGTGGTGAGGCACTGGCACAGGTTGCCTCAAGAAGCTGTGGACACCCCATCCCTGGAAGTGTTCAAGGCCAGGCGGGATGAGGCTTTGAGCCACCTGGTCTAGTGGAGGGTGTCCCTGCCCATGGCAGGGGGATTGGAACTGGATGATCTTTAAGGTCCCTTCCAAACTAAGCCATTTATTGTTGAATCACAAAGGGTACTACAAGACCCTAGTTTATTACCAACTGTTTTCATAAAGAATCATCTCTGCTGAGAAACTTGAACAAAAGGTCTCTTTTTTATTTCAGTGGGAATTAGATGCCCCAAATTATCTGAGTGCCTGCTAACCTGCATGGTAATACTACAGTTATGATGATAATGGTCCACAACAGGAGTACACTAGTGTATTTTTCTGATCTGACAGGCATCCAAAAAACAGTTATCCAGAAAAATGGTACAGGGTTAAATCCTGAAATGTCTCTTAGGCCAAGAATCTTTATCTTTCCTGGAACACAGAAAACTTTGATTAAATCCAACTATCCTTATGAAAATTAATGCAGCAGTAGTTAGTGATATCTTTCAGCTCAGTGGATTAGGCAATTTAAGTGTGATTTTGACAGATCTTTTATATTTGTTGTCCTTTTCAGCCAGGAAATTCAGAAGCCATACCACAAGAAACCTTTTGAGCCTGTAAGTAAATGCACGAAACTCTCCTGCAGTAGCCAGCTTTAATGAGGTATTACCACACCAACCAGTGCATTTCAAAGGCAAAAAAAATCCAATGGCTTTCTGAAAAACAACACACCCACATCTCATTCTCAATAGTGCTACAGCCTAACATGTATCAATTGGCTTTTATGTTTCTGTGGAAGGATACAGTTTGACCTAAGACACTGAAGGCAAATGATTATGATTTAACAGGCACTAGTGCTTGTTAAAAGCTTTGCCTCAGCAGCCAATTTTACACCCAGCGTAAACACTTCCTGCATTACTCTAAAGAGTGGTCTTCCCAGGTACCGCTTACTACAAGTTTCTTGTTGGTTTTGAGTTAATTACCCTTCTGTGATCATCATGCATTGTTGAAAAAAAAAAAAAAGACATTAGAGTTAGATCCTCCTGCTGGTGCAGGATTTTTCCCCATCATACAGTTTACTACAGCTTTACTGAGTCCAGCACCCAGGCTGGTTGGCCCCTGGGCACAGAAGCTGCGCGTGTCAAAGGAAACTTTTCTCTTGTAATCCACATAATTCCATCATCTTCAGCTTCCTCCTCTGAATTTCACTTTATTACACCTACAGATTCACCTAAGAGCAGCAGTTCATGCTCTGCTTAAGTGATTTATTTTTCTTCTAACAGACCTAGATTTTCATGGGATTCTTAAAGCAAATTAGATTTTAGTAGTGACTAACAACTTTCAGGTATAATTTTTTAAAAATCATTAAAACCATGTATAATTAAAATATTTCTGTTTTCAATATATGTAGGATTTTTTAATTATTCTCATATTCCTGGAAGAAATGTACATTAATTCATAGTTTTAAAATAAAATAGGAATTATTCTGCTATAAATACCTTTACAAATAAACATTGGGTTCTTGTTTATGAAATATGTGTTCAGTATTGATATTCTATTTGTTTTCTTGGTATAGTGGCAGTAGGATGCATGCAGATAAAAATATATTGTTTCTAATATCCACATAATTTTACACTTTTCTTTAAATTTATTGCATATTAATAAACCTAAGTATATAAAACAAAGCATTCCATAAAACAAGACAAAATCTAATTGCTTGGAAAAGGAAGAGGTAACATAAGCCAGTAAGAAATCATTCAAATTATACTAATTCTGCAAATGAGTATATTTTAAAAAATTAATACCACAGGGCTATTTTATGCTACTTGCTTCCATTCAATGAAATTACATGCCACAGAAGAGAGAAACATTGTGATGAATAAGCATCTCTGTGTTTTGGGACAAAGAAACTGACTTGTTGCTTTGTTTTGAAGCGTCTTCAGAAATCTAGCTCTTAAAATTCATATCCTCTACAATTCCCAGTGAGAATGGTTAATCTCCCATATCAAGTTCAGGCATGCAAAAAAAAAAAAATTATTCCCGTAAGAAGCACTTAATTCATATTGCTTTGTTCCTTTAGCTTCAAGTCAGTGCAGAATAGTCACACATTATGTGGATCAGACTATTTCAAAATAACTTTGTGCTTTCTGCTGGACTGATACAGGGTTTTCCAAGACACACATTCTGCTGAGCTCTTAACTTCACCCATCTGTAAAACTGGCATCTGAAAAGATTAAATGAAATACTGAAATCTGGAATGAGCAAAGACCTATAAATTGGCAAACAGCAGAGTCTCATGAAACAAAGAAGGTCATTTATTATCTCTCTGCCACAGCTGACCCATCTGCACAATGAGGACACCAAACTACCTCAGTGCAGCACTGCAAGGCTTTCCATTGAAAAGCTTTTTCAAGGTGCCTAAGTACACATGTGGAAAACATCACTAAGTCTTACTAAAGGACAATTTTTCTAAAGGAACTGGATTGTAAGAGCAGATGTGGAATTGCAGCAGGGGGTTTGTCCTGTGCTATAGGCTGGCAGACATGGTCCAGCATTGAGGAAAGTGGTGGCTGAAGAAAAAGGGAGTGGGGTCAGCTTGTGCAAGGCTCTTCTTTAACTGCAGGAAAGGAAGACATTTGCAAATCTGGAGAATACCCAGCAGTGACACACGTGGAGACAGAAGGGATGATGATAGAAGCTGAAATAAGAAGAGGGAGGAAAACATGGAGACAAGTTAACATTCAGAAGCCAGGATGATTAAAACACAGGAGAAAACACTGCACTTACAATTTGGTATTTTTGCCCTTATTCACAGGCAACAGTTATGCCCACACTCCAAGAAGCTTCAGAAGATCGTTTTGCTTAATAAGCTCAAAGATACAAGAAAAACATTTTACCAGGAAAAATACCAGAGGAGCTTGGCTTTCAAAGTGATTCAAACACAGCTTTTTACTACAAAGTGTCTTTTCAATTAGGAAGCTAGGAATCAGAGGAGGCTAAGATGTAAGGTAACGAGGGCAGGCATGACACGGCAGCCTTAGGGCTCCATGGGATTTTCCTTCAGCATTTGATTCAGCCCCTTGGAGGAACCTGCGGTGAATCTGATAGCAGGCACTCGTTTCTCTTCCTCCGTGCCTCAGCTTTCAGGTCGTTTGCTCTGTCATACCTTCACATCTATTGTGCACACACCACCACAGTAACAGAGCTTTTGTTTCCAGGCATTCACTGGTTTATTCTTTAAGAAAATTAAATAACTTTAATAACATGAAGCCAGGCCTGTTTCTAGTCACAGGGAGATTAAATGAGGGAGGAAGGGATCATCTGAGAGGCTCTGTGTGTTGGAAACATCAAGTAATGACCTTTATTACTAATGACCTAGGCCCTCCAGCAATGAACCTAGACAACACTGATTAAGGGAGAAGCCTGCTGGTTTTTACTGGCATATAAAATAAAGGGAGTCTTTGTGTTAATAGAGAGGGGTATAACACAGAAGGAAATGTAAAAACGAATGAGCTATAAAAAGAAGGGATTTTTCCTCGTCTGTGGAAGACAATAAGAAATTAATCCAGAGATATGAAAGCTTGAATCACAGTGTCATAAACTATTGCAGAAGCAGATCTTTACCAGGTAATGTTAACTAAACCTCACACTGCAGATTTGCAGAAAAAAAAGAGACAGTATCTTCCTTCTAGGTATGAATAGAAACTTATGCTTAACAAAGTGTCAACTGCACCCTTAGAATAAGTAACTCATCCTAAATTTTTTTGCATCATATGCCCCTTTGAAAAAAACAATTGTAACGGAAATCTTACCTATTCAACTAATATGGTAGCTAAAGCTTCCAAAAGGTCCATCTTGCTTTTGTTACACGAATACAAAGTACTTCGGCTGAAATAAGTCGTGATGAGTCACGGGACACGACTGGTCGTTGCAAGACACCTGTTATGGGAATATCTCTTCAGTGGAGAACGTTCTCATCTAATCTATGCCACTGCCAGCAGCGCACTGTAAGAGCACTAATAACACATAAAGCTCTTTATTATTAAATAGTTACAGCTCAAAGCCATCGTTAAGAGCCTGAGCATTCATGTTCACATTTATGACAGGCATTAGATGCAGCAAGAGAAATGGGAAGAGTGTTACAAAAACACTTCTGTGGGAAAAGATGTCAGAAGAAAATAAAAGCTTCAAACAAAAGGAAACTCCAGGAAGAGAAGGTATAATAAATTACAGGTAACAGCGGAATGCAAGAGTATTTGCACATCTACTACAAGACAGTTTGGGGTTTACCAATTGATGGGGAAGAGCAACACAAATGCAGTAGTATCATTTGGCTATTTATTATGATACAGATACATGAAAAATGGTAGAGCTGAGGTGATTGTAATTATGCCTGCCGCCTTCTTTGTTGTATTTGTAACACAATCAAAATATTTGTTTTTCCCATTAAAGAAAGAGGGGACCACCACTCTTACCACAAGCAAAGGGATTTCAGCCTGGAAGTTCATCTTAAATTATCCCAAATTAGTGGAATTAAAGCCTGAGTCCCAGAAACCTAAGAGGTAGGGAATTAAAAGAAAGTGGCTGTTTAGCATATTACCTCTGTTTCCTCAAATTTGAGGACTAGCAAACAGAATTCAGAATGGAAAGATGGACAAATGCCAGCCTTTGTAAAACAGGTTACCTATTTCTTTTCTCTTAGAGCTTTAGTGCTGTATTTGTACATATTAACGACCCCATCCTCTTTCAGTCCTGGCCTCGCCACAATCTCAACACTGCTTCACACCTTGCAATTGTCCTCTTGATACAGTGGTGATGACTGGAACATCTCGTTATGTGCACACATATAGTGATGTGTTTTAGGACTGATGCCACATGACCTTATACCTGACATATTTAAAACTAAAGACAAGTTTATCTGTTTAGGCCATTAGCCTATTCACTTCTCTCTGAATCCAGCACTCCATCTTGACATCTTCTGTTGACATAGACCCTGTAAAGTTAGCTGGCATGGGCTGAATTTGGGTTTACAATACCTTTTGTCAGGACAGATTAAGAACAGAAAACATTCCTACATACTTCTATAATTTGGAGCATACACAGTTATGAGTCCATACACATGATTACCCAGGAAAATGAGCAGACAGCTTTCTTCAGGTGCTAGGCTCTCATCTGGGACATCATAAAATTGTTTCCAGCAGGGAGGGTAGGATACATCCCTCCTCATGTCCCCTCTGGGGTGTTCAGGAGCAGGGCACAACTTCCAGCAAGTCTCCTAAGTGGTACAACAGTCAGGATTTCTTTCCCTTGACCCACAGGGGGAATAACATGCTGGGTTTTATCTATCAGCCCACTCTTCAGTGCACACATGCTCATCAGGTGCCTACTGTAACATTCTGTGACATTACTTAGCCACTGTCTCCTTGGACCACTTTCTGGTCAGCAATGTTTCCCCAGATGACAGAAGACATTCTGCAGCAGGCAACCCATCTTCTCCTGGCACCCCAAAAACCTCTCACACTGACCCTTTTAGGATTTTCTCACTCTCAGTGTTGGCTTGCCAGCTGATCTCAGATCTGTACATTAAAACTTCACAAATTCCTGTGGTCTCATGTAAAATGCAAGCAGAATTCACAGACTTTTCCTGAACGTCTATGCCTTTGTTATAACAGAGCGGGATTGATGGCACACTCTGTGTCAAAATTCAGCATGACACCAGTAAGTCTTTCTTTGTGCACAGCATGAACGTGAGCAGCATTAGTCTCCAAGCCTCTGATACTACCTTTTCCAGAGAGAATCTTTATCTTTCAACACTGAGCTGTGATTTCAATCACTCAGTGAGATTTTGATCCTTAAGAAGCACAACTTTCATGCATGCTTTATGGAATAATCCTGTGCAGAACATGGCACTGCATTAAATATATTTTCCAGACCCACACAGATGATGACTATCTGTATGTCATCTGCATTATGTCTACAATTTTTGGACATCTTAGCCAGATTCATCAAGAAAAATCATACTTCATCTTCATATTTGTCTAACATGACTGATGGACACTCTAAAAATTAATTTCTATACCACTGAGCACTGAGACCTATGCTCCATGTTTTTTTAACTCTTCCTTAGCTCTTTCTTAAAAGATTAAAGCAGCATTTGCCCTTCTTCTCAGGCAAACTCAGATATCTTGCATGAATGAGCATTTTCACTCTAAGATTGCTATTCATGAAAACTAAATGGGCTCATAAGAGTGGGATGACTTTCATTATACTCTTGGCTTAAAATGTTCATTTTTATTAAATTTATTTATATTCACAACAAATTTTTACTTGGATATTTGAGTTATCTACAGTCCATAAGTGGTTGATATTTGAAAAAATATTCCATTTCAAAACAATATTTTTAGATGTATCTGTGCAGGATAATTAATGTAGTCTGTTACTCCAAGAAGTTCAAGCATGTTAGTTTTCCTATCTGTTATGCCACAGCCTTCAGAATAGCATGTAGAGCAGCCACAGGTGCCAGCCTGCGTGCAGAATTCTGCGAAAAGAGGCCAGGAAATCTCAAGGAGCTCTCAGTGACTGTGGCAAAAAACACTAAAGAACCAACAGGCAGAATGATTTCAAGTACAAAGTCTCCACAAGTTTGAACTCTCAAGAGAAAAGATAAAGCAGTAAGGGCAGAACAAGTTGTCTGCTGAAATGCTCATAACTGAGTTCAGCCTTTCCTTGTCAGACTGCTGCTCTGAACAAATACCACCCAGGTTAGAAAACATTGTCATTGCTCAGCTCTCATTACCATCCCAAGCGCAGCTGTGCCTCTGCATTTTCGGTGCGGGATCATCTTTGTTAAATATAGCAAGGCTACTTGACAGCTGTGCAATGTGTCTGCCTTCTGGCCAAGGTATAACTGCTAGTTTACAAACAGACTCCTGCAAGTTCTCTCTCCATCAGAGAGTCAGCCCAGACTCTCACACAGCCATAAATATCCTACTCCCTTCAAAAACCCCCTCATTACATAGAAACATCTGCTGAGTTTAGCAGTAACCCCAACTCAGGCTGTCTGGTTCAGCTGGATGCATAGGACAGAGCTTGGGGTATGCATTCATTCAGCTGACAACCTACTCACTTTTCAAGGTATTCATAGTGGGGCTGGTCTTCCAGTGGTTTCCCATATCTTTACTGAATATCTAGAACAGACTAGTTCTTAAAAATACACAGCTTCTTGCAAAACAAAGAAGGTTAAGATGTACCTAAGTAACTGGACCAATGTAGCACCAGATGGGGATACTCCAGACTGGCTGCCTAACTTTAGGCTAATCTCATATTTTAGATCAGACTAGTTTGCTTTTCACCTGCGATAACTCTAACAAGCTGGAGAATAATTTTAAAGGGGAAAAAAAATCCTTTTAGAGAGCTTGAACACTTAATTTCCTTTGAAAACAATTATTTGAACTGATGGCCTAATGAAGTCAATGCCATTTGCTGATAATCACTAACACCCATAATTGTAAAAGTCTAATTACATGGTTATTTTAAAGGATTGTTTTTCAAATGATTAAGCCAGATTGATGTACACGAACCACAAATTTGACTGTAAAAGCCTTTATTTCAAAAAAAAAAAAAATGGCATGGATTAAGTCTGGATTAAAGAGTAGAAATTTCTAGAGTAATGAAATATTATAGCTCAGTTTAAACAAGGTTTTTACTCAGCTTTTACACATGCCCACAATATACTGGAATGGAATGCATTTTCTTCCTTATTTTGCAGCTGTAAATTCAATGTGTGCCTGAGCTGAGTTAATGCCAATCTCTCCAAAAGCATTAGGACTGGGAACAATTCTACTTTTTAGACATGAAAAAATTAGAAGTATGCATGGCTGGTTACACAGATGCATCTGTACATGAGAAACACAGAAAAATGTGAACAGATGCCAAGAAATATAGGCATCAAACTCTTAGAAATCTCATTGTCCATCTGAGGTGGTTTTACTGTACTAAGTAATATTCTGGTACATGACAATTTCTAACAAAAATATAAGAAATTCAGTATGGGGGACCATCTTGGCTGGACTAATAGCACAATTAGAAACCCCTTTTTGTTTCTGTCCCATTTCGCAGGTGTGTCTCTTTCAAGACATTCTGGTAATAAAAGAACGGCAGTTCCCTATTTTTATGAACAAAGAATTAAAAAAGAACTATTGGAAGAGTATTATCATCCAGAACTTATTTCTGTTATTTTATGCTAATGAATATTTCTCCTAAAAATCAAAAAGATCCTGTTGGTCTCCTCTGGGATAAATCATAAGATATCTGCTCACTCTTTCCCCTAAAGTTGACTCTTTTTTTTTTCCTGTGCTCATTGCTGCGTATTATTAGGTGCAACCCTCACTAACCACTTGAAATTTGCAGGTTTGTGATGTATGCGATTTAGGATGAATTATTGTACATACTTCTGTAGATATATGCAATAAACTGTAAGACTATTACTGACTAGCAGCCTAACATCTGTTAAGTTCAATTAAAGTAATTCTATCCTAGTTTTTACTACAGGTAGGAGGGAAACATGTTGAACAAAAACTGTTGCTTTACAACGGTCATAATTCAATAGTGATAACACTACTCAAATTTTAAATTATAAACAAAAAACTATGATAACACTGGAGCAGCATCTCCTGCGAGCTATATTGCAGACACATAGAAGTCATGGTGCTTGTCCCAAGCAGTTTACAGCATGTAAGAAGAGACACCCGCACAGAGTAGAATGGGTAAGAGAGCATGGGGAAACAGCTCATAGCAACAGACAAGAGCCCACAGCCTACCAGCTACCTAGCCTTAGTTTAACTAAACAATTTTTATTCAATGGAGAAAGCCTTTCAAATGCTACTGCTATTAAAAATGAAATCCTTCCCTAGATACATCTTTTCTAAGCAATTTGTTGATTCTCAGCATTGCAGTATCCAAGCACACTATTCATTCTGCTTTTTTTTTTTCTTGCAAACTGTGGCAATTTTGCAAAACATCACAGCTGCAAGTATACCAGTATATAAGTACATGGTAAGAAAAAAAGCATCCTTTTATAACTGAGAAAGCTATTTTCTCTTTGTTGTCTTTGTTATATTTCAAGATCATTAACAAACCCCAAAATTAGCAGTATGCAGCTGGTCTAGCTGCCGGCAGGATCTTTTCTTTTTTTCCACAGGATGGAAGATTCATGTTTTCCTGTTTCTAAAAAGACAAAGTTCACTTCCACTGGATGGCTGAAAAGGGTAGTGATGTTTTTTGGCAATGGTTTGATATGAAATCATAATTTCATTCTTTTTATATATAAACTGAGTAATGCCTTACCAGCACCTATCATTTTTTTCAACCTATCCCCTTCCTAAATGCTGACAGTTTGGAATGCACATTAAAATCAAACTTGATAACAATGCTTAATATTGCACCTCCCAGTTAAACGCAGGGTAGTCAAGCACTGCTATCACAGGTGAAGAACCCTCCCTGTAAACCTAATTAACAGTGGCTAAGCCCAACCATGCTTAGCTCTTGAGGCACAAAACAAGGTTTGATGGCTGCAGGCACTACCATCAGGTAAGATTGCTGCTTTTGCCTCAATAATGTTGTATTACTTAAATGGTTAACACATGCTGTTACAGAAGGACAGGGTGTGCCAGACAGAGAGACAGAAGCCCCCAGCATGAACAAACTGAGCTAGACCAACATGCCCTACACACAGGCGTTTGGTTGCACAGCAGCTTCCCAGCTGTGCTACCACATTTCCAGGGAGGCTGCTTCCCTTCTCAAGGGGGAACGCAGTATTTCACAACCTTCCCTCATCCTCATCCAGCCACTGGTATGGCTTTGGGAAGGAAGGTGTTTTTTCTTTTGGGGGTGGGGGTCAATGCTGATAACCATCAACATGGCAAACCTGCTCGCGGTAGAGTAGCAGGCAGGAGACACTGGCAGTTTCACAAGTAATGTGAAAGCTGTAACAGGCTTCTAGGTGAGCAGCCCAGGAGCAGATAGATAATGCTTTCTGCCTGGTACTGGTGAGAAAAGGTAATTTTGCATCAGAAAGTTTCGGCTTGAAGAATTCCCTGCTTCCACCCACCACAACACTATCTACAGGTGGGCAGTCTTCAACTCTCACTAACCAAATATGCAGCTTCTACCCTGTGTACAGATTAGCAGGACTCTGCTCTGCCATATTATTCATTTATGTGGGAGGTGTAACATGGCCTAGGAAACAAGAACAACTGTAATTTGATTATTTTTCCATAGACTGTATTGTGTGCTCTATACAATACTGCATAAATCCTCCATAGGAACACTAAATAATAAATTTATTTTTTTCTCAGTGAAACCATAACAAATGAGAATATACAGAAGGAAGGAAGGACTGAAAGTCTTGTAAGAATCAGAGTATGCAGGTTGTGCATCTTACAGTGCAAATGACTCAGGGTTCACACCTACTGAAATATAAACACCCCACTCTTTTCATTAAAGAGCTTCAAGGATGCAAATAATTTAGAATAGTGGCTTTACATGTTAGATAATTTTGGAAAAAGCTCCTTCCTCCAATAGTAGAAATTCATATCACCTTCACCAATTCAAAGGGTATACTTTAGGTTACACCCCTCATGACTGTCATGGGAACTGGTCCCTGTGCCCTGCCTTGCAGTCAGATTCTTAACAAGTCGATAAAAGCAGGTGGAAGCAAAAGTACTACTTATTGGACAGAGCACTCCAAAACATTTGGGTTCTCTTCTTTCAGTTGAAAAATGTTCTTCTCTTCCTCCCATACCCCCATCAGTGGTCTCACCAAACACTAGTTCCCTGCAAACAAATTACCACTCCTTAGATCTGCAAAAATGGATGGGAATTGTAAGGAAAAGCAGCATATATTATTGTATTATTAACACCTAATCAAATCCCAGTAGAAACCACAAGTATAACATCAACTACACAACGTTTGAGTGTTTTCAGCAGATTCAAAAACAGCCTGTCCTTAGGGCTTCCAGTTTTTTTTCAACCCCTTCACACATCCTTATCCAGACTTCTTATTTGAGATGCTTGATAATTTTCTTCTGAAACACTTCTCTCTACATGAGATTGATAAACCAAATGTTTTTGGTAAAGGTCTGCTTTGCTTGTTCATTTTGCTCATTAGACAAATGAGAAGCAACATTTCAACTTTTTTTTTTTTTTAGACTTTTTCTGCTTTCAAGGCAAAGTAATTCACTTCACATTACCAAAAATGCAAATAGACCTTGACTTTCTCTTTTCTGATGGAAAGTTAATTTTACCATTTATCATTTCAAAAGAAATGTTTGCTTTATCGTAAGTATTGCAGAAAAATAATGTCGTTACTTTCCAGTACAATTCAGTTCTTGTTCTTCAGATGTAACTGATCTATTACCACAGGCAGTGTTGGATAACTGGCAGAGATGCTTTGTCAGCAAACTCTTGTTATCAAGCTTTTAAGGTAAGGTAAAAAAGACCAACACAAATATATTTTCAGTATATTTTTGGCTAATCCTATTCAGTCATTGACTTAATTTTTATCAAACAAACCCTGCTACAGCAGGATGTATTTCCATATCTATTTTATGGTATAAAAGAGTAAACAATGAATATTCACATTTGTTTCAGGTAATGAACTGCATCATACCTTTTTAATCTCTGTGCCAAGCTGAACCACAGTGAATTCCTAGTTTGTCAAAGAATAATAAGGAATGGGACAAGATTATCATATCTATTACATGCCCTGGATTTAAGACCAAATATATTGTAATATAGCCCATTAATAACAATGTTACAGTTTTAGATCCAGATTTTGCAGCTTCCCTGTCTCAGATGATATATTCATATCATTTTAACTTCCAAGTATTAAATATTATTTTACCAAGATGAAACAAGACAGTCCCAATCCTTCATTTGAGAAGTGGGCAAAATTACGTAAATTACATAAAGAAGAAAACAGAAGGACAAGTAAGACAGGCTGAATGGGGGGGGGGTGGGGAGAACCAACCAACCAAAAAAAAAAGCACCTACAAAGCAGTTGAGCATCTTCCTGTTAAGAGACTTCCAAGTGTGATAAACTTACAGGTATGAATACCACTACACGATAAACTCCTTAAAAAAAAAAAAAGGTCACACAACAATGTGTCCAGAATGCACTTTCATGACGCATAATGTCTCAGCACTACATATTAACTAGAGAACAAAGAAGGCCATCGCTTACCATGAACAGTAATTGAATTGAAGGTAATAAAAGGCCCTGCACAAGGTGTCCTCAGCCAACTCTTCGGAAGTGAAAGCAAGTTCATATAGAAGAGCATTGCTTACGTAAATGTCTTTCCCCATGTTACCCACAGCTTTGCCCTTCCACACTGCCTCACTTGCAAAACATTTTTCTTCTGCCCTACAGCTGTTTGCAGGTCATTATACATATTTTCTACTTCCAGCACAGGAACCTGAAATGAGGCTTGGACAGTATTCCTACTCTCTCTCCAAGATATTTTGCCCTTTTATTTTTCTCTCTTTTCTGTAGAACTACTATCTGAAGTGATTTTATCCTTTAAAAGACTTTATCCAATATCATACAGACAGAGAAACAGACTGAAACATTGTAACTTGTACCTTCTGTACTGTCTTATCTCTTCACCAGTGGGATTTTGGCATCAGAAGTAAGCTACCCTGCTGAAAGCTTACGTAATAGGTAATCAAAGCCAGCAAATTCAACAAGGTTGAGTTTAATAAAATAGGCAAAAAGATGCAATTGTGTCTTGCACACTTCAACCTGAAGCAAAAATATTAATGAGAATTCAGAGCTAGGAAAGTATAATTTACATTTTTCATGTGTGTATAGTATTTGCATCAGCAGATCCCCAAAACAGATGCAATCCTCCACGTGCTAAAAATAAGACAAAAAGCTCACCAACCAAGCATGTAAGTTTTTTCTACCTACCATACTAGAGCATACTTAAAAGAACTGGCAGCAACATTTTTCTGTAAAAGCATTTTAGTATTAGTAATAAATACAGTACACTTTAAATGCAGAAATATTGTCAACATGCAAAATATTGTCTCTATTACAAACAAGGTCACTAACTCTACTTTTAAACTATGAGTCAGTTGGAAAAGAGAAATTAATTGGCAAAAAAAGTTCTGAGAAGTCAAATATTTAGCTTGTATGAAGCAAGTACTATCTAAGCTGGAAACAAACCCCTCTCTTCTTCTGTCCCATCAGAAACAGGTACCATAGCTACAAGTCACATACCTTTACTGTCTTGGCACAGCTGGTCATTATAACATTTATGATCCAATGAAACAGACTATAAAGTGCAGTAACTTGTTGGAAACAAAAGACATGTTCTTCTTTTGTGATGATTATTCTGGAAACAATTTGTCCGTGTGCTCAACTGCCTGTTTATTTATTTTTATCTAATACCAATGCCTATGTCTCTAAATCTTTTTGATTGGAAGTGTAATAGGATAGGCCTGTTATAAGGTCCAATGCGCTCCACCTCAACAAACACTCAAGCATTCAAACTCAAAAATAACACCTTGAACTACAACTTAGATATATTAATTCCTACCAGAAACTTGGCACTTACAGTGATTGGAGATTGTCAAATATAAGCATGGTTAAATTTCTTTATATTTTCTGCATCATAGAATCATCATCAGAATGCCTAGGCATTCTCTGTCTCTTTTACCCTCCACTGCAATGCCTCTTTTGTCAAAACAAACGCTGGAAGAGCCTTTGAGGATTTTTTTCCCTTACTTCTGCTGAATGCCAAGTCCTAATAACTGATGGAACTTCATGTAGGACAATGAGTGTTACTTCACATGTGTCCTGAATGAACATGGAAATTGACTCATTCCCATGTTATAGTCAAGCTTAAGTGCAGCAGAGAACAAGAGTAACTCACACAGGTGAGACAGGAAAGGTGCAGTGCACTTCAGACACAGATCAGTGCTGTGGTATACACCTCACACCTCTCCATGAAGCATAGTGTCTTCCAAAGTAGTCATCTCATATCCATGTGCAAGTCATGGCCATGCTTTTTCTACAGCAAAACTTGTTAGTCAACATTAGTCTCCAAGATGCACCAAAGACTTCACAGAAGGTAGGTATGATTAATACACTAAGTTTTACTTTGGGTAACTAACACCCAGCTAACTCAGAAAAGTCAATTTCCTTCCTGCAAAATAGTTCACACTTTGGAAAAAAAAGGTTTCTTCAGTTGAAACAAAACCTGTCTGTGTATATACCTATATCCCTTTTTTTTTGCAAGGGATATTTCCTGCCTTGCCCTTAAGCATCCACTCTGCTCGTTCCTCCCTGCCCCTTTCCTAGGGGTTGCCTGACTCCATGGCAGCCAGCTCTGGGGGAAGGCCAAACAGCTCCAGCAGCTTGTCCTGATAGAAACAAGGGCAGCTGGGCAGGCTACTGGGAGGGGGAGGAGGTCCAAGTAGCTGTATTAGGAAGCTGAGGTTCAGCACAAAGACCCAGTAGGAGACTCCAGAGCTCTGACTCGAACCAGCTGTGCCACACTTTCCCTGTACAGCATTTGATCCTGAAAAGACTCCTGCATGTGCAGATTCTACTTGCTAGGACTAGATTTGCTGATTTCACTGGGACAACTCACAGCATGGGAAACGAAACAGAGTCCTAAGCACATTTCACAGCTATCAGTAAGACTGAAAAGTTCACAATAAATATCACACTATCCCATTTAACACATATTTGTAATATGCGATAAGCATATTGGCCTTTAATATGATGCACCAGTTATGCTGATATTAGTCCCACCTTTTCCCCTTATCATAGGTAATTTTCAAACCATTAGAGAAGCAGCACTGGGATGTAAAAGTACCATCCAGCACCGAGATTCAAAAGCCATGCAGACTTAAAACACAAACAGATTAAAATACTTCACAAAACTTTCCTCAAAACCAACTGAAACATTATTTTTCTTAATTTCCTTAGATTACTGTTTCATTTTAGTCCTATGTTGTATAATTACACTGAGCTGGTGGCAAATTATTGCCCTCTTAAAATTCCTCATCCTTGAGAAATACAATTCCAATCATTTGCTTAACAAGCAACACATGGAAAACTGCAGACCTTCCCTTAAGATGAGGCTGTCATTGTTTTATGTTACTTTGCCTGATGCTTACTGAGGTTCACCGTGATGGTCCTGCAAGATAGGAGACATTTAAGTAATATCTTCCTCTGTAGGTTTTAGTTACTAAAAGTATATGCAAAGTACAGTGAAGATACCTCTGACATGCAATATGCAATAACCCTCAACACTAATTAGTACTCCATCGACTCTGTTTTGCAAATACAGCAAGAGAGCGCTATACATTTCCCAGTTTCCTGTCCTCCTCTTTCTTCCTTACCCTACAGCCGCAGAATTATTGCACTGAGTAATCACAATTCATTCAGTGTAGCTGTAAGCAGAGAATCAACCTCAGGCTAACGCTGGTGGTTTTCCTGCTGCCTACCTGGATTTTGGTTTTGTTGCTGTTGTTTTTGTTGGGTTTGTTTGTTTTGTTGCTATTTTGGGTTTGGTTGGTTTTTTTGGTGGTTTTTTTTTTTTTTAAACTAGGCGGGTTCATTACCCCCATTTTATAGATGAAGAAAGTGTTGCACAGGGAACCAAAGGAAGGAAAATAAAGCACACAGTAGGTTAGTTAATTCCTAGACCCTCTGCCACCAATACAGTGATTCTTGCCACACCATGGTTTGTCACACTGGGCAAGAGAATTTAAACTGAGTATAGGGAAGGTTGGACTGGTTAGAAAGAAAAACACTTTCTTTGTGAGGACATTCAAGCAGTGGCACAGGTTGCCCAGGCAGGCTAGCCCATCCCCAATTTTACAGGTTTTCAAAACCCAAGAGGATAAATCTCTAAGCAACCCAGGCTGACTCCACAGCTGACCCTGCTTTAAGCAGGAGGTTAGCCTGGAAATCTCCAGAAGTCCTTTCCAACCCAAGTTATCCTCTGATCACTGTGGTCAGAGGACAACCATAGAAGTCTGCGAAGACAAAGATTAAAGAATCTTTAAGCCAGTTATTTTATATTTTGTAGCACTGGACAGAACTGTTGTGATCTGCCCAAATCTTCTATTTTTGCTGGCCATTGCTGTTGGGCATGTGTTTTACACATGTTTGTATGTGAATTACTGTTAATATGTGATCCAGCAGTCTTAGGCACTCATATTTGAGAAACAATACTTGCAAGTGCTCTGCAGAAGCAGTGACAGGTAACAAAAAAAACCCAACATATTCACAAGGACCCATAGGAAAACAAGACGACACTTCTCTGCTTAAGATGATTAGTGTGCTTCACAGAGTAAAAGAGAAGGAAAAAAGAATAGTAAATTATCTCCTTAAAAATGCTGAATGACACTTTTACTTCTCCTGTCTCTCTTCTGAAAATATTCCACAGTCATATTTTCTAACTACTTTTAAATAACATTCTGTATGAAATAGCAGATAATAAAAAGATATTTTCAAATAATAGAAGGAGTTTTTGTGGTAATTCTGAGAAACACAAAGGCAATGAAATGTCATTAAGAGAAAACTATCAAAGAATAGAATACAGGAGATGCAATTAAATTCCCTCCCTCTGCCGAAACTTGTAGAACATAAAAAGAAAGATTTTTCATCTTTACTCTTCCCTTTAAAAATCAAATATTCTAGTCATTTCAGATATTCCCACTTCAAACTCCAGGACAAGAATTGCCACACCGGTACTACTGCTTCCATTTCTAGCACTGGCATGATTATTTCAGAAATGAAGGGAGACAATATCTCAGCTTTTGCTGATATGCCAGGCCCAACACTCCCAACAAGGGGATTCACTTCAGATTCCCTCCATCTTTCTATAAATAATGTGCCTCTAAGAAGAGAGGGCAGGGGGACCAACTAGAACCAGTATTTATCAATAAATAATAATTTACTTCTGTTCCTATTTCCTTTCACCCACCATGCATCTGCCTTATCTCTTAAAGTAAGTAGTTTAGATCAAGGACTTTCTTATGCAGTAACATACTGCCCAGCACAATAGGACTTGACTCCCTGTTGGGACATAAACCTGCCATAGCTAGACAAAAAAAAAAAAAAAAAAAAAAAAGGAAAATATAAGCAGATGAAAGGGAAGCTTTCTCACCATACAAGTGGGTTTATAATACTAAACACAGACATTTCTATCAGAACATAAGCCTTTTCCCCCTTGGTTGGTTAGACCACATAAATAGAGGATCTCCTGCATTTTGTCATTTTGCCAAAGTTTGATGAGACCTCACAAGTCCTGTAACCAAACTGTATCAGTGAAACTGTATGAACATGGGAAACTTAGGCTCAGCAGTGCAATGGCAAAGGTTTTGATGGCTTTGGATGCTATATCCTGAGGCTACTTATTACAACACATGGGAGAAGGAATGGAAAAGTAGCTACAAAAAAAGTAGGATGCAGTAGTGGGAAAGAAGGTGAATTGCTTTGAAGGAACATTAGGAAATGCTAAGGAGAGGGATGATGCCTCACTGAGATTTTAGTTTTATTTCCACAAGAAATTACCAGCTATGGGCCTGCTTGCAGAGTTCAGCCCTTTGTATCAAAAGCTACTTGCAAACCCTTTGCTGAAAATGGACCACTTGCTTATTCCCAAAATATACACCAGTCTGACCTGAAGTCATGTAATAATACATGTACAAAATTAAAGTAACTATGAATAACAGGTGTGTTTTTCATCAGATGGTGGCCATCTGATCTCAGATTTGTGCAGTCAACCCACCTAACTTCACACAGGAGAACACTCCGTATTACGGAGATCTTCACCAGATTTCCAGAAGATAATGAACTTACATATAATTGGAACATGTTCAGCAGAAGACCAGCACAACAGTTCCAGCGCTCGAAGCACTTGCCCTCTGAAGAAAGGCTGAGGACAGCAGATTTGTCCACACTGGAGAAGAGAAAAGTTTGGTGGGATATAACAGCAGCTTTACAGTACCTGAATCGCACTACGGCACAGCTTTCACTAATCTCCTTTCTAACCCTGACAGTTAAGATTCACTGCTCATTTAATGTCCAGAGGCAACATTTCACAAAAGAGTAGTGAGATACTGATCCACATGAGCCTCCGCCACTGCTTAATAAGAAAAGACATCATGTCTTCAGGTGTGATGGGGAGAGGTGGAGGTGCCTGCCTTGATCAGCACTTCACAGCCTCAAAGGGAAGTGGAAGCAGAGAACAAATAGGGCCTCTCCCTGAACTTCAGTCTCACACCCATAACACTGAGCAGCAAAGACTCTCTTCTTTAGGATGGGGGGGGCTGTGGGGTGGTGTCTTGTCATGTTTCTGCTTATATCGTACAGACATGAAAAAAAACTAATTCTTACGATTTGCTACAGACATTTTATTTCACAGACTCCTAGTAAATGTCGCCTCAGTTGGAAGGGGAAAAAAAAAGAAAAAACGTTCTTCAAGTCATCAGCTTGCACATGTCTTATTATAGCAGTCTCTTCACTTAAATTCTTGCATGCTGATGACAACATTGGTACACACACGTCATCAGAGCTGTTTATAGCCACTCTTTCATTTAATGCATCTTATCTGCTAGGTTTTTCTGCAGATTTTGTCTGCTTTACCATTTATAGATAAAGACTTAAATGATAACATCAAACTGGTATATAAACCACTTTGTCACTTTGTCATCCCTTGTTTTGCAACAGCTGTACAGTAAGCAGAGACTGCTTCAAAATAGGAAAAAAAACCCCACAAATGCAGGCTGGGATATGCACAGAAATTACAAAAAAAAAAAAAAAAGGTGTTTTCTTACTGGTAACCAATGGCATATAAGGATGTTTATGAAAAGAATGTAAGAGAGGTGAAAAAAACCAAGATGACGACACTCTTTGGATGCAAATGGGATTTATTCCTCTCTATAATCAGGCCAAGGATAGCAATCTAAGGGTGTGCCATGTGGAAGAATTAGGGCTGAATTATTTGCAGGAGGCTCCTAGGACACAGAAGCTGAAGCAACAATTTAGTTGTGTAAAAAAAAATGAACCTAAGATATGTTTCTGCTATGTTAATAAGCTTTCATGACAAGATCTGATCCTTGCCAACACACTCAGACCACTCCAATGCCCTATCATGACTACTGAGAAGACTAAGTTGTAGCTACACTGTTCTCTAACCAGTAACGGAAAACACACAACCACTGCTCAGTTCAAAAGGCTTCAGAACCTCTGCAGTAGTGCTGATGGAAAGGGTTTTCTGCACAGTACAGGACGCCATTTTTCTAAGTTTGCTTGCATTCTTGACACTACTAAATACATTTAATATTAGCACTCTTCTTCTAGAGGTGTATCTCACCCTGGAGAGTCCAGCTGATCCAAAACATGGACCATAGATTTTTCCCAGTAAATGGGCAGATGCTAAGGTGCCGTGCTGTAGACAAAGACCTACCATCCAGTCCGTATGGCTTTGGCACAGACAATGGTCAAAGCAAAGGCACGCCACACAAGATCAGGTATCTCAGTAGATGGCTTGCATGAGGTAGTGTATCCCATACCTCCTTATTGCTAAATCATCTTAGTCATTAGCCGTGATTTTTAACATCACGTCCAGCATTTCTATTAGCCTGAACTGTAGTTCTCACTATTCTTGTTATGCACTTAAATATCCAAACACCTGAAGCTTCCTTAATCTCTTGGTCCCAAGAGACTGCTGTCCTGAGAACAAACCTACCCATGAGATTTCATGTACCTGGGGTTTTGATGAATATGGGTGGGAAAAAAATTAAAAGGACCCTTAATCAGTTAAAACTGTGGACAATCTGTTCTAAATATTGATCAAATGTGAAGACTAAAATGTTAACAATTACTTCTGCAAGAATCTTATTTGTATTTCAACTTTGGAATTGTCTCCGAACACCAAAAAATGTTGGAGAAAGACTGTAGGCATCATCTGCTTTTCCATAAAACCCAAATATACTTGTAGGAACCTTCTTCTACCTAAGGAATGAGCTTAGTATTTGGAAAACTCAGGGAATGCAATACCCCGAATTAAACTTTTATATCATAAATACTGATTAAAAACCAAGAACAGACAATAGTTTTTGAGGGGAAGGAGGGAAGATATAACTAGCAAAACATATATTACAAAAGCAAATAGAAGCTATAGTTAGCCATTTTCAGGTGTAACTCCAGTAATATCCCTGATGATACTGTAGTCAGCAAAAATCAGAAGTGCTAATTAATTTATCATCTTTAACTCTAGCAACTTACTTAAAATAGAAAGTTGTGCATTATTATTTGTACTTCTATGCCTCATCCAAGGTCTAGTGTTCTCTAAGACCATATGCCAGCCATTGGACATTTCCAGAAGGGGGGAAAAAAAAAAATTGGGCCAGACAAGAAAATCATGATAGATCTAAAATTAGATCTCCAGTATTCACAAACTTTAATTATGCTACAACTCTGTGAAAACTGTTCCTAGGCAAATTCCAATATTATAAAACTTCTTTTCAACAAAGCTATGATGGTTACCATCAGTTTAAGCAGGCTTTAAGACTCCAACCTCTAGTAAGTTCATCAAATCTAAAGTTACCAAGAATTGCCACTCCTATCTCGCCTAAATTTGTACTGAGGCCATAATATTGCTAGAAACAAAATGCCTAATTCCTTCTGATAGTTACCACTGTAACTGTTTAAGACCCAAGTTAGTTACTGAATTCATCTGCTGACACCTTTTCCTCCTCTATACAGGAAACAATTTAGTAACAGATCTTTGAAAGAACACAAGACACCTTGAAGTTTTCCACAAAGCAAATCAAACCAACAAAACCCCACACATCCTTCTGTAACTATCAGCTTCATAGATGAGACATGCAGCCTATGGGAAACTCATATTCACATTTGTGTTCCCTTTTAACTCAGGAACTACAAGGGAAATTTCTTATGTCTGATGTGTGTCCCACAACCAGTGGGGCAAGTGACAGAATGACAGCTACAGTTTTATATTTTACCCCCAAAATAAAATCCACTCAGCAAGCTCAAAAAATTCAGGGTGGTGGGAGGGAAAGATGCCTATATTTGACTGATGAAAATTAGTCTTGGGTTTAAATTGCCATTCCCAACTAAAATTACATCAGTTCCACCAAAAGTTTGATCTTTGACTGTATTCTCCAGCAAAATCTTGTCTTCTCTAAGAAATCCTCACCACAGCTAGATTATTGCTGTTCAAATGCTGGTGGGTTGGTTGGTTTGTTTGGTTTTAACTTAAAATTAAATCAAGAAAATTCTAAGAAGTCTACAAAGTAAATAGGCATAAGGCAATGTCAGAAACAGATTGCTGAATATTGCTGTCCAAGCTTACATCACTGCCTTCTCCCAAGACTATCCTGAAAATCTGATGGTACTGGAAAAATTAATTTATGCAGATGTGCCATTTCAGTATTTTTCATTGAATATTTAAGAATCCTAAATCTAACCTAGAGTTACAAAGCAGGTTTAAATCCAGCCTTAAGATAGTTCACCAGGCACCAGAAGGTAGGTCCTTGTCTATCTGTATGTCTTCCTTTCACTTGAATGGAATTTCTTTCAAGGTCTAACATAGTGTTCTGGCAAGCTTCAAAACCCACAGAGAGTCTGGGCAACCAACTCATCCTTCCCAGTGGGAGCAAGTGAGGAATTCAATGTTATCTAAATTTTCTTGCTTTTTCAAACACAGTTTACAACTGTATGACTGCAGTTTGGTAGGCTTTTCCTCCATAATTAGCTTAAATGCCTTCATATTTCCTCTAAACTAAAAAATTGTGTTCTTGGTAGAGCATTCTGAGGTTTTTCAGGTCTCATACTGTATCAATCTAACAGAAACAGGAGCACTTATTTGGTATAATTTGCCTCTTCCCCAATTTATTTTAAAAAAACATTATTATGCAAGGGAGAGGGGGGAAATCTATTTAATATTTTTTTAATGTTAATATTTATAAATCTATGTTTACTTTCAATCACTTAACACTCTGTACCTAAAGCAAATGATATTTCAGTTCTGAGTATTGAGAATCCATCTTTTTCTGTTGCTTAAATTTATTTACACATCAGCACCACAAAAGGTAGAAGCTATTTTTGACATATGGTACTGCAAATGGGGATGAGAATCTGATTCTGAAATAAGCAATGTAAATGTTTTTCAACCCTAGTAATACTACAGACAAAACAGTATTTATTGTAAATCTATTTCTCCAGACAAAGTACTTAAAGTACTTCATGCCTTCTTTGCCTCAGCCTTTAAGAGCAAGGCCAGTTGTTCTCCAAGTACCCAACCCCCTAAGCTGGAACAAGGGGAGCAGAAGGCAGTCCCCACAATGCAAGGAGAAATAGTGGGGCAGCAGGGCAGTAACCGAGACACAAGTCAATGGGGCCAGATGGGATCCACCCAAGGGTACTGAAGGAGATGGCCACTCCCACCCTTTATCAGCAGCCATAGCTAACGGGGAGGTTCTGGTTGACTGGAGGTCAGCAAATGTGACACCCACCTACAAGAAGAGCTGGAAGATGGATCTGGGGAACTACAGGCCTGTCAGTCTGACCTTGGTGCCAGAGAAAGTTGTGGAGCAACTTCTGAGCCATCACATAGCACATACAGAACAACCAGGCAATCAGGACCAGTCAGCATGGGTTTGGGGAAAGCAGGTGCTGCTTGACAAACCTGATCTCCTTCTATGACCCACTACAAGACTTCAGTAAAGCCTTTGACACCATTTCCCACAGCATTCTCCTGGAGAAACTGGCTGCTCACAGTCCAGACAGGCTTACTCTTCACCAGGTAAAATAATGGCTGAGATGGCCGGGCCCAAAGAGTTGTGATGGAGTTAAATCCAGTTGGCAGCCAGTCACAAGTGCTTTTCCCCAGGGCTCAGTACTGGGGCCAGTTCTGTTTAATATCTTTATCCATGATCTGTATGAGGCGATTAAGTGCACCCTCAGTAAGTTTGCAAATGACACCAAGTTGGGTGGTAGTGTTGGTCTGCCTGAGGGTAGGAAGGGTCTGCAGATGGATCTGGACAGGCTGGATTAATGGGCCAAGGCTAACTGTAAGAAGTTCAACAAGGCCAAGTGCCAGGTCCTACACTTGGGTCATAACAACCCCCTGCAATGCTACAGGCTTGGGGACAAGTGGCTGAAAAGCTGCCTGGAGGAAGATTACCTGGGGATGTTGGTTGACAGCTGGCTGAATATGAGCCAGCAGTGTGCCCAGGTGGCCAAGGCGGCCAACAGTATCCTAGCCTGTGTCAAAAATAGCGTGGCCAGCAGGACCAGGGCAGGGATTGTCCCCCTGTACTGGGCACAGGTGAAGCTGCACCTCGAATCCTGTGTTCAGTTCTGGGCCCCTCACTTACAAGACAAACATGGAGGTGCTGGAACGTGTCCAGAGAAGGGCAACGAAGCTGGGGAAGTGTCTAGAACACAAGTCTTAAAACAAGAGGTTGAGGGAGCTAGGGTTGTTTAGAGGAGAGAAGAGGAGCCTTACTCTCTACAAGTCCACAAAAGGAGGTTGCCAAGAGGTGGGTGTCAGTCTCTTCTCCCAAGTGACAAATGCCAGGACAAGAGGAAAATTACCTCAAGTTGCACCAGGGGAGTTTTAGGTTGGATATTTGGAAAGATTTCTTCACCAAAAGGGTTGTCAAGCATTGGAATGGGCTGCCCAGGTTGAGTCACCATCTCTGGACATATTTAAGAGATGTTTAGATGTGATGAACTTGGCAGTGCTAGGTGAATGGTTGGACTTTATGACCACAAAGGACTTTTCCAACCTAAAACAATTCTATGATTTTTTTTTAATGGTAAAACAACCCCCAACACCATGCAAAATTTTGTAGTTCAACTGTTGATATGCTTTTTTACAGAACAAAAAGCCAGTGATCAAAGTCTTGCAGTTAGACCAATTTCTGAATAGTAATGAACAGGTTTGGGTGCTTGCATATATGTTACAACAGTTCTAACACCATTAGGTGCTTGCCTCTTATTAATCAAGCTCTCAGGTAGTATTTCCAGACACTCTAGACATCATTCAGATTTTGAATAAAAGCAACTGTCTCCAACAGTGCAATTCAATAGATGGATCATGACTATAATTTTGCCCCAGGTATTAATTTGTGATCTCCTGGGTGTTTTAAGCACAAAACACTTGTTTCCCAAAACGGAGGCCAACGTTCAACGAAGTTGAATATTCAGGGCTTCAGACAGGTTTTAGGTCTTGCTAGAGAACTAGCTGTGAGCACACACTGATGGGAGAAATAGCCAGCAAGATAGGAAATCAGGAGTCTAGTGCTTGCATCTATTCAAGCCTGGTATGCAGCAGCAGTCACTGCTATACCAACCACCGGCATTGATCTGAATGAGAAAATAGAAGCACTCAGGAGCAAAGCAGAAAATGAGACAGAAAGAGAGAGCAAGCATCTAGCCTAATAATTACTTGATTACAGAAAGTAAAAATATCACTTAAGAAACAAGATGTTTTCACTGAACTGAAAAACAAAAGCCTACCAGTCTCTGTAGGATTCAATTAAAATGCTTCAAGCTTTGCTTTTAGACACTGTGAGACGCCTGCTGGTAACAGGCTCTTGATGGACTTCCCTACATCTGGAAATTCTGCATCCAAGCCATGTAATACATGATACTTTTTCTGAGAAGATTGCTTTCTTTTATTTTCTCAAATCTCCAGAGCACAAGTCAATTAAGACACAATAGCAAGCTTCTCGAACTGAGAGGTCATACTGTAGGGCAACTTACTCCACAGTAGAACAGATAATCATCTTAAGTACTTTGCAAAGCCTCAGAACAGGTTTCTCTGACCTTCCAAAGATCAATACTAATGTGCCCAACCTCCAGCCAAGCTAAGCACGATTCACTGGAATATGTTTTTACTGTGCAAAAATGAAAGGAAAACTTTGTTAGGCTGAAGGGTTTCATTTAGGACCGCAGCTTTCACAGCAGTAAGGGCAAAAATACTACCTTGTATACATCTCATTCTCTATAGTTAACCCCTTTGGAAGCTGTATGTACTGGTGTTTTTAACAAAAGGCTCAGAAAAACATCAGAGGTTTCTATTTCTTTTGCACACCCCACCCCCCTCGGTCTGCCTCACTTCTATAGGTTTTACAGCCAATTTTGCCCTTGATTACTTACGCATAACTCTCACTGAAAACAATCAACAGATTTTGCATATACGTATGGCCAAAGGCAAGAAGAAAGGCATCAGTGCTGGATTTTCAGAAGTATGCAATACTGACTTCTTTTCTCCCATTGAAGTCAAAGGAAATTTTGCTCCTGTCTTCCAGTAATGATCATAGATAAATCAGTTTTTGAATGCTTAGAAAAATCTCATCCCTAATTTGCAGATACTGCTGGTAGCATAATTTCAATACCACATCCAGGCAAAGAGCCAGAAGCCTTGGGCCTGTTGTCCATCCAGGATACAACCACTGCTCAAAGCTACTGCACCAGCAAAGGAAGCCAGCAGTTGAACATAAGCATCCAACATGCAGAGAAGAGAGGTAAACCTCAGTTCACAAAAATTTTCCAGTGCATTTTGACTGACAACGCACTTAATCTTTTAGACGAATACTAACCTGTACTATATTTTTCAATATCCTCTCTTTTTCTGAGATGACAGTTTCTACACTAACCCATGCAGACACAAGCACCACACACCTTCTGAAGAGCTGCATATCAGTGTCCAACGATAAGCATAATTGCTGTGCTTCCACATACCCTAAACTAATCTCAAAAAAAAAAAAAAGGCAATGACCCAGTTTCACACTTCATGTTCTTCAGTATTTCCTAGAGCACAGGAATCCAAATGCTGTGCAACCTTTTAAATCTGCCCTTATTATCTCAAGGTACATAATCATTAAGACCTATGTGTACTGGGGCTGAACACCACTAATGTTCCAGCTGAGATGTTACCTTCTTATAACACAGCTTTCAGATCCAGCATGACATGCAGGTTGAGTTCATTTAAAGAAAATGTCTTTTATTTCACTTTTTTTTTTTAACACACAATTTCCATTAGTTTACAATTCAATATGTTTCCAAAATAAGCTGCTTTTAATTAGACTCTAATTTAGCCAAGGCTTTTTATCTCACAGATGAGAATTGTCTAGGCTGAAATTATTGTTTACTCCAAGTGTTAATGCTTCATTGTCTGCCCTGCTTATAGTTTTCTCTTGTACTGAAAGCTGACCCAGTCTGGACAGCAATTCTGCAGTTCATTCATCACTTCTTGTTAACCAGTGAATAGCAGTTTGCTACTTACTGCCATCCGAGCTCCCAAGCTCTTTTGTATCCAGTGACTAATTCCAACATCAATCCCATACTGGCTAATGAAATGTACTTGCCTTTTGGGTGATACTGGCTCATAGAGCCTTCCTGAAGTCATAATACATTATATCTTTTTTTTTTTTTACCCCTGTCAAGTCTCATTGACCATCTCTCCTCCTCGGAGAAGCTAATTGGATATGTGAAGCACGACCTCCCTTTCATTAACCCACACTGACTCCATGACCAGTCTGTACCTATCCAGTTTTTCCTTAACTTTATTTTAATTAGTGGCTTGAATCTCTGCTAATTCAAAGGTTACATGTGCACATATGCCATTTTCTCACTTATTCTTTAATTCTTTGCTAGCTGTAAGCATTACATCACAGTGAATTCACATTCAAACTGATAACTGATCAAGATAAGAATTTTTTTTTACTACTCCTACACACAGACACACACACTCTTCACAGAAAACAGAAAAAAAAAAAAAGAAACTTTCTTTAAGCTCTGATATCACCATTAGAGCTAAAAGGAATCTTATTTATCATGTATTAGCAGATCAGTCTATTATTCTCAGTGGGCCATCATTATGATCAAGTGTTGTCAGTTAAATTACCTGATTAGCTAATAACTCAAAAATTGAACATTTTCAGGAGTTCAAATTCTATAGCAAATCAGCAGTCTGTCACATGATAGGGTCAAAGCTTTAGGGATTAAAGAGAAATCTGTGAGAAACAAGTTATCTTGATGAAACCACACTCTACAGAAGTCTGTTGTTACATAAAAGTTAAACTGTTTTATAAAAACATTTAAAAACATTCTATAACTCTTTTATAAAAAGGGAGACAACAGACAAAATTCTGTGGGAAAACCAGGAATGGAACAAGACAGAAAAAAAGAAAATGTGTAACCACAGAGTATAGTAAGATTATTATTTTACAAGAGAAAGGACTTTCTTTTTGCTTCAAATTTTCACTTAAATCTCTGTATACATGCATACATAATGGAAAATAGAGTCAAATTTGAAACTGTTCTGCCTGAAACAGAACATTTTAAATAACCTGCAAATATACACTCAACCACATCCACTGCTCCAGTTTTCCATCAGGGAAAACTGTGTGCAGAATTTTTTTTTTATATTGAATAAGACTAAGTTTTTATCTTTCAAAACGCATCCATCCGTGTTCATATCAACCTTAGAAATTAACAGCAACTGGAACACCTAATAACAGACAAAGCCCACCAATACCAGCTGTTTAATGTCTTTTACTATAAATATATGGACCCATTTGGTTTTTACAGTCTGACTAGAATTTGACTTCTGCATCTATATTAAGGCATTTAAATAATGTAGCTTCATTCACTTTAATGCTGTATAACCAGCATGTCAAATTTGCTTCTGGATCTTGTACTTATTGAACATAAATCTGAAATTTAGCCAACTTGAGAGCTCAAATAACAAACTTAAATATCTAATTTTAAGCACCTAGCTTCAGCTTCCTGGATGCAAGGATATATAGGCTTGTATCACACTTGAAAACCCGCTGAATTCTACAGTTACGTCTGTTTTCTACTGTCCTTTAATAGCTCGAGACTCAGTTGACATTTGCACAAGATTTACTGTGGTCTCATCCATCCTATAGGATCATTAGAAAATCATCTATAATTCTGGGTTACTGTGCTTGTAGGAGAAACATTGCAAGTACTGACAGTTTTGGTCGAAGGTTTAATCAAATATCTCTTTATTCCCAATGCCGATATTCCACAGATCCAGTATACTTCCAGCCCAGCTCCAAAACATTTTTTAAATTAAATATATATTAAAAAAAAAAAAACCACCCAAAAAAACTTGTCCTAAATTGTCCATTTGAATCCAAATCATAATACCCCTACCCTGCTCTCCACCAGGATTTCAGATGCTCCTGGTGAAAAGAGGTTTCCCAGAGCTGGAGTTTTGTTCATTATTCTTTCTACTTAGAATCATGAGGTTTTTCATGATTCATGATGAAAAACCAAAGTTTTTCAGTAAGGTTTTGTAACTTCTTCTATTTTCTTCACTTGCTGCTACTTGAAAGTTGAAAGCTGCGTGGAAGAAGTTCTTCTCCGCTACCCAACAAGCCACTTAAAATCATGTTTCTGATTCATTCTAAGCCTCCCTGCCAATCTGCCTAGTGAACATTGATTTTAAGAAGTCATTCTGTTTCACAGAAATATTCACATCTTCTGTCACAAGTGTCCTTTCAGTATTCCCCCACAGGGCCTGCACTCTCTTTCATCAACCTCTTGCTCCTTATACTTTACATTTGTATAACCATTTATTATTCATATTCACATCTTGGGTAATTTTCCTTTCATTTTTGATCTCAGCTTTCTTGAGCATTTCCTTACCTTTTTTCTTTTTCCTCCTACACCTTCTCTTTCAGAGCTAACACTTCTGATTGATCCTAAGGGATTTTTTGGAGATTACATCTTAACTCTCAGTGGGGGTTTCTTGGCAAAACATTAAAAAAAAAAATAGATTATAGATGTCTTGGCTGCATTTCTCCTGGTGTTTATTTCCTCCTGTATTTCCCTGGTCATCCATATTGATCATTTCTGCCACCTCTTGAATGTTTATTTCTTGACTAGATATGTACTGTATTCGCTGAGCTCGTAGTAATGTGCCTTTGGTACTTTGCATTCATTTTATTTCCCATGCTTTGCTCATATACACAACTACATTGCTGCAGAGGTACACTGTGTTTGCCTACAGAGGCAGAATGACTAAGTTGTCTATCACACAGCAACTGAAAGTACTAAGTTTTTTTGCCTGCAATCTCTCATTCCCTATGACAAGATAGCAAGGGGCTAAATTCTCCATTCCTCATCACTTGACATGAAACTATGTCAGAATATCTATTTTTCAGTCTATTGTAGTATGCAGTAGTAATGTATACTGAAGTAGAAAACATACTCTGCATACTCCCTGTTTCTGTGAGGTATGAAATTTTACCAACCTATACAGTTGAAGAATCACTGTTCTCCAGGAAAAAAAAGGCCAAAATTCTCCAAAGTACACCCCATTTGACTACTACACAGTAGTTCCACATGACAGACATATTCTTACTTTGTGGGAGAGTGATTATTTTACCTTCATCCCCTCAAAAGGAGGAAATGCCACTGTAACTTTACATGCCTCAGTTCTCCCAGCTGTAAAACTGGTGTGAAGAGCCTCCTTGGTATTTCAGGGCTAGAATATGGCATCATTGCAACACAGACTATGTGTTTCACTGTGTTATGTTCAACTTTATCCAACCTAGAAAAAGAGTATCCATCTCTCTTTTGAATTTAAGTTCTCTTCAATCTAAGACAACAATCCAGATTAATAACCAGAGCTCCGCACCTACCACTCCTCAGCTAAAGGGAGTACTACAGATCCATGTATCTCATCCTGACAGGTGAGAGGAAAACTTGAATACATGAACAAGTCATCTAGTCCATATACTCTGAAGTAGTGTGGAAAATGAAAAATGCCTCTGTTTTACATATAATTTGTTGTACTTCCCTTATTAGTTGTGTGATGGGTTAAAATAGAGCATTGAACGAACAGAAGGATGTTTGAATGGAAAAGGTGGATGCAGGGGGGACTGTGCATATGTGGATGGATGAATGACGAGAAGCACTTGAGTTGGTAAAGAATGGAGACAAAATTGATGCTGAAATTGTCTTCAATGCTTCATATGAGCACTAGAAGAGTGAAACTGGCATTTCAACATTTCAGAGAGAAATAAAAAAGCTGTCTCTATTGCACTCACTCCTATTATTTCAGGTTTCTTATTACTCCGCTGCTTCTGAAAGCCTCCTGTTTGTTCTTGGTTTGGCTGCTGACCAGTACTGGGGATTTCATTACTGAGAGCAGAGAGAGAGTCGAGTCTGCAGCCTTGTGCCTATAACGTTATAAGGTCATCGAGTTGATGTTGCAGATGCAGCAAACATACTCACATTTGGTGCCTGATGCTGCAAAATGATGAGCACACTGGGCACATGTTTTGCAGGAAACTGCAAGGGTTCAGTATCACTTAGGTTTTTTGCCTCCCTCTGCTTTACTCCCAAATGACACAAATATACCAACAGGAAGGGAAGTAAGTCAAGAAGCTTCAGGAGCAACAGTCTGCAAGTCAAGAACCGTTCACTCTGGGATGTGGTTTTGCACTTTTGCATCATTTCCGCAGATACTGGTGAAGCAGCCATTATAGGCAGCCAATTACAGAAGTAATCACAATCAGTTAAAATACATGAAGTGTGCCCACACCAAAAATAGAATCACTGAACAAATAGGCTGCACTTTGGGGACGTTTTGTTTGGATTTTTTTCTTCTTTTTTCCACATCTGCATTTGCTTTACCCAAGGGCAAGGTTTCTGAGCTCCTTAGAGAAGCAGGCACAGTAACGAGTGGTTTCCAAGTGCTAACACCACATTGTGAAACTCAGGGTTTTCATACTGTAATACCAATATATGCCCTTCAAGTGAATTACACTGTCAGTTTTACATCAGGAATGTCCTACATCGTCGCTACCAAATGTAGTAATGTCTTTTGAATTGGACAATTTGGAAGGATACAATGTGAGTAATGTCACACTATTAAGGATTTCCCTGTTTAAGGAATACAATAACGGCAACAAAATCAGAGCTTTAATTTAGACTCAGTGCTGTACTGTATCATCGCCACTTACTGGAAATGAGCATACTCCTGTCCTACACTTCAAATGCTTCATGGTGGAGTTTTGTTTTACTATAGACACTAAATGTTTCCCCAGCAAGAAACTAGTCAGGGCTTTTCATCTAAGGAAATCCTGATATCATTGGAAAGACAAGCTAAAAACACTTCCTGGGAAGAGAGACATTCAGTGGATAAGTCACCAGGCTGGGGAGTTGGTGGACCTAAGCTTCCAGTCTCCTCTCTCCCATAAATCCATGGGCTGAAGAAGGTGGTTTTGCCAGTCTGGCTACAACACAGATGAGGCACCAGCAGCTTTCTGCTATAGTTAGTGCAGTAAGAGATCAGACTGGTAGAACTAGTGCTAGTTCCCATCTGAAGCAGGCGCAGAATACATGCAAAGTAAACAACCTTTGGCTTGTTAGATGTTGATGTTCTTGCCTCACCAAAACCCACATGAAAATAATAGTATTAAGAACTGTTACAAAACTGCAAAGCAGTTCCAACTTCTGATTTTAGTGTCATCAGTTATGTCCATATCAAGCATCCTGCTATCCACCTCTTAGGAAGGAGGAGAGAAAAAAAATAAAAGCCTGAGAGCAGAGAAATCTGTTTCTTAGGAAACCCATTGAGATTTCTCCTGCTCAACTGCTTTCAAATATTTTACAGTGATAATCTTTGCTTGTGCAAATGACCTAGTCAAAGCCTATTCTCTAGCGACGTTAACCAGATAGGACTTCAGCACACTATAACTGGGTTTACACTTTTTTGCCCGAAGAAGAATTCAGTCTCATATTCTTGCTGCAGGGACAGTTCACTTCTATAGGCTGAGAGCAAAAAAAAAAAAAAAAAAGAATTTTTTTTTTTTTGCAATGCACTAGGTAGTAGGAGACAGCAAAAAGATAGTTCTCTACAGAGAGATCAAGAATGTTTCAGGAACACAAAGTGGTCCAAACATACACTCATTTTCACTCTAACCTGGAATTCCCTAGTTTTATTCACTGCAACCAAAGATGGTTTTCATGTTTCAGTTTCACTGGGAATAAAGGGCTAAAAGAAAACCTGGTTCCTTTTTTAAAAAGTTTTTAAAAAGCAGCACTAGTAACTGGTTTATATGTTCATATAAAGCACGAGAAAATACTTTCTTTTCCAAAAAATTAATTGCTAAGCAAGTTGTTTTCTGATTTTTTTTTTCTCTTGAAGAATAGCTTACCAGAACAGATTTTTAGATGCTTATCATACTTTATCTTATATGTTTTCCCAACAAGATTTTCTTCTGAAAAAGCATCACTACTCTTACAGTACACTGGAACTTGCAAACTGATTTAATTAAAAAACACTTAAGACTCACTGGCTCAGTATTGAACAATTGTCTCTTCACGGTCATTTTTTATGCAATTGGCCAGGTCCTGTGCAGTCTTTTAAAATGCTTCCAAAAGGTTTTCATTTGTGGATCTCAAATAAATTTATAGTAAAATAATTAAAGCTAATAGTATTTGAAAATGAGGTAAGGACAACAAAATATGCATTATTTGATAGCCAGGTCCTACAAGGCACACTGCTACTAATAGAGTTAACATTGACAAGTTATTGGCACAGGTTAGAAATCCTGAAATGCAGTCTAAATCTCAGTTGCCAGCTCTAGTAATAAATTACAGTATGTTCATTTTACCTTCCCAACAGTGACCACAGATATCATAAATCATCAGGTGGAAGGGGAAAAAAAAAAAAAAAAGCACAGCACCTCTCTCTATCCATGGAAATGTCTATGTTCCTCCTGTTAAAATCATGAAGCAGTGCTTTTTCTTTGGTTATTATAGTATTCTTATTTGTTTTGAAATAAAAGCTTTCCAAGCAAGATTTTTTGGGAATTTAATCTGATGAATCTGCCACACAATAGTAATGGATGTCATAGTAATCACACCAGTCAACCCAAAGACCTGAAGTATAGCCAAAAGTTTACATCTTAACCCAATTTTAAACTCTTTAAAGCTTAGAAAGACAAGAAATTTATATTCATCAATGTTCGCTTTCATTTCCCCCCCCCCAACTCATCACAAACTTTTAAACAGTTATGTGCGTATTTCTGCTCTGAATTTCAGCTTGCTGACAAAGAAAATAATTCCTAAAATAACTGTCACATTCACCCTACCTAAGTCATCATAATTCCCCCTAACCTGACATGATGTTAAACAGTCACTTTTAGATTTCCTACACCAATCTGAAACAATCAGCACAGGAGTGAGCCCAGCTCATCAGCGTTAGCCCACTGTGTGTATCAGCAGGAGGCATCTTGGCTCACATGGCCACTTTCTGAGACAAGTTTGAATAAGTGGGATGTAATTGGCAGGGGAAGAAGAAAAAAAAAGAACATAAGAAATGAGAAAGGATAAGCACAAAAGTTGGAAGGCTCGTTCCCTGCATGCACACACATGCACCATCCTCATCACATGGTTTTCTGCAGAAGGACCAATTTTAGACGAGTCCTCAGGCTGTTGCGCCTGTTCCTAAAGATGTGAACGTCTGTGCAACAGCGCTAGGTGTCTGTCACATGCTGTAACCGGTAGTGTGGAAAATGACATCTGCAAGCCCATCATGGTGGTCATAGCTCACCGCTACCCCAACTGCGACCAGGCCGGCACCACCTGCCCCCCTGCGCTCCGGCCAGCTGCCAGCCACCCCTTGCTGTGCTGCCATACGCCACCCTGGCACAGGGACGGGGCACCGAGCTGCCCTGGGATGGGCAACGTGTTCAGGCCGCTTGACAGCCACGCCAGCCCCCACGGTTGCTCTCAGCTGAGTGATGAGATCAGACAGGGTGCTGCAGGCCCCCCCAGGTGCCTCGTCTGCATCCTTTTAATTGAATGTGGCACCAACAAGGGACCTGCACTTGCGCTGTAGTGTCTGGTCTGAGCGAAACAATTGTTTTAAAATAATTGCTGTGGCAGAGGGCTCACAGCCACCAAGGGTAACCAGCCACATATCGCTTGAGGGGGAGGCAGCAAACACTGCAGTGGGCCATGCACAGCCCTTGCCCTCTGCACCTCTCCCACCAGCTTCATCGAGAGCAAACACCGCTGTGCAACTCTGGTTTGCTTTTTGTCACTCCACTGAATGATTCTAAGGATGCTTAGTGACTTATATTTAGTGGGAGAAACTCCTTTTTTGCTCTTACAGTGCTTTTTGAAATAAAGCCAAAGTGATTAATAATTATTTGAATTAAGCAGGAGTGGAGAAATCCAGGGCCATGTCCTCAGCTGTGACAGAAAAGTCAACAGCAACAGGGGTCAAGGAGTTACTCCTGTGTGACGGACCACTGTTAAAAGTTGGAAACCACCATGGCTAGCAGCACAGTATTGACAAAATCTTTGAGATTTCTGATAATCAATGTATAGGCTGGCAAGGAGAAATTAACATAAGGGGGAAGAGCCTCTTTTGCAACTTTGAAGAACTAGAATATATACACAAATAGATATGTACACACTCATATAAATACACGTACATATAGAGTTTGACTGTGAGACACGAGGTGATTACACCCTCACTGGAGGAAGCTTACAAAGAGACAAGAGAAGATACTCCCAGGCAGCTAGGAGCTTGATGAGAAAGAGGAGATATTCTCTCAGAGAAAAGGGTCCATTTTACTAGAGTACAAGGCAGGAGACTCCCACACCTCTTCTCTCCCTTCTCCGTGCTGCCAGAGCCTGAAACTATGCTTTTAATTTGCTTTCCCTTGTCTTTAGCACTGATTTCTAAATAATACACATAACGCATGTACTTCTGAAGGAGGACTCTGACCCTGTAGCAGATGTGTTCAAGCCCTAGGGTCAAATTATCAAAGTTACTTCTGATATTGCTTCAAAAAGGATATCATGTTAATCAACACAGAAGTGCATCTGAAGATTTTTTTTTATAAGTTCCCATAAATAATTTAAGTTTTATTATTACTGCTGTTGTTTTGCTTTCCTTGTTTCAATTACTCTGTATTGCAGTATGATGTTTTAAGCCCCTCAAGTTATGTTTGCCTAATGTAGAGTCTCAAAACAAAATAAACACATCAATTAAAAATATTGCAACTACCAAAATTACACATATTTTATTCTGGAATAAAAGCCAAATACTGGGAACTTTCTTTATGTCATATTACAGCCTCTATTCCATTGCCTGGGGCTCCATAGTATCTGTGTTGTGGAGTTTTTAAATTATTTTCGTTCAACAACCTCTCATTGCAATAGAGTACATGTTCATTTCCCTAATCTGGAACAGAACCATGTACCCTCACCAGAATCAACTGACATCACTCACACAATGACTGATATGGCTTCGTTTTAAGTAGTTGTGTTCAACTTCAGAGACACAGAAGTTGATCCTGGTCCAACCCAACAAAAACAAAGCACAAACTCTCAAATCAACAGATGTACATATATTGGTGGACAGGATATAAGTTGCATCAACTTGCAAAACAGTGTGTATAGTGAAATGATTTTATTCTCAAACAGTATACCATGGACACAGCTTTTTGCTGCAGTTGCTAGTTTACACTGTGTGAAAGCAGAAAAAGGCAAAATTGGTTTTCTTTGTTCCTGTATGGTTTCTGAGCAAGTGATGTGCATCAGGAGTGATGCATGCTCACAAAAAGCAGAAAAAAAATCTGTTCTGAATTCAGGTTTGACTCAAGGACAGCATTAAGTGAACTTCAGCTCTCATCTGTGAGTAGGCTGAACAGCCTATAAAGGAGAAACAAGGTGAAAATGGCTTGTGGTTGCTGCAGGGGAATGGAAACAATAGTAGGAGCTCTAAAAAAATTTCTCACTGAACCTTCCTAGAATATTAGGCTGAGCTTAGCTCCCTGGTCCTTGAGGTGTGGCACTCCATCCCTGGGGGCTTCTGCATGCAGGTTTGAACAAACAGCTGAGTGGATCGGGTCCCTCATCTATGAGGTAAAGAACATCAGAGCCCAGAAGTGATTATACAGGGGGATTGTTTCGTTTGTTTAAGACTGGGACTTCCGCATAGAGATATTAACTCATGCCTTTGCACTGAAGTTTTACACACCCTTTTGCACAGTTGGGAGCACTGCGCTCTTTGTCCACCTTTACCCAGTTCCTCAGCAGAGGAACCTGTACTCATCATAGAAGATACTGCAGTGTTGCATCCTAAAACAAAACCCAGAAAATCTAGAAGAGAAAACACTTTAAAGAGATTAAAACCTGTCAGTTATTTTAAAGGAAATGGGAAGATATGTATAGACGTTACCTTGCCTTCCTTTCGTATTAGTTTTTTCCTAGGCTTTTTTGTTGGCATCTGGTCAGCCTGTCATGACACAGTCCAATTAAAATTATATATTATCACAGGTATCCTTTCACTAGTGCCAACATTCCCACTGGACAGGAGATTCTTCTGATAGCACTTCCATGTCCACTATTCAGTGTTTTAATTTCCTGACAAATTTATCATGTGCATTTTACCATCTGTGGTGTTCAGTCTCAAAATAAAAGGTAGAGAGCTTGAGGTTTTCTGTATTAATGTATATAGACTTTTTTTTGAGACTTATATTAAAACTGTAGATTCCTCTAATGTGTGCATGTCAGGAAAGGAATACATCTTTGCATTTGATCACGTTCAGATGATGTTATTGGTCTGTTTAACTACACAAATTTAAGAAAGTATTTATTTATTGTTTCAGTGCCAAAAATCCAACTTGTGTCTAGTCCCCAATGTGCTGCAGCAAATGGAAAGAAAATGGCTGTTTTAAAAGCTTGTAGCTCAAAAGAGATATGCAAGTGTCATAGAAGTAACATTTTCCCCCATTTTACAGTGTGATAACAGAAGCAGGCAAAGATTAATAAAGTAGAAAAAAATTAGATTAAAGCCACTTAAAGTCACACTGGAAGTTTGTAGGCGAGCCAAAAACTTGATAACCAAAGTATAGTTCAGTACTTTCCCCACAAAGCTCAATTTGTCCTTTCATAAATGTCAAATAGTGTTAGAAAATGTCGGTGACTTGCACAATACTTTCATTTTGTCCTGACAATCATCTACACCTAAAAACCTAAGATCTATCCCAGTGAATATTTTATACAATTTAAAGAATTTCCATTCTTCAGAATTTCTTCAGAACTGGTACCTGAAGCTTGAAATACTTTTTCTGGAGTTCTAACGGCAGGCAGCATGTCTGTTTCACCTTTTAACTGAGAAGAATGTTTAGCATGCGGGATAACGCACATTTTGAAACCAGACAGAAGCAAAATACAATAATGAATCCAGAAGAATCATTATACACTGCTGGGATGGTGATTCACAAAGGAAGAAAATGAGAGATGGTGACTACAGTTCTGGGTATTGTTCTTCTCCCAGCATGGTAATTTAAAGGCTCTTTAGCAGGAAATTTCTAAACTTACACAAACTATCTGTGCTCCAAGAGGATCCTCCCTTACAGCTTCTGAGCAGTCATCTAAAACAAAAAGGAGATATGCCCGAGATCTGCTGCAAAAAACCTGAAGTTGGATTTTTTGTGTCTACACAGAAATACACTGACACGTGCCTGCACACATATTAACAGCAAGAAACATCTGCATAAGTATGTTCTAAAGAATATAATCTAAAGATGTCAAATCATTATATTCATTCATTTCATTCACCATTAAAAATTTTACAGCCCAATTTGTGAAACATATTTACTCCACAGCACTCTGCCTCCTACTCTTAAGAAGCTATTTTAAATTTCAGTGTCCATGACTTTATGCAACATACATATTCCTTACATAAACCAAACATTTAGTACCCTTCTGTTTCCAGGAAACATATAAAAGTTACATATATCTGGCTGAATAAAACACATTTAAACACCTTCAGTTTCCCTTTTTGAGGAACACTTTCTCATTTGACCATGACAAATGTATACGTTCACAGCCAGATGCTATCCAGAGCAGATGCCTACCAGGCTTTGCATCCCCTCAAGTCCATCTGCGTTTTGTATTTATAATGGACTACCAGACACTGAACAGTCCATTACTTCATTTCACATCAGGTATCAAACATCACCAGTTTTCAATTGCTACTGAATTTTGTTTGAAATTAGAGGATAAATAACACAAAAGTCCTTCACCAAACTTCTCAGTCAGTCTTCTCTACTCCTCAATTATCCTCATCTCAGCCTACAGATACATGGGGCTTCTACATGCCTAACAAAGCCACACAGAATCATGTTTTCTCTCTTTTATGGAAAGAATTTTGCAAGCAAGGTGAAAAACAGTTTTAAGTAGTATTTTTACTGATTTTTCCATTATAATTTTATGATGCTTATAAATTTATAATTCCATACACAAGCTTATTAAGGTTGAAGGCCCGTAGGAAATTCTTTTTATGAGCAACAATTTTTTTTCTGAGCCTTGACTGGAATGATTATGAAGGATCTCAAGACATTTAATTCCTGTGTGGGAGCAGCTGAGGTTGTCAGCAAACCCTTCTTTCGAACAGCATTCTAGTGATTAAAAACCCCCATATTTCTGAGGGCACCTATTCCTGGGGGGCGATGCAAAAATCCGACTGATGAAGCCATGGATTTCCATTTCTCAGCTCTGCAAGTTCAAGGTCTGATTGTTCTTTCCTATGCATCAGCTGTGCACCTTATTTACACTGGGATACCAGAGTTTGGTGTCAGGCCATCTGCACTGACTGTTGCTACCTTCTACAGTGTGTGTACCAGCCCGGACAGAAAGGTCCCTGTTTGGCTACGTGCCGTCGCGTTAACTGAGTCAGCTCAAAACCACCACCTCAGCCCCTCTGTGTGTTACCTGGAGTTTAAATATGCCTGTACCTGCAAATATCCTTGTGTTGCCCAGAGGTACACATAGGGGAAATTCTGGTGCTCTGTCCCCTGGCCCAGAAATGTTTTCTGCTCCATTGCAGCCACCTCCTGCCCACATCAACTGCAAGTAGTCTGAAGCTCACTCATCTTTGCGCTCCTGTTATACTGTTGGCCACAGGACAAGCAGCCTGCTTCCAGACATTCACAAGCCACAGAGGCTGCTCTCCGTGACAGAAAGCAAACTAAACCAAGGAACAGGGAAAGCACCTGTGGGTCACCACAGGCACAGCCAACTGGTGGAACAAGCGCTTTAAAGCAGCAGAGGTGCAGGTGTGCACCGCCTGACTGCAATTCACTTTCCCACAGCAACAGCCAGAAAGGCACCTGATGAGGCACATGGGAATGACAAGGCCAGAGAAAAGGGGATTAACAAAGGGAATAAGCGTATGAAGTGTAAACCACAGGGAAGGCTCCGTTACACTGAGAAGCTTGTCAACAAGAAGAGCAATTCCAGACCTCCCAAAAGATTTTGGAGATACAGTTCAAAGGGCAGGTAGCTGTAATCCAGGGTGGAAAGTGTTTTGAAGGAAAAAAACAAAACAAAACAAAAAGACCCCAACAAAAAGCCACAACAAAAACAGTGGTCAAGAAATCTAAGAGACCTGTGGCAGAATCAGAAATTATGATGGGGAAGGAGGGAAAGCTGAAGAAAAACAGTGGCATAAGAACAAAGACATTTTTAAAAGCTAAATTTTGAATTACCCTTTCTTTCCCACGCTCCAGCTGAGATACTATGATTTCTACTTTGTTTTCAAGTAACTGTATTTACAGTATTTTCTTATCAACATTTTGTTTCCACCATTCTGCTCATCTCTTCTACTATAATTTGCTCTTTCCAGCCAGCCAGCCATGTGAAAAATAAACACAAATGAAACCCAAATACCAACATACCTTTCCTAATTTATTGCCTTCCTTCAATTTTTCTTGTCCTCTCCCTTTTCTCTCCTGCATTCCCTATATAGAATAACATACCTACCCATGTATTTTTTCTTTATTAGCTGCTCCTTTAATTCTAATGCCTATTTCTTTGCCTTTTCTAATAGCCATTGGTCACTCTATCCTTCCTCCTTTTTGCAGTCTGCAAATTGCAAGTCACAGGTAGCATGTGTATGCATGTTTCTCCTTCCCATATACTGTTGCCATTGTTAATATACAGCCACCATCTCCACTCTCACTGTCTTGTCTCCATCCAACTCTCTCTCCTGGGTGAATTCAGACATCCCCCCCTTGAAAAGCCATGTCCATAGAGCATGTCATTCCTCTGCTCTGGGTTTCCAGCCTGAACATCTCCCCTGCTTGTCCTGAAGTTAGGTTGCATAGACAAGACTGGTTGAGAGAGGAAGAAGTAGCTGGCAGCTCATTAACACCCTCTCTCTTGATCCTAGTTCCTACACTTTCCAATATGGAATAAATGGAACGAGCAGGTGGTAACTGCAGAACACCATGGTGGGTTTTCCACCGATACTGCTGAAGGTTATCTTTTAGAACAAGATAGTAGTATTATCCATATACCAAATGTTCTTTGAATGTGATAAGCTGCCAAACCAAAGAAAGAAAAAACAATTAACATCCTTCTACCAAGAACATCTTGGAGCAATTGAACCTTGAAGGGGCAGTTAATGAAATGTTTTAATGCTGCTCTATGCACATTGCCAATTTAGCAAGAAAACTCAAGGTTTATTCGTAAAGATAACGAACACTGTGAAACTGGTAACATAAGCGTAAGAGGTTGAGAAGTTTTGATGACAAGAGATGAGCCTCCTTACTTATCAAAAGCAGGAAGATACATGCTCATTACTACCTCAGCAGCATCCTTGTAAGCTAAGAATTGTTTCGGTAAATCAGCAAATGTTTAAAAATCTTGTCCTTTTTTACTGTTGTCCTTCACAATAGTAGTAAGACAGAGGGTTTTTGCATTTTCAGAAACAAAGAATAGCCTAATAGTAAATATGACTTTAGCTCAGAGAAAAAGGCTGTTTTGGATTTATTTAGAAGCAAGGGGAGAAGAAGAAACACAACCTATACTCATTCACAGCTAGATAAGCTCTAGTATGTTCTGAGAAGTTACTCCAAATGGAGCACGATTCCATTAGGTGTCCCCAAACTCTCCTTTTTGTTGATGTGCACTGTAAGGACTGGGTTATAAGTTAGGTGCACTGAAGACAACTACACATTCATTGAGATACAAGGTTTTGAACATGCAGGATGGCAACAGCTGAAACTGCTAACATTCAGCAGCTGACTTGTGAAACATGGGAGGAAAAAAAGGCAACAACAGAAACAGCACAATTCTCTCTTGACAACTTCCTGACAGACTTCCTCAGTCACGGACAGTCTCATTTATCCAAAAATTATGTGCCAATTAGCATTTCACTTTTCTTTGGCATCGCCAGAAATTTAAATATACTCAATATCTACATAATAAGGAGAAAGACGTAATTCCTCTATTACAGGTAATTTTCCAGAGGATGACAGAAGTAATTTATCGCCTACTGTGAAAAATATATGGTGGTGGTGACAAGTAGTTCCTTTCCCACCTTCTTCATCTACACACAATTTTCCTTGTATTTACAGTCTGGTGTTGCTTATAATTCACATGGCATTCACATTAGTCACGTAAGGAAAGATGGTGTAATAAGGCCAGCGAGCTAGACCTCCTCTGAGATCTCCCCAGTACTGCACCCAGCTTCCCCAAAACAGCTGGTCACTCTCCCTCCCTTCTCAGTGTGCCAGACTGTGGTAGTGCCTAATCTGACATAGGAATCACAGGCAGGGAAGTATTTCCATATAGATGAAGCGTACTTGAACAGATTTTTCTTCCTCCTTCCCACCGTAAGGTTTCAGACCCTCCAAACTTCTGGCTGCTAAAATGTTACATTACTAATTTCTTCTTTTGCAGTTTTGGCAGACAAAATAGGTAGTAGGACAGAAAAGATAACCACTATGTCCTTACTCTGCTACTACACATGGTTATATTTTCTTCTGTTCTGGTCCTTTTTAAAACTGCTTGCATTAGGCAAAACCTGCTTGTGGAAGTGGGAGAGAAAGTGCCCTCCTGCCAGTGGAAAGCTTTACTAAAATTCAGCCTGAGTGCCAGGTGGAGGGCACAGGAGAAGACGACAGGGAGATTACTCAGGAATTAATTTATTTGTTTTAGAGAGGAGTTTTTAATGTCAAGGAATCTAACTTTTTATCTTTTTAATAATTTTTTCAGTTACAACATATTGGTTGTGTTTAATTGTCACATTGCATTGAATTCCTGATTCTCAGACTCCTTTTATAAGGCCATGCTGCATGTTAGATCTGTGAACATACCATATTAATCATACTGCATAGCACCACATACTAAACAGAAACACTGAGATTCCCAAACAAACGTGATTGATTTGGGGCCACTGGAAGTCAGCAAAAGGCATATGCCCAATTTTCCTGCAATGCCCTGAAAATCTCTGCAAATCATTCTAAAGCCCAGTTTAAATATATAAAGTGCTATATATAGGCTGCTATATAGATAGGTGGGAAGTGAATCAAGTCTGGTTAGAAATAATAAGCAAAGACAAAGTAATTGAGCAGAATGCCTTATAGCTCCACTGGGAGCTGCCCAGGAACAAGCAGCACTTGGTACTGGCGTGAGGCAGTGACAAAATAAAACTTTTCTATTTAGCAATGGTATCCTTCACCTGGATAAGAAGGCAAAAAAGTGCAAATAAAAAAAGACATCAGAATAACAAATAACTACACAGAGTCACTCCGGACCTATTCTGAAACAACAGAATACACTTTAAAAAGCAGTAAAACCAATAAAAATCCAGTCATCTTGAAAAAGGAGAGTCTTCACTGCAATAAAGGCAGTCAATAAAGAAGCTCTCTCATTTAAACATCAAATGCACATTGTTTTGCAACACCTGTTATTCAGACATAATAGCTTTCTTAACCTGTCAAAGTGTTTAAGCTGAGGAAAAGAAATGGGCCTCCAGCTGCGCACTTCGGTGGAGAAAGCCTGTGCAAAGCGATATTAGTTTAATGAAATGTGTACAGATTGTAATTGTGGTAATAAGAGGGCAATTCCCCGAGGGGCAGTAGGAAGGTGGTGAGTGCAGTCAAGCAGAAAACAGAAGCTGCAGACTGGAGAGTTCGACAGACATCCTACGTATGGACCCCCTGCCCTCCAACCTGCTCATTGACTATGCAGCCCTACCCGCATCTCCTCCCTGGCAAGCCCCAGGACCGCTCCATGCCCCATCCCGGCCCATCTCTCCAGAGTATTTCCCAAAGAAGAGACCAAAGACGGGCTTGGCTCTCAACGCTGAAGCATGCCGGTATTTGTAACACAGGCTCATAAATATGCGTGGATACAGAAAACAAAAGGAAAAAAGTCAATGCTGGAGTACACTGATGTACTTCCACCACACCACTCTGGTAAGCCTGAGACTCTGCAGTGCCCAGGAAGCTATAAGGCATGCTTTCCCTGAAAAAGATGTTGTCAGAGTTCTGGAAAATGAGAAACAGCCCTGAAAGAAGAGATGGGGAAAGAGCAACATCAGACAACCTATGGACCTTTCCCTTCAATTTCTTAAAAGGACAAACACCATTGCTTCAGCATGTTGGACCACACAAGCACAACAAACCCAGTCATACCAGGGAGGTTCCTCTGTGAAACCTGCCAGCACTCAAGTGCATCCCAGGGTTAGTCTAAGAGAAAATGTCAAAACCAGCAACACTCATCACAGCAAGTACTGTTTACAAGAGCTTCTGAGCTAGGAAGTCTTTATCAGCTGAACCTGCTGTAGTAATTTGACAGTGTAATTCAGTAAATCCATCCTTAGAGTAGTTTACTCAGCCTAGTAGGTGTCGCAGAAAATCACCAGCTTCCAGGAGTATTTTTGTAAGGAATCAACTCAGTCTCTCTCTCCAGCCTGTGAATAGCTCAGCAGCCAGCAAGAGCTGAGGTGGAGAGGCAGAAGCCAAGACTGACTTTCTTTTCATAAAAGTGGATGTATTTGGGAAATATGGGCAAAAAACTAAGAGACAGCTCAACTGCTTCCAGAATTCAGTGATAAACTGTAACAAGAGAGACTAAAGAAAGGGCGGTGGGGGAGTGGGAGTGGGGGGCAGGAAGAGTTCAATAGAAAGCTCTGGGATCCAGGTTATTTCATCTTTCTCACTTGCTCAGCACCTCATGTGCACAGGGAAAAAGACCAAGTCCCAGCGCAGCTTTCCCAGGTCCTTGAATTCATCCTTTGGAATGACAGAAAAAGGATGACCAGGAAGCCAGGAGAGTGTTAAAAGGCACCAGGGCAGAGGTGGACGGAGACTGAAGACAGACTAACTCTCAGGACCACAGACTGCTTCTGGCTATAACATGGCCTTGTAAATACACATGTGCAAGTACAAAAGCAGGGGGGGGGGGAAGAAAAAAAAAACAAAAAAGGAATAAAATTATGCTTCACAGACCTCTAGAATGCCTTTCACTGGGGGACAGCACCAGACTGGGTCCTTCCTAACTAAATTATTCCAAATTTCTGTACAGACTGGGCAGCATTGGTGGGGGGAGGAAGGAGTGGGGAGAAGCAGAGCTGGAGACCAAAAAGGACAGCAATAAAATCAAGGAAGAATGGAATGCTCCTAAGAAAGGAAGAACTAATCACAAGAAGGTTTAAAAAAAAAAAACCAAAAAAACCAGGAAGCTACATGACAAAAGGGAAAAAAATTAAGATGTTTTAGACTGAAAAAAACCATGAACACCAAAACCAAAATCATGACCCAGAAAAGCAAAGAGAGAGAAATGTGAAGTACTTTATTTTATAGGAATAGATGAAGGATCTGAAAAGAGGAGAAGGAAAAATAGATGTCAAGCTAAAGGAAAGTCCAAATTAAATGCAGTGTTTGGACTTGAGGATGGGGAGAATTTTCAGCCAGGGTCATGATTTGGGAATAGGAAAATAATGATACATCCAGATTCTCCTAGCAGTAACAAGTACTGTGCTGCCACCCCTTTCTCATAATTGTCTTATTTACCAGTGATATACTAGGGGGAAAAAAAGCAGCGTTGCAGAAGAATGTTTTTTTCAACATGGGCAACTCACCAATGAACACTGTATTGACATCAATCTGAAAAGCAGCTGAAGACAGGCAGTTTGAAGAGCAACCACTCCTCTGAAAAGGCGAGAGTCATCCGAGTGGTGAAACCTATCCTGCCTAACACTGCTCAGAGCAATGCTTGCTCCCTTTTATAGAAAATGTATCTGTGATACACAGTAGGGAGAGTACTTCCTACAGCTGCTGCAGGCAAGCACAAGGACATAGCGCGAACAGCAAGGGAATCTCAGCTATTTATTTTGGATACAATTGCAAGGGCTATCATTGTTTCAGACCATTGTTTTTCCAGCTCTGCAACACATACTTCTGCTTCTTTTATGCAGGAGGAAGCCTGAGCTGCCTGTTGCTCTTTAGTGACATTAGCAAGCTGAGAACCCCTGACAGCACCTAAGGGAAGCTTGTGTGGTTTTTAATTCATTTGTAAGGAATAGCTTGCAACATGATGGCTGTTAGAACAAAGTTGAGAGCATGGTGACAAGGTTCATCAGACTCAGAGCAACTACAGTTGCCCACAGATAAATCTATGCCACCAATACATATGTCACACAACTCCTTTCTACGCTCCTTCAAAAATTCTTGAGCTACAGCTCTTGGTCCAGGCTAATTTGGGTGACACAGCTAGCAAAACATGTGATGTGAAAGGGACTGGAGAGCAAGGGGGGGGGGATGTAAGGCAATGCTCTGCTTCTCCATCCTGTGCTCCTTTTAATGATGGTTGAGAGAATTCAGCAGACTTCTCCAGCTGAGGCCTCAGTTGTGATGTGGCACCACCACCACTCATCAGTCACTATCCTTCTGAGCCAGGATGTCATGGAGGAAAATGTGACTGATGCAACCTGACACACCATGCCATCATGCCAGGTCTGCCAGCTGGGAAACTGGGGGGTGGGGGCGGAAGTTAAAAAAAAAAAAAAAAACAACAAACCAAAACCACACCACAAACAACCCAGACTTCAGAAAATAAATTCTTCAAAGTTGCCATGTTTAGGAAGGTTGTTTTGTTTTTAAGAAAGGTTGTATTGACTGAAAAAGCCAAAGATACAGAGCACAAAAAAAACCCAGACTGGGGACAAATCAGTGACCAACAGTCTACGGAAGGTCTACTAGAGGTTTAGGCAGAGTGAAGGAAGGGACACAGCACAGTGGACAGGTCTCTGTGCTGGTTTAAGAATCTGCCTTTCTCTTTTTCACCCTTGCTGAAAAACTGTGCAAGCAAACAGCCATTCCTCAAAAGGAAGTTTCATGTCCCTAAGCACTGGTTTGAGATGTGTGCATCAGATGTGTTCTTGTTTTCTGAAGTGAGAAAGCAAAGAAAGAGACGCTTGTCTTTCCCTTGAAAACAGAAAATTATTTTAAGACTGTATATTTGTTTTCATAATTATGCATACTCATATATTTCTGCAATACATACATTAATATTGGCTGGGGGAGTAAAGAGACATTTGGGATGCAGTTCTCCCACTGTTGGAAACAACCCGATTGCTTCTTCACTGCAAGCTGGTGAAAAAGTTACACAAAGCAAGATAATTTACCCTATAAAAAGTCTCCTCCTACAGACAGATGCTGTGACTAAAGATCTTATGAGACACAGGAGCTTCAGTTAATGGTATCTCAGCCAAGGCCACTTCTGCCACAAGTGCATGATTTGCCTCAGTCACGATTTAATAAATTTGAGATGGCTATGTAGACAAATTCAGCAAAGAAGAGGCATAAGCACTTTGTGTTAATGGTGCCAAATCAATTTAGAACAACTTCCTGCTTTTATTTTCTTCATTTTTCTATGTATCCCACAATCCAAAAAGCATCAGTTTCCACTCCAACTTCAGCTAAGCTACATTTTACATATTGACCCAGATTTCACAAAATTCAGTCCCTGTTTTTGAACAAGCAGCTTTTTGACACAGAAAATGCTGTCACAGGGATGCCAGAGTAATTATCTGGAGACACAATGCGGTACATATATTTGAAATTTAACAAGCATTGTGGTGCCTGCCAATAATTAGCAATAGAAAAAGTTTTAGCTAAGTAACATCAGCCTGAAATTCTGGCATACTACATCATGTAGGTTTTGTTGCTATTTGCATAGCTAAATGCAAATTTGAATTTGCAAGAAATACTGATTGGGTGTCATTACCTATTCTAAAATTCCTACTATATCAAGTACCAGCCCTAACAATGGGAGTTTCTTGATTTTCCAATGCCTTAATTACCAATCTTATTTTTTAATAACAAAACAGGTGAAAGTGAAATGTTAGTGTCAGCAAAAATCACGTCTCTCTTCCTTTTTTCTTCCTAGGTAGCGCTGTAACATGCAGTCAGCCTGAATTGTCCTGGCCAGGCAGCCCTGCACTGGCAGGCAGACATTGCAATCTAGTCCTTCTCAGTTATCAATTGCCTTTGGGCAATGTAGCTGCCAATGCCAATCATCGAGTGAGAGGTTCTACAGTGACATCTGCCCGTCAGGGTGTCTGACTGTTTGTGTCAGTCTTTCAGGGCAATTTTTCTTTTCCTTAGATGTCAGTTTGTTTAACCACAGGCTGGTCATAGCTGCCAACTACGTGCCATGGTAGCATTTCCAGTAGAAAACAAGAAAAGAGAAAAATCTATTAAACACAAAAACATTTAATTCTGGCTCAGCCTCAGGCTGCACCATCCTCAGGGACTGACCCAAGCTCATTGCTGATATCAACAAATTCTTTTTATTGCCTTGTTGGTCTTTTGCTTTAATTGATTTTGTTGTTAATATCACACTGACTGTAATTTGCCGATGACCCACAGCCAGCCACAGTGGGCTAGAGAGCCCACTATTTCAGTTATGGTGCAGGTCTGTCCTCTTTGTGAACAGAATCCTGTCCAGAAGACATTCACTAGCTTGCTTCAAAACCAAGGTCTGGGTTTCATTTCATGGAGGTTACTCACTTCTCTTTCTAGGTAGACAAAAAGCTTATTATAATTGCTTTACTTCCTACCACTGGTGAAGTATTTAAGTTTAACCATATGAACAGCACGGCTGACTTCAGTGTTACCTACACACTACTTTAAATTCATGTTTACACTTAGTTTGCTGATTTCTTACTTTTGGTATTTGTGGAAGGGCTGAAATGTTAGCTCCTCGTAGGTACTAGATATTAGCCGAATTATTGGGGAAAAAAGGCAGGAAAAGGAAAGACCAGTGCAGATTTGAAACAGGCCAGTACCTTACAGACTGCATTAAGGGCCTCCAGAATTAAACCCACAACCATTAGAACAGATGCAAACAGCCAAGGGATGTACCCTCTGTGATCCTCCCATGTGGCCCCTTCCCAGTTCATCAGCAGTCAGTCCTGCCACAGAGAACAGGGTGGTCACCCAGCTCCCACCACTCTGGAGAGATGCCCAATGCCACTGTTAGTGACAGAGTTGTATGCTGTGATTTGAGCAAAAGTCACTGACCCATGCTGTTGCATTCAGGTCTCGTATACAAGTGACTGGGTGATCATGTCTAGTCACAATTTTCACTCAGAAGTTGAACGATACAGTGAAGTTACAAACATTCAGCTGAATTTTCAGTAAGTTCTAATGCAAGTCTGTATGTTGAATGTTCTACATCCATTTATTTTTTGGTAACCACTTTTGAAAAAAAAAAAAAATTTAAGATGATCACTGACCAAAATTCAGTATGCAACAGCAACATTTAAAAATAATTTAGAAAATCATATTTACAAGCTACTGGTAAGCAAAATTTACCATTTTGAGTAAGACCATACCGAAGTAGAATAGAATGAATTGAAAATATAGAATGTTCACCATTATTCTCTCTTGTGAAAGCAGGGAAAACTGTTAAAACGCAGAGACAAAAGGAAAAACCTTGCTCATGTATACAAAGTCCAAATGTCACCACTTCCCCTGGTCCATTGTAGGACTCATGAGACATACCAAAAATACATGACCGAGATTAGAGGCAGTTGGCTTAAAAGAAACTGAAATTCAGCTCAGGTTCCAACATCCAGATATCAGGTCCATCAACTGTTGTCTTACTCCTTTATCTTTACCAGCGCCTTTGAAGGAGACTGAAGCCAGCAGCCTGGATATGAAATGCTGCTACTGCACAGTCACCCAGATTTGTGTTTCAGATTCATTTTCTCTTCTTTCTTTTCTGTTTATGCCTCTCTTACTTTTAATTTCCTCCTTTGTAAAAAACCTACGCTTTATCTCAAGCTTCTAGCAGCCAGATAATGTTTCTATCTTTCTGTGTATTTAGCACTGGACTGAAATGAAAATTAACAACCTATTTGAAAAATGTGCATGGACCTCTATGTACTACTGAGGACGGGAGATTCTATTGACAGAGCAGTCCATTAGTGGTTTGCAATTACAAAACTATTTCCCTGAAGTAGCATTACTGTTGTTTAGCCCAATTCTTTAGAAGACCCACACTGCTCAAGCCACAATCCAGAACAGCTACTGAGAGCAGAACAAGTGAAGGCCTAGAGAGAGTGCTGACTGCCTCTTTACCCTCCTTCTCATTAATCCACTTTCTCTCATTGCACTGTTTTTGTCACTTCCCAGACTTAATTCACTTTTTTCCTTCTGGAACTTGGCTGTTTAAGTCTTCCTTCCCTCATGTTCCTTTTTTTTTTTTTTTTTAAATTCTCGCTCTTATTCCAACAAATTCTCCATAGCAGACAGATTCATGCATCTCTAGCACCTTATCTGGTGAAGCATATGCTTCTTTTCTTTGAGGTCAGATTAACTATTCCTTATAAATCATACAAAGAAAAAAGATGTGTTGGCAGCAAGTTCTGCTACTCTTAGCCATCATTTCTGTCCACTGCATTAAGCCAATTTAACATGCTTAAACATGCCTTTTGTCAACAGCAACAAAAGCAAAAAGCAGCTGAACTCTAGTTAATAAATCATTTTCTGGAAGTAGAAACCACCTGAGAATTATGATGCCAAGCAGTTACTGCACATTATTCTTAAAGAGAGTTAAAATGGGAAGAAAAATTTAACCAGCCTTCTGTGATTATAAACTGCATTTTCTATATATGTGTCTGCGTGTATACTCATTGAACTAGCTAAAAAAAAGTTCAAGCTGAAGTCCAGTATCTCCCCTTAGACATGGATTCACTCACCCCCCACTGGACTTATTTCCTAACTAGAGAACCAATTCACTGGTATTTAAATTTGAAACATACATCTCTACCCCATTAGGCCAAATCCTGCCATTTCCATGTATATATATATATACACACGTGTGTTATACATTACAATAATATGCAAAACAATATACACCTGGAATCATATAACAGGGAACCATGGCATTTTCTGCTAGCTCATAGCTTTTCCTCTCCACTGGAAAGATCCAAAAACCATAATAACCAAAAAGTAGTTAAAAAGAAGTCAAGATATTTTAGAAGTTACTGTTTTAAAACCAGACTAACCATTATTTTAATGGCTGGGCTAAACCAAATTTAAGTGAAAAGCAAGTGAAAACAATAAAAGTTGATTAAGCACCACATTACCATCTGTCCTTAATCTGCACTGGTTATCTAAAAAGATCAGGAAGAACACAGAGGAAGGATGAAAGGAAGAATGTGCCTTTCTTCATCTTTTTCAGCTACCCTATCCTTGTTTCAGATGGTCAGTGTAAGCAATAATATACAAAATGTAGATTTCAGACCAGGACTACTGTGTTACATGCTGTACAGGCAAATATAGGTATCTATGCAAGCCTGGCCAGACACGCATTACCAGCTCCTGTATGCTAGGACCCAGAGAAGGGCCCCTAAACATAGTAAGCAAACAGGACTTTTAACCAACTGATCTGCCTCCGGTCAAAAATACTGCCCAGCATCCTGTCTTCAGAGTTGGCTCCTACCCTTCCTTCCACCCTCAGAATGTACCTCACCTGCTGAAGAAAAGTAAGCAGGTTGTTTCTGAATATACCAGTCTCTGGCCCATTCCTCAAAAGAGCACCTCATCCCCTTGCTGAAGGGAAGGAAGGAAAGAACTCTTGCAAATCTGTATTAGCATGGTACTGAGCAAACGAGACAAGGAAATTAGCCTCTAAGTCCAAGATACCATTAATTTAGAGACAATTCTGTGTCTGCTAGGAAACTGTATCAAGAATTGGATAATTCTGAGAAGAAGAAATACCTGAAGTTTTTTTGGCTGTGCTGAATTTCTAGCACAGGGAACTTTGCTGGTCCCCAAGAAACTTTGACACACTGGAACATACATGTTCAAGGCTGTAATAGCAATATCAAGTTACATGCAACTACACCACTGTAAACATTTTTTGTTACTACATCCCCCTGTATGATTTTTTTTCCCATTCATTTTGTTCAAGTGCTAACCTTCTTTCCTCCTGATATTACAATGGATTTAATCTTCCAAAGGCCGTTAGAAGGGAAATCAGAAGTTAGCCTATGTTCAGTGTTTGAGTTCTGCAACAGCAGGAAAGTAGGAACTAACATGAAGTTTTTATAAGTATTGAATTAAATATATATTAAAAAGTCACTAGTTTATGAAGTCACATGGGGAACTCTGTATAAAGAGCTTGTACTAGAAAATTTAAAAAAGCAGCCATCAATGAAAAGCAAGACTCTGGCTTCACCCATATGCAAAGTAAATGCTTTTAACTGCATTTACACACACACACACACACACACTGTGGCTGGTCTTTTCAGAGTTGGTAACAAAGTTAATGAAAAAAATAATGTAACCATTGATAAATATGTTTAGACAGTTAATACATTTCAAGCAGAAGGCTTTTCCATTAATGATGCCTCCTGTAACATCTCCAGTGTTCATACCTGTTTTGCCAAGGGAGAAGAGCAGAGAACTCTATTATCTACAGTTTACCATTTCCTTTCTAAAATGCAACACAGCTTCAACAAGGAGTCTGTTTCAGCTTCCTAGCAAAGCCATTATTTTCTGCCTGTCTTCTGTACTTCAAGTAATATCAACTCACTCCCAGGAAAGAGAAACATATAAACAAACAAACCAACCCGCCCCAGTATTTCCATAGGCAGATTGGAAAGTCCTGCCACCAAGGAATTTTGATTTATAGTGGGGATTTTGCCTGGCAACTGAAAGGAGATGTGTTTGCATATAATAAAAATGAGGGTAATTGGAGCTGGAAAAGAGAGCTTGGATCAAATCACAAGCAGCACCCAGAGTGCTTGGTATAACTCTGAAAAGTGCAGTACAGGTAGTCTCAGAATATTTCACAGCTTCTCCTAGCTCCGAGACCATTCAGCTCCAGGCAGGTCGAGTTATGAATTAGAGAAGTACTGTGTTTGCAGAGGAAGACCTGATAGAGAGGTATAACAGCAACCAAAGAAAGTACTTTCCACCTCCCATCCCACCCACCCCCCTTCCATAGCCAGAGGTAAAGGATGGGGCAATATGTGCTGTTTCTATCCCCCATAATAAAGTCTGAAAGAATTTTGAGTCTCTGAAATACTAACTGAAAGTATGGTATAATAATCCCAGACACTACCAGCTTTCATCCCCTTGTAAATCCATTATTAGGCTTGCACAAGATAGAGGAACCCTAAGTTTAGTCTCTCTTATTTCTTCCTCACAGGACCTGAATGGCTCCTTACACTGCTATGAAGTTTGGGCTTAATTTTCTGCACTATCCTAGGTCTGAGTTGAAGAACAACTGGCTGTTTTATCCAGCATAACCTGCTTTGGGCAAGGAAAGAGAATAAACATCTCGCTGTTCTCACCTCCAAACACTGCCTTTTGCGCCTACTGTTACTAGGACCATGCTAACCTGCCTAGAATAAAGCCCATTTATTGAGATTGCAGACTTGGTTTTCTCTACAAAGGAGACTGGTATAGACAAGACAATGCTACGTTTACTGGTACATTTCCTGCAGGCAGTTGTCTCACTAGTGTAGAGCAATAACACAGCATGTCCTCCTCAGGTCTCCACATACCTCTGGGTGGATGAATACAAGGGTGAAACTGTCCCAGGCCTTTGCATCTTCCAGCTGCAGCAGTTCCGACTGCAGGCAGCAGATGGGAAGCCTGACTCAACGTCCCAGCGTTGACACAGGAGAAAGCATCGGACAGAGTCATGTCAGACTGGTGTGTTTACAAGTGGGGTTGCATTCAAGAAACAGTTGTACGCTTGGGGACACCCATGGCACTTAACTCAAACCTGATCCCTGCACGTGCTGTCAGCAGGAGGGAAAGAGCAGGGAATCTCAAACACACCCTCCCCTCCATGCTGCCTCCCTTCCAGAGAGCACAGGCATAGGTTGCAGTAAGAAGAATTGCTTTCCCCTTGAGCCACAGCCAAGCGATCAATGCAAGTATATCAGCATCATGTCACAACCCCTATGATTCAGAGACTTTTAACAGAGCTCCAAGAGGCATTCACAGAAAACTTATGTTTCCTCTAAAGACTGATGGACTGTAATGGAGTTGCTGGTCTCTTCTGCTCAGGCAGATTTTGGCTTTTCACAGAGTACACTCGGGAAGTGCAGCACTGACCCACAAGTAGAAGCACAGGGAAAGCTGACATCCAGCCAACTCACAGTGTGGGTTTGCCATACCATTTTCCTCAGATCTTTTTAGTGTTTGCATATGGCAAAATTTCTGCTGCAAAGATGCGCACCTTTCAGCTGATGTCGTTCTGTAAACATCCTTACCAACTGCAAATGAAAGAGGCAGTGGGAATTCTGGTGCCTTTTACTTGTCCACTCTCTATGGAATCATTCTCGGTTAAATTTAATCTCTCGTTCAAAGCAGTGTGTGTTGCCCCTCATCCTATTCAGCTAATGTGCACACATTTGTAGAGAATGTCAAGTTCCTTTGACAGTACAAATAAAGGAAAATTTCAAGACTTCTAAAGAATGAGCCCTTATCATACAATAATTACCTTGAATATAATTATTCTGTACTTTGCACTCAAAACAGATTTTTAAAAATTGAAAATCTTGGAATCATCATTAAGAGATTCACCAAATTTTAATTTGACCCATATCTGACAGAGACACCTGTCTACACAATTTATTCCAAGAAATTAAAAAAAACCAAAAGCCTCTGTCAAAGATTAACGGTCTCCTTTGGGTTTCTCTAGCAATCTTATTTGAAAACGTCAAAGGAAATTCCAGATTCAGAACAACTGCAGAATATTGGACAGTGGGATGTGGAAAAAACAAACCTGTCTCAGAATTCTACATCAAGCCAAATAAGCTTCCCTTATTCACTGTATCTCCGTACAACAGCTAGCTTACAATATGACCATGTAGAAAAATTCAAAACCATTGTGAAACACTTTATTTCTAGTATTATATGTTTGATATTAAAGCAGATAATGTTAATATCTAACTATAAATAGATAAAAATCAAAAAATACATTCATGGTAATTTTCATGCCACGTAGCTCACTCGTGCAAAGAAATTGGTCAAGTATGCAGTTACTCTATTTGCATTAACCCTCAAAATATAGTTAAAGAAATAAGGCACAACTTGCTACAGTTTTTTTTCATATGGTGATCTGTGATATGCTACAACCAAACTAGTTTTTTTCTTGCCACGTGCACTAAGAAGGGACACTGCTGGATGCTGTACAAGACAAACCAGTGCACAACCCTCCACACCAGGTTTACCAAACTGTTTAAACAGATGAAATACAGTGGTAGGCCCAAAACCTGAGTTTAAAACACACACTTTCCCCATCCTGTTTTGAATGCAGCTATTAACAATGACTTTCAAAAGGAGATGGCAGTAAAGTTTCAAGCACCAGGATGTGCAATTAGACCGACTGGGAGTAGCCTGTTTATCTCAGCTCACAACATTATCCTCTTTTTACAGCAGTTCCAACATCATTTCCAATACCAGATTTGAAATGCTGTCATTACCAATCACATCAATGTATCTCTAAATCCCACTGTCTGCACCAGTATAAAAACAAATGGTCACACCTCACTTCATTTAGCACCTTTTTTTTTTTTTCCTTTTGATGACCTTCTGTGAATCATATCCGTTAAGCTAAATCACAGTATTTAAACTGCTCTGGAGCCATAAGCAACACTCCCTTGGGTTTTATTGGCTTTGACCTTTACCAGACATTATAATTTTAATTTATTTACCTGACCACAAACTCTCATCTCATGCCCATGAAACCTAATTGGTAAAGGATTACTGTCTCTGGACAGGTTCAGGACTACCCGCAAATTAGAGTGGATGCTGTGCAGCCAGCACACTTCCAGAATGATGGCGAATGAGATTTCTATCCTCTATTGCTCATTGTTGCCATTATGGAAGCATCCAGCTGCCGTGACATAGAAATGCAAAGAATCCCATTAACTTTAAAGTATAAAGTTTTGCAGGAGGAAAAAAAAAATCCTGACTGGGAGACAATACTTAGATGCTATAAACACCTTTGAAGTAACAGGTACTCAAATTCCTACAATGAAATTTGACAGAAATTTTCCATAGGGATCTGGAGAAAGAATACTTGATCTGCAGCTGAGATTGCAAAAGCTTTCTTCCTCGGAGGGAAGTGTTGCCAATTCACCAAAATGATCAGAGAAAACACTTCATTCCTAAATGCTATTGCAGCACAAAACATTTCCTCTAACTAAAAAAAAAAAAAAAAATCTTGATTGCATTTTTATTCCAGCTTTATTTCCTAATAACTATTTTCTGAAATATCATGTTGATTTGGTCAAGATTCTGTTGCGTTTGTAAAATCAAAGCACTGCAAGGCAAGCATCAGAAAAAAAGAGATATCAAATCAAGAATTAAAAAAATAATTCTCTGGATTGACCAGATAATCAGAAGGGAAAAAAGCAGAATTCCTAAGAGTTTCAGCAAGGTCCCATAGCCACTGCTTCCCTGCAAAACACCAGGAATTTTTCCAAGACATTTCTAAAACATTTTCTATTTTGTTTAGTAACAAAAGAAAATATCCCAAAAGTCAGTCATAAATAAAATTGTTACCCCTGACTGCACTACTGTAGCTTCCTACATGACTAAAACATGTAGCTTTCTACATGACTAAAACATTCCCCCCCCCCCCCCCCCCCAAACTTTTAATATGGAGTTCTGTACAGCGTTTGATTGAATGGAAGTATCAGATGTGCAAAGCCATGGAAAAGAATATAAAAACTTATAGAAAAAAAGAAAAAAATTCATTAAAGTGGGGAAAATAATCTAATATTCTTTTCACTCTCTCATGTTAGAAATCTGCAAGACTGACACAGCTCAGATCTATTTAAAATACTTTGCTTTACCAGTGAAACATATATGAGACATCTTAAATAGAGTCAGAAGACATGTGTCAGAGATGAATTTGGCACTCTGCTTTTGAAATTAATTTTACCTAGTAGCAGGGACTCACTTTGTGATTCCCATAGCTGTAGCAGTGTTTTCATTTACTTTTTTCCTGGATTTTGGTGCAATTCAATTTGAACTGTAGGCAAGATATTCCATGTGGTGAAAAATCCAGATCTGACTTGGAAGAGAGAATAGTTTAAAATTTAAATAGTTCAAACTTTTCTTTCTGTCCATGTCCTTTATTTTCAAAACATGGGCTAACATATAACACACTCCTTCATGTGGAGTAGTGGTAAAATACTTTTTTCACATCAGAAAATAGATTTGTGCATACCAGACGTACTTTAAAGGTATTGGATGTTTATGAGTGGAGACAACTGACTGAAAGCCTGTGCTGGTCTCAACAAGGCCACAGCAAACTCTGCTAGGCTCTCTAAAAACTAGTCAGTATACAAAGGAACAATAATTAAGCACTGAACATTCTCCTGCTTCCTGAGTGCCACACCTACACAGTGGTGCCACTAATCACTTCTAGTGCCTATTCGATACAATGTTGAGCAACAGTTATGGTCAGGACTGTCAGAAGAGGCCACAAAAGCATGGCAACGAGAGCTGCATGCTCCAGTTCTCCTGCAGTCCCATCCACTCACACGATAAATGCTGCATTCACTCCACAGCTTTTTCTTATCATGCACTGATGATCCCAAATTCCATTATACCACACACACACCCCAAATTATACATCTCACCCATGAGAAAAGGTGGCAAATAAGTCTCTCCACACGAAGGGTGTTTCACTCTGAAGGGAAATCACCCAATGTAGCTGTTCAGGGCTCTCAGCTAATCTAAATGATTATCCAGACTGACGAAAATTCAGAGCATATTCTCATACCCATACATACAGAGATGTATATATACACATAGAAACACAACAAAATGAGTTGCCAAAATCTCTAGCCAAACATATTTCTGGATCTAGTTACTTGACCCTGGTAAACTAGCATAGTTCAGGACACAAGCGACTCTACACTTAGGTTCAGAAATTCAAAAGTCAATTTTAGGATAAGCAATCTAATAAGCATACTTTAAAGTTACACTATTTTAGCATTTGTGATGCATCTGAACTTGTTCTTTAAATTTTGTTTCTCTCGTTGGTAACGTAACTTTATAATCTTGTTGGAGTAAAACACATGCGATGGCACTTACATGCCAAAATACCCGAACAGCAGCAGAATTTGATAGCCAGAAACGTAATACCAGCACTTACACCCCTCAATAATTATGGCTATGTTCACTGAAAGTTTATACAATTTATAGTTACATGCATTGCAAATGAAGTTCACCCAATTAGGCAAAACCAAAAGTCATTAGAGAAAGAGAGCATTTTATGAGGTAACAGAACTCAGAGCAATTCCAGTTTGAAAGGACACACAAGAGCACAAGGCATACTTACATTCCTCGAAAATCCTACATAAACTCAAAACATTCCAAGAGAAATATCACTATCTGCAGATTTCACTATTCAACACCTCCAGGCTCATCCAAGGATGTGCAATATACACACCAAGTCCTGCATTACACGTCCTTGACAAACAAGGCAACTGCTCACCACGTGGTACTCACCAAGCCAGCCCCTTCCAGTGTGAATCCTGCCTTCTGGGGATGCTCAGCACAGGTGGCCTCAATTCCCTCATCTTCCCAGGTGTCCTTAGGAAAACACCTGCACAGGTGATGCAGATCACCACCTCTCCAATCAAGGTTAGCAATACTGTCTGCCATCACAGGCTTGTTTCTACAACTGCAAGTTTCCTAAATTTTAATTTGTAACTTCAAGTATCTGTTTAAGATTACAAAATTTCTGCTGCTCCTGATTTAAATGAACCTGGTTTCAGCTGGGTCTTCCTCCTAGTAGCTGGTATAATGCTGTGTTTTGGATTTAGTATGAGAATAAGGTTATTTCACACTGGTTTGATTGTTGCTAATCAGTACTTACATTAAGTCAAGAAGTTTTAAGCTTCCCGTGCTCTGCCAGGGAGGAGGTGCACAAGAAGCTGGGAGGGAGCATAGTCAGGACACCTGACCCAAACTGAGCAAAGGAATGTTCCATACAGTATGATGTCATGCTCAGCATATAAACTGGGGGGAGTTAGCCCAGGGGCAGCAACCACGGCTTGGGAACTGGCTGGGCATTGGTCTGTGGGTGGTGTGGAATTGTACTGTGCATCACTTGTTTTGTATGTTACTTTATGATTTTTATTTTCTCTTCCTCTGCTGTCTTAGTGAACTGTCTTTATCGCAACCCAAGAGTTTTTTACAATTCTCCTCCCTATCCCCCTGAGGCAGGTGGGGTGGGCAGGAGTGAGCAGCTGCGTTAGTTGCCAGCTGGGGTTAAACCACAACAAAGCCAAAAGTACACTCTCTTACACCATTCTCCCTTTGTGATTTTGAAAACTCGTTCATAGACCGACATAAATAATTTTTCCTGAAACTTGATGTTCCCAAAAGGCTTATAATACTAATGAGAAGCTGTTAATGCTTAATTTTGCTTGTAAAGCACAGGTGAGCAGGTGCACTTTAAAGCATAAAATGAAACACTAGAGGCTAAGTATTTCTTATTTATTATCATAAGTTTTACCAGATTTTAAAGATTTCAAATATTTCAGCTCTACGTTAGTGGGTATCTTTGTCACTCTCCCTGAAGAGCTGGTAACATTTAGCCAGGCTCTAGGAGTAACCTTTAAGATGCTGCTTACAAAGGTGCCACAAGGGATACTTCAAGACACACAGGCTGCAAACTTTTTCCTTGCTAATGGGGGCAAGAAGGAGAGAGGGAGGGAGAACAGAGCATGCAAAAAGTACTGTCTTCATTTGTATTGTGTTACATGCAAAAGGTTGGTTAAATAACATACTGTAGTTAAACATTTTAATTATGTTTCTTAGGCATGTCTCTCCAGGCTCTTAGAACGCAATATTAAAAACAAAGCAAAAATCATTGAATAATCATTATGAAACATGGCTAACATTAACTGAAGCTAGACAGACAAGATAAAGATTTTATCCAATTTCAGCCAAGAAAGAAACATGGGAGCTTACAAAATAAAAAATGCCTGTATATGCAAATCAGATGTAGACAGGGAGGAAAGATCCATCATTCAACTTTCATATAGGGTATAAGTCTATCTGTTGCTGCATTTTAGCAGTTGAACCATTACTAGATCTTCCAGCCATTTTACCTAACTTAACTTGAAATAAATCTGCCCCTACAAACGTAGTTTTAAAGATCAACTTTCACCTAGAAAGTGTATGCTTTCCCACATGAAAAAGTTTGGTTGCTGATGAGGAGCTATGTATTATAAACACAAGCTATTAAGTCACCCCTCAGGGCTGGTGGTGGATGTGGCATTATTATGTCACAGTTTACATGGTCAGCATACCTTACTTTTGAGTAGGCTACTTTGAAGGGAATTTAAAAAATTATCCTTTAACTCTCATCAGCCCAAAAGAAAAAAAAAAGCAATTGTTGTTTGCCTATCATTAATTGCCTGATAATCAATAGGCTATTTAGTGATCTCAGGGTTTCAACAGCAAGGCAATTACTCTCACCAAATATGACTTTATCAAGGACAACTCCCAAACAAATGCCAATAACATCCTGAAAGTCCTGTTTGAGAGAAAACACGACAGGTTTGAAGACATAACCATACAACAAGCCTCTGAATAGCATGATCACAAGGACAGTATGGCTCATGATTTATAATTGATGGATGAAACTGTCACATGCCAAAACTTCTTGAAAAATCTACCTTAGGATGTCTACACTTGGTATTGATATGCTGCTTCTAACATGTCAAAACAAAAGCTGGCTAATTTTGGATAAGCAAATTCACTTGTTATCTTTGTCACCAATGGCTGCTGATAAATTTGTCCTGTCAAAGTCCATAAATGTTTTAATGACACTGAAAACTGTAGAAGGAGCACTAAAATATTCAAACCATCTCACAAGTTCCAAAATCAAAAATGCTTTTCACACTTCGAAACTGCATAAGGGTTCAGATATCTGGGTATAAGGAGGAAAACTGATGAACAAGCTGGATACACTGGGAATGAGGCAGATACAGCACAGCAGAATTGCTAGAATTGCTCTCTGCCACACTGGTGGTGGTCATGAAACCTTCCAAACCCATGAGTTTTATTTGAGTTAGGGGGTAGAGAGGTACAAAGAATCTGGGCAATCATCACGTCTTGGACACAGATATCTAACGTAGTTAATACAAATGCAGTGACAGGATTCCCTGGACACTTCTGAAAATCTCAATGTCTTTCCATGAGTATGGAATGAGGAACAACCCACTGTCTTCAGAACAACCCAGTGTCTTCCTTCAGCCCCAGTGTATTCCAAGTAGCTTAGGTCTTCTGCACTCTGTGTCACCTGCTTCAGACTTAGAGACAAATGACATCATACTCATGGCATTCATTTGTGCTGTGATCGTCACCCTGCACAGGACATCGATTGGATTTACATGTGTTCATATGGCACTGCTGTCAAATATCATGAGCTCTTACTACAGTATTTCAAGTACAAATGAGATTTTGTCATAATCACTGTCCTTTAAACAACAATTCGTGATACTGATATTTCACACATTTCTCCTGAACAGTTATCCACACCATTTTATAAAGTTCTCAAATGTTTGCTATTAAGCAAAATATTAAGGGCTCCAGCATTACTCTTTCAAAGCCACAGCCAGGTCTTATAAAACTGGTGCTGTTGGAAGACATTAATGAAGCAGGCACTCAAAAAAAAAAAAAAAAAAAGGCAGGCAGTGATGTGTTATGGGTGCAAGTGTTACTCCTGCTTGGAGCTACAGAAGTCATTTTACTCATATCCCTTTCCTTGTCACTTAGTAGCATGGCTGGTCAGTCTGAGCATTCCTACTTAGTATCAATGGGTGGCAATTGTCCAAAAAAGCAGACTGACAAACAACAAGGAGCACACAATTACAAGTCCAGACACATGTGAAATGGAACCCGAGCACAAGCTATGGCTGCAGTCCTGCACAGATCAGGCATTGTTCAATGTCACGACAATTTTAAAGGCAAACACTGAAGAAACATCCCAGATAATTTGAGTAAACAGAACAGAGCAGAATATGAAGAAGGTGACTATACATTATTCATTAAAAGACTAAACTTTTGAAAACAAACAGGGACGATGTCTACACCCTTTCATTGTACCAGTATCTAAACGTCTCACTGTCACCCAGACTACTTCACAAAATCAGTCTGAAGCACCTGAGCTGTTTATGTGCAGCTTACTAGTGTCGCTGATTTGTAAAAACAGACTTCCATGCTGGTTTGAAATGTATGACCTAGAGCAATGGTTGGCTTGCCCATACTAGCTACTGCCATAGCCAGAATGGGAAAAGAGCTGCTACACTCGGTGCCTCTGTTTGAGCTACTGAGTGGGTCATTTTCTCTGATATTCCCAGTGATCCAGGCAAGATATACAGGATGTACGTCTCCTAGCAGTGAGACTCTGACATGTTCTTCTACTACACAGTCTTTGTACATTGCACACACCCAAACCCACCCCCTGGTGCGGAGGATTTGTTTTATACTACAGTCAATCATGTCTGCCCTTCTCTGAAAAGGAAAATTTCATAGACTGCTTTTTTATGGAAGATATTATCTTAATCACCTAGCTTTATCCTTAAAATACAAAATTATTCCTAGTCCTTCCTGGTTAGGATGCAGACACCCTGGGTCTATGAACCCCTCTGTTTTCCCGTGGCCTCTTTGCTGGATGCTGTCTCAATAGCTGTTTTAAAATTCACACTCCAAATACCAATAGGCTGCCTTGAGTTAGATCAGCCACCACAGTACCAAGACACAGCAACGGAGAGGTCAGTCACATGGGAAGCAGCAGTTTTGGAAGGCTAGCCACAGAGCTGCAAGCAAAGCATTACTGTGCTCTACTGTCAGCTCTAACAGAATTTCTCTTCCTTCGTGATAAACCCACTATTCCTGCCTAGGGTTTTCTGGATCAGGTTCACTGAGAAAACCCAGAAAGCCAACACAGCACCACATCCCAGTCACAGGAATCCTACCCTGCATCAGGTTAGGATGTGAAAGTTGGCTGGAGACCCTGATCAGAGTCTGGAAGGTATTCAGTTTCCTACCATGGCCCTTGTGAAATGGCCCTGAGCAGCGGCGATCATTTTGTGTACCCCTTGCACTGGAATCTGTGAAGGCTTTACCTTATACTCATACATGGAGTGGTCTGCAGTAATATCTAATCAGTTTGCAAGTCACATTTAAAAAATAAAAAAAAAAAAGAACCAAAAACCCCCCAAACACAACATCAAGAAAACCAGGGCAGTCCCACGCTATTAGTCACCACAGGGGATAGGGATTGTCTGAGTGCAGAAAAGAAAGCTGACAACACCATTTAGGAAATTAAAAGTTCTGAGTATGTTTCTCCAACTGCTTTTAAGCACCTTTAATGCCCAAGAAAGTCAATATAGGCTAGCCAGACAGAAAACAAAAGAATCAAGCAAAACCCTGGAGAATATAATAGAAAAGAAGCAGCCAAAAAACCAGCAGGGAAGAAAACAAAAGATGTTTTCATGACAGAACACTGCCCACCGAGGGGAACAATGAGAGAGAAGCCAGGGATAGCATATTGAGACAGGACACAGAACATAGTAAGAGAAGAAGCAAAGCACATTGATGTGCTAAGCTTTATGAAAAGTTGCCATGACTGGGGAACTGAACAAAAGGCTGCATGTCAATACAACAGAGCTTAAACATGCTTGCTCTGAACAGTACCCAGCACACAAACTATAATGTACTGCATGTAGTTCACCCCAGGGAGGGGAACAGTGAAATAGGTCTTATTCCAAACTGGGAAAAGCCACTGTGTCAGAGAGGTGCTCCAAACAGGAACAAGAGACTAATAATAAGTAGGTATATTATGATAAGAAACATGTCATGCTCATCAGTTACTTAGCAGGAATGCACAGCAATATGCACCTTTTTTTCTTTAAGACAGGCAACCAGCATGTCCTGTTCCATTCTGTAAGGTATTGCACTCCATTAGTATGAAATTTAGCATACAAGACCGCAGTACAGAAGGTAGTGAAAACCAAACATACCAAGGCCTATGTCCCAGTCTACTTGATGTGCTAAAGTGCACTAATTTAGCACTAATGTGCTAAATAGGAAGGCATTCCTATTACTCCCTGTTTAGTGCTTTGTAGAATGAAATGTCACAATGCAGCTGGATATTTTAGGTTAAACCTTCAGCTGGCATAAATAGCTGCAGCCTCACAGAAATATGTGATTTTTAAATAGTATTCCCCCCGTCACCTTTGGAAGGAGGCAGCTGAATTGCAGTTTGCATGTTTGGCATTGCATCTAAACTTCCTGGAGTGATATGCTTTCTTTTTCTCTTAGCATGCAAAGTATCCTGCTTTACAGACAATTTACTTCATCTGCAGCTGGCTCTGAACTTGGTCAGCCTTCTATATTAAAAATCATTTTTGTAACTACACACACACACACTGTAATGACTGAATGTTACCAAACAGTGGCTGCTTTGAAAGTGACAAAGCAAATAGAACTGACTCATCCATCCACTTATTTTCCCATTCAATACAATTAACTGTCTGTTTGAGTCAAACTTCTTTATCTTTTTTCAAAGGCTTGCAGTGACAAGGATTATCACTACTGAGACACTCCAAAAATGATTAAGCATTTATTACTGCTCCCTAAACCCAAATCAACTCCTCCACCGCATCTCCATCCCACATACATACGCATGTCTGCCAGCATTCTTGCTGGACTGAGGCTACAGTATGCCTTTGCATTATAGCTATCAAATTATGATTTATCAGGCAAGAGAGACATGCAAAGGCACAATGGCTTTAAAGCATCAACAAAGTATCAGCAAAGGAAAACTCCAAAATAATTTCTCCCATAAGCAGGTAACAGTAGCTTCTGTGAAACTGTTGACATCTTTGTGTCTCTCCAACCAATTAATTTTGAACAGAGTGGGATTGTCCTTTCTTTTTTTTTTTTTTCTCTCCACAGTGGTTCACAGCCCCATTTAGAAACAAAAATTCACTACAACCATGAGATAGATAACTTTTTAAAGAAAATGTCTACGTTGGTTTGTATTTGCACTGATGGCCCTAAAGAAAATGAAGGGGGAATAAAAAAATAGAGTATTTTTCCATGAACAGCAGGAATTCATTACCAAGCAATTAGCTTAGTAATAAGTTCCCATTTCTCAGTTTGGGAAATTTCCACAAATACTGGTAATATAATTATGATAAAAGTTGAAGGTATACTACAGTACTCAACTGCTAACTGTCCACAAACAATTTGTCTCCTCATGACAGACAGGGGAGGTTCTAATTACACTGAACATGTCAAAGAAAGATTGAGTGTTTGCCAGACAACTCTCCATTGATTGCCTTTAAACCATAGTACTGGACTGCTGAAAGCAAAACAGAGATTCTTGGGTCCAGGTAATTAACTTTGATGCTGTTCTCTTCTTAAACCCTAATGAAGCCCCCTTGAAGTCTTCATTACCAAAGGGTATTTGTTAATCAAAGGCAAAGAGCCAGCCAAAGGTCCTATTTCCCTTTCCTTCTTTATAAATTTCCCTCTGTTATACATTTCTCAGGACTCAGTAATGCATTTGAGGTGAGTAATGATGGCCTGAAAAGTGCAAGGAGTGAGGGGTACCTCATGAAATGGGACAAAGAAGGAATGTGGAAAAAGCTGGGACCTGAAGAGAGACGTAAAGGAGTGAATGGTATGGTTTAAGACAGAAGAGAGCAGGAATAAAGGGAAGGCAGAGCTGTATTGATATTTTATGAAATGGCATTGCCATGAAGTTAAACTGATGAGTAAAAAAGAGCAAATCTTTAGGAAATGCACCAACTCAGCAGCTGAATCTCAGGGAGATACAACATTTCTCAGAGACAGTAAATAAACTAAGTCTAGATTTCATAAGGTAAGAAATGAGATTCTCAACTGACACTGATGGCAGAGTTTCCAGGAAGCATCTGCTCAGATATTTAAAGCGCTTAGCATATCTGGCAGGACTCTCTACAACAAAGACTCCAATCCAAGCACATCTAGTCCCTCTGCTCCAGCCACAAATACTGTTGAGCCAGCTGAGGTATACTGGCAACCCAAGGGAATGTGATCTCTTCTGTTGGCTGTACTGAAGTCTTTGGGCTGCACTGACTGGGTGGCGATATTTCAATGTATCCCAGTCCTATCCAACAAAGCACCTGTGTGGTATAATACAAGTTTCTTGTGAAGGCACCTAAAAACATGTTTTGGATGACTCTTAATTCCTGAGACAGACATACAAGCATTTGCATTAAAAATGTTCACAATATTACAGCTGGAGACTTTGTTGACGAGTACCTGAGTGCTGGAGAAAAGTCAAGATGTGCAGTCCGCTTCCGCTTTCATTGTCCTGTTGCCTGAACCCAAGCCAGGAACCCCTAGCAGAAAGGAACAAACGATTTTGTTATTTCATTTTCATCTATTTTGTATGTTAATATGTCTTTTCAAGATCTTAATCCACATCCTTCCCTGTGTCTAAAACCTACATCAAAAACAGAAGCTAATTTCCACCCCTCCTTCATGTATTGGCAAGAGAGTTTAGCATATGAAGAGCATCACCACCATTTGTTAGACAGTCTGTGCCCATGTAGGATATTTTCCTGGAATTTCCAAGTTTGCACAGTGCATTTCTTCTGGCTTCACACAGAAGCCATGCCCCCATCGCAATTTTGGAGGGGCAGCTTTCACATTATAATCATATCAGAGAAAATAGCACATAAAAAAGCACATCCTGGTGATTTATAAAAGGATTCAGATAGAACATCCCTGCAAATCCTCACTAGTCACTATGTGCAATTGCAGAAATTAACTTTTTGGGACACTAAACATCTGAAGAGATGATAGTGGTTCCAAGTACATGAATGATTTCCATTTCCCAAACCGGGAACCAGAAATGGTTCCTACTCAAGTGACTTATTCAGCTTATGGGAGAGCATCTGAATCCTGCGTAGCTGAGTGTCTTACATTTCCTGAAGTTCCATGTCCTATTAAGATAGAGCAAAGAACGTTATCAGTGATTTCCTTCATTAAGTTTACACTTATGCCTATGGCTTCTATAGCTTGCTGTACTAGTTAAGTCTCTCTAAAGCTGGGGTTTATCTTCCTAATTTCAGGATTTTTTCTGAGTTGACGTTGTAGCTGTTTTTAATCAGTAGCTGCAAGAGATGTTCATTTACAAGAAAGGGTTTTTTGAGCAGGGTGGAGACTAGTATAATCTCTTCCTTTTGAAAGTATCTATTAAAAATACAGGCAGAATGTCACGTTAAACAGCATAGAAGTTAAAGCTGCATGAGAGAGAACTTAGCTGAAATGTGATAACAGTAGTGCAAGCAAACCCAAAAAATTAAGGGTAGCATACCTAACCAAAACATTTCCAGAACGGTATCAAACATGAGCAAATACCCTATCAAAACAGGCAAGGAGCTTGTACTTAGATTTTTCAGTTCAGGAGTATTTGTAACAGCTCATATAAATTATGAATTATCACAGAACCAGCCTTTGCATCCAAAGCCCATTATTACTTTGCACCACTTCATTTGGCAGAGGAAATTGAGTTCCATTCAGAACTGCCTAACCACCAGTGATAAGCCAAAGTTTCCATTCCAGATCTTTGACATTACAGATACTGGAGAAGAAACTGATCTTCTGATTGTAGAGGAGGAAAAACTCAGGTACAGAGCAACATATTCTGTCGTTCCCTGTTAAGCTGAACAAGAGTGAGCCACTGATTCAGGAACAAACATTTCAGATCACACTGAAACTACATTTTTCAGAGTTTTCACTTTGTGAAAAATATTGTAAGTTCTACCTTTTTACATTGACCCTGCAACCAAACCAGATACAGTATTCACTTATCACTAACTTCAAGATAATACCACAGCTTTCATAACAACGCTGATCACCTGTGCCACAGGGCATCACAACTGCTTCTATGTTCAATTGGTCTCTTTCTCCTCAATCTTTTACAACAAAGACACAAGGCAGTGCTGCTGACAGTTAATGAAAAAGCTTCTCAAGCAGCAGAGGCACTTAGAGAGCAGCAGAAGCCTTTGCACTCCTGCACTCAAAGTCCCAAATCTTAATACCCTTCCTCACACTGCATTCTAAATGCAGGCCATGATGACCTCGCGGGATTCAGGTGTAAAAATGAACTAACTTCACATGCATCCCAGTGGGGTACACCAGCAAGATGATGCAAGGTGTTAGGAGCTGCATTACCCTTATAATCACACTTCCCAGTGGATGCGTCCGTGCCACAACCCACTGCAGCAGGGACAGCGACAAGCAAGTGTTCAGTCCTACGAATAGAGTGGAAAAGATTTTGTTATGTTGTTTATAGATAGTTTTTGCCTTTCCTCAGGAATGTACTTTAATATTTAGGCCCAGGAATAATGGTAATGGAAAACAACTGTTAATTTTCTATTCCATTCACTTCTATTAAGTTCTTATGTCTATGCCCATCACCAGGGCACCTGAGTATTTTCCAGCAGTTCATGATGTGACATGACCAACATTTGTCATGTGTTCATGTCCTCATCCCATCCCCATGGGTAGAATTATGTTCAGTGTTTTGTTTTGGTTTGTATTGGTCCTAATTCCTGTGAGAATTCAATCCACAGTTCTAAACCATGCTCAAGAAAGTCTTTATGAGCTTGTCTTGCTGGAGTGAGTGGTCAGAGTAGCAGCTGACAGGTCTATCATCAAATCCTTACTTTTCTTGTAGTAAAGGGACATATGACCTCTGATGTGATATTACCACAGGAAAATATGGAGGATAAACTGGCAGGAGAGAACTAGAATGAGAAAGGATCGTGATCTTCCTGCTAACTGCAGCATTTGGCTATACTCAGCAAAAAAAAGACTGGCCATACCCTCCCTAACGCATTGAGCCACCTCAGTGGCTCTCTTGCCTCCCTTATAGCTACAGATGGGACCATGTACTTGAATTAAATTTCACCTGAAAACCCTTCAGAGGCAGTGCTGTTGCTCCTCCTCCAAACCACCACAAGCAGCTAACAGGCATCTTTTATGCAGTCTGTAGTAATTTGCACTTAAATTTTTCTCCTACAATGAAAAAAAAAAAACCTAGGCTAGGTATCTCCACAGGGCTATTCTGTTCTTCCCTTTTGTACTCTCAAACTAGAGGCCAAGGACATTAAGACCAGCATGTCTTCATGTTCTACATCTTTGCTTATTCCTTCGCTTACTGATCCCTCCAGTCACAGACTGACATTTACAGGCCATTTCATTTCCTAACAGAAACACTGAGTTGTAACAGCCCCCTAAAAAGAGCAGCCCATCAAACACAATCTCTTTTTTTTTTTTTTTAAGACATTGTTGCAGGACTTGATCCTAACACACTCCTTTACAAAACAAGGGCAAAATCCGGCCTTTTCCTGTGGGTTTATGATCAACACGAAAAACCCAGTGAGATTTAAAAACAAAGGCAAGTGAAGCTGACCCATTTTTAGATGTTAAAATAAAGCACCAGCACCCTCTATCAGGATATTTCAAACACTGGCAACAGAACAGTGATTTATCCTGAATAGAAAATATGCCATTAGTAGATATTTAGTATGTACTGCAATCTTCGTAAGTCTGCTTTAATTAAAAGTGCTATTTCTGTTTTAAAATTGACATGAACCACTACCATCCAGAGCTCTGCTTTGCACAGATATTTTTTAGAGCTGTAGAGCAAATTGTTATGCAGTATCACTCAGATAAAGGCCTGCAATGAGAGAAGTGATAATGAAGACAGCAGCTGTTACTAAATTACAAAAACAAGACAGATTTGTTGGCAAACACTAACAATCTGGAAAACTTTTTTGCAAGTTCAACACTTCTACAAACAGTCTCTACTTGGGTTCCCTCAATGGAGCGTGATGGCGCCAGTGAAGTTGCATCACAGGAGACTTACGGCCTTGCGTACACAACCTGCCGCTCCTCACACTGATCCCCTTCACAAGGGAGGTAATTAACATTCATCTTGACATTCCCTGCAACCCCTTTTTATGGAAGTGACTATACCATACAGAAGAGGTACAGAAAAAAAACCCCTAGATGTCTAACACTGTCCCTTTCCTAAATAATAGCTACCAGATAGCAGCAGAATACACACTTTCCTGTTGTGCTTCACCAAAATCCTCAACCACTGGAGGAACAAACCTTCTCCAGTGCTGAGGGGCACAGTTTTGCACCATCTCCTCGCATCTAAACCATTAAATAACAGCAGCTTTCAGTCAGGACAGAATCACGTCAGGTTTCAAGAGGAAATCTCAAGGAGAAAGATTCCATAGCCATTCTTCTAGCTTGTGGCAACTACTGTAATGCCATTAGATGCTTTAGAGCATTGGCAATTTAAACAGTTGGACAGATTCATGAGTTTTCCAGTCCCCTCTGGTTATGTGAATTTTATCTTTTACAATGACCTTGCATAGTCAGGGAATTTCCATATGGAAACTCACGTTTGTCCCAATGCACTATATGAAAGGGCACAGTGCAGCACAACTACTCACACATGAGGATTACCAATCACTTCAGGTTTTTCGTGTGTGTTAAGTGTACAACTATTTGAAAACCATTTATTTGCTGCTTTTTCCTCATCATCTCTCCCCAATAGGTGGCCAAGTACATCCTTTTCTCCTCAAAGGACCCTCAAGAGCTGCATATTTTTTCTTTCCCTGTTATCATCATTAAATTGACATTGTTCAAAACTCTGCTTAGTGTCATGCAAGTTCAAGAACCTTTGCTGAAAAAAACTGCAGTTGCATCTTCAATGAAGCACTAGGGGCAAGGTTACCAGGGCTACTGAAAGGGAGAGTGCTGCAGCACACTTTGAGAAAAGAGACCAGGAAAAACTCACTCTAAAAGACTTCATTGCTGTTATATCTGGTCTCAGTTAAGACTCAGTAAAAAACAATATAAAGAAGATATGGAGGTGATTCTCCCCCTCTACTCTGCTCTCGTGAGACCCCACCTGCAGTACTGTGTCTAGCTGTGGAGCCCTCAGCTTAAGAAGGATATCAACCAGTTGGAACGAGTCCAGAGGAGGGCCAGAGATGGTCAGAGGGCTGGAGCACCTCTGCTATGAAGAAAGGCTGAGAAAGTTGGGCTTGTTCAGCCTGGAGAAGAGAAGGCTCTAGGGAGACATTATAGCACCTTCCAGTACCTGAAGGAGCCTACAAGGAAGCTGGGGGGGACTTTTTACAAGGGGCCTGTAGTGACAGGACAAGGGATAATGGGTTTAAACAGAAAGCAAGGAGATTTAGATTAGATATAGGGAAGAAAATCTTCACAGAGAGGGTAGTGAAGCACTGGCACAGGTTGCCCAAAGAAGTTGTGGGTGCCCCATCCCTGGCTGTCTTCAAGGCCAGGCTGGATGAGGCTTTGAGCCACCTGGTCTAGTGGAGGGTGTCCCTGCCCATGGCAGGGGGGTTGGAACTAGATGATCTTTAAGGCCCCTTCCAACCCAAACCATTCCATGATTCTATGATAAATTTGTTATTTATGTTTTCAAATACACAGATCGATACAGGATGCAAAGTCTGTGAAAGACACATTCTGCCCTGAAGCACACAAATGAGTTTTGTACCACACTTGAATAAAGCTATATTTCCTCAAAGTCTCTAGCCCAGAAGAGAGGGGTAAATTTACATATCTGCATAGAAGAACCAGGCTTTAATTAGGAAAAGTGGTCAATCTCTTTGGAGAAGAAATAAACAATTAGTTTGGAAGAAAAGTTTTAATCTATCTACATTTCTAAAACCATTTCAGAGGGGAGACTGCTATAACAGCTATCATAATCAACTATGTGTGTTCTTTGCCTTTTTGCAGTATTTTTTGTAGGCTTTGATATGCAAAATAGTACCACATGGAAACAAATTGCTTTGTCTCAGTTGCTTTATGGTAACTTCCCAAATGCATGCTATTGCCCCTTTGCCTCAGGTTAAAGGGAGCTTAGCCCTTTCTCATTAAGGGAACTCAAATCTTCCATGGCACACTAAACAATACAAACAAAAGCACAGTTTCTGCAAAGTATGGTGACACTTTTCTCTCAAAATCTCTAGGCTCTGTGACTATTAGACAAAGCAATTCAGGTCTTCTAATACTAATGCGTACACTAAACCTCAAAAGTGAAGGAAGTATATGGTGCTATAGTAATGGCAACCTATCTTGGAAAAACAGGTTCATACGTAAGACTTTCTGGACTTTTCTGCATAAAATCATGGCAAAAGAAAGAAAAAGAATAAATCAGGACAGGCAAAGATTCAAATGACAGTCACATTGATGAAGAAGATATTCACACTGTTAGCTTTCTTCACAGAGATTACAAAGAACAGGTACTCAAAGGTAGAAAGAGACACTGCATGCTATAGTGCACAGCAGAGTTATGCTCCTCCATCATGTTTTTTTAAATGGCTGTTACTGAGGAAGATGTTAGGTTTTATATCAAGTGGCAAAAAGTGGTTTTTCAGAAAAAAAGATCTTTAGAAAAAATAGTTTTGTAACAAAAAAGAAGTGAGGAGCAGATAAGGATAGATAATACTCAAACACACCAGAAAAAAAGAAAACTTTAGAAAGTCTTTTCTAAAAGAGGAAACTTTGTCAGCTCTTCTCATGGTGGTAGTAGGACTACATTGACCAGGGAGAAAAGGATCAGTCAACACTGACATAATGTTTCTTTTTTTCAAATACTAGCTTAAATACATATTTTTAATATACTTCAAAACAATGATAGTCAATATACAGATAATTATCTGGGGTCTCACAACATGATCTCTGCCTCTGCTAAAAGACTTGGTATAAAATATACACTTCCTCATCATCTTCCATGTTAACCTCATTTAAAAGTTGCTTCCTACCCAAAACGAAGTCAGAACTGCAAAAGTAGTACTGCATACACTGCAAGCTTTTTAAATCAGATCTGGTTTAATCATTACAGAGCCCACACTGTCTAAGCAGTCTGGACCAGAACAGCTCCAAAGGAAGGACTGTTCTATGCTGGGTGTACATTATAAAAACGTGCCCAGCCATGTAACTGCCTGATGGACTCCTAATATTTTTGGAAGATAACATGTTTACTAATAATCACAAAGGACCTCTGCTTGCCTTCACTGACATTCACTCAGTCCTAACAAAGTTGAGGAAACCTGTGCAGTTTCAGGACTCCAGGAGAATAGAAGAACACCAGGATCTGATCCTCCAAACACGTGCAAAATACAAAGATTATATTAAGTAAATGCATGTTTTTCTAAATACCTTACCCTAATAAAGAACAAAGAAGTTGAGCAGCTGGAGCAAGTCTGAAGAATAAAGATGAAAAATTCAGGTCCCGGTTCTGCTACAGATACTATGTAAATTGAGATTTGCTCTGTGAACATGCTGCAACTCAGTTTCCCCAAAAGCAACATGAAGAGTGATCAGATATTCAGTACTTGCTTCACAGAGGAGCTGTACACATTTGAATATCAGGGTCCTCAAAACTGTAACCAGATCTGACTCCCACGATCATGCAGCACTCAGCTGACTTCCATGGAACTTTTGACAAAGATCCACCAGCATATATAATAGCTGCAATGAATATACATAAAATTACTGAAAGTTTGCTAAATCCTTAGAGTTTCTGGGATGACAAGTGTTATATAAATGCAAACGATTACTGCTATAGCATATCCATCCTGAGAGAATAGAGTGACATTTCTGGAGCTGTTCTGGGAGATGAGGTGAATAATAGACATTTCATAATTTACCATAAAATACTCATTTATCTTTAAAGAACAGCAAAAAGAAAATGAAATGCTAAAAAAAAAAAAAAAAAAAAAAGAAAGAAATAAGAAAGAAAAATAAGTACACCATAGTTTCCTATGAACTGGAGAAAACTGTTGGAAACCAGAAGAGCTCCAATCAAATCAGCCAGCAATTAGAAGTGGCAACCAAACAGCAGGATTTGATGAAGTAACTGCTGCTGGTAATAGGGTAGTAGGCAGGACTAGCATTTGAAAAAAGAATTTATGATAATTATGCAAATATTGTCCAAGCAGGTATTGCTGCGTGTGGCTCAGAACTACTAGTAACCTCAGCAAAACACCACAGGGAATCTGAGTGATGGTGACTTCCACACTTGCCTTCAAGGAAGGCATGATCTACTGTCTTGGAACTTCCCCTGAGCTGGGATACCCCAGCACAAACATAAGCAAGGGCTTGGTTTTTGTGAGTCTGCCACTCCTCCCCTTCAGTTTCCAGTTCAGACCTAACTCAAATGCTTTGCTACCCCAGGCAACCCCCTGACCAAGGAGGGAAGCTGTTTCCAGGTGAGGGAAGCGGATAGGCTCCCTGTCCTCACCCCTTGTTTCTCACCAAGGCAAGGTACTTGGGTTTGTGAATGGAAACAGGACCTGTCCAACACTGGGTAGAATTAAACTTTACAAACCCCAATCCTAGGATATCTCTGAGCTAACAAGTAATTTTCTTCTTTTTGTGACAAGCAGTCTTTCCTGGCTGTAGCTCCATAAAATGCTGTTCTCCCAAAACACTTCTCACCACAAGCAATGAAGGCAGCTGCATCCACTGCCTGTTCACCTGCTCACAGAGCAGAGTTCAATGTCCTTTTCTTTCTGCAGGAGCCTTTGGCCAGGGGGGTGGCACATGCAGCTACCTCAGAGATCTAGCTCTTGAAGGCCTGTGAAAACCATGCTCGAGACCCACTTCTACCCCTCGGATCAACTTCTGCATTCACACAGAGAAAACTGTTGTTTCAGGCATTTCTAGCAGCAGGAGAGCAATGGGAATGCAGCCAGAGGCTCATGTGGGCAGCCTGCTGCCCCGCTCCCGCCCCGGTGGAGTTAAGGCCGTACTTCTTCCACAACGCCTGCAAGGGCTTGGGGCAGCCCACACCTCCATGTCTCATTTTAGGGCTGGGATGGGAGGGTACAGCTTTGGCCTGGCAAGAGCCCACCATTCCCTCAAGGTGCTCCCCATCCCATACCATCCCACCTTCCTCCCCTAGAACACAGCCCTGTTCCACCCCCCCTGTTCTTAAGGGGACTGCTCCCGTCCTCTCAGCCACCCTGTAGGGACACTGAATACCAGGACCCCCTGCAAATGAAGCTGTGATATCTCTCACCAGGGTTCAAGCCCTGAGAGCACCTGCAGCTCCTCCATTTATAACCCTTCAGGGCCGCACTTAGCTACACTCTTCAGGAGCTTCAGTAGGGACGCTAATCCCCAACGCCAGGCTTGCCCTGGCCCTCCACCATGCCTGGCCACTACTCAGTCCTACAAATCCCAGCTCAAATCCCATTCTCCTCCTTCAGTCCTTGCTCCAAAGGCAGTTGCTGGTGTGCAAAGGGCAGTGGTTATTTCTCTTGAGGAAATGAGAGTTGGTTCTTGTTACTTTGCCCTCATGTGTTCCCATCCAGAGCTAACTCGTTAACAGAGTTTCCATCATCCTTGTGCAGCTTCGCTGGTTTCCAACATCTGTGAGCATGTCAAGGCATGCTTCAAGTCCCACACACACATGTACACAGCTCCTAGACATTATCCAGTTCAGAAATCAGGCTTGGTACTAAACTTCACAACAACCAGATCAGTCTCCCCTACGCTGCAGACTGAATTTTTGCCCCATGAGCTGCTGAAACAGCTGCCATCCTCTGGGACGAGGCAGATGACAGTGCTTCAGCAGCAGAGCGGGGAGCCAGGTGTTGCCAGCTGCAGGGATGCTACAGCCACAGCCCCAGAGGGGACCTGTTGCACGTCAGCTGCCTTCAGAAAATCCTGCAAAACCTCCTTCTTTCATCCTGCCTTCCCAACGCAACAAGCATGACATTCACCCTCTGGGATCCCACTGGTATTAACAACAGCAAAAAACACTCACTGAAGTAAATGAATGCCCAGAAAAATAAACATATCTCCCAAAGTACTGCACAAGAAACCCAAGCACTGATGTAGTCCAAGGCAGGATTTTTAACCTTTAAGTTAAAAGGATTCCAGAGGGTTTGTGAAGTCCATCTGGGGTTTCATAGCAGATACTGAACTCTATACAGAAATTACTCAGATACTTCAGTAACAAGTTTTGCAGATGCTGAAAGGCACAGAGTGCTTTAAATATTATGGACTGAGAGAAGAAATAACTGTTACCAGGTAGTAGAGTTGATGCTCACTATACGAAAAGTGTGAACACAGCCACCCTGAAAACCAGTTGTTACTTTCCCCTCATCTAGCACCCAGCACACTGTCGGTGTAAGGCTGAATCCCAAATTTACTGAATATTTCTTCTGTAAGCGTGCCTGGCAATCATAAGTGAATGCTGGCTCCTGTGGTTATTAACATAATACAGTAACGCGATTCTTGCGTGAGGAAGGGAACGGGGTGGGTGGAAGTTGGCATTCCTCTCCAAGCTCATTTTAAGACACCGTCTTCCATCTGGGATCATTTTCATCAACATGTCTTCTCCCTCTATTTTCCCATTAGAAGGAAATGGGAATGAACAAGAAATTTGTTTAATCATCTTCTGGGAGATCAGCTGAATTCTAATGCTGTTTGATTATAGCTAGTCACAAAAATGTCAAGTGCATTTCCATTTAGAGTGCTTGCTTAAACAGCCGTGCAAATGGGGACCACCCGAAAATCAGCATACATCATGAGAGATTTGAGCTTCCTTATGGTGTATACTTGTTTCAATCCACTCTCTTGCTCTTTAAAATAATGCATTTTCACAGCACATCATTTCCCTAAATGAGCATGATACATCACTGCTGCAGATTGACTCATGAGGCCCATTAATAAAGGCCAGGGTTTCTCAGCAGCTTTTCTCATTGGGAAGGTGTTATCTTATCATCTAAATTTGTAATGAATATAACGCTCTTAGCCTGTGCCCACCCCGCTGTTCCAGGTCCAACCTCCAGAAAATGGAGGTTTTCATTGCACAGGCAGTGGCATCATGTTAGAGAATAAATAATGTATTATCCCTTTCCCTAAGTAAGTAGCTATTCATTTCAAAAGCAACAAAACCGCTTAAAATGAAATAGTTACCCTTGTCATATGGGATCCACCTCTTATAAAACATCTCTTCCCTGAGTTTCAAAAGCATTATATAATTCCTAGTATTACACTGCCGCATGACTCACTATCAGTATTAGATAAGAAATAACTAATATTCGGACAGCCTCTGATTTCACGCTTGTAGTTTCCCCACATTCGTTTGCTTTCCAAAATGAGTAGGGCTGATCAGAAGATTGGGCCAGAGACTGCAATAAGATATGCAAGGAAAGAAACTAAAATCTCAGTTTGATGAAATGTTGTCTATAAAAATGCTTTGGAGTAGCATTTTTTTCAGTTTTTCCGTTGAGAAAAATAACTGGCCTTTATGATGAAATTCTGATAAAAAGAAAAATATTTTGTTTAAAATCTAGGGAGTGTAGTATTTTGTACAGGATCTAAGTATTTTCTGACACAGTCTGAAAGGGTAATATTAATTATCTGATTGAGACTGGGAGTTACAGAAGCCCCTGTAGGGATCAAAAAATAATACAGACATTTACTGACAACTGGACAACTGCTTCCCTGATTTTTTAAACTGGATTATTAAATGTTTAGCCTACAAATTCGAATTGATCAGGCAAATGTTTTGGCTCCCACAACAAAAGATTTTGCAAAGGACACAACATTATTAGCTTTCATGGTCTTTTTTCCTCATTCAGTTTGGGTCTATGTATTATTGAGAATGGTATATAAGAAATTATCCATGCTTTGAGGCTTAGAAAAGCTTTCTATGCAAAACTTCAATAAATTTTGGGGCTGTAAATCGCACAACAATCTGTACTGTACACACAGCCAGCTGAAACTTATTGAAGGAGCGGTATTTCTCATGATGGTACTTCCACTTCCTCTTCTGGTCAAAATTAGGAATTGCACAGATATTTTCCCATCCTTTCAAGTTTAACTTAGCACTTTTGAATTCTTGAATGTCTCAACAAGCTCAAGCCGTGTTCATTCACCAAAAGTCCCAGCTCTTCAGCATGCTTGTGCAAACTAACCATTGTTAGTACATCGAGTATTTCAGCTGTTAGACCTTCACAGCATACCTCTTCCTCCTGCACATAATAGTCCTCCAAGGAATTCACTGTGCAAATATAAAACTGGAGAGACATGTGGAAACATCACTTCCCTTTTCATTTGATTCATTACAAAGAGCTGTATCTCAAGCCTAAGCTGAACAGGCTTAGGCTCCTGTTATCGCTTGATGTGTTTCTAGCAGTTTCAGCTGGTTTAAATACAGTCACTGTATTTATTACTGAAACGTATTAAAATAAGGACAATGTAGAGCTGTTAGTTTAAGAGGAAGTATTTTTTTAAAAAAGAAAATTCTAAAAGAACAAGAGAATAAAAAACAAGTGCCTCAAGAGACCCCTGGCAAGTATACAACATTGCTACAACAGGAGTAACAAAGCAGTAGATTCTCTTTTGCACATTAATTCCACAGAATCAATTAAAGAATTCGGAATAAGATTGCCCAGATATTTTGAAAAAAAAGCCACAAAGCCTAAGATTTACGTAGTTAATTGGACACGCTCTTTCTAGATCTAGATAAGATTCTCTGGCTTTACTCTCACAATTCCCTGAAGCCTGCTAAGTTTCACATCTAGCCTTGTGTGATGGAGTTCAAATTAATAACAGTGTCTTGAAGACACAGGAGGTTTGACCAACTTTGCAAAAGGCCAGTCTAATAAGTAGAAGGTGCACTAGGTCAGTCAGACCTGCAAACCACATTACCGTGCACACCTGCAGGCTATATTGGACCCAGGAGAGGAGTAACCAGATAATTAGATAGACTGACATTTTACTGCAGGTTGAAGTAATTAGGGATCAGGCAAAACAGGAGAATGACCTTCTAAAGCTTACATTGTTGCATATATTGCCTAGGGTTGAAGAAGAGTAGCATAAAGGAGAAAATTTGATACTCTCTGATGTAGGCAAGTCTACCAGATACAGACAGTTCCAAGCTGTAATGTTTCAATTTAGCTCTGAAATTCTTCCAATTTGTAGGGGCCAGAGTTGGTGTCCTGGCTTGAACTTGCATAGAAATGAGTGGCAAAAATTGTTCACAAAAACAACAACAAAACCCACTTTAATGCATTTTTATATATTGAATATATAGTTATGCTATATTGTAGCTCCCAGTGGATCATCTGAGCTATAAGACGAGAACACACCTGGCAATAGACTTTACTCTGTGTTTGCTTCACAAATCATTCTATGCAATTAGTCCACGCAGAAGGCAAATAGGACAAAATCCAAATTTTACCTTTATCATTATGCCTCCTAGCTCTTTTCCATAATGTTTTATAACCATGCATCAGTCACAAGTGGTGAGCCTATTTCCCATCTCCTGGGGCTAAATGTGCTGCAGTCAGTACCAGCAAGGAGAGACAGACAGACAAGACTCTCTCCAACTAGACTAAAATCTGGAAAGCCAGGTTATCCCAGGGATGTATTGACTCTGAGGATATCAGCAACATTTCATGCTGCAGAGCCACAGTCATGAGCTGAACCATGGCATGTTGGCACCAAACCTGAAACTTGTCTCTTTAATTTTAATCAAACATCCAGTAGTAAAAAAGGAAAAGCAACCAAACAGAGAAAAGAGGCCTGTATAGAAGATGATAAAATGTTTAGTAAGTACACCAGCTCCATAGAAACAGTGTTTGCACTCCACTTACCTTATTATAAAACACTCTTTGTGGAATCGGGGTAAGATACAGTTGCTCAAAAACACAGTGTATTCTTAGAATGCCACTCTCTTTATTAGAGAGGCTGAAGAATGGATAACAACAACTCTCCTGGTTAAATTACTGCTGAGAGTTGATCAAACTCAGCATGGATGGATGGATGCAGAGTTTTTGTCCTCTTAGCAGTTTCCTTTGCTTCATTTTACCTTAACCTCCTTAGATACAACCTACTACCTTGTGCTCCTGACAAAAATATTGGATCAGACTGTATCACAGGTACCCCAAAGGGACAGCACAGTTTCCTGTAACTTTTCTGTGCTTTTGGCTGCAGAAAGAGCCTGAGAGCCCACCTCTTTACAAAGGACACCTGCCTAGAAGAAGAAAGCCACAGCAAGACCCCCTGTCATGTGATCAGTTACCCTCGATTTGTAATGCAAAGATCTATAATAAGAGCCATCTGTCTTGCACAAAGCCTCCCTACACTGAACACTTTTACCGAGGGCTCCCAAACCGACAACCAACTGAGACTTATCCCGAGGCAATCTGCAGATGAGAAGGAAAGACTTGGATTAAAGAGGCACTTCCCAGGATGCCTGCTGAATGGTTTTAGGAAACAGGCCAAGGCACTGAAGCCATTACTCACCAAAGACAAAAATCAACCCAGTTGATGATAGTTTCCAAGAACCGAGGCTTGCTGCCCAAGCGATGCCCATTCCTCTTCTGCATCAGTCATCCCCTCATTTTACTCACACAGTCATATTCTGCAATAATGGGAGGAATCCCCCCAAGGCAGTATGCTTTAAGTCATCATGTTTTCATGTACATATCTGTGATAACAAAATTTCACAGTTCCTGAGATCCTACACTTAAAACACAACAACTACAAGGAGTAGCAGCAACACTTCGCTTTTTTTATAAGATCCTTTTTAAGTAGGCTTACATGAAGAAATCATTCAGAAGTCTGGTCAATGCTATGTGTAAATGGATTAGGTCAGATGCAGAAAAGCAAAGCAGCTTTTTTACTTCAGCTGAATGATCAAAATTTACACTAGCCAAGAGTTCCGCCAATTAATCCTGTAAAGTTCATTAAGCTTTTGTGAGATAAGAAGAGGTATTACATGAATTTGATAGAAAAAGGTGTATTATACAAATTTTATGTCATTCCATTACCATTAATACAGAACGTGAGCAATGTTGGGTTAATTTTGTTTGTGAATGAAACTCAGATACAGTAAGATCACATAATCATATGGGACATGATGTTTCCCACATGCCATACTGCACTGCATCTCACCATCCACTTAGCCAGCACAGCTCATGGCAGGGGGGTTGGAACTAGATGATCTTTAAGGTCCCTTCCAACCCAAACCATTCTATGATTCTATGATCACCTTCAGTGCACCAAGGGGCTATTCATGGGCAGCTCCTTGGCAACAATGTCCACAGAAAAGCCTTCTATCGTCAGCAACAGCCCTGGAAGAAACTTCAGAAAAAATCCCTACAACAACATAAGGATGGTATTTGTTTATTTGTACTGCAAGGGTCTTTTTTGTGTGTCCACATGTGTGTGTATACCATCCTCCTGGATGACTTGTGAGCAACTTGTACTGAGTGGCAGCCTAGGCTGGAGCCTGGCAGTTGTCCCACAAGCAAGAATGCAGCTGCATATGGTTCCTGAAATAGAAAACTTGTTCCTTGTTTTTTCCAGAATAGTGGGATATGCCTCCAAAAAGCATTGAAGGAGCTGTAGCTTTCTGCAGCTGGTGGTATTGCTAGCTGTCCTCTCTAATAACAAAGGTGTCAAGGTTTACGTTCATACTTCATTCAACTGCAATGTCTGTGACAGCAGTAATGACCAAGGGCAGGGAGTTATGAACAATTAGAGGAGTAATGCCAAGAGAGGGCAAATTTGAAGGCAGCAGTGGCTGTGGGCACTGATTGATAAACCTGTTTGGTATGGAAGATGATGAATATGTGTGCCATTTTATCTTAAGAGGCCATAAGACTGCCATGTTCATGTGCCTACATATTCCTGGAAAGAGGGCAAACCTATGTCTGAGGTGTCTGGCCCAGCTTCTGGTGCTATGGGACAAGAAACCATGGTAGAGTGAAAAGAAAAGGATGTGGAGAGTTGATCAGAGCCGCAGGTCAATGAAATAGTGGTCAACCGCACCAGTTGTTCTGTAGGACGATGTAATTATGATTCACATCACACAGTCAGTAAAAGCATTTCTCCACAGTAGCCAAGCGAAGCCGTGCCAAGGGTGCCCTGATGCCATTATTGCATGAGACACACTCAATGCACAGGCAGGAAGAGCAATCTGTGCAAGGCTGGCTGGGACGCCTGCCAAGCTGGTAAATGATGGGGAATCGCTATTTTTATCTCTTAGTATTTCAGGCCCTAATGCACAAGCTCAGAATCCGTGAGTGACTGAGGATATCTGGAGACTGGAGGTAGGGGAAGAAAGAAGCGAGGGATTGAGAACCGCCTGGGTGTACTCCATGGCAATTCATTTCAAGATAAAAACTGACCAGCTGAAAATTTTTCAACATTTCAAAAGGCTGGAAGTACAGTGCAAAAGTGGTCAGCATGACCTGGTTTCCTCTTTGGCAGTTTGACCAGAAAAGATTACTCAATCAAATTCAAAATGCACAGATCCCCCAAAGGAGTCTTGTTATGTGGCAGACTAGTTATTTTATGTGTTATGGACATCTTCACCACAAACTGTAACCTGGGGTTCATTCAGTCTTGTGCTGTTTAGCCACTGGGTACCCAGGGCCCGGCTTTGTTAAGTTCCACTGCATAACTGTCGTGCTTTAATATCTTTAGTTGTTGAGCTGTAGCTATTGCACTAATTTGTAGGTAAGAGAGCATGTGTTGGTTGCAAGACTACTTCAAGAGAAAACTAGCAACACAACAAACTCTATAAAACTCTAAGGAAAAAGAAGCAAAGTCAGAAAGCATAACTCAAGACAGGAGAGGATCATCCCTTACATTTCCCATGCTGTCAATTTATTAATCTGAGCTGTGGATCTGGATCCATTATGCTTATTGTTGTGGGAATTTACATGGAACAAAAACATCATCCTCACTCTACATGTTTTATAACTCAGCTACTCTGTAGAAAAAAAACAACAAAAAAAACCCAACCAAACAAACAAACAAAAAAAAACCAACCACCAACCACTTCCATATTTTTAGTTTACTTGTGAAGTCTGTAGATAATAGTACAGATCTATCCTGTTATGACACTTAGGAATCCATAGGAAACTAACACTAAATAGACACACAGAGACTCAGAGCACAAAAAAATATAGCTGATTGCAAATTCTTGCCATTCCCAAAGAACAGCTGATCACTGACATTTGGTTTCAGGGTATTCTGTGATTTTCAAAAAATATTATTGCACCATGTTTTATCAAATTTATGTGTTCAAGATACCATAAACCCAAGCAAATATAAATATAGCATGACCTTTTATTTCCAAGGTATGAATGACAGTGATTCATTTTTGTCATAGTCTGCCTGTAAGTCACAGATAATTATATAGTATATTTGTAAGGAAACTAATCCATAAATCTTTAAATATAGCGCTTTAACCAGGTTTCAAGGAATGAACAGCTGGATAGAATTGTAATGATATATAATGTTGGAGCATAAAAATTGAAGCCTTCCACTTAGCTAGTAAATTTTCTCAATTTTATATTTATGTTCTCTTCTATAATTTTTATGATATATATAACTTACTTTGGTACTAAGTTTCTTTCAACTATACCTATATACAGAGGACATCAACATCTATGAGTATGGTAAACCTGGACAGGTCTCAATTGATTAAGCATTTTATAAAAAGTAAAGGGAGGAGTTTAGGGTGTGTGATCTCAAACTCTGCCACTTCACAGAGTTTAATGTCATGCAGGCCCACCCGATGGTCTTCCTTTGGTAGCAGCCTTGGAGGCTCAGTTGGGCTGGAGAATTTGTCCATCAGCCCAGCTCGGACTCCAGTTGCCTGAGCACAACTGAACCATATTTCACAGAAGGCATTGATTTATCTCAACCAAATTTAGACACTTGGAGAGGCACATCTGAAGTATGACTCATCTCATTCAAAGATAATCTATCAGGTGAATCACTGGCTGAAACTGCCGATTTCTTCCCATTGACTGTGAAGGCAGTCTAGGCAATTAACTCAAGTGAGGATGTTATGATTCAAACATGTAATAGTATGTGAAGCATATTGCACCTTGAACCTGAAAGACCAGGGTTCAAGGTGCACACAAGTCCATGCCTTGTTCATGCAGTCAGTAGACTAGCCCTTCAGTAGTTTGTTCTGCACTCACTGCAACAGATAGACGTCACCTTTCAATACGACTGGTCGCCTGTAATTTCCAGTTTATTATTACTTTCCTCTGGCAAATGGAAAATCCCTTTAACATCAATATTTTCCGCAATGAAAATGCTTTTACATCTGTCAATCATATCACTGCTTTGTCTTCACAAAACCATAGAATCATAGAAGGGTCTAGGTTGGAAGGGGCCTTAGAGATCATCTAGTTCCAAACACCCCTGACACGGGCAGGGACACCCTCCACTAGACCAGGTTGCTCAAATCCTCATCCAGCCTGGCCTTGGACACTTCCAGGGACGTGGCATCCACAGCTTCTCTGAGCAACCTGTGCCAGTGCCTCACCACCCTCTCTGGGAATAATTTTTTCCTTATATCTAATCTAAATCTACCTGCTATAAATGCAAAGCCATTGTGCTTGTCCTGTCACTACAGGCCTTTCTAAAAAGTGCCCCTCCAGCTTTCTTGTTGGCCCCTTCAGGCACTGGAAGGTGCTATAAGGTCTCCGTGGAGCCTTCTCTTCTCCAGGCTGAACAAGCCCAACTCTCTCAGCCTGTCCCCACAGGAGAGGTGCTTCAGCACCTCAGCACAGAAAGATTCTACTCAACCTTTCACTCAATTTAAATGTTGATTTCATATTTACGCATGCAGATGAAGTTTCCTTAGAAAACACAGAACAACTACAAACTTATGCATTCTGAAATGTAGTAATTCCACAGAAAAGTGACAGCTGGGCTTCTTTCTCCCAGTGTAAAATCTTGCTAATGCTTACTAATTACAGGAGGGCTTGTTCGCCTTCTGCAACAGAAACGTATGAGCATGAAACTACATTACAAGCAAACTAATTACAAACAAGCTAATCAGCTTTGAAAAGGTAACAAAAATTCATTTCAGACATCAAAAGGTATTTATAACTTTAAGTGTAAATTGGTACAGTAAATATTTTTTCCAGTGTATTGATCTGGGAAAAAAGTTAGGTATTGAAAAGCTACATTTTGCACAGAGATGTCCTATTACCCTTTGTAATTACATTAGTGTGAAACATAAGCAGTCCTATTTTCTGCTTAGAGCTTTGTTTTGGGCATAATATACACCTTACTGAGGAAAGCAAAGTGAAAAGATAAACTCTTCCCATAGTAATATCAAATATAGAACTGGCTACAGCATGTGTCTTCCTTGCGGAAGTTTAATATCTAGGGATAAGAGAGTAAGTATAGAGCAGAGCATCGCCACCTAAAACCTAGTGGTTCTATATGGTAAAACACTTAATTCAAATTTAAAAAACAAAACAAAACAAAACAAAAACAACTATTTAAAACCAAATGAATTTATGATTTCATCATTCATGAGAATTCTGGAGCAAAGCATTAGCCTGAATGGAAAGGAACCCATCGATTTCAGTATACTTTGCTGAATAATAAAATAAGAAAACCAAAATAGTGAAGAAGGAAATCTGATAATCACATGGTCAATCCAATTATGAAAAAGAGATGCCAAAAATATTCTGGCAAAACATGTTCTCTGAGAAAATTAGACAGAATCAAGAGATTTGGCTTATTTAGGCAAAGTTTATAAAATTTGTCTAGACTGACACCTGAACTAGGAGCAAATTCTCACCCCTTTTCAGAGGTAACTTATCAAAACTAATTTTTCCACATAGAAATTTCTGTTTAAATGATTAGTGATTATTATGTTTTTATCCTGCTCTCAAACTACTGCCTATAACACAAAAAATCTGCCATTCAGGTTTAGGTGTGCACAACAGATGTCTATATATTGAAACAAACCATTGCTCTGATTCGTATGATCAGCCTCTTCAAATCAGTTCAGACATGGATCTAAGCTTAACTTTCTACCATATGGCAAAGCAAACGTTGTTCATGGCAGCTCATGTGTATGAAAAACTTTGGATCCTAGCTCTGATTTTACAAAACAGATCAGAATACCATTAGTTAACCTATAAACACAAACTAACTTCTATCTAAAGTCTCACTAGAAATTAACTTTGAAAAGGAAAGTATTTTTGAGTAAGATTAGTGAAGTGATTTTTGTTTCACTTTTAAGACAATATAACATTATTGGATTCATTCTTCACTCTGCTTCTTTGTAAAAGAAGTAATCCTGCAGTTCTATAAAGTATTGAGAAGTTTTTCATAAGGAAAGTAAGAGGTAAAGTATCTTCCTGTAAGTATTTAGTTCCAGGCTATGAATGTGCACCTCCATCTTATCTTCAGAAATTACAATTCCATGAAATGAGATTGATATTTCTTCTTAATCAGACAGACACATCTGTAACTCCAGGCAGGTATCCTCTCATCTGCTGATTTCCCCAGCGCTTTTGCACTTGAGGGAAGGTTTTAAATAACAGTGTTCCCTGATTCAGCAACACCTGTTTTAAAGATTCATTGGCAAGAAAGTCTCTTAGCCAAATAAGACTTTTTTGAGTGGGAAAACAAACATCTCATAATCCTGTATCCTTTGAAATAGAGTTAGATTTTTTCCACATCATCATGGAAAGCAAAATACAAAATGTTGGGCTGAGGGCATGACATGACAAGGAGAAAAAAAAAAACTGTGGAATTTGTTGAAAATATGTCCTGCAAATTTTCACTTACCTAACTGTATCTTGTTGGGTTGATGATATGCCTTATCAAAAGAAGTGTTCTTTCATAGTTGTCAGAATACTTCTTGATAAGCTCTGCTCTCCAAGAGGACTGTCTGATGACTGCTCATTTGTAGCTTTTCAAGCCATCATTCTCATAGGCCAGCTGGGAATCCCTTCTCATACTCAGTCCTGAAAAAGCTTTAGTACAGGATTCTCAGAGAAATTCAGAAACTCAGAAGTTCAAGAGAAAAATATGTTAGGTGAGTTCTGTAGCTATATAATTATTTTTGCAATTTGTTTGTTTCTTTCCAGACTTTGCAGTCTCCAGACTTCTCAGTTCTTCTTTCCAAGAAATCTGTCCACAGTTTATTCCTACTGGCTGAGATTTAAGTAAGTTGAACTAAGGAAGTGAATGACTTATTACAATTATTCTTGATTAAAACCAGAACTTTAGTAACATCTTGTGTCCAGTTCTCTAAAATTAGGGAAAATGTAGGGCAGTTAGATGTGTGTGTCTAAAATTAGTAATCCTTTCATTCTATTAATTTGAATAGAGACTAGCTGAAGGCCAAGAAAGCTGCCTGTTTTAATAAATTCACTTTAGGAAACCCTATTCTTTGAATGTGAAGTGTTTTGGCATTTAGAAACTGTATAAAGCTTCTTTTTACTATGATGTTTGTTTTGAACCACTTTTAACGAACAATGAGTGGGGAAAAGATACAAGAAAGGGAATAAAAAGAAACAGATGGGACAGTCTCTACTGGAATTACACCAGTATAAACTTACAGCAGATAATTCAGTTAAGGCACACTTGCATGGTTTGCTTAGATGAGCAGAACAATCAGATAAGCTGGCTGGAGCATATTCACAGGCTTTCATTGAAACAAAATAAACCAAGCCAGTTCCATACAGTGTGCTGAACACTGACCCCAAGACATGGAACAAATAGAAAGTATGATTTATTATAGCATTTATATTACAGAGAATAGTATATCAAGGAGCAGCAGTGGAAAAATGCTTTTTGATCATCTTGTAGTTCATCGTTTTCTCTCTTCCATCATTGAAAAAGAAATAAAACAGTGCCATTGACCTACAGGTTCCAGGTTTCCAGTAGCAGCACAAGCTGTAAAACACACTCTATTCTTTGATTCTGTTTGCATGCATACTCAAGTTGATTAGAGCACTTTTTTTATGTTCAGTAGGCTAAACCAGAACAAAAAGAAAACAAGTAAAAGTGGTGACTGGCAGGCAATCAGCCCAACTGGATTGTATATGCATTTTTTAATGGATATGCTGGATGCCCTCTTTAAAAAAATGAGACAATAGCCCAGAAAGATGAATTATGTATGACTGGAATTCTGTGATGTCTCTCAGAACCTACATATACACTTTTTTTTTAATTGGTATGTATGTGCATACCAGGTATCTGAAGGCAAGGTGATTTCCTTTCGTATAGCAGAATAAGTGTAACACAGGACTATAACATGAGTCATTATCCAACGTTACATATACTCTCTCATATATGCATGCACACAAAAGCATGTGTATATCTATACCACGTATTTTCTGCTCATGGATACTTCCAAAGCTACAGTTGCTACAGAATAGCTCAGCAGTTCTGGAACTGATTTTCACTCTCTTTGATAGACCACAAAGATATTCTTACTCAGCAGTGATTAGAGGATCCACCCACATCCTTTTTTGCCAACACAAAACATTACTTATTGAGAGATGCAGCATACCAGGCTAAAATATAATGCTAGTCAACAGTGCTTTCAAAACCCAAGTCACTGTACCTACAACAGGGCAAAATGCTTTCACTGTTAAAGTCAGGCACATTTCGAATATGCTTCATAGATATTAAGTCTTTTAGGAATATACTGATCAGTCTAACAAATGAATAGTATTAAACACAGGCTAGGAGGTATCTCTCTTTAAAGTTTTAAAGTCTCCAGCTGTTCCTGCCTTTCCAATTGTACTCAGGAAATGTTCTTTCATGTTCACCTTTTAAACAATGTTCCTTCCACAGTCAGAGTATTTTTGTACAACAGAACTGACATTATTTTTTATGATTAAAGAAACATGGAACATAAGTAATCCCTATAACATGAATCATTTCCTATGATTTTCCCTTTTATCTTCCAGCATTAGAACTACCCAATACAAAATGTTCAGGAATGCAAGTGAATAGAGATATCTCTAGCTAAAAGCTTCCCTTGGCAAACAAAATTCTGGCCAGGCTCCAGCTATTCTCCAAAGTAATCTATGACTTACATTTATTTTATGTATTTTGTCTTGGATTGAAGGCCAAACGATGATTGTTAAACACATTCCAGAAGCTAATATTAACCTTGGGAAATTTATCCCTTCATGAAAAGTTATAAAAGTTGCAAATAGCAGACAAAGGCCTAAAGAAAATCTAAATACACTCCCTCTTGCATCTCAAGTTTGCCTTTACTCTCCATCTCATTGTATAAAAGTATAGGTTTATCCATCCTTGTCCTGCCTCCTTTTTCCTCACCTTGACTCAACTGTTGTCATTCCATGCAACTAAAAAATGTTGGCAGAAGAAGGGACCAGCGGGCTGCTTAGAAGGGCACTCACACATGGTGTTTATGAAAGATAGATTCAGACACACTACATGCTCACACATGCACATATGTGAACAGTTAAGGTAGTTATTACCAGTAGCTGCTATAGTCAGAAAATATTTGGAGAGTTTAGCAGGTGCCATTCAGTCAGCGCATGCACTCTGCAAAACCATTGCTCAGGAAGGTTTCCAACAAAAATGCCAAGCCAGGTCAGACGTGGGCCTATTCTGTCATCAAAACGACAGCCCATTGTATTTTTTTCTGCAAAACTAAGTATGTCTGAGCAGATGCATGTGTTTGCCAACATCTTTGTCCAGTCTTCATTACCTGACAGACACCAGACCTTTGACAAATTCCACTGCCAAAATTATCCTCTTTTTCAACCTCACCGGCCATGATGAGCTGCTCTTTTGCTGCTTTACATCCAGCTTACTAACTTAAAGTCTTTGTCATCACAGCCCCTGTCCCCCAGTATGCATTTCAATATGCATTTCCAACTCATCTTTCAGCACTCATCCCAGGTCCTACAAAAGGACCAGTATTCACATTCTTAACTCTTTTTGTCTTTTACCATTTACTAAATGTTTGACAAGCCACACAAAGCCTTTCTAAAGGCTTAATTCCACTGACTTTCCTGTGAAAGGTAGTACAGAATCAACTTTATATGGTGCATAAATGCTTAGAGCACACTGAAATACCTACAGCTGTTATTCTGAGCATTTCCTTTGGCACCTCTGGTTTTTTGTAGGTAAAACAGTCATGTCAATCAATGGGGAAAATCCAAAAATGACATTTTTGTTATTTTATTTGGTACCCATGGGCATCTTTAGATGTCCCAGGACCTTTGCCTGACACTAGTTCTGTTACAACACAACATTCACCTCTCATTGGTTCAAATAAACATTTCTTGCACCATCAAGTTTTCTGTTTTGCATCAGGGAAGACTGTTTTGCTTCTCTTTCCCCCACAACTAATTCTGGTTGGATATTGGCCTCCTCGGAGCAATTCCCTCACTGTCTCCCTGAGCAGACACAGGAATACCACCTTTTATTATTCCATTTAGTAACGACAGTTGCTGCTTAGGTTAGTACCCTAACCCTAAGTTAGGGTTTGTGCCAGGTAACATAACATACATCTGGATCGTTGATACTCCTGTGGTAAGCAGTTGTACAGCTCCTGCTACCTAAGCCAGCTCAAGTACCTCTGAAAGGCACTGCTAGGTGGGCTGTAATATTTATTCACGCAAGGGGAAGGACCAATCTGAATAGCCATTACAACAGGGAAAACTTTCTATGAATGTACAAGGCACCTGGTGGCATTTCCAGCATGTGTAGGGTACTGAAATCTCCTTTCTAGGAAGAAAGCATCACTGCAGTTACTATTATTAAGACCTGAAAAAAAGCTGGAATAAATTGTCTTTCTGTGTTCTTATTTGGTGTGACATTGATGACTACCACTTGATTATATATGTAAATAAGGTAGTGGCCATCACCTTTCTATGATGATGTTGCTCTGAGTTAATTATGAAGTGGGACATGGGGAGGATGTGGGACATGTCAGTGTTAATGAAGATTTATACAGTAGTGACATTTGATGAAATCTACTTGGCGAAGTCTTTAGGTTTCATTAGTTAAAGACATAAAGCAGTCTGTCTGATTAAAGGAAGAAAAAGCAGTGGGGTGCTCATATAAATTACTACAGCTCAATTAGGTGCAGACAGTTTAGTGAGTGTTTATTACCAGTAGAAAGGAAGATTTTCCAATTAGATTAAAAGGTTTTGAAAACAACTCTTATAGTGCACAGTGATTTAGACCCATTGCTGGAATAATACATTGTGAGAAGCTGCATTGATTAAAAGTAAGCTGGTAAGTTATCTGCATCACTTCATTGTTTATCAATGGAGCCCCTGCTGCCTAGGTACAATTTACCTCACCAGATCAATGTCTGGACTTGGCTAATTTTCTCCTTGCCCCGAAGATTTATATGGATGTAAAGGGCATCTACATCATGGCTGAAAATATCAACAAGATTTATTTGGGATAATCGTCAAGGAAGCGAAGCTGTATCAATCACCAGAAGTGTACCCTGGCCGTGCTGCGCCCTTCAGGCTGGCATCCCTGATGCAAAGCTGGGTTTAGAGAAAAGACATTTCAATCACAAAGGATCTTGATTTCAGTGAGGTTCTACAGGCTCATTCTGAAAATTGAATAGGCGTTAAAACAAAAGTGGAAGTATATAGAGTGCTCAGGCAGTGGTCAGACAGTGTTTCTGACAACCGATTGAAGGTGCCTGGTGTACAGTGCAAGCCCGTGATTCATGAATCCCAGCATCCGACAGCACAGAATGTGACTTCCAGCAGTGCTGAACTAGCTGGAGTCCAGGTCTGCTTTGCCAAAGGATTTTTGGATATGGTCTGCGATAGGTAGGGGGTCATTGTCCATGGCTCTGAATGACTGATTGTTTCCCGTGTGGAATGGCATGAGGAAGGCGGCAGGAAGAGGAGCAAAGGAAAAGAAAATGAATGATATTTAAATTCCTTATATTCCTACTGTGCCCTTCAGAGCACATGGAGGCCTGCAGCTGCGTCTAATCCCTCTCTCCCAGAATTGTTTATTGTGAAGACTGGATAAACTGAGACCAACAAATGGAGAAATAAATAAAATCATTCTAATGTTACATGCTTAGTTTAATAATGACGGAGTTCCACACTGAAGTCTTCTCCAAACTTGTGTATAAAAAGAGGACTCAAAGAATCCAAGTGTTATTGAACCCTCATATCTTTATTTCTCTTCCCTCCAACACTTGCACACGCAGCATTTCTCCTCTATTAATGCAGGTCCCCAAAGTCTAAATATAAATCAATGCCATTGGAGATGCTGACACTGTTCTGACCGACTGCCATGAAAGCAGGATTGCACCCTTTCTTTTGGCTCTAACGATCAGTCCTGCGGGCTTCAGAAAAGTGTACGGGCATAGGGCTGGTGGTGAGGGGAAAGGAACTATGGCATGGCATGTTCCACAGAAAAAGGCAATTCAGTATGCAGGGGGGTTGTCTTCCATTGCACTTACTATGGCAATGCCCCGGTATATGGTACTTGTTCTCCAAACACACCGAAAAGTACATTCTCCCCCAAAAGGCTTCCTCACATTTACAGACAGGACAGGCAGTTCTGTATAAACATATTGACATGTATAAAAACACTATTTAAAAACATGTGTGTAAGCACAGACTGTTGCACAAACAGCACACACCAAAATGTTGATTGCTTTTTAAAATATGGTTCATTGAAACTGCAACAATGTGGTACTTACACGAATAAACCTACTGTCTCACACCCATGTGCTCAGGGAATGCTTCTAAATTACACACTTGAGCCCTGAAAGTCTTAGTTTTCACCTCACAATGAGCAGAGTTCATGTAGTCCATATTCAAAGTGCTTTGTCCTATTCAGTTAAGACACAAAGCTTTCCCTGGGGCTTCTTTTACATTTCACCAGACATCACTGCCTAAACCATAACTACACTTCACCAAAACAACCAGCAAACATTTTTCAACAGAATAATTCAAACTCCTTCAGGCACCCCAGATAGTACCTCTTTACCATACTGAGTAACTGCTCGTGAATAAAATGCTCATATTCTTTGTAACGTAAACATCCTGTTGGTTAGCAAAACTGGGCTTTTAGTTTGTTTTCTCTATAATTGGAAGAGCTTGTCAGTTAAGGAAACAATTAACATTTGTTACGAGCAACTTGACTGTGAATAACTCCTACTATTACACTAAATACATTTAATTATGATTTATTGGTGCATAGCAACCTTTCTTAACATTGTAAGCCAAAATCCATTTTCGCTTAATTAAACTCATTATAACAACACTTTGCTACACAAAAGGGGAAAAACAAGCAAAATGGGTAAAAACCCAAATTCTGTAACTGCTCAAAATTAAGGTCATAAGGTAACTATGCAGCAGATTTCCTAGTATTAAACCGCTACTATTACTAATAAGAGAAGAAGATGGAAAAATCTAATTGTTCTCTTCCACAAAAATAAAAAAAAAAAAATCTCGCATGAAAAAATCCCTTTATTAGGGGCTAAATATGCAGCAACAGTAACAACTGCCCTTACCCCCACAACTGGTGACACTGAATTTCACTACATTTTTTTGAAATTCAGGGGCAAAGAAGGTTAAATATAGGAGAGAAAGATTTGAATTATTAATCCGCAATAAACCTAGATACTTCTAAAATTATAGCTAAACCATTTCAAACAAAAAATTAAAACCTCTGAACACAATTATGTGTGAAATGTAGTGTGACAGACATTATTTTGTTTTGAATTTACCAGCATTGTGGTTTGACATCATTCACACGAAGTATTGAACTTTGCCAAAATGATGTGTGAAACGCATGTACCCAGATCCTTTTCTTTCTAACAGCATTTATTCATTCAACCCCTGGGTGGAGATTAAAACTTCACCCCACACACAAACCCCTTCCTTTCTGCTGTTAATCACGAGGTCAGAGCTAAACTGCAGGCTGTCAGTACTTCTAATAAGTATGTTTTACACATAGTAGCTGGTTGCTTGCTCAGCAACAGCCTGTGCTATCTGGAAGCCAAAGATAAGTGCTCAGGGATTACCTTTAAAACAATCCCCCCAGCTCTTTTGTCACTAAGTGCAGAAAGTCGGAACAAAAACTGAGCTGTAATCCTTGCTTCTGTAGACTGGCCAATTTTTAACAAATGAAGGTGCAGAAAAAAGCCCTTGAAAATCAGTATCAAAGCTCAACCAAAGTGCCACGGCTGTTGGAAGGTCAGGATGTCTAGTTCAACTCCCTCCCTTCTCCCTCAACTTTTTTGGCTATTTTAGTCTGGCTCAGGCTGAAAGAGCTCGTATAATGGGTGTCTTTATTTTATTTTGTTTTATTTTTTTATGAGTAAAGAGAGAAATCCAGCATAAACACCTTCAGTCCTGACTGTTGCCACCATGTGAAGGTGAGGTGCTGGGGCAATGGAGGAGGAACAGCTGAGAGCTGAAGTTTGCTCTGTGTGGATGGGGAGGCCTGCCCAGGCTCCTGGGGAACAGGCAGCCCTCCATCCCGTCTGGTTATTAATCCAGCCTCATCCACAGGGGTGCATGGCGTTGGGCTTCAGACTCCTGAGCCCACAGGAGTCACTGCCCCAAATTTACAGGATTGCAGTTGTACAAAAACTACTTGAATAACAGCTTCTTCTCTTGTCAGAGGGGATGAGTCTCAGATATGGTCTGACCTGATTTTGCCCCTCCCATCTATCCCGTTTGTAACTGTGACCACTGCTTTTTTAAAAGGAATTCAGGAGATATACAGGTGGATGCAACTGTGACCGTAGCGTCATCACATCCGCTAGTCAGAGCTGGTTTCCATAAAACATTTTGATTTCTCTGTATTGTGCCAGTATGTCCCAAGGGCCGTAAAACAGTGCTGTACTCCATTCTCTTCAGTGCTTTCCAAATACTGAGGCAGAAGGATATGGATCTCTTCACATTGAACAGACCACCTATTTAATTGATCAAAACTATTAATTATTATCTCACTTTGCAGTTTCACCCAAGGTATTAGTATACATTAGGTGTAGCTTGTACTTCCTATTCATTTTAACACTTTAAAAAAACAACCAAACAAAAAAATGCTGCTCCGTTAAATCCAGATGACAAAAAGACAGAATGAACAAAAATTTTTCTTCTTCTTCTGTTGGACTACCTGAAAAATCCTCAAAAAAATTCTGTGGTGGCTGTGACTTAATAAAAAGAAATTTTCATAGTCACGCTAGAAACCCAACTGTGTACTTGAAGCACCGAAGAGGGAGTGAGAATTAAAAAAAAGAGGGGGGGGAAAAAAGAAGGCAAGTGCAGAGGAATTGAAAGGATAGCATCCAGTCAAAACACAGGATCCAGTGTACCAGTGAGAAACTCCCTGTGATCTTTTAATGATGTACGAAGTCATACTTGCTTATAAATTTAATTGAAAAGAGCTGCATCTGCTGAGGCAACAATCAGCACCATGGGCTGCAGCTCTCAACCCACACATATTACATTCAAAGCTTTGCCTACAATATGCTTTGTATATGCTGTGTCTTGTTCGCATGTACAACTGTAGCTTGGATGTATTTCCCCCTGCAGACTTAAAACTGCAGGGAGAAGGCACAGTGAGATCATGTGCCTATTCAGCAAAGAAATTCAAACCTTGATTTACCATGTGAAGGGCTACAAAGGCACTTAGCTGCTGAGTGCCCTCTTGTTTTTCTTACCCTGGAAGAGCTCTCTAGGTTAATGGGTAAAGATCAGTCCACCCTAAATGTCACCTCAAATTGGGAAGCGCTTACTCAGTTCTGCCACTGGGGAACAGCAAGGTCGCTGTGGACCATTGGGCAGTGTGATTTTTATAAGCGTTTTGGCTGCATCTGACATGCACATATGAAAATATCTCATGGCTGTTCTCCCGACACCACCATATATATATGCTCACGTGCCCTTTTTACCACTTTAGCCACAAAAGACAAATGTGCAAGGAAAAAAAAAAAAGCATATGTAATTTACTTTTTTTTTTTACCTATTCTTTTGCAGCGTGTCTCCCGCACTTCTCCATTCTGAACTTTCAAATGCAGTCACCACAGCAAGGGCAAAACAGTCACTCACAGGAAACACAACAGCTTGCTTTGAGTATTGCATATCAGGATGCTTTTCTGGAAATAAAAAAAAAAGCAGAAATAGCTGGGATATTTAAACTTTACAATGAGTATTAGTTCTGCACGGCAGTTAATTATTCTAATATTTCATATAGGGATACCAGCTCTTATTAAAATAAATGGGATGAGCATACAAGTTCCCTTACGTCTTCACAGATTTGATGACAAAACACTTCCTCTTCCAACACTGTGAAACTTGAGCGTATTATCAACACCAATGGTAGCTGCTGTACAAAGAAATTTGTGTGTTGCTTCTTTTTTGTGGTGTTTAGTTTAACAAAAGTCTGTACAACCAAGTCAGGTATGTTCAGCACTTCAAATAATGTGTTACAGATTAGTGAAGCAGGACAAACCCAAAATGAGTTATTCCAAACCAATAGTTGATTAGAATATTTTTCACCCTAAGAGCTACAGATGTCCAAGAGATTATGATGACAGTACAATGCTGGGTGTTGTTTAGTTACCTTATAAATGCAGCACTTATTTTCATACAGCTCTTTTTTTTCTTTTAGAGACAAATGTTTTTCACCAGTGCTCTACTTTCAAAAACATGTTTCAGTGACTACAGAGCTTTGTTCCCATTTTGAGTGTGCTGGTTAAATGAAGGGAGTTCATGAATCATTTTACGCTATGAATTTTGCAGAGCTACGACTGCTGAGAATTACTTTGTAGTAGGAAGAGCTCTAGTAGCTAAGCACTGACTTTATTAGGTTGTGATAAAAAGGAGTTATCAATGACTACAGTGAATTTAAGACACTTTATTGCTGAGCATTGCAATGATATATTGCAGGATGAATTTTAAATGGTGGTTAGCTTTCAGTGTTTTGCTAAGACCTGCAGTTTACATCTCTTCAGCACCCACACAAAATCAGTTTTACATCTGCACTCAAAATTATTAGTCAGAATTAACAGATGAACATATTTTCCATTTTCGAAAGTTGTTATTTATTAAAGGTTTCTTTTTCCCTTGGTTTTATCCCACTAGTCAAATATCAATACAAGATACAGAGCAGTCATACAAGCACTTACCATCTATCTTGTAGGTGTGCATTCTTAATTCCAGAAGACTGGGCTCTTTTCATGGTTAATCTTTTTTATTCTTGCTTTCAATTGTTCATCCTAATGCCTCCAGCATCTCTAAGGAGTGGTGACAGTGACAATAAAGATGGAGAAAACTTATTAAGCTACATTATCTAGGTCATCCACGAAAAATATTCTCACTTTTTCCAGTAGCTCTCTATTAAAAATAAATACTGTAGATGGTGGAAGTTGTGGGATGGTGTTTTCCATCTAAAAATTTAGTATGTTTACTTCCATGTTCTTATCATATGGGGGAAAAAAAAAGGGGGAAAAAAGTAGCTTTCAGAGGTAGAGCTTTTAGTACTCTTTGAATAAGAGTTTTAGAGAAAATTCCTCACATGTGAAATCTAGGACTTGCTTTAATTCAAAAATTCAAATGAGAAATGATAGGGCCAATGATACTTCACAATATTGTATAAAACATAAGAGTTTATGTCATTTAGCTTTAGCAGTCTGAGAATTCTCTTATTGCAGCAAAGTCATTTTGAGATTTTTCCAGGACTGCAAATTTCTGAGATAACAAATCCTGAAAAGACACTGCTTTCACTTCCAAATTACTACAGCTTATTTTGTTTGTTTGCTTGGTTTTTTAATTATTTAAATTCCAATATTTGAGCAGCCACTGTATTGAGGATTGCACAAATGAAAAGCCATCTGAAGCCCAATTCCATTTTTGTGTGTTACACAATGCCATATTTTAAGTTTAGTATTTTATAATACGCAAGGAAAATTCTGCTGGAAATTAAGTGGGGAGCAATGGCATGCCATTACTTGGCAAGTCACAACAGTACAGGCTGTTCCTGTCATTATCCACCATCACAATCCAGCATTTTCTACTCTTTCTACTTTCTACTTTCAGAAACACAACAAAAATGAGTAACAGTAAGCAATGATTCCACTATTCTCCCCTTTGTCTGGGTTTACCCTGTTTGCCCAGTTTAGGAGGATGATGACCATAGTTCTCTTTGGAGGTACATTTCCCTTCACCTGGATTGTATTTGTCATCAGGGATGAACCTGTTTTTAATAGCAAGGAAGTCTACCTACAGCCAAGTAATGGTACCTGCAGATCTCGCATTCCAGCAACCATGATGTAGACCCTGGTTCCTAATAACAGCTGAGCTCTGCCAGTTGGCTGGGGGCTCTCCCCAGGCATGTGTGGGAGCAGAACACATGGGGGTTTTTTGATTCACCAGGGATATGGAGGGTGCCATCATTTGGTAGAGTAAAATTTACTTAAGTATGTTATTATCACCATAATTCCAAGGAAAGGTGGGCAGGTGGGTTACTGAATAAATCACAGATGTACAGAATCAGATATGGAGAACTTGGTACCTCAATCTGCTCTCCAAAATGTGAATCCCTTTTACAAGGGCTCTAGGGGTGCAGAGAACTACCCTCCCAGCTTCAAAGGAAAGGAACAAAGAAAGCATTTCCTCTTCTTAAAGGCTGTACAGGTATCAACCATGGGAAGAACGATACAGGTTTTCCTTTCTTCTTTTCTATGTCTATGGCAGACTTTTCATCTCTGTTGGGTTGCTCTGACTATAAATTAATTCCCCACACTGAAGACAGTGCATTGTGCAGTATTATAAAGTTACACATTTTCTGGGTTACTTAGAAAAGAATTAGGAGAAAACTAATGCTTGTATTTTTGTTTGTCCTATGAGAATAGAGGAGCATGGCATCCAGTAAGGAAGAACAGACATCTGATAGGCAGGAAAAAGTTGAGAGCAGAGAAAAATTCTTACAAGAACAGTTTTCCTTTGTCAGGAAGCTATAAGGATGGCTATTTTGAGCAGCTGGCGGAGATCACGATGGAAGAAATTTCTCTTTTGGAAATAGCTTTCAGCTTGTCTCTGTCAGTAGTGTATTAATACTGGATTAAATTCTGTGTGAAACAGAAAAAAGAAAATGATGATTCACTAAAGGTAATTTATCTTAACCTGAACTGAAGAAAAGGTTGTAAATCCTTTCTAGATCTTTATAAAGAAAATTCTTTAAGGTCAAAGTGCATCTAAGAGATTTATCCAGCTACTGTAGGTAATTAGTGAACCATATCAAGACCTATGTGTACTAGCCTTGGATGTAAATCTTTAGTTGCAATTACTAGCCAGCCTAAAATTAGCAGGATGTACAGTCAACAGTTTAGAGCAGAACTACTACTGCTGAAGGAATTGTGAGACAATTATTCAGAGAAGAGACTTTAAAAAAAATATCTTTATTGTAGTTTAAATGATTAAAGGTTCATTGGACACTTTGGATGTATTCACAATGTACCTTGATAGTCGGAATCTTAAACCCATAGTAACCTTCTCCCATTCACACCCCATTTACACTCATTACAGTGAGAACCCCAGGTGCTCAATGTCTTTCCATGTGGTTCCTCAACATGCAGAGTTGCATATGTCTGATGCCAGAAAAATAAGTTACATCAGCTTGAGGTTCAGCTGACAGGCCAGTGATGTTAACTGCATGTCATAGCCACTGAGCTTTGCAGACATTAGAGGAAAAATGACAGGAACAATTAATTTCTTTTCTTAGTTAGAACCTGTTGGAAATGCAATGTGGATTTTTAGCAATAATAAAGACAGGATGGGATAATCAAGCTACCCTAAGAAAAAGGTTTTGTAATTTGGCAAGTAAATAAGGAAATATTTCCTGTTAATTTGAGTGAAGAGGAGACATAACTAGTATCAACATATCCAAACGTTTTACAAAGGAAAAAGAAAAAAAGTAGAAAATACAGATTTGATATGTCTTTGCCTTCCCTAAGCATTCTAATGGAATAGAAGAAAAAGGTATTTCAGTCCAAACCCAACAGTATGCTGCATAGCAGACACTACTAGGAGAAAAGTTGTTGTTTGTGAAGCAAGTATGGAACCTCAGACTAAAATTACTATTGTATTTTCTCTGCAGTACTGGTTGTATGTAGTAGTTGGAGGTAAATAATGAGTTTGCAGTGGCTAAGTCAGTTTTCTAAATATTCTTTAATGTTATTTTAGCCTGTTTAAATTGAATGTTTATTGAATTTCGACTTCTTTTGTCTGCTTTTCTAATAAATTCAGAATATGGCCTTCATATTCATAATTGTTTCCACAGTAACAGAGTACAACACTGAGAGTTCATTGCCCTATTTCTTAGAGAGAAAAATGGCCTGTGGTGAATCCTGCCATCTATATTTCATTTGTATGTAACTTTTCAGTTCCTCCAACATATATCTACAAAAAGAAAACACACATTTGAAAACAAATGGAAATTAAATTAGTGTTTTTACTCATCTCTGAAACAATTATAAATTCTTGTAGTCAACAGTGAAGGATTCTGCTCTGAAATTAATTTTAAAATATATTTAACCAAATATCATTCCTTCTGAGTGAAGATATGAAGGCACAGGTGGGCAATTGTGAGTATGCTACTTCTTTCTCCACCACAGAGAATAAAGGCTATCACTGCCCAGAAAGACGAACAAAGTAAGAGTGAGTATATTTCTATTTTGGAAAATAAGCTATAAAATAAAATAATCTATTTTTTAAGGTTTCTAGCAATATAATAATACTCACCATCACAGATTTCCTGAGTAGACACAGAGGGGATCTTGAGAGGTTGCCTCATTTTTGCTAAAGTATTCTTCATCTGAGCGGCATCAGGTCTCTGTAAGGTAACATTAAGTGTTCTCTTGAGGCTGGTGTCCTTGAGGAATGAGCTTAGCTGTGGATATACAAACATAAAAGTATCATGTTATAAATTCAGCAGCTGGATTAGGGGTTGGTACACACACTACAAAAACTCTACAATAATCTAGATTTTATCGTTCTTCGACAAACTGCTGGGTGGAAGGGAACACCTATACCCATTGTAAACACACACATTTCCAATGCTTCTGTAGGGAGAAACACTAAAAACTGCTCACCGTAGGTATTATTACTTATTATACTGTGCTGCTCTGGATTTTAAATTGTCCATTTTTAAACAGTGCTGGAAAATACAGAAGCTCAGTCTTTCTGAAACTCAGATATCATATATTTATGTATCTAAATATGCATTCAGGACTCTGGAACAGGAATCCACTTTGAAAACCCTGAATCCTAGAGGTGATGCTTCCGGCATGAGTTAGCAGATATATAGGCTAGAAGGATGGTAAAGAAGAATGACGTTTTCTCAAAGGAAAAGTACAAAAGAAAAAAAAAAAAGGACAGAAAAAGTAGTGCTTTGGAAAATACCACCTTCTGAGATGAAAATAATTTTGTATTCATGATTCAGGTTCTAAAAAACCTTTTATTTCCCCATATTTACTTATTGCTTTGATTAACCACATGATTAAAAGATTATATAGTGTAGAAACCAACAGCTTTAAAGTGAGTATACCCTTTAGGTTTAGAATATAAAGTTAAAGCATTCTGGAAACTGCTGACACACAGGACTGATAGTCAAGACCTTTCCTTATCAGCCATTGTCTGAGTATTCATTACCTGAATTACAATGCAATCTACAACCCTGTAATGCACCTTCCAGATAGGCATTATTCTCATGGCAACTTTCCCCATGAGAAGGGAAAGAAAAATATAGTCTGCCACCAATATCCTAGTGAAGAAGAGTGAAAATGGTGCATGGTACTTTCCTCCCCAACAGAGGAAAGCTTTTGCAGTATCCTTAAAGTCTCTTTCGGTCCTGCAATATCCAGACATGCCTGTGAAATTAACTCAGAGTAAATATATCAGTGCACTGCCTTGCTGTCTCCTTACAGATTACCAGCTTTTCCTCTACCAGGGTTGTGCCTCTGTATTAATTAATTACAAATAGGTATATGTAATTCAGCTACAGATGGCAGAGATGATGTATCTTCAGTAAATCACCCTCAGAATTTACAGCTGGGAAGGGAAAGGGGGGTAGAAAAGGTAAGAAGAGAGCTCCCACAGAACAAGCTTCAAGAGAATACTCAAACTGGTAAATGTTTCTGAAGGAAACACAAGAAAACATGACAAACTTGAAAGATGAGTGTATTTTTGCTGGAAAACTGCAGAAAAAGAAAAAAAAAAAAAAAGGAGGTTAGAGAAAGCCCTGATTTAGTCATCGTAGGATTCTGTAGGACCACAGAGGACCTGGAAAGTATGAAGTGGCAAAGTACTGCAGGATTAGTCCCTAAGCATCCTTCCTACCTCCCTAAGGAATTTCCTTAAAGGCTATAAGCTGTGAGTGTACATCCATATTTTTTCTCTCATTTTGAAGTAGTCAGGACAGTAACAGCATGGGCCAGAGGCCACGCAGTGCACTAAAACATTACATACAGTGGCTTTTTCATTTGCTTTGAAATGGAAATATCTCCACTGTTAAAAGAAACAACAAACCTTTAGAGCATGCTATGAACAAAGCCTCATCTCTCTGACGATCGAGTGTTTGGCCCCATTAAAGGGATTATCAATCAGAAAAGGTGCCAGTTACAGTGTTTCTTGTGATATGAACACCCTTTCCAGTAGTAATGTGACTAAGACTAGCACCTCATTTTACATAGGCCACTGACCAGCCATTAGATGGTTATGAATTTTAGTCACTACCAACCTGAGACAAATATGAACCAGTGACCCAGAGGTGACTTGGATTACATTACCAGTCCTCGTATCTATTCTGTCCCTTGAATATCTAGCTCCATTCCCACTTTGTCCATGTTGTGTGGCTTAGTATACTAACTATCCAGAGCCCATTTAGTGTAACTTGCTTAGCGTCAGTAGCTAAATTTGCAAAAGCATTAGGCTGCAAGCTGTGAATTTTCACCTAGGTACATTGAACTTTTACCTGGTCAAGTAAAATAAGGCCCCAGAGCCTGTTCAAGCCAGAAGATAAGGAAACTGCATTCATTAACAGAAGCTGCAGCCTTAAAGATAAGAACTGAAAGGGCCCAACTAGAGACAATGAAACGACCCAATGAAGAATGGCAAGAACCTAGACCCTAATATTACTACTGGTCCGAACTGTTCCCCTCCCCCCCACCCAGGATGGCTGGGGAATTTAGATTGTAAGGGTAAAATTGACCAGGGATTTCTTTGTTCAAGGACCCACTTCAGGAGCACCCAGCTTGAGCTGTAGTGCTATTAATAAAAAGGACTTTATAGAAGAAACTGTCTTTGACTTACTGATTCAGCACATGTTAGAGTCGAACCCTGTTATGGTGACTGGCATGCATAATTTCCGTAACACACAGACGATCAACCACTGCGGATAAAATAGCATTCTATCACCATGTATTTGGGTCAGGTTTACTTAGCTCCCATCATTGATTATATTAAACACAGTAATTCTCTGAAGAAATTGAACCCAATTGCACACTAAAGCATTAAAAGAATTTGTTATTTGCTGCTATATAAAAATTATTCTGCAGGCAAAATGCTTAGGATAAAAAGAATGTATAATAAAGCAAAATGTCCATATTAAGCAAAAACATGAGAAAAAAATCAATTATATCTTTGAACCTCCAAAGAAAAGAGATGGAAAAAAAAATCTCAGGAATATGAGGAAAAAATTTAGTTAATGTTGTTTTTCAAACTCCTGTAAAGAAAGTATTTTTTGCTGGACAGACAACAATTGCACTTTTCTGGTATTTCTCAGCCACATAAATATATCACAGTCTCAGAAGCTTTTTAGTTTATTTGAAGATACTTTTCTTAATAATCCTTCCTTCAAAGATATCTCCCTGCTTTAACTATCACCATTTTGCCATTTTTAAGTATAGTTGCTAGCAAGCAGCTTTGCAGCTTTTATTTCTTCACATTCAAGTGGCTGTCTGTAATCACACTTCCATTTTCACTAGAATTCTGAAAATAAAACACAACAAAAAACATGCCTTTTCCTCTACCAGTTACTGACAGCAAAGTAGTAGAGCTGGTAGTATTGACAACCACCAATGGCATTCCCTAATATTTTTCCCTGTAGCTTCTCTAACTGGTTATCCTGATGAGATGCTGATGGTCCTCCAAAATTTTATACTGGTAGAGTGATGGTTCCTTTGATGGAAGAATGGGTGGAGACTCCAAATCCCTTATTTAATTGAAAGTAGCACAGACATAAAGTCAGGAAAAAGACAACACTGCAAAGAGTACAACCCCTGCATTAGCAATCTTTTAATGCAAATATATGTCGTGGGTTTAAGCAAGCTAGCAATTAAGTACCACATAATACATGGAAGCATGCATACTTATATACTACATACTTACATCTTTACTGATAAGTAAATAGAGGCATATATAAATATATTGCATAAATACACACAGCTCAGAGGCCCTGTAAGCAGATGCTGTTTGTCATTAAAGTTCTGTTTGTCACAGAATCACAGAAAGGTTTGGATTGGAAGAGACATTAATGATCATCTAGTTCCACACTCCCCCAGCATGGGCAGGGACACCCTCCACTAGACCAGGTTGCTCAAAGCCTCATGTAGCCTGGCCTTAAACACTTCCAGGGATGGGGCATCCACAGCTTCTCTGGGCAACCTGTTCCAGTGCTTCTTCCTTATATCTAATCTAAATCTCCCCACTTTCAATTTAAATCTGTCACCCCTTGTCCTGTCACTACCTGCCCTTGTAAGAAGTCCCTTCAGGTACTGGAAGGTCTTCCCAGAGCCTTCTCTTCTCCAGGCTGAACAAGCCCAACTCCCTCAGCCTGTCTTCACAGGAGAGGTCCTCCAGCCCTCTGATCATCGTATCATCGTTTGCGAATATTAACTGAACAGCAAAAGGAAATCAGAATTATACTCTAAGTTGCTGTATGCACTGGTCTGGAAACACCTAGGATTTCAACATGTTCATTGAAAAGACTCTAGGCTTTGAACTCCTGTAGACTGTCTATCAGCAACATTTTACACCAATTTTTATTCAAGGCCACGCTGCTAAATATGGGCCAGGCTGCATAACTGCATGTTGATTACTTATCAACTGCAATTGCACTGAATATTAAATTTTTTGTTGATTATTTGCATTGGAGCCATGTACTAGGTGCAGGGTTTGTGAATACAAAATCATTAGAAATGGCAACGCTACTGTGAGAACAATGGCTTAGCACATGATACAGTTCAATTAAAACTTCAGAGACAAAACATAGCCCAACCAACATTCATGGAGGTGTTGAATATTTTCTAGAACTTTAAATTAAAATACAGGCTAACTGGTTTTTATGTACAAATCAAATTCCACTTTATGGAAATTGCATTTATTAGACATTAAGTATATCTTGAAAAAGATCTCGCCTACTTCTTTATACTTATTTTTATTTCTAATTGTATGCAGCCAGTATATAATTATTGTATACACACACACATATTTTTTTCCTCCTGAGATTTAAATGTATCTCTCCAGCCTTTGAAAGCTGTTCTTTATTAACTCTCCTTTACAGTTGCATAGCCTGGTGATCAACATTCAGTCTTAATACTAAACTCAAACTTCTAGTTATAGGTGAACTTGGTTCAGCAAAATTACCTCTTCCTAGACTCTAAAGATGACAAATTTTCTTTGACTTAAGGAGACTAATTTTTTTATGGCACTAAATGGATAGACTGTGCTGCTAGTTAGATTATCAAGTGTTCTTGAGTATTTAGAGATAATTTTACAACTCTTCTGTGTGCTACACAGTATGCAGTGTTCATTAGCTTTGGAAGTGAACATAAAAATGCATCCAGTTTACAGAAAGATAAATGCCTTCTGCGCCATGCTGTCACCGCTCAAGTCAAAGATTTGGTGTTTTATGATTGGACCACGATAGAAAATAAAAAGCATAGGACCCACTTTTAATGTGATTACCTACTTATACTCAGCATAAACAACAAAAAAAACCCCAACCCAAATTAAAGCCACAGGTCAGTAAATAGTGTAGAGAGCCTGGTAAATAAAAATGTTAGATGCTTAATTTTATATCCATCCTTGTAGTAAGTAATTAAATCAAAATAGGATGCCTGAGAATAATTTCAAAACTAAACAACATAATTCAAAATCATACTGCATCTTACAACCAAGGATCTCCAGATATTTGAAACACTGGGCAAGTACCTTTCCATTTATTTTACACATGGCACAAGTGAGGTAAATTATACTAGTAAGGCAGAACAATTATGCTTTGTTACTGCCTGCAGGAAATAATTTTGAAGTATAATTATACTTAAAGACAACAAATTGCATTAATGCTGAGTATGACTGAGAAAGTCGGGACTGTTAGGAAAGTAGGAAAGGTTCACATGGACAAGCAATTATAACTGCTCTCTCTGATCAAAAACTCGATTGAGGTGCATTGGATTGAGAAAGTTCAGAGTGGATAATGTCAACTGCCAATGATGTCCATAATTTTGGAATTTGGTTGTAAACAGTGATCTAATGGGGTAAACTGTGAATAACAACTTACAACTGAGAATTACTGATACAAATACCAAGAGCATTTTTATTCAAATGTTTTAATATTAATTGAAGCCATTATTTTAATGCATTTTTTAAATCTTAAGAGACATATAGAGCGAAGTGCTTTGTCTAACCTGAGCTGAACTACCATAAACTGAGTAAGTTGATGTTAAAGACTGCCAGTGAAATGTATACCTACAATGAGATCTTTCTTTGGTCCTTCAGGTTTGTATTGTATGTTCTTGCTAAAATTAGCCAAATGAAAAGTCAGCCCATGAAAATCCAGAAATATGCAACCAGTAACCTCCCTGAAATTAAGTCCTAGGGTCTGCATTTTTCACAAATACGGGGAGGGGGAAGGAAAATGCTTTGATATTTGACATTTAAACTGTGTTAAAAAATTTTCTCGGTGAAATTTTAACAACTCAAGCATAGGCTACCTTGTATTTATTACCCCAGTGCCCTTGCAGTTAAAACCAATCTGAATCTGACCCTCAGGTGAAGGTGAGCCTTCCTCATTAGCTTCCATTTATACAAACAGAAAGTTAAATGTAGGCCAATGTGTTTTTAAACTCAACTGAGACTATTTTTGTTTCTAACTGCTTTCCCCTCCTGTTCAGTAAATGAACACCTATAAATATCTCTAGATTATTTTAGATAATATGCTTTATCTTGCAAACAGATTCATCTTCAGGAAAATGGTTACCTGAAGACAGAAATATCTAATCAGTATGGATCACACATATTGTAATTTTATTGCAAATTTGAATTTTCATACCTATATGAGGAAAAAAATGATGTTTACATCACAACTGTTGGTTCTGCACTAGCAGATTCACTTTTCCCTCACTGACCACACTGCTGCAAGGCATGACTCGTTCCCAGGGTGTGTAAATATGCTTCTCAGTTACAACTTCCTGAAACTAAATGTAAACAATCTTGTCACAATGTCACAGAAGATAGGAGGGATTGGAGGGATAATTATAAAAATTCAAGGTACGATGAGCCAGAACTCTGCAGATGCAACATATTCATAGAACAAGAGCCAGAAAATAACCTTATTCTCTCCTTCAAGGCAAAAACTTAGCAGATTTTCTTGAGAAGCCTAGCAAGGCTTCAGGCTTCAAAAGAAGGAGCTGAAGAGCATTAATTAAAAGAAACTCCACTCTCCTGAAATGAGCATCTGGTCTGGATTTAGTACTGAGAGGATTATGTCCTGAAAGAGTGTAAACTGAAATCCACTTGAGTCTTTCAAATTTCACAAGAAGGTACCCTGGAAAGCTGTTCCCTACCCACACTCACATCTTGCCTTTATTCCTACATATACAGGATGAGTGGTTTGTAAGAACATCCATCGCTCAACCCATTTCAGCCATCCATTTCTCTCCCAGTACATGTAAAACCTATATTTTTCAATTAATGATAATTCTTAGAATTATCATTTGCAAGAACATAGACATCAGCTTTTCTTCTCTGCAAGTATGTTGGAAGCAGATGAGCTGACACCTACCATTTTGCTAGAGAACTTATCCTATAGATAAGGCAACAAGCAAATGTATTTCCCAATCAAGACTAATTCCAAGTGCAAATCAGCTACTCAGAAACACCTGAAAATCCAGCACCTCAGACGAACAGTTAGAACAGCAGAATGACTTCTTTGGAAAGAGTCACATAGTTCTAGTGTATATGTAGGTAATTTTAGGTTGGATGTGGATGTTAATAGCAGCATCCTGTAGAGCAAAACTCTATTGGATTACTTTCAAAAAAATCACACTTGTGAGACACTGAGTATCTTTCCAGCACATATGCTAGAGTTTTGAGGAGCCAGGAACTTACAGTTTCTAGCCAAGAAGGCAGACAGAAACATGCGTGTTTATAAAAATTGCATAAACAGATTTCAGAACAAAAATCACCCCCAGCACCAGTTCCCAAAAGACTGGGTCTTACACTTTCAAAGATTCAGCCCTACAAGAAGACTTGCAACTGCAGTTAGTTAGCTGGGTACCATGGGTAGGAGCACTGCTAGTAAATCATCACATGCCAGCATTCACAGTAGGATTTCATTCATGTATACCTAGCTGAATGTGCACTTCTGAGCACCAGCACAGAGTGTCTCAAGTAGACAAAACTTCAGTTCTTCAACAATGTGGCAACTCTACAGATAAGGAATATATATTTTTAGGACCCTTCCAATACCACAGATTATAATATAGTCTTGGGCTTTAACTTCCAGATAGTCATAGCCTAGGTTCTGCATACCAGAAATGCTGCCTGAAATTATATGAGTTCTTAAGGCTCACCATGTCATTTTGAGTAAGTCAAAAGTCCCCTGGGGAAAAAAAAAAAGTGTTCCTCTGGTCCAAAAATATGAAAATATCTGCACAGGAATGAAGAAGCATCATAAAGTTCACCACTTCCTGATTGAAGAGCTTTCTGGGTATGCTTCCTGAAATTTTCTTCTTTAATATAAGCAAGTAGAACTATAGTTTAAAAAAAATGCATCATGTTGAGTAATTTTTTAGGGAAATAATAAGAGAATGGCATATGCAGTATTAGACATGTTCATTTAACGTCCTACAAAAAGCACTCTGCTACAATGGTAATACGGGATGTTTCTGCAATTGTTTCACAAAAAACACTGAGAACCTTTATTTAATATTTTCCCTTTCTAGAACAAGCTTAATGATATTCAGGTTGCACATCTATAAAATTACAAAATGTCATTTTTAAAATATCCTGGATTAAAAAACAATCATTGTCATCACTGTGTATCGTGAAAAGTTTTAGATGGTACCATATTTAAGTAGAAAAATGACAAAACGAATTGAAGGACCATCTATAACCAGTACCATGAAAGAATTATATTGCTGGAAGGAAGAAGCTGTCAGCAGATGTCAGGAACATCTACTAAACTCACCTGAAAGCTGTATGGTGGGGGCAAGGGGACTCATTCTACTTCACTACAGATGTGCCTGCGATCACACATAATCTTCCTGACAAATCAACACTTCTCACCCTCTATCTGTTGGTGACAGTAGGACCTTATGTGGTCTGGGCACTAATTTAGTTTCCTTTGGGACTTCAAAAAGACTGTTGGAATGGAAACACTATTTTCACAACTAACTGTACTCTGTTTGCAAGATAAGAAGGTAGAGAAGATGTGACTTAAATTGTTGCATCCTGGCAAGTGTCCAGTCAAATTTTCATTCGATATGAGGGTTGAGGCCTCTCATAAACTGGAGTTGAAAATGCCTCTTGAGTAACAAGGAATCCAAAACCTTCAGTATTTATTACACCAGGAATGCAATTTCTTTTCACTAGTTACAGCTTAACTGTAAAACAGCAGAGTGTCAGGAACTACTTGGAGCATTGTTAGTAGGAAGAAGACTGGCAGCATAATCCCTGAACAAGCACAAGTAATCAATGAAATAACGATGACCCACACTTCACGATTAATTTCCCAGCAGTGTTCCCAGATAAGTTAATGATGCGAGCGCAATTAAACCACATTGTCCCCATCTTGCCTTTCTTCCTACATAAACAAGAAAATGAACAAGGTATTATTAAATAGGGAAAGCAATTAAACTGCTAATGCTTTTAAAAGATGCAGTTAATTTCCAAGAAATGCTTACCATGTATGTTAAGGAAAACATTAAAAAAAATTCCTAACTAGTGAAAACCTGGTGCTTTAAGGTAAAAATCCACCCCAGGAATCTGCCTCAAGAAAAAAAAAAAAAGACTTGTAGCAAGTGTTCTATTTTGAAAAAGAAATACCTCTAATTCCTACAAAGTTCAGCTCAAACTGTTGTCTCCCCATATTTAGACTCAAAATGCTTACATTCATGAAAAAATACGCTAGTATCGAAGAGATCTCAGACTACACATAAAGTACAGTATTTTAGTGTAAATAGGATGAAAAGTTTAAATGGAAGTATTCTGTGAGACAGGCTTGCTGTATGAATTGCAAATTGCTGAATATTTTCATGCAATAATTGCTGACCATAGCTGATAATAAACAGTACAGTAAAAAGCTAGGAAGTAAATCCTTGCTAAAGTTTTCTTACAAGCTCATAAAATTGTAAAATGAATTTTTCCCTCTAGAGCAACAAGCAGTATTAGAAGTCCATTTCTGTACTGATACCATCTTTCAGAAACTTGCTTTGTTTTTCCAACTGATGCCAAGCCACTAGATTAATTTTAATGCTTTAACTTATTAAACAGATTAAAGTAACAACACAAACAAAAGAAATAGGTTTCTCATCAGTAAATATAAACATTCCAAATTTTTCATGTAATAATTTTGTAATAAACCAATTCTTCTAACAGCTAGGTTTTGCATATTACATTAAAAAAAAAGAAAAAATCTGAACATGAAATTTGTCATTCTACCTGCAATAAACCTCCCAGTACTTTCCTGCAAATGTTCACTGCAAACAAACACTCACTGCACAAAAATGTACTCTTCCAGTTTCCTTGGAAAAACAAGATATTTTGCTACCAACATCTCTCTAACATCTGTGTTTAAATCCAGCTACATGACATTACTCCAATGCACACAAAACCCCTTAGGGCATGCAAAAACCTACAAAGCTACATTCTCAAAGTTATGGTATCACAAAATATTTCTTCATGCAGGACTAAATGACAATGATGGATGCCCTCCTATTTTGCTGTAAAATATTCTAAAAGATCCTTGCTCTGAGCCATAATATATGGTTAATGTTAATATACCATTAATATATAATTCAGGCACAGACCCCTTAGTTCAGGAAGGTATAACTGCTCATGGATAAATCAAGTCCAGTCACAACTTTATCTTCCAGGGCAGCAGTGAGCATAAGCAAGTTACTGTTATGAGGCAAGCAAACTGTTATTGTCAGTGAGGCACACAAATGTGATCAAAAATAAATTACTTGAAAACAACCGATTTAATTTATATGTAAACCGGATCAAGGCCAGATGCATAGCAGAATGAAGGAGTGAAATATGTTTCCAGGTAGCTCTCTCCTGCTGCATTTTAAATATGAGTTATTTCCATGGAAGAGCAGCTGATGTCTGCACAGCTCTGTAACTCACTATATTGAAACAATCCCCGTAAAAAAAGAGTAATTGCCTCTTGTACACAAATGGTTCCTTGTATGCTTGTACAGTCTTTCAGTGTTCTGGGACAAACCAGTTGAAGTGTTATAAAAAAAAAAAAAAAAAAACAACCATGATAGTATACATTTTGAATAGGCAAAATGAATAGATGCAGAGTGCATACAATAGTACAACTCACAAGCACTACCATGTCATCCTTTTACAATTTTTATTTTAATAGATAGTGCATGATGCATACAGTATGACAGTCAATTTAAGGGTTGAGTGAGCTGCAGAGCTATGGATCCACAACCCATCAAAATATGTTTTAAATATCACAATAACTTTCCTCTTTCACTCATTAATACCTTAATTTTCTGTTTGAATTTCAGTCTCACAGTTTCTTAAACATTAGTAAAAGCATTCAAGTAACATCTGCTTTTTCATTACAATTATGCAAACTTTTAAATCAGCATAGGCTACCAGGAGAGCAGCAGAAAGTGATTAGCACTTTTTATTTGATTTTAACAATTAAGTTCTGTGCATTTTCTAAAGAATGAAGTTTATCAGTTGAACAAAACGCCTATTGTACCTCCAGGCTGCAGAAAAAAAGCTGCCTCTGGGAAGGAATTTATTAAATTTGTCCCCCCCCTAGATCCACACTGAACTCAGAATTACACAGCATGCATCCCGTCTCTAGAAGATCATGATTTGCCTTTCAGTCAGATGCTTCCTGCTGGTGAAACTTAAGCTGCATTCCCTGAAAAGGTTCAGCTTGAGAATTATTGCACTGCCATGGTTACGAGGTAAAATATAGGGTAGGCTCAGGGGGCCACCAGAGGAAATTGGTGGTCTGAGAAGAAAAGTGAACCTTCTATTTGGAATTTTACATATGCATATATAGATATACACATAAACATATATATATATACACCTGTAAAGTTTAATCAAGTATGTCATAAACGTCACAATAATGACCTAATTCACCTGCAGTGCACCAAGTGTGGCCCAACAGTTTGGAACGTATTAGTGTTATCTACCAAAGACATTACAAGAATTTTTTTTTCATACCTTCTCTCTCTCTCAAAAAAAAAAAAAAAAGAAAAAAGAAAAAAGAAAAACAACAGAAACTTTTTTTTCCCAAAAGGAACTATGTATGTTTGAATGTCTGACACAAAACTTACATTCATTACAACTGTTGCAACTGCAGGCTGCAGTTAACAGCATCCTGTAACATTGTCAGTGCCTTCCATTTAACAGCAGAGCTTACAGCTATTTTAAAATCTACAACTGTGATTCAAGCCCCTACCTGGATTTTCTTTAAGTGTAGGCACAAGGATAGAGAGGTATCTCTTGGATAGAAAACAAGGTATCCTTTCTAATGAAAGACCTGAAAGAACCAATTTTTGTCATTTTTATGAATATGCTAAGGTTACCTAAGCAGGAACAGACAGAAATGGTATGAAGTTATCAATTTAGACATCATCCATCTCCCTCTGAATTCATAGCTACACCACCGGGATTACTATCAACCAGAAGTTTAGAGCCAAATCCTGTAACTTTGAAGGGCAATACTCAGAAGAGCAAGCAATATCCTCAGCAATGAAAATTTATATGATTGAGTATCCAAAAGAGCAGACAGACAGATTTTACCCAATGCCTACAAATGTAACAGTCAGAAAACAGTTACTAAGAGGAAAAATAAGATGGATTACTATTCTAGGAGGAGATAATCCATGGCTCACACATGGTCTCTCATGTGCCTTGGAGTTTTCAATTGCACATAAAGGGATCTAACATTTGTTATAGAAATTAACAAGATTTTTTACAGGTTATCCCACTCAAAAATATTTTTTTTTATATGGTACTGAACATCTACGCATGCTTTTCTTATGCATGTACACATACAGTCATAGAAAATGACTATAATTTATTTAACACACAGCTGCCATTCAGTTTTCAGGTGTTGTGCTGTATACGAGCAGTGACAGACATGCTTTGTTAGTCCAGTATCGTTTCTGAATGATCCTCCTAGACACTCCTCTGTTCACACTCCACACTTACATACATGCTTCTCTTGTATATCTCAAATTCCTTATGTTATTTCCCAGAACAGTTATTCACATCAGTCATTTACTTTTTTTCTGAAACATCTTCCTTCTTGACTATAATTTTTCCTTCTCCCTTTTTATATACACTTGCATTTTATTTAAAATATGAAGTGACTAGTACAAAAGATTGAGGCAAAATACGAGCCAAGGTAAAGTGTAGTAGAGTGGTTTTTAAACCTACTGATAGCAGTGAGACTTTTCAAAAAAGGTGTCCATTTTTCTTACTGCAGTCTGACAGAATCTGTAGGTATAAGATACAGAAATTCCAAAAGCAACCCAGAACTGAAGAGCATATAGATTCAGAATTTTAATTTCTTTGTTTGTTTGTTTTCTGATATGTTTTCTCATGTTTGGAGAAGAACAGTTATAAGAAAGCAGAAAAGACTTTAACATACAGTTGCAACTTTCTTACTGTTTGATACAGAAAACAGCTTAATGAAGTTATGCTCTATTATACATTTTAAGAATTTTTTAAATGTTAGGAAAAAATTATGAACTTTGAAATGTCTTGCAAAGGGTGCTTCTCTGCGACGGCAGTTTGAAAATCTAGGGTTATAACCGGAAAAAACAAGCATATTCTCCCTTGCAGATAAAAAATTGTAACAGTTGCAGCAGTTTCAGAAACAAATTCTATAAACTGATTAGAAAATAGAGATTTTATCATTTGCATTCCTTCTAAGATTCAAGAAGATTAGAAAAAGTTTCAGAAGTTCATTATAGCTAGACACAATTTTAGACACATTTATATCTGATTTATACAACAGGTAAAGGTTTTATGCAGAGCAAAAGTTCTTGTACTTCTAACAATACGAATCATTTAGGCATATACAATCACATGGCTTCAAAACCAGTTAGTACACAACCTGTAATTCAGTGTATAGCATCACTTAAAAAGTCTTTTACTAACAAGCATATGAAAAGCGAAGATAAACTAGTTTCATATGCAGAAGTCTGAATCCATTGTAAGTACAGGGTAACTTTTATGCTGATTATATGTATCCAGTAGAAGATCCACTGAGAGGAAAAAGTGATCCTGAGAGTTGGTAATCAGCCAAACAAGAAGCCTGAGCAGTGAAAAAATACTTTTCTTAAAAAGCAGTTCAATGAAATTTTAGTCTGAATGACATGAGGAACATTTCCCTGGAGTGCTGAGTTTCTACTGGAAGTAATCACAACTGGTATGCCCAGATTTATTGGGCCAAACTTCTGCAGAGGTGAGACACTGGATAATTACCAAGAATGACCAGATCAGCATATTCCATGCACCAACAGAAGAGCCTGAACACTGTATCAGAAACTGTCTTTCAGATAATGTCTGTCCTGTGAAGCCAAGAATTTTAGATTAAGCTGAAGGAGAAAGAGAACGTCTCAGCTACGAGCATAATGGCATGAGCATCTCTTCCATACATAGGACTAGCCTGCTTTCCAAGTAGGCCAACCCAGTGTTTGGCCACTATGCACAGCTCCTTGGACTTTGAGAAATCATGGCACCACTATGCTTGTAAGGAAGCAAAAGGATCAGGGCAGTTACAGAACAGGGCCATGCATGTCTTAGGAATAAAAAGAATGCAAGAAAAAGATGAAGTAAAAAAACCAGATGGTTAGCCTTCATAGTAGGCACATCATGTTATATTATTTGTACAGCACTACTCTTCCAAAAATTTCAGAAAGCATCCATTTAGCAAAAGTGATTTTAAAAAGATATACTGGCATGTCATCATTTCAGATGCTCAAAAAATTCTTACACATATGAAAGTATATTAGGTGATGAGTTAAAGCATTTTAACACATCGCAGTTGAAGTTCTCATTTTTCATTCTTTCAGATTATACTTTAAAGTTACCAAAGTACTTTAAAGCACTTGTTCATGATATATTACAATGTTTATGATACTGCAGTATTTCTACAATATTACAGTACTTCTTTGACTGACATACATTTTACACCAAGATGAAATTTAAGTAGATGGAGGATTTGCATTTTACCTGTAGATGGTGCCTCACCTGCCTTTCTGAAATGGAAGGACTAAAGCAGTAAGCTACAGTTAATTATATTCATAATAAAAACTGCATAGAAGAAATCATTATCTCCCAACTGATTGCATAGGTCTATTTAATGAAATGCATATTTTTGAAGACTCAGAGGTACTGTAATGTTTGCGCTATTATTTAAGAACCATTAAGTACAATTGCGACAGTAGCTCTATTAAACATTTTATAGTCTTCTCAGTGTCTATTTTCTACATCAACTTCTGCTCTTTTACAATAATTCAGCATCTAAGAAATCTCACACTTCAATAGATTGAAGTTAGCAGGACATTTTTTCTGGAAAGGGGGAAAAAACATTTCTGGCAAAAAGCCTACCTCATCTACATGAATTATAAGCTATTTAAAATAATTTGCTGTCTCAAGGTATCTAACCTTGCAAGGAAATTTTTAAGCATTTCAGAAGCAAATTTACATAAATGCAATAAAAGATTCAAATCTTGGACTTGTTCTTCCCAAAGTACCTTTTTGCCATTAACTTTTAGTTTTAATGGCAATAAGAAATGAAGCCTTTGTTCAAGCTATTTGAAATAGCAGCACCTCCATTATAGTTCTTTAGATTAAAATATTCATTATCTAAGTGGTCACAATATGAAGGTGATTTAAAGGCAACAGAAAGCAACTCTAAGCTTGACCAGCTTGTATGAAGCATCCCCCAGGTAGACCCTGGCCAGGACCGGTGCTGATTCCGAACTTGTGCTAACCCTACTGCACGGGTAACATGCTGTTCCTTGGAGCTGAGGACAGCTGATGGGAATGCAGTTTTCACCCCAAGCAAACGTACGGCTCTCAGAGGTCCGGAATGTACTTCAAAGGCTAGAAGCATGCTGTTAAGAATTTTGGATAAGTGAATTGCTTTGAAAAGCTCTGTAAATCGTATCACATTTCCAGGACTACAGCTGGTCATAAAGTTTAGATCTAGATTTTTGACCTCTGATGTCTATCTTTCTTAAACCTCTATAGAAATGGCCTTCAGTTACAATCAGGATCTCAATCTTCCCAGAGTTTGAGGCTGTTCAGTTATGCCAGTCAATAAAAGTATTTTCTGTTTAAAACCAAAATAATTTTTAGGCTACTGTGTCATGACATTTGGCAGGAAGAAACAAAAACTAAAACTAAGTACATGTACATCAATGTCTACACTAGTTCTGGTGGCAGGAAGTATTGAACAAAATATATTCCCCACTGTGAAGGAATGCATTTCTGTGCAAAGCTGAATGTTTTCATTTGACCTATCTGCCTGTTATGAAGGTAAACATTATCAAGTGTAACAAGGATAGAGTGGAAATACTGGGATAACTTTTGTTGAAAAAAATTATTAAGCAAATAAATGTTGATTTAAGGCAAGCGCAATGCAGTAGTAAGAGTAATCAGCATCTTTGGGACCGATAGTGCACAGAAATTCTATCTGTAAACTGTTTCTTAATGGCAAAATACTCTTGATTCATGTTATGCGTTAAGTTCCTAAGTACTGGTAATTATGGCATCCATCTCACACAGAAGATAATCCATATTAATGGCACGACAATTGTTAATGCTCCACACATAAAAAAAGAGATTCATTTCTGTTAAGATACTTAGCAGTATTTAATAATCCTCTCAAGAGAACATTTCAGTTACTTTATTTTTGCAAATCCAAAAGATTATTTAAGGTTTCATTCTGTCATTTTAAAACATGTTCATTATGTATTCCTGCTGTACCATGGTACTCCGTGTATTTTTATATAATGGATCCTATGAAATGTTACTCCTCTGTGTGAGAAAGTTTCAGGACATACAAAATAGTTATGAAAAAAATATGGCTTCTGATAAGCTGAAAAAAATATTTGCTAGATCTTAAATTGAAAATTTTCCCATGATGCTCATAAAAGTACATACAAACCCTCTTCTTCATCCGCCCCCGCCCTCCCCCCCCCCCCCCCCCCCCCCAAAAAAATTTAAAAAAACCTCTAACTAAAACTACCCTGGATTCAAAGATGAAATTAGTAATTTTTAAGAGAGGCATAACACCAAACACTATTATATTGTACACTTAATTGAAAATACCCAGAAAAATCAAAATTCTACAGGGTGGGTAGACACACGGGAGACCTCGCACTTCAACTATGAATTATAAAGAGCTTGTTTGATGTACAGTGGTTACCAGTAAGAGCAATAAGACAGCAGTTCACTGAACATTGCACGGGTGACTACTAAAGTGTCTTGTGCTTTGCAACACGCCTTTTAATCAAGTTTACTTATATCTGATTTTCCACAAACTCTTCATGATTCATTTTTACATGAGAAGTCTAGGTATTAACAAAATGTATGACAAACTTCCCTTCACATAGAGCTTTATCAAGCATCTTAAAAATAACACAAAACTTCCTGGCATTGAAATACAGTTTATCTCTCTTGCTGGTCATTGTCAGCCTTTGCTGTAGTAGATGCAGATCAGCTCTGGCACCAGCAAATCACAATGACTAATTGTACAGAGAGGAAAGATTAAATGTCTAGATTTTTTTTAAATAACCTTTTTTTTGCCTTGTATCCCCATCAAAAGCAGATAAGGGTGAGCAGACATCAAGTTTCTAAACACAAAATGGATCCTTTCAAGACAAAGAAGTAGACAAGCTGCTGTATACATAAGGACTTCTTTTTTTTTTCCTAAGCTTCCTCAAAATTTTGTCTCTTTTTTTCCCCAAACACTAATCACTTTAATAAAAGGTGCCTACAAATCTGCTTATGCGCTCAGGCTACCACAGCTACAATAAAAATACCTGAAGAGGGAAGAAAGAAAAACAAAGTCTGAAGAATTTTTTCCAGCTTTCAGCAACTAGTTCTTTCCCCTTCTTTTGACTACTTAAAAATTCCTATTATATCATTTTCACTTGACAGTTGGTTCTCCAGTGAAGTAACAGAAAATACTTCTGACTTCCTAGCATGATTTCCCAGCTGTTATAGGAGGCAGGTGAAGAATATCATTGGAGACACAAAGAGATGGCTGCTCAGAATACTCCCTCCTCTGTTCCCTCCCTCCCAATTCAAATTGCATATTTCATTAAAGAGCACAGCCCCTAAAGTAATTCCAGGTTAATGGCTGTGTCTGTCCATGGCTTGTTGCTATCCTGACACTGAACAGAAAGAACATTTTACCATGTTGATCAAACATCCTAAGCTTTTCAACACATTATTATGAATATTAGGAAACTTTTTATCATTCTTTTTTTTTTGTTGTTCCTTCTCCTCTCAGCCTTACTTTGCCTAATCTTTGACCTGTTCTTTTTCTTATTTCATTGACTCTCACTCCATTTAAACTAGCCTGCTCTCATCACCTGCCCTATGCTGCTTTTTGTTTATTTTTGATTTCTAGTAATTCATCTTCCTTCTTACCAGCCCTCACTTCTGCAGGGAGATAAGATATATGGAAATACATAGAGCAAAATGCTGGTTTCATTGAAGCTGATAACACAGCTCCCACTGACATCAGCACAGCCAGGATTTTAGTTGCGTACTGACATTTGATAGGAAACTTTTAAATTGTTTTTCCCCTTGTTTGTGATAAATGCACATGGATTTTTGATAAAAAATAAGTTCAGAAAAGTTAAACTGCATGCCCTACTCAGGAAGGTAAAAAATGGTCTCATATCCTCACATAATGTGTAGATGCAGGAATCATGAGACACAGTTTGAATGTATTATCTTTTAGAAATTACATACTCAAACATTTTGCAGCTGTAACCCTTTCTGAACTTGTCTGAAAACGACCACCTCTCTCATGTGCTCTCTTCCGTGTCCAGTCAGATAACAAACTATCCCTAATTCCAGGCTGCTGAAGTGGGTGCTACATAGAAGGGTCATAAAGCAAGAGCCATTCGAAAACTGTTTTTCCCTGTACCTGTATCACCATCCCACTGCCCCAGGTAATTTTTTATTGTTTTTTTTCTACGCTGTTTTAATGTTAACTATTGGTTGTTTATCATTCTAGTTACTAAATGCCTTTCGTTACAAGTGTGTAAATATAGTTCACATTCGGGTCCAATCTCGCTCATTAAAATTTAACTCAAGATGCACTCTTCTCATCTTTTGAGTTCCTCTAGATTCCTGCTGGTGAAACATTGCAGTATTTAGGATTTTCTTTTTCAGTGTAAACAACTGAATCCTTTTCACTATTCTGTCATTCTGCTACCTTTTTTCTGTCAGTAATACCCTAGCGCGGATAGCATGAAGCATTTGTCCTTACAGATTACTTTATTCAAACAGCTGTTACTCATGCACTAAATATAAGGTGGATGACAGAAAAAGACTTTGTGAATCCATATATCAGGACGAAAGTTTTATAGCTTTAGTGTTGCTTACAAATCAATTCCTCTGAGTTGGGGTACCATTAGTAGCTTTTAAGATTGCCTAGAGCTGTGTCATTCACTGCCTTTTTGACACATTAATGCATTAATGGTATGTTGCAGGCTGACATAGCTTCTCTGAAGTACTATTACAGTAATTACTAGAAGTTTTCAATATGACATGCAAAGTTAAGAAAGGTGACAGAAGAGTATGTACATACTCAGACACTCTTAAAACATTCATTCAACATTGACAGTGCATAATTAAGAAACTACAAAAACATTGAGACAAGGATTGTCTGGTATGTATATTGTCAGAGAAAACAAGCATGAATGAAAGAGGCAATTATGTGAAAATGATGGCTGATGCTATCAAACAATTCTGTTTCAGTAAAAAGATGTTAAGAGAATCAGGGTAAAAAGGAATAGGTTTGCTCAGTTCAATTCTTTCACAGAGAAAAAACTTAAAATCTCGTTAGTGTTTAGTAAAAACGATGCAAATTTTCAAAGCCATTTAGGAGGCAACAGATGGTAGCAATGGATCCTGAGTCTGTGTTTAGAACCTTTGAAACTCAGAACAAAATGCATTTCTGGATTTCTTCAACTATCACAAATGTTTCCTAAAGTAAATTAGTGAGAGCATGGAACATTATCTGGAAAACAGACCTCTACCTTTACAAATCATTTTACTTTATACTTTCTCAATTGGGTCTATTTTTCCTAAGATAAGTATTACTCTGAATTACAAATTAAGAATGCTCAACATTACTTCCTCTTTTTATCTAAACCCACTCATGTATGGTTTAATAAACTGGTTCAATGGATCAAGTGCCTTAATATCAAAATTCCTCAGCGGTACTTCACTTGCAACTGGAGACCATCAATATCTTGACAGATCTTTGACTCGTGGTCTGTTGACTGAAGTGCTATATAGGAGTAATTCCTTGGACAACATCTTTGTGATATTGTGCAACAGCTGGGATTACTGTGAGCAAACAAGACTAGAGTAATTCTGGCTTGAGTCTACGCACAGGTATCCCTGGATTTCTGAAGTCTTTATAATACATCTGAACATCAGGCTTAAGACGACAAAATCACCATTCTTAACATACTTTCAGAAAATTTCCATAAGTTGTTCACTCTTGGTATACACATGAAAAGAAATATACATGTGACGTTGACTCAGAAAATTAATCCTTCTAAAAGTCCTTCAATACATTTGAAGTTACTCAAGTGGGCTGATTTTTTCTGCTTGCATATAAGAGGTGGAGAGCGGTCTTAAGCTTTTCACAAGGTTTTTGTTGTTGTTGTTGGTACATGTCCAGAACACTTTCCTTCCTGCCTAAGACACAGCTGTAATAGTCTACTACTTCCTTCACATCCCAGTCCACAAATGTCAGGTCAAGAAATACCCTTATTTAAATTCGTATTTGATATTTGCAGTATAACAATTTTCAGCCATCAAATAGTTAACTCTTTTAGGAAAACATATTTTCAAATCACCATACCTAAAGCTACGTTTGTGTTTTGCAAGAACAAGAGCTGATTAAGGACATCAACACTTGGCTGTTAATTGTTTACAGTCATAAACTATTGCTATATTTAGCCAAAGACACATTTTAAATCACTGCAGTTTATTTTATAATCTGAAATGAACAGCAAGAATATGGGTGATATTTTAACTGATTCATAAATATTTAAAAGTCTGCTGATTTTCAATCATATCTTTCTGCAATCTGTTTTTCATAAATACTGAATTTAGTGACAGGTTATTTTCAGTAAAATAGCACAATTATCATTCTTCTAGAAAAACAGTTAAAATAGCACAGAAAATCTTTAAGAGTAGAAAGTTCCTCAGTATGATTTATTACCTAAAAGGAAATAAAGTATTTCAGAAGCATGCTAGACATGTATTTCTATTGCTCCTATTAAAAAATTCTAACTTCCAGCTTGCTAGTTTGATATATGTTTCTTCATATGTCTCATATTTTTCATTGTTGTCATGAGGACAAAGCGAATTTGACAGCAATATTTACTTCTACTCTGCCAAAGCAAGAATATTTGAACACTGATTAGGAAGTAAAGGAACTAAGAAACTATTTCTTTAATAAACAGTATACTTCTTAAAAAAGAATCCCAGAGGTCCTTTGGTGGGGGAAAGAAGGGAAGAAAAAAAAAGATTTCCCTTCCCTGTCCATGGCAGGTGAAAATTTCAGGTTTAAATGTAAACTAGTTCCATAGGCAAGTTTTCACCTGTTAGGAATAATCAGACAGTTTAGCCAAATTAATGCTACACATCAACTATGACATGACGGAACACTGGAAACACTACATATTAATGCATAAATATATATATCAATAAATACAGATGTTTTGTTATCCATACCCTTCTTCCACCAAAACTGGGTGCTTTTAAATAACCATATATTTGAAGCAAAAGAAGATACCCAGCAGTATTTATCTACCAATTAAATGCTTTGTAGCTACACCCAGTACACTGGTGTCTGGTAACATGGAACTGATTCTAATGTAATGCACTATAACAGTACAGTACTGACTATTGCTCTTCACTGGCTTTGTGGACTGACCAACTTGTAATCTCATCACTAGTGCCATAAACAAAACTGCTTTCAAGAAAGAATTCTTGTTTGAATATCATATACCTATTCTATTTGCAGGGGTACCGTTCCCCAGAACTAAACCAGTAAAAGTAAAAACCTGCAAAGCACTCTTTCCATCTTCATAAAAATGATATAAAAATTCTTCTGATGACATCATGCTGTGATGTCATATAATACAGAGTTAGAAACAATATTTCTGTATGTCAATGGCAAATTAATAGGCATACTCTCCTGAAAAAAAAAAAAATCAAAGCTGCACTAAGAAGAAAGTATTTTCACCACAAATGAAGAGCAACTGACTACAACAAGAAAACACTTGTTTACCTCAACTTGCTTTCTTAAGAGACACAACTGAAGGAAATTATTAAGTCACTTAAATACATCAGACTTTTTAGAATTCATAACAACTTACTTCTAGATAGGAAATTAAAGATATAAAATGAAAATTATGTGTAGCTCAGTACAAAACCACAGAAGAACGAACTGCTTCCTTCATACTGATCCCTGTAATGTGATAGGAGTAAGATAGCCATGAAGTGTCATGCTAGCATGTCCTGATTTTTTTTTTTTTAATTAGGTAAGCAGACAAGAAAATGTCTCAAAAATATCAAGGTTGCATCCAAGTTCAGTTGAATTACTGTGAAAAGCCAAAATGAAAGAAAAGCCTTTGAATTATACAGCACTGAAATACATCAAAATTAACTGAAGCACTGCTCACCTAGAAACATACAAACATTGTGTTCAATTAGAAACGTAGAAAGCAACTCCAGCACATCAGATGAGAATAAAGCATTATAGAAGCAGAGATTAGAGATTTATATATGTATTTTATACTGTAGATTATGATCAAAGGGTGCAATGTTAGGGAACAGATGACCCCAATTACTTTAGCACCGTAGGGGGCTGTTTCAAGTATGTTTAAAAATAATAAACAAACATGGCACAGAGAGAGATACTTTTAAAAACAACTTTAGACAATGCAACCTAACAAGTGTTCATAGATCAATTAACCTGTCCGGCACGAGTAAAAACAGAGTTTCAACTCTACACTTTTAAGATGGATTCAGATGCAACATATCTGGAGTTAGTACACGCGCCTTTGTTTAGATTCCCTTCTTTCAACAATAGCAATTTCTTTTTAACGCAATTTTAAGAGCTATATCATAAAGCACTCTTTTCTACAGCACATCATAAATCTTCACAGCAGCCAGGATGTGGGTCGATCTAGACTACTCACTCTGTGAAGGCTAAGACACATGAACTGCACACAGATAAACATGTTTTTTAATCTTCCAATTATGTATTCTGACATCACAGAACATAAACCTTTGACATACAAATCCATCTATCAGGCACTAATCTAAAACTGGAGCCAGGGCAGTAGAAAGAATGGGTCGTTCCATTTCTAGCAATGCTTTGTTTCATTCTCATCAGTACAAACTATTGGAAAAGTCTAGAGCCACAAGTAAAGAATCCCCAGAAGAAAAAGAGGGAAGGAAAGGGTATACTACAGAGTTTCTTTGTCTGTGTAAACTAAAGACAAGAAACTTGAACAATACATTGTTTCTCCAGAAAGTTTCTTTGCAGAAACAAAACATTTGTATAATGCCTAATGTACTGCTTACCTCTTTCATAAAGATTTCATAAGTAGGTTACAAAATAAACAGAAAGACTGAAGCAACAGCCTGGGGGAAACCAGCAAATAGAGCTCATTTCATATGCAAAAACAATAATGAGAAAAGATCAGTTACTGCAGTTCCAATAACAACCAACAGATCATTCATAACAGAAACTTAAACAACACTGAACAATCCACACCAGGGACTGGAATTTTTCCTCACGCTCCTCCAGATTTTGATTTCACTCTGGAAGTACAAAGGAAGTGCAACAGCATCCCAGTCTTCCCCATAGTATTTTCTTGCTGTATATTGGCACTGCGGTGATACAGAATGCCTGCAAAGGTTCCCAAGGCTCCGCCTTTTCTCGGCCAACACATATCGGGACACTGGTAGCATCTTTGCAACAAAAGGTGTTCCTAAGCACTGAAAGCTAATGAGAATAACTTTGAGAAGGTCTGTGTTGGATACAGTCTAATGGTACAGTGAACAGAATTCATATATCCTTGCACCTTTCTATTTGATCATTGCACTGAAATACAAATCAGCCAGAGCTGAGAATAGGGCAGTATTTGCCTCAGGTTTCTGGCAAGACCAAAACAGTTTGTGACTCCAGAAATCTAAATTATATGCACAGATTTTCTGCCACACTCTCTCCCCTGCCTAATTTTTACCCTATACCTACAAGGAAAACAGTGGTTTCTATCTCAGTTCTCATATTTGATTCATTGTTGATAACATGCAAATTTAATGTTCAGAATAGTAGCTATGGCAACAGATTTTTTTTCATATTAAAAAATAAGGAGGAAGAAGTTATAAACTTGAGGTGGACAAGACTTTTGCCTTGTTATCTCTAAAAGCAGTAGAAAAAAAAACTAACTACATCTTTATAAAAAGCAATTCTATGTAAAATTAAAATATATATGTATCTTCCAGGTTTCATATACCAAAGCCTTGATTCAACTGCAGACAAACTAGATCTCGGTAAAAGTGGCCAAAGAAACTAAAGACATCATTTGTACTAACAAACATGTGCTGTGCTCTGTTTCTTTCAAATAATATTATTGTGCACACTGTTGGTTTGTTTGTTTTAATGGATGCATGGAGCCAGTGCAAGATTCATAGTCCTAACATGCATATCCTCTGGCTGAAATGATGTGACAGAAACTATGAATTTTTTTTCTGGTTATGATATAACCACAGTAGAGGCTACCACTGAAAGAACCCAGACTTGGCAGAGTCTGCTTACCAAATAATCATGCTTACACATGTATGACCATCCACTTTTTCACCTTCACACATGCCTGTCCACATGACGGCAACAGAAACCTAGCCCTGGTTTCTGAGAATCTTAAGTCTCACATAGGATCAGTGGCAGCTTTTTCTGTGGAATCACGTGGTACTAAAATATCCCAAGTCATCAGTAATTTAACTTCTGGACTAGCTTCAGTACCTAAAGTAAATAAATTGAATTCACAGATAATTTTAGACACTCAAAACATATCTATTTTGCAAAACAGCTTGTACAGTTACACTGCACTTTAGTGAACTTATATATGAAACTTTACCCTTATAGCCCAGTAGTTGGAATAAAATGAAACAAAGTTTCCTAAACAAAGGCTCCAGAATACCAGAGTATATTTCTATCTTTAATTTTAGACATTTAATAAAGTTTCCTTCCCTTTATCTTTGCACATCCTTGCTTAAAAAGTTCAGTTTTCCACCTCTATGTGAAATATCAGCTCATATGAAAATCATAGTTGCTTAAGAATAGAAAATATATCCAAAATTAAGTTAGACACAAAGATGCACAGACAGGCACGCATATAAATGGAAATAGAGCTTACGACGTATAGTTTGTCATTCACCAGTATGCTAAGAAGCACGGACAAAACTGTGTTCAAGTCAATCTATTTGTAATTTCAAATATGAAATACCAGCATTTGAATCTGGGTAAGTTACGGGTATGTGATTACTATATAAAACATGTGATACATATCTGTGTCTACAAATTAAATGCCAAATATTGAACATACTTGCAAACTGAAGACATATTCGCACAGACATGTTTTCTCACACACCCAGGTACAACTATTGGGATAGACATTAACTGATGCGTGTCTACTGATAATGAGAAACCATGAAGCTAATTAAAATTCAACACAGATGCAAATTCTAACTTTGTGACCAAAACATTACCCTCTCTGTTCAGGAGAAACACATGAATGTGACTTCCCTAAGTCACAAAGAAATGTTGATATATGACTGAGCATGAACAAAATAACTTAAGGTGGCATTTGAGATATAGGAAATTTGAAGTATTTCATATAATTGTGTTCCAAGAGATCCTGAAAATTACATGAAAACGATAACCACTTAAATGATTGTCCTAACCAAATTATTTCTACCTACATTTTTTCAAGGACAGAAACACAGTGTTTGCTTTCTTTTGAATGATAGCAATCTAATAATTGTAAATTAAATGAAAGTTAACTGCAATTTTACATGTCAAATGTATATGTTAACTGCCACATAGTCAAGCATTACCAGCAGACCCTAAATATTTGATGATTTTCTAGGTCTCAACCGAAATGTTAAAATTGCATTAGATCATAGATTGCCTATGCATGTACATGAGAAGAAGATTCTTGCATTAGGATGGAGGATAATTCCCAAACCTTGCATGCATATATCTGGGTCTTCCTGGAGATCAGGGTGGAGAAGTGACAGGTCTGTGACAGCAGCCAGGCTATGCTAAGTGCTAAACTACACAGCATGAGCATCTAGGGGCACGTGGAGAAGGCATGGTACATGTAGAACTGCCACCCACACAGGGAAGAAGCTCTCAGTAAACTTAGGAACAATCAGATTAGAGCAGTGACATCTGAGCAAAGATTTTGCAGGACTGAAATTCTGACATGAGTTGCTTTCATTTCAGCCAAGCCATCTTCAGATACCTCAATCCTTAGTGGATCTAGCTCTTACAGATGTATGCAGAGTCTTCTATGATTATCCTGATTAAAAGAAACTAAGTAACTGAAATCCTAATTATTTTTTAGGCTTTTTTTAGGAACCTTTTCAAAGACCATTAACACATTTTCTCAGTACTGGACATGACAATTAGACAGAGTATTTCAATAGTTAATCAACCAGTGTAAAAGAGTAATGAATAAAATTCACATATAAAACCACTCAGACTCTCATAACAGAGTTTAATTGAGCTCTAAGTGATTTAAAACACTTCAGTTGGTTTCTTTCATAAAAGTAGATTTCACCCATTCTGAATTCTTGTGTAAGTGTGCTTCTTAAAAATGACACATTTAAAAACCATTAATTCCACTGGCAATTATTTACAACTTCAAGACATGTAATCAGAACAATTTTTATTCTGTAGTATTTCATGATGTCTAAGTATTCTTACAGGGTTTTTTTCTACCAAAATATTAATGGAAACATAAGACGAAAGTTGTAAGTTAATACCCTTAATATATGCAAAATAAAACGTCTTTTCTGGTATACATCAATTTTAGTTTGGTTTTGCACCTGTTAGAAAGGTTTTCCTGTATGTTCATAAAAGACTGAGTTTTGAACTTTTAAAAAAAGGTACTTTATTTGGAGAAACTCAGAAGATTTAGAAAAAAATAGTAGGGTCAACATTTCTTACCTATACTTAGATAAAAATCTCTTTAATATAATGGGAATTTCTGAGTAAATACTGTGAGAAGTGGTTCTTTATGAAAAAAAAGTACATTATATGACTAATAAGATTTCTAAATGTGGAATTAAGAAATTCTAAGTGCAAGAAAATGTCTTTGGACATAATGAAACTGAAGCTTCTTCAATTTTCTATTGCCCACAATGTATGAAAACTCCCCATATTCGTGTTACAGTAATACTCTTATTCAAGGTGTGGTTTTAATCAATTCTGTGGGTAGAAAAACAAAAACAATTAAAAAGAACCCAAAACCACAGCAACCCAGCTTTCAGTTCAAGAGCAATTAAGTTTACACAGAAAAACATTTTAATCACAGTTTTAGGCTACAAATAAATGACACTGTATTTAGGATAGAAAATACACCCACTGGACTATATGACTTGTTAACTAAATAACACAGATAATTACTTTAATTTCCTCCCTGAAAGATCTTCCAATACCTTTTGCCCAGAATATCCAAACTTAGCTCAGAATTAATTATTCCAGTACCTGTGGAATAAAGTATAGTAACACAAAACTTCTTTAGAAGTGTATAGGACTGCTGTAAAGGTATATACAAATGTATAGGCCAGCATATAAAGAATGTGACCTTCAGATTCACTAAGTTTCTCAGTTGCTAAATATGTTGTCCAACTAATTTCAGGAGTTTCTATAAAATACCTGTGCTAGTTTTAGTCAGGACAGAGTTAATTTTCACTATTTTATTCATTTATATTAAATTATTAAATTGTTCTTATCTCAGTCCATGAGCTTCCTTGTCTTTTCCTTCACTTCTCCTCCTCTACCTGACCTGGGGGGAGGTAAGTGGCTGTGTGGTACTTTACTGCTAGCTGAGGTTAAACCATGACAGTTCTGAAATCATCTGACAAATAACCTCTGCTACCCACTAGGAGATGTTAAAAGTTTACTGTTAACATTATTAGGATGATCTTGTACTGTATATAATAGTTGACTGACTGCCAAATATAGATTAAGAAGAATACACATTTCTCTGGATGTAGACGCATATAATGACATGGGGATGCACAGTACCTCATGTTAACTCTCAAGGAGATTCACATGTCACTCCCTATTTTCCATTTACATGAACCTAATTACCAATTCTGATACTGAACAAACCATCAGACATATGGTAAATTGAAGGCATGACAGCATTATTATACAGAAGATACAATTCTGTTAAAATCTGTATTACTAGCTTTTAAGAAGTAAACCATTATTTACAACCCTGCAGAAAACATATTAATATTTATGACATTATAAATCTTCATGAAAGCCAGTGCTTACTTACAGGGAATAAAATTAGCTTGTTAGAAAGACTAACCATTTTGCCAAAATCTTCAAAATCCCTTGGAATGCCTATTACAGTATCTGAGTCATCAGCCTTATCTTCGTAAGTACATCATAAACACCACTATGTAATTTATGTATTCCAGTATGTCAAGTCATAATAAGTTTTTGCTGTCAGAAAAATATTTTAGGAGGAACTACAAATGGACTGAAATATAGATTACTTCACACTCATTTAAAAGATTTTTCTTATTTTTTAAGAAGTTCAAATGATGCCATTACTCACAGGAGATTTGAAATTTGCTGGTCAAAATATCCTATGAATAGAAAAAATACATTTTCCCTACCAGATTAAATACCAGTCAAGGACAGCTGAGGGGAAAGTATTATAAATCACCATCCTCTTCTTTGATTTGGATTTTTTCAGATAAAATTTTGACAACTTTGCCAAGTTGTCTCATACACATAATTCTTAGACTGAATCCTCTGAGCACTGGGTAGAATTTGTATCATAACACCTACAGACACTGCCCAAGAAAGCTAAAGAAATTGTGGTAATTAGACACCAAATCTATCTGGGAAAGATGAAGGTTCAGTGTTCCATATGTCCACCTCATGGTATGAAAAGTAGAACTACCTCATGTTCATTCTCAATGAAATTCACATGTCAACCTCTACTTGCCAAACTACTCATCCTCCGACATGTTCTCTGTCATAGGAGCACCTCTGCTATGGGGACAGGCTGAGAGAGTTGGGCTTGTTCAGCCTGGAGAAGAGAAGGCTCCGGGGAGATGTTGTAGCAACTTCCAGTACCTGAAGGGGCCGACAAGAAAGCTGGGGGGGGGACTTTTTACAAGGGCCTGTAGTGACAGGACAAGGGGTAATGGGTTTAAATTGAAAGTGGGAAGGTTTAGATTAGATATCAGGAAAAAATTCTTTCCAGAGAGGGTGGTGAGGCCCTGGAACAGGTTGCCCAGAGAAACTGTGGGTGCCCCATCCCTGGAAGTGTTCAAGGCCAGGCTGGATGAGGCTTGGAGCAACCTGGTCTGGTGGAGGGTGCCCCTGCTCAAGGCAGGGGGGTTGGAACTGGATGGTCTTTAAGGTCCCTTCCAATGCAAACCATTCTGTGATTCTATGATTTTATGTGATGACATTTGATGCACAGAATGTGAAGATCTCTGATGAAAGTCTCTTTCCAGAATTTAATTATATTCTCCAAGAAAAATTTGTTCTGCTGTATCAGAGTAAAAATTAGTAAACCAGTTAAAAAAAAAAAGCCCCAAACAAAACACACCCTTAATAGCTTGTATCAAATGGATAGCTATTTTTTGAATACGTAGAAACTATGACCAAAAAGTAGAATGTAGGAAGGAAAATGGAGTATGTAATTGCCATAATACATCACATCAGTGGTCCGTCTAGTCCAGTATCCTGTCTTCAGGATCATAGATAAAAAAACACTTAATGAAGCAAACAGGACATGCATAAATCATCAGCTGCCTTCAGCAAATGCTTTATGAACTCAGAGCTGACATTACATCAAATGTATTTAAAAAGGGCATGTGCAGACCAACCTCAAACTACTGTTAAAGAAAAAAAGTGCGTTCAATTCTGCAATTAGCTTTTGTGCAAATTTCATATGGTGCTTCTTTTTGTACTTTGAGCAGAAGCATACTCACTATGACTCCTTGGTATTCAGGCTGAATCTACTGATTTATATTAATATATTTATTAAGCCAATTTTTTAAAACCTTGTCTTGTGGTAATTTAGATACATAATGAATTGCAGATGTAGGGCTACTGCAGTGTCACATGAACTGCTTGTTCATGAAGACTGTGATTACCTTCTGCTTTCTCATGAACATTTCTTATTTCTATACCAGTAATTCAACTACTCCTCTTTTTGTCTAGTCCCTTATGAACATACCCATCCCTACTTTATCAAATAGAAGGAATAATTTATGAACCAACATGCAGTTAATGATTCATAATGAAAATCATCTCGTAGAAAATGACTAAACGTAAAGATTATCACAAACACACAAGATCCGATTTAATTACTCGATTCCAGTTTCAGAAGCCAGAGGAATGAAAAACTGCAGGAGTACAGTGATAGAAAGTTTACTTAGAGCAAAATCAAAGTAATGAAAAGTTGCCAAAATACACAATGTCTGAGCCTGAAACCAGTCTATCAGGTTAAAAGGACAGAGAGCAACTGAACACTACAATGATTCATCAGAAGCTCATTTCAGCACAGTGACACGCAACAAATCTGTGCAATGGATGGTATGATAAAGGGCACATGTCCTGTCATTCCTAACCCTTACATTCATGGAGGTCCAGCCCTGAAAGCTGCACTGAACCTTTCACAGTTGCCACCATCTAACCATGGTTGGATGTGTGTTCAAGGACTTGCCTCTGATTTGGGGACGTTCTTCACTTTGTAGACCAACCAGGCACTCAGCTTTCCTGATTTGGTTGCAGACCCTTACTGTCTATAAACGAATATAGGTGAGGTCTATTTCAAATTCTATTTAATGACCAAAGTATTTATTTCTAATGGTAACACCAGTATTACTTGTGACCAGCCATTATGACAGTGCATCTGACACCAGCATACAAAAAACATAATTTAAACAATGATTTCAAATTCAAATTATTTTGAATACAAGTGGCTACTTTGGCTTCAGTGGCCAAGGACTGGATAAGGAAGAAATCTGGTTTTTTTGAATGACAGAAGTCAAAATGCTATGCTATGTACTAAACATTGATCATCCTTCCTCAGATATCTACCCTGACTACTTAACAGTATCTCCTCTGTAACAATTATCACTCAGTTGATTTAGCATTACATTATCGTGGCCATTCAGTTGCACAACTAGCTCATAAAAGGAGGTCATGGGCCTCTTCAGATCTATTATAAACTAGTGTCTGGTGAATGATGTCTCCCAGATGGGGGCACTGCCCTGCTACATGGGAAGGCAGCATCCTTAACTCATGAACGGCTGAATTTTGATATAACTTTATGAAATGGACTGAACGTGTTCTTTGTTGATATACCAGGAAGTCAGGAAGGAAAACTGATCTATCTTTCAAACAGATCCTTCCCTCACTAGACAACGCTTGTGCAGCACCTTCTCTAAACCAAGTAGGATGCATACTCAAAAGAAAAGAAATCAGGGTTCTACAGCAAGTAGCATCCAGTTGGTCTCATATGCCTACTGGGCAAAAGTATGTAAAAAATAAAAGAACCATAGTAAGAAAAGGTTGCAATTTCCTTTTATTTAGACCTAACATCTTCTTTCTATGACAAAAGTCTGTGTTTGAAGCTAGTATGAAACACCACTACTGCAGTGCTACTACGGAATTCTGCTACAAAAAGATGTTTTCTATTACAGTTTTTAAGCCCAGCCCTAAAAAACTGCTGTAATTTAATGTGTGGGTGATGGTTTTTTACCCCCTCCTCTCGGGAAGTTCCATTTACAGAAAGATCAAAAAACTCAGAAACACTGTTTGTTACTCTAGTTGCAGTTACCAATTAACAAGTAGTGCTGGACTTGTTTTCAAGTGCAGTAAATTATGTGATCTGCCTTGTTCTGATACTGTAGTGCAATTAAATCCCAGAAATCCTTTACTGTAAGGATCACACAAAAAGAATAACAGACATTTTTTGTAAGTGAACCACTGCATAGTAACAGTAGGAATCCCAAATTTTAAGTTCATTAGGAAAAATTATCATTATGTATGTTCTTAGTGTACTTAGTAGCTACTGAATCTGCTCAGAACAGTTAAGGAATCAGAGAGGATATTAAATTATGTCAAAGCCATGTTTTCTTCCTATTCTGTGCCTTCAGATGTTGTAAGCATAAGGACCAATAATGCCTGCAACCTGATTTAGGCCAGAAATAAACTGTGGTTCCACTACCATTTACCATTCAAGAGGGCTGACAAATGGAAAAGTAGTTTTTCTTCCTTACTCAAAGTGGGCAAAAGGTGGGCACGATCTGCATTTTAGACCACATGACAACTCTAGTGCCCACGGCCAGTGACCACAAATGCAGAAGTCACAAAGACCAATAAACACTGTTTCTATACATACATTAACAACAAAAGGAGGGTTAAGGAGAAACTCCATCCTTTATTGGACGCAGGGGGAAACACTGACAAAAGCTCAGGAAAAGGCTGAGGTACTTAATGCCTTCTTTGCCTCAGCCTTTAATAGTAAGGCCAGTTGTTCTCAAGGTACCCAGCCCCCTGAGCTGGAAGACAAGGACAAGGAGCAGAATGAACCCCTCATTATCCAAGAAGATATTGTTAGCAACCCGCTGCACCACTGAGACACACACAAGTCTATGGGGCAGGATGAGATCCACCTTAGGGAGCTGGTGGAACTGCTCACCAAACCATTTCCTACTATTTATCAGCAGCCCTGGCTAACCTGGGAGGTCCCAGTTGACTGGACTTCAGCCAATGTGACACCCATCTATAGGAAGGGCCAGAAGGAGGATACAGGGAAGTACAGGCTTGTCAGTCTGTCTTCGGTGCCAGGGACTGTTATGAAGCAGATCGTCTTGAGTGCCACCATGTGGCATGTATAGGACAACCAGGCGATCAGGTCTAGCCAACATGGGTTTGTAAAAGGCAGGTCCTGCTTGACTAACCTGATCTCCTTCTATGACAAGGTGACCTGCTTAGTAGATGAGGGAAAGACTGTGCATTTTGTCTACCTAGACTTTAGTAAAGCTTTTGATACCGTTTCCTTCAGCATTGTCCTGGAGAAATGGCTTGGATGGGCGTACTCTTCACTGGGTAAAAACCTGGCTGAATGGCCGGACCAAAGAGTGGTGGTGAATGGAGTTAAATCCAGTTGGGGGCCAGTCACAAGAGGTGTTTCCCAGGGCTCAGTACTGGGGTCAGTTCTCCTTAGTATCTTTATCGATGACCTGAACAAGAGGATCAAGTGCACACTCAGTAAGTTTGCAGATAACACCAAGTTGAGCAGGTGTGTTGATCTGCCTGAGGGCAGGAAAGCTCTCCAGAGGAACCTGGACAGGCTCAATCAATGGGCTGAGGCCAACTGTATGAGGTTCAACAAGAACAAGTGCTGGGTCCTGCAATGCCCTGCAACACTACAGGCTTGGGGACGTGTGGCTGGAAAGCTGCCCAGCGGAAAAGGATCTGGGGGTGTTGGTTGACAGTTGGATAAATATGAGTCAGCAGTGTGCCCAGGTGGCCAAGAAAGCCAATATCATCCTGGCCTGCATCAGGAACAGTGTGGCCAGCAGGCTGAGGGAAGTGATTGTCCCCCTGTACTGGGCACTGGTGAGGCTGCACCTCAACAACCGTGTTCAGTTTTGGGCCCCTCACTACAAGAAAGACACCGAGGTGTTGGAGCGTGTCCAGAGAAGGACAACAGAGCTGGGGAAGGGTCTGGAGCACAAGTCCTGTGAGGAGTGGCTGAGGGAGCTGGTGCTGTTTAGCCTGGAGAAAAGGAGGCTCTGGGGAGACGTTATTGCTCTGTACAACTACCTGAAAGGAGGTGGGTGTCAGTCCCTTCTCCCAGGTAACAAGCGGTAGAACAAATGACTTCAATTTGTGCCAGGGGAGGTTTAGTTGGATATTAGGAAAAATTTCTTCACCGAAAGGGCTGTCACGCATTGGAACCAGCTGCCCAGGGAGGTGGCTGAGTCACCATCCCTGAAGGTATTCAGAAGACCTGCAGATGTGGGGCTTAGGGACATGGTTTAGTGGTGGACTTGGCAGTGCTGAGTTAACAGATGGACTTGATGATTTTAAAGTGATTTTTCAACCTAAACAATTCTGTGTTTCTCTTTTATGGTTTCACTCTCTGGTCTACTCTTACTTTCTGAAACTACAGAATGTGCAAGACAGTTTCCATTATGCTCATGGGAAAGTCATCACTAGCTAATGACAACAACTTTGTGAGGGTCAAGGCAAAAACGTTAGATGATGCTTACATGACTGAAGAAATTTCCTTCAATGCATAGGACAAGTGAAACCATTCTTACAAAGAATGGTGAAGTTACATGGCTTGGCACCACTAGTACAAAGAATTAACCATATTTAATGTGATGTTCATCATAATGAGCTTCATCTAATTCCTGTCTTCAGAAACATTCATTTATCTAACTTAGAAAGAATATGTTAAACAAAAGCACTTCACAATATTAGTGCAATTTACATCAAATGCACTAGAGAAAATTACCTAATACAATTTTCTAAACCATTTAGTATTATGTACTAGGATCTAAAAGAGAAAATTACATTTTATGATTTGTAGGCTATTGAAAACACTCTGCATCTGAATTCACACAATCTGCATTACCTTGCTGCTCTCTCAATAGTAAAAGGCTTTAATAAACCAGAGAACCAGAAATAATATTCTGTGAATTAAGCAGAAAAATATATTAAGTACCTCTGAATCTGCATGAGCAAGACACTGCATATGGTCTCTTCTCAGACCTTAGCATCTGAGCCAGGGAACTCACTTCTCACTTTAGCTTGGTTTATTTCCAAAGCAAATGGAAGACAGGAGTGCCGAAACATCTAAGCTTTTCAAATGCAGAACCAACACCTAGACTAATATCTGAATATATCATTAGCATCTTTGTTACCTATCTGATGTTTGCACAAAATGACACAATTGTAATTGAGCCAACCCCGATACACACCCTGAAACATTAAAAAAACAACCTGATAGTAAAGACAGAAGTTTGAAATCCAGAAGCATTGGTTAACGTACAAGCCTATTATATGGAAAACTATATACATAGAAATTTTCCCAAGGATTCTCTCTTCTGTTACTCTGTAGCTGTTCAGGAAAAATTCACTCCCAATTCTACAAAATAAAATTTGATGAGTGCTGAGGACTCAAAGTTTTTGCTATGATACATAGATGTGGTATGTAATCAGACACCATTCCAGCTAAAAAGCAGGATTTCTTCCTGAGAAAGGATCAAGGTGTATTTTGAGCTTCAAAAATTGAAACATATTGATATTAACTGGAAAATCAGCTCCAAAATTTGGAGATTAATAGTTTTATATCACACTTTTCAGAAAAGGAAGCAGATGGTATATGAACAACTGTAAAATCTTCAAAATGTGTAAGAAATTTCTTTCCCAGAAAGCAATCTTTGCAGTAAAAGCAATAGCTCTTACTAATAGATCTTATTCTGTAGACAAGTAATAATTTCATTTAAAAAATTAAATGTATTAATATAAGACTTGCAGCAAATATTCTTACACTAATAGAGCAGTCTTTAAAATACTTTAATTACTATGAGGAAAACTTTGTGTTCAAAGTCAAGAAGTGAGAAATTCAGAGTGCATATAATTTATATTTTGACATAAACCTGTAAATCTTAGTGTCTAATAAAGAGAATTTCCTTTTTAATCGAATATTATGTTCTTTAAGGGCAGCAAACTTTTTCTGTTCAATTGCTACCATAATCACAAAGGAGCAAATGATATTTCCGAAAACTTAAGAATTACACAAATACCGAAATAAACAGCTTTGCTCTCTTAATTGCTTTAGAATTAGTAAACTTCTATTAATTGCTTTAGAAATAATACATCAATTCTTTATTTTATATTTTTCTCTTCCCTCGTGCATTTTTCTGCCTTTGTAGGATAAAATTACTGGGCTTCCATTTGTTAAATTAGATTATAGTCAAGTTTAACCTATCTTAAACTATAAAATTTCAGATAAATGCTTAATATCTCAGACTATAAACATGAAGTTTATTGCAGATATTCTTATGCCTTTCACTTACACAGCAACGACTATTTCCTCCTTCCCATGCCCCATAAAGGTCTTTTAGACCTTTCAGATATCAGATAGATTGAAAATCATAGCTGTATCTTAGCTAAAGGAAAACCCTAGTTTAGGGATTTACAGAACTGTCTAGAATGGGTGGTACAGAAAAGAACAAGGAAAAACTGACTAACGCAATTCTATATATCAGGACAAGAGAAAACAGAGGCCACTGAACTTCTTTTTTTCCTAAACCAAGAACTATTGAGAGAAAAACAGTTATTAAATCACGCTACGTTGGGCAACAAAGATAACAAAGAAATACTGCAGACTTCACCTTTTTCTTGGATAGAAAGATTAACAGTTTCACAGTTAGATTTCCTCTCTCTTTTATGGGATTTGGATCTCATAAAAGTGTTAAATCTCTCAATGGATTTGAAGAACTTGTATATAAGTTGTGGAATAAAAATAAAGTTCCCTAAGTATGCAGTTATAACAAATACACTGATAATACACAGCAGACATTCTAGCAGTCTGATACAGTGGAAAACATAAGCATCAAAGTCACAGGGGACTACACATGGGATTTATGTCAAAATGCAGTGTCAGGAAAACTGCAGAGAGCATCTTAGTCATTCTAAGCATTCTTAAGTAGCATCTTCACAGAAATATAGGACAGAAACAAGAAAAAAGTGACTGATAAACCCTGCTGTAGATATAGTAATTAGCAACAACAATAGTAACTTATTAAACATTTACTATAAAGTCTTTATATAACAAACCAAATCAAAGTACTTAATTTCTCTTCCCTATCTTTAACCCTTAAGTACTGAAGGTGGAAAAATTAAATATCCATCAGAAGAGGTTTTAATCAAGATGCTTGTTACAACTGATATTCAATTTGAGATTAAATTAATATTTCAAAACTCTAGAGCTTAAAAAGACAGTCAAAGACTAAAATAAATTATAATACTTAATATTTTGTGCTGTGTATGAATAATGGAACAAATTTTATGAGTCCAAAACATTTAGTAAGATAGCATTAAGGGAACCTAGTGTGCAAACTGTTTGAGGTACCAACATATTTAACAAGAAAGTAGCAAGGAAAGCAACTCTGTAAAAATGAGGTAAAAACCACAAGTTATTGAAAAAGCTCTAGATAAAAATTAGCATGAAATTGTTCTGTTTATCTGCATGCATTTTTTTCCTGAAAGGTTTTACTTTTACTTTGGCCCTTAGCTTTTTACTGATTTTTTTAAACTCGAAGTATGTATTTCAACACTTTCATTTAGAATGTAAACATCTAGAAATTGCCACATTTATCACTCTGAGTTTTAAAAGGGAATTAACAGGATAGCTAAAGCAGTAATTATGGCTATTTACCTCTGACAAAAAATAATATTTCCCGCATGTGCAATATAGTCCATCCACGAGCCTCAATACTTTAAGATGCCTGAGGGTCAAACTCTGCAGAGATGTGAAAGTTGGGGTACATTACATCATATAAAAAAGATATTAAAAATCTGGCATCTACTGCATGCCCAAGTGTAAAATGGTACGGGATGCAGTAAAAAGCAACAAATAGGACTCTAAAAGATGACAGATGTCTCAATTAAGAAGTTTGCTGTGTCATAAATTCCTTTCCTGTGGTGTTCTCAGAAGGTTGCCCTAGTTCAAAACTCTTAGCAAACTCTATCAACAGAGTTCTCAGACCACTGACTGGCAAACCTCATGCACAGATACTCGTACTGAACAGGGAATGCCCAGGACAGCTTGTGAAGTACACAGGCTAACTAACTTTTTCTGAAGAAAGCTGGATAGCAGAAGGAGGATGCCAGAATAATCACTCTTCAACCTTTGTAGGCAAGAGAAAGCATTATTATAAAAATGCAAGATAAAGTCATGCTGCACAGAACTAGGGCAAGAAATTTTTCATCTTGTGTTCAAACAAGTGATAAACAAACCCACCTTCTGTGAGTTTCACAAAAGTGTTCCAACATCACTGCTATCAAAAAAACTTAACACGTCTTGGAGGAGGGAAGTATTTAGTCAAAAGTAATCAGGGAAGATTTACATCTTGTTTTTACAAAAGCACCAACTGTTTTTCAACACAGGCAGAGGTTCTAGTCTTCAAAAATCTAAGGTCAAACTTCATTTTTTCACTACTCCAGAGAAGGGTATTAAACAAAACCTGCTCTAGAACAGTACTGTCTCTTCTCATATTTTACAAATGAGAAGACCAAATGAGACCAAATGGTAGAATCTGACTAGTATAATATTAATGGAGACAGCTACACGTCTGTATCTTTTCCATGATAAATACAAGCTTTGTATATCAATGGTATACTCTAAACGTATACTGTCAAATTCGTAAGTAGTGTATCTCTCCTAATTGTAAAAGCAATCTAGTTGTAATCTCCTAGTTGTAAAAGCAATCTAGCCTTTTGAAAAGTTTTGATGTGTAGACTACATGGTATCTCAGCTTCAAAACTGTACTAACATTAGGTGTTTCCCTAACTAGTAATTATGTTCAAGCACAGAACTTTAAACCATTTTAATCTTCTATTATGGAATTATATCTAATCTGACCGTATGGCCCTGTGATCTAGAACCCATTGGGAAAAGTCTGTTAACTCTTTTCCTGAATGTATAAGCTAAACTCTTTCTCTGTGTCACAGGCAGATTTTGCTAAAAACCACCAGGTCCTCTTGTAGTTCAAGCCAAATATTATTATTTCATTTTTAGTCAGCTTTTGGTTATGCACCATCTCTATACAAAATTCTTTGACTACTTTATCAACTATCGTCATTTTAAATCTTTTCATCTGTAGTATTAATATCAATGCATGCCATTTAAACATAGGCATATTAAAATGCTTTCAATCCAATACAGGAAGGAAATTTCTAAGGTCTTTTGAATGTCTCTAAAAGGAACAAAACATGTAGAAATATTCAGTTAACCACAAAAAAATGGGTTTATTCTTTTCTGCACTTTTCCTCTTTAAATTTCCAGAAACTAAGCAGCAGACTAAAAAGCAGTTGAATTTGAAACAGAGTAAGGAGTCTGAAGGCCAGTGTGTTGAGCTAAAATGAGCACAACATATGTATCATATTTCTAAAATGTAAACCTAATGCTACAGGGACCTTCTGCAAAAGGGATTATCTAGTACACAACATACAGTTTCACTTCCAGTCGAAATGTCATCAAGCCTAGCTAAATTTTATCAGACAAAACATTTTTTTTCATAATTTTAACTATGTGGTAGAAAACATAAATGTGTTGAGATCACAAATTTAAAAAATGACCCAAATACAAAAGATAAATATATGGAAATTGTGTTTGCGTTATACTGCTTCTACCAAAACCCCAAATAAGACCAGATAAGATAGTGCCATAGCAAATGTATCAGATCTTATTTAGAATCTTGACTGGAATTAAAGCTGCATATCAAATGAAAAATTCTCATTATGAAATTCCAAGCATGTGCAATTAATGTGACCTATACATACACTTGAGGAAGCATTCAGATTTTATTTTTCAATTGTAATATTTTGATTTAAATAATTGTCTTTGATTATACAGATCTTAAATCACCACATGAATATTCTTGTTCAAATGACAAACAAAACTTATTGTGTAATCTTGTTTCTTTTGATGAGTTTGTCAGCTTGAATAACTCTCAGTGTTGATGCAGATATCTGCATTTCCAAAGAACTGTCAAATGCAAATATATCCCATGGTAATGGAACAACAGTTACCTGTGTCTACAGTCTTAGCTCTTAAAACAATTTCTTTCAGTAGTCAAATAAACCCAAAATAATCCCTCAAGATGAAATGCGTGAAGTATTTTTCACAGTCTAAAACAGCAACTTCTTTGTGTTTGGATTTCTTACTAGAACGCCTGCAAACCAGACACTCAAGTTTCAGAAAACACGCTTCTTGTGGAAAAGGAACATCATATTTTTTTTTCATGGTGGCACAAAACGGGATATGAAACAGTACTTTCTGGTTCAGCACAGCTTAGTACTAACTCAGTTTCCCTATACTGATTCCTATTGCATTTCCAATACTGATCTATTATTCATTTACAACTACAGCAGAATGATGAACTAATTCTGTGGGGTATTAGCCCAAGCTAAATACCTAGACTTCCATTACATATGCAGAAAACACTCATCTATTTTTCAGATGTGCAGTATTTCACCAAAACCCCTGAATACTTCACTATACTTTTCAGCAAAGACTTAACAGCAAAATGAAATGTTGTTATAGGATAATATTATGACTTCATTGCTTTTACAGAACATAAATACAATAACATTTATAAACTGAAAAGACATTGTGACAAATTCTAAGCACATAAATGTATATTGGGTACATAAATCAATTGTCATATAATTTATATAAAACTACTTTAATTAAAACTTGTCAAATACATGACTAAAACATATTCTGTAATTAAGACTAGAGCATTTTAAAGAATTTAGCTGCTTTATTTATCAAAAGCCAAATAGAGCAAAGTGCTCCAAATCAAAAATGGGGCCTAGCAGTGAAATAATTGATTTCCTCAAAACTACTCACATGTTTAAAGAGAAGCACGTGCTTAAGTGCTTTGCTGGGTCCCACCCCAATTGCCCAAATATGCCACCATTAATCACATGAAATTATTACAAGGTATAGCTTCATTAACTTGGAATCTGAGAAAAGTCAGGATTCCATAGGAGACATTCATTAGCTATCCCACGGCCATCCTGCACTATGCACTTTTCCTATTCATGTATGTCCACTTAATCTAGCAAGAAACACAGTTCTTTAAGGTTTGTAATGTACATACAATAATTAGCAATGGTGAAACTAAACTGCAGGTCAAACAGAGCAACAATGCACCACCTCAATGGTTACCTTGTTTTATGGGCAATACTGAAAGAGTCACATAATAAAAGATAATATACTTTGGAATCACCAGGCAGCTGGTTTTATTTCCAATATAATAAAAACATCAAAATGTGTGAAGAGTATTCCTTAGTCATAAGGGATCATAGCCTGTATATATAAAAATCATTATTTGTATAATAATACAAATGATGAAAAAAACCAAGCTGTCTCACTCTCACTCAGTTTGATAATTTCACAATCTATTTCATATCCTAAAAAAATCTTTAGATAGTCTATATTTCTAAAGGAGACATTTTTCAGATTGTAAAATTACATCAACTCATTCAAGTCTGAATGGAATTTTAATTTCTTCTAAAAATAACATAATGCTGTTTGAATACACTTTAAAAAATCAAATTGTTCAACCAGTAACAATACAGGAAAATTTCATGTTTATGTCCCCAACTAATTTACTTTAAAAATCATAACTTATTACTTTGACTCCTTGAAATCATGTTTTAGTAATGTTATACAGGAAAAATACCTTATTAGACAACTACTGTACTGTCTTCCTAAACAAAGAACTACAAATGTTTTTACCTCATATATATTCAGCAGTTGCAAATTACAACAATTTTTCAGCATTGGCAATGGGACATTTGATCATAATCAGTAACTTTAATGGCTTCTTGAGCAACATTAGAAAGACATGAACTTGCTCAATGCTAATGTTCCTATCACATTCAATTAACACTAAGTGTCACCACTTTAGGTTCTCAGCACTAGGAGATGGTCCAGAATGAGATGCACAAACGCAGACTTGATGATTGTGCTGTCAATGCAACAAGTAAGGAAAGGTGGACATTTAAAAATGGACACTGACAGGGAAGAAGCCATTAAGTCAGCTGATAGGAATCTAGAAGCCACAAATTAGTTACACATACAAGACTGCAACACTATTTCCTGCAATTTCATTCCTCAGGCATGCCTTTGCAGTGAAAAGGCTCCAATGATGAGTGAAGGAGCAAGATGTGCTGACAAGCAGTGGTAAGCTTGCTCACAATTACATAAAAACATTTAAATAATGACTTTGACCAGGAAGTGGCAATGCTGGATTCTAGTCCCTGCCTCAAGAGTGGTTATGCTTTTAGCAATTGGGTATAAAACAAAAAAAAAATCTTACAAAAACTTTGGAGCAGGGACTACTAACCCAGGATTTCCTTCAGTCAGGCAGTGCTCTTATACATTGTCCTGCCCCTTTACTTAGTCTATGTCCCATTAATCTGGCATTCTTCGCAGTATAGTAGCTTACTTTGACACTCCTTGCCTCCCTTGGGTGCTAGGACAAGCAGGTAGTTCTAAGTGACTGCTCTCTCTAACCATTACACTATTGCACGAAAGACAACCTACACCTTCCCTGCACCTACTTCTCTTGTGCCTAGAAAGACTGTGTGCAACCCTCTGGACATCTCAGTTTGGGAGAAACTTCTATTCCAGCTCTAGGTATCTTCATACTTTTCAATCTATTAAAAAGACAACATCATTCTGTTCCTTGGTCATCTCTGCCAAATCAACAGAGGAAGGGTTAGCAAATTCAACTGATACAGCAGTTTAAATACGTGCTGCTAGACTATTCTGCTGTCAAAAAATAATGGACCAAACTGTTATTATTCCTAGTGCTGTTGCACAGTTGGGAACCAAACCAACCTCATAAAACAGGAGTCACATCTGCTTTCCACAAAGCATGTGAATGTTCCCCTTTAATAGCCTGAGACATACTAGGCACACCAAGAGTAATGGAAAGGTACAGAAAGAAAATAGCTGTACATTAGCTGTCCTCTCAGCACATGCCCACATCAGCCCCAAAGCTTAGGCCATTCTTCTTAGCGTACACTATTTCTTTCCTTCCCTGCCAATATTACTGCCCTCTAATGTGATGCCGTAAAGGCTTGCAACAGCATGGTTACAAGACTCCAGTTCGCCCAAGATGAACATGGATACGTTTACTAATGAAGCGCTTAGAAAAATGCAGTGTGAAAAACAGTGCAACTGGATGATGAACAGTGAAAAGGTCACCTACCTCTCACATGTTTCCTAAACCAGAATTTCTCAAATCAACCTTGCTAAAACTTGCTAGTAAACTAGCTAGTAAAACTTGCTAGTAACTGTGTGTATCTTTTGAAAATCAACAGTATTATAAGAGTTTGCCTTTCTTGAAACAATTTTTTTGGAGTTGTTAAAAACTTTCTAGGATACTCATACTTCCACAATCACATTTTTTCTTTTCCTAATCGCCATAGTACCTGCAATCAAAACTGACCGATGAAATGTTAGGCATTCTCTCTTTTCCAAGTGCCCTATCCCCAGGCCCATGAGTGCCTGAGGAGCTGGGTCCTTGTTACAGTGTTCTGGTATCCCAAGGTTTACCTTCATCAGTTATGCGAGGTACACACTGATGTCAGACCGAACACTGAAATCACCTAATCTAAAACCAGATTAGAATAAAAATATTTACTTTCAACATCCAATTGAAACAATTTATACAGTTAGAAATGCTTCATAAAAGAGGTAGGTGAAGAAATAAGTGAAAAATCAGTGTTAATTTATTTACATTGAGATCAGAACTGAAGTCCGTTTAGAAATCTCTGCCTGTATTCAGTTGGTTTGGTTTTGGTTTTTTTTCTTCCCTGCATCCCCTAATCCAGAACTACTTCTTCCTGCATGTCCTACATCTCCAGTTCATAGCACAGAGGAAACCCTGATCTACTGAACAAGATTTTATAGTTGTACCCTTTGGGGAAAATCTTCAGAAATTCCAAATTGACTTGGTCTCCCTCTGTCAAAACCTACTTAGCTCTAACACATTCAGGAGTAGATTCTGGTCTCCCTCACACCCTTCTTTGAAGCTGCAATAGCTGTATTAGCTCACCAGCTGTTATCTTCTATACTTGACTGGCCTTCACTTAGCAAGGTCCTCCCCAACTAGCTAACTCTTCAAAGCTAATATTCACCTACACTTTGAATGAACTTATATTTACATATAATATTAAACTAATTTGGTATAAACACCTACAAGAGATTTCTATTGCTATGTCATTATGGATGACTGGCTCAGTTGATTAAGGTCAGGCACAATAACAACATCAATCACATCGGATGGCAATGGACCTGAGGGGGTTGACCTGCAAAATCTTCAAGGGATACTTAAAAAATGTCACAATATCAAACAAACCGGGGAGCTAAAATAATTCGTATGCTTTGCTTTCACAGTGCATTATGACCCCTCTGCTTCTCAGAGCAAGATAAAGTGTAGAGTAGCATACTACCAAGCTTCTAATACAGAGCCCAATCACTAGTAAAAAATGCTTATTTATGACATGATACCACAAAAAAAGCTCAACTCCACAAAACAAAATAAAAACACATAGGAAATTTCTGTAAAGATTAATATTCTGTAAGAACTGAGGAAAATGAGAAATGTAAGGAAAAAGCAGAGTACTGTAATCAAATGATTTAGCATACAATCAAACTCACCCATACTACAGGAAGAAAGAAAAAAATACCCTTGAAAATCTGGTCTCATGTAGCCAGGAAGGATTATTATAAACTACAATATTCATTTTGTCAATTGCTAGCAAACTGATCTTTATATACAGGGTTCTCCTGCTGGGTCTGTTATGCTAAAAATAATTAAAGAACTTAAAGTACATCTAATTTTTCTGAGTAGTTGGATATAAGGTTTCTTCCAGGAATAGTCATGTTTATTCCATTTCCTTGGCTAAATTCCAGCTTTTGATAGTGACAATGTTCTCATCTAGAGTTTTAAAATTCTTCTCTAATGTCTAAATAGTCTGTCCTACCACTAAGTGAGAAATGACTGCATTTTAATACCTGCAAATCTTCTTCCTCTACTATATCTATTATGTAGAGAAATTAATTAGGTTCTGTAAAACTGTTACATAGAGCAATTAGTCAATGCAGCATTTCTGAAAGGACCATAGATCTACCTCACACCTACTGTCCTTCACTCCTTCCCAAAGAGACTTTGCCCTTCAAAATATGTTAATGTGGCAGAATAAATCCACAGACTGAAGCCAAGCGAAGAAACTGCGGTGACCTCAAGGTATACAGGACAAACAAAAATCCAACAGAATACACCAAGCAAACAACTTTCACAGACTGAGAAGGAATATATCATTCTGGAGAAGAGCTCTGTTGTCAGAGAACAAAACCAGGATATTTGATGCACTTCTCTTATTGGTACCTCTTTGAAGAAAGCAGATGAAACTACAAGGACCTCGGTTTTATCTATGCTGTGCCACTGGCCTGCCAGATAGAATCATAGCATCATAAAATGGTTCGGGTTGGAAGGGACCTTTAAAGACCATCTAGTTCCAATCCCCCTGCCTTGAGCAGGGGCACCCTCCACCAGACCAGGTTGCTCCAAGCCTCATCCAGCCTGGCCTTGAACACTTCCAGGGATGGGGCATCCACAGCTTCTCTGGGCAACCTGTTCCAGGGCCTCACCACCCTCTCAGGGAAGAATTGGCCTCCTCTGGACTCATTCCAACGGGTCTATGTCCTTCTTATGCTGGGGGCCCCAGAGCTGGACACAGTACTCCAGGTGGGGTCTTACAAAAGCAGAGTAGAGGGGTAGAATCCCCTCCCTTGATCTGCTGGCCACACTTCTCCTGATACAGCCCAGGATACAACTGGCTTTCTGGGCTGCCAGCACACACTGCCGGCTCATGTTCAGCTTCTTGTCCACCAAATACCTGTGGTGGACAGGTACCAGATACCTGTGGGCAAGTCAAGGTAGTCTCAGTTACGCCGATGTAAACCTAGAATGTCCATGTGTCTCGAAGTGGGGAGCTCAGAACTATGCACAGTACTCCTGACGTGGCCTCACCAGTGCTGAGACAAATGAAACCCTCCCTGCCATCAAAATCCTTTCAAAATTACAGATGTCAAAATCACTTAAAACAAACAAGTTTTTCTGTTAAAGTAACCAGTAAAATATTGCAATGATTATCTGAAACTAGATAGAGTTCTGCCTGTCAGAGCTCAAGAAGCATTTGGACAACGCTCTTAGTCACATGATTTAGTTTTAGGTATTCCTGCAAGGAGCAGGGAGTTACTTTTACAATTCTCTGAAACACAATGAGTACATTTACACATGCATGGTTTTAACCATTTAAAATGAATTTGCCTCAGATGTTATTTTCATGGTTATTATATATTAGTTTGTGTCAGATACTAAACATATATATTAAATCAATCTTTGACTGAAAACCCATCATTAAAATAATCAATACTATTTAAACTATATACATGCCAGTAAAACTTGCATAGCAATGTAGTTAAGCTCCTTTTGATTCTAAATGGCAAGAGTCTACCTGGGGCAGCTTGACACTGACAGAGGATAAATACCCACTCTGGAAGGAATTTACTCATTCAAGTTGACAGCTAGTTGCAGGTGATGCCATTCAAGCAATTAAAAGAAAAAAAAAAATGCTCACAATATGATGTTGACAGATGGCTGTGTGATTAGGATGCAAAAGAAAAAAACATGGAGAATGGGAAAGTAGGATCCACTAATGCTACTGGGAAAAAAAATTATTTTGGCATAAAATCATTAATTTAAACACTAATTTTAATCTATTCATTTTATAAGTATGTGCTCTGTTAATACTTGTGGTGAATGTGAATCGTACTCATTCTAGAATTAACTACAGTTAGCAGGACCCCATAATCTACAAAAATTAATATAAAATAATTATTATTTTATATCCTAAAAGAGGTTTGTTGTCAAAGAAGAAACTTAGAGATCATGAGTTTCAGTGTGTACAAGATATCTACATACTAACTTCCAGTGAAATACATGGATGACACAGCAGCACTATTTGTAACAGATACCTTTGCGTAAAATGCAGCTACTCAGAGAGCCTATTTCATTTGATTCAGAACACCTTACAACTACTGTTAATGCTGAAATAAAATTATTTTGGTTATTATTACCATGTGTCAATCTGCTACAACACTATACCTGAAGAAACTTGAGCCATTGTCATAAAACTTCCATTATGTTAGAAATCTATTAGCAACGATAGACTGAAGAAAAAGTAGCTCAATTTTTAGCAAACAACATAAATTACTTTAAAGTACATTGAAAATCTGATACCACCTTGAAGACTACTGGTATCTTCCTTCATCTGTCATTGTTGATTACAGGGCATAAACTCCAGCCAAGCAGTGCTAGTGGTTTTATTTATCCTTACACTTACATAGCTACTATGCATTTAACTCTTCTCAGCAGAAGGTGGAAAGCCAGAAACCACCATTTCCTGATTTCTGATGTATATACTACATTCCTTTTCCCTCCATTCTCAGTTTATTCCGAGTTCCATTCAGTTTAGCAAAAAAATCATGTCTTCTTAAAGGTAACTATTCTGATTTTCAAGTCCCCAAGTGGTGTCATCCCATAATCTTTTCCAAAACTTCATCTGCTTTCTCCTAGAAAAATGCTTAAACTTGCTTAAATTCTCATCTTGGATATTTTGAGGTCTTTACCTGAAAGACTGAGAAACACATAGCAGCGCATCTCTGTGTAAACACAGGTGAACGGACACTATACAGCTCTCATACAACATCAGGATTGTTTATGCCTTTGTTTCCTACAAGATTCTACATTATGTTGTTATCCCCTGGATCCATCCTCATATGCTTTCATCCTTCCTGAAATGGCACACCTAACTCATATATAGTATTAAGCTTGTTAATGTCCTGTCTTAAGCATGTTAATGCTGCATATATAGAAAGATCGAATTCCTGTGTCAAATTTTATATATAATTTTTAGAGTAAAGCCAAAACAAACACAAAACCCCTCCCTCACATTAGCCTTTCAAGCCATAATAAGTCTGTAAAAGTTCAAAATAAATCTTTAAGGATGACTCCTTTTTTGTGTCCTTCAATGACTTCTCCTGTGTTTTTTGGTTGGTTGGTTTTTGGGGAGAGATGGATGAAGTGCTTTGTACTGATGGGTCATTGTTGAGGGTTATGGTATTCTTCTTCTCCCCAGTGAACTCTATTTTCATAGGCAGTGTCGATTACTTTCATTCTTTTTTCCTGGATGCTCAAATTAGCTGTGCTGAAATATATATTGAACCTTATCAAACATAAGCCATTTCCTGAAACGTTAAACTGAGAAAGAAATGGCATTAACTTCACGCTTTCTATGAAATAAAACTGAAACATTATGAAACAATGTAGAAACACAAAGAATGGCTATTGTAAATTAATGATAAATATTTCTGAATAAAAATGGATTGATCCAGAAGACAAAATACAGAACTTGGTCCAGGTATTGTAAATATGAGGAGGGGAATATCTTTACATTTGTCAGTTTTGTTACAGAATAGTCTCAGAATGATCCCTTCCAGAGGGGAGCAAATTATGAGTCTACTTTATTTTAAATATGGTGACAGCAAAAAAGAAATATTATAAGTACATATGCCTTTTTGGAAAAGCTTTCAAATCTTCAACAAAAGAAATAATTATTATTTCAAATCTATAAATGAAGAATTGAATTTTTAAGAGGGGAATGGCCTTGCCCAAAACAGAGGCATCCAGAACTCCTGCCCAGGTGTACTCCAAAGGCCACAGTCTGAGATGGACTAGATGACCACTGTAGGTCCCTTCCAGTGGAACTATTCTATTCTACTCTATTCTCCACAGAATTCAATAAAACTGCATTGTACCCAGCTCATAAAAAACAAATATCCTTCTTCGTATCAAACACCCAATTTATCCAAACTAAAAAGAACGCATTTGAAAGACCATGTGCTTTCAACTGCTGCTTCTTCTAAGTCGAGTAAAAATCCCAGCTGTTTCTGCCATTCAGAGTTAAAGATTATATCTAAGTCTATTAAATGGAATTTAATCAAGAATCTCTGAAAATGTGGCAAGTTTGGGAGGGCTTTCAGTTTGCTTTTATATAGCCATTGCCTATAAAGACAGAATAGTCTGTTTTAACTTGTTTAATGAAACAACCTAACATTTTAAACATTAAATATTTTAGTTACCCCTGGTTTTATAAAATGCACTCCAGCAAAAATCTTTGGATACATTTTATAAGTCATCAATAAGTAACCACTGGTTAGGAATCATACTTTTTCTGAGGATAAAATTAGGTCGCTGTCTACCACATGCTGGCCTTTTTAGCTTCCATAAATAATTGAACAAGTGTAATAGAAAGGTTGTAAAATTAAAAATACATACCATCATTTTTCACAAAAGCCATGGCACTGTACCATTCCTATAATTTCAGATTTCTGAGGTGAGACTTTCATTTTCAACAGTTTATTAATTATTCTATGGAACTAAATTAGTCTAAAATTTCTTCACTGTAATTCCATATAGTAAGAAATGATGTATTATAAACTCAGTGTAGAATTACTTTAAATCCTTTCAACAGGCCCGTATGAAACGAACAAAGGCTAAAAATGTCACTTACTTTAGGAGGTATGTTGCTAGATGTATGAGGTTGGGCGAGCTGTCAGGAAAAGATAAATGGAGCTCAGTTGTACCATTAACCTGTGACATTTTTGACAGTGCAAGGCTATGCGCTGTGAGAAAAGCAGAATATTTATCTTTTGACTTTTTTCCTCTCAGTAACAAAACTAAGAAAAAAAGATGCAATGGTCTAATATAAGAAAAAAATTACAAACCCCTTCTTTTTCCAGACCTCAAAAATAAAAGGACTCAAATGAAGAGACCCATACCTTAAGGATACCCTGCAGATATTCCACTATAAAATACAGAAAATGAAATTATACAAAGTAAATTAAATAAGTTGTATTAAAATTTAGAACACCATAATTATTTTTCATAAATCTTGACATTTTAAGAACAACAAATTATAACCTCCATACTGACAATTTGATTTATACTTCTGTCAAGTTAACTTTAAGTAAACAGAAAAAGGAAAAAGAATAAACCATTATAAAATGACAGTCAGTACACATAAGGCAACAGTCAGTCATTACATTAGTAATTTTAGGCTTTAGTTTTACATTGTAAATTCTACAGTTCTCCCTTAAGAATATACAATGTCCTAACTGAAAATACAAAAAACTTTTTTTACAAGTATTTTACAAGTAAATACATGCCAAAAACCGAGGGGATAAATTGTGAAAAAACTTTTTAGATGGCTGATGATTATAAGCCTTCTTCAGCATTTCAGTGAACTCACAATATAACAACAACAGTGCTTTTCCAATGAAAGAGAACTGAACAGAGTTTATCTAGATATCCTTTGAAGGATAGAGAAATGTTATATAGCAAATACAAAATTTACGCGGGTGTTTGTATTTAGGAATGGTTCTGCTTTTTTATTTTCTCTTAAATTTTTGGAATCATCTGCATTATTGCGTTGCCTAGTCTCAGAAATACAGAACGTTTAATTTTCTTTTCATGCAGCTTTACAGGGGACAGAGCGCTGAAAGCCATAGTATAGGCAGGGATTTAAAATATTTCCTGTATTATTTGATTACGCATTACAGAAGTAAAAGGATCTGTTGTAGCTACACAATAATCATCATCACTGCTACCATCCATGGAAGACTCTGGATCCATTTCTGTTAGGACAAACACAGGCCAGTTCTTCATCATTTCTTAATACTCTTTATCAACTTTTTCATCTTTAATGCATGATGGCACCACCAGTCAAGCTTATCTTGACGTCTCCCCTAACCTCCCTAAAAATCCTATCCTGAGAGTTGATGAGCACCTTCAATATCAGCAGGAAATGGCTGTAGTCATGAATTTACATTATCATTTTATTCTCATTTCAAATTCCAATACAAAACAATTTTCAAAGAAGCAAAAAGCATAACATGTAGCTAGTAATACTGCCTTTTTTTATCTGAAACTCCTTGAAAAGTCTAAACACACTGCTAGCTAATTGTTGCTAGCAATAAAAGAGAAAAAGGTGCTACCATAAATAGTGCCTTATTAAAGGGGAATCTAAGGATGCAATGGCTCAGTTACTGTGATGTGAGATAGTGAGCCGTCACCTCAACACAGTGAACAGAGAAAGCAGTCTTAAAAGACCAGCAGTCACTCTGAAGATTAAAATGTTTGATGGAGGAACTAGATTCACATTTTACAGCAATAGAGGGTGGGTAAACTCATTATTTGAGCTATCAACCCCTTGAAAAATGTGAGTTCTACTATTCTCAAACAGATTGATTCAGTGGTAGCCAGCAGGGCTACAATGTCCATAAATGAACAGTCAAGAACTTCTGTGCGTACAGCAGAGCTCCAGAATGCAAGACTGGTATCTTTCATTTGGAGTTCAGTTATCCCAGCAAGGCTGTATTTTCCTCTGTCAGATGGGTACCATAGCTTTGGTGAAGGTCACATCACCTCATCCAGCTGAAGCAAAAGTGTAAGCATTAAGGTTTATGAAACAGAGACCTGAGAGAAGGGGAGAGGCTCTTGCGTCATTGATGTCAGTCCTTACAATCAATATAACTAACAAGGAAGGGTGTTTCCGTAACTGTCCCTGTTCTCTACCTTCTCAAAACAGGACAGGACAGCCACAGCCAGAGCTGATGCTCTGCAAAACAGGACTGTAGAGCCAGTATGCTTTTGAGGGTTTGAAGACTGCTCAAATGACCCTGCAACTTTTGACCTCAGCCTTCCCCTCACCCAGAAGTACTCTGGCGATAAATCTCAAACTGGTCTTTCTCTTTCAGACAGAGCAAACCCAGGGATATAGGATTCCTTTAGGCATTATAAGCTCTTGTCTACGATGCTTTCATTGCAAGACACAAGTACTTGGACAGGTACCTGTAGCTGTGAGGCTGTTTTGAAAGGCAAGAGACTTCAGCATTGCAACAGTATCTAGTGATAATTCACTAAAACCCCAAAGAAATACAAGTTTCCTAAATTCAGATGAGAAGAAACTGCTGAAAAGCATAGATGAGTGAAAATAAATTTAGTTCGGACAGAACGTCATTCTAGCAATCAATGAAGATTTTCACAGCAAAACTGCCTTCCTGAAGGGTGTAAGTCTGTGCCTACATTCTGTGCCTCAAAAATATTACTGTGTGAAAGCATAAAGTGCTCAAAGTGGTTTACAGAAATCATTAATTCAACCTTGCACCTTCAAAACTGCCATATCTCTTGTGGAATAAATCTGGAGGCTGTCTGGCACTGAAATGCATGTACTCAGACTTCTTTCATTTAATTTTAGTACTCCTTAACACACTTTTGAAACTGAAATAACTTTCACACCAAAAGATTTAAAAATACCTCTCTCTTTATTTTATCCTTAAAACTCAAGTCCAGAAAGATATGGAGAATTCTTCAGATTTCGTCTGTATCTAAATCAGAACATTTTCCAAAACACGTACTGGAGATTACTGTGAGAGTCAGTTACTGACATTTTATGGCTCAGGAGGGTCTTACTAACTACCCTCATGGGCCTACCTCACCTGACTATTCTTGGAAGGCTAAGCAAGCAAAAGCACTTTAGAAGTAATAGAGCTATGACTAAACCTTCTGAAGCCTAATCCAGTCTTTGAATAGGAATATCTTCTCAGTATGCTTTCTTACTGGGGAAAAAAAAATCTCTCCAGAAAATGTACCACAACAGTGCCTAAGTATTCTTGTTCCTGTAGACAGAGCATTCACTATTTGCTCCTTTTTTTTTGAGTGACACAGAAGTTCCCAATATTGTATTTTAAGAATCACATGTTGTCTACACATTGATATAATGGCTTTAACTGAAAGTGGGTAGATTTAGATTGGGTATCAGGAAGAAATTCTTCCCGGAGAGGGTGGTGAGGCACTGGCACAGGTTGCCCAGAGAAGCTGTGGATGCCCCATCCCTGGGAGTGTCCAAGGCCAGGCTGGATGAGGCTTTGAGCAACCTGGTCTAGTGGAGGATGTCCCTGTCCACGGCAGGGGGGTTGGAACTAGATAATCTTTAAGGTCCCTTCCAACCCAAACCAGTCTATGATTTTATGACAAACAATAACTGGATCTTATTTCAACCCTAAATAAATAAATAAATAAATAAATAAAAGGTGGCTCCTTTTTCCAGATGAGCACCTGATACAAATCTGTGTCAGTCCTAAAGATAAACCTGACTTTTTTCAAGACCAGTCCCTACAAATAGAAGAACACTCATCTAGACCTCACTATCAGATGAACTACATGATCCTTTCTAGAAAGCGTAGCTGCCTCAAAAAATACCAAAAATTGAAAGGGAGTAGAATGCCATTCTTCTAGAACTCAAGAATTAAAAACAGGACATAAAGTTAAATTAAGCCATGATTATTGCAAAGAGAAATTACCAGGCATGAGTAGGAACATCCCCAACTTCTTTCTGAAAATACAACATAGCTGACTTTTTTCCCACAAGCGACAGTCAGACGTTAACATGAAAGATGTTTTCTTTTTCACTGAGAAATTCAGCAGTTAACAGGATTTTTGGTCTCAGTGCTTCCCTAAAGGTTACATTTATTGTGCCTGTTTAGTACACTATACCATCCATTTTTGCTTTTGTCTATACAAAAATGGGAATTTATTTTTTCAAGAAATGTTCTTGGATTGACTGACCACAAAGGAAGCTCATATCCCTCCAAACTGCAAGAAACCCACAAAACCTCTGAAATAAAATCCACATTAGTCGTCTTACTTCAGAAACATGATTTAGAGCACTACTACATTACTACACACAGAGTAATAAAGTCTGGCAAAGACTTCATGGGCAATCACTTGCAGAATCATGGCTGTTAAGAGAAACAAATCATATGGGTTATGTAGAAAGAATAGGGCAAACCTATGACTTAAAATCATCTACACATTTTATGAAAAGAGAGAACAGGGCAACATAAATACTTTTTGCAAGGGAAGCTTGAGAACTGGGTAAGTTCTTTTTTAGGTCAAATTGTGATTATTTTAAATTATTTTAGCTTCAAATCAATGGCTTTCTGCTGGAAAATGGAGAAGGCGGGTATTTGAGAAGGTTTTTTTTTTTTGGACAGAAGTGTGGAGGTGGAAAACTGAAACCTTCTTAGGAATTTTACCTTCTTAGGCATGTGTATGTACTGACATCTCTCAAATTAATCCAATATCCTTTCTTTGAATGTTAAAAATTATGGAATGGAAACTGCAGTGGTATCATACAGCCAGGGCTCTTCAGACAGGGTCTAAGCTTCAGAAGCTGCAAAGCAAACATCTTCATGCAAATACACTTTGTAATAAAGAATAAAGGAAACAGAAAAATTAATAAAGGCATCAACACAGACTAAAGTGAAAGAACTGCTATATCTCATGAATTTTCTTTCAATGCTTGTTACCATGAGATGGAACTAGAGCTGCAAACGCAGTTCTTTTTAAACTACTCCATATGGCGCTGCTTTTCCACAAACTGACATAGACAACCATGTTCTATATGAATCTTGTTGTTCATATTTACCCAAACAAACAGCAAATACAAAGGGAAAATACTGCATCAGTGCTATCACACTGTTTTCCTCTTCACAGGCATGATTTTTACCCCATGTGTGCCTTCTAAGGAAAGAGTTGAAGGCATTCTTGTTATTTTCCACTTCCTTATCCCTTTGAGTACATGACCTTTTATATTTTGGTATGTAACTGATCATGGGAAAATTCAACAGAGTAATATTGCAAACAAATGAAAGTCAACTTTCAAAAGATTACATATCCTTCAAAAAAGCATTTTAAAATGAAAGACAAAAGCAAAGATATTTTCCTGAATGCTTTGTACATAATGCAGTGTGGTGTCAAAGAGGTAAAAATTTCTGAAGTCTTTCAATCTGCCAATCAAACGTGGTTTTTTTCTTCTATTTTATTCTATACTTTAATAGGGGTGGAAAAAAATGTTTGTCAAGGAACAAGTCACGAATATTGAACATAGCTTTCCTTTATCCTTTTGTTTCATGGTTCACTTTCATCAAAATGTGAAAGCTGACATGGTACTGAGAAGTTAAAGACTCCTCTTCTTCAAAAGAAATCATTAAGTTCACCAGATGATACACCACTCCTTCATTCATTGATTTTACCCTGGCTTGAGTGAGGTCTAACAAATGAAACACATCCACTTCTTCCATCCTCAAAAACTAAAAATAAAAATGGTAAAAATAACTTGGTTTTATATTCCAGTACAAAGCAGCATAAACATACTGAAAGAAAACCAGTTTTTCTCCACTTTTAAGATTTGGGGGGGGTTCTATTTACAAAATAATAACTTTTTGAAATATATTAGAGCAACAGAAACAAAAAAAATCTATTTTCTTATCTATCAAGGTTTTTTAGACTGTAGAATTTTTAGCTATTTTCTAGACACAAATCTGGGATTTACATGTGTATGAAAATGCTGTATCCACCTTCAACATTTTAGCCTAGGAAGAACACATTTGTTAAAAGAAAGAGTTCAGCAGTACAGCAAATCTTCCAAAATATCTGAAAATATTTAATGAAACAATCATTTTCATGAGAAAAAACAGGTTGTTCAAATGTTTTAATTTGTCCACAGTGACTATTAAACCAACAATCAACTTAGGCTGAAGTTAATAAAGAATGAGGGTTGTTAGCAGTCCTCAGGACTAGCTCTTTAGCAGTGTGTTCACCAAGCGGTACGGTATAAGTAGACCAATAAGATTCTTTGTCTACGCAAAATACAGCAACGCTGTGTAGAATGCAGTGCAGCAATATTAACTTGACACTGCATCTGAATTAGTAAGTCTATCTCCCAACAGTGTTTAGGCTGTTTTCAGTATCCTGAGAAAGAAAACTGCCACCAGCTTGAGCAACACTTCACCATTTAATTGACAAGTATAGACAGAGCTCTAATAAGCTGTAGGTATGTCTAATTTGCAAAATATAATGCTGTATCACAGTAACATCATTGCTAATTCTAAATGAACTATTTCAGGTACTGCTGACAGCACAGCTTCACAGTTGCTTCTGTTATTTACATTAAGCAGTCACAGGGTGAAATGCATTAGCAACCCTGAGACCAGAAAATTAATGTCAGGAATCCCCTTTTCTAGGTAAGTGCTCTAATCCCCAGGGTCCAGAATCATGTTCCTCCTTTCAGAATCTCTTTTCTGGCACAGTTCTTGAGTTTTTCCTTCCTAACATTAGTAGAACACATAAGGAGATGCAAAGTTACCACTAATGCAGAGATTGGTCAGGAGAGAACTGAATCAGATCTTTCACCTCATGGGCAAAGAGTGCAATTATTCAGACTTTTCTGTAAAGATGGGCAGCACGTTAACCCTCTTTATTAAATCCTCCAGTCTATTACTGAACTTAGATGGAAGGGTGTCATTTAAAAGTTAAGCCTCAGTAAAGAGCCTTATGTTCAGATGGGCCAGTCTGAGGAAAGGCAAATTTTCTAGCACCACTGCTCAAATAACTTGATTTTATAAGCATGAATGTGGCAAGGACCTTTGAGTAACAGCTACGTCTATATCACACAGCTACCATATCAGGCATTAGTATGAATTAAACAACAACAACAAAGAAATTCTTACTAATGTTTTTAGCAGATCTGGTTTTCCATTTAAAAAAAAAAAAAAAAAGACTGCTTTTAAATGGAAAAAAGATAAAATCAACGTAAATAATCTGCAGCACTATGTCACATTCTTCTTACCTATCAAGTGCTCGAAAAAGCAAGGACACACTTACTGTTAGAAAATTGGTACTTTTGTATAACACTGGCAAGAAAGATTACACACAATTGTGGATCTCCTGTACCAAGTGCATAAGATATGGTGCCCAGCATTGGTTAATTCCTGCTTGCAGGAGGACAAGGGGTTGATGCAATACATTTTCTCTCCATGCACAGCTGCACAGCACCAAGGGCACATAAATCGAAACACTTAAGTCAGTCCTGCTGCATTTGTATCATTCTGTAAAGACACTAGATGGACCTGAGCAAACCATTCACAGAGCTCCTCACTGAGTGATACACAGTTCTGCCCCCAGCTATAAAGCATCGCAAATGTTGTCAATCAAAAACTTTATGCTACAGGAAGTGCCTAGTTTTGCTCAGCAGTGATTTATCTTGTTTTTTACCTTCTTGGATCTTTGACAGCAGTTCTTCATCCACTTTAAATTCTCTAGAATTTACCCTACCAGGGCTATGTTTGGGTTTCTCTAAGCCAGACTGTTTTCACTAAAATCTTTTAACACAATCACAGACATTAAGAGACAATTATTGTGCATTTACCAAGGTGACTTTTACAATGATTTATTTAAATTCCTAGGAATTCCAGGCTAGAAGATCCCATATGTAACAGCAGTGACAGAAGCTCCCAGCAATTAGAAATAGGAAGCAAAGTTAACAAATAAGTCATTTACTTCACCAAATTGATTAAATAAGTGTCTGTAGATGGAAAGGTCTGTATATAACTTCAACTACACCTTTAACAGTCAAGAGCTCTTATCCTAGCTAATATAAATTTTCAAGTAAAAACAGATTGAGAAACTCGGGAAACATCAGATGCTAAATATCTGAGCTTACTTTTGATTCCACTTTTGAAAACTTTGGTAACTGTCTTTCATATTGGCATAGCTCAAGATAGTCTAAATGAAAGCCTGGATCTTGTCCCTGTAAAAGGAAGACTTTGAGAAGTGTGCTTCAGTTGTGTAGACTGTATGATGATCCTTCCATAAAGGAACTACATTGGCCATAGCTGTAAACTACTTATTTGTATAAAACCACACTTTATCTTTTGGGAGTAGTTATCCCAAAAAGTCAGATATGAACAGACACCTGTGGAAACTTCATATGAATAATTTTTAAAGAAGTATCAGCTACAAGCTGATCCAACAGCTTCAGAATATTGCTTCAGGACAAACAAAGCTAAATTCAAATGTTGCTTGCCAAGTCATCATGCCACCATCTAGATATACGAATAGGACTGATTGTCATTAGGGAGAAGGCTAGCTGCTGGTGAGAAAACAAATTCACCCAGTGTAGATGCTTGCCAAATTCATACTTAAGTATGTGAATAGCCTGAACTGTTAAATCTTTTGTTCTCTTTAAAGAAACTGAAACACTTGACATAATCATGAGAATTTAAAAACATCAGTAAGTTAATGACTACAGTCTAAGAAGAACAAATAATGAAGCATAGCTGATGAACACTTCCTCCTTACGTATTCATCTGGGGATAGGTCATTTATTCACCCTGATCAAATCCTGTCTGTAAACCAGATACACAGTTTTGCCCATCTGTACTTAGAAGATTTCTAAGGTTCCCAGAGGTTTCTGGAACCTGTCAAGGTCTGAGACACAAGTGGATGTTGACTACTGCAGAGCTCAAAATCTTATTTATGGTAAGAGAAAAAAGTGTCTTATTTATAAAGCTAAGAATTTATCATTAGCATAATAATCTAGTATGTCATTAGTATCGAAATCTTAAGAGTCTAATCCAAGAATCATTATAAGCACACATGTAATTATTATTGGAAAAAGAAAAAATGCTGCTATTCAATAAAATTTTAATAATACGGTTAAAATTATTACACACAGAATTCTTATACCTTTTCCTGATATTAAGCTCATACTTCTATGGCTCCTAAGGGAAATAGTGTCATTCTGATGTTGGCAATGAGGGATGCTATGGTTACTTATCATCATCTGTTGAAGGGTTCTGTCTAAAACCCATTTGGGATCATTTCTGTATGTTTGCTAACATGCTTTTACATGACATGACATGACATCTGAATTTACATATACAGTGACTTTTATGTGAGATACTTTTCATTTGTTCTCCTTGTTACCCCTAAAATTAGCTTTTGTCCAGTTCCTGGTCTTCATTTCTTTAACTGACCATAAGTGATTCCTTTGTAGCTGTGGGGTCTGCAGTGCCAAGCCTGTGCTTCATCTCTTATTATCCGCACCAGTATTCCTCTACAACGCATCCTGTACTGTTCTATAGTGTATCCTTTCCCAGGCCTCTGGTATCACACTAGGACTGCATTTCTCTATGTTACATCATCATGAGAGATAATAAATATCTCATTCTATGTAAAAAAAAAAAAAAGAAAAAAAGAAAAAAAAAAATCTTGTTCCAGCTATCTATAAGAAATTACTGTCATACTGCACGAAGACTTTTTAAAAAGTAAAACAAATTAGCTACAGACACCTGGTGAATTAGAGAAATTGCTGTCACAGCTAAAGCAACTACAGCAAAGCTACAAGGTGGCCAAGCAAAGTTCAGAGACAGCAAGTCTGTCACACTTCAGTCTTGAGGCCTTGCAAACTCAGTGCAAAGCTTATGACCAGTTGGTAGCAATTGCAGTAGAGTATGACAGGGCTGCACCATTGCAAGAGATACCTTCTGGCAGCTAAGCTGGCCACAGCTTCAGATGACGACTGCAGCAGCCAAGGGACAAGTTGAACTAGAGAACTAATTGGAAAGTATCTCTGCGTGTTTGTGCCAAAAAACACATTGAAACAATGGCTGCATAATGGTAGGTACAAGCTCATATAATCAAAAAATAATTTTCACCTAAATGAAGGGCTTGATTAGATTTATTTTCTTTTACAAGTAATGAACTATGAAGCTTAGAGCAATTTAGCAGTTCTAGAAATCAGCGATGAAAGAATATCAGAAAGTTGGTGAGAGACCATTTATTATTAAAGAACCTTTAATGCAATACTTCTGTTTTAAGATGATGAACTGAATAGAACATAAACAACTGACTTCATTTAAAAAAAATACAGTCGTGATAAAAGCAGATTAATCTAGAGATGAACAGGATTTGAAATTATGTTGTGAAATAAAAGAAGAAATGTTACGTAGGGTTAACAATGCACAGTTTCTTAAAGTATAACACAAACATATTGAGATTTGATAGAATTTTTTTTAAATTTCAGCTCTAAAGAGCTGGAGGACATTCTGCTGAGTGGTCCTATTTACAGAGAAAAACAAACAGAAATCCCTTCTGATCAGAGCTGAAAAATTAGTTTCTGCTTAACCCTTTCTTTAACCAGTTATATAATTATGAACAGCTCATTCTCTTACCTTTGGCCATTTATGCGTCTGTTTAAAGGCCGTAATAAAACTTACATGTAAAATTAAAGGTGAACTAACAGGGAAACCTGACTTGGAGTTACTGTTCAGTTTTTAACATTTAGGAGCACTTAAATTAGCTATTATTTAGAAAATCCAGTGCACCCGATGTGTGTTTTCAGTTATATTAAACTGAAAAATTAAGCATCCAAAATATTTGTCACTGCAAATAGTATTGACCTTCATAAGGACTAGCCTTCCGAAGCCTATTAATTACCTAAGATAAAATTAAATATATTACAAGATATTATTATATATTATTATTATAATTCTATATTACAAATAACTATACAATAGGATACAATGACACATGATACTGTGAGTTCATGATGAATGCTTTTCAACTAATAACAGAATATAAATTGTTATAAAAGTATTAGCTGAAATCTTAAAAACTGAAGTTTGAAGGAAAAGGATGAAAGAAACATTTCAGAATGTGAGACAATAAAGTGTTTCATTTGTTTTTCAAATGCCATAGAACTTACAAAACCACTGTACTCTAATTTCCATTATTAAAAAAAAAGTGAAATAAAGAAACCTGCACTTCAGGTTAGTAATTTCAGATTCTGCTGCACTGAGTGAGGGGGTGGGGGAAAGCCTTTCATACTTGAGGGAAGTCTGGCATGTATCACTCCATTTCATGTGACAGATCTGTTTACAAAGATGATGGAAGAGAAATCTGCAAATATAACCACTGCTTTGTTCTCTCACTTACAGAGACAACACCAAACTGCCTTTCCACTGTGAAAAGGGCTACATAAACATCTTACCTTTTAAATCAAGATATGTGCTCTGTTTATTTATTAAAGCTCCTATCTGCTTCCTCTATTGACAAAGTAAGTTGCTCTCACTTTTTATTAGTGCTAGACCTGCATATCATCAAAATCAAGACTGAGCAAATGGTATTCTACCTCATTTTGTGCATCAACAAAGTTGTTTACTGTTGTTACCAGGAGATAAATTCTTGGAAAACTTACTTTGCAGGTTTTAAAGAAGTAACACATAAGTTACCTCAAGTTCCAAGCAGACACTGCAAGTTTCTCTGAATCCAGTTTACTGTGACAATATGGCACAAAGATTTTGCAACAGAAACCTTTCCTTAGGTCCAAGTGTATTTCTCAATGGAACAGTGACTGACTCAGTGCTGGTGGAGAAGGTTAATGTCTCATAAGAAAATAATTTGCGATTTCCTTTTAAGAATACTGAGGTGTGATACTGTCTACAAAGTTATTCAACCAGGATCACTAGCAGTATGTTTCTCACCTTCTATTTTCTCCTTTTCATGCATCACCTATTTGCATTTCTCAGCATATTAACATTTGAGGCTGATAGCATACTTCATCAGTTCAGTAGCTGCTAGCATATACGGCTGACACATGAATGAAATGCATTACATTAAAACATATGTATTAAGAAATAGCTTTTGTCTTTGTAAATGCAATTTTTCTGGACTTGTTATTTGCATGAATTAGGTTTTGAAGACCAATCAAGGATGTCGCGACAGGGAATAGCAGAGGCTTTTTTACTTAAATAAAAATGTCACACATAAATATGTACAGAATATTGCCTGCTCTATTAAAAGCAAAACACTAATAGTAGACCTGATACATAAATTCAAACCAAACTTGCACATGCACAGCTACTTCAGTAGGACATCTGTGGCTGTGAAAATTGATGAAAGATGTTACAGCTAAACAGCTGTGTGTACTTTTAAAATATTAATCATTAGGAAGCGTGTGTAAAATATCCCATCGTTCTCTTCAGTTTTAAGAGAAATTACTGTTTTCTTTTTAAATTAATTATTTGCCTTCTTTTATTTAATAAAATGAATCAGTCATAGCAAGAACCAAAAAGGATGTTTTGATAAAACTAAGCTAATTTTATTTAGCCATATTAGACCTCTGTGGTCTTAAAGATTCCTGTGTCAGACTGATTTCAATTGAAATTTATATTTACTGAATTAATGGAAAAAACCATCAGACTTTCCTGGGACATTAACAAAATTTTAAGGCTCAATACTGGAAGCTACTGCAGCCAGTGCATAACCAGGGCTGGCTTGATATATCAAATTTTACAAGTCACTAAGAGCTGGCTTTATTCAGTGTTTAAAATGACAATCAAATTCCTTCTCTCTGAAGAAAGAAATGTTATTAACTTAAAAAAAGCCAATGTAAATTAGTGCTGGACTCATCCTTTAAATGACTATAGGGGCTTGGAGAGAAGCTATTGTAGGAACAGACAGAAACATTATATTAATTTTGGGTGATTAAAGTTCCTAACAGCCCTTATCAGAAGATCTGCAACATCAGCCCCTGTGTATGGACAATTTTATGTCTGAATATTTGTGTCCCATCCAGTAAGACTTCCAGGAATATTTTTTAAAAGTGTGCCATAATCAAACAGCAGTAATTCTAGGTCTCAGCTTCTACATTAGGTCTGACTGGAGTGAAAGGGCAGGAAAGAATCTGAAAATAGTTATCTTGAAGCAAATTATTTCAGTAAAACATTCAAGATGTTCTTTCTGTTTGGTTTGGTTTGTTTAATTTGTAATCTGAAAAGTGATTACAAATGCAAGCTGCTATCCTGTTGCTAGCTTTCTGGTCATCTTTAGCACCTCAGAGCTCAGCTCCATGCCCTTCTTCACCTTCTCTCTCAAGGCATTGTGCAGTCTTTGTTCATGAAATCAGTAAGTCCTAAGTTTCCAAGGACAGATGGGACTAACTTAAAAGAAATATTATAGTAGATACCATGTTATTATATTTGCTTTCCTTCTCACACACAAACATTTCCAGAGAAAATACAATAAACAGTCAGGGGAAAAAAGTATTTTTAAAATATGCAAACCACTAAGATATTTAGATTTCTCATATTAAAAAAAAAAAAAAAAAATGTTTGAATTATCTGAAGAACCTCAGTTGGGCTTTGTCAAACCATACTCTAAAAAAAAAAATTAAAATTCCATAGGGTATATATATCTCTCAATGGGAAGTTTAGCAAATTGAATTTCATTCATCAAAGGGGAGATTTAGAGGTGATTTGGTCAGGGTGTGAAAGTACTTTAGTAGGGACCAGATACAAGTAGGTGAAGACATGATAAGGTCTAAAGGTCTGAAATAAGCTAAACAAAATGAAAATTATTTAACAGTTAAGATATTGAATGGTGAGAATATTTTATTGAAAGGTGTACATGAACAGTTCATCATCAACAGACTTCAAATTGCAAGGCCAGAAGTTAAGAGCACGATGTGAGAATTGTTGCAAAGCTCTGTGGCCTGGGTTATACCAGAGGTCAATGTGCCCCATTATATTGGATTGTCCTGAAAACAATGATCTCTCTACAGTTTAATTAAAGCCAAATAATGTGCCTTCCAGGAATATGCCTTGATAGATGTGCTACTGTGTGCTACACATTGTGTCCTTATTTCTCAGAAAGCATGAAAATTGTAACTCTCCTTGAAGACCAATGGAAGGGGAAGGTAACTTCGAAAGAACCACTGTTTCCTCTCAGGGAAGTCAACAGCAAACTTTCCCATCTCTGGATCCATGCAGGAATTTTTAATCCCCACAGAATGCCCATGTAAGAGAATCAACCCCCCAGTGCCTTCTTCCAAATACCGTATTCATTATTTACTAACGTAAGAAAGCACAAGACCTCCACAGACAAAACAGTGTCAGAAGTCGCATTTTCCAAGATCTAATGGAAGCAACATGAACGTGATGCACATACCAATCGATTTAAAAAGGTGTTCAGACTTAGGAAGGTTGGATCCCTCAACGCGTGACCATTTCAGTATAAGCTGTACAATACAGCTAAAAATTCAGAGAAAAATCTCTTAATGGTCTACCTTTTCTGTACCTTGTTCTCTCTCTAACTTGAGCAACATGCTTGTTTAGACATTAAAAAACGTCAACACTTTAAAGACACAAATTGTCTGAAACTGTAAGTTCTTTTCTTTCTACATGACCTTTATTTTAAAACTATTTTTGCTATGATTACAGGATAGCAACTTGATGGCAATATATTTTCCATCAGTTAAAAGGTTCTAATGGATAACATTTCAAGAAGCTGTCGAGAGGCACTACTTAAATGTAAGATTTTTGAGCCATTTATGTTACTGTGAATTTCAATAACACAAAATAAATCTCACTTAATGCAGTAAGTTCATATGGAAAAGTACACACTAAAATCCTCTTTATGTAACTGTCTTTTTCATTGACTGAACAGCCTTGGTAATGCTTCAGCAAACACCATCCTGAAAAGTAGCTGGGGGGGGGGGGGGGGGGGGGGGGGCTTCTTTTAATGACCAATATTGATTTTATTTCTAATCTATCACTCTGCAATGCAAAAGCTCATTGTTGAAGAGCATTCTCTTCCAGGCCCAGAAAGAGTGTAGACGATCACACATGGCATTTGAACTTACTCAGCTACACGCTCAGAATGCCACATGCTTGCACCTGTTGGAAATGCCACACTGAGTGTTGGCTGTTGTCAAGAGAAACTATTCTGTGGACATCAAAAATATTATACACTGCATTGCTGCTTATCGAAACACAGAGGAAGGCTGCAACTTCCCACTGATTATGTGTCTGAATGGACAAGTGTTTTCAGTATCAATTATCACTATAACACAAAGATGGTCTCATCTGATGTGCTTGTGCCTATATATATAAACAAATACAGCTTTTAAACACTGTTGTTTGAATTGTCTTTATCAGTATCATCAAAAGGAACAATAAATATATCTGGTCTTACCCTATTCTAGCTAGACTTTGATATGGCTACTTTCACTCTAGGCATCATATTAATACTGTAAAAATGCCACAGTTTGTTTTTCAATAATACTGCCAACCAAAGTCTACATATTAACAAGCAGATTAGATGGAAAATCCAATAAAAATGTTTGTATATTAAAAAAATGTAAAACATTAATCAGAAGCTGTACATACTTGTTCACAAATATATTACACATAATCTGAAAAACACAGCATATTATGTATCTGTTATTTTTTAGAGTCCCAATGTCCTATTTATGTATAGACAGGCCTTTCATGGGAATATATTTCTCCTGACTTTATTGTCATACTAAATCTAAATTCATTTTTCACTGAATCATTCAATCACACAATTAGCTTCATATTTATCATTTAAAGAGTTTACCTTGCACACCCAAACAGATGTGAAGTACATAGTAAAGCAACTAGATTCATATATAATGTTCTTCTTAAATATTAAGAAAAGTGTATTCATTTAGATTGCTTTTAATAAGTGTCTCAGTATCATTTTGATATTGTAGATAGGTGTAATAGTAATGTTGTGTGTGATACTAAGACTTCCAAAAGCAAGTGTCTGTTTATGTCACAGTGAATATAAGAAAAAAAAGGAATAGTCAGTTGAGATGACATTTGACATATGAGAACAAAGCAGTTAATCAGGATCTGAAATAAAACGTGATCATTACTTATGAACAGTGATTATAATATTCAAAATCAGAAATGATAACTGCTAAACTCCCAGACACATGTGCGCTTTTGAAGTGGAAAAGTGAGCAAATGCCACGCATTTGGGCCTTTTGGTACATTTTTACTGGTCATAAGGAATATAATTCCATGGAGTTAAACACTGCAGCACACAGCACAGATTCAACAAGTATTTTTACGCAGTTCTAGTTTTCAGATGATGGTATCAGACACATACTACTTGTTTCCTTGAGTGGGATTTTTAGTAGTTCACATGTCTTAGTTTTCCTTGTTTATTTATTATTGACTAGATAACCTATATCTTCTCAGTGCTAAAATATAAGAAAACAAAAAACAGTCTCTATAAAAGTCTTCTGTGCAGCTCTTGAGTTCAAAGCAAATTTTCCAGCTGAGTTATAAAGTCCCGAAATGAATTTCTAATGAAAATTCTAACAGGCCTTTAGCTACAGTGGTGCTAGCGGGTGTTGCTAAAATAAATAGAAATCCCTGTCAGTGCCAGAAAAGCAGCCCATCATTAGAGACACTTCTCTAGAAGCTTTTTATTATATCTGGGTGATGATAATCTTCCCACCAGTGGGCATGCTGGTTTTTGGCACATATCAAGCTTGTCAGAATCATTTTACACATTCCAAACAGCAGGCAGAATAGACAATAACAAAACAGAAAAGAACCTTTCTCAACATGATGAATATCTTTTTTCTCAGGACTTGCTATTGCCTCTTTTAGGCAAAAATCAAAGCAACCATTTAACCAATCCACCATGCATACTAGAGCTATTGTCTTAAGTTACAGCAGATACACCAGTGCTTCTGTCCACCCTCTTCTGACAGAAGAGTGCAGAAGTAAGTCTCTGTGTGACAGCGGAAAACAGTTCTAAGGTGCTTTTCTTTCCAATCATATACCCACTATGGTCTTGCTGCTTAGCAGACCCTAAACCAGCCTGCTACAGCTCTTTGTATCCCCAGAAAGCTACTAGGGAAGACCAGGTCCATCATAACATTATGATACATTAGCTAACAGTCTTTCTAGCACAGACCTTTACAAATTGTCTTGCAGAGGAAACCAGTGTAGGACACAGAGATTGTAAATCACGCACACAATTTGTCCTTTTCAGCAAAGTCCAGAAGTTGCCATGTGTGCCATTTTCAGTGTCAAAATAAGGAGAATTGCTACCCAGTCTTCCCAGAGCACCCAAAACCTTACTTTTAAAAACACATCACAGCTGGAAGAAACAAGGGATAACACAAGGCAATTGTGGGAACTGTGACCCAATCCTATAAACACTGAAAAAGACTGCTCACAGCAAAAGGTATGAGCCTCCAAAGAGGTATCAGAAGGGCTAGATCATAGTGGAAACAAAATTAGGAATGACACTGGACTTTACTGACCATAATTCCCCATAGTTACTGCACATCACTTTTGGGGTGATGCTAAGAACAAAATGTCAGATGCAAAGGATAATAACACGCTGCACCCACAGAACAGAAGACAAAGCAGGGGTGCAACTTGACCTGCAGAACTTCCATCACTGACAGTTTTCCACTGGAGATGTAGAAAAGGCAACTTCTCTCTCATACTGGAGATAATACCAAGAGGTAGCAAATTAAAAAACAGCCCACCTGTTCTTATACAAAGTTCAACACATGCACTCTGGAAATGGCTGAGAGATTACCAATAAAGGCCCTCACAATGCTGCCATCAAACAGGTTTCAAAACATTTTTAAAATTGAATAAATCAATGGACAGCTGTAATAAAAGAACAAGAGACACCAAAAAGGTCATCACGGGTGTTGCCATCATGATGAGTGTCTTCTTGCATATGGAAATGACGCAGAGTTCTACTTCATTTTGCAAAACCACCCACAATTTACTGACTTCTTTGTACTAAAGTGTACGGTATTCAGAAATGGCTAACTAATGCAAAAGATACTATCAAGTGTGAATCTGATTTCAAAAATCATACATATGATTTCACAAACTTACACAAACAAATGAAATGCACGAAGTTATTCACTGTGTTCCATGAACTAATGTTCCCTGAGGTATGTAACAGTTACAGGATTTGACTAAAAAAAAGCAAAACTTGACAGAATTATGTATTTTCTCCTTTATCATATGAAACTCAGGAATGTGTGTTATGTTTGCCGAATGTGGCATCACATTACAGTTTTTACATGTTTTTTATTTACACAGTTGTCAATAACAGCTCTACCCAGACACTCAACCTTTTCAATGAGAAGACACCTTCATGGCTTCAGATACAGCTTTTCAGATGGCAGCACATGGATGAAACTTAAATTTCACAACCCTGAGCCTGCCATCATCCTTTTGGAATGACCACCATCACAAGTAAAACAGATGATCTAGCATTATCTGCCTCAAAACATGAGTGAAACCCAGTATTAGAAAGGGCTAAATTAAGTATTTAGAATAACATAATATTCCCTCCTTTCAAAGCTGAAAACCATTTTCTCAGCTCTATACGTACAAGCATACTGCTGCTGCTACCTTTCTTCCAGGCTTTCTGCCCACCTCTCGGAAGTATCTTGGAGGGGAGAGGGGGGGAGGGGGAAAGGCTATACTAAGTCTTCTGAAACTTTTCCAAAACTATATACATGCTTCACACTTTATAGATCAAAATTTAGCTTGGAGCAGCTTTTTACTGCTAATTTATAAATCCTTGAAATCCGGGTTTCAGAACAGAACACTAACATAACTCTAACTACAGAAATGCTTGCAGGCACTGCTATAATGAAAGAAATAATTACATCAATAAAATTATACTAGTTTGACATTAACAGTTTGCCCAAACAAACAATTCTGAATGACTAACAAGCATTATAAATATGACTGCTGTCATAAATCAAAGCTATCCATGACCAGGGTTCATGTGGCTCTTTGGAATAATATAAAAAGAAAGTATCATTAGCAATATTCAGAATTTCATTAAGTGCACAATTATGAACTTTGTCTTCCTCTGAAAATTTCATCAGCTAGCATGCTTGGGAGTAAATACAACATAAAAGACTTAACATCTCTTTGATTGTAGTTATTTCTGAACATATGAAATTATCATAGTGTTATTACCTCTGTGATAACATTTCATCTAAACATTACATCATCCCGTTTCTCTCATCAATTACTGCAGGTTTTAGTGATAGCAGTTTTCTATTTCTTAAAGATATTTTTCTCTCCAGATTCTTTGAGGGATAAAAAAAAAATAATTGAACAACCTTGAGTAATTTTGGCATATGAACATTTTCACATAATCATAGATTCAAAAGATGAGAGTCAACAGATTCTTCTGTGCACATCCATTTAAAAAGCTGCCTTCTACTTTGATGTAGGATTTTCTTTTGTTTATCTGGTTTAAACCAGAAATAAAAAGTCCTAAAGCTAAATCCACACTATCCCATCTTTAAATTTGCTAGGAATGGGGATATACAAAATTCCTTACACATTAGAAGCTGATTTGCTAAGTGTAAGCTTGTTTACAAGTCTCAGTGTGGGTTAAATGGTCACCTTTCCTTATAAAACATGTGGCTACCAATAAACTAGTGAGCTAAGAAAGCATTTCTTTTCCAGCTTACCTTAAATAGCAAGCATAACATTAAAAAGAGTAGTAAATAAAATAAATCTCAAATCAAAAGCCAAATTTGCAACTGACAGCAGCACCTGCCAAGGAAGGGGGATACCTTACTGAGTGAAGTGGAGAGTTTGTTGGAAATATGGCAATATTTTATGGATGCTACCGAAGCACTTTATAATATTTCTCTTGGTATATTCCCAAATGTGTTGTATTGATGAGTCGTTAGTAAAGCCTAAAAACATAATTAAATTCACAAATATTTCCCAATAGTTTTTGAAGGATTCAGTATTTTTAGGCAGTTATTAGAACGGAAGCAAGCTGAGTTTTTCATAATCTGGCCATTCTGCTATGGATTGTTCTCAAGTCCAGTGCACTTAATTTGTATAATGCATCGTGATGTTCTATGATATACAGCACCACCTCAAGCAGAACTAGTGAACTTTCTCTTCTGCATTTTGGACAGTGCATCCAGAGGGAAACAGTTAAGTAAAATAAAGAGCTTCAGCATGCAAAGTATGTTGCTACAGTAAATTGATGAGTTAAATTATATCGACAACTCTCCTAAGATAAATATCATCCTGACCATTGCTATTATTAGCTAACAGACCATTGCCATGCACAGCCGTTAACATAGCTAACAAACCTAAATATTACCTCCTTTTGTTACAAGTATATAAAATTTTCTGCCACTACAATGATAGCACAGCTTGAACTAGAAAGACCAACGTATTAACACAGTAGATAACCACACACTGTTGAAAAGCTCAAAGGACAGCTTCAAAAAAGAGAAAAATTTCAAAACAGGTCTTATGTCAGGTAATGAATTACAGCACTGTCATACTAATGGCTACAGAAAAGCAGGGGAGTGGTGACAATAGGTACATTCATCTTACTACTGCACTGTAAGAGCTGCACCTGTATCCCCGTGCACTTTGTCTCCTAAGGTCCCCCGACAAGTGCATCCCATGGCAGTGGATCTGATAGTGGGAACATTACCTATCTGTCATCCCTTCTTCCTGAAAGGCACCTTGACGACACACGGAAAATGACTAAAAGAGAGCAAGCAACTACCTCTTCTCCCCAGCCACATACAGAATTCTTTGTCATGATGCTGAATTCACAGTGAAGTACTGAATGAATCTAAAGCTCTAAGGAAAATATAAAACATCTTAAAACTCATTTTTGCCAAGTATGTAAACTTGTATATAGATGTGTGTGCTTGTAAGACATGCTTGCACTTCCCTAATCGTTTTGTATATCTTTGTAATCTTAGTAGCAGCAGGACAGCTCTTGTTGCTAACAACCCTCATATCATTATGGCCAAAAAATTACAGTGGCAAAAAGGGAGGTTCGCCACACCCTTCTGATTTTCCACTATTCGTGGGACTACTACAGTTAAAGGGTCTTTACACCTATTTGCTCTCAGAGGCTATAAACAGATTTTCAGTATTATGCCTTGTTTCACTTTGTGCCTAAAATGTAGCAGAATCATTAAAGCCTTCCACTCTAGTATGGGTTCACAGCCGGAAACAGACTCTAAAGCAAAACAGCAACCAGATCCACTTTGGGCTGGCAACACTGTGGAGAGACACAGTCAGCTGAAAAACATGGGCCTCAATAATTAATCTTGCTTTCTTTCATAAGGAAGGGGACAATGCTTTCACATGTATTCTTTTCCAATGAAGGCCATTGCTAAGTTTTCCTGTAACTTGAGAAATTTAATCCTCCCTTTTTGTGAATTACGTAACAGATCTTTTTGTTGTGCTGTCACAATCCCATAAAATTTTACTGACAAGTTATTTATTACAGAGAAGTTTAGCTTAGAGATTTCTGTTGGTACAGGGTTTACAAATGGAGATGAGACAAGGGAGAATGTTCATTTCCTTGATAGTGTCTTTCCCCCCATAATGATAAAGATAGTAATAATTTGTCCCATCTGTCTAAACCTAATTTAACAGTGTTTATGAGTGGTAGAAGACAGATTTTAATTAAGTCTTGTAGTTGTATTGGTATGTATTTTAGTTCCTGCAGGGACCACTTGAAATTCTGATTTTCAATAAGGTATGTAACCACTACATCATATAGGAAGCAACCTGGGCTTGAAGCAGTTAATTTTGCATCCAGATGTGGATCTATCAGTCAGTTAAAACAAACATTTCTGGTAGGGCAGAGTTTCAGTGTTCACCACATTCATACCCAAGAAGCCTTTTTAATCTGCCCAGAGCCAGATATCCAAGGTAAAACGTGAACAAGCTGCACATTTTTATGCTGTTTCCATTTTAACAAGAAAATTATTTTGTACAGCTCTATTACGTACAAATATATTTTTAAGCAGATATTTTTTTAAAATGCATTGAAGCTCTTTATGCAAAATGTCATAATGTTCCTCATAGTCCTTGCAACCTTCAGCTGTAATCCTAACAGGATAGGCTGTATCCTACATAAAGAGCAAATCTACTAAATTTAATTACTTGAAAGTAGACATTTTACACATTTCACAGGTTCGCTTTGCTTGCATGTACAGCTTTTGCTTTATCTATTAAACTGTCTTTACTTCAAGCCACAAGTTTTCTCACTTTTAGTCTTCTGACTCTCCCCCAGCCCACTGTGAGATGGAGGGAGGGAGTGCCTGTGTGGTACTTAGTTGCTGGCTGAGGTTAAACCACAACAGGCACCTTAAAAATAAGAGTTTAAGCTTTTGAAGAAAATATCTGGACTTCAGACTGTCTAGGCCAGCGTTTTGATATACAGCACACCAATACTGGGGGCACCCTCAAAACTCATATGGCATTTGTACTGTCCAACCTGCTCACTCAAGCTTACAATGAACCTCTACCTTTGCACTTCCATCAATGACAACAATTTAAAAACTGCTGACTCTTGGTCACATTTTACCTCTGTAAGGACATACGTACTGGCTGTTCAGCTTGCACATTATAAAAATGGCAGTGATTACAGATGTAAAGAAATTAGGTTTAGGCCTCGAATTTCTGCTCAGGGAAATCTCTACTGAAGTGACCTGTGCTTTATTCACAGTAAGGTTTCATGCAGGCACTCCACACATTCCACAAAAAAACCATAAACTTACTGGTTTGGCATGCATTTTTTTCAATCCCAACATTTGGGGGAGGTGGGGGATGTTAGATATACAAATACAATAAATACATATGTATTATTTAATTTTAATAATATCAGAGATCACACAGCCTACAGAGATAGAAGTAGCTTACAATTTTTATTAAATTAAAAATAATGCTTTTGAGAAATTACTCCACAACACTGAGTATGATTATCTAATCTAACCTTACCTGTGTAACAATAAATTGGATGTCTGGTCCAAACCAGTCACCTACATTGGTTCTGCAGTCAATAGAGACACTTGTGCCCCTGCAATGGATGACTCATCTGAATGAAATGCATGCACATGTGGGACAGACAGGCCTCTCAGGTACTTTCACATCTTTGCTGACTTTATAGAAGTGTCTGAAGTCAAGTTAGATTAGGCAGTCAAGTTAGACTAGGTTTGCCTACCTTGAGAAGTCAAAAAGAGCCAGTGGATTCTTACCTAATGCTCTCAACACCTCTCAGTACAAAACCTACGTATTGCTAAAGTAGTGTCTGAAATTGATAACTACTGATCAGGAACTTCATTTATTTCTGCCATAATTTGTAGTGCAGACAACAAAAACAAGCAAGCCCAAGAACTCTCCCCAATACAGGTTTGCTTATACACAACGTAACACTGACAACCTCACCAGCTGTAACAACTGCTGAGGCTTGGGTTGCTGACTCTCTGACATGACGCTTCCATTAAAGGAAGAGTCATCCTACTATGGAAACCGTAATACATTACTCCTTTTGAAATCAATAGGAACTTTGCTATTGACCTGAGCAAGAGACGTATACCTCCCTTTGACTGCTACTGATATTCCAAGGTCCTTTCATGTGCCTGTTTTTATACACTTTAAGAACATATAAAACATGGAAAGTTGAAGCTTTCAATTCAGTTAAATAAACCACAGATTTAATGGCAGCTAAATGCTTTCTTTCAAGCTTTTTTTTCATTTGCTTATTTTGCTGCCCTCATTTTAACACATAGGAAATACTGTCATAGAACAAAATGTCTGATTTATGTGCAAGTATTAAAATGATTTAAAAATGAAAAGGTTTTGCTCCCAGTCCCTAGTTCTACCAAACAGTTCTTTCATACTTTTTTTTTTTTTTACAGCACTAAAAGTAACTTTAAAATTAGACACTGTAAATGCTGCCTACTTCAGCATTAGGTATATTGGTCCAGAAGAGTTAAAACAGAATTTAAAAACTCACAAAAAAAATATGCAACAGGGACAAAGCAACATGAGTTATGTAATTGCGAGGTGTGCTGTTTTGTACTACTAGACCACTCTGAGGATGCCAAACAAAACACAAACTAAGGAGAACTAGTGGACACAATTTATGTGGATTTTTCAAAAGCTTTTAATATCATCCTTTTTATGAGATTATTTGGAAAACCAGTACACATGGGTAAGCAGAGTGTTATGATGGAATGAAGACTGGATATAATCCCCAAATACTGCCAATAAATATTCAGAATTATTAACATCTAATATTAATTTGAGGGTTCTCAAACTCTCATACAAGGATTGTTGTTAAATGCTTGTGTTCAATACAGTGAGATCAGAAGACTAGACAGAATGAACCAATGGATCATAGCAGCAGTTTTGACTATATAAAACATGGGAAAGTCAAAGACTATAGAAATTATTAAATAGTATTATAGTATCTGGTAATTTTATATGCAGCAGACTGATCATTTCCATTTAGAATTCAGAACCCCATATATGCAAACGGTTACTACAACAGAGGAGAAAAAAATAAATATTCAATAAGTGATAATAAAGACAGTATATTTATTATTACGTTACTATATAAGGCATCCCCCAGCCCACTAGAAAACCAGGGGAAGTTACCTATTTTCCAAAGGAATGCTTTAAATTTTCACTAGGTATGTTGTTTAAAAAATTAGTCACTGAAGGTTACTTTTAAAAAAATCTGAAGAATGGGAATGCCTACCAAGACAGTTTAAAACCTAAATAGTTACATGTGTTAAACTATTGGACAAAGTGCCAAGGCTTTTATTGGTTTTTAGTAACTTTACTGTTTCTTAGCAGATGATGCAGAACCAGTTATTGTTATGAGACCAATTTAATCACCGAAAACAACAAATGATGACTTGAGTATAATACTACTGTGGTTAATTTTGTCCCATTTATAAGTTACAGTTTAATTCCAACAGTGTAGTCCTTCAGTACTTGTTATATGCAGTGTTTTTTGCCACAGAAAGATAGTGGAAAAACATGATAATTATGTATCTTTTAAAAAAAAGTGTATTCTGTAAACATTTCTTAATATTGTTTCTCTTTCATATGGTTATACTCCAGATTAGAAACCAAATTAATTTTGTATAACAGTTCCCTTGTTACACCATCAATAGCAACTCTTCTATGTCCCATTTCAAGACACAGAAAGACCATACATTTGCAAAGCAGTCCTCCCCACTTCTTTTGCAAGAGCAGATCTACCAAAGTCTGGCTACAATAGCCCCAACCCTGAAAATTACATACAATTCTCTGAGGTTACTACTGAAACAGGTCAGAAACTCAGAGACAGATGTCCACAAAAATTCCCAAGCATAACTTGCCAACAGCCATGCCACACGGCCTAAAAGATTAGATAAAGTTTATGAAAACACTCTGTAGCCAGACAAATTTTGGACCATTTTATTTCCTGTTATTTTTCAGGGTTACTGAGACAGAGAACTGGAAGAATTTCAGAAAGGTAGCAAGGGTGACCAAAGGCATGTTACAACCACCACTAAGCATGCTAGGACTCTTCTACATAAATAGGGAGAAGAAATGGAGGAAAAAAGCTAACCAACTGAGGGGTACTGCTATAGTAGAGGTCTATAAAGTCATGAGAGGCATGTGGAGACTGGTTAGGGTGCAGCAGCTTATTGCTTCTTCCAATAAAGGACCTAAGGAGCAGCAACTCAGTCTAACGAAGTTCAAAGTGATTAAAGAAGTGAATTGTTCATATAACATTGTTACGCCGCAGAACTCCCTTCTGCAAGATGTTGTAGCTGCAAGAAGTTCATACAGGTTCAAAACAAGGTTAGACAGCCTAACGAAGGAGAATCTAATTTCAAATTTACTCAAAGAAGTACACAAAAAAATACACTTCCAATCTCCTTGAGATGCAAATTGTTGGATGTAAGGAGAGTTACTCATTCAAGTACTGCTCTTGTCCCAAGTTTACACGCTTCCTTAGATTATCTGCTTTCAACTACTGTCGGAGAAGGGATTCTGAGCAACAAACCTTTGATCTTACGCAGCACAGCTATTCTTACAGAGCATATCAAAGTGCAGACAATAACAAAGCACCATTACAGTTTTAGTTTGGTGAATAACACTGAGCAGCACCACTCACCATACAACCAAATTGCAACCCTCCATGGCATATCCAGTGTAACAGTGAATCACATTACATATTACGCACTTACACAACACGCGGACTCTCAATTGGTGCATATCATCTGCCAGTTGTATTATTGTCCTAAGCTTCAGCAACTACCCCACTCGCTCATCTTTAAAATCTTGATGCAAAGCAATACAGTCATTGTTATATTGTTACACTCCTTATTTAAACAAATTTGAAGCCAAAATCAATTGACCGATAGCAGCCAGATTACACAATTTCCATCAAAAAAATCACAGCCTTTCATTGAAGCAATCTAATTTTACAGCAGTACAGAAACTAAAATGTCACCAGTTTACAGAGTTTCTGTTGTGGAAAACCTGCTGTTGTGAATATAATTAAACATAATGATGGATTGGAAATGTTATTTTGAATTTACTTCAAATGTAGAGATTATACACTGAATGCCATTAAAACATTAAAACTTATTTCTAAAACCTGCTGGCCATGTTTTAAAGTACACAAAGTGCAACTCCACTGTAATCATTAGTTCCAGCACCATCTGACCTCACAGCCTGCCCTTTGCAGGTGACAATAAATACACAATATCGCTTTCATGGAAGCCTGGCTCTCATGCAAAGGCATGCGTTTTTGAATTTTGTATAATTTTAAGAGTTCAATATTAAAGAGAGTAGAAAATAAAACTCTAAAATACCTGATAGCTGCAGATAACAACTTTGTGATGCAATTCTGCAGGAATTCAAACTTCAACTGAAATATTCAGGCAAGTGCTGCAAAAAAAAATTTCATATCAGTTTCCTGTCCTCTTCTGATTCAGCCCAAAACAGAGCTATAGCACGGTATGGAGAGACAAACCACATACCTTACGGTTCCAATGAGACAACATCACACTTGAATCAGATTTACTATGCCATATCGGAAGTCAAATAAAAAGCAAATTAAGTACCCAACAACATATACTAGTATAATAATAGTAATTTCTGAAATACTACTTATGCTGTTAGCCCACAAAAGAGATTGTCCCTTTCATAAGAGTTAGGATTTGCACCCTGATGTCCTAAATACATTCTGCATTAAACAGTGAGCAATACATTTCATCAAAATTATCCTTTCAGCTACAGTGGATAAAACACTTTGATTATTATTCTAAACTATTATCTAATTTACTTGTTAAAGGAATATATATTCTACACAAAAGAAACAACAGCACTTCAGCATTGGATGAAGTGATATAAACAAAACCCTGCTGTTCTCAAAATATATTTAAGTGTTTTAAACTGTTCCACTTTAAAAAAACAAGTTTTATTTACTGAGGATACCATTTTGTAGTCTGATTTTAAAATACAGCCTCAAGTCTACTGTAATACATCAAACAAGTAAAGGCTCTTTTCTAATGAAAAATAATGCAAATGCTATGCTTTTGCTCAGATTCCCATTGCCTTATTTCTTTGTTATTCTGCAGTATAAAGGTAAAAACACAAAAGCTTGTTTAAGTAACAGGAGAAAACATGTAAATAACTAAAAATTATCAGTTACCAAGGAAACTAAAGACAACAGAGTAAAAGGCTCTAATAATTTTTACTTTAAAAGTATTTTTTTAAAAAACCCATGCAGCATTTAAAGTAATATTCAACTATAACATGGATCAAATATATTGTTAAATGGATCAACTAATACTAAACTTTTCCTCTTTTCAAACAGATCTGCCTGCCAGTTTTCCTTCAGTGTCCATCCAGTGCTTCCTTCGAGTCTGTCCAAACCATTCTCTCCCAAGTTACTCCCATTTCTGACAGCAAATCAGAGTTACAGAGAAACAGAGAAAGCCGAGGAGCTCACTCTCTGCTCTAGGGCTGGTTCAAATGTATCTGCATTTTGATATTGCCACAGGAAGGATACTCAGCTGCATGCACGACTGACCTAACCTGTATGACCATTTTTACATTCCCTGATGGCTGAAATGTCCTCCATCTGCTTGCACCTAACCTACATTTTAATAATCACTTGACAGGCAAGACCTAGAGAAGATTTTAGTCTTCTATCATTAAACTCCTCAATCTTTAAGGGTTTTTTAACATTATTGATCAAATTTTCCAGGCACTTCCTTTGCTTTCCTTTCTGTGCTCTTTCACAGCAGTCATCAAGATCTTATTTCTTCTCTCTATTGGTATTCCATCAGCCCTCACTTCTTCTCTACCTCTTTCCTATGTGAGCTGGTCAATCAACCCTAAGCCTATAACAACAGGTATCTTTATTTCCCATTCCTCTCTTCCTCCAGGACCAAATCTCAGATGGTTTCTTGAAAATTTACTACATATTATAGCATTAAGCTTCACCAAAATTTTATATTTAAAAAAAATTCATCTTTCAAACATTTGGCTCATCATGTGGCTATAATCTTAAAATCTGCATTCCTCCTAGAGTCATACTTGTTTAAAAAACAATAGTTTCCTTCAAATTACATAAAAGATTCAGTTCTTCTCTGTCTATATTGTTAAATATATTTTCAAAATATCAGCTGTGTTGCTTACTTTCCCCAAACTCCCATGGCTTGATTGCTTCTCTGCCTATTAATCAATTCTATAGTCATTCTTCAACTTCCGATGAGAACACCTTGATTTTGAGCACAATAATGCTTACACTTATACTTGTATGAATATATTTTCTGTGAACAAGAAAAAGGAAGTCCCCATGAATCATTTCAGTGTATCCATCCTTCTGAATGGTACAGGAAACTGCTTAGCATTTACTCAAATTTCATATATTTGGAAAGAAAACTATTAGTCTCCACAAGTACATTTATGAGCTGGTACCAAAGGTTATCCAAAAGGTAATCATCATTAGAGTAATTAACATCAGGCTTGTCAAGAAAATTCAAAATAGTTAATAAAGGAAAAAGAGTGCATGCAATACAGTTTTGTTATTTTATTCTGGAAGTTTGCATTGCTTTGTCTAAATCATGCATAAATACAGCTTGATAAATCTACACAAGGGCACTTAAATAAATATGCTTCCTTTCAAAAGTGATACATCAACACAAACTTATTAATTAAGGACATGATACAAATACTACATTTCCTAGAGCAGGATAAAAGGCTTGTGTACATTATCAAATCAAAGGGAAATTCTAACTATGGAACTTTCATTAAAGCAAAATGCCAAAGAACACTCCCACCACCCCCCTCCCCAACCCTCTGTAGGGCTTTGAAAACTGACTCAATACTATTCTTCGCTTAAAGGGGTGAAAATTAATATTGATTCTTTTTCTCTTAAATGAAAGGAAAGCACTCTTTGTTCTCAAAATACAAACAGATGCAAACTGATTGTATTACTGTTGTTGCTTAGCTCCCTAAACATTATGAGTGCTGCTGTAAAAGTTTAAGAGTCCTCTGATTTGCACAAAGAGCATTAATGGTTGGTGTATAATTAAGCTAAATGTATGCTTCCCTCAGGTCAACAAAAATAAATACCAAATTTTGAAGAAGAACTGCCCCTTAACCTTTTTTTTTTTTTTTAAAGTATAGGAACCTTTCTTTATTTGCTTACTTTGTCCAATAGTACCCTCTACTTGTGAAAAGGTCAGTAAGAAAACGCTCCTTTTTCCACGGTACTTAATACGTTCCTCTGTCTCAAAATACTGACAATTAAGGTGAAAGAATAGGAAATTATTAATCAAAATTCAAAGATGAATTTGAATTGTTTCATTCTTGATGTTCTTTTACATCTTAATCATGAGCAAGGTCACATCCATGATATTCACAAGTAATGAAAAGTATAGACTTACACTGAACTCTCTCCCTATACATATGATAAGTCCATTTTCTTTCTTTAGCCACAGAACTTAGAACTGGCTTGGATGAGGTGTTTCTCAGTCTCCAATACTTTTTCTCCCAACAGAGTTATCTCGAAGAACTAGAGGATCACTAAAGCTTGTGGAATATATTAAATTCTGGCAGAGAGTTTTGAATAAGAACCTTCTTACCCTTTAAACTAAGTAACAACTAGCAGCCCCTCAATAATAATACAAACATGTTTGTTCTGTTATGTTCTAGGGATATTTCATTCTTCATTGCAATTACTACAGCTACTGCTTTATTAATTGTCTATAGTATCTGAAAAAAATTATGAAAACAGAAGTTGACTACTTCTGGTTTACACCATTACACACCATTACAGTTCCCCCAAGTCAGTGATCCTAACCAATCAATGAGAAGAACCCGTCAGAACATCTTGATGAACTCCACTAGAATGGTAATTAAGATGAACATACTACAGCCAACCACTGAGTAACTTAGTCAGGAGGACGAAACAAACTGCTTTCATGAGCTGTTACAAAAGCTGCTTTTAATGAAAGATAAAAGATTATTACAAATTAGGATAAAAATTTGTCAGAATCTGAGTGTATTCTGTAAATGTTATTTTATTATTTACATGGCAAGGGGAGGAGCACTTGGGAATATAGTATCAGAACCAATGTTTAGTTATCCTCAGAAAAGTTTAAAATAGCAACATAACATCAGGCACCCAATTAGCATAAAACAAGATAACTTTGCTAAAGTCAACAGCACTACAGTATTGATTTGATTTCAAAAGCTGTTCAGTAAATCCTTTCTACATCCAACATTCCTTAAAGTAAACACAAATTTGTATTTTCATGATGGTGTTTTTTCCATCAGCCAAAAACCTCTGAAGTACCTGAAAAATAACATTTATTCATTGTGCACTAGAAAAGCCCTGGAACACACAAAAAGCCTGTTCTGCCAGGAATCCAGCGTGATGAAAGACATGGAATGGATCACCACATCCAGCACTGAAACTAATAGTCATTCAGCCTGCAATTCATCCCCTAGAAGCACCACATAAACAAACGCTTTTTTTTTTCCCTTAGGTAAACAAACACTCTGTCTCTCTTAGCCAGTTACACCAGTTTTCCTTCTCAAATGCCCTCATTTAATCAGCTGTTACACTGACTGTTGTGACTGTCAGTCTGTCCTAAACACCACTTGTGCAATATCTAAGCAAGAAACTAAGAATATGGATACACAGGACAATGTAATGCCTTGCAGAGATAGCATACAAGCTGGGAAAGGAGAAGAGTACAAAGGGAAGCATAACTTTCAAGCCCAAGGGTTAATGGACATATACAAAAGCACATATGGGAGCCTAAACTAAAAAAAGTACACCTACATGAGTCCCAAATCTTCTGCTGATTAAACCCACAAGCAAAGGAGGAGTTATAATATGCCTGGACTGGAAAGACTATGTCAGCAAGTTTAAAGAGGTAACTCACAAATTCTTTCATATACTATGATAAACAAACACCATTTTCTACATGATTTTCCCCCTAAGATAGGCCAAATTACCATAAACCTCTAATTTTAATTTTTGGTGTTTAAGTGACAAGACTACTAGGCTACCCTATACCTACTGAGGACAAACCATTTCTCTCAAAGGGTTATCTTACCCTCTTTTCCTCTAAGGACTGACTTTCAGAACTCATACACATTATATGACCTGACAGTTTCTGTGTTTGTACCTTTTCTTGTGCGGTGAGGTTTCTGAGGTCTTGCATTGTAACCTTGACTGTAACCTTGTATTGTAAACAGAAAGTTTCCCAATGAAATCTAGTCTTTCAAAGCTCTACTACATATAGAAGTGCTCACAGTTAAAACAGGAGCTGAAACAACAAGGAGATGTGAATACTACCTATTATCTTACCTAAGAATATACTATAGCATATGAAGTATTTACAAAGCCAAAATGTTACCTACAAATTTAATACAGAAACTGTACAAATACAATAGTTTTGTAATGCAATAGGTAATCATTGCCATTATATTTGAAAAGAAAATAGAAATAGGAAGACAACAAAAGCCACCGCCACTACTACCCCAAAAAAAAAGAAACAAAACAAACAAACAAAAAGCCAACCAGTATTTGAAAACATATAGAGCAGATATGTTTCCCAAAAGCCTATTGAAAAATTGTCAGCCAAAACCCAGCTAACCAAATGCTACTGGAAGTCTCAGAGATGATGACAATGTAGCCAAAAAACAGGAAGATAAACTGAGTAAACATTTCATGACCACAAACTTAAATACTTCAATTTTCAAATACATTCCTATAAGAATGCTTTTAAATTCTAGAAAACAACGTTACAGTGCAGAAAGATCAAAATCTGTTCCGCTGTTGAGCATCATATGCCCTTAATAGTACTCAGGAAGGACTTTATTAATTAAATAGAGCTGAGCTAAAAATCCTTTATTTCTAAACAATTTACACAGAAAATATCAAAGCCAGGTACAGGAGTTAGGTGCTTGTACTATTTTCATCCACCTAACATCATACAACAAAATTATGAGCTGTGTGTGACCAACAGAAAAGGGAAGCAAGGAGAAAAATGACAAATGCAGCTCTAAAAGTTTTCAGAATAAAGATTTTATTAATTTTATGGATGAGACTGATAACATTCACTTCAAAACATGAGTTGTAAAAATATATTCTAGCTTCTCCTTATCTGGTAGCTAAACAATAGTGCTTTTCACAGGTTCTTTCTCTTTTCATGCTTAGTTTATTGCATGTATTCTGTTGCCTTCCAGCTTCTGAGCAATATTAAAAATGCTTATGACTACACCTGGATAGAAGTTCAGTCATATGGTCCTTTTCCTTTTCAAATACTACGTTACCTAGCATAAATGCAAAACAGTTCACACTACGCTTCAAAGTGACTGTTTCTACGTTTAGTGTGGAATGGGTGTTTTTTCTTATAGTGACTAGTTAATGGAGGCCAGGAGTTTCATCATTAGTTAATTTTTAACCATAAAAGTAGGAGATGGCTATGTAAGAATCACTAGATGGGAAATCACCCTTTTATAATTTTCACTTTGCCAGTATCTATCTGGAGTTTCACTGTGGATGTATCCTCCCTTTTTTGCTCTGATCTCTACCCAAGCCCAGATGTGTAACATTTGTGGTCTTAGTGACTTTACCTTGTGTATTTGTACAGCAACTAGCACAACAGAGTCATGCTCAGGGCTCCCAGGCACTGCTGTGATAAAAAATAAGCATGTATTTTTCCTCGACAGTGTCCAGGAGATGACTGCATGCAAGGTTCAATCAAACAATAAAGTCTATTAGAACAGGATCAGAATCTCATTTATTAGGAACTGTGTGTCTACACCATGGCTAATCTGAACGGAAGAAAAATACGCACTGTCTTACAATCAAGATCTGCTTAAGTTCATAGAACATAAACACATATTTTCTAGTGAATTAGTTTTGAAAATTATTCAACTGTGGTTTGATACCTAACAAGTTTTCTTCTCTCAGAATTTGTTTTGAGCTCACTTTAAAAAAAAACCACACCAAACAAATAAAACCCCACACCTTTCTCAAACCATGTATATAAGTTTTAATATTATAAGACAATTAAAGAATTACTTATGAAGTAACGTTATTATATTTTAAACCATTACACTGTATGACGTAATAAAAAAAAAGATATAATTTTACTAGCTGCTTGATGTCAACTTTTTCTACTCCTATATTATACCTGCTGTAAAACATCAAGCATTTTCTGTACTATACAGTATTTATCTGAGAATATAGTTTCAATTACTTATGCTGCCACTCACATGATACAGGTCAAAGACCTGCATAGCCTCTCAAGCATAAATTCTGAGCTGAATATGTAGAAAGTATCTTCCATTTATTTACTAAAATGCCACGCTTTAATCACAGGTCACTGAAGAATAAAAACTTCTCATTACAAATTAAATACCTATGAAAAGAATGTCTGCAGTCTGATTGGTATATAATGGGAAAAATCAAAAAAGCAGGTGCTTCTTATAATTATACACTTTCCAGCCCTATGGCAGCTCACATTCTATGAAATGTCAACCAATGCCATGGGGCAAAAACATCAGAGAACATGAGGAATGGGTAAATTAAAATCAAAATCTGTGCTTCTGGCTTCGCACTCTGAACATTCTACTATACTAGAAGAGGTCTGAAGAAGTATTGCTTTTGCAAATAAGAGACTTAAAATCCAAACTAGATCAGAAGCAAGAAGTTGTCTTTGCAATGAGGAAAGAATTTATCCACACATTATTCACTTGTTCCTTTACATTACTGGTAGCTACTTTTACAATATTTTATATAAGCTAGAAAAATCTACTGTGAATGAATGCTGAGGCATAAAAAGGCATACTAGAGGACATACAATAAAGTGTAATTTTATAGAGGAGTTTTGAGAAGTTACGTTTCTGATATATTCTGATCTTCCTTCCCCTGAACCCTGATGCAGCAGCAAGAAATGGTAAAATGAATGTATAATGGAGATAATATATTCCCATCTAAGAAGCAGGGTTTATTATTTTTCCAATGCTTCTGTCAGTGAGGTATTGGATAAAAATAGGACACAAAATAACAAAGACTTATTACTAACTAATCTATATTTAAATAAAACATGAAGACTTAAAACACTGCATATGAACAGATACAGAAGAGATTGTACCAGTGTGATATAACTTCTGTTTACCATAAGGAAATTACATTAATTATTTCAGAGCTATAAACAATCAAAGTGTTACAGGAGAAACTGCTGAACATTTCAAGTAAAATGAATACGAAACAACTCCAAAATCCTTATAGAGAAAAAAAATCTCCACATTCTGTCCTACAAGTAATACAAAGCACATAAATCATCTTAAATACGTATGCCTGAAGCCTTTTGTTAGGATGCAGTCAGGGTTGTATTAATCCCTTCAACTAGGTAGACAATTTGTTCATGAAACAATTACTGGACAATAATTAATTGCTTGAACAACAGATCAGAAAGTAACATAGCAGGCTCCAAGTTCAATCTGGAGTTGTAAATGGAATTATTAGGATTCATGCTCCTACATCTCTCTACTTACCAAACCACTGACAGTATTTTTTTCTCTGCTTCTCAAATAAGGGAGAGCCTACATAGCTGAACAAATTCAGTGCTGCTTGGCCATGGAAGGTCCACACACTTTGAGAATTTGAAGGTATTTAATTTGAACTACAACCTTATTAGACAACAGACTGTTACCCTCATTCCCCTCATCCACGAAAACTGACACTGTAACAAAGCAGCTTTTACATCTACAAGTGCTTTTAATTGCTCTCAGCTGCAGTGATTAAACCAGACAGGTAGGAGAGTCAGTTCACAGCAGTTACCTGGATCGGCAAAAAACATAACATAGCAAAGACACTAAAGGCTCTGTTTCATTTAAGGCTTTTTCTCTATTAAAAAAAAACAAAAAAACCCCAAAAAAACAAACAAACAAAAAAGAACAACAACAACAACAACAACAACAAAAACCACACAGCTATACAGACACTATATGCCAATGTCTTCACTCTAGTAGACATTAGGAATTTGGGCAGACTCTCTCTCGTCAGCAGTTGCTACAGTCCCTATATCTGCACATATAGCCCACACATTTTCCAATGTATAATTCAGTAAGAAAGTTCCCACTGCAGTGTGTGTGATGAATTCTTTCTTCAAAGACATATATAGCAAAGTCATCTTCTATTCCAGTCTCTCCCCCTTCTCTTGCCTTTCCTCACTGCAGAGCAGTGACACCATCCTGCAAATTGCTGCTCAAGTACCCCATTATGAGACAAGAGCTGGATGCAGGGTCCAACACACCAGGCGAGAAGATCCCTTCCCCTCCCACACCATTTGTGTCCTAATCTTAGTTCCTGAGAGATTATGAGATGCTCAGCCAAAAGATGAAGGCAGCGGAACTTCTATCTAGCCATTCTTGGGAAAATGAATGAATGGTTTCTTTTCTCCTTTGGACAAGGACTTTATAATGACGCGCATGTTCATGATGTCAAGACTAAATTTTTGTAATGTTTTCTACTATTGAGAAGCTGAAGGCAGTAAATGGACTGTTGTGGTTTACAAAGGCTAATTCTTTGATTTTTGACTACAGCAATGAGCTTTCTCATTTTAAGGTTAAAGTTTTATATGCTTTAGCTAAGGGATCCTTTCATAGCTTAGGAGATAATACCCTAGGTTAAGAAGATCTGAGGCATGTAATAAGAACAAGCTGCTGAAAGAACAGTCTTTGTCTAGAGCCTTGACTTGTCAATCCTCTGAGCATGCTGCAAAGCTGATCTTTTACCATTCTCTGTTTGGGTTGTGAAAGTAAATATATTCATGGGCTCTGGTTACTCCAATTATGTTGCAATTATTAATGCATAGGAGAGGCATGTGAAACTCTAGATGAATGCAGATACAAATAGCGGGGAAATGTAGATATAAAAGTACTTTTTTTCTGGTCTAGACTTCTAAACAGCAGAAGGCAAGAGGTTTCATACCCTGTTTTGTAGAAACGTAGCAGCAAGATCATTTTTCCACACAGCACTGTTTTGCAAGCAGTGGTAGAAAGGTTCCAGAAGCTGAAAGGCAATATCCACTAAACCACAAAGCCATTTCTGTAAACCAATTAAGCTCATTGACTACTTAAGCACTGGAACACTGTTTGGGGTGCCATTACAGTGGTTCTAAATCCAGACAAGAAAGGGGAGGAGAATCAAAAGCAGACACTTATGAATCTAAGAGGCTCTTGAATCTCTGGTAGGAAACATTTTTAAAAAATAAAACACTTTGCTGTTATAATTTCAGTGCCTGGAGCATGTAAAAGCATTGTATAGCATTACATCTTTCAGTGTGTGGAACTGTAGATGGATACAATCGAACAGTATATATAGATGAAGCAAAAGAATTTTATGGAGCTAATCTGATTAAGAACATAGGATTTTGTACTTTTAATGTAAATTACTTGAATGTTCCTAATTCATATTATTAGGTAACCAACAAATGTACTGCAGAAAGGATAAGACACTCTTAGTTACTGTACCATTCAGTTGGAAGCTTCCATAGTAAAAATGGAAAAATTCTTACTATCATCTAGTTAAAATGCAACAGATGCAAGTTCACCGGTTACTGCAGTATCACATGTATGAATACATCCCCCTAGCCCATAACCTTCTCACAACATGATCCTTTTAACTTTTCTCTAGAGTGACTAAAATGTTGACATTATACAATATACATGTATGTATTTGCATTTGTCTGGTTTCAGAAGGGACAGAAGTCTGACATTTCCCACTGAATTGCTTGAGAACTACATCCTTTCCGTTTATTTGAGTATGAGATATATTCATCAGATACAGAGGAGTACAAGTATCCATTGATGGGAGTCTTAAAATTTTATTCTTCACAACTGCTTGCAACTTCAGGAATTTTGAACTCTATGACCAAGATATCCAAGCAGAAAAGACAATAGGACAAAGAAATGGGAAAGCAAGTACTCTTGCCAGTAGTAAGCTTTTTCCCAGGTATCCCTAAAAGCTTAATTTGAATAGGAGGTACTTCAAGGTCAGTTAGTTCTTTTTAGCATTCTGAAGTCATTTTACAATGAGTAAAACTATAGAAAACCACAAAACATACATATAGATAAAAGCTTATTAGGTTTATTTTGTATCTCCTCCTTATTTAATTTTTCAACTCAGTTGTGTATGAGCTTAAATACTGTGGATTCCTGTGAATGTCCCAAAGAAATCACATATACCTTAGCCTCCAGGCATATGGATTTAAAGTAAAAAAGAACACAAAAAATAACATTAATAACACTGAAACAATTCATTTTCCTGTATTTTTCCTAGGTACTGTATGATATTCTGATATCAATATTTTGACAAGCCCTTCCAAAATGACTTACACATTCCTCCAACCAGTCATGCAGTTACATTAAAAACCCTACATATATTCTTCAGATACATGTTAATTGAGATTTTTTGTGTGGACTGACATCTGGACACGTTTTCCATCTAGTATCCAGAAAAGACATCATATTTAAAACAACCTCATTCATGAACACTGCAGTATATTATAATTTTGATTCTTGATTTTGATTGTGGCTTTAAAGGAAATTCTATTTAGAAAAGCAAATGCAACTGCAACATCAGTTTCTGGTTTTATCACCTTTCAACTACCTCTGTTCAGTTCACTGATATCTGTCAGTCTCTGAGCTCTGACAGCATGATGGGCATTTTCTGCTTACTCACCATTATCACATAAAAAAAGATCCTGCAGTGTATCCTTTCGTCACAGCAGGCTACATTATATTCTCAGTTACATTGCACAACTCCCTGTATTCTTATTACAGGGGAATACAGCTTTCTTCTCAAAAATCCATGTTAAAACAGTAGCAATAGGAATAAAATCTATTTTTAAAATTTATTTAATAATTAAAAGTGTTAGATATAATTAAATATATATAAGAAAATATGTTTAGAGAACACCATTTACAAAGTCATCATGCAGAGGGAAAAAGTACATAATGTCATAAATTCCAGGTAATCATTACTATTAACTGACCATTTAAAATAATAAATGATGGGGACAGATGAGACTTTATTCAAGAAACTAGGTGAACACACAGAAAGCTACCTCCTTGTGGTAAACTAATGTATGAAACAAACATATTGATTGCGTTGGTTTATAAAGCATCGTAAAAGATAAGAAACCTTACAGCACAACATTTTGCTGACTACATTCTCGTATGCATCAGTGTAAGCCTACAGGTATATATATTTGACCTTTTATTCTCAATACATGCAGCCACAAAGATGTGAAGGAAAGGTAAAACAAGTGTAGGTTGCCTGTGTGCTTTTGAAGATGTGTGCTTTTGAAGATGAGTGCTTTTCAGTACGCATCTCACAGCCCAGAATGAAGTTCATGTCTTCCTTAAAAGACGAAGGAATTGTTCACTTTACCCTGAGTGACCTCTGCTGGTAAAAATAACTTCCACACACACGTTAAAACTCCACTAAAAGCACGTTTCTGGTTAAGTCATGTACATACACGCACACATACAAAAGCACACTCACTTTTCGTTATGTTGGGTAAATATATACATAAAATTAAGATGTTGGTGTGCTCAGACAGTTAGTGTAAAAGAAGCATGGAGTACATTTCTTGAGACAATTGGTTTATCTTTCTCCCCAAGTCTTTTAAAGAACTACGCAGCCAGAACTTGGTTTAGAGGCAGCATATTTGAAGTGGCCGCTACAGAATAACCAGTGGTATACAGGTCTGGGGTAATACTGTGGTACAGAATAGATTCTTCCATTCATCTTTATGGCAGACACATCGAATCGGGAATGCAGCCTTTTATATTTTGGAAGGGGTTTTTAGAGGTCATAAACTGATCTAATCAAATCTTATTTGACCATTATTTTTAATAAATAGAAGTCAGTCTTAAGAGTGATTTCTAGTTTCACATATCCTTAATGGAGTGTAACTAAAAATTTTTCTGCAATATATTAGAATGATATCATGAAAGGTTTCTGTCCAATTAATATGTCTAAATTAAAGTGGTTAGAAACATGAGATCATCTAATCCAAAAAAAACCCCCACACACTACGTTATACTCATTTGCAGTGTGATGTTTGCATCTGTGCTGGGTTGAGTCAGGAAAGATTTAACTCCCTTTACTGTGGTTGCTAGGAAGCTGTGTTCCTGGACACTGAGAAGTACTAAGGTCTCAGCTGGAGCTGGGCCAGTACTGAATTCAAGGTCTTTCTCCACTTCTGATACTGCAGCTGACCCAAACTGACCAAGGAAGTATTTCATTCCATAGTACGTCATGTTCCGGGGTTTGGGCGTGGAGGGGGTCCAGTGGCCATTACTCTCTCCCTTACTCCCTTGCTCGCTTACTGCTGGACACCTGCTAACCCTCCTGCATTAGCTGCTTTGCTAACTCCTGTGCTGGCTCGTTCATGAGGGAGTTGGTGGGTTGCTTAGTTTTCCCGGTTGCGCTATCGCTGACAGGGTTCGCTCGGAATCTGCTGCGACCGCTTTTGAGCTCCGGCCCTTGGGCTGCAGCTCTCGGGCTGTGGTTCTCGGGCTCTCTGGGTCTGACTGTCACTACTCAGCATCTGGGTGTGCATTGGTCAGTGGACGGTGGGAAAATGTATCATATTGTATTCTATTGTATCATATGTTTTATTTTCTATTATTTTAATTATTTATTAATAGTAGTATTTGTATATACTGATTTAGATTTAATCAGTAAATAGTTCTTATCTCAATTTTACGAGCTTCCTTTTTTCTTTTTCCTCTGATTCTTCCCCTCCACTGGCAGAGGGGAGGGGGGATTTTTGAAAGCGGATTCGTGGTATTTTGCTAGCCGGAGTAAACCACAACAGCATCATAAAAATATTTACATACTGCTAGATTAGAAATGGCAAGAAAAACACACCAAAGTACTAATTAAGAACAGGTACCCTAAGTCCCACCAGTTTTGGTATCTATCAGCAAATATTTCTGAGATAGCATGAAAAAAACCCTTTATAGAAACAAAAGCTGTCTCATGTTTTTGATACTGTAACTGACACCTGAATTCTGAGGTCTTCATGAAAGTGTCACAGTTGATGCAGCAGATGCACTCTAAATCGTTTTGACCAAGAAAATTATTACAGTTCACGTCTGCTGATCACTGCAATATTCTATCTTATTTAACAATGTCCATGGAAAAAGGAGAAACATATTAGGCCTCTGCTTCAGCAAATACTGAAATCTATTTATATGCAAATAAGCAACCCGTTATTAGCATGAGAAGAGACATAGGCATAAAGGAAGAAATAAATTATCACTAGAAACACTTAATGAAATCTATTTCAAAACATAACATTTTACAAGAGCCCTCACTCATGTAATATTTGTTCAAGCCTAGGAGGGAATTGGCAAGTTCTGCACTTAGATAAGAACTGATACTGGATTGTTTCCCATGGCAGTTTGTTATACAAAATGCATTTATCCTTCCAAGAACAAATTGATAATTGTAAATCTACTGTTTCCTTATAAAGTAGTGCATTCTCATGCTACAGTGCAATTTTATGCTCATATTCCTACTGACAATTTTAATTTTTTTTCATTTTTTATGGGATTATGAACACAAGAATGTGGAAAAAGATCAAGATCATACATTTTTATTGTAAGAATGCAAATCTTCAAAGAATAAGGCAGCTCTCAGAAAACTTGATTTCAGAGATGAAAATCCCAACATGGATTTAGTGCCTGCTTTTTTTTAAAAAATAAACTGAAGAAACAAAAACCGCAAAACCCTTCCTGCCTATAAATAAGATGTCAATAGTCTAAAATCTGTTTCACTGAAATAAAAAAATGTTAGATAACTCAACTGAAACACAGAGTGAACACCACAAAGAAAAGCAGGAAATAATTTAATGCCAACTCCCCACATTTACAGCCTTGAATAGCTGAAGGTGAGCCTAGATGTCAAAATTCTATATACCAGCACTTCTTGCTCCTCCAAGCCCATAATTACTTTCCTTCCCAGAAGATGAGCTCACATAAACCATACTTAAGGGGAGATAGGCACAAAAAGTTTGACACTGCACTGTGATATCTTTGGAAAGACAAATTAATATATGTGGGGGTTTATTTCAGATTTTCAGTCAAAATCTATTCTCTGAATACATAATTTTAAATAAATCCTATTTCTGTAGAATCCTGCTCAGTATTTTGGGAAACTCATTCAGCAGAACCAGAAAATTTCCCCTTCTAGTACTTTTAGCCCCAGTTCCAAGACAAAAGTACTTCAGTGTACTGTAGACAAGAGATGCTTGCTGCATCTACGAGATGAAACTAAGCAGGATGTTATTAATATTTGCTTGACTCGAATCCCAACAGAAGCACACTAAAATAATAACTAGTAGCAGCATCTAAGTATTCTGTAACATTTCTAATGAAGACCCAGTAACAACATATGAGCACTAATACAGCTGAGCAAATGCATATAAAGAACATGTAAGGAAACACAGTCAGATAGAGACTTGTGATGTCATTGCAAATTAGAGAAATAGGAAAACGTGTAAGCGCTAAAGCCTCAAAGCATGTATAATAGGCAGGGAATGTGCGTGATGGAGCCAGAACAAGTCCCTGTCCCAAAGGGAAGATGAGCTGAACTGTCTGGAGCAGATGAAATCCTCTCCTTGTTCTTTTGTAGAAGAGGTGAGGAGCATAAAACAGCAATGGTGAGTGCTGAAAAATGAGGAAGAAAAATGTTGCTCTTCAGCACCAGTTCCCTCTATCAAAGAGGGCTGGAGCCTGGCCTCCCAGCCTCAGCAACTGAGGCCAGCGTGGACCACAGCCACCAGCGTTAATGACACAGCATCCACTCCACGGGGCTGCACACACACAGCTAATGTGGGATAGGATCGTTAAGGACCATCTGTTTGAATACTTAGTGATCATGATTGATAACGAGTAAGAGCCAATCATTAGCACAAATTGTATTGCTGATGAATGTGAGTCAAGCAAAGGGGTGCTCTGAAGTTTGAAATTGTCCTGATTAACCCATCTTCCAAACGTACTCACGGCAGCCACCTCTCTCTTGTATACTTACGTACAGATACACACTTGTTCAGTTGCAACATTGCACTCAGATATGGGGAATGATACCTACAAAATGCAATTACTAAAAATTCCTAGTCACACTGCAACTAGAAGATCTGAATGTCAATGTTATTTCTGTGAAACTATAAATAGGGTTTTTTAATGCAAGCAGCACAAAGAATCTTCAATTTCATCATCTTATTTAAGCATATATTTTTCTCTATTTCAATACTTCACTTCCTAAATAAAATTGAATATTTAACAGATTTATTATATTGTCACTGAGCTTCTTCTGGATCTGGCTGAATTCATAATGCAAGACATAATCTTATCCTGAATTACAGATTAGCTCTAAGGATAGCCAGCTCAGTAGTTACTGTATTTTAAGAAGGACTTTAAGAAACATGGTTTCACTGTCAAATCTTATAATTTATGAATTCATAATGACACCTCAAAAATGGAGCATTTGCCAATAATGCTTTCAGTCAAATTCTGAACTATCTCTACTTCTGCTTTCAGTATCAGTGGTATGAAAAAAATAAAAAGAACAGAACATGAAAATTTCCTTAATGGGTATAATAAATCAAAATTACATCAGTAAGAACCAATTATAGCATATTTAACTTCATAGCACTCACACCACTCAAGTCAATCTCTAAAATTACGTGTTAATTCCCATTCAAGTGATATTAAAAAAAAAACCTAAAGGTTTTCCCCAGTGCACCTCTTCTTTGACCTTTTCATTGACCGAATTATCCTATATTCCCTCAAAACCTTTTGACTACAGTGACACTTTTAAAAAGGCCATGGCTATTTAACTTGCTGCTGTTGAAATCTGCCAACAATAGCATTTATAACATTACTAAAAGGATGTATTTTTCAAAGACTGTAGTCTTTTTATGCCTGGAACTAATGTCATGCCTCCAAGCTGCTTAGAACCTACAAGACTACAGTATCAATTACTTTTTAAATACTAATTATTAGGTCTGGATATAAGAAAGGGGGTGGGTGAGGTGGGGAGAAGCAGTTCTGAATATTTCAGTCCTTCTACAAATGGAGGATGACTCTTTCTTGAGATTCACACTGGCATGTGTCAAGACTACTGCTTTACATCTTAGCATATAATATAAATTGGCCCATTGAAGCAACGTCTATTTCAAGTCTCCTCAAACTAGGAAAAATTACTGGATGACCCAGAACTACTCATGCTAATAGAATTGGGTTCATTAAGTTTTTAAATGGACTCTCTAGGAAGAATAGGAAAAGAAAAAAAACACCACACACTTCCTAAGCAAAATAATGATCCGGAACTAAAAATATATGATAAACATACACCAATATGCCTGTCCATGAGTATTATTTTAATAGACTTATGAAGTCAAAATTATATACCAGTATAATACAGTATTTATGTACCTTCTTTTCTGAAACAAAGAATATGAAATATGGTTTCAGCCTGGATTTAATGAAGTTAATACAACCAATTTTATGCTCACTTCAACCAAAGCCAATAAGAGAATTGATACTGATGTAACAGGACATTTTATTTAATTAACCAGCAGTCAACTTAAAAATAATTTTAGCACTGTGCTTGCAATGAATGGATTAAATGTACAGAAATAATAGTTATTTAATACTCCTAACCATACCACTTTAATCCTCATAGATGAGAAGAATCAGGAAAGTATACCCATTTTTTGTTGATTTTAGTTATATCATTTGCAGGTAAAGATATCTGGACTAGACAAACTGGTATTATTTTTCTTAATTCTCTCCAATTTTATTCCTTAGTCTAACAAACCATATTACAAAACCAATCAAATTTCAATTTTAATCTCTAAACAGAAGAACCTGCAAAGATAAAGACACAAATTTCGAGGAGACTTCCATACTTGCTTAACCATAAGAGCTGCAAAAAGCATTTCTGAATTTCCTGTAATATCAAATTGGACATAAATGTAAGACTGATTAGGTGAGACATCACATAAAGAAAATACAGACCATAAAAAGACTTACAAACTCCTTTGATTGTCAAATACATATTTCTAATGAAGGAGGTGAATCTACAGATAACCTTATATATACTAGAAAATAACACTGGATCAAATTTTAAATAACATTATATAGTTTGTAGCTCTAATCACATTATTAGTCCCTCCAGTTGAAGTGTGAACCAATGAAAACATCCTTGAAGCAATATTTGCATCACAAAGTAATTTAAACATGTAATGTATTGTGAATTTTGCCCGTATTTATTAATCTGTTTGGGGTTTTTTAAGGTATCTTGACTGTAAAGCAATCAAATTTTTTTACTAATAATTTTGATGAACCAGATAAAGTCTAACAGATAATGTCTGATGGGATTAGATTTAAATATAGCTGATTTGAGTAGCATAATGAGATGCACATCACTTCTTTGTTCTCTTTGAAGTTTGCACAGTCTACCAAGGAACACATCCAGCTAAACAACTCAAAGTGCAACTGTTAGGTGTCTCAAGCTAATGCCTGAACACAAATTTAAGTAACAGAAAAATTGAAGAAATTTCCACATATAATTCTGTGGATCATCACTGTTAAGACAGATGCTGTAGTAGTGTTTTGTAGCTGTACCTGATGGGTAGTATTTTCTTTTCTGACTCATTCTAGAAAGGAATTCCTTTATAAGCAGTGCTTTAATGGAAGTAGTTTTGTTATTTGAAGTATTGACACTGAATATCAAACAGTCCAAAGAACCTCATAACTTCTAAAAGCTCTTATTGAAGGAGGAAATGAAACGGTGACCAAGAACAAAAATGAAGAGAACAGAAAGCTACCAGACAAGAAAGAAGCTCCAGCAGGATGGCATGCTGCACAGCTGCAACACCATGACAGCAAGCTAATAATAAAAGAGCAGGATAAGAAAGGTCAAGAAATAAGCAGCCACCTAGGACAATAACAAGATTTCAAAATAAACAATGCACAAAGTGACACAAAATAAAGAAACAACTCAGGAGGGTGGGGGTGGTGTTTCTATAAAACAATGGTGTCTAGGTAATAAGCAGGAGCAGATGGAATTAAGTTTTTTTCCACATAAATCTGAAACAGGCAACTAAGAGTGTAAAAAAAATATTTTTGTCTGCAATAGACCATTATCTCAGAACAAATAATAAGATGACAAGCATCTACACCACACAGACACAAGACAATAAAATGCTCTTTATTACAGAAGTTCATAACAATCATAGAATTAAAAAGAACTGAATTGTGCTTATAATCATGAGGGTTATCTCCTCAAAATAGTCTCCCCAAAAGTCATATTTGATAACCTGAGAGTCACATTGAAGACCCTTAGATATGTCTAGCAGACAAACATGAAGCAAGGGTACAGAAGTCCTCTTATATTAGACACTGGAATATCCCCTAGCAAAACACTGTCACATTCTGGAGCCCAGAATTCAATGAATGCGTTGATAGATCGGAGATGTTTCAGGGGACAGGTAAGAGAACAGCTGAAAAACAAAATTTATGCCAAAACCTATAGGACTTAGTATATGAGAGAGTTAAATTATGACATGATAGCAGACTATGAAATTTAATACCTTCCTTGGATGGCTTAGTAGAGGTTTCTGTACTTTAGTAGGCAAAGATATAAGCATGGAAACAGGAGATGAATGGGACCAAAAAAACCCACAGAATGTGGAAAAAAACATTAAAGCCAGAAACATTCAGACTAAAGAGAAGATTATTGTGACAATGAATATAAATGGTCCCTGAAATAACTTATAAAAATCAAGATAAATTACTTCATTTTTCATCAGCATACTGGATTTTTTCCTTAAGATGATGATCTAGTTTAACATAGGTACTGGCATCTAAAATGGAAACAGATTCCAGGAAAGTCTGTTGTCTGTGACACTGCCACATGAACTCTTCTAGTCTTGAAATCAATCGCAATTAAGAATGAAAAAGATGGTAATGATTTCCTGAAGTTGGTAAAATCTTTCTTCTATTGATCTTACTATATTCCACATGAATACAATAATAAGGCTTTTATAGTGATACCATGTCTTCTGCAATACTGACAGACATAGTCGATTGTGAATTCATGTAGTAACTTTGGAATCACAAAGGGCCAGCCTAATCCTTTGAAACAAAGTTTCCCACTGAATTCCAAATACTCATTATCAATTAGAAGAAATCTACGTGCATACGCATTATTTTCCTGTATAGTAAAATCACAAACAGTGTGACATTGTTTACGTAAAGACAAAAACCAAACATTAAAACATAGAAAAAGTATCTTTAAGAACTTCATTCAAGTTTTCTTTATTTCATGAAATAAAAGCTTCTCCAACTTCTCTAATGCCACATTAACAAACAACTTTCTGATCTTAAGTGATGTAAACATTTCTCTCCATTGTTCAGTAATTCTCATCCTTTCAATACAATGTAGAAGCATATGTTGGTAACTTTTCTTTTTAATGTATTCAATAACCTCAGTGTTGTTTTTATCAAAAGAAAATAAAAATCACTTATATGTATCCTTTGTTCTTTGTTTCTTAGCTTTGATCTCACATTTAAATTCCTCTCTTACTTTTCTCAGACTGCATACAGTACTGAGCCTTGCTGCAGTAGCCATTTGATTACAGGAAGAAGGTTTCACATTTAACGAACTCCTTATTTGATCTGACAATGCAAATGCATTTTGATGTTATTTCTAGCATCAACTTCGAAATGCTTTCCCCATAAGTGTAAGCAAGGATGGAAAACAGAATTGGAAAGGTAAATAGCCACAGACACCATCTTATCTACCTGTAGCAGCACAGAATTTTCAAGGCAAAGGCATCTATGTTAAATGTTCTGATTATCGTATGACACAAATAAATACAATATTTTCTTTGGACCATCATTTGCAACTTAGAAAAGCTTATCAGAGTTTTTTCAAGTGACACAAAGTTAAGTAACAACAGAGAAATGAAATAAGAAAAGAACTAAAAACAGCCTTTTAGCTGTTAATAAAATGTATGAGGAGCTGAAATTCAAATGGAGCAAAAGCTGATTCTGTATGACAGAAAGTGCACAGAACAATACAGAAACCAGTGGCAGACTGTGGATATACAAGGGCAAAACCAAAATGGACTTTAGAAGAAAGCGAATATCACTGACAATCTGACTTCCATTCTGTATCAGTAGCCTGTATCATGGCCTGATAGCCCATGTAGCCTGTATATTTGAAAAACATTAAAAGCTAGATTTTGGAAAGCTGGGTGTTGAGAAAACCTGTAGGGCAAAACTACACTTTTAAAATACTTCAACATTCCAACAAAAGTGGATTGGAATTACTCAAGTGTCATATGTGGGAAGAATTGCAGAATGAGTGACTAACAGGGACTGTCAATAGAGCCAGAAAACCGTGAGAGTTTTTTCTATTGCAATTTCCTGGTCAAGAGCCGATTATGGAAAATAATGAATGACCCAAGATACCAATTTGTATGTTTAATTGCTCATTGATTGCCTCTGTTGCATGAGCAATTTGGAGACCATGCGATGATGAAAAATAAACTTTGTGTTCCTATGAAAATGTGAAAGGGTACTATGCATATTAGAGCTTTGATACAAATGTTTTCAGACTTATTCCCAAGGATTTACTCAAAGACAATCAAAAAAATGTTCCTAGATTCTACTTCTGCTCCCAAACTTAACCATCCCCAAGTTTTATATGCATAAAAACTAGAAAAGTTTTTTTAACAGATAAAGCTCCAAGTAGCTAGAAAGATATACAGAAAATTGTCTTCCTATCCACTGTCTTTTGTATGTGGATACTTGTATCTATAGATTGTTTTTAAACTATCTAATTTAATCTATAAAGTCCTCCCACACTGAATTTTAGAAGTTTTTCCTTCCTGTGCATTCTTGTGTACATGCTTGTCATATACGAATTATAAACCTAATCATAAATATAATCATAACCATAATAGACCAATCCTACACACATTTCTTCACAGGACCTGTTCTTGAAGATAGTTAATTTTCCATACAAGATCCTTCCCAGATTCCTTTTCCAACTTACTGGAAGTAACTAAGTATGTCACTGATCTGAAAAGAAGTTGACAGTGGCCATAAATATGCAGGGATTGCTCAGTATTTCATACTCAAGCCTTCAAAGTGAAGGCTACTACACATAAAGACAGCTCAGGATAAAAAAAAAGCATTTCTTACACAAGATCTTAAATCCCAACATATGCTGATTTCCTGACTCATCTGCTTTTCAAAATATACACATTAAACTACTAATTTTTCCAAGATGAAATATTTGATAAAGCAGACAAATCCAGTTGAGGTCAATGTCTTGGAAGCTGACAATTTAAACCTCTTCCATCAAATGAAAACAGGAATTTCTACACAAAAATGTTTTTGTATTTCCCTCTGACATAGGTAGAAATAAAGATCTTTTGAAGGGAATAAAGACATATCAGGCTGAGCATCTGAAGAGATTTAGTACTTTATGAAATTAACTTTATGAGAATAAAGATTTCATGACTGTAATGTACATGCTGTTGTCTTAATAAGCTTAATCAGTCATATTTTATATTTATTAGTAATGGTACACATATTGTACATTGCCTTGCACATAAATTAAGCATACATTTTAATTCTGCTTTATTAGCCTAATTTAATATGAAAAATCAGTACAAAACCATACTTCAGAGAAAGTATGTCAACAACTTAATTCTGTTGGGGTATTTTATCAACATCTCATTGGAAGCCCTTCTCTGATGTAAATTTTTTTCAAAATTAAATATGCTATTATATTACTTAGATGCTCATAGTTTTGTTTTGCTTCTCTACCCTTCTAGAAGAAACTTTAATTACTTAACTGATTGCCTATCTGTCATTAATCTTGTTAAAAATGAACAGAGCTGTAAAGGGGAAGGAAATTTGCTCTTTATTCTGCCATTTCATGTAATCAGTTATGAGAAGCAAAAATAACCTTTTTGATGAAGAACAGACTTTATATTCTTGTTGTAAATAGCATTGCTAACGAACAAAAAGGAAAATTTATCAGAAGTCTTTCATGCATAACATTTGCAAGTTTGGAGAATAATTTTTTTCCTGATTCACTTTTCCTTCTGTTGCCTTCATAAAGAAAAGGCTTCTTCAAAATATGCTTCTGTAAGTATAAAGTCATGCTTTTCAAGAGCTCAGAGGCTACTCTGAGCTTCCTGATGTTATATTGAAAGATATTTTTCTAAAGAAGAAATATATGAGCATTACAAAATTGCATCAGTGTGTAGTAAATGTTTGTCTACAGAAAAAAAGAAAGAAAAATAACAAAAAGCCCCATCCTTCTTCCACTGGAATAAAAAATGTGTAGCACTGTTTAAAGAGAATAATCATCACATATATATTTTGATTAATTATACAGAATTAGGAAAAATAAATAACCACAGGATCAAGAACACTCTGTATTTAAGAGTCGACATTAGAAAAGGATCAAGAACACTGTATTTAAGAGTCCACGTTAGAAACACTAAGAATGCTCCTGCAGTATTATAAAGCAACACTGAATTGCCATAAGATTGGTGTTAAAAGATTTATTTAATAACTAATTATCCAGATGATTACAGTAAGAAAAATTTTGATGTTTGTACTGGTTTTAGTTGCGATAGAGTCAATTTTTTTCACAGTATCTAGAATGAGGCTGTGTTTTGAAATTGTGCTGAGAAGAATATTGATAATACTAATATTTTTAGTTGTTGCCAAGGAGTGTTTATACCAAGTCTAGGTCTTTTACAGTTTCTGATACTACACTTCATTCCCAGCTGCTTCTCTACAAAAATCAGGGAAGGGAGACAGTCAGGACAGCTGACCCTAACTGACCAAAGGGGTGTTTCATTCCACAAAACATCATACTCAGTATATAAGTTGGAGTGAGCTAGGGGTCAGTGGTTCGCTTTCTCTCTTGGTCACTCTCCTGCATGTTGGGGCTCGCTCTGCTGCAACCTCTCTCTCGAGCTCTGGCTCTCACTATTTGGTAACTGACTGGGCATTGATCAGCGGGGTGGTGAGCTGTTGTATCATTTATTTTCTTTTCCATTATTTTCATTATATATTATTATTAGTAGTATTTTCATTACATATTATTAGTAGTAATATTAGTTATGTAGTAATGCTAGTATTATTAGTATCATTATTTTATTCTGCTTCTATTCAACTATTAAATTGTTCTTATCTCAACCCACAAGTTTTCTCATCTTTTCCTCTGATTTTTCTCCTCCACTGGGGAAAGGGGGATGTGACTGGCTGGGTGGTGCTTAGTTGCTGGCTGTGATTAAACCATGACAATATTTTATTGTGATGTAAAAGGTTTTGTGATTTCCCTAATTAAATGCAATTACAAGAAATTCCAGGTACAAATATAGAATATGCGTGCACAGCAAACTCTGATAAAATTAACTTTTGGATACATATGTGCTACGTAGGAAAAAACATTAGAAGAAATGTCTCATACAGACTGGGAATTCCCAAAGAAGAACTCTGATCTCATCATGGGCTTTAAGGTGTCTTTTTTTATACAGCAGCAGGCATTTAGCAGTCTTTGGTTAGTCATGTGAATTAAAACTAGATCTGAAGGAACTACAAAATACATTAAGTGATAGTCAGAGCTTGACCATTAAGATGATAAAAACGTGGTTGAGGTCTCTAAAGAAACTACAACAAAAATCATTTACAGATGTGGATGAATGCAGAAGGAGACCAAGAAAACATTCATAGTGTGAAAAGCAATTATTAATGCTGAGCTGTAATGACAAGGTAATCTGAGGTAACAGTCTGATTTGGAACTGAAGTTGCTAGCTCATTTCCAGCCTTCCTATAGCCAAACCAGCCTGAAAAGCTTAGGCCATAGTCACACATTGTTTTCTACATAAGGTGTCACAGACACTGCTATATATGATAACATGGATTTGCCCCAGGAGAATCAACAGATCACCTGAAGAATAAAACCAGTTCAGTTTGGTGGCAGTTTTTTAAGCCAACTTAAAAATTGGTTTATATATGAGGAAAAAGGCTAATTCTGAAACTAGAGTTTTCCCAAGACACAACCCTCAAAGCAGGTGGAAAAAACATAAAAAAAGGAAAAGTGTACTCAGTGAGTTTTAAAGGTTCAGTGCTCTGCCCAGACACTATTTTAGGGTCTGGGAGATTTTAAGTTTTGCATACCAAACAGCGTTAACAATCTTAACAACAACAACAACAACAACCCACAACAAAAAAAAATCCCCACACTCTGCTGAAGCCCAGGGAATGTTATCCTCTACTGCTTCTTACATTTTTATCCATTGTAGGAAAAGGGAACCTGTTACGTTTGTTAGAAACTGTTTGCCAGATGAAAGTCAATCTTCAGAGGAGCAACGAAAACCCCAAAGAATCAAAGACAAAGAAAGCCTGTGATCATCCGGCCACTTCAGTTACACTTTCCAAAAGTCTGGGTAACATTTGACTGCACCTAAAGAGAATTAAATGGTCACATCAATTTTCTGGAATCTATTCTGAGAAATGAAGAGTCTCACAATCAAGAAAGACAGACCTCAAAATTTAAATGACATACCAGATAGTATGTACATTCTATGTTTTTCCAGGAATAAGATCCATGACTAGCTCCATCATTCGTTGAAATAAATTTCACATCGAGAAGAAAGGTAAGAAAGTAAACATTATGTTAACATTATGATATATATACACAAGAGATAGCCGACTGAGATGTGAGTTTCTCTGGGATTTGCCCCAGGCAGTGCTTATTGCTGCCAGGAGCAAAGGTTCTGCGATGCTAAAAACTTTTCTCTAGTCTTTCCCCACTGTAAACTAATTCAATTAGAGTTATGTTTCAGAATAAATATTAGCACATACACATTGAGAGCCTTTGATTTTTACTATTTTTAGACAAAATTATAATAGTGAAAGTACTCACATCAACAGACTGTTTAAGAATATGACACAAGTCCTCCTCAAACTGACCTCTCCTAAATCTTTTGGAGATTAAAGGACAAATAATTTAAAAATCTACAATAAAAGAAAAAAGGAAAAACTGCCACAATTTTAAAACTTATGCCCGAGCTGAAACCATGACCTAATAGCTGACAAATGCAACCAGTGTGTATGCACCGAGCACATAACATAGAAAACACTGGAGAGCACAATCCAGAGGCTCTTGTAACCAGTCACAGAAATAGACTGATATTAGAAAGGTACAGCACCTAACAAAAAATATCAGGATTTAACTGGCACCTTTGGTCATCTCTGTACACCACATCTGAGCCCCCAGTCTAACAGGGTTATTCCACCCCTAGGAGAAGGCTGCAGCCTCCACCCACTATCCCACTGGACAGATATGCCTGTCCCTTCCTGGATGTCTGAAGCTGCCTCAAGCCCTGACACGTGTTTGACACTCCTGATACCCAACAGGTAAAGGAAGATGAAAAGGAAATATGACTTCATTCTTGTCAACTGCGTGAAAGAATACAAAATGGCAAAAAAAAAAAAAAAGAATCCTTCATGATTCTTTTGTCTCTTCTTCCAAAATACTGTTTATCGTACCTCATAAAAGCTTTGTGAAAGCATTTTCTTTCTCTTCTACTGAAGCACAGTATTTCTAGAAACTAAGATTAAAGTGCTTTTGAGTAAATTTGAGTATCATATCAAACACTATTCTGAGTTCTGCTCTGTACTTCCAGAGAGGAATGACTGATGATTCACTTAAAAATTTCTCGTATTTTACACAGTAACAGATGGCTTCGAAATGCTGGAAAAATCCTGCAGATATCTCAAGGCCTGTGCCTTCAACCAACCAGTTAGTACAACGTTGGCATTCTAAGCTATTCAGAAGTGTAAGCTAGCTCCTGAATGAAAACACTAAAGTGAATTTTAGTTTAAAAGATCCCATTACTCTCTGAAGTATGTTGCATAAGGGAAGGAAATAGAAACCTGTCACATAAGTATTCCTACATAGCCTACAACCATGTTTACATTTATTTCTCTTAGTGATGACACAAAGTAAACGTGTTCATTTGGTCATATCTAGGAATGGAGAGATAGACATTTTCACCTTCCCAAAGCTTCCCATTTTCCTGTGAAAGGTCAGACAGATTGTCACATTTAAGTCTGCTACTTCAGAAGCAGGTTAAACTCATACACTGAAAAAGATTTATGTATAAAAAGCACTATACCTTCATGGTACTTTAAATACAGCTGTTACTCAAACCTCACAAACCTTCTGCCTGACTTCTAAGTAATCACAGTGGTACAACATTTACCCTCACTTGCAAAAAGCATAGCACAGCGTCTCTATATGATCCTGATATTTCCATTCTGACATAGGTTCGCTTCAATTTGTATTCAATAAAATCCTGCAGTTGAAGTACAAGTACTGTTAGAAAAAGTTCAGGAGACAGTTTTCCGCCTCATTGTTTCTTTTTGTTTCTCTGAAAGCATGTAACCTGGAAAGAATTTAATTTAATCCTTACAAAATAAGTTGAGTGGAAAACACAGTTCAGAAAGTGAAACTGTACAGTGAATTTCATTTACGAAGAAATAAAATTACTTACCATACAACTATCATCTCTCCTCATACTCTATGTGATGTTATGATTTTACATAGTACCATTTTCTCTCTCTGTAGTGAATACAACTTTGGAGTTGTCAAAATGATTTAGATTGACTTGAAATACACATAATCCCTTGACAAATATTTCACATGCTATTAAATATACCCAAGTTTTGAGTCTGCCTCACTTGTTTAGTGGAGGCAATGTTCACCTTAACAGGGAGTAAACAAATAAAGCTTCCCGAATCACGAGCAACAGCAACTAATACAGACTTCTTGAATCACATCTGAGGCAATGAAAGATCAACAATTATCTGCTCCCAAGAGCTTAATGCACCAGTGGGTTAGTTTCCATTAAAGATTACCTCAAAACTTACTACTATATTCAGAATTAATTTAAAAAATTGGCCAAATCCTGGCCCATAGCTAAAGGCAGCAAGGCAGCGCAGCCCCATGAAACACAGGAGCAGCTCTGTGCAACAGGATGACTTGTGAGGTCCACTGAATACATAGATGGCTTTCAGAATCTTCACATATTTTTAAATTATATTGTGTTGAAAACCTCACTCCTCGTTTAAGTAAATTAGAGGGTTTTTTTACTAAACAATCTTCCAAAAATCCACCTTTGTGATTTCTTCCTTAGAAACCAAAGCCACGAAGGACTATTAGTCCCCACTGTTAACACCCAACAACAAGCAACTGGTTGATAATGTCGCTTTCAGAACTGAAGAATGTGAAATGTAGAACATAAAATGAAGAAACCTATTTCTAAGAATAATAAAACATCTTAGTTGTAAGCTGTAGACAGAGCCAGATGCTGTGGCAGAAGCACTTCTTGATTCTTTTAATAGTTCTAACAGTTTTGGGGTGGGGGTTTTTAGTGTTAGAAAGACAAGCAATACTAGAATTTAGACATGTATTACATTTAAATACTATACACCTTCAACCAAGTAAAGAATGTGTGCAAAAAATGTACCATCCTATCTCTTAGAAGTATACGGAGCACAGTGCTAAAACTGTGCAGGATTCTTTATGTCTACACATACACAAGCATACTAGGGAGTAGCCATTTGTTACAAAAGGTAATGCTAATGCTGAGATGAAGAAAAGAAAGAACACAGGCATGCCTCCTGAGTTTCCAATTGCAAAACTGTAAAGATTCAGGATTTTCTTCTGTCAGCTGCAGAGAACTCGTACAATGACTTAGGAGCCCAACAGAAGCAAAAAAGGAATTTATGATAGATTCTACAGCTGGGAAGATTTTTCCAGCTTTGTCTTCTCTTTCTCCCACCACTGACCAATGGATTGCCCAGCCTAACAAGGCACAAATATTAGGTTCGTTCAAAGGACTCTGAAAAGAATCCTTCATTAACCTCACATGCAAAACTTTCTAGGCATAATCTGATAAAATCACATGAATACATCCTTATATTATTTTGGTGCTTAAAATTCACCATGAACCTGCATGTTGTTCTGCACCTAAGTCAGAAAAATGATGAAGTAAACACTAATAGAGTTCCAAACCACCTGTCTATCCACATGTCAATGGAAATGTATTTCAACACAGAAGTACAAGATAACCCACCCAACAATGTCTGGAGACCTCCAAATCCCAGAAGCCTGGAGAAAAATGAAATGTTGACATTGAAGGCTTCTTTCAAAATGTCAAATGTGCTGTAGAGATCCACTCAGAGCAATCCTGTACTCATAAATAATATATGATGGAGAAATATAGGTATTCATCTGCCACAAACACAGACAAAAGAGAATTATTCTCTCATATAAAACCAGTAATATTTTATACTCATACCTCCTTAAAGGAATTAAAAAAACCCCAACAAGTAAATAACTTGCTTTTGAGTAACTGAATGCAGTACCACTTTAAATGCCAGTTCAGATGTTGAATAACAGACGATTAAAATCAAGGACTCGGAAATACAATTATAAAAGAAGATTATGCAGGGTCACAAGCTTCCAGCTTTAATCATAATTTGAAACAACCATTAATAGCTATGATTGCACCACTTAAAGGCATGACTGCAGATGACAGTGCATCACCAGAAGCATCAGCACAAAACATTTCCAATCTTAAGGCTTACAAAGCCCAGACGAACTGAACTTTCTATTTGAAAGCCAGCTATTCATGCACTGCAAAGTGTAAAATGAGAAAGAATTAAAGAATTATCACCATTCATGCTTTGATTTTCCCATGAACTTCAGAACATAAAATTAGGACTTTTCATAGGCCTGAAAGTATCCTAGAAGAGACGGAAACAAACTGCATGCGCTGAGAAAACACAGAGAGGTAATGAGTCCAGTGAAGATGACCATCAGTGTGGCAATAGTTCAAGAACTGGGAGAGTAAGCAAAACAGAGTTTCCCAAAAGAACATATGGAGTCAATCATTGTTTCAAAGTTATGCAGAAAAATATTTTAACACAGTACAGTTAATACAATTGCATTAATAACTAGAGGAAAAGTTTACAAGGGTCACTAATTCCTTACTTGGCAGAAGACAACTAGTTTCTCCATATAATAAAATTAAGGGAAATTGCAATTTAATCCATCAGTAACAGATAAAAACCTACAAAACAAATTTTGCAAAGATGTACCAAAATTTCTTGCAAGAGTATGGAAAAAGATATCTTCATCATATATAAAGATAGCTACCCAAGAGCAGGATGGTCTAACATAATTCTGAAGAAGGGACCCTCCTAATTTCAGGGAACTTTAAGGCAATCTCAGAACGGAAAAGGCTGCAAGTGGTCTGGTATGGTGAAGTAATATCAGAATGAACAGGAAACAAATCTATGCATAAAAGGCAGTACAATGAAGTGATTTTCAGCTTCTATGTTCTCCTGGAAATGTCTTAATTCAGTTCTGGGACATGTTTTAAGATGATACACCATTATCCACTTCACTGCTTTTCAAGGGAAAGTAAACCAACGGGGTAAAACAGAAGGAAGTAGAAGCACTCCCTGGCCAGTTTTCTGTGCTGAATGATCGAAAACTCACACATGTGCTGCTACAATACAAGTAGACCAAGACACTCAGGAAAGATTTGTTTTGCTGTGAAACTTTATGGAAGTTTCATCACAGCTCAAACAGCACATGGAACTAAGAAAACAAACAGATAATAATGAATTAATGAATGTATTAATGAACACTAGGATGAACAAACAAAGGTTATCTTTTGAGAGGGAGGACATAAGCAATACAGGAGACCAAGTTAGTATAGCACACCACTTTCAATATTGCTGTAAAGAATAGATCCATTTCTTACAAAATCCCTTAAAACAATAAGGAAAGCTTTGGGAAAATGTTTCTAGGGATGAATTTAAACAGCTAGTTTTCGGCCTTTAAGTTAGCCAACCATAGCACTCCTGTAATGGTAGGTTTTCAATATTTAGCTCTATCTCACATCATAGCATCAATGTATGTATACATGCTCTCCTACGAGTTAAACTTCCACCAAGAGGAACTACACCAGAAAATAAAACAGAAAATACCTCTAGTTCACATAACTGGTTTGGCAGATTCACTATCAGACAGCGTTTTGAAATGACTACAGTTTTAGCATAACAGATTACAGTAAGCTGTCTAAAGGATCTCCATTAAGGTAATAAAGGACTGCAAATAAAGAGGGGGTTTAACATGTATTGTTAAATCTTCTTCAGTTAATAATGCTGTGTACAAGAACACTTGTAAGTACGCAAACATATGCCAGAAAGAGGAAGAATGCAGCTGTCCAGCTAGTGAAGCTGGCGTATGCACTTCACTACATCTAGTTAAACTAGCTTCTCTCACTGTCAGAGACTCCACATAGCCAAATAATAATAGAAGTATGAAAATAACCAAAAATACATTTACAATCTCCCTTTAAGGTGTTCCCAGCATCTACATACAATAAGGGGGGGGAAAATGTGGGGAAAAAACCCACATAATATACAACCTGAGGATCTACTCCAAAGATCACTCAAGTCAGTAAGAGCTGTTTACTTCATTCACCAGATACCAGACATTGCTCTTTAGAAATCTGGATCAAATTTTAAATACCATTTGAGTATCATTTTAGAAACTTGCATTCACTTAGAAAGTCATCAGATCCAACAGTAGTTCACTTTGCATGGAGCTCCCAGGAACTAATAGCAGTGCTGCTTACAAGATGCATGGCTTGGAGGTTTTTTTCCCCTGAGATTTTGTTATATGTCTTAGGTTTTCTTTTTTTACAGCTGACAGTATATCAACGTTTCCAGAAGGACGCTTCTTTAAAATGGTGCAGTTCACACCAGTTTTTCAGATATTTTATTCTTTTGTGCCTATTTTCTCCCAAATTTCAGAAAAATGCAAGAGTGGGGCATTTTATTTTGCTGTGACCTAGTCTGACGTTATTACAGCTGATTACAAGCTTCATTTTGCATAAAATGCATCAAAGTATTTCTGGTAGCTTTTATTCTGAAGCAATACAAAATAAAGCAAGCAATCACAACACATGGAATATTCAGAGTTTATGCTGCCCTTTGCAAATGTAAACCCTTGAACAGCATCCCATTTAGAAATTAATTGGCCTTTCTGTAGACAAGGTGATTGAAATATGAGTTTGAGAATTGATCTCCTATCTGGTCAATAATTATGAAACCATGGAAAAGCATTATAATTTTTATTTATACCAGTTTTATTGATTTTATTTCCTGGAGCTGATTATTTAACTCTTGCTTTCATGAAGGGTGAGCAGCATTTTATGAAAAAGTTTCCAGGTGTATCTGAATTATAAGGTAAGTTCAAATCTGCTGATCAACAATACCACTGATGTTGCACAGGGCAAATTATTTCTCATCAGCAATATCTTAATGTAGTGAAGTATCTTGTAATTTTAAGGTTACCAAAATTCAAGCTATCTGGGATCTTTTACAACAGTTCAGAATAGAGTAACTTCCAACAATTCTTACTACCCTTATAATATCTACAATAAGCAACTTTTTAAAGTAAATTAACAGTAATTAGGATGAAAAATTAATCTCTGAACTACCAAGTGTTGCCAAGTGCTTTGTAACAATGGAAATATTTCTTATGAAGGAAAGAGAAGAAAGGTAATAGAGGAAAGAAATATTATTTAAAATACAAGCTTTTTTTTTTCCCCCATTATAAAACTATGGTAAAAATACCTAATTATGTTTTACTAGATGCCTATTATCCTAATCACTTTCCTTATATATTCCTTCTGATTCCTTGACCTGTCCTCCCATTTTTTATTATTTTCAGATTGCATGGTCTATAAATTGAGACAGCACATTCAAAAAACCCTGGCTCATTTATCCAAAACCATTCATTCCTATTCAGGTGTTGGTCAAATAGCTTCATTTGCTGAATACACTCTCTGTTTTATACAATGGGAGTTTCCACTGTCCACCAAAACTCCAGATTTGTATTTTAAAACTCATTAGGGGTCAAATATTTTCAGAAATCATTGAAATTACAAAGGTTCTGAATGAAAATAAGAATAGCATCACTGGATTTAAAAAAAAAAAATGGATGAGGAATCCTTGTGAAGTTTAGTCTCCAAATTAACAAACTGTTTTCAGTTCCCTTCTACAGCATTTTTTCAATTTTTTTTTTAATGCCTAATTTTAAGAAAAAACTAGAGAGAAGTTTAGCCTATTCATTTTTAATATGATGGCATTAATAAAGGTGCCAGAAAACGTCATGTTTGGAAATGTTGGAATAAGCAGTATTGAGATGGAAAACCCAAGAAAAAACTTCACCATAATAATCTAAAACTGCATCCAGATCAGCCTTTTATGGTCTTTTGGCATGAATGTACCCTGCTTAACTTAACTAAAAAACTCTGAAAGAACACTGATTAACAATTTGCCAATAATGGACATTTTGAATTTTCTCCTTGGGTAAAGAATACGCCGAAATAGAAACACAAAGTAAGTACATGTCCATTACTAATATAGGAACCTGCATACCTATATTTCACAGTCACATTGTAATATGTTGGAGAAAAGCTAATTTTTTAAGCCACTGAAGCTGGATAATGACTTTTAATAGCTGTTTTGCCCCATTACTTTTAATTTGAGTAAAAAAATAAATTGCAGTCTTTTGTTAGAAATGTATCACAAATAAAAGTGCAATTAAATAGCTAACACTCAATGTACCAACCAATATTTGCTAAATGCAGGAAAAACATTAAATGGGGTGTCTGGCTGCAGATCAGGAAGGGAGATACGAGCAGGATCAGTACCTGCAACTCTACTAGTAAAGTTGAATTCTGAAAGAATTTTTGCTGAAAATACAGAAAATACTGTTATTTTTCCACACTTGTTTCATATGCTTTGTTGAGAAAAACCTAGAAAATAACCACTATAGTAACGAAGGTCTACTGGTCTTTTTCTGCTCTAATAAGCCTAGCTGCTGTGTTTAATTCTCCTGCCTGGCAAGCCACTAGGCTGTGGTCAGCACGCACACCTGGAGAGCCAGGCTGTGGGCATGCCAGGCACATCTTCCCTCAGTGCAGCGGTAGGTGACAGTGGCTCAAAGTGGGAAAACGTAAGTACTGTTTTTTGGAACAAATGTATCTGAAGATGTGAATGTAAGCTGCGCCAGTACAATATACAATACACAACCTAGTTCTTTCATTGACAAACACTAAGTCCACTTCTGAAAGACAAAATAACAGGGCTATACTTTACAAATATAGGAGGTATTCTGCAAATCAGGATGCATATTAAGAAATTAGATTATTCCTTCCAATATAGACATAAGGCGAAAGGTAATGCACATGAGAAAATGGCTGAAGAACTTGAAAAACAGATGTGGCTTCTAATTCCCTCTCCCTTGATTTTTGAAGCTTTTTAACACGTTTATAAAGCATTGATAAATGACAGATCCATTTTATTTTTTACTGTTTAGGTCTTGAGATATCACCTGTACAGAGTTAAATTGAGATGTGCATTAAAAATGTGGTAGGAAGTATTACACAGCATAGGCTCCCCAGTGTTCCTTTTCTATTTAATTCAAATATGACAGCTATTGAAAGTTTGAATTTTTCAGACTGGAATGTCCTTTAAAATTTCTTAATGAAACCAAGGTGATTCAAAAATTTCAAAGTTGGTGGAAAAGAATTGTTGTCCTCTTAATAAAAAGTAGCCATTCACCAAACTTCAAAAAATATCACCGATATCAGAATAAACTTAAGGAACGCACTATGGAAGTATAAATGCTTATGCCATTTGAATTATAACCAAAGGCAGAGCATTTTTAGTTTGCCACAACTGTTATGGAAAGAATAACACAGGCCAGATATTTCCATATGAAGGGCTTTGTGCTAACATCTACCACGAAAGAAAGTGTGCTTTTGTCCTTAATTTCAGTGATGTCAACATTTCAGTACTGCTAAATAAGACTTGCTCAAACTGAAGGGTTCTTAGCAGCTGAATGCTACAAAAGGCAGCTCTTGAACGGACTTCTTCCCCATCCTGACAGAAGGGAAATGAGAGAACTTATGGAGAGGAAAATATTGAAAGACAAATACCTGAGGAAAAGGAGAATAGGTGCAAATCTGAGCTTTAGTTTTAGCAAATTATTCCACAGTTTATCTCAATCCTTCAGATTTGGTAATAAACCAACTTCAATATTTTCTGTCTATTTTAGCAATTTGCATTTCTAATTTTTCTCATGCACATCTAGCCTACATTTCTACAATGGCTCTCTGGGAATATCATTAGAATTATTTTCTCTCCAGGAATATTGTTAGAACTATTCTGATGTTCTACTGAAATCAGGATAAACCATGGAAATATTTTAAAAATTAAATCCAATCACAAAGTACAACATTCAAATATTGATCTTTACAAGAAGCTAACATTGCTGCTGCATTCCTGCTGCTGAATATGAGGCAGACCATAAATACTACAGTAACATTAATTGCAGGTAAATGTCGGTATTTTAATGCCAGACACAGTAAATTGGAACAATTTCCTCTTGTTTAACCCCCATTATTAATACATGAGCATACAATTTTATGTTCTTAAAAATTACTGCTCTATTACTTTAGTAATATTTTAGAATGTATTTAAATTATATTTACTGATGAGTAACTCTCTGAAGATTCCCTTTGGGAAAACAGGTACTACACGTTCATGCTATGCTGGTATTCTATGATCTGTCCCATTCTGATGCTGGTTTTTAAAGTATCTTCAACAGTTGTTAAAACTAGCCCATTAATCATTTTAGACTGATTTAATAAAATTAATTGACTCCCACAGACTTACTCATTAATTCCTGTTCTTTGGCTTCAGTTCTGTGAAATGAAGGATCTTCATTTCCTTTCCTGGGCTTCTTAATTCTTGCCATCTCTGCTTCTTTTAAATTAAAGAATAAATTATTTCTACTGACATGTTCAAAGCCTGAAGAAAAAACGTTTCCAACTTCAGTACAGCACAAAAGCTGTTATAGATGAAATCTCATCTTTAGGCTTTACAGTGTCTTTTTAATACACTTAACTCTTATGATCATTATGACCCAACTGTATAAAAACAGCTAAACAAGCTGAGAATACCTCCCAAATACTACTACACTTCAGTTCCCCAAAAAACCTACATTCAGACAAATGGGGGGGAGGGGGTAATTTTTTTTCATATGAATTATTTGTATAAGAACTACTTTTGAAAGCTATATAGAAGTATGGAATCAGCTGCCAGAATTAATAGAGAAATGAATCTCACATGATTTTAGATTATCTGAATACAACTTTTATTCTTTATTTGGGTTTCTGCTGTTGACTACATTTCAAATTTGTATTTTCACAAGTTATGACTGCCTTTATTCATTGAGAATAATCTTTACATTCCAGATGGTATTCTTACAGATAACATAGTTTTAATCAAAATCTCTGAAGATGGCATAATTAGTAGCCCCTCATGAATGAGGTTTCTCGTAAGTGATGACCCACCATTATTTTTAGTAGCACTCAACTCAGATTAACTCTTGTCTGAATTTTAGAAACTCCAAAGGTTTTATTCAAAAGGATTTGTCATATCCATTCCCATTCAGCAGTACACACTCAGAATCAGTCTTTAACTAGGCATGTGCCCTTAATGTCATGAATTATGTTCCATAGAGAGGCACAGAGGGAAAGGTTTTAGCTCAGTCACAGATTAAGCACAATTTACAAGTTAAGCAAAGACATTCTCCTATGATCTATCACTGCAAATCCATCACCTCGCACCACCAGAAAATGGTTCATACATCATGCACAGCACTCCTTGCCCATATTTAAATTACGGGAATTTCTAAACAACAGAGAGAATTTTGCTGTAAACATAAATGCTATTACAAGATTGTATTGCCAATGCAATTTCTTCAGTATTACATTTGGAAAATGGAATTATGTCATCATTTACAGGTATAAGTACTTTTATCATACAAATGAAATATTGTTTCAAGGGAAAACCAAATAATTTAAACCACTGTCAAAGCTTTTCTCTTTTCCCCCTCCCAACCCAAGGAAAAACAATTTTATATACTTAAATCGCTTTATGTGATTTCAGGTATTAAAAAACATAACAACATCAAGGAAAAATGAAAATAATCTTAAAACAAACAGAGAAATTTGTTCAAACTAACTTTTATTCACACTATGTAGGTTGAGAACCATATACTCCAACTAAAGGAGCTGTATACTACATTGCATAGTTTATTGGGGGGGGGGTGGGGAATTGTTTTTAATCTTTGTGGTTTGTTTTTTTAAAATTCTACTAAACCCTCCAACAAAATAAACAGTCATTCTTTGCTCTAGGACTCACACATTACACTCCTTTTCGTAAAATCATCTGACAGTTTTTACAGTTTCCTTCTTCAATATCAGCTGTCTGTAGAAAATTAACCTTATAAAAATAAAACTAAAATACCTATTTAAAATTGATATTATGTTTATAGGTTTAAGTCCTATTTTGCATTTAACAGATTTTATTTTAGCTTGTGGTTTCTACAGCTTTTTGTAATCAGCAACGAGCAAAGAAAAATTTCCACTAAACTTATGCAATATTAAATATGTCAAAGACAAACCACGAGATAACCAAGTATGGGATATGGCTCCCACGGATCCCAATGGGAAAAAATGGATCCCTTGTGGCATACTCTTGCAGCCAGCAAGAAGTAAAACACCTTCAGGCTTAAACCTGTTCACACATGCTGAGACTGTCTCCTGTCACACTATGGTGCATCACCTTTCCCTTCCCAATTTCTCCCTAAAGTCCTTTCTCACATAAGCATATCTTGTTTACTGAGTAGTATTTTTAAGTAACATAATGATTTTTAGTGATACTTTCTATTTGCTCAAATGCAAGTTTGCTTCAATACACGTATTTTATCCTTAATAAAATGAAGGCTACCTACAAGAAAGAAAGAAAGAACACTTCATTCAGAAGAAAACAGTGGCTGTCCACACTCAAATTTGATGGGCTTTGGACATAAGCAGAAAGTGTCAGTTGCTCACAGTATTAAAAGGAACCGTCAAAGAGGACATATGGGTCTCTTAAGGACATGACCACATGGCGAGTTGTGTTCTGTAACAAATGCAGATCCTACTCAACAGACCCAAGGGTGATCCAACCTAGAAACAGCAGAGATGACTACAGTTTTGCTTGCAGGTGAAGGCAGCAGGAGCAACAACACTAAGTGGCAGCTTTAAAAACTGTGTGTGCAACAGAACTAGTAGACGTCTTTTGATACACGGCTCTTATTCATTTCTTTGTCTTTCAAATTATGTCAGATAAGACATTCACCCATTTCCCCAAGAGCTACTGTGGCATTTGTCAAGAAATTATAATCTCAAGACCAGTCTAAGAGAAGTATAACCATGCATACTCATCAAGCATACAATTACTGTAGAGTACACAAAAAGAAGAAAGAGAATCCAAGAAAGAAGAATGAGCCAGCAGTGTTCGCTGGCAGCCCAGAAAGCCAACCATATTCTGGGCTGTATCAGGAGAAGCGTGGCCAGCAGGTCGAGGGAGGGGTTTCTCCCTCTCTACTCAGCTCTTGTGAGACCCCACCATCCAGCTCTGGGGCCCTCAACATCAGAAGGATATCAATCGGTTGCAGCGAGTCCAGAGGAGGCCAGGAAGATGCTCAGAGGGCTGGAGCACCTCTGCTATGGGGACAGGCTGAGAGAGTTGGGCTTGTTCAGCCTGGAGAAGAGAAGGCTCCAGGGAGACCTTCTTGTAGCCTTCCAGTACCTGAAGGGGGCTGACAACAGAGCAGGAGGGTGACTTTTTCCTAGGGCAGGGAGTGGCAAGACAAGGGGTGACGGATTTAAATTGGAAGAGGGGAGATTTAGATTAGGTATCTGGAAAAAAATTCTTCCCAGGGAGGGGGGTGAGGCACTGGCACACATTGCCCAGAGAAGCTGTGGATGCCCCATCCCTGGCTGTCTTCAAGGCCAGGCTGGATGAGGCTTTGAGCAACCTGGTCTAGTGGAGGGTGTCCCTGCCCAGGGGATTGGCAGAGGGTTGGAACTAGATGATCTTTAAGGTCCTTTTCAACCCAAACCATTCTGTGATTCTATGACCCCAAATATAAATAAAGGAGAGGGGAAAAATCCCCACATAATAGCCACACTGATTAAATTATTAGTGACATGTAAGGGGTAAAGAACAAGGGACACCAAAATATTGGTGTACTGCAAGTGATAGTGCTAACTTTTTTCTGGTAGGAAAAATATTTAAATTTATAATCTTACTCTATTTTTTTCCTCTTAGCACAGATGTAAAATTTAAATGTTCCAGCAAATAAATCCAGATTTGACATCCCTATTATTTCTGCAGAACACATGCAAAAGAAAAGTTATATAGATTTAAAGATGCACATAAAGCATGCTGAAAACCTACATGACATTGTACATTATATTCAGGAAATCAATTTTTAATACCTAAAAATCGACCACATGTAGTTATGACAAGTCACTGCCATGCTAATGGGTCTAAAAGTGTTTCATCAGGAAGCAGAAAACCAGGAAACAGTGATGTGCTTAATGTAAAATGCAGTGAATATAGAACATTTGCCCAATATAAGCTTTAAATGAAAAGTATCCATCTATATATGACTAATGATTTAAAATACACATCTGACACACTGTATCTAAAACATCTCTGTAATTTACAGTCACCCTGTCATCATATTTGATTTTATCTGTATTATTTTCACTGATACAAGTCTTCCATATTTTAGATGTTGTACTATAATTCCATTTTGAAATTATACTGTAGTTTAATAGTCATCTTAAGCAGCCAGATTATTAAAAATTCATTATTTTGTCATGAAAGGTATCTTAATGTTGGCTGTTTCCCCATAAAGAGTTTCCCCCACACCCACAAACCCTTGTTCATTTCTTAACACCTCTCTGCCTAATTGGAGTCCACACATTCTTACTCCCTAAACACTTCTTCACTCCTCCCCACGACACCTTTCTTAGCTGTCCATCAGAGTCATATCACCTATAGGATTCATGGCATGTGCGTGAATCACGAAAATCAGAGAGCAGTGGATTTGGCAGGGTGGCTAGGAAATAAAGTGCACTCTTACAGCAATGAAGGTTATCCATATATTCAGTTGCACCAGAAGGACAGATTTTTGGAACCTGACACAGTCCTGTGCAAATTAATCTAACTGTGAAGGCAGCTCTGATTTGGGCCAGAGGTGGGAACAGATAACTTCAGAAGGTCCCTTACCACCTACATTTTTCTATGATATTATGATTTTCAAAATCATTAAAAAAGTGGGATTAGTTCTTTCTACAGGGTTTTGTGGAGGTTCTTTACTCTTTCTTTCCATGTTTGCTCCTTCATGACTTGGAATAATATTAAAACTCTTCTCAGCCTTACTTACTATGATGCAATATTAACAAGATGGCAGCTGAGTATCTTTGGAGCAGTGTGGGTGATGCCCTACCCCATTAAACTTCTGCCAACACGAACGGTCAAGGACAACCCTTTCTCAGCACCGCTTAGTTTCACCAAAAGGGATGGTCAGACACTTCTTTTTTTGTCCTTCAAGCTGATAACCAGTGAAAGCAATTGAAGCAGAATCCAAGAATCTAGCAAATAAATATTTCCTAAAAATCAAGACAGCTACTTGTAAGACTCAATATAGCAACCTACGATCTGAAAATTGTGGTGATTTCTGTAATACCATAGAGACAAAACACAATGCTTTCCCAGCCTGAAATGTGCTAGATATGCATACTAAGTAAATAACACTGCCTTACCATTTCCATAATTGTGGAAAATTCAAGATTTTTAAGCAAGTTGTTGAAATTGCAGCTACTTTAGGAGTTCTAATGCACTTTGAAGAGCTTAAGTAGTACTGAATTATCTTCATAAATATTAGACAATAGACTACAATAATAATCCCATTATGAATCTTCAGCTTTATTTGTCCTGTTGGATTAGCTCATTCTATAATACATTGCTGGCACTTTGCTCTAACAGCCAGCAACTCTTACAATTCCTGATTACATGATTACACTCAAAAGCCTCATTATTTCAAAACGTTTTATCATCAACTGATCGCTTTTATATCACTTTGGGGACAACTCCACAAGCCTGTTCTTACAAGATTAGCATCACAGTCCTTAACTACATTTTGTTTACTTAACTTTACAGGCTCCTAAAATCTCAAAATTTTGAAGAGGTAGAGAAAAGCTTCCTCATCTGACAGAAACAGGAAAATTATTTATTTACATTCATCTGGTAAAGTATCTTCCCTAGGGAAGATAGGGTTTTTTTCCTTTTTATTCTTAATTTGCTACTTAACTGAGATTTAAACAACATACAAACAAAGAACAGAGCACACTACAGCTGTATCATTGCATGCTGTGATATAATTAGACTTTATCAAGTAACTAGGAAAGGACTGAGTCAATATTTGAATTAAGGATTTTCAATGAACGAGTCTGCAGTGACAGTTCTAATAGTTTTATATGCAAGTCTGCCTTCTGAGCCCCTGTCAATAATTCAACGTAGTGTTAACACTGCTGGAACATTGGCTACGGATAATTCAGTAACCCATATCTTCTTAGTCACCAGATGGGAAACAGGAGGTACTGCATTGGGCTGAATTTACAAGCTCCTGTCCTTTCACTGCAGTTTGTGGCAGCTGTGGACTTGCATGTGCAGATCTTAGCTATTAAAATGCAGCTGTGTGCTGGGACTCAGCAGAGAAAAGAAGACAGCATTTGCTACTAACCCATAAAGCACAGCTGAGTAGCTGAGTCTAAGAAGTAGATCCTCCTTTAATTCTAGTACTGGTATTTCACTGTCTTTCTCATCCCCATCTTCTCACAGCCTAAGGAGCCCAACACTTCCCTGACATAGGCCCTACAACCTTCTACAGCCCTGTTCCATTTCACATAGAGCAATCCACTGCCTTTCCTATAGCCCATATCCAGGCTGTTCTTGACCTACTTATACTAAACCCTCAGCTCCAACAAACCAGTCAAGAACACCGCTACAAAGTCAGGGCACTGTGTAGAGCCTAGAGATCAACACAGGAAGGCCATGGCTTCCTAGAGTATCCTTGACTCAAGGAACTTCCAAAGTCATTTAGCTAGGTTGTTTGTATGCCTTCTACCAAGCAGACTCCTAGAGTTATGACTAAAATGTCACTCTGTGTTAAAAGCAACAAGATATGGAACATGTCCACATAGTCATAGAGAAAACCTGTAACATTCTTACAAGGTATAGAACTGCTAATGCCTCTGTCCATTTATTTCTCCCTCTAGTTTCAATCCACTGCCAGGAAAAATGTTAAAGCAACCTTCCTCTATGTTTTATTGGATGGTGAATCACTATAAAATACCTACCACCTTTTTTTTTGTTACACCCTCAGAAGAAAAGCTCTATACATTTTCTTTTACAACTCCTTAATAATAGAGAAAATAGTAGACCCATCCAGATGCTTCCTTATGGATGGAGAAATGTTTCAGATATTTCTAATATGAAAAGAAATTGCTGAAGTACCACAAACAAGGACCTTCCTTTTAAGACTTAGAGTTACATGACTTGTTCTAATAAGTGAACAAGTTGTCCATTGTCTGCTGGAGAATACCTGCAGGTTAGGTTTGTTTTCTTGTTTCAAAAAGTATGCAAGGTATTCAAGCACTCTGATAATATACCATGCTCTGAACCAAAGTGAATAGACTAGGGATGATCAGCAGATTCACCTCAAAATTTTGTGCTTTTTAAGTGTCCTCCAAACTACAGTGTAACAGTAGGTGTTCAAGACGTCCAGTAGATGCAATGCTACTGAAAGCAGGAGCAGTTTGTCATTATATATCAAAAGGAAATGTTGAGAATATTTAAATACACAAAACTTGGAATGCAATATTTATGACTTTCAGTTCTTTGAGAACAGGCCCGTAACCTGAGACCCATTTTCACTGAAGAATTTTTATACTGAAAGCTATGAATAAGTCATAATTCAAACCCAAATAAACTCTTTGAAAGTAAATGTAATTCTTACATATGTGTTCCTTTTGCACATGATTTTGAATCATTTTCTTTCTTTTCAGTTTTCTTTCACTTCTCCTAATTTATATTCTGCAATTTCATATTTTTGTACTTTATGAACAAATTATTTGAATATAGTATGAAGACAAATTGTTCCATAAGCAACAGAACTAATGATACTCTGTTTCCTATAGCTTCTTGTTTCATGGTGGAATTATTTGATGTCTAATAAGTGAACACTCCAATTGAAGCTATTCCTGTAGCTAGGAATTCATAAAACCTCTCTGCTTTCTAGATTTTTCTCTAGTAAGGAGTGAATTTGCCCTGTATCCTTAACTACAGTAAGGGAGTAGAAACTTCTGTTTCCACTACCTGGTGACCAACACTCATGATCACAGTAGAAATGTACTTTGAGACTAACATGTTTTCTTGTGTTTAATTTGAACAAAACGTGAAGGAAGTAGAGAGAGCATTTTGACACAGAACAAACACACAAACTTAGCCAAAGTCCTTAAACTATGTTAAAGAAATATTTTACCAGTGAAGGTGTTACTATTTCTAGAAATTTCAGTAAAGAGTTTTAAAGTGTAAATTATAGATATAAAGCTTTTCTCTTAATACCTACAGTCTCTTTTTTGCAATCGACAACACACCTTTTTCCAGTCATTCATTTCATGTCAAAAATGTAAAATGCCACAATCTGAATGATGAAATCATGTATTATCTCTCACTCTTTCTACGATTGATTCTCCCTTAATAAATACTGCACTTAGAACTGCTTTTTAGAGTGTATGTAATTCTTTAAATATTTGAGTACTGCTGACTTTTACATTGGCTTCTCTCTCTACAAAAATATAGAGGTCTAACAACAGACATTGTAAGTGGATTTGTAGCTACAGGGAACCCAATAGTTGTTGTGTACCTAAATGTCCTAGGATGTAAGCATTATTATAAACAAAAATCTCTTAATTCATAGACAAAAATTAAGATGGCAGATCAAGATCTTTCCACTACTAATTCTTCTAATGTATGAAAATGGAAGAACCAAACCTACAAAGGAATCAAGGTAATTTTAATCTATTGTACTATAACATTTAATTCTGTGAATATACTATGATAATCTTGATTTTTATTACTGTTTTAAACAGTGTTTTATTACTGTTTTAAACACATTGAGTCAAATTGAACACTTTTTTTTCCCAGTAATGTAAATACAGAATACCAGAAGGGGGAAACCAATGTTTTAAAATGAGACTATAATTTAGTACAAAAGAAAAGACAAAGCTTAACAAAAATCCTAGTAAAAATTTCAGAATGCACACAAAGGAATAATCAAAGAACTAAACTGTTTTAAAAACTTTGCAGGGCTTCTGAGTGTACACTACTGCAATCCAAGAAGCAAAGAAAAGAAATAATTAGTTTTCACAGAACACTGACTTTTATATCAAATGTACTGCTTGTAGTCATTGGAAAAAAGTGGACAAAACTACCTCCATGTGATATGTTCAATTAATTTTAAAAAGATAAATTCTATTTGTTACCTAAAGTAATTTATTCTAGGATTGTGTCTAGAAACCTAATGATATTTTGATGAAGATTCAATTTTTTTCTCTGTGACAAAGAGAGACTTTGCTATAAAGAGTACTTCATCTTCTGTCTGTCCCGCTCAGTACCTGTCATATGATCTGTACTGTGCAAGACATGTATAGAACAAAAGATAAAATACTTATCATGATAAATCCAGCCTAATACAGACCTATGACGCTTCCTAATGTGGTAACTTTCTAATTATTGCTGTAAAATGATGTAAAAATCAGTATAGTAACTGAAGACTCACTATCACTTACTTGGTGCCACTTTTCATGATGAAATCTGCTAAGTACATGCTTCCGTTGTCCTAAATAATTGTTGGAAAAATCACATCAAAGAAAATTTCCCCAGTGAAGCTGCACATTATCCTGGTCTAAACTTAGCCTAACTAATGTCAATAAACTGACAGAAGAAGACCTGTCATTAACAAATAAGAAAACTTTCAAGCTCCTATGGTAGAGATCAAAACTAACACTCTGGATCTACATTTGGTTCTTACCAACTATTACCAAGTCATACTTCTTATAAACCAAATCAACGTTTGGTTCACTTAGGCTTGCCAAAACTGTTTTCAAATATTAACTGGCAAGATGAGAGGAAAAGCACTGGGGAATATTTTCAAGACAAGGATGAGTCTAGAGCCACTGACCTCCATTTAAGGGAGGATCTCAGGGAAGTAATATGACTGCATAATGGAGAAAATCCATGGGCATTATAGGAGCAGTTCTCTAGTCTCAGTTATTTTACTGTAGGTGTGTGGTGAGGCAGCCTGCAATACCTAGGAGATGAGGCACTCTGGGAAATTTCTCCCTTGGGGCACAGTTCAAAGTAATCAATTACAGTCAAAGGGAAATCCCTAGGAACAGAACAGATTTGTACATCTTGAACTATGGTGAAGGACAAGCACATGACAGAAAATACATTTTGTAGTGGCCTAGATAACAATAAGGTTTGACAGATGAGACAAAGATCCATAGATCTGACCTGTAAGGGTCTCTCTTTTCCCCTTATGCCTAATAAAGTACCTAACCTGAGACCCAGATCGAGTTAACACAGCGAGATCTGCACATATACACTAGCACTACACAGAGTTTATGCCTTGACACTATTGGAATACAGAAACCAGACAAATAAGCTTGATCATTTGGTCATGCTTTTACCTGATGAAAAAATAACCTTGTAATACTGGGAAGCAGGAAGAGCTTCCTAATTTACATGCATTATCTATTAAAAAGAATGCTAGATTTTAGTGTTATTGCTGGCAAGATTTTAAGGGGTTGCACATATTGGTCTCTTCATTCTTCATGCTAATAGAACATGGAGAAGCAACCCACATGCTTTCTGAATCACACCTGCATATGGGGGCAGGGCAGAACACATGCATATACACACACCATTTGCAAAGAGTGTTCTTCAGACTCTGGGCAAGCCATGGTGGCCCACTGCTCTTTCTCCTGGTGTGGCCTACATAGGCATGGTGTGAATGACTGACAGTTTGATCATCTTTATTCTAAGTTCACCATTTCTGAAAGTTGTAAAACGTGTATGAAATAAAGAAGTAAATATACTTTCTCTCATTATTTCATACCATTTAACTGAACATCTCATTTCATTCCATTTTGGGTGTTATATTTATTTTACAAGATTAATCTGCTTAATTCAGATCTAATAATTTCAATAAAGCTAAAGCACTTACACTTTCATAATTTTAAATCCTTAGTGCTGTGCTCCAGTACAAATAATTTAACCAAAATCAAAGAAACATAAGTATAAATAATGATGACAATAAGTCTAGGCTGATATCTGAAGTCTTGTACACCAAAACCTAACAGTTTAATAACCAGAGTTTCCCTGTGGACATTAAAACTTAGGTTTAACTGCAACTTTTTTACTTTGCATTTTTATTTCCTTTTGTTGCATTTGTATCATGATTTTTTTATTTTTAGTTATTTTTAAGGAAAGTTTTCCTCTTTAAATTTATATTGGCACTTAAACGCTACACAAACACATAATTCCATGTGTCAAACATTACAGCTTCCACAGTAAACACTGTTATGATCCAGAAGAAAACAATTTTGAGCAAGGACCAAAGGGAAGGAACAAAAACAAGAAATAAGTTTAACCTGAACTCTTCAGCTGCAGAACCTCTTGACAGCTTCAACGAAGAAAAGCTATCTTTCCCTACCTGCATGTCACAGATGCTAGGATGCAGTTATCAGCTAATACTACTTATTGTACACTCACAAAGAAAACCATGTATTTTTACTTAATCTACAGGAATAAGTTAGAAATCTGCTCTATTATCACAATAATTCTCTATCTACCCATATCCTTTGTGACAGAAGGTGTTCTCTGAAATGACATGAAGACTAGATGACAGTTGTCTCACAGCTCAAATATTTCGGCCTCTGAGTGCTTAATGTTAGACATCAATCAGCGAAATAATAAAAGGATGCTAAACCTGAAGGGCATACCTATTGCACATTCCCGATTTCTCAACAAACCTGCAAGGCAGAAGAAAGTCCCATCAATATTTTCACATGAAACGTGTATAATGTTCATATCAGTAAATGGATTCCAGTGAGGCACTTGCCAACCTGTATTTTGAACCTGTATTTTGGCAGACGACTTTTTTACATTATAAAGACAGTAAGTAATGCTTTCACATCTATGAATAGATTGGCCATTAAAGGTTGAAAACTGGCTGAACTGCCAGGGGCAAAAGGTTGTGATCAGCATCACAAAGTACAGCTGGAGGCCAGTCACTAGTGGGGTTCCCCAAGGTCAATACAGGACCAATACTGTTTAACACTTTCCATTAACAACACAGAAGATGGGACAGAGTGCACCTTCAGCAAGTCTGCAGATGACACAGAATCAGGAGGTGGTGATTCTGACAGACATGCTGCCATTCAGAAGGACCTGGACAGGCTGGAGAAAAGTGCTGACAGGAACCTACTGAAGTTCAACAATGGGAAAGGCAAAGTCCTGCACTTTGGGAGGAATAACCTCATGCACCAGTACAGACTGGGGGCTAACTGTCTGGAAAGCAGCTTGGCAGGAAGAGGACATGGCACGAAGATGATTAAGGGACTGGAGCACCTGGCATATGAGGAGAAGCTGAGAGAGCTAAGGTTGTTCAGCCTGGAACAGAAAAGACTCAAGGGGATGTTATTACAACATATAAAAAAATCAGGTATGGGAGAGTAAAGAAGATAGTGCCAGACTCTTCTCAGTGGTATCAAATGACTGGACAGGAGGCAATAGACACGTATTAAAATACAGAGATAGACTCATACAATCCTTGCCATCACTCTCCTTTCCTTTTTACTCAACATTCTGTGCTTAGGACATTACCAGTTGCCAGACAAAAATCTGGTGTTGCACTTTCTTGCAAGTAGGAAACTATAAATTATTCCAGTAAGGAGCTGAGCTTGGTCTCCTCTCTTAATGCTCCTCCACCATGTTCAAAATACAGTTGATAGTAACTATTCAGATACAAGGCACATTTGATTTAGTTTGTACGGAAAGCACTCAATCCCTAGCAACACATGCACCTACACAGTCTTACATGAATCAGGTTTGGTGATCAGCTGGCCAAACTTAAGAATTTGGGCTTTTTTTAAGACAGATAGTGACTTGAAGCTGCAACTTAACAAATCACACTACTGGTCCCAGATGCTGCCTTTTTATAGCTCTTGAGAGGAAATGCCAAGTTTCTGCTGAGACTTTCTGGGTCACAGGCTTCTGCTTTTCATAACTACAGATCCAACCTCGGCTCTCTCTCACTCATTCTTCCTAACCCATACAGAGAAGCTGCAAAGTTTATCTCAGCCTACATAGCAACACATGGATACTCATTAAGCCTGGTAGTTACAGCACCAACTTTGGAGACAGGGACACACAGGCTCCAATCTTCTCTCCAACAAATAGACTTGTGTACTTTTGATTAAAAAAAAGCAATTTCTCATGAAAAGAATTAGATTTTTGAAATGGCATACTGAATATGACATCAAAGACAATATAAAATAGTAATACTTACACTATAAATAAATACAAGTGAAACCCGACCTCCCATAAAGCAAAGAATCTTTTTCATTACAGTGGAACTGGGACTAAGATTACATCAACTAAAACAATTTTAATGCTTTTACATAGGAAAGGTTCAGAGGTGCCTATTTACAATTACTGCATGCGGCCAAGAGGCACTTCGCAAAAAGAGGCCAAAACCTTGCCGCTTTGTATCTCAAGTCCTAAAGCTTCATTTCAGGAATGCACTGTCCTCAGAGTAGGATATTTTTGCAACTTTCAAGGCCCTTACATTAAGGTTTTACACGAACACAACACTTTTCATTTGCCTATGGCTTGATAAGCAAGATGAAGATGACTGTAACAATTTTTGACAATGGAAATGGAATGCTCCCCACTAAGGACTCTCTACATAGCCCATACAGATGATCTGACAAGCTTCTATGTGACTGCATCACAATAAAGATGAAGTATCCTTAGTCCCTATGCCCTGCCTTGTAGTGTACTGGTTTTGAATCATCTGTAAACACAACAAATGACAGAAGGACTAAGACAAGAAAGCATCAAAGCACATAAGTTTAAGTGTGAAAGGCTTTTTCTTTTCCACTTTTATCTCAGGTCCATATGTTTCCACATTTTATTCTCATTTTTTGATTAATAAACAGCAGAGGTGGAAGCTGACAAATCCAATGGATGCCATCATCTTTATTCATCTCAACACCAAGCACCTCACATTTTTATTATTTGTGTAATCAAAAAACGACTTCTTGTTCAGTTCTTAGGTGGTTGATAGTTCCTAGTTATCTTGCATATTTTGACTTGGTTGTCAATTTTCACTGGATAACAGACACAACAGGTTGACTGCAATGGTCATGATACGCAATACTTATTAAGGGATAGAAATTCTTCAGTAAAAGACCCTTTAAAAATTTAATCATATTCCCATGTAGGAATCAATTTCAAATATCTAAATGCATAAGACTACCATGTAATTGTAATTCAATTTGATTCAGAATATAATGCAATTTTACTAATCTCTATACAAGACATAAAAAGATGAGTCACCTTATACAAGATGTACCATTCATTAATATTATTGAGAAAATGTCATACTAAAAAGTTGCGTCTATATTTTATCATGTCTTTTGAAGGATTAAGCTAAATTGTCTTTTGCATTATTTATTGCATACTTTTTAAAAGTCTGACACAGTCATTGTGAAACTGTAGCTTAATACATCAAAAGGAAACAACAACAACAAAAAAAATTTGGCTATAATATTGGTTTAAACCCAGCCAGTAACTAAGCACCACACAGCCACCCACTCACTCCCCCCATGGCAGGATTGGGGTGAGAAGCAGAAGAGTAAAAGTGAGAAAACTTGCAGGTTGTAATAAAGGCAGTTTAATAGGTAAAGCAAAAGCCACATACTCAAGCAAAGCAAAACAACAAATTCATTCACCACTTCTCATCGGCAGGCAGGTGTTCAGCCAGCTCCAGCAAACGTAACAATTACTTGGGAAGACAAACACCATCACTCCCAATGTTCCCCCCTTCCGTCTTCCTCCCCCAGCTTTATATGCTGAGCATGCTGTCATATAATATGGAATATCACTTTTGTCAGTTAGGGTCAGCTGTCCCGGTTGTGTCCCCTCCTAACTTCTTGTGCACCACAAGCCTACTGACTGGTGGGGTGGTGTAAGAGGCAGAAAAGCACTTGAACCTGTGTAAGCACTGCTCAGCAGTAATGAAAACATCCCTGTGTTACAGTGCTTCCAGTACAAATCCAAAACATAGCCCCATAGTAGGCACTATGGAGAAAATTCACTCTATCTCAGCAAAAAATAGCACAAATATTTAGTATATGCAACTACAATGTACAGATATTGTCAATGCCATCAACCCTTCAGAATCCAACAATGGCTAGTTAATTTCAAAATCTATAGAAGTAATCTAATATTTCAAGGGTGAAAGTAAACATTATTACCTCAGTGGCTCAATTCCTATCTAAGTTCCAAAACCGTAACACAATTTAATAGAATTGTAAATACCATGTATACAGATTAAGTATTTGTACACATGGGTAGGCAGTCGATATATGCACTTTTTAAAAAGGTGAAAGTTCTCAGTACTGTTTGGGTCTTTAATTTAGTAAATAGCATATGCTCATCTTTGAAAGAAAAGCTGTTACATAAACCATATATCGTCAAAATACACATCTACCCCAACTCTTCCTAGAGGTATTCTGTTTACTATTGTCAAATATCATATCATTCAGATGCATATACACGTTAACATTTATGCACTCTGTTGTAATGCTTTAAGAACATTTCTAAAGGGAATTAAATCTTTAAGACTGACAAAATGTTATTCACCACTTTGTTGTTATTCTAGGCTATTAGATACAGATTTGGCATCTCTATTTTCAGAAGGAATCAACACCAATATCTGGGCATGGTAAAGTAAACAGGGAGATGTGCTTCAATTATCATGGAGTTTATGTAAACTACTCTTCAAAACACACTGAACTGATTCAAAGAAATAAAAAAATAGTTGCCTTTTCTGCTGTATAAAATGCACAGTATCAAAAGTAGTTGTGAAAAATGTACTCAACATGAAGCTTCTTTAGAATATGTTGTTCAAATAACATATACCGTGAAAACGCAAAGGCCACTAGAAGCAGAGATCATCCTAGTCACATGGTTCAGAACAGTACTTGTTAGCTGCATAAGGATGAAAATATTCAGAAATTTTAAAGTCTAGGTTTGATTTCACAGAATCATAGAATCTTTTAGGTTGGAAAAGTCCTTCAAGCTCTTCAAGTCCAACTGTTAACCTAGCACTGCTAATAACACCACTAAACTGTGTCCCTAAGCACCTTGTCCACATGTCTGTTAAATAGCTCCAGGGTATTAAGTATTTCATACTTACTGCCACTGGTAGGAAAAGAATCAAGACTACTTTGAGATATGTTGTTCAAATAATATAGCAATATATATCTCTTATTTCCCAAAGAGCCTTCACCTTAATGTCACATAAATCAGTACTATTTTTCCCTGCACCTTTCTAAAACTACCCTCCAGCAGCATATCTACATTCTACACTGCTGGTACTCCAAATACAATTTAGCTTCCATTTCTCCTGTAATGCAACTCAAGAGAAACAGTCTTATTTCTGTTGAGTCCAACCCGAGTAGAAGCCACTCCCTATTTTACCAGATTAGAAAGAAATGAAAAATCTTCAGAAAAGCTACTGATATTTTTTTAAGTGGAACTCATGACCTACTGAACCCAATATAAGTTTCACCATTAACCTCCCACGAAAGGCAATTGACAATTACAAGTGGCAATAAAGTTTCTCTAGACAGCATCACCATCCTTGCCATTTTGTTTTATTCAGCCTCAACTTGGTAACCATTCAATCACATCAGTAGTTTGGCACATGCTCACTGTTCATGGAAAACACAATCATTCCATACTCATGCTGTTAAAATTCCCTCTCGAACTAAAAACTACATCTGATTTCAAGAACAGATATGTAAACTTATTCAGAAAAAAATTAAAACCACAAAATTATAGGTGAACTAACAGAGCAATATCTCCATATTCTGAAAAAGCAAAGACATCTACTGTATGTTGCATTTATTTTCAAATGGCTTTTTTTAAATGTGTGTTATCACCCAATCCTCCCCTTTCATATCCTCTAAAATTCTTTATATAGCACTATGATACTACTTTTAAGAACAAGGGGGGGTTGTTTCATTTTGTTTGCAAGTTCAAATAAGTATTTTTTCTATAAAACTATGTTTCAGTTTCATAAAATATTCTACAGCTTAAACTTTTTATGCCTATTTTAATAGGTTTTCACATGCATTTCAAAAGAATTACCCAAGACAGTATTTCTCAAATATGCAACAACCAGCTTAAATGAACAGGAAATTTCATAAGGAAGTATTAATCGTTTTCTCTAAATGGCTTTAAGGGGCAAAGAAAGTAAAGGCCATTTTCTCTATGAACAAAGTTGACCAGATATTAGAGGAAAAATATACAGAAACAGTGCCTATTAAGAGACTGCTACTGTAGCAGGTGTATTTGCACATGCCGCACCGTAGCACCCACTTACAGGAAGTTATTTCACTGAACTGACAACTCAAAAAAGTGGCAGAGAAAATGTGTGGTGGACTGACAGCAACCCTGTCCCCCTGTGCCACTGGCAGGAATAAGAGAAATGGGGAACAAAGCTGAGCCGAGGAAGAAGGAAGGGGTGAGAGGAAGATGTTTTAAGATCTGGTTTTGTTTTGTTTCCCATTGTCCTACTCTGATTTGACAGGTAACTAAATAAATTGATTTTTCTTCCCCAAGTTGAGTCTGTTTTGACCATGAGTTTTTGACCAGAGTTGGTGAGTGATCCCTCCCTGACCTTGTCTCGACCCACAAGCCTTTCCTAGTATTTTCTCCTCCCCGCCCCTCTGAGAGGAGGAATGAGTGAGCAGCCGCGTGGTGCTTAGCTGCCGCCTGGGCCTAAACCACGGTACCTATATATTTTATACACAGATAGACAGTTTAAATATTCAACTAAATTGCCCTTCCAATACAGATTAAAAAAAAAAAAAAAAAAAAAGAAAGTTAACAGCAACAGCAGTTCCCAAACTCAAAAAGATTGAGAACATGAGAGCACACTATAAACACTGCACCTTGAATCCAAGAAGAACTGAAGTCTCTCCCACTGGCCCAACAGTATACTGACACCTCACAAGAAAACACAAGAAGTATCTCTAAAGTAGTCCCTAAAAATGCAGTTACCATTCTTTCTGCTTTATTATACCAGACTCTGTGAACTTGCTGGAAACCATAAAGCATAAAAATAATTAAGCTACAGAAAGTACCCAGCAGCTGATCCCTGTATTGAACTCTCTTGAAATGGCATAGTTCCTCAAACATTGTAATAAACACACAGTTTGATTATTGATCCTAAAGGCAAAGATGAAATACCAGGGAAAAGTATACTTCTAAGTGATTCATATTTGGATAAGAATGTTTTCTAAGCTTAAAATATTGCTCTGTCTCATATCTATGGAAATCAATAGAGAACAGCATTGATAAAGGCATGTGTTATTCTTATGCTCATCAAGTAGAATTTCAGAAGGGTCCATTCAGAGTAATAAATTTTCACAGTAGGCTGCAAATCAAATCATTACTTCCTGCTCAGAATGCCTCAGAGTAACTCCACACTGACAACCATAATGAATAGGGAATAAAGCCACTAAATTGCTATTTAGCAATTCTTAGTTCTTAGGCATAGTAACAATGAACAGAAAAACAGGGGCACCCTCCAGAGGAGGAGGAATTGTATGCAATTGTGCCTCAGATGAGAAATGTAGAACTGTTAATGCAGTTTAGTAGATGCTATTTTAATCTCTCACACCATGAAACACAAGAAGATGGTAAAAGAATCCAATAGTAACTGCCACAACATCATGCTGATTTTCATTAAATTTTTTGAAAGGGGACTCAGCATGGAATTATTAAGCTGCTTTCAAAGGCAAATGACTAAAATGGCTCATCTATTTATAGCCATCATTCTCAATCACTATTTTTTTATAGTGACACCTGCTAGTTCCTGCTATAGTTAAGGTTCTGTCAGCCATTCCTCAAAACCCCAATTTTTTCAGCCTTCTACCGTGGTGATAAAATAAACTATCTTCCCGTAAAATTGGCAGCAAAGCTATTCAGAAATGGTTTTAAGAAAATAAAAATAACGTAACTAAGTGAAATAATTGTCATCTGGTTATGTCTAAAGATCTAAAACCATCATCAGTCCTTACAAGTTTCAAACTCATTTTTTCACTTCAATGACCCAGATACAAACTTGGTTTTTAAATAGCAAATTTATAGAACAGTCGCTTATATATAAACTAGATACATCCTTCATATACATATACACATATCTATAGCAGAAATATAATTATATAGTCATTAACACAGAATTCTGTGCCTCTTGAATGCATTTATAAAGAAAACAGCGTTTATTTTTCAGTGAACTTCATGAGAACAAAAGTTTTAGACGTTGTTTTTATCACAAAAATCTCAGCACGCATGCATTTAAGTGATAGGGAAGGTGCCTGTGATAATGGCACTATCTGGAAAAGGAAGTAAGTGCTGCTGTGGCAACTTATCATACCCAAAAAATCTGAGTGACAAGCAAAAGCATCATAGCACTATACACACTCCTAATGCTCTACTGTCATAGCATCTGTACTGTGAAAATAATTTTGAAAATACACAGTATTTTAGAATTGCCCAAAGTTTGGTAACTACCTTTCTATGGTCATAGCAAATTTCATCCTCATACGAAGACATACAGCCACCATTTACTTCATTCAAGGTATTCTTGCCATACTTTAAAACAAGAATTTCTGTATAAGCTTTAGGCTACAAAGAACAAGTCAGCCAAATCAGCTCACTGTATTCCCTTCTCTTTCATCATCCACACATTGAAAATGTGTCCTCATGACATCAAGTCCTTATTTGAGATGCGTAAGATTTGGCCAGTGCTTATAAAGAAAAATTCACTTATCAGCTTGCCCAGCAGAGAAGACTGATCTACTTCAGTCCTTGAGATACATCACATTATAAAGGAAAGTAGTCTCCACAAAGTTAAGATGCAAGGAGATCCCTTCTTTTTATGAGATGGGTGTTTAAGCTCCAAAATCTCTGAGGTCATTAAAAAGCTGGCAGAGGATGGAAGTATCTCAAGAACAGACAGCTGCAAATCCTTTTCAAAATAAGAAAGCATCCAAAGACTGATTCTCTTCCAAAACAAACCATTTCTGTCATAATTTCATGATAAAAACCTACTTGAATACTCAGTATTATTCATCTAATCTGCTGAAATGCATTTTAGCATTTTTCTGTCAATTTAAAAAAAAACCAACCCTACAATTTTGTGTGATGAACCATTCATCAGATTTTGTGACCAGCCAGGAGTGGCAATTCTGAACTTCTAGTCCTGACAGTCTGCTCAGGCAACTGAGCCTCACCTAAGTAAAGTTGTGACCTTGCTGCAGAGCGTAACAGCACAGGTTAGGTAAGTTTTAGGTGACATTGTTCAGCAGTTTTGTGAAAAGAATTCAAGATTAGGCCTACTTGTATACTTCATTACAGCATGCATTTAACATGGGAGAATTAATAAGTAACGGACTTCCCTCAAGATGCAACTTGATTTGCAAAAGGCTTGTGAATATACTCGTTAGATTTGCATGTACAGAATATAATGGGAATACATCAATTTACCCCCACTATGGATGAGAGCTGATTCATTTTAAAAATAAATACATAAATATATAAAAAATTGTTTTATTAAGTTGGACATATTATATGTAACCACGTGAAACTTCTATAGTAACCGAGTTCTTGGACACATTCTTTTGAATTCACAGAGCATGCTATCCCAGAAAAAGCTGGTATACAAAAGTTTTCTTATCATTCACTTGTCTATTCTTTTACTTAGAGATTTTCCTGCCACTGTATTTTAATGTGCCATTTTCACTTTCTTACACATGCAAATGAGTTCACACTCACTCCGCAAAGTTGTAATTAGTTCCCTCCAGTCCACACGATGGAGGAAAGGGATGCCATCCAGAGGAACCTTTACATGCTGGAGAGGTGGGCCTGTGCACTTCTCCTGTGAAGAAAGGCTGAAAGAGTTGGGCTTCTTCAGCCTGGAGAAGAGAAGGCTCCGGGGAGACCTTATAGCACCTTCCAGAACCTGAAGGGGCCGACAAGAAAGCTGGGCAGGACTTTTTACAAGGGCCTGTAGTGATAAGACAAGGGGTAACTGGTTTAAATTAAAAGGGGAGAGCTTTCTATCTCTTTAGGTGAGACAGAAAGAAGAATGTCTTCCAAGACATCAGGAAGAAGTTCTTCCCAGAGAGAGTGCTGAGGCACCAGAACAGGCGGCCCAGAGAAGTTGTGGATGCTCCATCCCTGGCAGTGTTCAAGGCCAGGCTGGATGAGGCTTTGAGCAACCTGGTCTAGTGGAGGGTGTCCCTGCCCATGGCAGGGGGGTTGGAACAGGATGAATAATAAAACTCATTACTCTTTGAATATAAAACATAATTATTTACAATTCCAAGTTTGATTTTGTAATAAAATAACAACATACTGTTCATATAAAATCTAAACATAAGAAGAAATTATTAATTGCAGATTGTACAATTTTCATTTGGATCCAGTATCCTGATGCCTTTTGAAACCTCTGAAGTAAATTTCATTAGCCTCACTGACATCTCCATATACAAGATTATGCAGGTAGAAACTGCATGGACCTTCTTCTGTGAATAATGCTAGCATAGCTAAGCAAAAACTTGGAAACACCCAGAATCTATCATTATCAGTTACTGCTACTGCTATTTAAGAATAAATATAAACACATTAGAGACCATGTTATATTCAAATTACCTATTGTTCTTACAGCTTACTGCTCAATATTCTGTATTAAATATACGCACTCTCTGCAAATCCAGAAATATCTTCCCAGTTAGCTTTCAAAGATGTAATAATGAGCCTGTGTTGAGGGGAAATCTTTAAAGATTTGTAAGATGCCTACCTGAGTAGAAATGCAAATTCTTATTGCCACATACAGAGTTCAAGACTTCTTCCCTATTAAAAATATCTTTAACATTTTATGAATCAGAGCTATCATGAGCTTTGCATTTAAATGTGTGTAAATGGCAATTAATAGCAGGCAACTGCTGAGTTTAAATTGATTACTGTGTCTCATTTCATGATAGCGTCAAATTTATCTGTATAAGAACATAAGTTCTATAAAAAAATAAATTGACTTTCTAAACAGCAAGATGTGAGGAACTTAAGCAGCTGGATGCTAGAGGCACATGCCAAATTCTCAATGCTATAAATGTTGCAGCAGGTTTTTTTCATAAAGCCTGGCATGTGTTTAAGCACAGAAACAGATCATTATTTTTCACTTCCTTTTCATGTACTGATGTTCAGATCAAAAGGTTCTTTATAGATACAGAAAGCAAAATCAGATCTCAGGGAAATTATTGTCCAGAAAGGAAAACATCATGCCTGAACATTTTGGAAAACACTGAGAAAAGGGTTATATAGTTGTACTAATTTTCATCATTTTCTATTCAAAAAGAATTACCCCAGTTTTCACAGCTACTAATTTTACAGTCACATGAGTGCTTCCCCTCACTCTACTTACCTCATTAGTGATGAAAGTTGGAAAGAACAGCTAAAAACTCACCTAAAATAAGGAATATCTTTTGTTGCAGCTTTCACTTGATTCTCTCACAACTGATTAGTATGTGCCAAAATTATTACTACTTACCAGGAAAAAAAAATAAAACCTAGCAGAGAAAAAAGTTCATAAACAAAAAGTTTTGCTTCTTGTTCCATGACATCAACATAGTCGATATGTCTTGTAACTGTTTGGGAACTAGAAATGTGAATTCACTGTTTTGATCAAGATACTGGCTACCACTCCTATGTGCTGTAAGGAACACTTCTTCCACATAAACCTCAGTGAATCCATATTGCCAGGACTTGGCTACTAAGGTTGGTATAAAAAATGATGGTTTAGACTTAACAGTTGACACTCATGCTCACTGAAATAAGCATAAACCCTGATATTTTCTAGTGTTATTATTGCAATAATGATAATTGCTTTATTTTCTCATATACATAATTAGATCGCAACCATCTAAATATAAATTTAAGTTCTGCTTATTATGCTCCCATGCCTTTGAAGGCTTAAGTAGGATTAAGCATACCCATTTTTCCTTCCCAGATTTATGATGCATACAGCTTATAAAAAAAGTCTTTCTTACATAGTTATACTGCATTCTATAACAAGATGTCACAAATCAAATCCAAACCTGCTACTAACTATCATTTCTAATTATAATTTTCTTGGTAGGAATAACATTACATAAAAAAAATAAACTCTAACTGAAGAGAGTTTTTTTAATGAAAAACAAGTGGTTGGATAACTGGTGAGATTTCATTTTCAAACCAATACAGCCCAGTTCCATTTTAAAAATACCTATCCATAAACAGTTTATCTCCTCAGAGTACTACATTCAGAATACTTTAATAATATTTAAAACCAGACAATCCATTTAAAAAAGGTACATAAAGAAGGAATATTATAACGCTAAAAAAAAGAGAAAATAATGTAAAAAAAAAAAAAGTGTGAAAAGAAACCACCATAACTGTGTCTAAAAGAAGCCTAAAATTTCAGAAGTTGATCAAACACATACGCAAACTTCTAAAATAAGGATACGTTAGGGAATAATCAGAATCTTTTTCTTCAATACTTTCAGAAGTACCAAAAGACTGAAAAAGAATTCATCCTCAGAAATAAAACCTAAGGCTTACTTCTCAAAGAAATGCCATCTTACTGAGCATGACATTCCTTTGCTTACATGAGATAACATCTTAAAGAAGCTGCTATCTCAGTTTTCATAGAAATGAAGCATTAAAACAGGTATTGGAACAAAAATGCAAACATTATTAGAATGGCTAGAAGTTGCAACTTACCAAAATTAGCAGTGATAATTATCAAGATCTCTCACAAACTTTTCAGCGAAACCTAAATCTGGGAAGGCAGATATCTAGCACCACTAGAAGAAATTTTTACATTATTATGTTACCTTAAAGGAAAGACTAGTCTTTTTTTCTTCAGTCATGACCCATGGTAAGACTTACAGGAGTTGGTTAAGTTATATTAAAATGACTATGTGTATAGATTGCTGCTTCTGTGATGTAACTTCACGTGATGAAACAAATGAAACCAAGGATATAACTATCATTGTTACTGTATTATGCACAAACAGCTTTGACAATCCACTGGAACAAAAGATTATATCTAGCTTGCTTGAAGTTTTACTTCAGTTTTTACTAAACTAGGAAACTTTTCTTCCTTTGCCATTTTCTCAATTTCCTCAGGTATGCAGTAATTCAGACACATCTCAAAACCTGTTTCTTCACTGTTTCCAAGCCCAGAGACTGTATCAATGTCATGGTAAGGCCAGGTTCTACACTTACAGAAGACACAGCAGTACTTAAATCCATCTGTAGTTTAAAAGCCTGGGGGTTCTCTAGTTCTGCATGATTTGTACTTCTGACAAAGTGGTAGTTAACAGCTTTCTACTTTAAACAGGAAATCCATTCACTTTTTTTAATACATACAAGAATGATCGGCCAGTAGAAAGCTGCTGTATCACACTATTTCTTAAGAATTTGTTGGAAAACAGAAGGTATGAAATTTCTGACTTCAGTGCAGTGATTTTATCAGCTGATATCTTTCCATTAATCAACGTGACACGAAACGTTTTATGTCACTAACCTCAACCTTTAAACAGCAGGCATGTACGAGAATCATAAAACTGGCATTTATGGCTGGCCATCTACACAGCAGGTTAACTTTTTATGGTCTGGACTTTAAAGACAGCAAGGGGCTTTTGGGACACTGTTGAAGCAATGTGTTGGTTACAATAAGATACATTTGTTACTAAAAGAATATAGGAGCTCCAAAAAATCATTTTTAAATAACATTTATCCCTTTGAGTACAAAAATACCATTCCAAATCTGACAAGTTAACTTCTGCAACTCAGAAGTCAGCTTTGTAAAACAGAATTTATCTTAAATATGAATTAAATTACAAAGCACCTTGGGCATGAATTAACATTTCAGAGAGATATTAAAATTGAGTTGGCCTTTTTTTAATCCCCATTGCATATAACAACTGCATTTTTGCTGAAGACCATCTACAAAGATGCTACTGTAAGAATGAAGACAAAAAATACAAAAGACAGAAACTTTCTTTTTATCCTTAAGCTAACATATATGAAAATAAAACCATCAGCAGCACCTGACTGAAAGGGTTCTCAGGCACTGCAACATCTGCCCAGGCAGGTGGCTGAGTCACCGTCCCTGGAAGTATTTAAGAGACATGTGGATGAGGTGCTGAAGGTTTACTGGTGGTATTAGCAGAGTTAGGTTAAGGTTGCACTTGATGATCTTAAAGGTCTCTTCCAACCTAAAAGGTTCCATGATCCTATGATTCTTTGCACATGAAACACTGAGTTCCTGTGAAAATATACATTATTTTTGAATAACCAGGTTAACACACACAATTTCCCAAAGCAAACTGAACTCGGATTTTTCAAAAACTAAGTTTGGAAAGAAATGACAGTATCTAAACATGATCATAGTAGCTACATAGAAAGTGCTACTTTCCAGAAATATAATTTACTACAAGATGACAAAAATAAATGTGAAGCATTTAGAGGCTCACAGATCTCCATTGCCATATGGTATCACAGCATTAGATGAACATAAAATAATAGCTACCTATTGTAAAGTTAATGGAGTAATTTATCTCTTAAAATGAATTTTAAAATCCCACATGAAATCACGCAAAAATTTCCAGGAGCTAAATACCTTAGTTAAGCAGAAAACCTCAGTTGCATTTGGTTTTACTATTGTTCTAGTGCTTATACACCATGTGTTTCCAAAGCACTCAAGAAATTACCAGTATCATAAATGCCAGACAATGGAAACTTTTATTAACCCTACCTAACAAAATTTTAAGCCTCAAACAGCCAGCTCGAATGTCATTTTAATGGGGCTGCTTTTCTTGAAGGGGGCAGGGATATAGCTTTAATACAAAATGACAGAGTAGATAATGAAGTTGAACTGTGCACTCCTGTAACTGAAAAGCAACACACAGTGAACCTAGAACACTCCCCAAGGCACAACACGCCAGCCTGATTGAGTATTTGCTCTCAAGTAGAAAATGGTAGTTAAGAACAGTGGAAGAAAGGAAAAAAATTAACCTACATACATAATTCAGCCTGAAATGTAGACGTTTCTTTGCTAGACTACGTGTCTTTTTTCACAGAATTACAGAGAGTGAAAACTGAGGAAAACCTCTGGAAGGGGTGGCCTGTCTTACACTTGACAAAAGAGACTGCTTTTCAGAACACACTGCATATTATCGTAGTAAACACTCACACTGGGTTTAGCACATCTCATGATGTAGTACAGTTTCAGTTCTGTATTTACACTGAATATGTCCACTGTTACAGCTCTAGGGTATTACTTGTTAGGGAGTTTCTTTTCCATTCTATCTCTACCTGAAGCTGGTTCAGCTGGAGACATTTATATTAAAATGTTCTGAGTTAACTGACACCTCCATGGAAATCCTCTCACCTGCTGGCCCTAAGCTCCTCTCCACCTTTGTTTTCATTAACCAGTATTTCATTCAGCATCTTTAGTTTTTCTTCAATGTGATCTTCAGAGGAAATCAGATGACTGCGTTTTGTTACTATGCTCCTCTCTAGGTACCCCAATTTCCCTCAACAAAAAATGCCTCTGGACCAGGAAGAAAAAACACTCCTCCTTTGCATATTCCAGAAATAAGCCTAACTGAGCAGCATACCATGCCACATATATGGTACAACACCTCAATGATGGTATGTCCTCCCCACAGTATCAGCTTCGTTATGCTAGATCCATTTCAGCTACAAATAAGCTAATTGACAGCAAATAGTTTTTCTTAGGTACTCCGCCCACTTGCCTCTTGACAATCACCTTCCAAACGTCAATCCTTACTACTAAAATAGCTGGTTTTAAATATGCACGCATTAGATAAAATATAATTATTAAAAAATAATCAAATAGTTCTGTATATTTATTTTGAAATATGAATCATAATTTTTGTTTTTCAAACCCATACTCTTATAATCATAAATTTACTGGGTTTATTTTCTCAGCTATAAGGCTGAAGTGTTTTGTTGTGTCTTTTTCAATTTTCAAATTGTTGTGTAAAAACAGGAAACAGTCTAAGAACTCAATATAACACTAAGAAAACACTTAAACAGAAGTAAAAGATGGGAATCTTGCCACTGACCACTATAACCAGTATTTTGTATTTCATAGTATAACTAGCTACTTTAAGCAATGAAAACACCCATAACTTATTTGGAAACAGAGACATCATACACAAAACTGGGCTGGCATCTCTGTACTGTAAGTTTACAATCTGAATTAAAACTTTTGGTCAGCAACCCAGAAATACACAAAATAACCTGGCAAGTATTAGCTCTTCAATTAACTGGCCAAATGCTGCACACTGGTTTTAATATGACTCCAAAGTGGTTCTATTAATGATCGAATATGAAAGCTTTAATTCTGACAATATAGTAAAAATGATTTAGCCTTTAAATAGAAGCCACTTAAATGCTTACACAAGATATGCTTACAGAGAGGACAGAGCTAGCAGCAATCCAGTTACTAAATCACTCAAAATGCTATGGATTTTCTATTCCCCTTGGTTTTAATGCTTTACCTTTTCACGTGCATTCACAACTTGAAAATGTAACAACATTCAAGTTATTTTTAATAAAACTAGGATTTTACCAACATAAAGAGAAAGTAGTAACAAAAACCTTAGTGTTTCCAGAACTGTATTTACTTCCATTTGGCACAGGCACATGTCACCTGGAATGGTTAAAATCCTCCCCTATTGACACAGGAAAAACATTTTAAAAAACAGTGCTTAGCATTGTATTTCTCCATTAGTAACAAAGTTGAAATTCCAAATGACAAAAAATTTAACAATCTTTTACATTCTGCGTATATTGTCTATCATTATTACTCTATTCCTACACTTCCCTTCTTTCAGATTCATGATTAAATATAATCCAAATACTGCTAGTAAAATCCTGTAACTGTTAGTTTTTCATCACTTCCTGTTTCTCAGTAAATCAAGTCCGATTTTTTCCTGACTTTGTTTCTTTTTCTCTGACCTCATTTTATCCCTATCATTCTTTCTTCCCTTCTGTCCTTCTAAGGCTGAGCCTTATATTAAGCTTTCTACATGTCTAGAGTATTTCCTCACTAGAGACTTTTTCTCCCCTAAAACCCTTTACCAGCATTTGCTTTGTTTCTGATAATTTCTTCTGACACTTGGCTTATTTTATCCCTTATTTATTTGCAAAAGAAAGAGCTTAGTGTGCTTCTTGATTTAATCCAGCACTCTAAAATCAGAGTTCTGGAAAACTATATTATTCTGCATTTTCATGGACTTTAACTCCACCAGTAACTCAGAGTATCCTCTAGAGCACTTCTGTTCCTCTTGTTGCTTAATTCAAATCAGGCAGCTAGCTCCATAAAGTGGTACCTAGAATGTTATTTTTCCACCACATAATAAAAGTGTTGACAGTATTATCAAATACTAATTACGGTTTTATTCTATCACACAGTCATAACTAAAGTTATCTTGTTAGTTTTTCTAACTAAAGTAGTTCTAAGATTAAGACAACCAAAACCAATGAAAAATTACAACTGGCTTTAATATGTTAAAAAAATCTTTCCAGAAGATTACTCAGAAAGAGAATACAAAGCTTCAAGACACTTCTGGGCAGCTGGGATCCCTGTTTCAATTATCTAGATTTCTAGATGGATCTCTCTGGAAAGAAATCTTAGCATTAAAAAAGCTTTTTTAGGACTGATGCACATGTTTGATAGTGTTCAGTCTTACCGTACCCCTCACTGTTAGATAGCTCACACGTTTATTTCGCAGTTCCCTGAAAGCAGACTTCCAGCAGTGAGAGATGTAACACTTGAATACGTTAAGATAAAGTTTTCAGTGTAGATGAAAATTTTAATTTGTGTGTTATCAATAAGAACAGGTACCTACAAATAACATCATGCAAGATATTTAATTCTAAGGGAAATATAATACAAAGCAGGTTTTTATGGTTCAGTTTATAGGACCTTCTAAAAGTAAATAATAGATTTATATTAAGTATAACACTTTGTAAGTGTTTTTAATATTTGCTATCTAAAACATATATAGGAAGTCACTACTGAATTCTGTTAACGGGGTTTTTTTTCATTTCCTTTAAGTTTTAGACTATCAGGGTTAGAGAGGGAAGATTTAGTCTTGATTTCTTTTTTTCCTTTTCTGTTTCATAGAAAAAAAAAATCATGGAGGATATGTAAAAGACAAGTGAGAGGCATATTCCCTACTTCCCAAAAATATTAATAGCTCCTAAAGCATCAGCTACATAAAACCATAAAAAATTTAAACACGTATCTTCAGACTACTAATACAACATGCATTGTGTTTGTATACTTGATAGACTAGACATTTAAACAGTAAAACATAACCACATTATTGAAACAAAAATTACTTTATGGATTTAAATGTTTTAACACTTTCTAAAGAATTTATTTTACTTTTTATTCCAAGTAATTTTTATTAATCAATCTCAGTACATTTCAAGTGCATGGAAGTTGAAAGATTAGGTAAAGGACAGAATCAGCAATACACTGCTGTGTTAATTAAATATAGCCTTTTATGGCCACTAAGTCCTCTTTAGGAGTACTGTGTACTATGAATAGCTTAATGGCAGTCTACCAGCATTTTATACGACTACAGCTTCATAGTGGATTAAACTGGCCAACTTCAGCTTATTTTATAGTTCATACTTTACAGAAAGTTTCTTCTTATCCACAGTAGATTTTAATAACTGGATTCATTTTTAGTTTGCTGAAAGTATTGCAAAGAGAACTGTCCTTTCTTAACAGCTCCAAAACAAACACAGACAAAAAGCATGTTTCCATAGACACAGGTGCGATGCATTAAAGTCACAAATCTATTCTCTTTCTACAGGTTATGTCCAGTCATAAACTAGACTATAATTATCTAACTTTCCCTGTAAGCTAGCAGATGCAAGCATGCCCATAACATATCCATAAAGGATGTGATTCCGTCTCAGAAGGTAACAGGATTGACAAAAAATTTGCAACTGATGAAACAAAAGTAGAGTATTGGCAAAGAATAACATGCAGATTCTGAAATCCTATCCAAAAGAGACCTTTAATGTACTTCATTTTATGAATAATCCTATAAATTTTAATACCCTATGCAGGTTAGCAGCTTAGCATTCTGCTGGGGCCATAAAATTCATACAAAGTGCTCCTTTTACTACAGTAGTTCATTTGAACTGGAGACATGAGGTGAGTTTTCAGGTACACTGAGAAGTCCTTATCAGTGTGACCATCCTCGAAAAAATATTTCTTTAAACATCGCCTGAAGAAGGGCTCAAGCTCCCAAAATCTTTTGATCCCCCTCACATATCTCCTCATGCACATACCTACACTATACCTGTTGTTCTAACAGAAATAATTTCTCTCCTCCTACAATACAAGTATAATCTTAGACTAGAATAACTACCACAATGCAGATACTGTTTCTGAGTGAAGGCCCTGCAGCACAAATCCCCACAGCCGTTATAAAACTCATCCCTACAATTTACATTATTTGGCTGAAAACAAGAAGTATCACTTCCATGTGTCATCCTCAAAGGCTATGAGCACATACAGGGTTAAATATTTTCATTCTACATAAAGAATATGTAAGAAATCACTTGATCATTTTTTTAAAAACAAAAACATGAGGATCATGTTTGAGGTAGATACTATGCTGAATTAAAAAAAGAGATTTAGAGAATATTTTGATACATCACAAATTAATTTTGCATTATATTACTTTAAGTACATATGGCATTATTTGGTCCACTGACCCACCAAAAGGAAAAGAATAATCTTTTATTAATTTCTTTTTGTATATGCAGCAATAATGACAGGGTGAAATAATGTTCTAAAATAGTATTGCTCATTTTTTATGCACCCAATTCTTCCACAAAATAACATAATAAGTAATACTTAATCAATGATGAGTACCAACATACACTTATTTTAAACCGTTATTATTATAGTGGTTTATTTCTTCATTGACACTGGGGTTTTAAGCATGATTTTATTCAAACACATTACTATTACAACACTGAACTTCATTATATAGACCTGATATACTACGAGGTGGCAGCAATGCCAACAAAATTCTCCATTCCATATGGCCAGGTGTGGTGGGTTTCATCTTGGCTGGAAGCCAGATGCCCACCAAGCTGCACTATGATCCCCATCCTCAGCTGGACAGGCAAGAGAAAATATAACAAAAGGCTCGTGTGTCAAGATAAGGACAAGGAGATCCCTCACCATGTACCATCACGGGCAAAATAGACTCGACTTAGAGAAATTAATTTAATTTATTGCCAATCAAATCAGAATAGGATAATGAGAAATCAAATCAAACCTTAAAACACCTTCCTGCCATCTCTCTCTTCTTCCTGGCTCAGCTTTGCTCCAAATCTCTCTACATCCTCCCCCCAGCACCACAGGGGGACAGGCAACAGGGGTTGCAGTCAATTCATCACACTGTTGTCTCTGCCACTCCTTCCCCCTCACTCTTCCCCTGCTCCAGCAGTCTTCCACAAACTTTTCAAACGTGAGTCCTTCCCACAGCTGCAGTTCTTCATAAACTGCTCTAGTATGGTCTTTTTCATATGTCTTTTCCACAGGGTGCAGTCCTTCAGGATCAGCCTGCTCCAGCCTGGGTCCCTCCGGGGTCACAGGTCCTGCCAGCAAACCTGCTCCAGCCTGCACTCCTCTCTCCATGGGGCCACAGCTCCTGACAGGAGCCTGCTGCAGCACGGGCTTCCCACGGGGTCACAGCCTCCTTCTGGCATCCCCCTGATCCAGCGTGGGTTCCTCCCCAGGCTGCAGGTGGGTGTCTGCTCCCCCATGACCCTCTGTGGCTGCAGGGGTACAGCTGGCCTCACCATGGGCTGCCTGGGAATCTCTGTTTCAGTGCCTGGAGCACCTCCTCCCCCTCCTTCTCCACTGACCTGGGGGTCTGCAGGGCTGTTCCTCTCACATGTTCTCACTCCTCTCTTTTGGTTCCTGTTTTCCCCACTTTTTAAACATGTTATTCCAGAGGTGCTGGAATATATATATAATACACACAATGTGGTATTACATCTTCTTATTGTCAGTGTAGTTGAAAACAACATAATTAACTATTTTCTACAAACAAAAGTGGGATTATCAACTAGTGAAGTTTCTCTTTGAGCAGAGGTGTAGAAGTGTATTTCTATAAAATTGAAGTGAGTCATCTTCTGGCTGCAAAATGATCTGCTCTTGACCAAGAACTTTTCAAAGAAAAGCACAGGTGATAATGCTAGCCACTGGTGTGTTCTGCAAAACTGGTACTTAGTTTCTTCTAAGAAGAAACTTTACTTAGTTTCTTCCGTCTTCCTTCAAATTACTTTATGAGAAACACGTTGAATAGTGTATGAGGTTATTTGTAGCCGTACTTGAAAACTGCAGAAAGATTATTCTGTGTTAAAATCTAAATGCGTGATTTATTATAGTGGATCTGGAACAAAGATATAAAACAGAAGGTAAAGGAACTTAATATAGACCTAAAGAGGATTTAAATGCTAATCGTAAAACTGCGCTGTAAAGGGAAGTAAACTTTATTGTGGCTCTTTTTCTAAGTTTGGCACCAGAACAAAAAATACAGCCTAACAGAGTGGGATCTTTTAGCTGAAGTAATGGGATCCTAGCCGGTAGATTTAGAGGTCAATATTCCCATAAGGGATATTTTGTTACACATGCAAGCATACAAAAGCTAGTAAAAAATTATACTGCAGGACGACAGAGAGCTAAATTACTAATACAAAGAACAACTCATTCAAGAAATGCCTACACTGTGGGATACATATGTTCCTACACTTTGGGGTCAATATCCATTCCTTACCTGCACACTAATTCCTCCTCTTGATGTGACTGGGCACAAATCATCATCCCAATTTCTGTGGATGGGAAAACTAGGTTTGACAGGGAACAATGGTCATATTTTTAATGACCAGAGAATGAGAATCCCCTCAAACATCAGCAGTGTAGCACAAATTTAGCCCCTAAACAATAAAGCATTTACCGATTAAGTGCAGCAAAGGGAAAGTGACAAAGCACACTCCAACCTCCAGGATTTATTATTTCATAGCATCTTCATCTTCGTAGGAAACAGACCTTTATGTTGAATATTGAGGTAAAAAATTGTGCTAGTTTTAAGGCACTTCTTACTGCTAAAGAGGATTCAGGGAGTCATTGTAAATACCCATGATGGTCTAGATTTTTAAAAATTGTTAATTATCCAGTTACTGTGATCTTTATCTTACCTTCCTAACTCATCCACTTTCTAATCACATTTCCCACATTTTAGCATATTAAACTATGTTTTCATACTCTATGCTTGAATCAAATTACATTTAAGTATTCATATAGCAGCAATGATGAATTAGCATGATTCTCGTAGAAGTTAGGGAGGAATAAATACCAATTTAAGTTTATGTATCTAAAAAACAATAAGGTATTCATCTGTGAATATAATCAGATTATAGTTTGCTTTCAGCTGCGATTCAGCATAAGCATGAACTTCGGCAATAGAATTTTACAATGCTTAGAATTAATCATGTTCTTAAATGCTTCCCTTCATAATGATCTAGACAGAACCAGGTTACAGTATGTTGTAAAACACTGATATATTAACCAAGTAGTGAACAAAATATTTTAAGGGGATTATTATCTGAAGTAGAGATAGCGAAGTTGTGACAAAGAACTGAAAGACTAAGCAACAAAAATTGTAAGTGGGAAATCTGAAGAGCCTCAAAACTTTTTATTCTAAAAACAACTAGTAAAATGTCTAATTTACCATCTTTTTTTTTCCCATTTCTTCTCTAATATTCATGTAACTTCATAATCCTAAATTGTCCTTTTAACTGCACAGGAAAACACAGATTTAATAGCACTATGAGTAAAATATGTTCTGCTTTTTATGACAAAAATTGTTAAAACTGATTGGCTTTGCCTTTAAACTCATCATTTCTACAAAAGAGCAAAAATGTAAATTCGGGAACAGAGGTGTAGACATGTTTATCTGGGCATACTCAGTATCTAGCTCTCTTTTCATTGGTTAGTTCTCTTTTGCACTACATACAAATAATTTTTCAAAACATATTACATGGTAACATAGTACCATGAGTCTCTGTAATTACTGTTAGCCCACACCCCCCCAAGAAGTCTAGGAACATTCACCCCAAAATATGGTGGGTTATGAAAAATAATCTTCTGACCAGCCTCTAAACTTAATGGCTCCAGCTTACTCAAGCAGTTCAGCATGGAAAACATGAAAGGTGCTACAGGCAATACCTCTCATTCTGACTGATCAGGGTGTGAGATCAGGCATGTGATGAGATATGATGATGACATCATGGTGCCATTCAGAATGTAGTTCTGAATATTTCCCTCTTTTGAGTGCAGGATGTAAAGGGCAGATAAAATAGTGGTAGGACGCACATAATTTACATACATGGCCCAAGAAAGTGGCCTGCAAGTCAGCAGAGAAAACTCAACTGCTACATTTGTCAAGCAGAGTTTCTAGGAAATCATCAAGTTGCAAGTGACTCACATGACACTTGAGGACAAAACAAAGAGAAGCAAATACAAAAAAGATACAGAAGGCACCAAGCCTCTGTTCGAAGTGACTAGTCACAGCAGATCACCAAAAAGAACTGTTATGCCAAGTACCATTGACTACACATACTCGTGCACCAACAACAGGAGAGCATATGTGAATGAGTCTTTTAGAGATGCATTCTATCTCTTGCCCTTCCATCCATATCCCACTACTAAACTAGTGTGTGATACAACCTTGCCAGTAGAGTGAAAGCATAATTCACTATTCATGTATTCACTTAGGAGAATTATGCTTTCCACATAAAGATTACCTCTTTAGTATTTTGTTGATAGTTATAGAGCTCATATTTTAAAAGATACAGCCTTATTTAAATAATAATGCTAAATAGGGAAAAAGAAGAAATCCAGCACGCACAGATGCTATTCATATTGCTGCTTCATTAGGTAGCAATCTATAAATGAGATTAATCAAACACACTATTATAAATCTGTTTTCATAGATAAATAAGTGTTCACGTTTCCTAGAAACACAAAATAATGATGAGTTGGAAACCATATCTGCATTCCTTTGGCCAAAATACGTGTATTTTGTTTAATTCTTAGAGCATTTTAATTTCAAATTAATATCATATTTACTGTATTTTCAAATGCAAGATTGATTACTAATGTCCTAGAACATCAGTCTTACAAATATTAGGTATTGTACCCTGAATACCAGCAGTATTCGGATTAATTGCAAACCCAGTGTTTTTTCTAGCTTGCAGTCTTGAGTAAATTGAACAGCAGTTTGACCACACAGGATCTTTTTCATTCCTAATATTTTGTAGGACTCAAAAGCTATGTATGGTTCATTATATTTGGCAGGAGCTGCTGTGATTGATTTCTCAGGTGGAAATCTCTAGCACAGCACAGGGGGAAAAAATATGCCAGTCATAGCCTACAGCACATTCAGAAACTACAGAAAAAGTGCTTACATCAGTACAGTACATTTACAGTATTCTTTCTTTCTCTTTAAATGTAATTCAGACACATCAGCTTAAGTATTTCTGGTCACATAGGAGTAATTTTCAACCATGTACATTGAAGAATTATACCTTACATTTGCAATTTAGAATCACAGACTGGTTTGGGTTGGAAGGGACCTTAAAGATCATCCAGTTCCAATCCCCCTGCCACAGGCAGGGACACCCTCCATTAGACCATGTTGCCTCATCCAGCCTGGCCTTGAACACTTCCAGGGATGGGGCATCCACAGCTTCTCTGGGCAACCTGTGCCAGTGCCTCACTACCATCTTTGGGAATAAATTTTCCTTACAACTAATCGCAATCTCCCCACGTTCAGTTTAAAAACATTATTCCTTGTCCTGCCACTACCTGCCCTAGTAAAATGTCCCCCGCCCAGCTTTCTTGTCAGTCCCTTCAGGTACTGGAAGATGCTATGAGGTCTCCCCAGAGCCTTCTCTTCTCCAGGCTGAACAAGCCCAATTCTTTCAGACCATCTTCATAAGAGAGGTGCTCCAGCCCTCTGACCATCTTTGTGAACTCCTCTGGACTCATGCCAACTGGTCGACATCCTTCTGATGTTGGGGGCCCCAAAGCTGGACACAGCACTCCAGGTGGAGTCTCACAAGAGCAGAAGGGGAGAATCATCTCCCTTGACCTGCTAGCCCTGCTTCTCTTGATGCAGTTCACGATGTGGTTGGCTTTCTGGGCTGCCAGCACACACTGCCAGCTCACACTGCCAGCTCATGTCCAGCTTTTCATTCACGAGTACCCCCAAGTCCTTCTCCTCAGGGCTGCTCTCAATCCATTTTCTGCCCAGCCCATGTTTGTGCTTGGGATTGCCCCGACCCACATGCAGGAGCTCACACTTGGCCTTGTAGAACTTCATGAGGTTGGCACAGGCCAACCAGCCTGTCCAGGTCCCTCTGGATGGCATCCCTTCCCTCTAGCATGTTAACCGCTTCACACTGCTTGGTGTCATCAGCAAACTTGTTGAGGGTGCACTCAATCCCACCGTCCATGTCACCAAAAAAAGATGTTAAACAGCACCAGTCCCAACATTAACCCCTGAGGAACACTGCTCATCACTGGTCTCCACTCAGACATCAAGCCGTTGACCAAAACTCTTTGAGTGTTACCATCCAGCCAGTTCCTTATCCACCAAGTGTTCCATCTGTCAAATCCATGCCTCTCCAATTTACAGACAAGGAAGTCATGTGGGACAGTGTCAAATGTTTTGCACAATTCAGGCAGATGACATTGGTTGCCCGTCCTTTATCCAACAACACTGTAACCCCAGCATAGAAGGCCACCAAATTCATCAGCCATGATTTGTCCTTGGTGAAGCCATGTTAGCTGTCAACAATCACTTTCTCATCTTCCATGTGCCTTAGTATAGTTTGGAGAAGGATCTGTCCTATGATCTTGCTGGGCACAGAGGTGAGACCACCTAGCCTGTAGTTTCCCAGATGTTACTTTTTACTTTTTTAAAAAGAAGGGTTATGTTTCCCCTTTTCCAATCAGTGGGAACTTCACCAGACTGCCATGACTTCTCAAATATGATGGACAGAGGTTTAGCAACCTAATCTGACAGTTCCCTCAGGACCTATTGATGTATTCCATCAGGTCCCATGGACTTGTGCACCTTCAGGTTCCTTAGGTGCTCCCGAACTTGATCCTCTCTAACCATGGGTGGTTCTCCATTCTCCCAGTCCCTGCCCTTGCCTTCTGCAACTCAGAGAGTATGGCTCCTGTCCTCTCCAGTGAAGACAGAGGCAAAAAGAAAAAAAAAAAAAATCATTGAGCACCTCAGCCTTCTCCATATCCTAGGAAAACAGTTCTCCCGTTTCCTTCTCGAGAGGTCCCACATTTTCCCTGATCTTCCTTTTATCCCCTATGTATGCAACAAGAAGCCTTTCTTGTTGCCCTTGATGTCCCTGACCAGGTTTAATTCTGTCAGGGTTTTAGCTTTCCTAACCTGATCCCTGGCTTCTTGGACAATTTCTCTGTATTCCTCCCAGGCTACCTGTCCCTGCTTCCACCCACCATAGGCTTTTTGTGCCTCAGTTTCCCCAGGATCTGCTTGCTTCATCTACACCGGCTTCATGGTGTTTTTACCCAACTTTCTCTTCACTGGGATGCATAGCTCCCAAGTTTGGAGGAGAAGGGCCCTGAATACTTGGCAGCTTCCCTGGGCCCCTCTTCCCTCCACGGCTTCATCCCATGGAACCTTGTCAACCAGTTTCCTGAAACAGCTAAAGTTTACTCCCCTGAAGTCCAGGGTAGTGAACCTGCTGTGCAGCCTCCTCACCTCCTTAAGGATCTCAAATTCCACCATTTCATGGTCACTATAGCCAAGGCTGCCCTTGAGCTTCACATTCCCCACCAGCCCTCCCTCTTGGTGAGAACAGTGTCCAGCATGGCATCCCTCCTCGTTGGCTCCTCTATCACTTGGAGCAGGAAGTTGTCATCAACACATTCCAGGAACCTTCTGGTTTGCTTTTGCCCTGCTGTGTTGTCCTTCCAACAGATATCAAGATGGTTGAAGTCCCTTATCAGGACGAGGGTTTGTGAACATGAGGCTGCTCCTGTCTGTAGAGGGCCTCATCCACTTGCTCATCCTGGTCAGGTGGTCTGTAGCAGATTCCTACTATAGTATCCCCTGTCCCTGCCCTCCTTTTAGTCCTGACCCATAAGGCCTCGGTCAGCTCCTCATCTATTTCCAGGTGGAGTTCCATGCACATTCCAGCTGCTCACTGACATAGACAGCAACAGCCCTCCACATCTCCCCTGCCTGTCTTTCCTAAAGAGCCTGTATCCTTCCATTCTGACACTCCAGTCATCGGAGCCATCCCACCACATTTCCATGATGCTGAGGAGGTCGTAGCCCCATAGGCGTGAGCACATCTCTAACTCCACTTGTTTATTCCCCATGCTCTGTGCGTTCTCATAGAGGCATTTAATGTGGGCCCCGAATGAAGCTGACTTGCCGACGGGAGCAGCTGGAATTCCCTTGTCTTGTTCAGCAAGTGCTCTCCTGTTGACGTGTAGTCCTCCTCCAGGCTCTGGGCATCTGTTGGTGGCACTGGCCTCCAACTGGCAGGGGTGGGTTGAACTGAGGTTCCACTCCCCTGGCAGCTTTAGTTTAAAGCCCTCTTTACATCACTGCTGTTGCTATACAAGGTGCATATTGAATATAATATTGCTGAAATCAAAGCATTTTTATATTCAGACACTTAAATACCACAAGCCAACTATTACACACAGCAAAACAATAATGGAAGAACTGTAAAGCTATTGTAAATATATTTTAGTGGAAAATAATTTAGCTTTGGGACATGAGTTGTGCAATGTCGGCTTTGCACAAGTTGGCTTTGGTGCCTGAGATTTATCATTGGTATGGAGCACAATCCCTGGCTGAATGAATTTACTATAGTTAGATGTAAACTAAGCAAAAACAAAAAAAGCCTCACTGCAAGACAATGTATTCTGAAGTCATGTGACTTTTAAAGTCCTAATCAGAATGCATGACAAGTAGTAATATTCCTCCATGAAATCATTTTTCGGTTACCAATGCAAACATCAAATTTACCTACACTGACTTGCATTACTCATCACAGAAAAAGATAAAAAACCCAAAGCTGAATATTCAAATGAAGTAGTCTAAACCCAAGTGTATACACCTAAATTGTTTTATCTTGTGAATTTTATTTTCAGGAAATAAAAACTTCTGACATATGAAGCATAGAGGGGAAAAAAACTCCAAACCTTTAAATCTTCTAAAATTTAGGAGCTATAAGCTATTCAAAGCCTATTTCTATGTAAGATTACTACAACATGGTTTATTTTGGACTTCAACTATTATCAACAAAATAAAAATCATACAGAAAAGTTTAATTCAGTGTAAATTGCGAGAAAAGAAGAAAATGCCTTGATGACCTGATAACCTAAACCAGTAACTTTCTGAAGAGAAACATCCTGAAAGTGTTTAAGAAAACACAGACATATGCTTATTCAGCTGTAATTTCAGACTACATTATTAGTGAGAATAAAAAAACAGAAAGATAATCTAATCGATAGACAAGATATGTTTTTGTCTCAATGACTGGGGCAAATATCTCATTCTGATGAAGATAAATACAGATGGGAGGAAAATAGTCCTTTGAAATCCATATTTCAGCCATCTTTTACACATAGATTAAACAGCCCATATCACAGTCTACCTTCCCTCCCAGCCCGCCTCCCATCCCCCATTTACTGCCTGATCTAGCACAGCACAGATCCTGAAAGTGGTAGCATCTTTATATTTAAAACAGTCCTGTCACTTTCTGACTCCTGGATATTTTATTGTACACAACATGCACGTATTACAGGCTGCTTGCAAGTCCTTATCCCCTTGTGTTCATTTCATACAATAGAGAAAACCTGAAGTTCAAAGTGTCTTCATTCAATGCATTTTCAAAAACTCTAAGCAGAGGATTCTCCCAGAGCTTTTTCTCATTCAATCTATATTTCTTTTTGAATGAGACAGACTATTTCCAATTTTTTTCCAGGTAGTACAATAATTTTCATAAACCATGTATTTACAAATGCATTGTGCAAGTCTTAAGCTATTAGAATACTCAAGTGATTCGTTCTGTTTCCAGCTGTTTAAGACACGTTATTATCAACTAAAGACAAAAGTGGTCTAATTTCCATTATGTAATGGAACTTTTCCTACTGATTCCGTAAGGATTGGATAAAGTATTTGGATTGCCTGCACTACATTCAGGTTCCAACCATTATTAAGCCAGCACATCTAAACAGTTTTTCAGAACCCTAAAAAACACAAGTTAAATTGATAAACTTTACTCTCTTGAGTGTAAGCAAATTTCTCATGCTTGTGCCGTATTCAGTACAGCCAGTGCTATGCTAAAATGCTTTTAGAGCAGGAGTCACAGGAGGCAATACGTCACTTATGTCCACCTAATTTGATCTGATCACCAGATGGTATAATTTAGCTAGTTCCTTTAGCCAGAATTTAGCTAGGGAGCCACGAAGCTGCACCTAAGAGTAATAGAGAAGTGGCAATAGCAGATTAATACCACTTGCCTATCTGCCCTATTCAGAAACAACAAAAGCTATGTCTATGTTCTTCGGAGGATCACTAGCAGCTGGTGACTACTAAGGCACATTGCTTAAAGAGAAATTGGTCAAAACCTCCCTACCTCCCAAATCCAACCAAAAGTTTAGAAGTGACAGAAGTTCACTATATCAGCATCACATAAAACATATTTTTATTGTCATCTGATATTTCAGTTTTTGAGAAGCATTGTGCCACGGTTAATGCCAGCTGGCAACTAAACACTAGGCAACTAAACACTATTCAGCTGCTCAGTCACTCCCCCCTAAGTGGGATTTGGGAGAGAATCAGAAAAGTAGAAGTGAGAAAACTTGTGGGTTCAGATAAAGGCAGCTTAATAGGTAAAGCAAAAGCTGTACACACAAGCAAAGCAAAACAAGGAATTCATTCACCACTTCCCATCGGCAGGCAGGTGTTCAGCCAGCTCCAGCAAAGCAGGGCTCCAACACACATAACGATTACTTGGGAAGACAAACACCATCACTCCCAATGACCCTTCCTTCTTCTCCCAGCTTTATAGGCTGAGCATGACATCATATGGTATGGAATATGCCTTTTGGTCAGCTGGGGTCAGCTGTCCCAAATTCCCGTGCAACCCCAGCCTACTCACTGGTGGCGTGGTGTGAGGAGCAGTAAAGGCCTTGGCTCTGTGCAAGTACTGCTCAGCAGTAACAAAGACATCCCAGTGTTATCAACACTGTTTTTGGCACAAATCTCAAACAGAGTCCCATACTAGGTAGTATGAAGAACATTAACTCTATCCCTGCCAAAACCAGCACACTGACACAAATTTTAACACAGCTGCAGATATCAAAAGCTACTACTATTAAGACTTCTTTAAACAATCGCTTCTTGAGAAATAATATAAAACAGTATTACACCAGTATTACCTCGTACCAATACTACGTGCATCAAAGGTATTTAATCTCCAAAAAGCCCAACTAACATGCATATTCTAATTAATATCATGCTGAAAATAGTTAATGATGCTAAATTACAGCAATCTTTTAAAAAGGGTCAAATTTGTAATTCTGCATTTAAGCTATAAACATCAGGCATGAAAACAAATTGGTTTTGAAGTAACACTAATTCTGAAACGTCCCACTTAAGAAAATTATTTCCTTGCATAATTTTTTTATGTTTAATCAAGCCACCCAGTAAAGGATTATAGTTGATAGTAAATTGCAGTGTTGTATCTCTCTACCTCTTATTCTAAGCACATTCCCCCCATTTTCTTCCTTCAAGAGTTTTCACAGAGAAGATGCTTCATGAGACAATGTCTCCACATATATAGGTAGACAATACAGCATGCCTTTAAAAATATCTTAACACATGATTGTTTCCTCATTGTAAGAGATGTTTATTAATGTGTACTTTTATGCCACCAAAGATGTGTCCCCACAATATCAACACCATCAATTGCTGAGTACAAGTTCTCCTAAATTCCTAGAAAGTGCTAGATCATTCAGGGACCTATTGGAGCGAGTCCAGAGGACAACCACAAAGATGATTAGGGGACTGGAAATCTCCCTTATGAGGAAAGGCTGAGAGAGCTGGGTCTCTTTAGCCTGGAAAACAGAAGACAGAGAGGGGATCTCATCAATGCTTATAAATAGCTAAAGGGCAGATGTCAAGAGGATGGGGCCAGACTTGTCAGTGGTGCCCAGCGACAGGACAAGGGGCAACAGGCACATACTGGAGCACGGGAAGTTCCATCTGTACTTGAGGAAAAACTCTACCCTGAGGGTGCCGGAGCACAGGAACAGGCTGCCCAGAGAGGTTGTGGAGTCTTATTCTCTGGAGATATTCAAAACCCACCTGGGCGCGTTCCTGTGCAATCTGCTCTAGATGAACCTGCCTTGGCAGGGGGTTGGACTAGATGATTTCCAGAGGCCCCTTCCAACCCTGACCATTCTGTGATCTTTAAAGAGTGCTAGTTCATATGCCTCCATTTCCAATGAATAAATAGCTGACTTAAAGGTCACCCCACTATCTCTTGAAATTCAAAAAGGTAATCTACTAAAAAGAAAATCAAGCAGCCATACTGAATGATCTGCAAAGCAATATTAATTTATCAGCAAAATTATACCTTGCTGATGCTCTTCAATTAATACTTATAATGTCATATTTTAAATGGAATAAAAAGTGTGTTGATAACCACATTAATACTTATTTTGTACCTTCCATATTTTATCCAGGTATGAAATTAAACCAAATCTAACAACTTTCCTGTGAAGAAAACATATAGTTGTGTTTGGGTAAAATTTGGTCATAAACCTGATGGGTTAGCCACTCTGCTTGCTGTCACACAGAATACACAGCAGAGATAAATGAGGTCACAGGTTTCTGCACAAAAATGTCAAAGCTTTTTTACTTTGCATGGTGGTTTCTTTAAGATCTTACAGTCAAAAAATTGCACTCCAAAAAAAAAAGCCCCACACCAACATACACTGATGTAATATGAAGTTCATTTCACTTGACACTGTCTGTTAAGCACAGAAGTTTCTCAAACTGAAGGATATCTATGAAAATTCACAGATGACCATTTAGAAGCTTGCTTAAAAGAAAAAGCAGGCCAGAACATGAATTCCACAAGAGTACTAGGACAGTACAAAAAATAGGTAGCCTTGATAGGTGATGGCATGAGATTGGACAGTGCGAGGTTGGCTAAAAAAGAGCAGTCACTATAATCATTGGCAGGAGATAGAATGTAATCTATGAAACATCTTCAGAATACTATAACACAAAGCTAATATGCACAGAACATGAACTGAAATAGGATCATCCTTGTACAAATTCAGGTAACTTTCTGCCAGGAGGAGAGTATTTAAACAGGACAAAAAGAAATTATGCAGGCATAAGAATTTTCAGGAAATGATAAATCGTTTTCCTCATTTAAAGGAAAAGTGTGAATAAGACCATAATGCTACATAAAATTGTAAAAAATAGGTGGAGTGGCACTCACAACAATGATACAAACAGTTCAAGAATACCAAGATCTGGAGCGTATTTCTTGACCAAAATTAGCATGTGATAAAAAAATTGCAGAAACAAGATGATAAGATCTACTGATACATGACAGATCAAACACAAATATGACAGTGCTAGTTCATTTGAACATGCAATTTCCATTATCTAACACATTATGTCACTCTATCACATCTGAGTGAGAACTTGATGAAACCATGAAAAAAAAGAAATTAAATGGCAGCAAATAGTATTCATATGGCAACATCTTTCCTGGAAAGTCTTAGAAGCATGTATTTATATAAACTGACAAATACCAGCATACAAGATAACTAAAAGTCATCAGACAACTTGCTTTCAAATAATCACCATCAGAAAATCACTAGGGTTTACTATTTACAACGTAACAGAAAGTACATTAATACGTAACTATTAGTTTTAGGAACTACATTCATCACAGTTTTCCTGTTGATACTGATGCATTTCAGGTTCTGTCAGGGTCATTACAAAGCCTTTAGTCTGCCTCCAAATTCCCACGTCTGTTTTTCAAATAGTCACTGGATATAAAAGCAAACTTTATATTTTTTAAAAAATGTAGTAATTACTGTTGCTAATTCTACAGCACATTAAAAAATGCACGGATATAAACAATAATGAACAAAATTGTATCAGTCATTTAAAATCAGTGTTATGTTTGTTCAATACAGATATCTTTACAGAATATGTGATTTTTCCACTACTTAAACACTGAAAGGTAACCTGCATTTGAACATGTCATTATGAAGCCACTGCAAAGTATTTATCATGCTAAATGTAAAATTGTTCATGTTGTCAGCACGGTAGCAAAACACTACCATTCTGTCTAGTGGCACTAACATATCACACAGACTCAGTGGTTTTAATCCAAATAGAGAAGTTTCAAAAGCATATATCAATTTTCACTTATTCAAAGTTAAACAGCAGAATGAAAATGATTCATGTAATATTGGTCTAATATCAGAAAAGCTGGCTGTTTTAAGGAAACAAGGTCATTTTTAATGAGAAAACAGAGGATTAGAGATGCACAAAGGATGGGTTTAAGAATGAAAGGTCTAAATCAAGTTACCAAAAAAAGAACAGAAGACAGTAGCAGTGAGAACGAACATGACCAGGAGTCAAAGAAAGATGGCACATTTTATAATGGTAGAGAGGTTAAAAAAACCCTAAAACAAGAAGCAGAGCAATGATGGAAAGGAAATTATTCACCTGCATTTCAGAACATGGTAAAGAGGATGTAGAATATATAACATGGAGTTCATGCAGAATGAGGACTATATAAAAAAGAAACAAAAAACACTTCACCTAGTGAACACTATCTACGCTGCATACCTTAAGGCAAGATACTGTGGAAAACACAGCGTCATCATGTAATTAAAGACTGTATCACAAACTATGGATACAACAAGACCATACTGAGGTTACCTGTGAAATCTTAAATCAAAGCCTCACAGACCATTTTAACGGCTTCTGTAAACAATGTAAATACATGCAAATATTCCAGATGGATGCTGAATGTGATCTTTACTGCTGGGTAATCCAAGATCATAAATACATAGAACATGCTAACACAGTATGCTATTTCTCATAAACTGAGAGGATGAATAAATTTTAGTATTTTCCATAAGTTACAGCAACAAGCTTCTGCCACCTTTTTATCATGCACAACAGCAAAATATATCTCAACCGAAAAAAATTATAGAATATAGCAACAGGAGCAAGATATTGCACTTCTCACAAGAAACTATTAATGCTCCCTTCCATGTGTCAAGCAGAATTAACTGTCATAAATCATCTCCACTGCAAGCGGAAAGCATGTTTTTTGTTTGCTGTCCAATTCATCTGTTGTATATACAACTTCAAACGTTACAGTTTTATCATTTATGAGTATATTACTTCTGACAACCTCAGTAATGGTATTCTTCACTAAATATATAAAATCTATCCTGTTCTAAAATCTATTCAACAAAAGTTTCTCCTAGTTTTTAACCAAAGACAATAACCACTTTTTTTTTTAATATAAAAAGAATAGACAACTCTTACATGAAACGTAACCATGGGACAAGGTCATACCACCATAATGAGAATGGTCTGTTACTACAACAGGAAAAAGCTCCTAAAATACTTTTGCATTTAATTTCTTTGAGTGTCACACCACTTACAACAAAGCACATATCCACAAGGAATGAACATTTTCTTACAGAAATAATGTCTCACAGAAATTTAGTAAGAGTTACAGTTTATAAAAAAATACTCTCTCAATGCCAGAAAATGAACTGAACAAAATCAGTATCTATTATAAATGGAGAACAAATCTACTTATTATTTAAATACAGCAAACAATTTCCAAGTGGACATTAACTTCTTACAAAAAGCTAAAGAAACAAGAATCCTTTGATAACAATTCAATTCAAATCCCTTTATAATAATTATGCTTAAATGAAGGGTAAGGTTTGCCCAGCTAAGGAAAGATCCCCTTGGGTTTGCGTTTTTGGGATTTTGTTTGTCTGAATTCAGCAACACCTTCTTAAAGTGATAAAGGGATGCTTTTCTTCACTGGTAAAGTTAGTTCTTGTTCCATTTGGGAGAACATTCCAGGGGAAAAGCTAGTGGCATAATCAGGCTATCTTCAACCAGTTTACCTCACATTTAGGAGTGTTTCATATCAAATTCAGTGTTTAAAGGAATTTTCTCCAAAACACACTAAAGTGAAATATCAATTATAACACTGCTAACATTGAAAATACATGCTTAACTACTCCAAAGTTTTAAGAGAAGGCAACCCATAGTGAATTATTCATAGATAGTTGGTGTTTATTGTTTGGTTTTGTGTTGGGTTGGTTTGGTTTTTTTCCCAAAAGTGTTTTCAGCCATGCTGGTAGAACATGATTTAAACTCTTGCAGTGTAAACAGCAATGCTGAAGCAGTGAGGAAACAAGGCACCAGGATTATGAATACATTTTATCTTCAGGCTTACTTCATAGAATTTGTTAAAAAAAAAAAAAAAAATAAAAAATCTCATTTTGTACAGAAAATATTTCAGTGCAGAAAAAGAAAATGAGATGGTGAAATTGGCACCTAGACTTCAAATAAAAATACCACCTAACAGTTTACTGTTGCTGTATGTTCTACCCTACTATTATTAAAGATATGTTCATCAGTAACTCAACTCTGTTTTAGTCATATTTTCATGTTCTCAAAGCTGGTATCAGAAACAGTAAATAATAAATAACAAGATTAAAAATAAAACCACTAAGTATAAGCTAGATTATAGGGAAAAAAACCTAATGTTATTAGACTTATCATCAATATCTTGCCCCACTTATATCAAGTAAATATGCATCTGTGTCCTGTATCAGATGACTTTGCCCGTCCTCCAGGTATGCCCAGAGGGCAGTGTAGGCTATAATGACCCATCTGTTCACTACAGGCAAGTAGCAAACTTCTAATGAAGACAGATGTGGGTCACCCTGTACAAGAAGGCTGCAGGGTGCTAATGAATCCACCTAATGGTCACTACCTGCCACTTCTGACTGATTGATGAGCAAAAGGGTTAAGCTTCAAAAGCAAAGGCAAGTATTTCAGGTAATCGTTAGTCTTACTAGGATATCTCTGTCACATTCCCTAACACACACACACACACACACACACTTAATAGTCTTTTCCCACCTTCTACTTTTTTTCTTTGGGCAACCTGACATAACCTGAAAAGCTGAAACAAAGATCTTATGACAAATTCATTACTTTTATTGCTCAGAGAAATAAAAGTTCCCAATATTCATAGTAATGTGTAATCACCTGACCTCTGCCACTAACAGTAAAAGCTAAAATCTTAAAAGAAACAGCTACCAGTTGCAAAACTCCACAGGTATTTGTACTTTCTAAATACTTCAAACTGACAGTAGTATAGGAAGAAACTTTCTACAGTGAACTCCATTCATGCAGACCCCAAGTTAGTGGATTTTTTTTGTTTGTTTAAAATGATGACTACCACAGAAGCTAGTGAGGATTTGACTCATTCTGCCAATTTCCACATGATGGTGATGGCACCACAAAGGCCAGCTACTTATAAGCAAAGTATTGATGTAAATCCAACCATTCATCAATTCAGGTAGTGAGCAAATATCACAAAGAGTTGCACTGGGGAAACTTCAGAGAGGGAAGTCTCACTAGAGAAAAAGCAAGGAGAAAAAAAAAAATCCTATCGTGAAAAATGTTATGACTTTGAGCTCATGTGGGGTGAAACCTGCAGAGAATCTTGCCATGTGCCAGGATTCACCAGGTTTTTGCTAATAAAGAGCTGCAACAAAACGAAGTCACAACACTATCCAATGATACAGGGAAGTAATGAAATTATACATAAAGTTAAAAAACTAATGTAACAGCTTTTGAGAAGTGGATCTCTTGCTTCTAGTAGCAATTCATCCATTTTCAAAAACAATAGACAAGAACCACCAACTTAATTTCTAATGTAACTTTACCAATAGTAGGTAGAAAACCCAAACACATTAAGTGCTGCAAATCACCTAGTGAGAAAGATTCTTTACCAGATATACCAGTTAATGGTATATAAAAAAAAAACAAGCCTGTAGCAACATTAAACCAATAGTACATTGCATCAGTAGCTGGTCGTACAAAAATGAGGAAGACAACCTTACCAGAAGACAACATTTTATTCCTCATCGTGTTTATCTCATGAATAACCCTTTATACACCTTACATTCTTAACTGTAAACTGAACATCAGGATCCCAGCATGTTCATTTTGCAAGGTTCAATACATTCATAAAGGGAGGATGGCAATGGGGGAGGCGCTAGCATTTTAGGATAAAATGTATTTGAGGAGTGAAGAGTATTGTTACATACTTATCTTAGGCTAAAAATAGAAGTCATTTAATTTTTATTCAAGTCATAACCTAGTAAAAATTCTCAAAATTTCAATAAAGAAAAAGGTAATGCAACTTATAATTATCAGTATTATAAGCAAAAAACCCAGCCTATTCAACTTTTGAGTCACAACATTATTTTTGAACAGAATTAGAAATAGGTGTTAATCTTTTATACTCATTGAATCTGCTTTTTCATCCATATAAAACTAATGAGTCAGTAACACTTGAAAATTTACCTTGCATAATTAACAATGACTTCCAGTAAATATAAGGAAATTTATGCCCACTCTGTGAGGGTATAAATTGCAGTTTTGCCTAATATATGTCAAGAGAGACTCCAGTGTAAGTTACCTTTTCAAACAGATTTAAATTCACAAATGATTTACTGTTGTTCCTAGAACTGAAATTATTAAGCAACATCAGTCTTTTTCCTGAGGCAACAGAAACTCTTCAAGATCCAGTAACTCCAATCTATATGATTCTGAGAATTCTGTTTTGCAAGAAGCTACTAACACTACATACAAGGTGAAACTAGCTATATATGGTTGATTGAATTACACAGTTTCACTGATTTACCCTATGAGATCAAACTAACAGTAGTGAGGTTAGGGGGAAAAAACACCCAAGAAAAATAACCTCTGGGAGTGGGAGTGATGGGTACCCAAACATAGGTGAAGCATAGCAAAAATATAGTAATTATGTATTCATAGGATTATTCACAATGTCATAGGCAAATAAAAGCTATCACAGTCTAGAAGTACACCCTTAGCATTTAATAGGAACTCAAGTGTTAATATCATCATAACAGCATGTGTACAGAACATTCTGATGTGGACTGCTTTGTTTTTCAGTTAGCTCACTTGCCTACCGAGGACCTGCAACTTATTAATGAGAAAGACTTACCATTCCAGTAAAAAATGGTTGTTAAGCACACGGTAATGTGTGTTCTATTTTTAACCATAATATACACTTTCCCTTAAACATGTAATTACAATTGAGAAAGTATAGTGTAGCTTTGAAAACATAGTTCATCCAGAGAAGACACTGCTACTTTGTTAAAAACAAAGATGACAGCACACGGAAGTCCACAAGGGCCTACCAATTAAGTCCTTCCATCACCACACTTTTTTTAAAGGTCTTTTGGACAGAATCACATTTCCTTATGTATGCATGCGTCACTCATGTCATTCTGTTTGCAGAACAGACTCCCAAGTAAAACAATTCTGTTGCACTTAAATAGCACAGCCTAGCTGTTAAGCAAGCGCTGAAGGTTAGGACTACTTAGGGAAAATAGCTGCCAGTATTCACAGGTTCAGATTAACTTGCAAACTGATTTAAATGTATAATTCTGAGGTAAAACGTGTAGATATTATAAAAGGAAGACTGATAAAAAGGTATCATGTACAAAACTTCAGATACATGCGTTCACACATCATCTAAACACAAGTGATGTTTCAAAGGACGCAGCTAGTGATCAACTAGTTACATACAGGATAGAGATGAGAAAATGCTTATTCCAAATCTTGCCAAATCTTTCCTTACATTCTATCTTCAACTTACATAGAAAAAGTTGTCACAAATTTCCTGTCTTGCTTTCTCAAAGATGCCAGTCTTCACAGACACAAAGGAATATAGCAGATGATTAACTACTACTTTTTTCAACTATTTTATTTTGAGAAAATGAATCAGATATTTACCAGTCTGGCAAAAGATCTATCTCCAACAGAGCCAGTAGCATTGTTTTACTTAGCACAGCAAGTGAATATATTTTTAACCTCAGGATGTACCAAATTTCATACGACTATATAGATGTTACAAGTTCAATACACGCATAAACACAGTAATGAAATGGGAACGGAACTGACAATGAGCTTCAAGTTTTTAATCATTTTTCCATTAAGGCATTAGAACTAAAATCAAATACAAACTCAGAATTTGGTTTTGCTTTTGCTATTGACAAAGTATATTCTTCCTCACCTGAAATGTTCTTTGTTCTCAAAAATAAAGGAATTTATTCTACTAAAACCTTCCAGAAATCTGAGTCTGAAGAAGAATCAAAGTCTCCATGGGGAACAGAAGTTGATCAAATTTACAAGCCTTTGATAATACCTCTTTCAAAAGAAGCACATTTACACAAATCTGTGCTAGGCCAAATTTTTTTCTCTTCTCATCTTGATTATAAATGGATTTAGAAATCACATTATCTCCTGACCTTCTTCAGTAAGCTTTTGCACAGTTGAAGATTACTCTAGAAGGTCCCCCTGCATTCTTTACATTAACTAATATAGTTAATGTATAATATAACTAACCCCTTCATTTTTTCTACCTAGGAACATATTCTGTATCTCTCATTAGACTAATTATTTTCCTCTACACTGGTTCTGATTGGTATTAAGGAGGAAATGACAAACTGACAGTACTTCTCCAAGCTGTGCTCTGTTTTGTTGATATAATATTAGTAGCAATACCCACTGAAATCTGGGTCTCCAGTCCTTTCTCTGAAGTTATTCAAGAAAATACTATTTTGCACTTGCTCAGCAGATATTATTACAAGAAGTATCTTTAAAAGTCTAACTTCCTTAACATAAAGTATCTTAATGATACTAATACAATTGAAGAAACAAACAGTTTTATGGACTTTTCACCACAAAATGAAAAACATAGTAAATTTCAAAAGTACCTAGATCAATGTTTCACATTTTTAGATCAACTCTTCCTCTTTTCTGAAATGGTATGAGCCATCTTGTTTGCTTTCCTACTTCCCAGTTTAAGAACAGCCTACATCTACTTTTGAATTTATAAACTTCTTAATGAACTCCAAGGTCATAGTACTTTATATTAAGTAACCATTTAACAATAAAAAAATCGTTTATAAATACATTAGGATCAGCAAAGTACTTACACATTGGTTTAAGTACCCACCATAAAACTTCTACAATAAACATGTACACACACTCACTGCATAATGATTACTTTCTTGTATTGCAAAGAAATCAATTATACCTCACAAAATGCCAAAATTAGTTATCTATTTAAGTTCTATTTACATTCTGTATATATTTTAATGTTTACTTTGCCCAACACTATACAGAAATCCTCTGACATAGCCAGTTTGTGTGCCTCTACTCTCTCAGTCCTGTACATCATTTCAGTGATTAAAGTCTGCAACAACCACCTGGGGCACTAACTCTGTTTATGGGGAAGGGGTCTGTGGAACCAAACTAATTTCAGTGCAATAGCAGAGGTAATTAATTCTAAATATATATTGATGTATATTTATTGAATCTGGATGAATTCTGAGGGAGGTTATGATTACGAGTCATTTAATTTCAGTTTTGATGTATCATTCCAAAAGTGTGTGAAAATACTCAGCTTCACAATTTCTACAAAGCATAAAAAGCTTATGCTCTTAAATTATTTCACAGAAATTACAGTGAAGTAGGGGGAAAAAAGCTCATGAATTTTCATTCTTAACTATTTTTTTTCATTTTCAATATAAAATGCAGTGTTTTTCCATCCTGCATATAGAAGCCTTACACCTGAAATCCAGGTATAAATTAGTTCTCAGAGTAGGAAAAAGCTGAAGTGTCATTACCTCCTTTTCTTCCTGCAATTCTTGCTCCTGCGGGATGAAGAGGTCATTTTTTCTTGCCTTCTTTTTTCGTTGTCGACATTTTCATAATGCGGTGCAGTTTCCCTTTAGAAAGTTAAAGGAGAGATTTATGAGTCCTCATTTTTAAATGTTTATATAAATACATTTAGTGAAAACCTATTCTCCTATTACAAACAGCTGCTGTTTGCAACAACTAATGAAAGCCTAGATTACTCAGTAATGGGAGGGGTCCCACAATATCATACAGCTATGATGTAAACCCAAAGCAGCAACACAAATCTATTTTGCCATTATTGAAACATATGTAGATAATATCACAGGATTACTCTAACAACCACTCAATGGAAGAAAACAAAAAGCATACAGAAAAAAACAACATACCATTTTTGAGATGTTACCCTAAAACATGCACAAAGCTTCAAGTGAGTTATGATGATCTAACTCTGAGACTTAACACTGAAATTACATCTATCTAAATCACAGATTTTGAAAACTCTCTTGGTAGAAGCAACTTTCTAAAGAGCCCTTTTATGACTAATTTTAGGAAAAAGACTTCAAAGCAAATCACTTTAAATATACAAATAGTTTTTATGACTTCCAGTAAGTCTGGCCAAGATATTGGAAAGGATTTAAACCATGACAGATGCTTGCACAGCAACTTAAGACCAACCAGCCTGCAGATAATGTATGCTGACGTTCATTAAAATAGATTTCTCTCCTCATTTTCTAAGGAATTTACAGCTGTAGTCCGAAAACTCAGGCCCTTATCAGTTGATTACTTCAGTACACAGACATAAGTAATCTTATTTTTTTTATTCAAAAGTTCCATAGACCCAGGTCTCTGCAATACACGTAGAAACGCATCTGTTGAGACACACTAACATTACATAAAACAGCAGCACCTAGAAGGCTGAAGAGCCTATAGCAGGAAGGGGTGGTTGGTCATTTAAGGTCAGAATCACAAAAATGCAAACTGGCAATGGTCTGCAGTCATAGGCTTGGAATTTGCAGGCCAGAATGACATGGTTAAGTGCCTTTTATAACAGTGTTACTTTCCTACAAACCCCATTGACATCAGGCAGCATATTGATCTTACTGCTCCTTAAGCCAGCCAGCAGCCACCGAAAGAGATTCTAAAAATTATGTCTTTCCCAAACTTCTCATACTGATTTTCTATTTCACTTTGAGAATAGGATACACAATCTGAAACTTGCCTTTTTTATTGCTGCTGGTTTTAAACTAAATTAGAGCTGGTCATTTATGCTCGTAAGACACACAGAGGAGAAAGTAATGGTCATACCCACATTTTCTGGTGTCTTAATGAGCACTTGTACAGTAGTAGAAATATATAGTCTATATTATCTTAATGAGCACCTCTACAGGAAGTTACAGACATAAACGAAATGCCTTCCTGTTTAACACAAGGCTATAAGCTCAACTAGGAAAAATACTTTCCTATATCTTTTTTGATCATGAACCACTTGGAAGGCAAGAAAAGGGGCCAAATTAAGAATTAGTTAAATAAGGATTAATTTTATTATTTGCTTCGCACACTTCTCACAATCTTAAATTCCACTATCATTTTGACCTTCACATCCCCAAAGAATTCATCTTTTTTCATCAGTAACAGACCCAGCAGAGCAACTTTCCTAGCTTTGACTTGCTCAGGGATCTGCTTGACTGTATCCTACAGGGCATGGCTCTGAATGGCTAAGGGGCTCAGGAAAGCTAATTGATATTCAAGAACACTCTCCTCAAAGCATATTCTAATGTGCAAAAAGACTATCAAGTGTGGCAGAAGACCAGCCTAGATGAGTTAAATGCTCAAATATGTTACTGAAAGTAGATCATATTTTTTTTACAAGCTGTCAAGTATAAAGTAAATTGGCTTTCAGTAAAATAAACCTTTAAAAATGTGTTCACTGCTCTGAAACCACACCGAAATTAATAACTAAGGATTACGTTTCCAGTGAAACCAGCAGAAATGTCTGCATATATGAAAGTCTTCATGAAGTACAAGAGCTCAGGAACAGCAAATAAGCCTGACTGTTGCAAACAGAAAGGCTGAAAATATAAAGACAATCAAAATATATTAACACCATGCAGATAAAACTGAAAAATATAACAAACTCAGTCCAAAGAATAAACATAAGAATTTTGGAATAAACAGATAAAATAAATATCCTGGTGTATTTTTATTTATTGAGATCATATTGCTCAGGTCCTGGCCCTTCTTGAGTTTTAAATTCACAGTATTTTCCAGTTAAGTTACTAAAATGTACTTCTTTATTTCAGGGCAGGGCATTAACATCCTAATATAAAGGGAAGGAAAAAAATAATTTAAGTCAAGGAATTTTCCAATTTCCTGACCAAATTTTTGCCCTATCTACAAAGCACAGCTAAAACAAAATATCTATCAGCCAAAAATAAAGTATAAACATTATTTACATGCTTATAGCAAGTCTTATACATGCAGGGATTTTTTGTTGGTGTTTTTGGGGGTTTTTTTTTGGGTTTGGGGGGTTTTGGGGGTTTTTTTGCTAGGTAGACCATAATTACAATATGAACTATGCGGTGGTTTAATTTTTCCTATATTGCAAAGGCCTCCAAAAAGGTTTTCATTTCATCTTCTAGGTCAGATGATCTCCACCCTCAACCCCCTCTGTCTCACTGTTCTCTACAAATAGCAGGTGTGAAACTGCAATTCCCTAATAACATCACATTGTTTCCCTAATGACATTGTGATGCTGAAACTACAGAGAACAGTAACTTCAGTTATCAGCTAAAAGAGCTTTGAGGATTTACAAATCTAGTGCAGTCCAGCAGGTAGGCAGCCTGAGATTCCAGACAGTATATTTCACTGTAGAAATAAATGTTTTAAAATGTTCTCATTTATTCAAGTTGGAATTTTCATTTTAAATCCTCTACAGAGCTGCTTCTTAAGCCATACACAACACATCAAGCAGAGCACAGATATCTCTCCCAGAGATGCAGTGATGACTGCTATAGAAAAGGAAGTACTGATTAACAAATTTAGCTTCAAACTATATAGACCAGAATGCATAAAAAATGGCAAATGTAACAAAATTCTAGTTATCGTTGTCCACATTTACAGACTTCAGCACTACAGCCCAGCTCAATGGACCACTCATCTATCCAACTACACTTTCTGCAACCATCTACATATTCACCTTTCAAGCTGTCAAGCACAGATCCAGTTATGTTTTATCAACAGATTTCATGGAACACCAGAAGCAACAGTTCCATTTAATGTGAGGTATATCAAAAAGTTTCAAATTGTATGTTCATATAGCATCATTTTGTTCTACTATGTACTTGTGTCACACTTCCTCCTCTCCCCAAGCTGGGGCCCAAGGGGCAGGTTCCCAGCACGAATACATTGATATAGTCGTCATGAGCTGGAAATGGCTGAAGGCAATGTACTAAGCTGGATAGAACACATCCACTTTGACTCACAAAGGTCAGCACAAATATTTGCTTTCACTTCATTAGTGACTTTTCAGCGTCATGTACAACTCTATATATATTAAATTCAGTCCAGACTACTAAAGGTCATACTGCATTAGTTAAAATCATGCAAAAACCAGAAACTGTAAACCACTGGAATTCGTAGCAGAGCTTATAGGAGTCAGTATGAAAATCAATAGGTAGGGTACTTTAATCCAGAAAGTTCAGTGCAAACTCTCAACTCAAAAATAAAAACGTTTTTATGATGAAAAAAATTTAAATCAGAGACCCCTGATGAAGAGCTAACTGGGATATGCATGTTCCCCAGCAAAAGCTGCTTTTACTAGTATGGTCCAAAGAAATATCCATGAAAATTAACACATTACCACACCTACCCAAAATTACTCTCCCAACTGAATTATTACTTTCTTGAAGAATCAAAAATGTGCTAAATACACACCACAAAAAAAAAAAAAAGAATTAACATGGCCTGTACACTGAATGTGTATTTAGAGATCAGAAAACAACTACTTCAGCAAATACCTTATCTATCTAAAATTTCACTCACTAATTCTAAAACCACCAACATAATTCACAGCAATTTTTGCATGATTTTTAACAAATCAGATATATTGACCACAGAGAGAACATTCTCAGAGACAGAACCTGGGAATAAGACTGGCCATCCATACTCAGCTTCTGTTTAAAGTGCACAATCTTTCTAGAATTTGGCGGGGGGGGGGGGGGGGGGCTGGAAAGACAAACCACCCTCCACACAAACAAACAACACAACTTTGCTACCTGCATACACAGAATGTGTATCCAGGATAAACATGCATGTTTTTATAATTCAATAATGTCAGCACTGAAGTCGGCCCCATCTCAGAAAAACAACTCAGTCATATTTTTCCTTCATTATGCACAAATAATTTCAGATTCCTTAAAATATCAGTTAGTGTCTTCCTCAGACTTGGGTTGTTTGGTTTTGTTTTTTTTTTACCACATGTATCATCTCTATACCCAGGGTGTATGTTCTCACAACAAAAATTCACAGGCTTACAGATTTCTTCCTTAGGTTACCTTTTCCTGGCAAGAAAGAAAGAAGAGAAAAGAAAAATAAAGGAAAACAAAAATCTTTTCCTTGCTCATACAATTCAAACTGCTTTAAATGGTGAAAGAGGTGAAGTTGATCATTACTATAAAGGAAGCATGAGCTGAACTGAACTTTCAGAGCAAAAGAGTGACAGCACCATCAAGTGGCTACTGGTTTAATGCATGATAGAAAAAAATATTATTGTCCAGATATGTACAGAATGGACTTCTTAAAATTAGTTCTAATTGTGACAAATTAGATCCTGTAGAAGTCTAATTTATTTTGAAGTCTATGATAAGGATACACATATTGAATGTTTTACATGTTTAATTTTGTGGAATTACCTACATTTTATTATGGTACTAATAAAGAAAAAGCATGATATTACTATTAATGGAACAGAACCTTCTCACGGCAGGTAAAGTCTTGTACATTCTAACCATACTGGTGGGGGTTTTCAAGAGTCAGATGGCCCTGATCTCCAACATATTCTCTATGATCTGGGAAAATGTTGAGCAGTTAGCAGCCTCACATCACTTCGACTTAATTTCTCTGGCAGCTAAAAATGTGAACTCCAACCTGAATCCCATACAGAGGGACATGAGCTTAAAAAAGAGAAGTCAGCCTGTGTGTCTAAAGGAGTAAGATTAAATTACTAGCAATAAACTGTAAAAATACAAAGGCCTGTTAAGGAGAATAAAATGTGCAGAGTGTCATCTTACTATGAGATGATTTAATATCTACATCGTTCCTTCTCCTTTCTGAGGGTAACACTTGTCAAGTAAATTAACTTTACAGTAGTACATTTAGAAACACATTTTAAAGGTTCTACACATTTTTAATACCATGCTGCTAGTTTCTGTGATACTGAAAAGTATTTATTTCCACGGGGTATAAAATCATCCCTGATTTGTAAATCCAAATTAAAAACAAAACAAAAAAGTTAAGCTTAGTCAATTCTCTCATTCTATGCAGATGCTGCTGTTTTTGTAGATGCACCCTACTTAGAGTAGTGAGTCTTACATGACTGAAACCTATTTCAAAGTCATGGGCAACTTCAAATACCACAACTGATTGCACTGAAGAGTGAGGACTTTCTGATGAGAAACTGAAATACTGAAGAAAACTTGAGAAGTGATCTCTGATTTTAAAACACTAGTCACACCATATAGTCTTAAGGAAAATTATTTATTCCGGTCCCTTACTAATCCAAATGAGCATATGTTTCCAAATACAAATAATCAGAAACTTTGTTATAGAAATATATCATCCAATAACATCACTGACATTTCTAGCCATACTCTAAAATCTACAGAAGACTGCTCAGCACAATTTATTCTATTCACCATAACATTGAAAAGCAATTTCAAGAGGCATTTTTATCACAAAAATATTATTATATTTTGTATACTTAAATTTAGGTATATGACTGAGTATCTTGAGCTGAAATCTGTGCTTGATACTACCCAGGAAGCTATATACATGTATCACTCTCTATAAAAATAGATATATACACTATTATTGAACATTTCAATATTCAGAAGATCTTAGGCATCCCACAATCTCTAGACTGAACAGCCCAAAGCCTGTAGAGTATTTTATTAAGTATGATGCAGAAACAGAGAACAGAGATTTTGGGTTAAGAAAGAAACGGGTTGCAGTAATTAGATCATACTGTTTCTCAGTTATGTTATATGCACATAATGATGACTCCATTAAAGTCTATTTTTATAGCAGAGTAACTCAATTCTTAAAGGCAAAACAAAAGGAGTATATTTCTAGAATATCTGCTTGAGAAAAGATGGTGGTTTGATTTTTTTTTTATTAAATGGCAAGCAGTAATATTTTCAGCATATAGAACAATATTGTTAACAAGTAAAATAGAATTTAAATGCATCAAATCAGAACATGAACCCTGAAATAGAATGTTTTTTAAAGTAGTGATCCCTACTTCTTTCTAAACTCACTAAGATTTTTTTTTCCCCTTATAGATAGGCATGATTCAATATAAAAAAGTGAGGAAACATGAACTAATGGTAGTTCCCACCAAACAATGTGCATGAATTGGCAGTGTGATTAATCTGGATTAAGATGGCATGCAACATCAGCTTCCAAAAGGAGAAATATGAAAAACAACAAATTGAGAAGTTCAGGAATATTTGTAGTGACAGAGTTCATTAACGCACTTATTTCTGCTAAATATTTCAAACCGGACCACTGTAAATTACATCTGCAGGCACTGGTGTTTTGTGTTATTGCTAAACTGTAACTGTGAGGTTCTAAACATTTCTAAGCTATATAAATGTAGTTTCATTATTCATCTTCATTTTAAATTACCAAGAAGCATGCATAAAGAATTAACATCTTATTCTGTTCAATTATACTAGCACCCTATTTTAACATACAGTGAAATAAACTGGACCATGATAAAGTATAACTTCTGAAACAGTGAAATTCAATATCTAAATATTTATAAAGGTATTGCTCAAGTGACTTACAGCCAACAGAAATGTGACAGTAATAAATTGCATTTGTGGTGATTAAAGCTACTCAGTTATAACGATGACACAGTTTAGTGCACTTTTTCAAACTCAAAATCAATAAAAGTGCTGTCTTATATATACAGTCTTTAAAATGTGCAGTAAAAACAATACAAATGGACTGTTACTTAACTTACTAACCTTTAGATTATTCAGGTAAAGTATCCTATCTGCAACGGAATTAAAAAGCTTTAAAATACTGACAAAAGACTGAAGAATAAATTGATGCACTCTAAATAACTCTAAATCATCCAGCTCTTTATGCCAAGAAGTGTTGACAATACCAACTTCAAGGTCATTGTCAACTTGGTAAGTCATTAGCAAATAAAATATGGCTTAATTGGAGCAAACTCAGCAAGGAGCTGCATTATTTTAAGTGAACACTGCAATATAACTTGAAGAAGAATTACTAATCACCACTCCCGTTGACAATGAAATGGATGAAGAAGGTGCTTTGTAACTTTTTTCTATGACTTTCCCGTAATTAAATATGGAAATAGATTCTGTGAAGAATTAAAAGTCCCTGAGTGCATTAATTCAGGCACTAATGGACTACCTTCCAGTGTTACAGCACACAGGTAGTTCCCAGCATGTTACCAACATTAGCTAATATATCAGTGTCAGACTCCAGCAGTACCCTTTAGTTTGAATACCCAACTCCGTAAAGCAGATTTAGGCTGATTATACATGCTGTTTTAAAACGGCAAATTTTTTATATTCTGAAATACTATCTGAAACTTTATGTGCGTTGATGAAAGAGCTTGAGTAAGACCTGAGATCCAGTTGCCTGAAGATGTACGCAGATGTATTACATACATACAGTGCTTATGTAGCCTCTACAGCCACTTCACTAACCTCTGTAGCACAACAATCATCAATTATTAGTTTTTAAAATATTTAAGTAGAAAACCTTTCAATAAATAACCTCATTTACATATTTTTCATCTTTCCCAGCACAATACAACACACACCACTGGGGGTTCTAACATTTAAGGCAGTTCATCTCAGCAGAGGCCTCTTGATACTGCTGCACTGCTCAATCACTATTTTCTCACAGAATTGTTCCCTTCCTCCAAACCATATTTTATGGGTAAGCAGATCTAAACCTGCAGAGCTCCCTAGGTACCAGCCTCATACACCAAATCCTTACACATTTTTAAAGCAACTGCCAATCTATCAAAAAAGCATGGTAAATACTCACCATAAGAGCAAGTGAAAATGAACAGCTGTTTATTTAAACTAACTCTGTGATATTTATAGAGTGCATATGTTTAAATAGCTAAAACATTTGCATTATAAAATAGTTGGGGTTTTTTTAATTGAAGACTTTGCAGATCTATATCTGTATCAGAGGGCCTAGCTCAGTAAATAATGCAAACATGGTGCTCTCCCTTGGCATTACATGTGGGCACTAATCCACTAAAACACTTCAGTACATTCACAGCTTGAAATATGTAAGCAGTCTGACCGCAGTCAAACACAACAGTTACACGTCAACAGTTACATAGATAGTTCAAGTACTTTGCTGCACTGAGGCCTACATTTGTTTGACAGTGAAAAGGTGCTTTTCATTGCTTATCCAGAGTATGTAGCCATAGTAAGAAAAAAGCAACAACTTGAAGAGCCTTAGATAAGGAGTGGATTGGGGCTTTGAAGGCACAACAGGGAACACTGACCTAAAAATAGCGATTGTGTAAAATTAAAGATTCATCCCAAAAATTACTACACTTACTGTGTCACTTCTCTAGGGAAAAGACAAGACCAAAACAGCTGTCGCAAATGCTGAAAGAACACTCAAAATAGTCTATTAGCCACTTAAAAACTTACACATTGTATGTGTTTTTCATGTTGGTTTTTGCATTATTGTATTTTAACTGTGAAAACTCATTAAATTATTAGAGCTTATGTTTCTTTTTTTATTCAAGCAAATCTATATTAAACAAAAATATATAGCCAGATATATTTTGCTAGCAAGAAGGCATTGTCAAAACCTTCAAAAAAAGGAATTGCTTTCAGAGTATCTGAAAGCCCTTTCTTTCCTGAGGATCATAATAGTTTTGGTTTACGTTGCTGGTGTGTGGCCCTGAAACACTTGATGGCTATTATTGCTCATATATATCCACACACAAAGTATTAACTGATCCCATTGATCCTGTAATAAGTATTAAAAGAAATAGGCATTTGCAGCAGGTTTTCTATGAAGGATAACCTCACAAACAAGTCCTTAGAACTAAGAAAAACAGGAGGATGACAAGACTCAGGCATGATTATCTCTACTCATAGTAGAATACAAAACATACCAAGAAAAAAATAAAATTTTTTATTAAAACCAACACATAGATACAGAAGTTTTAACATATAAATTAATAGTCTGCAATGCATCACTTAAACATTTTCCTCTCTACCCTTAGTTTTGACTATTTTAAAAGTACTATCTCAAACAGTGACCATTATTTCTATGCTGTATCCAAGTCCAAAACCCACCTAAAACAGGGCAATGAAATCTCAAAATTAAAAAAAAAAAAAAAAAAAAATCTATGAGCACAAACCAAGAGGAACTAGACATGAATCAAAAGACAACTCAAAATCAAAACAGGACCATACTAGATTTCTATAATCTATTCATAAGAAAGAACAGCAGTTAGAGACAGGGCAGTGACAGCTAAAATAATCTACAGTAAAGACTTGGCTTAGAAAGTACTGAGTACAGGTTATGGGTCAGTTCCTTAAAGAGAAACTAGTAATTTCACTCTTGAAAGATGCCTATCTTTTCCCATAAATGTGTTCGTTATTTCCTTAATAGACAGAAACAAAGCCCTTCTTTGTCCTCGAAAGTCTTATTTTTCTCCAACAAATTCAAGATATAAATATAGCAGGTACATTCAAGTCTTTGAAGAGCTTTATGATCATGGGGTTTTAATAGTTTTTTGTAGGATAACATATTGGGTGTGTGTGATGGGGTTTTGGTAGCATGGGAGGGGCTACAGGGACAGCTCCTGTGAGAAGCTGCTAGATGCTTCCCCAGCTCCAAACCGAACCTGCCTCTGGCCACAACCAAGCCAACTAGCACCTCTGTGATTAATGTATTTAAGAGCGGAAGAAAACCTGCTGAGGAACCAGGGATGTGAGAGACAGCCAGGCAGACACCAAGGTCAGTGAGGAAAGGCAGTGGAGGAGCTGGGCCAGAGGCAGAGGTTCCCCTGCAGCCCAAGGTGAGAGGGCAGGGTACGCCCCTGCAGCCATGGAACGTCACAGGGGAGCAGAGACCCCCCTACAGCCCAGAGAGGACCCCACACCAGAGCAGGGGGCTGCACCCAAAGAAGTCAGACTTCCATGGGAAGCCCACCCTAGAGCAGGCTGCTCCTGAAGGACTGCACCCAGTGGGAGGGACACACAGGGGCAGAGTGTCAGGAGTCCTCCCCAGCCACTGAGAAGGAAAGAGCAGTAGAGACAACATGAGATGAACTGACAGCAACCCCCATTCCCTGTTCCCCTGAACCACAAGGGAGGAGTTAGAGAAATGGTGAGCAGTGCTTAGCCAAGGAAGAACAGAAGGTTGGGGGAAAGAGATTTTAAGATTTGGGTTTCTCTCTCATTGTCCTCGGATCTGATAGGTAACTAAATTGATTTTTCATCCCCTAGTCTAATCTGTTTTGCCCATGACCACAGACGGTGAGTGATCCCTCCCTGCCCTTGTCACAATCCAGGAGCCTTTCCTAGTATTTTCTCCTCCCCATCCCTCCGAGGGGAGGAGTGAGCAAGCAGCCGCATGGTGCTTAGTTGCTGGTTGGGCCATACAGAACTCTCGACCAAAACAGTACTGAAATTCTTGTGCATTCACATACACCAGAATATAGAACAAAATAGCTCAGTTGTTAGATTATTTTTTTAACTGTGATGAAATGTTCAACTATCACTAAAACACAGAGGTGTTTTAAATTCTCATGAAAAGCTGTCTTTTAACACCATCAGTTAAATTGAGATTTCAAAAACTGTTTCTCAATAAATTACGTAAAAGAAATACAAATTTTAATTTTTTAACTGAATAAAAACTTGAGTTGCACATTCTGAGTTCTCTTGACCTTTTGCCTCTCCCTTCCTAAAAGATAAATCATACAGGTAGCTAAAACACTAAGCAAAACCATCCAAATCTAGAATTAGAAACTTACTTGAAATTGAAAATTTACTTAGATTGAAATTCTCACATTCCCAAACACCTTTTCAGTATACTTTTTAATCTTACCTTAGTTCTCCATTTGTATAACTACAATAATTACAGATAACTACCATGGATTCTATATATAACTACTTATAGACTATTCATTTTGCTTATTCAGTTTTTTGAAAACATGATGCCTTATATTTATGCAACAGCATTCACAGAAAATAGATTCTTGACAGAAATGGTTGCTAACTGTACCGACTAAATGACTCTGCTGCCCCCTCATGCATTTCTTGGAAAAATTACAAGGGAAAATGGTAACCAAAAAGTAGTAATTAATTATTCTCTTAATTATTTTGTTTAATTATGAACTATAACTCACTCTATGCAATTAGTATTGCTCAAACATCCCCTTTGTCATAAATGCTCTATATAGCTGATGTTGCTACCTCAGAAACATCTGTAATAAAGAACAGGGAACAGTGGCTGTTGAGGCCTTTCAAGTAGAAGGCATCTTTAATCTGCAATTTGTTTGAGAGTATGTGACAAACATTAAAGAACACAGATTATCACAATATTGTAAAAATTCACATCTCAACAGAACACAAGAGTCATAAGCCACTGTTTGTAGAATTTGAATCTGTCATGTCTCAGAATGGTTTTAAAGTAGAACTGCTAATCTGTAAAATTTCTCTTAATTAAGAGAACATCTTTTTCTTGCAATGTAGATTTAGCAGCAGATTTACAGCCTTTCAGCTCTAACAGTGATTTAACAGTCTGAAATTTTTTAAAAATATAATTAATTCTCTGAATAAGCAGTAAGTTGAGCTAGAACTAAAAATATACAGACAGTACAAAAAGACTTTGGCTTGAAAATGAAGTAGTAATCTATGGACTTTTAAGTTTGCGCTTTTTCTTTGCCACAGACTAATCTAGTTGAACTATTCTGTAAGCAGGAGTCACACACTTAAATCCCAAGTACCTTTTGAAAGAGACATTAATACATCACAATGTGACCTACAACTATCCCCTTTTAAAGATTAAAATTGAGAAAGTGAGGAGAACATAAATGTTACAAACAGGAAATGGAAATACCACAGCCAAAAGTCTATCAGTGGTAACAACTACTCAGCAGGCGGATTTCTTTACAAGACACTTTAGGCTTGGGACTCATACTAAAAATATTAAAGTTGACAGACTTTACCATAATGTCTGACACTTTTGAGAATACTTTTAAATAATACAACTTATTAAGATTCTGAAAACACAGCAGAGCTATCAAAACTCATTACTTGAAGTCATTACCTTCCTAAAATAACAATATAATGAGAAAACTTCTTCAAAGAACTCCAGAATATCTGTGATTCAATAGGTCTCACATACTGAAATCTTACATGAAATACTAGAACTTCAGTTTTCTACAATCGTCCCCCTGTACCTCAGAAAGCACTATCAAAGAGCTGCATGACTTCAAAATAGAATTTATGTTTTGTATGTATAGCACATATATATTACTCCCCTTCTTATGAAGGGAGGGGAATATCTTTAATGCTTTTTTAAGGTAGCACTCAGGATAAATACTATTATTAGAATCACATTCTTTCAATTCAGTTGTTTTTTCTGTGTTTTTTTAAAAAAAACATCAGACATACTTGAGTTCTTTGAATCAATTTTTTCATAGTTTTGTTATTTTAGAAAAGTAATGACTGTAAAAAAGCATAAGAAGGTTTCTTGCAGCCTCTACACACTAAGCCTCTACACTATCACTTTCTGTCACATTACCTTTCTGTCCAAGCTGAAAAGGGAACAATAACTCTTTCAGAGGTACAGGGGTTTTTTTCCACCATATTATTTCATTGTTTTATCTTCAGTGATGTGAAAGTCATTAAAAGTTACATAAAATAGTGTGTGATAGTAAGCTGGACCTAGTGTTCTGTCTTTGAGGTGCGTACTGTTTTATAAGAGTGCCATCCTCAGCTTCTTCATATCCAAAACCCTGACCAGGAGAAGGAACAGAAAGATCACCCTCCTTTCAGCAGGTGGTTTTTTGTTTGGGGTGGTTGTTTTTTTTCCCATTGGTTTTGATTTGTTTGGGGTTGGGGGGGGAGTGTGGAGGGGGGTGGTTTTTTGGTTTTGTTTTTTGAGGGTTTTTTTGGTGAGTTGATTTTTTACAGAGTTACAGCTCTCAAAAAAAAGTATTATGTAACTTCTTTTAAATACGTACATTAATATATTTTATATATATATATGTTTTAAAATAGGTTATCCATACATCTTTACTCACAGTAAATAAACTGAAAATGAGTATCCCTGAAGTAACCAAATGCCCTATAGTACTGAAAAACACACCCACGCACACACTTAACAGTAGGAGGTACAATATCTCAGAATGCTGCATAACCAATAGGTAATCCCACAGTAGTGATAACTTTATAACATTACATGTACAGACAAACAACAAATTTTCATTACCTGTGTCACATTGTTGCACAAGCATAAGCCAATTAAATTGTGAAGGTGTATCACTAATAGGATTACTTCTGTTGCCTCTAAGCCAGCTGAAAAACAGCAGTGTTACATTCCGGCTTCTCCATCATATTCAAGAATGCCAAACAGCATCAGGACATTTGCAACCACTAGATGGTATCAGTATCCTGGCCCTACCTGCCACTTCGTAATACAAAAATTCTCAGCCACTTACTTAGCTTCTATACTTACTGCAAATTAAATAGTTCAAAAATTTCTTTATAAAATAGCAATAATGGCTAGGGTTTTGTTCGGATCTGTTGGGTTACAGATGACATACAAAGCAAAGTACATTTCAATAACTCTTAAAACTCATTTTTAAAAAAGCAGGTTTTGCTTACTGTGAATACAAGCATGAATGTGCAAATGCTCAATCATTTTTGCACTTGGCATGGCTAAGCTTAGCTTTTCAGAATATTACCATAATAAAACATTATCACAAGTGTTCAGTAATATGCTTGATCGTGTTTTAAAAAGGGAATCAACATTACACAGACATTTAAAATTAGCATACCAGCTGACTATGCCCTTTAGAGTCTCTGCTTTTTGCTATTTACAGCCAGCTGCATTGTAGGAGCTTGGTTACAGCTACCAGGTACTGGAGTAATTGTGCTGATCTCTTTGAAGCACTTCTTTTATTTGCCAGACTCTTGCCACATTTCATGTTCTAAAAGATATTAATAAAAAACCCACCAAACAGAAAAATATTAACATAAATTAACCATGTACCTGATAATTTTATTAAAATAATTCTGATGCCTAGGTGCATCTATTTAAAAAAAAAAAAAAAAAACAACTCTGTGGCCAGTAATATTAAAGCACTGTATAGATGATTACGTTTTTTAAAGTTGCTTTCTACTTCATTTCAAATAGAAGATATCTAAAGCAGCTAAAATAATTATTTCTCTGCAACCTCCAATGAATTACTGTTTCTGAAATTCTGATATATTCTAAGCAGTATCCCAAAGTATTTCAATGAAGTAAAATAATGAATAAAATTGTACAGTAAAATCCAAAAGCACAATTTCACTATTCTTTACTCTATAATGGTAAAAACCCTGGCATTGATGAAGACCTCAGCAAGCCAGGTTCCAAATACTAACCTCCTGAGTATCAGTTCCTTCAGTTCAAACATTTTAGTGTCCTAATCATTCTAGTTATAACTGAGCTTTTGTACAGGAACCTCTGTACTTCAGTACACTAAACAAGAGCTGATAGACTATGAACGTTCTTTATAACTAAGAAGCTACAGCATTCTTTTGTTTGTTTTATATATATTCTGGATGATTTATATGGTTTTACTAGTGAGCTCCATGGAAAACCTAAAACAGTCAAGATACCCTGTTGTAGATGTCAGGGAAAAAAATTAATCATCTGCCAAGAAAATTAATTAGAGAATAAGACTGAAGTACTTCACTACCTACTACTCTAAATGGGACGTAAGATGAACTGTGAGGAAAACCTCAGATTTCCAAACATCATCATTAGTGCTGCTACTGTAACTGTCAAGCATTGAAAATACATTTTCTGCATATTTTTAAAATAAGTGTCTTTACTAAATGTAAGTTTTCAGAAAGAGCTTGCTTTATTTTTGACCAATGATATCTCACATCATATTACTTATGCAGTATTATGGCAAATGTGACGGAAAACAGTGTAGCACAAGAATAAATTAACATAAGTACATAACACAATGTATCTCAGTGGAAACATGAGGAAATGATGCCATTCAGCAAAGCTTGTCATCTACCAATTTTTGTAGCATATTGTGCACACCACTATGCCCTCATAAAACACAACAGTGATCCACAGCTTCTGCAATAAACAACCCATAATCAAATAGAAGTTCCAAAGATAAGTGTCTTTTACATTTACATCACTGATTTCAAACTTATGGCTAAAAACGTGAGTAAAGGTTCTCATATGTAACATCATCAATAATGAGTTATTTGATCTTTTTCCATTATAATTTAAGTTGGAGGAAGATTCAGGAAAAAGAAGATAAACGAGAAAAAGCAGTGAAGACACTTTATGATACTCTATGATTGTGATTTTATTCTACTACAAAATTTAATGCAACAAACACCATTATCACCTTTCCCCACTTGGAAATGTCTGAAATGATTGTACAGTAAGAACAAACAAACAAAAAAGTACACTACATGACACCTATAATAGGGGTTTTTTTCATTTTCAGTTAGCACCATGCTTTAGGCAGCCTAATTCCTTCTGAGGTTGCATTGTTCTATGTATTTTGTAGCCACTGGCACTGATACTACCTTGGAGTCATGCTAATGCTCTTGTTCTATGAAGTGTACTGCACATATTAAAGGTAAAAAAGCTGAATTTATATTTTTCTTCTTGACATAAGGACTTAATTATACATGTAAAGATGGGTTCCATTTCAAGTTATAAGCATCACTCTTCTTTGAGAGTAGTAAGAAGTATTGCCTCAGGTGAACAGCATCCTGCTCAGCTTCCAGTACTGAGAGACACTGTTCCCATACATTTATCTTTGCTAGCAGACAGGAAAAAGAGTCAAAAATTCTCCCTACATTAACTACAAGTACTCAAGAAAGCATTAGGAAGATCAGTCTTCTGCATTCCAAGGAGAACAGGACTGCAACTGCATTATTTTGTGGTGCAAGGATGAAGGAGCTGCCATCCTAAGATCAGGGTTTCAAACGTTAAACAGTAGAAGATACATGGAGACAGAAAATCTCCAATTCCACCTTCCCTATTGTTTACCTCTAAAATTGCTACAGAACATAAACATTTTAAGCTGGGATCATTATGATCATGTACCCTAATAAATATGTTAAGTAGAAAGCAGTGGATCAATAAAAGCACATTGAAAACAATTTTAGGATTGAATCTGGTTTTCTCTGAACAAAGCAATGCCTAACTGTAAATTTCTTTTCAGCTGAGATTTTGTTGTGTTCAAATGCAGGGTCACTGGAGTAGTTTTTAATCTACTTGTCCCTTTGTTTCTAAACTGTCCCGTTGTTTTTAAACAACATCAAAGTAAAGGCAAAAGACGACAGGAAAAAAAATCTCATTATTTTATATACTTTTAACCATTGTTCATATTCTATTTCAGTAAGTCAAAAGTAAAAAGCTTAAAGTGTTTCAAACTGATTTGAAGCAGAAAATGTCTCTCCTAACCCTAAATATGAGTCTTATGGACTTAAGTGTTTTTATGCTTATGAACTGTATCTAACCCCACCATTACCAGAAAAGAAAGAATACTATGCTTTCAGGACAGCTTTCTAAGTAATCTGCTGTAAAGGGGTTTAAAAGAGTACATAGAGTCATCACATATGCTAATAGTTGCAGATCTGAGGATAGGGAAAGGATTAATATTTATATTCTTTGTTAGTATTTTAGATATACATAGAGAACTGGCAAAAACAAATTTAAAAAAGCTAATGCAGACAAGTAGGAAAGTGTATGTGCTACAAACAGATATAGCAAGGCATTGCAATGTTCTAGTGTCCTTTTAAGGCTCCGTAGGGAAAGAAAAAGTGAACTGGTTTCATACTACCCTATTATTTATATGTTAAATTACATCATCTTATTCTTTGTAACAACAAAAAGCAGAAAACCTTGTTACAAAGAAGTATTTCCACTTTAGGCTGTGCTGGAACTTCTTAGATCATTTTTAACCGCAAAGATACGACCTCACAACTCCGGAAGGGCACACCTACCTCACCAGCGTGCAACACAGGGGCGGGCGGGAAACGCTTTTTACGGGACACGCTGATCTCCGAGCTGAGGCACACACCGGAGAGAATCCCGCTGGGGAGCCGAGCACAGGTAAGGTCACCCAGCGCAGAGCTGCACCGACACCTCTCCAACCACCAGCCCTGCACCGCCCCGACACCTCTCCCCTACTGACAGCTAACGAAACGTTCTGCTGCTAGTCCACGTGTGGTTTTTATAACGTTCAGCCCTGTACACGCCTTAACACTCCGCAGAGTTAACCCCCATCCTGCGTGGAGGCCGCTCAGGCGCCTGAGCGCTTCACCTAACGCTGCTACGCATGCGGACAGGAGCCCGCGCTGCCGGAGCCGCCGCGCTCAGGCATGAAGGAACGCTTCGCGGGGGGCGGGCAGCGTGAGGAAACCGCCTGCCCGCCCGGTGGGGGACTTGGCCCGCGGCGGCGAAGGGCGGCGATTGCCAGGCGCCCGTCTTCGCCTTGGCCTTCGCCGCATCTGCAGCCCTAAGCGGGAGCAGCCGGACCTCCGCACGCCCCGCTGCAGCCCGGGGGCGCTGCACACGGCCCCGGCACCCCCGAATAGCTGGAGCCAGCCCGGCCTGTCACCCTCGCAGCCGTAGCGTCGCGGCTGCTGCCGCCATCTTACTGTCGTCCCCCTCAACCTCCCGCGATCGGGGGAGATGGGTTTGCGTTAAGGATCTTCACAGCTCGGGAGCGGAGCCTGCTCTGCCCCAGGCCGGGACGCTGCAGCTTGCCCCAGGCTCGGCAGTGCCCGCTGCAGCCCTGGGCAGGCTCTGAGAAGGCATGCTTATAGAGAAGCTAACCCCCCCGGTTTGTTGCTTCGTCCTTGAAAAGATTACTTAGCCTGCAGCAGAACTTCATTTCAGCTTCAGCCTGCGGCAGTGGCTGCCACCATTCAGCCGCCTCCCGGAGCCACAGAAACACGTATGGTGGTGGTGCGTTTGAATGGACTCGTTCCGATTATTTGAATAGGTCGAACCTGTCTTCGTTAATGACTGTAGAGTAGTAACGCTAGTGGGAATTCCACAGCTGAAGTATCCACATCCTACAGAAGCTATGGTAGAGGTGAGGAGACAGCAGAGACTTTTGGGAGATGAGTAGCATGTCTCAAGAACAGGCAGCAAAACTTCCCTCCAGCAAGCCTCAAAAGAGGCTAAACAAGACCCTGGAATGATCACTGCTAATAATTTTTATTACACGTTGTGCTATTTCCATCTTTGTTTCCCAAAAAAATCTCAAGTGACAAATGCTGATTACGTAATTTTTTGCTACCACACCATGGGACTGACCTACATCATGCATGGTTTCTAGCCTTGTGTCCATACGTAGCACTGATTTCCAGACTCCTGACAACTGGCCTTCCTGCTCTCTAAACATAGTACTCTGTCCAGACATGCCCTCTTTCTGCTCGGACCCCAGGAGCAGCTAGATGACTTGTTTCTTTGCACCAAGGTTACTGCTGAAGAGTACAGGTGTCTTCCTGAAAACATGTGATACCACATTCCAGTACATTCGCCCAAACCATGAAGAAATGTGGGAAGAAAAACAAAGGAGCACATATTGTCTTTTGAGAAAATCAGGTAGGAGATGATACATCAAGTATTTCCCACTGCAGCGGCCTCCAAGCAGGCAATCGTTTACACCCTATTGTTTCCATCAACCTACACCTTTTGTTAGAATTGTATTTACTGAGGGCATGCTAAGGTTCTGAGTCCCGTATTTAAAACGTACCTCATCCTTTCTGGGAACATTTCTCTGCCATTTAGACAGAGCATTGCTATAAAACTGGGGCAGATTCCTTGTGACCACAGCTGGCTGTGTAAGCAGCTAATTTAGCCCTCCACCTGAAAAACTAAAAGATACAGTAATAAAACTGGAATTTAAACTCAGAAGGATCTAATTCTCAATAGAATTATTTATTTCTTAACATTAGGTCTGCGGATGTGAAAAAAACACAGTGGCAGTATACATAAGGTTAAACATATTTACTCACCTTCATGGGTACTAACAGACAGAATTTCTTGATATGGTTTTCAACAATAGCTTTGTATAAGAGACAGTAAAAAAACAGACACACAATCACAAGAAAAGAAATACTACAGAGGTAGCTGTAGATGGCACATTTCCCCAATTTTCCTCAGGTTATATGCCATATGACTGAACTCCGCCTATTTCACCACTGCAAACATGATGCAGCAGAAAGCTTTCCCATTTCCAGTGCTTTCACCAAAGAAAAGTATTTGTAAATAATATCTTCAGGCTACAACAGCTCTGAGATTAAACATATCCATACTGTATTATCTTCTCACATGAAGAAAACGTGCTTCATCATCCATTGCAGAATTATGTGCAATAAGGATCACTTTAAAAAGCTCCCACAAGTGGAAATCAATAACAAAACTCTATCATAAGTGATATTCTTCCTGTTTAGGTAAAGCATTCATTATTTTTATTCAGGTTACATATGTGAAATGCTGATGGAGCTCTCACATAAGTGAAGTCTTAGACATGCAGGACGAGGATGAGAGTTCACCGGAGTATGGGCCTCTGATCCGGGACTGACAGTGGCCCCTGTGTGCTGTGCCAATAACTGCGCTCAGTATGCGGAAATCTCTGCTTCTCCAATCATTTCTGGAGCAGGCTTCATGCAGCAAAAACCACAAGCTTCTGCTCCTCTTTTTCTGGTATCATCCATATTTGAATTGAATGTAGTCATATATTCCGATCTGAGGTTGGAAAGAAATTTCTGTAGCATAAAATCTTGTAAGGAGAGGAAGCCAATAAAAAATAGATGTCGTTTACATCTCCAAAGAAATTCAGATGACTCACACAGGCATTCCCATAAAAAACAACTTTACAATATTAAATTAGCAGATAAGCAGTTTGCCAAAATACTAGAATAAAGAAGAAAAAAAAAAATGTACTTAGGGGTGGTTCCCATAAGAAGTCCCAGTCTTAAAATGCAGTATGAGAGACAGAGCCATTAGACATGAAGGAAAGCTTCCTATTGAAGAGTGGTTCGTGAAACTTGTAGAGGTTATCTATTTAACTTTAAAATAAAAATGTAAATATTCAAAATACAAAGAAATACATATATTTAAAAGAAAAGAGATGACCAAGCAATGTGAAAAGGAGCTTTAATAATGCTGTGCTCCTATTTCTGATGCACAAAAGATCATATAGACTCTGAAATTTATCTACTCTGAATTACACTATACAAACATGCTGGTTAAAGACAGTGTAGCAGTTAGAGAGGACTACATTTTAACAAAAAGGAGGAAAAAAAGGAGAAGGAAAGACAGGAAAAATGGGCTTATTAAAAAAAAAAAAAGACACAACAGAAACCAAAACTGGTGTCCAGTGACAGGACTAGGGGCAATGGCCAGAAATTAGAAAACAAGGTTCAACCAGAACATGAGGAAACACTTCTTCCCTATGAGGGTGCCAGAGCACTGGACAGGCTGCCCAGAGAGGTGGGGGAGTCTCCTTCCCTGGAGACTTTCCGAAGCCGCCTGGACTTGTTCCTATGTGATCTGCTCTAGGGGATCCTGCTCTGGCAGGGGGGTTGGACTAGATGATCTCCAGAGGTCCCTTCCAACCCCTAACACTCTGTGAATCTGTAAAACCCAGTGAACAGGGAAGCTGAAGATGACAAAGAGGATAATTTATAAGTGTTTTAAAATTATTCAGGTGAAATAGTCCAGATTTCTAATCCTAGGCCAGATGTCTTTCTGTTGGAATTATTCCCAAGAGATGATTTTCCTTACCCTAGCATTTCTTTCTACATCCTGCTGCAAATTCTGCATCTGTTTCACTTTTCAAGCCTGTCATGTGAAAATATCTAACCATAGTTTTCCACAAGGGTTCTTTCTGTGGTTTATATCTCACTCTGCTTGCATTATCATCTTCCAATCTGCTATGAGATTTGTTGATGCATTTCCTTTTCCCATTTCCAAATAGCTATATGGGCAACAAGTTGCAATGCTGAAACTAATGCTACCAATCGTGTTACTGCATGGGCAAATTGTACATACAGTGTTTGTCTGGAGGAGACACCGGTCTGGCTGAGGACAGCTCTGATACAGAGACATACTTGTTTTCGCTAGTTCCAATACTGTTCTCTAATTCTTCACATGTGTTTTCTATTTATCATTATTTACATATATTTCAGTTGCATCAAAACACCAATCCAGGATTAAATCCTCAATGCAGTAAATACAGTCTACACACAGGAATGCAAAGACTTCTGCAGATAGAGAAATGCTAGTGCCATAAGCAGAATAATTTTAAAAATAAGCAGGTTGCATTGATAAATATGGACGCAGATTCGCACTTCATATTGTCACAATGTTAGAAACAGTTGCACAACTTCCAAGACATGCTATAGGCTGAGAAAGGTAGCATGTGCAGTATTTACTGAAGCTGAATATTGGATTTCTAAACAGTGGAAAAAAGCTAAAGAAGTGGGGTTTGCATTTTCTTTGTTTTAAACAAGAGGTTATCATATATATAAAAAAAGCATTATATTACAGCTGTGATTCAAGAGAATTTGTGAGCTTTCATGCCAATATAAACTCATTACGTGTTTATATTCTCTTCTCCAAAGGGAGGTTTATTACAGATAAAATGCTTTGAAACACAAAGTTGTCTTTACTCCCAACTGCTTAGTACTTTGTTGACATCTGTAGTGTATGCATCCATCTACCTTTGCTATCAGTCCAAATATCTCTTGACAGGAGCTGGGTAAAAGCTGGCTTCATAAAGAATAACCATCTTCTGCTACACGTCATCATAACAGGCTTGGTCCTTTGGAAACAAATTCTGTCAGCTATCCCAAGAAGCAGAACAGCAAACACTATGGGCCATGGATATATTTTTAGTAATTCAAAAGTTCTAGTTATACTCTCTGTATTCAACCATGCATATGAAAGAAAAAATTGCAGGGCCTTTTGCTATTCTTACATCACATGAACATTATTAGAAAATAACAGTGTGTGATTACAAAGCATGGAGGCTCTGATAAAAAATACTGGACTTGGAGTTGTACTTAGCAGAAAAAAACCCGCTTAATAGTGTGCAAGGCTATGACAGGCAGACACTTCTCAAAACTACTTAAACAGCATAATCTACACAGTTAGCTGAATTTAGTATATCTGTTGTTTTCATTAGGAAGTGGATAAGTGAACACATACTGCCAATATAAATATGGCACCAGAGTAATCTCATCTGTAACATATTTTCCTTTGGTAACAAACTTGTGGTATTTTTTCGCTTGGCACCTGAGAAATTTGTTTTTTAAGTTAAGTTCCATAGTCTTACAAATGAGAGAATTATATTTAAAAGGTAGGTTTTAAATATTGGTGTATTTAGTATATTAGAATAAAAACTTTTTTTCATTATTATGAAAAAACATAATTATTCCAAAAGAAAAAAAATCTATTGTGGAAAATGCAACTATTACGGAGTTTTATTATACACAAAGAGGTTGAACAAGACCCACTGAAATATACCATAGTGGCTACACAAATATAATAATTTAAGACTTTAGTATGGTTGAATAGTATTGGGGGGGAGGGGTGCGAGGATTAGTCTTGTCTCATTTGTAACGCAATTAAGTGAAAAGCAAGTGTGATGAAATCAATGTGTAATTTCAGATTTATCAGAAATAAATTAGACCGGGATCTAGCATCAGCAGTTGCAAAGAAATGGTAACTGGATACAAAGTTGTTCCCGATTCAAATGCAGTCAGGAAAAGTAGTTAATAGACATTAGCTTCCCCTTGACAACTGTTCAGCAGCTTGTGGGAACTGAGAGCACAGTGTTCTTCCTTCAGTTGCCAGTGAACAGCTGCTTGGCTCAGAAGAAAGCAGCAGCACAAACTGACAGTGAGGCAAATCAATACATTCAGCAGATTTGTCCATATTCTGCAGTGTCCAAAGCCATGTGGTTACAGTTCATATCACACCAGCCCTGAACTAATAAGCTGTACTGGAATTTCAATGTCAGTCTCGGCTCAGGACCATGGTGGTACAGCCATGTAACTTCTGGTTGGCTGTAAGAACAAGTTGTGCTTGCCTGCATCTGCCTGCAACATACATTGGAAGTATATATATATGCCCTTCATCACCTGCCATCAAGAAATCTGTGAAGTATATAGAACATTTTGTTCATTAACCCTTCTGCTAAGTGGGCATCCCCAAAATATTGGATAACTAAATCTGCCTCCTGTTAAATCTTGAAGTTACCAAATACAGGCTTTAGTAAATCCAGCAAAATGAGCCTTTTCCCAGTAGCTTCTAACAACTGGAGAAACTTAAATCAGAGAGCAAGACAGCAGATAGAGGGGGAAAAAGGCTCAAGCTTCCAGCTCCTCAGTGTTCTGGGCACACAGTGGTATCACTTCAGTAGCACCCAAAATGCCACCCACATTCAGAAGCAAAACGGAATGCCGAGGCTGAGCTCGGATGTCGGATGAGTTTCTGCTACATTCACAGGCTGCAGGTTTGCCAAGCTGCAGCTTTCATCAGCCTATGTCTTCAACTCGCACGTTATGTGATCACTTCCACCCATCTCTATGAATTGCTGTCAGAGCAGAATACCTGTGATCAACATTCATGTTGCCCAGTTGAAAACAATAACCCAGACCCTAAAGCTGTGGAAAAATTAGTATCACCTCTTGAAAAGAAAAGCTTGGATATTTGTTTCAGTCGCAAAACTGAAACAAGCTGAATTTGATCCTGTTCACTAGGCCAAAGAATTCTCTTGCACAAGCCAGTGCAAATGCAAAAGAGAGCAAGTTTCCCCTGTGAAAGTAAGAGGAGAGCATCCTACAACCCTTTCTGTTTCAACTCTTGAGACTCTGAGGGGTTTTCTGGGTCAAGAGTTTTATCAGTTTCCATAACAGCTTGCCTAGTCACAGGTCAGTTTGGGAACATGATGACCCCCATGGCAGTGTGAGAAGTACAGCTGGGCTGGAGCAATGCATACATTTCCTTGAATATGTCTTCTGCATGCTACTCTACAGCGCCTCCAGAATTTACACCTTGCTGGGTGTGCATCCTGGACAATCAAAGTGAGATTTATTCTCAGCCCTACACTTACTATTCTATTTTAGGGACTAAAAGGCTTATCCGTTCCTCCTTGCCTCATCAGTGGCTTTATGCAGCCTGTGGCCAGTTTCTATGGTAACTATAAGGACAGGTGGAAATGTATGGATGCCACGTAGAATTGCACTTCCAGCAGCAGTCAAGAAGAGGTCAAGGCAAAAGGACTTCATGGATACATATTCCTCAAAGCTTTCAGAAGTTAGATAAGCACTCCAGGGGTAAAGGGAAAAGGCAGGGTCAAAAGCTAAACACAAAGTGATTACGAGAAGAAAAAAGGGCCAAAATGTTTTCAAAACTCAGACCACAAAACTGAAAACCTAATTGGAGTGGTAAGGTGGAAAGATGTGAACTACCTCTAGGAACAATATTTGCATCAGCAAAGCCTTGCTCTACAAAGACACATACATATTGAAATAAAAGAAAGACACACAGTTGGGGGTTTGTTAGATTCTTCCCCCCTACTTAGTGCTGGATAAGTTTTTATTTAAAAACAGCACTGGTTATTAAGCAGAGGCTTTTACTAAAATCCCACTGCGAATACCCTTTGGGATATTTGATAGCATGCCAGCTGTATTGTGAGCTCAGAGGCAAGCAATGTAGGCATTTTAAACAGCAGGCTCTATAGGCTCCAGAACAGCATTCCCTAACATTTTTCCCCCACCCTGCTCTAGTATGCGAAAAGCACATTAGGAGGCTGCTTTTCCTGTGAATGGGTCCCACTCCCACCTCACTTTTAAATGCTGGACTTCTTGTTCTCATTTGCAAGTGTATAACACTATTTGACAACTCAGTCATTAACTACAGGCACAAGTTACATTAGAAATCATCTGGGGGGAAAAGCAACAGGAAAGAAACAGCAAGCCAGTACAACTTCCCTGTTCACTGTGGACAAGGGCTTGTGAGGATCTAAAAGCTTTCAGTGTGTTCCAGCCAGCAGCCACATGCACATCTAAGGGTAAAAGAGTCTCTATTAGAACTGGCAGGAAAGTGGAAATAGCACTGGGGTGAATCCAGCAGAACAGCAAAAGGCTGACACCTTTCCTCTGAGCTCCTAGGTATTGCCCTGCTCACACTTACTTCCATCCTGCTGCTTCCCCTGGAAAACAAAGTCTAAATCCTCCTTTTGTCCTTCAGTTTAGTTCAGCTCACTCCCAACCAAACTGTACTTCAATATTAACAAATATAGAAATAAAATTGTAAAACGTTGTGGATCTAACAGAACACTTGCCAAATAACACACTTTGCTGCTCTGCTAATGTATATACATAAATTACATGTAAATATATTTTATCCTCTTTTCCACCTCTAGGAATCTAAATGCTTCAGGAAATGGATTATTACAATGTATGTGTGCAGTATCTAGCACTTTGACCTTAGCTAGACTCTATATATGCTGCTAAAATACCTGCTTTGTAAACAGGTAAAGATGCAGCAGGGACACAGAATTTAAGATCTCCAATCTACATGCCTGAAGGTTGCTGATGAAAAGAGAAAGGAGTTTTTCTTAGTTTAAAACACACTGTTATACAGGCAGTTTTAATGTAAAATCTGAGGAATGACTGGTTAGTCCTATCAGTACTTTCCAGAAGTAAAGATTGTTCCCAAGATGCTAAGCAATACTGTGCATTTCTATTGTTATGCTTGGAAAAATATATTATGTAAATATTTCCTTTGACATGAAAGCAAACTTTCACAAATATTTTCTGAATTATTAATGTCTCCTACCTTCCTTCCCTGTTTTTCAGGGAGCCTGACTTCACATGATAAAAGTTTTTTTTGGATTCTTGCGATTTTTTTATTTCGATCTTTAATCGTATCTACAGCTATTGAATTTGTTCCACTTATTTAGTTTTCAGTAAAATGCACAGATTTCTACAGACATCTTCACAAACATATCCAAATTAGTTCTGCTTCATTATATTTAAAAAAAAAAATCAAGAAAATATAAAGTCTTTTCAAATTCAATCACTAAAAGGGGGTAGTTTTAAACATTGGGTAAAAAGGAAAGGACACATTAATCCTGGAATGTCAGAGCAATGAAAGATGCATTCATGCTCATGACTTCTTCCCTTCTTGTTGTTTTCTGATTTCTGGTTACCTTCTGTGTTGAACTTACCATGGACAACCACAGCTGGAAGTAGTCTGGCCTCGAGTCTGTTTTCTTCTTGAATTAAATTTCACTTCCTCCCGCTCATACATTCATGGCACAGGATCCCAGGCAAAGAATTTTGAGTTTTTAGCTATCTTATTCAATAAAGTAATTTGACTGTCTCTTCCATTTAGCTTTTAGAAAGGATGACTAGTCCATGCATTATCTTGAAGAAAGTCCATAATTGCTTCCTAATGCCTGCTCCCACATAATGCAGTGTCCTCCCCTGCCTTGCAGTCCTAGCCCATAACTACTAAATCAGGTAGCAAAGTACATATTCTTGCAGCTGAGCTGCCTGTTAAGAGACAAGGGGAAATTTGGGCAAGGCTCAATACCTGAATTAGCCAAGTTTTTTCATTCACAAGGTCACTAGTTCTTTACTGCTCTCAGAAGTTGCGAGCAGACTTTGTAAGAGATTATATTCTAGCATGCTGTTGACAGTTGAGCATGCCATCAAAAGAGACAGTAGTTAACAGATTCACATCCTTTTATTTTCTTGTTTATCTGAGGAAAGTGCTAGAATGGTCTTTTTTTTTTAACTACTTAAATATTTGTAATTCAGAACCCCAAGTGCAATGAAGAATTTAGTCAACACAACCTTAGCTACTATTACAACATTTTGGATTCCTTGTGTCTAGACTTCCAACTATTTCATACATTACTAGTCCAGCTATTCAAGAACACCAACTGCCAGACTCTCTCAAGCAAGGCCACATCACATCAGTATTCATACAGACTAAGCACTCTCCTTTAGTATTCTTACTGGCAGTTGTTTTGTCTTCTGCTGGGGCTTTTCATCTTTAGCCTTAAATTCCAATGAACAAGAAATTGGCACCCTACCAATCCACTCTAGAATGCCTCAAAGGCTTTTGGCTATGTAAGGAACAAATACAATCTCATATCTTTAACAGTTCAGACAAAACTTCTTTTATCTGTCTAGTGCTCAAGTGTCTCTTGGCCAACTGAAATGGATGAGTAGTTCTAGGTGTATATTACAGATTCGTTTAAGCTGTGGATGATGAGATTTCTTTTCCTGTGGGTAAGTTCTGCAGCACCCTCAGAGGCGAGTCACTTAAGATGTCTACTGAAATCCCTCTTTTTGTCCATTACAGTCAAATAATCATCACAAGGGGTTTTCTCTTCAAAGATAATATAATTTAAACTGAGGCAATTCAATTTCTTGTCTCTGCCTTCAGCAGATTATGAATAGGGTGTAAAATAGGAGCAGGATGAAAAAAATATCCTTTCTTACCCAAGTCCTTTGGATATTCAAAACATCTTACACAGAAAGCTAGCTCCTACTATGGCCTGAAATCTTTTTCTTTGTGAGCTAATTATTTAGTTCCTTCACTACTTACAGCATCTTACCTCAACATTTTCCAAGTTGGCTGGTAGTTTCTGTGTCTCCTCTATTTCCTGGAAAACTTTCTGGGTCATGACAGTCAGGTCACTGAGCACCTCATCAATCTGTCTTGCTCTTACAGAGAGAGCGCTCTGTGATTTGGCTTCTACATTCACTCAGACACTTTAACTACATGGCTAACAGAGTTTTTATCATCTCCTCTGATAAACCATCTCCAAGTCCCTTCTGGGAGACCTCCAATGCTATCTTAATTCATTCTGCAAAATCTCTAATTCTTATGTCTCATTTCTTGGACTTCTTTTAACATCTTTTGGTCTCTTCTCACTGCATCAGCACCTTCTGTTTAGGCTTACTGGGAATATTACCTTACAAATTTCCTGCCTGGAAACTCTCTCACTGACACCAATACATCAAAATTTAGCCTACATCTAATGGAGAAAACTATAGGGTCTCTATGTAGGTTGAACGCCTTGGATAGCATTTTTATTGTTTCACTCATTATAGCCCTTAAAGGTTAATGAAGAACACAGACAAGGTTAGCAAGGCCCACTATTGTCTGAGTGTTAAATGCCTGTCTTCTGTCTGCCATGAACACAGCACCAAAGCTGCAGGCTAGCTGTGGAGGGCTGCAGCAGGCCAAGCTAATGGCCCAAAGTTACTGTGATACAACCACACCTTCGTTACTTGCCAATACCCTCTCTTCTGGTAACTGAGGAGTGTAGGAACCATTACATGAGCTCAGCATCACGCCGGTGCCATGATGTCACTGTTAAGGCAGCTGTAGAGTCACTTGGTACCTCCTGTCACAAAGCACGGGATGCTTATCTGCAGAGCAGCATTTTTGTTGGGTGTCAGATAAATCTGGAAAGAAATGCAAACAAACAAAAAAACCCCACAACACTGAACTGACAGCATACCCAGATATGAATGAAAATTGCACTAGCCCAAGAACTAGCTCTTGTCCAGATGAGTCTGGATCAGTGACACCAAATATTATTAGATGTTGGAAGAGACTAATTGAATTCAAGTTGCTCACTAGTCCTATAATACTACAAACTCCAAACGACTCAAAAACTGACGATATCACCTTTTTGATGTTGGCAAACAGGTGCTTCTAGAATTGGCATGTATTGGCTGACCACGGTTTCAAACCAACTGATGCGTTTGCTAACTGACATCTATACCCAACAGAGCAGATACAGATATTTTGGGTAATACCGAACTGGCAAATGAAGCTTTAAACTGGCTTAAAGTTTAGGGAATGGTTGAAAACTGAAGAAAGCAATAAAACTTCCACCTTTTGTAACACTGTTAGTCATGCTCACAAGCACATCCATCTCCATCTTAAAACCAGTCAGGTACTTCAGCTATTCAGAAGACTGACCCAGAACCTTATTTTTGTTTTAATTAAATAGCTGCTTCTTTTTCTGTCCCACCTAAATTACTTAATGAACAGGCTATACTCCTATGTCCATATGCCATGTCTGGTTTAATTCTATTTTTCTTCCTCTCTGATTTTTATGCCGCCTCTGTACACTCATAGACAACAAACAATGTCTTTCAGCCTGCATTTTCAGGCTACACAGCAGGTCATACTCCACTTTTAAGATATGTACTCCATTTTCCTGTAAGGAAAATTTGACTTTCCTGAATACGGGTAATCATAATTATATAGGGATCCTAAATAAGTTGTTACCAATAAGAGGCATCTTACAGACTGAAATTTCATGTGGGAAACAGATTGAGAGACCTATGAGATGCTAAAGGGGAGGCATTATTATTAAGGACATGTATATTTGACCACCTAACAGGCAATAAAGCCCTGGATTAATGCACATGTGCCTCTTACTTGAAGTCTCCTAAACCCCATCCTATTTACTGTAAAAGAAGAAACCAGAACCTTGATTACAGGCTAGATTGGAAGAAGTGCAAAATCCAGACCAAATTTTTTTTCTTGTTTCACTAAAATAGCAACAGTGGAAAGACTGAAGTAGTTGTTCTTTGCCACTTTCTGCTCATTTAGTCCTTTGTTGCTCATGGATGAGGTTAATGCAAGTACGTTCAGGAAGAATTTCATGCTGCATTTTAATTATTTTTTTTTTACTCCTGGTGATGTTTATTTATGCTTGTCTTTCATTTCTGCCTTGTTCACAGAGATTTTGTGCTAGTTTACATAAGGACCAACTGCAGCAAAAGAGGTAGGATCCTTCTATCTGTTTTCCTACTTATGCCACGTCAACTTCCAGTTCTAATGTCCTTAATCAAAATTAATATTGGCAGAAAACTTACACTGAACTAGTAAATAATAAACTGTACTTAGTATTGATACAACTGAACTGTTACAGAATTCTTTAATTTTCATCCATCGTTCATACCTAGACAAATACTTGATTTCAGCAATTCCCTTCGAAGTCTTCTGAAAACTGTCTTCATTATCATTAGTACCAAAGTGATTGGTATCTTTTAAATCATTTTCCTTCCCAGTCCTACCTGTAATATTCAAAACATTTCCTCAGAGCTGTCCAAGGGCAGCAATTATGCTCTGCCTGTGCCTAAAACCTCATGCCCAGTCCATTTAATTTCTCTGACAATCTCCCATGAGACGAAGTCTGTTTCCCTCACTGAGCTCATTATCATCTATTCCTGCTCCAGCAGGTAGATCTCAGACTTCCAGGGTCTTTTACTTGAAGGACTGTTTTATTGGCAACTGTATACAAAGGAAAGGATTATTGTGACTTAAAGGAAATCAGTGGCTATTGACTATTAAATAAAAGTAACAGCAGCATTGCCAGCAAAACTTTGTAGTGCAGATCTGACCTAAATGACTACTTGAACCAAATTCCAGAAAGAAAAGTGGGTTTACATACCAAGATGCAATTGATGTAATTAAACAATGCCTATTTTGTTGACACACTGATGTCTGTATAAAGGTGATTTCTACTGATAGCTATACATTTCTAAAGCACAGCTTCCCCGTAAAATTGCTTCCACATGAGGAATTTTATCAGTATGCCAGTTTTATATTAAAAAAAAAATCATATCTTTATTTACTAGACCAGAGTAACTACTCCCAACACCACACAATGATAATATCTGCTCTTTAAAGGTTTGGGTAAGATATATCTTAAATGAAGCACCTAGAAGACCCCCTCTTTCCCTCAGCTACAGAACAATTAATATTTTCCAAGATTAAATCATGCTTTGATAGTTATTGTGTCTTTGCCCAGAAAAATAACAAAATTTCTTCTAAGAGATACATTTGCATCTCAGTGAATGTCCTTGGTAACGCTTAAGCCTTTAGTGAGTTTTCCTAAATGAGATAAAATTCTATGTATATGCCAAAAGCATGGCATACTCTTGCATTTAAGTGTTTGTTAGGTAATATAAATATATACAGCTGTGTCTCTGACTTGTAAATCATTACCAAAAAAAAATCTCACAGAGAAAAGGAAAATTCAGACGCTGATCATGGGAATGGTACTAGTTCGTATAGAAAGAGGAATGACTCATCTTTTGTGAAAAAACTGTCTGAATACACTTAGCCAATGCTGGCTTCATATCTGTCAGGCTTAGAGTATTTCTGGAAATCTAGAGAGCCTGACATTCCTGTCAGCTCCAACAACGTGAATCCTTAATTAAGATATGCATTCATCCATTGATGAAACATCATGCCTGTCAACTGATCTCAGGGCTCATCTGCAGAGGGAATCTATGCCGGAACACGCAAGAGTGTGAATGTAACCTGTCTACACCGGGAGCTTGCACTGAACTGGTATTCTGTGGTCACACCTTTATCATATTTCCCCTTTAGCCAAGGACAAATATGAAAACAATCAGTGCTCTGCTGCATTTTGTGAACTTGTAGTCACATTTCACATCTCATTTACCTTCAACTCAATTTTAAAATGGTACTTTATGTGGTACATCAGGAAAGAATGCAGCACTTACATAAAAAGCAAAGACAAAATCGTATGTTCTGATTAATCAGAAGACTCAGTAATAGAAGAAGTGAGAACACAAACAGATATGTTTAATTGCAAACACATATTACCTGTGGTATGAACTTAAAAAGAAGCTTGCAGAAGTATAGAAATCAGTAAATGGGTTATTGAAATCAAAGATTGGAAAGTTTTTCTAGGGGTTACATGCAAAAAGTTTGCTGAATCTGTTGCTGGGTATGTAGCAGAGCTCACAAGCTGCGAATATTTGAAAGGAGGTCATCCTTGAGACAGCTTGTAGGCTAGCCTCATGTGCATCTACTGCAACCATTTTTTTTAGATAGTTCCAAAAATACATCATTTACAGACAAAAAAAAATCTTGTGTTTGTTTGTTGAATTATTTCTTATTCATTAAACTCTGAGAAATGGAACATGAAGATAATAATTTGATAACCTGAACTTGCAGGTCTGTATTTTCCTCAGAAGAAAATGAAATGGAAATAGTATATTGCATACATCCCTCCCAGTCCGCATACCTATGGTGCACGTCCACTCTAAAATAGAAGCAGACAGCATAAAATGCCTGGAACGCAGTCTGTCTGTTCTTTTTTCTTTGTGATTATTTTCTTGCACTGTCTGTGATGTGATGCAAATGTCAGTCTCAGTTTCAATCTGGAATTTCACTTTGGAAAGCCCAAGCATGACAAGTTAATTCTATTACACAGAACATTTGCAGAACTATACTAACCACTCTAAAATAACATCTTCGATGCGTGCCTTTGCATGGCAACCAGGCAGTAGCCACGCCTCACAAGGGGATTACATTCAAGACCACGATAGGCAGTAGAACTGACCAAATACATGTAACAGAAATTACTTCGATGAGTTATAAAAAAGGTAAAATTTAGGGTTATAAACAGTGGCCATCCCTGTCCTCTTAATACTTTAGCTCTACACTCTGTAGCAAAACAGCTTAAGTTCTCAATAGATTTCAGTAGTAAGGAATAGTTTATGTTCCTCAGACTTGTTATCACTGTTTTGTTTGACTTTTTTCCTATAGCTAATATGCCTTACAAAAATTTAAAAATACATGATGAAACATGGTCACATTTCTTATGAAACAGTTTTATACTACCTGTGATACTAACTTAAAAAGAAGCTTGCAGAAGTATAGAAACCAGTAAATCAGTTATTGAAATCAACATCTGCATTGAAGAATAGGAAGTCAGATTAATTATGATTTTCAATAAAAGCATGCAAGTTCAAAGGCATAGTAATCACAAAGAACAAGACAGCAGTTGTACAATAATGCATGTACCCACGTGCCTCTTAAGGGCCCTGTCACTTAGCAATTACAAGTTTCAATCTTCAGTAATGAGTTTAAAGCACTGCTACCTGAGTTCCAACAGCAAATCTATGTGTCTGCTTTTCCCTGAACACATTGGTTAAACCACTTAGGATCATATAGACCAGCTGTACCAGGTTTATTTAAAAAAAAATAATTTACATTGTTTAAATTAGGAGCTGAGAAAGATGGGGGGAAGAAAAGCAGGAGCTGATGATTCTGAACAGCACAGAAGCTAAGTAAATTACCATCTTTTCCTCAGTCTCAAGATAACACCCCCCATCCTCAAAGTACAGACAAGTTCCTTTTAAATAGGACTAAAAGGAGATATGCAACCTCTGGTTGCTGGGCTTGGCAACTGAGAGTACAGTAAAATGTTACAGTGAAGGACTGCAGTAGGGCAGAACAAAAGAGACGGCTGGGAAACACAAGTGTGTTGATAAGAGAAACAGTTTATAGCTTAATGTATTTAAATTTGGCAATTCTGAATTTATATTTTATACAATTTTAATTTCCTCCTCTAACATTCTAAAAATCAACAAGTAATTCTAACATGTCATAAATTCAAATAAAAATATTTTACTAAAGCATATTATTTTTGAAGATCAGCCACGCAGCTTTTGTACACTTCAGGTTAGATTCTTGCATCCAGGCTTTTCAAAGGATAAAAAAAAAAATTGTTTTATTCTTGTCCAAAAACACCTCATAAAATATAGCCTCTGTGTAAATAAAAGATAACCTCACCGAGTTTATACTATAAACCCACATGAAAGCAAATGTAGAAAAGCAAGCTTAATTTTATTCTTTGGCATATCTGTTGGGATTATCTCCTTTGATTTAATTGGAATTGTATTATTTTCACTGAAATAAGAACACTGAAGAGCGCAGGTAATTATCTTTTGATTTTCTTTATTTTTATGAGGTTGTCTTATAAACTCAAAATCAATGCCTGCAAACCCGGAAAAGATTAGAAGTGTTCATTCTCCTTCCCAACAAGGTAATCATGAGTCAGTAGAAATGCATGGAGAGGCACAGTAGGTTGTAAGGACTCCATGAAGGGGTTACTTGAACTCATTTCCAATATAGAAAACGATCATTTTTCACATCACTGGCCAATTAAACGAGTTCAAACAAACCTCTCATGTCCTGGGGCAATGCAGATTCAAAAGAAAAAAAAAATAGCACTCAATCTTAGAAATCCCAAGTAGGACATCAAAGGAAAACACATAACACTACCACAATGCAAATGAGGTTTTGCCTGGGAAATAAAAAGCTCTGTAAAAATGTCCACAACAGCAGAATTCCTAGAGCTCAGAGTTTTATAAAGCCAGTTAGCAGGACTTGTCTCATTCTTTCTGCTAAGAGAAGCCTGACCCTTAGGAAGCTATCTGTGTCATTGGAGAGGCAGTCCCAGCTCCCCACAGTCTGAAGCTTTGAAAACGTTAAATTTCTGCTAAATGTTATCCCTGAAATTTGTTCACTCATTTTGAAATTATTAGATTCTATCTGCCCTGCAAAACACTAAATTCCCATTAAAATAAGAAGCCTAAGGAACGGTAGAATTTTTCAGTCTGAGAATAAAGACCTGGGTCCAAAAGCCTACAAGGAACCATAGTATAGTATCCCCTTCTTTTAGGCCCCTTTCTCTGACAAGCTAACATCATCCCTCTTAATAACGCTTCTAATTCGGTAGAGTAAGATATCAGGGGAAAGTGGATCAAATATTGCAGTGAAATTCTGAGGCAGAAGCTACAGTGGTTGAAGACTCCAGTTATTTCTGTTTGTTCCCTCTTGTACAATCACCCATGGACTTTTCATTTTCAAGCCTTCCAATTTATCAGGGTCGTATGATAATTTTCCCTTCTGAATAGTTCATTCACTAGTCATTGTTTGCTCTCAATTCCAGATATTTTATGTAGATAAGCCATTTGTAATGCTGGATTTGGAAAGCATCAGATCCCACAGGCATCTATGTATGAGCCCATATGGTGTCTAGGAGGCTCAGCTTAGACACTGGTGTGCATTGATGTTTTCAGAACACAGAGCTGCTTCAATTAAGCCAGGGTTCTCACTGTTAGTCCAGGGGCAGAGGCAGGGGTTGCCCGGAGTTAGACAAGAACAAAGAGGAAAGGGAAGAGGCTCCCCTACAGATTGTCTCTGGAGAAGGTTAACTAGGAAAAATACAATATATGGAACAGTACAAGGGGAAGAAAAAAAAAATTAAGTTGTCTCTCTACATACTGGTGTAGGCATACTCTCTAATTAAGCGATTTTAAGCAAGTGTTCTGCATTAGAGGAGTTACCACATTTCTCAGACCTACATCTCTGTGTAAATTGCAGGTACTAAGCATACGCATTTGCACATACTTCATAGTACATGTGAATTACACTTCCAAGTCCACTAGTTTCATAAAATCAGCATGAACACACAGGTGTACCCATAGGCCCAGCTCCAGCTAATCCCTGAACTATTCTTGGCACATCACCAAGCAGCTGTGACTATAATGAGTGGCAATAGCAAAGAAATGATAGCCTTATCTTTCTGGCAAGAGCTCTGCAACTCATCATCACTAATGCAAACCCAGGAAAGGAGGGAAATGTGCTTTCACTAAGCAGCATTCTCACTGGGGCCTCTGTTTAGGATAACATTCACAGGAGCTTAGAAAACTTCCTATAATAAAGTGGTCTGTAAAGATTCATGCAGGACAAACATATCAAAGCAAAGAGGGAAGAAAACAGCCATTTTAACCATACTGGTTCATGACTTCTTATGATATTTAAATTTTCTGCTGCCAACTGTTTATTAATTAGGTTTGTGAAGATAAAACAGTTTTGGGACTGTTGAGAATACCAGAGATCTTTAACTGATTTAAAATATTTTTAAATGTAAAGCTTGCATAGTTACCAGTTTCATACGCAAAGGACCACATTATGTCTAACCTCAAATGCAACATCAGAAATGAAAATTCAGTAATACAAAGCAGCAGTGAGATTACTTGAAACCTTTTCTTTCTCTTAAACATCCCTGCAGGCCTTGCCATCAGAAGGTGAAAGCAGCAGAGCTTCAGTCAGCTCTCCCACTTCAAATCTAATTTTTCAAAGGCGTCTCCATCATTGGCCTGCAAGAGACAACAGTGTTTTGGTTTCAGTTCCAAAGGCCCTTATAACTAAAAATACTGAGATATCTGTGTATATATGGGTGTCCCAGAGCGCAGGCTAACATCAAGTGAGAAACATTTTCAATACAGAAACCATGAGCAGGCAAAGTGCAGTATCATTTGGGGTGATGGCGAGGTCAAGACCATAACATAAAGCTAGGAAAAGCAGAGTAGAGAGTACAGGAAAACTGTAATTTGGACCAAAAAAGCCATTATAAGGCTAAAGAAAACACCTCTCATAAAACTTTAATTTGGGGAATGAAATGGGAAATGAATGGAGGAGGACTTTTTACAAGGGCAGGTAGTGACAGGACAAGGGGTAAAGGGTTTAAATTGAAAGCAGGGAGATTTAGATTGGGTATCAGGAAAAAATTCTTCCCAGAGAGGGTGGTGAGGCACTGGAACAGGTTGCCCAGAGAAGCTGTGGATGCCCCATCCCTGGAAGTGTTCAAGGCCAGGCGGGATGAGGCTCTGAGCAACCTGGTCTAGTGGAGGGTGTCCCTGCCCATGGCAGGGGGGTTGGAACTGGATGATCTTTAAGGTCCCTTCCAACCCAAACTGTTCTGTGATTTTAAAACCCCTTTCTTTACGCGGTCTGCCTCCCATAATCTCTCCCCCTGCTTGTTTGTGCCCCATGTATTGCTGATAGGCTGTATTTCCTCTTACACATTGCAAGTCCTATGCTGCCACTGCTGCTGCAGCCCTGCTCACCATGTCATGAACCATTCAGAGTGCGCCAAGTCAGCACCGCAGGCTCCGACTCCTAGCTTCCCCATTCTCTCCCAAGGGAAATCACTCCTAAGAGCAACTTCCATTGCCTGAAGATCAAGATACATGACAATTACCTTTGTTGCAATTTCCACCCCAACTTGTGCTGCTATGGATAGTTTCCAGACCCAACAAGTACCTGTGAGATCTCACAGTTTGTGACAGTACCTGACAGCCTAAATTAAGAGCGGTGGTGGGAAAAATATGCTAACATACATGTGCAGCTCTAAACCAGGGCAACTTCAGATCAGCTGTAAGCTTCAAAATTAGAATGCCTGTTGAGTAAAACCAGTATATTAATACTCGTTATTACAAAAAGTGTGGATCTAGTAGTTTTAGAAAGCTATAACCATGAACACATGAATATGCACTACTTGTACAATACATAGGCGGCATCTATGCTAATAAATGGTTGTGCTCAGCATGCTCAGGAAGGGTCCCAAATGTTGGGAGCACATTTGTATAGTTGTTCGAACATAAGGTCTGAGTTTAATCACATGGACTTAGTATATGCATCTGTCAGACTCACATCTGTCCCACAATATTCTTCACAGTAAGGAAGAGAACAGTGAAACTTTTCCATTCTTGCACCTTCTTGTGTTATTTTTGAGGTTTCCGTACAATGAAGAATAACCCAGACTTTGGCATAAAATGCTGATGGAAATAATCTTAAATGATTCAATAGTCCATATTTGATTTCTTTTTAATTTACCTTTTAGTTTCTTTTTGGTTTTGGTAGCTTGTTCAGAGGATGATGAAAACATGGAAATATGAAAGGGTCTCTGAATTTCTAATTCCACTGGCATTCAATTCTATGATCTGATCCTCTCTTGTTGCTGCTTTGCCTGGACATCTTGTAGCTTGGCAGCTTTCCCTACATGTCAGAACACTACTGCTGACCACAAAGCTTTTCCACCATGCAGTATAAACATCGGTTTTTTTTAATCTATTGCCTTCTTTTCTCCTGATGCATCAGATGCCAGCTTCCCCTCACTACTTGGAGTATAATAGATAATAATCTTATTTCTTTATCTCAAGTGTAATTTCACCATACAAGCATAAACTCTTCACAGCCCTATCGTCTTTCTTACTCCTCAGTCCCTTCCTGATCTGACTGCTGCATCTTCTATCAAGCTGCTGTCATATACCCAGAATCCTCATCCATCAAGACCAGCCAGCCTCAGAGCCCTTTCAAGCATCATCTTAAAGACTGTAGACTAAGCAACAACTTTTCTCTTCCATGTGCATCAACCATCCTGATGCCCTGTATTATTCATCTGCCTGTTGTACTGAAATCTCAGTCTTTCTCAAGGAAGACAAATCCTATGTAGAACCCAAGGAGCTTAGAGGCAACTTAACCTGTCCCCAAAGGCAAGATGTTTTTTTTTTTTTAAACAATACTATTTTTTGTATTTCAAGTCCCACTGGGGAAAGCAAATCAATTTGTTTGGGCCTGGAATATCATTACATTCGCTTTTTACATGGACCAAACCTTACAAAGGCAAGTAATAAGAAGTGGTGAATCTGGCTCAGTGAAGTTGTTTTAGTAATATTTCATGGGAGGCAGTTAAAATTAGTGCATTGCACAACTTTTGAACTCTCCTACTACTATATGTAGATTAACGTCCTTACTGGGGAAAAGGAAAGGACATTAAGGAAGGAGAAATTGACACAAACTTTGAGATATCAAGCTTTCCGTGGATGCAAATCCCAAGATATATGAAGAATCAAACATCTAGATTTAATTTATCAAGTAGTTACAGACAGAGTGAAATGCTTCAACATCCTGAGGGTAGCTCCTGTGGGCCTTTGAATGCCTCAGAATTGCCTTTCTGAAATTCTCAGCCTCAGTGAACAGGCAAGCTTGCCAAGAGCTCACTACAATATGCGGAGAAGATAACAGCGTTGCTGCTGGTGCCTAGGTGTGGATTTCCTCTAATTCTAGTTGTGGAAACCACTGTCTTTCCCTAGAATTGCTATAATTTATTCTTGATGATACAATGGATGTGGTTTTTTACTGGTAATATCATTGCTGGTACCTAGATTTCAACACAAAAAAGATAAAAAGAATGAGAAAATCACAACTAACAAAACAGAAAAAGACGCTGATCCCTTCATGAACACCAGCATCTTCATTGCCTGAAGCAGCACTTACAGTTAATTGCTCCATCATACACTTTTTATACCCACACAGACAGACACACACCCTGCCTTTGCTGTTACACATTAGTCACTTTCCCAGAGTAAGTTGCTATTCCCCCTCCAACCTCCTGAGCTGCATGGTAAAAGGAAATACAAGGAAAAGAAGCTTGAGAGTGAGCAGACCAGAGCAGAGCTCAACATCTATCTGAAAATTCAATTTTCTTCTCAGAGTTGCCCAACTGCATGTTTTCTGCTGTACCAATCACTGATGTTGTTACAGGTGAAGTTTCCTGAAGTGTCTCAAGTACAGTAGAGTCTTAAAGGGCAGGGGGGTGGAGGGGCATGCACTTGCAGGAAAATGGTACATTCGACAGGGATATGAAGGCTGTAACATGTTTGCTAAAATGCCAGATTCCATAATATTGAAAAATTAAAGCCTAAGGATTTTGCCTGTGATATTCAGAGTTATTTCAAAATTCCATAGATGCAAAAATACCTTCCCCTCCCCCAGTTCTTACCCAATTTATATTTTAGGCTATCCCAGCAATATCTATGCATGTATATATATGTGTGTGCATATATACAGGCATATATACATTAAATATACGTGAAGATACAGATATGCATATATTTAGTTAAATATATATAGTTAAAGTTCTGTTTCTGAAATTCAATGAAACCTATAGCCAGTTTTGCAGTTAGGGAACCTCAGAACTTACAAGGTCCTTCATACATACACTGAAGAATTTTTCTACCTCAAGATACAGCCTGAATTCCTGTACTAGAATCCGCACCCCCCCCCCCCCTGCCCCCCCCCCCCCCCTCCCCCATTAAATAAGTGACAGAGTTCATATTTCATCTGCTTGAATTAAAGACAGGGTTCAAAAAGATACGGTACAGGCAGCTAGATATTCCTTTCTCCAGATTAAGTTAACACTAGCGCATTGTAGGCAATAATTCAGCAAGACACTGCCTTGGAGTTGCAAATTCCTCTGAAGACAGTCATCTGTCCAATACGTTATTCATTTGTTAACTTCAGTCAGAATTAGTTCAGTTGTCAAGCGTGGTAAAACTATTTCCTGACAGGGACTAAGCAAATGGAGTCAAAATAAAGAAAGAGTTAAAAAGAGTCCTGGGGAAGCACAAGCTTACTGGATTGCAAGGTTGAAAAAGGGCAGAAAGATTTAAATAAGAAAGGCTAGTGTACACATCTCTGCAATATCTTATTTAAATTCTGAGAGCTTACTGATGTTATTAAAGCACTGCAGTATTGAAGGTGGCACTGAGGGATATACTATATGCTAAAGCAAAGTGAGGTTTTCCTTGGACTTTTTTTTTTTTTTTTTTTTTTTTGCTATTTGATTGTGTCAGAACACACAGAATGAACAACAGATTGATTCTTATCCCTCAGCTGCCGAAAGCGTGTCCTCGTGGACATACAGTCACAGACCAAAGTAACTTGCCTATGCCACCTAGGAAGTATGAAAGGTGGGATTTCAAACCAGTGCCTTAAAATGTCCTTTTCCTTGTATGGTAAACTTTTGGTTTATGCATCACTAACAGCTGTGCACAGTGACCTGTGCCGAGTGGCCTTAGCTATGGCTTTGCTCTTGCCATTTTTATTGTTTAGGCAGAATTCAGGTTATCTCTATTAGTACTATCAAGTCAGAAGCTGGTTTACAAATGAGAAGTTACTTATGGTGCTTGGTTTTATTTGCACCAAAGTAGAGAAATTGATGTAACCAGACAAATAAATTGGACATAGTTGTCCCACTAGAAGAGTAATATAGTTTATGTGACTACCACAGAATCATAGAATTGGTTTGGGTGGAAAAGACTTTTAAGATCATCAGGTCCAAATGTCAACCCAGCACTGCCAAGTCCAGTTCATTGATAAAGATGTTGAAGAGGCCACAATACTGAGTCCTGGGGAACACGACTTGTGACCAATGGGACTTAACTCCATTCACCACAACTCTTTCAGCCCAGCCATCCAGACAGTTTTAAACCCAGCAGAGCGTATGCCCATCCAAGCCATGAGCAGCCAGTTTCTCCAGGAGAATGCTGTGGGAAATGATGTCAAAGGCTTTACTGAAGTCCAGGTAGACAACATCCACAGCCTCTCCCTCATCCACTAAGCGGGTCACCTTGTCATAGACGGAGATCAGGTTTGTCAAGCAGGACCTGCCTTTCACAAACCCATGCTGTCTGGGCCTGATCGCCTGGTTGTCCTCTATGTGACACACAATGGCTCTCAAGATGATCTGCTCCATAACCTTCCCCAACTCTGAGGTCAGCCTGACAGACTTGTAGTTCCCCAGATCCTCCTTCCAGCCCTTCTTGTAGATGGGTGTCACATTTGCTAACCTCCATTCCACTGGGACCTCCCCGGGTAGCCAGGACTGCTGATAGATGATGGAAAGTGGTTTGGTGAGCAGTTCCACCAGCACTCTCAGCACCTTTGGGTGGACCCCGTCTGGCCCCATAGACTTGTGTGCATCTAAGTAGTGTAGCAGGTCGCTAACAATATCTTCCTGGATTATGAGGGGTTCATTCTGCTCCCCATCCCTTTCTTCCAGCTCTGGGGCTGGGTATCCCGAGAACTACTGGGTTTATTTCTAAAGACTGAGGCAAAGAAGGCATTAAGTAACTCAGCGTTTTTCTTGTCCTCTGTTACTGTATTTCCCTCCCACATCCAATAAAGGATGGAGATTCTCCTTAGCCGTCCCTTTGTTGTTAATGTATTTATAGACACATTCGTACTGTCTTTTACAATAGTAGCCAAATTAAGTTCTAGTTGAGCTTTGACCTTTCTATCTTACCCCTGCATAGCCTCACGACATCTTTGTCATCTTCCTGAGTGGCCTGCCCCATCTTTCAAAAGCCATAAACTCTCCTTTTCTTCCTGAGTCCCAGCCAAAGCTCTCTGTTTAGCCAGGCAGGTCTTCTTCGTCACCACCTCGTCTTCCAGCACATGGGGACAGCGTGCTCCTGCACCTTAAGGATTTCCTCTTTGAAGGCTGTCCAGCCTTCCTGGACCCCTTTGCCCTTCAGGGCTCCCTCCCAAGGGACACTGTTAACCAGTTCCCTAAACAGGCCAAAGTCTGCTCTCTGAAAATCTTAAGAAGGCAGTTCTACTAACCACCCTCCTTACTTCACCAAGAATTAAAAATTCTATCCTCTCATATAAGTTATAACATTTAAATAACATTTAAATATAACAAATAAAACACACCATAGCAAACTCTGCCATGGGTGCATGCACTTCACTACATTAAATCCAAAATCATGTGATTTACACAAATGAAAACATACTAAAGGTATGCAATTAAAAATAAAGAGCACTGTATAATTGCTTTGTACATCTAACAACTCCAAAATAAACCTGCACCCAAGAACATGAATGTGTATTAGCACTTACTCAGAAATAGCAGTGTGAGTCTATAAAAAGGGTTTTTTTCCATTTTGCATTCCTCTAACTTAAGCAGGAAAATAACTAAACTTAGGTGATGATAGCCAGTCAATATTGGGAAGAATATATTTACAGAACAGCTGGAGGTGCCTGCAGACAAAATCCCTTTTTGGTGAATATTTTAACCTCTTCATTCTGTGGTATTTAAATTGGCTAAGGAAAGTTGAGTTCTCACCCGCTTTTAAGGGATAACCAGAAAGCTAGCAGCTCATCCTCTTCAACTTTTTTCTCCCATCCATCTCAGCTGTCTCGAATCACTTTCTTAAGCATAATGCCAGCAAGGGCCACTAGGTCACCTGTGTATCACAGGCCAATAAATTTAACCTAGATGTTCTGTAGATTAGTCTGAATTTACTCATCTGAACACTCACAGAATTTAGTCAAGTTGACTGTGTACCACTACTGAGGAATGAGAACCACCAAGTTCTCATACTCAAGACAGCTGCACAACTGGATGCTGGTCAGGTGAGATTTACAGAGTCCAGCTGGCAAACCACATCCCATAGTGAAGGGCAAGGCAAATGTAGGCAAGGCCTCTACCAATCTCACCTGAACGCAAAATCTTTCCCAAGCCCAGACCTTGTGACTAGGTCATTCAAGTACATTTCCTACACACAAAATAATCTTGGAGCAATTTTTCCCTCCAGTTGCTCTCCTCTCTTCTTGAGGGCTACAAGAAAGCCATAATAAATAAAAAAAAACATAGCAAGCAAACAGAAAAATAATGCAACTCCCCAGTGACATTTGAGGAGAAGAAGGAAGAAATTTCTTCCTGCCTATACAGGAAACCTCTTTCAGCTCTAAAATCTAAGACTAGCCTATAGCTACTGTCTTCATATGTCTTCAGGTACCAAGCATCATATGCCACTTTTACTCTCCCCAATACCCAGAAGAAAGCAGGAGATACTGGTCATTCAAACAGTCCCAAATTTTCAGGCCAGAAAGGGTTGCTGTAATCTTTTAGCATGACACACAGTGAATACGCACTCACAGCACACGAAGATTTTTCCTTCAGTCAGGTTAGTGCTTTGTTTTTTGAAAGCTTGGGATTGAGAGATACAAAAAACCCCATGCATTTCTCAGATTTCATTTTCCCGGGTCAGCCATTCTGGTATTTAAATTGCACTCATTAATTGATAGAAAGTTGTACCTTATATCAAGGTTGGCATTTTCTAATTTCAACTTCTGGCAATTACCAGAAAGGCTTTATCATGAATACTTACACACCGGATATGGGAACATGAACAAGTTATCACAGGACAAGGTCAGGTGTTCAATTCTATATTAATAACTGCTCTTATCCCATGGAAAATGTGGGGCAGCCTACGCTCAGGGAGAAGAACATTTGGGACAGTTATAAAGCCAAAGCAAAATTTATTGCTGAGTGAAAGAAATAATGAGGTAAAAACATGGGACAAAGATGAATTTCAGCAAGATCTGAAAAACAGATGAAAGCAGAAAAATACAACTTTTCACCACTTAGACTCATTTAAGAATCCCTGTATTTTATTAAGTACTGAATTCCACAAACCCAGCAGTTAAAAAAACAACATGTTCTGGTTTGAATTTTCTGCAGTTGCAAAGTAATGAAAACAGTAACAGGAGTGTTTTAGTTGCCTAGCCATTGTAAAAACATACTAATTTTATGATCAGCTGATGCTGAAAATTACATATCTTCAGCGTCAAGTTCTACGTGCTGTGGGACAGTGGTTAACCCCATGGACGGCCTCTGCGAAATTCTGATGCCCTAAGGAAAGGGTTGGTGGATCACAGGGCTACACCAAAGTGAGTGGACAAACCCCAGCTTGTTCAGGCTGTACTCTGCGGGACTGATGAATTCTTTGCTTCTCATATCACTCTGCCCTTTTACAGGCATGAAAGCTCCTGGGAGCTCTTCCAGAGAGGAAACCCCCAGCAGCTGCTGACTGCTGGTGTCACTGGTGAAGCCACTCTGGGGGCTGCCTCATGACCAGTTTCTTTTTGCCTCGCTCATCTGAACTGTCCCTGGCCTATCCGTTTCTGCAGAGCAAACAAGACCCTCTACCGTGCTCTTTGGTCCTACTCTATTTAACCCTGCTTTAGGATTTACTGAGCTAAGCCTTTGAATACATCAATAGCCGTGTGTATGTACTCAGGGAACAGTCCCCTCCCCGTACGTCCGGCTTGCGCCACAACCCCGCGGCGGGAGGGCTGTGGCGAGGGAGCTCGGCGGGGCCTGGACCGCAGCAGGAGCTTCCGTGAGGCGGCCGCCTGCCCGCCCGGGGACCGCGCAGCCGGGCCTAGCCAGGTTTGCCCCGCTCGCCCTCACCAGCCCCGACCGCAAGCGCGGTGGAGGCGGCTGCCTTCCGCAAAACACTTAGGGATGGCCAGCATCGCAGAAAAACCACCCTCGGCCCCTTGTCCCCAGAGGGCCTGGACAGGTGCGGAGCGGCGGGACAGCAGACGTACTGCCCCGGGCTTCCGCAGCGCCGGGGGTGTGTGAGGGCCCCACCCCAGCCCCACTAACAAAGGAGGCGCGGGGCCGCGGAAAGGGGCGGGAGTCTCGGCGGGGACCCGCCTCCCAGCTCTCTTCTTCCCGGCCGGAGGCGCTGCCGCTAGCGCCGTCCCGCCCCCTTCCCCCGTAGCTGCCCGCCCTTCCCCGGCAGCGGGCGGCGGGGTGCCGCCGGGCAGGCGGGGTGTCTCCCAGGCCGCCTTGCCCGGATGTGCTACCCTGACTCATAGCCGCGCCGCACGCAGGCTCGGCTCCGCGCCGCTCCCGCTCTCGCTCCTTCGCCCCGCGCGCTCCTCTCCCGCGTCTCCCTCCGCACCAGCGGAGAGGTGGCGGCAGCAGCAGCGAGAGGAGAAGGAGGAGGAGGAGGAGGAGACCACGGCGGCACCATGGGTAAGTCGCCGCAGCTCCGCGCTGTGCAGCCCCCTGCCGCCGCCGCCCTTCTGCCCCCGGAGGCCGCCGCCCGCTCGTGTCTGGCAGGCGGGGAGAAGCGACTGGTGCAACTTCCTCATCGGCCGCCTTCCCCCGCCCTTAGCTTGGGAGGAGGGTCGGGGCGGCAGTGGGGTTCCCCCGGGGCCACCCGGCACTGCCCTGGCCGCTGGCCGCTGCCCGGCCCCTGCGGCGCGAAGTTTCCGCGGCTGCTGCGCTGCTGCCGGCCGGCCCCGCCTGCCGGCACTGCCCCAGCCCGGCGCATGGCTGCTCTGCCCCGCGCCGTTCAGCCCCGCGCTGCTCCCCGCACGGCACCGGCAGTCCTGGATCCCGATTCCGGAGCGTTAGAGGAACGGTAGATTCCCCGAGTGCGAAGGAAGGTTCAGAGCAAGGAGTTATATAAGGCACCCCCAGGACGCTTTCCCAGTTACTGTTTGCGTAATGGAGACGGGGTAATACGGTTAGGAGATTATTTTATAATCTCTGCTCATTGTTTGTGGAAGATACAAGAATCCTCGTATTTCTCTGGCTTTTAGGAAGAGCATTACTCGTACGTACAAATGCAGCCATATTACCTCTGCCTTTTTTATCTTAACATTGTAAATTAAGTAGTTTCACACTGATTGCCACTTAAATGAACCTTCCAACAAATGCCATGTGAATCTAGGAAATACAGTATTTGATATTTCTTTGCAGAACTCTCAGTGAATTCCTCTTGCCCTTCTCTACCTCATCCTCTTGCACAAACTACAGCTCTACTGGTATTAAACAGCCACTGTAAAACAGATTTCTCCGGAATCTGGCGGTAACGTAGACCCCAGGGATGGGTAGGGAGTGCCCACGCTGAGCTGCCAAAAGACCCAGCTAGCCTGTCACATGTGATGGTGGGATCGAGGTTGCAGATCCGGAGAGCAAGGAGGTGCGGTTTGCAGCCAGGGTAAGGAGGTGACAGGTCCTGAATTCGGCTCAGGGGTTTGACATCAGCACTTCCTGTGTCCTTAGGTAAATCGCTAGTTTCTTTGCAGATCACATGCATCTTTCGCTTTTAACTAGAAGTTTCCACGGAAAGAAGCAGTTGCAGTGCCTCAGTTTTTCTGGTTGTGAAGTGAGCATAAATACTTATTTAACCCCTTAAAACAATGGAGAACCTGTGGAGAAGGGTTCAGATTAGAAGCTGCCAGGGTCAGGCATGAGGAATAACTGTTAGATTCCACCAGAACTGGGTAAAACTGTAACAATGTAGTGAAGGTGTCTCGTTTCATGTGGGTTGAGAAGACAAGACACCAGGATTTAGTTTGCCTATGTCTGCTGTCTCCATTCACAAAGTAGGACTGTTGATCTCATCATTCTGGTCAAAGTCTAGTTGTAGCTAACTTTGTTTTGGCTTCCAAAAATAAAAGCGGCATCAGCTAAAAGCTGGTGCAGAAGGAGCACAACACTCCTTTTCAGATGACACTATGCTTCAGTTGCAGGCAAGTTTGTAAAGAGCTAGAGAATCTGCTACAGCTTGCTGCATGAGTGGTTATAATTATTTTCAGGAAGACTGAAATAATTTTCCTGTAGAATCTATCATCACCTGTCCATAACTGCCTAGAGAGGTTTCTTATGGAAATTCAGAAAAACCCTTCCCCCCCCCCCCCCCCCCCCCCCTTTTTTTGCATATCGGAGCCTGATTCCACTGTCTTTAAAAATCAAGGCAAACTCTTTAAGTAGCCCCCACAGCACATCTTGTTGTGAGTGGCAAAGACTGAAATCAGTTTCGCCTTGGCTAGCAATAATGAATTTCCACATATAAGATCTATGTTTAAGCTCATACAATCAATGCACTAGCTTCCCTCATTATTTTTGGTAATGCACTGCATAAAAGCTGAACATCCTTAGAATTAAATCAAGGATGAATTTGTTCTCCTGTAGCTTTTATATCTTTCCATAAATCATGCTCAACAAACAAGTGTTTGTGTCAGAGAGTGCAGTAATGTCTTATGTTAGACATATGGTCTATTCTGTTTTTATGAAGGTTGGTATGATATTAGCTGGTTTGTATAGTAATGGTGTAAAATGGAAGCCCAAGCAGATACATTCTAACTCCCATCAAAAGATTTCTGTAATTAAAAATACTTGTTATGTATACATGGATCTGCATTATCGTTACTGTATAGAAATAGCTCTGCTGCCACTGTGATTCCAAGTGTGTATTTCTCTCAAGACATTATCATGGCATTTGTTTCCTCCTAGAGGATAGTTTTAGAAAGAACTGATATTAATGAAAGGAAATAATTTTTTTTGTTGCTTGCATTTATAGCTTTTAACTGTGTCTGAGTACAGTTTAAACAATACTAAACTTCTGGCTTTGAGAGGCAAGTGGCCTGAAGTACTCCTGGCAGGACAGCATTTTAAATACGTGAGATGACATGTGCACCACCAGTACTTCACTTTTGTTTTTATAAGAACAACTACAGGTTTTTACTTTTCAGTTACCAAAGTAATGCTTTAGTTTCACAATGAATGGCCCCTTTCCCCAGTCAATTCTTGGTTTTAACCTCAAAAAACACAACTGGTATACTTGTGCAAACACGCTGTGTCCAAGAAAATCTTTCTATTTTAGAGCAGTGGTCATGGAGGTTATTGTAAGGAGGCTAAAGTTATTCCACAGACGTAAATTAATAAAATACAAATCTGTAACTTGGTTACATGTTATCACTCAACAGTAATCCATTGGCCCCAAAGGATGGAGAAACGCCACGTATAGGAGTTTGTATGCAGAATACAAATACAAATCACTTTCTTTAAATGATACGTATCAGTTTGAAGTGGGGATGTCTGTAATAGTGAAATGCTCATAAAAATATTCTTCCATCTTAAGAGTACTGGCTTCGTTGGCAGGAAATGGAAGGCAGCTTCTGCTCTTATAAAGCTTAATACATACTTAGGTGCTTAGTTGAGCAACAAACTGCAGAAGCAACCTGCTAGACTCTATGATACCTAGCAGTAATAGTGCAATGACAAGATATGTAAGGTATACAGGCTATAATGTAGGTGGATTTAAGTACTGTCCATTTAGCTACACTGTTGTCAGAACGAAGATTTATATTGCTCCTCTCCTCCCAGTATACTCAATTTTTCTCTCCCAGTTTCCCCAAAGAATTACCAGGTGAAACCATGTATCAAGTTTTGGGGTCAGCCTGGTGGTTGTCAAACACCAAATCCAACTGAACCACAGGTCAGGGTGTAAGAAGCCATTGCCCATCTTCAGGACACTGGTTCACGAAGTAAAGGACGCAGGAGGGTGTGAAGCTTCAGGCGTGGCTGTGTGCAATACTGCTTTCAGGAAGGTGGGGATAAACCTGCCTGCTTTTTATTAAAAAATGTAATCAGTAGCCTCAGACATGAGAGGAATGAAAGCTAATGAAAAAGTCTTCCATCTTGAGAGCTCTTCTGCTAGTTTTCTTATGAGAGATGCAAGTCAGCCTAATAAACTGCTTAGAAAAGAGATATCTCAGGGTCACAAGAAGAGAATTTATAATTGTTTTAAAGTTTTTGCTAAAGCAGTGGGACTTCTAACAGTGCCAGCATATTAGTTCTAGCCAGCCAGAATACAACATTTTATACTGGCTTAAATTGGTGTATTAGCGTTTCCTAAAAGCAAGACTGGTTTTGGCAAAAGTCTTGCTTTAAAAACACAAACGTGGGGGAAACTGCTTTCACATTGCATCTTTTTTGCTTAAGTAATGTTCCTCAAGGTGTGCTTCTGAAGCAGCCAGAGAGGTTAGGTTAGTTCTGACTGACCTTCCTCAATGAATAATTGTTCATTAATCAATAACTGTTCAGGACAATATTTGTAATCTTTTGTTACTATGTGAGACTGAAACCAACCAATTTTGTCATTAGCTTTAGGTTAAAGGCTTCATTGACAAGTGTGTTTCCTGAGAACAGAATATTCAGAGGTAGTTTCAGAAGTCTGTGAGGAACATCTGGCTTTTCTGTAGCATCAAAACAGAAGTGGAAAAAGAAGGAGCAAAAAGCAGCTGAAACCTGAAGGAAACAAAGCAATAATGATGGAAATGAGAGAGCTACCAAGACAAGAGACAAGAATAGAAGGGAACAAAAGTCCCTTAAGGAAAATGCATGGAGGGGGTGAAATACTAGAAGGAAAGACAGGGATAATAAATGGATGAATGGAACAACAGAGGACAAGTAAGAGAAAGAAATTAGGAGCTCTACTCTGTGCCCCCCTGTCCTCCCCCCAAAAAATTAAGAGAATAGTTGGGGTAAAAATGTAAATAAAATCAGGTAATTTTCACTCTCTTTTTTTTGTAGTACCACTTGTCTTCTCAAGGACTGTCAGCAGCAGCCGCCTTATAATTTTCCCTCTTCCTCAAGTGAAACTGATTTATTTCTGGAAGTTCTGAGGATTTATTTATTTACAAATATGTTAAAAAATAAAGACCACTCCCCTCACCCCCCAAAAAGAAAACCCAACCCCCAATGTAATCACTGAGAGGAAAGAAAGCTATGGAGATTTATCTGGCATCTGTCAAGGTTGTTACCCCTTCTTAACTCTGTTGCAGGATGCAGTTCATGTTTTAGGATGACAGTGGGACATTAAACAGTGACCCAGTTACTTACATAAGAGAAAACCCACTTTCCACTGTTGACTAGTCCACCTGGATCTGTTCACATGCTGTGTGTCCAAGAAAACGAGCATCCCTGCTGCCTTGATACAGTTGGAGGCATTTTTTCAAGAGTCTAACTTGTATCCAGATTAAAATAGATTAGGATCTACGTCTAAACTTGTGAAAATTAGTAGTATTAAAATGTTGATATGTGTTCTCCAGCTGATGGAGGTTTTTGGTTTTGTTTTTTTTTTTTTTAATGAAAGTTTGAATTTTAATTAGACAAGGAGCTTTTCCTAGTAAAGGATTTTAGAAGTAGCAGTTTTCACTGAAAGGACAATCTCCTAGGGCCTCTTTTTGTTAAATATAGTCTAGAAAATTGTTTCTATTTAAGAATTTTAATATAATGGCACCAAATAAGGTTTGTTTTGGTAGAGTACAATGAAAGCTAAAAGCCATGGACTTCTGAATGTTGAAGTTCTTTTAGTGCAAAAAAATAGCTGATGTGCATTAGAATTTGTGTGCTCCAAATATGCCTAATAGAATTTGTAAACTCTGAAATAAATGGCTGCGGTTCAAGGAGCCTCAAAGCTGTGCACACAACCTGACGACATTTGTTCAGCCCAAGAGTTGTGCAGTTCTAGTTTAGGGAGCTTTGAAGTTGTGCAGAAACCCTAGTGATCTCATACAGTTCTTAAACTGCAGTTCAAAGCAGATTACGAAGTTGGCAGACGCTCAGAAGAATTTGTCAGATCTATAAACCAGATAACTGCTGTTCATTTAACTCCAGATAGAGGACAGAATTTGGTGCAGGATGCCTTGGAACCTGGAGATAAATACAGCGTACCTTCACTGTGCGGTGTAAGTGTGCACTGGCAAGGCATGAGTCTTAGGAATACCTCTGACTTGAAGCACTTTCAGATGCATCTTCACAAATCCTAATAAGAAATGACAGGGAAGAAATATGCGTGTGTGTCTGATGTAATTGGGCTTCTAAATATGCATAAATTAAGACAATATAGATGCCTGTACAAAGTTGTGTTAAAATCTGCAGTTTAAAGTAAATGAAGTGCTTTCATTTCATGCTTTCCATTTCTAGATTAGACACAAACATCATAAAAATCACATTTACGCATTTAAAAATCAGGCAAAATGAAAAAACCCACGCTTTGCAAAGGAAATATTTTAAATGATCCATTTCAGTATTAGGCCCCATTTTTCTCGTATTTCACATCTCTTACAAGCTTACCGCTTCCTAGTCATGTATGATAAGAACATCTGAGGCTTAAGTCAATTCTGAGCTTTTATTAAAACTCTGAGCTATTCCTTACGTTAGTGATAGCTCAGGGAGGTTCAACAAAGTTAGTGTTGTTGAAGCTCATTAGCTGGTTCCATCCACTGATACCTGCCAACCTGATGGACACAATCCTTTGAAGGAAATATGCAAAATATGTGTATAACGGTCATTTAAATTTTTTATTGAGCCTTCCTGTCAGTTGACTCAGATTTGACAAGTCCTTTCGGTATCTGATTGAATCCAATTAAGCAGATGTTTAAATTCACATGGTGAATAGTAGCCTTTCTGTGACAACGTTCTGTGGCTGGAAGCTGAAAATTCCGTTAGCTTAGCTATTTAATATAAATATCAAACCCCCTAAAACGTGAACACCTGCAAGCCTTCCCGGTCTCTAGGGTGAGTGAAATGTTTGGCTCCCAAAGACAGGTCTGCTGTTGCTGAGGGTGGCCTGCTCCTGCAGCTAGGAACACCTCTTGGGAGCGTGTTTAGAAATGCTTCCTGTCTTTGATGTTGGATATGACAGTCCAGTGACTTAAATTAATGGCACCATTTTAGCATCTCTAGCCTTAAATGCAACCTTACAAGTACGTGTTGCTATTTACAGGGTCTGTAGCACACCTGTTCCCTTCTCTTGCGTTGCTAAATTCATTCCCATATCCCTTCTCGATGGAGAAATCCCGTTGTGCTCGCAGTCGACAGCACCCAGTACCCTGCAGGCATAACTTGAGTTCAGTACTGCCAAATAGCTACTTGTGCTACATGAAGGCTTTGGAACGATTTCCTTAAATCAAAATGCTGCTTTATCTTGACAGCAGGAACAAAGCATGGGAAGAGAAAAGGGTTTTAAAACCAAAGCGGGATCATACGCATCGTTCTTATCTAAATCCTCCCTGTCCACAGAATGTTTATTTTACCACTCCTGGGCCTCTGGAGGAACTGACTGAAGTCAGTCTTCCAAGTCTGGTGTACTTGGTAATGGCATCTTCCTATCTCTGACCGCTTCCTCAAGCAAAATTTTGATGTGTATGCTGGAAGTCACTGGGTTGCTGGTCAGGTTAGGACCCTGTTGTACAAATACTTAAGACATCCCTTCTGAACTTCAGTGAGGAAGTTAGGAGGCAATGCAGTGATGGAACGTGATCATCAAAAGGAGTCGCAGCAGCAGTGAACAGTTGCGAGGTATTGCCATGCTTACCTTTCTCTCTGTTCTTGTTTCTCCTCTCCCCTAAGTAACTACTAACCATTATTTTCCCTCCTTCCTCTCCTGTGCTTATGAGCTGAACTGATTTTAGGATCAGGATACCGTTTGGGGGGTGGGGGGGAAGGTCAACCACAACAGAACACTGGTCTGTGAATACATTCATTGTAAAAATATTTGTTATGATTAAATTAATTTATAAATAAATTAATAGACTTTATACATTTGTATTCCTCCTGTAAAACCTGTTGGGCAGCCCTCTTTCTTACCTAGATCTCCATGCAGCTCAGGGAGAATATACAGGCATGCTGGCTTCTGCTATAGGGAATTAGGGGAAGAGAAGGGAAATACTGGTGATTGAGGGAAGTCAATGAAACACGTGCATCAGGAATTGCTGACAGGAACCAAGCAGGTTCAGGTGGTTGGTTTTTTAAACCATTGCAATAAAAGTTCCATCGCCCATTTACAGCAAGATAGTTCTTCAGTCTAATCAAAGATACTAATCAATACATTCATGTGCAGCAGTGCCCAAAATACAGTGTGCACTTTCCAGGCAAACAACGTACTTCTCTATCTGATGTTACAATGTACTTCTTTTCTTCAAGTCTTTTCTGTTTTACCTGAGTCCTTTCTTACTCTTCAAACTCCCTTCCACAGCCATCCTATTCCTTCAGGCTTCTTAATTTCATTGCCCAGTTTTCTATACCATTATCTTCCTCTCTGCTTCCTCCAATTACCTGTTCTTTCCTGTCTTTCTTCCCATCTCCCACTCTCTCCTCTGGTTCTGTCTTTGTTAATTAAATATCTGACAACTCCTTCCACCATCTACCCTTTCCACTATTTTTGTTAGGGAAAGAATTGGAAAAACTGGGACTCTGCTTTCTTAGTTCAAGAGCTGAAGTTATTTTTTTGTCTTCAGTTAAATATCAGTTATTTACAACCAGTTTAAAATCATGCTTCAGTTTTGCCTAATATAGAATAAGTGAGAATATATGAAAGAATGTATCTCTTAGGAAAGAAATTATACAGAATTGGGCCCTATTCATGTAAATGCTTTTTATACAGCATTCTTGTACCCACACAAAATCCACTCTGAGTACCACTGAAGCCATTGGGATCCTGCCTTTCTGACTCAGCTGTAGTAGAGCTTAAACTGTCCTGTTTTGGTGAAACCATGTAAAGTGGCATGTATCACCCCATCCTTTCAAGACATGATAATATTGGTTCTTCAGTTTATGCAGGTGGGGGAAAAATGGCAGACATTGGACCATCTGAAGGAACTTGCCAAATGAAGAAAGCCATATCCTATGATAAAGAAAATGATATGGTGAACTTGATTTTTCTTAAAAATGGATGGATTTCTATAATTTATGTAAGTTGTTATATCAAAGGAGAAACCAATTTAACATGGAGATCATCATATTAGAACATCCTCCTGTAAAAGGAATAGTAAGGCCGGTGTCATAAGCTATTAATATACATACAGTGACCTTTGTTCTGTCTTGTAGCAGGATAGGGAAAAAGAAAAATTGTTTTCAGAAATCTGTTTCAGAAACTCACTTTGTAGCCATTAGATGATGGCTATTGATGCTTTCTGATATTCTCAGAAAATGTTAGAAATCCCTCTTGGTGAGACTGCTACACATTATGCTTCTAATGACACCTGTATTAGAGTGTGGACACTTAATGCTCTGAAGACAAGAATGGTGGAGAGAAACAAAACGCAATTCAATACACTTCTTCAGAATGCATCTTGATCCCAGAGATGATCTGAAGTTCTTGTTTATCTTTATGGAGGCCGTAATTTCTCTCTTTACGAGGAGGATGAAGGCCTCACAGTTCTTTTTTTGCCTGTTGAGAACAAGGCAGAATTTAAGACTACTTATACAGTCTGAAAGAGACTGGAAGAGTTCTCCTGTGAACATAAAATTTGAGTTCAGTGCATGTACCCAGTTCAAAACAGATGGCTGGAGAGAGAAATGCCCTAGATAATACAGTACTTCATGTTAGCAAGAGGTGGCCTGTTTTACTTTTTCATTTTTTCCTTTAAATTGATATTAAATAGGCTTTCTGATAAAAGCAACAGCTGTGGACTACTGGATTGGGTTTAGGCTACTTTACTCTTCTGATTCTGAACAGTTTCCTGTACTTCAGTGATCACAATGGCAAGGTATCACATCTAGCAACTATTTAAACTGCTTTCTTTTCTAAAGTTGGAAAAGATCATTAACAAAACATCATTTCTGGCTGTACCTAAAGAACTTGCTGGATTTTTTGAAGGCTGATTAATAGGCACATTTTGCAAAATTACTTAATCTTTGGCAGTTTGTTTGAAACACAGACTTCTCTGTTTGACCCTTTTTATGCCTTAAAAAATAGATAAGCCTTTTTTTTGTTTTCCTCCCCATTACCAGAAATTTACTTCTTACAATCAGAAATATGCTGAGGAGAGCCTGCTTGTGGATTAAGATAAGACTCTGTTTGGGCAGACATGTAACTTTGAGATCAAGGATTAGATATCAAACTTGAAAATTTAGGAATTCTTGCAATCTCCTAATTTTTTTTTCTTCTCCCCAGACTCATGTACTTCTTGCAAAAGCAGCCATTGTAATAAAACAGGCCTCTTCTGATTTTGGTCACAATTTGGAATTAAAATATTTTTGTTTTAACACTTAATGTTGGCCTCTCAAAGAACAACCAGAATAGGTTTTTGATGGCCAGTTTGGTTATTGTATTTATATAACAGTAAAAGATTCTGTACTACTTAGACTTTGATCATGTAGCATGTTTTGGCCTTTGGTGTTGTTCTCTAACACCTTCAGAGGGTCAGTGCAAGTTTAGAAGCCAAATTCTGCTTGTTTACATGAGCATACTACTCTGCTGTGTATACGTGGAACTAATTTGTCCCCAGAATTCAGCATATCATTTAAATAATTTTATTCTAGAGGTTTCTGCTGCTTCATCTAATGCAATCTAAGGGTAACGTAAAACCATCAGACAAGGAAGTCTGGTTTCTTTGACATGAAAGATCTGCATGCTCAGCACAGAGCTCATGAAGAGGCATTAATTTAATGAAAGTAAAACTTCTTATTCAGTGCTGAGACATGACTTCTTTAAATTGAATACAGCAAAACTTATCAAATGACAGGTGGAAGTGTGTGTTGTAGTTTTAAATGGCACTGTATTTCAGTGCTTCAAGTGACCTGATTGCAGGGCATTTAGAAAAGGTAATCTGTTGAATCCAGCTTTGCTGCAGAAGCCTCTACGTAGTCAGATTATGGCCTCAGTTCCCCTTCGCCCTGTATTATGCATAAAGTGACTGCAAATTTGATTTAAGATGGTAATTGGGCCCAAATTGTAGCTTTTGTATTCTGCCTGCACATAAATGACCATAGGATAATGGGTAATAAAGTGATGGATAGTAAAGTGATGCCCATGGTGCCTTCATGTTTGAGATGAAGTAGTCTTGGTTTTAAATACACATCATGGTTTAGTAAAATTAATGGGTTTAAGATCTGCATAGAGTTTTGAGGCTGCAGTGACTCACAGCTGTGGAAGACAGAAAAAGCTGCAGGTGTTTGGTACACTGGAGAATTTGCAGCACAAGGAATCAGGAGTTGTATTCTCAGAATTCTAGTCCGTTCAGTGTATCATGATGTCAGACGCAGATGAGGAAATATGACTTCTCATGCATTAGAGTGAAAAGGTAGTTGTGCTGGTCATGGGTGACAGTCATTGAAAAGATAAGAGCACAGAGTGCTATCATTCAAAAAATAAGTAATCTTCAGAGGGATCTATAAACATGTATTCATCTAAATAGCCTTTTAACTGTGTGAAAAGATGGAGAGAAAACCCAAACTCAGATTTAGTCCTCCCTCACCAGTCTGTTTCTTTAAAAAAGTAAAAACAAGACCAAGACAGTACATTGTAAAAAGGTGTCTTCCTCTCTACTCCATTCTCATGCAGGACTTAAAGTTAATGTATTTCAGAAGGCTGCTATTTGACTCAGATAGGGAAATAGGAAATAAATGAAAACCAGGTTTTTAACCTTGAACTCTGAAACATGAAAGTAAACAAGCAGCCTAACAAATGAAAGGTGTACTGTGCAACAGAGAGACTGGTTCAATATATGTGATAACACTTGCTCCTACAGTGTGGTTTTCTACTGTGATGCTGCATCATTAAAAGAGGTATCAAGGTGCAAAAAGTGTCATAATGACAGCTAGAATTATACCCAGCATTTTCAAAGGACTGTGTTCAGACCACAACTCACAATTCACCTAAAAATGTAAAGTTTCTGGATATTTTGATAATTATTTCATTACATAAGTATAATCTTGTAGCAATTAATAGGCTGGGAAGCTCCTAACCACTTGTTTTAATAGGAATGTGGAGAGTTAATATACTTTTGTAGTTTTACTATTAAACAGTTCACAAAATCGCTTCTGTGGTACTTAAGTTCCATTTGTGTCATGTATAATGTCATCTCACAAATTTTGAGATATCTTTTTTTGTAACCAGAAGTCACATTTTAAATACTATTATTTCTTTTCAGGGAGAGAAATAATGATTAACCTTTCCTCTATCTTATAATATTGCTACAGAACCTCATTCAACTCTTCCTGTTTGCCTTTACAACTGAAGACCAGTGAAAGGGAATCTACCTTTTCTGTTTTTCAAAGTTGTGCTCAGATCCTTCTGGGATAATATAAAAGATTTACCAAACCAAGACAGTTCTGCATCATAATCAACAACTTGCTTTTCCCCAGTAGTAAGATGTAGCCTATAATGTATTTCACAATCAGTTTGTCTTCTTATATATGGGAATTCAAGCAGTACCAAAAATACATATGCTTTTGAGTTAAATGCAAGACAAGAAACTCACAATAATAATTAACAGTATGTTAGCAAGAGAAAGGAAATAAATAATTTTATACGTAGAAAGAAGTCTTCTCTTACCTGTGTTTTGAGGATTTTTCTTCGTGAGCCCCAAACTACTGCATGTTTTGTAGAACAAAAGGGTATCTACCTGTTTGGAAAGAAAAGGACAAGATGTGTTATATAAGTGTTAGACAGCAGAAATAGTCAGATCAGGAGATTTCCAATCTGTGCTCTACTAATTTTTAGTAAGACTAAGCAGTTACACTTCTGTCACACAAGTTTTAGACATACCTGTAATAAGCATGTCCTACTTAGAGACACTGTGGTAGAAACAGTGAAGACGTTTTGAGCTGAAAATCATAGAAGAAATACAGAATTGTCATTTGAAGGATTTTGAAGCAGGACTGTTGCCAACTGTAGGACCAGCCCAGCTATGACTGTCTATCTACTACCTGAAGCCTCCGTAGTCTTTGTAACGTCCCCTCAGGTAGTTGCAGGCCCCACTTAGCCTCCGCTTTGCCAGACCAAAGAAGCCCCGACCTCACTTTACATGTCATGTGTTGTGGGCACATGCCCACCTTGGTAGCTCTGTCCTAGACTCTCTAGTTTTTCAATATCAATCTGGGACACCCAGCATCAGACAAAGAATTTTGGGATACACAAATCCTTGTCAGGCATCAAGCAGAGCCTCGATCTGCTGGCCATACTCCAAATACAGCCAATATACAGTTTGCTTTATTTACCTTGAGAGCACGCTGCAGCCTCGTGTTTTACATGTCATGCCCTGTAACCTCGAGACCTTTTGAGCAGTTTGTTCCTAGCCTGCTTTGGGTAATTCTTACTGCGCCAAGCTGCCTATTTCAATGGGACGTGAGAAACGAGAAAGACTTTATTTTATGCTTATAGCTGCAACATTAGCAATTTTTTCTGATAAATATTGCTTTAAGGATCAATTGCTAACTGCATTAATTAATATTACCTTAATAAAATTGTATATGAGGCTTTTGTGTGCCAATAAAATGGAGATGAAGAATATTAAACCTTGATAATACTTCTTAGAATTGTTATTCTTATATGCCTCTGCTGGAAGTAAATGGAATATGGCCAGGAACAAAGATGCACTGATCTATGCCTGCTGATAAAGAAGCATCCTGGTCTTTTCCTCTTGTTTCATTAAAACCTCAGCCTATCAACAGTAGTTAAAATTGACAGCAGCTTTTAGCTGTGCAGAATCCAAACATTTGCTCCATGAAAGTGTCTCTAAGTTTTCCTCCTTTAAAGCATGGCAACTTCTGAAGTATTCTTTTCTCCACTTCCCCTTTCAAAGGATCATTTGTAATTGAGAAAATAACGTTTCAGAAAAACATAATTGGAAAACTTAATAGGAGAGATTGTTTCCTCAACTGTGGTCCCTTTGTGGCTGGCATCTGTGGGAGTTATATATGCTGACCGAGAGGAATTTCCTTGGCACAAACACAATGAACATATGATATAGAGAGGACTGTGCTGTTCCTTAATGTGAGTGCAAGATTCCTAGTGGAGGATGGGCTAGGGCACATTGTTGGAGTTTTTCAGATGATTGACAGGCTGTTGCAAAGACTCTTAGTGTCTCTTGACTGTGAAGCAGTCCATGAATAACCTCTCAGAGCACTCAGTTACACTAAAGGCTGCAGCATCCTTGTTACATGCAGGAGCTGGTCAGGAAATCACGTCAGAAAATCATGCTGGGTTTTGACTTCTGTTCCCTCCATCTCTGCCTTGTGAAGTATCCCTGCATCTTTCAGCCTTAATGGCAAAAGGACTGGCAGGAGGTCAGTAGGTCAGTCCTCTAATAGTCTGCCTATGTTGGGTGGTTTACTGACATTACGGACCAGTATAACAGCACAACTGCAGTTAACGGTGATAACAGTTCTCTGAAACAATGATTGAAGGTGGCATAAAGTAAATAATATTAATATCCTGAAATATTTACTGCTGCAGAAGTTCCTCGGTAGACATATTTAGGGATGGACTGCATTACACATATACTCTGGATTTTAGGTGCTGGTTCCCAGTGTTGCATTCAGAAACCCGAGCCAGGAGTTTTGGCTCTCTGAATAGTGCCTGGAGAGTTCAGAGTAAGATCAACTACCGAGCTCAGCAGGAAACCACCTATAATTAATATGCGTACTATTTGCTGATCAGCATGATTTCTGCCTTAAGCCCAGGGCCTGGAATTATTTCTTAGAGGTGGATGCCTGCACCTCTTCTGTGAAAGTCTGAACCTTTGTTCCTCCTTCTTATCAAATGTGAATGGAGGAAGAGGCACAGCTGGGTTTCCACCTTCAGCTTCCATGGGGTAGGCACGTTTGCCCAGAAAAGAGACTAGTCCAGGCTTTTTTCTGCCTGAAATGGAAGCTGTGCCCTCAAACAGAACAGAGAACTAGGCCTAGCAGTGGTATGCATTCATAGGCTATTAGTCAAGGCATGTTTTGAAAAAGGCGGAGGTGTTCCAGTACCTTTTCCTGTGACTGCTCATTTGTTTTATGCAGTGACTGCTTACTGTAAGATATATCTCAACAGAAGAGGTGGAAGGTGTTTTAGTCTTCCCATGAAAAATATAAAAATGTGATTTGAGTACGTTTCTGGGAAATTGTGTTTAAATCCTTTTTTGCCACCTACTTTTTGTATGCCGCTAGTACCTTTCTCCAAAAATTCCTATGTTGCCTGTATGCATGGGGCACATTCGAAGAAGGCCCAAGAAGAGTCACTAGCACTGAGATCCCAATAAGGCTAATAACTGAATTTGATTATCAAGCTGCCTGAAAGCACTGGGAGAGTTCCAGATTTGAGCTTAAGCTGAGTGTATGTGGAACTTCAAAGGAAAAAAGGTTAAATTTCTCCAGAGTTCAGTTATGAGTGAATCAGGAGGTAGGCTTCGTAGACTCATCTCAGTATAAACCTGTTTTTTTTTCCTCACCTGTGATTTAAGGGTTAGTCAAAATCTGCTTGGTCATCACAGGGATAAATGTCTTTGACAGTACAGTGAACATTCTTGATTTGGGGGCCATAACATTTGCAACTGTATCGAGTTGTCACAGAACCTTGCATCCCTTGTGAAACACATCCCAAAGACTTTTTTGACCCTACCATCTGCTATTAGCTCTGCCCTTCATTCTTGAGGCCTGCAGATTGCATGCAGAGCCTCGCTCCTTTCTGTCAATATGACTCTTTACTTAGCCTGAGAGATGGTTATTAAGCAGTGAAAGCAAAGCACTCCTCCACTTTGCAACACTCTCTTGTGGGGGAAACAAATGACTTGTAATTTAATGTAACAAGTGGCATTTTGCAGAAATCTTTTGTCTTTTAAAAATACATTTATTTTTGAAAAAAAAAAAAAGTGTTGGTTGCCTTTTTTATTGAGCTTCCTACAAATACATGTGACTTGGGAGCATTTAGCTTGTTTTTGGGATGTTGTCCAAACACAGCTGATTGCAGAATGGGGGATTAATAGTTTAATTAAGAGTCATGAAATTTAAGACATATAAAATACCCTTTTCTTCTGAAGATTTCCTCCACACAGCCTGATTTACGTTGTTGGATTTTCTGTCTCCAAAAACATGTTTTCAGTGGATACATATTTCATCTTCTCGCTCATTCAAATGTTCATTGTAGTAGTTTGAAGTAATACTTGAGTCCTATAACATTTGGATGATGATTTACCCAGCTGTGCATGCGTGCTGTAATGTGCTGCCTCAGAACATCAGTATCATGTTTACTGCATTGTCACTGTTGTATATTTCCTAAATAAAGCTCTTAAATCCTGTGCAGAGGTTAATAATCACTTATAACTGCAGCAGTCATGCAAAATATTAGTGGATTTTGTGGAAATATTTCTTAAAATAGGGTTATATTAAGCATTTTGTGCACCATTTTAATTTTGCCATCTTATTATGGAGTTTTATGTCAGTCTTCCATGAAAACTCAGTTGAATCCTTTTCCTCTAGAGAGCATCTGAGCTGAACCTATCACTGCAGTGCTTTTATTGATGCTCTACATCCTATGCATTCCTAAGTGAGAACAAATATCTGCATTAATCGGTAAATATTTATCACTAGAGGGATTAACCACAGATGCCTACTAATCTTAGTAACACCAGGTTTAAGGCAGTACATGATACCTATAAAAACAAACTCTAGAGTACATTTTGGCCCTAAAAGCTTATAGACAAATTATATTGACAACCCAGTCTTCAATTTACAATATGTGGGCACCACCGGCTGCCTACAAAGTGCATATTGTTGATTTTGGGCCATTTTAGTAATTTGTGCTAAACTGCTAAATTGAAGGACTAGTGGCATTAGGCAATCTCACCAGCTAAGAAGCAGTGCTTTCCAGGATCGATTTAATTTCCTTCGTGTCCTTCATTGACATGAGGAACATTAAAACCCTTTTTCTCTGACCCATGAGGAGATTGTCACACTTCTATCAGTCCTTCTGTGGTTAAAGGAAATTTTTGAATTACAAGTTTTAACAATTGGGTTTTCAGGAGGAAAGGCACATTCTTAAGTGATAGTTTTTCCCTCCCTTTCTTGGGACACAAATGTTTTGCCAAGAGTAACATTAGTAGGAGATACAGGCAAACAAGTACTTCCGCAGTATGAATTTTTAACTGTAAGATGTTTGTAAATAAAGGGCTTTAGAGTCAAGTATTAGATTTGCAACCAATCTCTTTCTAACAAACTTTCACTGAAAATTAAACAATAGCACAAATGGCAGGTCACTTTCATGACAAATTTGTTTGCATGCACTCATCAGATTCAAACAGTGTATTTTCAGGGCTGAAACTTCATGCATAGTTTGTAATTATCGTGTAGCTTATAATTAAAAGTAGGGATTTTTTAATTTTTTTGTAATTTTTGGGGAATTAAATACAAACAAATTAAAAGCAAATTTTGAAAGTTCTCTGAAGAACAGCATAAACCACCCTTAAGACTTCAAATCTAAGGAATATGTGCCCTTTGGGCTATCATTGTGAAGTCCTCCTGTCTGACAAGATGTAGAAGCTGCAACTCTTAACCTTCTGCTGGGATAGAGAACTGGGAGAAAACCATGTTCCCCACAGTTTTCTTTTTATGGAAACAAGTGTAGTAGATCAGCTGGTTTAGGATATGTATCATTGTCAAGAAAGAAAATGGAATTTGCATGAGTGTTGTTGCGTAATGGAATGTCCTATGTCTTTTTAATTAGGAACAGCTAAGCTAATTTCATTTATAACTTCTTTTTAATTTGTTTTTAAGCTTGAGATTTGTTTCCCCTGTGAAGACGTTTGTCACTGACCATTCCTTTAACTTGCTCTCTACTGTGACTCCCTGTACCTACTCCCATTCCGCTGGCACTGAGCAGATTGTTACTGTGTTTGAAGTTTTAGAACAAATGTGCACCAGGTTTTCACTTTCACTTTGTATTTGCCTAATAAGGAACTTCGAGCAGCAGTAGACTGAACAACCCTAAATGTTGTAAAACACATATAATCCCAAGCAACAACCCAAAGCAAAACCTCAGCAGTTTACTTTCAAGGTTAGTTTCAAGTTTACATGCAAGTAAACTTGTTAGAACCTAGCCATCTGTGCACTATTAGGTGCGTATTTGATGTATAAAAACAAAGGTAAATAAAAAAGCTGTCAAATGACTCTTGAACATTCAAATGGTTCAAAGGCTCATTGTGTGGTAATATTGGCACAGCTCCTAAGTGACCAGATGGAATTTTATTAACACTCAACAGGACAAGGGTTGAGATTTTGTTTCTTAACTTACTATATTTGAAACACTTGAACTGAATGTGTCAGAAAGCTTGATATTTTTTCCTACTACACAGAATCACACATATACCTTCCCTTAATGCAAAGATGTTGACTGCTTCAGAGGTTGTCATTTCTGTAAGGTGGGTAGGAGATGTATGATAATTTAAATATCACAACTTATAATGAATTTTTAAGAAGTGTTTTTAGCTACACTATTAGTGGTCATTTTAAAAGCATAATTTAGAAAGGCTTTTTAATAAACAGACTTAACGTATTTTTGTCAGAGAGAACAAAAAATATCTGTATTAAAGTAACCTTCATTTCTGACGTTAATAACCACTGACAGTAGTGATGTCAGATTTCCATTGAAGGACTCTGGTAAACATATAAAACCTTGTGGACTTTTGTGAATCCTTGTTTTCTGGCGTCATCATGGGTTTGTCAGTAAGAAATACCTGAAAACTGAAAATCTTCATTGTCTCTGGTAAATTGCAGGATGAGCCTCAAACCAGACAGCTTGAGAAGCAAAGAAACAAAATCTGTAACACAGGATGGACTCATCATTTTTCCCGTGTCTTTAAGTTTTTCAGGGAACTTATGATAGCTAGAAATGTGCTGTGTTATCAATTAGTATTTCATAACATCTGACAGAAAAACACTGACGTGACATACAGTTAGCAGTAGTAATTTTGAGCCTGGGTATCTTATTCAGGCAAAATTCTCACTGCTGCTGGTGAAAGATGAGCCTGAATTTGTTCAATATCTCAAACTGGTAGCATAAATATAGTTATGACAGATATTGTACTGTGTATTTCTATTGTATAATTTATATGTACTTACTTGCATAGTGTAGGCCAAAGACCAGACCCAGAGCATGTTGAAGTCAATGAGAGGTTTTTCTCAGCTTCTTCAATACTATTGCCAGTCCTGGAACTTTGTATCCTCAACCTTGTATTGACTGATTTTAATTATTTATGTATTTATTTTATTTTTATTAAATCCCCAGCTCTGTTCATACTTTTTATGTAGGAGAAGATGATAGGCTCAGTAGCATTACAAGAGGGAAAAAAAATTTAACTTCTTTATTGAAAAAACTAACAGTAGATTAACCTTGTTATATAGATTAGGAATGTATACTTCCAATCTAAATCATTGTTCTGCATTATAGAATACTGCAAATGTCCCTTCAGACTAACTTCTGGTGTTACATATGTGTTTTGTTGCTTAAGAAGCCATATTTCATACACAACTTGGAAAAAGTATAAGTAATTGGGAGCCTCATTAAATTATTCAAGGACAAAAACAGTGTTCTAAAATTATAATATCTATTAAATCAGTGTTTGTTCTAATATAGTAAGAGAAATAATTTAAAGGAAAACTCAAAACCATTTTAGGAAAATGTTTTCCTCTTCCTTGTTTGTGTAAAGTCTGGATTAGTATTTGCATCTGTAGTCAGTGACTTGAATCACATTAGCATCAAGGCTTTTGGAGTAGGTACGGTCAGAAAAGGTTGTACGCAGCAGCAAAGGCGAAGATCAAGCCAAAGAAAAGATCAAGCTGAGAGAGCTAACAGTTTTAATTGTGCTGTTTCTAGACGGTACTATTTCTGTAGATTCATTTTCTTCTGTTTGTTTTCTATCACCTGTTCTCTGTTCTTGGGATGTTGACTTGACAAAGTGTTTCTTGCTTGCTAGATTAAAAATGCTTTAGGCAGAAAGCATCTGAAGGAGCAGAAGAGGAAGGTAAAAGAAAGAGGACAAAAGAACATAGTAAAATAGCTAACAAATGAAAAAGAGCGGTAAAGAGATGCAAGACCTGATAATTGCGTGTGTGTGCATACACACATAAGCTTTTTTCTATACTCCTGCTTTGTATGGTTGTCTATATGTAAGACAGCATTGCAGGGAATGATAGCATTGATTATTGTTAAGGTTACTCCTTTATTCACAGGATCCTGTTTTATCATTTACTTACTCTTCAGGAAGAGCTATATTCTATCCCAGGTGTCATCTTGGTTTTTCATTTGCTTGGTGGGGTTTTGTTTTAGTCTTGGCAAGAAACAGCTTTGGACTATTGTCTGAAGCATCAGTAGTCATTTAAGAGACTATTTTGGTGCTGTTGTTTTTTCCCATGGAATGTTTTTCATTCTGTGCATAGGGTGCACAGTAATCCAGGATAATCTGGTGAGGGAGACCTGTTGCCCTAAGAACCCTACCTCTTATGTTGCAGTACTTGGAAGCCACATCATAAATCAGGGAGGGTTGGGCATGTATACAGAAGAATTGATCTGACCCTTAACAACTGAATGTTCCCACAAAGACCTGGATCCCCCTCTCTCCCATGATACACAGTTCCTGTAGAAAAATGTGATAGGCAATTTTTAAATCTAAACATAACCCTGGTAATCTCTCATTACATCTCAAGCTTTTTTGATACCTACCTGCGATGGGTTGTGGTCTGCCTTATGGAAGTGCTGAGGATAATTCATATCTGCATCTGAGGACATCAGAGGAATCTAGAACGTGCAGTAACTCTGGAACCTGAAAATAAGGAGCTGTCTTATGTTGGAACCCCCAAATTCCCGCACAGATATTTTTCACCTTAAATTTTCCAAGTTTCAGTTCTGCCATTCACTCGCATAGGATATTGATTCCATCGTACCTTATAAATACCCTGTGAAAACAAGCACATTAATATCTTTGAAACACTGTGACATAATGTAATGGTACTAGCTTTATAATTGCCAGTGAGAAAGGAAGTAATCCTTCAGAACCGGATTTTTTAATAGTATCTGGTAAATAAGACTAGAACCACATGCCAAGAAGGAGGATAAGGGAAGAAATTAAGTAGCTTTTCTTTGACAGAACATTTGTCCTGAAGGAGATAGGGGTCCCTTGAAAAAACAGTATTCATCATGTGTACATCTTGGCATGCACTGTATTGTATAGCAAATATTTAACATGGTCAAATATATGTGGGTGGATTGAATTCTGGAACTTTCTGTGGTTTTAATACCTATGTAACCTCATATCACTCTAGCAATTTTTTGTTTGCAGTAGTGTATGTATGTACTAGATGTGTTTGTGTGTGTATACACACACCTGTCTCTAAGGTAAAGGGATTATGGAGATCTTATAACATGGAACACATGCAACTTCTGCATAGCTACATATTTTACTTATTTGGGTGTTTACATTAGTATTTGTTTAAATCTAACCAATTTAAGGAAACCATGACAAATATGTGTATGACTGGGAAAAAAAACCCCAGTGAAACAGTGAAAATCCCAAATGAGTGAAACATAAAAATAACAATTGAGATTGGCTTTTAAAGTCATTATAAAGGATATGTATATATATCCTTATAAAGGATAAGCCTTTGGGTTGTTTCTGTTTACTCTTGTAATATCTAGTTTATATTTTCAAGTTTGGTTTTTTTCCATATGTGTGGGCTAAAAAAAAATGCATCTTGAGAAATGAAACCTGATATTCTCAGGTATTTGAGACTCACTGAGAGTCCTGCCTTTGACAAAATACCAGCTGATGTGGGAGGCTGCCAAGCTGAACCATTCATTTCCATAGTTTGGGCTAAAATGTCAGAATCTGGTTGACAACAGGAAGAGGCTGTTGTCTTGTGTAAAGAGTGCTGTGGCTATATACAGTGGCCAGCTGGTTGGCTCTTTCATAAAGCCAGTTCACTGCAGCTTGAGGTAGCTTAAGTCCTGGAAGAATCATAGGATGTTTTTCCTACTTAGTTCTTGGTGGCCACTCTTGTCCTTCAGCAAGGACTGACAAGGAGACCAGCAGTGCTGAAAAGAAAGGATGCCTGCAGCCTAAGCTTCAGCTCCCAAGCATTCTTCACATGACCTGTCACGTACTATTTTGCCAGAGATCAGACCTATGGGAGGCAGGAGGGAGAAGGGGCGTAACACCCATCACATGCAGCAAGCAGAGGTGCACAATGGTGCATTTATACAACGTGCTTTCAAATCCTTAATTGTATGTTTCCCTTCTTTTTTCTAAACAACCTATTCAGTGGATTTGTCTAGAGACAGCCGTGCCTCTGGCCTTAGTGCTTCTACACAGCATGGCTAGTAGCACAGGTTTTGACACAATTTGTAAGTGTGAGAACATTTTATCTATTAAATAACACCGCGTTTTTGTTACTTGCACAGAGTAAGAAAAATCAGTATACAGCATGATTCACAGGTCTCCTGCATTAGCTGTATTCTCAGAATATAAAAGAAGTTGAGCCTTAACAGGACTCACTGTTTGAAGGCTTAGGTTGTGACATACATTTTATGATTTTCTTTTGTTGTTGGCATACATCTGTGCCTGAGCTGTTACCTCTTCACAAGGGAGATGGGTTGGTACTTTTTTCATGTAAATACAGTAGGAAGGTTAGGTTAGGAATATTGCTACTTCTGTGCTACATTATCTCTACAGATTTCCTTGGAAGAGATTTAGAGACTCCATGTGACCTAAGTGGGCAGATAAGAACTACAAACTCCCGAGATGCTAAAGTTAGGTCTTTTGACTATCTTGCAGCTTTTCTTTCTGTGTTACTGCTGGCAGTAGCTGAAGTGTCAAAGGGCATTTCTGTTTTGTAAGGACACAGGGCCTGCCCTGCCTTAGCCTTTTTTCTTCATATGGGAAAATTGCTGCAATGAACTTAGATTTTCCTCTCTATTTGAAATTTTGATACTGCTTTCCAGAAATGCAAGTACTCTCTATAGTGATTTGGAGAGAGAAATCACTTAAAGATCGTCTTTAAAAAACTTTCTAAAAAGTAAGGGAAAAGGGAAGGTATATTCAATAGAGTGACTCTGAAGAAATTATCTATAGTATGCATGAATTTATGAAATTAATATATTTATAAAAAGAGTCATATGAACATGTCAGAATTAAACCAGAGGACACAGAGGAAAATTATGTATTACTTAAGGTAGAGACAATAAGATGTTTTTCTTCCATTTAGCACCCAAACCATTTTTCTCTGAAATTTGACTAATCTTGATACAACACATTTCTTAGGATAAAACAGACATCTTACCTTTTTTATTAAGTTTTATAACAGAGCATTGAATAAAGCCACTGAAGTGGATTCAGTTTTGATTGCACGTGATGTTTCTTGCTCACTAAGGATCCAGTGAGAATTTAAAAGGCTTTTGCCTCTCCAAAGTCCCAATTAGTTTTTGCTGTTCTGCCCTGCATGTCTCCTGGGTTTTCATAATGTGGCTCAGTGAAGATCAGGCACCTGGAGAAAATAAACTATGTGAAAATAAAATGTGCAGTTGTCTGTCAATTAAATGTAATTCTTTACAAATTGGTAGCCATCTTGTGTATGATTTAGTCTACTACTCCTAGTAATAGAGTACCGGAGAAGATCTTCCCATAAACTGAGAAACATACATCTTCTTTAGTCAAAATAATTACCTTTTTTATCATTAGCTGATTTTTAAATTAAATTAATCCAGTACAGATTCTCTTTATCAGGTAATATATTTTTATTTATGAAGAAATACATTTCATCCTTCTTTCAGGACCTGTTTTAAGCAAGACCTTCTAGGGCTTTTTGTAAATCAGTAAAAGTTATGTTGATTTCACTGAATTTAATCACTTTCTTTGGACCTTAAGATAATTCCAGATCTTCAGTGTTTAATTATTAAATGTAAAGATGCCTAAATCTGTACCGTTTTTTCCTAGAGAGGGGACAAAAATCTTCCAAGTCACTGCAAAATCTTCTGAAATGTCATTCTTACAGTATAGCCTTTGCAACTTGGGACTTAAGTAATAAGGAAAGGATCATTATTGTGCAGAGACCAATTACAGCAGCTACAGATCAATATGCCTTGCAATACATTTGTATTAATATTTATTGTTTATCTGTGACTACAGTAAAAATCATACACAAAATTGTTTTCAAATATCTCAAATTTCCCCAAGCAAAAAACCAAGACAGAATCAAGAAAAAAGTCATTTTAGCTAATCTCTGTTTCTGGTTGTCTTTAGGGTTGATCCTTTTAATTCTGCCTACAGACATGTTATTCAAGGAGTTCAGAAGTAGTAAAAAAATCAACCAACACCACTCTTTTTGCTTAAAATTTACTGGAATTCTACAGAAAAATGAAAATCTTGCATTGGCAAGAGATTCCAAGGGAACTGAATGCTGGCTGCTGCTGCTTTGTTTTGGTTTCTATCCTGATTTTCAATACAAACTGACTAAGTGGTTGTTAGCATGTATAGGCTGACCTGATAATTATCAAAAATAATTAGGTAACTTACTGCTCAGGTGGCAATGAGTCATAGTGCGTCAGTATTTTCAGGTAATAAAAATGAAGCTCTGTGAGAGATCGAGGTGTCAGAAGAACAGATGCAGAAGCAAATGGATAAATGAAAGAGTAACAAGTCTCGAAGACCAGATGGTATATATCTAAGATTCAGAAAGTGTTTAAGAATGAAGCAGCTGAACTGTTGACAAAAATAGGCACTCTCATTAAAATTAGTTACTATGCTAGAAAAGTAGAGCAAATGTACCCAAGTTGAAAACAGGTTGCTGCTGCAGGAGCCCTTCACTTAACGAACTATCAGTATTTCGCTATAACTAGTAAAATTGGTTGGAAAAAATCCATTAACCCACCTCAGTGAACATGGTAAGACAGAAACTAACAAGGAGGATTTTTGTTAAAAAAAGTTCCTCCATGATCAAGATGTCTGGATTCATGGATTTAAGTGTTACTCTGGTTTAGGGCCAGGGTAAGCCTTAGGACCTGTTCAGCACCAAAGATGCAGCTGATAACACAGGAATTATCTTAGTGGCTGTGGAGAAACGACAGAACCTAAAATCTCTTGCAGCTTGCTAGGTCCAGATAAGCCTCTAAAGTCCAAAAACATCTGGGGAGATATGTTTGGACATCTTTCTTGGAGAACCAGAACACTGAGGTGAAGTGTGACAGTGCAGGTGACACATGGCCCACCTGCAGCCAAACGTCGGTGCACGCAGTTGTCCTACAGTGACTGACCTGATGCCTGGGAAAACACTGGGCAGGACAGGAACAGGCGGTGGGCAAATACAGGGTGGTATTCTCCCATTTTCCAGTAATCTGATGTCTAGGAACTTCCTAATCCAGAAATTTCATGCATGTCATAGTATTAATAGCCATGCATGGACTTTAGTTTCCTCATAATCTTTTTCTAATTGAATAAATTAAATGAATCTGTTTATAGTTCCAGCCTCTTGACAGTCCTACAGTTTAATTATGTATGGTGTGAAAATACACTTTCTCCTCTTTGTTTGTTGCTTGATAATTTCATTTTGATATTCTAGTTGTTGTGTTAGGAGAAACAGTAAATATTAGCTTCCTTTTCATTACCTTAGTCCTATTCATGATTCCATACATCTAGATTATTTTTTTTATCCTGTCATCTTTTTTTCAGAATGGAGAGTCCTTGCCTATTTAGCTTCTTGAGGACTAGTTGTTCCTTACCTTTGCTCAGCCGTATCTGTGCATTTTCTAGTTTTGCAGCATGTCTTGTGCATCAAGAAGTGCCTAGAGTTGTATGCAGTATTAAAAATGTGGTTGCACAGTAATAATTTAACAGTAGCAAAATAGTTTTCTACTGCCTGTTCGTTCGCCAACAAACCTGTTGCCCTTTGAATTGTCATAGACCATTTGGTCTGGTCCGTCCTTATCAGTTCTCCTGCTTATGCACGCTCAGGCAGTTTAGATGACCTCCTGCTGGGGTTAGCCCCAGGCTGCCAGCACACATCATGCAGGGCAGCAGAGCAGAACCAGCACCCTGCGCCTCATGCTACACCCACGCACCCTGGAGAGATGCTGTGTCTCTCCGAAGATTCAAGGGAACAGGGATGCCTTCAGACCACCCATTCTACTGGTGGCATAACTCACAGAAGGAACATTTCTGAGGACCAAGGAGAAATCCTATGCTGGGTTATCGCTTACAAAGGTTACGTACAAGAGCACCAGTGCAGCCGAAAGCATTTTGTTCAAACGATGCTGAGTGAAAACAGCCACCTGCAGATGTAACCAGCATGGCTACAGCACCCGTGGCTGTTTGTTGCTTTCTGAGATGTGTTTCTCTGTGCCTGGAGATCCTTCTTTGGAATTGCTGACTAAACAACACCTGCAGAACAGAGTCTGTATTTCTCAGGTGGCCTAAACTTCCACAGCAACCAGGCAGAAGAAGGCCTGGTAAGGAAAAAGGGCAATTGCTTACTTTGATGGTCAGCACCTTTGTCTTCCAGCTCTGGCCTGCAATGCCATTATGTAGCAGAGAAGCAAGATAGAGCACAGGTTCATGTAGCACATACAGATCCATCTCCTGTCTGTGCCAGGCAGTTGCTACTCCAGTATGTAAGTATGCCAGCTGTGGTTCACATCAGGGTTGTCCCAGCTGTGTTCTGGCAGCATGTAGAACACCGCATTTGCAAGGACCCACTCTCAGCCAGGCCATCAGCCATTCCTGAGAAGAGCAAAGTGCTGTGGGATAGTGAGTCACACTGGACTCTGCTATTAGAGGAGCACTGTTACTTCTGTTATTTTTAGGAGACAATAGCCAGCTAAGTTTCTCCTGGCATTACCCATCAAAAACTATTTCTTTACCACCAGTCTCTGATAACATGTATCTACCTTCTGGTTAGATGCCAAGTTTCAAAATTCCTGGATGGGCTAATAATGATGGATTTGGGTGGTTCGACAGATAACACTGTACACTTGGGAGTGCTTGAGGGCAGCTGCTGCAAAGAAAGGAGGTGAGGGAGTATTTTTTGGCAATGGCCTAAACATGAGGACAAAGTTCTTTTGTCCTCAATAAACTCTGTGTATTTGGGGTATTTTGCATGTGTAGGTAGATAAACTGTTGTATGGGACTAGTTATCTTCTGACAGGATAAACAAGGGCAAGCATCTTAATTTTTCCTTACGTAGATTCAAGAAGGAACCATCCTGTGCATTCCTGCTGTTTTATTCAATGTCCTGGGAACTAACAGACTCTGATAATTTTGGGCCAGTCTTCTATTCTTTCTTTGGGAAAGGGGCACCTGGGGTCATTAAAGACCAAAGACATGCTATAGATCTCACCAGTTGCTGGGCTTCCTGCTGCAAGAAGTAATTCAGGCCAAATATGCTTACTCTTCAGGCAGCCAGCTTCGGGATCAAGGAACCACCATCCTCCCCCTTCCCCCTTCCCCTTCCCAGGAGGTTATCAGGGTTGGGGCATTGACTCAAGAGCTAGGCTTTATATACCACAGGGTGCCTCAGGCACCACTGAATGTGGTTGTGCATGGAGTGCTCTGGCAATCGAATGGGGTCTGCATTAGAGTAGAAACACAGATGGTATTGAAAGGGAGGTGAAGAGCATGGGGTAAGGATGGCTTGGGAGCTGGATGCTGGCCTAAATGGATTACGTGTCTGATTCTTATGTCAATTCCTAGGTTCTCAAATAATATAACCTCAGAATACATGTTTTGTGAAAAACAGCTGTGGTGGGTCAGTGGTGGATTTTCCATGGAGGTTAGTTTGTACTAAAATTCTAGGAAGTTAGTAGAAGAAAATAATTTCTGAAGTATAATCCACGTAGATGTACACACTTCAATTTTCAAGACATTTATGCCATTATAACACAAGGAGATCATTAAACGGCATCATTCCTTCTGCTCAGTTTGATGTCTCCTCGTTTCCTGAGAGGCAGTGAAACAGACTCAGAAGGCTCCGAGTCTAATACAGCTGCCATCCCTGTAACAGCAGAACTGCTTGAACTCGTTTCTATCTGATCAGCCTGTATGTCCCATTTCAGTGTCTATAAATTTTGAGTTCCTTGTCTACTAAGTTTCATGTATAATGTAATAGTCCCTGTAATAACAGTATACTCAGTATTCTAGGTGTCAATCAAAAGATAGAGGAAATCTTAATGATGTGTTCAAGGTCTCAGTTTTTAAGAAAATACCTATACTGGGGAAAGATTACAAAAGATATAAAAACAACCCGTGCAGACAAAAGCTGTCCATTTAAATACTCAGCTAAAACATTCTGAATAATTTTTGTTAACATCAGTCTCAGTAGATGGCTTTTTTGTTTACCTTGATTTTTTCTGTGGATGAAGGTACTTGGACTCAAGGCAAAATTAGTTGGTTCTTGTCCACAGAAGCTGCATCCCTACATACACTATTAGGTACCTTGTGAAATGATTTCCAGGCTAGCCAGCATTCCTGTGGCCGTGACCCTAAACAAGGTTGATCAACTACCAGATTTTTATGACACAAAAGTACAGTTCTTCTGTATAAAACAAGTTAATGCTTGAAAATAGGAATAAGTCTGAGAAAACCTCTCAGAAAAAAAGGATACAGTGAAAGGAAATGGAATATTAAAGCATTCACCTAGGTTAGTTTCTGTCTGTTTTTCTCTGTAAAAATGCCTGCGCAAGTGATAGCCAAAGTTTGCAAGAGATAGCAGTAACTGCCACCAAAAGCAATGTGGGCTACTGTAGTATTTAAACCATATTTTTATGAGTGTTTGTGCAGGAGTAGTTACCAGGGGAAAACAAAATGCCGTAGTTGGTAGAATGGGCCAGACAGGTCTGACAACTCTTGCCAGACTTGTCTTCCTGACTTATCAGTTTGTATCATTAGGATATACAGGATTAAGGTCTGTGGGATTGAGGCCTTTCTGTCCAGATAAGAAAACTAATTCTCCTTAAAGCAATCCAGTAAGCCAGGTGTAAGTATGAGTGACTCCTTGTGCGTGGGGTCATCAGCAAAATAGTTGATACTTCTGTTAAGCTTCTGACTTGATGCTTCACAAACTCACGACCTGATGCTACACTGCTGAGCAACTGTGCCATAAGAACATTACTAGCCTTATTTTTACCTTTACCATTCTGATCATGCCCCCTTAGACCATCCCAACTAATGTGAGCTTTCCCGTGACCTTGCATATTGACAGAATTTACTTCTTCACATTTCCCTGACACTCAGCCAAAAAGATTCCTTGTATTGTTTTTATCTGAGGGGTTTTTTATCTCTGAGAATCCGATCAACCTGTACAGTAACAAGCCTACTGGAAACAGCTTCTATAGAAAGAGGAAGAGACTGAAAGGTAAGCAGGAGATGATCACAAGAAAACAACAGAGTTTTTGGACATGGAAGACAAGCATCTGCAGCTTCCTTCCTAAATGACAGGTTCAGGGCAGCTGCGAAACTGCCAAAGTCAGGAAGCCGCGTGTGATTATATGCTGAGAGCCCACTGGAGCACTACAGCCCTTCCTCTCTGAATATGCCTGTCAGTGTCATCTCAAACTGTATGGGTTTGTTCAGAAAAAAAAAAGCAACTACTGAATCTGTTTAGGATATATTTGCGCATGTCCGAGATCCTCAGGTTTCAGATATAAATGTATCTTTCAACTGTATTGACGCAGTTTAGGAAGGAGACAGGCTTTGACAAAAAATTAAAGCAGACAAAGTAATTCCTGAAGGGTGTGTTTTCCTTCTGTGCCCATGGTCTTCTGACATTCTACCAAGAGATCTGTTGTTTCTACAGTATTCCTACTTAGGTTTTCTTCTTTTGCACAGAAGGAGTAAGTCTCAAGCTGCAACAAGTTTAGAGTTGTAGTCTTGTTAGAAAATCAAGGATTATTGTAATTTATTTTAGAAACACATATGCATATGGTTTCTAATTTAATTTCTATTATTATTTTTAAAGTACTTATATCTAGTGAAATGGCAGTTTGACACATTGCAATATAGTTTTGTTGCGTAAGACGTTTCAAAAGTAGCATGGCCTACCATTGCCACACTTGTCCATTTATTCTTGAAGTGGTTGTCTGAAGTTGAAGTTAAATGGCCGTGTATGTCAGTGGGATGGGCACATGCTCAGGACCATGAAAAATTGAGTTGTTTGTCCTGAGGAATGAAATACTTGGATAGTCACATTTGAAAATTTTGCCCAAAATGCATCATTCTGCATATCACATGTAACTGTATAGTATTGAAATAGTGAGTGGGCTTTCCCCAGAAAAAGTTAACATGGCACTGAATAGAAAGGGGAGGTAGGAAAAAAAGACTGGGGAGACCTTCCTAACTTTACTGCAGGTTCTGATGTGGCACGGAGTGGAAGAAATTATAATTATTTGTGGTAAAGCACGCATCACTTTGCACAGTAAAATGAAGTAGTAAGTGGGAACTGGTGATTTGTTGGGCATACGCAACGTAGAAGAGGCTGTAAGAGAGAAATAGAAGTCTGGTTATGCTCTCTGACAGCAATACCCTTTCTCCATAGTCTGCAAAACTTGGTGTGACGGTGAATTTCTTACCTATGCATTTTCTTCTCCATATTGTGGGAATCCCTGGGTTTTATATATGAAGTAGATTTAGTCCTCTTACTATAAATGGTTGCTACAGTTTCAAAGCTAAGTGTGAGAGTATACAGGGAGATGAGATGCCTGTAGGATGGAAGAAAATTAGTGCTATATTAGCAGAAAACTGAGGAGGAGAATATGAGAGGGAGGTGCGTGAGGAAAGTGTAAGAGGAGGTTGAGCACACAATGTTAAATTGTAGTACTGAGGCTGGTTGTTGGCTATCCTACACCTGTGTCTTTTGACAAATTCCAGTGGTATTTCCTGAATAATTTATTCAAGCAATGAGCCTTTGCAGTGCCTGTTCCAGCTCTGCTGTTGGTTAAGTGTCATTCAATAAATGTGCTCCAGTAAGCCTGCTACAAAGTAACATAAGTCAGTACAAGGGAAAATGTTTTGCCTTTTGGTGGGTTTTGTTTGTTTGTTTCCTCGGCAGCTTGTTCCAGCGGTGTCAGTTCCGCGTAGGGAGGGGAGGTGATAGGGAGTCAGATCTAAGATCTCAAGGAACACAACCAAGCGGAGCTGCCCCAAGAGCTTTTACAGAGTTGTCTGCACGCTCTCTGCATTTGGGAGTAATGGGACTCGTGCCTGTAGTGTAGCAAAGAACATGTTCATTACTCAATACACACACTAACTGCCTGATAAACAATTTCATGGCATATTCATACCTAAATACACAGCACTTAAACAATGAAGCACCTTAGCTTTATCTATATGAGAGATTTGGCTTCAAAAGCGTATGTTAACAAAAAATGGAGGTGGGACAAAAGCCACCTTTGGCTGAGAAGCAGAGCAGCTCCAGGAGTGAGATTCCACCCTCTTTCTGGGAAACCTGTTATGTCTCTGCTGGGCAGACAGTGCCTCAAAGACAAGTAAGGGAAGTTCTTGCCATGCCTCCTTTCCTTCGCACCATCCCATATGTGGGCAAGTGGAGAGGAGGCAAAGCACAGAAGCTGCCAACTCACCTAACAAGGGGGCTTCCTACGTTGGTGTGAAGCTCTGGGGCAGCACTGGCTGCAGATCAGGCTCAGGAGATACCAGTGATGCACTGCAGAGAAACTACCTATGGTTCTGCAGGGCTTGGGTCAAGGCTTTTTGATTAGTCACTGGGGAACAAGAGACAGCTATACACTATCTAACATTATTTGTTTTGAGTAACACTTTCAGCTTACTGACAGAGTTGGCATGGAAACTGAATCAGCACTCGTTTTTTAAAAGGGTAATCCATTAAGAGTGAGGTTAGTCATCAGCAGGCAAACCAAAGAGACTTGGGCTGCAGCTGCCAACACTTACACCTGGCTCGTGAATAGACAGAATATATGAAATGGTAGCAGTCTTATTACCACAACTTTTATGGGAAAAAATGTCCATCTATTGAGAAATATATTATGTAGTTTGGGGTTGTTTTTTGTTTGGGGTTTTTTTTGTGGGGTTTTTTTTTTTTTTTTTAGAGGGAAGAGTTATTTAATTATCTGAAATCCACAACAGAACCTTCTTATTTCTAGAAGATGCCTTATTTTTTTATCAATCAGTTGAATTTAAAGAGTTAAGACAGTTCATATAAACAGTCATGCTTCTAACATTGTGGTGGAAAATGGCATAATACTTAAAGGCTATAAGCTTAGCACTAGGGATCTGTGAATGTATAGCCAAAGCCTACAAAGCATACAGAAAATGGCATTTTCAATTACTCTCTCTTTATTGATGAAAAAATTCAAGATGTGCTTATTTCCATCGTACTTTTTTCCCCACAGACAAGGATAGAAGCAAAGAAACATCTGCTGGTTTTCTGCACTAGCTAGGCTGAGAAAAAATTGATGGCTAAATTGCTGTTCAGTGGCATTTCATAAAGTGCCTGCTGGCATCCTGTTCTCAGATGCAGAATGATAAATGTATATTTGAATTTAACAAGTTTAATTTAATCTATAACCTTTGGCTCCTGGCTTTTTGTATCCTCAGAATGCAGACCATACATGCCTTCTTCATTGATACAGGATCTTGTTTTCTTTACAGTAACTATTTATATTCAAGGCTGTAATGCTCTTACCAAACTGATGAGGACACTTTTCTCTTTTCTTTGTGTTTACCAAGCAGATAATCTAAGTGATGCCCTTAAAAAGCTGAAGATAACAACCACTGACAGCACAGCAGATAGCTTGGAGGGATGCTTGGACTGTCTGCTTCAAGCTCTGGCACAAAACAGTAAGTTCTATGGACCATTCAAATTTTAGATCATATAATGAGATCAGTGAATTAAAATGGAGGTAGTAAAATGTGGCAGAAAGACTGACTCAAGCAGTAGGCTGATGGATTAGCTCTTCTGGGTTTTGGATTGTTTTTACCCCATATATCTGTAACATTCAGGTATCAATGAAGACAGTGACAGGTAAATATCTGGATATTTGGAACAGCTATAGTCCAGTCCTTTTTCCATGAAGTAGCACAATGACTTTTCCAAGTGATCACTCAAGAAAGAGTAGGGATGGATGAATAAGCCTGATAATATAGGCTGAGGGACATGGGAGCTGGTTAAAGACCATAGTTCCCTATTTGTCATGTATTTTTCCTGATACTTCTGATGATGTATTTATTTCTAGTTGTTTCAATTAGCAGAAATAGGCTGGATATCCAAAGATGGTCCAAATTTGACATGTGTTATGATAACAAAAATAACTTAAGAATGGAACAAGATGTCTTTCTCACTAAAAGCTGTAGGATGTGTGTCCCCACTCGCAGCAGGCAGAAAGGTATGGTAAATGAAGATGACAGCTTATAAGACTTTTCTGAGTTTAACTTTCTTGGCGCTTCAGATGGTGGCAGAAGAAAAATCTGTGTACAATTTCAGGTTAAAATCTTGTCAGGGTAGATACAAGCCATGATTAGGAATTCTTTATTTAAAAAGAAATGTTAGTCCTTTGTAAATATCCATATCCTCAAAAGTATGTACTATTAGTAAGTCTTGTGTCCCATGGTGGTGTTCTAGAAATCACAGGCTTTTGGCTTAGTTGATGTAAAATACTTCATGAGGTTTTTCACAATAGAATATAAGCACCATCCATATCAAATCAAATATGGAATATAACAGTCTCTGCATTTAATGGTAATGGGTTTTTAATTCTGATTATTTTGCAAGGAGATATCAGCCAGGAAATAACAAAATATTTGGGGGTTAGATCAATCTATTTTTTTGAAGATGCTGAATCATTTTTCTTACAGGTTTATTTTTAAGGTATATCCAATACTTTAATCCAACTTTGAATTTGATTTGCTATTTCTAGTACTTTTAAGTCTAATACTTAAATGATAAGTACTAAAAAGAAGACAGTATGAAAAGAGACAAGTGCGTAGTGTAAATAACAGAGTTTACCTTTGTGCCTGTGAAGGTCACACAGCTGTGTCACAGTACAATTTGGCAGATGCGAAATAATTTTGACTAATGTACAGAAAACTTACTGATGCTTCCTTGCAACCAGATGACTCTCTTCTGTCTCAGTCTGGGGCTTCAGTCTTCCTTCCAAAATCTTTTCACTTCTAGTCTCACAACTGCCAGATCAGATAAACAGATTATTAGGATTTTGACCTCTCTCTTTTGGGTAGTTTTACACAATTTAGCTATAATCCCTCCACCATTTACCACATTCTTTGCATGTAAGTCAGTAGCGTGAATGTAACCCTGCTGAGCTGCCATATGACATCTGTATCTCCACATATTTTCAGTTGCCCAACATTGAGGACAGCTGAAATAACTCACTGAAAATAAGGTGGGTTAGATGGGACAGTTCTTTCAACAGCTTGCTGGTGATTTAGGAACCTGTGTATCAGTTCCCTTTCAAGTGAATTAGACACTTCAATAACTAAGTTTGGCTGACTGTCTTTGGACAACAGGCTTTAGTTCTCCAGATAGTCTGATTTTGGGAAAAAAAAAAAAAAATCGACCTAGAAGACATTTCTGGTTTGGAATAAATTTGTGAGAACAGCAGTACATTCGAAAGACTTCAGAGATTATGAGGTAAATTGCATGTAATAGATTGACTCAACAAATAGATACAGAATCAGCTTTCTAAATGCTGAATTAGTATTGTGGTATTAGTATATTATGACTGTCCTTCCTTTGATCTAACAACCAATGAATGTCCTTTCTTATAGTTTTCATCCATCCATTTAACATCTTAATACGGATTTTATTTATTGACTGGTTTTTAGTTACATTGTGCATTATCATATATATGATTTATATATGACATCACATAGAATCATAGAAAAACCAGCTCAAAGCCCCGTCCAACCTGGCTTTGAACACTTCCAGAGATGGGGCTGGAAGTGGCAACTTCCCTGGGCAATATGTTCCGGTGCCTCACCACCCTCATAGTGAAGAATTTCTTCTTTACATCCAATCTAAATCTACCTTCTTTCAATTTAAACCTGTTACTCCTTGTCCTGTCACTCCCTGCCCTTGTAAAAAGTCCCGCTCCAGCTTTCTTGTCAGCCTCTTCAGGTACTGGAAGGTGCTATAAGGTGTCCCCTGGCTGAACAAGCCCCGTTCTCTCAGCCAGTTCTCGTAGCAGAGGAGCTCCAGCCCTCTGAGCATATTGGGACTCGCTCCCACTGTCCATGTCACCGACAATGAGGTTGAACAGTGACCCCTGGGAAACGTCATTCAAATGGTCTCCACTCAGATATCAAGCCATTGACCACAACTCTCTGAGTCCAGCCATCAAGCCAGTTCCTTATCCATCAAATGACCCATCCATCAAATCCATGCCTCTCCAATTTAGAGACAAGGGTGTCATGTGGGACAGTGTCAAACGCTTTGCACAATTCCAGACAGATGACATTGGTTGCCTGTCCTTTATCCACCAACACCGTAACCCCATCACAGAAGGCCACCAAATTTGCCCTTGGTGAAGCCATGTTGGCTGTTACCAGTCGCTTCCTTATCTTATGTGTGCCTTAGCATGGTTTCCAGAAGGATCTTCTCCATGATCTTGCTGGGCACAGAGGTGAGACTTGACTGGCCTGTGGTTCCCTGGATTTGCCTTTTTTCCCCTTTTTAAAGAGGGGGTTATGTCTCCCCTTTTCCAATCAGTGGGAACTTCACCAGACCACCTCGACTTCTTGCATATGATGGACAGAGGTTTAGCAGCCTCATCTGCCAGTTCCCTCAGGACCCACAGATGTATTTTATCAGGTCCCATGGACTTGTGCACCTTCAGGCTCCTTAGTTGTTCCCAAACCTGATCTTCTCTAACCATGGGTGGCTCTCCATTCTCCCACTCTCTGCCCTTGCCTTCTGCAACTCAGGAGGTATGGCTTGCAAGCTTCCCAGTGAAGACTCAGGCAGAAAATTCATTGAGCACCTCAGCCTTCTCCATATACAACCAATTGTTGGTTGACAACCAGTTGTCCCATTTCACACATTTTTCCTGATATTATTTTTTGTTGCCTATGTACCTAGAGAAGCCCTTCTTTTTGTCCTTGATGTCCCTGGCCAGGTTTAATTCTATCAGGGCTTTAGCTTTCCTAGCCTGATCCCTGGCTTCTTGGACAACTTCCCTGTAATCCTCCCAGGCTACCTGTCCCTGCTTCCACTCACTGTAGGCTTCTTATGTGCCTCAGTTTGTCCAGGAGCTGCTTGTTCATCCACACAAGCCTTCTGGTGTTTTTACCTGACTTCCTATGCACTGGAATGGATTGCTTCTGAGCTTGGAGGAGAAGATCCTTGAATATCCTTCAGTACTAGCCAGCTTTCTTGGGATAGTCAGATATAGGATATCCAGGGTCAATGCACCACAGTCTTTTTTGGTACCCAGCCCACCAAAGCCGTTCTATCACTTCTCTCCTCAGCTGGACAGAGGAGAGAAAATATCATGAAAGGCTCCTGGGTTGAGATAAGGACAGGGAGAGATCACTCAGCAATTACCGTCATGGGCAGAACAGACTCCACTTGGGGAAAATTCATTTATTACCAATCAAATTAGAGAAGGGTAATGAGAGAAATGAAAACTGAATCTTAAAACACCTTCCCCCCGTCCCTCCCTTCATTCCAGGCCCAACTTCATTCCTGCTTTTCTATACCTCCTCCTGCCCCCCAAGAAGCACAGGGAGACGGGGAATGGGCGTTGTGGTCATTCTATCACACGTCTCCTCCGTTCAGTGGGAGAACTCCTTATGCTTTTCCCCTGCTCCAGCATGGGGACCCTCCCGCAGGAGACAGTCCTCCAGGAACTTCTCCAACTGAGTCCTTCCCACAGGCTGCAGTTCTTCATGAACTGCTCCAGTGTGGATCCCTCCCACAGGGTGCCGTCCTTCAGGAGCAGCCTGCTCCAGCCTGGAGCCCCCCCAGGGTCACAAGCCCTGACAGCAAACCTGCTCCAGCCTGGGCTCCTCCCTCCACAGGGCCACAGCTCCTGCCAGGAGCCTGCTCCAGCACGGGCTGCCCACAGAGTCACAGGCTTCTTTGGGTGCAGTTCCCTGCTCCAGTGTAGGGTCCTCCCTGGGCTGCAGGGGGGTCTCTGCTTCCCTGTGACCCTACATGGCTGCAGAGGAATCACTGCTCCTGCACCTGGAGCATCTCCTCCCCCTCCTTCTCCACTGACCTGGGTATAGGCAGAGATGTTTCACATATTCTCACTCCTCTCTCCAGCTGCAATTGCTGTTGAACAGCAACTTTTCCTCCTTCTCAAACACGTTATCTCGGAGGTGCTACCACTGTTGCTGATGGGCTCGGCCTTGGTCAGCGGCAGGTCCATCTTGGAGCTGGCTGGCGTTGGCTCTGTCGAACACAGGGGAAGCTTCCAGCAGCTTCTCACAGAAGCTACTCCCCTCCTTCTACCAAAACCTTGCCATGCAATCCCTATACACACTCTAAAAATAAGCCATGCAAGGAACAGAGTTTATTTTAAAAGAATTTTATAGGACTATGGTTTCATTGGGAGTTCATGGTGGTATTGTAAGTCACAGAACTTAAAAGTTTTATTCACTTTGTTAAGACTTGGAATTTAAAATACTATTTTATCTTATATAAAAACTAGTATATTACTAATACACTAATGCAACCCACTTGCAGCTACTGTCAGCCAAAAATGGCAGTTAAACCCAGTATTAATCATAGAATGGTTTGGGTTGGAAGGGACCTTAAAGACCATCTAGTTCCAACCCCCCTGCCATGGGCAGGGACACCCTCCACTAGACCAGGTTGCTCAAAGCCTCATCCAGCCTGGCCTTGGACACTTCCAGGGATGGGGCAGCCACAGCTTCTCTGGGCAGCCTGTTCCAGTGCCTCACCACCGTCTCCGGGAAGAATTTCTTCCTGATATCTAATCTAAACCTCCCTGCTTTCAGATTAGATATCAGGAAGAAATTCTTCATAATTAATTTTGTATATATTAAATTAATATATATCATAATTTAATACAACATGGAGATTTTTAACAAAGGAAATAATCATTTCCACAACTTCATTTTAGGCATATTGCATGTAAATATGAATGTTTCAGAGACGATTACACTGCTTTTAATTGCTACAGCACGCATGCAGCATAGGGTTGTGGTTGCTGCAAAAACATAAGTGAAATTCCTTAGTTTCTAACAATACAATGACAATTATAGTTGCATTTACTTTGCATACATCTTTTAACTTTTCATTTTGTTCAAAGGTTACAGACTACTTTCTTCCCATATTGTCTACCATATAGAAAGAGATTGCAAAGTTATGATGCATATTGTAGCTTTTCATTTCTTCTTATGTCATCTGCTGCTTTTTCTTTGGTTTTTCATGCTCCTTCTGACAGCTTATCTTTTGATAATCCCAGACAGGCTGTAGTGCCCTGGAACATGATACCTCCTGTCTGGCTTTACGAGCTATTCTGCTATTTGTCACACCAATCAAATTAAGGTGTATGCACACACATGTGCTATACTACACAAGGGTGTATCAAATAGTTTGCTGAATGTGATAATTGCTGGTAAATATTTGGCAAGCCAAATTCAAATGGTTTTAGCTACTGTTTGTCTAGGGAGATAGTTGTATAACCCTTCACATCTGAGACCCAGCTCTGAAAATCCTGAACAGATAGTTTCTTTAAGAGACATTGTTTGGAAAGATGTATATTCCTGTTTATGCAGATATTTTAGTTCTGTCACCAGCACTTCAGGCTGAGGCCAGTCATATATGGCCTAGCTTGAGGCATTAGATAAAACTGACTTTAGGATGAAAGAGGCAACAATGACAGAGGATTAAGAGAAAAGCATGCATTAGAAATGCTTTAGAATAACAAGAACATACCTTGTTTTGTGTGGACTTCTTTCAGAATTCCCAGTGAAGTCAACTGGCATAACTGGGGAGTTGCACCCATAAGGCCTGCAGTAATGAAGACAGACATGCAGTAGCATTAGTCTAGATTCCCAGCTAATGTAAGTCAGCACAGCTCCCTTCACCCCCGTGGATAACCTCATTCACATAAACTGTGATTCTGTCCACTTTGTTTCTCCCTCCACCCACCAGCATTCATCATCTCTAGATTGCTAAACTTTGCATAGTTTAGATTTTTAAAGGAAGGCTGTGGAGCATCTTCCATAAGCAAAGTTAGCAGCAAAGAAATAGAGCCAGCAATGCACTGATTTAAATGCTGGCTTCTACTGAATCAGGATATGAAATTCACATCTTGCATGTGTTTTCTTTTAAAAACTATATATTAAACCAAATTACTCCATTGTCTGCTCTGTAGAATTTGAATTCTTCTATATAGACTTCAATGTGTTACTGACAAGAAAGAATTTTGCTGTTCTGGAAACAGACTGTTTACAGTAATATGGAGCATAGAATGATCATAACAATGAGAAAAGGTAAAAAGAAGTAATTACTTTGTCAGAGAATATGATTCTGAGGTTCTGCAGCTTTTTTTTTTATTATTCATCTTAAAAAAACCTCTGAGATTGATTGTGCATTGCAAAATGAAATTTTGTGTTTAATAAGTCAGAATTCCTTATAATTTGAGACTTTTTTCAAACGGGGGTCATTTTATTAGACACATACCCCGAGTGGGCTAGAGCAAGAAACAGCTTATCTTGTAGCTGCTTTATAATAATGTGTGTAAAGAAGAAAATAATTGAAGTCTGCAGAAAAATGCACATGAAAAAACTGGGGGAAGGAGGGCTCTAGTAGGTGAATCTGCATGCATTTTTCTCAGAGAAATGCAGTTGTGTCACCTCCCTGTGCTTACTGCAGAGGGTGAGTTTCCTCCTCCGGGGTTTCAGGCTGCCCTCTGACCAACAGGCAAATGCTGCATACTTGTCTGCAGCCCAGAGCCATCTACCTCAAGGTCTTTGCCATAGCTGTGAAAGCTGTATATTTGCTCTGATGTTTTTGCTACGCTTCTGTCATATTTAGCAACTTTGGAATTCAAGGGTATTTGGGGGGGGGGGGGCTTTTTTTTTTTTTTAATAACAAGAGAGAGGACCATTCTCTGAAATCTCAGTCTTCACCTACATACAAGTGTACAAGTTAGAAGTGAACTAGTTGTATATAGAAAAATCTGTGAGACAATAGATACAGCTTCATCCATTTATGAATCTGTTAGAACCATTTATGATTCTGTTGGATCAGATAAGAGTGTACTGTTGGATTTGGGGAACAATAGGTTAATTGTATAGGGAAATACAAGAGAAAACAATAGTGGCCATCATTTTATATAAACATGTACAGATTTTTACCAATTAAGAAGCGTCTCATAAATATTGTGCCTACCAAAAATGTGCAGTTATCCTAAGATCCTCAAATAGAGGTTCACAAGAAAAGACTGCTTGAGAAAAAAAGAAAACAAGGAAATAAAGGTTTTTTAAACCATAGGCCTTCTGGGACATAATTACTGCAGTAACAAAAAAAAAAAAAAGTTATTGCTAGTCCAGACATGCTGCATTTCAGATACAAGAGGTTATAGCAGATATAAGTAAGCCAGTTTTGATAAATGAGAAATCTGAAAATCTGCTGAGAATGTTATTTTTGGCTCTGATATACTCAGTGTAAGAGGCTGAAAATGCCCACTAATACCAGCCTCTGAAAAATGTCTGACATGTAGTTGAAGTGCAAAGGCTACCACATGCATTTGAAACATTTGTTTACATATACTTTTTGGGAGGCTAAGAGTTTGTGTGTAAAAATGGTTAAGCAAAATCAGACTAATAAAGATAAGCTTAAGTAAAAGGGTAGGGCAGGGCCCCGATTTTGAAAGGGGTTTAGAAATTCTGGGCAGTTCTTACAGTTCAAAGACAAATGTTTAAAATAATGCACTTCACCTTGAAGATGTGGTTAGCTAAGATGCTCTATTTTCTGTTTGTTGAGCTATGCTAATACCTGGTCATTCAAGAAATAATCAAATGACACATGAAAATTTTAAATTCATGTTTGAAACTGGAAATTTCAGCATTTTTCAAAGGCTTCTTTGGCATGTCCTTTTTCTCCCCATAAGGAACACAGTTTCTTTATGCTATTTTGCTTTGCCCCAAAACATATTTCGGCTATGTACTGTAGCCATATCTTGTTTTGAATATACTCACTGTGTTGTATCAGAAAAAATAACATTTTGTCACAACCTTCCCGTGCAACTGCTAGCAAGCCGTCGCCATCGCTTCCTGCTGTTTCAGCTTTATGGTGTAGAGCTCGTGAGCTCAGCCCTCCTACCTAAAGCTTCTGCTCAGATTTTCTCTTTAAAGTCACCAGTGGGTTTTCTGAAATGCGTTGGTTCCTATTTGATGGCATCACAGGGGAGGGAGGATGTGTTAGCATCTGGAGTGCTTAAGAAAATGTTGGATTTCTGCAGAGACTGCAGATTTCTCACATTCCTTCATCAGTGATGAAACTTTCCATCCAATGCCCTGAATCTTCTGTAGGCACTTGCTTTCAAAAGCATCTAGTTTCCTGTTTTGGTGGATTTCCAGTTCTCACAACCATATGTTAACACAGAGGTTATATTTGAGTTGGAAATTTTTCATTTTATTCTGTTCTTTATAGCTGTGGCTTCCATATGTTGTTGAATTTAGTTAGTATTCATGCTTTTCTATACTTGATGTTCCTTTTTCTGATCTTTATTGGCCATACAAAAGGATACAATTCCTCTGCTGGACCAGAAAAATAATGGAGTATTTAGAGATAATGTTTCATAATTGTTAAATTCAGTGCTCAACTAAAGAAAAAATCTGCATGTCTGAAATTTTTAAATGTATTATTGTCACTATTAATGCCTTTGATTTATTAAAAAAAAAAGATTTATCTATTTTTATCTATTTCCTTCTGGGACATTTTTGAGAGCTTAGTGTACATACTTTTATTTATTTGTTGCAGAGTCAGGTAACTTTTAGTACATGAGAGTGCCATCTGATTTCATTGAAATCTTGTACCTCTTCAGTACACACAGGATTAAGCAACAGTCATGTCATCTTTTGTGTATGAAGGTAAAAGATGTGCTACCCTCCCACCTCATAGAAAATACAAACTTGTAGAACTTTTTTGTCCTAGCAAGGTTATTTTAAGATATAAGAATTACATGAAATCACTTTCATTTTTCCCATTGTCTAGACATTTTAAATTTTCTCTTTCTGAATCATGGACTAAGAACTCCACATTTCACAGCTTGCTCTAGCAAACCCGCCCTTTAACGTGACCAAACTAACCTTTCTCTGTTTTGAAGAGACTGACTGAGCAGAATTACGAGTAAAATGATGTGTACGAGTAAAATGAGGTGACAGTCCTTTCATGGGCATTGTGACCAAGTAACAGTGCTTCCATGACTGTGAGTGCTTGCACAGCATTGTAGCTTAAAACAAAACAATAACCTATTGTCTATAGGCCCTATTCTGAACCCTCACATGTAGGATTAACTTTCAGCTACTGCAGCTTCATATAAATAAAAAAGAGCACTCGGCACTTCCACAGATTTAATACACATTGCTAACAAGCAAGCTGTAACAACACAAGCCAGTGCACAAGCACATCAGGGTAGCGCAGCAGAAGCAAGCAGGTAGACAATGGTACCACTTGGATTGGTGGCCTGTTAAGCCAACTGGTAACTAGCAAATAAAAGTCCAACGACAAATAGCATTTCCCTGCTCTCTTATTCCTGTTTGGCATCTTTCTTTCTTCTTAGCAGCAGTCTCTCTTCTAGGTGTTTTTTTGATCTTCCTCAGGTCTACCCTCCAATGATCCCCAGTATATGTAAACCATCTGTGATCTTAGGAGGTGATGGGCACCCACGAGTGTATACTGAGACACAGCAAACACATGCCTGCATGGTAGTCCTGATACACAAGTGTCCCAGCCTGAACACTGAAATAAGCAACAGACATTTATGGTGTATATCCATGAAACAGAAATATGCAGATGATAGTTAAAACATCCTCCTCCAAAAGTACAAAAACAAACCAGTATTATTGCTAATTGTCTACTGAAATCTATAGTTATCTGCTGAGATTAAAGTATTCTTTAGGAAGATGGTGGCCTTAGCCTGTGACAAAGATTTTACTACTTTATTATTCCTGGTTTGTCTTTGAAACTACAAAAATATTAGCTACTCATAGTACCTTGTACAACTTGTTTTCTTTGCATATTGGAGACACGGACTGGTATCTTTTTAGCAACTGCTAAATCTTGATCCAGCTTCTTTGGACTTAAGTGGTACAGGAACAACATGTTTAATGTCTACTCAAACCAAGGGAGGGATAGGGAATAGAAATTAAAAAGGAAGAAAGGAAACTAAGTGGATGAGTAACAAGGAACAGAGTAGTAGTATAAGATTTTGTATACAGTATAGTGTGTAAGGTTTTTTTGAGGAAGGAGAAAAATGGGAGAAGGGAAGGACAGATTTAAACAAAAAAAAAAAATTAAATAAAACAAGCTAAATGCAGGTACCTAAGTGGCAATGTATGCAATATCTTCATAATTCCCATTGCCTTCTACAACAGCTGCTTACACTCAGAATCTCTCTTGATTTAGCTCACTAAGTTACTGCAGCACACATTTGGACCACAGAGTAAAATTAGCAAAAGAAATACAAAGATCTGGAGTCTACCTACATTTACATGTATTCTTACCTTTAAGAACATAGATTCTTATGCTCTGGTAGTCCCACTGAGCTCAAGACGTATATTTGCATGTATAAAGCTATATGCATGGCAAAGCATTTGCACATTGAGAGCACTAGCAAGGATGGAAACTGTCTCAGTAGAGATGCAGTTTCTACTGGCTAAAACATTCTTCTGCTACAATACCTTACACCACGGGCCTGAGAAAGTAACATTACCAACAAACCAGACTTTTATTATTTTTGTAGGTTTTTGCAGTAGCTGCATTAGCAGTGAGCGTTTGCTGGTAGGAACCTGTCAAACCAAAATCCTTCATCATAGACCAGCGTACTCAGACAAGCAAGAATACCTGGTCTGCCTCTGATGCAGCTGATCTCTTCTAGCAGAGCCAGAGGTTCAAATTGAATTGGAGCTCATTGCAGTCCATTAAGTTTACCTGAGAAGTTTTCTAGTCAAATGCCTTTCTGAAAGTTGGGGATCCTCGTGGATGTTTTGCAAGAGGGAGTTTTGGCTCAAATACTGCATTATAAAGCGTTCCTTCTTTTTGCTGAAGAAAGATATTTCTTGCATCTTAGCTTATGAAGCTTGCCTTTGCATGGCACTGTATACAAATCATCCAGAAATGTTTAATCGTAAGTGTTGTATATAATATATTATTACAGTACATCTATTTAATTGGAGCATACTAAATCAAGGTGACTGTTTTTTATTGGACTGTCTCCCAGTAAACTGGCATACCCTAATGATACTGAATGGTAATCACTGCTGCTTAGTGGGATTATATTTTACATAAATTGCTCTTAATAGTGATGTATTTAGTTAGTGCCAGATAGTTAAATGATGTTTATCCAAGTGTTAAATTTGAGGTGTTATTCATTGAATACACAGTGTGCCAAATAAAGATTAAATATTATATATTTTTCTTCACAGAAGGCATCAGTGAATAGCAGTTCCAGATAATAGAATTGACAAATTTCTTTTGAGATCGCATTTTTGAAATGCAATACAGAAGCAAAGGAAAAGGCCTGCTTTTTACAAAAAATTGTATTTAGAGATCATGTAATTCACAATTTCAGGTCTGAAATTTCATTCTTAGTTTTGTCCCAGTCCCTTTGTGACTTATAAACATGATCAGTTTTAGATTAGCTTTTCCTTAAGCTACCTGGCAGCAAAACTTGTTTAAAACACCAGTAGCTGAAGAATTCCTTTGTATGTAGACATACTCTTCCAATAAGCACTGGGCAGAATTTTACAGCGGTCATTTGAGCTTGCTTGAGAGCACTCTTAAGAGGTTGCTTAAAAGGAATATGAAACATTTCCTGCATATGTAATGCTCAGCTTTAAAATCTGATTTGATTTTTAAACTAAATCAAATTTGTAAAAAGAAGTTTATACTATGGGCCTAGCATTTCTGTTGGACACATTGAAAAACTAAAGCACGAGAATACTTAAGGCTTTACCCAGGGTCCTGTAATAAGTCCAGTTAGTACAAGTAACAGAGGAGGCAAATTAAAGTGTCCACACAGGCCGAGTATAAAACACAAAGGTGCTCGAGGGTGACATTTGTACTAAGATGCCAGACAACGAACTTGGCAGCTGAGGCACTAAAACTCTTTCAGCAACTGTGCTACCAAAGTGCTTTCCTCCTGCAGAGGGTGAGTCAGAAAGGGCGAGCGAGGCAGATAACAGCTCAGATGAATCCACCAAGCTATGTGTCAGGGCTCTGAACTAGATTCAGTTCAGGAACGCTGGGTTAGCTGCCTAACTTTAATATTCTGCCTTGTGCTGTGACATACCCGTGGAAGTACTGATATGTGTATTTCTTCATTGAAGGCAAAGCTGGTGTGTATTTTTAGTGAATTACTTCGTTGGTACCTGCAACAGGCTACTCAAGGGGTGGGTCTCATCCTGAAATTCACTTTTATTCTTTGGATGTAGCTTTTGGAGAATTTAATCAGTGGGAATCATGTAGCTAGCTGGTTGATGAATCTCTCTCCATCTGTCCTTCCTTCCTTGTTAGAGCTGAGATTTTAATTACAAACATCTGTGCACTATCTCAGTTTCTTCATTAAAAATAGGAATTGAAGTTGCCCTGTTGCTGCTGGCAGAGACAGAACAGAGCAAACACCACGATGGAAACATTCACACAGCTTAAGGGAGAATCCTCCCTGTCTGTCTCCCAGAGGTCTAGTTTGAAGGATAGGTGAGCATGCAGATTCTATCTGTAGGGATTTCCCCATGTGAGGGGGAGCATGCCAGAAGTAAGTTACATTTATACATTTAATTCTATATATAAATTATTACTAGAGGAGTTTTTGTTCTGTAAAAATAACTCTTGATAATTGGATCGGTATTTTTGGCTAAGGTATGTTGCGCAAAAGCCTCCTTGCCACTGATGCATTCTCTGTTGCATGAGAGCACATGAGTTTCACTGAGGTTCTTTAAAACCCTCTTTCTGCTCTTGTAGTCAGACTAAAATCTTCATTTTTGTGGCTTGGAAAATACAGTAGGAAGCTATGGAGAGAGAGAGAATGCTTCTTGAGGGAAACCATATATGGAGAGAGCATCAATACTTGCTCTTGGTCACGTGAATCTTTTTTACTGTGGTGGTTAGGAAGATGTGCCAGTTAGATAGCTCTTGCTCCCTTCCTGCTCCTCCATTCTGCCTTCTGAAAGAGCAGATGGAAGGTTCCTTTCATGATATACTGGCTCATCATTATTTATTCATGTGTTCATCTTTCCCTTTCTGATGAGAGTACGTGTAGGAAGAACATTATAAAGCCAAGGTAATTTTCTGCAGTACTTTCAGGAGGTTTATAAAACATCTTTGCAGCTAGAAATACATACAGTTTTCAACAGCGTACGTTGCAAACACGGTTTAATAAAGAGGGCACTCACGAAGCCGTTCATTTACAGTTCTGTGGTGTGCCTCATTTCTGATGGAATGCTCCACAACATGGGAATTACTGCAGTGCTAGCCTTCACTACCGTTGGGTTACATCTAATTGTGTAACTTAAACTCATTGTTCACAGAGAACAGGAGCAGCGAACCTATAGTCTTCTGCTAGCAAGGGCAAAGTAACAGCACTTCTGACAGATACGCCTTGCCTTTCCCTTCCCCCTCCCTGCATTTTCTTTCACTTGAAGGTGGACAAAATGATGCAGAGGAGAAAAGAGTGAACAAAGAGGAGTGAAATTTCACAGGAAATAGAGCTGAGAGTGGAGAGAGTGTAGAATTTAATGTGAGACACTCACTGGATTTTTTCCTACAGTGATTTCTGCTCCTTAATTAAGAAGTCTGATAGCCATGTGCTTAGTTCTCCAGCTCTGATCTATGGCATTAAAGAATTTCTGGCCCACACCTTTTATTATTCTGACTTCAGGCACTGCAAGAACCATGAAAAAAGCAAGGATATTGACATTTTAATCACCCAGCTGTGACATTAGTAAGATTTTGGCACTGTGTGATCTAACATACACTTTATCTTGATATGTAGTGATACAAAGAGACATCTGAAGCTGCAGGTTTAACCTTTGAGGTTTTTTCCTCCAATTATGCTGCTGTAGCACATCATTGCATTATATTGTGTGCAAAAGGGCTGTTTCTAAGGTGACATTATTGCAGTCCTACAGTTTCTTTGCTTTAAGATAGGGGGCAGTGGGTACTCTACGGGTGGGTTGGTGCATGCAGAATGCAGAAATGAGGTTTTAAGAGAAAGTATTTGAAATCTGGACATCACATATAGCAAAAGGATTTTGAGGTGTGGCACCCTAATGCTAGGCTACCTAGATTGTTAGGTTTCCTTAAGAGACAAACTGAACAGATTTGAAAGGTTTTGCAGTTCTGCTAAGGGAGTTAAAATAGTAAGCATAACCTAACTTTTCAGCATATATTGGCTACAGCTTCCTTTTTCTCTATTACAGAAAGTATGGAAGGAGATTATGTGGTGGAGTTTTTGCCTAGATCTTTCTTACTTCTAGAGAAATTTCTGGTTTTACTTGCTGCAACTACAGTTGACAATAGATTGAAATAGCAATTCAAACGATGAAAACTGAAATAAGCTTTCAAACTAATATAACCTCTAATAATTTTCTAGGAAGCCCAGAATGAAACTAGCATATGGCAGATTCGTATCCTTAACAAATAATACCTCTTCTGTGCATACATAAAAAAAGAGGAAGCCAGGCAGGCCTTCTCCATCGCTTGAAGAGAACAAATAAAGGCAAGAATTGAGGGCCACCTATGCTAAAGCCATTAGCGATTTCTACTTCTCAGCAAACCCCGAACTGTTTCTCCTAGGCCCAGGCAGTGGTACAGGCACCAGCCCTTTGGTAACATTGGTGTGTGATCTTCCAGTCTTTGGTTCTGCAGAAGGACAACAAAATCATGGTTTTTCCAATCACAGTGAAAATACTGCTACGTAAACATGACCCTTCATTATCCTCTCCAAGAGAGTAATGCCATGCATACTTTCCTTCACTGCTGTCCCTGTCTATGTCCCTTTGCCTTTCATGCATTTATAGAGGACTCATGTTACATGAAGCTGAGTGAAAAAAGAGACAGAGATGCATGGGTGGGCAGTCTAAATGCATGCTTCCTAAAGCCCCTGCCCCAATAACAAGCATGCTATTCTCTAGTTGCAGGTGGAAAAAAACAAAGAAGAAAAGCTTGGCTTGATATAGGGTAGTTATTTGGTTTTCAGTGCAGTCTGCAGCTGCAGTCCCCTCCTACCACAGTTATACTTTCAGAGCATCCTGCAGAACAGGGTCTGGAATCACACACATACTTGTGCAGCATCACACACAGCTCACGCTTTGCAAGTAGTCATGAAGTAATTGTTCCATTTCGCACTTCTAAGAAACAGCCAAACTGTTCATATACCTACAGCTGTGCTGAAAATCATCTTCAAAACCTCCAACTTGGTAATTTCTTCTACAGTCATGTATTCTAACACCAGTCTTTACCTGAACTGAGTGTACAGTTGACTCCTCAGACAGGTGAAGGGTGGCTTAAGATCTTCATTTGGACTTCCCAATTTCCATAGGTCAGCCCTGTGTATCATTTGCTAGTTAAGCCTTCCTCTTTTAAAAGACTATGAAAAATACTGACCAAACCAGCTAGATTTAAAAAGGCAATTTTAGCTTTATATGTAAGATACCTTGTTCCAATTAAAATACCCTTCCTTGTGGAAACATTTTGAAAGCTCACCAAAAAGATTGATTTTCTGTAACTAAAATGTCTACCAATTGTATGTTGCTTAAGAAATTAATTTGTGCATTTCAGGACATCACCTTTTCCCCCCACCCTCTTTATTAGAGTATTGCATCAGTTTCCCACTGCGATTAACACAGAATCCCTGAAAAAATTTTATTTATTCGGCAGATATAAAACAGGACAATTCAGAGTAATGTGCATGAGGATGTAACAGTAATTTTACTGGCACATTCCCTTAGGATGCCTTACATGGAGAATGTATTATAAACTACCTGCAAGGACTTAATGTCATACTGTCATATCTCTATTTTGACACTGGATTTATGTGTATATTACACCAAGTGTAAATTTTAAGCCCTGTGTTTCCTCTGCACAACACTTAGGTAGACTTGGAGTAGACAAGCTGAAGCACCCCATGGCATTCTTTACACTCCCTAGTAAAAACGCCCCAGAGAGCACCGTGGGCTGTATGGTTAGTTGCTATTCTTCTGCATGATGACAGAGCAAAGTGCTTTTCCCCATGAACAATTATGCTTAAGCACTCATTCAGGACGGAGCAGAGGTAGGGGTGTCCCTGCCCAGGACAGGTACACTCCCTTGGCGTCAGATTAATCAGTCTTCCCTCTTTTGTGACTAGGAAAAGGTTGACATTGATACTTAGCCTGGGTAAGAAGAACCAGTGGGATGTTGACTTGAAGGGGAGAGTATATGCAGGTGTGCTTCCTATATTGCTTAAGAGGAAGAAAAAAGCCGGTGGTCTGTTTTCATCTACATGATCCCAGCTAGCTGATTTCCCAGTTTCCAACAGGTCTGTTAAGCCCTGTGTTTTTATTGGTGCTCACTTGCTTATCTTAATAAAATATATCAGAGCATATCTGCCACACACAGCTGGCCTGGAGAAGCATTTAATTTTATTTTCCCACTTCTTGCAGGATATATTTTTTTCTATTTAAGTAATTTATGCTTTGCACAGTAATGAGTCCATCAAGCTACAGATGATCAAAATACTGGATACTGTATGTCTCAGCAGTGTGGCAGGGGAAAATGCATTAACGTCTCCTGCCTGCTAATACAGGCTCACAGATTACATTTTCAGTTTTGAATTTCGTACTTTCTGTTTTGAAGTGAAGTGAGAAGAAGGTTCTCTTCTTTTATAGACAGCTATCTGGACCCATCTTTAGTGGTCCTGATCTGATTTTCTCTGAATTCAACCTTCTTCTTTCATCTGTATATATATATACACATATATTTCCATGGAAGAATATATCTACAAAGTATATGTTCTGTCAGAATTTGCCTGAGTAGGTCTCTCCCGCACTTGGAGGCACCAGGGCTTGTCCTGGAGCTGCCACATGTCAAGTATCAGTTGCAGCCCTGAGAACGGGAAAGGGATGGAGGAAAGGGGAGGTGGTGAGCCCAGTGACATGTGGTTACCAACTCACAGGTGAAGAACAGCTAAAGAGTGGTTGCAAACCGCTGCGCTAGAAGACTGAGTAGTTGGGGTGCACAAATACGCATTTACTTGTTCTGGGGGAAAACAGAGTAAGAGTGCTTCTAAGAAATTGCAGAAAGTGGAGCTCAGAGTCCTGTCTGCTCAACTTTGAAACGTCTACATCTGTTTCTCACCTTTACTGGCAAGGTCTAGCGATTTTTTTTTAATTATTATTTTAACGTTCACTTACAGTAAAGCTTTTATTTTAAGCTATGTAAGAGGGTTTGTGCATGTTGTAGTGCTTAAAAATGCCCCTGTGAGACAGGGATGTTGAACAACAGATTTGCATTCAGGTGGGGTTTGTTGTTTTTTTTTTTGCTTCGCAAAAGTCATCAATTAGGTCATCTCAAAGCCATCTTTGGAGAATGAAAATAACTTCCATTATGAATGGCTTAAGGAGTTGTGCTAATCTTATGGTATGACACACTAATATTCGTCTCACATATGCCGTTATTTGAAAGCATTCACAAAATACGTTTTAGCATCTAGTACCGTATCTTTAATTGCAGTTGAATCATTGTTAATTATCAGTTTGTTACAGGGCTGTTGGCCAGCAGTGCTAGGTGAGGCTCTGTTATGGAGCACCTGCACAATTCCTCTCTATTACAGGCAGAAAGAGGGAAAGTTTTGTCCTGAATCTTTGATCTCTGCTACAAGAAACTCAGTGTTTTTCACTTTCCCTTCTAGTGAGACTATACTGGAGCTACTGTAGCTTAGCAGGGTAACAGAAGATACTCAGGCCGAGTGTCAGAGGAGTCTAGACCAGGGTCTGCTTAGCTTTCCCTCTTCTCCAATTTCTGGCTTTTATGCTGCATTAAGCTGTGCCCTCAGCTGTAAGGACTTCACCCCATCATTCCTTGAATGTTTCCAATAGTTCATCACTTCAGAGTACCGTTCATTGATTTTTACACAGGACTTCAGGGTGCTGCATATCACTCCATGACCTGGTCTTTCTACCAGTCTCTCCCATAGTTTCCGTACGTACGCACAAGCATGTATCTGTATTTACTTACGTAACACAGAGTCACCTTATAAAGATCAGTTGATTAGGAATGGCAAAGTATTGAGTTCTGTGAGCACATCATGTAAAATAAACATGATAACTGAAACAGCAGTTGACTTCTTATATGGGAAAAAAAGTAATAATTACCTTTGAGAAGACTTAACATCCTTTCTGCTTTTCTTTCTTCCCAAACCAAGCTGATGCACAAGTCATTTTTGTGTGATGTGTTTTTCAGATATGGAGACAAGTGAAAAAATCCAGAAAAGTGGAGTTCTTCAGGTGTTTGCAAGTCTGTTGACGCCGCAGTCTTCCTGCACAGCAAAAGTAGCTAACGTCATAGCAGAAGTAGCCAGAAATGGTGAGGTTTTCTACAAGAACTTTTCTGCTGGAACATCTTCAGTTTTTCACCTCACTTGTCAGTATGTTTTACTTCATTTATGTTTTCATTTTGTAGATTAGACACCTTTCATGTCCCTCTCTCCCACTCTTTTTGGTTTTGTTTTGTCAAATTTTGTTTCTCTACTCTTTAATACAATCAAAACAGCATTTGGCTGCTGGAATTTTTTTTAGTCCTTACTTTCATGCTATTTATTTTTTAAGACAATCAGTAGTGTAATTTCTTGGGCAGAAGTAGCACACCATTAGCTTTATGAAATGCATAGATGTGCGTCATTTGTACAACTGTTACACATAGTGCATGCAGTTACAACAGTGGTATGTATACAGGTCGTTAAGGGGTAGTATATTGTTTCTTTGGTCTGAGATTCATGATAACATTATTACATTATGAGGCGTTTGATACCACACCAAAACGAGTTATTCCTACCTGAAGAGTATTTTATGTGTTAGAGTCCAAGATCCCAAATGAGAAGCAGAGGTCCATTTTGGTACGTATTATATACAATATAGCCATATAATGTAGGAAATAATCTAAAACTATTTGATTTTTTTTTTCTTTAGAAAGAATTCTCTTAAAGCTTGCCCAATACCCTGCATACCTTGAGCTTAAAAAAATGGCCTCATATCTGCAGGCAGGCACCACTGGTAGACCCTGTGACAAGGGTAGAGGAGGTTTGTGTCTGCATTTTCTCTCTGACTTGCTGCTGTCCCAGCCAAAGAGGCACAGGCTGCACCTGTGCACCTTTTCCCAGAGGCCAGGCAGAGAAAAGCAGGATGCCTCTTAACTGCTGTCTGCATACAGGCCTGGCAGCTGCTGTAAACTACCATGCAGATGCCTCTTCAGAGAAGGGGCTACATTATTGCTGACTATTTCTACATTCCCTTTCCACCTTTTCTTCAGAATCACAATACTACAGCTTCTTACTGATAGTCCCTATGTGACCGTCTGCACCCAATTCACTGATGTTGAGACAATGCCATATATAGATATTCAGAAGCAACATTAACAAGAAAAGAAGATACGCATTTTAGTTTCTAAGTTTTAAAATTATTTCGACAAACAGCCAGTAAAAAAAAAGGAGAAACATAGAAGTTTAAACTTAGAAATGTTTCAGAATGATTGATTCCTGCAACCATATCACCTGCTTTTTCTCTACTTAATAAATTCATAATAAACATATTTAGAATATTGCTGTCAACTGTGTATCTTCACAATCCTTTTAGCTCCTACCTCAGAAGGGGGTAAGTTAAGAATAAAAACAAATGTTCACAATTGCTTAACTGGTAACTGTGCATTGTTTCTTGCAAGATTCTCTTACAGAGCATTTTAGCCAGTATCTTTTGGATCTGAATTAATACATGAAATGTCTGAATAGTTTCCAATGTATCCTTTTCCATGCCAGCTTTTAAATTGATGTTATGAGTACACTCTTCAGAAGAACTGGCATTTTACCTGGTTCATGGTACAAAATAGATTTTGTCTTTTTCTGAGAGCTATTAGCAGGTGTAACTGGGACCTCTGGAAGCCAAGGTTAAAGTGAAGGTATTCAGAAATTATTTAAGGTGCCCAGTGCTTTGAAGACTGAGATAAGCTGGGTGTTACTCCTTGGATTCCAACTGCATTGAAAGAGTTGCTTAAGCAGGGTAGCAGGGAACATCTTATTTGAATTCTGTTGTTTTCGTTGTCCTCTTACATTAGAATCCAAGTGTTTCATGCTTATATTGCACCTTTCTTGCACAAGCTTCAGGGCATTTGGAGAAATTTGTGTTATCAACATCCTACAGATAGTAGGCATTAAACCCAGGCAATTGAACCAATTTCCCTATAGTCATGCCATGCAGCACTGGCAGAGCTGGGAGTAGTGCCTCTGACTGACTCTGGGCTTTACTGATAAAAGAGCATCTTTTTCTTCCCCATTTCTTCTTTTCCTTTCCCATTTCCCTCTTCTCATCCTACACACACACATTCCTGGTCACATCAAATCTCTCTGCTTGCCTCTGTGGTTTTGTCATGTTTCACCTGCTCCTTTTCACCACTTTGTGTTCTCACTCTGCTTCACCTCTCCAACTCACGTGACTTCCTCCTTCCAACATGAGCTCGTGTTAGTCCCTCCCATTTTCAATAGCAAAACACACAAAACTGCCTTTAATCACTCGTCTCTGCAGCTACAGCCATTTCCCTTTCAACTGCGAGCATACGGAACCCTCAGATGCAATTGCTGTGTGGAGTTTCTTTCCCCGCTGTGGACCTTTTAAATCCTTTCCTGAGGTCTTTAGTCTCCACTCCTTTGCCAGGTATAGGAACAAGAACCTCATATTCACAATCTGTAATATTACAGCACAGTGACATTTCTCTTTGGCAATCTTGTCCTCCTTTGGTTTATGTTACTCTGTCCTCAGTGGTTCTCCTTCTAACCTCTTAAATGATTCTTCACTCTTGCCTTCAAAGGACCTGCTTCATTTCCCCACCACGTTAGTGGAAACCTCCTAAATTACTCTGTTCTTGATTACCTTCTCTTTCTTCTATTACTTCTGTGTAGTATCACCCGCAAACGTCGTTGCAGTTACCACATTCTTGTTGCGGTCTCACAGATCTGTTTTGCCATATATGGCACCATTTCTTTTACTTCTTGCCCTTACGTGACCTTGATAAATACAAGTTCGCTCAGTATATAGCCTAATTTTTTTGTTGCTGAATGGGAGACTGAAAGCTTCTCGTGACTCCAAATGGAGGGAGGGTAAAGGAAGCATTTCTTACTCCTTTGGACCACATGAGCAAGATCCTAAACATACAACAGAACAGACTGAAAACTTCCAGTCTTTTAGGAGAGAACAAGTTCCATTTCCTGTCACAGACTAGGAGAGAAAAAAAAAATTAATCTGGTGATGTAGAGACTGGCAAATTAGTGTAAAAGAAAGTGATGCAGGGAGAAGCTGAGTAACAGAGAAGAGTTTTTATAGGCAATTAAGAGAGAAAGAGGCTGAGAGGACAGAGGAGGTGGAGGGAGGAACATTTAGTAAATAAACATTAAGATGAAGATGAAAATGGATGACAAAGGAATAGATAAAAAGTTACAAGGACATGGCAAGACCAATTTTCAGAACAGACGTGCCTGATATTTGTTCTGTTCATTATGATGGATACCATCAGCATTTATCACAGTATAGCATCTGTCTACCGTTTTAAAATGTTACAGTATCTTATGAAGGTGGGCCAGTTGTCCTTATTGCTATCTTCTCTTGGACTTGTGCAAGTGTATAGCTATTGCTGCTTCTACTTCATCTACTTGTTGATATATCAAAGTTCATCATCACGTGATGATTACCTCTGTGACAATTATTTCTTTAGCTAAAAACACTAGATTAACTACAAAAGATTAACTGCAAGATTAACTACAAAAGAGACAAGATTTTATAGCTACAGAAACATCGAAGAACATTGTAACAGGTGCTACAAAGGAAGTATTTAAGATGTATTTGTACTTCAAGCATTGTATGAAAGCTTTGAGTTATTGGCGTGAGGAGTTCTGTTGTTCCAGAATCAGAAAAACCTTCTAATCTCATTTTATGAGGATTGTACACCCAGGTTCATTCTGTCTCATAAATGACTAAGTAACAAAAAGGTAAACTGGTTTGAAGATCCAGCATAGTAGGATCAAAGAGACATAATTTGCAATTCACAACAAATCAAGAATGTATGGACCTTTTGCCTATTACAGTGCTACATCTCTGAAGGATGCTCTGTAGTAAACTATTAAGTAACACAGTTGGTGTATCAAGTGGTTGCTTCTGTAAACGTCCATAATAAAAAGTGCAGCACAGTGTCTGCCTCACTATAGGTCCTTCTGGAGACCAGTCCTTTCTCTCTGACACTAGGATAATCCTCTATTTATGACTTGCATGGATATGAAATAATACTTTGGATCTCTGTGGCTGGGGGACATAGCAGGAAGGAAGGACAAAAACACAGAGAGCTTCCCAGTGGATGAGTCCTCCAGCTTTCCTCTCATGGTGGGCATCAGTTAGACTGTGGAAAGGTACAGGCCTTTGGGCTCACATAATCACTCTTGTACTTCTTATTCTTTCTTTTCCTTTCCTTACCTTCCAAGAGCCTGTTACTTGGCTTTAATTCCTTTTTAATTTTTTTTTTTTTTTTTAAGTAAAAGGTTTTCAGGAGTTCTGATTAAAGGAAGAGAGTGTAAGAAATGCTACTAAGTTTGAAGTATGAATACTAGTTTGAAATAAACTTTTGTGTTACTTAGTATTGTAATTTATGTTGAGTTTGGGGTGGAGAAAAAGGTTGTGAATTCAGCACTTCTTTATGATGCTAAAAACATGCTCAGTCTGAGCTCCATTATATTAGTTTCCATGCAAGTCAATTAAATACTCTTAATTCCTTCTAAATTAAGAAACAGTGGAAAAGAACGTTAATCCTGACTTGGACTTATGTTCTAGAAATGTGCATGAGTACTTACATTGTTTGTCTAAGCACATGTTTATTCTCGCAAAGGGCCCAGTTGCAACGCCAACGTAACTAGAATGGATGAAACTGAAAATAGCCGCTTGCTGTAACGGGCTTTGCATTATTTGCAGAATTTATGCGGAACCCATGTGTGGATGCTGGGCTGATCCCTCCTCTGGTGCAGCTGTTAAACTGCAAAGACCAGGAAGTATTGCTTCAAACAGGACGTGCCCTGGGCAATATATGCTACGATAGCCGTGAGTGTTGAAATATGCCGTATTTTGTAGATGCTCTTGTAGGAGGGAAGGGAATGTTTTGGTGTTCTGTACATTGTGTACTGGGGGGTCATTTTCCTCTTTTCTTGATTTGTATTTAACACAAGACTCTTCTGATTGTATGGGACAGTTAGTGTCACACTTGCATTATGCTTTTGTGACAGAAAAATTAAAAAAAACCCTTTCAATATTGTGATACAACTGGGTATAAGAATACAAAATATTTGTGATCCTGGGTTTGTCATTTTAAACATAATGAGCTGTGTTTTCAAAGAGCAGGTGCTACATACACAGAGGCCTGAACAGTTACTTTTTTCCCAAATAGAATGTCTCAGAAGGGAATAGACAGAGTCAGAAGGGAATATTTGTATCCTACCAGTCTCAAAGTTGTGCAGAACTATATATGTGGCTGAAATGATGCCCAAGCTATATTGCTGTTTCTCAGAATTCTTACTTGGCCAATCAATTGCTCCAAGATTACATATTTGTAGTTTTGGTAGCCAGGGGTTATGGGAGGGGAGGTTGGTGAGGTTTTTTAGCTTTTTGTGGGTACAATAAATTTTGCACTGCCAAATAATTGAGTTTTGAAATGCAATTTTGACTCCATGTGCTGATTACATGCATGGATATGTCATTTGCAAAACCAAACCAGTGGTTGCAGTGTTGTGAAAATACAGCCTCATTATCCCTTACTTCAAATATTTTGATAAAAACCAGTGCATCATATATATGGTATGGAAGCAGAGACACCAGGAACATCTTTCTATGCACATGAAGGAATTATAAGCCTATGGATGTCTGCAGATGGGAAGTGAGATGAAATTGTAAGAGCATTTTCTCTGGATATTTAGTGCCTTACTTCGTAGAGCAAGAAATTTTATTTTTACTATATGTTACATGTACTAGAAGTTTTGTTGTTCTGAATACTGTCTGTTATAAAAATTATTAGTAGCCTTTCTCCTTGCTACTTTTTTTCATCGTAGTTTGGAAATTTACATCTTATATTGTTTTGTATTACCTCGCCTTTGACTTCAGGAAAGTTAATCAGGTTTTCCATGCTGGTATTTCCATTTACAGACAACTACGGTTTGAGGATGTTAATGCATAATTCTTTTATTTAGGATTTTCTTTAAGGTGACCAACCAACTCTACAGCTGCTTCCACATGGACACTTCAAGTAGAAGCTATTGAGCTTTCTGTAACATAATTTGTTTACTACATTTTATTTCAGGGTGATATGTGATATAAAGCTCACTCCCAGTGACACTGGTTTGTTTCATATAAGTGAAGTCTGTGTAACTATTCATGTCATTATTGTTTAACCCACATTTTTTTCACGAAATACAATAAGGATACACAAAAATAGTTTTGCAGACTGGTATTGTGGACTGCTGCTGGCTTTTACAGTGCAGGATTTATCCAGTTCAGAAAAGCTGTATTACACGCCTTATGTTGCCATTCTGTGGAGTAAAGCCAGCACTGATAAAATCTACAGTAGGCAGTGATGTGTTCTGTATGCCATGTGTTGCTGCGCTCCTGTGGGAGGACAGTCACTACCTTGCCTGTGTATTTGAATAAGATTAATGAATAAAGTGTAATAAAATGTCATAAAAAATCAAGATTAGCATCTTGGATTTCAGTAGAAGAAGCTATTTACAGTGCTTATTTATCACACCCACCCTATCTAACTTGACTTTATAAGTTATCTTGATGTGTAATGATTATGTACCCTATCCTAAATTCTTATTTAGGACAAATACTTTCAATATGCTTATTACTATAAAATTTAATATATTTTCATTTTTTACTATTATTTTTCCCTAACAAAGAGCTTTAAAGTATAACAAAGACAAGGTGTGGAGGTCAATAGTTCTAAGAAAAATGTGTTTATGTATTGATAGTCCTTTTCAATTGAGACAAAAGCAGCTGTTACCCTTCTGATAACTGAGACTCATATAGGAACTTGAAATACATCAGTAACTGTATTTTACCATATACATGAGCATTTTTTCACTTCTACTGCCCATGTTACTATAACATGCTGTAATGACGAAGATCTTTAAGTCCTAAGTCAATGTTAGCTGAAATTATGAAATCAAGCCCATACTGAATAGCTCATTGCAACATTAGTATTTATCAAAAGTCCCAATTATCCTCGATTTCATGTCAGCAAGCATGCATCACTTTGTTTAGTGACACTTTGCACAAAAATGTCTTAATCAGGTCTCTATTTTTGATAGAAGTCTTCATGGCACAGGATGAAAGTTGTGGGACCAAAGGCTATTCCTACAGGGAAGGCCTCTTAAAAGTGGCCTTGCAGAGAAGGATGGCTTGGAATTTTTTCTTGATTAAATGGAAATGGCAGTGGTTTCTCAGAGTTCACAGATCCCAGAGTTGCCGCATGAGGGCAAGACCATTTCCACGTAAGTTCAGGAGAGGCTACTCCTGGAACATGGCTGCTGTGAAAAGGTAATTCAGGGTTAAGCCCCAGTGATGGAAGAGGTTTGGTACCTTCTTCAAGGTAAAAGGGTAATTACATTTTTGTTGGCCAGAGATCTTCCTGAACAGATTCATCTCCTCACAGAAAACATGAAGTGAAAGTTGACTTGCTGGCAGATTTTCACTTTTTGAGGTACACATGCACAGTGGTATGTCTGGCTGCTTGTCAGTATTAGCCCCCTAAAATAACACTGAACACCTGTTTGAGAATGGAAGAAAATACAAAGAATTAAATGCATTTCATAAACAGTAAAATAGGTCAAATTTATCCCAAGCAGTCTTGAGAGCACCTTTGTAAAGTATTTATGTTGTGAAGAGATCTGCTTTGTTTTTATTTTCATTTTTTTATCAAGAATACAGGCAAATGAAATTGCAAAGCAGAATTGAAGGAAGCTTTGTTAGTACTGATGAGGCTTCTAGTATCCCAGCCTCTCTTTTGTATGCAGAGATGAAAGAAACAACTGAGGCAGCCAAAAAGATTTTAAGTCAGAAGCAGTGAATTTAACTAATCACAGTATGCAGACTGTTCAGTTCTGTCCTACAGTTTAAGAACAGATACATTCCTGTCTGTTCCTGTGCAGCCTGTAATTGTTCTACATGCTTTATCTAGTAAATGCCACATACACCTCAGCCCCCAAATTTTCATCAAAGTAGAAAGTGCAAAGCAAAGAAATGGAGACATGATGTCTCTTCCCTCCCTCCTGCTTTCTCCCCCCACTACAGCTACAGCCTGTACCAAGTACAGCTGCTTGTACTTCCATACCCCCAGACAACACATATTCCTCAGCCTCACGTAGGGACAGAATTTTGTCTGAACTATATTACTAGATGCAAAGCTCCTAGCCCACTCCTTCCTTTTAACCACCGCTTACATTCTTTTGCTTACAACCAAAACTAAATTCATAGGCATCGTCCAGTCAGAGGATAAGATCTATCCTTCTAGCTGCTTCACCACTCTTTATCCATGAATCCAACTATAGCTACTTTTCGACTATCTTACTGTCCATTCTCCCGAGTGCTGTTTCTTTAGTAAGTGTGTTCATTTAGGGCTGTTACAGATGTTGAAGGCTAATAGGGCAGTGTCGTGGTTTAACTCCGGCTAGCAAAATACCACGAAGCCGCTCTCACCAAAACTCTTTTGAGTTCCTCCTGCACTTTGGCTCCACATGCAACATGAAGATTTCATCTCTGTTGTTTGGGAAAGGTTATGTTTAACATAACGTAGTTCTTGCTACACAAAGCAACATCTTAAGTCAGAGCAGAATGGTTAATTCTGCTGGAGATAATGCCTAAAAATTATTTGCTACTATCAGCTCTGGCAGTTGGGATATTAAGTTAAAGAACAGCATTATCCAAACTGCAGCTTGGGATCACTTCATGAACAGCCTGATGGCTAGTACGTGCCTCAGCTCACACTGCTGGCTTCTTTCCCAGTAGACTGGGAAGACTCTAGTGACTTGAATCATGTGGCAGACTGAGTGCTTGGGGGACAGGAAGACTGAGACCACAGTTTTCAAGTTAGGCCTGCCTTCTTGCAAGACCCACATAAGAATGCAGGAGAGAAAGAAAATCTGTCTGTAGCCAGGTCTCTGTCCAGCTCTGAGCCCACACACCAATGCAGTTTGTATAGGTGACAGATCAGGCCAACCACATAAAGTTTAGTCAAGAATTTTAATGAAGATGATGCTATACTAAATTGTAGTATTTTCTTAGCAGATAATAGCCTCACAATATTTTGTAAAGTTTGTGACGCGCATGCTATCTTAATCTCTTAAAAAGTGATCTTTCCACAGACAGTTTGTTACACACTTCAGTTTTGAACTGATTGACAAACTATTTTCCGATGTTTTTATATAGCATTGAGCACACTATAGAAGCTACTATAATTATACTCTAAAAGTGATAATTATAAGACAAAGTGAAAGGGTACGATATTTAGAGCCTGATTCAGTAGCCATGAAGGCTAGAGGGAGTCATTCTGATTGACTTCAGTTGAGATTGGATTAGATTCATACCCTTTACAAAATAATTCCTTCTTGCTGTTTAGAATATCCACATGATCTGACACCTATCAAAGGGAAACAAGCTCTCCATATATCTTGTAAGGGTAATGAAAAATTTCCCATTCTGCCTTTCCATAATACTCATATTAATAGTAGTGCTTAGAAACCTCCTTAGGGAATCTCGAAGTTGTTGTTTTTTGCACCCATCCATAGCCTTATTTCTTCATGAAACCGTCAGCATGGGTGCATGTCCTCCATACCATACTTCACAGTATAAACAGCTATAGATTTGGAAAGAAACTAAAGCCACCAACTCATTCTGTAAAGACTTCCATCTGACAGCTGCTTATCTACCTTTTTCTGTAGGAAATTTACTGGGTCCTTTCCTCATTTCCCAAGCTGTAGGTTTCTTTGTTATCTACCCAGTCTTGCTGGGTATTGCTGGCAAGACTCTGTGCTGAATTTCAGCGATGTGGCCTTGCACATAGACCCGGATCTCTCTTGATCCCAGCCTTAACACAAGACCATGAACAATATACCACTTCTTGTTAAAAAGACCTTGCAAGTGTTATAAATTCTGTATACTTAGCTGCCCATCTCTAAAGATGTACAGACCTCTTGCAGACATCTACTAAGAAAGGCTAAGTACAAAAATAAGAAACTACTCAGTTGTACAGTTACATACATCTTGCAGGAGATGAGGTTAATTTCAAGATCTAAAGCAGAAAACCAGACACATAAGAATGAAACATACTGGAAAGAAGTCAAATTCAGTTTTCTTCCAAAAATGGCACAACCTTTCTCAGTACCATATGGAAAAACAGCAGAATATTAGAACAAAACTGGTGTTGATAATGGCATACTACTGGCTAATCATTTTTATGAAGGTCACTGTGATTCATGCAGCCAGACAGCATCTTACCACAATCTTTCACTTTTCATTGTACTAGATCCTACCAAATGCAAATGCCACCTACTAAGCTGTTTCGCAAGCAATATCATGAAATTGGGACCAGAGGCTTTAACTTATTGCTTGAAAATTGATTGTTTACAACACTTTGCAGAGAATTAAAATCCTAGTTTTTAATTGTACAGAATTGTTTTACCTTTACATCTGTCCTCTCTAAGGCATGTCAGTCTTAGAAGACTATAGCATTTTTAATTTAGAAGTCTTTGATAACACAGTATTTTTTCCAAGCCTCTGCAGCACAAATATTCTGTCAGCTAGAAAATAAGCATACCATATGCATGCCAACACATACTTTCACAGTAATATTTAGTACTTATCAGCAAATTAATCACGAATGTCCTTAGGAGGCTGTTAATATTATTCTAATTTACTTTTTTTATAGCTGGCCTAAATGGAATCAGAATGATGAGGAAATCTTCCAAGAGCATCAGAGAAAGAGCCATTCAGTATGAAAAACATGAATTCTCATTCTCAGGCTATTACTCCTTTTAAAATGTACATTCCAAAAATTAACTCCACTGAAACAAGTGGCAAAATTCTCATGACTTAAGCCAAAACTTAACAGAAACCCACACAGGGAAAATAATAATAATTATTATCATATTAAAAAAAAAAAAAAGGCGAGAGAACCCAAACCAAATTACCATAGATTTTGCAACTTTTCCCTTCTTTAAGATGAAGGGATCAGGCCTGATTTTCTGTTTGTTTTAAAGAGTATAGGTATGATAGGTCCTGCTTATTTTCTGCAATGCAAATATTTTTTCTCTTCCTGTTTTTTCCAGGAAGATTATTTGAATAAGCAGAATAAGTAGATCAGAATTCTGTCAAGACCGGTATAAACAAAATAGAGTCTAAGAAACAAAGCAGATTTTTTTTTTCTGATTCCTTACTTTCTCCCCCTCTAGCATTTCATTCACAGTCTTTAAAGTTTGTGTATTGCTCATCTTCCATCAGGCTCAGAGACACCTGCTTAATTTACAGTCAAAATAGAAGCCAGAGGCAACAAGGAAATTAAAACCAAAAAAAGATAAGAGATGGAAGGTATTTCCAGGGCCTTAACGAAGGTCATGAGCAGATTTGGAAGGAAATCCTGCTTTACTTATTGGATCTTGCTGTCACCCTAAAAGCAAGTTAAGGATTCAGACTTTGGTTAATAACTGAGCTATTTCTTCATACTTCACAGGTAAACAAAGTAGGAAACGCAAAAACTTGGAATTCTCCTAATATTTATGAAGACTAAAAAAATTCCTTATCAGGAAGAAAAGCTGTTAGAATTTAAGTAACAATAAGTACACAACACAAGATATGTAACTCACTCTTCTGCTTTCATTTCAACCTCCCTTTTCATGTCAGTTTTCACTTTGCCTTTCAAGATATTTGAAATTGTTCATATTTATAGATAACTGCACAGTCACATGTTGCTTTCAAGCCCCTCGGAAAACAAAGCTTGTTTGTTAGTTGAGTGTCTAGACATAGCCAAAATGTCTAGCTTATTCGACTTTATGTAGAAAAGTAGGCATTATGTGACTAGAAGTATCAACTGTCACTAAATCAGCAATGGTAGACAACATCAACTGAATTACCATGGAAAACAGAAGAAAGAACCTGTTAGCATCCTGCCAAGCACTGCTTGCACAAGGTCCTGCACCTGGGTTGAGGCAATCCCGAACACAAGTACAGGCTGGGTGGAGAATGGATCAAGAGCAGCCCTGAGGAGAAGGACCTGGGGGTACTGGGGGCTGAAAAGCTGGACATGAGCCGGCAGTGTGCACTGGCAGCCCAGAAAGCCAATCTGGGCTGTATCCAGAGAAGCGTGGCCAGCAGGTCGAGGGAGGGGATTCTCCCCCTCTGCTCTCATCAGACCCCACCTGGAGTGCTGCATCCAGCTGTGGAGCCCTCAAGAAGGATATTGACTGGTTGGAACGAGTCCAGAGGAGGCCATGAAGATGCTCAGAGGGCTGGAGCAACTCTCCTATGAAGAAAGGCTGAGAGAATTGGGCTTGTTCAGCCTGGAGAAGAGAAGGCTCTGGGGAGACCTCATAGCAGCCTTCCAGTACCTGAAGGGGCCAACAAGAAAGCTGGGGGGGGAGTGGACACTTTTTACAAGGCATAACAGGTTTAAATTGAAAGTGGGGATATTTGTATTAGATATCATGAAGAAGTTCTTCACAGAAAGGGTGGCGAGGCACTGGAACAGGTTGTCCAGAGAAGCTGTGGATGCCCCATCCCTGGCTGTCTTCAAGGCCAGGCTGGATGAGGCTTTGAGCAACCTGGTCTAGTGGAGGGTGTCCCTGCCCATGGCAGGGGGTTGGAACTAGACAATCTTTAAGGTTCCTTCCAACCCAAACCATTCTATGAGTCTATCTATAATTGGGAAGTTGCAGCCTAAGTGTTTGATAAAAGGAAAGAGGTAAAACTACAGGTAGATAATAGCAAGATGGTTAGCATTAGCAATAACAAAACTGAGTTCCTGTCACATGGGGTGTCAGCGTGCATGAACAATATTGTCTTTGAGCCTCCTTGATCCTGAGACTGCTGTGCATCCAGTTAGTTGTCCAGCCAGCAGAACGGATTGAGGAGTCAGGGAGGATACCTTGAATGCCCTATGCACAACAGAATTCGTATTTCCCTGAAAAAGAGAGTCTCCTACCTGAGACAGTGTCCAGTTTATCACCCACATCTTGGCACCACCCGCCCTCTTGAGTGTGGGCTGTTCTGCAGTTGTAGTGCAACACTAGTTGTCCTCCAGTCAGATTGGTGGGGTGCCTTCCGCTGAGGAGGTAGCAGGTTTCCTAAAACAAAACACTTTGCTGGTCTTTCTCAGGCTGTATCCTACAACCTTTCAGATGCAACAATTTTCTATAGGTCAGCTCCTCCGTGCAGGCTACACATGAACAAGCAACAGCCCGCACGCTGCTGCTTGGAGTTGCTTTAGGCCAGGTCCTCTCCCTCCCCTTATGGTTCATGATTTGGGGCAAGGGTAGCACTGACTCCAATCTCAAGACTCACCCCAGATTATCCTAGATATCAGGGCCACTTGTTACTTTCTCACTTCTCCGAGTAATTTTATTTCTTCCCATGGCCTAGTAGGATCCACAGATACGCTTTTTGCTGGGTCTTTTTGGTTTGGTTTCATTTTGTCTTCTTGGGCTTTTCCCAATCTACTCCAAATCCTCATGGATTACACACTTTCTGAGAGTCTTCCTCTGGCTGCTTTGGTGGAGACCCACAGCGCCTTCAGGCTGCTTCAGCTAGCAGTACTGCTCTCACGTAATACCAAGCTAAGCCTCTTGCCAAGCTCCTTTCAGCAGCACCCATCAGACTGCCCCTGTCTGCACCGGACTGTGACCACGCCATGCTCAGTTCACACCCTTGTTTGTCGACAGTGTGAAGCTGAGAGACAACATTGCACTCAAGGACTGGGAGTAAAAATTCTAAATTAAATGCTGTGTGCAAGTTTATTCTGTTAATAGCATGAGATGCTATAAATACCTATTTACCAGTGTAGAAAAACTGCCTCATGTTTTACTGTGTAATAGGATTCTGTTATATATTTCATGCTGTATGAAACAATAAGCAGAGTCTGGCTTCAGCTGTGACTTATGCTCTCATAAACCTAGAGTAATTTGTTTGATTGCGATGAAATTACTAAGGAGTTGCATAGAGTTATAAAATCAGCGGAAGAATCTACTGTAATTATATTGCCCATGGAAAGGAAGGCAGAGCAAAGTGCTACATTCAACTTTGAGGGCCTTTATCTTACTTTTATAGATCTAGCAGAACTTTTTCATACTGCCTGGCTTCTTTATTTTCAAATAGAATTCAGTAGGGGAAGTTACTACATTTTAAAATTAAAATCTCCTTTTAATCCAGAACAAATCACCCGCCAGTACTGAAACTAGTAGTATTTATATCTCGTTGCTGATAAAAACATTTCTGTTGTTATACTGAAATCTTAGGTCCACTACTAGAGTTTGAATGGAAGTATTTAAAAGTATTGAACAGTAAACTCATCACTGTACTTTTGTCTGACATCAGAAACACAGAGTTTTTCATAAGAGAAATATGAAGAATAAGCAAATTTTACTGCATTTGACTGTTGCCTCAGCATAAGATTAGGAAGACTGCGATACACTGGCACATTTACCTGTCCCTTCAAAAGTTCTGCCAAACTCCTAACTCTGTAGACAAAAGAAATACCACGACACTCATGAGAGAAATTAGGGCTTGTTGGCATTGATATCCTATGGTCCACACCTTGAACATACTGTAAGGAGCCTACCAAATACCCCTACATCTCCATTTGGATACAACCTTCTGAAATTATACTAGAATTAACTAGTTGCGTAAGAGGGCCAGCATGCTGCTGCATCAGTTGTCATCAGCCAGCAAATACGCTGGCAACAGTTTTGTCTAAAAAGATCAGTGCTACATATTTTCAGTCCTTGAAGGCACTATGTTAAAAGACAGCGTTCTGTTAGCATTTCTAATTTACTGTTCACATATTTACTATTTTAGCAGTAATTTATAAAAGAATAACTTATGAGACAATAACTTCAATACAGCTGGAGTTAGGGCTAGTGATAGTTGCAAGCAGTTTAAGATGAACTGATTACAAGACTGTTCTGTATCTCTGAAGCAAGCCTGACTAATTAAAATTATTTTTTCTTCATAAAGCAAAAATTTTAAGGCTGTATTGATTGATTTTAATCAATAAGCAAGTAAAACAAAACTGTACTTCTGGTAATCAGAGTTTTAGCATTCCTGAAGGAACTAAATAAAGGGAAAGGAAATTTCAATACAAGATAGACAGCTATCCCAAAAAATATCTTTCAAAGTACTTAAACATCAATCTCAAAATGCAGTATTGCTGTGTCCTGTCCCTTGTAGGCAAGTGGACAGAAGACATGGAAAAAGCAGCAAACAATAAGAGTGCAATATAATTACATGAAGCTTACTTTCCTTGAAAACATGAAAATAATGTAGTGCTGCTCTGTGTTCTGTAACAGGGTCATGGTCTGTAGTTTATAGTCAAAGCATTGACAGGCTCCAGAATCCAGTGACGTAAAAGCATACCTAAACAGATTGAAATAAAAAGCAGGGTCAAGTATTAAAACTGAATGACAGCATTGCATTAAAAGTTTTGTCTTTACAGTGTTCAGACAAGAAAAAAAAATTGTAAACTCCCAGTTATATAAGTGACAATGTTTTTCCTAATGTCTACGCAGATAATGTGGTTTACACGGGCTATGAGTTTGCCCCTAATGGTGTTCTTTGAATATTTTCTCTATTTTCTTAATAAGAAGCAGGAATAAATAAATAAGCAGCACCTTTCTTCATTTGGAGAAACTCCTGCTGTTTTTTGCCCAGCATTATCGTATTTTTCTGTATGTCCCATCATAATTTCCTCTGCAGCAGCCAGTTTGATATCACAGAATATTATGACTTCAGGTATAAGAATAAGCAGCAGGAGCAGATGAATGCCTCAGTACAAAAAACATGCAAAGAGGACCTAAATAAAAAATAGAGGAAATAGTGGCCATCATAATGTAAACGTATGATAGGCAAAAGTAACGCGGAGTGTTCATACCTTACCTTTTTTGTGACAAAAAAAAAATGGAGAAGTTTTCAAACAGCCATTCAGTACATCACTGTACTGAACGTACTTTTCTATGTTTTTACTTAGTCGTTATTTAACCAGCTATAATGCCATGATCACCAGAATCATAGACACCTACCTAATTTTTACCAGCCTGTGGGTTTACTCCCCATATCCACACTTGAATAATGACGTGCATCTTTGCAAGACCATGATAATTTCTGAAGTACAAATGACTTCTAAACTGTGGGTTAAATATTAGCGATGACAAAGAGAAAAGTTTGGAATAGTGGAGAAACGAGACCAGTATATTTTAAAACTTAATTAAAAATTGGGCAAAACACAAGTTTTTAGAACTAAAACAGTGCTGTTTTTTTCTTGTGAAGACTCAGCTCTGTATCCTAATAGAACATTAATAAGAAAGGTTTTTGACCTGATCTGTATGAGATGCATCTACTTCTTTAATGTCACTTGGATTGGCAGAGCTTAAACTTTATATTAAAAAACGGCCCAGTATGAAAACAACAAAGCTAAGTTAAGGTTTATATTAAAGAGTGCTAGGTGAGCTATTTGCAAAAATATTTTGTGGTATCTGGCTATGCTATGGCACATCCCTTTGCCTGATGTAACTATATTTCCAGAAATAACCTTACAGTGCTGACAAAAATCAAGGTATTGGTGAATGTGTTTTAGAAATAGCTCATTGGCTGTATATAGCTCATGCTTTACATTGTTTTCATGCTTTCAGCTGCTGCTTTAATTCTTTTTTTCCTGTTAACTTTTTATGACTTAGTGCCTTGTTTTAGGGTTTAGTAAACTTGTGAAGAACACTCAAGGGAAAATTACGCAAACACATCTTGGAAAAAGCAAATTGAAACTACTCTACGTGCTGTACTTTAAAGACCTACCAATCATATGCACTAAAAAAATACTGGTCTTTGACTTGGGCATTGCTGAGCATGGCTGAGCCACAGGGAAATTTGAGAAGAATGTTCATGAGGGGAATGTAAGCAGTCACAGTGATTTGATAATCCACATTAAAACCCAGTTTTGAATAAAACTCTTGTGAGCAACTCAGGGTAGAAGAAGAGATTGTACTAATTCTGAGAGTTGTTTGCATTGCATTGGGCTAAAGAATATTGTGGAAGTAGTAACTCATTCTGTAATGCATCTTACTGAACATTTTGTAGGAAAAAAAATGTATCTGTGGTCTCTTGGGTTATTGTCGTTCTGGCATCTTTAAACAGCATTACACGTACTTTAAAAAAAACACGCTACACAGCAGCATTGCCCTTTGTGAGCTGTAGTGAAGCATTTTTAAGCAGAAATGTGAATGCTCTCATTAAACTGTTCAATCACGGATCTCTTAGGAATAGCAAATGTTTATTTAAAAAGGTCACAGGAAAAAATTTCAACACAGCTTCTGGGAGGCTGGAAGCATGTTAAGTGTGGGAGTTCATAACGCTGCTGAACTGCAAGGTAATAGTTGGATAGAGAACAAGACATGGCAACATGCTGTGGTCTTGTTTTGACTGTAAATGATTTAGAGTTGGGTGAGTATTCTTGTGTGCAAAATCTGTTTCTTAGCGACGGAGCAGGGAGAAGCGAGTCATAATAAGTACATGGAGCATTCTGAGTCAGAAATACTCTTTTGCTTGAGGATCCAATGAGGTGTCATAGCCTGAGCTTGGAGTGGGTAGTCAGGACCTTCTGAATTTTCCTCCTACATCTGGTACAGGATTCTTTGTGGCCCTGCACTAATGAGCTGAGTTAATCCTCTTGGGCATAAGAAGGCAGCACCAGGAGCTCCTAATTATCTCACTAGCCCAGGTCTATTCTTCACCCAGCTGCCTAGGGCAGAGAAGAAGCTACGCAGGGTGAGCTCTAGCATGGGAAAGAGGTGGAGCAACAAACTCAGTTAAGGCATCTCTCTTACAAAACTACCAGCCTATGTAATCATGTTAAAGTCTGGCACTTATAGCCTGCTGCCTAATGGGAAGGGATCCTAAAGTTCGGATTACCCTATCTTTTTGAGTATACTGTAGAGACAAAGAGACCTTTCTTGTAGTGAAATTTGTTTCGTAATCTTTCTGCCTTACTTTTGCTGTTGTATAGCTGCCCTGGTTTCAGCTGGGATAGAGTTAATTTTCTTCCTATTAGCTGGATGAGAATAATGTTAGAACACACTGATGTTTTAGTTGCTGCTGAGCATTGCTTACACTAAGTCAGGGATTTTTCAGCTTCTCATGCTCTACCAACTGAGAAGGTTGGAGATGCACAAGAAGCTGGGAGGGGGCACAGCCAGGACAGCTGACCCCAGCTGATCAATGGGATATTCCATACCATATGACATCATACTCAGCATATGAACTAGGGTAAAGCTGGCCAGGGGCCCACTGCTCAGGAGCTGGCAGTGGGTGGTGTGCAATTGCAGTATGCATCACTTGTTCTGTATATTTTTTAATCATTATTATTATAACTAGTACTATTCCTATTTTATTTCAATTATTAAACTGTTCTCATCTCAACCCACAAGGTTTTTTTCACTTTTACTCTTCCCATTTGCTCCCCCATTCCAACAGGGCGTGGGGCGGGAAGTGAGCTAGTGGCTGTATTGTGGTGTTCAGTTTCCAGCTGGGGTTAAACCACAACAGTGGGAGCTGATTAGCTATCTACCTAATAAAAATACTGTATGGATAAGAATTTCATCATCTATTTGAAGTGAGAGACTTTAATAACTTAACGATACAGCAGATTTTGATATATAAGTTCTTTGACAAACAGAAAGAATGGAAGTAAAAGGATATACAAGTTAGTATCTTACAACAAATAAAAACCTATCACACAGTTATTTTCAGTGGAGCTGTGCCAAATTCCACCCAGGTAAGGAACTTGGCTTGTAACTGGGGGGCTTTTTTGTTTTTTAACCCTTGCTTCCAAACCCTCACCCGACTACATTTATATTATTCTTTGCTTACATATTTTCTATGCAGTTCCATATCAGGACACAGGAACAAACTTGACACCTGATTCTTATCTCAAGTTTAATTTTATCATGGCTTTAGTTTGTTGATTTCAATTGCATTATAGTAATTTGAGGACCACATTCAGTCCATTTGATCCAGAATCAGTGATTCAGTTTTGAGTCAGATACAAAATCATGTATTTGCATAACTTTCGTAATAAAAAATACGAGAAGAGGCTACATAGAACAGGATGCTGAAATATTCCAGCCAAGTTTGTTTTTTTGTCTGCCCATTTGGTAAATGTAAGCACTGAATCTGAACACCTGACCATGTTGTCTCACTGTATTTTGGTGTAGGCCTTCCTTTCATTTCAGCATCATGCCTATGTTTCTCATTGCATCAAGAATGTTGGAGAGTTATTTCTTTCATATTTCTCTTTTTTTATAGTCACAGTCTTGACACAGAATCTTGAATGTTCGCTTGTAAGCAGATTCCAGTTTCTCCTCTTCCAAAATGGAATATACATACCTGCAGTGAAACACAGTCCTCTGATGTCCTGATCATGTCCCAAGGTGGAGACAGTCATGACAGTGATGCTTGCATGTGTCGTTCTCCAAAACACTTACTATTTTAGTAATAAATTTAATAGTTAAGATCCACGAAGAATTGTTCTTCCTCCTTCACAGCTCCAGTCAGCAGATTATCTGAAATCCCTGTATATGCCCCTCATATATATATGTTTATATTTGCAAATATGTATAATGTAGGTGTATATATAAAAAGATTGTAGGTATCATATACATCTCCTTTACATACTCTCTATATAAGGCATATATGTGCCTCTTAAATGGTGTTAACGAGAACTGGAAGATTTAGAAGCTACTTTTTGCAGAGCTGTGGAACACCTTGCAGTGGAAGATCATATTATAAATGGGGACATCCTCGGTTTTCGTACTAAATATGTTGCAGAATGCGGTAAAGTTGGTAGCTTGACCTCCACGTACAATGGGGAGAGAAAGGAGCGATAATAGAGTGGTGAATAACAAGGGAAAGAGGAGGTTTGCTTTGGGGCCATGAAGAAATGGAGGAAAGGGGAAATTTTTTTTTCTTATTTTGCAAAACTTCTTCTTTAGTGATTTTCCCTCCAAGGTTTTGTTTTCATCCAGATTTTCTAGTTGATTCCAACTCTAACTCACTTGGAAATCTCACTTTTTGGAAGCCCGGGAATTTAGGTTATTGGCTGTTGTCTGTTGCCGATTGCCTGCTGGGAAATTAAGTGGTATTGTCGATTACTGTAATAGAAGGCCAATTTTTCCTTTATTCCTACACTGATAGATGAAATCTAATTTGTTCTACAGAAAGAGTTCCATACAAAGATTATGGTGTGCTGTTTATGAAACCTCAGAACATCATAGTCTATTGTAGATGCAGAACAAATTTTTCTTTTAGCCATACAAAAAGGATCTGATAGCAGTATTAAATTTCAGGTATAGAAGTACAAAGAACATGCTGTGTGGCGGAGCGAGTGTACGAACACTCTTTGTGACTGGGAGCTAGCACCTCTGTCTGCTTTGTCTGTTTTATTCCCCATGTATTTTTTAAATAACCTAAACAATTTATATTTTTTATTTCCATTTCTCCATGTGTGTAACAGCAAGAGTAATTTACCTGGTCCATAGGGTGTATGGACTGGGCTTTCTAAAGTGCTCAGAACCTCCCTCTGGCAAAACTCAGCGTATCTTCAGCATATTATTTATCAGCTCCAGCAGCTCTGCCTCAAACACTGAACTTCTTTACAAAGGTATTAGTGCCAGGTGATTAATCCCTTTTGTTGTAGGTGTTTTCGCCTTCCTAGCTCTGTTACACTAAAAGCTGGCCCTGAAGCATCTCTCTAGATGAATCTGACAACACTGGAGGAATGACTTCACTGTGTTTAAAAGTTCATTTTGTATGATTACCGTTATGTTCGGGACTCTACGGTGGGTTTTGGTTTCATTTTTTTTTTAATGTAACTCTTTGTTTTACAGATGAGGGCAGGAACGCAGTTGACCGTGCAGGTGGTGCACATATTGTAGTAGACCATTTAAGGTCACTGTGCAGTAAAACTGATCCAGCCAGTGAGAAGCTCTTGACTGTCTTTTGTGGCATGCTGATGAACTATAGCAATGAGAATGGTAAACAACATCGGAAATTTCCTTTATGTCTACCAGGAGAACAACCCCATCAAGTAAAAGAAAAAAAAGATAAAAGTTAAAGTCAACTGTAGATATACATTGTAGATGCTAACACTGAGTTATTCTGAAAAGTTCGAGTACCTCAGTTCACATATACAATGTTCCATTTCAGTAAAATTACATTCCCAAAAATACTCGATATGTTCCTGATGAAATTCCCTATAGCATATTGTATAAAGTTTTAAAATCAACACCTGGAATTCACTTCTTTGTCTAAAAGCAATGCGTGGTGATGTATCATACGCCTTAGAAAAAAAGATTTACAGAAGTAAACTAGAAGGCTACATTGAGTCCTCTCTCTTTCATTTACTATCAAACAACACCGTAAGACTGATTTGTCGCAGACATGCAGTGTTGTCTTGGGGATGATTTGGGGGTACATATGCCCAACAGTTTTTCTTCACAATTTTTCTCCTTGCGTAATGTAAATAAAACCAGATGTTACTTTCTTCTAAGATAAATGGGGAATAATTTATGTGTATGTTCAACACATAAACTTATGTTCTTTATCCCATTAAATAGCGATGTTTAGGGGCTGGGACAAAAACACAAGGTAGTACCTTAAATGAGAAATCCTTGACCACTGAGGGTAATAAAATAGTGTTCTACACTAGCTGGCGAAATATGCTGATTATTTTAGTACCTAGTTTGCTTCTGCAAGCAAGCACAGTAACATGCCAAAACATATTTTACAGCGTTCACACGCTTTTCAAGTTTTTCAAAATCTGAATCTCTAGAAAACGAATAAACAAGGAAAGCTAAACAGAGGCTGTTCTCCTGACTTACAACGGCACTGATTGCAATTGTAGTTAGCTAATCACATTGTTTCTTCGATCATGCCCATTTCCTGAATTGTAGTGGTTTATCTTGGGAAGAATTAGCTTCTTTATTAGCTGCTCACCATTTCCTTAAAGCTGTCACTTGCTGTAACTCACTTTCCAAACCTGTGTCCCTGAAACTCTTCTACTTTTCAGAATGGTCCGTAGGCCTAACGTGTTTTCCTTTACTGTATAAATTTTTTATCTGCTTTATCATATCTTCTAGCATAACTGCCTTGTGTGTTTTCTGTGCCATTTCTCTGAAGCTCTTACTGTTACTTGTCCACTTACAAATGTCACTGTTGTGTGTCTTATCTCTTTCTCTTGTTCTTACATTCATTTTTTTCCATGTATTATCTAAGAATACTTGTTTACAGTACTTCTTCCTTCTTCTCCAAATAGCAACTTTCTAGTTTCTTTATTTCATACAATTTTCAGGAACTTTTCTGCTTGATGTCTGCATGAGTGTCACATTTTATTACCTTTCATAGTGTTAGCTTCATATTTTCTTTATTTGTTAAAATATTTGGAACAAATAGATATTCTCACCTCTCAGCTATGAGAATCCTCTGTATTACTTAAGACTAATAAGCATCCAGTATATTTGGTAGCTCAAGACAGACCAGTCCAAAAGCACTGTATCAGTTTTGCTTCAGTGACCAAGCTCCCAGCAGATCTTGCCTAGGAAAACTAATTATGAGATAAATCTCCCAAACAAGCAGCGTCTGAACACTTTAGCTGTTACGAACATTGAATAAATGACTCATTCCATCTAGTAAGATGGCTTATTCTGATGCAATCAATAAAGCAGTTGTGTAGTTCAGTGACAACTAGGAGGATTCACTAGCTGCTCTCTGCTCTGCTAAATGACATCTTTCATCTCGCACAAACTAAAGAACCGATGCGATACTCACGGGAGCCACTGAAGCAATGTCAGAAGTGAGAAATGCAGGAGTATTGCCAGATCCTGGATCTGGGTGCACACCACCATCCTGTCCTACCACCACATCCAGGAGGATTACCAAACCTTACCCCACCTAACCCCACCCCACATACTTGGTGGTCTCCATGAGAAAGAACCTTTTGGTAGGGACCCAGCTGCTCCTTGGTCCAGCACCCATGGGTGTGCTGCATAAGACTTACGTCCTCTAGTTCCGTGGTGAATTTGCCCACTGACTGGGGCAACCACTGAATTAAACCACAAATAACCTGCCAAATCAATATTCAAAAAAAGTCAGAGGATTACATTTTTAGAAGAAAACTCAGTGACCATACCTGAAGCATGTGCATGGAGAGACAGGTAGTTGGCCTGTCCTGACAGTGTTAAGAGCCGCAAGTACAATTGGACCATAAGTGTGAAGTGCTCTAAAAACACCACCTGTGGGACATTGTAAATTTGCAGGACAACAGTCAATGTCAGATCTGAGCCCAAGACAACCACTTATTTCCATGCACTGCAGCATCGGGTGGGTAATATTCTGAGTAAATTCAGTTCCTTTCTTGACCTGTTAAACATGAAAACTCCAATTGTCCTGACAGTTAATTGTGCTCACAGATTAGCAGATAACCGTTTTCAGGATTTACTTTCAAAGGCTTAATCCTATGTTACTTGCAAAGAAAATAACGACTGCTTTGGTTTTGCTGAAGGATGAGGAGTATGGGATTGCAGCCTAGAGTTCCAGATTGCTTTGTCAGTAGTTATGGAAACTAATTGGATAAAGATAAAAGAAAAAAATATTGGAAATATAAGAAGGAAGTGTTTCAGTCTTTGAAATGCCACTACCACCTTCTCTTCTCTTGTTTCTGTAATCTTTTCCTGCTTAGCATGCTACGTTACAAAATTACAGGTGGGGACTTTGAGGATTTCTTTACCTCTTCTAATGACTCGCGCTCTTTTAAGTTTCACTAGCTATCCAGATAAGGACGATTATAGCACATTTGGTTCTTAGTTGCATCTAATTGTCTGTAAACACCCTAATATTTTCTGATCCTTAGCATTTTATGAGCAAAGAGTATATAAATTGTTTTATTCTGAACAGTTTGTCATTCCAAGTCAAGTAATTACCTTCTCTTTCCAATAGCTACTACTTTATTTTTAGTAACTACCAACTACCTTGGTTTTTTTTAACGTGAGAGACTCATTCTTGAGTACATCAAGTTTTTTAATTAGCATAGGGATTTATCACACACAGGTTTTACAAAAATTGCAACTAAAAGCAGCTACAAGTAGTATTTTCCTTTCCTGAACAGAGCAAATTAATAGAGCATTCTTGTCTCTCGTCCCGATTCTGGACACTCGGCATGCAATTGTAACTCCATTCATAACACTGTTGTTTAAGCTTTAAAACTAAGATTCCCTTTACAAGGTTCTTGTGCCATCTGCTCGTGTTCAGGAATTATTTTTGTCTGCTGTCTCTCAATTCCTCCCTTGCCTCCTTGGTATCTTACCATTTCATTAGTCACTACAGTTTTAACAGAACAAAATCAGCTTTGGCATCTCTTGCAGCTCTTTTAAGCTTATTTAAAAAAAAAAAAAAAGTGCTGGTTTTTAATTATATCATTAGAAATCAGAGGGTTTTTCTGACAGGACACATCCCTTTGTTTTCAGCCCAGTTTCTCTGTACCCTCTCCGTCATAATCATGTTTTACTACCCAAATTCTATCAGACATGAACAGCTCATCCCTGCTTTCCATTATTAGTTCTTAAAATGCAAAGTTACGGCTGAATGTTTTTCCTCATAGATTAATCCCGAAAGAAGCAAGTCTTGACAAAAACCTGTAACTCCTCTGTCAAGCTACACAAACTTTATTTGGGGTACAGAGGACCCATGCTTAAAGCTGCTGGTTTGGCACCCTTCATTGGGTTCAGTATGTTGTTGTGCTTCTCCCATTCTGAAGACTGTTAGCAGCAGTAGTTACTCTGCAGATCTCATAATGCTGTGAGCCAAGACTATTTACAGGTTAATGGAATCAGGTAGCTCATTGTCTCTTGAGACTTATCAAACCATGAAAGCATTTTTAAAGAAACACGGAAATGATGGAAGAACTAGGACCATTGGCTTATTAGGTAGTCAAACTGGAGATCAGAAGTTAACTGGATACAGTATGCACGTGTGAAAGTATACATGTATTTATATATATATGGGCATATATATGTAGATAAAAATAATTATTGATTGCTTCCTTCCTCATCACATTTCATATTAAACATCAGTCTGTCTAGGTTGTCTTTCCTTCAGTGCCTTTGTAAAACATAACATTCTGATGTTAAATCATACAACCGCCAGGCCTTTCTTACTCTCACAAAACTCTTAGCAACTGGAACGAATGTTGAGGACTGCTTTGCACTGATTACCATCTGCAGAAGCTATGTAAATACACAAGAAATGACAGGGAGATTTATGGCACCATTATTAAGGTCTAACAGCAATATTTCAGTAACGCTTCCTTCTGAAACTTACCTTTGTTAATTTTCATGCTTGCCGTGGTTTTTCGTTTCATTTACATCACAGCTAAAGATGTCTAGCATGCTTTGAAGACCTAAATATACAAATGCAGAGTAACCTAAAGCATGTAAAAGGAGATTAAAAGTATGTTTCTTAAACAGTGAGGTAATCAGTACAATCACTGATACATTATATGATGATTTAACATAGATGTGGGGATTGCAAGCAGGTTTCTCCAGGAGTATGAAATTATGCCAATTTGTACAAAACAGATTTTTCTTTAGCATTATAATCAGAGTTACTGATGAAACACGAAATGACCAGGTGTTTTCTGAAATTCTGTCCAAAATTGTGAGCTAGTCTAAATCAGCACTTTAAACTCAAATGCCCCAATAAAGTTCTCAATTTGGGATATTCTCCCCAGATCTTACTCTTTGGAGTTTCCATGTGTGTCACCGAAGGATATGGAGCCATTGAAATTCAAGTTTTAGGTAGGTAATTCTTTGTGCTGGCGCATGTATTGATTGCCTTTTTATCTACCTGTATATGCATCTGTGCAGCATCACTGTCAGTGCTTTTCACCCCAACAGAACACAGAGGCATCTCATTAGTGCAACATGTGACAGCAGTGTAAAATTTGAGAGAATTTCTTCTGTGGCTTTAAGTCATAAATTCAGAAGAGGCATTCGGTTTTTCATGCTTCCTGCTCACTGTGCATAACGTTCTGCTTAGGAAGCTGGTAGAAATGCTGTTTCATCCCCAGACACGATGTTGCCTGGCTTCATGGCTCCCTTTAGTCCCATGCCAGGCAACTGCTTGTGGGATGGATGCATGTGTCCCCTGAATTTGTCTCCTGCTCTGGTAGGGCCTTAACACTTCCTGCAATGAAAGGCTGACGTACACAGTTACTCCAAGTTACCCAATCTGCAGTCTGTCATAGGAGAGCTTGAGAATTGCTGTCAGTCCTTTCAGCTGAAATTGAACCACTCAGATGTTTTTAATTTCTCTGGACTAAAAAGTGCTGTAGGTCTCCATACCAGTGAGAAGCCTAATGCTTTTCTCTTGAATTTTTCTTAGTAGACTTGGCTCTTGTATTTACTAGAGAAAGAGCTTCCCATTGATGGTAATGACAGGTAAATGACAAGTTGAGAATTTGTATGGCAAGCCCAGGTTTAAGTTTAAACATAGCAAATAGCTGCTAGCAGCCTTTTATTTTTAAAGGTTTTGCCTTTTATGCAGCTCTCTGACTCACAGGGCTATCCTGTCTTTGGCCGAAGAGAAAATTCATCCTTTTGCTTACTTTGGTTAAGGCATCAATATTTACGTTATTGGCAATTCTTGTAATCCCGTTCCTACCACTGCAGACCATTCCTGTGCTCAGGCGCCATCCGTCTGCTCCAGGGAAATGAGACTGGTATGGAGTCAGGTATAATACCCAACTTTAGACCCAGTACAAGTGTTCTCTCTTGGTATATTTTCTTTTTCCTTTTTTCCAACTTGGGAATTCTAGAGGCCCTTTAATCAGCATGCTCCATGCTCTCTTGAACAACAATATATCCTTTACTTGGCTCTTAAGATTCCCGTTTCCTTTCAAAGATGGATGTGGTTTCCCTTTTTCCACTCATCTCCTCCTCTGCACTTCTTACATATTTTGTATTAAGAAACAGCAGAAAAAACAACCCTGCTCAAAATAGAGAGTTTATGTTTCTGATGTCAGAATGCTTTGCCAGATGAAGCCCATAGACATTAATTGTCTCTTTGTCCATTACAGTTGGATAAAGTGATTTTTAGAATGACTAAAGCCATAGTCTTGTAACAAAGCAATTTCTTTCCACATAATTTTCTATGGCAGTTGTGGTTTGTGTCTTTGTTCTCCTGCTCTCCATGACTACCATTTTTCCTTCAGAATTTTTAAGTGTCTGCAGGGGACAATCACAAGCCAAGGACAAAACTAGATTATTTACCAGTAACTTGAGTTCTCCTACACGATCATTTTCTCCACGGAACCATTCCAGCTCCCCCCTCCCCAGTTTTCCTGTTCAGAGCTAGATTTTTGCAGTCAGTTTGGAATGAAGTAGGAGGGTACAGTGGTGACTCACACATCTGCTGGCGGTAAAATGGCATTCAATGCATGCGCTAGTGCAATTTGTACTTACCTGAAATTTGACAGCTTCAACAGCTCCTTACTGGCTGACATGGCACCCGCAAATTTCTCTAAAAACCACAGATCTGTGGAAGAGGTAACACACCCACCACCACTCCCCAACAAACAAAAAATAAAAAAGGAAATTCAGTTACTGGTAAGTAATACAGTTTTTATTAAAGATGTCAAGCCATGAGGATTCCTGCTCATCCCCAATAACCTGTAATAAACCATGCCATTTACTTACTTAGTGTACCAAATTGACAGTTATTATAAAAGTATTCTTACAGTGAATATAAATGGACTAAACGTACCAAAATCTTTTCATAATTTTACATGAAAATTTCAAACACACTTTGCAGAATCTTGAAGGCAGAAGGTTTTCTGAAAGCATGAGATGATACTACATTTGCTAGACTTAAGTTGTAATATGTTTTCATCTCCCTGTATAAATCTGCAATTTTTATGGCTCTGATTCCACAGATATAAAAGTTCCAACTGATTTCAGTTGCTCATAATGAGTTCCTTAAAAAAAAAAAAAAAATCAGTTTCCCTGTAGGTCTTGACCCAAAGTTAAAGGAAGTAATAACAATTCTCATTAATTCACTGGGCTTTGGATCGTTGCCTTTGGAGTCTGTAACCTTTAAATGTAGTTAAAGTGCTTAGAAACAAAGGAAAAAAGATAAGGACAGTTACTAAACGGCATCTGGTGTGTTCATGTCTGCTTCATTCTGTTCAACTGTGAAACAATGTTTTTCTTCTTTGCTGTGTTGTAGGTAAAATGTGTAAGAGAAAATACCGTTATAAATAATCCTTTAAATCAATCATGTTTCTGCCTAACCATCAAAGCATCTTTCTATTTGCAGACATCTAGGAGCAATAACTTTCTTTCTTGTAAATACTATAAACTTTCATCCTATGCAAGAAATTATCAGAATGGCTTCTAAGGACTTTTCTTGAACCTTCCATTTTTTTGTCTTTATTAAACTTTCTTTTTTCTCAAGCTCCTCATAATCTACATTGTGACTTCCTGTGTTTATAAAACTTCTCATGTTTATTTCAGTGCCAGTTTATATTCATTCTAATTTTAATTTTCCAGTTTTGATCTTTAAGGGAAAACAGTATAGAGGAACATGCTCTGAGATAAATAATTATTTCACTGATGTAGCTTTGTTTGATGTCAGTCAGCTAGTCTCAGCGAGCTCAGGGTCAAACCCAACACGTACTAGGAATCTGATAATGACAAAATTATCAGTAGTTGTGTAACCCACTATACCCTATGACCGTATCAGGAGGGAATATTTCTGGGAATATGTCCCCATTGCCAGGGGTAGGAGGAATTACGAGTCCATATCTCAAGTCTGGACTAGATCCTAGTGTAGAAGAGTAGAGGAGACAGACATTTTAATGCTGCTTAGCCTAGAGTTTGCTTTGTGTGAAAAATGCTTTTTCTTGTTTAAAGAATAGTACTACAGACAGAAATGCTAACTCACTGTTGTACTTTCTTTTTACGTAGATACCCTGCAGTCACAGCTTATCAATATGGGTGTTATTCCTACATTAGTGAAATTGTTGGGTATTCATTGCCAAAATGCAGCTCTGACAGAGATGTGCCTTGTTGCATTTGGCAATTTAGCAGAACTTGGTAAGTCCACAATAGTAATCTCAAATTTACATCCAGTTTTCGTAAAGTGAAATCTTAAGACTAACAAAAGCCTTACACTGATGCTTGTTCCATTCCTTTTGGTACACTCAAAATTTAAAGCAAGCAATTTCTGCTTTGCTTATTGTTTCTAAAATCTATAGTTGTCTTTACTTCCCCCCCCCCCCCCCCCCCCCTTCAGTAACTGAAATTTATTTGGGTACTTAGTACAACCTTACGTTTTACGTTAACGTTCTTCAGTGCAACTAAGCACATTTTAAATCATCTGAACAGCCTTTCCCGAGTGCTGCTACTTACTGTGAATTATTTATTGACAATATAAATAATGTATCCTGGTGTATTTCCACAAAGTTTTATTGGGATTAAATTTGGCTGATGGAAATCACACCATGAAACCGAGACAGGCACATTCATAAATCTGCCTATACAATATTCTTACATTAAGACTTTTAAGATGTTCTAGACTAAATATTGCGTCTATGAATTGTAAATACTACTAAGCTGTAGATGTTATTTTTAGTAAGTTTGGTTACATTTAAGTTGAAGCTTGTGGTCCTGCTTTGATTCAGTGTCTTTGCAAGTGGATTAGTTTTCACTGCAATTCCACAAAGTGTAAACCAGCAGGGTGTTAGGGCCCATGTTTTATCATCACTTGTGGTTTATATTGCTGTTCTTTTGCTGACCCTAGTCAGTGAAACTTTAGTCTTATGAGGGTTTTTTGCACTGAAGTACAATAGTACAGCAGTTATTATATCATTCTGCATTTCTAAGAAGATTCAGCAGTTCAAAATATGACAATAGATATCTGTGAGTTCGTATTATTTGGTGGCCTGAAGTTATTCACAACTGTCCCAAGTTCACAGATTTCAAGGCCAGAGAATATCGTGTTACCCAGTGTAGTCTGATCATAGACATAATACCTTTGCTTATAGCAGGCAAGTCTGCGTAACAGCGGAAAGAGCCAACAAAACATCACTGAAGAATTAATAGATCAGAGATCTGGAAGCTGTCCACGATACGTTGTGTCTGCACAGCAGACAGTATAGTGAGTTTTATACTAGTGATAAAATGCAACTAAAACCACAAGGATATTAAACATAATAAATGGTATCGTCACTGAGAACTACATTTGCTTTCCCTCTTTGGAAAGGTCCAGCTTTGTCCAGTTAAATAATAAGTACCATGGGAAAGAGGCTTAATAGCAGCTGCTTCCCTCCCTGTTCCCATACACTGAAAAGATGCTCGTTCTTTAAGATTGGCACAAAATTAATTTAGCTTGTAATACCTTAATCTCCCTTAAGCAATAGCTGAGTCAATCACATTGTAACGGTAATATTTTATTTTTGCCTTGTAACTTCAGGGAATTTTAGTGTCAGGTTGTCATTTTTCATCACTTAAAAGACAACTGCATTCCAGAGATCCCTTGAGAAGCATTATATGAAACTCTTATTCTGTGTCAAAACAGGGCAAAACCCCAATAAAGTGATTATTCAGCTTTTGAAAATACTGGGAAGGTCAAAAATCCACTTAGAATATGCTATGCAGTCATGCATATTGAGAGACAACAATAATGGGATGTGCACACAAGGGTCTAGGTTCATGCTTCTGCCCAGTCCTCGGGGTCAATTCTTCATTTAAATAATCCCTAACCATCCATTAGAGCAGCAGCAAAGGCACTGGGAGTTTTTCCTCACTACAGATGGCCCTCAGGAGGTGGCAACTGGAGAATGCAGAGCACCAGCCCTACCACCTGCATCCCCTGTACTACTGCCAGTGAGGAGGGATAAGATACAGGCAATTGGAGTAAGAGATGCTTTTGTTGAATCTATATTTGAAGAACCGATACCTGCTGGCTAATCTCCTGGTAGCAAGCTAGCCCATCTGTAAAGCTGCTTTATGCTGTCTGAGCAGTACGAAATGGCCCTGCAACAGCCACGCACAGATTTCAAAGGAAACGTCACCATCATGAAACCGTGTAAATAGTAAAGCTTTCAGTATGACTCCTCACCTCTCCTATAGAAAATGCAGTATATAACCTGTTAGTCGTCCTGTTAAGATGAGGGGAATCAAAGACTTTATACATATTCTTTGTTACTTTGCTGTTCCTATAGCTACCTTTACGTTCTGTTGGGCAGAAACAGCCCCAACAGCCTTGATTCTATATTTAAGTATTTTTAACAGCCTTAATCATAATCAATTCAGGTCAGTGCATTTATCTTAAAGTGTTAGGCATTTTTCTTTTCATTTAGTGACAAGCACGAGTCTATTGTTCTTGTCTGTGAAGAGCACTATTAGTCATCTTACTGAATAAACCTGGTAATAAGGAGGAAAAAAACAGTCCTACCTTTTGATGGGGTTTATTTTCTTGATAGTGAATTTTTCCTTTTGCTTCACAGAGTCAAGTAAAGAGCAGTTTGCCTACACAAACATTGCTGAAGAGCTTGTGAAACTGTTCAAGAAGCAAATAGAGCATGATAAAAAAGAGATGATTTTTGAAGTCTTGGCTCCCCTGGCAGAAAATGGTGAGAATTTGGGGGGTTTTCTTATGGTTATATATGTATTTTGGTATATCTGTGTCTTTTTCAGGGACTAAATGCAGAGTAACTGGCTGCCTCGTTCAGATGCTGCCATGCTTGATCCTTGTGATGAGTTTCATATGAAGTGAACAGGTCTTAATTGTCTGAGCGTATGACAGGAGCCAACAAATTGTTGATGCTAATTCCACCTCTGATTCACTCTGTATGTGATTATGTTATATTTTATTTCCCGGTACCTGCAGTGGGAATATCAAAAGTTACTTCTGGGAGGGCTTTACAACATTTGTCTGCAAAACACTGGTTCAAGCATTCGTAGTCCGTGACGGCACTGGGACGTCGGTCATTGCGTGATTTCCTGGGATCGCAGAACCACTGGCAGTTCCAATGCCTGTGGACCTATTTTTGCCAGGGGCATGTTAATTGCAGAGCTCAGAGCTGGACGCTTTCTCCTGCTGTTCATGGAGAGATCTCATAAATTTAATTCAGGGGTGTGGTGGCGTATATTATGGTAGCCCCAGGAGGCTTGAATTTCATTCATGGCTCAAGCCAGAGTGAGAAGTGATGTGTGCCCAATCACCCCTCCGGGATGTTCCTCCCAGATGAGTTCTGCGTGATCTGTATAATCTGCCATCTGCCCTTAAAGGAAATGAAGAAATGAGTTAGCAGGTAGAGCTGGACAGATGAGGGAAGCCCTTCCGAGTAGGGCAGGCATCACAGTATGTGATGGCTCTATAACCTTGTTTTAATCACCTCATCATTGAAGCTTGTTAGAATGGAATAAATTATTAGAGTTGTAAACTCTAAAGATTTAGGGTTTACCCTACTCTGTTGTACAGACACATTCTGTCCGTACCTGTTTTACCAAGTATAAATCAAGATAAACTTTTACTTCCATTTTAAAAGTTACTTTGTCTTTCAAGTGGTATGTAAAACAGGATTCCTTTTTTCAGTTCAAAAGATGCATATCTTGCCAAAATACATGCATTTACTGCATAACCACTACCAAGTTGCTCTAAGAGTTCCATCCCTAGAGACTGGCACAGAATTGTGTCCAACCATTTGAGACTTTGACATATTTCAGTTCAAATGCTTTATTTTTCTTCGACTATGTTTTATAGAGGAAATAGAATTTGGTGAGGTTACTGCTGCCGAACGTAGCTCAGGTGCTTGCCTGTTACGAGGCAGTGAGCTGAACTCTTCCACTGTGGACTCGAGGCATACCAATGAGTGCACCATGCAGGCACTGTTTAGGTGCTTTGGATTGTAGATAATTAGCAATAGGTCAGCAGGCACAAACATCTAAATGAAGTATTTGCAGAGTCTGGATTTTGGCAGTTGGGGTGGTTTTGAGGGTTTGTGTTGTTAAGGACACTGGTGTAGGGATTTCTGTTTTGAATCGCAGCATACCTGCAACCCAGTATTCTGTAACTAAGAGAAGTCTTATGTTTTAAAGTACCACAGTGCAAAAGGACCTATTTTAAAAAATCCCAGCTGGATGTTTTGCATTCCCTGACAAAGTTCATGAGAAGGTCAGCCACTCTTAGAAGAACAATGAATTTCACTCAGGCAAAAAGCCTAGTGACAACAGGAAACAGTCGCATCCTTCACCAGAGGCAGAACACTTCTTCTCACCCAACTGTCACTTGTGAACTGTGAAAAAATTATTTCCAAAGCTTTGGCCTTTAAAAATATTTTAACCTGGGTTGAAGTCCTTATTGTTAAAAACCCCTTTCATGCAGAAAGTTAGGAGAAATCCATTTGTTTGCACATTTCTGCTGAGGTTTGTGACCACTTTCTGCAATCAGCGTGCAAAAACTACCAGAATCACTTCCACATAACCAGAAGATGCAGCACAGCATCAGGCAACCTGCCATTCCCACTTAACTGACAGGGAGTTTCGGCACGTCAAGGAGATTCCCAGCTCCAAGTTCGTAGGGAAAAATCTGTTGAAGATTGTGTTGTAGAAAATATACTGCTCCCCAGTCCTATTTCACCACCTGAAAAACATGTTTATCACCACCTCTGCTGAGCCTTGTTGCCAATAACAGCTAAGAAATGAGTTTGCCTCATCAGTTTCCGGTTTCTCTTCTATCGCAACAAATTTCTTTCCCAACCCAGCCTTCTGGGTTTGGCCTTAGTGTACTCTTCCTGCATCCCTTTCAACGAATGGCAGAAATCTTGGCTCAGCTAAAAGAAATGGGTGATTACTTGCTCTGAGATTTCATCCAGAAGTTCTGTATTTTATACCTGCGTGTCTCAGTGAAGTCAGTAGCTCTTCTATACACGAAACAGAAGAAGAAACCCTGAGTTTGTTCTGCACCACAGTCTTTATTAGTCTGCTGCGTGATGACTGAGATGCCAGAAGTTTGCCGTAGAGAAATATCCTCATTTCTGAGAAGTGAAGAGCAGCTCCATATAGCTTCAGCACAGAGTTGTGCTCTCAAGGCAGTCCAGGGCCGGGGGAGTGCCTGGTAGATGAATAGTAATAGAAGTTGGCCCTGAGAATTTAAAATTTAAAACTTGCGGTTTTAATCTACGCGAGTTTTCAGTGAAACCGTTGACGTGACTCCTTCTCACGGTCTGTCCGGCGTGTATGTACAATAGATTTATTTAAACCCGTGGTTCTGACTCCTGTTATCCATGCTGTTCTTCAGATGTCATTAAACTGCAGCTGGTTGAAGCAGGCTTGGTGGAGTGCTTACTCGAGATCGTCCAGAAGACTGTGGACAGTGACAAAGAGGAGGATATTGCAGAGCTTAAAACAGCGTCTGATCTTATGGTTTTATTATTGCTTGGAGGTAAAGTACAGTGTGCCACTACCTTCTGTAAAGCAACAGCAGATACCTGTAATGCCATTTGGCTGCTGAATTCCACTGTTTATTAATTTTCTAAATAACCTAGTGTACCTGCTACCCGCCAGCTGACATTTACGGGTCAGATTTTGTCTCATCCCATTGCAGGACTGGATTAATTATACCGAAGCCAGCAGAGCTTCACAGGTATAAAGAGTTTTCTCTAACTTTGGCTTCCTGTCTGTGCTTTTTACCCCAGATGAATCCATGCAAAAATTATTTGAAGGAGGAAAAGGCAGTGTGTTCCAAAGAGTACTTTCATGGATTCCTTCCAATAGCCATCAGCTACAGCTTGCAGGAGCATTGGCTATAGCAAATTTTGCCAGAAACGGTAAGAATATGCCGTAATAGCTTATGTTAATTTATCTCTGTCCTTCCACCTGTACACCTACGAACAAAACCTGCGTGTCGTGGTAAAGCTGGTATTGAGCGATACAGCAACATCAGTAGTTTTATACTTTACTACCCTGAAAAGCATTAAGCCTACTTTAAAAATACCGTTTCACATTTGTAGAGAGGTATAGGGGATTTCTGCCTTCTTCAGAGTGTCTTCTATCACTCTTCTAAATTTGTCATGAGCACTGCATCTCCCACTGCTGATGGTGGTTAAATTCTCAACAGTAAAATCGTGAAAGCAGCAAGGAAATGACCCTTCTGTTCTTAAAAAGGTCTTGTAAAATCTTAGTAATAATCTTCCATTCACAAGTGACTTGTCTCCTCTTGCACAGACGGAAACTGCATCCATATGGTGGATAATGGCATAGTTCAGAAGCTGATGGATCTGCTAGACAGACATGTGGAGGATGGAAATGTAACTGTGCAGCACGCTGCACTGAGTGCTCTCAGAAACCTGGCTATTCCCGGTAAGCCTCACTGCGTTGCTCGTTACCCGGAGGTGAAATTCTGTTCTCCCACTGCAGCCCCGCAGGGAATGACGGTGGGAGAACAGACTGACAGCCCTAGAACCAGGCCAGGCTGCTGCTTTTCATGCAGGCCCACCATTCATGGTTGTGACCAGCAGTTTAAAATGCCACCCAGGCCTGTTGACCATCCTTTGCCACTCTGATCCCCCAGTATCAACCCCCATTAAGGAAAGGGCAGCTGTGCAACAGGCAGGGAGCTGAGGAGGCCTTGATATGATTTCTCAGTCACAGATTCACAGCTTCACAGAGTGTTAGGAGTGGAAAGGGACCTCTAGAGATCATCTGGTCCAACCCCCCTGCCAGAGCAGGATCACCTAGAGCAGATCACACAGGAACAAGCCCAGGCAGCTTTTGAAAGCCTCCAGGGAAGGAGACTCCCCCACCTCTCTGGGCAGCCTGTTCCAGTCCTTTCTGTCCAAGGCACTGCACTTTTGTTTGATTCATTTGGGATCTCTTTCACAGCTGAGGGTCCCCACCAGCGCGCGGTGCCCCCTTTGTCAAAGCGCTGTGACTTCCGCAGGCTCTGACAATTCCCAGATTAGAGCTAGAGGTGGACTGCTAGAATAGCCAGCCTGTTACCGTCGGTTACTCTTTGTAGGCAACAAACTGAATCCTAGTTTTGTTGTTTTTAATAACGTAGTTTGCATGCGTTTTGATTACCCAACCATAAAAGGCAGAGCACACGCATGTAAAAACAAAGCAAGCCTGCAATACTTGTGTACACTTTCTCACGCCAGGCCAAAAGTAAATTTTTCAGCCATTTAACCTTATTTTACTATTTTCAGTTTTGACAAACAATCCCTTTCTGAAATTGGTCACGCATATATAACTAAACCCACACAGCTTTAGTGGTACACCACGTGCTTACCTTTCTCAGGTGAGTAGTTCTATTAACTTCCACCAGTCAGCAAGCGCCCCTCGAGCCTGTGCTCAAGGATGTCTGCCGGAGACCTACGTAAGATTTAACATATATTGTTACAGGAAAATGAGCAAGGAATACCTGGCCTCAGGGATTAATTGCTTGCTAAACACTAATTTGAATAGAAGTACTTTTTTCCCCAGTGCAATATTGGATCAAGTTTGCACCTTACATACATTTCAGAGAGCTCCATGGAAGTGGAGAACTTAAGACTAGTGGAGGGGATGAAAGAGAGCTCAGGGGGGTCAGTACACAGACTACAGGCTCCAGGGATGTCAGGCCACAGGCTTTTTTGTATAAAGTACTGGAACCAGGTAAGAGGTTATTCTGCTAATTAGATGCTTTAGCTCCTTTGCCTATATAAAATAGAAGAGCGTTGTTGGAAATCAGAGAGGTTTCCTCATATTTCAGGGTGCAATTACTAGCCTGGCCTTCTGCTTCATACATTTTGTGGAATATGCCTTTTGTAGACCAAGGGGGATAAATCTAGCCTTCAGTTTACGTTCAGGCTGAACGCTGGAAATTAGATGCGCGTGCTAGGGAAAAACACGTGATTTCACACGTGTGTCTTAGCAACCACGACACGTCTCCCGAGTGCAGTATTGTCAGCGCACACTCCTGTTCCTCAGGTCAGGGTTCACAAGCTATTTTTCAAACCGTGTCTGTAAATTCGCTTCAAGACAGCCTTGGAAATAAACAGCATCTTCCAGAAATGTTCTTGAGATCATTCCTGTTCTTTATTCATGCAGTTGTAAATAAGGCTAAGATGCTCTCAGCCGGTGTTGCAGAAGCTGTATTGAAATTTCTCAGATCGGAGATGCCCCCTGTTCAATTCAAGCTGCTGGGAACATTAAGAATGTTAATAGATGCACAAGGTAAAAATAAACTGTTCTCTATGTTAAGTGATTCTCTTTGGTTTAGTCTGTGATACATTGCCAAGATTCTTAAAAGAGTGAAGCAAAGGGTTTTTAAAAATTTTATTCCTGAAGTCTCGGAATAAATCCAATACATATGCAAAGGGAGAGGAACGTGGGTTGATTTTGGGTTGGTTTTTTTTAGAACTCTTAAATTGACTACCGGGGGCCCTCAGAATAGGTGTCAAATGCTTATTTACTTTTGTACTTCAGAGCTCTCCTACACTGTCACATTACGAGTTTGTATTGAGGCACGAGTGTTCTAAGCTACCACCCCTGTTCTCTTACGGCATTTCCTGGCTGGACGTAGCTCCCTGGAACGGACTAATGCGCTTGTAAATTGATAAACCGCAGTTTCAAGTTGAACAAGCACCTTTCAGTTTAACAGCTTGTTCCAGGATGAGGATTTATAAAACCAGAGGTCTGCTAAAACCAAAAAGTAGTTAATGAGATAAATTAGCCAGATATTTATTATGGACCCAGCCCTGCAGATTTTTTCAGAAGATCTGTTCTGGTTCTAGCGAAGCTATTAGATATGAAACAGAAATTCATTGAAGAAACTTACGTGATTTATAGTTGAAAACCCTAATCCATCTGACCACAGTGCTCCCTTTCCAGCAGCAGTCCCTTCTGGGTTTAAATTTTTGAGCTAGCTCACCTGGGAGTGTGACATCACCTGTATTTTTCCTACTGCTAATCAGTGCACAAGCCTCATTAACTGGACTGGTAGGTTGTTTTAAAAAACTGGGTTACGAATGATTTTCTGTTTTGTTTCCATTTTGCCTGGCTTTACTTGCTTCCATGCAACCCAGACTCCCCACGGTTAGTGCGACCTAGTGAACTCCTAGTTAGTAACTTTCAGCTTACTTTCCTAGCACTTGCTTAAAAAAAAGTGACAACTTCTTTGTTGTGTTGTTGGCTCCGGCACCATGCAGCAGAAGCAGCTGAACAGCTGGGCAAAAATGTAAAATTGGTGGAACGATTGGTGGAGTGGTGTGAAGCCAAGGACCACGCAGGTGTGATGGGAGAGTCCAACAGACTACTTTCTGCACTTATACGACACAGCAAATCAAAAGTAAGTTAGTGGTGGTACAGGTCAGCTCGTAAGAGTTACCTCTGCCCTCGGTATTGGCAGCCGAGGCCTCCAACATGTAATCCTTGTAGAAAGCCGGGTTGGTTAACTCGTGTGTTAACATCTCCTCTGCCTCTAGAACCACCCTGTCGGACACACACAACAGCTTTAACTGCTCACTGGAACGACACAATTGAAAACAAAAATTGAAACAAAGCAAAACCAGTTTCAGAGCGCCAGACCAGTTGAAGGAACACTGTTAGGGTTCACGTGGCTAAGTCTTGACCCTTCATCCGTACTGTACCCTGCAGAAGTTCAGCGTGCTCTATTTCCTGTTTTAATGGTGCTGTGTATGAAGAACCATTGCACTCAACTGTTACGATCTTGCTATATATTTATATGAAACGGAGATCCAGAAATGGTCTGTCCCCCTACTCTTCATATAGCACATTCTACATTCCTAATGTACCATTAATGTATCCTTAGAAATGACCATTTATTCCAAATTCTACAGGCGTTGCTTGCACATGGCGAAAGGTATGCCACTAAGAGCAACGGTGGGGCAGGTGAGTTCTGTCCCTCCCATCACCTTGCACCAACCCAATACCTTCACATAAGCAGTCCAAGTTCACAGCCCTTGCTCAGGAGAGAATTAGGCAAAACCTAGCCTTGGAAGGGACAGAAAGAAGCATCTCTGGAAACAAGCTATTTCAGGCTCAGAGCTCATGGAGTGTGTTCACCGATACGAACACAGGCTGCGTGACTGAGCTTAAATAGCAAGGGTGATTTGGTCATCACAGACTTTAACGGTGACCTCTTCATTCACGCACGGCATTACTGAGTCAGAAACATACTGGGGACCTGACCTATACGGAGCATCTCCAAAAACGAATCAACAGGACTTCCAGAGATTTTAAATCTGCTGATTTCTGATATTACTGTCTCTTTCTAATGCCCATTCTCCATTTTATTTTCAGCCTCTAAAACGGATCAGGTTTCATTTTTTCCAAGTTCTCATTTTTTTCTACACTCTCCCCTCACAGTCCACAAAACAGCATACACACCAATACTCGCAGAAGGAAAAGAGAATTCAGTCCTAAACAGAGAAATCTGTGATGGCATCGCATAGGTATTAACACAGAAGTTCACAGAATTACCACAGATGAACTTTTGTGTGCTGTATGTACTCACAGAGGAAACCTGACTGGCAGAGGAAAAGAGGGCTGAGAGGGTGGGTTTTCTTAATGCTTTTACTGCCCTCTAGGTTTGAGCAGGAGTACAATTCCATGATTCTTTACGGCAAGTGAGATTTGAATCCGGTTTTTAATTTAAGAGGATTTGGGGTGATATTTACAAAGGTGACGGTAGTTCAGAGAACTTACATCTCATTCTAGAAGGGGAGGAGGTACTCGTGAGCATCTCTTCTATTTGGTGCTGCCTTTTAGAGGGCCATGTTCACCTACAAAATGAAAAATCTTCATGTCAGAGGTGCTGACTGATTGATTCCCAAGGCTTATATAGCCCAAATTCCACATCAATTCAAAGTGAAATTAGCAGTTCCCAGCTTACTCTGTGAAGTGTCAAACCTACCTTAGAGTTGTACCAGAAAAATCACAAATAATAATTAACACATTGTGCAAGTGAAGAAAAACGGAAAAATACTTACATGCCTGCATACCTTTTGGCATTGAGAAAAAACAGGTTTTGAATGCAAAACTCGATCGTCAGGTGATGGCTTGTGCCACTAGCGCCTTCAGGATGATCATCTAAAAATATTTTGGTTTTCAGGGATACATTGTGTTCGTTCCTTGCAGAAAGAATATCACTGCGTAGCCCGCGCAAGCCCTGGAACGTGAATAATTCTAAACATGTCGGTCAGCTCATGAGTTTTGTCTTGTCACTGGAGTTAGAAAGGGATATATGCTTTAAATGGAGATTCAACATGTTGATTAAAAATGCAAATCGGATTCTTACTTCAAGAAGTAATTATTTCAAAACTTTGTGCACCCGCAGAACAAGTAACAGTAAAAACCAAACCGCATTTCCTTGAGCAGTTTCCCTTCACGCCAAGTCCTGGTTTGCAAGCAAACGTATTGCAGGTACTCTGGGGACATATAATGGTGAAAACATTAGTTGCATCCCACTTTTTAAATGATAATTAGCAAGTAATCAAAGACCTGCAGATACGAGAAGTCTTTGTTATATATCTAAATCAGACCAGATTTTGGACTTGAAAACAGAATCCCAGCTGTGTGTTTTTAAACTACTTTAAAGCTATTTGAAACCGCCGTAAAGCCATTTAACCCAGTCAGCGCTTGAGGCACACCCTTCCTGTTACATAAGGTGTAACGTGTGTGATCTCGCCTCTCTGAGCATTGGGAAGAAATGCTGAAAATTCATGGAGAGCGCTGAAGGATTTGATAACCTTATTAAAACCACATTTTTGTGTCTCCTTATCGCACATTCATGGTTTGTTGGGTGCTTCACATACGCTGCTCTGACCATCTCACCATCAAGCAGGTAGAAAGTAGTCATCTCTGAACCCCAGTGGGGTTCAGACACAGCAGTGGCTTCACTGTGAGGCCATCGGTGGCACGCCACCAGAACTTGAGTTGCACAGTACAACCTGGAAAAGGGTTTGTTACGTGTGTCTTAATGGCGCGGTTGACTGGCGTGTGCAGAGTCGTAGCAGATAATTTGGAGGCCCGCGTGTACGTACATTTGTGTATAAAGTTACTATATGTGTAACGCCAAGTATCCTTACCCAGAGATAACGGCATCTGTGACAATCGCATTATTTAATACCACAAATTCGTTATTTAACATAATGTATGCAATGCAGAATTTTTCATTTCTCTGTAATTTATTTTAGGATGTAATTAGGACCATTGTACAGAGTGGTGGCATCAAGCATTTAGTAACCATGGCAACCAGTGAACACGTAATAATGCAAAACGAAGCTCTCGTTGCGCTGGCATTAATAGCGGCTTTAGAGTTAGGTGAGTATCCCAGCGGTTAATTCTACCCGTTTCCTTTCCACACCCCAGAGGAGTCGTATTGTTGTGCGAGTTTCTTTTGCCACACAGAAAAGCCTCCACGGAAATACGTGACAGTTCCTGCAGAGACAGGCAGGCAATAAGGTTATGGAAAACTGGAGTTGGCGGGTAGTACAGCGTCTGCTCCATCATTCCACGTGGTGACCGCGTGATCTAGAAGGGCTCTCGAACACAACTTTCACATTTTGGGTAAAACCAAAAAGGGCTAAGAAAATCATACTCTAGAGTGCAGACTCTGACCTGACTGCATTCCTACACTGGAACAGCTCATCCTTTTTTGAGAGGGCTTCCCAAAAAGCTTCCACTTAGCTAATTAGTGAGAGCTAGAGAATGCAGAGAGGTGGATGATGCCCCCAAAACGTGTGTTAAGATCCACAGAAAAAATTGCACGCGAGTTGCCACGTGAAGGTAGAGGTGCTTACGTGTCTCGACCTGTCTCTGTAGCACCTCAGCTTACCAAACAAAAAGGGAAGTGCCCAACAGCAGTTTTGTTTATCCGATTTGCTTCCTTATTAACTGAGGGAGCGAACTAAGCAAGCAACGTTGCGTATTTTTCTCTCGATGTCATCTCTTGCCAACGTGTGCTAGAGAAACGCGACGTTCCGCTTCCAAATTGCTGCCAGTGCATCAGGGAATTGTTTTAATTAAAACGAAAGACGTTGCTGTTGGCACATATCGTCTATAACCCTTTGTCTTGTCTTCAGAAGTTTAAGGGTTTCGAGCTCAAGTTCAGTGTATAATGTTTCTTAGAACACTACAGAGGAAATAACTCACGCTCTGATCTTGAAAAGTTTTTCGCAGCCTTTACAGTGGACACCGAGTTCCCCCTGCCACGGAATCAAGAATTACACCATCTGTATTTACTGAGACAGAATGTCCAAAAGCCAGCTCAAGCAATGGAAGGCTTAGCTGAAATACCGCAGGTGTCAGCCTAAATCACTAGAAACCCTGGCGGCTCTTCCGTCAGCTCACTGCAGCTACTGGATTTTACCACTGAACTCTGTGATTGTCCCTTCAAGCAGTTAGGCTATTTTACATTTTTATAGAAAGAGCTGCGATTCCCATCATCATACCCGTGCTTCAGCGTTACGGCAGTGAGTTACGTACCTCAGCACCGCTTTCAGTCAGCAGTGCTTCAGTAAGTGGCTAATACACCGAAGCATCAGAGCGAGTGGCACTTCCGGACTTACGAATTTTCCCTTATATTTCAGTCACTGCTGAAAAGGATCTTGAAAACGCTCAGCTTGTTCAGATTCTACACAGACTGCTCTCAGACGACAGGAGTGCTCCGGAAATAAAATACAACTCCATGGTGCTGATCTGTGCCCTTATAGGATCTGGTGAGTGTTCGGGAGGGGCTGCTTTCCCAAGAGGTTTATGCATTTAAACTCGGTTTGCTCTTTCAGCCTGAACACACCGTGTGTGCAGACGCACTCTGACACTGGCTCTCTGGTCACAGCGAACGTACACAGGAGGGTTCAGCTTACTGTGACGCTTTATTTATAGCGTTTGTTTATAGTGTCAAGAAAGAGGCTGTTACCTCAGTTTTGGATATTCACTGCAGAACTTGGACTCTGCAAGGCAGCTAGCTCAGGCTGCAGCTGACACGAGAGAAGTGAAAGGCATTTAAAACTGTACAGCGTCAGGCTCTCTTTGCCAACACGCAGATAACAAGAACTTTATAGCTGCGAGTTCCCTGTAACTGACGTGTGATGGCTTTTTTTATTGGTCAGCTTAGTCAAGTAAGATTCAGTGGAGTTTTTCAGGGGGCCTCCTCACCTGTAGTATTAAATTCCTACAAGAACGATAGAAAACAAAGATACAGGTAGTATTTGCAAGGCCACATTTGCACACAAACAACTTCTTGGTACGGTACCTAGGCTGTAATCCTGGTGCAGGAGGGCTCCTCACACTTACCTCGCTAGGAATAGGCCTTCCCTGGGCAGCCCTCACACGCTCAGCCCACCTGGCACAACCTTCGTGGTTGCTTCGAAGGACGAGGAGGACACACTGCTGCACATGGCAGCGCTGGACACCGGGAAGTCTGACCTCTCTGAGCTAACCCTCTGCTGAAGGTCAGGCTCTTCTGCGGATGGTTTGACACTGCAACTTCCCACCTGTGCGCGGGCAAACAAAAACCACCCAAACAAACATAAAAAAAGAGCAAGGTATGGTGGGGCAGTTGGATTTCCAGCAGCGGTTTCAAGAAGCAGCTACGTTTCGTTCTTTAAGTAGTATTTACTCTGTGGCAGTAGAGCAAATTTCATTCCATAAGGGTTTCCAAAACTTAGAGGCAACTAAAGGTGACAACTGGATTAAGGGCAGAAAGGGGGAAGCGCAGAGCCTGCCTGCACACCGCTTGCCGAGCGTGAAACATTTGAAGGCTCCCCAGAGAGGAGTTCACAGCAATGCAGATGAATCGGTTAAAAGTTGTGGCAGGGAAGCGTGTGCTGTCGCTGTAAACAAAGCTGCTTTTTTCTTCTTCAGAGATGGGCTCACCACGCTCACTGCAGTTGTAACTCTGGTGGCCTCTACATCCGTGTGAGAGATTGCTCTGTTTCTGCCATCTTAAAGGAACAAGTGTTGGGTTTTAGGGCAGTTTATACATCTCGGTAGATAAAGATTGTGCTCAAAATTCCCTAACAACCCTCAGCTCCCAGTAAGCAGTAGCTTCAGTGAGAAGACACACGATTTAGTTGTTACTCACAACCTTCTTGAGCCGTTCCGTGCTTGGGCTTATCCATCCATTCTAGAGCAGAAGCCTTTCTGCAGAGGCTCCCCCTCAGCCTCGCTGTGATGTGCTTGTATGTATTCCCACTGCTTCCAGCTACTCGTCCGCAGAAATTTGGCCTGACACAAGCATTTTCCCTTTCCTGAGTCTTGTCGCCTGCAAGACTGACAGTAATTCAGAGTCAAATACCGGTCTCTGTTCCACCAGAGTAAGAAGCAGTTCCTGGTTAGGGCCTTTTAGGTTTTCCAGCCGGCAGAGTTCAGTCTGCCGCCACACTACGAGCTTTGCTTGTCAGCCTCAGCCCCGGGCCCCAGGCTCACGGGGACAGAGCGCATGACTGCAGTACGCAGCTGTTCAGTTAAGACCCAGCGCACAGCCCTGCTTCCTGATGAACAGACCTGGGTAAAATGAGGGAGTGCACAAGAGTAACAACAGAGCAACCCCGCTACTAACTTTTAAAAAAAAAAACCAAACTATTTTAACCAAGGAGGGGGGCATCAAAAATCCAAGTCTGCTCTTTACACGTGGAAGAACTGTAATACGTCCCTCTCCCAGCTCTGTTGCCTCCAACTTACTCGCCACCGTCTCAACACAGTAAGCATTTACATTTACGTGTTACTGTAAACAGACCTGTGTAGCCATTTTAAAGTAACCGACCCCGGAATGGTGCCACGAAGACTAGAAGCGGCTGCAGTGGTTTAGTTATTGGTAAGTTTAATTCTGCAGTGACTGCTGTCCTTACGGTCCTTTGTTACAGGGTATCTGGCATCGCATCTGACTTGATATTGCCAACAGCTGTGTGTCACACATTCATACCTGATTTTTGCCATCTGGAAGCTGCACTTGCAACTGAGTTAATGGGTGGAAAGAGGGGAAATTAGAGGACAATGGATAATGGAGACAAGTAACAGAATCAGTAGAAGCAAGAGCATTCGTAGCTGGCACAGGCACCCCTGTGGGCGAGGGTCTCAGGCTCACAGGAACCTGGTTGTTAAGCAGTACTCAGGCACTGTAAAGCCCAGTAAATTCAGCCTAAACACCATGGTGTCAGGAGGAGGAGAGCAGGAAGTGCTTCCACAGCACAACCACCCCCCAACAGCTTCACTGATACCGCTCGGGGTATACAGGTTCCCAGGCGCGCAGCAGCGTGCGGGTGCCCAGCTCTTACACGGCACGGTCTAAACTGCGCGAGGACCGAAAACGTGTCAACAAGAAAGTAGGTCAGAAGGGAATCAAATGTCAAAGTTTGCTATAAAAAAACCAGTAGATGTGCATAGCATAGAGCATCAGTGATGTGAAACAGATGGTTGGGATTTCTCCTGGGAAGCTCAGGGATTAGGACCCCAGCAGCACCTGGGAAGCGAAAAAATGTATGTAGGTGTTCATCGCTGAGCAGGAGAGCGCTAGAGTGGCCTGAACAGGGCATGAAACACACCCAGCTGCTTTGGATCTGAGCTGCGAGATGCCAAGAGCACAGGGCTTTGAGAAAACTCACTGAACTGCTCAATTTTACGGGTTGTTCGCAATTAATACAAAGGGCAGTGCAATCCAGGACCAGAATTGTAAAACGGTGTTACGGTTGCGAGTCATACATAAGTGCTGTACACACGCGCGCGGCACCGAGCGATGCGCCCCGTGTTGTATGCGCTTCAGAGCCGAACCGCGAGTGGGCAGCTAGCAGCGACACGTCCGTCTCGCCCACTCGACGCCCCCACAGAAACCGCCAGAGCTGACCCGACACCCACAAAGGATGTAGCGAACCTTTCACGGCAAGCTGACGTGGCGAGGCTAGCTTAAAGAATAGAGCAGAAAAAGATTTTCACTAAAACCACTCCTAAGCATCTGTTTCGGAAGGCAGTCCAGGTGGGTTTTCTGAACTGCTCTGCAGCAGCTTCCTCCTTCATCTCCACCTGAAACCTGTGGAGACTGTGCACGCCCCGGGCCCTGGAGAGTTCTCTCTCCATCCTCAAAAGCAATTCAGAGAAGGGAATATACGGATTATGGGTGCACACACGTAAGGTGTGCACAGGGCTCAGCAGGGAAGTTTCTCACGCTCCCCAGGCTTTCCTGTTCTTTTGCCCATCTCATACAAAGCACTGTTTCTTCTACTATTTCTTTTTCCAGAACCTCTTCAAAAGGAAGTGCAGAGCATGGCGTTCCTAGAAGTCGTATCAAAACTCCGCAGCCACGAGAACAAAACTGTTGCCCAGCAGGCCTCGCTAACAGAGCAGAGACTTGCTGTGGAAAGCTGAGGAAGGTCTTGTTTCCCGTGCATCCCATCACCGATTTCACCTTTGTCCTCCGTCCTGCTGCCGCTCCTGCTATGTTTTCCACTGTATCACTCGTGCATGCGTGTAACGGTCCCACACAAATCCATGAACTGCTGTAGGTACCCGTCCAAAAAGGTTTCTACGACTTCGTAGGTGGTGTTAACACCAACCTGTCTCCACCCGTAACTGTTCTACTTGTATTCTTGTTGCTTGGGCCACATAGTAGAATGTGCATGTTGTAGTCCTATGATGACGTAGAAGTGGTACTACACAATGACTCTTTCCTCATGCCCCCTAACTGCATAACAGTGTACTACTAAATTAGGGACAGTACAAGATGCAGCAAGTCCAGAGTAGCGTGCTGACGATAGGGTTAAGAAGTAAGTCTAGCTCCATTTTTGGTGCTTTGGAGATCCAGGTTTGAAGGCGATGTACTGCTCATCCACTGGTCTTGCCTGTTAATGTCAAACTCGTGGTACCTAGAGGAAACAAATAAAAATTTCAGTGCTCTCCACTTTATCCTGTGGTTCGTCCTTTTTTGTAGTCACACGGAGACGCCGTGGCTGCACCACCATGCACCGGTGAGGAGCCCTTTTCGTGGCCGGCTCTGGCCCCGATGCAATCGCTCCTTTCGCTTGAGCCGATACAAAGGAAACTATTCCAACCACTTTCACTGGGTAGGCAGCGGCACTGCGTGGTTTAACGATGGTGCGTGTTAACAGGAGTACTCTGCACAATCCGTATCCTGTAAAGCCTGTGGGCACCAGTGCTCTTGGGCTCACTTGGATTTGGATCTGGGTTTTATTTTGTTGGGGGTTTTTGTGTAGATGGATTTTTAAAGGTGTATCTTGCAGCAGCTTTGCAACAGAACCCCATCGAGTGAGAAACACGGCATGCGGGAGTCTTCCTTTTTCTCCTTTCCTAGGTAAAGGACTTGGGAAATGGCCAGTTTAAGCATCTTCTCTCACAGCTGCTCTTCCGTAGGTGTGCAGCACACCAGCGAGCAGAGCAGCAGACAACTGGCAGAACAGGGAGCAGTTGGCATAGCCGCTCCCAGCAAGCCGGCACACGTTATTTTTGCCCGTGCGATACGATAGCCTGGCTCAATCAAGCCCACAGCGCACCAAGATCCTAAGATCGGTAACATCTTCAAGTGAATTCAGCCCTTCCACCGGCCTCAGAAGTTTCAGGCTCCCTTTTTATCTATCAGCAGGGGCGGCAGACGCAGAGGCCAAGCACCCGCGCGTTCCCATGCCGCTGGCAAAAACATGCTGCTTTTGACCTTGCCACATTCGCTTCCCGGCTCCGTGAAGCCACTGGCTACCCCACGGACACTGTGACGGGAAGATGCCAGGCGTGATGGCAAAGGGATTACGTACACAGGCCGGGTGTGGAAAGAGGCTTGCCTCCAACAGGCAGTTTAACCTCCCAGGCTAACAAAAGGCAGCGGATGCTACAGAAGTGTTCACACAGCAGAGATTCCACATCCGTTTAATCCAGTGCCAGAAACACACAGAAAAAGCCTCTTGTACTGAGCTGTGCAACAGCCTCTTATAAAAACAAGTGGCAAATATTTGCTACTCATAGTGCAATAAAGCCACAGGGAGTGTAAAGCTGGGAACACAGACCAGGGCCCCGCCACGCCAGGCTCTGAGTAACACACCACCTTCTGCCCTGCTGAACGCACCAGCGCGTTCACACTCGCACAGCGGCCGTGATCACTGGCGTTCTTACGGTGGTTCACAGTGGCCCTACACCAGCCTAAGTTTTCTCAGGCAAGGAAGTGATTTCCATTGATTTAAACAGATCCCAGAACACATTTGAAAGTCCGGTTATCGATGACCTACCTGCTTCCAGAAAGAGACCATTCCTTTTGACATCAGTATAAACTGCGAGCGCTCCCGTGAGCTGATCGCAGCCAACAGAGTTGTGATACCGGCAAAATTCCCGTTTACCTGGTTGTCTAACTGGACCTCAGGTTACGCATTAGCCACATCCCGACCGCTAAATATTTCTTCGGGACACCACTTTCACAGCAAGCACAAAGGCCAGTGCTGATATCCTCGGATTCCCTGGATGGAATATCGAGTGACTTGCATTGCTGGACAAAATCTGTGCTAAGCCTGTACACAAAGGAGGTTCTGCCTGAGGGCAAAGATGGCCACACGTCACAGAAGGACGTAATTGAAGAGCCTGTATCTATCCACACAAGTGCTGTGCTGTTTGAGGCACGCTGCGGCCTGCAGGTCACGTCTGCGTAGCTGGTAAATCATTTCTCCTCTGAGCTTCCTGTAGGAAGAGAAACAGGCCGTGACTAAGGACACAACTCTCACGTGCGTTTCACTGCTTACTTGACCGAAGACAGCCGGATTGACGTGGCTGACGACAGCCCTGACTGGCTGTGCGGCGGATAGATTACCCCCAAGCAAAGCTTCCAGTCTGCCCCTCAGACTGTTTTTATGATGGTGCTGCCAGGCATCGGGCCTTTTCACCTGTCTGCTGCCCCAGCAAACAATCCACTGCTGCCACGCTGCGCGGGGCAGGCCCGCCTCCCTGCATCCATCGGCCTTTGGCAAGGCCAAGCACCATCAGGAAGATAAAAGCCTGACACGCGTTTTCAAAATCCACGCTGTGGAAATACGCGGAAAAGTTTCGCTTTGGGTAAGACACAAACTCCCAACAATGCGGGCCTTGGACCCAGCGGACCCGTTGGTCAAATTAGACCGCAGGCCCAGAAGGGCACTTATTTCAAGAGTGCTGGAGGTGGTCACTGGCCACAGCTTCAAGGAACACCACGCACGTCAGCGAAGGGGTTGACAGAACAGTCAGCCGCTCCTAGTCTCCCCCTCCGTTGTGAAAGCGGCTTATCCACGTCTGCCACCTCTACCGCATGTGACGAAGATTCAGGCGATGCCTCGACCTCACTGCTCTTTGGCGGACTTGTGTTCTTCCCTCCCCGCCCGAGGCCTCCCCGTTTGCACCCGTTTTGCCACGTCATTTCCGTATGTGCAGACAAACATACGCGCCTGAAATATGCAAAAGGCATCGGACTTTTGTTTGGATATAGAGGCGGGCTTCTAAATCAGTCACGGTGGTGTGTTTTGTGGGCAAAACCGTAGGTTTGAGATACTGAATTGGATCAGCTCGCTCTACAGATTCTGAAATACTAAAAAACTGGCCTTCCTCTTCTGCCTAAACACGCATGAGCCATCATTACCCACTCTTACCTGCACAGTGAAATAAGCCAGCTCTCCCTACTTCTGTTTAAGGACATGCTGCACTTAGCAAAGCGAAATTCCCACCTCCCTTTACAAGAGTTTCACTATGTCATGACAAATTCCCTTTCTGCTGTTCCCTGCAAAGCAGCAACTTCCAAGCACTTCAGGGTCGCTACAGTGATCGTGGGGAGAGCTCCAGCAGTTGTAGGGACCAGCAGGCACAGCAGTCCGAGGAACACCGACGACCTGGCAGAAAGAAGCAGAGCACGCTCGTTAGCCAGAGACTTCAACAACAGTTGACAGCAGATACGGGATCTCCTCGCGCGGGGACGTGCTCTTCACGTATTAGCTCATTATGCATTGAAGGGCAACCATCGGGTGCGTGATAATGTGTTTTGCGACTCAATTAGAACACCATGTTGTACATGGCATATGGGGGATTTATTTCCCCTGCTCATTTGAGGGAGGGCAGGCAGGCAGGGGTTCTGCTGCTGAGGGCATTCTCCATCAACGTACCTTCGTACCATTAAAGATCCTGCTCTGGCAGGGGGGTTGGACTAGATGATCTCCAGAGGTCCCTTCCAACCCCTACCACTCTGTGAAGCTGTGTAAAGTTGGGTGCTACATCAAGAGTACACATTCACAACATCATATTTCACGCAATTTTATTTATAAAATTGTAATTATCTAACAAATTGCATATAAAATGATTTACTTCAAGTAAATACAGAATACTGCACAACTATTAAAACTATTGTATTGTCCATCATAAGTGTATTAAAACATTCCTAAAAAATGCCTCTATTAAAAAAAAAAAAACCAAGACCACAAGTAGCATGATCAAGACCACGTTCAATAGCTTAAAATTCATTACCAGGAAGTTGCGTGAACTCCCTAAGCAGACTCCAGTTACATCCATCGAGATCAGCGTGTGATACAATACCACGGTCTAACGCTAAAGATGACAGGTGACACGTTATGCACCTGATCTACGCTCTTCTCCTAGACTGAAGGTAGCCAGTCCGAAATGAGAAAACTCAAGCTCAAACTACAGGGCATGCAGTTCTGTTACAGCAATACTTTCAACCGGTAAGTGTAGTTGGCTTTTACAATCAACTTTACAACTGATAAAAAAAAAAAAAAAAAGGAACACAAGAGAATACATTCGTATAAAAGGGAATGATACACGCAGGGTAAATATCGACACCCCAGGATGAACCAGAGAGATTCAGTTGGAACTAACGTGGAATACATGTACCGGAGACGGGTCGGAGTCACGAAACCCAAACCCCGGTCTCCCCAGAGCTCAAGGTGGTATCGGGTCCGTCTCTACTACGTACACAGCATGAACACACGGACGGATGGAGCTTCTCGTTCACACGTTTACAGTGCCGACAGCAGGCGGTGCTGCCTGGGTCACGATTTCTTTTTCTGTCCTTCAAGTGAGAAAATGCTAATGGGTCCAACAGGGTAGTTTTGTTTGCTTTAGTTTCACGGCTAATTACAGATAGGTGAAAAAGCCTCCGAGAGAAACCAAAAAAGGGAGGGGGGAACTGGACCCTTCAGCGGTGCTTGGCACCCGTTGAGATCTAATCTCCTTCCCAGGTACTTGCAGAGCTGCCCCTCCGATCCACCCAAAAAGGCACACGCAGCAAGAAGGGAAACGGTGGCAAAAACTCACGCGAGGGTTTCTCTTGTAACCAACACCGTGAATCAGACCCAGCTTCAGCAAGGGCATCTCCGAAACACCGAGTAACGCGCAGGACGGTTCTTATAGCACCATGTTGAGCCCCGCCGCAAGCGATGGGAACCTCCCGTACCTGGCGGGGGCTGCGGTCTCCCACCCTCCGTGTGACAGCCTAACGCCACCTGGCGCGGGAACAGCCGGGAGAGGCGAGGGAGGTCCCGCCGGGAGCCGAGCGGGCGGCCGGGGCTGCGCCTCCGCGGGGCCGGCACTAGAGGGCAGGGCAGGCGGCGGGAGCGCTCCCGCCGAGCCGAGCCACGCCGCGCCGAGCCCAGCCGCCCGCCGCCCCGCCGGCCGCCTCCTCCGCCCCTCGTCAACGCTGGCGGGGCAACAAGCACTCACGCGCGAGAATCGTCCCGTCCGCAGGCCACTCTTTACATTTCAAAGGCTGTTTACACGCGGGAGCTACCGTTGGCGTCTCTCCCGCAGGGGGGGGAGGGCGGCTTCCAGGCCAGGGTACACTCGCGCAAGCATCTCTGCTGCTTCAAACCGAGGGACGCAAACGAAATCGCGGGCTCTGAAGCAAGGAGACAGAGATCCTACAGCTACTGGGACAGACACACAGACACAGCAGTTCTCCATTAAAAATAAAGAGACATCCGAGAACAGAAAGGCCTGTGAATGCAGAGAGTATTCACCAAGGCCTGTGATGCCTTCAAGCCAGGCCTACCGCTAAAGCACCCTGGCAGCAACACCACCGACCCACACCAACTGCCCAAAGAGAGCTGATTCACACTCCACAAGGCCCATAAGAACAAATTTCTGCACAGCTACCGCACGTTAAAGACGAACAGCCTGACCTCGGAACTCAGGCCCAGCCTGCCACCACGCCAGGCTGGCCAGACGCTGCCAAGGAGTCACACCGTACCATACCATACCTCAGTCCTTTGGCAAACGAGCGCATGGAGCCCGCAGTGGTGCTCGAGCAGCGGCTCACCTGAAGCTTGCACTAGGTTTTCTGGAAGAAATCCTGCCCGCATTTGGCAGGCTCGGACAATAATAGGTTGATTTCCAAGGCCTCCCACAGGCTTTCCAAACCACACACCTAAGCCTCTGCGTAGCTGCTGACGGGGCATTTCTAGGCCATCCTACGGGATCTGCAGACAAAAAATGTGGGATTTACATGTGCCATACAGACAGCTAACCCTGAACGTTCAGTACGCACCCAGCAAACCGCAAAGCGAGGAAAATAAGAGCAACTCTTGGGAGTGGGGAAGGCTGGAGGATCAGCATCTGCAGCAATAAAGACAAGCTCTAGAAAAATAAGCTATTCAGGGGTTTTTGTGAGAACAGTCGGTTACTCCGGGACTCGGCAGAAGTGTTGCACGTTAGTGTGTACACGTGCGAGCGGTGAGAACAAAGATTTGCTCACCTCTGAGCATTTACCTTCCTACCCGGCTGACACTGCCGCCAGCACATCCAGCAGACTGGAATTCAGAGAACGGCGTGACAAGGCAGAAGGCCAGTACAGCACAACGGCAGAAGTTCAAGTAGAAGAGTGAAGCCCACAGCAGCACCAGCAGCACTCAAGATCAGTGGCAACAAGGAACATTTCTGTAATGTAGGCTTTTCTTTTTTTTCCTTTTCCTCTAAACCAGAGTGCTGGGTCACAATCACGGCTCTTGGGTGGAAGGGTTACTTCCCTCAACCACGCTTCCCTGATTTCTCCCCGCACCATTTTGTCTCAGTGTAGCAACACCAGTGCTGGTGATCTGTCTGTCCTGCTGCTATCAGGCAAAACGGTGTGTCCCATTGGGGGGGAACAAACACCACTGACTCCAAGTTGAGGAGTGGCTAAGAAAAACATAACACTGTGCTGAGGTGGAACCAACTTTATTAATGACAGTGGATTATAATTGCTTTCAAAGGCTTTAAAAAAAAAAAAAGACTGAGTCATGGCTGGCCTTTAACAGCAGGTACCAAAGGATACGGAGGCTGCCTGATGCAGAGCCAGTCAGTGGGCGTTAGCCAGAAGAGGATGAGGTAATGCTGAAAGACAGGAGGACAACAGGACTGCCTGAGGCATCTGTGGAGCACCGGTGTGCCTACCACCAGCCTTCAGAGGGGCAAAAACCCCCACAGCTGACTAAAGCACAGAAAGGCAAAATGTGCAAGGGTACACACGCTCACATGTTCAAGAGTCACAGGACCAGAAAGGACCTTAATAGGTCACCTGCAGCCTTCTAACCATCCCCCAGAACAGGGAGGCTTTGAAAGCAATGCATTCATCGCTTCTACTCCACATACTTCATGTTAGCAAACTCGTCTCAGGAAGATGCTAAGCTCTTACAAAGAAGTGCTACACATGCTTTGTCTGACCAAAGCAGGAGCTGAGAGCTCACAGCTTTCAGGACTGGTTCTGCAGACACTGAGAAGGGTCACACAACAAGCTAGATTTATACAAAGTGCAATAAAACTACCCAAGCCGTGGTCAGGTGTGTAATTTCACTCTTATCAGTGAAGAAGAACGAACCCAAAACTCTAAGCTGGATGGATGGATTCTGATCTAATTCTTCTTCTACTATTTGTGCTTTATTCCAAATTCTACTCTCTCTTGTCCAGTTCAAAAAGAGTCTGTCTTGGCTGATCCTAACACGTGCTTCTATTTTAAAACTTGTATTCCATTGCTTCAAGTGTTTTGTTGCATTTAGAGCAACAAAAAGGGAGACACGTCTCCATAGGAAGGATTTGTAAGCACTTACGCTGGCAACAGCTGGTCTCTCCAACTTCCAAGGGAATGGGATATGATCTTTCCATAATCACATGCATTTACCAATAAATAAGTTTGGATTAGACTGTATTAAAACATATGCACAGATTTAAAGCACTGGAGCGTCACAGATTCTTACTCCACAGCTCATGCAAGTAAAAAGAATTAAAGAAAAAAAAAGAAAAAAGAAAGACCAAAGCCTCAGCTAGGAACAGACCAAGGAATTACCTTAGAAGTTTTGCACAAGTATATCAAAGCACTAATATTAGTGAGATCCCCAAATACATTAGGTTCACTAAATTCCAGAGAAACAAAAGATTTAGCTGTATCAGATACATATGTTTTGATTTTTTTAAGTTAATATATAATTCATTCTTTGAATAATAATATTCACTTGGACCCAACATCCACACTGCTTTCATACATTTATACAATTATAGTCCATCCTTGCCTTAAGAGACTGATGTCCTAAGGTATGGCAGCAACCAAAGGCTCTACAACCCTTGTTTGTCAAATATAAAACTCCTTTCCCTTCACACAAGGGTGGAGAAGGAAGAAAGATGTCGATAAAATTAGGCAATTCTCCCTGTGAGCTTGCTAATTCCAACCTCAGAGTACTACAGGGAGATGGTTGGAAGCTTGCATAAAAAAATTTTCCCTTGTTTTAAAAACAATTTCTTTTACTGTACAATAGATGCATAGAAAGTTGCTTCCTGCTTGATGGGTTTAGGCTTGTAGCTATGTTTAGCTGTGAAAACAAGAAGATTGTTCCTTTACAGAGTGGTGAGGAGAGAGACCATCTCAGGAATATTTGGCAGCTATCGAAGAGCTCATAACACGAAGAATAAACAGCATATCCACAGACTACAACAATGCAACTCTGTCCCACTGAATACACCAATTTAAAAAAGTGTCCACTTGTTACTCAGGATCAAGAATACAGTAGAGATTCACGGCTCAACAGCTTTCAAACTGGTGGTTTAAAAGGAGGAAAAAAAAACAACACTTGTCAGTGAGCAGCAGGTTTTAAATAGCCCACTCTTCTCTCCCCCAACCCAAAGAAACACGAGTTCACTGCAATATCAGGAACTTAGACTTGAGACTACTTGGGAGAGAAGGCTTCCCTGTCACCCATGTCCATACAGCTTGGTGTCGAAGCGACACACTGGAGGTTTCGGAGGGTTTCGGTTGTCCAGTGTCTTGTTGTGGTTACTTCAGCAGTTTTACCAGCTGGCTCTGACAGCCTCAATGTCACTAACCAAATTCTGGGCTAAGCATATCCCAAATATCTGGAAGAGACAACAGTTTATTCATTTGGAGCATTGGACAACTCTCTTCACACAGGCAAACTCCTTAGGTTATACAGAACTTTGATAGGAAAACAAGCAACAGAAAGTTACAAGTCATATTAACCCTGAGTGTTGGAATAAGAGTACTGGAAAACTCTCGTAACCCCAGTAATTTTATAGTGCCACTGGGTTCCGGGAAATTGAACAGTCCTAGACTTGCGTCACAAAAACTGGAAAAGCTTTTCACTTCTCATTTAAGCAGCATCAGGCACAGTAGGTATATACAGGTTTAATAATCTCTACCTAATTTTTATCTAACACAGAGCATTAGTTTTGACCCACCGACAGTTGAAAAGAAAAATATGCATCGTTATAGATAAAAATTAAATACCCTTCAACGCAAATAAAGCCTCATTGCAGGGAAGGTGATGTTTACCTGCAGTAACGCTATCCCAATGAATATACCAGCAACTATGGTAAGATTGTCCTGCAACCACTTCTCAAACTGAGGGACACAGCCTTTAGTGTAGATAACAATCTGCTGATCAACCTCCTGCCAAGGAGAAGAGGGAAGAAAACAGAGATAATTACATTCAACTGTCCCATCCGTACAATAACCTGCCCTTGCAGGAGGGATTCAGATCCTTAAGACAGCACATATAAAGAAATTTAAAAAGCTTACTGGTTTTTGCCTTGCATCGTAGCCACACTGAGTATTAATAACATCTTCCTAGGAGAGAGAGGCACACAGAAGACAGGCAATCAGTGCAGTGTCTCCCAGACACCCTCTCCCAGCTCCCCAGAGTCGGTCCTATATGTAATAAGACAATCACCCTAATTTTGGTTACCATGCTGCTTTTTAAAAAACCCCTTCCTCTTCCATTCAGTGCTCTGGAGTATTTGCAACAAACAAAAGCACGCGGTCAAAAAAAATTATTTTCAGCTCTCAGGGCAGCAAGCTGGGAAAACCGGCCCTCCACCTGAGTGAACTCCGTGTTCCAGATGCAAGCATTTAGAAGGCAAAGGATCGGTGAACATTTGCCTGTTCTGAAAAAAATGCCAAGACTACTGTTAACATTTTCAGGGTTCAGCCTGTGCAGCCTAAAGAGGTGAGATTGGGCCATTCTGTTGCAGAAGCTGCAAGATCTTCCCAAGGATGCCTGTAGAAACGTATGCAGAACCTAGTTCCTTTCCAAAAACTAGGGAGGAAAAGGAAGATCTGGGGTAATGTGCTCTTACTACCTATTCCTTCTTACAGGAGCTTGGTACCAATGGGATGGGAGGGGTTTCTTCCTACTGCCTCTGTTGTGGGATTCCCAAAGCACAGGGAATAAAATAGGCTATGGCAGACTTTTCAGAGTGAACTAGGAGTACCCACTGGAAGCTGAAGCTGCAGTTGCCCTGTACACAAAGCTATTTCAGGGCAATAAAATTAATCAGCTACTTTTGATGCCAGCCACAACGGCAGCAAAATAGGAAGTTACTGGCTGACATGGTTAGCAGCGAGCAGAAGGAGGAAATACTCAAGGAAGTGAGCTAATCAGCCAATCTTGGCTGGGGTACTGAACTCCGCCGTTCAATCAAATGTGGGAAGCGCGAAAGGCAGCCAGCAGAGATTTTAAATAGCAGCCACACGGAAAGAGGTATCTCCTCCTATCCGCAGTTGCAGCTCCTCTAAGTGTTTCCTCACTCTGCAGGAAGTGCATCAACAGGTCGCATCCTGCCAGTTGCCCAAGTTGGATTCCCTCAATGGACCTTCAACACTGGAGCAATTTGCATCTTTCAGTGCTATGAATGCTTCTGTTCCAGGATCTAAAAACCTAACAGTACCATGCACTTTGAGACTGCAAAAGGAGGTAAGATTCCAGAAGCGAGCAAAGCTCTCTTCTTTGTACAGAATGCCTGTTTGCTCTATCATCACTGTCTTCTGCCTTTAGCCTTGCCATTTGTTAACCAAAAGAAAGCACAAAGAATGAAATGGAAACAAATCAACTTTTCTATGCCACGCCTGTACAGGAATTTGGGACATTTCAACCTGGTAAATGACAAAGTGAACTACAGGAGTCCAAATTAATTTTAAAGGAGACTTATTTTGGCCTACCTTAAACTTACCACTTCCTAATTCAAGCTAGACTTAAAACACGTTGTGTTCAATAAAGCATCCACATAACTTTTTGAATCAGTCCAACACTGCACCTTAATTCCAAAAGGGACAAATTCACTTTCCTACAGAATAAAACTCTGTTTATCACTGAAATCAAACCAGTCACAGCTTGGTTACGATTATATCCATTATATGCATGGCTTCTAACATTTTTAGAAATAATATTATTTTTAGTCTTTATTTTTAAGGCAATTAAGTGCATTGCTTCCTTACAACAAATGAGACTTACCTTTACATTTCTGGTTGCTGCATCATCCCCTAAGAAAGTGCATAACCATATACACAGAGATAATTTTAGCACGGATTATGTATTTATAGGATTACCTTGTGCTGCTGTCACTGGTTTGGTTTTATAACAACTATATATTTAAAACCAGGTTGTGATGACCTCTCTGTGTGGGTAGGCAGATCGGCAGACAATAGGGGGAAATCCTAAGCATAATGTAATGCTTGAGCCTAGCCTACTTTCAATTTTGGTTTCATATTTCATTAAAAGGTTTTCAGCAATGTTTGTAAGAAAGATTCAGACTACTGTGAAGACCTGTTCACTGCAGAGGAACCAGAATGCAGCTTGTGCAAGGGGCAGTGCCTTATCAGGAAAGGGGGAGAGCAGTAGTGACTGGATGCCAGGAGCAGCGACCGCATTGCATTAGCAAGGCAGGAAGCACCTGGGGTGCCTGTTGTGTACATGCCTAACCTTAGTGCTACAGACTCATGTGTTCAAGGAACTGTAAGTCACTTCAGGCAGACAAAAAGGCACAGCTGAACTACTAGATAATAAAAGCACAGACAGGCTGCTTCTTTTAAGCTATATGAAAATCAGATGTATGCAGTGCTAGCCACACAACAGTTGCCAAGCTCACACCCATCCCTCTTCCAAGCCTTTCGCTGTCAGTGAACTGCTTCCCTACGCTTTACCCTTCATTCTTTCTTGATCACGTCCGTACTAATAATGCATGGCTCCAACATTTTCTGCTTGATGATCCAGAACAATAACTATTTAAAAAGACGTGAAAATTTATCTAAAAGCTGTTCCCTCAACCAATTTCTGACCTTTCAAGTCTGATCTCAGGTGACTGTAAGACAAGCAGTAATTTTGGAGGGGTGAAAAAAAAAAAGGCCTGTAAAGAAGTCCATAGCCGACTCAAGATTCTAATGCAGACATACAGCAGTTCTTCAGGGCAGAGACTGCCGTTCATGACCATACCTAGCCCAAACCGGGTCAAACTGGCTGCAGGCTCTGGACACTGCATTAAGTAATGAGTAATACCTGGTTTAGAGTGTCTGATCTTAGAGCTGGTTGTTCTTTAAGGCAGTGAATAAATTATCCTGATGATACTCAATTTAAAGCTCATATCCTTCAACTCGTTACAGGCTTCTGCTTTTTATACTTGCTAAACTTAATACGTATGTTCAGCCAAGCCCATGGTTCTCTCACTCTAATGAAAAGCAGAAAACAATGAAGACTTCAGTTAGCTCAGGATTTTTGCTGACTTCAGACAAAACAGTGCTTAAGCTGAGCCACAAGTACAAAGAAAATAGAGATCAGTGAGGAGGTAATGATCATGCATGACTTCCAGGAAAGAAAAAAGAAAAATCGAACCAAAACAAAACCAACAAACACTTATAGAGTGATTTAAAATTGGAACAGCAGACCCATCCTACCCTCTCGACTGTCACTTACGGCAGGGTCTTTCGTGCAGCAGGAGAAGGGCACACCACAGCGCTCTCGACTTGCGTTGGAATCTGTGCAATTGAAGTAAATATTAAGGTTCCAGTCATCAGCTCCAAAAGCCCCACAGCACTGCCACTAGAACAAAGAAAGGAGAGCTTCTTGACTTTCAGAACAAACAAATCCCAGCATTAGTAACATGCATCATCACTGCCAGTTTCCCTCTAGCTTTCAAAACAATCTGAGAATCCCTCTGATTTCACTGAAGCTGGCTTGGTTTTGTTTTGTTTTAAAAACAAGACCATTCCAAACCTTTAAATAGTTCTATAATTATCATGTGATTAAAGTTATGTTCACACTCTGCAATGCTGCTCTCTAGTGAGAAACCCATGGAGTGAGCCGGTAAGCCTGCATAACACCAGAGTTGCGCAGGCCCTACAAGCCGAGGCCCCAGGGATAGCACAGCCAAGAGTGTGATATTCTGCCCAGTCTAACGTGCCCTGGGTTCTCAACAAAACTGATCAGCTCCGAGGGCTGCAGCGGTACAGCTACTCCTAAGCAGTCTGGGGGAATCTTCGCCTGCCTGTGCACCAGGCAGTATCAACGCACCGCTTATTGAGCGCCACACATTGCACAAATAACACCTTGACTGAAGACGGGCAGAATCCTTTAGAAAGTAAATGCACCAAATGGCAGGCTCAGTCATCAGCAAAACATGCTGAACACACAAAGAATGGGTAAAACTCGTTGAACCAAGAACAGACTGGAGACTGGTGGAGCACTGATGCTTCACAGTACTTAAGGAGCTAGGCCAATGAACTCATCTATGTCAACTTCAAAAAAATTATTTTAAAAAAACCTAAACAAACCACATTTTTAAACGTGTTAGAATGGCAATCCTCTCTTTCTAGATGTAGCAGAGTTGCCTCTGCAATACCAAAACATTTTGTCTTCAAGTATTATCTCTACTAGCTGAAAAAGTAGCTTATTCTCCAGACTCATGCTCTCCCCGACTCATCTGCTAGGATTTCTATTCCAACTAGGAGAGCAAGTTTTACGTAATGCCTGCAAAACTGGACTGTAACCTTTTGGTTGCACACAAGTGGACCACTGCTTTCAGTCTGTGGTCTTTATCCCAAGCAGACAAGATTCAAACGGGTGCAAGGATCCACATCCTGTTACTCACTCACCTGTCATTTTTTTCCCCCAAGGCATATAGAAGCAAATCAAACATTGAAAGAATTGCAGAATGTACAAGAATTAGTAAACATGATTTCCACCAACATTTAACCATGTTAGCTACACAGGACCAAGTTCAAAGAGGAGTTCATCAACACAGGCCAGAATTCAGTCCCGAAGCAAGAAGCTACTGGCAAAATAACTTGTGTGCAAAAGTCAGCGCAAGACGCCCTTACATAAACTGATAAATTACAGACCTTAACCCACATAAGGGCGCGCATCTCTGTCTTCACCCTTCTCCGATGTGCAGATATAGAGCCATTCAGAGATTTCCTATGAGAACTTTATGAGTTGCCCACTTTGTTAGGCTAATTGCATAAAGGCTACGTAAAAAGATAACATTGTAGTTTCACTCAGGTCAGCTAAACATCTCTACCGCTCTGCAGCGTGGTGTAGCACCTCTAACCTTGCTAAAACTACACCAACATTTATCTCAGCACAAAATCACACTTTGGAAAGGATTTTTTTTTTTTTTAACAGATGTGACAGCTCCTACAATAAAATATTTTGAACATCCTTTCCCTCAAGAGTCCTAAAATATGTTTATGTGCATATAGAATATGCTCCAAAAAACTGAACACAAGACACTGACTGTTAACTTGTGGACTTGACACACTATCTCTAAGTCTCAAGAATAAGTCACCCTAACCCAGTTCTGCACCTTGCTTTGCTTTAGTCACACACATCAACAAGTCAGTCACTTTTCACAGGTGCTGTGTGTTTGTAGAGTTCTGTAAAGAGAAAAACACATATATATACTCAAAGGTATTATCTGCTAAAATATTTCTGTTGTTGCTTGAAGAAACCAAACAAAAATGAGAAGTAAAAAAATAGAGTAGGTATTTCTTCAAAGTAAGCTTTACACATAGTCCAACTTACATATTCCTGTGTGAAGTCTATGAGGTTTTGCAAATCAATGTCATCTCGGTATGCTCTGATGTTGTTGTTTATAAAGAAATACAGCTGGTCCTTTATCCAGTCTTTGAAAACAAATGCTAGAACACCAGCAGTGAGCTCCAAGAAGAAAATAATTCCAAGAAACACAGAAAACTATGAAGAAAAAGAAAAAGGTTAAAATTATTTTGCTTTGTGACTAAAACCTTCTCTTTCAAGGCTCACAGTTACGTCCAGTGTTAGGGCTGTATCTGTTGCAGTGCAAGTTCAAGCTATTCCAGCATACAGGGAATTTCTCATTTAAAATACACCATTTTTCTTTGGAGTTGCAGGTCAGGAACCTTAATTCTATTCTAACAAATAATAAAAATGCCAACAAATTCAAACTTTGGACTGGAATTTGCAAAGAGGTCCAAGAGAATTCACTGTAAATTTCAACAGAGGTGGCTATTCACCACCTGTAGGGCCCTCTCAAAATTCATCTTAAATTTCTACGTAGGCACTTACATTTTCAAAGGCATAAACCACCGACAGAGCCAGTGCAACGCCTTCTGAGTGACTTTTTCTTTAGACACACTCACTGGTAAAGCTTTGCCTAAGCAGACAAAGCAAAAATTGGTAACAGCAGAAATTAATTAATGACTAAGTCAGAGTGGAATGTCTATGGAATGACTCACATCCACATTAAAACCAAATGAGGCTGCTGTGATTAATGTAAATGCAATGGATGCCAAAGGCATTACTAATGATCCTCCTCTTTCTCTAAGCATCTCCACCAAGTCTACATTGTTTTAAAACACACAGGGCTCCTCGTATACTGGAAGTCCATCCCTTTTGCAACTGCACCTTTGAGTTTCATTTTAATATGCTCTCTGGGTTTGTTCAGATGCATTTTTAATTTCTCCTGCAGCCGCTGTATAGGAAGCTATTTCTGGGTACAGCAGATGAGTTCATTTTAGGCAAGCTCAGAGAAGCAAGGAAGAGGAGAAAAGAAGTGTTACAATAGCTCCCCACCCTCCCTCCCTTTCTTTTTAAAGACGACAAAAGCAATCTAGAAATATCCCATTTATAAACATCTCAAGAACTGTAACTCTCAACTGCCTCCTCCCCTTACACACCAAGTCTGAGGGAGCCAAATAAGTCACTTGAAGACAGTTGTTTCACTGGCACCTTTTTCATGTATATGCTAATAGTTAATCATTATGAAGACTCCTACTACCCAGGCTGTGCCCACCTCTGGAAGGTGGAGTGGTAAAGAATCTTGAATTTTCATTATAAATCTTAATTTTATCTAAAATGGAACAGGATACTGTTATCTCCATCTTCAAAGCTCACAGGAGGAGGGCTTTTGAAAAAAAACCAGAACCAGGCTACTTAGCTAAAGGAGTTTTGAATACTGAGGCGTGTTTGTGTATCAGCAGCTCCTTACCCAACTACCAGTCCAGCCCAGAGTTCAAGACGACCACTGCTATTTTCTTTACCTATCCTGGGCACATTCTCCTCCCTTTCTCCCTCTCATGCCCCAGCACTGACAGGAATCAATAAACCCTTTTCAAATTAGCTAAATGGTGCAGAACTGAGGATATCAACAAGCAAGCCCTCATAACCATCCTATCCCCTCTGTACCATGAGGGGCAGGCACTCGCACAGCAGAAATCACACGGGTCACATCAGTGATGTGTCTACATTCCTCATAGGCAGCTTGTTATGGGCTCAAAGTTCAACATGCAGATTCTTAGCAGAAATTCTCTTTTCATCACGGGAAAGCAAAAGGTTAGGCTATATCCATATGAAAAGCAGTAGTTCCATGTTATGATTCTTACCATCAACAGTTTCAAACCTTAAAAAAAAACCCCCAGCGGTAAGCACCAGAGACTGAAGAGCTGTGAAGTGTTAACAGTTAAGCAAAAGCAGTTCACAGAACAGTACTCTCACATCCGGTAACACCTTCCAGTGTCTCACCAAAAGATACCTTCAAATCTTTACACAGCTGAGCAGAACACAGAACATGACTTACGCTATATAACCGACGAATACCACAGTTGCAAAGGCTACTTACAAATTTGAGAAGAAAGGTATTTTCTCGCAAAGCTCCGATGCATCCTGCAAATCCCAAAATGAACATAACTCCTCCTACCACCAGGAAGAGCCAAACTGGATCAAAGCCTCCCAGGTCAGTGATGGAAGAGATATTGGACAGCACTCCCTAGGAAAGAAACATTGCCAAGGAAAAACAATTACGTTCTGTTTTCAGTTGTACAAAATCTGCTTGCTTTTTTCCTTTTAAAAAGGTAGAAGACTCCAGCAAATAAATGTTCTGCAGTAAACAAGAAAACGCAATTAAGAAATTCTTCGCATTCAAAAAGAGATAAAGGCAATTATGTACAATATTTCTGAATCGACCTGTGGAACAACAACAAAATGTGCTTCCAGAGTCCTCTGCAAGAAACCCGCAGGACATCTTGCTGCTTCTGTAGCTAGGAGAATTAGTCTGCCAGAAAATCAGAATAGATATTTGAACAAAACTTAAAACAATCATTACCCATGCTGAGATGCATTGTAGGTATCACATACATTGTTTATGTAAGCACACAGTTACACGCTATGATAGGGAAAATGCAGTCAATAGAAAGAACACCAGCTTGAATTTAGCATTTATGCTCAGTATTTACAACTGACAGAAATTAGCAATGAGTTCCTACGACAACAAATTTTACACCCAATTTTGACAAACTAGATACCTGGCCAGTTCAACTTCAGGCATCTACAGTGCCAAAACCTCAAAGTACGGCTACCCTAATCAGTCAGCAGGAAATATGTGAAAATCATGTTCAGTCTCTTCGTAGGACATAATGCAGTTAAGGATTTGCCTTCGGAGGTGGTTTGCACTAGCTTCCGTTGTACCTATCATATGGTAAACCTCATATGCTGTGATTTAGATCTGACAGCACAGTCTGCTTGCACTGCCATTGCCCCCTTAGAAGCAGAGCTTGGATTGTGTATTTTATTTTTCTGAACACATTTTAACCAGAGCCAGGCTGATGTTGAACAGATGGGTCATATCAAGAAACAAGTACAAAGTCTTCCTTATTCCAGTGAGTTTGCACAGGAACGGTTGCAGTTTCCTAAACACTTTTGGCAGCAAAAAGGCTGAAGTACCAGTATTTCGTGCTTCACCTCCCCAGTACTGTAGGTCAATGCAAAGCAAACTGCTGTAGCAGATATTTCTCCATGTGTTTCCTCAAGGAAGCCTGAACCCAGGCTGAGTGCTCTGGACTACTGCTTTCCCTACTCACTCCTGAATAAAGCTGTGGCCTGAAATGCAACAGTATACACTTTTACCTCTACAGCTACTTCTCTGCAGAACTATTAAGTTCTTAATCCTTTTCCCTGTTCACATCCCCTTTACTCCTTTGAAACAGTCCCAAAACATCAATAATTTTGAAGGAAGTTCTCATCATCTCATTTCCAAAAGTTGTTTTTAACATTGTTAACAGATGACTGCTCACAACTATGGCTTAGACCTGTAACTCTTTTCCCCCTAACATACTCAGTTTGGACCACCCAGAACATATAAACAGTCATGTAACCAATATCTCTAATGCAGTACTTCGCGTAGTCTGCAACCACTTCCACAGTTTCCTGAGCAAAACTGACATTGAGCAAGTAATAAGCAAAGAAAATACTCAAAGATTTTTAATTCTGCAGACAACAATAGATTGAGTAAAATGTACAGGTGAATTTCTACAAAGCACATAGCAACAGACCTTGGAAAAGGCCAGTATGCTAAAAGCAAAAGAAAAACCTGACTACAACCCAGTCCTAAAGTAGAACAATGAACAAACAGCATGAATGACTTTCTAAAACCAGATTCATCGTCCTCCTACTACAGAAGGCTATAGCCTGACAGAGAGGGATGAAAAAAAACCCCTCCACATTCATCATTTTCCTCCTACATTACATATCGTACTAGTCTTATTGCCATTCATTAAAAAGACCAAAATAGACGTAAGGCATGATACAACACTGCTCAGAGCCAATATTGCTATCAAAGCAGACCAGTTGGCATGTCCCTTTTTTCTAACTCGTGATAAGATGGTACAAGCCAGGCTGAAATAAACACCTGTCATTAACACTTAAATCAACTTATGCAAAAGTTTGTGCTTCATTACACTTGTCATAGAAAAGAAACCAAAGACATAACTTTCTGGCTAAGAATGACAAGCAAAATAAACAGTATAATCAAATAACACACAAACTTTTTCAAAAGTCATGGCCTTAGCCATACACAAGTCAGGAAACATGATCTCTGCCCCAAGAGAAAGACTGCTAAAATGACTTCACAAAGTTTTTAAGTCCTTTCTGCGTTTCCCCTCGGTGCCTATATAGTTACCATAAGTTGAGAAGAAATTCTGGCTTAAAGCAAGCACTACTACTCATTTCTTTTAACATTAGCCGATTTTGGAATGAAGGGTCTGTTGCATAGAAGACTGAGAAAACAGTCACTGGAGAATGGATTTTGCCTTTGTATTATAATTACTTTAGTTCAAAAAAATCAAAGAAGGATGAACAGCCATTTAGTTCTCTCTCCATAAGACACTTTGTATTTCTTAAAAAGAAAATCACAGCAAATGACAATGTTCTTTCCATATGAAAGTAGTAAAATTCAAATGAAAGAAGAAATCCAAGTGAAATTCAGCTCACATATGTGGATAGTGCTCTTAGAGAAGCTAGTCACAATAACAAGAGTTGTGAGAAGAAATACACCACTTCGCATTTTGTCACACTCCCATTAAAGTCGATGACAAAATTTAGTGAATCAGTTGTATATTGCCTTTCTGATCATATTCTTTCCCACTTTACTTAATTTTCTACCACTGCCAGGCTCTTAGCACCCTGGCTTGCCACAAGGTGGTCGGTCACCCAGCAAAGGTCACTCATCTCATCTCTGGTTCCTCCAGGCTCCATATCCTCAGGGTAGCTATGACCTGACGTGTACTGAAACAGAACAACACAAGCTTTATCTACCATTGTTTGTGTCTTTGGAAAGCACCTTTAAGTGCATCTTTTGCTAGTCCGCACATGGCAATCATAAGCCTAGCTTGGATAAATCCCAAATAATACATCCTGACAACACAAAGCACATACTGAGTATTTCTCATTTGTGTGCTCTCTGCATATGAATCCCAAGTTTTCAGTATTCTGGAGAGACATCTCAGGATATACAATCTTCAGAGAGGCTTTGGCAATAAAACAATAGCTATCAGTGAGAATGACACACACAATGCTCTGTGGTTACAGCTAGAGATGCACAGAGGTAGCCTGATAGAAGATTGCTGCTTAGTGCTGAAACATGGTTTTCCAGTCTTGGGATTTTATTCTGGACACTTGCAAATACGCTCTCTGAAGAGACAGCAGTGCAGTACTTCAAAGAAAAGCATACTTCACTTCAAACAGCAGGGCAATGACCAGGGAATATTATCTCACTCTATACTGATAAGAAGAACTAAATGTACAGCCCTATAGGCACATACTTTTCTTACACACCACAAGTTTCTATAATGCCCACTACCACAGTATTTACTATTTTTCTGGCTTTAATGGATACTTCTGGGGAAAGTTTGGCAGAGAGGTATGAACACCTGGTAGTGACCAATTCTGTCTTCTTCCCACCTTCAGCCAAAAGCAGAAAGGAAAGTTTGCAGAGATGCTTGAGCAGAGGATCAAGAATCTCATTTTCTAACACTGCGTCCTCCAGTGACACACTCCGAATCCTCAGGCTGACGAGTCAGTCACAGACTATACAGTGATTCTCAACTGACCATCAACGCAAGACCTAAATAAACTACCTGTAAACCCTTTAACGTCAGGCTTTATACAAATGTATTTTTCTCAGCAACACTAATGCAGCAGTCCACTCTGACCTTTACTGTGAAAGTAGCAAGTACTACTGATGCTTTAGCATCTGAAAGGAGGAAATAACTTTTTTTCCTAAACCCACATTCTCATTTTGGAAGTAAGGTTGTTTTTCTCGGGTACACGCACATCCCGTTCCTGGTAGTTCAGGCGTGTGCGTAATCTTTATTTGGCAGTAAACACTTAGTTTGTGCAAAACTACATACTCTAATACTTCTCACGATGGCGTCACTCCAGAGTTCTGCTGTAGTCCCACAAGGAGAGCCAGTAGGACACATTCCCTGGCTGATCTCCAGCTCATCTGTTTGCTCTGTTCCCCCACCCTCAACTGCCTACTGTACATTAGAGTGCCTGGGTTATTATTTAACCTTTTAATCCATGTCAAAATTTGCATGGGGTAGTGAGGCAACAAAAGCATCATCCGTTATTGAACTGAAATCAATAATGGTGAAATATGAAAAAAGTTTCTTATTTGTGAAATGTACTTCACTCCAACCACTAGGATACGATGGTGTAGGCCTAGAACAGGAAAGACTGACCTCATTACTACCCCACCCCAAAGACAAGAGAGTAAGTCAAGTGAAACAGTAGGACCTGCTCTTCTCTCCAACAAAAAGGGTGGAGGGAAGAGGTACTGGTGGTGCCTTTCGCCACACCAAAAAAACATGAGACAACCAAACCAGGCCCACCACAAGCTCCTGCAGAACTGGTGCCTTCTCCTTATGGTATGTGAGCACATGAAGAAAAACAGCCTGAGAGATACCTGATTCCAGTTACAGAACCTCAGCTGTCATGCCGTTTTTTCCCCAAGCCCAGAGTCCTCCATCCTAGAAGCTGGATCTCATGCATAGCTCAAGCAAGAAAAAGGCAAAGGAAAAATGCTGGTCTTAAAGACAGTAATTCGAGAAGGCCCAGCCTGATACAGCTGCACAATTGTTTGCCTTTATCTCATCAATAAAGAATAAGGAAGCAAGAGTTACTTAGAAAAGCAATAAGGGTGTACCCCTCTCCACTTCTCCATCTTGTACTCTTTAAGACCATCAGGATAATTTGTACTGCTTTCCAGAGACAGATCTCTGACTCCAGCTCCTGCCTTCGGTGCGCATCTACATCAGTATTTCAGGTCACATCCAGAAGGCCATTGAAAGGAATCGCACGCAAGCTGGGCTTCAGTTCACACCAGGGAACCGTCTCACAGCACACAGACTAGATTACTTACAAAAGATGATGTGCCCCTGGAACATAAGCTGTGCTCCAACCACTAGCAGGCACTCAGTCCGGGAGATCACAAGGAGGAGGCAGAAGAAAACTCAAACCATTCAAAACCTATAGAGTGTGCAAGTTGGGTCTTCAACACCATTTCCCCTCCTATTGGTCCACACTACTTGCATTTAGCAGACACAGCCTCCGTGTGCTAATCCCAAAAATTTACTTTAGTTTCCCCAGAACGTACGGATACCGACGCATATTGGTTGGAGCGATGCCCTGGTGTTGGCGCACCTATGCGATCTGTTTGTGTTCGTGGTTCCTAATGAGGACAGATAGAAGGGAATCACAAGTGCTTTAACAAGCTAGAGAGATTTCCAGACCATCTGTGGTTGTGATTAGTGTAGGAAATCCACCGCCATTTTTAGATCTCCAATGCCCCCAGAAGTTTGCTAGACTGTTGCTTCTCTCTGGAAAAGCTGATTTCACAGGCACAGTAGCATACTGCAGGGCAAGAGAGAACAGCTCCAAGTGAAAACACTCAAAGCAGCAGCAATTACAAAAAACTGACCCAGTAATGAAAATTCAAGACATCTTGACTCAGAGACAACTTAGGAGAATCATCATCCTAAGGAACAAAGGTGATAGACACTGTGAAAGTATATGGAATTTGGCCTATTGCAGTGCATGCAAAAGACTCAGCACACCAGTCCCCATGACAAACATCCCCCCACAAGGCCATTAGAAGTAAAAAGAAGAAACTAACACCAGTAGGATAGGAGAAATCAGCTTTTTTTTTCTTCCCCATCTTCTCCAAGATGGGAAAAAGCCTCTGCTGCAGAATCTCATTACGGGGAGGACAAAAAAAAGCTGGTGGTCAGAAAAAGATTCAGCAGTACAAGCTCTTCTGAAACATCTCTTCTTTGCAAACAGAGGATTAGCCTTTCCACAAGCCTGTCTGCAGGACTTCAAATCACTAGCAAACGGGAACACATGGGGTGATGGGAAACAAAAGCATTTCCAAATGCATGATCTTAAAAACGTCTCTCTACTTTGTTAGTCATAAAATCCACCCAGTTTCTCCACGCTGTGCATCTGAATGAGCACAGGGAACAGAACAATAGTCATTGAAACACGCCAAATTAATTCCACTCCAGAATTTTGTCTCTGCAAGCAAGAAACTAGGTGGGGGATGTTTACAAATCTTATTTCCTTGATTTCTGTTGGTTTTGCGTTTCCCACAGCACATCGCAATAGCAGCAGAACTTTTCTTTTTTAAGTGTCTAGTGAAGGAGAAAAACTATAGTCTAGCTTGCTTGTCGTGACAAGGCAGAGTTCAATAGGTGAATAACTGGCATAAATTCATGCAAAAGACAGACTTCTACACTTTTCAGGATTAATGGTTACAAGGTGTTGGAACACTAGTAAAATTATATAAGAACAGGTCTAGATAATGCATCTTTACATGCTGAAATTTAAATTAAATGTAATGGCAAATATTAGTATCCCTCTCTCTCCTCCTCAGTCCTGTAAAATCCACTTGCACAGTCCTGGCTTGGAAGAAAGATACATGATTTGGGTATCCTTCAGCCCATGAAGACCCACAGGATATGCAGCACAGTGTCCTTGTTGGTCATTCTTTTTAAAAGAACTATGCGATAGACGGGTATGCATGAGTGACTAGTGCATCGCTCCCTCTTGATGTCTGCCACTCACTGGGACTGTAAAAGAAGTGAGAATTTTTTCCTAAGAACAACTGTAGTTTTCGCTTCGGAGCAAGGAGGCGCAGACTTGGTCTGACAAATTGTGACTGTTTCTATGTAGGAAGTTTATGCAGCACCTTACATCAACATGTAAATGTCTAGCTTAAAACTTGTGATCCAGATTGAGAGCTCCTGCTCACTAAGAATATCATGCTGGCACGCAGAAGTACCATAGTGGTACTCCAAACTGCACACAACTTGACTTCTCAGCTGGAGTGTCTTCTAGTTATGCTTATTTAACCAAAAAAGCCTAGAAACTAGACTTACACACATAATCAAACTCTTTCACTGCTCCCTCTCCATTTCAGTCAACCTTATACATGAACTAAGTCTAATCTCCTCCTACTTAAGCCATACTCTAAAACCACAGTGCTTTCCTTCTAGAAATTCCCTCTCCATAGACAGTCTTACAAGGTCTCAGAATACGTAACAGCAATGCATCACTTAGTCTCACTGCTCTTGAATATAAAACTCCTGCAGGTAGTGAGAGAATGAGGAAGCTCATTTTCCCAAGTACCTACTGGCATCATACCATGAACACTCGTACCAATGATCCTTCAGGCCACATTATCTAATATCACAGACTGGTTTTGGTTGGGAGGGACCTAAAAGATCATCTAGTTCCAATCCCCCTGCCATGGGCAGGGACACCCTCCACTAGACCAGGTGGCTCAAAGCCTCATCCAGCCTGGCCTTGAAGACAACCAGGGATGGGGCACCCACAGCTTCTCTGGGCAACTTGGTCCACAGCCTCCCCACCCTCTGCAGGAAGAATTTCTTCCTGATATCCAATCTAAATCTCCCCGCTTTCAATTTAAACCCATTACCCCTTGTCCTGTCACTACAGGCCCCTGTAAAAAGTCCCCCCCAGCTTTCTTGTAGGCCCCCTTCAGGTACTGGAAGGTGCTGTAAGGTCTCCCCAGAGCCTTCTCTTCTCCAGGCTGAACAAGCCCAACTCTCTCAGCCTGTCCCCATAGCAGAGGGGCTCCAGCCCTCTGAGCATCTCCATGGCCTCCTCTGGACTCACTCCAATGGGTTGATATCCTTCTGATGTTGGGGTCCCGAGAGCTGGATACAGGATTGCAGGTGGGGTCTCATGACAGCAGAGCAGAGCGGGAGAATCCCCTCCCTCAACCTGCTGGCCACGCTTCTCTGGATACAACCCAGGATCCGGTTGGCTTTCTGGGCTGCCAGCGCATACTGCCGGCTCATGTCCAGCTTTTCATCCACCAGCACCCCCAAACCCAAGTTATGTATATAACCAAGGAAGGAAATAGGCCTTTTGTACAAGCCTAATTTATTTTTAAAAAGTTAACAGAAGAAATGACTTGAAGTGGTTAAAAAAAAAATCCAGTAAAATATAAATATTTTTCCCCTGCTGCTGAGCAAAGGTAGTGTAAGTTGCTTGGGCTTACTACAGACTCTTTATGTTAATAATGTTCATGTCACTGTCTGGGGGAGGGGGAAAGGGTCTATGTGGAAATCAGCTGCCATGTGTGAACTTTTTTATGGTACAAGCCTATTGTGCCTGAAAACACTGCAAGATTGTGAGCTATATAGTACATCCATGTATAGCTAGCTTTATTCATCCTCTGAGTTTATTGCCCCCACCCCACCCCCCAGCTCTCTTTCAGGTTCATGACTCAGAATGCTAATTGCCCAGTTTTTGTTTAGGGCTGGCTGACTGGCTGTCAAGCCAATTCTATTGCCAATTTGACAAATGAGCTCTTTCGACTCCCTGCAAAGCCTGTGAGGAAGGTCACGAGACTGTATAGTGTGCTTTTTTTTTTTTCTTCTTTACAACAAAGTTTAAAAGGGGAGAATTCAAGCCAACTTAGCAAAAAAGAGAAACTAGCCACCAAACCCACAAATCTACCCCAAACTGTTTTTAGCCAGCAGCAAACAGGACTCCTGTAAAATGTGGATTATTTCTTTATATCCTGCATTTTTAATGTGGCCAGGCACACTATCTTTTCATCTTGAAAAGATTCTGTGAAGCAGCAAAAGTGTATGCAAGTTGATGGCAGAATTCTAAGATAACACAGCTGGATATACAGCCACACAATTCAAGATGGAAGTAAATAAAAAAACCTCCTCACCATCAAAGCAGTTTAAAGTAGAGGAGTCTTTCAGAAGACCCAGTCCTGAAAAATCCCTTACTAATTTATGTTTACACATTATACAATAGCAGCACTTTGACAGAGACTTAGTTCACTGGGAGAGCAGCAGTCTTCATAGAATGGTTGAGGTTGGAAGAGATGCCCGGAGGTCATCTGCCCACCTAGACCTGGCTGCCTATGACTATGTCCAGACTGCTTTTGAGTCTCTCCAAAGAAGGAGACTCCACGTCATCTCTGCGCAAGTTGTCCCAGTGCTCAGTCACCCTCACAGTAAAGAAAGTGTTTCTTGATGTTCAGAGGACACTGTTAGCCGCCTTTTTCGCAAGGGCACAGTGCTAGTTCATGTTCAGCTCTGCATACACCAGGACACTAGGGTCCTTCTCTGCCAAGCTGCTTTGCTGTCTTACAGTACCCACTACAACGGCCCATAATGGCTAAGGGATATTCAAGGCTAGCCTTAGGAAAGAAGCTGTCTAGCTGGAGAAGAACTTGTTAGTGAAGTTACAGATCTCTTATGTCAGGGCTTCACCTGCTTGGCCTTCGCCTCCAACTCCCCAGCTGCAGCAAAAACTGCTATGTCTGGGATGGAACTGATCTGCCCCTCAGTAAGTCGCATGGGGTCTGTAAGGATCTGGAACTTGATCCTGCTGATGGCAGCTTCTGCCCATTGCCTGTCCTCTAGAGAGCTGAGTAAGCAAGGTCCCAAACTGGCTGGACACATGTCCATTTTTCCATAATTCCTGCTACAAGAATCAAGTCAGTCTGTGCTATAGAGCTCTGCACTTCAGCTATCCCTTACTACATTTTGGCTGATACAACCACGAACTGAAACGGTCTGCACCAGTGCCACAGGAAAAGTCAGAGGAGCTAGGAAGAGATGCTCATTTTCAAGGAAAGACCTGTGCTTTAAAACAATAAACAGTATTTGATTTATTAATTTCTACAGAAAAATCTGCTACATATGGAGCCTGAGCTAATGCATATTGAAATGCTCTAGGTTGTTTTTAAGACAAGCAAATAAAACCACAAGGTGTTTTCTCCCAATTTCAGGATCCAATTAAAAATGGTATAAAATGACTTAACAGATGTCCAAATCTCAGGTAAAAACATGAGCTTTAGCTTCTGGCTATTAGCAATTATGAATCAAATGCATTTTTCCTGGGGTGTGTGTGGTGGTGTCCCTTCCCATATAGAAAATACGTAAAAAACCTAACAAACCCTTCTTCTGCCTGAACGCCCTCTAGCTGTAGGACTAGCATATTTTAGACTTCAGACACTAGACTATACCTGTTTTCCCTTTACCTGCTCATTCATTCTAAAGGGGAATAATTTGTATCTACTGAAATGATACAAAAATGTTAAAATCTCTTCTAGAAAACTACTCCAAAATGAAGTTCTCTGGGGCTTAGGCATAAGCTCTTGTGAGTATGCTCAGAGCATTAAATAAAACGTGCTTTTACCTCTTCGCTGCGTTTAAAACAACCTATCACAGTACATCTGTCCGAGCCTATTCAATCCATCCCACATATGGTACATAAACGTACATATATGTATGGGTGTATACAATGTGAGTTAATTAATACCCCATTAATATTTGTAATTACCTACATCCAAGGCACATACACAGAGCAATTAGAATTTAACAACTCACTTCTGAACCACTAAAATTTGTCCTGAGTTTTTAAGTGGCAAAACTCCAGTGCTTCCAATGTGTTATTTGTTCTGCCGCAAACACTGGTTATTATGCCTTAAGTGATCATCAATTGTAACTTAGTGCTTTCCATTAAAAGAAAAAAACCCATTCTGTAACTGAGTATCACAGCACCATTGTTATCAGCCATGTTTTATTGTTTTCACTCTTTTAAACAAAGAAAAGGAATCTCTGGCTTTAATTTTAGCTGTTGTCTTTTAGCAAGCCAAACTCTTCTCCCAGTAACCCAATACATACTGACTTGGTTTATGTATCATGTCTTGATATTTTCATCTTCTTCCCAACTTCTGCAGCAAGCAAACTAAAAACTAACCTCTGATTCACAAATGTTTTCATTTTCCCAACCCCTTTTTCTTCCCATTTTCAAGTTGATTTTACAATCTGGCAACAGAGAGTGTTCCAGTGGACACTTTTATCTCCACAAGAAAAACCAAGTTAACCCAGGTTTGGCTTGATTTTTGGGGTTCATTTTATTTTCATTTTGGGTGTTTGGGGTTTTTTTAGTTGTTGGTTTGGGAGGTTTTTTAGACTGTTTAAGAGGAACAGCAATTAGCATGCTATGCTAAGGCAAAGCAGAGGAGACGTATTTTCAGGAAGCTGCACTCCAAGACATGTAGGCTCCCTCTCCATTCCTGGGGGGACACGCAGCAGAGACACTGCCAATACTGCCTTCAGCAGCGTGTTCTAGCGTCTGAGCTGCAGTTCGTGCATGCACGGATCGAAATGGTTGTTATGTGGGCAAGTGTCTGCCTTGGCAAGAAATCATGGCTTTCTTGGAAAGATGCCAAGCATCTTCCTCTAGGTAAGTTGAGCCAAGGTTTTATTTGACAGAGAAGCTTAATTTTTTTAGCAGAAACTGTGTGGACACACAAAATGTGCAGCATATTACTATTCCAATATATCATCAGAAAAAGAAAAAGAGAAAAAACATTGAGTTTGATGTTGCATTCAACTTACCTTTTCATTCCATGCCCACAATCCAATCCCAAGAAATGCTATGCCAAGGAACTAAAGGAAAAAGAAAAAAAAATTATCAGAGTAGGAACTATAAATTCATATTGGGGTTTTTTTGGTTTTTTAAACTTCTGTATTGACTCATCCTTTTTGTTGGATAATCAATTTTATCAGGACTGGGGGAGCTTACCAAGAGTTTTAAAATATATATGCATTTATATTGCAGCTCAATCATTGTAACTGGAAGAATTTAAAACTTGCACGGCACATTCAGGGATGTTCCTCATCGAAACAGTAACTGCAATAAATGTCACTCTCGGCATTAAGCAAGTAAGGTCCTGTGTCAGATGAAAAGCAAACTTCACAGTCAAGCGACACATTATTTCACTGATGTATTACCACCACCTGCACAAGAACAGTTGTCCTCACAGCGCTCTCCCAGTGAAAGTGATCAAAACTCCCAAATACACATGTACTATCAGTTTTAGCAATGTTGTCCACAGAAACACAGCAAGCTGCTTAAATATGATATAACCCATGATTTCCAGGATGGGAAAGTAACACTGAGTAAAAGAGTAAGAAAAGTAAGAGTAAGAAAGTTTTTATAAAACCCTGAATCCAACATTTTATAACCTTTTTGATACTGAATGTTTCTCTATTTTGTAAAGGAAGTTACAGTCCCTTTTCTCCTCTGAGGAGGGACTCAAAAACATCACATTCAGAAGACAGTCCTTCCCCCACGATGGAAAAGGGAACAGCACCTACGATTTTGTTATATCCTTGTATTCTCCATTCCACTGAATAGAGTGCGTTGTTTCCCTCCAAATATTACAGGGTTTCCATACACACAGGAACACACTAAGGATCAGTGAAACAAGCAGAACAGATAGAATAAGCAGCCCATATCCCAGCGTCATCACCGCGTATTTGGCATGACACAGTACCAATCATGCAGTTTAAAAAACATACAGTAGTGTTCGAGCACATCTTCAAATGTCCATTCATCCAACTTCCATCTGTGCTTTTAAAACTTAAGTGCTGGCTGAAAAAGCAAATTACATGCTCTAGTTTTGGAGCATGTAATAGAAAGTTGCCCAAACATCAAACTCTGGGTTACTTTGTGGTTTCTCCACACTGCAGCGTACAGACTTATTTTGGCACATGGTATGCTTTCTCTTAAGATTTGTGTAAACAGTTTAGTATCGTAATGATTTTTCTTTTGCAAAACAGGACAAAAGTGTTTTTCTGATGAGAAGTGGGAGGAGGCAGGAATATCAACTTTAAAAGGTTTCCCAGAAGTTATTTCAACAGCGTCAAAGCAAGATTCTTTCTTCCTTATATGCCTTAAGTGGCAATTTTAGCTTTATACTACAAGAATACCTGTAAAGCATAACTCAGTGTCAAGTGGAATATTCTCACTGCAATATCCTGAGGTTCCCTAACACCCCTCTCTGACTTTCTCCTCCAAGTGTGCTTTTGGCAGCTGACCAAGGAACCATGCATACTACACCCTGCCAGCTCACCCAGAGGCCCATCTATACTAACTGGGAATAAAAATGTCCTTTTTGATGTGCAGAGTCATCACTAAGTTTAAACAATACTACAAGCCACTGTCCTTCAAAGGGAACTGTCACAGGCTTGGCTGTATTTTAATGCAAGATAAATGGAAATTTTTCCTAGATGGAAAAACAGAACTGCTGGTCAAGAAAGCCTATTATTTCATCAGCCTTAACTGTCTAGGTAGTACAAGAGATGGATTTGAGAGTGTCAGTACGTGAACCAAAAAAGGCCATCTTACCTGTATCGACTGCTCTTTTTCTACAGTTATAAAGCTTGCCAGAAGTGCGTGTATAATCCTCCTGGCTGCAGTGATTATTTGAAACGTGAGATAAAGCTGTACAAGTTTCCAAATAACTTTCAGACAAATGCAGTTGAGTCCCTTTTTGCAGTAACAGGCTCCTTTCCTTCCTTGCACAGCCAAAGGCACCAAGGTTGAAGGAACAGGAGTGGGAGAAAAAAAGCTGTATTATTACAACAATCCATAAGCCAAATTTAGAAGGGGCAAATTGTTATTTGTAGAGAGGCACAAAACATTATGTTTTGTGAATAGATTAATATGGTTTTGAACAGAATAATTGTGGAAATCTAGAATGAAAGGATTTGATCAGCACATGCAAGTGTAATTTAACAGTCATACACATCAGCTGCAAGTCTGGCTCAGACCCACTAGCTTTATTAAATTTAATCCAGTCAAGTGTCCTGATCCTGCACCAGAAGATAAGACTTAAGGGTAAGATTACCTCATGGGTTACAAAAGGTGACTTACAGTAGACTACACAGGTCTCAAGCCAGGTCAAGCTCATGCCAATTTACGGATTGGGTAATGAGACTGTGCCATAAGCTGAAGCACCTAAAAACCAGATTGTCAAGCTTCTGGCAAACCAGTCAAGAAAAACCAGGAAACCGAGATCTCAGTTTTCAAGAGAAGCAAAAAGCTACATGCCGCTCAGCCCTCTCCATATCCCACAACAGAAATCTCTGTCCTTTTGAGCAACTGATGAAACAGGAACAGGGGACAAGATCGATTAGGAGAAAAAGCTTCAGGATGGAATCACAGGATACTGTAGAAATCAAAAGCTTAATAGTGTTCAGAAAAAACTATCAGATAAAGCAACGGAGGATCCATAGCTACTGAAAAGTGATTTTGATACAGCTTCTGGCTCAGGAAGTTTTTACACTATTGTTTACTGGGAGATTATAATCAGGGAAAGATCACTGTACGCATGCTTTGTTGCTTAAATGCCTCCCTCCTTGGACAAAATTTACTTGCACTACTTGAGACAAAATATTGAGCTACGCAAACCAGCAACCTAACCCCCTACAATGATGACCCAGAAAGGCTCACCCCTGCACGAACAGTCAGCTATGGGGATAAAGCATACAGGAATGCTCTCAGTAATCCCCACTTGTAGAAGACAGATGTTCATGAGAAGACTTACACCTCTCACCAGGATTAACTTTGGATTTTCTTGACAATTACGAAAAACTCCTGCATAGGCTAAAAAGGTTAGAAGTGCTTAGCAAAAATCCCTCCGTATTTTTGCTGTTAGGACCAGAAGTAAGACAGGATGGATATCCTGCTTATCTTGCAGCCTTTCTGCAGATGTCTCCAAGACAGTCTTGTTCTGTAACCAGAAAGAAATCTCTTCACATCTGAAGCCGATGGGGAGAGGGTGAAATGAAATACACACCATCTCAGTTAAGTCTGGAAAATTTCATTTACATCCATTAAATTATTCCAGTGAGTAATAAAAAGGTGGAAGTTTGCCTCATTATCTACGTAACACTCTACAGAGAAAAGCAGTCTCAATTCTCCACAGACATATAGTAAGACCATTTAGCCTGATTATAAATGGTCACCATATCTGAGACAGAGCTTGTAAAATATTGACACTTTTCTTTTTTTGAACACTAATTTGCAGGAGAACATTAAAACATTTCTCTGGAGTACTACAGTCTTACAAAATACCTCACATAGTAGTACTTTCACAGCCATATGTTTTCTATCCACAAGCATCAAACAAATGTGTTCAAATTTCTCTTCTGTAAATATGTAATTTAAGAGTAGAATGTGTGGCAGAATTGTGTTCTCTTGTACACAATGAGAAAAGCTGTCTGCTCCATCTTGCAGGACTCAAAGGGATGCTTTCTAATGAAAAACTAAGCACTTCGGACCCCAGTTTTCATTGCAAGGTACTGTGGCTGTTAATGTATCTTTCCTTTTCACAAGTATGGGGTTTTCTGTTCTGTCTGAAAAGTAAGCAAGAAATGTATACACACCCGTCCCCTCCCTCCCTCCCCCCTTCCCAAAATGCACAGCCAGTTGCCATTATTTTCTTATTGCCTTCTATAGTTCTTTAATTGCGAAAGCAAGTCATCTGCTTTCTGTTACTGTTGCTCTACGTATTTATTTTATTGCTTTCTGATGGTGCAGTTGTAAGCACTGCCAGTCAGCTTGGAGCAAGAGTCCCTAAAGACTCTAAAAGTCCCTCTCCTCTTGTCCACAGAAATTGATATACTGGAAAACAGAAAAAGGAGGATGAATTAGACACTATTTCCCCTGCTCCAACTTTTGAACAACAGCTCCCCTCAAGCCTATATAAAATAAATTTAACTCTTTCAAAGTTCACAGTGAGACTCTCTAAACTCAGGTCCTGCTGTCAAGAAAATACTTTATTTGGAGCAGATGTTCTTAAAGCACACAAAGCTTATACACAGCAGTCACCTTGTCAAATTCTTCAAGAAAAACTTTAGGGAGTTTAAAGTTTTTGTTCCTAAGAGATCTAGCTGATTTCTTAAAACCAGTACCTTTACCCCCATACTGAAAAAACTCAAAGACCTTCAAGGTAAATACACCACCAGTACCACACAGAAATATTTTAAAAGCCTGCAGAGTCAAATTAACATCGACCTTCACTGCCGCTTTAGTATACTCATTTTGCACAAATCCTATCCCTTCTCTTCTGCTCTTCTTTACACTCTCTATTGGTCTTCACCATCCTCTCTTTCTCTGTTCTCCCCGAGACCAAAAGAATATGTAGGAAGACTGAGAAATTCTGCTGCATACACCATTCTATGGGTCTCTTCCCTGCTGCCTTCACTTCTGAACTACATTAAGTGCTCCATTTCCCTCTAGTTTTCCTATCCAGCCTTGCTCTCTTTACTGATACCATTACATCTCTGGCTCAGTCCTCTCCACTGCTGCTTCTCTGCTTGAAGTCAGTTTCTATTTTTAAAACTGTCCAAAAATTATGTAAGTGGTGCTGTAGCAGTGTATAAAAACACTATGGGCTTAACACACAACCACAAGCAGCAGAAAGTACAAAATGAAAACAAGAGGACTGAAAAAAGCCCAAACCTGAATTCCACATCCTCTATCAATACACTATTAATTTCTCTTAGCAAATTTGACAATGCAAAGGCACAAGTGTTCTAATTCTGGCTTACAAGAAAAAGTAGAAAGGCAAAAAAGAGCATGTTCTGCTTTAAGCTGGGGTGAAGCAAATTGTCTGGAAGAAGTATTGCAAATGGGTCATTTTGCATGTCTGTCTTGCTACCCAGGGCTAGCAGCTTCCTACCCCAGAGGACAGCCAGACCTCCTAACCCTAATGTCTCCTCTTTCTCCCATTGCACAGATCTCACCTGCCCCAAACCACCTTACTGGAGCTTCAGGCTATTTAGGTGCAGCCCTCCCATGACTTTTATTCATATTCTTTTTCTGAAGCTACTGTTCCATTTATAGCAGAAATTTTAAAAAGCAAACACAAAAAGACCACACAAAACACAGCATACATGAAATTCTCATGAAAGTGATACACTACCGCTCACTTCTTGCAGCTACAAGCAGTGAAGTTGTAACCTCTAATTCAGGCATTCGAAACAGCAAACAAAGGACCTGAGCTAGCCTTTTTCCTTAGCAACTAACGGGCAATTACATAGCCTACACAATTGATTTAGGTAACTGAGAACAAAAGGTGCAGAGCCAGGCAACACAAACAGGTAGGCCTGTCAACACAGCGGGATACTCTGAATGCTCAGCATTTCCCTTTCAGAAAGCAGTCTCAGCTCCTAGCTCTGCTCATAGCCTGTACAGAGTCCCAAAATCTATCCCAGCTACACAAGCTGCCACATCCCAGGCCTTTTCAAAGGACTGTACTCAGAGATCCAATCTGTTCGCTTTGCAGAAAAAGTGAACACGTGGAGGATGAGGGAGGCATGAAGACTGAACCGGTCTGGATAGAGAGGCACACTAAGCAAACACCACCAGCTTTACAGACGTAAAAACCACCAGCACAGAAAAGAGAGCAAACACAGAGCAAACTGTGAACACGCACCCAACCTGCAAGCACACAGAAAGCTTTTCCCAGCAAATTCTACAACAGCTTTTATTTATATTTATTGTCTACAATAGCAATATTAAAACGTGCCAGAAGCCAAGCTCAGGTATCCAAAATCCTAACCCCAACATGATGTGACTGTATAGCCTATCGCACCTTCCCCAGATCAAATCCAACTCAAAACTACAACCCCTGTAATGTCAAATACACACGTACACGGCATATGTTTATATAAAATAAATCAAGTTCTAATAGTCACTGCACCGAGTGGTGAGGGGGATGGAGGGAAGAGGACACAGAAGGGGCTGTGGGAGGTTTATTAAGAGTTATTTGACAGCCTAGTACATCTTCACTTTACAAAGATGCAACTGAGAGCCTACACATACCAATACTACTTTGTCAACTCAAACAAAAGCATAACCTCAAAAGTCATAGCAGATGTGTGCATGCATGCCTGTGCATACCTTGGTTTTTTTGGACAGATGCAGGGAAAGAAAGAAAACCAGAATACTACAGAGGTATAAAAATAATTTTCTAATATCCATGCATAATTGCTATCAGCAATCTAGACACACGAACCACAATCCACATGTCCTGTAAATACTGAAAAAAATTCTTTATAATTTTTCACCTCCAGGCACTGTCAACTCTCAACATCTCCTGTGTACTACAATGTAACTGCCAGGAACTAAAAAATTCAGGACATGTATCATAAATGGTTCTGTGGACCTCTTAGTGCAGCTTCCAGAAGCAACAAGAAGGTCTGTGGACCAGAGCTTTGAAAAATTCTGTTCCAGGCAATAAGATCATTCAGCCTGGTATTTGGTCTTGCAGTGCATTGCTTTTTCCTAACTCTAGAAGCTATCGTGTATGCCCCTGATGCAGACTATACAAAGTTATTAACAAAATTAAGCCAAATTTTTACTTATGTCAAAATTAACCAATGCTTCCTTAGCTATTTTATACTAGAAGATATCTTTCTAATATCCAATAAAAGTAAAATTTGCAGGAATTGATATCAATTTGGCATTCCTGCAAATAGCACTACTTGCCAGGAGGCAAAGCAAAACAAAATTGTGATTTCAATTTCTTTTCAAACAAAAGTGACACGGAACAAACCAGACAACCAATGACCACAATGTTATATACCTGAAAGTTTTATTCCTAGGCAAAAGTTCCACAGTTTGGCCATGGGGGAGGGGAGAGGCAGCTATAAAACAGCTGCCTGTCTAAATGAAACAGCCAGCCAACCCTTTGTCTGGCTTCCAGACAGCATCAAAAGCAGTTGTATTATTTGTCATTCTCAAACGATGCATCAGGGGCTTGACCAAACATGTAGGCAAAGTGATCTTCACTTCTGTAAAGGTGCCCCTTCAAATCACAGGTGCTTAATGTGATATGGCAGCCTGGGGAGGTTTTGCTGATGACACCTTCGCTGAACTTGTGCTGGAAATAGATGCAATGCTACCACTGCAATTTACATTGAGGGCGTTAAACTAGTTTTAAGAATCAATGCATTGAAAAAACAGTTCTGTATTGTAAGATTTCTAGTTCACTACAAGACAGTCTATTCTTCTCATGTAATTTCACCTTGACCAAAAGCATGAGCAATATCACCTCGATCATACGAAAGGCTCATATGCCACGTACAAACTTCTATTCCCTATTTTATTGCCACTTTGAGCGACATTATTTCTGTAAACTATAGTTCACGATGACTCCACTACCTTTGCCTACTGTTACATTTCCCTGGTTTGCACACATAGTAAGAGCTGATCCGTCCTGTTAACACGTCAGGAAAACCAGAATTAGAAAATTTGAGGCATGTAGTTGCAGTACATACAAATGGCTCCCCAAGAGAAAAGCTATAAAAAGCAAATGACACTGCCTGAGACACTTCTGCTGCATAGCTGTGTTCTTGCAGGCAGTCTTTGCCCACCACTGGTCCACGATGAAGGTGGTGTTCTGGTATTGAGAAGATGATTTACAAGAGAGAGTGCACATGCCAACCAGATAATCACATTTTCTCCCTTCACTGTAAAAGTAGAGCAGCTGTTTTTAAGATCCCACATTATGTACTTGTAGATAGATATTGCCAAGGAGGACATACTAAGACCATTTTCAAGAAAGTTTCAGAAACACTAGAATTATCTTAAAGTCTTTGTGTCACACCTCAATTTCCAAACAGGGTCCCCACATTAAAAAAAAAAAAAACAAAAACCCACACACACACAACCCTCATCGCCTACCCACCAAAAAAAACCCCACAAACAAAAAACCCACACACAACAAAAACACGCAGCCATGAACAGAGAACTGGATTTGGTTTGACTTTCATTCGCCTATCATTTTAACTTGGTCCAGCAATTGCAACTCCTTCTCACACAGGAAAAGTATTTTCCTTCTTTCTACTCAGCCCCAGAAGGGTTTCAAGGCACAAGGTATGTGAGCAGCACAAAGCAGCCATTTAATCATAAAAATATGAATACTGGGTAAGTTTCCATGTCCAGCTGGACATTGTTATACAAGAAAAGAAAAGCACAGAAAGCACTTAGTTTTTACTATGGAGTGCCAGCAGTAAAACTGATTTAAAGAACTTTAGCCATTTCCCATGGAATAGTTGCCCTACAGAGAAACACAAAAGGGACCTCTGCAATCCACGCACTCAACTCCAGCCTTCCAGGCAAAACCCACTACAATTGGCTTGATCAACGGAAGATACACAACTATGGAGAACTCTGCCTTTAAGAGTCCCACAGGATCTTGTTGGAACAGTGTTGCTTTGTGCATCTTACACAATAGCAATGAGTTAGGGCACAAACCCAATAAAGTAGACCTCTGTCAGGCTGAGAGGCTCAGAAAGCCTCCTGACCACCCCTTGTAACAGACTTCTCATCACCAACGTTAAGATCAAGTAATGTTGTGCTCAAACAAACCTGTGATGGAAACAGAAAAAGCACAAAAAAGGAAGTTTTCTCAACACACTTACAAGGCTCCATCTTCTAAAGGAGTAACTCCACACTTCCACATAACAATTCTAATGATGCATTTATACAACAAAGAAGGTACATCTCAGCTGCTAACCAGAGACTATTAATTCCTGCTAAAAACACTAATGTAAGAAGGCACTCTGGTAGAGCAATTAATTGATCAAGCAAAAGCAGTATCAAACAACTTTCTCCTGTTTCTCAGTAATTTCATCTAGTGACCTCTCTTCGAAAGAACTGAAGCTACTTGTATCTCGACTAACATGCACAGGAAAATCCAGAACACTCCGCTTGCCTTCTCTTCCACTTCAGAACACTTCAGCCTGGGAGACTTCCCAATTAACCTGTGCTGTACTTCAACCACTACAAGGAATTAAGAAATTATTTTAGCAGAAATTATTTTCCTTTAATTGTATTTGCATGCATTTAGATATTTCTTCATTTAAGCTGAAACAGTAGGAGACAGGAAGAGACCTTTAAATTCGGTCCTCCCCTGCTGCAAAAACACTGCAATTAATCCTGCACTGGGCTACCCTGAGAAAGAGGAAGAGAAAAGGTCTTCAGCAATACACAGCTGTACAAGCCGTCACCCATGGACTCTGGAGCTATCAACAAGAATCCTTCGCTAGTATCTCTTGTCCTTTCCTTCACATAGTGAAGAAAGGTGACCACAAACAAACTGGAACAGTAGGAGGGCTGCACATACGGGACATACAGATGGAATGAAATTTAACAATCCAAACAGTATCATATACTTAAGGACTAAGAAAATATCTGGTATAAGCTGAAAATTAATTCAGTGGAAACACTACAGAAGAGAGCCTTGGAACCGTATGCACCAGTCTGCAAGCTAGCAAGTTGATGGAATATGCAGAAAGGCAAAATAAGATTTTGTGACATTTAATAAAACTCTCTCAAAGAATTTAATTGCTTTCTATATGTTTCCCTCAATTCCATATCTCTACAAAGGTCTAAAACAGCCAGCACCACTAGCTTGGCTATAGCCATAAATGATTACAAGCTCTTCTTTCAAATGTCACCTCAGCACTGGCGGTGTCCAACCATACAAGTTACAGCATGCATTACAACTGCCTATGAGACCCCACTGTGCCCCATCAACATTCAGCAATGAAACTGGGTCCTCAGGATTTTTGCACATGGACCCATAACACTTCATATGCAGGTAGACCTCAGCACAAAACTGCAGGTTCATTAACTACACCTCAACCCAAACAACACTAGGGAGACAAGGCATCCCAGTGAGTATACACTTAAATCCAAGCACAGAAAGAGAAGTATATCAGATGATACCCCTAACATTTTAGGTGTCAGTTTTATTTAATAGGGAACATCTTCAACAGCTCCTTGTGTGACTGTTAAACTTGGGTCTCCCTGGTAGATCATCTGGCTTAAACTGCAGGTGGAGAGTTTCCTAGGATCATGTTCACAATTGCTTTGCTCCAAACAAAGTCACTCTCACCGATATTCTTTCGTTTTTCATTCATTAGTCCATGGTTAGCCCTTCACACCTGCCCATAAAGCACAACACTGCCTCCAGCTTTAGGCGGGGTTCCTCGGTGTATGCCATTTAGATACAGTCTCCATGAAAATCACAAACTAATTCCATGGCATCTGGAACAGTGCTGACCCCTATTCACACAGAAGGCGTGAAAGGATCCCAGTGTAACAGGACTGCATTCCCGGCGCCTCCACACCATTCTGGCTGCACTCACACGACCTCTGCTTGGTTTCTGTCACTGCCGAATGGGCAGAGAACAAACAAGTGCAGGGTGGCGTGTCAGATCCTCTCTCTTGGAGCACCGAATCAAGCAATTACACTCTACAGCAGTCACCCTCAGGGCATCAAAAAGAGAGAGAAAGGGCAACAGTGCGCATGAAGACAGAGACATAGCTTTTCGTCTTTCCTTCAGTTAATACAGTAATTAGCACTACCAGCTCTTGCCTCAGGCAGAGCAGAAGGAAAAACTACGTACATGCTGAAGCAATATGCCCCAAATTAAGGAAGGGGGTTGCTTCCCTGCCCTACCATTACAGTCAATATATGTGATGTTTATATAACAAGGCAGGACAACAAATCTATCCCATAGCTTTCTACATTGTCAGTGTAGTCTATCACCGGCTTGATTGGTGCTCCTACTCTTGCCTCTCCTACACAACTCCTGACAAGATGCGGATCTCTGAGGACATGCTACAGGAACTTAAAAGCTCCATTTTGTAAAATGAGCCCCTGCACCCTCAACCAACATAGTCACATACATGCACAAAGAGCTTCTGATCAGCCATGAGGCTGTGTGGAGGCTGGAGCTGTGAAGGAAGCAGCAGAAGGAGAAAGCCCACACTCAACAATGTTTCCAGTGACTAAGAGATTGGCTGCTGGCTGAGCCAACTGCCTGTCCCCATAAGACACTGCATCTATTATCAATCTAGAGGTATAAAATAGAACTGAAAAAAAAAGTTTAATTTTTTTTTTTTAATGTTGGAAAAAAATTAGGAATCATTAGTTCTCCAGGCAGAGGATGTACACAATCGGGATTTGCAAACATACTAAACCGTGGCAAAATTTCCTCTGATTTCCCTTTTGACTTTAATGGTAGCTGAGAACTACTGGAAGCTTTTAAAAATTCACCCCATAATTATTGCTAATGTCCATAGTTAAGAGAACCAATTTACTACCATATATGCAGTTAAACTGAGAAGGGGGGGGGGGGGGGGGGGGAAGGATAAGTTTTCCTTATTTCAGATGCCATCCATTCATACTACAGAAACAGGCTAAAAATAGTACCGCTGTATTTGAAGCCACCTGCTGCCATCTCCACTTTAAAAACAATTTTTATTTTAGAAAGCCAAATTTTAATGAGAATACCTACCAGCCTTAGCAGATCTTCTGCTTTATCACTTCACAATGCAAGCAATCAGTTTTGCAACTGAAATTGTTTCACCTCTCCATCTCAGAATAGCTATCTGTATTTTTGTATTCCCTTGTGCATCAACCCAGTTTACTCTTTTAAATGGTTATCCCCCTTGCAAAACTGAGGCATCTTACAGATCACAGTTTCCTGGTGAAAAGAGGAGGTATCATGTATACAGATCCCTTCCTTTTCATCAGCTCAAGGATTCCCTCGGTTCTTGGCCCCCAGTAACTATGAAATAATTTGATCCCATTTGAGTCATCAGAAAATACTCATATAAGCTTATTAAATACACCAATTTCATTCTCAACAATTTCACTGATCACTGTACACATACTTATCAGAGACCCTGCTGCCCTTCTTACTTCTGTCATACGAATCAGCAATAGCTGTGGGAGCAAAACCAAAGACCCTTTGCTCCCTGAGCTGCTTGTCCTATACACTGGACCAAACAATAAAGAAAAAGGGGGGTTTACTTGCCACTTCAGTATATTGCTATGCAGGCTTTCCATAAGTCAGGGATGAAAACACTGGAAGTTTGCACCCAGGTAAGAGGACAGCTACTCTATGGGTCAATCTCAACTGACCGAAGCAATACAATTAAGAGCTCAGCTTAAGCTCTGGCATATACTTTCTACTTAATTCACTCTTCCAAATCCAGTCACCAAGGGCTTTCCAAGTAATCCAGCCATCCCATTACTTCAGATACATACAAGGAAGGCAAAAATACACATGGTAAAATAATCACACATGTATGTATTTGTATATACTGACTACATGCATGCACCTAGAACTTTGTATCCAGTACACACTCTTCTAAGTTAAAGAGAGATATTAGTAAACACAGAATAAGAACTTTGGTGCATTTTTGCAGAAAGAAGATTCTTCATATTGATCAGAATATTTCTATGGCTTTAAAAGACAAAATATAATCAGACACTAATAAAAAACACCACTTACTATACCTCAGACTCTTTTCTCCCCTCTCCATCTTCCCTTTTTTCCCTTTTCTTTAGAGCATGTAGCTCTGAGTTCTTCCTAATATTTACACTGCAGTTAAACTCACAAATTGGGATTTTTCTTCCCGTGTTTAATGAACTTGAAAATTGACCACCTGAAGTAGTCCCCCTGGAATGAAACTGAACCAGTGCTATTCTTATCACATAAAACACACGGCACAGTGAGCTGCATGGTAAACACCCAAGTTCTCATTAGCAAGACAACTTTTGTTAAGAAATGAGGTAACATACCACCCTGTCATATCTTGCAAAGTGAAATTAAAAATCACACTAAAAAAGGTAGTATCTGTTTTCAAAAGTTGAAGAGGTGAGCTGTGTTCAATGAGTGACTTCTACACTGAGCAAGAGCCTGAGCTTGGCCCTAGTTCCTCAAGAACTGATGTGTTTCCATCTTTCCATACGTACAGTAAAGGCTGCTGATATGTAGACACCTGTGCTGCTGCTCAAGGCCAGCATGATTTGCCACAAGTTCTGCACAACATCTGCCAGTCCCAAAGCGCTATCTTGGATGCCCTTCCTTTTCTGAGGTGCTGCATTTTAGTACTCTGCATAAGAAATCAATGCCTGCCTGACTTCATACGCAGTAAGGTCCATCTCATGATTTAGAAATCAGTTATTTTCTAGAAAAATTCACCCTTGTGCCACTTCTTTCTCTTAGATTTTTGCCCTCAACTTGCAGGTTAGAAACTTCTTTCATTATTAATAAAAATCCAGCAACATTGTCATATTATCAAACCTGGTACAGTTTAACCGGTAGCGCCTCACCTATCCTTTCCATGGCTTTAAGGGCAGCGAGGAGCACCTTGCAACCAAACTACACAAATAGTTATCATTCAAATTGTAGACAGACAGTTATTTTTATAATTTTTGAATAAAGCTACCGCTTTTCATTTTCCATAGGGGAAAAAAATTTCTAACTGAAGTACAATTTTTTTGACCCCAAGAGCCAACATCAACTGGGTGGTTCTACTGAAAGATGAGTGCCAAGAAAATGTTTATACAGAAGCAACCTCGTGTCCCCCTCACTTCACTGTTTACACAAGAGCAAGAGTTTTGCCAGGAACATGTGTACAAGCTCAAAGTCACCAACATTTTTACACAAGTCAAATTATCCCTGATGCACTTTTTAGTGACCACTCTCAGAACCAGCTGTCACAGCACAGAGACATTGTTTACCATTGGCATTTCCTAGCAATTGCTCCTTTCCATTCCACAAAAGGAAGGCTGCAACTTGGATGATAATTAATAAGGAACGAGAAGGGTTAGTTGACTTTTCAAGGGGAATTTTTCATTCTTCTTCACTGACTTGTTATCGGAGTACACCTTTACATCAAATTACAAAAAAAAAAAAGACACGCTTCAGTGAAATTGTATACTATTTTTTTTTAATCCCATAGATTTTCCACAAGGATGGATTAGGACCAATATATTGGTGTCCTTATAGAGGGGGAAAAAAAAAAGTTTATTCTAATGAGATCTAATGAGATTTACTATATTTTAGAAATCATAGAAAAACACCTAATAAGTGTAATATTTCTCCTGAAAAGTTACTTAAAGAATAATGCCTAACACTTGTTACATATATTTCCTTGTACATCATTGCTGTATTTTATCACTGAAATTACTAACTGTGGCAAGCCCTCTTATAAAGTTACAGCTAAGATTCTGGTAAAACTGATGTGAAAGACAAAACCACTGTAAGTCAAAGAGCACAGCATCTAATCGATTTGTGTTTGGCTGAATGAACAACAGACCTAAAAATAAGCTTATTTGACATTCCCATGTTCCATTTAACATTTAGAATGCTCTATAAAATATTGAAAAGCACTATCTACTGGTATTAATTTGTAATCATTTTCATTATTAATATTTTATCCATGTACCAAATTCAGCTAACCGGGGATTAGGCCAATAAATTGTAAACATATTTCCCTTCAAAATAAGAGCAGCACAGGCAACTCAGCCCTTGCAACAAGTTTAAACAACATGAGAAAAAAAATTATAAACTTTGAGCTATGATTAATTTCTTCCTCTGTAAATCCTAAGTAGAGAATTTATTAAACACTAAGCAGCACAGTTCTGCTGGGTTTATTTTCTTTTTATGGTCAGTCATGGACATCCAGGACCAAGGCTATAGCTTTTTCTGTTTGAAAGCTGTTGTTTCCAAACATTTGGTCTAATTTTCACTGTGGTATGAAATACAGAAGATAGCAACCACATAAGGAAAAGAGACTGCTGTGGAAATTCCAAGGGAGCTATAGTAACTGCACCAATCTGTACTTGTATACAAACTATTACACCTCACACAACCCTTTTAATTCTGGGATATGTACCACGATTTACCTTAGTCCCAAAGCACTGACCTTGCGGAGCGGGGGAAAGGCTGTTTTCAGAGAAGGGCTCTGAAGTTTTTGATTTAGATGCTCTCATGCCTTTAACTGTGAGAGGTCCGATGAGCAAAATGCATTTTGTTTTGGTACACAGATGAGGATTCTCTACTTTTATCGAAAACCATCAAACACATTACAAAGTGAGAGCACATGCAAAGATGCATGCAGTTAAACTGCTTATACTGTACATAAAGAACTAAGAGTTCACTATCGTTAAACAAACATGCTTAAAACTACACTCATCTTGTTTAAATCCTTATTGTCAAAGTAACTGGAAACAACTTTGGAAGATGAAATCACCAAAAAGAGGATTTACAACATATGGAAATTGTTGCACGCTTAGCAAAATTGAATATTGGCAGCAGTGCAATGCTGCAGTTGCTGATATAAAGCCTTGGGCCTGAACCACAAGGTAGTGTTTTCCTCACCTTTCACTGACCCTACAATAAAAACAACTGCAAAGACATATATATATACCTTTTTTTCCTTTTTCAGCAGTAGTAACCCAAATTGGGAACTTTTATTAGTGTTACCTAAGGTCATGAACTTTTTTATTGACATACTAGACTGTTTGCCATGTAGTGTCAATAATCCTCTGATTAAAGGTCTCTCAAGTCCCACAGACACAATAGACCATGACAGCTTAATGACCCGCTTATTATAATCTGGTGTAAAATACTTGTACAAATTAACATTTTCTTTTTCCAAACTAGTCTTCAAATTTATGAAGATGTTTAAAAAGAAGACCAAGAGACCTGAAGCTATACATTAGATAATGAACTGAGAGAACAGAGATGACAGCATCACCACCATGAAGTCCATGAGAAGCACGGCCTTCAGTACACACGTTGCAAGTTGAGTATCAAGAGAGCTTGGGAAGCAGCAGCCCACAGTGAGTGCTGGCTGACTGGGCAGCGAGACATCTACAACACCCCAGTTCTTGACAAGGTTTTGCCACTGACCTGCAACAAGACCCTGCACAGGTCACGTCCCTTCTGTGCCTCAGTTTTTCCTATCAACTTTTGTCTTGTCTAAATAGACTGAATTCTTCAAGACAAGGCCGGTCTCACAGCTGACAGTTGAGTACAATACCACCTCTATTGTATAGGCAAAAAAAGGGAGTAGTTTCTCAGGCTCAGCAAGGGTAAAAGTGTTGCCGAAACACTCATTTCTTATTGTTTAAAGATGACAGGATTTGGGGGTTTACAACAGATTATTGCTGGTTCACTTCCACTTTAACATACCAAACATACAAGAAAGAAACAGCATGTAAAAAAGCATTTAGCAAAGGTTTCATTTTAGCAATACTGCTAACATTCATTTGCGGTTAGCCATGCAGTATTACAAGGGGTTAAAAATCCACTGTTTGATAGATTAAGAAGTCTGAAAGACAATATTGAAGGAGGGAAAAGGGAAATAAATGCAGCTGTAATGGAGTTGCACTACTGTCATATGATAAAGATTTAGGAAAAACCCATGAGACACAAGAGAAATGTAGTGGTCCATCTTTTCTAGTGGCATCTGTTAAATGCACTAGAAAATAAACCTAACAGCAGCCTTATCAACCATTCACACCTGACAAACTTTCATCAGCATCAGGACATTAAAGGCTGTTTTGATACCTTTTAGTCACAGCAGACAGCTATACTTTCGAAGATGCAATTACCTTGTCTGACAAAGCCAGACACGTTTTTTTCTTAATAAAAGCCTGAGAGTCAAAGGACAGGGAAAAGAAAAATGGAGCAAAGAACATAAAAAGCAGTATAAAGGGAGTTCATGGGACTCATGCTGTCTAGTTCCTTTTCTCCTTGACTCCTAATTAAAGTGCATTTGGGATCAACACAATTAAGTCTAATAATGCTACAGAGGATTCTGAGAGAGCAAGGGCACTAAGCTTGTTTGCTACAAGCTGTATCCCCCTGCCCTTGTGTGTAACCTGAAGTGCTGACTACACAGAGAACTGCCCCTTGTAGTATTTTTGCCACCCTTAGACATCACAAATAAAACCAGGGAACTCCAAGCTGGTAGAAGCTGAGATCACAGATGGAAACCAGACAAGTCAGTGAAAATATACCACAACAATGTGAAAACAAAAGAAAAGAAACCCCAAAACTGTGCAGAAGGTTCTGTTAACATTTGTGTCTGTGGCAGTACTAGCGACCCATTATCTTGTCTGTTCCAGATTTTCCCATTTGTTTTGCATGTCCACCCAGTTCTCAGAAGAGGAGAAATTCCACTATGAAATGAGGGTTGGAACAAAATCTCTTTCCTGGTACATCAGGGGTTTTTTTCCATTTCATTTCCACTGCAGATTGTTTTTAAAATAACCTGATGCAGTGAATGTAAACAAAAAACACAACAAGCAAGAACAGAAACTTGTTTCAATGTGCCATTAGGCAGCAACTAGCTTTAATCTGCTCCTCCAGAGAAACAAAACCAAACATTCAATGACCATCCCATGCCCTGCAACATGACATCCTATGAATGTACAGTGACAAAGTGTTCATTCTTTAATGCTCTCTGACAATATTAGCAATGAAGACAGCAAAACAGATCTACCTAAAGTTTTCCATACGAATTATCAATGTTAGGCAGCTACTACTAATTTCATATAATTTTATCTGAATATTTGCTGTGCAGTCCCCAATGGTTACTGTGTTTGAAGGATAATTTCAAATGAGAATGTTCTTTGTCTTTTTATGTTGAGGGCTGGTGTTTTTTATTTGGGTAGATTGTTTGTTTTATTTGAGAAAAAAGTTACACTTCCAAACATTGACCCTGTTCATTCAAAAACTTTCACTGCTTCCCACAAACTGTCAGTAATCACAAGATAAAGTAAATCTTACATCAAAATTGGCAAGGTAGTTAAAGCATATCAGATACATGAACTAACACTCAGTAATTTAGAAAAGCTTGAAAGCTTCAGAAGGTAGTGTCTCCTTAAATATTCTTATTTCTTTTTTTTCTTTAGAGTCCTTGGAAGGACTATAAAGGACTTTAATTTTGGGGAATGAGAAGGTAAATGATAAAGAAAGGGTTTTTTAAGTTCCTGCTGCTGGTTTTCAGCTTACAGAGTACACCACAATCAAAACACAGGCTCCTGATGAGCAGCTCTACCACGTTTGCCATGTACCAAGGCAAACCTCTGCCAAGTCTTGCTCCACTTAGAAAAAGCAACAACTATTTATTCAGATATTTTATCAAATTTCCAAAATCAATAGTGGCTCTGAACCAAATCAAATAGTGAACAGCAGCTTCTTTCCCTCCTTTTAAGAGGAGGACAAACATAACTAGCAAAAAAAAGATCTGACAGCTGTCTTTGTATTGATAAAATGAAACCTGACAGATGTTAGAAAGACTATTCTTATTTCATGCCCCAAGAATGCACTTTCATTGTGCACTTTAGGTGTTCTTACAAGACAACTACTGCATTTTGATCAAAAAAGTTTCCCTGAGGACACAGACACTGCACTTGTGCAGTGTGCAACTGAAACTATTTTGATTAATGTCAACATACCAAGTAAAATTCCTACTCTAACAGCAATATCCACCCACAAGTTCTCTTGTACCTGTTCCAGGCTCCATTACCTCCAGCAAGACTAAGTAGTCCTGAGCATTTTGTAAGAATTTAAATTAAGACACTCTTCTAATCAAGTTTGGGAAAAGCAGTTTTAGTGAATCGACTAGGACAGCACTGGGTATGAGGAGGAAAAGCTAACTAAGCAAGTCATTACCAATAACTCACTGCTAAAATGGAAGGACATGATAAGTTTCCAGATGCCTGTCCTATGTGTAGAATCATTCAATGTTTTTGTTAACAAAGAGGCTAAACAAAACCAGAACATTTATTAAGATTTTCTACGGCAGTTATAAGACGACTTCACGTTTAACAGAGTACAGAGATCTTGACAGAATGAAATACATTCAGTGGAAACAACGTACAAATACTACTTGAATGCGGACAGTCAAGTGCAGAAGTGCAGTGCAGAGATCAAGCACATGACAATTCCTCACAGAAAGGGATCTAGTACAGGATTACTTAAATAGCTGATGCTTGATAAGACTCTCATTGCAAGTAGATTCTGCCCAGACTTCAAGGTCCCCAATACAGAGAAAGATACGCACACACGGAGAGCACACATTTCTCAGGAGGATCCCCCACTTGCCATTGTTTTCTTCACTCCAGGACAGCAACATCAAAGCACTGCTGCAATTTCAGCCACAATAGCTACGTGCCTCTCCAGCAAATTGAGTCACACACTACTTCCTTACCAAGAGGATATAATTAAAAAAAAAACAGATTTAAAAAAAAAGCTGTTTTAAAGACCTGTGGTAAATTGTAAGCTGAATGAGTCAACAATAAAAAGCTACTATACAAAACCCACAAGCTTCATACAGGATCTTAAAAATGAAGCAATATAGCTTGCAAAATACCGAGAGTAATCCTTCTGCTGTATTTAGTCCCTGTAAGGCTTAGCTGGGTGTTACATCTAGTTTTAGACAGTTAACATCTACAAAGACATAGAGCATTTAGAGTATCTAAGAAAGCAAAGAAATGATTGCTGGTCTAAAAAGAATGAACAAACAGGCTTAGGATCTTTCTTAACAAACGCAAAGGACAGCAAACCAGTAATAGCCTTTAACTGTTGCATAAAGAAGAAGGAATAACCTGCAGTCTGTGTTCACAACACAAGCAGCAAAATGCGGACATTTAATCAGGAAGGATTCAAATGGAATATCAAGTGAAGATTTCTAATAGGAGGACAGTAAAACACTTCACCTTCTCAGATTAGTCCCTGTCCTGTTGCTTTCCTGAGGGCAAAAACATACCTTCAGCCTTCCCAGTATGTTCCATTACTAAACTGCCTCCCTACGCAACAACAGACCCATGTTTTCACTGAACTTTCTTTTGCTACTGGGATGCTTGCAGAGGTCCTTAACCTCTATGTCCCTAGCTAGTTTGCGCTGCAGCTAGGTTTTGGCACTCTTGTTAGCATCCCTAGTGGCCAACGGATACTTCTATGCACCTTCTCTATTACTTGTCCTTGCTTCTATTTCTTCTACACCCTCTTCGTACATTTGAGTTCCTAGAAACTCTTTGCTTAGGTAAAAATCCCTTCCCCCTGAAATTCTTAGTCCTACTGCACAGTGGAATGATTTGTTCCCTACCTCTCAGTAAGCCGTCTTTAAAGACCTCAGTCAAATCAAACTATTAACAGTTTTCTGTTACCAAGTATCAACAAAAGAATAAGAGAAGCTGATATGGCTTCAAAGTCTTCTTGGCATCTTTCTGAGATTCAAGTGACAAGTTACAAAATGGGGTTAAAAATTTTTAAAAGACAAATATGGAAAAAATACCCTTGTAAAACTAAGTTATAACCAAAGCTACTATAGACTAACTTACAAGCTGTCACTGTCATTATTTTGCCATCTCTCCCCGTTTCCCATGCCTTCAGTGAATACGCATTCTTTGCTTTCAAGCCGAAAGCTTTTTCTTGTGGCAAGAACGAGCTTGAAGTACTGAAAGGGTTTGTGAGCGAGACAAAACAGTGCAAATTGAACAGCCTAATGTAAGACCCCAAATTTAGCAGTATACACTAAGGATAATCATCCTTCTGTACCTCAACACTCTCAGTATTATTGTTTAAGGTTACATATTTTTTTCCTCACTATGAAAGACTTAATAAATTTTTACCTTGCTGCAAATGATAACTTTGAGAAGTCTGATGATCCTACTTTTGTCTCTAGGTTGGAAAGGGAGCTAGTTCACTCCTCTAAACTGGCATCTCTCTGACCATGTAAGTGCCTCTGTCCTCAACTGTGACTGACAATAGATCTGCTTAAGAATCATGGACAGTAAAGGCCTCAAATTGGGATGTGATCTACAGACCATGAAAATCTATTTAACAACTACCTGGTATTTATAAGCTTTTTCTCATGAACCTTGTACCTTCCACACAATACAATGGTCTAGAATAGAATGTTAGTGCAGTTTGCCTTGTAGTAGCAGAGATTATTTTAATTTTTCTAAAGGTCTGATGCCTACTGCTAAAGAGGCAAAGAAGCTGCACCTGGAGAAATCTGAGATAAAATGCCATTGCAAAATACTGGCAACTGTCACACTCACGACTGTAACATCAGCATCAAACTCTCTTCAGCCATTCCTCCAAAAAGGATCAACAGAATATAGTCTCCAGTTTTGAGGAGCACGCAAGATAAAATGTAATGGTAATGTTTGTCTATTTGCAACATATCACTGTTCTATCCCCCAATTCCTCTTTTTATTTTTTGGCACGCAGTCCCCAACTTCCATTAGGAAAGTTAACATTACAAAAAGTCACATTTAAATTACCAGACAGGAATAAAAAATAAACTCGCAAACACAACAGATGCTTGCTACAGTTACATTTATAACAGTATGCTCAAGATTTTCACCTTACTTGAATGAAAAAAACAATTTATAATGAAAAAAAAGTTTCCTAGCCTGATCTAAGGGCACAGCAAAACAGGTTGAAAAAAATTCAATAATTGTGTTGAGGAATTTCTGTGATGTTAAGCAATTAAAAAAATGTGTGTATACATGCACATCTACATATATATGTGTACACAAATACATATATATCTTTATAAATATACATATATATGTGTGCATTATTCCAGCATAGGTCAGGTTTTTCCAACATTCACTACAGAGAATTTGCAATGATCTCTGAATAGAGGGAAAAACAATAGCACTTTTCCAGTCAGGATTTAATGCTCAGGAACCTTCTAAGATGAAGAAGACTGACATCTTCCCAGATTACTCCAGAAAAAAAACCAGAAACTCCTATCGGTTTGCACTTTATCTGATTATTCCTATTCTTCATGCAAGAAACAAATGCATCTCCATCGGCTCTGCAATAATGTAAGTGGGTTTTCCTACCTATTGAGACAGAAATCTGTGTTCTGTTCCTTCAGGTCATGCAACTCCTTTTGATTAACAAGGAGCAACACCCACTGAAACCTTAAAGCTTCTCCTCAGGGCTCAGTAGCAGAAAATGAAAAATCCTCGGAATAGAGAAGCATCATTATTGAAGGTGTTCTATGGACCTCATAATAATTATGCTTTTCCACAAAAGCCCTAGCTACTCATTATTGTTAGCTCTAACTTGTTTTTCATTACTTGAGATTCTCAGTTTTGCTTGGCTTATTAGTTTTCATAGGCAAAGAAAAATATAAAAATTAGTAGTCCAAAACTCTCATAATATTAGCTTAAATTATGACTAAAAATCAAGTCTCATATCTTGAAGCCTTGGTATTTTTCAAGGTTTGTACTAGCGATGTCAGAAATCACCTTGCTGTGATGGTATTTTATCACTCCATCTTACTGGGGAATGATGTTTTTATTAACAGGTAAGAAGGCAATCTGGGTATGTCTAAGAGATCAATCTTCTCTTGAACTTGTATAGCACATCTTAAGAAAGGCAAACAATTGCCAGCACAAGTAATGCCTGTCTCTGCATCACAAAGCTCTTTGTAGGACATGTACGATAACTGAATAATTAATAAGCATGCAATTAGCACAGGCAACATGTTAAACCACTAGGGAAAATGTGCAATTTCTGTTTTGCATTAAAAGGTCACTGGCAAAAGCTGTAAGAGCAGAGAGATCATGTCTAGAAGTTCTGGGAAGAGGTTGCTGGATGCCTAGTGATCCTACTGCACTCCCAGGTCTTAGAGCAGGGTCTATAAACTGACACAAAAAAGTAACAATGGTTTCCACTGATCAGAGGTGTCCTACTAGCCACAGGTCTCAGTGCAAATAATACAGATGACAATGCATGAGACTAAGACACTGAACAGGCAAATAATCCCACAGTAATTCGGGAGTTCTTTAGGGTGAAAAACCAAAATAAGTGTTCCAATGATTCCCAAAACCAAACAAGTCAACAAGCATTTATGTAGTCTCACAAATATAAACTATGTGCCTTTGAAACTAGATTTATATAAAACCAGTCCTTCAGCAACTTACAGAATGATCAACAGATCAAATACAGAACAAAATACATCTCATTCCTAAATGGGCTTCTTATAAGATGCACACCAAAAAAAAGGGACTATGAAATTTTAATGCAAGATCTGTGTGCTCATTTGTCCAAACACAAGCCACACCTTCATATAAAAGGACAACACTGAGAACACCAGTCATTTTAATAGGCTTTCCCCTAAAAATAAAATTAGATACTTTCTTGGTAAATTTTAAAAAATTGACATTTATTAATAGATTTTCAGTAAGTTGGTTGACCTTAAAAAGGAAAATTTTCCTTCATTCATTATTGAAATAGTTTAATTTGGTAACCTACAAAGGCTCCCCTCCCACCCCAAAACCTCAGAATACTTTCCTCATCCTATGCTTTCACAGGTGAACGCAGAGTTTCCAGGATCCTTGCCTTGACAGATACAACCCCATCAAGCAGAAGCCTTTGATCAGCTTCCAGATGACTGCTCTTTGTTTGGGGCTCACGCTGTTATAGAACAGCATGAAAGAAATTTACTCTGTGCACAAGACACTGGCTCATTTTCAGAGAGTAATGACCTGGCTAGCACAAGTCTCTTCTACTACTTTGCAGTCCTGAGCTGCTGCTGTTATGAGAAACTTTCTTGTAACTTACATAAAATTGTCAAGGGCCAGATTGACTTATCTACCACTGAGAACGAAGTGCAGTGTCCCAGAGGAACTCAATATTAGTACTTCTCCAGCTGAGAAACTGTAGTGGAATTCACAGAAGTACTTTTGCTGCCGTATTTCCTATAATTACTTCTTCAAACCCTAATCTGTTTTGATTGGTACAGGTCCATGGCTAGCAAGGAAGCTATCAATGCCTCCTTTGGGGAGAGCACGGATACAGCTTCACACAGAGAGGCCTTAAATACGAAGCACATTTTGCAGTCAAATTGGCCGGTGCTCAATATATGCTTCTATTTTTGGTTAGCATCACTTAAAACACTGTATGAGCAGAATTCTGTCCCTCCCCACTTTAATATCTCCTTCATCTTGGCCAGTCTGCTTAAACATCACCTCTATCTGAACCCCTGCCCTGCCTATTACCTTCACTAGCAAAAGAAGAAATCAGCATGAACACGATACAAGTAACAAGCTAGAAAAAAAGCTTCTCTCTGTCCCTTCCCCCCAAGATGATGCCAGTCAAGGAGCAACCTGTGGCTTGTTATGGAGCTGGCAAATTGTTCTTTAGACACAGAAAGCAGATGGGTTATGAGCTACTGGATACTGAAAGGCTTAGACTTAGAGAAGAAAAGACACTGTTAAATCCACCCCTGAAAATGCTCAAGAAAAGGCCTTGCTAGCAGGCAGTTCATCTTGATGTCGGATCAATCAGTGCTACTGGTGGTTCAAAGGATGCTACACTGATGCCTCAGAAGTAGTTGTCCAGCTCACTCCCAGTCCTAAAAGCTTTTTTCCATCAATTTGCACAACTCCCCAGTCCATTCAAGAGTTATGTAATAAACAGTCAAGGCAACAGCTGAAGAAACAGGGGTAAAATATTAGATGAAAGCCAGTAGTTCCCAGAACAGATCTTAATTCTGTACTCCATTCCTCCAAGGCAGACTACAGGGCAACACACAGTAACCAATTTCTTAGAAGTACATTAATCCCTTCAGACAGAGATTGGGAGGAATAAAACATAGGGAGTCCATAGAGGCAAAGAAAATAACCCTGAAAGAGGCAGACGTAAGGGAAGAGGTGACACTTTCAGCTTTACTTCAGTTGGTTGTACAAAAGTACACATCAGTCGGGCCTTCTGCTGAAAGCAAGGGAAGACTAGAGATGACAAGGCAAGTGAAAAAAGGAACACAGACTAAAGATCAAATTCACCCAAGAGTTTGTGAGGCTAAACTAGATCCCTGTATTATTTATGAAACAGAGAGAGACTTAAATGACTGGCTACTTATGAGTAATTATCACAGCTATTATAAAAAGATTTGTTAAGAGAATTTTGGCTGTTATATAATTATCCTATGGGTCACCATCTGTCTTTAAGTCTTCATAAAATTAAACATATGTTGTTTTCACCAACTGCTGTAGTAGATTCATATTCTCATCCTGCTTACGTGCTGCAACATAAGAAGTCTATTCATATCATTTCAAATATGTCAGAGCCAAATATCAAGTAGTGCTCTGCTAGCAGTTTCTTTTGAAAGCCAGACCACTTTCTCCCATGTTCAACTAATAACTCAAGGGTGTAGGCCTCTCGCTAACTCATCATACATAGCTTTGCTGCAGCTTTTCTTTGGCAACAGAGTTATGAGCTGAACTATTAAAGGATGCATTGGTTATTCTTAGCTTTTTTTTCATTCTTCACTCCCACTTTTTTCCAAGTTCCGGAAGTGGACAACTCAGAACTTTTAACTGCTCAAAAAGTTCCTGCCTATAAACCAGTATCCTCTGAGGCAGGTTCCTACTCCATCCCTTTGGGCAAGGTGATACTAGTGAGAACTCCCAACACCACTCAGTCCTTGCAATAACTATTGCAGATGTGGGTCAAAGGGTTTCAGAATTATAAGAGAAGGAGAGGGGGGATAACCAATTTATCACTTTATTTCCTCTGTATTTTTGCCATCAGGTCAGCAAAAGTTTGAAGATTACTGTTTGAGTGCTGGTACAAGAATTGACACACAAATACCATCTGTCAGCCCATTGGTGGGACCAAGATTTTGCACAATTCAATATATCTCTTCCACCCCCCTTCAAAAAGAAAAAAACCCACAAAAACCACACCAACCAAATAGTGCTAAGTATTCACAAATTATGTTAGCTGTTTACATATGCCTTGTTACACTGGCAGACCAGTATAAAGTTTAAAAATAAAAACCACCACAAACAAACAATCAAAACCAACAACTACCCACACACAACATGCAAAAAAAAAAAAAATCACAAAAAAACCCAAGCCAAAACAAAATTATGGTTGCATCAAGGAACTGGATGGAAGAGCTGGCTGAACTCTCCAAAAGCAAAATCACATACAATACAAAATATGAAACAGAATCCTTTATCCATACCTGCATGTAGTTTTCAAGTCAAGAGCCCTCAGAAACAGACTATACATCAAAACATCAAGTTAACAGAGTTGCTGACAATAAGTGAAAGTTCAAACCAAACCACGTTTTATCAAATAAAGCCTCTGCATCAAGTTTATGTTTATATTTCATTTTTTTCCCATAAGTGCAAGAGAGTTGATACAATTTGTCAGTCACTTGGGCAGTTACAACACAATTAGCTGAAGTGGGCTGTCCTTTCCAACTGCTTATAGAAGAAGCAATAACTTCAGAAATTGTGCAACCAAAGAGATCAGATTTCATTTTTTTAAAAAAATGGCAGAATGACAATTTTTTAAAATGATGACTGGCAATTGAAAAAATTGCCAGATATAAAATAATCTTAATTAAAAATTTAATAAACTGTTGACTGAGCACTATACTTGAATCATTAACATGTTAGTACTGATGACAAATCCTCCAAATTTAAGCCTCATATAGAAAATTGGCTGTAAGCCTTTAAGCAAAAATATGCGGTGCACCAAAATTACATAAATGAGAAGAAAAAACAGTAACTTGATTCCAACACTGGACCCTGTAGGCATGATTTACAAAATGTTTCTCACATAGAACCACACATGCTAACCAGTACTGAGGAAAATTATCTTCACAAGCCACCAGCTTCAGGTCTGAGAAGCACACAGTGTCTACTTTGTGTAGCAACATATATGATAAGTATCTTTTTTAAGTAGCATTCCACTCAATTGAGAGGGAAGGACACAGTGTGTGCGTGGCAACAGCATCCAGCCTGGTTTTGTTCTGCAGGAGGAAAAGGAAATTACAAGTGCACTACTCAAGGATGGAGCAGGAGCTGTCTGGGTGCTGAGCAACGCACACTCAGGCCACCTGTTTTGCTTTCCATCCAACACTGATCATCTCAAAACACTACAGTTTCTGGCATCAGGTGGCATGAGATCACACAGTGCTCACCCATAAAGCAAAGCCTCTGGGACAGAAACTGTTGTATGAGGAGGGGAATCCAGGAAAGCCTATTCCTGTCTGCTGCTGCCTGTCCCTAGCCCCATCATTGCAGCATAGGAAAGCCGTGGCAGAGCGGGCCAGGGACTGCCACCTTGGGGCAGCATCCTTCATGGTGATAAGGAAGCAGATGCTGCATGACCTCTGTATAAAAAGCTGCATCGTCAGTGCTGATACATACACTCCAAATAGATCAATAAGCACAGGACTGGACCACAGCAGTATTTCCAATGTATGAATAAATTCACCTCCAGTAAAGGAATACCAGGGAACAATACTTAGATTCAGCGACAAAACCATTGTCAGAAAAAATTATTTCTTTATCACTAGCTACTATAAATGTATTTTGACCAGCACCTGTTTGTTGATCTTCAAATTGCTTTGCTTCCCTACAGATCATTCAAAGAAGGTGGAAAACAATTTCTTTGAAATGCAACGCAAGAAAAAATTACAGTCTTGAATCTCAGCTCTTGTGAAAGGTTTTTAAAACATTCACCTGAATTTACTATTATGCTGTCATGTAAAAATAGGCTTTCAGCCTCAGTGCTAGTACGTCTCCCACAATGAAGCAATTTCTAGCAGACTCTGAAGTACAGCTTCTGGGAGTAAATATTAAGATAAGGTGGTCTTGCCCCAGTTGATTAGAACAACCCATTCACTATGAAAGCAAGACTACTGGTCTTTTCATACACAGGTAGCTCTGCTGCTCTGGTATACGAAAAACAAGTTCCACCACATCGCTCTTCCCAGCAGTGCTGCTTCCTTCCTTGAGGTCCGTCAAAAGCATAAGCAGCTAGGAGTGGTTAGCAAGGGTGACAGGGGAGCTTTGCAGGTAAAGTACACCTAACCATATCTAAAGAGTAACTCAAGATCACGGATGAACTAGCAACAAAAGAACCTTTGCAACAAGTTTTCCATCAGCTTGGGGTCATGCTTAATTACAAATCCTTGCAGGAACAGCACATCCCCAAGAACAGGGCAGGAACGAAGTGTCTGAAGCTCATTAAGGAGATGCTGAAAGGGAGTGACTCACGAGTGAGCACAGGCAAACATCAGCCACCCTACACTCAACGTAAAGGCAGAACACAAAGGTTGCATATCATCAGTAGGTTTGGGTGCCCCTGTCCCCTTCAAAGAGCTAATAAAAATGGAAGGGCTGCGCACCAGCTACGTAGAGTTTCTCTTGGCAACATTCACGCATTTAATTCATGTACTTCGTACCTTATCAGAACAGGTGATGAGGTACACATTGGTACTGCTCAAGAACCAGCATTAACCTTCCAAGTTACTAGCAGACTACCACATTACCATACTCAGGGTGTTTAGCTGGCACAGTTTTTGACAGCTAAGGATGCATCTAGTTCTCCAAGCCCCTCTCCTAATTTGATTCTTTCAGGGTGTGTGATCTCACATTTTGCCTGAGAATACAGGGCAGGTTATTGAGGACCATTACAGCAACTTCTTTATTACTAATACGAACCTATCATTCACCCTTCAGGGTAGCAAAATACCAGGAACAGGTTGCCCAGAGAAGCTGTGGATGCCCCCATCACTGGAAGATGCCCTTGCTTCATTGCAGGATAGAGGCTGGACTAGATTTTTAAAGGTCTCTTCCAACCCAAACCATTTTATGGTTCTATGATCGTGACTATATGTCGATAATGTCATCAACACTGCAGTAAATTCAAAACACCCATTTCCTCTTCCCTGCAATGCTGCTAAGGATAACCTGGTACAGTCATAGGAGGACCTTCCTGCCCTAACCCATTCAGTATACATGCACTAATCACTGTGCAGGCAAAAGAAAAAAAAAAATCAAGCATTAATGCAGTCATAAAAAAGGTTCCCCAGAATTTTCAGGTCAAAATAACCCAAACCACACATGTTACTCTGAAGGTCAATCACTCAACTCTGTTTTTAAGATAAAGTAAAAATGTAGGTCACATTTTAGAAACAGCTCACAGCAGGTTGCAAACCAATTCTAAACTGCAGAGGTTTATGTGGTATGGAGAACTGCTATCTACGGAAATGAAGCAAGCAACAAAATGAAAGCTCATTTTATAATTACACTAAAATACAGCAACTCAAGAGAAAAGAGGATTATGTAGTCCTGCAGCAAGCAACATGCATTAAATGGAGAGGAAAAAAACCACACCAGCAATTGAGGACAAGCATTAACTACAGGTAGCTAAAAAGCAACTGAAGCAAAACAGATTTGGTACTCCCATTAAAAACCACAATCTTCAATAAACTTGTTGAACCTCCACCAGTTATCACATCTGCATGGAAAAGAAGCCTTTTTAAGTTTCCACTATTTCAAATTCACTGCCAAGCAGAAAACCGTGTGTCACCGTGATACCACCACAGATCAGCACCACTACATTCTTACAGTTGAACCCAACTTTCCTTTCAAAGGTCACATACTGATGTCTTCTCTGGGCAGGGTTTAGTCTGTAGTTATACAAATAATCTTTCGTCAGCAACCTATCTTAAACCTCAGATCTTCCCTCCATTGCTCATTCCTGTTCCACCCTGGGACAGAGGCCCCTCCTTCCTCAAAGCACTAGCTCCACTCTTTCTTTGGCTGTTCTCTGAACTGGAACCAGGAATTATATGGTTTTTAAAGGAAACAAAGCAAGACAAAAAAAAAAAAAAGCTTTACATACGTTTGCAACCTACATAATTTCACCACTTCAGTTTAGAGAGCTGTCAAACCAAAACTTATGTCAGTACAATTAACAGTGTCACCTTCCAGCAGACGGTGAATCTGCCACCAAGACAGCCAGTCACTTCATATTACACCTAGATGAAACTCACTGAAATTTTTCTGAAAGTAAGGATGCTCCTCAAAACAAACTAAGCATCATTAAAGATTTAATTAAAAGAGACAGGATTTTTAAAGATGTCTTAATTAAAGAGACAGGATTTTCCATTTTGGTCCACAAGGAGTTATTGAATGCAACCGGAAGCACAGGAAGAAAAAGCACTACTATACGAAGATTTGCAGCTTGAGAGTCCTAAGAACCAAGTACTTGGATTTAAAGCAGCAGCAGACAAGTCATTCACAGCTCATTGCTGTCTTGCCGATCTATTCTGCAGGGACTGGAACATACTTGACAATGTTCGAGATGCAACACAAGCATTTATTCTGCACACACAGCAATTAACAGAAGTTTTGATCGGTCATCAGTGCTAAATAAAAAGAGAACCAGCACACTTGAGAATAGTCCCTATATTCTGCTTCTCACACCACCAACCAAGTCTCAAAACCATTCAACACCCTAAAGGGAACCCCAGTGAGCAAAGTATTCTTTTCCAGTAGGAACTGCCACATGCAATTCACCCCATGCCCTGGGACCCAACTAATACTACAGCTATTAGGAGAATACATTCCCATATCTTCAGTGCCAGTTTACATCAGTCTGGGACAGCAGCAGCCACTGCTTGACACTGCTCTTTTAGCTGGCCACCAGTTCATTTCCTCAGAGCTACTGCTTTCCAAAATTTTAGAGAAAACCTAATTTTAGCAGTGGTGAGAAGTCTTAGCAGATTTCAGAAACTCAAATACAGCTAGGAATACAGCTCATGGAAACAGCCTGCAGAAGTCCATTTTGGTTCTCCTTATCAAGCTACTGTAGGTAATAAACAGAAGGGAAAGAAAAAGGAAAATCACACTGCAGTATAACCAGCAAGTTGGAATGATATTTGGAGTCACCGCTTCTTTAGATACACATCTGCCCCTTCCTAATCAGAGATGTATCCCAGATCTTCAAAACTGAACTTCTTCAAAAAAAAAAATCCAGGTAAAATTTCTTATGCTTATGGCGTTAAATATACGATGAAAACCGCAGTAAAATCAAATTCAACTGTAACTTTCATATCAGCGTGAAGTACCCCAATGCTGAATCAGAGCTGCTCTGAGTTTTGCACTTCACTGTGGAACAGCTAAGACAACTAACAAACCAGGACAACTAACTCCTCTACAGATTTTTGGCTTTTATTATATATTATGAGAACAGATTCAAATAACAGTAAGCAGATGCTCTAGATGTGCAATGAATTCTTAAAACATTTACACTCTTATTTTATACAACAGTTGAGGTCTTGCCCCTAAGTGACACACTGGGTTGTTCCACAGCACAGGGTGAGTGCCTTTACTTTGCATTCACATACACAGTCAAATACTGCTTTACACAAGCATCTCAAACACACTACGCTTCAGTGTTTTCATAGTTGCATACAAATGCTCTAAGAGCAACAATGGATGTGCACAGCACATACTATTAAGAAAAACCCCCACTAAGTGAGTGAAACGAGAAATAAAGTATTGAAGATACAACAAATGGGAATGCTTAACGCAGAGACAGGAGTTACAGCCCTATTTGCAGTTGTCACCTCTGTCATCACAACCTCCTTCTCCCAAAAAGTGACGGGGGAAAGGCAATAGAAGCAAGTATTGGGTTTGGGGAGCAGAGGGCATTAAGCGTTTTAAAAGAAAACAACTTGTAACAGTGTTAAATAACATACCTACAGTAACTACACTTATTGCTAACATGGCATGATGCAAAATCTGCCACAGTCAGTGCTCACAGGCTTTAACTTAATCCCAGCTGGAACAGCAAGAAAGATCCTCCCTGCCTGATGCTTGGCCTCTCCATTTTTGTGGTTTTAGTTGACGCATCCATGGGTGTTGATAACTGAATAGTCAAGGCACAGGTTCTCCCCAGTACTCTGCCACAGACAGTGGGGGAACAGCAAGCTAACCAGCAGCTCTCATGAATGGTTTGTTCATTCACATGCTGAGTATTCATTACAAAAAAAGGGACAGTTCAGCAATAGCTAACTGTCTTGGGACATGTAATCTAGGTATTTTACTACTTCAAGAGATCTATGACAGAGATCTATTTTTTCTCTCCCTCTCTCCAGTTCTTAGAGCTCAAAAACTACTTTAGATGTCTTAACTGTGTGAGATGTGTGAGAACTAGGGGCTTTTTATGTTTTGTGTTGAAACCTGAAGTTGTTTGCCTACTATGGAGTCTAGCTGTTGAGAAAGCCTTATTTGATATGCAAAGTCAGCCAACAAACAGTTCCACTGGCACACAGCTTTTGCCAGAGGTCAAGATCACATCAAGTACAGCTCTTTTTACAAGAACTTGAATCAGCTACTTGGAGGAATTCTAAAAATAATGCTTGTGTCTTCAAATTTGGTTTCAATTTGACCATGTTCACTGGAAACCGGTGTAGAGTCACAGTTGCATAACACAGTCACCATTCAAAAGAGTTGGCCTATGAAGAGCTCAGACTTATAATAACTTTCATTACTAGCAGTCAGACATCTTTTTGACCAAGTACGAGCAGGAACGGGTACTCCAGAAGAGCAGATGATGGTGGCACTGAACACGAAGAACAATGTCAGTTACCTATATTCTTTCCACTAGGTAAACCCACTTGACAAGTCACAGAACCACCTTGGGAGACCACCATCTGGTTCATTTGCAGAACCCACCACACAAAACCTGAACCTTGCCTTAACTCCAAAAAGATACCTTTTCTCAAGAAAAATCATAATTTCCTTTCCTTCACAAAATATGCTCTGTCTTTAGGAATCCACCAGAAAGGATGGTGTACATGTGCTGCTTTAGGACATGCTTAGTGGTTGACTTGGCAGTGTTCTGTTTACTCTCAGACTCAATGATCTTAAAGGTCTTGCCCAACATAAGTGATTCTACGATAACCTTGCATACCTAGGCTTTGTAAGGCAGTATGAAGATGACTGTACTGCCACTTCCACAACAATTATCAGGAAACATTTGTGAACAAAACTTAGGAATGTGTAGAAGTGTCCCAAATGACATACAGTAGTGGTCTGAACCTCACCAGGTCACACATGAACACTGAGGCACACACATCCTTGAAAAGGTGAACTTTCACAGAGCTAGGACTGTACTTGCTCGGAGATAGACCTAAAGGTCTGTGCTTTCCCACCTTCCTACTCTGCGTAACTGTAATAACCAATAACAGCTGAGGCAGCAGCCACAAAAGAGCAATTCCCCCTTTTGGCAGAGCTCAAAAGAGTTCTCTCCAGCCTCCAGCAACAGCCCAGCACCAGATCGGTGGCTTTATGACCTAGGCAGCCTGACCACTGCCAGGCAGATGTGCTTCTAGACTGTTAGAGATGTATGCAGTAGGTCTTCAACCTGCTTCACTCTCTCCTTACCCCCAGTTCTTGCATTGAAGGCAGTCTTTCTTTTTTAAGATAGAAGAGTGAAATTTTGCACTCCACAGTTTAGCAAGATTTTCAAGGTCTTATATCTGTCTTCACTGCAGTTATTATCAAAAGGTGTTTAGCCTTTTGAAAGCTACAACCCTTACAGAAGGCAGTAAGCATGCATTATATCCATATTACTGACAAATATGGACAAAATCCAGCTCTGCTGGATACCAAACCCAAGAGCATTAACAAACGAACCAAGCTCCATTCCTTAGTACATCTTCATAATCATACACTGCTACTGTTAGTTATGTGCCTGTCCCTTAGGAAGGGGCTGAATCAAGTGGTGCAAAATAAAGTTCTGGCAGGGAATCATGGAGCTACATGGATTTCTCTCATCCTGCCATTACTCCCTCCTGAACGCACTGTGGGCTAAGAGAAAAGGAGAGTGATCAAAAGAACAGTTTTCAAGACCTGAAACAGCAGCAAGAAAGAAATGAACTATCAAATTGTGAAGATGCAAAGAAGCTATGTTTCCATAAGAACCTGCACACGCATGGGGGTAGGATCACTCACCTACAGCAAGCCACAGCCCCGGAGCCAGATAAACCACACTTGCAGCACACAGGCAGCAGTGATGTATGTACTCAAGAGACTGACACCACATGATACATGCTCAGTTCGAGCAGTTCAGAATAAGTAAATCACAAATTACAAGAGATAGAGCTTTAAGTTGCCTGCACCATCAATCGTTGGTCCCTACATGACAGTTTTTGAAGCCAGTGTAGAAAGACCAAAGGGGAACTGCACAGCACTTTCAAAGCTAAGAACTGTCATGCACTACCAAAAGCACACAGATCCCCCTTATACATTCTCCTCCCATTTGCTCAGTATTCTCAAAAATTCACCATCACTGCCCCCACCATTCTCATTACTTAACAAGCCAGTTCAACCAGGGAGCTAGTTTCTGTTGAGTTTTCTTTCAACACTCAGTAAAATTCAGCTATACCAATACAAAAAAACATGCCCACCACCACAGATTCATGAACTGACATTACAACAATTACACCTATTTCTTTTAATGTTACAACAATAAATATCAGGCTAAAACCACAAAAACCACAGCATTGTGACAAACTGAAAACAATTTTTACATTTAAAAAGGTTTCCCACCCCCTCTCTCTACCTACCCCACTAATAAAAAGACCATTTTCTGATGTTCACTCTAACCCCAAATCTGCATTATTGTTTCCATTCCAGATAATTCAAAATAAAACACTTTTAGAAATATGCATCTGCATGATGCTCAGCAAGGATGACAGAAACAATCAACATTAGTTACTCATTCAGTTTCTTTTAGCATGCCTTGAATGGGAGCATATATACTAGTTTTACTAGATAAGTCATTACAATACAGATACTCCTACTGAAGAAAATATAAATACATTGAGGAGTTTCAAAGCAGTGAGAAACACACCCTTGTGCTATTTTGGTTAATAAAAATGTTTGTGAAAACTCCAGCTCTTTCCCCGTTAAAGCTTTCCACCTACAAAAGAACAATGCTTCAGACAGGCAGCAGTCTCCATACAATAGCTATTCTCTACTATACCATGGCATTTGTTTCCTAGGAAACATGCAAAATAAAAAGGACAAAAAGTACCCAGTATGTTAAATATGCAAATAAACTAGGTCACACTAATCATATTTCACTCAATGAAGTAAAGAATCCACACCTCATTATATATTAGAGCACAGGATTAGTTTTTCAGTAACTGCTCAAAACAAAGTGACCTTAATTTTTCCACAGGCACCTCTGAAGTACACTGCTTTTTAGGAACAAATGCAAGACCAGCAAGGAAGGGTTTTACCTTACAGCATTAAAATACATGTTGTTTTAATGCCAAAAATATATTCTTAATGCAAGTGCATTCTAAATAGCCAGCTATCTGCATAGCCTACCAAACTCTGAACAAAGCACTGCCAACAGCAAGTCAAACCAAAGCCCATTATTCCAGTCCAAAACCGTACCAAATTCTAGGCAAGCTTCCACTACGCTTGTCTGTAGCCCCGAAGAGAGCTCCAGTCTTAGAGTAATTGGCTTCTTAACACACAGATCAGGCCATGCCTCACTGCAGCAGGAAGTAGAGGAAACAGAACAGAGCAAACTAGGCTTTTGAACAGTACTTTTCAATGTCCTGAAGGTAACATATCAGCAGCTGTTTCCCAATCTCCCATGAAAAAATGGAGCAGATCCAGGGATGGGTGAGCAGGTCAGTCTCAACAAGAACGAAAAACAATTATTCTTAAAAAGTCCCCCAATTCCCACTGGCTACCTGGGAATTCTTATCTCAGAGAAGAAACTCAGGCCTCACAAGCACAACAGATTATTGTTAGTAACTTGCTCTTCTTGAAATGTCATTCCAAGTGTAACAATGAACATGTTTGGTCAGAAGGAGAAGCACAGTTATCTACATCAGTACAACACCTGCACTAGTACCCACAGAAAACATAGGCTAGTGTAGTCAACCCAAACCAAGCATCAGAGAACTCAAAAAACTCTTGATCAACCTGTTTGAAAGCATGGCAATCACCTATTAAATAAACACAACATCTTATATTGTGAAAGGGCCACACCAACATGTTTAAAAACTATCAGCTGAATCATACCAGTATCAGTTTGCAGAATGATTCCTACACTGTACCTACACACTCCCTCGCTTACACTGAGCTTCTGCTACGAGTCTCTTCAGCTCATATTAGACAGGGAGCTGTTACAAAATTGTGTGTGCTGGTCATAACCGAAAGTGGAAAGAATATTACCTGAAAGAAAAAAAGCCACCAATACTATTTATGTTGCTTCTACAGTCTTTGCACATCACAGTGTGACAGTAGACAATTACAATCTGCCATGTACATCAGGTACTGTTCCTGTTTGATGATTTTCCAGCCTGCAGAAGAGACTAGCTCAAACATCAAAGGTGCCCTCATGAACTCTTTTGATAGTTACAGCATTAAATAGGAAGAGGATGCAGTCATGCTGCTCAGTGCTCTTCCTCACCTTCAAAGGATAACACAAACATAAAGGTATGCCAAAAGTTCAGGGAAATGTTATTTATTTATTCAGCCAAGGAAGCACAGGGAGGAGCTTTACACAAAAGCTGATTTTTCAGATCCCAAAGAAAGTCAAGCAACAGCAGTTCACAAAAATACAAAGATGATACCATTTCAGAAACAAAAAAAGAAGCAAGCACCATCACCTGATAGGAATAGTACAACTCCTGCAATTAACTCTTTCTACCATAATATTCACGGGCTGAGCAGAATTAAGTAGAAATTTATATTTCTTCACATCACCACAAAAAGCCAGTACACAGAACACTTCTCATTCTCTTCAGGGAAGTTTACTGCGTAAAATAAAAATAAGTCATCACGCTGTTACAAAAGCAACTCTCTAGGAGAGCAGCTAACAAACGAAGATCAACTTACTGAATCCAAGCACTAGTTGGCAAGTTCACATCATAGATCTGCTATGGTTTGTACCAGTTGGGCTGGATTTACCCAGAAAGAGCTACCAGCAGCTTAAAGAAGTACCACGCCACTGCTCCTCAACAAGGATGCTGCAATGGACACTTGCTGTCTCACTCATCCTGCTGTATGCGACATGGATGCCAGCTTACACGATTCATCTGGCACCTAATAGCACCAAATTTACTGAAGAAAAAACATGAATGCATTTTTCACCATGTGTGCATTTGCCTTCATGTAACAGTGTACTTCCACAACGTTGTCCTCTTGCCCTGCCACCAAGGTAGCTTTCAGTTGCCTGATCTGCATGATAGAAGGAGAAGCATGAGCAAGTCCCTGTCCTGCCACTTCCCTCTCTCCAAAATCATAAATGCAACTATGCACATCAAGACATTTTAATGCAACAACTGTGGATAAAAAGGTTCTAAGCTTGGGCACGTTTTGGTTTTAGGTTTCACAATGCAGAATATTATGTATCACAAAATGGGATAGCCTATGTATTCATTCTGAACAGTTATTTGAATTACCACTGGCATTTGTTCATTGCTTCCAGATTTGGGCAATTAGACAAAGAAACGCAGTAACAGCTTGATCCTGAACACAGTTCAGATCCCTTTAGTGAATCCTCCCACTCTCCCTGTGGGCAAGGAGTCACCAGTTCCAATATAGTCCTCCTCACCTAACATAACAGCAGGATAAATCCATTCTGACCAATGATTATAGAACATAAGCTCTAATTACCATAATAAGTGAAACCTGCTGTAAGAGTAATTCATTCGTTAAAAGTTAAAGGCTAAAGAATGTACTGCAAAGGAACATCTTTTTTCCAGGGTGGGCTTTTTATTTTTTTAATTAGAGTGACATACACTTAACCCCTAGCTGTACATTGGTTCAGGCCAACTAAGGAGCAACAGGCCTCATGCCCTGCGGTGAACGTGTGATCTGTGAAGCTCCTGGCTCACACACAAGATTTCCTTTTTTTTTATTTCAAAAGGAGTTTCAAAGCCCAAAAATGCAAGGATAACCCAAGTACAGAACAAGGTACCAGAGCTAAAATGAAGACAGCTATCTTGTCTATATGACTGACTAGCAGCCAACTACTTCACTCTATAATTATTACCATCAGGATGGGCCCAATTTGAGCTCTCCCTGAACTGCATGTGGACTGCATGCGAGGTGACCCTCCCTTAGAGCGGGGATGCCTCTCAAAGTTTGAGATCCCTACCTGAAACTAGGAGATCTTGCCTTGCCCAGGGCAGAGAGACCACTTACTCGTGACAGATTGTCAGTAACCGACTGACAGCATGCCAAATTAATACTAATGAAACATTACTAATCCATGCAGCTATCCAATCTTATTATTATTATAAACTTTATGTAGATTCCTTTAGACATAAACCATTGCCCAAGTCTGAGACTAAGATTGGACTTAGCCAAACCTAGGCTCCATAAGAAGTTTAGAAAGCAAGGAGGTCCACTCTGAACCTTGTGACACAATGAGAGGTGCTTCCTTACCCTATTGTGTCTCCAGCCTCTCTGTGAATCATTCCAACTCAATTCTCACTCAATTTTCCTTTGTAAGTTCCTCCATGCAGTAATTAATAAGGTGAACCTTGCCATCAAACTTACTGAACCGTGGTAATCCACCGTTAAACTTTGTAAATTCCACTGATTTTACTGAACTCTGACAAATTATTATTTTACCTCAATAAAACATACTGCTGTTTCTCTGAGTGAGGTGCACTCCACTTATCCACAACCATTAGTAAGACAGTTCATCCAAGGTAGGGGTGAGGAAGGAACCTTTTTCCCACTGGTCTTGGAATAATGTTCCACTAAGTGTGACGTTTAAAGAAGGGGACACATCTTGATCCTGTCTGTCTGCCATTATAAACAGCACACATGAAAAGTGTGATTAAAGATATGGGGACATTAACACTGCTCCTCTTGCATCTCCTTACTGCACGCATCTGCATTAGGCATTACTGAATATGTTCCAGACACCTAACATACAGGGAGGTAAACAACATGCCCCAAGAAGCAGCTACCCCATTAGCAGGCAGTCTGGCAAGGCCACTGTTTCATTAAGCAGCAAGGAAGCAGTTAAAGCACTCTGCAGTTGATTCCAGAGGTATTTCATTCAAAGACATTAAAATAAATCTGATTACAAAGGTAGTAATGGCATTTTGTTCTTGTTAAGTCCAACTGGTAGACAGAAGAGCCATTTCATCATTGATCCCATGATTATTTCCAAACATTACTACATACTTGTAAAATTTCAATAATTACTATGATACTTTTAAGGAAAAATTTAAAAACAGGTCAAGTTTTCAAAGAGCACTTACGTGATTTAGAAACCTCTGATAAACATTCAACATGGAGTTCAGTGTGCTGCATTAATAATAAGAAATTCTTATCAGTCTCCATCAGTCTATGGCCACAGCTTACACAACTTCTGAAAGTTTTATCAAATTCTCTTTCCTCTAAAGTAAGACTTTGCAAACTAGGACACTTTTTCCACAGTACATAAAGGCAGCATCACCGATTTCAAGTCAATCTAAGTATTTGAAGTGTATCCTTGTCTAGCTGAGGCCTAAATATCTCTTTAAAAAAAAAAAATAATCTGATGGCCACACTTTGCTTCATTTAAGAGCAAGCTCTGGAAAAACATTGTCAAGACTCTAGTATCGCTTCAGAAGATGCAGATAATCAGAACAATACTTTTATTAAATGCCCCAAATTGGCATGGAAGGGAAAAGCATCATGACAGGAGCTACAATACAAGGGGATGCAAGTTTAATAAGGGATTTTTCCATTTGGGGCGGGGGGCAGGGAATAGAAGAAAAAAAGAAAAAAGGAGGCTGAAATAGATAAGACAGATAAGAGGACTAGCAAAAATGTGAGTAATCATCCTTTCAGACAAACGTTCAACACTATTAGCATGAGTCAAATGCTGGTGCCCCATATAAGCCAAACCGGCCTGGGAGGCCTAGAGCAGTAAAAAGCAGAGAAGAGGTGGGCATACTTACTTTAATAAAAATATTAATAATAATTATCATCCTCATTACCACCCAACACATATCACCTGCAAGGAAGCGGCCTTACCTATAAGCACATTGAGCCAAAGAACGTTTGCTGTGTCAGAGGCACACAGAGTAAAAACAAAACAACACACACACCTCCCAGCCCCCACAAAGGAAAAAAAAACAAAACACATACAGTTGATTCAGGAAATCTACATAGCCAATTCTGTGGCGTTCCATTCCATCACCAAGTAGCTGCCTCTACACTCCTGGAGTTAAAATACCCCTTATATGAACATTGTAAGACGCCAGGCTTCAAGCAAATGAAAACCCATTGGAGAAAACACTACACACTGCTGTGTCCTCAGTCACACACACACAATGGTAACACAACAGTTCTGCTGTTTCTACCATTCTCCCTGCCTTCAAGGGGAGAAGAAAACGGGTATTAGCCCTGTATCATCAGCAGCTATAAAAGGCATAAAAATAATCCCTACTTCTCCAGGCAGTATAAAAAGGAAAAGACTTGAGCTGCTGATGAAACCCACATTGCTAATTCTTTTCTCTACAAACTGCTCCGGTCACTCAAATACATAAAACATTTGGAGTGACCGGATTGCTGCTCCTATTCAACCCAGCGGTGAAAGACTTACAGATACAGAGTAAATTCCTGAGAAAAAGAAAGGTCAAATGAAGATGATATAGGAAGTTCTGATCTGCCACTGCAGTGTCAGCCAAGAGTGGCCACAGGAGACCTTTGTATTTTAATTTATGCTCTCTCAGCCAGGCTGAGGAGCAGCAGCTGCTGCAGCAACAGCAGAGAATGCATGGCTGTCAGCAGAACAGACAGGAGGACAGTCCTTATGCCTGCTACCCTGTGGAGAGAAGAAAGATAGGAAAAGACTTCTCCAGCAGGGACCCCTCACTGCAAAAACAGATTTTGGCTGGCAAGAGCAAAAGCTGCCCTCTTCAACACGGCTCAGTAGTATTGGTATGGAGCAGAAGCGGAAAAACAAAAATATATATGCACACATGCATAGCTGTGTATATGTAAACATTCTAACATACACTGCTCACATTGTATTTTACTTACACTAGTAGGAAGCACATTTTCTAGCCATTACACCTTAGGGATTATATCTAGTCTAAAGCATTAAATCCAGTTTGCAGGATAGGTTTGTTTCTTTTTCAGTAGAAGATATCCTACTGAAGATCGGAGCACAATGCAGAACAGTTATACAGCAAGCACCAAGGAGGGGGGGAATGGAAACAACTCTTTGCTGCTGCCAAGAAAACATGAAATAATCCAATTACTTCACATTTATATATATATATATTTTTAATATATATATGAAAGATATATCTCAAAAAAAAACCCAACACCCCCAGAAAAAAACCACAATATCACACCCCCAAAAACTTAAGAAAACCAAAGCTATCAACCATACAAAAGAACACACGTTTAAATGCTAAGCCTTAAAGTGCTTTGTTCCATTGTCCAAGTTTTCATTGAAGTACTCCTAAAACCATGCAGTAAATAGATTTCAGGATGAACAGCTACCAAACTGTTTTCTCAGGCCTATACTTTTTTTTTTTTTTTTTTTTTTTAAGATTTCTTATAGCAACAGGGATTTAGGCTAAAAAGTTGTTTACCTGGAAATCCAACTCCCAGTGGCATCAGATCAGAGACCTGGGCCCTGGGAACAAGGACTTACAAAGGCATTCAGAAGCACTCGTTTATTATTTCTTGGTAAAACAAAAAGTCTTAGAATTCTGTAAGCTTATTTTTCTTTTTTCTGCTCAAGTCTAGTACACTAGCTTAAATCTGAAGCATTCCTTCTGCCTCTGCAGAGTCAGCTAGCTTTACAGAATCTGATACTTTTGGCCATAATCATACTGTCAGGTTAAGTTGCTCTCTTGCCTATCTAGTCTACTCTTTGTCAGCAAATGAATGGTCACAGCCACCCATGCTACTTACATTGTTCTTCCCTTCCCATGACCGTTATGCAAGCAAAGAAGAAAAGTCTCATTTTATTTATCAGATGTCAAACACAGTGGTATAATGTAAGATGACTTCTATAAATGTGCCTTGTTAAAGAATTTGCTTGGGTTTCAGTGCAACCTTAGGGACATAGGGATGTCATGCATACACAGCACTGATGACTCCACTGTACTACCTGGCCACTGACTTACATTATGCAACTCTTCAAGATCATCCTATTAGCACAACATTGGTCTCCGATTCAGAGACACCCTAGGCAGCAGGCCACACTCCCCAAGAGCCACAGATTTGCTTATGGAACTTCTCAGGGCCCAGATGAACAAGGAACTTATCCATTATTTTGGAAGGAAAAGTGTAAAGTGCTGCATTCCAGATTTTACGTTAAAGCTAACTACTAGAGTCTTCCAGAACAGTTATCAAAGGAAGGAATAGTCTGGTATCTACCTTAGAACTCCCTTCAGATTCACTTGCCCATCACAGAATTCTCATCCCTCACATACTATTTTATTACTGAATAAGGATCCACCATAGCCAATGGCAGAATTAAATACAAATTTTGGGGGTGTATGCCTGCTTGTTTCTTAATTTCAGGGAAGAGAGAACGAAAAAGGACAGAAATGCGGGCAATTGCAATCCTACATAAAAAACTGCCAACTACATACCTTACTGTCAAACATGGCCTGGGCTGAAAATGGTTAATTCATTATAATTGGAGGAGCTGTGTAAAGATCCAAGTAGGTCACCATCTGGAAACTTACAGCTCCTCTTCCCAGCAGCAAGCTTTTTTGTCTGTGACATCCAGCTGTAGTTGCCTTGGACTGCTACACTTAATTAACTTTACACTCCTCCAACATTTATAATTCAATGATCTGAACTACTGAAAAGTAAGGTTTCCAAAATCTGTTTCTTAATAGTACTGTGTGGAAAAGTCAGGGGCAGGGTATGGCAGGGAGCAGATAAAAGGTATTTCAAACTACATTCTTCAGATGCAGGATTTTCACTGTGGTTTCACAGAAGCTAAGCAGATGAACATGAAAGTTAATTGACTCCAAGCTGCAGAATGCTTTATTAAATGTCTGTTGGAACTCCACCTCTCCCATAAGTAAGCCAAAACTAATAGGAAAAAGAACTAACAACTGGACGTCACATACTTTAGAAAGTCATAGACTCAAGGAATAACCAGACAAATCCACAAACAAAAATCCACCTAGGGATATGAAGTACAAACATCCTAATTCTGGCTCTGAAAGGCCAGATTCCAAGCATATTCCCTAAGAATTATCACTATCTACCTGCCTTGTTCCTCCAGTTTTCACCAGCTGTCTACCATTGCCACTGTTCTAAGGATATTTACCTTAAACAGACCTTTTGTCTGGTCTGAGATGATCACTGGTATGTTCTCTTTGTTGCATTTCTAAAAATGGTTCTTTGAGGACTGCTTTGACAGTGCCACCTTATGTTACTTCACTTCTGTATCAGGAAATGTTTCAACTCAAGCGCAATGTTAGATGCCAGGGAGAGAAGGGGAGCACAACTAGAACACCTCACAGTACATCACCCATAAAAGCTTCAAAACAACTTTCTGTCCAGCCCTGTGCAAGTTTGCATTCTTGCATCGTATCCAAATCCAAGAATGCTCCCTTTTATTTTAAAGGCAAAATGCCCCTTATTAAAGGCAGAACATTGATTTATGAGTGCAACTGTATCTGAATTTAAGTATTTGGATTCTTCTATATATTCTTATTAAAGTAACAACTTCTTGAAAATTTCAGAGCCACCTTTAATAAAGCTCACAAAATTACTTCCAATACTCACTTCGAAACCTAGAGCATTACTCCTCTTGCTTCCAGTTTCTTTACTGATGATTATAGTTTGTTACAAACATTTCACCAAAAACAGTTTCATAAGCTCAGCCTATTCTCGTTCTGAACAGTGAGAACTCACTTTAAAATTTCATAACCATTTACAGAGACCATGAAGTCCAAACTGCTGGCATTATCTCAGGTTAAGTCCCAAAGAAGAATGTTCATTACACACACACCACATCACTTACACATTCATCCTACAGCTCAAGGGGGAAAGAAAAGAGCACACCTTCACCACCCTTTACTAAAGTATAGCAGAAATACCATTCCAGGCAAACTCATACTGGATCATACCAGACATCTTTACCTGTATGAACAGTTTAGCTTCCATAACCTGTGTAGTAAATGTAGCTCTGCAGATTTAAACATACCTTTCACTACTTTGGCTTTACAAACTAAGCCTGAGGTTGATGAAAGGTATTAGACCCTGAAACCATTAGGGAAATGACAGCACACCTACAGACTTAAGAGCCAGTTAAAATGAAGTACTTCCAAGGGACAATACATTGTTCAGTGTTTATTCAGATTTGGTGTGTCCACAGAAATTATTCATTATGTCAAGTGTTAATTCCAGGGTTGGTGTCTGACATAGACAGTACTTATGAAAAACCACACAGCTTTAAGTCAAGGCAGTGAAACCAGTTAGGTGTTTGAGTAGCAAAATGGTCTACTGAGTTCCTCCGGTCACATCCTCACCTGAGCGGAGCCAATTTTCCTCCACATCACTCCTCACCAGCCCCTCAGTAGGTTTACAAAGCTATGTTTTATGCAGCACACTGGCACATAAACTGTTTTAAGCTGGTTTTGCTGGCAAAGATATCACCTCTTAGATATGCCTTCTTCGACAAAACCATCAAACCTCCAAACTACCTTTGAATTGCATGTGGCCCCAGGCATAAATTAGAGAATATTCAAAAAAAGATACCTTTTTATCACATCATGTGGGACAGCATCAAATGCTTTGCACAAGCCCAGGTAGATGATGTCGGTTTCCCTTCCCTTATCCACCAACACTGTAACCCCATCATATAAGACCACCAAATTTGTCAGGCATAATTTGCACTTAATGAAACCATGGTGGCTGCCACCAATCACCTCCTTATTTTCCATGTGCCTTAACACAGTTTCCAGGAGGATCTGCCATGATCTTGCCAGGCACAGAAACTGACCGGCCTGTAGTTCTACACATCCTCCTTATTTCCCTTTTAAAAATGGGGGGTTTGTTTCCAGTTAGCAGGAACTCCACGACTTCTCAAATGTGATGGATAGTGGCTTAGTAACTTCATCTGCTACTTCCCTCAGGACCTGTGGATGCATCCCATCAGGTCCCATGGATTTGTGCACCTTCAGGTTCCTTAAATGGTCTTGAACCTGGTCTTCTCCTACAGCAGGTTGTTCTTCATTCTCCCAGCCCCTGCCTTTGCCTTCTGTGACTTGAGCGGTGTGGCTTGAGCACTTGCCAGTGAAGCCTGAGGTACAGTCATTGATTACCTCACCCTTCTCCATATCCCAGGTAAACAGCTCTCCCGCTTCCTTCTGGAGAGGGCCCACATTTTCCCTGATCTTCCTTTTCTCACCAATGTACCTAGAGCAGCTTTTCTTGTTGCTCTTCACACCCCTGGACAGATTTAATTCTATCAGGGCTTTTGCTTTCCTAGCCTGACCCCTGGCTGCTTGGACAATTTCTCTATATTCTTCCCAGGCTATACATCCTTGCTTCTCCCCCCTGTAGACTTTCCATGTGTGTTTGTCCAGGAGCTCCTTGTCCATCCATTGTTCTAGGTAGAAATCAAGGCTACACATTCTTAAAAGAAACTTTTTCAATTCCTTACAATGAAAACCTACCTTCAACTTGTTTAACAGCATTGTAAGTGCATTGATATATTGTTTCTTCACACACTAGAAAGAAAAAGAGCAGGCTTTTTTCCCTTAGGAACTCACTTGCACTGAATCTAGTCAAAAGGCAAGACTCAGCACACCTCCTCCAAAACCTTGAAGCAATTTTTGGCTCTGCAGGTTAATGTTGCATTTGAAGGTACATGACAATCTAGTAGATTAAGGATTCAGTGCAATAACTCACAGAAGTTCTTCATCTCCCTTGGTGGTATGATGAATCTAAAAACAGGGAATGTTAATCTTGACCTTTTTTTTTTTTTCCCCAAGTCATCAATAAGAATCAGGTTTACATTTCTTTAAAGCCTTTCTTAAATGCAAAAGAAAAGGTGGTTTACTTTTAATAGTATTGAAACCACTGGTATTAGCACAGACTACTATCTACTCATATTGCATAACAAACTTGAAAAATCCTAACAGTAGAAAATAAATGCAATATCCATCAAGTTCTGCATTTAGACTGTAACTTTTCTCTATCAATCACCAAAGCATAAACAAAACTAGTCTGAGATGTTCAGTTTCCATTCAGCTATAAACTGATTTTCAGGCTTGATTTATATACATAGCTTCTTCTATGCTTTGTTTACAGAAATTCTTTTAATCTGCCACACCAGCTTACTCGATAAGCTACCATTAGCAGTAATGGAACATATTTCACACAGAAGCCATTATCTTTAGCCTAAGATATTGTTAAAGTTCAGATGCCATTAATAAAATGTGGTGATTTCTTATGTGGCTAATGGTAGACCACATAAGTAGTGGTACTTAACAGACGAGCATTAGTAGCTCCGTCGGTCACAGACTTATCATTAAGTTGCTACTACTGCGTACATGCCTGGCAGAATCAGGACTCGGTACTCCATACAGTACTATGCACCACTAGTTATAAAAAATGACAGTGGTGACCAGCTTGCTGCCCAGATCAGTGGTAAGGCACATAGCTTTACATGTGCTGAAATATCACTTAACAGTGGTTTCTGCAGGCTATTTCATACAAGCACACCACTACTCTGCAACTAGAGAGAGCATAGTCACAATTGTCTGCTGTGGATGAACCCTGTGTGTTTCAACAGCTAAATTCTTTCAATGCTGCAAGTATTAGAGTCACATATAGCTCCTATTATTGAGGAGAAGTTTTCATTTAAAGGATCAAAACAGTCAGACAGGATGCTTACTCCAAGACCAACTAGCAGAAACACTGCCTGATAGGCTCCACTGTTCTCTGCCAGAGTTTTTTTGTTAGACTAGTGTGTCACCCTTTCTGTCAGCTCTTTGCTACTTAGGCAACTGAAGTAATTGCTCCAGCTCTTCTGAAAGTCCTTTCAGTATTTTGTTTGGGGGACCTCTTTGGGCTTTCCCACTCCCCCCCCAAGAAGACAGTGCTTGAAAACCAATTATGCAGCTGCCAACAAGCGATCCCCATTGAAGTCAACAGGAGCTGCTCTTATGCAGAGTCCTGTAACAAGGGCCCAAGCATTTACAGTGCTGAAATCCTTTGTGCTCTGTACTCCAAGTGGATGAAGGCAAGCTATGCAGGGGGCTCATTCAAAATTAATACTACATCAGGAAGTGGACGAGGGAGAGGGGAAGGCACTTAATAATTGATCCACAGTTTGTTTTCTGTGAATTCTGAAGGTCTTTATGTACATGTTTGTTTTGGCTTGCCTTTTTGTGTTTGGTTGTGGGTTGGGTTTGTTTTTTTTCCGAAGCTAAAGAATTTTAAACTGAAGTTCTATCAGCAAAACAGAGTGAAATAATGACAACAGAGCTCCCAAAGTGCCCATTTGGTAACAATAACCACAGAAAAAACACCTCCTCCAAAGGCAACATGGAGATGGAATAGAAAATAAGGCAGGTTTTATTCAAAATATGACCACCTTCTCACTTTTAGAAGATTATGTTCCCAAAGTTAAATACCTTCTGCTTTACAAACAAGTGGTATAATCCACTCCTGCTCTTTCTGTGAAAAGTTACAGGTTTCTCTTCTCTCCACCTTTTATACAGAAGTACAATCCCACCTCACAATGCAGACAAAATCCATTCTTCCAACTCATCAAGGCCTTCAAACTCCTTGAGCTAGGAGCCTAATCCTGCTCACACAAACAATTTTGACAACACAGCTCCATCACAGTTGTTCTACCTTGCTCTACAATTGTCACCTGCAGTCATTTCCAAGACACGTTACAGTCGCAGATTACAGTAACATTTGCAAACAGCACTCAGCCCCGCGTAACTGAAGCGAGAACACGACTGGTGACCATGCCAGAGCTCCCAGCTGCAGCAGAACAGTAGAATATAGCCAGTGGAAGATCAGTGCAAAAAGGCCTTCTTTGCCTATAAAAGGAGTTAGAGGACTTCCAGTCCCTTCAAGTCCTGCTTTTAGGCACTTAAGTCAATGAATTTCCACTCCAGCAAGTCAGGAATTTAATATTTTTTTAATACATATTTTATACATATGCATACATAGTGTCATGTATATATGTATGTAGAATAATGCTGTATTTCCAATGCATACTAACCTTTTGTTTGCAACAAAGCCATCACAAAGGCTACTACTTGGGAATGGATAATCATGACAAACTCTCTTCAGAGAGATCATTTGCCACCCTTTCCAGTAGACCACTCCAATAAAGTACCCTATTAAGGGAGTAGTATGGTGTTTGGAATAACATTTAGGGGAAGAAAAAGAAACTTCTCAGCAGATAACGGAGCTGTTCACTTAAAATTAAGTTCAAATTAAGTGTCCATTACAATAAACTTGGTAGACTAGTACTGCTCTTTGTTTCTCTAATATCACTGAGCAATTGGGAGAAAACAGATAACCACCATAAATCTTACTAAAATAGAGAAGATCAAAGTGCACTGGAGGACCATCCCAAGCAGCACATGTATCTACATAACAGTCCTCACTGAACTGAGCAAATTATTAACACACTATCACATCTGATGCTTCTGTGTACTCCTCAGTCCGAAACCACTCTACCTAGAGTAGAAACAAGCTGTGCTTGTACAATCACTTTAAGTTGATCTATGGAGGGAAAGTAGACAGTCCTACCATCTTCCAATGCTTCATTCTTGCAGCCAAGCAGCAAGTCAATAGAAATTGACCCAGATGAGAAGAATTCTCAGTCAGATCTGGTAACTGGCTGCTACCAGTCCACTAAAGCTGTACTAACACATTTGGTTCTGCAGCCTTCAGCCATTTGCAGCCCCCTGCTCTCATTCTGTCACCAAAATTTGCAAGGCTGCACACCAAAACTAGTCACGAAGCCACACCTACAACCAAGGCAGAAAGTGGCCCTGCTAGGGAAATGGGTCCTGCCAGTCACTTCAAGAGAAAAAAAAAAAATCAAGGGCATTAGACTATTAGGAAAGCAGGAAGATTTCACATCCCCCTGATTGCCCACAGAAAGAGAAAGAAAGAAGAGGATGTTTGTGATAGCAAGAAATATTGGTTAAAAACTTGACCTTAGTCATTTAGTAACTCCAATCATACATATTTTATATTTATATACACATATTTTTCTAGCCTTCACAAAAGTCATATGGCTGAATTTTCATCTAGAAATTAATTGCATAACTCCTTGGAAAACAGGGCTTCTAATTAGAAAAAAATCCTCTTTTTAAAATTATTTCAATTATATATTTAATTAATTATTGTTGGACTGACCTAATTCACACTTACTCTTTTTGACATGTATTCACATAAACTGGCAGTCAGGAAGACAACTTCTACAAAATGCTATCTTTCACCCACACAGAAAAGGGAACACTTCTGATTTTATGTTTCAGTGGCAAAAATTAAGCTTAAAAAAAATCTGAAACCCTTGCTTTGTGCACAGTAGAACACCCTGGTATGCTCCCAGCTGAGCGTGGCCCAGGATACTTGCTGACCTTCTTCCTAGTTAGCTGGTAGCACTCAATGTTTTGAATTGTCACATTTTCCAAATTCTCGACTCCATCCTGAAACACTCTAACCACATGGCATTGCAAAGACAAACTTGAGAGAGTTCTTCCACAAAGTGACAGGGTTAATTGAAGCATGGCATGAAGCAACAAAATCTTTGTCATGCATTATGTGTGAACTTTCTTCAGTGTCTCTGCTTTTATACATAAACCATTTACAGCACAGAGGGAAACCCCTTCATGCTCTTTTTAATCACAGATGGTTGGAAAACAGAATGCAGCAGAAGATACGCAATTCAGCGAGAGGGAAGCACAGAGCACCCTGTGCATGGGTACATAAAGCAAAGGTGTCCAACAGGGAGAACCTGTGATGCAGGCTCTGACAAAGTGACAGATGCCAGGCAGATCTACTAGGGGTGACACCCCACAGAGTGGTGCTCTGTCTTTGCTTGGGGCACCAGAGCTCAGCTGGGAGAGTGCCCTCTTGACACAAAGTCAGTCTTGACATAAAACATTCTGTGTCATGGAAGATTTTCCCCTAGATCAAAGCAAATCAAGCTGGACTCATTCAATGCAAGCTACTAACGTGAAGAAACACCAAGTAGGCTGAATTATTGCAAGCATCCTTACATTATCTTGTATAATCATACTCATTACCCTGCAACAGTGGTTTACTGGAGCTATGACAGTAGACATAATCAGGTTTTAACTCATTAACACTATATTCAGGAAAACAAAACAGAAGCCTCTATGAACCCAAAATATTTCATGTCTCTAAAAGCATCTAGTCTCCTTTTAATTCTTTCTTTGAATATGATACTACAAAGAACCACCAAACGCTTTTAAAAATAATTTTACTTGCCTATTGAGAAGAAAGAGAACATATTTAGGCAGAAGTTCCTACGATTCTTTGACTTTTCCATAAGAAGTCGTTGCCATCTGGTTTTCTCAACAGCACAGGTACAGAATAGGTATATAAACTGTTTTCATAATATGTATTGGCTTTATTGAAAAAAAAAAACAACAACAACAAAAAAAAAACCCACACACTTTCATCACCACATATCAGGAGCTTTGCTTGAAATGATTTTCAATATTATTTGATGTAATGGAGCCTTCTCTAGGAGCAGAGGGATTTTCAAAGCCTGGAAGAGGCATATTGATTTTTCCCAGTTTTGTGGGAAATTGACAGTTCATTCACAAGATCTCTGTGTGCACTGAAATACTTATTCTAAATGCTGTCCAGAGGAAAGCAACTGCAAAGTTGAAACATTAGCTGAAGAATCTGATGTGGAGATTGATGGGTATTAAAATAAATAAATACCGCTGCTGCCATTTGACTCATTTATTTTATACAGCTAAAGGAGTAGGATCTGACTGTTTTTAGCATCTCTGCAAGTCAGGCCATCTGGAGGTTATGAGATCACACTGAGTCAGAGTTTGATACCAAATCAAGCAACCCTGACTGCAAGCCTGAATGTGTTGGTGACATTTTTAAATGCCAGCGAAAGGCTAGACTGCTCTAGATCTTTGTGTACGTTACAGAAGCAGCTACACAGAACACTGTGCTAACAGTGACATGCACCCATACCAACCCCTATACCTGTACAAAGTCGCTATATGCACTGTGATTCACAAGAGAGGATATTTTTTGGCAGGAGCAGCAGCACAACCACAAGAAAAAAGGAGGCTTTCCAAACTCTCACAATAGTACAATGGAAAAGAAATAAATTAGGCCTCAAACCATCAATGAATAATCTAGGCTTTCTGGGATTTTGCACTGTACAACCGCAGTGGAATACAATTCAGTACACTCATAAAAATAGATAAGCTTTTTTCCCTGTTTCAATTCTTTCTTTATTGCATTGCAAGAATATTCGCTAATTTTTAATGGGAGAAAAAAAAGATGGAAAGTGGTACAAGAGTACAAAGTCACTACGAAATACTAGCTAATGAAAAAGTCCGATATTCAGAAGAAGAGTTAAAAAAAATTACCACACTGGAAGGCACTTCAATGGTTAATGCTCACAGTGACTTCTGGGTCATCACTAACAGAACTGGGTTACTTCATGAGCTGTTCAGCTCCTTGCTCCTGCCTACATCAATAAAACAATTACAGTCCTGTTGACAGGCTTCTAGCCACGCATTTGAGAAACATGCTGCATATTTTGCACAAAGCAAAGTATGAAGGCTGATTCTATCCTACAGCACTAAAGTTTAAGAATGGAATTCCCTAACTAGCAGAATTAGGTCAAGAGATTTCTTCAGGTCAAAAATATTCTCTCACATCCAGTTTTAATTGGAAGCAAAAGATTATATTCTAAAAGCTTATAGCAAATCTTCACAGGTTATTGCCCTTCGTTACTGGAGTATAAACTGTTGAAGTACCTAGACTGAGCATTTAACAACACATCAGCTTCTTGCTCCAAATGTATAACTTATCAGCCCTGGTGCCAAAACCTGTTTATAACACATTCACCAAGAAATCTATTTGTAGGAATGGAGCTCAAAAGAAAAGAAAGCATTGTTTCATGAACCGTAAGACCAAGTTTCTTATTCTCTATGAATTATTAACTTTTACAGAGTTTAAGGAATAAAGAATAAAGTTTGCTAATTGGCACTTCAGGATTACTGTAATCTATGGAACCAGGTCTTAGAGAGTGTTCTTTAAGAACGGATTACATATATTCTTTCAAACTCCCATCCACTGAAGAGGACAAAAAAAAAAAACCCAAACATGTTTTATGGGTTCCCATTTGGAAAAAGATTACTTTCTTCCCTTGCATAGGTCAGGCTTGCTTTCCCTGTGTTCCTATTACATCATACACTGTAGTTGAATATGTACATACATAATAAATACACCACATGGTTTATCATGAAAAAAGACTGCCTTACTGAATTAAGGTAGCATGTCTACCTGCAAACTCACAGAAAATGGATCCATTTCCTTTACTACGAAAACATTATCAACATGCAACAAGGGGGATGGAACTAGGACCAATGACAACTTGTTTGGACACGTACAAGTATTCATAAAATGTTTCACTTGCAGAGTATTCTGTTGGGGCTGCCTGTAGTCTGGGTGCCATTCACATGCGTCAGCTTGCCTCTGATTGGGAGACTAAAGATTTAAAATTAATTCTACATACCCAGTGGCACATCTATCTCAAAGTAAAACTTACTATGGCAATTCAGTCAAGGTGGAAGAGTCATAAATGCATTTACCAAATTAATCTTTAACATAGAAGAAGTGTATGCAAACTAAATTTATAGTTCCAATAATATTCACTTGAAGTACACTGACATCAAACATGAGAAGCTGCACAATTAATCACTAGCTTTTTTCTAGTGCTTGTGCCCTTATGCTTCTTCAATCTTTTATAAACTAGAAACATCAAATAGCTTAAAATAACAACCTATTTACAAACACCTAGTTTGGCAAAGAGGAAACAGCTTCATTCATGTTCCTCACCTATTTCTTTTTGTATACCAATGATACAGCTTGACACTAAGTTACAACAGAAGGCAAGGAAAACTTTTATTCAAAAAATGACCTCTATAAATCTGAAGCAAGTCCCCTAAAGCCAACAGAGATACTCTATTTTTTAATGCATTTCAAAGACTGGGGCTACATCTGCTGAAAGAGACACTGAGGAATTCAGGAATCCCAGGCTCACAACAATGCATGTATTTCATCCCTATGTACATCACTGCCTTGCACTGTTACACCACAGTTGTGTATTTTCCCAAGACAAGTTCTGTTCTTGCCATTGTTCCATTTCTGGCAAGACCACTTGTGAAATGCCACTAAGCTATTAGCTGTGCTACTAGGACATTAAAAAAAAAATTAAAATAATTTGATCATAAAATGAGGCAGAGAGTGAACAGAATGCTTCCACTTCCATTGCAAAGGCATCTTCCCAATGCAATTTTTTAAAGCTCAAAAGCTACAGAACGCATCTGAAAATTGTATGGAACAAGCTTCACATTGATTTTTTTTTTTTAACCACTGTGGCAAGGGAAAATCACATAACCAAAACTTCCTTGTAGGTATCTGAAAACCAGCTGACATCAGAAAATTATCTTCTGTCCCTTTGAAAACAAACTGTCAACAATGTACAAAATCTAATAAACAGTCTATTTGTTGCCCCTCAAAGGTCAGTGCACTTTTCCAACACTTTGCCTATAACACACTTATATAACCTTACACTGTTTTCTTTCCACTACCTTCCTGTAACTCTGAAGACTCCCATATGGTTGCCATCAAAACCAGCAGTTGCCAAGCAAATTAACACACTATGACTTGTAATATGCTGATGCATTATAATCACAGCATATCTCACAACCTACAGTGAATTATCAGATAAAGCGAGGGTCTGAGGTGCCAACGCCTTCTCTACAACTTCCTGATTAGGTGAGGGTCAGTGAAATCAAGTGTAGATTGAAATTCAGAGCTAAACAATAGGTTTAGTATATACCCACAGTTTCCATCAAGTATAATAAAGCACAGAGCAATTAAAACATGTATATATGTTTACATATATTTTATATGTATATGCATTATCTCCCCCTTTTAGTCCAAGGACATGGCACACAAGTGTTCCTCACACTACCCTGATGAAAAACACCTGTGTTCACAGCAACATCTGCCCAAGGGAATCAAAATGAAAAAACAGACAAGTGAAAGAAAATCATGGCAAACTCAGCCACTAAAAACTCAGCAGACAGTACAATGGTAACAGCTACTGTAGGGTCAGAATATTACAAAGCTTGCAACCACTCATCTCCACAGGTCTATCTTAGGCCAAGTAAACACTGACATCAAACCACAGCCAACTTCGCTCTAGCAGCTTACTTTCTTTATTAAGGAACGGTATTTCAGCATAGAAGTATAATTAATCAAAATTCCTATCCTTCCAAAACACCCTTGTCAGGCATGCTTACTTTCCAGGAACACTGACATGAGGTTAGCCATAAATACCTGCTAGTCACATAGCCACCCTCTATTCTCACCAAGGCCACAATCACAAGCTCAGTATTGGTTAGAAGGATTCTCTCCTCTATTCTTCCCCACTTTCTTCCACAAAACTTCAAGGTGTTGGGGTTTTTTCCCCTCAAAATTCACCTTTCCACTCCAAAGAAGCCACTATAACTAGTATGTACTCAACTTGACTTCAAGGCCCTTCAAAAGCACATTCACCCTACCTGGGTTTGGGCACGTGTCTTACTGCTCAATAGTGTATCTTACGAAACGAGGGGGATTGTACACCGGAGAGCCTTCACCCAACTTTAACACAGCATGCAGTGATAAAACCTCATCATTTATGTGTGTGTGAGAATGCTCACCCCCTTCCTCTGTGGGTATGAGATTTGGCATACACATCCAAAACCAGCTGCTTCTCTTTCAAGTCCAACATATGAGAAGATGCTAGAAATACTACTATATGCAGGTTACATTTCACTATACAGTTCTGCCTACTCTATAGCCAGAGCAAGAATGGTGCAACGAGATACTATGCAGTCAGGAGATCGAGCAGCACAGCCAGGAATCCCTGCAAATGCCCAACCGAATCTCCCACAGGCTTGCACTTTAGGGATGGGTGGGAATATTGTTTCCTCCATCCTATTATTGCTACTACGTGGTAATAGCTAACCATAATAAACCCGTGCCATACACAGCCTCGGCATTGTGTAATCACTGCCTTCAACGGCCCTGTTCAGAGAACTCGGATGGTCATTTTTTTCTTTTCCCCACATTATTTTGATTTAACATGGATATCGGCACGAAAACATGCAGATCAATTCGCTCTCCAGGCCTGGATGTCTAGCTGCTCCCTCCCCCACCACAAAGCAGACAAGGGTGAAGGAAGGAGGGACGAGGAGAAAAAAAAAAGACGGCAACGAACCCTCTTCGCACCTCCAACAAAAGCAATTCGGAGGGCCGGAAGGGAAGAGGCACCGCAGCCTCCAAGGGAATGCAGCACGCCAACTTGCCCGGGGACGGGCTACGCGGGGCTACGCGGGGCTACGCGGAGCCGGGCGGGCGGGCGGGAGGCGGCTGTAGGGGAGGGGCGTCCCCGGCCTCGCGCGCCCCAGCACCCCCAGCCACCACCACCCCCCGAGACGCCCCCATTCGAACCCCCAACCGCCGGCCTGGCGCCCAACGGTCAGCGCTGTTACACGTCCCCCGGGTTTCATTCCCACCCCGGGAGCGGCGGCGGCGGGGGAGGAGGTGGAGGCGGCAGAGGAAGACACCGGAGCGCCGTGCAACCGGCCCACTTACCCAGAAAATGACATTGAAGCCGAAGATGAAATATTTGATGCAACAACTGACTTCAGGCCCCTTGTAGTGCTTCCCGGACATCCTCTGCTCTCATGAAGACACTCTGCTCGCAGCCAGCGTGAGAACCAAAGCCGGGGGGGGAGGGAGGGAGGGGGACGTGAGAATAAAATTTAAAAACCCGGGTGGGGGAGAGGACTAGACAGAGCGGGGCGGGGGGGGGGGGGGGGGGGGCGGCGCGGCGGGCAGAGCTCAGCGCCGGCTGCGCGCCGTGGGTAGCTGCGGCGAGAACGGCGCGGCGGCGGGTCGACTCCGGCTTGCCGGGCGCCGGGGATGGCCGGCGAGCAGCTCCCACCTCCTCCTCCTCCTCCTCTTCTCCCGCATGGAGGAGGCCCCGGCTACTCGCAGCGGGAGGGGAGGGAGGAAAGAAGGAGAGGGGCGGCCACCGGGGAAGGAGAGGTCCGGGCAGGGGCGCGGGGTTCGCCACAGCCCGACGCGGCGCCGTGAGGTGCCCCGAACCCTCTCGCGCAGCGCTCGCTCCCCGCCCCCACAGCGCAACGCCGCCGCGCACACCCGCGGGGGGTGGAGGAAGGCGCGCCACTGGTCGCTCCGCGATTGACGTCGCGCCCCGCCAATCCAATTGCGCGGTCTCGGGGCGGGGCGGGGGCGGCTCGGCGGTGCCCCCTCCTCCGTGAGGCACCCCAGCAGCGGGGTCAGCGGGAAGGGGCGGCGGTGAGGTTGCTCCCGCGGGGGCTGACGGCAGCGGGGTTGTGCCCGCCGGTCGCTGTCTGCCGTGGCGAGGCAGGGGGCTGCCTGGCCCCCTGTTACGTAACAGGGCCGGCGGGCTTCGGGGCGGCCGTTGAGGGCAGCCCCGGCGGGGGAGGAGTGAGGGGCCGCGCCTGGCAGCGCTGAGGTAAACGCCGTTAGTTCGGCGTCAGGTGTCCGTGCGGATGATGGTGCTCGACAGCCCGTGTCTTCCTTACGGGTTTCTCAGTCTAGGTTTCCGCCGTTCTAGCTTCCCGAGGCCGGGAGGAGCAGCGCTGCCTGGCAGGTGCGAGGGGGCGGCGGGAAGGAGAAGCGTCGAGACCGTAATTGTAGCGCGGAGGTTATCCTGAATGGGTGCCGTCAGATCACCTCCACGGGAACGACGCTACACGCACAGGAACACACGAAGAACCGTTTCACAGTGGTCGGAGTTTGTATTTTTACATGCTCTGGCTTTATACTGAACCTGCCGGCTGTGAAGGGACGCGGCTTAGTTGCATTCGTACCCTGCCTGGGATTCAGAGTCCGCATGGTCTGGCATTAGCAGCATAATTAATAGCATTTCTTTGCTAACGTCTAGCATCATTTTGATTTTTCGACTCTTCAGACTTTCCTGGTCCAGCTATACGTGCAATGTTTTCAATTCAAAAGATGGAAGACTTCCTAACGAATTACATTTCCCATCTCTACAAGGTTGCACGATCAAGTATAATATTGTTAGAACTTATGTACTTACAGTATTATACTGATTTATTATACTTTAAGTATAATACAGTTAGAACTACAAAAGAGTCTTTGGTTCAAGATCACATTGTATTGTTTGTGGGGCATTGGTGTGTCATACTTGTCTGTCAGGTCTGATAGGTGTTGAGAAGAAAAAGCATCCGCTGAAACGGCTCCACGAAAACAAGGAATGTTACTGGGAAATGAGGAATTAATCAACACGTCTGTACAATTTAACTATGACTGTATGGCTTACCACATGAATAGTATCCCTGTGCCTAGTGTTGGAGTATTGTTAACACTGTGTCTCTGCAAGACCATCCATGGAAAGAGGGTAGAAAAGGGTGAATAATTACCAATATGTAGGCTCTGTACCGATCAGTAAAAGCACATTACCATTTATAGTAGGGTGTGGTAATAATGTATTATATTACGGTGATGTTTTTACAAGTGCCTTCAAATATTGTTGGCAACCTGTACAAACATAATATTACTGTCATAACACCCTACTAATGCCACGTGTTGGCACCTTTAGCATTTTAATGCTTCACGGGCAACAGAGCAATATTTATCATAATAAACTCAGTAACAATTGCAGATTATTTACCTGTTAATCCATTCATTCCCAATCGGCAACTTAAAAAGAACTGCAACCTACATCAATTATAGCATCATATTACGTGACTTCACTTGCTTTCTCAATCGAACAGTATCATTGCCAGGTGTCATTTTAAAGTCAAAAGCATTTCATGTCCCATCATCTGATCAGCTTAAGGAGAACTTAGGTGTTAATGCTCACTTGAAGAGGGCATTGGAACACAAACCCCTGCTCTTTTTTAATTCACTTCGTGTGTAAGGTTCCTGCGCAGTCTGAGAAATGAACAGTCAGACAGCAAAGGCAGCAGAACAGCTTTGATGTAGGTAATTGATCTCTCAGAATGCCAGCTGGAACAGGGTCCTCTGCACCTGCAGCAGCCTCTCTGGCTTACAAACACATTTTGTCTCCTGTCCTAAACAAACAAGGATTAAAACCCCCATCCTTTGACTTTGTGCCATCTCTTGCGAAGGGCTTCTTACATGTTTTGGCCACCTAAGTCTTGAAACTGAGCAATATGACTGTGACAGCCCTTCAAGTTCCCTGTCAGTTACCAGTTGACACTGAGTTCCAGCGTGCTATTTTGGCACAAAAGCCTGAGGCAATACGAAGCAGGAGCGATACTACCTTTCTTTGCAGTATGGCAATACAGTTATTCAAATTCTCTTAGCTCGTAATTCATCTGACTGGTCACAGGAGTACTAATGGCCAGTGTTTCAATGACAAAGCAATGTTTCTAGGAGCAGAGTGCTTTGTAACACTAGGCAATGGTTTGATTTACTGCTGACATCAGAGCAAAGGTTCCATCTGAATGATTAAATCTACTTCCTATCTCTAAGATGTAAACATCAACAGACTTCTGACCAAAGACTAGACAAGCCTAATGCTAGTAAGTGCAGGAAGTTTGAGAAGTTTGTCTCTTCAAAGGGGTGTAGTTGCAGACTCTTTGAAATACTTACTTCCCACCAAGTGAAGAGCTCTCATCCCAATTCCTCAATTCAATCATTTCTTAGATCCAGCACCTCTGTCTTTGTGTCAGGTCCTATTTTTTGATCTATGAATTCTTTGACATTTTCCAGAGAAGAAGAAATGCAAGCCTGAGTGACTTGAGAAGTGGCGAAGCAGCACATTGAAGACTGTAGTTCCATGACTTATCGCATTGCTAATCTCACCATGTGGCACATTTAGTGAGATAAAGAGTTGTGGTCTAAGAAACGTTCTCTGTCTGTGTCCCCAAGTCTAGTTATTTCCTAGACACTTCGTTTTATTTGACATTCATAGGATAGCAGTGTTTTTCCATGGGGAAGCCATAGAGTTTTCTGACATAGAACAAGATTTGTAGAGTCAGAGGTATTACCTACCTCAGTATATTTTTCAATCTAAATATCATACTAGCTTGTAATGCCATTTGTGTTCATTTGATTGTTTTGCAACAATGAAAACATTTTGTTTTCTGCTTAGCAAATGAATGACCACTGATGAGGGGAATTTTTTAGGTTAAAAATGAGTTCTGAGTTACGAATTTCACAGGAGTAAACTCAGGTGGGGATAGAAGTTGTATCTGCCTTGGTGGAATTGCATGCCGTGTCCCAGCTGTGAACATGACTTCAGCTTCCCACAAGAATAGCACAAATCTTTTCAATTAACTCACAAGTGCAAATACTGACTAATTACTGTTACCACTATCACTGATTAGCAGCTTGCTTTCTGGTGAGTATGGAGCTGCTTTTTCAATATGAAACTTAGCTCTCAATACTGGATAATAATATCTTCTTGCAGGACCAACCCAACATCATTATAATCTGATAACAACCACATTGTTGTTGGGATGATTCACAAAGCATGAAGCATGCCTGTACATCTACAGAGCTAGAGGCCAGAATCTGAAGCTAAGGCATACCAAACAGTAAGCGATAACCAATGGCATTATGTCTGATTTTACTTTCTCAAGAGAGTGTGTGTCTGAACCTTCATTTTCTTTCTCCAAATGCTGTAGTTTTGGTGTAAGGATCCACTATTTCATATGTTCTGAAAGTAAGAATAACTATATAAAGAAATTGCAAGTTGTATTCACTCCGTTCCCACCAGCATTTAGTAGGTTTTGGAGGAAAGATGACAAGAGCTACTAACCAGGATGCAAATTACATACAGAGAACTACCAAGTATCATCAATAATGGTCACAAAATCTACTCAGCTGAGCTCTACTGCTTTCAGTCTACAACCTGGCTTGTTCAAGATGAGCCCAGACAAGCCTGGGCCAGAAATGCTACTTTGAAACCATAGGGAAGAATAAAGCACACTGCCATTTCTTTGCTGTGAGAGAAGGAAGAAGTATTTTTTGTGCCAGGCAACTCAAGCCAAGAGCTGCTACCTCTGCTGCTTGTGGGAGGAAGGGGTGGGAGTGGTGGCACACTTCCTCCTTCACACTGTGTGGTCAAAGGCAAAGGAGCAGATGGGGCTGCAGCTGCACCATGGTGCTGCTTGGGGCAAACATTCAGCTCCGTTTCTGTATTGCAGTGCCTCACCAAGACCCTGTTCTGGAGAGTTTTTACAGTGCTCTTTCTTACTAAAGCCCCTGACAAGTTCATACAATGGTGAAGCAGGAATAGTATGACATACCTGGTCCATAGCTCACTGTCAGGCAGTGGGCTGCAGGTGTGATTCCAAACACCCTTACATCCAAATGGGCTCCAAAGTGCATTAACAAGGAAGTACTTCTTACAACCATTTTATACATGGGACAGTGGCATGACTTAATGAGATAAAACATGCACATTATCCTACAAAATAGACATGGATTTGCCGTCCTAAATTAGGGGTGACTACAAGCAGAATATGGGCAGTTCCTTCCCCTTTCATAACTAGTGCTACAGGACCATGGTCATTAATATGGATATAAACTCAGACCCCAGTAAGTGCCAAACTTACCCTTCTGACTTTGTATTGCTAAAGGCACTGGACAACCTCTGCAAATTCAGAAACTGTTCCCTTCGCAGACTATTGCTTGTGTATACCTGAAGGTTCTGGAGTAATTCTTGGCAATGCTTTGTGCAAAAGGGTAGCCCATATTTATCCTATAATGGAACACCATAGGATTTTCTTAAGTTAAGGTCCATTAGGTTTTTCAAGGCCCTCTGAGTTGCTCTCACCAAATAACACAGGACACCCTCACTTAACAGCACAGAGATTTAACATGCAGTGTTGTCTCTGTCTTAACACTGACAAGAGTGAGAATTTCTTCTGTGTTTTTAATGGTGATAGGATTTTTTGCAAATCCACCATTTTAAGTAATTTTTGAGTATATTTCCCTTCATTCCCTCCCGTCTTCGCTGTGATGTTGGTGTCTTGTGTCTGTCAGACTACATTACAGAGTGTATCCAGGGCCTCCAACAGTTTATTAGGACTGCACAAGAGTTCTGCAAGGAAACTGATAATCCCAAAGGAGGGTAGTTGATACATTTAACCTGATTTCCTCACAATTTTGTGTCTGGTTCTTCATACACACCTTCTTTATTCACATCCAACAACAGTTATCACATAACAGGATTAAAGACACCAGACTTTCCTTTGCCTTTGGTATTGACAGTTTTGATTTTGCAGGTGTTACACAAAGACAGCTGCCACAGCAGACATAGCACTTTTATTAGCACCAGCAAACAGATACATTACATTCTTATAAACTGTATGGTTTATAGCAGTGGACCTGCTTAGAAACAAGGAAAATAATGTTTTTTAAACATTATCAAAAAAGCATAAAATAGCAGTACTAGAGTCATTACAAAACCACACTGTGGTGTTAGGGCTTTTTACTTCTCATAACGTCACAGGAGCAATACACGGTGCCTGTGGTAATGCTACATTTTTGGCAGATAGTCCTCAGTGCTCAGCAATAGCACGCCGTTTGCAACAGGATCAAGTAGCAGGAGCTAGCCACACAATTCCTCTACTTGCTTGGGAACTCCTGTATTTTGAAGAGTTTAAAAGAGCAAGTAAACCGTGTCCAGGCTTTTGTTCCTGGACAATTTGCAAGTGCAAGGTTACACTTCAGAAATAACCCACACATATTACCCTTCAGACACCTTTAAAGGGAAGGCACTTCAGAAAAAAACCCCATACAATTTACTTATTTGCAAGTCTAGTAAGTGGAAGTTTCCAAACCTTTCTTACTCTCTCCTGCTACATTAACAAAACCAGAAACCTTCCTGCAGATAACAGAATAGCCACCAATATTCTTGTTGGGTTGAACAACTGTTTTTGAAGTAGTTTTTCAGAGGCTTGTCATTCGCTGTATGCTTCACTACCTATGTTTCTCTGAATTTGGATGGGTGGAGTTCACTGTTGTTTCCTGCTTTTTTTCTACCACACTAATTACACCATCAGCATCTCTTGCTGTCATAGTGCTTTAAGAAAATCGAACTGTGAGCAACTGATATCTGAGACAATATTTGGAAAAAAAATCCCACCCCAGACCTATTTGTAGGTTCATCATCTTACCGTTTCATGTACCACCCTCTGTAGGCATATCTTCTGCTGCTCACAAAGAAGTTACAGTGCCTTGAGATTTCCAGGTTTGACATTTTAGATTACACTACCTTGGAGGCAGGGACTATGTCTCCTCCTTGTTCCTGCAAGTGGCAAGCACAAAATGCTAGTGTTGCAACAGCAAAACAAGTAAAGTAATTTTCATTTTTAAATGTTCCTCTCTGTTGTTTTGAACTCAGGGATACAAATATATATCTACAAACACACAATGTGGACCAGTAAATACAAGTAATGGATCTGAAAACATGAAGAAGAGACTGATAAGGGGAAAAAAGTACTATCTTCAAGAAACTGGTGCATACTTTCTCTCTTTCTCTTGTCTGCTTTCAAGCAGCAAAACATCTGCCTTTTGAAGTAGGCCTCCTTGTTCTGTATGATATATTAGTCTGCAGCCATCAGAAAAGTTGTTTTTCACACGGACTTAACATTTTTTTAAGAGAATGAACATGAGCAAAATAATTTTTCTTAAAGGAAAGATAATTTTACATTTCTGCCCCAAACCATAGTGACGTAAATCTCAACATCTTCAAGTTTCACAAATTTTACGTCACCAAATCCACCAGACCAAAATTATGTGGCCATCATGTCACGACTTCTCAGGATTTTATTATGCTATATCCCGGTCGGAGTGACGAATTGTTAAATGCGTCACACTTATGCATACACTTATGAAATAAAAGGCTCAGTAAGAGTTGTATTATATGTGTTATGGATAAAAAAACCCCACAGGAGTAAGGAGCTTTTTCTTTGTGTCTCAAAAAACGTGTATCATTTTCTTAGGTATCAGCATAGCTCTTTCAGTAAGTTTGAAACATCTGAACTATTCATCATAAAGGTAAATTTGCTAAAAGCATCAGCTGTTTAAAAATGTTGAGCTATAAAGGGGGTGGGCAGGGAGCTCACAACGAGTCCATTGTTCTGCTCTGAGCCAGAAACAAACCCGAGCTGGACAAAAAGGAGGTCCAGCCATCTAGCGGTACGTTACGCAGATAGGCAGCCTGCTGATGTCTGCCTTCCACGGGGATGCTCACAGAAAGGGGCATTTCCCACATTTTGACAGGTGCTGGACTCCGCAGCAGTGAGGCATCTAGGGAGCAAGCCAAAGGGCACAGGACTCTGCAGTAAACTGGGAGAGAGGTCAGCAGGGGAAGTAACCACAAACACACGGTTAGCTTTTGCTAGGTTGGCCAGGAAGAGCCTGCAGCCACGGTCCTGCACCGCAGAAGTACATCTCTCACAGCTGCCTGCTGACAGTGCTCAGTCAGTCTTTCTTCCAGAATATATCTGTGCCCTTGTGAGCTTGCACGTGCCACCCTGCCCGCACCTGCACAGCAGTATTCAGGGAAAAATCGGGGCAGTTTTCCATAGTTCCACAGCAGAGAACAGCATGTCCAGAGGGTACGTGGAACAGAATGGCGCAATACACTCAGGTCCCACTTCACACAAGGAAAAGAGGGGTGTAAGTCAAATTGTCACAATTGAAACAAGAATGATGTAATCAAACACACAAAGCAAACCATATGCTTAGTCCAAGTGAGGACAAAACACTTTCCTACCAAATTTATTGAGTGAACCATTCTGTATTTTCTATATGGTTACAAACCAATAGAAAAAGCTTAATCTTGGCAAGGCCTGAAGAGACACCGAAATATTAAACCATAAAATACATACAAGGAAAGAATAAAAGCCATACAATAGGTATGCCTGAATACCTCTCAGTATTCAGACCACTATGCCAGAGCTCCCATTCCAAAATGTGATCTCAGTGCTTAGAAGCCCATGTCTCCTTGAAAGCATCAGCTGCAAGTCCTAGGGGGCCTAGTACGCAACTTTCCTGTATGGTATTCAGTGGGAGAGCCTAAGCAGTCTGACACAACCACCAAGATTAAAGATGCTGCCTCTCTGACATAGTGACAATCAATTAATTTCCATCTGTGTTTGCTAACCTATGGAGTAACAGCATGATATTACATTCCCTATTGCTACATTTTACTCCAAGCTATTTTGACTGCTACTGAACTCTTTTGAAACATCCAGTTATGTCCAAAGCACATCCCGTTCTTGGCTTACAAACACATGAAACTGCATTGCAGGTTGTACTCAGCTACAAAACACTGGCCAAAGTACAATCACAGTTAGACCAGACATAGCCAGGTAAACACAGAATCATTCTGCAAAACTCGAAGTAGTTACTTTGTTCTGTAAGTGAGAACTTTTGTAACCAAAATGTTTCATTCAAAGTAGTTACTGCAGCATGAACTGATTTTAGCAGACACATTTGTTCTTTATCAAAAAACATAGTGCTGGAGGGAGCACAGAGGATATTGCTTCCCTTGAGGTAGGGGATATCCGAAGTCAGCTCAGTCAGTGTTACTTGCTGACAGCCACTAGCACAGAAAAGAAATACAGCTGTTTCCTACAGAGTGATATCAGCTACTGTATCTCAAACTCTCACTTCTATTTGTGTAATGTTTTTGTTACCTACAAATCACTAAAAAAAAAAGCAGAAGGGGGCATACCTGGTTGGTACTTTGAAGTGGTATTTGTCATTGACTCCCCTACCAAAAACCAGAAAGTAGATAGGGATGCAAATTCATCATTAATGTTTTGTCAGAGTTCTGTTCCAAGAAGTGTTTGGCCATGGAGAGGTTGGATCTCCCAATGAGCAATTATGGTCATATTTCACTTGGCCTTTACCAAACATGCTCTCTCACCAGGCTAACAGAGAAATTAACTGCCCAAGGCCTGCAGCATTGTGTTCCTTGGTGGGATGGCTGCCTCATGCCATCTGGCTTTGCCCCTTTCATTTCACTGATGGATCACACCTGATATGAGTGTTGAATCCTACACCACAACACTTCCAGAGCTGTCTGAAACCACAGATGTTAGAAGGAAAAATGAGCGGAAACTGTGCTTTTCACTTCTCTCTTTTACCCACTGTGAAGCAGAGTCAACAGGTAGGCTTGAATGGACTTTCTTACAGCATCTCAGTAAATCAGTGGCCAGGTTTGCTGCCTGTTCCTGCACTCAGCAGTCAGTAAGAGGCTAGGGCAGAAGGCTAGACATGAGCATCCTGCTTCAAAATCTGCCTTTTTGTTTTCCCAGGTGAACAGGGCCTCATCCTTGTAGTATCCAACTGGAGTAATACTGAAATCTGCATTTCTCTGCCATATATTTTGGCTATTCATTGAAACATCGTTATTTTTTAAAGACTTGAAACTGGAATTTAAAAGCTGCTGACTGGAGAAAAAAGGAGCACTACAGAGAAGGATTCAATTTTCTTGGGCAGAAAATATGGAAACAGCACCTACTCCAATTTGTAAAACACCCACTGGGGTCAGGGTAGAGTGACCTGGCAGTGAGGAAAAACACCATCCTGCAGGCATTTGGGACTGTCTGCACTCGGAGCACCGCGGCTGTGTTACTTTCTACTGCCCTGCAGGTTGCCTGCTGTGCTCTGCAAACACACTCCTCTCCTGTGGTTATTTTTGAAGCAGCTCCTTAAAACAGATGTCCTTACATGTGCCTCTTCCCCACTACATAAATAACCGTTTGCCTCATGCTCCTGCCATCCTTTTGAACTAAATTAAAAAAAAAAAAAAAAAGAGAGGGAAATAAGAGTAGTATCCCTTCCCACTGGTGATTTCTTTTGTAACTGTCATGGTACTGTTACTCTGGGGCATCAGTTGCTTTCGTGCCCTTCTTAGGGTGAGCCACAAAGGCTTTTCTGTTCTGGCCTTCTTCCTTGCCCTTCCCAGGATTCTTCCCTTTTTAGTCCTTTTCCAACACTCTCCCACTTCTCTGACTTCTGGAAGCACTGCAAACACCCCAAGTCTCACAAAAACTTCCTCTTGAATGCTACTTACTACCAAGGAAGGACCCACACATAGCAGTTACAATGTCCTCTTTGCACAGACTTCCTGCAGCTAGCAGTACCATTGCTTGCCATCCCGGCATGCCTGCTGTGGCCATCCCAGACTCTTCCCTCAGAGGGAATCGTTCTCTTCTCTTGGCAACACAAACATCAGTATGCTCCAAAAGAAGAAAACTGAGTGTGTGCAGAATGGGCTAGCTTGAGGTGCGTGGATGCTGGCACGTTCCTGTGAATGGGGTAGAACCAAACCAGTAACACCAACAAGAACCAGCTGATCACCTCCCTGGAAAGGGCTGAACCAAACTATCATCTTCCCTTTTGGTTTCTCCTTAGAAACCAGTCTGGCACATTGCTGCTAACTCTCAGAGGATCTGCTCTGCTCTCCCACAAAGCAGCAAGCCCCAACATGGACTTGTGCCTTCCAAAGAACATGCAGAGGACAGCCTTAGCTCCAAGATTATGTAACTTTCATTTTTGGGCATTGAATCTAAGGGAATAAACCAAGCAATCACCAACTTGTCCCGTGCCATTGAAAAAACATATGAAGTAAGATATCCCTGATAGATTTTTTTGGCTTAAATATCATTATCTGTTACCTTCTGTGCATACAGGGACTGATTCTGCTCACAGAATATCCAAGAGGTATCCTTACAGGTTTGAAGAGAACTGATCAATAAGGTACTCTTCACGAGCAGAGGAAGCAAGCAGAAAGCAGCAGAGGAATTACACAGGCCTGTGAACTTGGAGTCCACACATGGAATGCCACCTCCAAGCAAATCAATAGGAGTTTTGTGATTTTGGCTAGGGGTGGAGAGGTTTTACCACACAGCTTATTGGGCAATGGTCTTACTAAAGTACAAAACAAAACCACCCTGCAGAGCCAAGGGCTTAGATCAAGAGAAGCGTATTTTCCCCTGTAGCCAAGGCCCTGGGTAAAATCACCCAATAAATCACCGGAAGCTAAAACAAGAGAGTATAGTCTATAAAATGTGACACCTCGGAGACAGTCCTGGTGGTGTAACAGCATTCCTGAATGGCTGGTGTAGCATTGTCGTCCTCAAGGCCTCTGGAACACCAAACCAGGTTTCAACAATCACTAAAGCCACTCAGTTACATTTGCTTTTTTTCAGGTCACTGAAAAGTTATCAGACTGTGCATTTCCACTTCTCTTTGCCTGATGTCTGTGACATCAAGGTCATATAATCTTGGATATCTACAGTGGCTTTGTTACTGGTGGCATGGGGATTATAAACCGACCATAATACAGGGACAAGGTTTAAACTGGACTCAAGGTTCAGAACTTTTTTCTGGTTTTCCCCTTTTTTTTCCCCACCATGTAGTCAGTCTTTTAACAGCTGTGCTTCCCCTAATGCTAGACAAGGAAAATAGCCTTTGACTATTTGGTGCTGTCTAAGAGGAGATTGAAAGATGCTTCAGACACAGACAGGCCTTCCACACCCTGTGCGGGTTTTAGCCTAATGTTTACATCTCCTTTCTATTGTCTTGGCCAACAGAAGAAACTGTCACCTTTTTAACATGGAAAACAGTTGTTATTTCAGGAGGTGGTCATTGGCCCAACCACTCAATAGCAGGTAAGGAAAAACTTCAGTTGCTGCTCTGCCAAGAAAAAAGAAACTAAATCCAAACCCTTGTGTGACACAAGCCTGGAGATACACACTGAAGTTACACTACAGGGTTCCAGACAGTAGGCAGGTTCAAACACACCCAAACACAAAACCAAAATAAACCAGTTTAGTTAGAGGAGATAAAATAAGATCAAACGTTCTCTGCCCCACAGAGCAGCTGTGTTGGGGCACACACAGGCTCCAGCCTCTGTTTGCTGGCACACAGAGCCCACAGGCAGCGATACTAACAGTTACCCAGAACTAAAAGGACACACTGACTAAGGGGCCAGTCATCTAACAAAAACTTATTTCCTCTTCATGGGCTTGCAGGGTAAGGGCAAGATCATGGTGCAAGCCTTCAGCAGGACCCAGAAACACCCAGTCTAGGTGCAGTACAGCATCCTCTGTCAGAAACACTGAAGCTCTTCACATGTTAGTGGGAAAGCAAAGGAAACAAAGGCAGCAAAGGATTCTCGGTGTCCTTAGCCACTGCAACAGGCAGGGGCTTAAAAAAATCACCAAAATACCTGTTTCAATTACAACTCAAAATAAATAGGTCACTGTCAGTGCAGTATAGAAGAGGGGAGGAGAGTGCTGACAGGATCTTCTCTTCAGGGGAACAGGCTGAGGATGGCAAACAGTGGCACAGGACAACAGCTGTGGCTGGCCCTCCACCAGCTCTAGGACATGCTTCCCTATCCCCACCAGATGACACCTCTCTCTCCTTCCCTTCCACCACACCCCAGACTTCACCTTTCCCATATAGCCATCCTGGCAGCCAAGAGAAAGTAGGCCAGGAGCACTCATCCCAGGTGGACATGACACCATGCCTCTGGCAATGGAAGGAGCTTGCTGCAGGTCCCTTCACCCTGCCACAAAAGCCTGAGCCACCTCTCCCAGACACCTTCTGTGCCCTACTGCCACCAGCTGAGGAAAAACACACCCCACCCTAGTTCTGTTTAATTTTAAACCAGTGAAAGCTGATTATTGCTTGTAAGCCTAATCCATGCCTGCTCTCTAAATACAAAGGGAAAACTGTGTATGTTTTTTCTTTATATAGCAGAGAGGAGTAGACTAGGATGAGAACCTCTTTAGGAATTAATTAGGAATCAGAGGACTTGATGAGAGCTGTCCAGTTCTGTCCTTTTTCTTTAATCTACTGTTGCAGGCAGGAGTTGAAAATCTGCTACACTAAAGCTCTCATCACAGCGCGGTCAGCTGTGTGCTATCAACACTTCCATCCTGCAGGCTCACTCACACGTGGGGGAGAAAAAAAAAAAGATATTCTTGCATGTCAAAAGCAGTAAATTTCAAAAACAGCAGCAGCCACCACCAAAACAAAAAAGAGAAACTTGGGTGCTGAACCTTTGTTCCAGCTGTCATGGGCAATACATACCATGCTGACTGCATCAAACCACGGGCAACAGATGTACTTGGACAGCAAATCCTCTTTCTTCACACTGAGGTGTATTAACTGTTCAAGGGCTTCCTCCCACACACCTATTTTCTACCTCCCTTAATGCATGACATTCTGCCACCCAGAAAGCAAAATACCTTCACCACCTTCTTCAGGTCACAGAACAGCTCCAGCCAAGCCTGAAGCTAAGCAGCCTCCCAGCTGCCACCACTTGAGTCTCACAGGAGTTGAAGCCAATTTAAAGGCAGCAGACAAAGTCACATCAGGGAAAACTGATCCATTCCTTCTGCAAAAACTACACAGGGCAGGGCAAGGGCAGGGCAAGGGCAGACAGCAGCAGTCCACAGATCTCCTAGAAGAATTTGGTGCAAGGAGCAGAGCTGTACTGAAATGAAAGCAATGCAAGGAGGCCACTAGGCTGCCCACAAGCCCCTGGCACCAGGGGAAGGTAGCAGCCTCAGCTGCAACCATTACTTGGTCTTGGCCCTCTGGCAATAGAGCCAGAGAGAAGAGAGCAATACCTGCACTGATTCTCTTTCTGCAGGTGGCAAATACTCACATTTTCATGCTGCAATTATGCCACCCTATGCTTCATCAGAGCAAATATTTGCAGGACACTCAGTGCTTCTCTGTTTGACCTGTTCTGAGCTGCGCCCTACTTCAACCCAGATCCTCCCTTCAGCCTCCCCTGCCTGGTAGTGTCTGCTTTTCTATTTGCATGCTTTGCTGGAAGGATCAGAGTGTTGCTCTCCTTACCTCCCTGCAGTGGTGAAACCTGACAGACTTAACCTAAAGCCTGTTCTCTAGTGCTGTCACTGTAATGACAACGTGGATGTCTGCTCCTCTTCTCAGGGTTTTCATTATAGATGCACACCAGATAAACGTGGCCCACCTGTACAAGGTTGAATGACAGTCCTCAAATATTTGAGTCCCTTCAAATCCGATCTACAACACAACTTTTAAATAGCATGAGTACCAGCAAAATGGCACCAGCATGACCTCGTAAAATTATATAATCCCCAAATGAAAAAGCTTATATTAATCCTGCAAGGCTTAAAATCAGTTTCTGACACAGACTGAACAGAGTTAATGGAACCAGCAGCTGCAGTCAGTCCCGATGCCTCATACTAGGGGGTGGGCACCTTTACTAGTACAGGCAAGATCTGTACAAGTAACTTTTTGATGGGGTTACTCATCTGAAAGGAGCTAGGTATGGTTCAGTTTGGAGCAAAGAGCCATGGAGAGCCTCTTGCAGGCTTGCAAACCAAAGCAGTGTTTCTGGTGAAAATTAAATATTCAGCATCTGGCACCTGATGACATACAGCAACAGCAGAAAAACTGCAGATGGGTGCCATCATCCGTAATACAATGTTATAAATGTCCACAATTTCTTAAGTGCTTCTCTTCAAGGGTAGTACTGCCAGAGCAGCACTAGTCTGCCACTGAGAGCTTTGCTCCCCTAGACACCAGCATCTTCTAATCCTCTGCAGTGCAGTTGCTTTATCCTTATCAGCAGGGCCCACAAAACAGTTTGCAGAGCAGCAGGCTAGTCAGGTTATCTGGCAGCCTTAAAGCTGTCTCTGCCTGACAAATACCACATGCCCTGTTCTAGCCAGGGGCTAACCCTTGCTTGCTACAGCAAGACAAGCCTAGTGGTAAATAAAGCTGAAGTCAGATCCAATTAATATATCCAAAGGGAAGCCTGGTAGTGTCAGGCAGCCACGTGAGTTTGAAACCTGGGCTTCCACAAAATAAGGCTGGCAGCAACTGGGATCAGATCCATTACCTACAGTACAGCCCCAGACTGGCAGGAGCCACACGCGCTGTGAAAGCACGCCTTGCCTTCCCTTGTAAGAAAAGGTGTGATGGCAGTTTGTACCGTCTAAGGCAGGATCACTGGTGCGAGGTAAGCAAGAGCACAGGCCAGCTGCATTTTTAACGAGCCAACAGGATGAAACAACCGATTGGCACCACACAGCGCTTAGCCTAGGCTGACTCATGCCTAAAGTGCAAACAGCTCCATCCTTGATAGCACATGAACTATCACACAAGAGGAGCATTCCCCCCCCCCCCCCGCCAACTAAACGTGTATCCCTAAAGTCAGAGAACAGGAAGCACATCCCCCCTTGTGTAAATACCCCTACAGGCATGGAAAAATGCATCACAACATAACCCTTCCATGAAGCCATTTCCCATGGCAGATGGACATTTGCAGGCGGCCATCCTGTAACAGATACCACAAACAATCCCCTGGGGGGGAGAGGAGGGAGGGGAACCCCACAGTTCTGTCTTGCGATTTCATGTCCCTTTTCCAGGAAGATCCCCTGTTCCACTTGAGACCTTTGATCAAGCTTGCTGCTGAGTCATGCTGACAGCTCAGCCTGGCTGTCACATCCAGCTTCCGAGTCTCATGCACACATTACACGGCTCTCAAGAAGTTTTATCTACCACACTGAACAGCCTACACAATACATCTAGGTCCCTAACACAAATACAGTTACTTCAGTTCAACGAGGACAGAAATAAACCACAAAACTTGGTGTATCTGTAAGTCTCCCCACCCACGTCCCCATTTTGTCAAAATAAAGTAGATTATAGCTTGAATTGGCTGTTATTTGAGCTTGTCTTCTATCACTTCTTGGAAGATCTGTAACCCCTCACCCTTGGAATGAATGTGAAAAATGTATATTAATGTATATTTCCACTTATGTGGAATGGCTGGTATTTTCGGAAGCTTAAGAAAAGGTTTATGAAGAGATTACAGTAAACATGTGAAAGTTCATTTTATGGAGGCAAGATGACAAGATACTCACAAAACTTCCCTTATTGATGTAACTTGTGCACAAATAAAGCACAACCAGTTTGGGAAGTATTCCTACTTTCAACTACATTTGTCTAGGAAGGAGGTAAGTTTTTTAGGAGGCATCACAATACATCAAAGTCCAATAAGACATTCCTTCAGCAGAGAAAAAACTAACAGTTCTACATAGAGTCGTAGAAATCACACCAGGGTGAGGCTGTTACTCCTTTGCAGGCAGAGACTCTCAAACATGGAAATTCTAGGCACCTGAAATTCAGGCCTCTGTAACATGCCAGATTCCCTAAAAAGTAAAGTGGTATCTATGAGGTAATAAAGGGTTTGTACATATTGCTATTTATGATCAGCAATTCCTTCCTTTTTTCAAGTGTCACCATAAATTTATTCTAGAACAATCAAAGACAAAAGACTCTTCCCCTCAAGCAGATGCAACTTTTACTCTTGTGAATTCACACTTCCACTACATTTCCAGGTCTGCCATTCTGTCACCCAGGACAGACAAGGTCTTCGTGATGTAAAGAGCAAGCAGGAAAAAAAAAAATCATCAGGACATCCTCAAACATCTCTCACTTCAGCCTTTCTTCATATAGCACAAAACAGGACCCATCTGACAGCATTTCTTCTTTTGAAGGTCAGCTTTAAAAGGAGCTACTGCACCTACCTCAAAAGCCCGTGAGGCATTTTTTATGGAGGACGGAGCCTGGACTCTGGAAGAAGGTGGCATGAAGACACAGACATGTGCTCACCCTGGGAGCCACCCCCGTGGAAATAGGCCTCACGCTTCCAAGTAAGCCTACCCTGCACCCAGGCACAGGTCAGGTTGGTGTAGTTCCCGGTCTGCAGTGCCCAGAGAGAGGTACATCTAAAGCTCCCTCGCCATGAGAGAGAAAAATGAGTTTACATGATGAGTCAACTCTCCCGTACCCCTTCTGCCTGACAGCATTGAGCCAGCCAGCGCTGACTTCCCATGGCAAAATGCCTGACATGAAGAAATTAAGCTGGCTTTGTTCATGGCTTTCATTTACTAGGTCATAAGGTTCCCGAAGTAATCAAGAACCCATGGCACTGTTTAAAAATAGCTAGCACAGGCAAAAGCAAGGGAGAGAAGGTTCCTTTGCAAGTATACACTATTGCAATTTACTTGTTTTTAACTGAACAAGGACTTACAGCAGCAGCAAAGGATGCAATCTGGACAGGTTGGTTTGTGGAGGGCTACCCATGGTGATACAGACGGACCTGCCTTCTCACAGTGCACTGCTGTGCTGGAAATCCAACTGCCATGAGAACATCTAAGACCAATACTATAAACGCATTCCGAAAGGGACTCACCAAGTTAACGGCAACAGATCATTCCGCAGCTGTTAAAAATGATGGTGTAGGTGCAGGGTTTTTGCCAGAAGCCAACAAGGAGTCCCAGAGGAAAGATCACACTACAGATCTTTCCTTTCTTGAGCTCTTTCCTAGCCATGTCATTCTGTACTGTCTCCAACAGTGGCTAAAGTTAGGTCAGTATTTTAACCAAATCAGTCGGTAAGAGGACACCTTTCCTGTCAACCTCAAGTTTAAAATAATCACGGTCAAGAACACAGTATGTGCCAAAGGCAGGCCAACAGCAGAGGTCCTGGCTCCTAAGTGAGCCAGAAAAGCAGTTTTCTGCACGGAATGCTCTAAACAAAGTATCTTTTCTGTGGCTCTACTAGCAGTAATGAAACCACTTCAGGGAATATTTTTGGTTTTTTAAACTGTCTCCAAAGAGTAAATCTGGCCCTAAATTTCACAACTTGGAAAAAGAGTCAAGCATATCCCCTTCTTAGTGGTATTTTAGTCTAGGGAACACAAGTTCAATGAGAGAAAAACCCCTGTCAGCCTAGTGTTACGCACAGTTCATTCTTCCTGCTCATACCACAACCCGCAGTAATAGATAACAATTAACCATGCGAACAAAAGTATCACATTTTTGTCCTCCTGAACCAAAGGGAGAGCAACAGTCAGATCAAACTGAATGCTGAAAATATATCAACACATTCAGGACATCTATCATGGTTTAAGAGTTACCTTTCTCATCAGGACAGCTACAGCACACTCCTGCAACTGCGGCATTTCCTGCTCCTTTGGACTGTGGCAAGGCACAAGAACATCTTCTGTAACAGTTATTTTCTTCTTGCACATCTCATACCACTAGATAAAAAGAAAGCAGCTCTCTGAAGGGCTCAGTGTGAGTCAGCTCATGCCACAGCCCCCCCCAGCTGAAATCTATTGACTTTTCCAAAATGTGTTGTTTCAGTCCCCCTTGCTGGGCCAGATATGAAGAGCTGTAGAGGAAAACACAGCAAAGGTTTTATGTGACCCTAAACATACAACAGAAACACACCACAGACTGTTGGGAAAGGCAAGGCACTGTTGGCTTCTAGTTTGCTCCGCCTGTGCCTTTTAGCAGAGCTCCACTTGGGACATTCTGCTCACTGCTGCAGTGCAAAACATCCACCTCCATGTGTTTGCCACCTGGGGTTTTCTGTGTTAACATTTCATTACTGCTTTCAGGCAGATGATAGCTGGAGGCCAGCACCTGGAAAATGTGCTCTTGCAGGTATTTGAATTAGTGCCTAATCACTCCAGCCAGGAAGGAGGTGCTAACAGGCACAGCTGTCAAACCTTCCCAGAGCATATCTGGAAGCAATACACACGCCTGGTGAAGCTCTCACACACCTCTGTGTAATCCACAGCCTGCTGCAGGGAAATACATGGCCACATTCCCTCAGGAGCTCAGCTCTGCTTCATGCATGGAAGGGAGGATGCCCAAAAGCCAAGGGTGACACTGGAGTGGGAGAGGGAGTTTGCAGCCCAGCTCGGCTGGAGCTGTTCCAACCTGTGCTGCTGGCATGCCATCTCCCTGAGGCAGCACATCCATCCTGCTAGACCCTCCTAGTATCCACCAGTTCTGTGCCACTGATGAGATCCTTTATCCAGGGCCAAATTCTTAATCCACACACTTATCCCTGCCCCTTCTGACAGCCTTTGCAGCAAAACCTAGATCACAACAGACTGTGTCCATGTTTAATGACAAAGCACAAAAGGAACTTTGCTGAAAGGAAAAACACCCAACATGGTAAGTTTAAGCTGTCAACAACTTTTCTGCATGGGTAACCAATGTGTGTTAACAACAGACCAAATGAACCTGAAGCCACAGGCCTAGAATTACTGGAAAGCAAGAACTCAGCTGTCAGTTTTCACTGTTATTTGCAAAATAATCACTAGGTCTCATTAAACAACCAAAACAAAAGGTTTAAGTAGCAGCTTATCTGAATTGTTTCCCCTTCTATAAGATCTCAAACTCAACTGAATTCTCCCTCTGTAAAATATTACAAGGACAGAGAGAAGACAGGTAGGGAAAGCCACAGATCACATTTCCTACCTCAGCACTCCCCACACAGACATGAGGCCTGTGTGGACTCAAGCAGATTATCAGGAAGTCCTAGAAATTTGGGGTTTTTCTGCTTTTCCTACTTTCACATCACCCAAGAGCCATCTGCTAACACCTGAGGAGCACACTGGTCTAAGCTCTGTCCAGAGAGCAAAAGCCTCTTCCCTTGTGGTCAAGTACTGATGTTAACTCTGTCCCAGCCAAAACCTGCACACACATGGCCTTTGCTGCACAGAACTGCAACCCCATTTCCCAACCCCATTTAGTCTCCTGCAGTTTTTAACTTTCACAGTCAATTGGCTCAAGCTCAAAGGAGAGCTCAGACTACAACCTGGAAAATATGAACATCCCTGTCCAACAAAACCATTTCAAACTCTGATCCTGTCTGCTTTAGTAAGGGAACAGAGTGTGAACGAGAACCACCTGAAACCCTGCATTCAGATAGGCAACTGATATAACTGTTACACACACAACAGTCACCTCCTGTATCAGAAGGATATGATGCCACTCAAGGATGCATTGCAAAACTAATTCAATCTCTATCATGTCTGATTTCAGGTTCAGCATCTGCCCAAGGCCCAGGGAAATGCCTTGGCTCAGCTGCTTTCAATTTGTCTTTATAACCATCATTAATACTTGTTTCCTTGCTGGAATGATACTTGCTTGCTGAATATTCTGGCACAATACCCACAGCATGAGTCACCTGTCCCCTAACACCACTACAGTGTATGAACAGCTCACACATGCTACGGCCTCCCCAGTTTTGAAACTTGACATCCAGTAAAGGACTTAATTGCTTGCAGCCCAGCAGCTGTATTTCAACAAAGCAAAAGGCTCTCTTTAGGCTCAGACCTAAAGAATTATGTTTAGGACAAAACCTACAGATTTTAGTAGTATTCAGACTTGATGTCTTGGATCCAGCAGGACCTGCTCCCACCACACCAGCAGCTCAGTTACTGCTGAGCAGTGGTTTCACTGTCCTTTGGCACACTCCTATCAGCCTCTATCTGCTGATGGCCACTCCACACCTCCCCCAAGAAGATATTTATGGGCACAACTGAAAGGCTATCATAACCACATGCATTCTCCATTTTAATGTCACAGCTGTTTTGGAAAAGGCTAAATAGATGCACCAGGGAGCTAAGAATCTCTTCTCTATTCCCTTCCCAGCCAGCCCAGCCTGCATGCAGGTGCATTAGCTAGCATGCTGTTCAAGAACTGCTCAAACACTAGTGCTCTGGTGTTCCAATAGTCACTACCGAGCACAGCTCAACAATGCCAGGGAAGTCCTTATACACTGTTATAAAGTAAGCAAAAAAAAAGCCTCTCAAAATGACACAAGCTTACTTTAGTTGGAAAGATGACTAGCTGAAGCAGTAAGCTGGAAAACAGGCAGGAACTGCTACATTCTACTACAGATGGTCTTATTAAACCCAACTGGCTTGGTACACCTGCACACACAATCACAGCCAGCAACTGGTTACATCAGGATCCACAGAAACCAGCACACAACCAGCCTAATAGCTCTCCACACCCACAGAATCACAGAACAGTTTGGGCTGGAAGGGACCTCAAAGACCATTCAGTTCCAACCCCCCTGCCACAGGCAGGGACATGTTCCACTAGGGCAGGTTGCTCAAAGCCCCATCCAGCCTGGCCTTGGAGACAGCATCTATCCTGGTTAATGACCAACACTGAAGACATCATATCATTAGATACAGATGCATAGTGTGTTTCTATTATCCAGACATATGGATGATCCAGAAATTAATGTAGTACCTTTCTGGTGTAGTCTGATACACTGTTTACAACATACATTTCTGCAATAAAGTGTTCAAGCCTATCTTGCACGCAGAAACACTTCAGTGCCTTCATCAGGCAGATTTAAAAGCCTGATTCAACTGAAGCTTCACTGCCAGTGACTAAGCATGCTTTAAGTTATCAAAGATCAAAACCCCAATAAGCATCTGCCTTTAAGTTTAGCCAAAGAAGGCTATATAATCCTGGCAAGTACATATCACTGAAAAATAAGAAATTTGCAATAAAGCATTGATTTTTCTGCATGCTCTACACAGAATGGAAAGAAAAAGCCTCTCACATTGTGCTCAAAACTCAATAGTCTTCAAATTTCCCCCCCACTCCTGCAAGTGAAGCAAACATACAGGTCCCACAGCAACTTTCAAGCCAATAAAAAATTGATTTCATTTTAAGACATATATAATAGACTATCTAGATCCTCGTATTTTATCTTGTAGCTACATCTCTAGCACGCTTTGCTTCTACTTCATGTAAGAGTTATGTACCTAAGCAGAATCACTCAAGCCGTTTTAGCGGTGCCTACCTGAAACTAGACAGCTTTCTAGGTACTGCTGAATACTTGGTTGAATGTCTTGGTTGTCATAAACCAAAGTCAAAAGAGAAACAACGCAAACATGATCAATTAAACAACTACTAAGAAAAGAAAACAGTAGCCACATCAACATAACTTCACTTTGATTTTGGGTGCTATCTAATAGATTTATTCAAAGTTTCAGACTATAGCTCCAGACTCCAGATCTTTCTTGGAAGACACTACAACAGAAGCCATGGTAGAGACTGCCTTGTCACAAGAAGTACAAATACTTGCTGTATAGATTGAGAAATAAAAGGACAAATCTAGTTGTCTAAAAGACAATTCACTGTACACATTTTATTTACAGTTTTGTACACTGTCTTAATATGAATGGGACTGCTTTTCTACTCGAGCCATTTTAACCAAAGCAAAATAACCTAAGTAATACAAAGTGTTAAAATACAGCGTAAGATACAAAAACAGACATACTAGTTCTAGTAAGGAATGTAGATTACGGTGTTACATTAAAAAAATCCACAATTATGTTTAGGAAATCACACAAACAGATGACCGAATTGTCTGAAATGCATAAATTTGTAGCAAAGCTTTGATGTTACAAAAAACACCCAAAAAATTACCAAAGAATGCACAAAATTAATGTTTATTCCACCTTTGTCATATTCTCAGATTCTTCACCACATGTTACATGAGCAAAAACAACTGAAATCAAAATATCACTAATGTTATCAAATAGGGAAAACAAATAAATTAATCTAGCAGCCATCAGCATAGGTTACAGCAAAGATGCTGTATGAAAAAATTGCTAGAAAACTGTATGCACCATACTCTATTCCAAACCAGCAAAATGTTACTGCAGACAATGCAAATGTAAGAGTAATCTCCTGCAGGTACAGAAATGCAACTTCTTTTCTGAATACTGTGGATAAACATTTTTTTTTGTAATAGTAATGTTTCTACCAAGCTATTACAGAGTGGGCCAGGCAAACATGTATGGATTCTGGGGGGTTCGGGGGGGTGAAGTGTACTAGAATTCTGACTGTTGATGGTTACTTCAGCCAAAATAGAAAAAATTGAACACAGAAGTACAAGACAAAGGCAAATGAGACTTCTCACAAATCTTAGCAACATTTAGATGGAAATTAAATTTAAATGTAGTCCACTCTGCTTTTGAAGAGGCTTTGGTTCAGCTCCCAAATCGCGATTGCTTGACGCAGTCTCCTATGAAAGAATACTCAGAAGGTGTCTTCTTAAACAACAAACCTATTTTTAGTGGTGGAGCCGCTCTTAGTAGCTGTGTCTGCATGGGACTGGTAACCAATCACTATCTTTGGAGGAAGTCCTAATCTTTCCTTGTATACTCTCCTGGAGAAAAGAAATAGAACAACAGTTTAAGCATAGCCCTTAGGAAGAAATTAGTAACAGGACACCTGCTTTTAAGATCTGCTGACACCTCCACCAAAAGAGTTGCCTATTTAGAAACAATTTCTAAGGTATGAATATAAGACATGAAACAGGATTTTTCTGGCTTATTGCATCTAAAAATCAGCTTACAATTCTGTATGAGCAATGACTTATAACACAGGACAAGCTTTTGCCAAAAAATAATGAACAGGCCGGCATAAATGTAGAACACTGGGTTTTACCGCATTTGTGCGACTATCGTTAATATCAGCAAGCTCTATTCCCACACAGAGCAACAAAACAGCTATGACATCATGCTCCACAATTCCAAAGCTATGGAGATTATAAAGTCACCTGAATCAAAGCAGCAATTCCCTGGAACAGTCAGTTTTTATCACCACACACATCTCAGCTACACAGACTTGCAGTCTTTTCCTCTGCTGAGAGAAAGCAGATCCCCACTCCCCCAGTTCATTTGGGTACTGGCCATGGGCTGCTACCCAGCAGAAGCTTTAAGAAAAATCAGCCTGGATCTTATGACTTAAAAGCAGCAGCAGCAGCCTCCTTACACACACCATGTTCCTTAGCACAGAGATGCAAGCCACTAACGGCACTAGAGTGCAAGCTCTGACTAAACCACAGAACAATCCTCTTCAACTGCAATTTAACAGAATTTTTTTTTTTAATTTGATTTTTTAGAAACATCATAATGGAACAGTTTACAGGAACACAGCTTATTCCAACTGTAATTGTTAAATAAAAGCTTGATGTATTCTCTTTCGAGTTATGGCAGCATGACAACAGGTAGTCAACACTACTTTGTAGTTGTGTCCGTTTGCAAAGATATTTTTTACAGTTAGTTGTCCACCATAGAATAATATTAACCATTAACTAAAGAGCCAATATGACTAAAAATGCACTCAAGCCTCCTAGTTTTGATGTAAGGTTATTCCCTTCTAGCGTAAGATGCATACCACAGTTCTGTGTGTCTGATGTTAAAACACTTACCTTTGAAGTCTGAACATGATTGTATAATAAAACTATTAGCACAAGGCAGACCCTACCAGATTCCTAAAGGTCCATGAGGAATGTGTCAAGAGAGCCACCCAGTAAGTAAAAAGTGTCAGCAAGCTACTATGCCTAACAAGGTTTGGCCTAAACCAGACATGCTAAGATAGGAAGGTAAATATTTTCATTGCTTTGCAGAGGTTGTGACCTACAAAGACTGAATTGAAGAGGTAATTTTGAAGCACCAGTGCTACAGCACAAGCAGCTTTAGCAATACTTGCTAAATAGAGCACAACATGCATTTTCCGTAGTAGAGAGGCATGATAATCCAGAGATGACTGTTGCTTATAGAAATTAAGACTATGACCTGCTATTACATATGTCAATTAATCCATTAAACTGCATTATTTTGTGTGATTTCTACTTTGTTTCACTTGTCACCTATAGTGACAAAAAGGTAGGAAAACATCTGTGGAGTTTCACAGCACATCACTCTCCAGCTTTTTTCAAAAATATAAGGACATCCTTGTGAGCTTAAGATTTACAGCACCTTTCCTCTCTTACCTGTAAGCATGCATCACTTTCCTGAGAAAAATCTTACCAATACTCCACTGTTAATGGCTACCCATCTTTACAAACTGGCACACTACAACACTATCTACAACGCCTCATTGTGAAAAACTTCTGTCAGGATTTGTATTCAATTCTTCATTATTTCGAAACTACAGTGAAGGCAGTGCAGCAGTAGAAAGAAGTTACTAACACAGGCTCATACAGAAAAACTACACAGTAATTGTAATTTGGCACAAGTTACTTAAATTCGGGATACAGCTCTGCACAGGTTACATATGCCTAGAGTGCATTCTCTATCAAGTTGGCTGGCTTTGCATACGTTGTTACACTCCAGACATTCAAGACAATCACATTACTTACCCTATATGCGTAACAGCATCCCTGTTTTCACATTCAGTTGTCCATATTGCTATTTTATCACCTTTAGTTCTAACATTAACAACAGCACCACAGACATCATCGCTGTAGTCAAACGACTCCCCAATAAGGCACAGCAGCTACAAAACAAAGATTAACCATTAGAAGCAGCAGTTCAAGGTCAGAATCCTGCTCCATGGGCAAACACACGGTGTACACAAAGACTTTGAAGGATACTACACTCTACTACTTATAGACAATGATTGCTATATGGCAAGCAGCTGCTTATCGCACTATCTTCTTGAGGTTCCAAATGCTACAAGTGAACACAAACTGCTGTAGAGCATCTTCCTCCTATTGAGAGTTTTCCATCTCTTCCCCTGTCCCAGCAGCTGCAAGTTCTGACACAGCTAATCACTTACAGCATGTTGTCTCCCAACCCATTCTCCCAATCCAAAATCAATTAAGAATTAAAGGAATTCATTCTTCTTTCTAAAGTATTTTTAGCACAGGTAGACAAATCTGCATTTTTAAGTGTTTACAGTCATTATCTAGGAAGAACCTGGGAAGAACTATTTGGGCAACAGGTCAGCTATCTAAGGTCCAACCTCCATTCTGAAGTACATAAATTCAGAGGCAATGCAGACCGCAGCTTACATGAAGTGCTGTCTAATGAGGTAGGCACTTCCAATCGCCATACTCAGGGAGCTTCAGAGTTCTCAGACCCTGAAGTGGGAATCAGACATCCTGAACAGCATGTAATACAAGTGCAACAATACAAGTGTACAAGTAATACAAGATTCTTCCCCAGAGATTTCTAATGCTGAAGCTTGGACTTGGCAAAGGTAGTGTACTTCAGGAAGATCAGATTGCATTAGGTCATATCCCTGTACAACGTTAACTGTGAAAGCAGTATTTAAAATCTTCAGCTTGCAACCTGTAAGACAAGCAATTTCCAGATATTCCAAACCGAGAATTTCTCGTGGTTAAGACGGATCCATCTAGTCCATGATAAATTAAAAGTCCTTCCGCACACTGAAGTGCTAGTTTCCAAACGGATCCTTGTTTACTTCACTCTCACAGTACATTACACTGCCATTATATTAATTTTCCAGAATCACTTATAACACTTGGAAATTCACACTTGCAACTTTCTGAACAAAGCAGCTCTTTCAGCACCCATGAGAGGCACAAGGGATGACTGTGTCATGGAAACACAAAAAGGACAAAGTGTGCTACTGAATACATCAGGTATAACTACGCATACTTTAACTGCTACACCCGACTGCAGGATGCACACATCAACCGAGCAATGAAAGCCATAAATGTCTAAGTTGAAACCACACACAAACATTCCAAATATTGATCAACAGCATCAGTACATACACAGGGAAAGATGACTACCATGGTCAGTAAACACTACAGTCAAGTATATTCTCATGAATGCTGTGTAAGAGGGGAATAGTGTCTTCTCAAATGAAGTTTAGTTTACAGTTAAGAAAGACAGTATCAGAGTATAAAAAAATTTGTTCCAAAGCAGAATGATAAAGGAAAAGCTTTTGATTTTTTATGGAGAAAGTTGGTTACAAATAATTACTGGAATTAGAAGTGACAGGGTTGTTTTAGAGCACATATCCCAGTCACCTGCCTATTTGGGCTCTGTGCCACTGCTTGCTGCTAAACAAAAAGCAGAGCCCTCTAGCCTTAAGTCTACACAGACTATTTACATGTTTCCAATCCATATGTAATGTCTATTAAGAGTCAGGAGGACTCAGGCATTCAGGGGAGAGGCCAAATGCACAGTTAGATGTATGCCTTACTCATGTGCAGTCGTATTGCCTAGTAGTATAATGCTCACCATCCAATCCCTACTGCAGTGCCTAAAAAATCCCAATAGCTCTGGTATTTTGGACACCTCTGCTTTGATCCTGATGGCCATTTTCTCCCTTTCAAGGGAGTCCAATACTTCTCACCCCTCACACAAGCAGTGAAAAAAGATCAGAGATAAGTTTGCTTTGCATTGTACTGCCTTCAATCCATGCCCCTAAAACCCACATCAAATGTTTAGGCTATTCTGCACCTGTTCCTAGACAGTACAGCTGTATCATTGTCTACAACACATTTACTGCAACCCACATAATGTCTAGAATTGTATTTACCATTCAAAAAATCTATTCCAAAAAGATAAAAGCAAAGGAAAAAAGTATTTTTATACTGCACAGGAAAATTGTGCTACTACTCGCCTATCCTAGTGTTAAGTACAGAAAGAACAAAGATAAACCTGAATCTTGTTTCAGCAAGACAAAAACCTGAAAACCATTCACTTGTAACAGTATTTGTAAAAAAAATTGTTACATTTAAGCAGTTAAATTTGGGAGTCAGATTCAAGACAAAGTATTATTTTCCCAAGTAGCTCAACAGTTATTCTGTACATTCCACAGGAAAAGGTTAATCTGTCCTGTGGAATTATCTCTATTGCTGCCTACTATAAGAAAATCTTCAACAGAAGCCAACTACACTGACCATCAAAACGGAAGAAGTCTTGTTTCAAATGCAGCCTGTCAAAAACCTACAGGATACTGTGCTGCCAGGAAGTTTGAAGTCTAGTGTGGCACACAAAGAACAAACCGGTTAGAATACTAAATACAAATGTAAGATCCTCCAACTTGTAAGGCCATAGTGCTTACTGTCTCTAGCCAGAAGCGATCAAGGTCACTTCGTCTCTGCTGTTTGTTTAGTGTAATTAGCCATCGTCCTCCTCGCTTGTTTTTTTCATCTTCCCACATGGGTTCAATTCCATCCTGTAAAGAACAGCCAGAAGTTAAATCAGACTTGATCTGTTTTTCCTAAAGAAAGGCCAGCAATAACTGAAATGGCAACTTCAGAGAAGTGTATAGTTCAAGATACATGCCTGTCCAGAAATACTGTCTCACACTAATACTGAAGTTCCAAAACAGCTTAAGAAGTGCACTTCCTCTTTATTTGTACAGAAGAATCACAGCCTTGGCCAAAGTCTTGGCTACACATTACAAAAAACTGTGGGAACAGGCAAAGAAACATCCACTTTGCCCCATGTGAAACCAGACAAAATTAGCAGCTAGATGCTGGGTTCCTTATTTTAAGTCTTGGACTCACTGCAACACTGGCCAAGTGCTTCACTTACACATAAAGATGACTTCACTGAAACAGACACCCTTGGCAGTCTGTCTCAACTTCCTGCACACACAAGGTGAAAGTAAGTTTTAATTGCCAGGGCCCAAAAACTCAACACACCATTTAGATAAAAGCCAGTTGCATTCTGATTCATGCTTTACCCATGGCCCTGCACTGAATTAAATGACTCTGGATGCACTGATCCAGCAAAGCAGAAAGCTGCAACCCCCAGATCCACCAGCTACATTACACTTCAGGAAAGTCAGTCATTAAAAACAGGTAACTGTCTAGACAGAGAAATTTGGTTAAGAAATGTCTATTACAAGAACAGCATTACAGAACTTAGGCTGAAAACTAATTAAGTGTTCAACATTCAGGAGAAACCAGGTACCAGTACTTAAGTGGTGACTATTTAAGTACTGGGATCCAGAAAAGAAGCTGTATGTTAGAAGCACTTCAGAGGTTATGATTTAACTCCAGATCTCCACGCCAGCCAGGGAGGGATTTCCTGTTCACTAGTTTGACTGTTTCCTCAGCATGCTTTACATGTGTGTTGGGTAAAATTTTATATTTCATACGTAAGCAATATTGCACATAACAGATGGTGTAAAAATTATAGTAGCATTGTGCATCTGGCTAGTAGTGATCATAGAGACCACTAGACAACATTGCAGCCTCCCACCGAACTCTGACATTTTAACTCACTTCATTCGCACCAAGTGACAGAGCTGGAAAATCGTATTATAGAAATTAAGACTTATTTGCACAAGCATCTCAAGCAGAATAAAGACAAACATAGCAACAGATCAAAGTGTATTGTCTGGGAAACATGTTAAAGCAGGTATTTGCCTTTTCAGAACTAACAACATCCTTATTTTCAAAGGGCATGTGTTTGGGACTTACTAAAAAAATTAACACCTTTAGGACATTCCCAACCATGTTCCTAAATATCTGAAGTAAAATAGTCGGAGAGTGTCTTGCTTAGTCAGGAAACCATCCATCAATATTCATAACTGGAGAAAAAAGGTTAGCAAGCATACCTTAAAGAGCGAGTAGTCACAACCAGGCATTAAATTACTAGAGAGCTGGATATGGTTGTATAAACTATTGGAGGGAAAAAAGCAGGATTAACAAGATAAGCATTATTTTAAGGTACAAAATTCCTGAAGAATTTAAGACATACGACCAAATAAAGTACAAAAATTAAAAAGCATTGAAGTTATTTCCTACATATTTTTCAACAGTATAAAAGAATTAGCTTTAAGATGGTCTGTGCGTAAAGAAACAGACGGAAACTGGTTTATGAACACTTGCTGGATTCCTTTACAACAGTCTTTTCCAGAAACACCACTGCTACATCTTTAAAAGTTATTAGAAACATAACTCACTGAACTTTGATGGTAGCAAGTCCTGTGTGCATGTGTATTCTATAAATATACATACATGGAATAAGCATAATTGTTTATCTAAGGCTATTGTCTCTCTAGAGAGACTTTTCTGGAGAAATATTCAACTCTGTTATTTAACACAATACTCTAGGGAAGAAGGGTGTAGGCCTTATAATAAAAATTGAAATAAAGACTCAAACAGCAGGAAAAGATGACAAAAATATATACTCTAAATTAATTTATAACAATGCAATTCACCACTCAAAGCCAAAAATTAAAGGAGTACATACTGTCACCTCCTCTAGCAAGGAGATAAATGCTTTTTTCCTGCACTGTTAAGGTCAGACTTCAGAAAAAGGCCTGCACATACCACAGTAACTTGTAGTCTGAGACCAACTAACACTCAGGCACAGTCCAGCATCAAAAAGGAAATTACTGTGATGCTGTAACAACTGGAAATCAGGTTGCTCAGAGCCTCATCCAGCCTGGCCTTGGACACTTCCAGGGATGGGGCATCCACAGCTTCTCTGGGCAACCTGTTCCAGTGCCTCACCACCCTCTCAAAAACTTTACCCGCAACCAGTTGTGAGCTTCAAGCAATTTAGCCTACCATCACACACCCCAAGACTGCAAACTACTGTTCGCTCAAGCATTGGCTGCCCCCATGGTAGGGAACAGGAAAGATGGTTACAAGCACAGAATCCTATTCCTCTCCCTCTGACAATTGCACTGATAAACACTTGTTCAACACTTTCAGTATCTTTGTTTCTTCCTTGTTGGTGCTAATGGGTCACTGATGGGTCTCATTATTGCACTAAAAGACCCCATCTCTCCCTTCTGATCACATCCAGAAGAACCCTACACCCAGTGTAGCATAAACCACTAAGAAATATCAAATATACAATGACTTTTTCATCCTCAATTTCATGCCACTTGCATTTTCTCCATATTTAATAATTCTGGCAGACAATCTTCCATGTAAGCCATCCAAATTTGACTGAAGCAGGTGTTTGGAAAGCACAAGCCTACCTTCAAAGGCTTTGTTCTTGCTGTTTGAGCCCAACTGCTTTCACAAACCTTCAATTTAAAATGAAGGTAGTTTCTTCTGTAACCTTTAATGAACTTCTTTCAAGGAAGCCATTAATCTGCACCAACCTCCCAAGTACTATGCTCCAGATTCAGGCACTTCTTAAAATCTGAAGTGAGCCAGCTGTCTGACAATTTAATCAGCTAGCCAAACTTGGGGCTGAGGAAGTCAGTCAGTTGGCTATAAGAATTTAGAAATTCACAGTACTATCCTATAGCTACTGCACAAGTACAGTGTTTTACATGTACATCACATACAAAAACATAAGCAGTGTTAACAAGACAATGCACATGTAAAGTATGAAAAACTTCCCAAATCACATCTTCAAACATCACATTCTACCACACTGAAGCATGGGGTAGATCTCACCTTCAATTCTGCAAACATTCTAGATTACACCCAAAAAGTTGCAGTTAAGTACTTTACAGGGTTTTTTTACTTTGGCATAAGCTTTGCCAACATACACCAGGATAATTATTCACATGGAAAACCTTTACTTACGCCCAAAAGTCTTCAACAGTATCAAACTTTGAGATAAGACGAAGATTTGCTTGCCAAGTTTTGCTCTTGTCATTTTTAAAAAACCAGAGTGCCCATCTAAAGGAAAACAAAATAAAATAGCATCCATAAGTTATATTAAAAATATATCTTCTCACAGCAGAGTACTTTAAGTGACCAGGTGTCAATCTGTTGTTATGGGGCCTTTCCTGACATCTCAAACCTTGTTTTAGAAATTTAGTTTTTCCAGTAACAGCCGCACTACCACTTGGTAAAGGAGTGTCAGCACCAAATTAATCAAGGTGTTGAGAGGAAAAAGAGGAAGGATGGAAGTTGAAAAACAGAAAATGGGATGCACACAGCTCAGCACTAGAGTGCAGAGTGGTTTTCCACCCTTGCTCAAAACTTGGAAAAAGAGGCAGCTGCTATTTGGTACAAGGTTCACACTGGAGCAGCACCTACCTACCAACATTAACTACTGAGCACTCCACATCAGCTCTTCAGTTTACATGGAGAAAGTTACTTCCTAGGTACTCTTTTTGAAGCATATGTATGCTGCTGGAATAAATTTGGTGCACCTTTAAAAACTCAACCTGTAAGCTTATTAGTATCTTTACTGCTGAAAGGCAGTTCAAGTTAAGGTTTTGAACTATGAAGCTTCTTGGTAAAGTCCTCATTGTCTCTATGGCTCAGTAAAAAGCCAATAGTAACTTTTCAAGCTTAAGACACACCTGGTTTTGTACACTGACTTTAGTATGAGGACTCTGACTTTTCAGTAACTTTTCTGAAGTATACTTTTAACTACTGCTCTGTGTGTTTCTTGATAAACAAGAAAATTTAAGTGCCCTACAGTGTTTTTCTTAGTGACACACTGGTACAAATACATGCATTTGCACTTTACAGGGTTTCTTCTGCTGTGCTTCTGACAACCACTCATACGATCAAGTCTAGTAAACTCTTTGGCTGATTAACACAGCTTCTACTACTTTCAGTTCCAAACAGGAAAATATGAAGGAGTACAACTCTGATAAGAAATGAGAAATCTTTACCACTGGCACTTAAATTGCCCAAGTGCAAGGCAGAACGGAAGGTTTTCCAGTTCCGCTTGGCAGCAACTTCATCTCCATGTCAGTCTCTTAACACACACCAAACAAAAGCAACAAAAGCTCTGCTTGCCTCCAACTAAAATCAAAGCCATGCTCTTTCCAATTAACTGGCTGCATTATAAGAATTTGCAAAGACTTTCAGCTTCTGTAACAACACTACGTGAAAAGGCTCTAAATTACAACAGGATCAGATTTTATTTCCTCTGCAACGTCACTAAAAAAAATCTTCCCAAAAAATGAGAACTCTCAAAATGCTGCTAGAAAACACAAGGTAAACAAGAGAGCTGTAAAGACACAGGCATTCTTCCATCTTTGGGAAAATTACAATCATGCTTCTATGCTATTTACCTGTTTTGTAGTGGATGTTTAATATACTGTTCAGGGCTGGCAACCTCCTGACTGGGTGCTGGCTCAGTTTTCTCCTCTTCTGAAGGCTGAGGGTTAGGAGTAGCTTCCTGTTGGAAAAAGAGGAGTTAATATATTCCTTCCCAATTTTTGTTGAAGTAATTTAGTTCTTTGAAGTAACTTTAAAAAGGTTGAAGCTAAGATTTCCCCTAATTCATCTTGGATTAAGGGCCCAAATCTCATGGAAGCACAATTTGCATCCTTTCAACATCTGAGCAGGTTCTGCAATAGAGACTGGCTGCAGGAATTCACATTCTGCTGTTCAGTGACTTGCTTCCTCTGTCATCTGTTTCCAGAATGGTTTGACTTACTTGTCTTATTTTGAAAGAATTCTGAGTTTAGAAATACACAACATCTAAATTCCAAGAATAACAATTTCAGAAGGATAATTAATTTTTTTTTAAGTTTGTCAAAACAGCATTGGAAACAGATGTACAGGCCCTGTTTATTATTACAAACAGGAGACATGTCTAACAATTCTCAGGTCTGAAATCCACTATTATAAGCAGATAGAAACCAAACTAGTAAGCAGTTGTCTTTATTTGCAACATCACTATTAAAGCTTCAGGCACCAAACAGCAGAACATAAACACGTAACAGTTCTCAAATTTCAAACTGAAATAAATGTAATTACACATTTACCACAGATTTCATTGATTCCACATTTTTTTTCAAATCTCTAGAAATGTCAAATATACTTGAACACAGAAGTGAAATAATATATTCCCTTTGCATGGGAACCCCCTCAAGCTTGTCATTCAGTTTGTGAAGTCACTGTGTCAGGTTTGAAATTCTAATGCCATTCCCTCAAACCAGGGCACACAAAGCTTCATTGTGAGGCCAAGTGTCCCCACCAGTTACCACCATCTCTCCCTAATCTGCAATCTGTGCTAGAACGTTAGAGAGACTAGAACTCATTCCCTACAGCTAACAAAAATGCCTGTACAGCTGATAGGGATTTTCTTTTCATTATCAAAGTATTTAGCATCATTAAGCATGATATTATGTTTTACTTCAGGGAAGTTACACCTTTATACTCAAACTAAAGCATACTTCTTTTTAACAGCTCACCTAGCTAAAAAAACCCTCTCAGTTTTAAAGCTGATTTACATCACATTTCCAAATGTTTTCATCTGCTCCCACATTCACAGTCAAAAGACTGAAAGGCAAAGAAGGCCTAACTGGGGCAGTGAAAACCAGGATGGTACTTTGATTTACACAGCACAAGGGGCAGGTAGTACAATTTCCTGCCTCTTAGTGAAACTAAATGCTTTCTGAAGATTCACTAATGGGGAACATTACTGACAAACCCACAGCATTATTGAACAATCTCTTCACTCTCCTTTAATCTAATATAAAAAATAAACAGATCTTTAAAAAATACTTAGAAAGTGCTTCAAATTCTATCCAGAGTAAGATTTCTAGTATTAGTCCCATTTATTTTTAAGTTGACAGGATCAACTGGACATCTTTTCCATTAATCACAGGGAAGAACCCCACAGAACAAATTAAGATGGTCAATGCCTGAAGGCCATAAAATACCCCAAAGAAGCATTTCCATATTTCCTCCTCCAAGCTGGGCTTTTGTAGTATAATACACATAAGAGCAAACAACTGCAATTTAAGTGCTGCCCCTTCAGGCACTTCTAACTAGAAGAGTTAAAAATATTACATGTGTAAACACAATGAGTATATCAGAAAAATCTTGCTATTATTTTGGAAACAAGCTAAACACTAGTTTAGGTTTTGTGATAAAGCTTGCTTTCATTCACAACATTCTGCAATTGTGAAATCTATAATCGATTTACAAATGCTCTCACACTAAAGATTTTTACATCAAATAGATTCACTCTTGACAAATGCAAGGTAACTTCCAAAAATAATTTCAGTTGAGAACCTAAGTGAGGTTTGCTGAGCAAACAGCCTTCTGTATACCAAGAGTTAATCCTAAACTGACCCTGGTCAGTCTTCCAGAAGGATCATAACTATATAAGAATCATTACAGAAATACTAAGGAGATGCAGAGCTATGCCATTTCATAACTACTAATACAAGACAGAAAGGATTAAAGACTAAATAAAATGCAATGAGCCTCAATACCTGACCAGTATACCAATGGTCACCCTTCACATAACCACGTGAAACATCCATTTCTGGACAAATGGAAGACATCTGACTCAGCACAAACAGCGTAGTTAAGTCACCACAGTAACAAGTGCTTTAAGGTATTTTGAAAGCTACCTGCATTAAAGAAACTCACACTAACCATTATTTCAAGCTCCTGTCCAAAACAGCACAGGACATCTCACCTCCAAGACCCAGCTAACTATGATCTTGACCCAGGATTATGCCACTCCCCTCAAAAACCAACCCAACCAGAAGGGATTTTTTCCAGCAGCAGGCTGCCCATCAGGAACAGGTACTGCTGTGCACACCAGGAAAAAACCTGGAAAAAGCTATGAAGTTGGAAGCAGAGCTTTCTACCACACAGGTTTTCAGGCTTGTCGTAGACAGAAGCAGCTTGTTTTCACTATCATTCATTTCCCACTGCCATCACAGGGAAACAGAAAAAAGGAGCATTTTCATTTCTGGCTGGTTAATCATATCAGCTCCCATTTCCTTTCATCTTTCCTTTATCTCACTATTCTGACCACCAAGCTAAAGTATTTGTATAGCAAAGCACTTTTTGTCATTAGTCAAACACAAAGTATGCGAGTTTACTAATTGGCATTCAAAGTCCTTTTCTCATATCCAGTCTCTTTCCAGCTACTAAAATTCTCCCCCAAAGCACAATCATGCAGGTTTTATAAGATCTTTTAACTACAGTATGAATTCAAGTGATATTGTACACACCAATTCACACCTTGAAATCTTGCAATTGCTACACTATGAACTCACTAGAGTCAGACTGTCTCCATGAACAATTTCTGGACTACTAAATTCAAAAACCTTCATAATACTTCACTATTGCTCATAACTAAAGTCAGTTTTGGGTTAAAGAATGCATTAAGTCTACTATTAAGTCACCACGGGGTTTGCTGCTTTTAAAATAGATGTAATAAAACAGGGTAGTATTACCAGATAAACTGGAAAGCTTCATATGGCCAATCCTACTCCTCATACACAAGACAGCACATAATTAAAAGTGACATTTATTCACTACCCACATGGGTTTTTTGATGTAGGAATCAGCTTGCACGAAGCATTTGTCTACTCAGCATTTAATGACCGTGCATATCTGCACGTTACTTGGATTCTGACACTTGCAGATTTAATTGGTATTATTTATTCTTTCTCCATAATGCACATAATGACCAATGTTTAAAGGAAGGTGTGCATGTCACCAGGACAGGAAGCAAACAGCACTTACAGTAAAAACTGCTTCATCAGGTTTGTCTATTGAAGAGAACAACAAGCTTGACTAGGTTTCACCAAGTGCTTTCAGGTTCTGCCCAGACCACATTCATGTCATCTAATTGCCTACAGAAGTTGTTTAGGAGGTCCAGTTGAGAGAGCACAATATTTATGTCCCAAAAGGATGCTATCTAGCCCTATTTTTTTGTGAAAGTCAAGAGAATCAATCAGTGGAAGAGGTTTCCAGTTTTCTTGCTTTCAACTAAAAAAGTTACATTTGAGAGTTTCCACCTTCTCGTCTAGGATTTCCAACAGAGCGGGGAAACTGTACACCCCAGTTATCAGATATCTACAGAAAAAGCATGTCAACTATCCTTATGCTTCTTGCAGATAACTGTACTACACTACAGCTGGGATAACAATTCACCAGGCACTAAATCATGAGCTGTTTATTTCAAAATATCCTGGACAAAAAAGAAGGGTTTAAGCTCACCCACAAGCAAGTAGTATGTGCTGTAAGAAAAATCAAATTATGATCTGATACGCAACGGTAAAAATCATACGTTGTGTGTAATACCAGCTGGAAGAGAGGTACCAATAGCCACCTGTTACCAAGTAAACAGTGTTAAATAGCTTTCCGGACACTAGGACAGAAAAACATTTTCTACACATGACATAACAAGGCCTAGTAAGGAACAACCACCCTGACTGCATGCATTAATACTTAGTCCACCAGATCTTTAGGAAGGCATTCACTACTGGAACACAAACATGGGACATAATTTTAACTGTGAGACATGCCACCGACTTAGAACAGAAGTGCAACACATGTACAGGATGACAGAAACAAAAGACTGAAGTGTAAGAGCCAACACTTCCTCCATGGTCAGAGGGGCACATTGGTTTGGATTTTTAGGATATATAATCTCAGGTTTTAAAAGATGCAAAGAATATTTTCAGAAGTCAGAAGGGCTGTACATGAGTTACAAGTTCGAAGGCACTCACACAAACCCCACCCCAACACTTCCCAAAATTGCTGAGGTGCAGATGACTCAAGGACACAAAGGCACTTCAAATTACTGCAAGTATACTGAGCCACTTGTACAACCAAGAATAGAACTTTACACCAGCTGAAAAATTAAGACATTCAATCTTCAGAAGTAAAACAAAATTACGTAATGTAAGGACGCTCAAGAGGTCAGTCTTCAACCAGAAACTAAAGCACTGGACATATTACTAGTATGCCAGATTATTGTAAAGCATGTAAGGTATACAAGCTGCTTTGGTAAAAGGCACTGAACATGAGAAAAACTGACCACTGTTTAAAGGATTATTAAACAACTGCTCTGCACATTTAGGAAAAAAAAAAGACTTTTAAACATTTTTTTCTGCCTTACACCCGCCATTCAAGCATCAAGGACAACTGTCACTTTTGGGCAGATAACAGAACCATAGCATGATGGAGCAGACCTAAATCTCTACACCACACAAACTTAGTTCCTACGTAACGTGAACATCTTAATGAGGAATAGGTTTTAGGAAATAAGTGACTGCTTTAAGTTTCTAGGTTAAAAATAGTCTCTAAACTTATGTTTAACCTTTACTTTGGAATATTTCAAAAGTGCAAGACAAATTTGAGGAAGAGTCGCACAGATTCACTTTTAAATCTGCATTTCCCTTGCACAATGCAGGCTCCCTACCAACATTCCTCATTTGATCCTCCCCTCTAGCCTCTCAAATTCACACTGTTCTTTACAAAGCTGCCAGAAGGGTCACATTTTCTCATCAAAATTTCTCATATACCTCCACACCTGCAGGTAGTATCAGTAAATGAAAACTCAGTTTCATATGCTCTTTTTATGCATCTCCTTGAAATAAGCTTGACATTTTATAAGTCCTGTGAAATTAATTTTTCAAAACTGCGTTCACAAAAAGATGCTTATCTGAGAAGAATTTACAAGTTGTCCAACATCATCCTCCTCCTCTCAGAGGAAGCTCTGTCAGAAATGTAATTTACAATTTGAAAGTTTATCATGGGCCTTCTCTATTAAACAGCATGCAAAATGCATTTATCCTGCACCTTTTCAGAAAAAGGCAATGAGCAAGCAACAGTGTTCACAATACTACAGCTGAATACTACACTGATTTCAACCACAGCAGGCCACTATTACAGCAGAAACACCTAGTATTGAGAGCAAGCCTAAACTTGAACATGGTCTGCACTTAATTTACATGCTGTCAATAATACAAAAGAAATACCTTTCAGCCTACTTTGAATTTTAGGAGCTATTTTGAACTTTCTAGAATTTCAAGGCCCTACACCACTACTGTTTGTAACCCCTTGAGATAAAACTGTTTTATTTATACAAAGTTTTGAGTCCCATCTATTGATGATTAGCTGTGTAAACAAGCGTTTTCCAAAGAAAACATAACAGCAGTTTCACTCATGTATCACAAAACAGAGTTCAATTCACAAGAATTGCCGTTGCGCAAGCTGTCATGGAACAAAACACCCCATGATACCCTTTTTCCAGTTTGAACATGTGAGCATCTGATCCTCACTGTAAGTTACTTCCACACGATTTATTCACACCTAGACATCACAGGCTTTGTGTAGTCACATTTTAAAGTCACCTTTGGTAAACTACTCTTTACTAAAGCATTACTACTAGTTTTGTTACTGACTTTGTGGACTTTTGCACACTTATCACATTTAATCTTCAAAAGGCTACAGTATGAGCACACTATAAGGACACACCTGCATATTCTCACAAATTAATCTAGAGTAGACTTAAAACAAAAGCAATCTGGATAGCACAAAAAACCCCAAGAGTTTTAACCTGTCCAAGTTGCAGAGGCTTTAAGTTTTCCCTGCACTAGAGAGGTAAGCCACTGTGCAACAAGTCTATATTTACTTATAACCACCTAGTTTTTCTTAGCAACTTCCATAGGGCTCCTTACAGTACTCTAAACTCAAGTTTCAATATTCCTGAGGAGTTGGAAAGATTTTTTTCCAGCCCCTAAACAACACTTAAAAACTATGTTACGTTTGAGAGCACAGAAATACTAAAAACATCACTGACTTTAGTAGGAGCCTACATTACAACAAAAAAGACATTCTGTAGTGTTTTGCATTTTCTGAGACACACTTTCACACTAGGGAAGCATCACAGATGACATCTCTACAAACCTAGGTCCAGATTTTGAAGGTCAGCAACAGAAAGGTTTCCCCAAGACCAAGAATTAAACCAATCCCTAACCACACATACAATTCAATTGTTAATTGAAAAGCGCACAGTATTTCTACATTAAGCATCTATGGCCTCAGTCACTACACAAGTCTAACTTTAAGCTTACACAGAAGTGTGAGCCACCTAAAAGGACAATAAACAAAATTTATTATTTAAGTAAATTTGAAGTTAAGCCAACATAGCTTGTTTCCTGAAGTTAAACATACTTCAACTATGGCAGAACATTCAACAACAGCATTACTCAAACCGTTGTGTTGCCCTACCTTCCACTTTTAATGGCTCGGCACAAGTGTGTTTGTCACTGCATGGTGAACCAGATCTGGGAAACTGCATGGCAAAATCAATTGTTTATTTTTGGCTAAATTAGGCCCCAGATCTAGCTTAACATGCAGCCTCATGCTTATGCAAGAACAATGAAGAGAATGATGCAGACACAGGCTTACGCCCATACCACAGCCAAGGAAGCCACAGACCTATGCCTTTAGTTACTTCCATTTCCAACGGCCAACGATATTACAAATTATTTATCACAATTCCTGCTAAGCTCCATCGTCATCACAAACTGTGATGACTGACAGGAAACTAATCTTCAGATATACAGGCTATAGCTCAGAAAGATCAGCTGTTGGATGGGAAAATATGTGTTTAACACTGTGCTTGGAGAACTCGGGATGGGTGTTACCTGTGGCCCAGCTCACACAGTCTTAACAGCTAACATTCTTCCTGTTCAGACCTCCTAGCCAAGCAATTTATAAATGCTGACCAATTTCAACCTCTCCCTTATAAGTAAAGACACTTTTTTTGCCGTTCATGGAAGAAAATCATAAAAGAAATACCAACATCCTTTACACAAATGGGTAAAATTAATCTTTATTTTAAAACAGTGATTTTCAAACACTAACACTTCATGTCTAAATGTTACAAAGCCTCTCCAAAGTATACACTATTTATTCAGAGCTGGTAAGCAGCAGCCGCCTTAAGTTTTTCATTTTCTTGAAACCCTAATACAGCCTTCTGCTGTCCACTCATCATGATACATAAGCATGTGGGATTAGAGTAAACAACTATACTTGGTCCACTCCCAGCTGCTTCTGTTCTTGGAAAGAAGACTGGCGTAATATTTATAAAACAAACCATAACATCACCAAGTATTACCTAGAGAAGGAAAAGTACTTAGTTATCATGAAAACTATTTAAAACTATTTAAATAAAAATATCAGTTTGATCCAGTAAGATGACATAACCGGAAAAAGCCAATTTCGTTTGCAACACGCCTCGAGTCTTACCCTCTTGTCTTACTTCAGCTGCCAAACTCCCGAGCAGCGCATCCGCTACCTTTCAGATCCTCACCGCGGGAATCGCAAGGCCCCTCTCCTCGCAAACTCCGTGTCTGCCTTGAAACTAGACCTTCACCGCTCCCAGCGCGCCCGGAGGGCGCTCGCCAGCCGGCGAGGAAGAGCCGCCCCCTCGGTGACCGGCAAGCCTAATCCACCGGCCTCTCCGTGCGGAAACCAACATGGCCACCTCCACCGTGCCACATGCGCCCAGGAGCCGCCCTCCCGGCAGCCGGCCCGGCTCTCCGCCGCTCAGGGCTGCTCCTCCGCGCCGCGCCATCCGGCCCCGGCGTCCCCCCTTACCGCAGCGCCGCGGGGGGCCGCCGGGTCGTGCGGCGGGGGCTGCGGGCGGGGTGCGGCACAATGGGCGCCGCCCGGCTCCGCAGGCCTCGCCCCCCCTGCCCCGGGCCGCCGCCGGCCGGGCCCAGCGCCCCCCTTCCCGCGTGTGGTGGGCGACGGTGCGGGCCCAGCCCTCAGGTCCCCTGCCCCCTCCCCCGCCAGGCCCCCTCCCCCGGCGCAGGCCGGCGCCTCCCGCTCCCCCTCCCCCCGCTCCGGCCCCCTGCGTGCGTGCGTGCGTTCCTCGCCGGCCTCGCCGCCGGCCTCGCCTCCCGCCCGCCCGGCCGCCCCCTCGCCCGCCGCCAGCGGGGGCCCCCGGCCGCAGCTCGGAAAGGAGGCGGCGGCGGGAAGGGGAGGAAGGCTAGAGAAAGGCGGGCAGGGGAAGGGAATGAAGCGCTCACCGGCTCCACTGTCGCCATCTTAGACCGCTCCGCTCGCAGAGGCGCTGCGGGGAGGGGAAGGGGCGGACAGAGAACACCCAGGTTCAAATCCGGTTGGTCGCCCGGCCGTCACGTGACCCCGGCGGCCGTTGGGGCGGGGAGGCAGGGAAGCGCCGGCCTTGCGGGCCCCAAGCGGGGCGCGGTGCCTGCCGGGAGCTGTAGTCGGCGAGCGCGGGGGATGCCGGGAGAGGGCCTGCCGGCGGGGCGCCGTCACGTGGCGAGGAAAGGGCGAGCAGCGCCGAGGGGGTGGGGCCCCCTGGCGGGGGCGGCGGGGAGGAGGGCGCCCGCGGCGCCGTAACGGGGCATCTCTAAGCGCACGGACGGTACCCCACGCCTTTACGCACCGGTTCACAGCCCTCGTGGTGTCCTGAAGGCCGCGCCCGGCGCCCGTTCGGTTTGTCTGTGCTTGAGGGAGCGGCTGAGAGGTGCTTTCAGCTGCCTGCTCTTCCCCAGGGAAAACCTCCGGGCGTCTGAGCGCCGTTCTAACTACATGGTTCGCCTCTGCCGAGTCCAGTGTTTCGGGTCAGGCGGGCAACAAGTTAAATTTGTTTCGTTTAATTGGATATTTTGCCGGTTCCACGTTCAATTGGGCCTACAAGGAAGCTGGGGGGGGGGGGGCTTTTTACAAGGGCCTACAGGGACAGGACAAGGGGTAACGGGTTTAAATTGAAAGCGGGGAGATTTAGCTTGGACATCAAGAAGTTCTTCCCAGAGAGGGTGGTGAGGCACTGGCACAGGCTGCCCAGAGAAGCTGTGGGTGCCCCATCCCTGGAAGTGTTCAAGGCCAGGCTGGATGAGGCTCTGAGCAACCTGGCCTAGTGGAGGGTGTCCCTGCCCATGGCACAGGGGTGGAACTGGATGGTCTTTAAGGTCCCTTGCCACCCAAGCCAGCCTGTGATTCTATGATTCTAATTGACTTGGTTCTGAGACTGGACTGAGACACAGCTGGTGCTTAGACATGCCAGGCCAAGAAAAGCAGCAAAGGGAGGAACCTCCTGCTGCTCAAACCTAATGGCCAGGAAGCACCTGTGGTTTGAGGCTGGGAATGTCAGCATGTCCCACGCGTGAGGCTGCTGGTGTCTGGGTACAGTCCGAGTCCTTGCAGGTAGGTACGGGACGGCAGCGAAGGAAGCCAGGAGGTGAGATGCCTTCCCTGCACAGGGAAATAGGAGTTCACAGGGTAAGAGAAGAGTGAGAGGCACTTTCCTTCTCTCCCCTCACTATCCCAACTCTGCGGGAAGGCATGTGTCCTTAGAGGCAGACCCAATATAAGACCTCCTTTTTCTTGTGAAAGGATGCAAACATGGAAACCCACACTACCCTCAGACACCATGACAGGCTTACCAGGCCTGTCAGTAGAGCTCGTTTGAGCCACGTGGAAGAAGGGAAGGGAAAGATTCTCTCCAACCAAGGAAAGATTAGACAGGTTTAACAATTAAGGGTGCTGAAGCTTTGAACATTGTAAGCAAATTGGCAAGCCTGGTCGAATCATCTACATCAGGAACTTGGTTAAAGTGTGCTGCAGATCCTTCTCAGCTCATGGCCCCTGATTTCCTGACTGTACCACAGGGAATGGAAGAAGGGAACAGTCAGCCAGACCTCTTCCCGGCAGGGGAATGCAACGCAGCCAGGGCGTGCAGGCTAGGCAGGCACAGGCGTACACCACTACCAGCCGAGGCACGGAAATTCACAGCTGTTAGGCATGTGGCTCTGTCTGGCACAAAACAGACTCTCCCCAATAATTCAGTGTGAACAATTGTACTTGGCTCTAAGGACACGTCTGCACAAGGGCTGCATGGGCACTGCATCTCTTACAAACAGCTCCAGACACTGCTTCCTGAGCACATGGGACGTTATTCCTAGACCTGTCTGACAGTTAAGGCACTGTGAGGCTCACCTGGACACATTGTCTTCTAGCCAAATGTCTGCCTCTTGGTGGGCCACAGAACATTTGGGGGTTTGTTTGCCATGCGGATGTGGCACAGATACACAGAAAAAGCATTGGGAAGGGCTTCTGGTACTCAGGCAAAGGGCTTAGCTTCAGGACTTCAGGATTTTATAGGACTCGAGACAGGGGATGGATGTGTGAATGTTTTAACACAAAGTCACTATTACTGCCAGTATCACCGTCACCAAGCCAATAGAGTGGTGCAGGGCATTGTATTTTATTTCTTTACTACTAGGAGAAAGACTAAAGTTGTCTTCTACTATATGTGTTTGTAGATCACTGAATGGCCATTGGTTATAATGAAAATGTATTGGTACGGTAAATTTCCTGCTGTATTTTTCTGACATGGAATTCATTTTAGTATTACGGTTTTATTTTAACAAAGGCAGAGGGTTCAGTAAAGTAAGATTCTATCTGCCACCTGACATATCTAAAGGAAAACACAACAAAAATCTATTTAAGTTCTTAACCTTTTATAATACTGCTTTATAGAATAAAAACCAAAAAAGATTTCAAAGTAAAAGAACTGAGACATAACTTCCCAGTGATAAAACAGAAATTAAGAAAGAAAATATTTCTCCTTACCCTGTATGATGTTAAACCATGTTATGGTGGCAAAATAAGAACATAACCTGTTACATTTGTACATTCAGAAAGTACATCAATACATGCAGAAGCATTATTTTTTGTCCCGTGACATACTCTTTGTTTTATCTATTTTATAAAATTTGATTCCTAGTAATTCTTTATGTAATGTGAATACCATAATTAATAAGCCTTCCTATTGATTTGCCTAACACGGTGACAGAAAGATCTGATATTCCATTTTACTTGTTTGACAACCATGCACATTCTTTGCTTGCCTCTTTTAATCCTGCCTTTAAGTCTCTTAACATAAATAAAGATAATCCATCCAGAATCCTCTTCCTCTCTGATAATTTTATCTTCAGCTTCTTCTGTGTTTAAGTTTGTATTTTTATGAACCAAGTGTACAGACCCACATTTTAGAGCTTTAAATGTCATTTCACTGAGAAGAAGTGTGAATGAGGGTTAACCATCGAATGATACTGAACGTCATACAGCACTTAGTGGGATTCTCATTTTTCTTACGCAGCATAGTGGTAACAGCATAAAGTCCCCTATAAGACAGTTTTTCGGTATTACGCCTGAGTTCTGAACATGGCCTACTTTATTACCTCACAAACAGGAACTAAGCGTGTGTTGTGATTTGGTACACGTCCTCCTTTGATTTGTTGAGTTACAGAGGCACAAAGCCTCTAAAGATAACATCAGAAGTTATCCAACAACTTATAATGAGAGGATTATTTTGAGCTACAGTAATCTTTTGAGTCACTGACACACATAAGCAAGATCCTCAGAAGTGATGTGACGGCCTTGTAAGTGACGTCATCTCCAAACTAAAAGGTAAATCAAGATGCAAGGCAAAGAAGTATCATAGATACATCCACAAAACCACACCTTTTGAAGATATAGTGGAAAAAAACAAGAGTCTGAAGTATGGAAATGTTGAATATCTCTTTTTCAATAATCCTCACACGCTTCAGAGCTCTATCAGTTTCCAGTGTGCATTTAAGTAGCTGTTAGGAACATCTGTTTCATTCTGCAAAGTGTAGCATCAGTCAGAGGTGTGCAAGTATAAGCTCTAATTGATCTGCACACCTGTATCACTGATTTGAGTGGAAATGGAGCAGATCACTCACATCACAGACACAACACTTCTAGTATCCCTGTGTTTTATGTGATTGAAAATCTGATCATCCTAGTTTGATTTTGAAACCCGAAGATAAAAAGAATTTTTAATGTCTCATAGTATTGTCCACGATATCTAAAGTGGAATCAAAATACTGTTAGTATTTTACTACTAAGTCTATTTCTTTATGGCCTTGACTTTGAAGACAAAAACTGGGTGAAATCCTGGTTGATATCAATAACATTCCCATTGAATTCATCGGGCCAGAACTTCACTCTGTGACTTTTATTGTGTTCCCACAGTAAAGAAAAAAATTCGAGACACATTCATGGATTCTTTCAAAAGTGGCGGTTTGTCTCTTTAAAGCTTGCAACTTACTGGTTAAATAGTTCTTTTTATGAAATACCATTTTGTTTAAAAAGATCAGCTTGTTTTCCTTTGTTGTTGTCCCATGATAAACAACCAGTTTCATATGCGTACACTGGAAATTGCTGAGATTCTTGGATACTGGAAGCATGTTCTTGAATTCAGAGAACCATTCTTAAATCACAGCAGAAATTTTAATCTACCATATTAATACATACACTGCAAGAGGCAGCAGGGCTTGAATAAGCAAAAGAAAACAAAAGTGTGCAGGATATTCCTTTCCACCACAAGCAGAGAAGGCACACTTGGAATTCGCTTTGAGTAAGCCTGCTCTGCAGTGGGCCTCTCAGTAGTTCAGCCTGTATCTCTGCCAATGGACGGAGTAAGAGCCATGCAGGGGCTTACAACACATTGCAACCTCTTTTGACTTACAGAATTAGACAGACTTTGAAATCCCACATCATTTTTCTTTAAAGAGGAAAAATGGAGACAGGTAATTCTTTAATGCAACTCTGTTCATTTACAAGGGATGCTTATAAAGTCTTTTTTTTTTTCCCTGGCCTTAGTAAGATTATTTTGCTTTGACCACAGATTTGTCTTTTCTTCAGGGTACTGTTTCCTACAGAGCTGTCTTTCACTCTGATTTTTTAAGATCATGCTATGTATGTTTTTGTGGCCATCTTTGAGACCTTTGTGTGCCTTTGTGATGGTTTTGCAGTTTCTCTTTTTTACATGCACACACAGACACACACAACCTACGTAACTGTTGTATTTGGTATGAGAATCTCCGCAAGTGCCTGCACCATCTGGCCAAGCCATAATAGTGCACATTTGCATGTGGTCTAGCTCCTGGGTGGTATTTTTGCATTGTTTCAGCTATTGCCAAACAAAGAGGCATTTAATTGTCTTCAATGAGCCTGAACAGAAGACAGCTACTATACCCAAGAGCTTCACCGTGAAGCGCGATTGCCCAACCCCCACTACAGCAATGTACAGAAGCAAAGCGAGGAGGGAGAACGTGAGCTAAGGCACTCTCTTAATTAAGTAAAGTCAAATTCAGTGGCCATTTTCTTCCTAACTAGCAGCTGTCTTAGCTGCCAGCTGCTCTAAGCTTTTTTTTTTGCAGCAGCAGCAGCTATCTGACCCATGAGACATGCTGACCTCTCCTTCTGCCCTTGTTCACTAACCTCACACACTCCCAGCCTTGCATCACTTCGGAGAAGTTGGGAGGACAGCAGGAATACAACACTGACATAAATCAAGGATCATGAATGGGCTATAAAATTTCTGACTCATGCGCCTCTGTGCATTTGCCTGTGACACGGGGACAGGCAGCTAGAAAGTGACATGAAAGGTCTGACAGAGAATAAAGAGCTCTACTCGTGAAAGGTCACAGCAAAGGTCAGTGAAATTCCCTGGTGAGAATGATTGTGCCACCAGATAATGGGAAATGCTAGTGGATGGACCTCCAGGAGGCTTGAATCCGTTCACTTACCAAATCAGAAAATCAAGGCCAAATTGGAAGACAAAAGCATTGGAATACCACAGAATCCACGTAATTTGTACTGTGGGATTGATGATACAGGGCTGTTTAAAACTGAAAACCATCACAACAACAACAAAAATTCTTACGTAAAATCTTTCAGAGTTGGTTATTCTAGGCTGATCTGCAAATGCAGCCTGTGTTCTTTCTAAACACTGAGGACGACTTAAGTAAGCAAGTTAGTTCCTCAGTTAGGGGTCTCACTGTTCTTTAAATTACATACATTATTAAATTGTCTAATTAATATATGCATCCTTGGCTTCTCCAAGTAAGAAGGGAAACAGCATGCTTTTATTCTGCACTTGTTTAAATCCCAGTTGTCTTCCTACTAGCTGGCAGGCACAGCCTATGATTTCAGTCAGAACTTTGCAGGATTGGATTCTCTCTTCCTGCTTCAATGTCACAGACTTCAATGAAACTACACGAATCCTGATCTTAGTACACAAATCTTAGTACACAAAGATTTGATTTTAATAATCTGATCTTAGTACACAAAATATTCTCATTTCCCGGCATCCAGATAAGTTCCCAGAAAGCGTTCCGAGAAATGCAGTGAATATCTGAAACTGAGTAACAGAAGGTACCCTGTCTACTAGTTAGACTGGGAATCCTCTTTTTTTTCCTGACCTGCATCATTGTCTATCACCACAAAATGAGCACAAATTTATACTGGCATTGTCCCAGTAAGGATACTGAAAGATACTAATAAGAATAAATTATAAAGTTATACTCAGACGTGAAATTTCATGTGAATTAAATACTCATAAAATGTAGTAAAGTATCCTAAATTATTAATGATGATAATACTGAAATCTCATAAAGAAGCAGGTAATTACATGTGAGGAGAAGACACTGGAGGAGATCAACCAGTATGCTTCAGCCTTCTTATACCATGTCAGTTGGCACCAAGTACTTGTAAACCCTGCTTAACCAAGCAAATGATGGCTACAGCTCCTTAGGGTTCTTTAAATGGCACAGAGTGGTGTACACCGTAAAATATCTGCTAGCACCAGGGATCATTTAAGAGTCGTTCTGCCCTTTCAGGAAATTTTTGCTTTAACAAGGTTAAACCAAGCCTTTAATAATGACTTGGATTTGGAATACGTAAAATCACAGGCTGTGTAGATGTCCTTTACAGATATTTCATGATGCTGGTTGGCAATTGGTTGCCTCTCTTCAGAATTTAGACCTAAATGCTGTCACAGCACAAGCTGCATGAACCAATATGTAGCTATTTTTACTCATTGAAGAAAATAACAGTTGTATTCATTGCATTTTACAAGAATCCTAGAAACATTTCCTAATTCCCTCTCACAGTATACTCTTTCTACGAACAATAGGCAGATACAAGTATTATCAATACTAAAGAAATGAAAGTGAGAACTGACAGAAAGACAGGTGCCCACCTGCAATCACACTTCAGTAATAGCATGGCATGAAATTCCTTTGGTTGTTTGACCACGCCAGTGAAAGCGTTTACCACAAAACAAACCAGGATCAGGTACTTTGTGATCTGTCGCCTTGGTCCTGTAATCAGCTGGGCTACTTAGCCACTTTTTACCAATTATATTGTCAGAGGATAGCAAGTATGTTTATATGAATACACTGACTAAGGGATAGGATGCATGCTTTTCTCTTCTGGAGTTACTACGTGGAAATTTCTCACTTAACCTCTAAAACTAGGAGATACATAAACATTTTTTATTAAAGAAGGGGCCATAAGACCACATGGAATAGAACACACTGAGATTATGTTACTAAAAATTGTAACCAAGAAAACTCTCCAAATGAAATGATAGTTTAGAAAGCCGACATCAGTTTACTGCAGCACTGGGTGCACGGAGGATATCTCCTCCTAGCATGTGCACCAAACAGGGTTCTTTGTACTATATTTATGCACAAAACTTTCAGGGTTAGTAATTTTCCAAGCCTACGCACTTTACAATGACTGGTTGTTAATATACATACAATTATAGTATTACTTCCACTATTACGCGTGCTCAGGGGAAGGGTCTTCACCTGGGCAAGGGTGTGTTTGACCTACAGGTGTGATTTTTAGTATTATAATGAGGGTAGTTCTGTTAAGGGTACATTGATCTTGAGTTTTCTTGCCAAGTTGGCAGCGTCCATAGAACATCCTGAAAACATCTTGAATAACTGTTTCTTCAAGGCCTAGTTATTCCAGGATGCCCTTGGGCAATCAGTGCCAACTGTGTACTCTTCTGGTTACAAATGCAACTTAGTGACAGCTTGGACAAAGCAAACACATCACATTTCAGCAATTATAGTTTGGATTTTGAATCACACTTTCTGGGAAGTTATCTGGATGTCAGGAAATGAGGAGAATACGTTGTGTACTAAGATCAGCATAAGGATTGGTGTAGTTTCATTGGAGTCAGTGACACTGAAGCAGGAAGAGAGAATCCAATCCTGCAAAGTTCTGACTGAAATCATAACTGCGCCTGCCAGCTAGTGGGGAAGACAACTGGGATTTAAACACGGAGTGGGGTCCCAGCACTAATGGTTGGATCTAGCAAGTATGTGCTCTTAAGATTTTTGCAGCTCTTCTACTTGACAGTCATCTCTCCACGTTCTTTTTAAAAGCAACTTCCTTTTGACTCATAAACCAGTAAAAAGTGTCGTGCACTGATATTAAGTTAGATGTTTTAGTACATATTGAGAACAGCGTTGGCATCAATACTTGGAGCACATAAGCACCGTTACCTTCATATGCACAGGTAGTACCTTTCTCGAAATCAACCCCTGTAAATGGGAGAAATACAATGTACCTACTAATCGCGCTTCTTTTCACGACAGACCATCGGTATCTAACCTTTCTCTTTCCAGGAAGAAAACCAACGTTCTTCCCGTGATCATGCCACCGTGACTCCGCAGCCCATTTTGCCCATGTTAGTTGCTGCCTTACTGAATACTGAATATGCGACGGTTCTCGCCCTCCCCCCGCTCCAGCTTAGAGCAAAAGAAGTTATTGTAGGCTACACAGGCAGCCCTACAGACCAACACTGCGCTCCGTAGTAAAGAGGATACGCTGGGAGGATGTGTGATACAGCCTCACCGAGGAGAGCCACCAGAGACGCAGACCACCAACTTCCTTCTCCCGGCAAGACGGAAAGGCGGCGAAGTCGGAGGGCGCCTATTAGGATCTCGCCGAGTAATGGCAACAAGAAAGAAAACCAAGACCTTAAACGCCTTTTACAGCCCGACTGCTAAGCGGCGTGCCACACGGCGCGCCGCTCCCGCCCTGCCTCCCTCCCCGCCGCCTCAGCCGGCGGCACCTCCGGGCGGCGACTCCTCCCCCCGCCGCGCCTGTGGCAGCCCGGCAGCATGGCGGCGGTGGAGACCCGCGTCTGCGAGACGGCCGGCTGCAGCAGCGAGGCCAAGCTCCAGTGCCCGACCTGCCTCAAGCTGGGCATCCAGGGTTCCTACTTCTGCTCTCAGGTGAGGCCGCCGCGCTGCCGAGGGATCCGCTCCCCTCTCCCAGCTCGCCTGCCCCGGGAGCCCGCCTGTCCCCACGCTGCGGGCCGGGGTTTTCCCTCGCGGGCTGCGGGGAGCGCTCTCCTTTCGCCGAGAGGAAATACGGAATGGGGGGGAGCGGCGGGGACCGTGTTGACATTGCCGGTCAGCAGACGGGACCGGCGTGCGAGCGCGGGGCCGTGCGGTGGCCAGCTCCCCTCGCCTACCCCCGGCCGCCTGGGCCTGGCCCTCCGTGCCCGGGCTCACCTCGCTGCCCGCCAGGTCCTTGCGAGCTCCGGGGGGGAGGGTCCGCCGTTTGCCCCCCAGGGAGTTCCCCCGCGCGAAGGGGGCAGCCGGAGCCCGAGGGGTGCCGGGCCCGGCGGGAGCCCCTCAGCTCCTCGCGGCTAGGGGCAGCCAGGGGCTTCATTGCCCCGAAGCAGCCGTGGCGGTCGTGAGAGGAGGGTGCAGGCTTTTCTCTGCGCGTGGGGGTTTGGGTGGTCCGGCCCCCTCCCTCCCCGCTTTTAAAAATAAGGGCTTAGTGGGACAAAATGAGGCGTGCTCATCAAATTCCAGCCTGTGCATTTCCGTGTCTGCAGCAGCTCGGGCTCTGGAGTTGCTGCCTTTGATGAACACCGGCGGACTTGTTGCTCTGAAAACTGATTTTTCTGTTTCCTTCAACTAAACACAAGCTTTTGGGAAAATGATTTCATGCGCTACTTTTTTATTTTTTAATATCTTTAAAGGTACCAAACAGGAATTTTCAGGTTGGGCCGGTTGTCACACAACTGTCAACTCTGTTAGACGTGTTCTGTAGGCCTCGGCTATCCTCACTTATTACCACAGTGGTAATGTAGTTTGCTCCTCAATTTAAATAAAAGGACTGTCCAGTTTAAATAGAAGGACCGTCTGATGGCTGTTGAGTGGGTTTTTATTTTTCTTTTTTTAAAATAACTTTAAAATGCACAGTAAAATACATCGCCTCATCCTCTGAACTACTTCTGTGTGTAATTTCTGTCAACCTCAGGAAATCTGTGTTTAATTCAAAGATTAATGGTGAACTTCATTGTCAGAATTATAATTCAAGGTAAAATCATTGAAGTTTTGTAGATAAACTTACCAAAATCCTTCAGTCGCATCAGCTAGATTAATTTACTCATTGGAAGTTTATTTTTTTTCCCGAGTCAGGATGTAAACTGGCAGCTACGGTTTGCACGCGACTAGGGGAAAGCTTCCCAAGGGCACGAAACACACCTACTGCAGTTTCTGATACTTTCGCATGAAGTTGCTGTTGCCAGATTCTGGGAGTCAGCGCTAAATTAGATCGATTGCAACTCTGAGTTCTTCTGATCATTCTTTATCTCTAGCTCCCACGTGGTACTTGTAGCTGGTTTGTAGGATTTGCTCTGCATTTTACCACCCGTTCTGACATGGCTGATGTAAAACTCATTGCAGATGCATCTTCAGCATATACAAATATTAGTTGGCGATGAGAAAACTGTTTGTTAACGGACCAGAGGAGCCCATGTGAGGAGTTCTAGCAACATCTGTGCTCTGCACTGTCCCATCCCCAACTCAGCTACTTTTCTATAGGATGCAGAGATTCTTGTAATCTCTATATTAGCTTTAATGCTTTTGAAATATCTGCTACTATTTTAAGGTAAAAGAGGAATCACTGGGAATATTTATTAGCTTGTTAGCTATCCAGCAGCCTATTTTAACTACATGCTTGTCAAGCTGTCCTGCATAGGAAATGAAATGCTGAACTGGGAATGTCAGTCATCTTACTTCTGAGGGACCTTGGGTGTGTTGTTCATCCTCACTGTCCTGATCAGTATAGTGGGTAAGTGTAGTTGCTCCCCACGTGAAAGGTGCTTTGAAGGTTTTGAGGCAAAACGTGCAACAGAAGAGAGAAGGCAATTAACAGCAGCCCATTTTCAAGACGTGCAAAAAAAATGTTATGCAATGAGACAACAGTTCTGGTGTTCAGCCTGCAGCAGGGACCTTCAGCCTCCCTTAGTACTTTCTGTGGGGCACATCATGGGGCTGCCCCGAAGTTCCAGCTCTCCCCATCATCTGGTGTGTGCGATGAGACTCACCGCAGTGCTCCGCTGGTATCTTGGGAGCATCAACAGGAGGGTAGGTCAGGTGTGGCTGGCAACCTGGCTGGCTGTTCGAATAAACAGGTGAAGCACATGGCGAAGGAAAATCTGAAAAGCCAGGAAATTTTTTCTGAACTTCCACCAAGTTTCAGCTGATGGTACTGGACTGGTTAGCATTTGTGAAGCTTTTCCAAATTTCTTGCTTTGGTGGTTGTCTTTCCATTGTGGTATTACATGCATAAACAACTGTTAACTAAGCTACTGAGTGAACCTGGGATGTTATTCCACCTCACAGCATGGCCTGTGTTGGAGATGCCATGGTCCTATCCCACCAAGGATGCATGTTTCTATCCCTTCCGTTAAGCTGTCCCTGATTTTTGCGCTACTTCTGGGGTTTTTAGGAGGAAAAGCTGCCTTGTATTTTTGGCTGGTTTAGCTCCCCAGAGCTGTGCACTTCGGGACCATAAACCAGCAGTGCTTCAGGAGCATACTGCCCAAGAGCAGGCTTGGCCTGTTGGAGCCCAGTTTGGCATAGCCATAAAGTCAAGCCGTCCTTACTGAGTGCCGTGATGTTAGCTACTGGTATGCAGGCGCTTGCTCTGGGCTGAGGGCAGAATGGGAGTGACCAGCTACCTGGTGTCTCTTTGCGGGGGTAAGAGCATCTATACTGACATGCGTTAATTAATTTGCTTGGGAGCCTATGATGGCTTGTTCATACAGCCAAAACTCCAGTCAGAGCTAAAACCAGATTTGTAGGAGTTGATTATCTTCAGTGCTAAGAATAAACAGAAAAATGTGAACTACTGTAGAAAGGTAAACAGTATGGAGCAATGTGTTTGGATTATAAATAGTAACATACGGTTTGTTAAGAAATACTGATGCAGGTGGTACAGGACTGAGAATCTCACTGTAGTGAGGAGATTGATTGATTAAACATTATTTTTCATCATTGCACGTACAGAATTGAAGCGAACTTTTCAAATAGATTGTATCAAGACAGAAGTTTCCCCAGTGGATTTATCATTAGTGTTTCTCCTTTCCTTGAGAAAGGGCATTATTCTGGTTGTTTATTTTTTCCCCCTTTGTCATCAAGAAGAGTACGTCTCAACAACCTGCCCTGAAAATGCTTACTCTGAAGTAATTTGATGTCCTTTGAAATCACTTTGAGCCAACACTGTTTCATCTCTGGGTGTTGTACACCTTGGAAACTGGGTACAGCTGTTGAATAGCAGTTCTGCTGGCTGGTCATGGGTGGGAAGGAGGCCAAGGCAGATGAGTTCTGACCTAGCAGGGAGGTTTTGAACTGGTAATGGAGACGTGGTGAAGATGGCTTTCAGCAGTGGAGGAGCTCAGAGGTGGTGTATTGAAGCGTAGCACTATTTTTTCTTTCACTCCAAGGTGCAACGAGAGGGAATATTCTGCTGAGGCATTCTGTCTACTGTTAACCTTTAATAAGACCTTCATTTAGGCTGGTAAATCGGGTACTGTCACTGCCAGCTACTTTCTTTCACTGTCTTGTTTTCTCTTTCCTAGAGGCTTACTACAGTGTTGCATGCTTTTTCATCTTACAGTAAGGTACAGCAATTCAGTCTGTCTTCTGAACGTGGAAATAACACAGATGCCCAGCATCACATCTCAAGCGTATTGTTCCTCTTACTAAGATCAATTTGCTATTGTGAAATCTGCCGTCATAGATACACGTCGCTTGTGTGTAAGCTATATGTAGTATACGTAATTGTTTGTGTTTAAATACTTCTATGCCTTCTACAAACTGCTGGGTGATGAACAGAGGGAAAGTAGTAACTGTTCTTGAGATCTCCAGTTAACACTCCCATATGAGCCTTCTAATTGTAAATTGATCTCTTATTAATAATTTTGTGTTGCTTTCATGAAAACTTCCTGTCTCGTACTATTTATATCTGTGTAAGTGTCTCGGATGAAACAGAATAGTAGTCTGAGGTTTTCTGTCGTGTGGACTGGATGCTGGTGTGGGGGCACTTCTCCAGCAAAATTCAGAAATACCTCTTTCTAGCCTCATACTGCAAACATTCTCTTGCTGTAAAGTCAGTGGCCAGGGTTGCGTGTTTGTGTTTTTCTCGTAGAGGTGGAGGCTGCAGATTGCTATCACAATAGTAGGCCTAACTTATCCAAGGAGAATAGTTGTCCCCTTCCTGCTTCGTGTGCCCGCGTGTTGTCAGTCCCAAAGAGGCCCTGCTGTATCAAGTGATCTGGTTATAGAGTCAAAAGTGAGGACTGTGGAGCTGCTGCACGTGAGCAATGGTTGGACATGGGGTGTAGGTGATTTCCCTGAACCGTACGAAGGCAGCAGCATCTGTGTCGCAGTGGTGGATACCCACCAACAGGGCTCTTTCCATCTCAGGTGGGGGTATGACTTGTTAAATTTCAGTGACAAGAAGAAATGCTGCTCTGTTTTCTCAGAGGGTTTACTGATTTACTCCTTTCTGGGAGGCACATTTTCACTGATACTCAGACCTGGGCCTTTGACCGCTTTGGATACTCAAGGACACAATAATTTGTGAAAAATTGCAGTCCTGAAGAGTGGTGTTGTCATGTCCCCCACTTTGCTGTTTCCTTTCACTTCAGTGTGTTTGGAGTGGGGAGTGGTGGACCTGGATGAAAATAATTTCTGTCCTCTTTCAGGTCAGACCATAGGACATAAGTGCCATATTTCATTCTTGGTTTGCTGTTCTTGGCCGTGCCTAAAATAGGCTAGAACCTGCTGCTTGGATCCAACTGCAATGCATCCGTTTTTCTTTCAGAATAAATGGCACTCTGCAGATACTGCCTTCTAGAAGATCTTTTGACAGATGCCCTTCACCACGAAGCTGGTGTTTTTAATTGCCTATAAATCACTGTAAATGCTTGGTTATTGTTGAGGCACAAATGCTGAGCCCTCATAATATTCTGAAAGTAAAGCTTCAAACTCCTACAGGCAGGCGTTCTGAGCTAACATTCAGTATACTGAAAGGATGGTCCAGTTTGTATTTCCCTGGTCCGTTGTTCCTTCGCTACTCTGAAAAATCGCTTGTGTATCTATGTCTGTGAATCCGAAAGGTGGTAAAATGCAGTCCCTTCCTCAAAGGAAGGCCTTTGTCCTGCGGGGCCTGGGGGTGTCTGGGTGAGATCAGGCTTTAGATGGAGGGCAAAGCCAACGTTGGCGATACCAAGGTGCTGCATGTGGGTACTTCCCTTGGATTTGAGTCTGAAAGCGCGTATTTAGCTCTTATGAAAAACGCATTAGTCACGTATGCTGCTTAGGCTAGTTTGGGAATTTTCTACTGAGTTTTTCAGGCCAGAGGCTGCCTCTGGGCTTGTACTGCACCTAGCATAATAGGGTTCAGCATGCTGAAAAGTGGCAACTGGTTTATTTTAACATTGGTTATACTAAATTGTATTCCTCAACATACTTGTATTTGTCTATAAAATGTATGGTTAATCTGTATTGTATTAAATATATATATCTCACTGGTAACTTGATAGTTTTCTAAAGCTAAATGCCGTACTTAAAGCTTTTTTTGTCTTCTGTTTTGCATGCCTTCAAGGTAATTTGGTTAAAAACGAGTTCTCATTAAGCAAAGCTACATGATCTCAGATTAAGCCCAAGAAAATTTTACATTCCAAAGGATATTTTAAAATTCTATTTTAAAAATTGCTCAGAATATTTTTAAATACAGTGTACTGCTTGGCACTATTTCCTAGGAGTTTGACCATTACAAGTCAGGGTCTGATGACGTGCAGAAACGGCCAGTCTGTCCCCAGTCTCAGTTTCAGCTTTGTTTGTTTTCTGTAGAATAGGTGTTTTGGGAAATTCATCACAGTGGCTCTAAATGATGAGCACAGCGGATGGGGAGGGGTAATTTTGTGGAAGTTGGACACGAGTTGGAGTTCTCGGTAACCATACAGTGGGGTGGTTTTTGCATACCTGCTGATAGGTGCGTTTGCAGCGTCAAATGCCAGGTTGTATAAAGCAGCAGTACCTGAGGGTGAAGGGAGCCTGAAGAAGAGTGTCAGTCTTAAGCCTGGAACTAGCTGATGGAGACTTGGCAGAGCTAACTTGAAATGGGCAGCCACCTTGCAAAGGCAGTTCAGACACCATCAGTGAGTATGCCTTGAATTCTCTGTTGTGATGCCTGCATAGCTTCCTGTGCTTGGGTAGCTTATTTAAATCTAGTTCGGTTATGTCTGTGCTCTACAGGTTTGCAGTGTAGTTATAGCCTAATCTTGGTTGATTTAGCACCCTTTTCTTCTCTGGAATTTGCAGCTAGCTGTGCTTTTCTACCTCATAATCAGGTTGCACGGATACATGAATCAAAAGAATAAGAAGCTCCCTGATGACAATAAACATAGAAGAAACCATTCCTGCCTAAATAGCTCAATAACTGTTTTGAAGGGGTTTGTTTTGTTCTTTCAGTGGCTGATTTTAAAAAAAAAAAGCCTAAGGTATTTGGTAGTGATCATTGTGTTCATAGTGAAAATGCACTCTACTGTAAAGCGAAGTCTGCTGTACTGCATGATTCTGTCAATATTTCAGCCAGTAAATAGATGTTGGGCTGAGTGCTGAAGGTAAAAACCATTTCAAGAAATAACATGGCTTCCACGAGGTTATCCAAGAGGAATCTTTCTAGATCATCATGCTGATTGTGCCTTCAGTTACCTTTTGGTAAACGCCCAGGTTCTGGTGAACTCTGGGTTGAGCTTATCTCTAACCACAGAATCAGCAGGATTGGCTTAGGAATGACTTGAAGCCAGAAATTTTAGTGGTTTAAATATGTTGATGGGCTCTGTCTAAAAATCACAATTGTGCTTTTCTTTCTGGTAGAATAGTTGTGCCGCTTTAAACAAATTGCGGATTGCCCCTCCACTCTCTGACTTCTTTCTTTGTCGTGTATTTGACCTCTCTTCTTGTACAGTCCTCTTCAGTGTTTCCAAGTCTGTCTTCATTGCTATGTAAAAAACACATGCAATAAAAAGAAAAATGCTTAAGGTGAGAAGAGTCAGAATATTAATATCAGACATACTAATAGGTAATGAAGTGTTTGAAATTAAATCCACAAAGTCTTCCAAGAAACTTGAAGCAGAATTCTTATTATTCCTGTATGCTTTTCCCCTGAAGCTAATTAATGTTTTCAAATATAGCCGTGCAAGGTCACGTGTTCATTTTTTAACCGTATCAGAAAAAAATTCTTTAATTTCTTCATTTTAATATTAAAAGTCACTTAGTGGGGTTTTTTTCCTGGTTTTTGTTTATTTAATAATTGAAAATTTTCTATCCTGATCTGTATATGGCAGAGGAACATGGAAGACTCATTAGAGGCAGGAATGATAATAGGAAGATTGAAGTAAATGTCTCAGCAGAAGGCTGAGAGGAGAAGGCTCAGCGAAAAGCAGAATTTTCTCCAGAAAATTCTCCAGAAAGTGGCGCAGATGGAGAGAAAGAGTGGCTTTCTTCCATGGCTTGTCAGGAAGTCTGCTATACAGAAGGTGAGGGTGTTCGCAATGTGCAGTGGTACATTGGTAGTGCTTTGTGGCCAGAGCTACGATTCTCCAACCTGTGAGATGACAGCTGCCATGTTTTTATTTGGAATTGCCAAGGCAGAGCTCTGCAGGCATGTGCAATGTAGTGCTTGTGCAGTAAGTTGTTGAATATAAATAGTTTGTGTGTACCCGGTGAGTCTGGAAGCACATGACTGATCCTACACAAAATATGTGGGTTGTAGGTGGATGTGCAGCATATCCTTTGAGTGCCTTCCAAGAGTTGGCAGACCAAGGCAGAGATACTCATTGATTGTACACTGCATGTATAATAGCCTGTGCTTACAAAAATGCTTTGGACTTGCTGTGTGTACTTGTTGCAGTTGATTGATGTGCATATAGTGCACGTGTCTGGGATGTCTGGGTGTACAGCAGCTTGTTTGGAGCTGTGCTGTAGTACTGACAGAGCTGCTGTTCCTCTGGAAACAGAAGGCAAGTGAAATCTGGAAAACGTTTGGCAAAGCTCAGACATATGGCAGCCTTATGGGGGATAGTCTTTGGTTGTTTACAGCTGCAGGAAATAATAAGCCAAACTGGAGCCTCTCAGATTATGGTACTGGTAGTGATGTGATTGCCTGGTGCTTTCTGCTTATGGGCTGGCAAAGAGGAAAGACTGTTGGCATCAGAGAAAGGAATGACATTGGGGAATACACCCCAAAATTTCAATGGAAGGAGAGAATGAACTACAACCAGTAATTATGATAGCTGATACATGTCTTCATTCCCCAAATGCTCCTTTACATCCCAAGAAGTAGGTTCTAGATTTGCAGACTTGGTAGCTGCCCCAGGTCTTTAGTTGGTGTATTCCTTCTGCTTCAGAACAGAGGCCTGGTGTTTAAAATGGGATTAAAACCATACTGGTGCTTCTAGTGTCCTTGAAATACATTTTTTAGCTTTTAAAATTTGTCTTAAAATAGGCTTTAGTTAAAACCTGCTCCTTTTCTCGCAGGTCTCCAAGCAGAAAACAGATGATAGTGCAGTGTAAAGGTCTCTGTATGCAGCAGGTTATGCAAGTGTGACAGTGGAACGTTCCGCTGGTTGTTCAAAAAGACTTTCTCTCTGGTAATCTGAAGTCTTGGTTTTCAAAGCCTCTTGTTGCGCAGGCCATTATGGAGCAGCCAGCCTAGAGAATACGATGCCTTCAGGTATATGGTGCAGGAGAAGACAGCCAACAGCTGGTTTTGGTAACGAGGGAAATAGCACACAGCAGGGTCTCTTTGAACGTAGGTAGGTATGCTTGTGTAGCGCTTTACTGTGGTTTTGTGGATACAGTCTGATAAATCCTAGTTGCAGGAGTAATGAGAAAATGGGGAGAATACGTCTCTACAGGAGTAGACAGTTAAGACTACTCAATAGTGACCGTGAAGCAAAGGTAGAATGTTATACGGCCTGGCTTAGTTTAATGATCCGTTGTCTTGGATTGGTTAGTGTTGTATACATCAGGTTGGCTCTGGATGGCAGTTTTACAGTGATGATTCAGCATCATTATTGCCTTTCCCTATAAAGGAAAACAGTTTGCTTCCTGCCTCTTTCTTCAGAAATTCAGCTGTTATTGTAAATGATTGGAATTAGCTGTTTCCTAATGGTTGTTTTGAGTGCATAGTCATTGAATTAGGCTTTCTGCTACAAAACCAAGTAATTTTCTAATTAGTACCTTAAAGGATCACCTTTAATGCTGCCTTCTGCAGCTTTTGTACTTAAATCTCTCATTTTTTTCATGTCTTTCCTTCATTTTAGTCTGTCTTTATTTTTCTCCAGCTGCCAGCCATTTCCAGCTGCCCCTTTGCTGATTCATGGTACATGGCATGAACCGGTACAAGCACAGATAGAGCAGAAGAGAAAAAGACAAACTCCTTCACAGTTACTCTTTTCTTGATTTCTATTTCAACTTTCTCTAATTTTTTTTCATTTCCTATTTCCATTCAGTAGCCCTGCCTTCTCCCCCTTTAATCTGTTTCATTTGTTCCCCTGTGATTGTGCTGATTGGCCTCTGTTCCTGTGCTGGGGAAGGAGGCAGAAAGGACACAATTAGCAGGAGGAGATGGCTTCCTGTAGGAGCCAAGGGAGGACGATCACTGCAATGCTGTAAGATCTAGTATGGAGAGACTGTTTCAGCCAATCCAGAGCAACCATGGCATTTAGTTACTCATTAAAATGATTAGGGGACAATGTTTAGTAGTTAGATCAGTGCATTTCACTCTGATGGGTGTGTCTGTTTACCTATGCTTTCTGTCTATTCTGGCTCATAAGCTGTTGGATGTAGAATTTTCTGTTGTTAAGACTAGCAGTTGCAGTACTATTTACTGCATGTTGCTACAGGGGTTAATAAAACCAGTCTTCTAGTTTTCTTTTAAAATAGGGTTGCTTCTCTGTCTTGTGGGGATGGCGTGTCTGTCCAGGATAATGCTACTTAAAACGTATATATGTTTGCAATTCTAGGAATGCTTTAAGGGAAGCTGGGCCACTCACAAGTTATTACACAAGAAAGCAAGTAAGTAAAGTTTTTTAAATCCATTTTAATATTGTTTCGAATTTGTTTTGTCCTGTGCAGCCGGCTCTAGGTGGCCCTGCTTGAGCAGGGAGTTGGACCAGAAGTCTCTTCCAGTCTCAACTGTTCCGTGATTCTGTGTCCAAGAATGGCATGGATTTTTCCAAGATACCTGGCACAGCATTCCGTATATCTGAAACTTTGCCGAGTTCTTGGTAATCTAAAAATCTATGTAAAATTTTGGAGACAGTGGTATAGCAATCTCTGTTTCTGTTCCCTTTTCTACTTGTATGAAGTATTCCTTGAGCTACATTGCCAGGTATATGAACAGAGGAAGGGGGATGCTGAAATAAAGGGCAAGGAGAATAATAAACCATTATTATAAGGCATTGCCAGGCTTGTTCTATCATGGCATTTTGATGTCTAATGTGGTAAAAGTGAAGTGGGAAAGGTTCTTGTGAAGTCATTGTGATTAGACACTTGCTGGAATGCAAGCGACCCAGCCAGTGAAGCTGTTCTGTACGTTTGGGGTATACCCCTTTGGAAAAGAAAGGGAAATGCTTTGTTTCGTAGCTGGGATTTGGCTGAGTGTAGTTGGAGGTAATAAGAGTAACTGTATACCTTAGTTAGAGCTGGTAGCTCTTGCACCGAATACTAGTAGGCTGGTAGATTCTCCCTTACCCAAGCAGTAAAAATAATCCACAAGTTTAAAACCAACCAACCAGACAGAAAGAGCAGACCACTGTTCTGCCCTCCTTGCTTCTTCACCACCATTCCCCTGCCCATCTTCCTCAAGCCCTGCTTAAAAGGGAGGTGGGACTAAAGAGTAAGTGGCATGGCAGAAATTCAAATCCTCCAGTGATTTACCTCCTCCTTTCCTGAAACCCAATAAAACTCCCTTTCCCGTGATAAATGTTGCATGGTTAATAGGTTGGAGTAGCACAGACAATTGGAAATGTTTTCTTTCTTTCTGGCTGTCCACTGTAGGGGTCTCACAGTTCACACTTGCATTCTGTATCCTATTACTTCGTACCTGCATGGAAATGAAACTGTCCCTGTTGGTAGTTTAGTAGTCCTCTGGTGCGGTCTTCTAATGCTGCTGTGTGTCCGACAGCAAATCTTTGTATGATTCCACTAAATCTGTGATCTTGCTGGCTTCCTGGATAACTGCTAAGCCCAAGCTGAGCTGGCTTGGTTCTGATAGCCCTCAAGATCTCAACGCAACAAACTACTGAAGCATCTCAAGGGAATCCAAAATTACTTCATTAAAACTTTGGATTTTTGACTTACTCTCAGTGGTTCATCGTAAACTGAATGTTGTGTGCAGATGGGTCAGATGTCAGCCAGGAGACTCTGAGGAACTACGCATTCAGAGCTTGCTGTGGCAGACCTTTTGCCATTTCTTCATTCTTGTAAGATACAAAAAGAAAAAACAAACTGAAATTATCAGGTTATGAGTTAAAGATTAATGGTACCGTGCTTTTTCTTAACCTTAGTGAGTAACTTTTTTTCCTCTTGGTAATGCTCGTGATCTACTCGCTTCAATCTGCCCTGCTAGGACTGTGTTAGTGAATGGAGACTGTTGCTGGACCATGTCAGACAGGAATTTCACAAGGTTGCGAGAGGTGGGAACCTCCAGCAGATTGTAAGGTGCACACACTGCCTGTCCTGAAGTGCAGAAGTGGCAGCACCTGCAGTATTTGCATCAGATCTGGAGGGGTAGCAGGCTCCTTATATTGAAACTAACAGTTGGATACTCTCCTTCCCACCCTAGGCCATTTCTGACACTGAATGCTAAGACAAATCACAGAAAGGGAACATTCATCTGCAGTGCAGGAGCGTTAATTGAAGGGATAATGAGTGTTTGTGGAAATATGCTTTTTTTCCAAGAATCAAAACAAGCACAGAACTATGTTTTTAGAACTGCAAATGAAGAAAAACTTGAATAATTATGACACTTCGTTTGTGTATTCGGTACTGCTGTCCTGACATTCCCTGGTTTGCCATTGAATAAAGATAAAGTTGGCAGGATGCGAATTCAGAATGTGAGAAACTTAAGGGCAATACAAAATAATAGCTGCTACGTACACTATCATGTGTCAGTATCTAAAATACCAGAAAGAGTGGAATCTAGACTTATATCTTTCTAAGTCACTTTCTGGACCCCACGGTTCTTATTCTTAATAGGACTGATTTTGCTGCTGCAATTTTTTTTTTTATCTTTCCAGAAGATGAAAAAGCTAAACGTGAAGTTTCCTCTTGGACCCTGGAAGGTGACATTAACACAAATCCCTGGTCTGGTTATCGATATACTGGTAAACTCAGGCCACACTACCCTCTGGTAAGCAATAGGTGCCGCTTTGTTCTCCAGAGCTGCTGTGTTCTGTGGCAACTAAGGGACCAGTCCTGATCTGTTTACCTCCCACATTTTAGCTGAGAGAGGAAAGCTTCTTAAACAGTCTGAACCTGATGGCCAAGGGCATGTACGACTGTGTCCTTATTGTGGTCGTTCTGATTTGACTTAGTCTATCTCTCGGTATGTTTAAAATGAAGGAAGCGTCTGTGAGGTGACATGCACCAGTCACAGGCAAGTTTTGACATCTATTTTGCAAAAAGCTGCTGCTAGTTATCATAGAATCACAGGTTGGTTTGGGTTGGAAGGGACCTTAAAGACCATCCAGTTCCAACCCCCCTGCCCTGGGCAGGGACACCCTCCACTAGAACAGGTTGCTCAAAGCCTCATCCAGCCTGGCCTTGAAGACAGCCAGGGATGGGGGTAGTTCATATCATGTCTTCTAGCTGTTTACTGTTCTCACCAGCAGTGAAGCAGTCTGTTTCAGAAGAACTCAGGTGAATTAATTTAGAGTTTAAAGAAATGGTTTCACATTATTTTATGTAAATGTTTTGAAATAACCTGCTGAGTAAGCTGGTGAACAGCTCTGCTGCAGGAATAGCGGTTATAATAATCTGCAGCACTGGTCTGGTGATAAATAACTCTGGTCAGAAACATCTTCAGCTGGGAAAGGTGGATTTAGAAGATGACCTCACTATAGCTGTATTCTTAAATTGGTACAAGTTTATACATGGGCTAAGCCAAAGTTTTTACAGGAGTAATGTAATTTTATTTGCGTGGGCCTCTCCTAATTGGCCTGTGCTAGAAATGCTGCCCCTGTGGCATACATCTGTAGTCTTCTGCATCTGTTACAGGCTCATCAGAGAATAGATTAAGAGAGCCCGAGCCTATGTGTTTTTGTTAGTATCATTGGAGAAGGGGTGTTTTGGATATGTCACCCGCCAAGTAATTTAGCAGTGTTATTGCTGAACATTTGCTTTTTTGTCTTCTGATTGCTGTAGTATTGATGCAAATGAAACTATAATAAAAAGTGCTAATGATGAGGGTGATGATTAGTAATAACAATTTTGCTAATAGACACTAATGACCAGAGAGAGGAAGAATGTATTTAGAACCAGTGCATTTGCATTCTGGAAAGTAGCAGAATAAGCACTGCAATGTAACGGGGATAATACGTTTCAAACCAATTTTATTTTACTTGACACACACAAGTTTGATTTTCAGAAAGCTGTGAAGTTGGCTGTTAGAGGCTGTATAATAGGAAAGCAATAAAGAGCAACAGGAAAATCTTTGAGAAATTAAAATTGGAACTGGTTTGGAGTGTTTGCATACTTCACAGCTTTTTCCAAGTGGAATTACTCGTATTTTATTGTATTTGATTTTGCTGCATGAGTCTCTGGTTTTGTGACTGTAATAAGTGTGCTTGCAACATAACCACTTTCGACTATGATTTATTTAGACGCCGACGAGACCTGTGCCAAGTTATATTCAGAGACCAGATTATGCTGATCACCCGCTAGGTAACTTGAAACAAATCACAGTTATGGAATGATAAGTTTGCTTTCTATTTTTCTTTTAATCGAAAAAGCTATTAAAACATGAAGGAGATACTGGAGAACCTCTTCTTTTATCTGTTCTCCTCTCTTCCTCTTCTTCCCTTACATTTATTTCTGAAAATCACTAAGTTATGGTTACAAGCATTTTTTTGAAGTCCAAAGTTTTTAATGTGTTATATTTCAAAGATGTTCAGGGAAGAAAAAAAAAAAAAACCCACCAACCCCCAAAAGATGCAAGTCCTAGTCCTGTGATTAACTTCGTAACAGACGGCAGTAAGCTGGCTGTCACAGGTGAATTCTGCTAAGCCATTGTCACTGACATCAGTATCTGTTGGAAATGTGTTATAACAAAATCAAACAAAACTGCAGTAAATATCCTCCAAAAGAAAACTGTGTAGAAGTTCCAGCTGGTTTTGGACACAGAGGGAATACTTTCAAAATTACTTGCTTTGCATTTCTCCAAAAAGCTGCTATGAAGTCTGTTACAATTATTTTTAAATCTTCAGCTGTTCTTTGGTTATTCTTTGCAGAATGTAAGGATTTCAAACAATAGAAAATACTGTCTTTTAGGGGGTCATTCAAATACAAAACTGAGCTTGCACAGAATTTGGTAGGAAGAATTTACATATTTTCATTAGCTGATTATCGCAATAGTATAGCTGGAGGTATTCACAGGCTTACATAATCATTTATGGCTCTTTTAAAATATTATTTATTACTATTTATTATCTCCAAAGCAGCTAAAAAGAAAATATTTTTCTATTAATAAAATAACTTCCTTGTTAAGGTTGTGTTTTGACTCACTGGACATGATGGTTTTATGCAGTAAGTGAATGGGCATCCTGAGCACATGTGGGCATTGCAGTATTGTGGAAAGGTTATCAATTCAAATTAATCTGGATAGTGATGACAATGCTATGGCTTGGTGGGTGTGTTACTTTAGTGTCTGTGGTGAGAAAGATGTGCTTTTATTGCCATTGCTAAGCTAAGTAAAGTTCCTTGATTGGACATGTATACCAATTATTCCTCTGTATAACATGGGGTTTTTTTCTCCTCTCCTTTCTTTTCAGGAATGTCTGAATCAGAACAGGCTTTAAAAGGAACCTCTCAGATAAAAATACTCTCATCTGAGGATATAGAAGGGATGCGAGTAGTGTGTAGGGTAAGAGGGCTTTGGTTTTTGTTATAAAGTGCCTTTATTCTTTAAAAATCTATGGTGATTCTACCGGTTGTGACAGCTCGTTTGAAAGTACAAACTTTCAAACCACTTTTGAGCACTGAAAATTAGTTTGGGAAATTTGGTATTTTCTTGTGTCTTCTCTCCTTGTGACTTCCAATTCAGAGTTAACTATTTTGCAGGCAGAAAGATGACCTGTATCTGTTTTCTGGATTTATTGTTACTAGTGAGATAATCTGTGGATGAAATGTTGTTACTGTTAAGAATATATTTTATAGTGCATAAACGAGAACAGAACTTTTACTTAGTAATGACCCTAAGAGAGGAAAAAACTAAAAACCAAAACAGAGCCCTGTACCTAAGAACATTTGAAAAAGAGCTGTTCAGTTGTAAGCCCTTCCTTGTGCATACAGTCAAACTTGGAACTGTATTTAAGGTAGTCTGATTTAATTTTATGGTATTCAGCGAAATTGCGGCCCAAATCTTAATAGGGATATTTTCAAATCTCTCAGAGGTGGCTTACTAATATAACCTTGTCTCAAAGTCTTTCTAGAGCCCAAGTCTACTCAGCTTTCCTAGCAAGCTCAGTGGGGCTGTAGAAAACGGGTTGCTGATCTTCTAGGGAGTAGTCCTGGTTTTACTCTAAATCAGTTCTTTTGTTTCATTTGCAGCTTGCTAGAGAAGTATTGGATGTTGCAGCCATGATGGTGAAAGCAGGTGTAACTACTGAAGAAATTGATCATGCTGTCCATTTAGTAAGGTTATTTTAGTGTTCTTCTGATGCTAATAAGTGATTCCTTCTATCTCTTTATTTTTGGATGATTGTTGTGTGTGGTTTTCTTCGTTGTTGCATGAACGTAGTTTAAATGGTATTATCCCTCCTCAGCACTTTTTGGAAAGCATTGCATGGTGGATTGTTGATATCCCTGACTGATATCCCTAACTGGTACTTTGCAGTTTTCAAGCAGTATTCATTTTGAACATAAAAAAGTTAACGCGGTATTATATTCCGGAATTGCTCAGTACGTCATATAGTGTGATACGTATACGCAAGGATAAATAGAACGTGTGTGTCAATTTTGCAAAAATCCCGAAAAAGTTATTAAAGTGAGTCCAAAGGAAGGAGCTTAAGGTTTTAAAGTTAGGGGTGAGAACGTGGTGCTCATTCTTATTTTGGGTAACTTGTGTGTTTTGCAAAAATAGTTCAGGTCTTAGACCAGGTGCTTAAAAACAGTCTTTGAAAATGGCTGCTTTTTTAACTGAATAAATATTGCAATGAATTGTTTTAAACCTGAATATTTCAGCATTGGTAGTTGAACATAAAAATGAGTAGAAACAAAACTAAAGTAGCTTTACTTTCTTCCCAGTAAGAAATGCAAAGCATAACAAAGTACCGCAGTGCCAGAGAATGCCTGAAAAATCTTATTTTCAAGAGCCACTGCTTTTCAAACTCTCATTCATATGGTAAAGCTGTTGTGCGTACGTATTTCTTTGTACAAGACCTACTAACGTAAAGTGTGAATTGTATTTTCTAAATTAGGCTTGTATTGCAAGGAATTGCTATCCTTCCCCTCTGAATTATTATAATTTCCCTAAGTCGTGTTGTACATCAGTGAATGAAGTGATCTGTCATGGAATTCCTGACAGGAGGCCACTGCAGGAAGGAGATATTGTTAATGGTAAGTGCTGTGAAAATTAACCTTCAGCATTTCTACCCTCTCTCCAGTTAATCCATGCAGTAAGGTGAGGTTTCACTAGCAGGCAACGTGATTGGAGTGGCTACCTGAGAGGCTTTTGATCTTATGTACCAACTAACCTCTACTCTTCACATATTTAAATTAACGAGCTTCTTTAATAAAATAATTTCAAGAGTTTGGTCCATTTCAAGAGCTTTATAATTCTTCTACCCTGGTCTGTGCATTAGTATAATGCTTGAGTAGTCCACTGATGGGCTAGGTTCCTGTTGTTCCACACTGTATAAATAGTGAATAAAATGTATATTGAATTATTCAATTGGATTCGTTCTGTGTGGATTCTTAATTAGATGGTGCAGGATCCTTTAGATTTTGCTATGGACTTGATGATTATGATGGCTGTAAAGGATCCTAATAGTAAGGCATTGTCTAAGTGCATGTTTAAAAAAAACATACCCTTTTTTTGAGTGTCTTGCAGCCTAACAGCACCAGCTGCTTTTTGTTCAGGGTACTCAAGGTACTTAGACTTTCTTGGCTGGTGAGGGATACTTCTATAAATGACATGACAATTTTCTGTTTTCTCATTCATTTCTTCTTGTTTCAGCAGTAAAAATGAATGACGTTTGTACAAACATTTGCACCTTTGCTTATTGCACTGCTTTGCTTTTCTCTTATCCATAAATAAATACGCAGTATATCCTCAGATGATGTTCCCTGGGAGCAGATTCTTAATCAAAAGTGATCTCTTTCCAAGATGTCAACTTGCTATACAGATCTAGCATATTGTGCACGCGTTCACTATATATGATGGCAGGTTTTAATTTTTTTACTTGTCTGCTATGAGAGACAGGATACTAGAACAGATGACAACTATGTCTAAGCTGTTAGGCCTGTTACCACGTTTTGTAAAAGAACTATTTGCAAAAAGCATCTTGTACGGATGTTCTTAATGCAAACAAGCATGTCTCTTTTTGGAATGAGTTAAACTAAAGATCTTTTTTTTTCCTCATTAAAACTCCTTATGCTGCTATTTTTCAAGAATGAGTTAGATCACTTGTAGCTTACAACCAACTTCATACACAAAGCAAACAAGTTAGAGTTTCGCCGCAACATAGTTTTAAACTCCTATGTTCTTCTAAACCTCAGTTGTTCAAGCGTGCCCTTCTCGTTCTTGCTGTTTGCCCGATACTGAATGTTTAAATTCTCTGATTTGAAAGAAAAACCAGAAAGTTTAACGTCAATTTGGTGTATTTTTTCTTAGTCAGGAATCTTATTAGAAAGTTGCTGTGTATTTAATGTTGAGAAATTTTACCTTTTTGCCTGGAAACGACGAGTTTTGGCTTTACTATTTTTGCAGGGGTGTGACTTACTACTCTAAACGTGCATAGAAATTACTGAAGTTAGAACATGGGTTAAAACATGATTACATACCTTTTTAAATTTAATTTCCCCCTATTAAGGCTGGAATTAACTCTAAGAAAATATTTGAAGCAGGTAAATCACCGTGGAGCCAAGAGCTTCTCTTTCCTGCTTTTACCTAGCAAAGCAGTGATAAGCTTGCTGTATCTGTGTTCCATTGCTGTGAGGTTTTTTCTCTTCCCTTTTTTTCTTTTTAAATCAAACCATTGACGTAGTGAAACACTATCTTATTAATCAGTTTTATAGAATGTACAGTATAAGCATGAGAGATTTGATGGTGCTGAAAGAGTTTATATCTGAAATTCTTCCAAAGTAATCTTACAACTTCACAGTTAGGATCCTACGTTTTTACACGTGTGTGGTGTCCTTTCACATATCAAGAGACAAGAAATGAGAAATGCAGTGCTAATATGACAATATGTCTGGTGTTCTTTGCAGTGGATATTACTGTCTATCGTAATGGCTATCATGGAGATCTGAATGAGACGTTTTATGTTGGAGAAGTCGACGAGGGTGCGAGGAGACTTGTCCAAACAACTTATGAGTGCCTAATGCAAGCCATCGATGCAGGTAAACCGTTTGGCTGGGGCCTGAAGCATTACGGGTTTGGTTCTCAAACGCGAGTGCTCATATTTGCTACTTGGGAGTGACGTCTGTTGTAGACCACAGAAGTGTTAGTGTGTGTCACCAGCAGTTGATGTATGTTGTGTAATACAATAACTCTTCAAGTGGCACAGTTCCGTGGGTGGTGGTTACAGCCTGAAATGTGGGTTGACAAGGAAGAATGAGCTGATCCACATATGATGATATTTACATGGAAACAGCCTTTTCGGACTATTAGTTAGATGAGTTAAGACATCCTTGATTTGAGTAGTTTAGAGAATGTGAAGGAAAAAGAGGTGTGTTTTGGAAAACCAAAGTATGGCTTTCTGCTTTTATGATTTGTATGGAGTCAAATGAACCAATAAGGCAAACACTGTTTGAACACTTGAACGTATCTCTTCATCCCTGCCACACATGGTGCTTATTTCAAAAAGCTAATTACCACCTCTTGATTTTTCAACTGTGGGAGTGTGCCAGAGAAGACAGATCCATATCCTTCAGTACCCACAGGTCTTTAATTAAAGTTGCTTCGATATAACTCAGGACAGCTTCACTGATTTATACAATGAGATAGAAAGGCAGCTAGAGAATGTCAGTTCAACTTCATTCATAAAGGAATAGACTGAATTCTCTTCAACAAATGGAGAAAACAAAACAAAAAGTTCAGCTTACTGGTTTGAGTTGTAGTTGTTTGCATTAGCAGACAACTGAACTGAATGGCTTGCTTCATGTAAAGTTTCAGCTATGTGTGTGACCTCTGGTTAAGATGGTTCCACATAATGACACAACCTCTGGCTCCTGAAGGAAAAGCATATATTCAGGGAGTTGTGAATGGTTGAAATAGCTTTTTTTTTTTTTCTTTTTTTTACGGCTGAAGGTTGCTTTCATTATGCATCTTCATTAGCTGATGGATGAGGCATTGTTGCTTTCATGGCATTATTACTCCCTTGTCCAAGGGCTCAAAGCAAGTTTTTCCACACCTTTTTATCTGTTTCAAACTCTAAATTATAAGGCTTCCTAAAAGTATTGTCAAAAAAGTCAGACCTGTATAGGAATATTCTTGTTTGCTGTAGCGTTGCCACTAAAAATCATGTCTAAGAGTGGAGATACCCGTTTTGGACCTTCCTGGTCCTTCATGGATAATCATTTTTCCTCTTTATCTGTGTGCGCCTTTCACATAGTAGTAGAGATAAGTATATATTAACATATAGAATCATGGAATGGTTTGGGCTGGAAGGGACCTTAAAGACCATCCAGTTCCACCCCCCTGCCATGGGCAGGGACACCCTCCACTAGACCAGGTTGCTCAAAGCCATTAAAAGAACCACTGCAACTCTGGGTATAGGTTACCAAGTACTTTGAAAGTCTTTTGTTGGCTTTAATTTCAAACTTCAGCATCCTTTTAATACATGAGCACCTGTCTCCAGGAAAAGAATAAAGCAGTGTTTTTGTGAAGAAGGCTTTTTCTTCTTTCTCTCTCATTTTCTTTTCTGTGTGAGACTGTTTCCTCCCTCTCCCATGTTATTGCAGTCACTTATATACTTGGTGGGTTAAGTGGTCATAGAAAGTTGCATACTGGGACACATGACCATACAAGCTGTGAGCGGTACAGAGGTATTAGCCTGAATGGTGTTTGGTGGTTTGTTATGTTGAAAGCAAGCTCTGTATATTTCCATCTTCATCTCTTCAATTCTGCAGTAAAACCTGGTGTTCGGTACAGAGAACTGGGAAACATTATTCAGAAACACGCTCAAGCAAATGGATTTTCAGTGGTTCGGAGCTACTGTGGGCATGGAATCCATAAACTCTTCCATACGGCCCCTAATGTGCCACACTACGCTAGTGAGTATTCCTTCTCTTTGGGTTGTCCTGTAGACCAGAAGTGTTTTGCAATGAATGCACCCAGTTTACTTCTTGCTTATATTCTAATGAAGTAGCATGTTGCCTGATGCCATCAATATAGCATTTTTGAAGTTGTGAAATAATTTTTTTCTAAACTCTGGACCGTAGCATGCTTTATGAACCTAAATAAGGTGAATGTATTATACTGCGACAATCTTGACAATCTGTGCCTACACTGGTGGTTAGTGTTAGCTCTCATCTGTAATGGGTAAATGCTCAATGTTTTTGCCTGAATTCCCAACTAATTCATTATGCAACCTTGTCTGACACGAATGGTCAAATGTTTCTATCCCTAGAAGGTCTAAGCAAAAACCTACTGCCGTTTCCAGATGTAAACAAAAGGCTTTTTGAATGGCATAGGTGGGTGTTGTGCCTGAATCTGGACCCTGTTATGTATCACTTTTCTTGAGTTTTGTAATCTGGTGTTCCTGGAAACTTCTTTGAGGTGTGTGGCAGAGGAGGAACCACCCTCCCCCCCCCCCCCCCAGCAGGTTCTCAGCTTTAGTTTTTGGGAATGGCAATGTCTCCATGACAATTTTTGCCAGCAGGACTAAGAAACAGCATTCACAGAGGCAAAGGCAAGAAGCTTAAGTGCCAGTGGACAACTAAGGATAGAATAATGATAAACAGTTCCCATCCACTTCAGCTGCAAAGCTCTCCTGATACAGGACATTTATTTCCACAGACCTGACATGCTTTTATCTTTACATCTCCTAAGAAGCTTTAACACAGGTTAGAGTTACAGATCATAATCTAGCACTCCCTGACTTTTCATGTCTTCATTTCCCCAAGTTATTTTTTTCAGGGAACAGAGGAAATCTATCGATCACAGGGTAGAAGGGTATCAATGCCTGGTATTTACTTTGTTGTGCAAAATGAAGAAAACCTGTATTCTTTGGAAATTGAGAGCACTTTATACCAATTAAAATGCAGTCTGAGAAAAAGGAATTTTCTCTCTTTCCTGGCTGTTGGGAACTTTGAACTTTTTTTCTGAATTTTATTTTAATTGAGCCAAAGTGGAAACACCTGAGGGACTTAAAGCCTCTTGGAGGGGAAAAAAAAAATCTGCTGCTTATTTTTGTCTTACTATGAATGGATTTTTAGACCAAAAAGTTAATTTTATAAGCCTTCAAATTATGTAACAAAATAATGAAAATTACAGGGAATAAAGGACAAAATTTGTTCAGATGCAGAAGACCAGCGACTTAAATATAAGAGCTGAGAGCAAGAAATACCAGCAGGTGATGGAGATAGAAGCGAGGCCATTTAAGTAAAAGAAAGTTGTTCTGGTTGCTGTTGTGTCGGCTGTCTGTCTGAGATTTTTAAAGCCCCTAGGTGATTTAGACAATTTAATAAATGTACACAATTAGACTGGGGGATCTGCATGTAAGAATTGATGCAGATTGCCTACAGCAGCAAAGCAGCTTGGAGCTGGCGGTTCCTGTGTAGTACTGGGGTTTGTTCCAGCTCTCACATGCCAGGCTGAGTCAGATCGAAGCTGCACTGCGCTTCAAGGTGGAACAGGGCTGAAGCCTTTCTTCAGTCAAACTATACTCCTAGAAGCTGCGCCTCAGTTCGTGTGCATCCACATAAACATTTTTGGTGTATATAACATCAGAAGAGTTCCAGTATTATTGTCCTGGGTGCCTTGAAATTCTCTGCCTTTTTACATTAGCTAAACAAATACAGCATTATCACACTGACACTACTATGACCCCATTACCCTGAGTGATGGGGAGTGCAATGTGCCTTTCATAAATGGAATCACGGGATTGTGTAACTGCTGTCATAATTTGACAATTTATTAGAGCTAATGGTACAGCAGAAACAAATTAAGAGGCTTTAAGACTTCTCTGAGTATCTTCAATGCTTCTTACTTCTATTGATTTTTTTTTTTTTTTAAATTGGAGTTGAACTCCAGTTCTTGGAGAGAAAGACTGCAATTAATTTTAAGCTCCTTGAGTAAATATTACAGTGTTGGAGGAGGAGAAGGAAAGAACTGAGGGAAATCTTAATGTAGAATTACAATTGGAAAAGTGAGCAGGCCATCTCTGAAGGGCTTTTCTGACTTTACAGTATTCCTGCTGTATTCTTCTAGGACAAGGATTCATTAATTTACCGAGATGGGATCACATTTTCTAACTTGAATGTTTATTTTATTGCAGAAAATAAGGCAGTTGGAGTCATGAAGCCAGGTCATGTATTTACAATTGAACCAATGATCTGTGAAGGTGAGCTATTTAGCAACAGAGTGAAATGGTTACTCTTGTTTACTGTTAAGTAGTGATGGAATAAGGATGCTGGTTCTATTCTGTATAGTTGACAGATTTTTTCATAGAATCATAAAATGGTTTTAATATAACTTCTTTAATATCTCTTTGAGGAACTGATTGATACCTGTGACTTAAAAACAGTCCAAAAGTCATTGTTTATGGTTTTAGGTGGTTGGCAAGATGAAACGTGGCCTGACGGTTGGACTGCGGTAACAAGAGACGGAAAGCGATCTGCCCAGTTTGAACACACACTTCTGGTCACCGATACAGGCTGTGAGATCTTGACCCGGCGGCTGGATAGTATTCGTCCCCATTTCATGTCCCAATGATAGTGTAGGCTGAGCAGGTATAGCTGAACGATACATATATATTTTTTTTTTGGTCTCTGTACTATGCATTTTTTAAAGAGTACAGAATAGAGAGATTTCATCATTTACTTTGTTCTCAGTGATTGTAGATAAGAGGAATATCTTGAAAAACCTGACCCAATGTCTGGAAAAGCAGCGAAGAATTGAAAAGAATTTCCTGCTTTCCTCCTACCTACAACACTCTTGCTGTATTCGTCTTTTTTCTTCTATTACCTCTTTAGCACCTTTCTTCCAATTTGACCCACAGTTGCTTCTGTTGCTGCCATGATACTAGCTAGAAAATTGTGGGTAACCTTTCCCACTGAGACTTGATATTTTGGGATCCAGGGTTTTTTTTCACCACTTCAGTGTGTCCTGTTGCTCTTGGTATGTGAGCGGCACCTGAGATTTTAAGCATTTCTAGTTCCAAAGACTTGCTTCTGCAGCTGCTGTTCTAGTGGGCTGGGCCTTGTTTGTTTCTCAGTTGAGAAGGGGGCCGGAGGGAGAGACACGTGCATGTTGCCACGAAGAGGCTGCCCTTACCTTTAGTTCTGTCCCCATCTCTGCTGACGGCCTCTGGTGATTGCGACTGTAGGTGACGCACTGTTAATGGCAGGACTTCTTTCTTTTGCTGGAGATTTGACAGTATGGGCTTCCTACAGGGAAAACTAATAAATTCTACCTTACATACAGCTCCCTGGAATAAGCTGCTTCTCAGCAAAGCAGCATTTGCAGACAGTCTCCTGCTCCAAAAGCTTGGTGAAGCTGATGTATCAGACTTGCCTAGGTAAAGGAATGAAACGAACCAAAAAGATCCCATGATTCCTGGGATCCCTGCAGGTGTTAACTGTGGGGCGTTTTTTTAAAGGTACATCCACAGTAGCTGTGGGGGATCACATTTGCAAGACTTAGTGAGTGTATATCTCAAAAGAAGTCTGAGCGTGAGAAAATGAAACGCCTTCAATGCTGTATTCATTTTCTTTTGGTAGTTTTTAAACCAGTCATTTCCCCCGCCCTCCCTCAGTTAAGTGGGTTTTGTGCTTCTGCAGAGTCTTAGGTGGGGCAGCTATGAGAACTGAGCTTTTTTCCCACTGACTGGGTATAGAGTGGGCAGTGTTAGTCCCTTATACCCCTTTATTTTCTGCTAATGGGACACAGTCAGCTGGAAACTGCCTTGTGAAGGAGTGTGGACTGATTAAGACTTTCCTCTCGGCCCTTTCTTTTCCCATGCCCACTTCCTTTCCATCATCTTGGGTGTCTTTGCTGAGGGAATTTGGGTGTTTTTTCTGAACTGTAATGAAAAGCTTTTCAGACCCCATTGCAGACTCAGTCTTAACACCACTGTAATGCAAGAAACAGTTAAACCAATGCAGACGTGAAATCATACAATCATGGGCATAAAACGCACCTTTTACAAGGTGTCTGGTGAATTTGTTGCATTAGACCCAAGCCTATGAAGTACTGCATACCCTTGGCTCTCCTTGGCACTGCAGAATTTAGGTGGAGAAAGGGGTCAGTGCTTCACACAACTGCACTCGTGTACTACCAAATACCAAATTTGCCAGAAAAATGTCTTCTCTGCCCGGAGTGCCTCAGACTTCTGTTGCTGTAAGAGTATCATTGCGATGTTTTCATTACCTTTTCTTATGATTTTTAATTATGCAGTAAAGTGACCTGAAATTATGCATATAGAGCGTGTGTGCGTGCGTATGTGTGCGTATAGATTTTAACCAAACAGACTGTAGTACTTGAGTGGAATGACCTGTGTTGAATGAGGTGTAATGTATTGAGGAGATGATGCCTGGAGGTTTGTGCACCATATCATTCACTTGAATGGTTACAGTGGTCTTGCCTTTTCTATATGTGTGGGTATGATAGGGGGTGGGGGGGCTTCATTTTTGGTTTATAAAATAAAAGTTGCAGCTGCTTTTAACAGAAATAACCTTTTTTTTTTTTTTTTTGTGATCCAGACACAGCATTCTCAGTTACATCCAGGTTTGCTTGCACCAGTGCAAGCCTTACTGGTAGATGCCTGCAACCAGTCAATCATCACCCTTAAACCTCCACAGGTGCCTCTTGAACACCTCTTTGTCGTTGCACCAATGCAACCAAATTTAACACTGCATGTTTTTAATATGGTTAATTTCTAATGATGCTGTGCATTTCTGCCTATAAACTGAAATCGCAGCACGAAAACAGTTTATGCTGAGTTCATACTACCACAGCATTTTTAAACAAGTGAAAAGCTTAGTCAGCATCTACACCAGTTCTTTCAGCTTGAGATAGCACATCAGCCTGGAGAACAAAACTTACTTAATAAAATACTGTGAAAGGCTATTTTTTCATCTGTCTAGCCCTCACTTTGCTTTTTAGGCTTGTACTGACTGGATTTGGGAAATTATTTTTGATTCTTTCAGAAGTAGCTATCCACTTAAAAAAAAAAAGGGGGCCAAAAAAAGCGCAAAAACGTGTCTACTTTTTAATGAAATTTTTAGAAATTGTATAGACTTTTTCCAAACCCCTGGAATTTCTGAAACAATCTCTTGAGGTATTTTCCCTTTTATAATAGTGTGGAAACTCTTCACACTGTTTCTGCAAATTGACATAAATATTGAAGGAGAGAAGATCTGCTAGCTAATGTTGACTAAAAGTAACAGCATGAGGAGTGGGGACAAGCTGCATCTCTTACCTGACAGCTGGCACTGTACCTACACAATTCATGTACGGTCACTGGGTGGTAACTTTTTGTCCATTACCATCCTTACAGTTGTGAAGATGGTACAGTTCAGTGCGGTACCCTGATCACCAAGATCAGGGGTCCAAGCTCTTGTGTTCAAGTCTCTTTGTTGGCTGAGCAACTTTGAAGAGACTACTTCAAACGTGCTCCATTCAATCAACTGCTTTGCAGGACACAGTAGTCTGGAAACTTTGCTACGTAATGGCTAGGGCATAATTCTTCAGGCCGGGAAGAAGCTCTGTCTTTGACCTGAGTTCTCTGGTATCAGTAAATGTCTTTGTGGTTGACTTACCCTGGTATTACAAGATTAGCTTTCCACAAATACTCTTAAGATGCAGATTCTCTGAAGTAATAATGTAATGCAGATGTGATTGTACGGTCTTGATTTAGTCTGTGCAGCCTAGACAAACAACTGTTATAGTATATTTTAAATCTGTTCGATCCAGTGGGGAGGGAGTTTTGCTAATATTCTGTTGATACCATGTTTTAGTTATAGAGGACTCTTGCTAGAACAGCTTGACAGTTTTCTACTGAATTCTGTAGTGTTCAGCCAGCATTGCTGGAGCTACAGGGTACTGAGAGTCACTTCACTGTTGTGTTGGAGGTCTCACTTCCCTGGTACAAATTCAGTTTTCATTTCTTCCAGATGCTGAACACTGAATTATTATGACATTCATACGAGTTAACTTTGTTTACTGTGTCTGAAATGAAGTTGGAAATACATCTACCTCAACTATTCTCAGAATGCTCTAGGAATAGCTTTCCAGTGACAAATGGAAATGATGTAATTGTCCCGGTTGTACAGCAGTGTCTTGGGGTAAGGTAGTTGTCAGTGGTGAGAGGGAATCTCTTGTGGTGAGGTAACTGCATTCAGAGTTCTCTGTAACAGTTGTTTTGACTGGTAAAACATGGAACTTCTCTCTTAAGCAGTGTCCTTGGTTCACTGAAAAGCGCTGACTCGTTACATACAGAACTTTAACTGGATAGCCTTTCTGCCTCTGCTCTGCAGTCTGTCTTCTGCTGTTCCTCTCTGGTTTGTTTTTTCTTTTTTTGTACCTGTGGCACTGCTTTCATGTTTCAATTCAAAGAAATTTTATCCACTCAGACATCTGAGTTATGGTTAAGGAAAAAACCTGCAAGTCCAAAATTAAGACTTAACTCTTCCTCCTCAAACAAACAAAAATCCCACAAAACCCTGAAGCCTTTATCCCTTGATGCTCTCTACTGTTGTTTCTCTACACCCCTCGAGAGCAGATGGTTGCTCTAATAGTAACACTCCTCGCTTCAATGGCATGATCCCGTTTCTGACTAAACAAAGGTCACAATCCCACACTGGTTTTGGTGTTGGCTCAAGGGCTGTTTCAAATGCTGCTAAGTTTAAGGAAATGGCTACTGAAGTCTTGGAGAACACCACTAGGGCAAGTGACTAGAGCAGTTTATGCTACCAGCTTTATAACAGCTACTGTAATGAGCCAAGTAAGAAAGGCTGAATATGGACTTCGAATTGAACGTGGGTACACCCGGATGCTTGGGTCATACATCCAACCACACTCTGCTCTACAGTTGCCTTCGAGGTAGAGCTGGATGGTGCCTCCTTTGTAGTCTTAGAACAGCCAGCTGTTGGAGTCCTTGCCTCTCTCTCAAGGCAGTTACAGCACATCAGTGCTGCTTCTCAACACAGCTGTGCATAGCAAACTGCCCGGTGTCATGAATCCCACCTCATTTGCTACTGACTGAAGAATGCGCTTTTTCTCTCGTACACACATACTGTAAAACCACTGGAAGAAAACAGTAAGACACGACAATCATAGGCACAGTCTCAATGCTCAGTAATTCAAACACTGGTTAGATACAAGTTTTTATTAAGTAGATTGAGTTAGGAATTATGAAATGTGAAGAAAAAGTACAGAAATATAAGTTCCACAACCAGTGCTAATTGTATAATGTTAATTCAGCGGTTATGGATATTTTGTTTACTCTTCAGAATGCTCACCCTAAAATACAGAGTCTTCCTAGTCCCACTGAGTCTTCATTTGCTCTATTCTACCTTCTATCCGAACTTCCATTCCAAAAGGACAGTTACTGTGTTGCTGGCCAACTGGAAGGTTCCCATTTCACTCTAAAGCTTTAGGACAGTTCGAATGCTTAAAATGGAAAAAGAGAAAGAAAGAAAAAAAAGGTTACCAGTAAGTCCATTTCCTCCCCTTCACTGCCGAGACATACTTGTACTGAACTTCTGTCTCTTCTAAGAATGAAGTTATGCTTATGCCTATAGTATTTATTAAAAATAAATTAGAAATGCTTGTTATCTCTGTTTTTTCTAGTCTTTCTCCCTAAGTTATACTCGAAATGGAAGCTTTTTCAAATTACTTAAGTCAGTTTTGAGTAGCTAGCCAAGAATATTGATCAGGAGCATCAATATTTACAGGCTTTCCCTCCTGTGGCTACTTGGAGAATTTTAAGTAACTTTCATTATTAGTTTCATAGGATATGCTGATGTAGAAATAAAGCATTGAAATGATACACAAGTTTGTAACTGGGAAAGGGGATCAACTGCTGAATGAAATCTGCATAGATGGAGTGTTTCCAGTTGTAAAGAGTACAAATGCAGTTACTGTTAACTGAATTATCCAAAAGTAGGAATACATAGGAGATGAAGCAGATAAAGTTACTACTTTTGAGAAAGTTATATGTAGTGTATCAGTACAGATTGGGGTCAGATACAAAGATCATGCTTGTTTCTTGAGATAATGCTGGTAACTACTTGTCCATCTGCAGATGAACCTAAATATGGATACAGAGTTGCCTGGATTAGTGCAAATAGGCAGGAAAAGATTTCCTTTTTTACTAGAACATCTATCTAATTTTTCCTCTTGTCCACCTACTGATTCTTCCCTTCATTCAAAAGATGTTCTTAAAAAGTACATGACCTAGTCTGCCAGATAAGCTGGTTTCTACTCTTTAGAGGCACTGGTAGCTAAGCTCATTAAGCGTCTCTGAATTTCCAACAAATTACACTTATTAAAAATGTCATTTGAAAGAGACCTGCTCTTGAAAAGACAAAGGAGTACAAGCTTTAGCACACCTCAGGCTAATCCTTAGCCCTTTTCTCTGTTAGATTTTAACCTGCACATAGAAGTTCTGCCACAGTATCCCTACGCTGGTGCCCATTTTCCCCTCAGGCACATCCACATCCATGCCTGTATCTACACAGGGCTTTATAAGGATCACCCGATATATCTTCTGAAAAGGATACCCTATTTTGCACTGCTTTTGCAGGTTGATCACTGCTTGCCAAGTACGCTGCTGTAAGGGCAGCAGGGCTCGTCACACACCCAGCACGTTTTTTACCAGCAAGTGGCATCACTTCAACATGCAGTGGAGTTGGGCCTCACTAAGAAGTTTAATACAACTACAGTCTGAGTCTGCAGTACGAACAGTCCAAATTGCCATTTATCTTAATAAAAGCAGATAAACGCAGTACAAACTCATCATATGAATGTTCTACCCCAGTTCAAACTAGAGAAAAATATTTTAAAATTTAGCATATTAAAAGATCATTCCAAGTGACTGATGGTTCAGGTAACCTATCCCAAACGATTAATATACTGAAATTACTATTTAAGTAAAATAGACTAATAGCTTAATGACTTGTAGAAACGTATTAATGTGAATTCTCCTTCAGACTCTTTACATTTCTTTCCGAGGATGAATGTTTCAGCGATGTTGGAAGCCCAAGACTGACCTGTCCCCTTTACCAGCTTTACCTACTTGTGCATTTCCCTTATACAGTGTTGCTTCCTGTTTACTCTCTGCCTGTGTTTTGGCACATGCCTAGAAGCTCAGGGAAAGTGTATTTATCTCAGAATGAATGTGCGTAGCATATGTCAGCCCCCTGTTTAAAACATGCCAGTGGGCAGGGAACCTGGTTTTTGAGTGTCTTATCAAGAAATGTCTTCTACGCCTTCCAATATTCTGAACATTACCTCTTTCCTGCATGCATCAGCTCAAACGCCTCGTTAATTTTGTCAAAAGTCAGGGTGTGAGTCACAAATTCATCAACCTTGATCTTCTTGGCCATGTAATCAGTCACCAGTTTCGGTACACTGTCTACGCTCTTCCAGCCTGAAAGACAGAAAGCATGTGTTTGTTTTTCCCCTTTCCACCCACCTCAGAAAACAGAGAAAGAAAAAAATACAACCCTTACATGGGCATTTGCATGATCAGTATGAAAAAGAACTAAGATAGTGACGTGTTTGTCCCTCCTGCTCTAGGCAGGCTGTGAGTAAGGAAGGCAAGCGGACAGTTAGGTCTGGCAAGAGCACACATTATCTAAACACCTGAACTTTTACTTCAGCATTCAAAGTAACAGCAGCCTTCACCTAGGGGAGCATGCACGAGGCACCTCTGTCAGTCCCTCTACGTATCTGTATAGTCCAACTAAGTTCTCTATTGGAAAAAGGGAGATGTGATGATAACAACATCAAGTTCGGAGACTTCCATGCACTTTGGCAATTATGGAATCAAGTTACTGGTTGCTGTAAAAGTCTCAACGCAGTTTTGGTTTGACAGCAGAAAATGTACATCAAGCACTTGCTTTTTATTTTAAAGCTCTTTATAACACATTCCCATATTAGCCCCACAATGTGCTTAGTGATTAAGCAACACAGATATGTTTGAGTTCCCGTCTCCCCACAGACAAGGTCCCTTCACTGGACCAAACTGAACCAAACCTTCACTTGATAAAGCAATCCCTCTATACCACTTCTTTAGTACTGAATAGCATACGCTTATACTCCCTTTTCAAAATACGTGAGAGGTCATACCAATGTGTTGATCTGTAGCCTGTCTGGAGGAATATCAGATTTTAAAAGTGTTAAAAGTCAACAAAGCATTTATGAGTAGCCTGTCAGTAGTACATTTCTTGCACAAGCAAAGCAAGGCGGTGTGTTCTTCCCAGCTTTAACCCGCAGTAAATTATTTCTGTCCCCATACCAAAGAGAGTTACCTCCAAATGCAGTCCCTTTCCATGTCCGCCCAGTTACTAGCTGGAATGGCCGTGTGGAGATCTCCTGACCAGCAGCAGCTACTCCAACTATCACACTGACTCCCCAGCCTTTGTGGCAAGCTTCCAAGGCAGCCCTCTTCACAGATGGATAGGACAAAGCAGAGTGTAAATAACAAATATAAGAAGTATAGTAGTAATAAACATTACTGCTAATGGTTATGATGCCTAGACTGGCACAGGTTGCACTTCCTTTCCCTCAGTTAATAAATCACCACATTGGTATTTAAGGAACAGTAAATACACTAAAAGTTACATTAAATTTTCCATTGATTCCTTATAGTGTTAAAGATTCACTTTGCTCTTTTTATATCCCATCTGGCTCCCAGACAAGTCACTCTGAACTCCCACTGGGAATTGGGATAAACTGTTATCACAGACAATTTAGACCATGCTACTGACAGTTAGGAATGCTGTTGTAGTTCCTGAAAAGCTAGCCTTACATTCAGTAATGCTTCTACATTTCCAAAGATTAAATTCATTATCTGAGGAATTACGGAAGTGCTGGGGGTCCTTGAGATTTCACTGTTCATTGCACAATATATTTTATGTGGGGTTTGCTCATTTTTTCAACTGTCAGCACAGGAAAACTCAGGATTTCAAAGGACTCCCATTAAGGAAAAAAAGTTTGTAAATTTTAAGTGCTGTTTTTAACCTAAGAAGTAGCACCTGCTTTCACTACATAATTAGGATTGGATGTAAATTGGCCTTTTTAGTCATAGCAGTTATCATTGCTATTTAAAAAATAAATAGATGAGTATAGCATGTTTTCCCTAACAAGAAAGCAGCTCATTTTACTATTTAGCTAAACAACTAAGTGGCAGCTAGCTATCCCCTCCCTCTACGTACGACTGTTATGCACTCACCATGACTCCAACATTACCGATGCACTCAAATGAGTAGTCTACACCGCCATCGGTCATCTCAACCAGCACCTCCTGTATGGGCTTCTTGAAGTCTTGAGGGCTAAAGCACTCAGTGGCTCCAAACTCTTTGGCTTTGGCATACTTATCCTTGTTAAGGTCAATGCCAATTATCCGAGATGCTCCTGCTATTTTACAGCCCATAATAACTGCAAGCCCAACCCCTCCTAAACCAAAGATGGCACATACAGAGCCAGGTTCCACCTACAAGTAAGAAAAAAGCCATGAGCAACACAGAGAAAATTCATCCTTCCACACGAGTGCAAAACACAAGTTAAGTGGTCTGTAATGAAGGAACGGTGGAAGCAAATATGTTTGGCTGTGAGCCATTATCACCTAGATAAAGGAAACTATACAGAAATGTCATCCAAAAGCCCGTTAGGTACTTAGCTTTTCTTTTTGCCCCAAGACTCAACTCCCATTACCTGCCCTAGACGGATGCACACTCATCTATCAGCTCTGCTTGCTCTGAGCTTCAAACTGTCAGTGACTTACAGCAAGATTGAGATGAATTGGAGAATATATACCATATAGCTGGTATCAAAAGGGATGCAGAATCTTCTACTTGGATCTCCAAAGGGCATCAGGTTATTCTAACCTGGCCTGGCCTTTACAGAGAAGTTAGAAATTCTTGGCTAAACTTCATCAGTTGAAGAGCAAGAAGAATCGGAAATTTGGTACATCATGTTTACAGTCCTATTCTAGTCCCTAAGCTACCTGTGTACTTTTGACTCAGATGCAGTTACAGAGAAAAGCCAGTGGCAAACACAGCAACAAACCTTAGCAGTGTTAATAGCAGCCCCATAGCCAGTAGAGATGCCGCAACCCAGCAGGCACACTTTATCGAGAGGTGCTGCAGCATCTATCTTGGTCACTGAGATATCAGCCACCACAGTATACTCGGAGAAGGTGCTAGTCCCCATGAAGTGGTAAATCTGCTTGCTTTTGCAGGTGAATCTGCTGGTGCCATCAGGCATGAGTCCTTTCCCTTGAGTAATTCTTAAGGCAAAGACAGGAAAGTACAGTCAGAGTCTGTAGCAGTAAATACTCTCACCAGAAAGTTAACTGTGAAGTAGCACAGAGATGCAGTCGCAAACTTGCACTGTTATTTTTTAATCAGTCCAGTAAACCCAAGAGTTGGCAGAAATTAGATGCTAAACTCCTGAAACTTCATGCTGTTAATTCCTCCATGGAAGCACTGAAAGAACTAGAGTTTATCAACATGCTGACCTTGTCAGCTACCAGTGCTAACTGCTTGTGCCACGCTACCGCACCCTCATCTTGACCTCCTCCTCTGCACTGCCCCTGAATAGCACCTGACAGTTATATCACTGGGTTTCTTGCATGGATTTGGGAGACTTTTTTCCAGAATAGGACCTGGAAATTTAGATGGGAAGCAGGTGTTAAGGGGGAGGAAAAAAAAAAAAAAAAGAATTTTCTGTATGTGTCTGTACCACTTGACAGCTTTGTTGTTGACTCCCAAGAGCTCAATTCCCTGAAGTGCTTCCCTGAAGTATAGAGTCAGATCATTTGTGTTTTCAAAGCGGTGGGCACAAGCTAGCAAGTTTACACCTTCACATACACAAAAACAGAAACAGATTTATTTAGGGACAAAAAAGAAGAGAGATTTGAAGGAAGAATGGAAAGCAGTGCATAACTGACTCCCTAAAACATGTACTTTCCAAGTCATTAAATGATGCATCAAACAACTGTCAATTGCTAACTGCAACAGGTATACATTGAACAACTACTGTACTGGGTGTCAAAATGAAAAGCATACAGACCTTATCTTCTGGCACAGATTTGTTTTGGGATTCTTACAGAACTTGCACTCTCCACACTGGGGGATGTACAGAGGGATAACAGTGTCCCCTGAGGAAAAAAAACCCAACTCTGTGGCTAGGTGTAAAGTCAAGCAAGGCGTTAGGAAAGAACTGAGGTTACTCAGTTTTCATGGCTTCTCCATGAGCTTGCGTTCACTTAAAACCTCCTTCGTGTTTATGGTGTGCAGTAGCATCGTTTATAAAGAGTGCTAGATGAAACACTTCTCTCATGTCTGAGCAGACAGCCGATCAGAAGTTCATCATTCCAGAACAAATAGGAATGTTGCTGTACAACAAAGCCACCCCAAATCAACAGCGAACAACATGAATAAACATTTTTAAGCCCTTTCAAATGATAGTTGTTACCTGTTGGTGTAATGAAACAAAACTCTTCTAACTATACTGATCCAATTTCAAGTGAGAAATTGGTATGCTGGGCTCTTCCAAGCATTAAACCAAGAGCTCACCGAATAGATTAGTATTGTATCTCGCAGACAGGAGAAATCTACAGAGACACGCACCTCAGAATAAGGCAATATGATAACTCCTGCAATACAGCATTTTAGTGGCCCGATTTGACAGCTGACCTTGTGGTAAAGTAACACTTTTAAGGAAGGCAGAAGACTTGTAAGGTATTATCTTACCTGGCTTTACTTTTGTTACTCCTTCCCCAACACTCTCTACAATTCCTGCTCCTTCATGACCCAAGATCACAGGGAAACATCCTTCAGGATCTGCACCGCTCAGAGTATAGGCATCAGTGTGACAGACAGCAGTGGCAACTATCTGTGAAGAAATACATAGTCTGAGGCACCTTGAAGAACAGAACGGTAGCACAGATCTAATTATTTCCCTTTGGTCAGACATTCAGAACAATTGCCAGGACAAATCTGCCAATTCTGGCAGCGTTTTTGATACGGCAAACATACTCCGGGCAAGGAAAAGGAGTGCCAAGGTAAAGCACTTTTTCCTTACTTTGGAAAAGCTAAGTCATGGTAGTACATCTTTCTCATTTCCATCAACTGAATTCTATCGTTGAAATGGGTAGAAGATGGCAGCTGGTTTCCTGAAGCCAGAAATCAGTACTGCAAGTCATCTCAAAGGAGGCTGGCATCTCAGATCTGAAATAAGTTAGTCTCTCAAAGCCAAAATGACCAGAGACCACACAGAACTCTCAGTACTGCATAAATCCAGTTTAAGTCTTAAGCAGTATGCAGAGACCCTTTCCACAGAGATAAATTTCTCCTTAATGGACACTTTTTGGCAGATACGAGCTACTGGACAGTCCTGATCGAATCAGAAACTTGGGTATCCAGGAGACCAACCCCAGCTCAGCAGCCAGTCACTTACGGCCTGACGGAAGGAAAAGCCAGAATGTTACATACCTGCAACAGGCCACAAGCTGCTGCTCCTCAAACAAGACCAAAGGTGTTTCTAGCTCAGATGTTTTGCGGGAGCTTAGTCTGTAACAACTGGAATTGATCCCCAAGACTAGCCATGATCTTTAGACCAGACTCTGAAGTGAGACCAGTAGAAATGAAAAGTGTTTTTCATAAACAGAAGATCTAAATACCATAATTTTCTTCTTTATAAAGCCAGCTGAGATACTAATGAACTGATGCCAGCCATTCAACATTTCTTCTGTTGGTAAACAAACCGTTCTGCTTTAATACTTAAGTCTCCCAAAATGCAATGCATACAGCTAAAAATTGATTTAATTACCTTGATACGAACTTCATGAGCTTTTGGTGGAGCAACCTCCACTTCCTCCAGAGAGAGAGGTTTACCTGGCTCCCAGGCAACAGCAGCCCTGCATTTAATAACCTAAAAGGCAACAACAAAAAGAGGACATCTGTTGTATGGTTCATTTCAAATAATTCTTGTTCAGCCAAGTGAGAAAATGAAACACTACTGGCTTTTGGAAAGAATCCCAGATCTGAAATTCATCATTTCGACACAAAGGTTTAATCACCCTACGTTTGCTTTCAGGAAGCTAAATAATAATGCGTCAATGAAGATCTGAAATTTGGATGTCATTCTCTTACTGAGCAAAAGATATAATTAACCCAGGAGCACCTAGGAGATACTCAAATACTGCAGTGAAATGAGCAATAGGAACGGAAAGATGGCATAATAAAAGGGGTGGTTTAAAATAAGAGGCTGGCATTCGAGATGTGTTCCTTGAGCAAAGGGTGCTCAGAGTTAAAAAAATTGAGAAAATGAACTGCAGGTCATGTAATGGTACGAGACCCACACGGAGAGTGGGGGTCCCTGCTCGTTCCTTATCAGGCTTCTGAGTACAGTGTTGGCAAGGAGATGTGTGTGCACGCAGCTGACATGCAAAGCCCTACAGTGATGCACAGGGACCAGAGAGAGCTTGCTAATGGGAGTTACTGTGCACTAACACCTCTGCAGAGCCTGCATGGGTAACTTTGCAAGTCTTCATTCCCTGCCCTCAGCACAAATCCTGCTCTGCCACCACACCTATACACCCCAGGAAGCTTTTCAAGCCCAGCAGTGCAGAGCCTGAATGACTGAGCAGGGTCTGTGGGTCTGTAAACAAATCCTATCAACGGGTACATTTGCACAACTGACTGAGGAAATCGGCAGGCATTACAGCGGTACAATCCAGAGCAGCTGCACGGGCAAGCAGCTGGAGTACCCTTCGATGTCAGCTGTACAAAGGATGACTCCGGGTCTGTCCTTCAGGATAAAATGGGAGCGTATTAAATCATCTGAATTTTGCTTCCTGACAGACACATCTTCCAGCAAATGTGATATGCAGTAGTTTCCTGCAGGACACGCAGATGAGTTGTGAAATCAATTTCAAGACCTTCTCTACATAAAACCTGACGAAAAGTGCTGTGGCAGACTAGACTGCTTTGGAACAGGTCCCCTTGCAATCTACTCCTGAATAGCGTCCATGTATTGTGGAATAATTCACTTATACCAGAAGACTTGCACTGATCTTCTTCCATGCAAACAAGGTGCAGTTTCAACTGCCATTGCAGTAGAAAAATCTGAAGCATCTCATAGCACGCACTATAAACTGACTTAAGAAAATTAAATTTTGTGTGTTCAAACTAGCTGTGGTGTTCCCGTGGCACCACCGAAAGGGGATTAATGCACATTCCCAGGACCAGACATACAGTCATCCTGCCTTTTTGGAATTTCACTGCTTGGGAGAAAGAACAGCGCCAAGATCACTTGTTGAGCTTGCCAGGTCTGATTCATCACCAGTGTTTACTGGAGAAAACGGGTAGTTTATGACTTTCTGTATTACTTTTGTTGCCCAATAAACAGTACTGGACTTTTCCAGAACCAGTTAACACCCCTGCTGTACCTGTAAGAGCAGAACTGCAGGCATTTAACCTTGGCTCAAACTTGTTAAATAAATACTGCCAACCCTAGACGGCCTGAAGCCCTGTATCAGAACACAGGTACCCATTCCCGTAGCCGGTAGGGCCCCAGATTGCACAGAAACACCCTTAACCTAGAACTGTAAATTCCCCTTGCCCTGCTTTTTATTATCAGAGTAAATATAAAAGCGCACAGGATGTGACAGTAGTAACTAACCGTGGAGTCACTGCACGGGCACTTAGATAATCTCTAAATGTGCCAAATGTGCCAGAAAATCTAAATTCAAGGCACTAAGTGCAAGAGAAGCCATCATTTGGCAAATCATTTACTGCTTTTCAATCCATCCCTCATCCTCTCCCCTTGTTCTCCCATAGGAAACTGCATTCCTGAAATGCGATTTTGCACAAGCTTACTTAAGCACAGGATTACGGAGGGGATGAAAGTCTCCTTACAGCATAAATTCTATCCTTCCTAAAACTAACGTTACACATCTGTAAGCATATTTTGAAATACCAGCTTCTGGTTCAGAAACGTTTAAAGAAGCTGGCTTTCATTACTGCAGTCAGCTCGTACAGCCGTGAAGGCCCCCGGAGTACTCCAAGTGGCTATCAAAGAGCCCCAGATTCTGACGTGTTCAGAGCTTTCCACTGCTGCTCTACTGAAAATCCTCAAGTCAACAGCTGGGAAAATAAACCCTCAACTTTCCAATAGTTCTTCGTTTTCCTCTCCGAATGTAGTAGCACAGGAACACAACCGCCGAGTTGCTTGGAGCCACACGCGCAATCCGCCTTCGGCGCCTGGACCAGTGGGACCACCCGGCCTGCTCAGCCGCAGGGCACCGAGCAGCCCCAGTGACTGAAGCAGTAGGAAGTAGGTTTGCAGCACGGTGATGGCTCGAAAGCAACGCGGCAGGCCCGCCGGGCAGCGGCGCTGAGCGCTAGCAGCGGCCGGAAAACGGGCCGGCGCGGCTGATGGAGAGCAGCCTCAAGGACCGAGGGCTCCCCCAGCCCACCCGCCTCAGCTGACAACAGCTCCTTACTGGCCCGGGGCAACCCCGGTGTGCGCCGGCGGAGCCGACGCCTGCCCGGCCCTGTGCACAGCGAGCTGTCCTCCCCTTCCTCAAGCTCGGGGGCGCATCAGCCCCAAGCGCGCGGGAAACCGTGCCAACTCGGGGCCTCGCTCTCCCGCCACCATCGCTCATGGACGGTCTGAACCCTCGGATCCAGGGAACGCGCCGCGGGGGCTGGCCGCAACGGGCGGCGGGGAGCAACGCGCCCGGTTTCGCTCCTAGTCCCGCAAACGCTCGCACCGGGAGCCTCCCCGCGCGCGGACAGCGGCTCCGGTTCCTGCCGCACACCCCGGACGCGCAGGACGGAGCGAGGAGGCGGCCACGCCAGCCCCGGCACCCCCGTCTTCACTCGCGCTGCGGCGCTCGGCCGGGAGCAGACGAACCAGCCCGGGCCCGCAAGCCCCGGCTCCGGGAAGCCCGCCGGCACGCCCGGCCGCCTCAGCAGGGCAGGGATCGCCCGCCTCAGCCTCCCCCGCGAGGGGGCTGCGAGGGGGCGCCCTGCACGCGCCCGGCGCCCGCGCGAGTCCCCAGCGCGCGCTGCGCCTCACCCCGCTCGCCATCGCGCACCGCTGTCGCCGCCCGGCGGAAGGGGAAGGGAAGCCCCGCCCCTTCCCGCCCCGCCCCCGGCGGGAGCTGCGGTGGAGATGGCGGGGCGGGCTGGGGAGGCCTGTGAGCGGCTGGCTGCGCCCCTCCCTGCCGCGCTGCCTGGGAGGGAGAGCCGGCGGGGGCTTGTGGGCTCCTTGCAGCGCTTCTCTTCCCGCAAAACCCCGCTGCGGGCCAGCGTCCGGCTGTTGTCCCGCGGTATCCGCAGCGTGGCGTTGCGACACGGCTGGTTTTGCGGTTTCTGCCGTGATGCATGACCGTCTCAGAACGCAGCCCCGGCAGGCAGGTGGACGTTACTCTGCCCGTGAGGGAGCGGACCCCTTGTCCTGGGCCCGGCGCCCTGATCCAGGTTCCTTCCTGAGCGATGGGATGTAACTGCCCCCTCCCGCGCGGCGCCCTGAGGGCTGCGGCGTGCGCGTGCGTTCCCTCTTGCCCCGCTCTGGAGGTACCGGCACCTCCTGCGTCTCCGCCGCGCTCGCGGCTGCAGCGTAGGGGCTTCGCACCCAGCTCCGCGGGGCTGGCTGAACCGCGCTGCCGGAGGCGTCACTGGGCAGCACCGCGCTTCCAACTTTCCAGCGCCAGGCCCAGGGCTCTGCAGGGGAGTGGAGGCTTCGTCTGGGCCCCTCGAGGTCCCATGCAGCAGTCTCCGAAGCTGAGAGGCTGTTGCCGCGAGGTGGGATCAACAACCTGCTCACGCTGTCCTTTCGTTTCCTGAGAACCACCACCCAGTTCCACCCCCCTGCCATGGGCAGGGACACCCTCCACCAGACCAGGTTGCTCAAAGCCTCATCCAGCCTGGCCTTGGACACTTCCAGGGATGGGGCATCCACAGCTTCTCTGGGCAGCCTGTGCCAGTGCCTCACCACCCTCTGCGGGAAGAATTTCTTCCTGATGTCCAATCTAAATCTCCCCACTTTCAATTTAAACCCGTTGCCCCTTGTCCTGTCACTACAGGCCCTTGTAAAAAGCTCCCCCTCCAGCTTTCTTGTAGGCCCCCTTCAGGTACTGGAAGGTGCTGTAAGGTCTCCCCAAAGCCTTCTCTTGTCCAGGCTGAACAAGCCCAACTCTCTCAGCCTGTCCCCATAGCAGAGGGGCTCCAGCCCCCTGAGCATCTCCATGGCCTCCTCTGGACTCACTCCAACCGGTCAATATCCTTCTGATGTTGAGGGCTCCACAGCTGGATGCAGGGCTGTAGGTGGGGTCTCTCAAGAGCAGAGCAGAGGGGGACAATCCCCTCCCTCGACCTGCTGACCATGCTTCTCCTGATACAGCCCAGGGTATGGTTGGCTTTCTGGGCTGCCAGCACACACTGCCAGCTGTCCAGCTTTTTGTCCACTATCAACCCCAAGTCCTTTTCCTCAGGGCTGCTCTCGATCCATTCTCCATCCAGCCTGTACTTGTGCTTGGGATTGCCCTGACCCAGGTGCAGGACCTTGCACCTGGCAAGGCACAGGAAGGCTGGAGGGGACTGGCGTGCCTGCCCATAGGTGAAACTGAAAGGCATTCACACAAACTTTGCCTAGTTTGTTTTCCACAAACAGAAATGGTGTTAGATTGACCCAGAGGTAGCTTTTCTCCTATGAATACAATTACGTATTAGTATATTACAGTTAGTGATTGTTATCAGAGGGGCTGGAGAATCTCCAAGTTACTGGAAAGTTATCAGGAGCACAGGCCGTATCTCAAGGAAAGGGCAGTCGAGCAGTTTCCTGCCGGCACTCGTCATGTGGTGGCTGGTAGCAGAGCTTAGCAATGAGGATGGCAGAGCGTTCCATGGCGCTGGCAGCTGCACACGCGTGTGCCCACACGCACCCAGCTGTGCACAGGGCCAGCCTCAGCCACAGGAATCTGCTGCAGGCAAGTGCTTGAGCTGGAGCTGGAGAAATCTAACTCTTCCAGCATGTCCAGGAGTTGATTGGCGCTATGCAGAGAAAGCAGACAGGTGATCGCCACGTGCCACTGCTGCAAGGACAGGTCTTGTCCCTACTCAGAAGTGCTTACAGGTTTTTTTACGTAGCCACAGTTCAAAGGAATGGGTAAAACGCAAGTTAAATTGACTTTATAGCAATCAAATTTTTGCTTCATCTAGGTTTAGATTTTTTTTTCAAAAAAGAAACTTTGATTTTGTCCCAGTACTGCGCAAATCTATTTATTTGTTATATTTATTACAGAGTTATTAGGTTAATTGATTACTTTGAGAGCTTGTCACTAGTATAAAGTTAAGGCTGTGCAGACACACATGCACTTATCAGGGAAACGTTGTGAGGAACTTGTAGTGTTTTCTCAATAAGGAAGTGCTAGAACTCAAATAAAACATTTAATGAGTTATTTTGATGTTATCTCATTACCTGCAGTCTTACTGTTTCATGCTTAAAAGGTAGTTAAGAGAATTACAGGTAACTTTTGTAGCAGGGCAAACCAAGTTCTGTGTGCACAAGTTACTGTAAATTGGCAGACAAGATGGGATTTGTTAATCTTTGATAACTCATTTGTGCGTTCACGATGTGCTGTGTAATTGCTGATCGTTCTGAGGGGCTTCCAGAAGTTCAAAGGGCTATGGACTGGGATAAGTGTTGCTCAAAAGAGATTGAAGGGCATTATAGTGTTAGGGGTCCAAAGTTCAGCACCGAAAGAAGGGTCTGTTTAGCAGAATGATCTGCTCACAGTGGCAATCCTGTTCTCTGGGGGACATTTTGCACAGTTGTGCTGTAATGTTCTGTGGGACTTGGTGCTGGAAATATACTAAAAGTACAACAGCATTTGCAAAATTGAAACCACATCCATGTATGCATGTATAAACATTACAGGATAATAAGAAAGTTATATACTGCTTTATATAATATGCTTCAAGTAATATAGGGCTAGCTACTGTCACTTACTATCTTTCAATGCTAACCATTCCGTGTTTGTGTAAGCTGCTCTTTCTTAAATACGTATCAATTCATAATGCACATTTAGTAAATATTAAGTATTACATAAATTTGTTACATAGTGAGACCAGCCAAAAATAAGGCTTAAGTTCAAGTGAGAGTCTTCAAAAATTCGAGATCAGTCCTTAGAAAACAAGGACAGTTCAATTGCTGCAACAATCAACCACGTGAAAGTTTCTCTTAAGAAAAAAGCCCAACCCACAAGCACAAACCATAGGTATATAGAACTTGGATATGTATAGTACTCACTCACTGCCTTTAGATGTCCCTGTTCCCGTAGAGCTTCATGCAATCCTATCGCTGTGGGCTGTTCATTAGCTCAGTAGCACTGCTCTCCTTCGGCATGCTGTGAAAGTGAGAGTTTGTCTGGCTCAGCAGCTTTTTTGTATCCCCGTAGAAACTGTCCTCATGCTGAAGAGAAATTTGGGCAAGTTTTCTTTCCTTGCTCTTTGCTAAATGGTCTTTGATAAAGTCACACTAAACGAGGGCATGACAAAAATATTTGTGAAGACAAAGTATTTTCAGACATCCATCAATAGAGAGCTCTGTGACCTATGAAATGATTCTCCCACCTCATGCTTCCTGTGTCTGCTCCAACCCTTTAGGGTTTAGGGTGGTTAGACAGGTCAGCAGTGAAGCTTTTCCAGCAAGGTCGAAGTTTGCTCGGAGTTACTGCAGTCAGCTGGGGTGTAGGTGTACAAAGCCTTAGGTTCTGTAGGCAAACTCCGGGGGAGGAAGAACCTGTGCACCAGTGCGTGCTGGGGGCCACCCAGCCGGAGAGCATCTGCGTAGGAAAAGACCTGGGGGTGCTGGTGGACACCGAGTCAAAGGTGAGCCAGCACTGTGCCCTTGTGGCAAAGACACAATGTTGTGGCTAATGGTGTCCTGGGCCGCATTAGATGGAGTATTGCCAGCAGGTTGAGAGAGATGATCCTTCCCCTCTGCTCAGCACTGGTGAGGCCAGGCCTGGAGTGCTGGGTCCAGTTCTGGGCTCCCCAGTACAAATGGGACATGGACATCCTGGAGAGAGTCCAGCAAAGGGCCACAGAGATGATTAGCAGCCTGGAGCATCTCTGCTATGAGGAAAGGCTGCGAGCTGGGACTGTTCGGCAGAGAAGGCTCAGGGGGATCTCATCCACGTGCACCAATACCTGAAGTGCAGGTGCAGAGGACAGAGCCAGGCCCTTTTCAGCAGCATCCAGTGATGGGACCAGAGGCAGTGGGCACACACTGAAACACAGGAGGGTCCGTTTGAACATGGTATAGTTAGAGCCGTATCTGTAGTCCTGCCAGGAGCTACAACACGAGCCATCCATGCACAGTATAGGTAACTTTGCTATAATTTGCTGAAGTTTCCATAATAATGTTATTGTTAGTGCTGCCTGGTAATGGCGCTGGGTAAACAAGGGAATTTTTTCTGTCTCTTGGGGATTTTTTTCTTCCAGTTCACTTGTAGCATGAAACCGGTGTTTCCAGTCAGGCTTGCCATGTGTATTTCATAACAGACATGGCAAAGGGATTCTTCTGCCTGTTCTACAGGGGAAAAATGTCTTCTATACAAAACAGATAAGCTAAATAATGGAAATCACTCCAAAGAGCAATGTGTCCTTCCCATTGCTACTCTGGAAAGAAATGCCACACATGAAAATATTGAATGCACATGGTTGTTGGCAACCAGCTAGAATCACTGGACTTACTATATACTCAACTTTAAGCTTCTGCTATGGAGAGACTGATAAAAGGAACAGAAAGATGGTGGATGAAGAGGTTAAAAATGGAAGGTATATCATTAGGTGTCAGTAAAGAGAATCAGGTTTTCCTAGTCACACATGTGAACTTGACCCCAGCACAGCAGACATGCCGTGTATTGATTATTGCTTTCAAATTTTGCATGTTCTTAGAAAAAGCAACGAGAGCTATTCTCAACTTAAAAATCTTTGCTCAGCTGTTGTATCCTTCCTCTCTTTAGACCTGTGTTCTTTCCCTACCTCTCTGCTCCGTACGTCCCTTTTTCTTCACCCTTAACTGCTTAGCCCAGCAGTGAAAGCCAGTTCATCCTTCTGCCAGTCCCTCTCCCGTTCCTGGGCCTCCTATGCAAGCATTTGTGTTGTCTGTAATGAAAGTAAGTTTCCACATGCCTAATTCAGCCTTGAGGGCCTTTATGACCCCACCAGCTCTAGCCTACAAGGAAATGATGGACCAGAAAAGGCCTGTCCACTAGAAAGGAATTTTCCTTCCATGTGGCTGAAAGGACTTGTTTTATACCTAAGGAATGGGATGATTTCCTGGATGACTACCAGTGATGACATAAACCCCTTTCTTGGATCAGGAACTATCTTCACAAATATTTGTGAAGGTCTATTAAAAAGGTATAATTGATCCTATTTATCCTCCTGAAGGAGAATGGCTGAGGGAAAAAATGTACTAAAATAGTGAACAGGAATCTTACACCAATTGCTAATTTTGTGTCCATGCTATTATAGAATCTTAGAATCCTAGAATATCCTAAGTTGGAAGGACCCATAAGGATTGTATCCCTGCATTTCCTTTTGTGCACAGGACACGTTTAGTTGCCAGACCGGTTGTGATCTTGGTAGCTCCTACAGAGCTGCACTCCTGCAATTTAAGGAGGAATTTTGCTTTTTACTTCCTGAAGGTCTAGGTGTAGTACCTCTAGCACCCACATTCACATATCGTGGGACATAAATGCCCTTGCAGTTTCTCTTCCCAATTCCAATCTATATGTTTCTCTGAGGTTGTTATCAAGAACGAAACTAGATCAGGAAAAAAGCCACCAGACTGAGCTCAGGAGGCCAGAGGATCTAAAGAGGACAAACATGGATGGAAGAAGGGGGAGAATAGGGCAAAGTAATGTGGTAAGAGAACCTCATATTTAAAGGAAAGGTGCTGGAGCGGCATGTTTTACCTGAAGATAATCTCATGTAGTAAAACACGTTGTACTCCTGGGTTTATTGAGCAACTATTCTCATAAAGATGCTAACAGCAGGTGTTTACTATGTTTGGCAAATTACAACAAGAGAAATGCATTTCGCATGGTCCTGAAGAGGACAGCAGTGAGGAGGTTCGTTGTACTTTATTCCCTAGCTCTGTATTTTTTCTTATTCTACTCGAAAGCCTCCTGTTATATTCTCTAGCCTTCATGAGATAGGGAAGGCCTTGGAAAAAACACATACCTGGCATATGGAGGATACTTTACCGCCCCGTACTCCTCCTTTTTGTCCTCACAAGCTAGGATTGAACAGGCCTTCTTTGGTTTCTGTTTAAGTTGTGAGCTAAACGTACCTTAGCTGGTACAATAAACTAGCTTGGCCTCCACAGAAAACATTTTGTTAGAATACTCTGAGAATTGAGGTATTATTATGCACTTGTTTAAAACTCCTCTCCTTCTATTTTGAATAGTGATCCAGTTCACACTGTTGATTCATACACAACCAGCCCTGAAGGAGATCAGAGCTAAGCTGCACCTGAAAAGAATTATTTTATGGTCCAGACAGTATCTTCAGCCCTGACTGCACAGGTAACCCCACAGAAACAAATGCCTGGAGTTCGGGGCTTAATTGCTGTGTAAACTGAGTTTATTATACACAAACATGTTTCAGGATCTTCTTCTGTTAAAGTCTAATCTCTTAGTAAACTTACCCCCAAATCATTAAACCAGCTGCTCTGCTCAAGGCCTCTTTCTGCTGACACAAACAAGTGCGCCCTCATTAGCACACAGTGCGCTTACTTCACAGGCTCTTCTACCCAGCTACCATGCACACGAGTGCCCGCAAGCTCTGATTAGCACTTTCAAAGGATAAATCAATGTTGACCGTGTCTGCCGAGACAGAAATAGCCTCTGTTCCTGTTTCCACATTACAAATGCAGAAAGCAGTAAGATGCTTTATGTTAGATTTCTTTCAAACCAGCCACCTGTTTCTTCACATTCATTCTGTAGTCACACAGAAAGGTTAACGTCCCCTTTATTTAATGGAAACAAATCACAATACGTGATGCACATTCATATTTCTTCATTGTTTTCCAAGCGTCAGGTGCACTTGTATAAATTGGCCCAAGATCTAAAACCATACTGATACAACAACTAAAACATCCCCCACAAAGACGTACAAAGTTAATAAAAAACCCGAAAACCAACAACCAGAGCCAACACAGAACACAGCAGTTTTACATAAAATGCTTGGAATCGTTAATTTGGTAAAATAGCCAGTGGTGAGACATTCTCCAGTACCTAAGCCTGTGATTTACTTAAATATCATTTACTGATATTATTACATGGTCACCATCAATTTTAATCTCTGCAGTAATTTCCTTGGCAGTCAGGTAATGGAATGCTAAACTAATGCAGGATGGATCTATGGTTCTGACCTAGAGCTTACTGTGCTGAGCTACAGGCACAAATCGGTTAAGCTTGCAGTGATATGAAGGCCCAAAGAAACAGTTTCCTTAATTTTTCCTTTATTAAAAGATTGGATATTAAGACCCATTTTAAAAAATCCAAACCTTTCACAACATCTGTGACAGCAGCAGGTCCTGTAATTCGTAACTGGCTAGTAAAAGAAAATTGCAGCACAATACAGAGGATTTAATGCAAGAATGAGGAGAAAGAAGTAGGAGGAAAAGGATTATTTCATTTATAAACATTGTGCTTGAAGTCTGGGGTTTGATCCTTTTTTTCAAGGATGGTTGTGGTAGACCTTTCAGAAATGTCTTGGGTTTTATTTCATACCAGTTGTATTGGAGGCTAATGAAGTTTGTACTGGTGCTGAGCCATCCGCTGCTTAACAACTGGGAATCCTAAAACACCAGGACACTGCGAATACTGCAACACAAAATGACAAGTTAGTGACTGTAGGAAAGCGCCAGGGCTAACATCAGCGAAACACTGCTGTTTTCTCTGAAAATCTAGGCTACTGTTGTCCACCAGGTACTCCCTCCCTGCCCCTCCCAACCCTAGCTTGCAGCAAACCCCCTCATCTTCCCGGTTACAGAGGGTTCCAAGGGTACCTAACCTCTGGGTGCCTCTGCCTTCAGGGTGACTGTCAGTCTTTCAGCAAAGCTGATGGCGTCTCTGTCCTCACCACCTTCCCCTCTCTGTTACACTAAAATCTGCACCTAACATTTACAGCACATCTAAAGTAAGGACAGTCAAAAAATGAAGCGTGTGCTGCATAGTTAGAACCGCAGAACAAGCCTCAGGGGCTAAATTCTTCTGTTAACGTGCTTTTTATATTTCGAGCAAGCAACACTTAAAATAACTGCTATCAAATGACGATGTTAATGCAGTTCTCCAGGAAGTTATAAACTGCTTGAACTTTCAAAAAAGGTACTCCCCACACATACTAAGATACACAAAATGTATTTCCCACTTCTGCCAAGGAGAATTTTCAATTATTCCTATGGTGAATCTTCTCAAGTGTCTCTGGCAAACAGTATTTCCAATTCCAACACCCTATGGAAAGAGTCGGAGCTGAACTCTCACAATATTTGAGGAATGCATGAGAACTAAATTCTGAGTTTGCAATGTATATATGTAAATGCACCAAATATTTTCCTTTTTGACTTTGTCATTCAGGGTAAACTACACAGTGACTTTAGGAAAAATGGCACTGGGACTCTATTCCCTAACTCAAAGGAGGAATGCTGAGTTGCTCATAAACATGCTATTTCTGTGTTCCTGCTCCTCATCCTAAAAAGTTTGTTGGAATGCAACGTAGCTAACCCCTGGCACCTTGCAGCTTGGCATTCCCAGGCTCCCTTGGTTGTGTGCTCTTTTCCAATGAGTAGTGGGCAGAGAAAGACCCGCATTTGTGTGGTCTTTCCTTCCTGTGCTGCCCAGAGTCTTTGCTCAAGCTAGAACCTGAAAGTTCCTCTGCTAGGGAAGACAGGGCCCACTGCATTTCAAAAGCTAAAGCTTTGCTGGCTTCATTACTACGGCTACAGCCCATGGACATGCACTGGGAGAGATTAAGGGGCACAGTGTGTTGCCTTCCCTGTTCTCTGCCACGAAGTCATACTCAGTGTTACTGTACAGCCCCTTTAGGTTATTTATATAGAAAGTTTACAATTAAACAATGTTTACCTCTTCCCTGTCCTTAGAAGATCAAATCCTTCATTGATTTTCATGAAAGGAAGCGTGTGGGTTATTAATGGATCCAGGACAAATTTTTTCTTCATGTAGTCAGCAACAAGTTTAGGGACTGAATCTTTACTCTTCCAGCCTGAAGAAAACCACAGACAATGGATAATGAAACTTTGAATGCTTGTGAAAACAGATCAAACTCATGGCTGCTTAAATTTTTAGATGAACTTTCTACAGCAGAACAGCACGATGAGATGCTGCAGCATGTCTTTACCTCTGTGACACAGGGTGCCAGCAGGAAGTGCAGCTATTCTACGTATGACAAACTCACTAAGTGCTTTACTGGTAGAAGGCCAGTAAAAATTGGAATCTTTACAGAATCCAGACTTTCCCCCACATTAAATACTGTTTCAACTTGTCTATTGATACACTGGCCACTAAATCACACCTCATACAAAAGCCAGAGTGCTGACATCCACGTTGGCAACTGGAACTGGTCAAAATTGGTGTGTGTGTGTATGTCTCTCTTTTTTCTTACAGGCAGGACTGGATGAAGCTGTCTCAAACATTAAGATACCCTTCCAGAGGAACCTACTGTGCTCTGCTGCTTTGTTCAGGTGTCTGTTGAATACAACAGAGGAACTG